>CM057466.1:60857732-65657732 GCA_030035585.1 Dugong dugon
TAATGGAGGGTTTAATATTAAAGGAATTCTGTGTCCATGAAACCTGAACTCAAAGGAATTAATTACAGAAAACATACTAGGTACCAGTTTAAGTAAATCTTCAATTTAAAATGTCAGTTGCAAAGCAGAAATTTCATTGGTAAGTTTTAAGTCATAATGTCAAAGTTGTAATCCATAGTCTAAACCGATTACAAAAGAAATACCCTCTAACAAATTTTACTTTCTTCACTTATCTATACTATGAATCTGTTTTAGTCATCTAGTGCTGCTATAACAGAAATACCACAAGTGGATGGCTTTAACAAACAGAAATTTATTTTCTTGCAGTTTAGGACACTAGAAGTCCAAATTCAGAGCACCCTCCCTAGGGGAAGGATTTCTCTGTTAGCTGTTAGCTCTGAAGGGAAGTCCTTGTCTCTTCAGCTTCTGCTTCCTGGTTCCTTGGAGATCTCCATGTGTCTTGGCATCTATCTTACCCCATCCTTGCTTGCTGGCTTGCCTGTTTTAATATCTTTTATATCTCAAAAGAGATTGACATACCCTATGCTAGTCCTGTCTCATTAACATAACAAAGACAAGCCATTCCCAAATGGGATTATAACCGCAGGCATAAAACCCATTGCCATGGAGTCAATTCCAACTTACAGTGACCCTCTAGGACAGAGTAGGACTGCCCCATAGGGTTTCCAAGGCTGTAAATCTTTACGGAAGCAGACTGCCATATCTTTCTCCCTCAGAGCGGCTAGTGGATTCAAACCACTGACCTTCTGGTTAGCAGCTGAGCCCTTAACCACTGTGTCACTGGACTTCTTACCACAAGCATAGAGGTTAGGAATTGCAGTGCATATTTTGGGGGAACACAATTCAATCCATGATATTCTACCCTTTGACACCCGAAAATTTATGTCCTTGCCACATGCAAAATACATTTACCCCATCACAAAAGTCTGAAATTAACTCGAAGTCCAAAATCTCATCTTCTGAAACATCTAAATTAAATATGGCTGAGACTTTAGATATTTTCTATCCTGGGGCAAAATCCCTCTTCATCTGTGAACCTGTGAAATCTAGAATACAAGTTGTCTGCTTCCAAAGTACAATGGTAGAACAAGCACAAGGTAGACGTTTCCATTACAAATGGGAGAAAATTGGAGGGAAAGAAAGGATAACAGGAACCAAGCAAGTCCAAAACCCAGCAGAAGAAATTACATTAGCTCTCAAGGCTTGAAAATAATCCTTTGTTCTCTGAGACCATCTGGGCAGTGGCCCCACCCTTCAGACTCTGGTGTTGACCACACCCTCAGGATTCTGGGTGGAGGCCCCTCAGCCCTGGACTTCACCTGTGCCTTCCAGGCCCACTGGGACAGCAACTCTGCTACCTTAGCTTTGGACAGACCTATTCTCCTAGTCCATCTGAGTGACAGCCCCAACCCCTTGGCCCCAGTAGGCCCCGTTTTTCTGCTCCTTGGGCATGGCAGCCCCGTCCCCCTGGCACACCTTAACGGCAGCCCCACACTCTGAAACTGACTTGGCGAAGCTCTGACTCTTTGAAACCTGGGAGCCTGTGGCCCCACTCCTTAGGATCCAGGAGACCGTGGCCTCGCCCTTTGAAACCAAGAAGTCCCTGCTTTCCATGCTCCTTCCAACAGTTCTGATCTCTGAGCCGCTCCAGGGATGGTCTTTTCCTTTTCTGTAGCTCCTTTGGCCTGTTTCCTGCCTATAGAATTCTGAAAGGCATACAGTGTTTTCTCTTTTTCTTCTCTCTCAGTCCCCTTCAGTCTAAGCTGATGGACTTTCTGCTGTTAGACCCATCAGTCACCGGCTTAATTTCTTTAACAAAAGATTGTGTAGCCACATCCTTGAAAATCTCAGGACACGTGTCTGTAATTTGTACAACAGAATTTTCCAAATCTTTAAGTTTTGTTTTCATTTTGCTTAGTTCATTTTTAAGTCCATCTCTTTCCTCTCACATTTTACGATAAGCAGCAGGAAGAAACCATGCAGCCCCTTTAAGATATTGCTTGGAAATCTTCTCAGCCAGATATCCAAGTTCATCACAAATTCTACCTTCCACCAAATATTTGAACATAATTCAGAAAAATTCTTTGCCACCACATAAAAAGCATTGCCCTTCCTCCATTGTCCAGTCACATGTTCATCATTTTCTTTTAAAACCTCACCAGAGGCACATTTAATGTATACATTTCTAGCAACATTCTGTTGCTGGCATCATATGTATTCTCTAAGATGACAGAGACTTTATAGCTCTCCTCACTTCCTTCTGAGCCCTCATAGACTTGCCTTTGGTGTCCATAAGTCTACCAACATTCTCTTCAAGGCAAACTGGGCTTTTAAAACTATTAGGCACCTTAAAACTCTTCCAGCCTCTACCCATTGCCCAATTCCAAAACCACTTCCACATTTTAGGTATTTATTAGAGCAGCATTTCACTATTCCAATACCAAATTGTGTCTTAGTTATCTAGTGCTACTGTAACAGAAATACCACAAGTGGATGGCTTTAACAAACAGAAATTTATATTCTCAGTTTGTTGTGTTGTTGGTAGGTGCCATCAAGTCACTTCCGACTCACAGCGACCCTATAGGACAGAGTAGAACTGCCCCATAGGGTTTCCAAGGAGCCACTGGTGGATTTGAACTGACGACCTTTTGGTTAGCAGCCTAGCTCTTAACCGTTATGCCACCAGGACTCACAGTTTAGGAGGCTAGAAGCCCGAATTCAGAGTGCCCACCCTAGGGGAGGGATTTCTCTCTGTGGGTTCTGGAGGAAGGTCCTTGTCTCTTCAGCTTCTGCTTCCTGGTTCCTTGGAGATCACCATGGATCTTGGCATCTCCATGGATCTTGGCATCTATTTTACCCTATCTCTTCTTGCTGGCTCACTTGTTTTAATCTCTTTTATATCTCAAAAGAGATTGACTCAAAACACACCCTACACTAAGCCTGTCTTGTAACAAAGACAAGCCATTCCCAAATGGGATTATAACCACAGGCACAGAGGTTAGGAATTACAGCATATTTTGGGGGGACACAATTCAATCCATAACGGTAACCTTTTCAAATTGTTTTAAAGGCTGATTCCAGATTTTTTTTTTTTAATATTTTAAGTTTATTTCAAGTCTTTTATGGTGTTTGTCTGAGTAATGTGTAGATACTACTTCACAGGAAGGTTTCTTTTAAGGTGGAGCATTTAGAAAGACCTTTTATAGTTATGTGAAGGGGCAAAGTTCCATCAAAAGCCATCCCAAGTCTAACTAATGTGTGTGTGTGTAAAATATAAAACACACATACATGCATATATAAACACATTTGTTACAACAATGTATACCGAAAAACAAAACCCATTGCCACTAAGTCGATTCTGACTTATAGCAACTCTATAGGATAGAGTAGAACTGCCCAGTAGGGTTTCCAAGGAGCAGCTGGTGGATTTGAACTGCTAACCTTTGGGTTAGCAGCCAAGCTCTTAAGCACTGTGACATCAGGACTCCACAGCAATATATAAGGGGCTTTTAAACTAATATTTGTTGACAGGTAAATGTTTATCAACATTTGTGCAAAATGTAAGTGATGCATTTGGGAAGGCAGTGCTTCATACCACATGGAAACTAGGCTCTGTTCTCAGTTCCCTTCTTGTCTATCGTGTAATGCTCTCTAAATTACTTGATACCCCCCCATACCTGTTCCCATGCCCACTTCTTCCATTTTTTCTTAATCTATAAAATTGATAGTAATATTTGACTACAGAAGCGTTTGTGAACTTCACATGGAAAATTCTGTACTAGGTACATAAATATAGCAAATGTATTTTGCTACTATGAGTACTAAATTCTATTTTCAATCTTTTTTTCACTAGATCTTATTTACTTGCCTTTTTTTCATTCATAACATCTGAGTCTTTAAATCCCTTCTTAAAAATTCTGATATATATATATATGCTTAAGTACTTTTCTGTTTTGTGGTAGACTGTATCAAGAAAGGTAATGTTTTAAAAATGCACAGTATACATTAGTCATTTATGTTATACTACAGTAATATAATACAGTGAAATTTTAAAATTTTTAATTACAACATATATAGAAATATTTAAAGCTAGATGTTTGTTTGTCACTGCTGTATTTTCTTACTGAGGCTTTCATAAGCACCCAAAGTTCCTTGTTGATGTACCGAAAACAATTTTAAAAAAGCGTGAGGTCCTTTTTTTTACCATACAAGTTATGAAATGAAAAGATGTATCTTACACCAGGATGTTATTTGTGAGTAACCAAAGGTTTCTTTTGAAGGTGTTTTTAAAAGGCACAGCATCATCTCCAGAAAAGAGATTGCAGCATATTAGAAAAACTAGACGGTATTCATTTGAGAATTTGAAAGAATTAAGGATATAGATAAGTGATCTACTAACAAAAATGAACATGCACCAGTTAAAAAGAGACCATAAAGGAATAAACGAGTTGATAGAAGTTGATCCATCTTTAAGTGTTGCTAATGTTATGGAATTGTAGAACTTACTGGCACCAACTGAAAATAGTCACTAAATCAGAACAGTAAAACTTACAGAAAAGGAAATAAAGGAATAATCACATTTCCTATATGAGAAAATTAGATTTCTCCCATTTTTAAAAATTTTACAATAAATAAAATTCATAAGTTATGTATATGTAAATATTGCCTGTGGATAAATATTTTTAACATTTTGGATATTATATACAATTTCATTAATTTTATATGTTTAAAATAGAATGTAATATGGATTATACCCCAAAATTTTATTTATTTATTTATTTTTAATTAAGGAGCAGAGTCGCATTGATTGCTTTGATTGGCATAGCTTAACATAGTTATTAACATACCAGAATATCTAGTTAACACTACAGTTCACAAGAACCGAAATTTTGGTCATTAAAATCTGGAGATAATTAAAAGAAACCCTATAACAAAAAGTGGTATTTATTTAGTGAAAAAGAGTAAAATTTAAAAGTTAAAAGCTATACATAGCAGAGGAAAAATATAAACATTTGGGAGCACTAGCTATTTGGAAGTTAATTTTTTAAAAAATTATTAGGATACCTCTTTGATAGGAGCCCTGGTGGCACAGTGTTTAAGAGCTCAGCTGCTAACAAAAAGGTCTGCAGTTCGAATCCACCAGCTGCTGCTTGGAAACTATGGGGCAATTATCCTCTGTCCTGTAGGGTTGCTATGATTCAGAATTGACTCAGTGGCAACAGGTTTGGTTTTTTCATTGCTGTGATACAGTGATAGCAGAATAAATCAGTGAATAAAATCCCTTTTCATTAAAAGAATGGTGAGCTCCTGTATGATGTTTTTGTTGCACCTTACTGTCACAGAACTCAAGACGTTTCAGTTGATAACATTAGCAATTACAATATTATTGATCTCAAATAATTTTTGAGATTTTTTTTTCTTTAGACTTCTATGAGAAGACAGTAAAGTTTCTTATAAAGCTGGCGTTTCAGAAAAGAGGAGACACTCATAGGCTTTTTTAAATGCTATTATAGTGAGAAAGAGTATGTATGTGTCCACCAAAGGCACGGTATAAAAATAACAACTTTAGGCATAGGGAAGTTTTCTCATACATGTTTGCAAATTGTTAAGAGTTAAAAAGATACACCATTTGCTATCCTGCAGGTTAATAATGGATTAACAGTGTTCAAAGAATTAGAACACAGTAAAATCACTTATCCGTGAAGTTTTACTGAACAGCAGCAGACCTGTCTTTGATGATTCAGAAGGTACTTCATACATTTTTGGTACTTTTGAATTAATATTTATGAACATTCTTTACCACTGTAATCAGGGCATGCAGACATGTCAGTTAATAGTGACTTCTGGTGAGAGGATGCCGTAGAAGCCAAGCAGTAGCTATGTACAGACATTCCGTTTCCTGTCTGCTGGCAGTGCAGGTATTACTATTTTCAGTTTTGATAGCGTCATTCTGATAAATTACCAAACTCAATAGTAAACGAATTTCTTTAAGTTTTCCTAACCTGCATTTATTTCACCCTTTTTATTCATAAGACCATGCCAGGTCCTTTCAGTGATCATTATCATAACTCCCTATTTGGTAATTTCCTAAGAAGTTCATCAGGTTGGTCAAATGACAGGTGGCAATGGTGGTGGATACAGAGAGGAGACAGAGTGATCACTCATTCTCATCTCTGCTGCCATACAGACACATGCCACGGATGTTACTTGGCCCTCAACACTAGGGTTCTCATATGCTCAATACATAATACCCAAACTCATTGCCGTTGAGTCAATTCTGACTCAGCAACCATAGGGTTTCCAAGGAGCGGCTGGTGGATTCGAACTGCCGACTTCTTTTGGTTAGCAGGTGTAGCATGCTATAACTCTTAACCAGTGTGCCACTAGGGCTTCTTAATACATAATAGGTGGGGTCGATATCCTTTAAAAGGAGAAATTCTAACACACAGTTCTTATCAGAGTTTTTATGCTATGTATATATACGCACATATATATATATCCCTTTGGCCCTTGTTCATGGTTTATCCCCTCTTTCAAAAAAAAAAAAATCTTACTTCTTTGGCCAATGGCCTTTGAAACCCACGTTTGTTGTTTTTGACTGATGTTGTCAAGCCAATGTAAACCCTAGAAACTTCATATAGATGCAAAATGTATTGGTTTCTCTTTCACATCATTTCCCTTCAACATTCAAACTTCACATGATTTGAATAGTTTTCTCTTAGGCTATCTGTATAGTGTTATCAGTTTGGGATATTCAAATCCCTCCTCTTTATCCCCCACATGATAAGCTTTGTGTTACTGTTTTGTTGTTTTCATATCCTCCTCTTTTCTAAGGGATTGCTTTTCTTTTCCTTTTAAAGAATACTGAACCCTCCCACTACCATTTAAAGTGAGGAAGATGAAACTTAAAATGTTTTCCCCACTTTTCTCCCTCCTTTTTGTTGTTTTTTTATTAAAATCGTAACATAAAAATGTCACTCTGAAGAAAAGCCTTGGGTTCGTCACTCCCAGCTCCCCTTCTCTGGGAGGTGAATACACTGCCTTTTAATCATGTTAGCCTTGCTTTTGCGTAAGGCAATAAGAAAACAGTCTCAACAGAGGTCGCCAGTTGTAACTTATGTATAAAAAATGGGATTAAAAACATTTGATGAGGCAAGTCCCTTAGGGACCCCTCCATATTTCTCAGGTTTTTATTTTCTCCTTGCCTTCCTCTAGTCTCTCTTCTTAATCTTGTATTGCGTGATTCTTTCTTCCAAATATACTCTTAGGACTTTAAAGAGGCCTCCTTTCCTAATTCCACCCCTTCCCTGCTTTTTTCTTTCTCCTTACCAGCATGCCTCTGCATTTATTTTCTACTGACTGTACCCTAAATGTTGTGCATGTATTTATTATAGTGGGAAGCTGCAGTCTACCCCCTTCTTTTCTGATGCGTCAACCAAGTTCTGGTTGATTATTTCCTTTCTCATACTGGCTAGATATATGGACTGGTTTTCAGTTCGTTGCATCGTTTTCCAAACGGATTTATATGGCCAGTGCAGAAGCATGCCTACGTTGTCAATCTTATCTTTCTCCCGTAATGATTTCACCTGCCTTCAAATTGACCAGATTCCCCAATCACATCTCTAAGTCTCCATCTCACACATTTGGAGATTAATCCCTACACTTCCCTGGTTTGAAGACCAGAGCATGCCCTGCTATGTGGAAGGCCTTCTTTGGGGTATTCCCTGGAAACTCTACCTATCTCCCTTCTGGTGAATGTATTAAGTACCTTTAGTCTTCCTCCTATTTATTACAGTGCTGAGTGTTGTGTCAGCCATTAATGCATACTGCTTGCAATCTGACAGTGTAAATTCTGGCAGAAGCCTTTACAGGATGGAACCTGTTGGCCTGAGGAGTTCAAATTTCTCACACCCTTCTCTGTTGATTCCTAAGACACATTTTTAATAACCATTTTTGCATGGATTCTAATAAAGTGTTACTTTTTGCCTTCCTTTTGCCTTTTGAAAGACTTCCCTGATTCTCCTCTTCCCACCTTCTTTTTGGCTTGCTTTTTTACCCCCATCCAACTCTACACCGTTAGCCTACATGTGCCTAAAGTACCAAATCCACGTGCATTTATCATGGTATGGTAGGCAGCTTCTCAGATGGCTCCGCATGATCTCTGCCTTCTGATATTCATACCCTTGTGTTATCTTGGCCCCTTGAGTATAGGCTGGACTTAGTAAGTCGCTTGTAACGTAGAATATGGCAAGAATGATGATATGTCACTTCTGAGTACAGATTTTAAAAGTTCACCTCCCTGCCCGCTCTGCCTCTTCTCACTTGTTCCCTCAGAGAGAAGCCAGCCTCCATAGTGTGAGCTGCTCTGCATGCCCTGCATAACCAGGAAATGAGAGTGACTTCAGATCAGCACTCAGTGAGGAACTGAGGGCCTCAATCCCACAGCCCAAAAGGAACTGAATCCTACCTACAACCACATCAGTGAGCACAGAAGTGGCTCCTCCTCAGTCAAGCCTTCAGATGAGATCCCAGCCCAAGACAATACGTTGATTGCAGCCTTGTGAAAAACCCAGAGCCAGAAGACCCAGTTGAGCTGCTCCCAGATTTCTGACCTGCAGACACTGTGATATAATAAATGATTTTTTTGTTAATGTTGCTTAGCTTGGGGGTGATTTGTTACACATCAGTAGATAACTAATAAGCATGCTATTAGAAATATGTTTATCTATCAGACTTTTTCATTAGCCTATATAGTGATAGTGTTCTAATGAGGTAGTCAGTCAACTGTATTTCCTCAGGGTCTTGTATAATTCCTGAACCACAGTATTTGCTCAAAAAGTACTTATTCAATAAATGACCTAATGATAATGTCCCCTTTCTCCAAAACATCATTAATCACCACTGCTAAGAAATTGGTGTATCAATTGGATTTCTGGGTTACTGATTTAGGCAAATGTAAGCAGGAAAACAATATATTAGAAGGACAACAGGTACCCCACAAAATAGAGGAAAGGCTTGAGAATGATGTTCAGAAAATGCACAAACAGCAAAAGTTGCTGAAATCTGTCAAATCACAGTCAAGGTCCTGCCACAGGAATATTGGTTAAGACATTGTGTGGCAGGATATTGGCCACTGCTGGACTCTGGATTCCACTGCTGCCACTGTGCATGCTCTCTAGACATTCTGGCCTCTTTACATCATTCCCTAAAGACCCCAGTTTCTGAGTGGGGTGTCTGTTGGCAAAGCGGAGGTCGCATGCCTGTATCCCTTACAGGGTGCAGAGGAAAGGACTTGTCTGTCTACCTTTTGGTAGAGGGAGGTGAGTTACTGCCTTCCTGCCTCTCTCTAGAATCAACCACTGTGGTATTTTCTCAAAGAGAAAGGGATGCTGAGGGGCCAAAAATGACAAATGGTCATGCCAACAGGCAATAAATGAATTCTAAGTTCAGTGAGAAACCAGCCTACTACAGGAGCAACTCTTTGAAGCATTAGTATTCCCTTTTAGGTAATTTTGTTTTTAAACTCTCTCACCAAATGGATTCCCTTTTTAGCGCAAGCTTTCTAAAATAATATCCATGAATAACTATTAATGACTCTTACCTTCTTGCCACCCACTTACAGTCTATTATAGTCCATTTTCTAGTCAGAAATGTGGAAAGAAGTGAAAGAGCATGTTTATATGTTTTCTCAGGTATGAAAAGGCATTGATCAACACTCTTAGTCTAAGGAAATAAATACACACAGCACCTAGTGCTAGACCTGGCACCCAGTGTAAAGTCAATGAATGGTATTTCCCTTTCTGCCCCACGTGTTTTCTGGTAGTAATGCTAGCTTTTTCTCCTTTAATGGTTCATAATGGTACCTTTACACTTGCAGTACTAAGTATTACAAACAATCTTCTCTTTTCTGTAATTTTTTTAATTATTTCCAGTCCCAACAAAAATCCATCCACTAATCCTGATTCTCATAACCTGTTTATTTTTTCTTTATATTATCACTTGAAATTTTCCTTGACCTCACTTCTCTCGTTTCTCATATTTCTCTGACCTTGTAGTTGAGCTGGAATGTTCCACTAATGACCTTCTTGGCTGATATTCCTGAATTTTCCTTGAGCTCCTCCTCCTACCTCCATTTTTCCTTGTATTCTGAATGTCTATATCTTTCAAGTTGCTGGCCTTCTCTCTCTTTCCTCTTCACGATCTGTTTCTTTTGGCTTTGTTTATTCTTTCTGCCTAAGCACTTTAGATGTCCTTTCCTGAGTCGTCTCTTATTGAGCTTCATATTTGTACCTCTATCTTAATTGAAGAACTCTGCTTTTCTCCTTTCTCTTTTTCTGCCTATTCTACTTCATATTGACTATCATTTTTTTAAACTATGCATCATTAATTCAACCCACATCTATTACATAATTATTCTGTGTCTGGAGTTACTTTAGGTGCTAAGAATACAGAGTAAATAGTATTTCTGCCCTCAAGAGTTCAATATCCAGCAAAGAAGGAAAACTTCTAAAAATACTGTAATAACGTGATAAGTACAATCCTAAGAGCGTAATCGAAATGCTTGAGTGCACAACAAATGGAAAGATTGATTCTACTTGAGAAGTTTGAGGAGGGCTTCACAGAAGAGGTGACATTCAACCTGGATCTTGAAGGGTGAGTAGGGTTTTGCCAGACAGAAATGAGGAAAGCTATTTCAGACATGCACCTTAATAAAGACTCGGGTGCCTGGCCATCACAAATAGTTTTACAGGTTGTTTATGACATCAGTGGGGGTTGAAATGCAGCTCATTCTCTGCTTGTCACTGGTCCCTTGGTGCAGCGTGCATCAATTCAGAGGAAGGAGCCCAAAGATACCATAAGGGCTAGTGGTATGAAAATGCATGGTTTGTAAGGAGCAGAATACCATGCAGCCTGTTTCTTATTTTGCCCTTGTGCTGCTGTGCTTGATACATGAAACACCTAGTCATAGACTTTCCAGATTTAATTTTTTCTAAGATCAATATACACAGTACACTTGTGGCCAGTCTCAGAACCTGCAGTGTGTCCAAGCAAGTGGCTTATTCCATTCTTTTCAGTCTAACATTTATAACGTATCTCAGTAGGGATAGCAGTACAATATCTCCGCAACCAGTAAAACAGTTCCCATAGGGTTGATTGTGACTCATGGCAACCCAGTATGTGTCAGAGTAAAACTGTTTCATTAGAGTTTTCAATGGCTGATCTTTTGGAAGTAGATCACCAGGCCTTTCCACCAATGCACCTCCGGGTAGACTCGAACCTCCAACTTTTTGTTGAGCAGCTGAGTGTGTTAACCATTTGTACCACCCAGGGAATTCCACAGTATTTCCTTAGCCATACAAATATCTCCAGCTTCTGTTTCCAAAGAAATTTGTATTATACTTGACAATTAAAGTTATTAGCACAAAATTCAGTCAGAAGTTCTACTTTTTTCTTCTTCTTCAAACGTCTAGATGTTTCTTCCAGTAGAAACTTTTGGAAAATTTGGAAACATGGAAAAGTAGCTCTCTTCTAACCTACACATACACACAGACACACACACACAAACACAAGCATGTCCGGAGTTCTGGAAATTTCAATAAACCATCCTTCTTGGGATCATGAAATCTATTCATTTTAGAGCTGAGGGGGACCTAAGAGGCATGCAAGCTAATGTTATGCCTCTTATTTAGTGGAACAGAAGCAAAGTCTCAGATGCTATGTGATTTGCCCCAGATCACAGAGGTAGGCAACAGAAGAATCATCCCCAATTATTTTGTAAAAAGATAAGTATAACATAGGTACAACAAGGGCCATAGTTCGTGTTGCCATGTCATTGATACATTATTTGGACTTCCTCATATTTGAAACTTAACATGGGACACGTTTTCCATTGCTGATTCTTTTATTTTTAACTCTGGGACCTCTGAAGACCCAGAGGGATTTAATGCATTCTAAAAAGTTGCCCTTTCTTGCCTTTAGTTTTTTAGGTATTGATTTCTCTACCGCCAGCTCTTTCCATACCTTTGACTTTATTTCTCTCTTCATTGATGGTATGTGATTTGCTCGCTGACTGTTTTGGCCACTGCTATGTTTAGAACTTTCTCAGGCCCCTCCAGAATGATCACACCGCTCTGCCGATGCTGAGGTCTCCACACTCCATCATTCATCCACTTGCCGGCACCCTGGTCACACTTTTGCTGCTCTGCTGGCCCCCAGAGCTGTCATTAGAAAAAGATTCTGTAAAAGAGAGGAGACCTGGGTGGTGTGAATGGTTAAGTGCTCAACAACTAATCAAAACTTTGTTCAACCCTACCCAGAGGCACCTCGGAAGAAAGGCCTGGCAATCAGCTTCCAAAAGGTCCCAGCCTTGAAAACCCTAACGGAGCGGTTCTACACAAGGGATTGCCATGAGTTGGAATAGACTTGACACCTACTGGTTTGGTTTTGGTTTTATAAGAGAGAACTCCAAACTCTCCCTTAGCTTTATTCCTGCCATTCTTTCTTCACAAAGGTCCACACAGAGTGTTAGTTTTTAGAAACAATTTGGGAATAGCAGGAACCTCTCCTTGATTACCATTGAACCTCCAGCTTCTAGAATAGTTACTGGTATATAGCAGGTGCTCAGTAACTATTACTTGATTTCGCTGAATAAAAAATGATTAAAAAATGAAGTCTGGCATTAGGAAAAAAAAACTTCTGTTCTGTTGAAAATGGGTTCTTATTTCTAAGAAAAAAATTAAGGAGGTCTATGCAAAATACATATTTGTGCAATCACATGTCAGTTAACTATTTTCACAATAATGCTGCATAACAAACCATCCCACAATTCAGTGTTTTAAAAAAGCAATAATTTATTCTTGCTGACATATCCCTGGGTCAGCTTGGGTTCAGTGGATCTAAGCTGGGCTTGGCTGGGCTTGACTCCAGGGTGCAGGCTGGGTCCAGACCTGTGCTGTATGACTTACATCCTCCCTGGAACAGCAGACGTTCTCCTCATAGTTATGGCAGATGCACAACAGGGCAGGCCCAACTCTGTAAGCTCATTTTAAGCCTCTGCTCCTGTCACATCTGCTAACATCCCATTAGTCAAAGCAGGTCACATCAGTGAGTCCAAGTCAAGGGGAGGACAGTACACTCTGCCTCTAGAGGAGGAACTGAAAAGGACATGGTATGGGATGGATGAAAAATTGGGGCCAGTAAGTCAATCCACCATGTATGGCTTTAGAAGGGTTTTACACAAAAGATATGTTTACAGATTAAGTGGCCATAGGATTGGATAGAGTATTTCCTCATGGATTAGCTAATGTACACACACATACACACATGCACTGAAGATAGGAATAAATACTAGGGAAACACACAAGTGTTTTTCTGGAAAATTGCATCAAGATCAGGGAATCCATATTAGGAAGAGGCAGATTTAGGAATATTGTGATTGATGTAGATAAGGAAGTACACAGGGATATCTCCAGACTCACTGACAACTGAACTGCTCTTGAGAGGGGGAGGTTCTGCACCAATGGGAGTAAACTAAAGATTCCTAAGACCACAAAAGTCAACAAAAATAAAAAGTGGCATATACATTTCAGTGTCCACAATGTAAGGTAATACATTCATTGCAAAAGCAATAGTTCAAAACTTCACTTGCATAAAAGATTATAGGTTCTAGGGAGCAATGAGCATTATGAAAAGGTACGTAAAGTGGTATGCAGGTGTATCAACTCTCTGGGAATGGATGGACCCCGCTTTGTAGTGTTTGGCAATTTACTTGGTGGAAATAATCCCACCATGGCCAGTTTCAAGCTACCAGTGTGATGTCACAGAACTCTGGTTTGGGAAGAGATGTGCAGAACTGGCTCCAGAGCTGGTCCAAGCTGGCACCAGGGCCCACTGGAAAGGAACGTACGAGCATTTCCACAGACACAAGTATGTTGTGTGTAGCTTCATCCAGGAAGCCAACAAAATATTAGAAAAATCAGCAAAAGAAATGGAAACAAAGCAGAAATCCTTGTGCTAAGTCATTGAGCATCTCCTCCTGAAATATTGCTGTAATTCTGGCTGCTACACTTTAATAAAAAACTAACAGAGCAGGGACAGGTCAGGGTAAAGGCAAAGAAAATAAAATAATGATGGAGGAGTTTCTGCAGGGCAATGTTAGCCCACACAGCACCTTCGTGTGGGTTAGATAGAGGTGTCCTCTCTCATGGATATAGTCTCCCACCCCTACCCTTGCATGGTGAGGAGAACGCCAGCTGGATTTTAGCCAGTAGTTACCTCCTTAGCAAGCTCTCTTGTGCAGGGCCAGCCTGTACAACCATATGGGTTGGCCAAATATTTCTATAAAGGGTTAGAATTGTCGGTATTCTTTAGCCTAGAAAGGTCAGAGTGGTGGGCAACTAGCCACATGAAAACATTTTATAAAATGGCAAAGGATATGGTAAAACTGTCTATCTATACACACACATATATATACACATACTTATATACATACATGATTATAGGCTCTAGGGATCAATCAGCATTATGAAAAGGTACATACAGAGAGATGTGGCTGTATATCAACTCTCTGGGGTCAGGGGGTGATCCTGCTTTGTAGTGGCAACTTCCTTGGTGGAAAACATATGTATGAAAGAGAGAGATTGAAAGGGAGACGTAGAAGGATAAAGGGAGAGTTTTGTTTATTCAGCCTTGGAACAGAAGAACTAGGGCACACTTTGAAACTGAATCTGCAGTGGTATAACAACAAAAAAATTTTAAAGCAATTGTTATGTTTTACAGGTAAACTTCTGAAACTTATACTCCAAGATAATAGGCTAAAACGTGTTATCTTTTAGAGAAGATTTGCAATGTACTATTATTGATGAAAAGAGTAATTCACTATTTAAAAGTAATTTGATATTCCAAATTCCATAGCTGCATGATCTTAAGCTTATATCCCAGAATCCTGATGAGGCACAATGCTTCACGCCCTATTACCAGGCCTCCATCACTACCTCTCTAGGATTCTGCCCTTGGGAGGTTATAGATGACACCTATCTTTCCAGAATCAACCAGTTTTTCTCTTTTGTTTCTTTCCCTGACTTAGCTGCAACATTCAGCTCTGATGACCACACACTGCTAGGAATTCAACCAACAGGTTATAGAGGGCTTGTTATATGCCAGACACTGTGCTAAAATCACAGAAATTAAGGGCTTATTGGGAGAGTATTTTCAGTACAATGTGATGAATACAAAAGAGATCTGTGTTCTAGACCCTTAGGTGGTACAGAGGGTGGAGTGATTAGCACCATTTGGAGTTAGGGAAGCAGGAGCTTCTTTCCCAAGAAAGAACCTGGGCTTATCACATGGCTAAAAGTTTGCTTGCCAGGTAATATGGATGGCACAGCATTCCAGATAGAGGGGGCACAGTGTGCAAAGGACGAAATGTGAAGCAGCATGGAGCTTCCAGTAGTCTGGATGGGTAGGGTGATAAATGTGCATGGAGGCCCAGTAGGAGGCAAGGGTGGACTGGTAGGCATGCTGGCAGCTAGAACAGAGAGCCCCAAAGGGTTTAAGCTGAGGAATAAGATCAGATTTGTGCTTTGCAAAGACCGCTGTGATTGTTATTTAATAAAAGAAAGATCACGGTGGTGGTGTGTCAGGAAGAGGGAAAGGGAAAGGCTAAGAGGCCAGTTAGGAGACTACTACAGTGAACCAGCCATGGGAGAGTGAGAAGTCAAATTATGGGAAATTGACAGTAGGAATAGAGGGGAGACTTGTTGGGGCGTGGGAGATAAGGAAGAAATGATGACTCCTGGACCCGTGGCTTGGGGAGATCAGGGAATGGTAATGTCATCAACCACATTAGGGTGCAGCAAGGGAGAGTACTGGGAAGGAGACAGTAAATTTGGTTTAGGACTTGTTAATTCGAACAATCTCAGATATTGGTCGCTGATAGAAGAAGGTAAAACCATCTCAACTCTTCCACTTACTACCTGTCTTACCTAGACAAGTTATATAGCTTCTCTGTGCCTCAGTTTCCTTACCTATAATTGGGCTTAATACCTACCTCAGGGTAACTGCGTAGTGTAACAGTTATCACACTTGGCTGCTACCTCAATGGTTGGAGTTTCTGGTACACCGAGGCACCTAGGGAAAAAGGCCTGGCAATCTACTTCCGAAAAATCAGCCATTAAAAACCCCATTGAGCATAGTTCTACTCTGATATACATGGGGTTGCCGTGAGTTGGAACTGACTAGACTGCAACAGGTTAATACCTATCTCATAGGATTGTTGAGTATTATATTAACTTAGATAACCCATGTAAAGCTATTGGCATAGTGCCTGGCATATAATACGCTGTTCTTTTTATTTCCGTATTATCTGATTTCCCAAACAACTCTGTGAGATATGGGAAAGGTATTATTATTCTCAAGAAATTGAAGCACCAAGTGACTTGCAAAAAGTATCATTGCGTATGTAAAAGCACTTTGTAAAATTGTATTTTTTATATGCTATTGTTCTTATTTTAGTTTTGTTGTTCTCATAGTCGGTACTACAACAATTCACATGTAATTGGTCTTTAGTTGTCTCATATGTAACAGCTCTTTTCACAGTTTTAGGGTAATCTGAGGGCAAGTACTCTTCCTAACTATCATGTGTGCAAGGTTCTATGAACATAGTAGATTCTTGATACTTGTTTATTGATTGATTGAGCCTAGAGAAATTGAATTGTTGATCAACTAGAGCTTTCTTTGGTAGTTTGTTCTACCTTTGGCTGCCTCTGAATGGCATTTTCCCCAAGGGAAAAAAATAGCATTCTTTGGGCAATATGGCATATTAAATATTAGAAAATCTAGGCATAGGCTGTGTTTTAGATTAGCAGGAATCACAACATTCTGGGTTTACTGTATTTCTAAAATGGAACATTATAATGCTAAAAACTGAGAAATGTTCATTTTAATTTACGTTGGCAACAAAACCGAGTAATACGATTGTGCTGAAAATATCCTGGGTTTGTTGCAGAACAAAAAGTTGTTTTTAAAAAAACTGACAACTTTGAGTACAAGGCAGTTTCTTTTCTCACTTTACCCTCAAGAACTCATTGCACCCATGAGTGTGAGCCCAGGAGAATAATAAAATAATTATAGTTTTATTTTGCTGTATGCTAATACTGAATTTGATCCACTAATGTCTGCATATTTCAGTAGAAAAGAAATGAATCCGTTGGCTGGATGAAGCTGATATGTTTTTCATAATCTTAGATTCTCTCTGAAGAGACCTTTGTCATAATTTATATATTTCTTAATAAAAATTTCCTTGTCTATCATCTTAGCATTCTGAGGACACCAATAAATCCAACCATCACCAAAAAAAAGAAAGAAAGAAAAAGAAAAAAAGAATCCCAAACACTATGTAACTATGTAATATTGTAAAATAATTTAATCAATTAATCAATCGATGCTTTATTCTAAACATTTTGTGTCTGTGCAGCCACAAGGAAAGACAATTATAAGAGCAACACATATACTTCTTTATCATACGAATTGACAATCTTTTTTTTTTCCTTTTTTTGAGAGAGAGAGATGGAGATTTGAAAGGAGAGCTGTAAGCTCATACTCTGCACAGAGATTTCATTTTTGAAA
The DNA here is from genome assembly GCA_030035585.1 of Dugong dugon. Lineage (NCBI taxonomy): Eukaryota > Metazoa > Chordata > Mammalia > Sirenia > Dugongidae > Dugong > Dugong dugon. Next base: position 60,875,379 of record CM057466.1, read on the forward strand.
TGCATCCAGCTCAAGAGTTAAATGAAAGCAAAGCAATCACTTCAACGATGTTTTTGAAGAAAATAAAACAGCTTGATGGAAGTTAAATGAATGGGAGTCTATGACTTAAAAGAAACGGACAGATAGAGAAAAAGGTCACAAGATTAAATTTTCCCTGAAGGAAAAATCCTTCTTTGGAATCATTAACCTCCTTCTAGGTCACTCCTGAAAAAACAGCGGGAAATCCTCCTGCCCCTGGAAAGATGGGTGCATCCCAGGCGCCCCTGACCTGGCGGCTACGAGGCAGACATAATTGTGCTCCCAAACCCCCCTTCAGGCATGCTTGATTTTAAGACCTCTGTTTTAAAGTAACAAGATCTCTCCTTTTTGAATTCTGAAATAACAAAATAGAAAGCATGTTTTTAAAGTGAAAAGTCTAAATAGTGTTGTTTTCCAAAGACTAAGGATACACATAAAAAATGATAGCAGTTATATCTGAGTTGCAATGGTTTTGTGAGCTTTTCCCATTCTTCTCAACTTTCTGTAAGATTTGCCTATAACTCTTTAAAAAAAGCTGTTTGTCTTCAATTTACAGTCCATAATTATTTTATATCTGTATAGTTGTTTTTTATTGTTCTCTAGTGTTCTTGAGTGGAGTGGGAAAGCTTTTCTCTTGGTTTGCATTAACCATTCTTGCAATATTTTCCTCCAATTTCTGTTATTTATATACTGATTCATGGAAAGCAATTTAGGAATATTAATTAGAACTCCTACGACTAAAATTAAATTAGTAAAAAAAAAAAAAAAATTGTGTCCTAGCAAAATTATTTTTAAATACCTTTATTCAATCTCTTTTTTCTTGCACCAAATTAAGAATAAGTGTAATTATCAATGTATGGTCATTTCACCAACATTTTGTTAAATAAATCTGATTTCTAAACTAAAAAATAAAAGTCATGCCAGCTTTTACACCAAGCTTTCCTAGCATAATGCTCCACAAAGTAAAACATTACATTACAAATAGAATATGACTTCTTATTGCAAAGCATGGAAACTGAAGAATAACCCAAAGTTAAGACAAGTACTAACAGCTCTGAAGGGTACAAGAGCCCACTGTGAGCCCCCCCTCTTTGATATCTTTGAATTGATGCCAAGAAAAGGGAGAAAATATTTTTAACAGTTGCTGAAAAAAGCAAGATGCATACAGCTCACTGGTATACAGCAAAACAGGAAGAGAAGATTGCTCTGTTCAAGTTTTGCGTGTGGTTTGTATGTTCTCTTCCAAATTGGTTCAAAAGTGAGAGAACTTCTAAGATTTTAAAAGACAATGAGGCAAATTCATCATCCCTAGAGAATAAAGATAAACTGAAGCATGGATGACAGAAAAATGGAATGCACTTTGTGAATCCCGACCCAGCCTAGGTGTGGGGACAGGCTTCAGCTCCACTGACATTCTCGGAAGCCATTACGTTTTGCCCATGCTCACTGACTGAATAACCAAGAAGTAAGACGGCATGTAAGTAACTTATCATGTAATATAAATTGGGTACAAAGCTAACAATTTCCTGACTGTGGTATGATAAGAATAAGAATTGTGTGCCTCACTGTTTTCTCACCAAAATACATTTCTGCAGCAGGAAATCAAAAACACATCACAAACCTCACAACTAGACTAAACACATTAAACCTGCTGATATTAGTAACTGTCACAAGGCTGTCAGGCTCGAGGAACAGCAGCTACTGACAGCTACTTACCTCCTACCTCTAAACATACTTCTCTCAGATACTTTGCTGGAGAAAAGTGAACAAATATTCCATTGTTGCTGCTGTTTATTAAATAGTCTCCTAGAATTCCCTGCAGACACTGCTTAAACAAAAATAATGAATGGGACACCCATTTGATGCACAACACAGATCTGAACTGAGAAGTAAAATAAAAGGTTTCAAGTGACATAGGCCAGAACATGTCTGAGCAGCCCCCCACCCAAATAAATCACTAAAATGTCCTTTCTCTAAGCTTTTTCTTGTTTTCATTTGCTTCAAAATACATCTTATTAACTCTTCACTCATTTTACCTTAATTTCATCTCTCTACTTCAATAACAAAATAATACAATTTTAAATTTTTATTATCTAAAAAATACCCAACCAAAAAATAAAAAAGAATATTGGATTATGTTTCAGATAGACTTCTTAGTGCAGTGCCTGCCCATTGCCGAAGCTTCACCAGCTTTTATATATAACTGAAAGCTTTTAAAAAAACATGGCTGGTATTTCTTTTCTGTCGATTTCCATTTGAAGGGCAGTTGTCTTTCTAGCATTAGTTAATTGTTGGCAAGACATCAGATTCATTTACTCACATGGACAGACTTACTCCTTTTAAGCGGACTTCATTGTTTACAGTGGTTTCTTCCCCCACAGCCCACTGACCCTCAGCCTATTTTTTTCATTTTGGTCTGGAACAAGATTAAGGAGATGTAAGAACCTGCCTAATAAGGTGATACTATACTCTGAGACAGGTTTGCAATGGTGTCCCTCCCTTTCTTCAGACACCACCATCAAGAAAAATGCATATTGAATGTTGTCCAACACTTTAGGACATGTGGAGCTAGCACAGCTATAGAGGTGAAGATTGTCACCTCCCGAAAAACTTTAAGACTTAAATCTAAACGGTATATAACTCACATGGTACCTTTACCTTTCCTTTGTTCCCTTTCTCCCCTCAACCTCCTCCAACAAACAGCCTTCTGTTGTCATTTATCATGAAGATTTATGAAGTAATTGGAATTAAGGTAGTATGTACAATAATTTTCTGACATTATGACATGGATGATGTTTGACCATTACTATCAGTTTTGTAGAAATTATAGCTTCAAGATGAAAAGATTTGATGATTCTAGGCTGAAATTAGTATTTCAAAAATGAGTCAGCTCTGGTGAAGGAGAGACAAAGGCAAAAAAAAAAAAAAAAATCCTTCAAGTAAAACGTTTTATTTCCATTTGTTTCCAGTGCCTTGCTGATGTGAGGGGCAAGTAGGAGGCTAATACATCTCACTTTAGCAGTACTAATTGTTTGCATTATCACAATAATCAAATGCAGCCATATTAATCTCTCTGGTTATTAACTTGATTTTTACACATTAAGATTTAGAGTTAATCCCCTGGGACCATCTATTAATGCTTTTAAAGTTGAAGGGTTTCAACAGTTTTAAGTTCTTTCCCTTCTTTTAGCTGCAGGCAGTAAAATCTGAACGTGTGTGGAGTTTTGTATTTTGCATTCCGGGGGGATTTTCAGAGACAGTGCTGTCAAGGACCATGAATCATGTTAATACATAGCAACCTCTACAGCTATTAAAATGTCTGCAATAATGTGATTATTTTAAAATGGAAAAACTAATATCACATGTGTTACTTAAAGATCAACTCTTCTTTTAAAGTTACAGAGAGAATGCATTTGGAAGGGAAAAAAAAAATTGAAATTGTTTTTGCATGCAGCCAAATGTGAGATATCTCATCTACTGAGAAAGAAAACTTTCAGCTCCTTTTACAAAATACCTCTCACTGAGCTTCAGGTCAACAAAGCAGAAAAATGGCAAAAAGTCCAAGATCAATAAGCATGAAAAGCAGTTTTTATTTCTGTCTGAGTAAGTTGTAGTGACAATGACCCGCTGGAACCTTCTCCGGTTTTATGCCTTCACAGCCACAGGATGATGACATCCAAGCAGCAAACGGAGCTTGGCCGGTTCTGATGAGCTGTCAGTGAGGAGCCGGCATTTCAATCAGCCTTCCATTGGCTTAGGGCTCAGACTTCAGAAATGTATTAAGGTTGTTACATAGACACATGTGTAGATAAACACTATGCAGGAAATTATGTGGAGTCTTTGTATCACAAGACACAGAACACAAGAAGACTAAGAACACATTTTTTTCCCATTGCTTAAAGGGATATAAATCATTTTAACCCCCTGATTTATATGTTGTTTAAAAAAACTAAGGGTACAAGTTAATGTGTGCTTCTTACACAATCAACAAATCACACCAGAGCCCAGGAATAACCTACCCTGTAAGAGATCAATATTTTTGAGATTTGCGTGGCACTTTTTTTTCTTTTTCCAAAATTTCTTCCTCGATAAACATAGCATGCATGTTATTGTGAATATTTCCTATGAGTAAGGATATTTTAGAATTTTTATTTTATTATTTCTTACATGAGAATAAAAAGTCAGTTTTGACATTTGACCATAACAGCTTATCAAAGGGTTTAAGGTAATATATATGGCAATTTCTATTAAAAAGGGAGAAAGATTAAAGAGTTTCAAATTATTGCAACCCCTGAGGTGCATGGCGTTTTTTGACATATCCTGAAGCACTTGGACACATTCTGAAAGATATGATCTGGAACACTTCCATTTCTTCTTATTGGGCAAGGCTTGCCTCACTTTCAACGTGCTTTCACGGGACTGATGACATTGGTCCATCTTCACTGTCCAGTGAGTGAAAAGTTCTGAGTCATACCCAATTTCTGTTCCCTGAGGTCAGTACATATGCAGCTTGGCTGAAGTTCAAGCCCAGCGAAGTGACTGGAGTCCCTGGAAAAGCTACTTCTCAACATTACCTATACCCTATCTTTATGTATAATGATTTACCACTGTTAACATGAAGCCAAAATTCTAGATTTTAGAAATTATTAGAAATTATTCCACTAGTATAGTGTTCAGGGAAGTCAAATTACCTAGAAACTTCCCAAGTCTTTTTGAATCTTAGAACAATATTGGTGATAAACCCGTTGCTGTGGAGTTGATTCAGACTCATAGCGACCCTACAAGATAGAGTAGAACTTCCCCATAGAGTTTCCAAGGAGCAGCTGGTGGATTCTAACTGCTGACCTTTTGATTAGCAGCTGTAGCTCTTAACCACTACGCCACCAGGGTTCTGGGGATAAGCAACTATGAGGGATGTTCTCCTTTGTTTCAACTACCTTGTGACACGCTCACAAAGAATTCTCCAGAATAAAAAAAGTAACCACTCTTCTCATAGTTTAGTGGCCAGCTGCAGTTGGGTCTGAACCTTCCCTCAGAGTGTAGTTCACTCCTCGTAGGAGGAGTTCAGAAGAAGCCAGGACAGAAGTTTCCATATTGGCGCAGAATGAACCTGGCAAAGGCAAGAGGAATCTATCATTTGCTGAGCCAGATTCTCCTCAGACAAGATCTCATGTGTCCTCCTCCCAAGTCAGGAAGCTTGTGTGCCATTTTACAGATAATATAAGGACTGGGTGAGATGTAATCACTTGCCCAAAGTCCCACAACCTATAAGTGATGAAGTGGGGTTTCAATTCCAGAACTGCCATATTCTAAAACCCATTCTCTTCCCAGTAAATCACGCTGCCCCCATCCTGGCGCGGAATTCAGTAGCACCTGTAACACTCAGGCATAGGGCCTTTTACTCTTTTAACAGACAGCTGAAGATCATAGCAGGGACAAGTATGTGCATTTGACAGGCAGGACTCTTACAGTCTAAATAAACTTTGGTCTAAAGCCCAGCTCTAACACTTATGTGTAACTCTAGACAAGTTAATAATACCTATATGAAGAAGAAGCAGAAGAGCGACAACTACTTTTCTTTGAGCACGGATGCAGTGTCAGGTAAGAGATTATACAGTTTACAAAACATCTAATGTCAAAATACCACTTTGAGGTAAATATTGTTTTCGCAATTGCCAGATAAACGAATGGAGGTGCAGAAAGGTAAGATACTGGTAGTAAAGATAAGGTAGTAAAGACTTTCATTTCAAGTCTTAGCTCCACTGGCTTACCTATAAATTGTGGAACATCTTAGAGTTTCCACATCTTTAACATAGATTCATGAGGTTGTTGTGTTTATTAAGTAAAATAACATATGAAAGACTCCTAGCACTATACTAGATAAATCATCAATGTTTAAGAAATGATTTTTCCATCTTCCTTGTTATGGATTGAATTGTATTGCTCCAAAATAAGTGCTAGAATCCTAACCTCTATATCTGTGGGTATAATCATATTTGGGAATAGGGTTTTCTTTGTTATGTTTATGAGGCCATATCAGTGAAGAGTATGTCCTAAATCTAATCACTTCCAAATTATAAAAAGAACGGATAAGACACAGAAGCAAGCACAAACTGGGGAAGACAAACACCACATGAGAATGGCCTACAAGCCAAGGAACCAAAGAATACCCAGGGCTTCCCACAAAGAAGGAATCCCAATGGCCAAGACCTTGATTTGAATTTTTAAAGAAAATACTTTTCTGTTGTTTAAAGTCATCCACTTATGGTATTTGTATTATAGCAGCACTAGCTAACTAAGACACCCTTCAAGAATAAAGTCAACAGTGGCTGACGGAGGGCTTTGGAGAAGCTTCAGAGGTGTCCCAGATGTGCGGAGATGAGGCTGCTTAACCAACTTGCACCCTTCCTCCCCCAAAGCCTGTCCCCTCACTCTGAGCTGATGACCTGCACACCCAGCTTACATCTCAGGCAAGAGACTCGGGAATGGTGTGAGCCTTGGTCTCTTGCTTGTAATTGCATATATGTGGGTGATGATAATAAACATTGGTTTGGATCTTCCCTCATCCCTTTGTCTATAGGTCAGAGTGAGTTAACCTCATTTGTAAGTGGCATTCCCTGGCCTCATTTTTAATGGATGAGTGAAAAAGAAATGGTCAAGCAAATATCTAAAATCAGCATCAGCGAATTTTATTTTCCCTGTTGTAATTTAAATGGAACAATTAATAATGCACCCTATTCTCCAGTTACAGTCTGGGAACCAGCCCTGTGCAAGCTCACGAAGGAGAGCAGGCAGATAGAACCCTTAAGCTCCAGCTAGCCTTTCCCAGATGCTCCGTAAGCATTTAAATTACTCCTGTTGATTCCAGCTCACAGCCACAGCAGTGATTTCACAGCCCTCATCTCTCTCCTCTAGAGGAGTTCTACCCAGCTTGAATTTTGTGGTGGTTGCTGTTGTGTGCCCTTCACTAAAATAAATAAAGGAGTCCCCGGGCAGCCCAAACAGCTAAGTGCTCGACTACTAGCCAAAAGGTTAGCCATTCACACCCACCCAGAGGCGCCTTGGAAGACAGGACTGGTGATCTGCTTTCAGAAGGTCACAGCCTTGTTAACCCTATGCTGTAGTCCTACTCTGAGTAGGAATCCACTTGATGGCAACTAACAATAACAACAACAAAATAAACAAATAAAAACAACCAAACCAAAACAAGCCAACCACATTTCCTCTCCTCTCTAACCCTTTCTCTGGTTCAACACGCCTCCTCTCTTTTCACTTGTTTTTCAGGTGAATGGGTCTCATTCCTCACTTTTAACCTCACCTCATCAACTGAAGGAGCCCTGGTGGTGGAGTAGTTAAGAGCTCGGCTGCTAACCAAAAGGTTTGATAGTTCAAATCCAACAGCCACTCCTTGGAGGGCAGTTCTGCTCTGTGCTGTAGGGTCTCTGTGAGTAGGAATCGACTCAATGGCAATGAGTTTGATTTTGGTTCATCAGCTGAAAATCTTAATTCTATCCCCTCCCAAAATCTCTGCTGTCTCAGATATCTTTTGTCTCCCCCAGCATCTTTAGCCCATCACTTTATATTTATTCATTTTATTTTACCTTCAAACCTGCAGATTTCCACGTTTTACACCAATGGGTCTCAAACTGAACTCATACCAGCAGGATCAGCAATGCCTGGGAACCTTTTAGAAATGCAAATTCTGAGAGAGAATTTTGACAGTTGAGACCTACTGATTAAGAAATTCTTGGGTGAAGCTCAGGAATCCCTGTTGAACAAATCTTCCAGGTGATTCTGATGTGCTAAAGTTGAAGAACTAGTGTCTTTAACAAAGGCTTCCTCAGGACCCTTTTCTATGCAGTTTCTTTCAAATTCTCTTCCTTCATTAACTATCACCTATCACCTACTACTTTCTCACCTCTAATTTTTTTATAGACTCACCTAAAATCCTGCTTTCACTTATCACCAAATTATTGATATTGTGTGAGCAGTGTGGTAGAAAATGCACTGGACTTGGAGATAGAAAATCTGGGTTTGAGTAGTGATTCACTACTTTCTAGCTATGTGTTATGGGCATACATAAACTCTCTCAGCCTCAGTATCTCCCTCTGCAAAATGGGAACACTAATCCCTTCTTTACTGTTTTATTGTGGAGATTAAATGAAATAATCACGTGAAAGCATTATGTACAGTATGTAGCAGAAGCTTAATAAATGTTTGCTGAAGTAAAATTAAAATGGTACGTATATTGGTGTGAATTTTAGATAGAAAAATTTCAGAGATTTCAGGGGCTGTGTGGTAAAAGATGTATTAAAAAAACTTATTCGATGCTCATTTATATAATGCACATTAATGATTTCAGAAGAACCATAAAGTTCACTAGGTCAATTAGCCATACTTTTTTAAATAGCTAAATATATTTTTATATGATGCTGCAGTAATTTGTACCCTTTTTCACAAGGAATTTCCGTGGTCTATTTTTGTCTCAATACGGTTTGAATGCAGTTATTTTTTTTTGCCCTCTACAGAAAATTAGCAGAAATAAGCAAAGAAACTTTGCTTGGTACTGCTTTTCTCTTTTAATGGAGCTGAACCCAAATGAAATAGATTACAAGAGAGATTTAGGATATATGATAGCAAAAGCTCTTTAAACTCTTTAATCTTCATATATCTGGCTTCCATCTTCATGAAGAAAAGAATAATAACACCAAACCAGTTGCCATCGAGTTGATTCCAACTAATGGAGACCCCATGTGTTTCAGAGTAGAACTATGCTTCATAGGGTTTTCTAGGCTGTGACCTTTTGGAAGCTGATTGCCAGGCCTTTCTTCCAAGATACCTCTGTGTAGGTTTGAACTTCTGAATGCTTAACTATATGCATCAGCCAAAACTCCCCATTTTCATCAGTCTACCATGAAAGGCTCTTTTGTTTTGGTGTTCTTTAATCGAAAAGAAGGCTGGAGATCTGTCAAGAATATTCATCTTCTCAGCCTCTCTGTTGCGATTGGTGTGTTATTTGCCCCTTCACGGAAATGTTGGCTGTGTGACAGAATAATGTTTTTGAGAGTACCCAGTGTTTTGTTTTGTTTTGTTCTGTTGCTTCAAGTTTTCCCTTCTCCCTCCCAAGAATGTACTCACCTCACTTTCCAGGAGGTTGTTGGCCTGGGCTTATGGTCTCAGGGCTATAGGATACATGGCCAAAAGAAGACTGTGGATCTCTGGCTTATTTATTTTATTCCAAAAGCCTAAATCCTTGGGGAATTTACAGGATCGGGACAGAAATAAAGCATCAGTTTGAGAGAGGTAGGTTTTTCCCTTGGATCTAGTCAAAGACTCCCTTGGACTAGCAAAGAGGAAAGTTGGAGGGGTGAAGATGACAAAAGAGAGCTCAATGAAAGTAAAAGATAGGGGTTTGACAAATTTGGGACCCAGGAAACAGAGAGATCATGCAGTTTTCTTTCTGGTGGAACACCCCAAATGTGCTAAGACCCCAGAAAGGGAATGACTGCCTGCCATGTCTAGGTAGTTGTTGTTAGGTGCCATTGAGTTGATTTCGACTCCTAGCAATCCCATGTGACAGACTAGAGCTGCCCCATAGGGTTTTCTTGGCTATAATCTTTACAAGAGCAGATTGCCACGTCTTTCTCCGATGGAGCCACTGGGTGGGTTTGAACTGTCAACCTGTCAATTAGCAGCCAAGCACTTAATCATTGAGCTACTAGAGTTTCTTTTTTCTAGGTAGATGGGTCTATAAACATCCCTGTGGAGATTCCTGCACTCTCAAGTCAAGCAAGAAATCCATAGGTGAAGCTGCCAGGCTAGAAGAGGAGCTGCAAGCAGTAATGGGGAATTTACAGCGATGCTCATTAGCAAACAAGAAAGAGGACAAATATCTCAAGGATCACTTGGGTCCATTCCCATTCCTTGTCATTCTGTAAGCTCCTTGGGGCTTAGTAAACTCCAGAGAAGGGAGTGAAAACCTGAAGCTGGGCAAAATTAAGTTTCTGCCTTCTCTTGCAGAATGGAGGCTCAGATGGAAGTTCATTTGAGTAATAGAATGATAAAATTAAACCTCTTTTACAACTTGTTAGTGGACTATAGTTACCATCTGTGCAAAGTTACCACATGACCCAAATACACTAAGCAAAGGACAAGGCTCATAGTAAAAGTTCAAGAAATTATTATTTATTTACTTGATTTTCCTCTTAAAGTTTAAAGCTTTTTTTTAATTGTTGTTGAAAGTATATACAATAAAACATAGACCATTTCAACTCTACATGTACAATTCAGTGACATTGATTACATTCTTCAAATTGTGCAACCATTCTAACCCTCCTTTTACAAATTGCTCTTCCCACACTAACATGAGTTCACTGCCCCCTAAGCTTCCTATCTGACATTTCAAGTTGTTCTTTTCAGTTTGATCCTCGAGAACGAAAACCCAAACTCATTGTCATCAAGTCGATTCTGATTCACAGCAACCCGATTGGACAGAGTAGAACTATCCCATACGGTTTCCAAGGAGCAGCTGGTGGATTTGAACTGCAGACCTTTTGGTTAGCAGCCGAACTCTTAACCACTGCGACACCAGGGCTCCCCTATATGATAGTTCTTCGAAAGAGCACCATGTTCAAGGCAAACATTCTTTACTAAATAAGCTAATTTATTGTTTCATTTAAAGAAGACTTCAGGGGTTATTTTTGGTTTAAGGTTCAAAGAATAGTTTTTGGTGGAACAGTTTCTACAGCACTTGCACGTATATTCTAGCAGCTTTTTCCTAGTCTTTTCAGCCTCCTTCAGTACGTGCCCATCTCCAGCCACTGCTCTCACTTGATGGTCCACTGAGACTGTCGGCCATTCATTTCAGGAATGTGTGTGCCTGGTACTACACAGGGACTACAGCAACCAGCAGGCCAGAAGTAGCCTCATGGAGATATGGTCTAGAGGGGAGACAGATGTTAAAAAAGATAATCACACGAATAGCATTATATTTATGATCAGGGAAATTAATGTGTGATGGTTAAAGTTGTGTGTCAGCTTGGCTGGGCCATGATTCTCAGTGACTTGGCATTTATGATGTAGTGTGGCAGTTATGTAATTATGTAATCAACTCCATGATGAGATCTGCTATGAGTAGCCAATCAGCTGAAAGGGAGTTTCCTTGGAGATGTAGTCTGCCTCCAGTATATAAAGGATGTTCCAGCAAGGTTTCACTCTGGATCCTGCATCCAGCTTATCATCATCTGACCTCCGCTTCTAGGGACTTGAGCTATCAGCTTACCTGCTGATCTTGGGATTCATCAGCCTCTGCAGCATGTGAGCCAGTGGCCTGCCTTCTGAACTGCCAATCTTAGACTCGTCAGCCTCTGCAGCTACGTGAGTCAGGAGAAACCTCCAGCCTGACGCCTGGCCCATGGACTTGGGACTTGGCCTGTCTCTACAACTGTGTGAGCCATTTTCTTGAGATAAATCTCTCTCTATATATATATGTGTGTGTGTGTGTGTGTGTGTGTGTGTGTGTGTTTATGCTTCACTGGTTTTGCTTCTCTAAAAAACCTAGCCTAAGACAGAATGGGCAGAACATATAAAGTACAATGAGAACATAGAACAGGGAGACCCTAATTAGACTAGGTGTTCAGAGTAAACCTCCCTGAAGAAGTGACATTCAAGGTGAAATATGAAGAATAAGTCAAAGTTAGGTAGGCTAAGATGGAATAGGAGTGTATATGTCGGGGAGGGTGTTTCAGTCATAGAGAATACCATGTGCAAAGGCCCTGCCCTGTGCAAAGGGTAAAAAAACGTGGCCTCCAGCGTATCTGTTGTTGTTGTTGTGAGTTGCCATCAAGTTGATTCTGACTCATGGCAACTCCGTGTGTACAGAATAGAACTGCTCTATAGGGTTTTCAAGGCTGTGACCTTTCAGAAGCAGATCTCCAGGCCTGTCTTCTGAGGCACCTCTGGGTGTTCTAACCACCAATCTTTTGGCTAATAGCCCTTACCTGTTTGTGCTATCCAGGGACTCCTCCATCTTACATAGAGGAGGCCAATGTGTCCAGAAAGTAGAGAATTGGTGCAGAAGAAGCAGGGAATGATACTGAAGGGTAGCTAGGGCCAAATCATGCAACTATTCTCAGGTCACATTTAACCAGTAAAGCTGTATACTAGGAGACAAGGAAAACTAGCAAGGAATCCTAAATAGAGGAGAGACATAAGAAGATCTGAAATGTAAAATGAATACAACTATAGTGAGATACCATTTTCATCTAACATAATGAGAAAAATTCAGTAGTATGATCATGTCCAGGGATGGTGAGGATGTGACAAATTGACACCCTTATATACTGTTGGAGCGAATGTAAATTGATGCCTCTTTTTTGAAAGGCAATTTAGAAATATATATCAAAAAGTTAAATGACCTAGCAGTTCCACTTTCAAAATACAACTAGTTAGTTGTACAATAAGGTTCAATGAAGCATCATCTTTAATATTAAAAATGTCAACAACCACAAAAACTGGAAACAATTTAAGTGTCTATTGGTTAGTCCCCAACCAGTAAGGGACTGGTTAAATAAATTATGACCCAATCATATGATGACATACTATGATATTAAAAACAATATTGCAGATCTGTTTGTACTGATATAGAAGATCTTAGAGATATTTAAGTCTGTGTAATATGATTTCAGGAGTCCTGGTGGCATAGTGGTTAAGAGCTCAGCTGCTAACCGAAAGATCGACAGTTCAAATCCACCAGCTGCTCCTTGGAAACCCTATGGGGCAGATCTACTCTGTCCTATAGGGTGGCCATGAGTTGGAACCGACTCGACGGCACCTAACAAACAACAACAACAAATATGATTTCAATTATATATGCATTTAATGGCAGTTGCATATGTATAAAACCAAAAAAAACCCAAACCCACTGCCTTTGAGTTGATTCCGACCCATAGCCACCCCATAAGGTTTCCAAAGCTGTAAATCTCTACAGAAGCAGATTGTCACATCTTTCTCCCGTGGAGCCACTGGTGGTTTTGAACCACTGACCTTTTGGTTAGCAGTTGATCTCTTTAACCACTGTGCCACCTGGGCTTCTTATGGGAATTATAAATTAAAATTTTTAATGGAAGGATAGATATACAGGAAACTGCTAACCTTGGCCACCTTTGGGGAAATGAACTACAGGTGAGAGGTGGGAGAATTTTATTTTTCATTTTCTGTTACCATGCACACATGTAGTAAGAAGGAGCCCTGGTGGCACAGTGTTTAAGCCCTCAGCTGCTAACTGAAAGGTCAGTGGTTCAAACCCACCAACTACTCTGTGGGAGAAAGATATGGCAGTCTGCTTCTGTAAAGATTTACAGCCTTGGAAGCATTATGAGGCAGTTCTACTTTTGCCCTGTGGGATCGCTATGAGTTGAAATCAGCTCAACGACAATGGGTTTGGTTTTAGTTTTTTGTGTAGTGTACATAATTGGTTGCCCTTCCTCCACCCATTTGTCCCATCATCTCTGCTAATAGAAACCTGACATTGTTCAACTACCTTCTCTCAGGGTTGATGATTTTACCCCCAGCTCATGGGTAAATTGTGGTTAGTTCAAGGCTCGAAAGGTAATCTCATTTGCGTTGCTAATTTGAGGGTGAGTTGTGATCCAAGTCAGGACTAGGAGATAGGAGGTAAGGTCTGCTGAGAGCCTCTAGGAAATTTTGCCTCATTCTTAAGAAGATGAGGGTCCTTTTTTTGGCTCTGTACTGCTACAGCCCTCTTGTGACAATGAGGGGAAACAATCTTAGGGTGAAGCCAAAGCTGAGAATGTGAGAGGGAAGAGTTTACATGAGCCTTTACCAACCATGAAGCCCCTTTCTGGACTTCTTGTCATGAGAGATAATACATTTTTTCTTTTTTTATGATTAATTTTTTTATTATGAGAAAGTCCAATTGTTTAACACAATAGTGACAGAGAAATTGAAAGACATAGAATTGTTGAAGAATTACTGGCTAACAAATAAAATTGAAACTGAAAAAATATTAGATTCTGGTAGTCAGCCAATGGAATGGGGTCTGCTCTTGGTTCCAAATGGATTACAGTAGACTCTGTCGCTCACTGAAATCTTCTGATAAGTTCTAGAGTTTTCTATAGCTCATTGAGCTACTGTTGAAAGAGCTAACTACAGTGTCTAGTGAAGAGTTAGCTCTCAATAAATGTAAGTCAAATTAATCAATGAATGACAATCCCGAGACAACTAGAAGTTTAGTTTCTTATGATTACATTTTGAGATGTGAATCTCAAAATCGTAGTGATAAAAATTAGATAACAATCCATGGATAATATATTCTAACTCTCTCATTTTATACTCAAAGCTGAGCCATAAGATGGTGAAGTGACTTGCCAAGTTAGTTGCAGAGTTGGAAATCCAGATATTTGGGAACACTATCAAATATACTTATCATTGTACAACATTGCCATAAAATGAAGATTTCATTGATGAAGTGGCATAGCAGGTAAGCTAGGTGCTCCTAATATAAAGAACAAAGATCTCAGATATCACAAACAAAAAGTTGTGTGCAGTCAAAGACCATACACCATACATTACAGAATTTACTGGTTTCCAGAAGCAGGAGGAATACTATGATTATCAAAGAGTCTACCTGGAACTATAAAGTCCTATATTACACTTAGCTATCTCTTGGAAGTATTAGTATGCACATCAGTAGTAACAGGAGAAAGTGATAAACATTTTTTTCTCAAAGAAAATCCCTTTTAGTTATTGTATAAACCTAGTTTTTTTTTTTTTAAATATTTTATTGTACTTCAGGTGAAGGCTTACAGAACAAATAGTTTCTCATGGAACAGTAGTACACAAGTTGTTTTATGACATTGGTTAACAACCCCACAACATGAGATAATACATTTTTTCATTGTTTAAACTCATTGAATCACTATTTGGAATCAAGGTTAACTTACTTGCTGGATGGTGTCCAGCTACCACTACTGAACATTTTGATCAAAGATCAAAAGGAGGAAAATTGCAGAACAGAATTATACTTCTCATGGAATCCAGATTTTCTGTAGCCATTGAGGCTGGATGAATCCCCAAAACTATTGCCCTGAGATAATCTTCAAACCTGAAAGCTTAAACCAAAAATATTCCCTGAAGCCTTCTTTAAACTAAAAAGTCTAGCTTACTTAGTAAACAATATCTACCATGGGCATTGTGCTCTTTAAAAAAAACTATTTATATGGTATCAAATTGATAACTGGAAAGGTTGGATCAAAAGCTTAGGAAGAAGTGAGTTTATGTCAATGGATGCACAATTTGAAGAATCTAATCAATGTCAATAAATTGTGCATGTAGAAATTGTTAAATTGATGTATGTTTTGATGTGCTTATTTTCAACAGCAATAAAAAAAATTATCGTATTTCATACAGAACTTTCAATGACTTGATGTACCAAGGATACAGCCCAGGGAGCATGAATTGGAGAGAAGCAGCAAGAGGCAGGCATGCCAAGTAGGAGGGAACAGTTGCAGTGGCCCAGACTGATGACAGTAAATTGCGATACGAAGAGAAGGATGAGTTCAAGATCTATCGTATTTTTCCCAAATAGTGCACCCATGTAAATAAAGTGCACATGCATGCAATGCACAGAAATGATGAAATTATGTAAAAAAGTTCTGGCATAGCGTGCCCATGCACATACCGTGCATGTCTCCTGACACTTCCAGAAGTTAATTTCGGCCTCATTCTCCCTCATTCAATAGTTAGAAAATGTTACTTTTGATCATACTTGTATAATAAAGGTATAAACCATGATCAAGAAATCATGGATCAAGTTTGGTCATGCTCAGGTAATTGGAAAACATACAATTGAAACTATGCATTTGTCACTTTTGAGTCATCAGTTAGAACCCTGAACCTACTGAAGCCTGTCCATAAATCACATGCTATTGTTTTGAAGCATAAACAAAGCGAAGCCTGCACTGGCGTAAATGGCATCGAGCAGCTATCAATAAGAATCTCAATTCAATCTCCATTGACATAATTATCACAGTTGTCCTCCTACTCTGGCTTTTTATTGTAGGAGTAAGCAAAGAAAAACTGATGCATGATCGCTTGTGGCTCAACAGTTGAAAGTAGAAAACATAACATCATCTTAAGTGAAACCATTAAGCTATGTTAGGTCCGCTTATTTCGTAGTCTAATTATGACGCTAATAAGCATCAGTATCTTTGATCAGTGATCATAAATCACCTTAGTCATATGCTTGTGAGTATATAAAAAGACTCTTGCTTCTTATACACTTTACATTTGAATTTTGTGATCCCTTTACTAGAACCAGCCAGTTATCGATAATATTGTGAACATTTTTTCAGTTTATAAAGCTAAATCTTAGAATCCTTTAGGATTATGGCAGGAATACAATGCAAGTCCTACACCACCAACTTCAAACTTATAGTCATTGTGAGGGCAGAAGAAACAACAGAGTGGCAGTGAGAGAGTTCAAGGCTGGAGAGTTGTCCATTCGTGAATGGAGAAAGGAGAAAAAGGAGCTGGAGAAGATGAATCCTCAAAAACGGGTACATCGTGGGCCCAAAGCAAATGGCCTGAGTTGGAGAACCACTTGAAAGAGTGTATTATTTCTCAAGGGAACAAAATCAAGCTGTCTCAACTGTTACAATTCAGATCAAAGTGAAGCTTCTGGCAAATGAAAGAGGAATCCCAGATTTCAAGGTGGATTTTACCTGGATTTCTAAATTCATGAAAAGGAATGGCCTTTCCATGAGAATGAGAACCACTGATAATAATGAATGAATAAAATAAAATGGCCTATTTTAAGATGAAAACACAATTTCTTCTGGTGACTTTCATTTGTTGATTTCAAAGACATTGATTATTGTTATGGTTTGTATTATATCCCCCCAAAATGTGAGGCAACTTGGCTAGGCAATGGTTCCCAGTATTGCATAGTTGCCCCCCATTTTGTGATCTGATGTGATTATCCCATGTGTTGTAGCTTCTAACCTCTCTGATGTTATTGAGGCAGAATTACAGGCAGTTATGTTAATGAGGCAGGACTCAATCTACAGGAATAGGTTGTACCTTGAGTTAACCTCTTTCAAGCAGAAAGAAGAGGGACCTCATTACTACCAAGCAAGAAGAGCCACGAACACGTGCATCATTTGGACCCAGGATCCCTGCGCTGAGAAGCTCCTAGACCAGAGAAAGATTGACAAGAACCTTTCCCAAGAGCCGACAGAGAAAGAAAGCCTTCCCCTGGAGCTGGCAGTCTGAATTCGGACTTCTAGCCTCCTAACCTGTGAGAGAATAAACCTCTGTTTGTTAAAGCCATCCACTTGTGGTATTTCTGTTATAGCAGCACTAAATAAGACAAACATCAAAAATTATGTTTCAGTTTAAGGTTTATGAAAGCAATACAATATAAACAACATCTTGTTCTTGTAGTTTTAGGCCTAAAATCATTTCTTACTTGCTAATTTCTAGCTCTTGGTGCATTCATACTCTTTGGTTTCAATATGGTGTCCTATTTCCATCATGAGCCTGTTCAGTTCACCACTGGTTGCACATGGTTTAGGAAAATACCTACCTAAAATGAAGTTTCCATGAGATCAGTTATATCCTGGTAACATGAAATCTGTCGGACAGAAAAAAAAAATTGAAATTGAAGTCAGCAACATATAAAAAAAATTGGTATACCACGCTTATGAAAATAATGCATGGAGGCTGTGCAGTTTGCAAAAGAAGTATAACACGTGCATTTTTTGTGTAAGAATATGGTAAATTCCTTGTGCTTCCCTCTTCTCCACTTATACTTTTCTAAATGAGTCAGTTTGTAGTCTTAACTACTTTCCTCCTACCCCACTCATGAATTTGAAATGATTTATGATAAAAACGAAGGGACAGTACACCAATGATCTTTGCAGCCAAAAGGTGGAAACAGCCTAAATTTCCATCAACAGATGAATGGATGAACAAAACATGATATATACATACAATGTGCTATGACTCAGCCATAAAGAGAAACGAAGCCCTGATGCATGCCACAACATGGATGAACCTTGAGAACATTATACTGAGTGGAATAAGTCAGCCGCAAAGGACAAATACTATATGATCTTGCTTATATGATATAAGCAAATATACAGAAACCAAAGATTATTAGTGGTTACCAGGGGTAGGAAGGAGGGGGAAATGTGAGTTTTTGCTTAGGGAGCACTAAGTTTATGTTAATGATGGTAGAATAATTTGCAAAAGGATAACTATAAATGGTTGCAAACATGAAGAATGTAATTGATGTCACTGAATTTTACATGTAGAAGTTATTGTTGGTGAATGTTTTGTTGTGTATATTATCACCACAATAAATTTTTAAAATTAATTAAAAAAGGGACAGAAATCCAATTAGTCAGTATAAGATAAAAGCAGAAACCAAGAAATAAAAAGGAGAACAAAATTATATTTAAAAAAAAATCCTCATTGAGACTGAACTACAGCAATTGAGAACCTAGTTTAGCTCTGAGTTCAAATTTATCCATACATTCAACTATTCACACTTCCTTCCATGCTTCTAAGGAGGAAGCCAAGTCCCCAGTCATTTACATGACCAGCATCTGTATCTGTGTTGTTGTTATGAATCCTAGAGATGCTACAGAGCTATGACTTCAAGTAAAAGGACCAGAAGCAGCAAAACAGATCATGTTAGTGAGACTGGGAAAGTTCTTATCTTCTAACACTAGAAGAATGAAAAATGACTAACCTTGTCCTAATAAAGACTTGGTAGAGTCAAAGAAAAGAGTCACCAGCTTCAAAATTACAGAGCTATTCCATTTTTAATAACCAAGACAAGAGTTGCTTCTCTTATCTTTGTGTAAACTAAAACTACAAAGGAAATAAACCAAGTCTATTCCATTCTAAGGAGTTCTTGGATAGTACAAATGGTAAATGTGTTCAGCTGCCAACCAAAAGGCTGGAAGTTCAAGTCCACCCAAAGGCTCCTCAGAAGAAAGGCCTGACATTTACGTCTGACAAATCAGCTATTGAAAACCCTGTGGAGCACAGCTCTATTCTGACACACATTGGGTTGGAATAGGCTGTATGGCAGCTGATTTTTTTTTTTTTTTCCCTAATCCTAGTCTGAATTGCCAAACACATGAATATAATCTGGGCAAGAAGGGATGGCGGTATCTCAAGCCTCCTACGAACTGCCCTCAGATAATCAGGTTTAGAATGCGTCATTATAAGCATAGCAGTAGGAGTCTCAGGGTTTTATGATTTATCAATCCACATGTAGTAAGAGTGTGTGGAGGTGGGACAGGGGAATGAAAAGAAAATTTACTTACGCTCCCAGGATTTACTTGTCCTTCAAGATTCACTTTACATTCCACAATCTCACCCATCATTTTGTGCTACCTTTCAAGGTAGACCGTTTCTTTACAGGTAGAATACAGATAGACATCTCTGTAACTATAGGCAATGTAGTATACATCCTGGGACATATTTCAGTGGAACTAAAGTACAGAAAATATTGCCATCCAACCTTTATCTAGAAGATCAAATTCTTAATCAGAGACTTACACTGAAGCCTTTATTTTCCTTCCTAAGCTTCCTAAAGACTTAACTGTTGGCTAGCTTATGTGGTGATTTCCTAGCTTTTTAGTATTTTCTTTCCTCTTTAGCAACATTTTTTGTTTTCAATGAGTACTCTCCCTAGGGAATTAATTATTACCTTGAAGAGTATATTTGTACAGTTCCATCAAGATATTTAAAAAAATTATCAGACTCCTGACAGACACACTGTGTAGCTTTTAAAAATCATGTAATGCACTTGTGGATTTTCCCAACTCTCCTGAATCAGAATATTTTTCTTTTGGGATATAAGACAATATCTCTGTCTCCCCTGTGCCCACCCTCTTTGTTACATGCAGAAATCAAACTCAATGACTCCAGCATGCATGAGTCAATGCTCACAGACTCACTGCAGTCTTGTGTACTAAGAAGTCCATGACACAGGAAGGAAGGGCTCCATGGACGTGAGGGCTCATCACTACATGGATATTTGTTTTGCAGAGAGGAGGCTCATTACAGCCCACCTTGTTTGCAATTATTGAGCTAGCTTTTAGAAACCTGATAATCAAGCAGTACCTCACTGAAAAACAATGGCACTACCCCAACTACCATATTCACATGAGGAAACATAATTAAATAATGGAAAGGTATGCAACCTCTAAGAGATCAACAGCTGCAGTTCTTCTGGAAACTACTTTTCATCCTTAACTCAGAGCAGATCATACCTTGTTATGGTACAAATTGCATAAAATGCTATGAAGCCTAGTGTTGCACACTTTGGATTGTATGCAGTGACAGGCGTTAAGTAGAAAGCAGCAGCTACTTCAGCCTCACTCTCTGCCACTTACAATTTGGGGTTGTGTTAATACTTTTGGGAAACACAGGGAAGGGATTCCAATAACCATTCTACGCTCTGAGATGAAAAGCAGGCAGTGTTGTGCAGTGATAGGCTTGGTATAGGGAGACCTCTTGAAATTGAATCTATAGAATATTTGCTTACTAAGGGTATGACTTCAGACCATCAGTCTAACCTCTGATCCTCAGTTTCTTGGACTATAAATATCTGGATATTGTAGCTAAACCTAAACTTGGATTCACAGTCGGGGGCTGTGATGGTTAAAGTTGTCTGTCAACTTGGTTGGGCCATGATTCTCAGTGGTTTGGCAGTTGTATGATGTTGTGATCACTTCCATGGTGAGATTTGATATAATGTGATCACCTCTTTGATGAGATCTGCCGTGAGTTTAGCCAATCAGTTGAAAGGGAGTTTCCTCGAGCGTGTGGCCTTCACGGAATATAAATGGACATTCTGGCCAGGCTCTCGGGCTTTTGCTTGCACTGGATCCTGCAGCTGGCTCTTATTCATCTGATCTCTGGTTATTGGGACCTGAGCTGGCAGCTTACCTGCAGCCTTGTCTGCCAATCTTGGGAGTCTTGGAATTCATCAATCTTCGCAGCCTATGAGCAAGAGCCCTGCGCTCTGACCTGCCAATCTTGGGTTCACTAGCCCCTGCAGTTACGTGAATCAGGAGAAGCCTCTATCCTGACTCAGGGAGTTGGAACATTCCAGCCTCTACAACCTCGTGAGACATTTCCTTGATATAAATCTCTCTCTGTTTATACACGTCACTGATTTTGCTTCTCTAGGGAACCCAGCCTAAGACAGGTGCCATGATGCTGAGTTAAGGGGCTGGTCGCCTCTCCCCAGAACTTTGCAGGAGTTAATACACATGGGGGAAAAGAGACCTGTAAAGGAGAAGATTTATGCCTGAGAACCTGATATTAGAAGAATGAGAAATGGGGTAAGTTATTTTCCTCAGTCAACCCAAAATGAGAGAGTTGTTTCAAAGATTTTTTGTTTGTTTGTTTTACACTTGTTGAACAAGCAACACAGTTCAGAGCCCGAAGCACCAAATGTCAATTGAAAGTTGAGGAGAGAAACAGCCTTTCTACTTCTGCAAGGGTGCAATTGGTCTTCAACAGAGTAAAGACTGAAGGAAACTTAATACCATTTAACAACGTGGGATATGTAACAGTAGAGCAATAGGAAAGTCCCTTTAGGCAGAGCGACCAGGTTCTCAAGAAGGACCCTGGTTGCAGGTTCAGAAGCCGGCTGGTAGAGGGTACCTTTCAGGATGCTGAAGCCTGTGGGAGGTGCCTCCAGATAGCTGCATGGGCCAGTGTGAGGAGAGGAGTTGAGGACCTTAATAATGAAGGTGGAGCCTATGAACCAATAACATAGAGGCATTGATATCAGCATGGTCTCACTCATGCCTACAGGCTAGCAGGGTCTTGAGACATTCAGATGACATGAAATAATGAGGATGATACCTGAGGAGTCTTAATGAGACAATGTATATGAAAGTGCTAGCACAGCACCTGGTATGTAGTAAGAACTCTGTTAATTTCCTTTCCAAGCTTGACCTTATTTAAGAGTCTTTCAAAAAGATTAGTCTAGAATATTCAGCCTTTCTATGATGTCATACAACATAAGATATATGTATCTAATCCTTTTATATTACGGAAACATAAATAGAAATAAATGAATTCCTTTCTAATTTAAAGAATACTTGTTATTTTAACAGGCATCAAATAACGGGGAAATAAATAAGTGAAACATTTGAGGCTTTAGAGGACCTTTCAGTGGTTAAGACAGTATTGCATGAATGAAATACTTTACTGGTTCTAGAGGTGCCTACTTTGCACCCATGGGTCACTATATGAGCCCCAAAGAAAAATGGTTAAAAGGTAACTGGGAACAAACAGCATAGTCTCTAAGATCACACACACACCAAAGATTTGGTATAAAATACCTCTATGGCATTACATTCTATTTATGATATTTCACTAAGTGCTTATTAGACTTGGAAAAAGCAGGCTCAACTTTTTACATGATGCCAGACAACAGGCCTATTTGGGATGATTTCAAAGTTATTGATGAGTCTCAATTACCCTCAAATGTCTTTTTTACGCTTGATTTCTAATGCCTGGAAGGTGTCCATTTCTAGGTTAGGTAGAGATGGCAAATTTCTCATCTCCTGTGTTTGTACATGCAGACATCACTAATCAATCACTGTTCTTTCCTGCTGAGTCACCTTCTTAACACAGTGTTATAAGCAGTCACTTCCAATCGAAGCAGTTAAAACCAATTTTCTCTATCTTCCTTAATGCTTTGCTTTCTATGAAAATGCAAATATTTGAGGAAGAGTAAAATTTTAAGTTATCAATCACTGACAACTAAATGTTAAGAAAAAAACTGAAAGCAGCATTTGCTCAGGCATTAGCGGAGAGAACTCAAGGGCTCTAGAATGGGGGAGTGAAGGCAGCAGAATCTAGAAGCTCCCTGAAGATGTACTTCACCTACTTAGCAATTTTGCCTAAGGCCAGTGTTGCCAAAAGGACCAGTTCTCTCCAGGGCATCTATTTCAGTCATTTACTATCAAATAAAACTTACAACTGGCATATGAATTCTTAGGCCAAGGGCATTGTATTTTTTGAAAATTTAAAGTACTTGTTGGATAAACTACTTTAAAAATTCGAGAGCCGTAAAAGAATCCCAGAAGCAGAAAGAACAGTGTAGAGGAAGGTGAGCAAGGTGAAGCTTATTGTGGTGGGTGCTCTGTGTCTGTATATCACACATGCACAGGTGCTCTTGGGCACATATGCTTGTAAATCACTATATACTTACATAATTACCAGTTCTCTCTAATACTCTGGCAAGCCAACAGGTAAGGGAAGGCAAGATGAAATGCTATTAAAAAGAAGTTACGGAACTTGAGCTTCTGGGCCAGATGGAGTAACAGGGACTAAATTTAATCTCCTAACAGAAACAACAACATGAACAAAATACCTGAAACAACAGTTTGTAACACACTGGGCATCAGGCAAGAAAAAGGAATGACACCGAGAGCTGGGACACAAATGAGTTGAGCCTATGATTTCTCCATTTGACTGTCTTTAGATCATTTACAGACTACGGTGCAGGTGGGTGGAACCCAGGCAGAGCCCAGAAGACTTTCTGAGTTGAGGTCACAGACCTGAGAGCCCAGGGAGAGCAAGGTACTACCATTTTCAAGACAGAATACAGGCTTTTCCCAGGTTACGAACACTCAACTGACATGCAACCATAGTTACGAACCACCTCCCCAAACCTATTATATTGAAAATTTGGGGTACGTACAATGGTTTGTAATAACAAAGAGGTGCTATTTTGCAACATGCATCAAAACATTACTATTATTATTATGTTAAAGATGTTTTAGTGAATCTGGAAGTGTTTCTTTAATGTTTTTATGAATAGAAAGGTACACTATATACTATATATACTAAGACAAACATTTGAGTGATGTTAGATATAAACCATACTTAACTGTTCTGACTTATGTACAAATTTGACTTAAAGACAGATTTAGTAATGGAACTCGTTCATAATCCAGGGACTGCTTGTACTGGAGAGGAGAGATGCACAGAGAAACAACTCCAGAGATCTACAGAGGATACCCCTTAAGTATTCAGCCGAGTACTTATCATAATAGGCACAAGAAAACACTTCTAGAGCCTGGGAAAATATTACTTGAAGGATTGGAGCAATTTCTTAATCTTGACACTGCTGACATTTTGGGATGGATGATTCTTTGTTGGGGGGCAGGAAACAGTCCTGTTCATTGTTGGATATCTAGCAATATTCTTGGCTTTTATCCACTAGATGCCAGTAGCTCCCCCCCCCCCCCACCCCACCTGTGATAACCAAAAATGTCTCCAGACATTGCCAAATGTCCCTTGGGATACATTTGAATCTATAGGAAGTCTCAGTTAACAACCACTGTATTAAAGTAAACAGTGCCCAGCACTCACGCAGGGCTGGGAATAGAGCCTGTTTCCCCCAGCCATACTGAAAACCTCAAAAGTAACCAGACATCGGGTAGAGTACACAGAAGGGTCTTACCTCAGTGAAGAATAAGTATCTATAGACTGAGCACAGCTCCAGTCCCACCTAACAAATATTAAAATCAAGGACTGATGATTAATTTTTTTTCAAGTAATTCAGCTGTGTTCCAGAACACAGAATATTTATAGGAATACAAAAATATCTAACACCCAACAAGGTAAAATTTCCAGGGTCTGGAATCTAATGGAAATTACCAGGATTATAAGCAGGAAAAACAATTTATAATGAGGAAATAAATCAGACAATCAAAAATGACCCAGAACTGCTACAGATATTAAATTAGCAGACTGGAACATTAAAATAGTTATTAAATTTTTATACCATATGATAAAAAAGTTTTTTTTTTAATGAAGAGATCAAAAAGTTTTATTCCATATGATCAAAAAGTTAAGTACAGACATGGGAGATATATAAATGCCAACTCAAACTTCAAAAGATGAATGTGAGATAAAAACTACACTGGGTGAGATTTTTGGCAGATACTGGAAAAGAAAAGATTTGTGAACTTGATAACATAGCAATGAAAACACAGAGAGAAAAGAGAATTTTAAAAATTGAACAGAGCACCAACGAGTTGTTGAAAAATAATATTTTTCAAATTTGATGAAACCCATAAGCTCACAGATCCAAGAAGCTCAAAAACCCTAAGCACAAGAAACATAAAGTAAACTACACCAAAACACATTATAAACAACTTGCTTGAAACTGAAATAATAATTAAAAAGAAATAGTACACAGGAACAAAAATATGGGTGACAACAGGTTTCTCATTAGAAATAAAATAAGGGAGAAAATAATGGAGCAAGTTCTTTAAAGTACTGAAAAAAAAAACTGTCAATTTAGAATTCTATACCCAGCAAAAATATCTTTCAAAAGTAAAAGTGAAATAAATATATTTTCAGAAATACAAAAACTTCAAGAATTACTCACTAGCACACCTATATTATAAGAAATGTTAAGAGAAGTCTTTTATGCAGAAGGAAAATGTTGTTGTATGGAAATATGAATCTATACAATGGAATGAAGAATACTGGAAATAGTTAACTACCTGGGTAGATACATAAGACTTTTTTTTTTATTATCTAAATCTCTTTATAAGATAATTGACTGTTGATTTTAAAATATTAAAAATGTGATGTGGGGTTTATAACATATGTAAAGGCAAAACATGTAATATCAATAGCATAAAGGTCAGAAGGGGAGAAATAGAAATATACTATCTTAAGGTTTTTATACTACACATGAAGTGATAGACTATCACTTAAAGGAAGATGATATAGACTATAAGCCCAAAAGCAACCACTAAAATAATGAGACAAAGAGTTACAGGTAATAAGTAAACAGATGTAATAAATGGATAATAAAAAAACAAAAGCCTTTCAGAATTATAAATAAAGCCAGAAAAAGAGTAAAAAGGAAATACAGATGAGATGGAATGAATAGAAAGAAATAGCAAGATGATTGTGCCAGTTATCAATTTATTGACTGTCAATTTTGAAAAAAAGGTCTGAACAGACTCTTCAGTAAAGAAGATATATGATGGCAAATAAAAAAATGAAAAGATTCTTAAAATAGTTAGTTATTATTGTACTTAAAATTAAAATAAAAACAAAATACCACTATATACCTATTACTCTTTCATGGGCTCTGGGACGTATATGCCTGTGTTACATTCTCTGCCCCTGGAGGTTTATTGGAGCCCTGGTGGCTCAGTGGTTAAGATTGTGGCTGTTAACCAAAAGGTCAGCAGTTCAAATCCACCATCCGCTTCTTGGAAAACCTATGAGGCAGTTTTACTCTATCCTATAGCGCTGCTATGAGTCAGAATCGACTAGAAGACAATAGGGTTGGCTTTTGGTTTTGGAGGTTTACTGGCAGGCATATGAGCCTCTTTAGTACATTCTGGCATCGTGGTGGACACTTGTGCAACTGCCTAAAAAACAAGGAAGTTGGTCTGTGCTGCCTTTGAATGTTGAGAGCCATTCTTTGAGGGGATGCTTCCCAGAGGAGTGATTGTGAGAATCTTTTGTGTCTTTTGGCTTCTGTACAGTGGGATAAAGGCTTGCAGGTATGTTTACTATCTTCTTTGTGTTATTGGGAAGGTAAAGTTACCGGCATTCAGAAGTATTCAAGTAAATGAGTTAATTTTGGGGTGAAAACAGTTTGTGACGCACTTACTGGGCCATGGGACTGACATGGCC
This sequence comes from Dugong dugon, assembly GCA_030035585.1. Lineage (NCBI taxonomy): Eukaryota > Metazoa > Chordata > Mammalia > Sirenia > Dugongidae > Dugong > Dugong dugon. The sequence continues at coordinate 60,902,130 of CM057466.1, forward strand.
CACTTGCATTGGTCACCTCCCTAACGACATCTTTTATGAACTTCCTGGTCCATGAGACTGATATGTACTGCATTTGTGATGTACTTCATGGAACATGGGACTGATATGGCTCACTTGCAACTGGCACCCCATTTTTTCAAATAATAATAAACTACCCACAATGATTCAGCATCCATTGCTTTGGTGAAAAAACATGGCATCACCAAAAAATTTCAAAAGGAAAAAAATAACAATTCATCCTTGAAAGGGTTTTGAAATGGGTTAAATTAAGAAAACCGACCATACCAAGTGCTGATGAGGATGAGGAAAACTGAAATCTCATATTCTACTTGTAGAAATATACAAAGGTCCAATCACTTTGGAAAGAAGTTTGGTAGTTTCTTAAAAAAGTTAAACATACTTCTACCATATGTCTCAGTCATTCTGCTCTTAGGTATTATGTTCATATATGTTAAATATCCATAGCAGCTTTATTTCTTTTTTTTTTATTGTACTTTAAGTGAAAGTTGACAATTCAAATTCAAATTAGTCTCTCATATAAAACTTTATACATTCATTGTTATATGACTCTAATTGCTCTCCCTATACTGTGAAAGCACACTTTTCCTTTCCACCCCTGATTTCCCATGTCCATTCAACCAGCTTCTGACCCTCTCTGCCTTCTCATCTCACCTCCGGACAGAAGCTGCCCATTTAATCTCTTGTATCTACTTGAGCTAAGAGGCACACTCCTCACGAGTATCATCCTATGTCCCATAGCCCAGTCTAATCTTTGCCTGAAGAGTTGGCCTCAGGAATTGTTTTTGTTCTGGGTTGATAGAGAATCCAGGAGGCATAGTTTCTGGGGTTCCTCCAGTCTCAGTCAGACCATTAAGTCTGGGCTTTTTACTAGAATTTGAGTTCTGCACCCTACTTTTCTCCTGCTCCATCAGGGACTCTTTGTTGTGTTCCCTGTCAGGGTGGTCATTGGTGGTAGCTGAGCACCATCTAGTTCTTATGATCTCAGGATGATGCAGTCTCTGGTTTATGAGGATGTTTCTGTCTGTTGGGCTAATATTTTGCTTCTGTCTTTGGTGTCCTTCATTCTCCTTTACTCAAGGTGGGGTTGGGACAAATTGATGCATCTTAGATGGCCGCTCAAAAGCTTTTAAGATCCCAGACGCCACTCACCAAAGTAGTATGCAGAACACTTTCTTAATAAACTTTGTTATGCCAATTGACCTAGATATCCCCTGAAAGAATGGTTCCCAGACTCCCACCCCTGCTACTCTGTCCCTCAAAGTGTTTGGTTGTATTCAGGAAACTTCTTAGCTTTGGTTTAATCCCATTGTGTAGAGAGTGCTGTCCTTCCCTTCACTTAAGATAATTCTTGTCTACTATCTAGTTAGTGAAAAACCCTCCCCCTCCCTTCCCACCGTCGTAACCATCAAAGACTGTTTTCTTCTGTGTTTAAACCTTTCCTTGAGTTCTTATAATAGTGGTCTTATACAATATTTGTCCTTCTGTGACTGACTAAATTCACACAGCATAATTCCCTCCAGATTGCTCCATGTTATAAGATGTTTCATGATTTGTCATTGTTCTTTATCGTTGTGTAGCATTCCATTGTGTTGATGTACCATAACTTGTTTATCCATTCGTTCTTTGATGGGCACCTAGGTTGTTTTCATCTTTTTGCTATCATGGACAGTGCTGCGATGAAAATAGGTGTGCATATATCTATTCATGTGACAGCTCTTATTTCTCTAGGACATATTCCAAGGAGCGGTATTGCTGGATCGTATGGCACCTCTATTTCTAGCTTTTTAAGGAATCGCCAGATCAATTTCCAAAGTGGTTGTATCATTTTACATTCCCACCAACGGTGTATAAGTGTTCCAGTCTCTCCACAACCTCTCCAGCATTTATTATTTTGTGTTTTTTTGGATTAATGCTAGCCTTGTTGGGGTGAGATGATATCTCATTGTAGTTTCGATGTGCATTTCTCTAGTGGCTAATGATCGTGAGCATTTCTTCATGTGTCTGGTAGATGCTTGAATGTTTTGTTTGGCAAAGTACCTGTTTATATCCTTTTCCCATTTTTTAATTGGGTTATTTGTCTTTTTGTTGTTGAGGTTTTGCAGTATCTTGTAGATTTTAGAGATTAGATGCTGATCAGATTTGTGGTAGCCAAAATATTTTTTCCCAGTCTGTAGGTTGTTTTTTCACTCTTTTGGTGAAGTCTTTTGATGAACGTAAGTGTTGATTTTTAGGAGCTCCCAGTGATCTAGTTTCTCTTCTGGTGTTTGTGCACTGTTACTTATGATTTGTATTCTGTTTATGCCATGTATTAGGGCTCCTAACATTGTCCCTATTTTTTCTTCCATGATCTTTACTGTTTTTGATTTTATATTTAGGTCTTCAATCCATTTTGAGTTAGTTTTTGTGCATGGTGTGAGGTATGGGTCTTGTTTCAGTTTTTTACAGATGGATATTGAGTTATGCCAGCACCGTTTGTTAAAGAGACTGTCTTTTCCCCAATTAATGGACTTTGGGCCTTTGTCAAATGTCAGCTGCTCATAGGTGAATGAATTTATGTCTGGATTCTCAATTCTGCTCCATTGGTCTATGTATCTGCTGTTGTACCAGTACCAGGCTATTTTGACTACCGTGGTGGTATAATACGTTCTAAAATCAGGTAGTGTGAGGCCTCCCACTTTGTTCTTCTTCTTGAGTAATGCTTTACTTACTTCGGGCCTCTTCCCTTTCCATATGAAGTTGGTGATTTGTCTTTCTATCTCCTTGAAAAATGCTGGTGGAATTTGCATCTGGATTGCATTGTAGATTGCTTTGGGTAGAACTGACATTTTCACTATATTGAGTCTTCCTATCCATGAGCAAGGTATGTTTTTCCACTTATGCAGGTCTCTTTTGGTTTCTTGCAGTAGTGTCTTGCAGTTTTCATCGTATAGGTCTTTTACATCTCTGGTTAGATTTATTCCAAAGTATTTCATCTTCTTGGGGGCTATTGTAGATGGTACTGATTTGATTATTTCCTCTTTGTACTTCTCTTTGTTGGTGTAGAGGAATCCAACTGATTTTTGTATGTTTATCTTGTATCCTGATACTTTGCTGAAATCTTCTATTAGTTCCAGTAGTTTTCTTGTGGATTCTTTGGGGTTTTCTGTGTACAAGATCATATCATCTGCAAATAGAGATACTTTGGCTTCTTCCCTACCAGTTTGGATGCCATTTATTTCTTTTTCTAGCCTAATTGCTCTGGCGAGGACCTCCAGCACAATGCTGAATAAGAGTGGTGATAAAGGGCATCCTTTATCTGTCTGGTTCCCCTTCTTAATGGGAATGCTTTCAGACTGTCTCCATTTAGGATGATGTTGGCTATTGGCTTTGTATAAATGCCCTTAATTATGTTGAGAAATTTCCCTTCTATTCCTATTTTGTTGAGAGTTTTTATCATGAATGGGTGTTGGACTTTGTCAAATGCCTTTTCTGCATTGATTGATAAGATCATGTGGTTCTTGTCTTTTGTTTTATTTATGCGATGGATTCCTTTGATTGTTTTTCTAATGTTGAACCATCCCTGCATACCTGGTATAAATTCCACTTGATCATGGTGAATAATTTTTTTGATATGTTGCTGAATTCTATTGGCTAGAATTTTGTGGAGGATTTTGGCATCAATGTTCATAAGGGATATTGGTCTGTAATTTTCTTTTTTTGTGGTGTCTTTACCTGGTTTTGGTATCAGGGTTCTTCCAGCATCATAGAATGAGTTTGGGAGTATTCCATCATTTTCTATGCTCTGAAATACCTTTACTAGTAGTGGTGTTATCTCTTCTCTGAAACTTTGGTAGAATTCTCCAGTGAAACCATCCAGGCCAGGACTTTTTTTGTTGTTCAGAGTTTTTAAATTATCTTTTCAATCTCTTCTTTTATTATAGGTTTATTTAGTTGTTCTACCTCTGTTTGTGTTTGTTTAGGTAGGTAGGGAGATTTTAGAAATTTGTTCATTTCCTCCAGGTTTTCAAATTTGTTAGAGTGCAGTTTTTCATAGTATTCTGTTATGATTCTTTTAATTTCAGATGGGTCTGTTGTGATATCACCCATCTCACTTCTTATACGGATTATTTGCTTCCTCTCCTGTTTTTCTTTTTTCAGTTTGGCCAGTGGTTTATCAATTTTGTTGATCTTTTCAAAGAACCAGCTTTTGGTCTTGTTAACTCTTTCAATTGTTTTTCTATTCTCTATTTCATTTAATTCTGCTCTAATTCTTATTATTTCCTTTCTTCTGGAGCATGAGGGCTTCTTTTGCTGCTCTCTTTCTACTTGTTTGAGTTGTAGGATTAATGTTTTGATTTTGGTGTGTGTATTTATTGCTATAAACTGACCTCTGTGCACTGCTTTTGCTGTGTTCCAAAGGTTCTGCTAGGATGTGTTTTCATTCTTGTTTGATTATATGAATTTCTTTATTCCATCCTTAATTTCTTCTATAACTCAGTAGTTTTTGAGCAAGGTGTTGTTCAGTTTCCATGTGTTTGAGGTTTTTCCTTGCTTTATCTTTTATTGATTTCTACTTTTATGACTTTATTATCAGAAAAGATGTTGTGTGATATTTTGATGCTTTGGATTCTGTTAAGGCTTGCTTTATGGCCTAATATGTGGTCTGTTCTGGAGAATGTTCCATGTGCAGTGGAAAAGAAAGTATACTTGGCTGCTCTTGGGTGGAGTGTTTGTTATATGTCCAAGAGATCAAGTTAGTTGATTATAGCATTTAGATTTTCCATGTCTTTACTGAGCTTCTTTCTGGATGTTCTGTCTTTCACTGAAAGTGGTGTGCTGAAGTCTCCTACTATTATTGTTTAGCCATCTATCTCTCTTTTCAATGCTGTTAGAGTTTGTTTTATGTATTTTGGAGCCATGTCATTGGGTGTGTAAATATTTATTATAATTATGTCTTCCCGATGTATTAACCCTTTAATCATTGTATAGTGTCCTTCCTTATCCTTTGTGGTGGATTTTACTTTAAAGTCTATTTTGTCAGAGATTAACATTGCCGCTACAGCTCTTTTTTGAATGTTGTTTGGTTGATATATTTTTATCCATCCTTTGAGTTTTAGTTTGTTTGTGTCTTTAAGTCTAAGGTGTGTCTCTTGTAGGCAGCGTAGATGGATTGTGTTTTTTTTAATGCAATCTGCCACTCTCTGTCTCTTTATTGGTGCATTTAGACGATTTACATTCAGTGTAATTATTGATAGGCATGAGTTTAGTGCTGTCATTTTAATGTCTTTTTTTATGTGTTGTTGACAGTTTTTTGTTCCACTTAATTTTCTGAGCTGAGTTATTTTTCTTTTCATCTTTTTCATTTCTGTTGATTTTGTATTTGCTAAGTCTTTATATTTTTCTTGTTTTTTATTTTGATGTGTAGGATTGTTAGTTTCCTTTGTGGGTACCTCAGTATTTATCCCTATTTTTCTAAGTTTAAACCAGTCTGTCATTTATTTATATTGCCTTGACTTCCTCTCCATATGAAAAATCTATATCTACTTTTTTTAGTCCCTCTTTTTTGTTTTAATATTGTTATCTTTTACATATTGACATATCTGTTTCCCTATTTTCAGTGTTTTAGCTTTCATTTATTTTTGTGACTTCCCTATCTGGGTTGATATCTGGTTGCTCTGTCCTGTGTTCTAGTCTTGGGATGTTATCTAACCGGAGGACTCCCTTTAGTGTTTCTTGTAATTTTGGTTTGGTTTTTGCAAATCCCCTAAACTTCTGTTTATCTGGAAATGCCCTAATTTTGCCATCATATTTGAGAGACAGTTTTGCTGGATATATAACTCTTGGCTGACAATTTTGCTTCTTCAAGGCTTTATACATGCCATCCCATTGCCTTCTTGCCTGCATGGTTTCTGCTGAGTAGTCAGAGCTTATTCTTTTTGACTCTTCTTTGTAGATGACTTTTCATTTATCCCTAGCAGTTCTTAAAATTCTCTCTTTATCTTTGGTTTTGGCAAGTTTGATTATAATATGTCTTAGTCAATTTCTTTTGGGATCTACTTTATGTTGGGTTCAATGAACATCTTGGACAGATCTCTTCCCATCTTTCACGATAAAAGTTTTCTGCCAACAAATCTTCAACAATTCCCTCTGTATTTTCTGTTATCTCCCACGTTCTGGTACTCCAATCACTCGTAGGTTATTCCTCTTGATAGAATCCCACATAATTCTTAGGGTTTCTTCATTTTTTTAAATCCTTTTATCTGATTTTTCCTCAAATAAGTTGGTGTCAAGTACTTTATCTTCAGTCTCACTAATTCTGACTTCCATTGCCTCAATTCTGCTCCTATGACTTTCTATTGAGTTGTCTAATTCTGAAATTTTATTGTTAATCTTCTGGATTTCTGATTGCTGTCTCTCTATGGATTTTTGAAGCCTTTTAAATATGTCATTATGCTCTTCTCTAGTCTTCTTAAGTTTCTCTATTGCTTGGTCTGCATTTTGCCTAATTTACTCCCTGATCTCTTGAAGAGTTCTGTATATTAATCTTTTGTATTCTGCCTCTGGTGATTCCAAGAAATTCTCTTCCTCCAGAAAATTTTTTGATTCTTTATTTTGTGAGCTTGCTGAAGCCATCATAGTCTGCCTCTTTATGTGATTTGATATTGACTGTTGTCTCCTAAGTCATCAATAGTTATTATATTTATTTATTTTATATTTGCTTGCTGTGTCCTAGCTTCTTGTTTTGTTTTGTTTTGATATGCCCAAATAGTTTGATCATGTGAGCTAGCCTGAACACTGGTGCCCTTGAAGCTCCAATGTCCTGCCACCAGGTGGCCAGACCAGCCACTACGTATGTGAGCTCAGGATTCTGCCCACTTCTCCTGTATGGATTCAGCTCAGGTGTCCAGGTAGTCAGTCACCAAGTGTGTGGTATGGGCTCTTACCTACAGTCCTAGACAGGCATGGGTGATTTGTGTAGGCACAGGCATCCAGCTGTAGCAGGTGGTCACATGCTGAGCAAGGCAGGGGGCTGACGGCTGCTCCTGAGTGTCCAGGAGGAAAGCGTGTCCCTGTTCTCTAGAGCACGTAGGTGGATAAATTTTGCAACTGGACTGTGAGTACCCAATGCTGTTGGCTGTAAGGTCTAGGGAGCACTTCTTATTCTTGGTCCCCTGTCACAGGTGGCTAGGTGGCATGGGTGAAGCCTCCAGTTATCAGGCCCCTGATTTGGGTAGGTGAAGACCCTGCTTAATGGGCAGATCTGTGTCAAATATCATGAACCTGTCGCTTCACAGGTGAAACAGTTGAAGTTAGACTTCCGGTATATACCGTGTTGTACTGTGGTAATGAGGGCCTAGGCTGTTGAAATGGGCTTGTACAAGTCTATGCAGGGGGAAAGGCACTCAAAGTTCATGGACCCCTTATGCCTGTGCCTAGGCAAGAGCACCGTGCCTACCTTGAGTTCCTGGCTTAGGGGAGCCGGAAGATTATTTTTTCCCCGGTTTGTTAATTTGTTCCCTCTCCAAGGCTGGGAGAATGACTCAGGGTGCATGATTGGTCCTACTTCTGGCCCAGGGGACTCAGCAATCACTGAAGCCATCCTGGACCCAGTGCAGAGCAGGGAGCGGGGAGGTAAATGGGAGAGAGTTTTTTCACAAAGGGGGTGTTTTTGATCCGTGCGATAGGCCAGATGTAAGTACTTGTCCTTCGCCGATGAGGGCTATTTCTCACTGATTCTGGGTGGCCAAGTAGACTCTCTGCTGCTGGTCTCTCCTGATATGGAAAATGCCTCCTGAGCACCGTTCCTTCCCTCACCTCACATCAGAGCTGATCTGGCCTGAAGGGCTCTGGCTATTGCCAGGTCAGGTCTGGCAGCTCCTTGCTGCTTCCAAACCATCTCTCCCTCCCCCTGCCAGTCAGTCCAATTCCTCAACTTTGCCTTTGGTGTTCAGGGCTCCTAGATTGTCATATATAATCAAGTCACTTGTTTTTTCAGGTCTTTGATGTAAGAGGGACAACTGGAAACGTCTGACTACTCCGACATCTTGGCCCTGCCCTCCCAGACTTGCAACTTAATTTTTTTTTTGTTGTACTTCAGGTGAAGATTTATAGAACAAATAGTTTCTCATGAAACAGTAGTATACATGTTGTTATATGACATTGGTTAACAACCCCATGACATGTCAACCCTCTCCCTTCTTGACCTTTTTTTTTTGGTGAAAAAATATAGAGCCAAAGATACATTTCAAAAATTTCTACATGCACAGTTCAGTGACATCGACTACGCTCTTCCAATTGTGCTGCTATTCTCACTTTAGATGAAGATTACAGAACAAAATAGTTTCTCATTAAACAGTTAGTACACATTTTGCCTTATGACAATGGTTAACAACCTCACAACACATCAACACTATCCTTACTCAACTTTGGGTTCCCTATCACCAGCTTTCCTGTCCCCTTTTGCCTTCTAGTCCTTGTCCCTGGACTGCTGTACTTCATTAGTCCCATTTGGTTTTATGGGACTGTCCACTCCCCGGCTGAACGGTGAACCTTGTAAGTGACTTCACCACTGAGCTAAAAGGGTGTCTGGGGGCCATACTCTAGGGGTTTCTCCAGTCTCCTTCAGGCCAGTAAATCTGGTCTTTTTTATGTGAGTTAGAATTTTGTTCTACATCCTTCTCCAGCTCTGCCCAGAACCCTTTTTTGTGATCCCGGTCAGAGAACTCAGTGTGGTAGGTGGGCACCATCTAGCTGTACTGGACTCAGTCTGGTGGAGGCCTTGGTAGATGTGGTCCATTAGTCCTTCGGACTAATCTTTTCCTTGTATCCTGTTCTCTTCACTCTCCCTTGCTCCCGAAGGGATGAGACTAGTGGAGTATCTTAGATGGCTGCTCACAGGCTTTTAAGACCCCAAACACTACTCACCAAGGTAGAATGTAGAACATTGTCTTTATAAACTGTGTTATGCCAATTGAGCTAGATATTCCCTGAGACCATGGTCCCCACAGCCCTCTGCCCAGCAATTCAGTCCCTCATTGAGTTTGGATGTGTATATGGAGCTTCCATGACATTTCCTTGTACAAGTTGTGCTGGTTTCCCCTGTATCATGTATTGTCTCACCCTTCACCCAAGATACCACTTATCTATTGTCTATTTAGTATTTCCCCCCCACCCCTCCCATCCCTGGTAACCAACAAAGTTTGTTACATTTTGTGTGTGAACTTTTTCATGGGTTTTTACAATAGAGGTCTCATACAATATTTGTCCTTTGGTGATTGACTTATTTCACTCAGCATAATGTCCTCCAGTTTCATCCATGTTATGAGATGCTTCACAGATTCATCATTGTTCTTTCTCGTTGCATAGTACTCCATTGTGTGTATGTACCATAGTTTGTTTATCCATTCATCTGTTGATGGGCATCTAGGTTGTTTCCATCTTTTTGCTATTGTGAACAATGTTGCCATGAACATAGGTGTGCATGTGTCTATTCAAGTGACGACTCTTATTTCTTTAGGATATATTCCTAGGAGTGGGATTGCTGGATCGTAGGTATGTCTATTTCTAGCTTTCTGAGGAAGTGCCATATCATTTTCCAAAATGGTTGTATCATTTTGCATTCCCACCAGCAGTGCATAAGCGTTCCGATCTCTCCGCAGCCCCTCCAACATTTGCTATTTATGGTGTTTTTGATTCGTGCCGGTAATGCTGGGGTGAAATGGTATCTCATTGTGATTTTAATTTGCATTTCTCTAATGGCTAGTGATCGTGAGCATTTCCTCATGTGTCTTTTGGCCATCTGAATGTCTTCTTTGGTGAAGTGTCTGTTCATTTCCTTTGCCCACTTTTAATAGGATTATTTGTCTTTTTGTTGTAGAGGTGTTGGATTTTCTTGTAGATTATGGAGATTAGACCTTTGACTTGTACTGTCCAAAAATTTTTTCCCTGTCTGTAGGTTCTCTTTTTACTTTTTTGGTGAAGTCTTTTGAAGAGCATAGGTGTTTGATTTTTAGAAGATCCCAGTTATCTAGCTTATCTTCTTGGGTTAGTGTGTTGATGGTTATGGTTTGTATCCCTTTAATGCCATGTATTAAGCCTGTAGCATTGGTCCTATTTTTTCTTCTATGAACTTTATAGTTTTTGGCTTTATATTCAGGTCTTTGATCCATTTTGAATTAGTTTTTTTATATGGCGTGAGGTATGGGTGCTGTTTCATTTTTTTTGCAGATGGATATCCAGTTTTGCCAGCACCATTTGTTAAAAAGACTGTCTTTTCCCCATTTGATGGACTTTGGGCCCTTGTCGAAGATCAGGTGACCGTAGGTGGATGGATTTACACCTGGGTTCTCAATTCTGTTCCATTGTTCAATGTATCTGTCATTGTACAAGTACCAAGCTGTTTTGAGTACCGTAGCTGTTTAGTAGGTTCTGAGATCAGGTAGTGTGAGTCCTCCAACTTTATTCTTCTTCTTTAGTAGTGATTTACTTATTTGGGGCTTCCTCCCTTTCCATATAAAGTTAATGATTAGTTTTTCCATCTCTTTGAAGAATGTTGTTATTTGGATCGGGATTGTGTTGTATTTGTAAATTGCTTTGGGTAGAATTGTCATTTTCACAATGTTGAGTCTACCTGTCCAAGAACATGGTATGTTTTTCCATTTATGTAGATCCCTTTGGGTTTCATGCAGTAGTGTTTTGTAGTTTTCTTTATATAGGTTTTTTACATCCCTGGTTAGATTTATTCCTAAGTATTTTATTTTTTTAAGGGCTGTTATAAATGGTATTGTTTTCCTGATTTCCTTTTCATTGTTCTCTTTATTGGTGTATAGGAATCCAGCTGATTTTTGTATGTTTATCTTATATCCTGCTAGTCTGCTGAATCTTTCTATTAGTTCCAGTAGTTTTCTCACGGAGTCTTTAGGGTTTTCTATGTATAGTATCATATCAACTGCAAACAGGGACAGTTTAACTTCTTCATTACCAGTTTGCATGCCCTTTATTTCTTTTTCTTGCGTTATTGCTCTAGCTAGAACTTGCAGCACAATGTTAAATAGGAGTGGTGATAAAGGACATCCTTGCCTTGTTCCTGTTCTCAAGGGGAATGTTTTCAGCCTCTCTCCATGAAGAATGGTTTTGGCTGTTGGGTTTGCATAGATGCCCTTTATTATGTTGAGAAATTTCCCTTCTATATCTATTTTATTGACAGTTTTTTTCAGGAACGGGTGGTGGACTTTGTTGAATGCCTTTTCTGCATCAATTGTGATAATCATCTGATTCTTTTCTTTCCTTTTATTTATGTGATGGAATACATTGATTGATTTTCTAACTTTGAACCATCCTCGAATACCTGGTATGAATCCTGCTTGGTCGTGGTGTATTATTTTTTTGATATGATGCTGAATTCTATTGGCTAGAATTTTGTTGACAATTTTTGCATCTATATTCATGAGAGATATTGGTCTGTAATTTTCTTTTTTCGTGGCATCTTTGCCTGGTTTTGGTACCAGCATTATCCTGTCTTCATAGAATGAATTTGGAAGTGTTGCTTCCTCTTCTATGCTCTGAAATAGCTTGAGTAGTACTGGTACAAGCTCTTCTGTGACTGTTTTGTAGCATTCTCCAGTGAAGCCATCTGGGCCAGGGCTTTTTTTTGTTGGGAGTTTTTTTTATGACCTTTTCAATCTCTTCTCTTGTTATGGGTCTGTTCAGATTTTCAACATCACTTTGTTGTAGTTTGGGAAGGTAGTGTGTTTTTAGAAATTTATCCATTTCCTCTAGGTTTTCAAATTTGTTGGAATATAGTTTTTCATAATATTCTGTTATGATCTGTTTTATTTCAGTTGGGTCTGTTGTAATGTCACCCATTTCATTTCTTATTTGGGTTATTTGCATCCTCTCCTGTTTTTCTTTTACCAGTCTGGCCAGTGGTTTGTCGATTTTGTTGATTCTTTCAAAGAACCAACTTTTGGTTTTGTTGATTCTTTCTATTGTTTTTCTGTTCTCTATTTCATTTATTTCTGCTCTGATCTTTACTATTTCCTTTCTTCCGGTGGCTGTGGGCTTTTCTTGCTGTTCTCTTTCTATCTATTTGAGTTGTGTAGTTAATGTTTTGATTTTGTCCCTTTCTTCTTTTTTGATGTGTGCATCTAGTGGTATAAATTGTCCTCTGAGGACTGCTTTTCTGTGTCCCAAAAGTTTTGGGATGATGTGTTTTCATTCTCATTTGATTCTAGGTATTATTTGATTCCATCTCTGATTTCTTCTATTACCCAGTGATGTGTAAGCAGGGTAGCATTCAGTTTCCATGTAATTGATTTTTTGTTGTTGTTGTTGTTGCTCTTTCATTGTTAATTTCTACCTTGATGGCATTGTGGTTAGAGAAGATACTTTGAATTATCTCAACGTTTTGGATCTTGTTGAGGATTGCTCTGTGGCCTAAGACGTGGTCTATTCTGGATAATGTTCCATGTGCATTGGAAACGAATGTGTACTTTGTTTTCTATATGTCTATGAGGTCAAGTTGGCTGATTGTGCCCTTTAGGTCTTCTGTATCTTTGCTGAGTTTCTTCTTAGTTGTTCTGTCCTTTACTGAGAGTGGTGTGTTGAAGTCTCCTACTATTATTGTGGAACTGTCAATTTCTCTTTTCAGTGTCGTTAGAGTTGGTTTTATGTATTTTGGAGCCCTGTCATTGGGTGCGTAGATGTTTATTATGGTTATGTCTTCATGATGGATCACCCCCTTAATAATTATATAGTGTCCTTCTTCTTCTTTTATGGTGGATTTTGTTTTAAGTCTATTTTACCTGAGATTAGTATTGCCACTCCAGCTCTTTTTTGGTAGTTGTTAGCTTGATATATTTTTCTCCAAACTTTGACTTTTAATAAATTCACATCTTTGTTTCTAAGGTGTGTCTCTTGTAGACAGCATATTGATGGATCCTGTTTTCTTATCCATTCTGTCACTCTCCATCTCTTTATGGGTGCATTGAGTCCATTTACATTCAGTGTAATTATTGATAGATGTGAGTTTGTTGCTGTCATTTTGTAGTGCTTTTTTTGTGGTGCTGACGTTTTCTTTGTTCTTCTTACTCTCCTGTGCTGAATTACTTTTGTTTGTGGATTTTTTTTTTCATTTCTTTTGTTTTTGTAGGTTTTGTTTTTGCTAAGACTTTATGTTTTTTTTCTTTTTTTTTTTTATGAGTATGTTTGTTAACTTTCTTTGCGTTTACCATGAAATTTACCCTTATCCTTCTAAGTTTGAAGCTGTCTATTATTATTTGGTATTGCCTTGCCTTCCTCTCCATTAGAATGTTCTATACCTACACCATTTATTCCCGCTTTTATTGTTCTGATGTTGTTGTCATTTACTGATTAACTGCTCTGATTCCTTGTTGTATTTCTTTTGGTTTTGGATCATCCTTGAGAGTTCATTTCCTAGATTCGTATCTGGCTGGTACGATCCTGCATCCTAGATTCTGCCTGTGAGCTGAAGTTGTTTGTCCTCAGATGGAAGAACTCCCTTTAACAATTGTTGAAAATTTGGTTTGGTTTTTACATATTCCCTTAATTTATGTTTATTTGGAAATGTCCTAATTTCACCATCATATTTGAATGATAGTTTTGCAGATTATATTATTCTTGGCTGGCAATTTTTTTCTTTCAAACTTTTGTATATGTCATTCCATTGCCTTCTTGCCTGCATGGTTTCTGCCAAATAATATGAGCTTAGTCTCCTTGTTCCGCCTCTGTATGTGACTTCTTGTTTTTCATGAGCTGCTCTCAGGATTCTTTGTTTGTCTTTGGTTTTTGTGAGTGTGATTATGATATGCCTTAGTGATTTTGTTTTTGGGTGTATCTTATGTGGGGTTCGTATAGCTTCTTGGATGGCCAGCTTTTCATCTTTCATGATATTGGGGAAGTTTTCTGTCAGCAGTTCTTCAATGATCCTCTCTCTGTGTTTTCTGTTTTCTTCCCCTGTTCTGGAACTCCAGTCACTCATAAATTTTTGCTTTTGATTGTATCCCACATAACTCTCAGGGTCTCTTCATTTTTTTTGTTCTTTTTCTGAGTTTTCCTCAAACAGAGTGGTATCCAAGTGTTTGTCTTCAATTCTACTGATCCTGTCTTCCACAGTTTCAAATCTGTTCCTCAGCCCTTCTATGACACTGTCCATTTCTGGACTCTTGTTGTTTATCTTTTGGATTTCTAATTGTTGTTTTTGTATAATTTCTAGTCGTGAATTTATTTTGGCATTTTGTTTCTGCATTATTTTCCTGAATTCTTCCAATTTTTTGTCTGTATTTTTCCATGAATTTGTCTATTTCTTCCTCATTTTTGTTTGGTTTTTGCTTCAACTCTTGGATAATTCTGAGTATTAGAGATTTGACTTCCCTATCAGGTAGTTCTAGTGACTTTTCTTCCACTGGAAAGTGATCTCGTGTTTTATTATGGACATCTACTGGAACCATCCTGTCTTGTTTTTGTAAATGTTTTGATATTGTCTGCTTTCTTCAGGGCATTCAGTAGTTATTTTTCTCATTTATTGATTGTAGATTTATTTGTTTTGTCCTTTTTTTAGATTTGGCTATGTCTGAGCAGGTGGGCTGTGTGTTCTTTGTTGTTTGCTCATCTGTGGGCACAATACTTTTCGCCTCCTTCTCCAATTGGCAGGGTCAGTCACTCAGATATGGTATGACAGGGCAGGTCTAGCTGAAGAGGAGTTACCGGGACGGGTTGTTTGTGGCACTTACTACAGCCACCAGGGTGGGTTGTTAATCAGTGCAGGGCAGGTTCCTGTAGGCCGTGCCTGTGCTGCTTGGTGGTGTGATGTCAAGCACATGGTGCAGGTAGGCAGGATGCAGTGGGGAGATTGTTATGTGTGGAGCTAAGATGGATATGGGAGAGAGGAGAGAGGAACAGGAGCCAAAAACATACAAACAAACAAAAAAGAATGCTAGGGGTGCTTGCCTTTGGAGTGGAGAGATAAGAGACTATGAAATGGAGAAAAACAAAAAGGGGAAGAAGAAGAAAAAGAAAAGAAAGGAATGAATAAACAAAAATCAGAAAGGAAAAAGAACAGCAAAGCTCCCAGGGATCCCACTGGTGCAGCTATGAGGTCGGGGGAAGTTGTTCTCAGGTGTTGCTGTACAGCCTAGCTAGAAGTTGTAGAGATATTTAGTGTCAGGTATTCAGGGAACAGAAAGAGAAAGAATGTATAGAGAGACAAGGAACTGAGTAATGAAGAAAGACAAAAAGGGACAATGAGGGAAAAGAAAACAAAACAAATTAAAAAAAAAAACACAAGAAAAGCCTCCCCAAAAAACAGAAAAAAGCAAAAAACAAACAAACAAAAAAAACCCATGGAAAAAGAAATGCTCTCAGGGATCCCTCTGTGACTCTGTGCAAGCCGAGGCGGTAGGTTCCAAGCCATGCAGCACCACCTGGCCAGAACGGGCTCCCAACTCAAGAAAAGGAAAATAAAACAAACAAACAATTCAAAACAAACAAATAAACAAAAGCCCCGGTATCCCACCAGCATGGCAGCCCAGACCGGGAAGCAGTTCCACACTCGAACGGAGCTCCGCAGCCCCTCAGGAAGAAGTGAAGATGACACACGGAGCCAGGTATTTGAGCGAAAGGAGGGTGCGGTGGTGAGAGGTAAGGAAGAAATCAAAAGAAGCGGAAAAAAAGCAACACCAGCAGCCAATAAATGGTACTCAGAGAGCTGGCCAGCATGGGCTGGTGGAATCCAAGCAGCTGGTGCTTCCTGGACAAGAGACTGTGGACATGGGAAGCAGAGGAGGCTGAGTGGGGGTGAAGAAGTGTTGGGGGGTGGAAAAGCGTATGTCGCAAATTACCACTTGTTCTGTCTGCTGCTGGAAGCTCTGTGAAGCTGCTTTCTCGTATCCCCTATTTGCTGGTCTCTGATAAGAGTCCAGGATGGCAGATCTGTGCTGTTTTAGCTGATAGGGGACTGCTGCATGAATCTCTCCTCGCTCTCCATTCTCTGTCAGTTTTCTCACTCCATTGGTGCTTGGCTGAGTTCTTTACTTCTGCATTTGATGTTTTAGGGTTTCAGGATTGCTGTTTTCTCTGTTTGGCTTAGTTTTTCAGATCTTTGCTGTGGAGGGATGGTGTGGTGCTTCTGCCTAGAGTGCCATTTTGCTGGAAGTCTCCTCGCAACTTTATTTCTAATAACAAAAAACTTATTGTCCATCAACAGGTGAACGGATAAAAAAACCCAATTGTGGAGTTTATATATGTACATATATATATTCCACTATTCAGAAAAAAAAATTTACCTGTTGATACATACCACAAGAATGAATCGCAACATAATTATTAAGTGAAAGAAGCCAGACTACAAAGAATACACTCTATGATTACATCTATTTAAAATTTTAGAAAATATAAACTAATCTCTAGTATCAGAAAGCAGACCAGTAGTTGCTGGGGATAGGGGTTGGGTGGGAAGTTGTAGGAGTGAGGAATTACAGGAGGAAACTTTGAGGGGTGTGGATATGTTCATTATCTTGCTTGTGGTGGTGGTGTCATTAATGTATAAATAAATATGTTACATTGTGTCAAATTGTACACTTTAAGTGTGTAGTTTACTGTATGCCAATTTTATCTCAATAAAGTTGTTTTTAAAAGGGAATTTATAAGAGGAGTTTCTAAGGGACATTATGTTTTTGTTGTTGTTAGGTGCCATCAAGTTGGTTCCGACTCATTGTGATACTATATATAACAGAACAAAACATTGCCTGATCCTGGGCTATCTTTGACTTTGTTGCTATGTTAGAGTCCATTGTTGCAGCCACTGTGTCAATCCATCTCATTGAGGGTCTTTCTCTTTTCTGTTGACCCTCTACCTTACCAAGCATGCTGTCCTTCTCGAGGGACTGGTCCCTCCTGATAAGATGTCCAAAGTACTTGAGAAGAAGTCTTACCACCGTCTCTTCCAAGGAGCGTTCTGGCTGTATTTCTTCCAAGACACTATTGTTCATTCTTCTGGTAGTCCATAGTATATTCAATATTCTTCACCAATACCATAATTCAAACGCATCAATTCTTCTTTGGTCTTCCTTATTCATTGTCCAGCTTTGCATGCATATGAGGTGATTGAAAATATTATGGCTTGGGTCAGGCACACCTTAGTCCTCAGAGTGACATCTTTGCTTTTCAACGCTTTAAAGAGGTCTTTTGCAGCAGGCTTTCCCAATGCAATACGTCATTTGATTTCTTGACTGCTGCCTCCAAGAGTGTTGATTGTGTATCCAAATATAATGAAATCCTTGCCAACTTCATTCTTTTCTCTGTTTATCATGAGGTTGCTTATTGGTGCAATTGTGAATATTTTTGTTTTCTTTATGTTGAGGTGTAAGCATACCGAAGGCCATAGTTTTTGATCTTCATCAGTAAGTGCTTCAAGTCCTCTTCGTTTTCCACAAGCAAGGTTGTGCGCATATTGCAGATTGTTAGTGAGTCTTCCACCAATCCTGATGCCACATTCTTCTTCATGTGGTCCAACTTCTTGGATTATTTATTCAGCATACAGATTGAATAAGTATGGTGAAAACGTACAACCTGATGCACACCTTTCCTGATTTTAAACCACACAGTATCCCCTTGTTCTGTTCAAATTACTGTCTCTTGGCCCACATACAGGTTCCTCATTAGCACCATTAATTGTTCTGGAATTCCCATTCTTAGCAATGTTATCCATCTTTTGAGGACATTATAAAAAATTATATTTGACCTTGATACTAGAATGGAGTTCTGGAGATCTGAGTTTGAATTTCAGTTCTGCCCCTAATGGCTCTAGTGATCTTGTTAATGGCATGTAAATTCTCTGGGTCTCAGTTTCATAGCAAAGTCAGGCAGCTAATTTGAAGATTTCTAAAGAAGAAAAGAGCTGGAGATCTGCTCCCATAAAGATTACAGCTTTAGAAACCCATGGGAGCATTTCTACTCCATCACATTGGGTCGTTATGAATTGGAATTAACTCAACCGTACAATGTCCTTACAACTCCAAAATCTAGTAAAAGATGTCTTAGTTATTTAGTGTTGCTATAACAGAAATACCACAAGTAGGTGGCATTTACAAACAGAAATTTATTTTCTCACAGTTTAGGAGGCTAGAAGTTTGGATTTAGGAAGCCAATTCTAGGACAAGTATTTCTCCCTCTGTTGGCTCTGAGGGAAGGTCCTTGTTCCTTGGTTCCTTGATGATCTTCATGTGGTGTGGCATCTATCTTTCCCAATCTCTACTACCTTAATCTGCTTCTTTTATATCATGTAATTGACTGTCTCAAGACAAACTGTACACTAATTCTGTCTCATTAACATAACAAAGACAACCCATTCCCAAATGGGATTATAACCACAGGCATAGAGGGTAGGATTTACAACACATATTTAGGGGGGACACAGTTCAATTCATAGCAATAGACAAAATCTAATAGAGTAGAGTTTGTATAGTGAAGTGGAATCAGGTCACTTGTATTTGAATTTCAGCTCTATTTCTCATTGCCTATGTGCCCTGAGGTAAATCATTCAACCCCTCTAAACTGATAGAAAGTAAATTCCACAAGGAAAGGACTGTGTTGTTTTGTTCATCTCTGTATCCCAGGGCTTGGTATAGACACTGGCATAGAAATAAATGTCTTTGTTTTCTTCAAAATGAAAGTAATAAGGTCTACTTGTAGCAGAGGCTGTTGATGCTCTCCTCAAATCCTCTTGTTCCAATTCTAGATTTAACTTCAGCACAGGGAACAGTTTCCTGCATGCAGGGCTTCCCATCTCAAGCACCAGGAAAGGCATACCAGGCAGGGAAACAATGTTTTCAAGAAGGACCCTGGCAGGGGTGGATTAACCAGTAAACAAGGTACACACAGGCTTACAGTAAGCAAGGTAAGCACGGGCTTACTTGTGTTTACTTACTAAGCTGTAGTGCACAGTTTCGCATGGGATGTGGTGAAAAGCAGGTGAAATTGTTCACTAGAGATTAGTAAGCAAGCACAAGTAAGCCCGTGTGTACCTTGATCACTAGGTAATCCATCCCTGGAAGCTGGCAGCAGAGGCAGGAGCAAGCGGCCTTTTTTCTTCAGGTGGCTCTTGCAGGGCCTGAAGGCTTTCTTCAGGTGCTGTTGGAGCTCCATTGGCCTCACGGAGGCTTAGCTCAGAAACTCTGGGAGACAATGCCCTGACAACCTTTAACCAATGACAAATGGGAGGCAGTGAATAATGCTCCAGCCTCGTTGCCTTCCTGTGGGACAATTTTGAGGCTTATTCCACGCGACTATTTCTCACAGTCCTTCACTTGTGCTTCCTCAGACCACATCCTAAGTGCATTTCCTGCATCCGCATCTTTGAATTAGGGCCTGCCTTTTGGGGCACCCAGACTAAGGCACTATCTCAGGTAGACATTGTAGGTATAAAGTAAAGTAGGATATGTAAATTGCTTAGCACACTGCCTGGTGAGAAACGTCAAGGTTTTTCTTTCTTTGTTTTGTTTTGTTTTTAAAGCGAGTTTCCTCTAGAGACCTGAGAGAAAGTCTATGCTAACTTAGAGC
The DNA here is from genome assembly GCA_030035585.1 of Dugong dugon. Taxonomy (NCBI): domain Eukaryota; kingdom Metazoa; phylum Chordata; class Mammalia; order Sirenia; family Dugongidae; genus Dugong; species Dugong dugon. The sequence goes on from CM057466.1 coordinate 60,921,705, forward strand.
TCATAAGAGTAAGGGAAGGAATACTGGCAAAGGAAAAGACATGTACCTCAGACTTAATAAAAGTACAACTGGATTAGCTTAACTAGTAAAAAGGCCTGCCTTGAGCATTATGCTCTTTTAAGAATTATCTATATGGGATCAAATTGACAACAGCAACTCAAAAGATTAAATAGGAACCTTAGGGGGCAGTGAATTTATGTAATGAGGGAGGAACAACTCAAAAGGAAGGGTGAGAATGGCTGCACAACTTGAAGAATATAATCAATGTCACTAAATTGTACATGTAGAATAGTTGAATTGTGCATATTTCACTGTATATTCCCAATAACGACAACAAAATAAGTAAGATTTAGAAAAAAAGTAAAACTGGAACAATTCATAGGAGGAGTAGATAATGTATCTCTAACACTATAAAGCAAAACATAAATCTGATTCAAGAGGTATGGGAATTTTCCAAATTATTGCAGTCCAAGGGAATAAGAAAAGTTGAAATTATCCAAAACCAAACCAAACCAAACAAAATCAACATGTGGGGCTGCCAGATTTAGCAAATAAATTACAACACACCCAATTAAATTTGAATTTCAAATAAACGACTAATAATTTTTTAGTATAAATATGCCTGTCTTAGGCTGGATTCTCTAGAGAAGCAAAACCAGTAAAATGTATAAATATATATAGAAAGAGATTATATCAAGGAAACAGCTCACGTGATTGTAGAGGCTAGAACGTCCCAAGTCCATGGATCAGGGTAGAGGCCTCTCCCAAGTCACACAGCTGCAGAAGCTGGCAAGCCCAAGATCGGAAAGTTGGAGAGCAGGGCTCCCACTCACCAGCTGTGCAGATCGAGGAATCCCAGGTTCGGCAGATAAGCCGACAGCTCAAGTCCCAAGAATGGGAGATGAGACGACAGGAAGCAGCCGCAGGATCCAGAGAGAGCAAAGAGCCAGAACGTCTACACCCCCTAAGGAGACTCCCTTTCATCTGATTGGCTACTCACAGTATATTCAATCATGGGAGTGATTACATTAAAACACGGAGAATCATGGCCCAGCCAAGTTGACACACAATCTTAACCATCACAATGTCCTATGCAATATTTGAGACATACTTATACTAAGGATTCATTTGTTATTTATCTGAAACTCAAATTTAACTGGGCGTCCTGTGTTTTATCTGGCAACCCTAACAATGTGACTATATAGTCAGTTCTGTGAGGAGCTCAACTTTTTATAAAAAGTTATATATAAAAGATTAAAAAATGAAGGTTAGATTTTTTTTTTTTTTTTGAAGCAAAGTAGCTCAAATTTGCAGGAATTTTATGAGGAAAGCTAAACTCAGGCTGAGCTGAGGCTCACAAAACAAACTAAAGATAAGAACAATACGTTCAAAGCTCAAGAAAAGCAGGAAAGGTATTGGCCCACCACATGAAGAAGATAGTATAAAGCTGACAGATGACAGAAGGTACCTACTGAACATTCTTCTGCTTTTGTATTATTCTATTATTTGCCAAGGAAAATTCTTTTTCAAAACAAGACAAAACACAAACAAAAAACCCAACTGATGTTCAAGCAGCTTAGAAGTTAGAGAAGATCTATCTCATCATCTTCAATATGCGCAAGTTCCCAGACCCAGAAGGTTTATATCCCAAATTGCTAAAATAAATTGAGATGTGATTTTATAGAAATCATACACAATAGGAAAGTTGCCAGAAAACGGAAGACAGGCAAATGTTCAAATTTTCGGAAAGAGAAAAAAAATGGACACTATTGAGGGGGAGTTCGGATGTCTAGAAACATTTCTAGCACGGGTTCCCAAGAAACCGGTCAGGTCAAATGAACTTCATTTTCTTTGTTGTTAGGATTCTTAGACTTATGCATGATGATAATGCACCTCGATCTCACAAAGGCATTTAATGAATATTTTCCATACTAACTTTGTCGACAAGAAAGAAATGCAGAAATCAGTTTTCTGTGGCTCTGAACTTCAATCTCATTTAATGTTGTTAATAAAGTCTCAAATGAAGTTATATGTATCAAATTTGCTGTCAGAACAAAGCCAAGAGGAAGCGTATATTAATTGGACTCTCGGTGACAGGTAAAGAAACTCAGTGTGAAATAACTGAAATAGGAACTAATTCTAAAGGTACCAGGCATATAGCAGAGCCTCCAAAACACCTGGAACTGAGAGTACAGACTTCTGGAATGTCCATCGGTGCAGGTTTGTGTTTGGAAGTTAACTGTGTACAATGTTGGGTAAGTCACTCAACTTCTTTATGCGTTAGTGTCCTCATCCATAAAATGGAGATAATAATAGAAACTACCTCAAAGGATTGTTATTAGAATCAAATGAGTTAACATACATAAAGAATTTTGTACCTCGCATATAGTAAGCACGACACATGCAATTTTATTTTATTTTATCTATGGTACACTTATTTCTCCCCTGTCCTTGCAGAGTGGCTTCCTGTTTCTGGAATCCACGTGATGGAAAAAATGGCTACTGACAGCTCCCGGGTCTTTTATCTTACAGAACAGGCTCAACTCTCTTAATTCCCTGGGAAGGGAACTTAATCTTGTTTGTGCCCAGTGTCTTCTCCAGACAAATTCACTGTGGTCAAGAGATAAATTCATTTATCCGTTCAACAGATATTAGTTGAGCTCTTACTTTTGTCAACCACTGTTCTAGGCACTGAAAGTACAGGAATGAACAAAAAGTCAATGTCCCTGATGAAATAGAGCTTATATTTGGGCAGAGGCATGGAGAAGGCCAATAAGGAAATAATTTAAATTATTTTAGTCAGGTGGTGACAAGTGTAATATAGAAGAATAAAGTGGAATAAGTGGGTGGAGTGACTTGGAAAGGGAGAGAGACAATATTTTATAGAGGGTGATTATTAGGGAAGGTCACTGTGATAACGTGGCACTTGAACAAACACCTGAGGAATTGGAGATACCTGGGAGAATGCTCTAGGTGGATGGAACAGGAAGTGCAAAACCCTGAGGCAGGAGCATGCTTGGATTCAAGATGCAGGAAGGCCAATGTGATTGGAATGGGAGGAGCAAGGGAGAAATGAAGTCAAAGAGGTTGTGAGGGCCAGGTCAGGGAGAGTCGTGTAGAACTTGAAAAAGAATATAGATTGCTATTCTGAGTAAGACGGATGAGTGCCACTGTGGGGTTTTGGGCAATGGAGTGATGTGGATCGATTTATGTTTTAAAAGGCTCCCTGAGGCTGGTGTGTGGGAAATGACTAGAAGGTGGCAACATGGAAGCAGAAAGTCTAGTTAGAAGGCTGTTGAAACAATACACTTAAAATATCATGGTGTTTTGGACTCTGGTAGTAATGGTGAAGATGATTAGAAGTGATAGGCCCTAATGTGCTTTCAGTTGGATACTATTAAATGTAAGGTGTGAAGGAGAGGCAAGTCAAGGGTGACTCCAAAGTTTGTCTCCAGAGTGAAAGGTAGAATGCTGTTGCCATTTACTGAGATAGAGAAGAATCTGGAAGGAATAGATTTGGGGGAAATTATCAAGAATCTGCTTTTGACAAGACTTACTGGCCTGACAGAGACTGGAGAAACCCTGAGAGTATGGCCCCTGGACATCCTTTTAGCTCAGAAATGATGTCACTCCTGAGGTTCACCCTTCAGTCAAAGATTAGACAGGTACAAAAAACAAAACAAGACTGAAAGGGCACACCAGCCCAGGGGCAAGGACTACAAGGCAGGAGGGGACAGGAAAGCTGGCAATAGGGAACCCAAGTTCGAGAAAGTGAGAGTGTTCACAAGTCATGAGGTTGGTAACCAATGTCACAAAACAATATGTGTACTACTTGTTTAATGAGAAGCTAGTTTGTTTTGTAAACCTTCATCTAAAGTACAATAATTAAAAAAAATAAAAAAAAAAGACAGGCTCCTTTTATTATTCCGGAGACAATCGCAATCCGAGTTGAATTTTTTATGCAATAAAGAATATTGTTACCCTTTACTTCTCAAAGTAAGGGTATGAGGTCTCTTTTGGTTTTATTTCTGGTTATTGCTCATATGGAAGGTTATGTCAAGAGGTGTGAAACCTTGCTCTGCGTTAGGCCACCTCTGGGATACTCACCCAAGCTGGCTTATAGTCTTGAAAGTCATCAGATATCCATTCATACAAAGGGCCTAGATACAGAGGCAAGAGTATGCAGGCAATACAGCCACTGTGGACAACAGTTTGGCAATTCCTAAAAAAAATTGAAGATGGAACTACCATTTGACCCAGCAATCCCAGTCCTAGGCATATAACCAGAAAAAGTGAAGGTAGGGATGCAAATGGACAAACGTACACCATGTTCATTGCAACACTATTCATAATAGCCAAAGGTAAAACAACCGAAAGGTCCATCAACAAATGAATGGAAAATAAAATGTGGTATACACATAAAATGGAATATTACTCAGCAATAAAGAGAAATGAAATCCTGATGCATGCCACAACATGGATGAACCTAGAAAATATTATACTGAGCGAAATAAGTCAATTACAAAAGGATAAATACTGTACGATTTTACTTATATGAAATAAATAAACATATAGAAACCAAAGATTACTCATGGCTACCAAGGGTGGGGGTGGGAGTTTTTGTTTGGGTGGCATTGAGTTTATGTTAATGGTGGTGGAATGATTTGGAAAAGGATAACGAAAATGGTTGTACAACTTGAAGAATGTAATCAATGCTATGGAATTGTACATGTAGAAATTGTCAAGTTGGCATATGCTTTGTTGTGTATCTTCTCACCACAATAAAAAAAGGTTAAAAAAAAAAAAAGAATTTGCCCTTGTATATGTTAATTTAAGATGTCCCTGCACATCCAAGAAATATCAAGCAAGCAGTAGGGATATGGGAGGATTCAGGACAGAATGGGGTAGAGATAAAAATGTTGGGTTCATTCACGCATAGTTGGCAGTGTATAGGTGGCAGTTCAAATGGGACTTGATGAGATCACCAAGGGAGGGAGATTTGAGAGAAAAGAGAAGAGATCAGATTGAACCTTGAGGCATTTGATAAGATGCCAAAGACAGCAAAGGAGAAGGAGCAGCAAGTAAAGTGAAATAAAAGACCATGAGGAAATGATCTAGAAGAAACCAAATGAAATGTTTCCAGCGGAAAGAGCGATCAACTGTATCAAACGCATAGGCCAAGTCAAATGAGAACTGGAAATGATGGGATCACGTTGTTTCAAGGGGAAGGAAGAAGCAACTCTCTATAGAAAGGATGCCGAAGGGGTAGTGCTACAGGTGTTCATTACAAATAGCTAACAAAATAAATGGAAGCATGAGAATTCAAAGTTATTTTGAAAATTGGAATGAGATGGCTAAAACATCCAGTAAAATTCAAATATGACAAATGCTAGGTTTGGCATTTAGATTCAGACTAGAAATTATAAAATCTGTTTACATATATGCATAAGACTGAAGGATTATACTCCCAAACATTAAAAGTCATTATCTATGAGTGGTAGAGCTGTGGATGGTTTTTGTTTTTTCTTTAAATTTTCCACAAATTAAAAATCTAGTCTATAATGTATACGGAGCTCTAGTAGCACAGTGGTTTAGAATTCAGCTGCTAACCAAAAGGTGAGCAGTTCAAATCCACCAGTAGCTCCTTGGAAACCCTATGGGGCAGTTCTACTCTGTCTTATAGGGTCGCTGTGAGTTGGAATCAACTCGATGGCAACAGGTTTGGTTTTGGTTTATAATATATATATGTGTAACTTTATTAGTCAGAAAAATATAATAAAAGGTGTAAAATAGCAGTTGTGTATCAATAGGGATGGGAGGAGCTTATTTTAATTTATGGGGAAAAAAACCCCAAAACATGTTGAAAAAGAACTTGGGTTGCATTGATAAAAGTATAATATACATTGCTGTATTGATTCAACTGGACGTTGGCAAACTAGCTAAGGATTGGGGGAAATCTAGAAAGTATGTTTGGGGAAAAGTTGAGGAAAATAGAAATGTGCATCATAGAGGAAAAGAATAAGTCACGGGGGTATGTGATGAGTTGTGGTGTAGTGAAAAGAAGTAGAATAACTCAGCTCCACTTGTAATCTTGGGCAAGTCATTTAATTTCTGAGTCCGAGTATCCACATTGGTAACATAGCCACAGTATCTTCCTCATAACATTGTTATTTGGATTAAGTAAGGCAAAACATGTATCACCTTATCCTCTGGCTCCTGTGTCAGTTCCTCTGTCTCTGGCCCAGAACCCCCTGTGTTCAGATCTCATGAGTTCTTCTTTGAGTTCCCTGAAAGAACCTACTTGCACAGAAGCATTGATGAGCTATGCAGATTTTTCTAAAGATTATATATAAGATAGATGAGTGAGGACTCTCACAACAACACACATCCCAGAGCAAAAAGCTGAAGGCCCCCTTCCCACTGCTGTTCACTGCCAAGTCTCTGCCACTGTGGCAACAGAGGGACAAGTGAAAGGGTGAAGGGACTTCCTTCGGATCTTCGAATTCTTTCCCTTCTACTGTGAGAACAATTTAACCTCTCCCAGTTCCTATCCCTAAATTTGAAAATCCAAACTTATTATGATACTGAAAAGAGACAAAAAAAAAGAATTTCTCACATAGCAGAATCTACTGTCCTCAGCAAAGATATTTCTGCCCAGAGTGTGGCCTTTGGGATCTCAGAATCCCATCCCTACCTCCTCACCTTGACTGTTATCAAGTTTTTCTTGCAAATATATTCAATGATCTCCCCATGAGGGTTTCCGGTAAAGGACATCTTCTCCATCCACTTATATAAATGAAATACCTGGTACAGAACTGTCACCCAGTAGCTGATTTTGTTATTATCATCACAACAGTCTTTTAGATATTTAAAAAGGTATGTGGCAGCTGGAAGTAGAGGCTTATTTCTATAGTTCCCAAGGGTCCAATCAGACCAATAAGTATTAGTCACTGAATTTGGCTCAGTTTAAGGCAGATATTTCCAACAATTAGAACTACTCAACAGGCCAGAAGCTTCTCACAGTGGTGTGTCTTCTGCTCCTTAAACTGTCTGCTGAAACACAGTTCAGGAGACAGTGGATGGGAATTTGAATTAGTTGACCAAAACCCTCCCTCCTGATGTAAAATCTTGTGATCCTATGAAAAGTAACTTAATGTGTGTGTGTGTTTTCCTTTTCTTTTTCTTTTCAATTCCACCAAAATCTAAGGTGATATTATACCACCATAAATCTGATCCCTTTAGGATCTGGTAGTGTTTGAAATCCTCTAGGACAGAAAACTGTCTTGGAAAGGGTGCAGCCAGCATAGCTACTAGAGACGAGATTTTCTGTCACCACTTCAAAAGCTTTGGGGGGGGTTGGGGGAAGACTAATGCAGCCATCCAGGTCACCGAGATATTGAGGGATGCAGAGCTGTGCCGTGTCATGGGGCAATTCAAGGTTTGCGCATCAACCTCAGAGAGGAGAAATGGTAACCGGACCCCAGGTCACCCCAGGGGCTTTTGGGATACACTTAACATTTGCCATTTTCTAGTCTTTTCAGGGCACTGAATTAGCTCAAAGCCCTCCACATGCCAGTGTGGCTTTGCCTGTAATACAATCTTTTTAAAAGGTTAAGTTAATCGTGACTTTTACTGTTCCAGCATTTCAACCTAACAGTGCTCCGTGCACAATCTAATTGGATTTTTATAGGCTTTTATTTAAAGAAATTTGTTTAGTGACAATGATAATCTGAGTATTGTAGGTAGGTCCCTTTTGTATAATACTGAAGTGACATAGAGGGCGCACTGCTAGGCCATCATGACAGATTCTAGTAGGCAGTTATTATCTAAAACTTACATCTGTTTAAGTTCAAACCATTCATGAGGGGGAAAAAAAACCTCATGTGTTCAATGATCTTATTACAGACCCTGTAAAATGAGAGCAAATGGTTAGGTAAGCCTGAGATCATATTAAGGGGGGGGTTTCATGCTATGCAATGAACGTGTCATGTGACTTCTATAGAAGATTCCATTCATTTCAATGGTGAATTGGATACTGGGTTGAGTATTTAAAGGCTATTTGTCCTAAGAGATTATGAATTTATACTGCCTCAGGTTGCATTCCATCATTTTAAAAGTCCGGGAGTCCTCCGTAAAGTTTGTTTTACCAGCCAGAACTGGGAATTAACATCTCTTGCAATAAATTCCCTCATATCAGCCATTTGACATTTCAGAGGTAACCCCTGGCTTAACCTGCTGCAGGTAAAAATTAAAGGCATAACTGGTCTTAATAATAGTCTCTGGGTCCACTTATTCTCAAGTATTTAGCCAACTGCATCTTCCTTTATGCAATATTTTTAATATTCTACAAAGTACATTTTAACTGGTTTTCTCAGTTATTAAATGGCTTTGTTTTTGCTTTATTTTGTAAAATTTAATCCAGGTCTTTCCTTAAGAATGTCATGAAAGAATTTGTTGTTGAAGAAAATCATACTGATGTGTTTTAGAGACTTGGGATCTGGTTTATGCTCTGAAGCCTTTCATTCTGGGAGCTGATAGAATTGCACCATGTGGATTTGGGCTGTCAAAATATTATGCCAGGTATTTCAGATATTGTTCATATTCATTTACCAAAGGGGAGGAAGTAGAAGTATTGTCCTGGCAATTCTAAGGATTAAGACATTGAGGCAAACAGGGAAAAACTGCAGGGGATGAGAGAGAGTAGGTGGAAAAGTATAGCTAAGAAAAAGCAAAAATGATGACTGGGTTTTAATTCTCCCTAGTGATAGGGATAGGAGTAGGGATAGACGAATTCATAATTGAAGAAAGAAATGTGATTGTTAAAGAACCATTTTTCTCTAGACGAAGACCATTGACAGGTAGGGGGAGGGTATGAAAGATGGAGCTGCTCTACGTGCCACTGAAAATTCAACCTTTGCCAGGCTCGTAAATTATCCATCTACAAACATCAATTTTAAACAATTTTTTTAAAATAAAGTTTTTATTTTAGAATAGTTTTAGATTTACAGAACAGTTGTGAGGATAGTACAGAGGGTTCGCATTATACCCCATATCCAATTTCTCCTATTATGAATATATCAGAATGTTACTTTTGTTGCAATTAATGAACCAATATTGATACAGTATTTACTAAAGTCCATGCTTTATTCTTATTTCCTTAGTTTTATCTAATGTGCTTTTTCTATTCCAGAATTCCATCAAGGATACCACATTACATTTAGCATGTCTTCTTAGGCTCTTCTTGGCTGTGACAGCTTCTCAGACTTTTCTTCCTTTTGATAACCTTACAGTTTGAGTTGAACTGATCAGGTATATTATAGGATATACCTCCATTTGGATTTGTCTGATGTTTATCTCTTGATTAGACTGGGGTTATGGATTGTGGGGAGGAAGACCACAGAAGAAAAATGCTATTCTCATCACATAATATCATGGTACATATCATCAACATAACTTACCATTGTTGATGTTAGCCTTGATCACCTGGCTGGGGTAGTGCTTGCCAGGTTTCTTCACTGTAGAGTTACTCCCACCAGCCCTTTCTGTACTGTTCTCTTTGGAAGGAAATCACTATGCATAGCTCATACTTAAGGAGTAAGGAGTTATGTTCCACCTCCTTGAGAGCAGAGTATCCATATAAGTTATTTGGAATTCTTCTGCATGGGAAATTTGTCTATTCTTCCCCACTTATTTATTTGTTTAATCGTTTATTTATATCAGTATAGACTCATAGATATTTATTTTATATTTTCAGTTATAACCCAATAGTACTTTATTTTGTTGTTCAAACTGTTTCAGCTTTGGCTATTGGGAGCTCTTTCAGTTGACTCCTGTGTCACTTTGACATACTCCCATCATTGTGGGTTTTTTTTTCTTAAGAATTTTCTTACTTTCTAACATCAATCTCATTGTCTATATTTCCTGCTCCTTGTCCTAGAGTTATCCATTTCTCCAAGGAGCCCTGTTTCCTTGTAATGGAGAGTGGTTCTAGAAACCAAGAAACTTGTGTGTCATTGCTTCTATGTCCTTTCAGCTCATAGAGCAAGGAAGTGTAAGTATATGCTAACCCACATATATGCATATAAACCAAAAATCCAAATCCATTGCCATCGAGTTGATTCTGACTCATAGTGACCCTATAGGACAGAGTAGAACTGCCCCATTGGGTTTCCCAGGAGTGGCTGGTGGATTTGAACTGCCTATCTTTTGGTTAGCAGCCATAGCTCTTAACCACTGCAGCACCTGGGCTCCATATATACAAATATTGGTAAATATTTCTATATATAACCATCTGTATCTATATTAAGCTAAACATGAGTTTATACTGATGTTTCTAGCTCTAATCCGTTACCACATGGATCATTCTAGTCTCCTCTGCTGGCATATCTGAAAATTTCCACTCCAACAATGAGAAACCTGACTCCCATCACTTGCTGTCTATTTACTATAATTATTCAGTTGCAGTATAAATGAACAGCAGTATCAGAATTATTAATCCTTACCAACATGGGAATGACTTTTTCAAGCAGAGTAAGGACTTATGTATGGTTCCTTTTGTCTTTAGTCTTTCAAAGTCCACTCATTTTCAAAACTATACAAGTGAGCACCTTCCCCCCACCCCTTTTGGAGAGGTTGTTTCATACATTTGCAATACAATTAGTTCTTTTTGTCACATTCTGCATTCCATCCTGGAATCCTATGATCACTTAAGTGATTTTTTAAAATCTACATTCATTGAGGTTTACTCTTTGTGCTAGGAAGTTCTATGTGTTTTGACAAGTGCATATTGTCATGTATCTACCATTACAATATCATACAAAAGAGTTTCAGTGCCTTAAAAAAAGCCACTTACACTTCACCTATTCAACTATTCCCCTCAACCCAACCCCTCTGGGGTCCTGGACAACCATTGATCTGTTTACTGTCTCTATAGTATTACATTTTCCACTATGTTGTATAAATGTAATCATACAGTATGTAGCCTTTTTAAGACTGACGTCTTTCACTTAGCAGTATGCGTTTAAGATTGATCCCATGCCTTTGCCTGGCTTGATAGCTCATTCCTTTTTATCACTGAATAGTATCTCTTTGTATGAATGTACCACAGTTTATTTATCTATTTTTTTAAAACAATGTTTTATTGTGTTTTAGGTGGAAGTTTACACAGCAAATTAGGTTTCCATTTAACAATTTTTATACAAATTGTTGCATGCCATTGGTTACAGTTTTTCCAATGTGTCAGCATTCTTCTGATTTCCATTCTATTTGTTCTGTTTCCATTGATGTAGTTTCCCTTCCCCTCCTTGCCTTCTTATTATTGGTTTTGGGTAAATTTTGACCTTTTGGTCTCATATAGTTAATTGTTTAAGGGAGCACATTACTTATGGGTGATATTATTTATTTTTTAAGCCAATCTATTATCTGGCTGAAAGGTGACCTGCAGAAATAGCTTCAATTCCAGGTTCAAAGGTTATCTTATGGCAATAGTCTTGGGGATTCCTCTAGTCTCTATTGGTCCAGTAGGCCTGGCCTTTTTTAGGAATTTTAGGAATTTAGTTTTGTTCTACATTTCTGTCGCATTCTATCTGGGACCTTCTATTGTGTTCCTTGTCAGAATAGTCAGTAGTGGTAGCTGGGCACCATCTAGTTCTGGTCTCAGATTAGAAGTGGTTTGTGTGGGCTATTAGTCTCACAGACTAGTTTCTTCTTTGAACCTTTGACACCCTTTATTCTATTTTGTTCTGTGCAAGTAGAGACTAATAGTTGTATCTTAGATGGCTGCTTGTAAACTTTTAAGACCCTAGAAGCTACTCATCTATCTAGGACATAGAACATTATTTTGTGAATGACCTTACATCAATTGACTAAGTTGTCCACTGAGACTATGGTCCCAAGCCTTCTCACCCTGTAAACCAATCTCACAAGTTGTTTGGTTATGTCTAGGAAGCCTCCATAATTGCGCCCCCCATTTGGTATGTGAATATATACGCAGCACACATAAAAGCGTATATACATATGCCTACAGATACACCTATATATGTATGTGCATTTACTTTCATATGTCTCTCTATACACTTGTATGCATCCATATCTACCCATGTAACTGCACACATATTTATCGTTTGTTTTTACTGTTGTTGTAAAATTGTATATGTTATAGCATTTACCGAAATTGCCCCTTTTTCTCATGTACGTCTTAGTGTCTTTAATTACCTTGGTCAAGTTGTGCTGACTTCACCCATATTTGGTCTTCTCTTTCTCATCACCAAAAGTATCAAGTATCTGCTATCTAGAAAGTGATTCCTTCTCCTCTCTCTCCCATCCCTGGTAACCATCAAAGAACTTTGCTTTCTGTGTGTGTATCTATTTTTGATTTTTTGTAATAGTGGGACCATACAATATTTGCCTTTTTGTGATTGACTTATTTCGTTCAGCATAATGCCCTCCAGATTCAACTATGTTAAAAGATGTTTCGCGGACTCATTATTCTTCATAGTTGCTTAGTATTCCATTGTATGTATGTACCACAGATCGTTAACCCATTCATCCATTGATGGGCACTTGGGTGGTTTCCATCTTTTTGCTGTTGTGAATAATGCAGCAATGAACATAGGTGTGCATATGTCTATTCATGTCACTGCTCTTAAATCTCTAAGATATATACCTAGGAGTAGCATTGCTAGATCATAAGATATTTCTATTTCTAGCTTTTTGAGGAAGTGCCATACTGTTTTCCATAATGACTGTACCATTTTACAATCCCAGCAGCAATGTATAAGAGTTCCAATCCCCCTACAACCTCACCAGCATTTGTTGTTTTCTGTTTTTTTGATCAGTGCTGTTTTTCCGGGGTGAGGTGGTAACTATTGCAGTTTTGATTTGCATCTCTCCAATGGCTTATGATCACGAGCGTCTTTTCATGTATCTGTTAACCACCTAAATGTCCTCTTTGGTGAAGTGTCTGTTCATGTCCTTTGCCCGTTTTTTGATTGGGTTGTGTTTTTTTTGTTGTTGAGTTGTTGAAGTTTTCTATATATTTTAAAGATGAGACCCTTAACAGATATTTCATTGCCAAGATTTTCTCCCAGTCTGTAGGTTCTCTTCTTACCCTCTTGGAGTCTTTTGATGACCATAAATATTTCATTTTTAAGAGATACCAATTGTCTAGTTTATCTTCAGTCATTCATGCATTTTTAATTTTGTTTGATAGGCTATTTATGCTGAAAACTAGGTCCCCTAGTTTTGACTCCATGTTATCTTCCAGAAACTTTGTAGTTTTAGCTTTAACATTTACGTTCTTTGATCCATTTCCAGAAACTTTGTAGTTTTAGCTTTAACATTTACGTTCTTTGATCCATTTTCAGTTAGTTTTTATGCATGGTGTGAGGTATGAATCCTGTTACATTTTTCTGCATATGGATATCCAGTTTTGCCGGCACCATTTGTTAAAGAGACTTTTTCTTCCCCTTGAATGGGCTTTGATCCTTTGTCAAAGATCAGCTACCCATATATGGACGGATTTACTTCTAGTTTCTCGATTCTATTCCACTGATCTATGTGTCTGTCATTGAAACAGAATGTACAGTAAGTTTTGAAATCAGGAGGTGTGAGGCCTCCTACTATATTCTTCTTCAGTATTGCTTTAGCTATTTGAGGACTCTTTCCTTTCTATAGAAAGTTGGAGATTAGTTTTTCCATTTATTTAAGAATGTTGTTGGGGTTTGGATCAGGATTGCATTATATGTTTAGGTTGCTTTTGGTAGTATTGACATTTTCACAACAATAAGTCTTCCAAACCATGAGCATGAAATGTTTTTCCATTTATGTAGGTCTCAGTTTCTTGCAGTAGTATTCTATATTTTTCCTTGTATAAGTCTTTTACAAGCCTGGTTAGGTTTATTCCTAGGTATTCTATCCTTTTGGGGGCTATTATAAATGGTATTGTTTTCTTGATTTCCTTTTCAGAATTCTCCTTGTTAGTGTAGAGGAACCCCTGTGATTTTTGTGAGCTGATTTTATACTCTGCCACTTTGCTGACTGCTTCTATTAGATCTAGTAATCTTATTGTGGAGTCTCCGGGATTTTCTATATTTAAGATCATGTCACCTGTGAGTAAGGACAGTTTTACTTCTTCCTTGATTTGGATTCTGTTTATTTCCTTTTCTTGCCTTATTGCTGTAGCTTCTAGTACAATATTGAGTAAGAGTAGTGATAAAGGACATTCTTGTCTTGTTCCTGATCTCAAGCGGAATGCTCTCAATCTTTCTCTGTTGAGACTAATGTTGGCTGTTGGTTTTGCATATATGCCCTTAATTATGTTATGGAATTTCCCTTCTATTCCTATTTTGCTAAGAGCTTTTATCAGGTAAGGGTGTTGGATTTAATCAAATGCCTTTTCTGTGCTGATTGAGATGATCATCATGTGATTCTTGTTCTTCATTTTATTTATGTGGTGAATTATGTTGATTGATTTTTTAATGTTGAACCATCCTTGCATCCCTAGTATGAATCCCACTTGATTACGATGTATTATTTTTTGTATGCTGTTTGCTAGAATTTTGTTGGGAATTTTACATCCATATTCATGAGGGATTTGTTCTTTAATTTTCTTTTTTAGTGATGTCTTTGCCTGACTTTGGTATCAGGGTTATGTTGGCTTCATAGAATGTATTAGGGAATAGTTTCTATGTTCTGGAATAGTTTGAGTAGAATTGGTGTCAACTCTTCTCTGAATGTTTGGTGGAATTCTCCAGTGAAGCTCTCTGGGCTGGGGCTTTTTTGTTGTTGTTGGGAGTTTTTTTCTTTTTTAAATTACATCAGCAATTTCTTCTTTTGTTATGGATCTGTTCAAATTTTCTACCTCTATTTGTGTTAGTTTAGGTAGGTAGTGTGTTTCTAGAGATTTGTCTATTTCTTCTAGGTTTTCAAATTTGTTGCAGTACAATTTTTCATAATATCCTGTTACGATCCTTTTTATCTCAGTTGGTTCTGTTGTAATGTCACCCATCTTAGTTTTTATTTTGGATATTTGCATCTTCTCATTTTTTTCCTTTTTCAATTTGGCCAGTGGTTTGTCATTTTTATTGATTCTTTTGAAGAACCAACTTCTAGTCTCGTGATTCTTTCTACTGTTTTTCTGTTTTCTATTTCATTTATTTCTGCTCTGATGTTTATTATTTCCCTTTTTCTGGTGACTGTGGGCTTCTTTTTTTCCTCCTTCTCTATTTATCTGAGTAGTAGGGTTAAGGTATTAATATTGGCCCTTTCTTCTTTTTTGAAGTGTTCATTTATTGGTATAAATTCTCCTCTGAGCACTGTTTTTGCAGTGTCTCAAAGGTTTTCATACATTGTGTTTTTGTTCTCATTTGTTTCTAAGAACTTTCTTAAATTTCATTTTTAATTTCTTCCTTTACCCAATAGTTTTTAAGTAAGGTATTATTAGTTTCCATGTATTTAATTTTTTTCCTTGTTTTTTCTGTTATTGATTTCTAGTTTTATAGTGCTACAACCAGAGAAGATGCTTTGTATTATTTTGATGTTTTTGAATTTATTGAGGCTTGCTTTGTGGCCTAAAATATGGCCTATTCTGGAGAATGATCCATGAGTGCTGGAGAAGAATAGGTACTGTGTGGCTGTTGAGTGCAGTGTTCTGTATGTGTTTATGAGGTCAACTTGGCTGATCGTGTTATTTAGATCTTCTGTATCTTGGTTGGGTTTCATTCTGGTTGTTCTGTCCATCATTAAAAGTGGTATGTTAAAATCTGCTACTATTATGTAGAACTGTCTAGTTGTCTTTTCAATTTTGTTAGAGTTTATGTATTTTGGACCTTTGTCATTTGGTGCATAAATATTTATTAGGTTATATCCTCTTGGTGAATTGACGCTTTAATCATTATATAATACCCTTCTTTGTCTCTTTTAATGGATTTTGACTTAAAGTCTTTTTTCTCATAGATTATTATTGCCACTGCTGCTCTCTTTTGGTTACTGTTTGCTTGATATATTTTTTTCCATCCTTTGATTTTTAACCTATTTATGTCTTTGTGTCTAAGGTGTGTTTCTTGTAGGCAGCACATTGATAAGTCATGTTTTTTTAATCCATTCTGCCACTCTCTGTCTCTTGATGGGTGCATTTAAACCATTGACATTCAGTGTGATTATCGGTAGGTATGAACTTACTGCTGCTGTTTTATTATGCTTTTTTCTGTAGTGTTAACAGTTTTTGTGCTGAGTTCTTTCTGTTTATGTACTCTGTTCTCAGTCCTTCATTGCTGTTGGTTTTGTGTTTACTGAGTCTTTTTTATTTCCTTCTTCTTTATTTTGGTGAGTAGACATAAATTTTCGTTGTGGTTATTCTGAAATTTACCTTTATCTTCCTAAGTTTAAAACAGTCTTTTTATCTTGATATCACTTTGAACTCCTCTCCATATGGAAGTTCTATAAATACACCATTTATGCCCCCTTTGTGTTTTGAAGTTGTCATTATTTACAGATTGACATCTCTTGTTCCCTCTTTTCAGTTTTGCAGCTTTATTTTACTTTTGAGAATTCTTTATCTGGATTGGTATCTGGGTGATGGTGTTGTGTCTTAATCTCAGGTTGTTGTCTGATGTCATTGGTTCTGTGTCCTTTAATTTTTCTTGTAATTTTGGTCTGATTTTTACAAATCCCCTTAATTTCTGTTTATCTGGGAATATGGTAATTTTGCCATAGTATTTGAGAGATAATTTTGCTGGATATGATTCTTGGTTGACAATTGTTTTCTTTCAGGGTTTTACATATGTCATCCCATTGCCTTCTTACACGCATGGTTTCTTTTGAGAAGTCAGCTGTCAGACTTATTGGTGCCCCTTTGTAGATGATATTTCGTTTTTCACACGCTGCCTTGAGAATTCTTTCTTTGTCTTTGGTTTTGGAAAGTTTGATTATGATATGTCATAGTGACTTTCTTTTGTGGTCTCTCCTGTTGAGCTTCTTGGATGGGATGTTTCTTGTCTTTCTTGATATTAGGGAAGCTTTCTGCCAATAAATCTTCAAAAATTTTCTCAGTGTTTTTTTTTCCCGTCCCCCATTTGGAAATCCTTTTACATGCAAATTATTCCTCTTGACAGTGTCCCACATAACTCGTAGGCTTTCTTCATTCTTTTTTCTGATGGTTCCTCCCACAAATTAGTATCTATGGATTTGTCCTCTATTTCACTGATTCTTCCGTTGATTCAATTCTACTTCTATGTACTTCCATTGAGTTATCTATTTCTGATATTTTGTTAATCTTCTAAATTTCTAGTTGTTTTTGTATGGTTTCTAATTGTCTGTTTATTTTGTCGTTTTGTTCCTGCCTTGTTTTCCTGAATTCTTATAGAGTTTTGTTGTTTTTCCCTTGATCTCTTCAAGGATCCTATATATAAGTCTTATGAATTCCTTATCCGGTAGATCCACTACCATTTCTTCTTCAGGAAGGTTTTCTGTTGCTGTTTTGCTCACTTATTTGAACCATCTTACCCCGTTTCTTCATATTATTTATTGTTGTCTGCTGTCTCTGAAACATTAAGGTGTTAATAAATTTATTTATATATTTCTTTATTGATTGTATGTATGTTTGTTTTGTGCTGATTTTTTCATTTTGTTTTGATGTATCTGGAGTTTTGTTTCTTCTCTTTCTCTTCAGAATGTCTTCCTTCCTTTGTATTATTTTAATTGTTGTTGTTTTATGGTTCTGGTCCATGTGCGGCTTTGGTGGTGTTTGGTGGCTGGGCATGATTTCCTGTCACTAGTGGGTATGGTTGGCCATTCTCACATGTGAGTCCTCTGTGGTTAGGTTCATACGTCTTCTCTTACTGGAATGAGTATAGGTGGAAGAACAAGTTCTTTCCCTGATATTAGGTGACAAGTGTTGGGTGGTCACAGTATCTCCACAACCCTTGTAGTACAGGGGATCCTTCTAGGTTGGTGCTAGCAGTTAGTGCATCCACTGGAGGGCAAATCAGCTCATCTACCTAGCCTTAGGGTGGCAATGCTACCCTAATGGATGGGGTAGGCCCTTTGTGCAGGCAAAAATTTGTGTCTCAGTAGGTAGTGGGAGATCAAGGGGTCTAAGTGCATGTGAAATCAGCCTGCAGGAACTGCCTGGGTATAGAATTGGTGTTGCTGTAGCTGGGCGGTAATTGCGTGTTGGTACAGGGAGAGTCTGCTTGTGGCTGGGCCAGGGCTCTGTTGGAGCCTGTCAGGATGCCCCTGGAGATTACTGATAATGGGGTGTGCCTGCTGGGCCCTATTGTGTGGTTGTTGGAAGGAAGGGTGCACAGGGGTGCATCTGTTAGTTGCTGGGCTAGGGTATGGGCCCACACCTGCTGGTAGCTAGGCAATGGCACAGGGTGCATCTCTGGTCACTGTGCAGGTGTGGTGGGGGGGATCATGCCAGTCTCCGGGTAGTGGATTTTGGGGAGGTCCCGCAGGTCTCTGGACTGTCGGCAAAGGGGTGCTCCAGCTGGTCGCTGAGCTGCAGGTGCTAGAGCACTCCTGCCAGTTACCAGGCAGTGGGTGCTAGGGCACTTCTGCTGGTTACTGAGCAGACGGCAAAGTGGTGCTCCTGCTGGTTGCTGGGCTGTGGGTGAGGGGGCGCTCCTGCCAGTTGCCAGGCTGCAGGTGCCCTCCCAACAGTCCCTGGGCAGGGGGCGTGGGTATTGGGTCACTCCCACTGGTTTCTGGGTGTGAGTGCAGGAGGTGCTCCTGCCTGGAAGCCCCAGGTGATTGGGGCTTGATCTGATAAAATCTGGGGGTGGTTGCACAGAGACTGGCTAGGTAGGGAACCTTTAGTTGCTACTCTAAGGTTTTACTATTCTGTGGTCGTTTCCTGGCCAAAAGGTTAGGCGCTGCTGCTGGTGAGTAGTCCCTTCCCCCATTCCTAGCACCTTCCCTTCTCTGTGGTCAACAGGATTACTGGAGCTCTTGCCCAGTCTTCCTGTACTTTCCCTTTTTTAGCCCCAGCTTGTGTCCTGCTCACCTTGTTTTCTTCCAGGTTTGTTTACACAGTATTTCTTTCTCCTGTTGTGAATTCCATGTAGTTGCCTTCCTGTGCTCCTCGCCTAGGAACACAGCCCGCTTTGTCCCAAGATAGCCACGTTGTGCCGGGCCAGCTGGCAGGGCGCTGAGGATTTGTAAATCTCCACATCCACCATTTTTTTTCTGTCTCTCCTTCCACTTGGAGCTCAGTCTAATTCTTCAGCCTTCTATTTGATGTTCAGAGTTCCAAGGTTGTCATCTGTATCTGTTTCACTTGATTTCTTTGCTGTAGGGGGACTTTATGGTGCATCAGTCTAAGTTGTCATCTTGGGCTCCTCCTCCATTCACCTATTGATGGACATCTTGGTTGCTTCAAGTTTCTAGTGATTATTAATAAAGCTGCTATAAATATTTGTGTTCTGGTGTTTGTGTGAACATAAGTTTTCAGATCATTTGGGTAAATACCTAGGAGTGCAATTGCTGGTCAAGTACTAAGACTATTTTTCACTTTGTAAGAAATTGCCAAGTTGTCTTCCAAATTGGCTGTTTGAAAGAAAGTTCCTATTATTTCACATCTTCACCAATAATTGGTATTGGTTTCTTTTTGCCATTTTTATTGGTATGTAATGGTTTGAACATTTGTGTACAAGATTTTGTTTGCACACACGTTTTCAATTCTCTCTACATCCTCATCAACAATTGTTATATTTCATCTTTTTTATTATAGCCACCCTAGTGGTTGTGAAGTGGTATCTCATTCTGGTTTTAATTTTCATTTCCCTGAAGACTAATGAATTTGAGTATCTTTTCATGTGCTGATTGGCCACTTGCATATCTTTATAGAAATGTCTATTGAAATACTTTGCCCAATTTTAATTGGATTATTTGTCGTTTTATTGTTTTATTCTAAGTGTTCTTTATATAATCTGAACACAAGTCTTTTATCAGATAAATGACTAGCAAATATTTTCTCCCATTCTGTGGGTTGTCTTTTCACTTTCTTGAGAGTATCCTTAGAAACACAAAAATGTTTTTAAAAATTTTTAGTGAAATACAATTTATTTATTTTTACTTTTGTGACTTGTGCTTTTGGTGCTGTATCTAAGAAACCAAATAGTCATGAAGATTTATTCTTATCTTTTTCTAAGAGTTTCATAAATTTTGCTCTTATACTTAGGTCTATGGTCCATTTTGAGTTTTATTTTTGTATAAAGAGTAAGATATCATTGGTGTTTTAATTTGCATTTACCTACTGACAAATGATGTTGAGCATCTTCTCATATGTTTCACCCACGGAAGCAGCAGTCACGAAACCAAATGATGTATTGCATTGTGCAAATCTGCTGCAAAAGACCTCTTTAAAGTATTAAAAAGCAAAGATGTCACTTTAGGGACTAAGGTGCACCTGACCGAAGCCGTGGTATTTTCTATCACCTTATATGCATGCAAAAGGTGGACAATGAATAAGCAAGACCAAAGAAGAATTGATGTCTTTGAATTATGGTGTTGGTGAAGAATATTGAATATACCACGGACTTCCAGGAGAAAGAACAAATCTGTCTTGGAAGAAGTAAA
This sequence comes from Dugong dugon, assembly GCA_030035585.1. Classification (NCBI taxonomy): domain Eukaryota; kingdom Metazoa; phylum Chordata; class Mammalia; order Sirenia; family Dugongidae; genus Dugong; species Dugong dugon. Next base: position 60,942,282 of record CM057466.1, read on the forward strand.
ACTGGAATGCTCCTTAGAAACAAGGATGGTGAGACTTTGTCTCACATACTTTGAACTTGTTATCAGGAGGAACCAGTCCCTAGAGAAGGACATCATGCTTAGTAAATTAGAGGGTTAGCAAAAAAGAGGAAGACCCTCAATGAGATGGATTGACACAGTGGCTGCAACAATGGGCCCAAGCATAACAACGATTGTGAGGCTGGCGCAGGAACGGGCAGTGTTTTTTCTGTTGTACGTAGGGTCACTATGAGTTGGAACTGATTCGATGACACCTAACAACAACAACTGACAAATGATGTTGAGCATCTTTTCATATGCTTACTTGCCATCTGTATATTTTCTTTGGTGGAGTTTCCATTTAGATCTTATACCTATTTATTAATTGGGTTTTTGGTTTTCTAATGTTTAGTTGTAAGTGTAATTTGTGTATTTTGGATACATATTCCTTGTTTTTTAATTATTGTAGTTGAATGAAGTTTACATTTCAAGTTAGTCTCCCATACAAAATTTTATACATACGTTGTTATGTGAACCTAATTGCTCACCCCATTCTGCAACAGCACACTCCTCCTTTCTGCCCCTGATTCCCCATGACCATTCAACCAGCTCCTAACCTTCTCTGCCTTCCCCTCTCACCTCTGGACAGAAGCTGCCCCTTTGAACTCTTGTATCTATTTGACTAAGAGGCACACTCTTCACAATTATCACTTTATGTCCCACAGTCCAGTCCAATCCCTGTCTGAAGAGTTGGCCTTGGAAATTGTTTTAGTTCTGGGCTGATAGAGAGTCCAGGGGCCATGCTTTCCAGGGTACCTCCAGTCTCAGTCAGACCATTAAGTCTGGTCTTCTTACTAGAATTTGAGTTCTGCAACCCATCCTTTTGCTACTCCAACAGGGACTCTCTGTTGTGTTCCCTCTCAGAACGTTCTTTGGTGGTAGCTGAGCACCATCTAGTTCTTCTGGTCTCAGGCTGATGAAGTCTTCGGTTTATGTGGCCCATTCTGTCTCTTGGGCTACTACTTTCCTAGTGTCTTTGGTGTTCATTCTCCTTTACTCCAGTTGGGTGGGACAAATTGATGCATCTTAGATGGCTGCGTGCAAGCTTTTAAGACCCCAGATGCCACTCACCAAAGTAGGATGCAGAACATTTTCTTAAGCTTTGTTATGCCAATTGACCTAGACGTCCCCTGAAAGCATGGTCCCCAGATCCCTACCCCTGCTACTCTGTCTCTTGAAGCATTTGATTGTATTCAGGAAGCTTCTTAGCTTTCATTTAGTTCAGTTGTGCTGATTTCCCCTGTAGTGTGTGCTATCCTTCCCTTCGCCTAAGATGATTCTTATCTACTATCAAGTTAGTGAATAACCCTCACCCTCCCTCCCCTCCGCCATAACCATCAAAGAATGTTTTCTTCTGTGTTTAAACCTTTTCTTGAGTTATTATAATAGTTGTCTTATACAGTATTTGTCCTTCTGTGACTGACTAAATTCACTCAGCATAATAAGTTCCAGCTTCCACCATGTTATACGATATTTCACAGCTTCATTGTTGTTCTTTATCACTGAGAAATATTCCATTGTGTGGATACAGCATAATTGGTCTATCCATTCGTCCATTGATGGGCACCTAGGTTGTTTCCATCTTTTTGCTATGGTGAACAGTGCTGAAATGAACATAGGTGTGCATATGTCTATTCGTGTGATGGCTCTTATTTCTTTAGAATATATCCCAAGGAGTGGGATAGCTGGATCGTGTGGTACTTCTATTTCGAGCTTTTTAAGGAATCGCCAAATCAATTTGCAAAGTGGTTGCACCACTTTAAATTCCCACCAACAGTGTATAAGTGTTCCAGTCTCTCCACAACCTCTCCAGCATTTATTATTTTGTGTTTTTTGGGATTAAGGCTAGCCTTGTTGGAGTGAGATGATATCTCATTGTAGTTTTGATCTGCATTTCTCTAATGGCTAATGATCTTGAGCATTTCTCCATGTGTCTGTTAGTCACCTGAATATCTTCTTTGGTGAAGTGCCTGTTTATATCCTTTGGCCATTTTTTAATTGGGTTATTTGTCTTTTTGTTGTTGAGGTTTTGCAGTATCTTGTACATTTTAGACATTAGACTCTGATCGGATTTGTCATAGCCCTAAATTTTTTCCCAGTCTATAGGATGTTTTTCTACTCTTTTGGTGAAGTCTTTGATAAGCGTAATTGTTTGATTTTTAGGAGCTCCCATTTATCTGGTCTCTCATCTGCTGTTTGTGCATTGTTACTTATGGTCTGTATTGTGTTTATGCCATGTATTAGGGCTCCTAGCATTGTCCCTATTTTTTCTTCCATGATCTTTATCGTTTTTGATTTTATATTTAAGTCTTTGATCCATTTTGAGTTAGTTTTTCTACGTGATTTGAGGTATGGGTCTTGTTTCAGTTTTTTGCAGATGGATATGGAGTTATGCCATCACCATTTGTTAAAGAGAGTGTCTTTTCCCCAATTGATGGACTTTGGGTCTTGTCAAATATTAGCTGCTCATAGGTGGATGAGCTTATATCTGGATTCTCAACTCTGTTCCATTGGTCTACATATCTGTTGTTGTATCAGTACCAGGCTGTTTTGACTACCACTACCGTGGCAGTATAAGGTCCTAAAATCAGGTAGTGTAAGGCCTCCCACTTTGATCTTCTTCTTGAGTAGTGCGTTATTTATTTGTAGCCTCTTCCCTTTCCATATGAAGTTGGTGATTTGTTTCTCCATCTCATTAAAAAATGCTGGTGGAATTTGCATTGGGATTGCATTGTATCTGTAGATTGTTTTGGGTAAAATTGATATTTTTACTATGTTGAGTCTACCTATCGATGAGCAAGGTATATTTTTCCACTTATGCAGGTCACTTAGTTTCTTGCAGTAGTGTCTTGTAGTTTTCTCTGTATAGATCTTTTACGTCTCTGGTTAGATTTAGTCCTAAGTATTTTATCTTCTTGGGGGCTGTTGTATATGGTATTGATTTGGTGATTTCCTCTTCAAGTTTCTCTTTGTTGGTGTAAAGAAATCCAATTGATTTTTGTATGTTTATCTTGTATCCTGAAACTTTGCTGAAATCTTCTATTAGTTCCAGTAGTTTTCTTGTGGATTCTTTGGGGTTTTCTGTGTACAAGATCATATCATCTGCAAATAGAGATACTTTGACTTCTTCCCTACCAATTTGGATGCCCTTTATTTCTTTTTCTAGAGTAATTGCTCTGGCTAGGACCTCCAGCACTATGTTGAATGAGAGTGGTGATAGAGGGGATCCTTGTCTGGTTCCCTTTCTCAAGGAGAATGCTTTCAAAGTCTTTCCATTTAAGATGATGTTGGCTGTTGGCTTTGTATAAATGCCCTTAGTTATATTGAGGAATTTCCCTTCTATTCCTATTTTATTGAGAGTTTTATCATGAATGGGTGTTGGACTTTGTCAAATGCCTTTTCTGCATCAATTGATAAGATCATGTGGTTCTTGTCTTTTGTTTTATTTATCTGATGGATTACATTGGTTGTTTTTCTAATTTTGAACCATCCCTGCATACCTGGTATAAATCCCACTTGGTCATGGTGAATTTTTTTTTTTTTTTTTTGATATGTTGCTGAATTCTATTGGCTAGGATTTTGTTGAGGATTTTTGCGTCAATGTTCATCAGGGATATAGGTCTGTAATTTTCTTTCTTTTTCTTTTCTTTTTTTTTTTTGTGGTGTCTACCTGGTTTTCGTATGCTGGCTTCATAGAATGAGTTTGGGAGTATTCCATCCTTTTCTATGCTCTGAAATATCTTTAGTAGAAGTGGTGTTTTCTCTTCTCTGAAAGTTTGGTAGAATTCTCCAGTGAAGCCATCCGGGCCAGGGCTTTTTTTTTTTTTATTGGGAGTTTTTTAATAACCTCTTCAATCTCTTCTTTTGTTATGGGTTCATTTAGTTGTTCTACCTCTGTTTGTGTTAGTTTAGGTAGGTAGTGAGTTTCTAGAAATTTGTCCATTTCCTCTAGGTTTCAAATTTGTTAGAATACAGTTTTTCATAGGATTCTGTTATGATTCTTTTAATTTCAGATGGGTCTGTTGTAATATCACCCATCTCATTTCTTATATGGCTTATCTGCTTCCTCTCCTGTTTTTCTATTGTCAGTTTGGCCAATGGTTTATCAATTTTGTTGATCTTTTCAAAGAACCAGCTTTTGGACTTGTTAACTCTTTCAATTGTTTTTCTATTCTCTATTTCATTTAATTCTGCTCTAATTATTTCCTTCCTTCTGGCGCCTGTGGGCTTCTTTTGCTGCTCTTTTTCTACTTGTTCCAGTTGTAGGGTTAATGTTTTGATTATGGCCCTTTCTTCTTTTTGGATGTGTGCATTTATTGCTATAAACTGACCTCTGAGCACTGCTTTTGCTGTGTCCCAAAGGTTCTGGTAGGATGTGTTTTCATTCTCATTTGATTCTATGAATTTCTTTATTCTATCCTTAATTTCTTCTATAATCCAGTAGTTTTTGAGCAAGATGTTGTTCAGTTTCCATGTATTTGATTTTTTTCCCTTGCTTTTTGTGTTGTTGATTGCCACTTTTATGGCTTTATGGTCAGAAAAGATGCTTTGTAATATTTTGATGCTTTGGATTTTTTTAAGGCTTACTTTATGGCCTAGTATGTGGTCTATTCTGGAGAATGTTCCATGTGCATTGGAAAAGAAAGTATACTTGGCTGCTGTTGGGTGCAGTGTTTGGTATATGTCTATGAGATCAAGTTGGTTGATTGTAGCATTTATCTCTTCCATGTCTTTGTTGAGTTTCTTTCTGGATGTTCTGTCCTTTACTGAACGTGGTATGTTGAAGTCTTCTACTACTATTGTGGAGCTGTCTATCTCTCTTTTCAGTGGTGTTAGAGTTTGTTTTATGTATTTTGGAGACCTGTTGTTGGATGTGTAAATATTTATTATAGTTATGTCCTCTTGGTGTATTGACCCTTTAATCACTTTATAGTGCCTTTCCTTATCCTTTGTGGTGGATTTTACTTTAAAGTCTATTTTGTCAGAGATTAATTTTGCCACTCCTGCTCTTTTTTGAGTGTTGTTTGCTTGATATATTTTTTTCTGTCCTTTGAGTTTTAGCCTGTTTGTGTCTTTAAGTCTAAGATGTGTCTCTTGTAGGCAGCATATAGATCGATCATGCTGTTTTATCCAGTCTCCCACTGTCTGTCTCTTTATTGGTGCATTAAGTCGGTTTACATTTAGCATAATTATTGATAGGTATGATTTTAGTGTTGTAATTCTTATGTCTCTTTTTGTGTGTTGTTCACAGTTTCTTTTTTCTCCTTAATTTTCTGTGCTGAGTCGTTTTCATTTGTGGGTTTTTTTTTTTTTTTTTTGTCTTTTTAATTGTTGTAGATTTTGTGTTTGCTTGGTCTTCATGAATTCCTTCTTTTTTATTTTGATTTGTAGGATTGTTAGATTCCTTTGTGGTTACCTTAATATTTACCCGTATTTTTCTAAGTTTATACCAGTGTTTTATTACTTTATATCGCTTCGACTTCCTCTCCATATGAAAAATCAATGTCTGCATTTTTTAAGTCCCTCTTTTTTGTTTTAACGTTGTCCTTTTTTGCATATTGGTATCTCTGTTTCCGTATTTTCAATGTTCTAGCTTTGGTGTATTTTCAACTTCCCTATCTGAGTCAATATCTGGTTGCTCTGTCCTGTGTTCTAGTCTTGCATTGTTATCTGATGTTACTGATTATCTAACCATAGGACTCCCTTTAGTATTTCTTGTAATTTTGGTTTGGTTTTTGCAAATTCCCTAAACTTCTGTTTATCTGGAAATGCCCTAATTTCACCATCATATTTGAGAGACAGTTTTGTTGGATATATAATTCTTGGCTGTCAGTTGTTTTCCTTCAAGGCTTTATATATGTCATCCCATTGCCTTCTTGCCTACATGGTTTCTGCTGAGTAGTCCAAGCTTATTCTAATTGGCTTGCCTTTGTAGATGACTTTTGGTTTATCCCTAGCCACTCTTAAAATTCTCTGTATATCTTTGGTTTTTGTAAGTTTGATTATAATATGTCTCCATGACTTTCTTTTGGGATCTACATTATGTGGGCTTCGATGAGCATCTTGGTTAGATAGCTTCTCATCTTTCATGATATCAGGGAAGTTTTCTGTCAACAAATCTTCAACAATTTTCTCTGTATTTTCTGTTATCTCCCCCTGCTCTGGTACTCCAATCACTCGAAGGTTTTTTCTCTTGATAGAGTCTGACATGACTCTTAGAGTTTCTTCATTCTTTTTAATTCTTTTATCTGATTTTTACTCAAATAAGTTGGTGTCTAGTGCTTTATCTTCAATGTCACTAATTCTAACTTCTATTGCCTTAATTCCGCTCCTATGACTTCCTATTGAGTTGTCTAGTTCCGAAATTTTATTGTTAATCTTCTGGATTTCTGATTGCTGTCTCTCTATGGATTCTTGCAGCCTATTAAATTTGGCATTATGTTCTTGAATAACTTTTTTAATTTCTTCTACTACTGTGTCTGTATGTTGCCTGGCTGTTTCTGCATTCTGTCGAATTTCCTTTCTTATTTCTAGAAGAATTCTGTATATTAACCTTTTGTATTCCGCCTCTGGTAATTCCAAAAAGTTCTCTTCCTCCATAGAATTTACTGATTCTTTATTTTGGGAGCTTGCTGAAGCCATCATGTACTGCTTCTTTATGTGATTTTATATTGACTGTTGTCTCCGAACCATCAGTAAATCATTATAATTTTATTTTATATTTGTTTAGTGAGTCCTAGCTTCTTGTTTTGTTTTGATATGCCCCAATAGGCTGCTCGTGTGCGCTAGTTTGATTATTGGCACCTTTGAAGCTCTAACGTCCTGTCACCAGCTAGTTAGTTCTATATCTAAGTATGTGCACACAGGAGTCTGTTAAATTTTCCTGTATGGTTCAGCTCAGGAGTCCAGGCAGTCGGTCACCAAGTGTGTGGTGCAGGCTATCACCTACAGCCTTAGAGAGGCATGGGTGATTGGTGTAGGCACTGGTATCTCGCTGTGGTAGGGGGTCATGAGCTTAGCCAGGTGGGGGCCGGTGGCTGCCCCTGAAAGTCTGAAAGGAAAGCACGTCCCTATTCCCTAGGGCGAGTAGGTAGGTGAGTTTTGCCACTGGAGTATGAGCACCCCACTCTGTTGGCTGTAAAGTCTCGAGGGCACCACTTTTTCTTGGACTCCTATAGCAGTTGACTAGGTGGCATACAGGACGCCACCCATCCTCGATCCCTTGGTGCAGATGGGTAAAGGTGCCTGCTTAAGGGGCGGGGCTGTGTCAAGAGTCACAAATCTGTCACTTCACAGCTGAAACAGTTGAAGTTAAACTTCAGATGTTTACCCTGTTGTACTGTGGTAGTGAGGGCTAACGCTGTTGAGAAGGGTCCCCATAAGTCTATACAGGGGTGTAAGGCACTCAAAGTCTGCCGACCCCTTATGCCTGTGCCTAGGCAAAGGAGCTGTGCCGACCCTGAGTTGGTGGCTTAGAGGAGCCAGTAGCTTATTTGTTCCCTATCCAAGGCCAGGAGAATGGGTCAGGGTGCGTTTTGGGATCTACTTCTGGCCCAGCAGACTCCTGGTGCAGAGCCAGGAGGGAGAAGGTAAAAGGGAGAGGGGTTTTTCCAAAATGGGCTTTTTTTTTTTTTTTAAATCCCTGTGAAAGGCTATATGCATGTACCTATCTTTAGCCACCTGGGAGCTGCTTTTCACTGGTTTGGAGTGTCCAAGCAGAATCTCTGCTGCCGGATCTTTCTCGATGTGGAAACTGCCTCCGGGCACATGCGCAGCTATTTGTCAGCTTCACTGTGGACCCAGAGTGGCTGAAGAGCTGCAGACCCGCTGCCACCGCTCTGGTATTCCTCGCTTCTTCTGAGCTGTCTCCCTCTCCCCCTGCCACTCAGTCCGATTCCTCAACTTTGCTTTGTTCAGGGCTCCTAGATATTCATATACAATCAAGTCACTTGTTTTTCCAGGTCTTTGTTGTAAGAGGGATATAGGAAGCTGTCTGACTACTCCGCCATCTTGGCCCCACCTCCTGGATACATATCCTTTATTGAATGTGTTTTGCAAGTATAGTCTTCCTGTCAGTGGTTTGTCTTTTTATTCTCTTAACAGTGTCTTTCACAGGGAAGAAATTTTAAATTTAAAAAGTCCAACATCAATTTTTTCTCTACTGGACTGTGCTTTTGGTGTTGTATCTAAAGACTCATCACCAAACTGAAGGTCTTGTAGACTTTCTCCTATTTTCTTCTAGCAGTTTTATAGGTTTTCAATTTACATTCATCTCTGTGACAAGTTTTGAGTTAATTTCTTGTGAAAGATGTAAGTAAAGTCTATGACTAGGTTTTTTTTTTAATATTTGAATTCCAGTTGTTCCAACACCATTTGTTGAAAAGACTATCTTTTCTCTATTGAATTGTCTTTGCACTTTGTTGAAATTGATCTATGTCTATTCTTTTGCCAATACTACATTGTCTTGATTCATACATCCATTTTTTCATTTATGCATTTATCCATCCATTTATTCATTTCTTTAATATATATTTATTATCTTTACTGTGCAACACATTGTGCTAGATACTACAGAAAACAAAGATGAGTCAGATATAGTAACCACTATCTAGGAGCTGTAATATAGTTGGGGAGGTTGGAGAGTACTATAGTATACACACAAATAGTGTAAAAATGCTGTAACAGAAATATAGAGTAAAAGAGGCTTTCCAAAGACAAAGTCACTGCTGACTGAGAGGAAGGGAATTTGAATGTAGACTTGAAGGATAGGTAGGATTTTTATAAGTAGAGATGGGAAAGAGGGCTGTATCAGGTGAAAAGAATGGAATGAAGCAAGTGTGGTAGGAAAGTGCTAAGTCTAACAGCACTGTCCAATAGAAGTACGGAAAGATCCACATATGTACTTTTATATTTTTTAATAGCTATATTAAAAAAAAGAAACACTTGATACTAATTTTATAACATATTTTATTTAAGCCAATATATCCAAAATACTATTATTTCAACATGTAATCAGTTTAAAAATATTGAGTTTTTTTTTAACTTATCTATTGTATATTTGTATTTTTCTGTCTCCACCCCTCCCCTCCCTCGTAACCATCAAAGATTGTTTCTTTTTGTGTGTAAACCTTTTCATGAGTTTTTATAGTAGTGGTCTCATACAATATTGGTCCTTTTGTGATTGACTTATTTCACTCAGCATAATGCTCTCCAGACTCATCCATATTGTGAGATGCTTCACAGATTCATCATTGTTCTTTATCGTTGCATAGTACTCCATTGTGTGTATGTACCATAGTTTGTTTATCCATTCATCTGTTGATGGGCATCTTGGTTGTTTCCATCTTTTTGCTATTGTGAACAATTCTGCAACGAACATGGGTGTGTATATGTCTATTCGTGTGAGAGCTCTTATTTCTCTAGGATATATTCCTAGAAGTGGGATTGCTGGATCATATGATATTTTTATTTCTAGCTTTCTAAGGAAGGGCCATATCGTTTTCCAAAATGGTTGTACCATTTTGCATTCCCACCAGCAGTGCCAAAAATATTGAGATATTTTACTTTTTTTTGGCACTAGTTTTCAAAATCCAGTATGTAGATTGCATTTACAACACATCTCCTTCTGGAGCAGTCACATTTCAACCACATTTCATAGCCATCTTTGTCTTGTGGCTACCATATTGGACAGTACGGGACTAGAAGGCCAGCAGTGAGAGAAAAGGCTACAAAATTATGCTGGAGCTGGATTATGGAGAAACTTGAATACAGAGCTAAAAAGTTGGAGCTTTTTTCTGTAACTAATGGATAAACACTTACACTTTTGAGCAAGTGACTCTCACTAACACAGTTCCCCTTGCCTTGGCTGGCATGTCCTAGGAAGGCACTCCATAAATGTTTACTGAATAATTGTTAAGCTATCAGAGCAATGCTTTGTGGAGATTAATTGGGAATATATCCAAGAAGTCAGAATTGAAAAATAGGATGACTAATGCCTATATTCTTTTTATTTAAACACCCTGATACAGAAGCTTTCGGTTGCTTTTTCTTTTGCTTTCAAACATAAGGGAAATTATTGCCTGACATATTTGCTATTTAGTGTAGGACAACCTTTTCTAAAGCCTTGTCTTTTGTTGAAGTATTGTAGTGTGAACAGGACAGGCTTATACTTGGACAGTTTTTGGTAGCTTTTGGGAATGGGTCTGCTTACCCATTACAATTACTATGTAAAGAAATGAAGTATTTTTCTTAAAGGATGTGGTATGGTTAGAGGGTGACAGGCTGAAGATATGCCTGTTAGGTAATTTTTATTTTTCCTTTGAGTATGCTCCCTTGACGGTGAAAAACTTTGCTGTTGTTAGTTGCCTTAGAGTCAGTTCTGACTCCTGGCTACCCACTGTGTGTAGAGGAGAATGGCTCCATAGGGTTTTCAAGTTTGTCACCTTTTGGAAGCAGATCATCAGGACTGTCTTCTGTGGTGCCTCTGGGTGGATTTGAACCACAAATCTTTTGGTTAGTAGTCGGGTGCTAACCATTTGCGCCACCCAGGAACTACAATGAAAAGCTAGGAGCCCTCTAAAATGAAGATGGTAATGGTGTTAAAAATCCCTGTCCTTAGCTGGTTGAGGAAAAATCTAACCAGATTACTCAGATTTATTGTGATTGTGATGTCATTCTTCTTCTCAAATCTATTCTCCCAAACTAGCAGGGAATTTGAGATGAAAAGCTTTCTGGTTTTTATTTTTCACTTAAGATCACTTCAGAATGAGATAGAAAAATCTGTCAAGAGGCCATTCTAAAATAGAAAATATAATGTTTGCAAGTGAGGTGTGTGTGGGTGTTGCATTTTAGGCTGTCAAACTTGACAGCGTCTTTTTAGGCTTTTCAAGAGGAAACCTCATTGTATCAGAGCCACATTGGCCATGACAGATTTTCACATGTCAATATTCATTTCTTTCTGCTTTGTAAAGAAGCTAACTTGGTTTTCAGAGACTTTTTTTAATATCCTTTTAGTGAAATTTGAACAGCATCAATTTGGATGTTTAACTCTTTGAAAAGAATTTTTTTTTTTTAAATGTAGTTGTAAGATTTGTAGGCATACTTGGTATATTTATTAATACAGGCTTTGGGAAACTTTGCAGGATTTGTATGGCTACTTTTGTTTCTTAACACAGTAAGTGTCTATGATCTGGGTCTTTGCTGCCAGGTTATAGTTGAAAAATATCAATTAGAGAGAATGTGAGCTTTTGAGGAATTGTTTCTATGCAACCAAGAAGGTTACATAGACATATTATGAGAAGGGACCAGTCCCTGGAGAAGGCCATCATTCTCGGTAGAGAGTCAGCAAAAGAGAGGAAGACCCTCAACAAGATGGACCGACACAGTGGTTGCAACAATGGGCTCAAGCATAACAAGAATTGTGAGGATGGCGCAGTACCTAACAACAACAACCAAGAAGAGTTTCGTTCTATTGTATCTAGAATCTCTATGAGTCGGAACCAAATTGACAGTACCTGACAACAACAATCACTAAGAAGGACATTCCACAGAAGTCACTGTTATATTAAACTATGTTGTTGTTGGGTACTATTAAGTTGATTCTGACTCACAGTGACCCCATGTGACAGACTAGAACTGCCCCCAAAGGGTTTTCGTGGCTGCAATCTTTACGGAAGCAGATTGCCAAGTCTTCATCTCACTGAGACACTCTGGGTGTTCGAACTACCAACTTTTCAGTTAGCAGCCAAGCACTTAACTATTGTGCCACCAGCACTCTTTGCCTCAATAATCAGGCAAAAATTATACCTTGGTTCCTCAGAAAATGGAGGGTAGTGGGCAAGAGGTGGGGTGTATGCTCTCAGGCAAATTTCTTGCATGAGTGCAAAGTCTTCAATGATTCTAGGGGAGATTTCTTCTCTAATCATGACAGTATTATATGAATTTCTCTAACTGTATTATAAATGACTCAAGTCAAATAATGGTCTCAGAAGTTATATATATATATGTGTGTTGGAACCGGAAGCTAGGTTTGAATTCTGGCTTTACCAACAATTGCTGTGTGATCATAATCTTTCTAAGACTCAATATTCTCATCTGTACAATAGGTTAATAGTAGCTACCTCCTAGGATTTTTGTGAGTTTGAGATTTAACATGGTAACTATATTCAGTTCCTGGCACGTGCATACTAATGTAGCTATCAGTATGAAGCACTGCTAAACGCTATATATGGCTGGTAGGCCAAGATCTCTTATTCTGCTCTCCTTTGCTTGTCTCTCTGGAATTATGTAAAGTACTTGTAGGAGCCCTGGTGGCCCAGTGCTTAAGAGCTCAGTTGCTAACCAAAAAGTTGGCAGTTCAAACTCACCAGCCATTCCTTGGAAACTCTATGGGGCAATTTTACTCCATCCAATAGGGTTGCTATGAGTTGGAATCGAGTCTACGGGACCAGGCTTCGTTTTGAGTCTACGGGACCAGGCTTCGTTTTGGTTTTAAGGTAGTTGTAGGGAGAAAAATATGCCACTCAGATTTTCTGCTCTAGGGGGAGTGACTGACTGATGGCTCAAATCGCTTCCCTTTGGAATCCACCACTGTATTTGCACACTTCCTGCTGACTGCTCCCAGTCAACCAGTGAGTGCAACAGGGATTCTAAGACAGACCCATTCTGGCAAAACACACCTCTCCTCCTATGGGCAAGTTTGGCTCAAAGACTCTGCATTGGCTTGGAGGGTCCCTTCTTGGAACTCAGCTGCAATTGGAAACTCCTCCTTCCCAATCCTCATTCCTGCCCTCTGTCCGTCCACAGGTGTCAGACCTGTATCAGTCTCCGTCCCCAACACATTTCTTGCACATCTAATTCCATCTTGGTCCTCCTTCTTGGGGAATCCAAACTAATGCAGCAGTCAATCCCTGGTTTTCAGGGAATTGTAATTTAGGGTTCAATTCAATTTTTTAAAAATAGTGCTTTCAAGGAATGTTGTTGTTAGTTGCTGTCAAGTGGGCCCCAACCATGGTGACCCCATGAATAATAAAGCAAAACATTGTCTGGTCCTGCACCATATTCACAATCTTTGATATGTTTGAGCCCATTGTTGCGGCTATTGAATCAATGCATCTCATTGAAGGTTTCACTTATTTTTGCTGACACTCTACTTTACCAAACGTGATGTCCTTTTTTAGGGATTGGTCTGTGCAAAGTATTAAACCAGTCTAAGTCCTGGAATGAGAAAGAGAAATGGGAGGGTGATGTACCTAGCAAAAGTAAAAGAGAAAAATAAGGCAAGAAGAACATTTCCCCTTGCCTAAATTGTGGTGCCTTTCCCACTTCTCTGGTACTAGGTGAACGCCAGGTAAAGGCCACTCATCCTGATGCCCTTCCCTCTGCTGTCTACCCTCTTGCACCATTTATTGTTTGTAATCCTCAGTTGGCCCTTGACATAAACTCGTATTAGTTCAAGTGAGAAAGGTCCTTGGTTTGACTTGAGTTCCTTGAAGGACAGGGATGCCTTTATGCTGTTTTCATATCCGTTGTAGCTTCTATTATAGGGGGCTTTTGGTTTTTAATTGGGGTTTGTTAAAAAGAAAAAACCAAGGGGGCCTCTAAAAAGCTGAGAGTTTTAAGAACTCTGGGAGACTCGCTGGGTCCATCCCCAGTGTGAGGAGCATCCCTCTGGGCAGCCCACAAACAAGAGAATATTAGAGGTGTGGCCACTTAAAATATATGTTTTTTGCCTGTTCAATTATTGATTCTGCTCCAATTCAGATGCACCTATTTGCTTTTATGCTTGAAAATTTACTTGTAGCTATGGATGGTGTCACTTTCCATTCTCAAGTTCTAAGGGGTAAATACAGAGAGTAAAAATACTTAACAGAATGTAGAGTCACAATTTTGAGAATGAGGGTGAGTCACTCACAAGAACAAATTTTGTTTGGGGGCAAAATTAAACTTACAAAAAAGAAAGATTCCTTATGGGGGAATCTAGGGAGGCTGGGGGAATACTACGGGCACTGGCCCTATGGAGGGGAAATAGAATGCTTGGAGGGCTCCAGAGATCAAAGATGTTTCCAGGGGTGGCTTTTAGATTCACCACATATCTGTCATGGAGTTAGGCAAGCCGGCTGCCCCACGCTTTTATTCTCTTGCCTCCCTGCTGGCTGGCTGAGTTCAAACCAAAAGTGCATGGCGGGGTGGTGGGGAGGATGGGAGAGCAGAGGCAGCAGTGAGGGATAGAGGCAGCAGTGAGCAGATTTAGAACAGTTGTGTTCACAAGAAAGTGCTTTCCTTAAATTCTCTGGAAAAAAAATGAAAAACAAACAAAAAAAACGATGCTGATCTTTCACACAATACCTTTAGGGGCCATTTTATATCACTTTGTTAAAAAATTGGATGTGTCTTTCTGAGTTTTCTGCAGCCATTTGCTCAGCGAGAGTTTGAAGTGTTGTGGCAGTGACCCTGACTTTTCCCTCGCTTCATCCTCTTCCCACCCACCCCCTGCCTCTATTTTTCTCTTTTATGTGGATCTCTCTGTGTCTAATTTAGATGGCAAGTTCCTCACTACTGTATGTTATAGCGTCAAGCATACTGTGAGCACTTATAAATGTGAGATGATAATAGCGATAATAGGAGAGCCCTAAAGGTGCCAGCTGCTTCATTTCACTGAGAGAAGGTTTTCACTACAACTGCAGTGGGCAAGGAGGGCATATCACCTTTTTTAGGCAAGGAAGAGGGTAGAGAGAGGCTAACAGGAACTTGCCAAGAAAAAAAAAAGGGTTTTTTAAAAAGGTCAGCGAAAAAACTTGGGATGTAAAACAGAATTCAAAGCCTGGCCTTGAGAATCATTACCTTTCAAGCAATCTACTGGTTGCTCGAGAGTTTCACCCATATTTGAAGCACTGATTCCCTAAAAAGGCTGGGATGTCCACTTTCAGCCACGTAGCAAGAGAGCTAGGAGGAGTGAAAAAATCCAGACCTGGGCACCAGACCCCTTGGGATCCAGTCCTGATTCTGCTCTAACTGGCCATGTAACATTGGGCAAATCACTTTATTGCTCTGTGACCTAGTCTCCCATCTATAAAATGAGGGGGACAGTTTACTAAATAATCTCTATGAATGCTAAAGTTCTCAAATTCCACAAGTCTACGGCTTAAAGTGACACAATGTTGTTGTTGCTGCTGGTTGCTGTGGAGTTGATTCTGACTCATGGCGACCCCATGTGTTACAGAGTAAATCTGCTCCATAGGGTTTTCTTGGCTGTAATCTTAACGGAAGCAGATTACCAGGCTTTTTCTTTGGTGGTACCATTGGGTGGGTTTGAACCACCAACCTTTAGGTTAGTAGTCGAGGGCAAACCATTTGTGCCACATAATACCCTTTGCAGTCACATCAATTCTGACTCATAGTGACCCAATAGGACAGCGTAAAACTGCCCCATGGAGTTTCCAAGGCTATAATCTTTACGGAAGCAGACTGCCACATCTTTCTCCCATTGAGTGGTCGGTGGGTTCGAACTGCTGACCTTTCAGTCTGCAGCCAAACACTTAACCACTGTGCCACCAGGGCTCCTTGTGCCACAATAGCTGGCATTTTATTGAACACATACTATATACTAAGCACTATATAACAATTTCATACAGATTGTCTCATTCAACACTCATAACTCTGTAAAGCAGAAATTATTACTATCCCTAGTTTACACATGAGGATATGGAGGCAGAGAAAAAATAGTGACTTGCCCAATGACCTACAACTAGAAGGAGTCTAAAGTTGGTGCTCTGATCCGCTTTGCTATCCTCCAGTCTGGAATTGCCTGAACCAGACTCAGGTGTCTGCAAGAGTTGAACCTGGAATGCCTGGCAATGATCTAGAAAGCACAGAACAATACATTATTTGAGCAGGAAGATTCTCAGGAATAATTTAGGGTACTAATCCTGTTTAGAATTATCTGCTTCAGCTACATCATATTAACTTAAGGTTATCTCCCTCTCACCTGAGCACTAGATTACTTAATAATACACGGATTAAGCACCAGAAAGTTCTACACATCTACTCATTCAATACTCACAGCAACCCTATAAGACATTCCTGAATTTTATAGACAAGTATACTGAGGCGCTGAAGTTAAACTTGTCCAAACTAGCCAATGATGGCTAGGGTTCGAATCCCATCTTTGCCTCTCCAGGCCTGCACCCTACTTTCTGCCTAACAGTTTTTGATGGTTCCTCACTAGCTTCCCTCTGACCAGATGGAAAGAGGTACAAGCAATGAAGAGAAAGTGCAAGGCAGAGCAATATGAGCTCCTTTCATCATGACCCCCGGGTGGAGAACCACCTAGGCCATGCTTCAGACAAAATACAAAGACCTTGATGAAATGTCTGGGCACTAGGTATCCGGACACTAGATGTTGGGATGTGGAGCTGAGAGATCCTGGCCCAGTTGCCCTGGGTTTTCACACTTGCCCTGCCCCATGAGCATCTTGAGGACAAATGCTTGTTGGACTCTCTTCTCTTCCCCTTGTGATAATGCAGGTTGGTGATGGCGGGGAGGGGTCTCTTTTTTTCACCAGGACTTCGCTTGAATGGAGGGAACATTTGGCAGAAACTCTACTTTCATGATGGAGGACGGGTGGGAAACAACTCGCACCCCTCCTCCCTCCTTACCCCAGGCACCGCTGCTTTCCCTGAGAGAAGGTGAAGACTTGGGCTGGCGGAAGCAGCAGTGGCAGTTGAGTCACCCTGGCACCTGGCCTTCTTACTAAGTCAAGCAGTGAGGAAAAGAGGTTCCATCTCCCCTTCAGAAGCCTGTTAGAGGATAGCTTAGACTTCACACGTCCTTAATACAGTACACATGGAGGAAACTGGGTTAAACAAGCATAAATTTAGATTGCACAACAACAACCCAAAACAAACCCACTGTCACGCCCTCATGGACCATGAGACAATGATAGATGCAGATGCACAAAGAAAGACATTTTGACAGATAACAACCATAAATAGCCAGGGATGCTTCTTATTTTTTGTCATAGTCTTTCCTTCCTCCCTCCCTCCTTTCTTTCCTTCCTTCCTACCTACCTACCTACCTATCCTCGTCATCTGAAAATCATCATTAAAACGTGTCTATTCTATGTGATAGGTTTATATATCCTGATCAAATGAACTTGAGGTTTGTTATGTGAAAACAAGGAAGATGAATAATAGTGCATATCCACAGTTTTATTTTTGTTACTAAAGCCAATGCACATTTATAAGTTTTGTTTGATTGATTTTTCTTTAACAACAACAACAAAACCTAGGCTCTCCAGAAGGATGCAAGCTCTGGGCTGTGCCTGCAGCCTGGGCGTGTCGGGCTGTCCTACTATGTCCACATAAAGCCTCAATAAAGGGTAGTCTCCTGGCTCCGGTCCCCTCAGTTGTCCCCCAGCTATCCCGTTGCCCCACCCAAGAGAGAGGCTTGTAAACACACAAATGAACATCTTAGATGTAAGTACATGTGCGCAAACTGTTTCTGGAAGGATAAACAAAAATGGACGACGATAGTTATTTCCGGGAACTGGAACTGGGAGACTCGGGTCATTTTCACTGTATCTCCTTTTGTCCTTTTTGATACTTTTAAACTGTGGTCATTTATTATTTTTTTCCTCAAAATATAATTTAAAAAAAGAAAATAATAATTGCAATAGATCATGTCTCTAGTAGAGAAAAAAGGATCTAATTTTTCATGATATGAGGGTTTGGTACCGGTACCTTGTACATCTCTTTGCCTTTTGGAGGAGTATTAATAGGAGGAAAACACCATGTGGAAAGAATAGAAAAAAATCCTATTCCCTACTAACAATCTACGCTCCAATCCTGCCCCCATGGTGTCTTGTCTTCAGGAAGAGGGCTTGCCGCTGGGCTCTTCAGAGAGCAGACACCATCTCCCTCCCCACATTGCTCATGGTCACCATGGGTTACAGATGCAGATACAGGCAGAAAGCCCACAGATGGGGCAGATGAGGCTATGATGCTAATGAGAACACAGACTGCAGAAGTGAACGGAGGGCCCACGGATGTGCATCACGATATGTCTGTTCTGGAAGCACGTCACCCTTTGCCATTCGGCCTTGCCTCCCCCATCTAACTGTTCCCACCACTGCAAGAGACAAACTATGCTTCCTATGCTGTCCAAACAGGTCAGCAGAGAAGTCCCATAGGTGCTTGCTAAAATAAACAAGATTCTGCAGAGAACTTTCATGGCCTTGCATGGGGTTCTACTTCATGTATCTAGTTGGGAGTGGACAATGCGACCTCATGAGACAAGAAGGTATTTTGTTGTTGTTGGGTGTCATCAGTCAATTTCTGACAAATAAAAACCCCATGTGACAGAGTAGAACTGCCCCATAGGGTTTTGTTGGCTGTAATCTTTACGGAAGCAGATCACCAGGTCTCTCTCCCACAAAGCGGGTAGGTGGGTTTGAACCACCAACCCTTGAATTATCAGTCAAGCTCTTTACCTTTGCGCCACCAGGGTTCCTAGAAGGTATTTTACCGTTCTTTAACTAAGCTGTATTTTCATCTTTATGCCGTCCTTAAAAGGCAGGGAGCCTATCTTCTTGAGGAAGGTAAACGTGATTTATAGCTGGACAATCGCTAAATAAATTCCACTCCTTCAGCAACAGAAGCCATTTTTCAGCATTCAACGTGTAGGGCAGGAGTGTGCACTGCGGCCAGCCCTGGCTAATACACATATGTGTATCTGTATACTCAGAAACTTTCTGATTTCCAGCAAGGCCCTGACATGAGTCTGCTCTATCTCTTCTTTATTCTGATGGAAATTCCAGAAACAAACATACTGTTTGGCTCTGGATGAAGATGTTTGGGGGAAGCCAAGTAAGATAGAGAACTGGAAAAAGCCAATACAGAAAGAGCATATAATAAATGGGAGCATGTGGAATGTGCACCAGCTGACTTAGCCAGATGCCTCTAGAGGGAAAGAAAAGGAAACAGCTAAATGCCTTTATATCCCCTGGAGTCTTCAAAGGAAGCCTGCAAAGCAGGGCATCAGAGTAATCCTCACTGGTTTAATATCTGACGCGTTTGCATCTGTGATGTGGAGAGTAAATTAGAATTCCTGTTACACAAGAATAGAATTTTAACTGCTGCAAGTTAAGGCAGAGGTCAGGCAACCCTATCACCACCTTATCTTATCTCATATGGTGTCAAGATGAATACTTGGGGGCAGGGGTATTGTTGATTTTTGTTTTCTCCTCTGAGAATATTAGGAAAAGCCGTAAAGAAAATGATTCCAAACTCAGCAGCCTCCTATTTGAAAGGAAGGTTAATTCCATCCTTGGCCGCCATCAATCCCTTGTAGGAACCATCCGGATTCACATTGTTAAAACAGTTTAGCTGGAGTCTCAGTACAGGTGCTTTGTTATTTTAATTATTTAGGATGTAATTTCTGGGTTTGAGGAAGATGGATAGCACGACTTAAAGAAAACAGACTCCTCCCCACCCCCAAACACACCACAACTAAATTCTTCTGCAAAACAATGACAATGGATTCAATGGTATGTTTTTCAGATATTGTTAACTTTATTTTCAGAGGAAGCACTAACATTTGAGCTGTCTGGGATTTGGGGATCCACTTGCCATGGAGACATGAAGTCTAGATTTAATAAAATCATGCAGTGCAAAGTCCACACAATATTATTTTTCTTATACTGGGCTGAATGCTTTATTATTATTCACTCTCAAGTTACCCCTGGGACATGAAACCTGCAGTTTTGTAATGTTTATGCTGCTGGCCAAGAACTTCTCAAATATATCAGCAGTTATTCTCCCATTTTATAGATTAATAAAATGAGGCAAAAGAGTTATATTATTAATGGAAGTATGAAGAGTTTTACACACACACCTATGGCCTCATCCCTAAACTCTTATAAAAAAAGAAAGTTTCTCATGTTACAGAAATATATTTTTTCTCCTAGACCAGTAGGAACCCAAGCCAGTTTGAAATTAATTGTAGCTTGTGTAGTGATGTTTTTTTATCCTTTTTTTTTTTTTTTAATTGTACTTCAGGTGAAGGCTTACAGAACAAAGAGTTTCTCATGAAACAGTAGTACACATATTGTTTTATGACATTGGTTAACAACCCCACAACATGTTAACACTCTCCCTTCTCGACCTTTTTTTTTTGGTGAAAATGTACATAGCCAAAGATACACCATTTGAAAAATTTCTACACGCACAGTTCAGTGATGTTGACTACACTCTTCCAATTGTGCTGCTATTCTCACTTTAGATGAAGGCTTACAGAACAAAATAGTTTCTCATTTAACAGTTAGTACACATGTTGCCCTACGACAATGGTTAACAACCTCACAGCACATCAACACTATCCTTACTCAACCTTGGGTTCCCTATCACCAGCTTTCCTGTCCCCTTCTGCCTTCTGGCCCTTGTCCCTGGACTGCTGTGCCTCATTAGTCCCATTTAGTTTTATGGGGCTGTCCACTCCCCGGCTGAACAGTGAAGCTCGGAAATGACTTCACCACTGAGCTAAAAGGGTGTCTGGGGCCATACTCTCAGGGTTTCCCTAGTCTCCTTTAGGCCAGTAAATCTGGTCTTTTATTTGTGAGTTAGAATTTTGTTCTACATCCTTCTCCAGCTCTGCCCAGAACCCTCTGTTGTGATCCTGGTCAGAGCAGTCAGTGGTGGTAGCCAGGCACCATCTAGCTATACTGGACTCAGTCTGGTGGAGGGCTTGGTAGCTGTGGTCCATTAGTCTTGTGGACTAATCTTTTCCTTGTATCCTGTTCTCTTCATTCTCCCTCGCTCCCGAAGGGATGAGACCAGTGGAGTATCTTAGATGGCTGCTCACAGGCTCTTAAGACCCCAGACGCTACTCACCAAGGTAGAACGTAGAACATTGTCTTTATAAACTGTGTTAGGCCAATTGAGCTAGATGTTCCCCAAGACCATGGTCCCCACAGCCTTCCGCCCAGCAATTCAGTCCCTCAGGGAGTTTGGATGTGTCTATGGGGCTTCCATGACCTTTCCTTGTACAAGTTGTGCGAGTTTCTCCTGTATCGTGTACTGTTTCACCCTTTACCCAAGATACCACTTATCTATTGTCTATTTAGTATTTCCCCCCCACCCCTCCCATCCCTGGTAACCAACAAAGATTGTTACATTTTGTGTGTGAACTTTTTCATGGGTTTTTACAATAGAGGTCTCATACAATATTTGTCCTTTTGTGATTGACTTATTTCACTCAGCATAATGTCCTCCAGTTGCATCCATGTTATGAGATGCTTCACAGATTCATTGTTGTTCTTTCTCATTGCATAGTACTCCATTGTGTGTATGTACCATAGTTGGTTTATCCATTCATCTGTTGATGGGCATCTAGGTTGTTTCCATCGTTTTGCTATTGTGAACAATGCTGCCATGAACATAGGTGTGCATATGCCTATTCAAGTGACGACTCTTATTTCTCTAGGATATATTCCTAGGAGTGGGATTGCTGGATCGTATGGTATGTTTATATCTAGCTTTCTGAGGAAGCACCATATCATTTTCCAAAATGGTTGTATCATTTTGCATTCCCACCAGCAATGCATAAGTGTTCCGATCTCCCAGCAGCCCCTCCAACATTTGTTATTTCCAGTTTTTTTGATTCGTGCCAGTAATGCCGGGGTGAGACGGTATCTCATTGTGGTTTTACTTTGCATTTCTCTAATGGCTAGTGATCGCGAGCATTTCCTCATGTGTCTGTTGGCCATTTGAATGTCTTCTTTGGTGAAGTGTCTGTTCATTTCCTTTGCCCATTTTTTAATAGGATTCTTTGTCTTTTTGTTGTAGAGGTGTTGGATTTTCTTGTAGATTATGGAGATTAGACCTTTGTCTGACTTGTACTGTCCAAAAATTTTTTCTCAGTCTGTAGGTTCTCTTTTGACTCTTTTGATGAAGTCTTTTGAAGAGCATAGGTGTTTGATTTTTAAAAGATCCCAGTTATCTAGCTTATCTATTGGGTTTTGTGCATTGATGGCTATGGTTTGTATCCTGTTAATGCCATGTATTAAGGCCTGAAATGTTGGTCCTATTTTTTCTTCTATGAACTTTATAGTTTTAGGCTTTATATTCAGGTCTTTGATCCATTTTGAAGTAGTTTTTGTATACGGCGTGAGGTATGGGTCCTGTTTCATTTTTTTGCAGATGGATATCCAGTTTTGCCAGCACCATTTGTTAAAAAGACTGTCTTTTCCCTATCTGATGGACTTTAGGCGCTTGTCGAAGATCAGGTGACCGTAGATGGATGGATTTAGATCTGGGTTCTCAATTCTGTTCCATTGTTCAATGTATCTGTCATTGTACCAGTGCCAGGCTGTTTTGACTACTGTAGCTGTATAGTAAGTTCTGAAGTCAGGTAGTGTGAGTCCTCCTTCTTTATTCTTCTTCTTCAGTAGTGCTTTACTTATTCGGGTCTTCTTCCCTTTCCATATAAAGTTAATGATTAGTTTTTCCATCTCTTTGAAGAATGTTGTTGGTATTTGGATCTAGATTGCATTGTATTTGTAAATTGCTTTGGGTAGAATTGCCATTTTCACAATGTTGAGTCTGCCTATCCATGAGCATGGTATGTTTTTCCATTTATGTAGATTCCTTTGGGTTTCTTGCAGTAGTGTTTTGTAGAGTTCTTTGTATAGGTCTTTTACATCCCTGGTCAGATTTATTCCTAAGTATTTTATCTTTTTAGGGGCTATTGAAAATGGTATTGTTTTCCTGATTTCCTTTTCATTGTTCTCCTTATTGGTGTATAGGAATCCAACTGATTTTTGAATGTTTATCTTGTATCCTGCTACTTTGCTGAATCTTTCTATTAGTTCCAGTAGATTTCTCATGGAGTCTTTAGGGTTTTCTGTGTATAGTATCATATCGTCTGCCAACAGGGACAGTTTAACTTCTTCGTTACCAATTTGGATGCCCTTTATTTCTTTTTCTTGCCTTATTGCTCTAGCTAGAACTTCCAGCACAATGTTAAATAGGAGTGGTGATAAAGGGCATCCTTGTCTTGTTCCTATTTTCAAGCAGAATGTTTTCAGCCTCTCTCCATTAAGAATGATGCTGACCATTGGTTTTGCATAGATGCCCTTTATTATTTTGACTAATTTCCCTTCTATACCTGTTTTATTGAGAGTTTTTATCAGGAATGGGTGTTGGACTTTGTCAAATGCCTTTTCTGCATCAATTGAGATGATCATGTGATTCTTTTCTTTCCTTTTATTTATGTGGTGGATTACGTTGATTGATTTTTTAATGTTGAACCATCCTTGCATACCTGGTATGAATCCTACTTGGTCGTGGTGTATTATTTTTTTGATATGATGCTGAATTCCATTGGCTAGAATTTTGTTGAGAATTTTTGCGTCTATATTCATGAGAGATATTGGTGTGTAATTTTCTTTTTTCGTGACGTCTTTCCCTGGTTTTGGTATCAGTGTTATGCTGGCTTCATAGAATGAATTAGGAAGTGTTGTTTCCTCTTCTATGCTCTGAAATAGCTAGAGTAGTACTGGTACAAGCTCTTCTGTAAATGTTTTGTAGAATTCTCCAGTGAAGCCACCTGGGCCAGGGCTTTTTTTTGTTGGGAGTTTTTTTTATTACCTTTTCAATCTCTTCTCTTGTTATCGGTCTGGTCAGATTTTCAGCATCACTTTGTTGTAGTTTGGGTAGGCCGTGTGTTTCTAGAAATTTATCCATTTTCTCTAGGATTTCAAATTTGTTGGAGTATAGTTTTTCATAACATTCTGTTATAATCCTTTTTATTTCAGTTGGGTCTGTTGTAATGTCCCCCATTTCATTTCTTATTTTGGTTATTTGTGTCCTCTCCTGTTTTTCTTTTTTCAGTCTGGCCAGTGGTTTGTCGATTTTGTTGATTCTTTCAAAGAACCAACTTTTGGTTTGGTTGATTCTTTCTATTGTTTTTCTGTTCTGTATTTCATTTATTTCTGCTCTGATCTTTATTATTTCCTTTCTTTCGGTGGCTGTGGGCTTTTTTTGCTGTTTTCTTTCTATTTGTTTGAGTTGTGTAGTTAATGTTTTGATTTTGTCCCTTTCTTCTTTTTTGATATGTGCATCTATTGCTATAAATTGTCCTCTGAGGACTGCCTTTTCTGTGTCCCAAAGGTTTTGGGATGATGTGTTTTCATTCTCATTGGATTCTAGGAATTTTTGGATTCCATCTCTGATTTCTTCTATTACCCAGTGATGTGTAAACAGGGTAGTATTCAATTTCCATGTAGTCAATATTTTTTCCTTGGTCTTTCTATTGTTAATTTCTACCTTGATGGCATTGTGGTCGGAGAAGATACTTTGAATTATCTCAACATTTTGGATCTTGTTGAGGATTGCTCTGTGGTCTGAGATGTGGTCTATTCTAGAGAACATTCATGTGCATTGGAAAAGAATGTGTACTTTGCAGCTGTTGGGTAGAGTGTAGTGACATTTTAATTTTTCAAATATGTTTCTGGAGCCCTGGTTGCACAGTGGTTAAGAGGTTGGCTGCTAACCATAAGGTTGCTCCTTGGAAACCCTATGGGACAATTCTAATCTGTCCTATTGGGTCGTTATGGGTTGGAATTGACTTGATGGCAATGGCTTATGGGTTAATATGTTTCTAATGTTATCTTTTAGAAAGTAATGATAGAGATTCTAGCTTTGAATAAGGTAGAATGTCTTGAATACACTTAGAATAAAATACAACCAAGAAATTTTAACTGCATAAAGTGGCCTCTAATGCCATTTAATTGACATATAGACTTGGAACAAGTCATAAAAATATTACTATTTTTTGACAAAGCTTTTCTGGTCTCTCTAACCTGATGAAAACTCTCCCAGCTAGTGAGTACTCCATTCCAATTAACCTTTTTCCTGATACAATATGCATTTTCGGAAATTATTCAGTGTTTGTGTCTGCTATTTATCTTAGCACTTCTTTGGTGGAAGTTGGGAATACCTTTCCAGATTATTGACCTTCTCTGTTTTGTGCTGGATTCTTCAGAGTCAATACAATTCCTATGTATCTCACTGGAATAATTCATAGAGAAGAATGTATTCTGAAAGAGATGGGTAGATATTCATACAGGAACTCACTACTAGAAAATAGATTCCTTTTGCCTGACAGCTAAATCAGTGCTAAATTATTTTTTCCTAGAGTGTGATGCAGAGTCCTGGCTGAATGAGATTCTGCACCAAGTATCACACCCTTCAAGGATGTTCAGGCCCAGTGTTTTCCTTCAGAAGGGCTGGACTTTTGCCTGACAGATAAGAAACAGTAGTAGGTGGTTGTCCTTTTTCTGAAGCAATGAGAATTTGCCCACTTTTGATGTGAAGGTGGCCTTAGTCTATTGGCAGTTGCAGTGTAGTGAATTACTTAATATGGCCCCTCTAGCCATAGTCTTTGCGACTCTCACACATTGATTGGATGGGACCATGCAAATAAGGTGTATGGAACCTGTGATTGTTACAACTTGGTTAGGCCATGATTCCCAGTGTTGTGTAATTGTTCTCCACTTTGTGGTATTGTATGTGTTGTAAATCCTAAACCTCAGGATTACTGTGGGGTGTATCTTGAGTTACACCCTAACTAAAGGGTGTGACTCAAGCCACCACTTTACTTAAATCACAACCTTGCACGACATTGGTCAAGTAAGGGGAATTTCTCTGAAAAAGTTCTGTCACTCACTATAGGTCCTGAATTTGATTCATTATCATCTAACCTCTGGGTCTTGGAGCTTGAGCCAGCAGCCAGCTGTCTGACCTGCCAATTCCGGGATTTGCCAGCTTCTGCAACCCCCTGGGCCAGCACCAGCAGCCTATCATCTGACCCGATTTGCCGGCTTCAGCAGCTTTGTGATTCAGTAGCCTGTCATCTGGTCTGCTGATTTGGGTTCATCAGCCCCTATGGCCATGTTAGTCAGGAGAAGCCAATGCTTGACCCACTGATATTGGACTTGCCAGCTTCCACAACTGCTGTGCCATTCACTTGATATGGTTTGTGAGTTATGTGAGACACTGCAGTGAATTACAGAACCCAAAGACAAGAGGCAGAGTGCTGAGAGAAGTAGGAGTAGTTGATGTTACAGATGATGGAATGGGACAGCAATTTGGAAAAATTGGACATTTGGGACATCCTTAACCTCTGCCTCATAGGAACCAGCTTTGTGCTGATCCTTACAAAAGAAATTATTCATGTAGCAATAAATGAGTCAGCCAGAGAGATCAGTAAACCTCTCAGCCCTGTTGAAACTCAGAGGAAGAGAAGTTTCTTCGGGGTCTGAAGGAAGAGAAAGGAAGAGTATATTTGGCTAACCATTGTTTGGAGGTAATCACGTCCTTTTTTCCTCTTGCCTGCTGATGCCTACCTTTTGACCATTTCACTGTTCATTAGCACCTCTGACAAAAGGTGGACAGAGAAAGGGAGAGAAGAAGAAACTCAAATCATCCATTTGAGGTGCTAATTCCTGACTTTCACACCATGCTAAAATTGCTTGGACACTTTGTTGGACAATTTAGAGTTATTTTTCTAACCCCTTTGGTCTGTCAGTGAAATTTGTATTGTACACTTTTTCAAGGAACTGAAGCATTTGTGTTCAATTTACCTAGCAGCTCAATGTGGGGTTTTGAAAATGATGGGACCCAAATACCACACTACAGCTAAAGCTAACTCTAGTTTTTCTGTGTTAATAGAAGAAAAGGGTAGGATTGGAAAGTTAAATAAAAAACAGAGGAAAATATTATATTTTTTTACCTCCTTCTCACATCGCAGCTTATATCAAGAGCCACTATGGCAGTGAAAAGATTAGTTTGAATTTAATTTCACTTACATAGTCTCTGGTGGAGATGCTAATAAGCAACCAAATGACCTAAAGCTAGAGAACAGGAGGGAGACAGAAGAGGAGCAAAGTGCTTGTAAAACTCACACATTGGATCATTAACCCTTGAATAACAGAGTTGGTTTCAGATAATTTATGCTGTGTTTGTCAAAAAAGGCAAGAATTGGCCACAGCCAATTGCACTGAACAAGTAGCAATACACTGGCTAAGTGGATACGTGAATACTGTAAAGTAATACTTATCTGGGATAATAAGAGATGTAGACTACATGGATAATTGAAACACACAAATAATTCCAAAATCTGATATAAAGTGATAGTTGGAACTGCTTTTTCACCAAGCTGCTAAGAGGTCCCAATTTTCATTCCATTTTATCTCTTTTCTCATTCCTCTCCCAGTACCTAGAGGGATAGAAGCATAAACAAGCCACAAAATGGCCAAAAGGAAGACAACAGAAGCAAAAGAGAAAAAGCATACATTAAAGTATAGTTCATATTATTGAGTAGCAGTGCCTGAAAGGTTGAGAGATGACTGGACTGAATTTGCATCAACTCATGACATCAATGCGTAATTTGCTTTGATGGAACAAAGACCCACCGTAAGCCTCACAGGGGTAATATTTCCCATCACTTTAAGGTTTATAGATTTGAACTTTCAAGACCTGTACTCCTGAGGCTGTTTATTTTCTCCAGCATACTTGGCCTGCAATTGTGGTAAACTACAATTCCAAGGCCTGGACTAAGGCATACACATCCACACTTTACCTAATTTCAAGATAAGCAGATATGCGGGAGTCAGCAAACTGTGATAGAAATAGCATTGAATTTGGAATCAACAGACCCACTTTTAAGTCCTGGAGCTATTATTTGGGTGTGGACTATTGGGCCTTAATTTACTTATTTGTAAAATTTGTTGTTGTTGTTGTTAGTTGCCATCCAATCAATTCCGACTCATGAAGACCTTGTGTGTACAGAGTAGAACTACTTCATTGGGTTTTTAAGGCTATGACCCTTCAGAAGCAGATAGCCAGATCTGTGTTCCAAGGTGCCTCTGGGTGGGTTTGAACTGCAAATCTTTCAGTTAATAGTTTAGCGCTTAACCCTTTGTGCCATCCAGGGACTCACTATTTGTAAAATAGGAATAATAATACCCCACAGGATTATTTTAAGGATAAGATGATTTATTTTTGTGACTTCCCTATCTGGGTTGATATCTGGTTGCTCTGTTCTGAGTTCTAGTCTCGCATTGTTATCTGATGTTACTGATTATCTAACCATAGGACTCCCTTTCGTATTTCTTGTAATTTTGGTTTGGTTTTTGCAGATTCCCTAAACTTCTGTTTATCTGGAAATGCCCTAATTTCACCGACATATTTGAGAGACAGTTTTGCTGGATATATAATTCTTGGCTGGCAATTTTTTTCCTTCAAGTCTTTATACATGTCATCCTATTGCCTTCTTGCCTGTATGTATTCTGCTGAGTAGTCCGAGCTTATTCTTATTGACTCTCTTTTGTAGATGACTTTTGGTTTATCCCTAGCCACTCTTAAAATTCTCTCTGTATCTTTGGTTTTGGCAAGTTTGATTATAATATGTCTCGGTGGCTTTCTTTTGGGATCTACTTCATGTGGGGTTCAATGAGCATCTTGGATAGATCTCTTCTCATCTTTCATGATAAAAGTTTTCTGCCAGCAAATCTGCAACAATTCTCTCTGTATTTTCTGTTATCCCCCCATTCTGGTACTCCAGTCACTCGTAGGTTATTCCTCTTCATAAGAGTCCCACGTAATTCTTAAGGTTTCTTCATTTTTTTAAATCCTTTTATCTGATTTTTCCTCAAATAAGTTGGTGTCAAGTGCTTTATCTTCAATCTCACTAATTCTGACTTCCATTGCCTCAATTCTGCTCCTATGACTTTCTATTGAATTGTCTAATTCTGAAATTTTATTGTTAATCTTCTGGATTTCTGATTGCTGTCTCTCTATGGATTCTTCCAGCCTGTTAAATTTGTCATTATGCTCTTCTCTAATCTTTTTAATTTCTTCTATTGCGTGTTCTTCATTTTGCTTAATTTCCTTCTAATTTCTTGAAGAGTTCTGTATATTAATCTTTTGTATTCTGCCTTTGGTAATTCCAAGAAATTTTCCTCCTCTGGAAAATTTCTAGGTTCTTTATTTTGGGAGCTTGCTGAAGCCATCATGGATTGCCTCTTTATGTGATTTGATATTGACTGTTGTCTCCAATCCTTCAATAATTTACTATATTTATTTATGTTATGTTTGCTTATTGTGTCCTAACTTCTTGTTTTGTTTTGATATGCCCAAATGGGCTGCTCGCATGAGCTAGTTTGATTATTGGCACCTTTGAAGCTCTAATATCCTGTCACCAGATGGTTAGATCTGTTACTAGGTATGTGAGCTCCGGAGTCCACCCACTCCTCCTGTATGGATTCAGCTCAGGTTCCCAGGTAGATAACCACCAAATGTATGGTGAAAGCTCTCACCTACAGTCCTAGACAGGCATGGGTGATTGGTGTAGGCACAGGCATCTGGCTGCAGCAGGAGAACACACTCCGAGCAAGGCAAGGGGCTGACAGCTGCCCCCGAGTGTCCAGGAGGAAGGCGTGTCCCTGTTCCCTAGAGTGTGTAGGTGGGTGGGTTTTGCAGCCAAACCATGAGTACCCAATGCTGTTGGCTGTAAGGACTGGGGGGCACCTCTTATTCTTGGGCCCCTATTGCAAGTGGCTAGGTGGTGTGGGTGTCCTCAGGCCCCTTATGTGGGTAGGTGAAGACCCTGCTTAATGGGCAGAGCAGTGTCAAATGTCACGAACCTGCCACTTCACAGCTAAAACAGTTGAAGTTAGAGTTCCAGTATATACCTTGTTGTACTGTGGTAATGAGGGCCTACACTGTTGAAATGGGCCCACACAAGTCTATGCAGGGGGAAAGGCACTCAAAGTCCATGGATCACTTACGCCTGTGCCTATGCAAAGGAGCTGTGCCAAACCTGAGTTCCTGGCTTAGGGGAGAAGGTAGTTTATTTTTTTCCCTGTTTGTTAATTTTTTTATTCTCCAAGGCTGGAAGAATGACTCAGGGCGTGTGATGCGTCCTACTTCTGGCCCGGGGGACTCGGCAATTGCTGAAGCCTGTCTGGGATGCAGTGCAGAGCAGGGAGCAGGGAGGTAAATGGGAGAGAGTTTTTTCCCTAAGGGGCATGTTTTTGATCCACAGTAGGCCAGACACAAGTACTTATCTTTTGCTGATTGATTGAGGGCTGCTTCTCACTGGTTCTGGGTGGATGAGTAGACTCTCTGTTGCTGGGTCTCTCCCAGTGCAGAATACATCTCCCGAGCACCGCTGCTTGCCTGCCTCACCACTCACCCATGAGCTGATCAGGCCTGAAGGGCTCCGGCTCTCACCGGGTCAGGTCTGGCAACTCCTCGCTGCTTCTGAACTCTCTCCTTCTCCCCGCCACTCAGTCCAGTTCCTCAACTTTGCCTTTGATGTTCAGGCTCCTAGACTGTCACCTGTTTTTTCGGATATTTGTTGTAAGAGGGTCCACTGGAAGCATCTGACTACTCTGCCATCTTGGCCCCGCCTCTTATTTTAAGGATAAGATGAGATGGTATATATAAATATGCTTTATAACATAGAAGTGTTATATAATTCTTGGTAGATATTATTAAGAGGAAAAACCTTATGTCAAAGCAAATGAACTGCTCCAACGATTCTTTGACTCTAGCTAGTGTGCATTTGCGAAATTTGATTAAAATGCAAATTATTTGATCCATCCCAGAAGTTTGGTTCAGGAGTTCTGGAGTGGGGCTCAGCCATCCTCATGTTTTTTTAATTGTTGTAAATATATATATAATACCACATTTGTCCATTCAATGTTTTTCACATGTACAATTTAGTGATATCAATTACATTAATCATGTTGTGTTAGCATCTCAATAATCATTGCCAAATTTTGCATCACTATGAACAGAAACTCAATGATTCCCAAATAATGATTCCCCTTTTCCACCTTCCTCTTGCCCCTGGTAACCAATCCTTGGTCTCTATACATTTGTCTATTCTATGTATTTCATGTAAGTGACAGATCATACAATATTTGTCTTTTTGTGACTGACTGACTTCACTCAGCATAGTGTTTTCTAGCTTCATCTATCTTGTGGCACCTATCAAGACTTAGGTGTTTTCATTTTAAACAACTGCCCCAGGTGATTCTTCTGCAGATGATCTATGGACCACCTTTTCCCAAAGACTGCTGTAAGCTATCAATTGACACCTCCCTGTAAGAGTGACAGAAATAGGAGATGGTTCATTTCTAAAAAGCTTATAGAGTGAATGCTGCTCTTCTTCACCTTCCTAAGAGCTGTCCTACCACCGCATTTAGAGTTGCAATCCAGAAATCATCCCATCAACTCTTGAGGGACTGGGCATAGTAAGTCTTTAAAAAAAGCAAAACCAAAACCCGTTGCTATGGAGTTGATTCTGACTCATGGTGACCCTATGTGTTACAGAGTAGAACTGCTCCATAGATTTTGTTGGCTGTAATCTTTACAGAAGCAGATTGCCAGGGCTTTCTTTTGTGACACCACTGGGTGAGTTTGAACCGCCAACCTTAAGGGTAGTAGCTGAAACGCACACCATTTGCGCCACTCAGGCACCTATACTGGTTTTGGGAATCTATTGTCTTTCTTTGTGATTTTTTCCCCAACTTGCTAAGGTCCCTTTCTCTTGAGCCAATAACACAAAATTCTGGTTTCCTAAATATCTCAGGTAGGTACCTCCGTCAAAATCTGTACTCATCCACGGTTCTTCACTCACTTAAATTTCTTATTTTCACTCACCCCTTTACATTTTGGTGTGAATGGCTTGTTAGATGCCATTGAAATGATGCTAATTAGGTTAAATGAACAATCAATTCCAGATAGTTCTAATAGTTTTAAAGAGATAAATGAAATCTTTGAACTTTATGTAGAAGATGATTGGAGACTACAAAGTAAGTGTTTAAACATTATGTCAAATGTGATGGCTGCTTTCTTTTTACATAGTCTTACTTATTGGGAAGGATCATAGTTTGGTCACAAGATTATTTCCTGTATGTCAGAAGAGCCGAGAAGAACTTTGGCTCACCCCGTTTTAAATACTAGCAAGTCGCACTCTAAGCATTGTCCATGAGATTATCAGTAGCTGTAACCATATTCAAGGAGCCCTGGTGTGGCAGTGGTTAAGGGTTTGACTCCTAACCAAAAGGTTGGTGGTTCAGCTGCTTCGCAGGAGAAAGATGTGGTAGTCTGCTTCCTTAAAGATTTACAGCCTTGGAAACCCTATGGGGCAGTTCTACCCTGTCCTATAAGGTTGCTATGAGTCGGAATCAACTCAACAGCAATTTTTTTTTTCTTTTGCTGTAACCATGTTTACTAAAGTGAATTACCCTTTAGTTATACCAGCTTGAGGATACCAGTTGTAGAGATTACATGAAGCTGCATAGGGGTCTGTTTTACTACAGTTGGTCGATATTCCTAATTCATTTCCTAATGAAACAAAATTAAAGTTCAAACAAGGTCTGGGCTACCTTTTCAATGCTTGCTCTGTGCAACACAAGATGCTAACAGAGGCAGGCAGGAACTTGTGTTCTTCACGGGCAGTTCTCTTAAGTCTAAGTATGTAGACACAATTCTCTGGACCCAATATTGAAGTGCTTCTTTCTTGATTTTTCTTTTCCTCCAATACAGTTCTTTCAAGCTAAAAATGTAATAAAAGTATTGATTTTAATTTTATTTTTCAAAGTATAATCCACATATTTTAGAAAATCAAATCTACAAATTTTAATAATAATTCCTAGAGAATTGGATTTGTCATATCCAATTCACTTTTTAAGGTGTTCACTGGAAGTACATACTTTTGCTTATTTCATATTGATTAAAGACATCACAAAGGACTCACTTGTTTATTAAAATAAATTAAAATTTATCCCCAAATTAAAGCACTAGGTAAAAAATTACAGTGCTTTGGAGAGTCTCCCATATATCCTGATATGAAATTATGAAAAGAAGTGTTTCAAAACTAAAATAAGTTAAAGCATGGGAAGAAAATCTATGAGAATCAAGAAAAAAATAAGCATATCTACTCACCTCTCTGTAAACATCATAGATAAGCAACAGACTATTTTTAAAACTAGACCATAACAGTCTTAACTGCAGAAAAAATGAGTATAAAGTTTGGAGGACACAATAATTAATTTGAAAATTATTTAAATCGCTAATGTAGAATCTAAACTCTATCATCAAGGAATGACAAAGCACCAAAGTATAACATCTGCGTCGCCATCAATGGGTGTATAGGCCTACGTTTGTTAGGCTAATGATGTTGTTGTTAGCTGCGGTGGAATCTACCATCAACTCTTGGCCACCCCATGTACAAATGAACAAAATACTGCCCAGTCCTGCACCATTGCCATTATCTGTTGGGGGTCTGGCCATTGTGATCCATAGGTTTTCATTGGTTGATTTTCAGAAGTAAATCACCAGGACTTTGTTCCTAGTCTGTGTTAGTCTGGAATCTCCACTGAAACCTGTTCACCATCATAGCAACATGCAAACCTCTGCTGACAGACTGGTGGTGGCTGAACATGAGGTGTGTTGACCAGAAATGGAACTAGGGCTTCCCATGCAGAAGGCAAGATTCCACCACTGAACCACTACTGATGATAAAACCCAAACCAAACTTGTTGCTGTCTAGTTGATTCTTACTCATAGTGGTCCTATAGGACAGAGTAGAACTTCCCCATAGGGTTTTCAAGGCCGTAATCTTTACGGAAGCAGACTGCCACATGTTTCTACTGCAAAGAGGCTGGTAGGTTCAAACCACCAACCTTCCAGTTAGCAGTCAAGCGCTTAACCACTGCACCACCAGGACTCCTTCCACTGATGATAGCTAAAGATAAAAATGAGATCTTCACTGAAGAACAGAGGCACATAGCAAGATTTGATTGGCTGGTAATTACAGTGGTACTGTCTCTTTGGCTTCTTTTGAGGAAAGGAAATCCTAAGCCTCACCTACATGTCTAGCTTGTCATCAGAACTTAGAAGTCATTTTGGCCAAACTTCTGTCTGCGAGACTATAACTCAAGTGAATTAAAGTCCAGACTTCCTTGAATTGAATGGGCTGTGATTGTGCAAATTTAATTTTGGATAATACACCACATTTAGACATTTGCTTTCAGGATTTTATTACCCACAGGGAGAACTGCTAAATCAGGAGAAAACTACAGCATTGTGCAGTGGAGTAAGCGCTGCACTGGGAATGTAGGGACCTGGAGAGCTGACCCAACTCTGCCATAATTAACTCTGTGACCTTGGACAATTTGTGTGGCCTCTTTGTGCCTCATCTGAAAAATGACAGGGTTACACAAGACGATCTCCAAGACGTCTCTAGCTCACAGTCTCTCAGCCTCTCAGATGGTTGTTGTTGTTTGTTGTTAGGTGCCTTCAAGTTGGTTCTGACTCATAGTGACCTTATGTACGATGGAACGAAACACTGCCTGGTCCTGCACCATCCTCACCATTGTTATGCTTGAGCCCATTGTTACAGCCACTGTGTCAATCCATCTTGTTGAGGGTCGTCCTCTTTTTCGTTGACCCTGTACTTTACCAAGCATGATATCCTTCTCCAGGGACTGGTCCCTCCTGATAACATGTCCAAAGTATGTAAGACAAGTCTTGCCATCCTTGCTTCTAATGAGCCTTCTGGCTATACTTCTCCCAAGACAGATTTGTTCATTCTTCTGGCAGTCCATGTTATAGTCAATATTCTTCGCCAACACCTTAATTCAAGGGCATCAATTCTTCTTTGGTCTTCCTTATTCATTGTCCAGCTTTCACATGCATATGAGGTGATTGAAAACACCATGGCTTGGGTCCGGGCACCTTAGTCCTTAAAGTGACATCTTTGCTTTTGAACACTTTAAAGAGGTCATTTGCAGCAGATTTGCCCAATGCGGTACCTCGTTTGATTTCTTGATTGAGGCTTCCATGGGCATTGATTATGGATCCAAGTAAAATGAAATCCTTGACAACTTCAATCTTTTCTCTGTTTACCATGATGTTGCCTGTTGGTCCACTTGTGAGGATTTTTATTTTCCTGATGTTGAGGTGCAATCCATACTGAAGGCTGTGGTCTTTGACCTTCATCTTTAAGTGCTTCAAGTCACTTTCACTTTCAGCAAGCAAGGTTGTGTCATCTGTTTACTGAAGGTTGTTAATGAGTCTTCCTCCAGTCTTGATGTCGAGCTCTTCTTCATATAGTCCAGCTTCTCAGATTATTTGCTCAGCACACAGATTGAATAAGTGTGGTGAAAGGATACAACCCCGACACACACCTTTCTTGACTTTAAACCATGCAGATGATACAAACACCAAATAACTGTTATAAATGGTTCCTAAACCCAGGTGAGCAATGGAGGTGAATAGTGCTTGATTGGCAAGGGTCAAGTACCTCTATCGCTCTCAAGGGGTTGATTTTTCTGATTTGGGTTGGGGTTAGGGTTGGGGGACATGGATATTATTGAATTCATGGGAAAACTAGGAAAATCAACCTACACAAAAGGCAGATTGGGAGGTTGGGAACTGGGTGGATGGTAGAACTAACATTTACCAAACTCCCATGGTGAACCAGACAAGATATTTGGTACTTTCCAACAAGAAATCACTTAAGCCTCAAACAGCTGTGGAGATGAGTGCGGTTATCACCAACTTTGAAATGATGAAGCCAAGCATCAGAGGCATTTGATAACATGCCCAAATAAAGCCAGGTTTCTAACCTGGAGTCCTCAGACCATAGCCATCAGCATCACAGGGCAAGACAGACCCACAGAGCTCCCAAGAGAAAGTGTGAAAAGTCAAGGGGTTCCTCCAGGAAAAGGAGAGTCAGAGAACCCAAATATTGTCTGTCAAGAGGGTGAGGAGAATTTGGGTGCCTGTCACAAGGAGTGTCCTCGCTGGGCTCATGCTCTGTTTCTATGTAACAGAGTCATTATATTGACCTGGAAAACATTTTTAAGCCTCCAACTGCAATTTAAAATTCTACCATAGCTCACAACCTATTACAGAAACTCAGCAAATTATAAAACTGAATGACACGTGTAACAACAGTGTTCCGTTGAAGCTTGGCTAATTTGTTTAAATATTGATATACTTGAGGTATTGTTAGAAGATTCTTTAGTGTTCAGGTTGGAAAAAAATATGTACTTTTCCGTTTACCCAGAAATTCATTTATTATAAAAGTATTATCTCTCCATGATTAAAAATGAAGAAGATATTCATTTTATATTTACATTTTTCTGTGTTTATAATTTATAACCCACATCTTTCTAAAAAGGGATTTAAGGCAGCTTATATAAAGTTACTGAGTCTGCAGGTGGGAGTAAAACCATTGTAACTGAGAAGAGGAGGAATGTTGGAGTAGGGGACTGAGCAAGGCATTAGGGATATAAGCACTTAATAAGAGGTGACAATGACAGCACCGGAGATAAGTCTTACTTGAGGTCAACAGGAAAGGAGTCTTTCTGCTACAGGGAAAGCAACAAGAAATGGTCAAGTGATAGGAAGAAAGAATGAGAACTTATTCTCAACATTGAAAAAATAAATATAATTTATTCAACCAAATAAAACCCATTGCCACTGAGTCGATTCTGACTCACGGAGACCCTATAGGACAGAGTAGAATTGCCCCATAGGATTTCCAAGGAGCAGCCGGTGGATTCAAACTGCTGACCTTTTGGTTAGCAGATCAGCTCTTAATCACTGTGCCACCAGGGCTCCATTTTAGTTTTATGAAAATTCAAGTCAATTTAATCCAGCAAATGCATTTGAACACATAATATGGGGCACTTCTATGAGACAATTAAAAGTTGAGTAAAAAGATGATAGATTCTGAGGGGCAAGATGGCGCTCTAGGCAGAAACACCACGCCGTCCCTCCACAACAAAGATCTGAAAAACTAAGCCTAACAGAGAATCAACAATCCTGAAACCCTAGAACACCAAATGAAGAGATAAAGAACTCAGCCAAACACCAAACGGAGTGAGAATACTAAAAGAGAACGGAGAGCAAGGAGAGACTCAGGCAGAGATTCCTCACCAGCTAACGCAGCGCGGATCCACCATCTTGGATTCCTATCGGAGACCAGCAAACGGGAGAGCAGCCTTGCAGAACATCTGGTCAGAGACAGAATGACCGGTAAACTGCGGTGCGCGCTCTCCCACCACCCACCCCTCTCCGCCTCAGCTGGGGATCCCCTGCTTTCCGTGGCCGGAGTCCCTGAGCTGGGGGGCGCCGGTGCTTGGATTCCGCGCGCCCGGGCTGGCGGCTTTCTGGGAGCCATTTGCTGGCAGCTAGCGAAACTTTCTCTGCCGCCTCCCCCTCCTTTTGCCTGGGTGCCTGGTTCCGAGGGCCGTCTCTGCTCTCTCCTGCGGGGCTGTAGGGCTGCGTGCGGGCGTGTGGCTGTTTCTAGGTCTGGGCTCCCGCGTGGGTGGGATCCCGGGGCCTTTGTTCGTTGACCCCTCTGCTTCCCGTGGCCACGGTCACTTAACCCCGAGACTACTGGCTTCTTGGAATTCACGCCCCTGAGTGGGGGCTCTCTGGGTC
This sequence comes from Dugong dugon, assembly GCA_030035585.1. Classification (NCBI taxonomy): domain Eukaryota; kingdom Metazoa; phylum Chordata; class Mammalia; order Sirenia; family Dugongidae; genus Dugong; species Dugong dugon. Next base: position 60,979,865 of record CM057466.1, read on the forward strand.
CCATTTGTAGGCACTGACTGCTGGTGTTGCCCTTTTTTTTTTTTCTTCTCAATTTTATTTTTCTTCTTTTTTTGATTAGTTTTGTCATCTTTTACCTCTTTTTCTCTTTTGTCTTTCTTCATTGCTTAATTTCTTGTCTCTCTATCTCTTCCTTCTCTTTCTGATCCCTGAATACCAGGCGATGTATGCCTCTGTACCTTCTGGCCAGGCTGAGCTGTGAAAATTGAGACCGACTCCCCCAGACCTCATAGCTGCATCGGTGGGATCCCTGGGAACTTTGCAGTTCTTTAACTTTTCTGATTTTTATTTGGTCATTCTTTCCTTTTCTTTCTCTTCCCCCTTCTGGTTTCCTCCATCCCATAGTCTCTCATCTGTACATTCCAACGACAAGCTCCCCTAGCATTCTTTTATGTTTGTACGCTTTTTGCTCCTCCTCCTCTCTCCTCTCTCCCATATCCAGCTTAGCTTCACACATAACCATCTTCCCGCTGCACCCTACCTACCTGCACCGTGCACTAGACATCACATCACCAAGCGGGGCAGGCACGCCCTATTGGAACCTGCCCAGCACTGACTACCGACCGTCCTGGTGGCTGCGGTGAGTGCCACAAGCAACCCGTCCCAGTGGCTCCTCCTCAACTAGATCTGCCCAGCTGTACCACAAGAACGAAAAAAAAAAAAAATCTACAATCAATAAACGAGAGAAATATCTACTGAATGCCCCGAAAACAGCAAACAATATCAAAACATTTACAAAAACAAGACAAGATGGCTCCAATAGGCGTCCAAATTAAAACACCAGATAACTCTCCTGTGGAAGAAAATGCACTAGAAGTACCTGATACGGAACTCAAATCACTAATACTCGGAATTTTCCAAGAACTGAGGCAAAAAGCTGACAAACATGAGGAAAAAATAGACAAATTTATGGAAAATACAGACAAAAAATTGGAAAAATTCAGGAAGATGATGCAAGAACAAAATGCCAAAATAAATTCACAACTCGAAATTATACAAAAACAACAATTAGAAATCCAAAAGATAAACAACAAGATTTCAGAAATGGACGGTGTCATAGAAGGGCTGAGAAGTAGATTTGAAACCATGGAAGACAGGATCAGTGTAACTGAAGACAAACACTTGGATACAACTCTGTTTCAGGAAAACTCAGAAAAAAGAACAAAGAAAAATGAAGAGACCCTGAGAGTTATGTGGGACACAATTAAAAGCAAAAACTTGTGAGTGATTGGCATACCAGAACAGGGGGAGAAAACAGAAAACACAGAGAGGATCATTGAGGAACTGCTGACAGAAAACTTTCCCAATATCATGAAAGATGAAAAGCTGGTCATCCAAGAAGCTCAACGAACCCCATATAGAAGAGACCCCAAAAGAAAATCACCAAGACATATCATAGTCACACTCGCTAAAACTAAAGACAAACAAAGAATCCTGAGAGCAGCTCGTGAAAAACAAGAAGTCACATACAAAGGAGAAACAATAAGACTAAGCTCAGATTATTCAGCAGAAACCATGCAGGCAAGAAGGCAATGGGATGACATATATAAAATCTTGAAAGAAAAAAATTGTCAGCCAAGAATAATATATCCTGCAAAACTCTCATTCAGATTTGATGGTGAAATTAGGTCATTTCCAGATAAACAGAAACTAAAGGAATATGCAAAAGTCAAACCAAACTTACAAGAATTATTAAAGGGAGTTCTTCGATCTGAGGACAAACAGCTTAAGCCCTCAGGCAGGACCTAGGACCTAGGACGCAGGTTAACATGAACCAGATACCATTCTAGGAACTGAACTACAGACGACTTTCCAAAAACAAAAGATATACAACAGGGAATCAGAGAAATCAATCAAAGGATGACAACAACATCAAAACAATGAAAGAGGGAACAAACGGCATAGGTATAGAACCTTCTAAAGGAGAAGAAGGCAAGGCGATACCAAGTAACGGTAGACTGCTTCAAAATTATAAAGATAAGGGTAAAATTCAAGGTAACCACAAAAAAAGTTAACAAACCAACTCATAAAAATAAAGACGAAAAACATAAAGTCTCAACAAAAACAAAACCTACAAAAACAAAAGAAATGAACACAAAATCCACAAACAAAAGGAACTCAGCACAAGAGAGTAAGAAGAACAAAGAAAACTTCAGCATCACAAAAAAAGTACTACAAAATGACAGCAACAAACTCACATCTATCAATAATTACACTGAACGTAAATGGACTCAATGCACCCATAAAGCGACGGAGAGTGGCAGAATGGATAAGAAAACAGGATCCATCTATTTGCTGTCTACAAGAGACACATCTTAGAAACAAAGATGTGAATTTATTAAAAATCAAAGGTTGGAAAAAAATATATCAAGCTAACAACTATCAAAAAAGAGCAGGAGTGGCAATTCTAATCTCAGATAAAATAGACTTTAAAACAAAATCTACCATAAAAGACAAAGAAGGACACTATGTAATGATTAAGGGGATGATCCATCATGAAGAGATAACCATAATAAATATCTATGCACCCAATGACAGTGCTCCAAAATACATAAAAAAAACTCTAAAAGCACTGAAAAGAGAAATTGACAGTTCCACAATAATAGTAGGAGACTTCAACACACCACTCTCAGTAAAGGACAGAACAACTAAAAAGAAACTCAGCAAAGATACAGAAGACCTAAAGGACACAATCAGCCAACTGGACCTCATAGACATATATAGAACAATCCATCCAACCGCTGCAAAGTACACATTCTTTTCCAATGCACATGGAACGTTCTCCAGAATAGACCACATCTTAGTCCACAGAGCAATCCTCAACAAGATCCAAAATGCTGAGATAATTAACAGTATCTTCTCTGACCACAATGCCATCAAGGTAGAAATTAACACTAGAAAGAGCAAGGAAAAAAAATCAAACACATGGAAACTGAATAATAATCTGCTTACACATCAATGGGTAATAGAAGAAATCAGAGATGGAATTAAAAAATTCCTAGAATCAAATGAAAATGAAAACACATCATACCAAAACCTTTGGGACACAGCAAAGGCAGTCCTCAGAGGACAATTTATAGCAATAGATGCACATATCAAAAAAGAAGAAAGGGACAAAATCAAAACATTAACTACAGAACTCAAACAAATAGAAAGAGAACAACAAAAAAAGCCTACAACCACCGGAAGAAAGGAAATAGTAAAGATCAGAGCAGAAATCAATGAAATAGAGAACAGAAAAACAATAGAAAGAATCAACAAAATCGACAAACCACTGGCCAGACTGACAAAAGAAAAACAGCAGAGGGCACAAATAACCCAAATAAGAAATGAAATGGGGGACATTACAACAGACCCAACTGAAATAAAAAGGATTATAACAGAATATTATGAAAAACTATATTCCAACAAATTTGAAAACCTAGAGGAAATGGATAAATTTCTAGAAACATACGGCCTACCCAAACTACAACAAAGTGATATTGAAAATCTGAACAGACCCATAACAAGAGAAGAGATTGAAAAGGTAATAAAAATACTCCCAACCAAAAAAAGCCCTGGCCCAGATGGCTTCACTGGAGAATTCTACAAAACATTTACAGAAGAGCTCATACCAGTTCTACTCAAGTTATTTCAGAGCATAGAAGAGGAAGCAACACTTCCAAATTCATTCTATGAAGCCAGCATAACGCTGATACCAAAACCAGGCAAAGACATCACAAAAAAAGAAAATTACAGACCAATATCTCTCATGAATATAGATGCAAAAATTCTGAACAAAATTCTAGCCAATAGAATTCAGTATCATACCAAAAAAATAATACACCATGACCAAGTAGGATTCATACCAGGTATGCAAGGATGGTTTACCATTAGAAAATCCATCAACGTAATCCACCACATAAATAAAAGGAAAGAAAAAAATCACATGATTATCTCAATTGATGCAGAAAAGGCATTTGACAAAGTCCAACACCCATTCCTGATAAAAGCTCTCAATAAAATAGGTATAGAAGGGAAATTTCTCAACATAATAAAGGGCATCTATGCAAAACCAACAGCCAACATCATTCTTAATGGAGAAAGGCTGAAAACATTCCCCCTGAAAACAGGAACAAGACAAGGATGCCCTTTATCACCACTCCTATTTAACATTGTGCTGGAAGTTCTAGCTAGAGCAGTAAGGCAAGAGAAAGAAATAAAGGGCATCCAAATTGGTAATGAAGAAGTTAAACTCTCCCTGTTTGCAGATGATATGATACTATACATAGAAAACCCTAAAGACTCCACGAGAAATTTACTGGAACTAATAGAAAGATTCAGCAGAGTAGCAGGATATAAGATAAACATTCAAAAATCAGTTGGATTCCTATACACCGGTAAAGAGAACGATGAAAAGGAGATCAGGAAATCAATACCATTTTCAATAGCCCCTAAAAAGATAAAATACTTAGGAATAAATCTGACCAGGAGTATAAAAGACCTATACAAAGAAAACTACAAAACACTGCTGCATGAAACCCAAAGGGATCTACATAAATGGAAAAACATACCATGCTCATGGATAGGCAGACTCAACATTGTGAAAATGGCAATTCTACCTAAAGCAATCTACAAATACAATGCAATTCCGATACAAATACCAACAACATTCTTCAAAGAGATGGAAAAACTAATTATTAACTTTATATGGAAAGGGAAGAAACCCCGATTAAGTAAAGCACTACTGAAGAAGAAGAATAAAGTTGGAGGACTCACACTACCTGACTTGAGAACCTACTATACAGCTACAGTACTCAAAACAGCCTGGTACTGGTACAACAACAGAGACATTGACCAATGGAACAGAATTGAGAACTCAGATGTAAATCCATCCACCTACGGTCACCTGATTTTTGACAAGGGCCCAAAATACATCAAATGGGGAAAAGACAGTCTTTTTAACAAATGGTGCTGGCAAAACTGGATATCCATTTGTAGAAAAATGAAACAGGACCCATACCTCACACCATATACAAAAACTACTTCAAAATGGATCAAAGACCTGAATATAAAGCCTCAAACTATAAAATTCATAGAAGAAAAAATAGGACCAACACTTCAGACCTTAATACATGGCATTAACAGGATACAAACCATAAACATCAACACAAAAAACCCAACAGATAAACTAGATAATTGGGATCTTCTAAAAATCAAACATCTATGCTCTTCAAAAGATTTCACCAAAAGAGTTAAAAGAGAACCTACAGACTGGGAAAAAATTTTTGGACAGTACAAGTCAGACAAAGGTCTAATCTCCATAATCTACAAGAAAATCCAACACCTCTACAACAAAAAGACAAACAATCCTATCAAAAAATGGGCAAAGGAAATGAACAGACACTTCACCAAGGAAGACATTCAAATGGCCAACAGACACATGAGGAAATGCTCGCGATCACTAGCCATTAGAGAAATGCAAATTAAAACCACAATGAGATACCATCTCACCCCGGCATTACTGGCACGAATCAAAAACACTGGAAATAACAAATGTTGGAGGGGCTGCGGGGAGACGGGAACTCTTATACACTGCTGGTGGGAATGCAAAATGATACAGCCATTTTGGAAAATGATATGGCGTTTCCTCAGAAAGCTAGAAATAGACGTACCATTCGATCCAGCAATCCCACTCCTAGGAATATATCCTACAGAAATAAGAGTCATCACTCGAATAGACATATGCACACCTATGTTCATGGCAGCATTATTCACAATAGCAAAACGATGGAAACAACCTCGATGTCCATCAACAGATGAATGGATACACAAACTATGGTACATACACACAATGGAGTACTATGCAACGAGAAAGAACAACAATGAATCTGTGAACCATCTCATAACATGGATGAAACTGGAGGACATCATGCTGAGTGAAATAAGTCAATCACAAAAGGACAAATATTGTATGAGACCTCTATTGTAAAAACCCATGAAAAAATTCACATGCAAAATGTAACAATCCTTGTTGGTTACCAGGGATGGGGGTGGGGGGGAAATACTAAATAGGTAATAGGTAAGTGGTAACTTGGGTGAGAGATGAGATAGTACATAGTACAGGGGAAACTAACACAACCTGCAGAAGGAAAGGTCATGGAGGCCCTATAGACACATCCAAACCCCCCGAGGGACTGAGTTGTTGGACGGAGGGCTCTGGGGACCATGATCTCGGGGAACATCTAGCTCAATTGACATGACACTACTTATAAAGATAATGCTCTACATTCTACCTTGGTGAGTAGTGTCTGGGGTCTTAAAAGCCTATGAGCGGCCATCTAAGATACTCCACTGATCTCATCCCTTCGGGAACAAGGGAGAACGAAGAGAACAGGATACAAGGAAAAGATTAGTCCGAAGGGCTAATGGTCCACAGCTACCAAGGCCTCCACGGGACTGAGCCCAGTACAGCTGGATGGTGCCCGGCTACCACCAATGACTCCTCTGACCAGGATCACAACAGAGGTTTCTGGGCAGAGCTGGAGTAGGATGTAGAGCATAATTTTAACTCCCCAAAAAAAAAAGAAGACCAGATATACTGGCCTAAAGAATACTAGAGAAACCTCGAGAGTGTGGCCCCCAGACACCCTTTCAGCTCAGAGGGGAAGTTACCTTCAAGGTTCGATGTTAAGCCTGGGAATGGACACCCCAGTAAAACTAAATGGGACTAACGATGTACAGGAGTCCGGTGACAAGGGCCAGAAGGCAGAGGGAGAGTAGGAAACTGATGATAAGGAACACAAATTGAATAAGGACACTGTCGATGTATTGTGAGATTGTTGACCACTGCTATAGGGCAACATTTGTAGTAACTATTAAATGGGAGGCTGTTTTGTTCTGTAAGCCTTCATCTTGGGCGAGAATGGCAGCACAATTGGAAGAGCATAGTCAATATCACTTAAATGTGTAAGTAAAAAGTTTTGAAATGGTGTTTAAATAAAATAAAAATAAATAAATAAATAAATAAACAAATGGGACTAAAGAGGTACAATAGTCCACTGACAAGGTCCAGAAGACAGAAGGGGACAAGGAAGCCCCCTGGTGATAGGGAACACAAGGTGGAGTAAGGATATTCTTGATGTGCTGTGAGATTGTTAACCATTGTCATAGGGCAACATGTGTAGTAACTGTTAAATGAAAAACTATTTTGTTCTGTAAGCCTTCATCTTAAGTGAGAATAACAGCACAGTTGGAAGAGCATAGCCAATGTCACTGAACTGTGAATGTAGAAATTTTTGAAATGGTGTATCTTTGGCCATCTGTAATTTTCATCAAAAAAAAAGGTTGAGAATTTAGAGGCTTAATACGTTTTGGGGTTGTTAACCAATGTCAAAAAACAACATGTGTACTACTATTTCATGAGAAACTATTTGCTCTGTAAGCTTTCACCTGAAGTACAATAAAATATATATATAAAAAAAAAAAAAAAAAAGTTGAGTAAAAAGAGATTTCAATCCTGAAGAAGTTTATACTCTAGACGTGAACATAGAGGGAAGAAGGCAAATTAAGAACAGACATTTATAATCATGGAACCAAATGATGGAAAGGGGTAATGAACAATAAAAAGCACTTGTCAATATGCTAACTCTATGGGGGCAGTTCTACTCTGTCCTATAGGGTCTCTATGAGTCAGAATCAACTCAACAGCAACGGGTTTGGTTTTTGGTTTTTAATATGCTTATTGATTTTTTTTTATTTAATAAATTATATAATTTCCAGCTGGGGTTGGCAAACTTTTTCTGTAAAGAGCCAGCTGGTAAATATTATAGGTGTTGAGGGCCAAGAGGCCAAATTGAGGATGTTATGTAGGGTCCTTATATATTAAGAAAGAGAACCCTTGTTCCACCCTACCCCAAAGCCAACATGCTTTGCACCCCATTGTCATCAGCTGAAGACCTTCGTGCGACGAAGAAAACTGGGTCTCTGCTTGAAATTCTCTTGTCCCCAGGAGACAGGCTGCCTCAACTTGGGCAGCTGGCCTGAGGCAAGGCGACTCACTAAGTCACTGATTCCCACTCGAATGCAATTCCACTGCTGCGTGCCTGGTAGCTGCCAACAGCAGAGACCCCAGTTTGAAGGTGGCACCAGCACAGGCACTGAGCGGGAGCGCTGGACGAAGACAGGGAACCGGGGCAGAGGGGGATGCTCTGGGTGAGTCTCCAGGCTCACTGTGCTAACAGGCCAAAGAAAAACACAGATCTATAGAATAAGAATCTACCTTTCTTGCTTTGTTAACATGATAAAGTGACTTAAATCATAAATACTGGGAAAACTGGATTTAAAAATAAAACCTAGTACCATGGAGTAAATTCTGACTCATGGCAACCCCACATGTTACAAAGTAGAACTGCTCCATCTGCTTTTCTTGGCTATAATATTTATGGTAGCAGATCACCAGGCCTTTCTTTCATGGTACAGCTGGGTGAGTTCAAACCACCAAACTTTAGGTTAGTAATTGAGTGCAAACTGTGCATCACCCAGAGACCTTGGAAAACTGGATAGCCATGTGGAAAAAATAAAATTAAATGCTTGCTCACAGCATATGCCAGCGTCAATTGCAAATGGATCAGAGATTTAAATGTAGGTAACCAAATCATGAAACACTAGAAGATATGTATATCTAGAGATAGATTATATATATATATATATATATATATATATATATATATATAATATATATATATATATATTTATGTATGTATGTATAGAGACAGGGGAGAGAGAGAGAGAGACAAGGATGCCCTCTGTTTAGCATAGTGTTGGAGGTAGTAGCCAATGCAATTAAGCAAGAGAAAGTGTAAGAAGCATAAGAACTGAAAAGAGAAAGGTGAAACTTTCTGTAGTGACAGCAAATAAGATTATATATCATAATAAAAACTGAAAAGAATCAGTTCAGGACAAGGACTAGAAGGCAGGAGGGGACAGGAAAGCTGGTAATAGGGAACCCAAGGTTGAGAACGGAGAGTGTTGACATGTCGTGGGGTTGTTAACCAATGTCATAAAACAATATATGTACTAAGTGTTTAATGAGAAACTATTTGTTCTGTAAACCTTCATCTAAAGTACAATTAAAAAAATTAATAAAAAAAGAATCAATAAAAACTACTACAAGCAATAAGAGGACTTAGTAAAGATATAAAATTATAGCCTTAGCAGGTTATAAAATTCACATTAAAGGATCAATAGCCTTCATATATACAAACAAAAAACATATAATGGAAGAAAAGCACCACACTTCCAATGGAAAAAATGAAAATAAAATACCTAGATATAAAATGTCCCAAACCTATATGATTAAAGTTATACAACAGTTCTGAAAGAGACAAAAAGTAAACATGACCGAGTGAAAAAATATACCATGTACTTAAATAAGAAGACTCAACATTGTAAAGTTGTCAGTTCTCCTTAAGTTAATTTATAAATTTTAATTACCAGTGAGAATACTCCCAAGGTTTGTTTCTGGGTCTAGACAAGTCTTTTCCAAAGTTCGTTTGGAAGAACAAACCAGCAAGAATAGCCAAGAATACCATGGACAAAGAAAAGTAAGGAGAAAGGGGCTAGACATATCAGATATTCAAATAGACAAGAAAGCCTCCATAATGAAAACATTTTGATATTGCCGTACAAATAGACATAGAAATGGGACAGCATGGAAAATTTGGAAATAAACCCACTCGTGTGAAATTAATAGTAAATAAATATAGTAAATATATATAGTCTAGTACAATTGAGGTAGCATTTCAAACGAAAGGGGAAAAGAAGCAATATTGGGATATCTGGATAGCCACATGGAAAAAGATAAAATTAGACCCATTCCTCACAGCATATTTCAGGATAAATTCCAAATGAATCAAACATTTAAATGCAAGTAACCAAATCCTCAAGGAGCCCTGGTGGTGCATTGGTTAAACGCTTGGCTGCTTACTGAAAGGTTAGCGGTTTGAACCCACTCGGTGGCTCCGAGGGAAAAAGAGTTGGCAATATGCTTCTGTAAGATTACAGCCTAGAAAACCCTATGGGGTAGTTCTACTCTGTTACATGGGGTCGCTATGAGTCAAAATCGAGTTGATGGCACCTAACAACCACCAAATCATGGAGCACAAGAAGAAAACACAGGTGAACGTCTCTAATCTGGGAGTGAAGAAAATTTTCCTAAGATTCATAATCCAGAAACAATAAGGCAAAAAATAGTATATTTGGTTATATAAAAGAAAAGAAAAAATTTGCATAGACACATACACACATGACGTATTGGGAAAAAGATAAATGACATGTTGGGAAAATATTTGGCTCTTATTTACAGATGAAATGTCGATATTACTATCAAAATCTCTATTATACAAATAGTTTCAAAAAACAGAGCACAAAAAAGGCCGGCAAACATAAAGTGATCTAGAAATACAAACAAACAGTATACAGCAAAGAAATGCAAATGGCTCTTAAACATAGGAAAATATGCTCAACTTTACTCATAATAAAATAAGTACAAATTAAACCTACTAAGATGTTGTTTGTCCCCCATCAGAATGGCAAAAAACCCAACAGTTAGACAACCAACCCTGTTGGCAAAGCTGTGGGGAAACAAGCATGCTCATATATTGCGGGAAAGAATAAAGAGTGCAACTCCTGTGGAAGGAAATTTGGAAATATCCAGCAAAATGACATATGTATTTACCCAGCCGTCCTACTTCTAGGAATATATCATAAAGATACATTGGTTAAAACATTGAGACATATGTACAAAGCTATTAATTTCAATACCAAAAATAAACTCACTGCCATCAAGTCATTTCCAATTTATGATGACCCCCATGTGTTTCAGAGTAGAACTGTATCTCTCAGGGCTTTCAATGGCTGTAATCTTACAGTAGATCACCAGGTCTTTCTTCCATGGCTCTACCAACCTTTCAGACCAAACCATTTGTGCAGTATTATCGGTAAGAGCAAAATCTGGAAACACCTCAAATACAATTAATAGTGGACTAGTTGAACAAACTATGGAGCATCCACACCATGAAGTATTTTGCAGCTGTTAAAAAAAAGAATGGAAATATCTCATATCCAACTACGGATACAGTGAAAAACAAGATGAAGAAGAGTAAGTATAGTTTATCCTCTTTTATCTAAGAAAGGAGGATACGAACGCATGCATGTATACATTTTGTCTTTAAAACAAGGGATGAAAACATAAACCATAAAATAAACAAAATAGTTTCAGGGAGAAGAGAGAAGCAAGACTTCTTGGAATATATTCCAAAGATTTGAGCTTGGAATCATGTAAATATTTTATATAATTATATATAACAAAGTTAAATTTGAAAAAAATCAATCCTAAAATGTGAAAGAAAAAGGAAACGAACCTAAATGTATATCCAGTTGGTGGCATAACCACACAGAGAAGTATCCAAGTGACTTTAAAACACAGTTGTACATATCCATTGGGATTTACCCTGAAGACAAAATAAAGGCAAAAAAATCATAGTATTGGTGGTAATGCTAGTTTTGTTATTCTGAGACTGGAAATTAAGCAAGTGAGTGACTATGCTGATGTCACTGACAACTGAGATTTTCAGGTGAAGTAAAAACCCTCTAACCCCAAATTTGAATTGTAGCTTTGTAGTATGAATATGAATTGATGATGTATTTTATATACAAATTTGTATATCTACATGTATTTGTGTGTTTATATATGTGTGTGTGTATTCATATATGTATATAAGTTGATAATTGTCGCAGGAGTACATGAAAGCTTTATTATGTTATTCTCTCTGCTTACGTGTTTTGGATTTTCTGTAATAAAAACTGTGTCTGTCATCCATCTATCCATCCATCCATCCATCCATCCATCTCCTAGCTCTGAGCTCTGGCCATTGAAAAGACTGACAGTAAAAATGATGAACTCAGCAGTAAAGAGCGTGCCTAAAACTGCAGTCTCCAGAAACCTTTTAACCACAAAAGGAACCAAGACTTTTTGGAGAAACAGCTGATTCCACATCTGGGCAGAAAATGTACAATGTAATGTTAGAACTGTTGAAGACAACAAAGACTGTGGAGGTCATATCAAAAGCACTCAGGAGCTGATCTGATGAGTCTACCACTGGCCAAATATGGGATAATTTGATCAGCAGTGAGGATAACAAGAAAATGGATAGAAACACATCAGATATGTTTAAATCAATAATTTCATAACGATAATTAAGAAAAAAAAATCTCATTGGTTACCTTTGGAGGATGCTAGGGAATCAGTTCTTATTTTGAAAATTGGTTAAGGGAAAGAATTGAGCATTAATTCTGCCTCTCCTATTATGAACTATATACCACAGCATAACCAAGTAGTTGATGAGAAGTTCTTCCTTATTATTCTCCCAAATAAATGAAGAAAGAATAATAGATTAGAATATCACCATTTTGCAACCCCTAATGAAGTAGATAAATTAGATCATCAGTAGCTGTTAACACTACAAAGAGAAACAAGGAGATATTCTGCCCGTTTTAACTATAGAGTAGTATTGCCAGACAAATCAAACTTGAATCTGATACACGTTAAATGTCACTAGCAATATCCAGACTGTGGGAAACTCTATAGGCAAAACTCAATTTTTCAACAACAACAAAATTGTAAGAAGAAAAAGAGATGAAGCAAAACCCTATAGACTAAAGGAAACAAGTCAAACAATTGAAATGTGTGGCTTTTGTTTGGATCCAAATTCAAACAAGCAAAGCTGTAAAAAAAATTTACAAGGAAATTGGGGAAATGTGACCACTCACCGGGTATTGGAGCCTTGGTTAGGGGCTCGGCTGCTAGCCAAAATGTCGGCAGTTTGAATCCACCAGTCGCTCCTTGTCTTACAGGGTCACTATGAGTCAGAATCGACTCCACAACGGAGTTTTTGGTTTGGACTCGGTAATAGATAAAGGGTTATTGTTCATTTTTAAAAGTGTGATCATGGTTTTGTGAGTGTTTTTATTAAATGAGTCCCTTTCTTCAGAGATACATAGTAAAATATTTTCAGATGAAATGATATAATGTTTGGGATTTGCTTCAAAATAATCTGGGAGGGGAAGCGGAGTGATGGGGGTATAGATAAAACAGGATTGGGCATGAGTTGATAGTAATGAAAGTTGGTTGGAGGAGGAGTACATGGGAGGTTTGTTATATTTTTCTCTCCACTTGCGTATTTTAAAATTTCCTATAATAAAAAAGCATTTAAAAAGTGCATTTCCCCCTGTGGCTCCATATTTTGGATTTTTGAAAAAATGTGACCCATAAATATTTTTATTTTTCCTGATATGATTCTCATTCCAATCCCCCAAAACACAACAAACAAAAAGAAAACGACAAAAAACCGTGGTACTACACTGCCCTGAAAAACCGCGTAGGTGACATATCTGTAGAGGCGCCAGAAGTGCTGAGCGCTCGGGACCTGACGCTGCTTTCCCTCCAGCCCTGGGAGTCTGGGGTCAGTGTGGAAAGGAGCAATGGAACACACAGGAGAGCACATGGCCTGCTCCTCCGGCTCTGCCTCTGCACAGACAGCTTCCAGTGGCTTAACTGTTGAAATCAGATATACCATCGATCCATCAGGAGGCATCGATCGCTACAGAAGGGCATTATGTTCAGAGAAGTAGAGGGCCAACAAGGGTGAGGCAGATCCTTGGTGAGACTGATTGGCACAGTAGCTGTAATGATTGGCTCAAACATGCTGGTCATAGTGAGGATGACACAGCAGTGGGCAACGTTTTGTTCTGTTGTACATGGGGTGGCCATCAGTTGGAGTCAACCTGATGGCCGCTAACAACAACAACAAGGAGCTCTGGTGGTGCAAATGGTTAAGAGCTCAGCTGCTAAGCAAAAGGTTGGAGGCAAACCAACCCAGCATCTCCCTGGGTGAAAGACCTGCCAATCTGCTTCCGTAAAGATTGCAGCCAAGAAAACCCTATGGGGTGATTCTACTGAGTCACATGAGGTCGCTATGAGTTGAAATCAACGAGACAACAACAACAGAGATTAGTTTAGTAAAGCGTTAGATTCATTCAGCATATCATGTGTAGCTGTCTTTTTTAAATGAAATTTTTTATTTATCTATAGGAGTACTTTATATACTAATGGTTATTAATTATTTCGGTGTATTATATAGATTGAGAATATATTTCCTAGTTTGCAGATTATTACTTTTTTATTGTGGTGGAAATACATACATCAAAACAAAAAAAATTCCATAATTTTTACATGCACCGTTCAGTGGCATTGATTACATTTTTCAAGTTACGCAAACATTCTTGGTATTTTTTCCAATTTATCCCACTACCAGGAACGTACATTCAATGCATCCTTAGCAAACATTCCTTCTTTCCCTCTCCCTCTTACACCTGGTAACCATTTATGATTTTTGGTTTCTATACATTTGCTTCAGAGTCCTGGTAGCACAGTGGTTATGCACTTGGCTGTTAACCGGAAGGTCAGCAGTTCAAACCCACTGGCTGCTCTCTGAGAGAAAGATGTGGCAGTTTGTTTCTGTAAAGATTTACAGCCTTGAAAACCCTACGGGGCATCTCTACTCTATTCTACAGGGTCACCACGAGACAGAATCAACTTAATGGTGATATGTTTTTTTTTTTAAATATACATTTGCTTATTTCCTATAAGTGAGATCATACAGTATTCTTTTAGGACTGATTAACTTATTTCACTCAGCATAATGTTTTCTAGGTTCATCCATGTTGTGGCATGCACCAGGACCCTGTGACTCTTGTTTTAGCACTGTCGGAAAAATATTTAACATCTTTAATATGTTTGGGTTAACATTGATGATGAAATATTGGGTATTGTTTAGGTTACTGTGGGCAAAGAAGTTGTCGTTTTATTTTTTAAAGTTTTATTTTATGGTATTAATGATTTCTAAAGGAGCCTTTGGGGGTACAAACAGTTAAGCACTCAACTACTAGCTGAAAAGTTTGGCCTTGAACCCACCCAGCAGCTCCTCAGAAGACAGGCCTGACAATCTGCTTTGGAAAGGTCTGTCTTGAAAACCCTATGGAGTGCATCTCTACTCTGTACATATGGGGTCGCTATGAGATGGAATCGACTCAACGGCAACCAACAACAGCAAAACTTTTTTAGATTAGTAGCTTGGCAGAACTGACTGCTCAGTTTATTAGTTAATGTACAAAAACATATCATCCTCAGTCACTCAGCCACTAGGAAATGTTTCCAGATTACTGAGACATAGTTCTCTGATGTATTTTTTTTTTTAATTTAAAAACAAATATTATTATTGTCTGCAATTCAAATTACTATTTTCTCCATAAAAGCACTACACCCCAAACTGTTGCATTTATGGAAAGCTGATGACAAAATGCTCAATTTTAGCTGACATTTACATTTAATGTTGCCTCTACTCCCTTATTCAAGGTCTCTTTCATCACGGTGCTTCTTCACTCAAACGTAACTGAAAAGCCAGCTTATGTCAAGTCTCACACTAATATCGGCAGTGCAAAAAGAGTTAACAGGGAAAACATTCTCCCTCATTTGTCACCATTAATATCACCTTCAAAATTGTTAGACCTCACAGGAACCCCACCACAGTGAAAAGTGTTCTTGCGCCCTTGCTGGTTTCAGCTTTAGATCCATTATTGACTGTGATTCAGAAGCACACTAAGTTAGAAACTTGTGAAGGAAGGCATTTATTAAATTACTTAAAACAGGGCTTGCCCCCTGAGACTGTGGCCCTAAGACACCCTTTAACATGGAGCTAAAGCCTTTCCTGGGGACCACCTTCCAGCCAAACAATAGACAGGCCTACAAAATAAACAATAACACCCGAGAGGAACAGGCTTCTTAGAATAGTTAATTACATGAGGCCAGAAGGGAAAAATCTGCCCAAAAGCAAAGACATGAAGGCAGGAAGGGGTAGGTAACTGGGAACCCAGAGGGGAAGTAAGGACACATCAAGGGGACTGCAACCAATGTCTTGGAACATTCTGTGTACAAACTGTTGAATGGGAAACTATTTTGCTCTGTGAACCTTCACTGAAAGCACAATAAAATATTTTAATAAATAAAATAGGGCTTACTCTTTTAAGGCCCATATTTCAAAAAATAGTGAGGTCTCTTTGTTCTCCAAAACTCTATGGGTAAGCACAACACAGATTATAGGATGAAATAAACAATCTCCCATTTTATTCAGAACCTCTTGTAAGGGCAAACAGTTTTAGAAATTCAAATATGCTCCTATACCATTAAATGTATGGCCCGCTCACGTACTCTCTCTGGCATTACCTGTTGTCTGTTAAATGCAGCATTTTGTCTCTGGTGGTATAAGGCTGCAAACTTGCCCACAGGGATGCCTCAAATCTGGTGAGTCTTCATAGCTATATCAGTATTGCCAGTTACCATCGAGCTGATTCTGACTCATGGAAGACACCATGGATGTAAGAGTAGAACAGTGCTCCACAAGATTTTCTTTCTTTATTTCTTTTTTTTTAAATAACATTTTATTGTGTTTTTGGTGAAAGTTTACACAGCGAATTAGGTTCCCGTTTGAGAATTTCTATACAAATTGTTCAGAGACATTAGCTACTGTTTTCACAACGTGTCAACATTCTCTTTAATTGCATTCTCATTGTTCCATTTCCAGTACTCTAGTTTCCCTGTTGTTCCATTTCCAGTACTCTAGTTTCCCTGTTGTTCCATTTCCAGTACTCTAGTTTCCCTGCTCCCTTATCTTCTCGTCTTTGCTTTATAGTAATTGTTGACCTTTGGTCTCATGTAGATGATTTTTTAACAGAGCACCATACTTACGGGTAATACCCTTTATTTTGTATGCCAATCTGTTATTTCACTAAAAGGTGACTTCAGGGGATAGTTTTGGTTCAAGGTTTAATCCGCAGAGTTTTCCAGGGCTGAATTTTAGGAAGTAGATCAGCAGGCGTTTCTTCTAGGTGATCTGGGTGGACTCAAACCTCCAACCTTCTGGTTAGCAGTTGAGAGTGTTAACTGTTTACACCACCCAGGAATGCCTTTATAGCTATAGCAGCCCTTATGCCCATGTCCTCAGAGAACTAATCAATCATTAGGCCTCTATTCTGAGTTATCAACAAAACCTAAGTTGTGTATCATTTTTAAGTTTGCAAATACAATAAAAATTGAATTGGGCAGAGAACAGTAACTCTGTAATCTTTAATATTTTTAAAAGTTAACAAAGGGCTTGGGAAATGCCTTAAATTCAAAGCAGTGGGAACTGATGACATCACCAACTTACACAGTAGGCAGGCACAACTGTCCCCAACTCTACCCAAATGCCTTCAATTTAGACAGGAGGGACCACTATGAACGGGAGCATTTTTGTCTTCATGCCCATTCAATTATTGGCCTTGTTTCTGAGCCTCCCAACAAGCATATCAATTAGTAGCTCCAATTGTGAGGATGGGTTTTTTTGGTAATTCAAACACCTGTCCACTGGAAACTGGGCTGAGGCCACTGAACAGTTGTCAGATGGTAACTGTAGTGTTTACAGATCCAATCCATAGATCTGCCTCGATGTTGCAGAAAGTGCCCAAAAGTTGTATAGCCAGACATCTGGCAACTGGAAGAGTGTCTATCTCATTAGCACTTCGACTGGCCCTCAAAATTCTATTTGTGCATGCTATGCTGATCCCAGGAAAGCAAGAGTTATTTTAAAATAGTTTTCTCCCTAATTTCTGTCCACAGAGTTGTAGCAGCAACTTCTGGTTACTTCCTTCCTGCCAGGACTACATTCAAACCAAGATATAAAAAGAGAGTTTCCAGACCCCGGCTTCCCATATCTGCTTCTGCTAAACTCTCCCGACCACTCAATCTGGCCAAATACAATCAAACAGGCACTCTACTTCTCCCCAGTGCCTAAGTCGTTTTCAGAAAGTAATCAGAGTATTTGGGGAAGCATTCACATTCATTTAAACTTTTGGGGAGCAAATAGAGCTTTGTAAGAATGCACTATAAGGAGTCTTGACAGGCCTGGAGGACTTAATGTACTTTGCCACCTTCTAAATTTGTGCTAGGAAGATACTTAATAAAGAAAGGATAGAATACGGTGTGCACTGTACATGTGTTTTCAATGATAACTGATATCCTGGCAAGGGTGATGGTGGTGTCATCAAAAGTGAAATATAATGTTAATTATTGGTGGACTCTTTTTTTTTTTTTTTTAACCAGTTACTGTCAAGTTGATTCCAATTCATGGTGACCCTATGTATGTCAGAGTAGAACTGTGTGCCCTAGGGTTTTCAATGGCTGTGACCTTTCAGAAGTAGATCACCAGGCCTTTCTTCCAAGGTGCTTCTGAGTGAACTCCAACCTCCAACCTTTCAGTTAGCAACCAAGTATAATAACCATTTGTACCATCCAGGAATCCCGATGGAATTCTATAGCTTCCCACAAAATGCACCTCTATTTTTTATTCATTAAATTCATTCATTCAGCAAGTATTTATAGGCTATATCCTACTTTTGTACATGTGTTCCTGAAAATATGTTCCAAAATTGTATGTCTGACTCTTAAAACTATAGATAAATTTTATAGGAAGAATTCTGTTCTTTGAAAGTTTAGGGGAAAAATCCCCAATTACACTTCATCTTTGATGTGTTTCTGGAATTTCATATGTTGTCTGTTATGGACTGAACTGTGTCCCTCTCAAAATATGTGTTGGAATCCTAACCCCGATACCTATGAATGTGATCCCATTTGGGAAAAGGGTTTTCTTTTTTATGTTAATGAGGCTGTGTCAGTGTACAGTGTGTCTTAAACCTACTTACTCACTTTTGAACTATAAAAAGAGAGGATTAGGCACAGAGGGGATGATACATGGTATATGGAGATCACCAAGCTCTCAAGGAATGCTGGGTCCACAGAACCTGGAAGAGATATTCCCCCAAAGCCAACAGACAGAGAAAGCCTTCCCCTGGAACCAGTGCCCTGAATTTGGACTTCTAGCCTCCTGAAGTGGGAGAAAATAAATTTCTGTTCTTTAAAACCACCTACTTGTGGTATTTCTGTTATAGCAGCACTGGGAAACTAAGACATGGTCTTTAATTTTATTATTTTTCTTCACAGCAGATGATGTAGTAGAAGCAGTTCCTGCTATGACTAGTGAGTCACCACTCTTTGGAAGGCTAATTATTTCTTTCGCATTTCTCTCCAGTTTCTTATGCATCTCCATTCTTCCCCTCTTTACCACTTCAGGAAACGTTTATGGTATCCATAGGCCATTGACCAGCCCTTCTAGGGGTATTAGGGTTAACAGTATTTTTATTACAGATGAGGAGAGAAGGATCTAGAGAAAATCCACTCAGGTAACATGGAAGGGGAGAAGTCTGATGTTTTGGCTATTTGCCATTAAAGCTCATTAAAACAACTCGATGACTATGTCTAGTTCTAATGAATAATTAATGTTAAAACATTAAGGGCTTGAAAATCTTAGTAGTGACGATGACAGAAGGCTCCACCACAGACTCTGTGGCTGTCCATTCACTTGTGTTCTTTCTCTCTTTGGCTTCTTGCCCTCAACGATGGGTTTAATCCCACTGATCAGGTGACAGCTCATGATACTTTCTCAAATGTGATTTCAGATATACTAAAATATCTGTATGAGCGGGAAGAAGGCCAGTATTATAGGCTCATTTTATAAATACATGACTCTAGTTTTCAAAGTGACTCAATTAGATAAGTAGTGTCTTAGGCTGGGTTCTCTAGAGAAGCAAAACCAGTAAAGCATATAAATATATACGTTTATAGAATTTTTTATCAAAGAAACAGCTCACTTGATTGTAGAGGCTGGAAGGTCCCAAGTCCATGGATTAGGATAGAGGCTTCTCTGGATTCACGTGGCTGCAGGGGCTGGTGGACCCAAGATCGGCAGGTCGGAAAGCAGGGCTCCACTCACAGGCTGTGAAGACTGATGAATCCCAAGATCGGCAGATAAGCTGATAGCTCAAGTCTCAAGATCCAGAGGTCAGGTGAACAGGAGGCAGCCACAGGATCCAGTGCCAGCAAAAAGCCAGAACGTCTGCTTATAGTTGGATGCAAGCCACACCTCCAAAGAAACTCCTTTTCAACTGATTGGCTACTTACAGCAGATTCAATCATGGGAGTGATCACTTACAAACACTGAGAATCATGGCCCAGCCAAGCTGACACACAGTCTTAACCATCACAAATAGGAATTATTCTCAAGCCTTTTGGTACCAACCAAGAGACACCTCTATGAGTCAGTTGTTATGCATAGGATCAAAATTGAAATAAATCCTGGGCCTGCCAATTACATTAGTAGAGTCTTAGTTTTTCGATTTCCAAATCAGTAATCTATCTCCAAAATTAGTAGTTTCCATAGCTGCTCAAGTCTTTTTCTGAGTACTTATAACTCAGGGAGACATTGGCACAGGTACCTCAACATCGTCAACTCTGCAGTTGGGAGAGTGAGATTCCATTCCACATATTTTGTTGTTGTTGCATGCCACCAAGTTGATTTGACTCATAGCAACCCTATATGACAGAGTAGAACTGCCCCATCGGGTTTCCTAGGCTGTAATCTTTACGGGAGCAGACCACCAGGTCTTTTCTCCTACGGAGTCACTGGCGGGTTCGAACCTCTGACCTTTTAGTTAGCAGCCAAGTGCTTAACTGTTGCATTACCAGGGCTTCTTATTCCACACATAGCAGGGCTGCAAAGTTTAGCTCACACAGCACCTCAGCTATACATTAAAAAATATATTTAGATTTCTGTCTAATCTTGCCTTCCTCCAGGCAGCTCCCCTGCACACCCACATACACGCTCTCCTATACCATCTACACTCACACCTACATCTGGCTAGAAAGAAAAATATTAACTAAAATGTCCCATCTAATTTAAAGCTTAGTCTGATCCAATAATGTAAACAGAAGTAGTGATCAGTCTATCTTGGATAAAAATGTTGAGTCTCTCAGATGAGTTCCTTCCCTTCTACTTCACTCTCAAGATGCTGCTGGATGTTTGAGAAAAGGGATGTGACCTGCAACCTTCCATGGCAGTGGAGAAGAGTTCAGGCTTTAAACAGAAATCTCTTCTGCTTCCTCTGGTCTCTCACATGACCTCACTTGTCCACTGGGTGCCATGTGCCCTGTTGGCATCTGTGTCTGACATCTGCAGCTGGAGTAACTCATGACTGGGTTCTTCTTGGCATTGTCAGAACCTGGTGATTCACTCTGGCTGACTTGACGCCCAGTTCAGTTAGTGTTAAAGACCCCTCTGTGGTCTGGCTGTGACTATTGTGCCTCCTACAGTCATCCATTCTGCAGCCTTGGCACAGAACTACCCTGTCATGGTGATCACCTTCGTCTCTAGATCCAGACTGTCAGCTATTTCTGGACCCTGTTCCATGACACATTAGAACCAAGAATGGCTTTAGATTCTAAATATTAAGGTCCATCTCTATCTGGCCATTTGTGTTGATGAGGCTGTTTCCCTGATTGGGCTTGATAGGGCTTCTCTGTCTCTCTCACTTTTTCCTGCTCTCTGTCCTTCCTACCAGAAGTCCCTGGGTTGTGCAATGGTTAACACACTTGCCTGCTAACTGAAAGGTTGGATGTCTGAGTCTATCCAGAGGCACCTAGGGAGAAAGACCTGGCAATCTACTTCCAAAAAATCAGCTATTAAAACCCTGTGTAGCATAATTCTACTCTGACACACCTGGAGTCATCATGAGTCAGAATCAACTTGACAACTACCTTGCCCTGAGCTAGATAGAAAAGGTGAGATTTTTCTTTGACTTCTCCCAGGTCATATTTTCTTAGTACCCTAGAGTAGGCTCACCTGATATCGAGAGAGAAGGGAATTTAGCAAACCTGCTCTCGAGACAACAGCCTGGCTTGTGAAGCTTTAGTCTGGCTTACTTTGATTTTCAAAAGCTAAATATTACCTAGGTCTTTACCTTTACATTCCTTCTATCAGTGTGATAATCTACCCCCAGGAAGATGGTTCTCTGATTGTTTGAGAAAAGTCTTGTATTCGGGAAGGTAAAGGAGAAAGCAAGAGTATTTAAAAACTAACTAACCCTTCTGCACATACGTTGTTACAGGATGACTCACAGACCCCTCCGTTAAAAAAAGGACAAGGGTGTCTTAGGATTTGGTGCTGAGATGCGTTGGAAAATGATCATTTTTTTTCTCTTCTTTAGAAGGCCTTTTGATGACCTATATCTAGCATTCTGTATAAGTAGAAAGGTCAGGGAACATCATAGAGAAGCAAGGTGGCATGAAAAAGAGCAGGAAGGAATGAAAAAGGCATTTGACAATTTTACAGAGACATGAGAACTAACACATCATTTCTCAGCACACACACATGCACGCACGCACACATGCAGCACCCTGGACCAGGAAACAGTCAAGGCTAATTACTGTACCCATCCCTTACATTAAAGCAAGTGCCAGTGGAGGAAGAAATTATACTAAAGAGAGGAAGAAAACACATGGGAAAGAAAAGACTTTCAAGATTCATGACGATCTTTCAGATGTCTTTTTTTTTGAGAGTCTCTGGAACTTTAACTCTATTTAAAATCCTTACTCGGTTATTATTTAAACGTTTTAAAAGTCGTCATTCAAATTTATATGTATATACATATATATCAGTGGAGAAAAATTTGCTCTGGAAAAGGACAATTGGCTCACAGAAGGCATACTGTTTCACAGAGCCATTTCTGAACCAGATTTAGGCTTCAGGGCACTCTGACAAGTAAACTTAAACTTCACATTTAAGTTAATCAAGCAAAAGCCGGTCACTTGATCCCTGTTGGACTAGAAAAACTTAGAAACACTTTCTCAAACAGCTGAGAAACCATCATCAGAGTCAAGGAAAAAAATCACCTTGTCAATGTTGCTCTCCAGGGAATACCATGTGATAATGATCTTTGTAGTCTGTTTCTGGGCACCAATAGGGGGAGTCAGAAAGGATGGCGGCTGAGTGGATTCTGACTCATAGCAACCCTATAGCAGGAATCCTTTATTTAGACTTGTGGGTCTGGCTAGATAAACCAGAGGCTTTCGATGAGCAAGTCACTTGTTGTTGTTAGGTGCTGGTGCGTTGGTTCTGACTCATATCGTCCCTATGTACAACAGAGCGAAACACTGCCCGGTCCTGCACCGTCCTCACAATAGTTGCTGTGTTTGAGCCCACTGTTGCAGCCACTGTGTCAATCCATCTTGTTGAGGGTCTTACTCTTTTTCACTAACCCTCAGCTTTACCAAGCATAATGTCCTTCTCAGGAACAGGTCCCTCCTGATAACATGTCCAAAGTACATATTCGTTGTTCAGCTTTTGCATGCATATGAGGCGATTGAAAATACCATAGCTTGGGTCAGGCACATCTTAGTCCTCAAAGTGAGGTCTTTGCAAGTCACCTACAAGGCGTTTAATACCCAGCAGCACTGAAGTCCCCAAGTGGTAAAATTCTTCATGTATATTAGAAAGTTTATTATGCCAGGTTACAACCAAAACCAAACCAAAACAAAAAAACCCGTTGCTGTCAGTCAATGGATTCAGTCTCATAGCGACCCTGTAGGACGGAGCAGAACTGCCCCATAGGGTTTCCAAGGCCGTAACCTTTACGGAAGCAGACTGTCACATATTGTACAACCATTACCACTATCTATCTCCAAATTTCCCATCACACTTAACAAAAGCTCTGTATTCCCTATTGCAAACACCTTTAGAGAGTCTACACCTGACATTAAGAGGTTCTAATTTAGCATAAGAGGACCCTCGGTCGGGAGTTCGAATCCACCAGCCCCTTTAGTAAAATGTAATGACTTGTGATTATCTTCAACCAGCTGAAATCAGGGAAGATGGACGTTTCCTAACTTAATTCCGACAAAAGTCTTTCCATAATTGGTGTATAGCTTGAAAATTTTAATAAAGGTAGCCAGCAATTTATGTCTCATTTGCCAACCTTCTCATATTTCATTATTGTTGTTAGTTGCAATTGAATTGATTCCAACTCATGGCGACCCTATGTGTTGCAGAGGAGAACTGCACTCTGTGGGGTTTTCAAGGCTGTGACCTTTTGAAAGCAAATCGCCAGGCCTTTCTTCCAAAGCACCTCTGGGTGGGTTTTAACTGCCAACCTTTCAGCTAGTAATCCAGCACTTCACCCTTTTGTGCCACCCAGGACCCTATGTCTTCATTTGGATTTTCATATCTTACTTGAAGTATATTTTAAGCTGACAATCACTAAAATGAGGTAGAAACAGTCTTTCAAATTAACACCACTGTGGTTAAAAAAAAAAGAAAAAGATTAAAAAAAAAATAATGAATCATTTTAATCACATTGATCTCATAAAAATATTATTTCTATATAATAATATAAAATGTTATTTAAAGATAGTAATAATTTTCCCTGAGCACAAAAATGTGTTCTGTATTATTAATAAAACAGAATGAAAATAATTTTTTAAATGTTTAATCATTTAAAATTTCTATTTTTTTGTGTATGTTTGATAATGTGCATGATATATTGATTCAGTGGCACACTGTTTAATTTATAGACATCAAAATATTTTATACATACATTGAGGAATACACCCACAAATATTTTTTACTGATGAGGAACAATATCAACAAGTTTAGGACTGATGCTTTAAGCTCTTGACATATATTTTCCTAATTAATCCTCGTAACAACTCTATGAGGTAGGTATTATTATCATTGCCATTTTGCAGATAACTAAAGAGGAACAGAGAACTTCAGCAGCTCTGTAGGTCACCCATAATCACAGAGTTAGTAGATCGCTGATTGGAAATTCAAACCCTAGCATCTGATGCCAACACTCATGTTCTAACAGTTGCCAAAGTGGCTCTCAGTAGATGACACACTTAAGACCCCAGACAGACTGAAGGTTAGGAAGTGGTTGATAATAGTTGCATCTTGTTTAGGTGCCAAGTTTGACTTAGGTGCTCATTTTTTTAAAATCTTACTTTAATTGAGTATCAATATTTATTTTATGGTTCGATCTAAGGTTGAAGATAAGACAGCTACCGTAAGTTGACTCTAACTCATGACGACCTTATGTACAACAGAATGAAATGTTTCCCAGTCTTGGGTCATCCTCAAGATTGCCAGCTTTCTTGAGTACATCAATGTGGCTATTATGTCAATGCATCTCACTGAAGGTCCCCCTCAACTTTTCTGACTCTCTACTTCACCAAACATGATGTCCTCCTTAAGCAATTGACCCCTCTTGATGACGTGTCCAAAGCAAATGAATCAAACAATGTTCTGTTGTGATTCTTAGGGTTTGCACTGGCTAATTTTCAGAAGTGATCACCAGGCCTTTCTTCCTAGCCTGAGTCTGAAAGCTCCACTGAAACTTGTCCACCATGGGTGACCTTGCTGATATTTGGAATACCAGTACCATAGCTTTCAGCATCATAGCAACATGCAAGCCACCACGGTATGACAAACTGACAGACAGGTGATGGAAGGGATAAAAGATGTGCTAATTATTTCTTCTGCTACCCTTTCTTGTGGGAAAACCTATAGTTTGGAACACAAGGCAGTAACTAGAGTCCCACAGATCAGTAGCTGGCAGCATGTTGTAACTGCAAGCAAAAAACTTAAAAGAAAATGGAATTCCTTCATTATTGTCTGTCTAAACTCATGCCCAAAAAAGTGGCGGCATGATGACACCTACAAACCTTATAGCCATTTATGGAACTGATTAGGGAGGTGTCTGATTAGATCTTTGCTCTATCAAAAACATTTCCACAACCTTTTATACAGTCAATTTAAGTACACTATATAGGAACTTCTGAAACTTGGGTTACTCTGTGATGGGCAATGATGACTGCAGTGGGGCCATTATTGTCCATCATGTCAATGAGTGCTCTTTAATAAGGAGATTACTGACAAGATGGAGCATAATGACAATGAGGAAAATGTTACTATCCATCATATCAGGCCACTGTCCACCCGCCTGGGTAAGGTCGGCTTATTATAGAATCCTCATAGGCTAGCAAGCGGAAGCCACATATCTCAATGAAATAATCCCGTCATTTTTATTTTATTCTTATTTTCAAAATATGCCCAAAGGCTGCAAACACTCTAATGTGTCAAGTTTCAGGCAGCAGTGAATTTCCGTGGCAGTTATAAGCGTCTAAAACGGGGTCTTATAATGGAAAAACTGACAGACCTTTAACTATAGCTGCACTAACGGTAGTCCCTATGATAAAAGCTAGCTTAATAAACTACAATTTGGTCCAATTATGTGGGGCTGGTACAATCTCTGCTAAGCCTGGTGTTCATCCTGAACTAATAATTTGTGCACTTCAGATTGTATGTATTGGCAGTTTCTAAATGGGTTCCTTTTCCCCTGAATGTAGGCTGCGTGATGAATCCAGGCTCATGGTTTTGACTGTCAGGTCCCTGTGCCTGGGAGATTAAATCAGTGAGTATGCAGCAAGACCTGTCCGTGAAGGAGGAAAGAATCAGTTGTGGTCGTGAGTGAACAGCAGGAGCTTTACCTGACCTTCCTATGACTCTAGAAAGTCACAGTCAGCAGGCATAAGAAAGGACAGTGAAATTGTGACTGTTAGAGAGGTAGGGCAGATATGGAATGCAATCAACAAATACACATTCATAAAGCCAGGGGGCAGGAATGATGCCAAGCCCTAGGGGAGCAAAGGGAAATAAGAAATATTATTTTTTTAAAGGAGCCCATACTTTAGCAGGAGATAAAAATGTTAAGAAATAAATACAAGTTTTCTTGTTTTGCTCCCTACTGAGCCAGAATAGGGTAGGAGTAAAGGACAAGTGCTTTGCCCCTTGGTTTCCTTATATCACTTACCACCATATCACCCATCCGTCCATCCCTCTGTCCATCCATTCATCTGACATTTCCTGAAGGTCTTTTATGTGTTGAGCCCTGTTTTCTTCCTAGCACTCAACACCTTTTCCTTCAAACCAGCCTCTTTTCCCAGCTTTCCTGTTCTGGTTTGAGGTATCAGTATTCTTCCATTCATGTCTTCATCATCACCAACTCAACATGGAACCACAATGAGTCTTCCCTCATAGGCCTTGTTGATTCTATTTCCTCTTTCTAATTCCCATAGTTACCACCCTAGTTCAAGCCCTTGGATGATAAGCAGAGTGCCTCGTACACATAGGAACTCAGTTAGTGTTTGGCCTGGAAGAGAATTAGCTCACACATTGACCATTAGTGGTCATCCAGGTGGTTCCCCTACTTGCTGTCACTCTTTATTCCAACGCCTTACTTTAGTTTTCTACACATCTCCTTTTGTTGTTTTAATATTTAGTGCCATGAGTTTAGGGACCTTGCCTTGTTCACTGCTGACAAATAAACTCAATGCTTAGATGGATAGAACCCTTTGATCCATGCCAATAAATACTTGTTGAAAGAATGAATGATTCGTCAAAACTTAGCCCAGCCTCACTTCCTCCAGGAAACTTTCTGTGACTCCCATTCCCAAAAGTGAATGATTGAGGTACAATCACCCCTAACTGTGAGTGACTGAGATGGCCTTCCTCCCTCACAACTTCTGTTACATGTTGTTGTTGTTAGTCTCTCTTGGTCTTGTTGCCATCAAGTCTATTTCGATTCATAGTGACCCCGTGTGTATTCATGCATTCTTCCATTTATTGAACACCTAATATACTTTAGGCTCAGAGCTTGGTCTTGTAGAAAATAT
This sequence comes from Dugong dugon, assembly GCA_030035585.1. NCBI lineage: Eukaryota > Metazoa > Chordata > Mammalia > Sirenia > Dugongidae > Dugong > Dugong dugon. The sequence continues at coordinate 61,007,634 of CM057466.1, forward strand.
AGTATGAGTATCTGCTCCCAAGAAATGTATAATCAAGTCGGAAAACTAAATTCATGTACAAATACAAGTCAAAGGAATATGAGATATGCTTCGTAAGATTGATCCTGAAGAGCTATAGCTCAGTACACAGATATTTTGTGATCACCCACCTGAACAAGGCAAGTGATGGGCACTGGGAATAAAACAATAAATAACACATAATTCCTGACCACTATAATAATTTCCAGTTGATTGTGGAAGACTGTCATTTAAATATATCATAAGATAAGCAGTATTAAGAAAAATGCTACAGAAGGACAGATGCATAGCACTTTATTCAATTGGAAATTCAGAGATGGCTTCCTGAACAGATGAATCCTGAGCTGAGTAGTCATTTATTTAACATACCTATCATGAAGCTATTGATGAAGGCATTGGTGGCTCAGTGGTAGAATTCTCACCTTTCGTGTGGAGATTCCAGTTTGACTCCCACCAATGCACCTTACGCACAGCCACCACTCATCTGTTAGGTGAGGCTCACATGTTGCTATGTTGCTGAACAGGTTTCAGTGGAGCTTTCAGACTAAGATGGACTAGAAAGAAAAGCCTGGCGATCTACTTTCAAAAAATCAGCCAATGAAAACCCTATGCATCACAATGGTCAGATCTGCAATCCATCTCATGGAGATGGTGCTGGACCAGGCATCATTTTGTTCAGTTGTACATGGGGTCGCAATGAGTCAGGGGCCAACAACATGTAACTCTTAGTATACACCAAACAACATCATGTAACTCTTCATATACACCAAACATTGTTCTAGACACTGTCCATACTTTTAATACTCACAGCAATCCTACAAACTAGGTACTTTTATTACTTCCGTTTCTCTTGTTGTTATTTGTTAGGTGCCATTGAGTCAGTTCTGACTCATAGTGACCCCATGTATGACAGAACTAAACATTGTCCAGTCCTGTGTCATCCTCACAGTCATTACTACTTTTGAGTCTATTGTTGCAGCCACTCTTTCAGTCCATCTCATTGAGAGTCTTCCTCTTTTTCACTAACCCTGTACTTTACCAAGCATGATGTCCTTCTCCAGGAACAGGTCCCTCCTAATAACATGTCTAAAGTATGTGAGATGAAGTCTTGCCATCCTTGCTTCTAAGAGCATCCTGGCTGTACTTCTTCCAAGACAGATTTGTTTGTTCTTCTGGCAGTCAATGGTATATTCAATATTCTTTACCAGTGCCATAATTCTAAGGCATCAATTCTTCTTTCTTCAGTCTTCCTTATTCATTGTCCAGCTTTCACATGTTATGAGGTGATTGAAAATACCATTGCTTGGGTCAGGTGCACCTTAGTCCTCCAAGTGATATCTTTGCTTTTCAACACTTTAAAGGTGTCTTTTGCAGCAGATTTGCCCGATGCAATACCTCATTTGATTTCTTGATTGAGGCTTCCATGGGTGTCGATCGTGGATCCAAGTAAAAGGAAATCCTTGACAACTTCAATCTTTTCTCCATTTATCATGGTATTGCTTATTGGTCCAGTTGTAAGGATTTTTGTTTTCTTTATGCTGAGGTGCAATCCATACTGAAAGGTGTAGTCTTTGATCTTCATCAGTAAGTGCTTCAAGTCCTCTTTGCTTTCAGCAAGCAAGCTCATATCATCTGCATATCACAGGTTGTTAATGAGTATTCCTCCTATCCGATGCCACATTCTTCTTCATATAGTCTAGCTTCTCAGATTATTTGCTCAGCATACAGACTGATTAAGTATGGGGAAAGGATATAACCCTGATAGACATCTTTCCTGATTTTAAACCATGCAGTATCCCCTTGTTCTGTTTGAAAGACTGCCTTTTGGTCTATGTACAGTTTCTGAATAAGCATAATTAAGGGTTCTGGAATTCCCCATTCTTTGTAATGTTATCCATAATTTGTTATGATCCATATAGTCAAATGCCTTTGTATAGTCAATAAAACACAGGTATCTTTCCGGTATTCTCTGCTTTCAGCCAAGATCCATCTGACATTAGCAATGATATCCCTCCTTCCATGTTCTCTTCTGAATCTGACTTGAATTTCTGGCAATTCCCTGTTGATGTACTGCTACAACTGCTTTTGAATTATCTTCAGCAAAATTTTAGCTGTGTGTGATGTTAATAATATTGTTCAATACTTTCTACACTCTGTTTGATAATTCTTTGGAATGGGCACTAATATGGATCTCTTCCAGTTAGTTGGCCAGGTAGCTGTCTTCCACTTTCTTGGCATAGATGAGTGAGTACTTCCAGCATTGCATTTGTTTGTTGAGACATCTCAATTGGTATTCTATCAATTCCTGGACCTTTGTTTTTCACCAATGCTTTCAGTGAAGCTTGGTCTTCTTGCTTTAATACCACTGGGTCTTTATCGTATGCTACCTCATGAAATGCTTGAATGTTAACCAATTCTTTTTGGTACAGTGACTCTGTGTATTCCTTCCATCTTCTTTTGATGCTTCCTGTGTTGTTCAAAATTTTGTCCATAGAATCCTTCAATATTACCACTCGAGGCTTGAATTTTTTCTTCAGTTCTTTCAGCTTGAGAAATGCTGAGCGTGTTCTTTCCTTTCCTTTTGGTTTTCTAACTCCAGCTCTTTGCACATTTCATTATAATACTTTACTTTGTCTTCCTGAGCCACCCTTTGAAATCTTCTGTTCAGCTCTTTTACTTCATCATTTCTTCCTTTCACTTTAGCTACTCTACCTTCAAGAGCAAGCTTCAGAGTCTCTTCCGACATCCATTTTGGTCTTTTCTTTCTTTCCTCTCTTTTTAATGACTTTTTGCTTTCTTCATCTATGATGTCCTTGATGTCATCCCACAGCCTGTCTGGTCTTCGGTCATTAGTGTTCAATGCACCAAATCTGTTCTTTAGATCGTGTCTAAATTTAGGTGGGCTATACTCAAGGTCATGCTTTTGTTCTCGTGGACTTGTTTTAATTTTCTTCAGCTTCATCTTGAACTTGCATAAGAGCAGTTGATGGTCTGTTCCACAGTCAGCCCCTGGCCTTGTTGTGACTGATGATATTGAGCTTCTCTATTGTCTCTTTCCACACATGTTGTCAATTTGCTTCCTGTGTAGTCCATCTAGCAAGATCCACATGTATAGTCGCTGTTTATGTTGTTGAAAAAAGGTATTTGCAATGAACAAGTCATTTGTCTTGTAAAATTCTATCACACAATATATCTGGTGTGATTTTTATCACCAAGGCTATATTTTCTAACTACAGATCCTTCTTCGTTACCAACTTTTGCATTCCAATCACCAGTAATTATCAATTTATCTTGACTGCATGTTTGATCAATTTAAGACTGCAAAAGTTGGTAAAAATCTTCAATTTCTTCATCTTTGTCATTAGTGGTTGGTGTGTAAATTTGAATAATAGTTGTATTAACTGATCTTCCTTGCAGGAGTATGGATATTATCCTATCACTGACAGCGTCGTAGTTCAGGATAGATTTTGAAATGTTCTTTTTGGCAATGTATATGATGTCACTCCTCTTCAATTTGTCATTCCCAGCATAGTAGACCATATGATTGTGTGATTCAAAATGGCCAATACCAGTCCTTTCAGCTCACCAATGCCTAGGATTTCGATCTTTATGCCTTCCATTTCATTTTTGATGACTTCCAATTTTCCTAGATTAATACTTTGTACATTCCACATTCTGATCATTAATGGATGTTTGCAGCTGTTTATTCTTATTTTGAATCATGCCACATCAGAAAATGAAGGTTCCAACATGTCGTGGGATTGTTAACCAATGTCATAACACAATGTGTGTACTAACTGTTTAATGAGAAACTAGTTTGTGCTATAAACCTTCATTTAAAGTAAAATAAAAAAAGAAAAGAAAATGAAGGTCCCAAAAGCTTTACTTCATCCATGTCTTTAATGTTGACTCTAACTTTGAGGAGGCAGCTCCTCCCCATTTTTATTTTGAGTGCCTTCCAACCTGAGGAGGCCCATCTTCTGGCACTATATCAGACAATGTTAAGTTGCTATGCATAAGGTTTTCACTAGCCAATTTTTTTAGAAGTAGATTGCTAGGTGTTTCGTCCTAGTCTTTCTTAGTCTAGAAGCTTCGCTGAAACCTGTCCACCATGGGTGACCCTGCTAGTATTTGCAATACCGATGGCATAGCTTCAAGCATCACAGCAACCCTCAAGCCACCACAGTATGGCAAACTAACAGAGGAATGGTGGACTTCCATTTTACCAATAAGGAAATCAAGGCTCAGATAGGTTAATTAACTTTTTCAGGTTACACAGCTTATAAGAGTTGGAGCCAGGATTCAAGCTCTGGCAATCTTTTTCCTTTGTGTCTATAGACTACAAAACTGAAAGACAAAAAACAACCTGGCAAAATATTTCCAGTACACAGAGATGGCAGTGTTCAGATTTCTTTAAAAAAGTTAAAAACTCCAATAGAAAAATGGAAATAGAACATTAAAAGGCAACTCCTAAAAGAAGAGAGATAAATGATTATCAAATATATGAAAAGGTTTAACCTTACTAAAAAGAAATACAAAATAAAACAAGATCCTGATTTAACCTAATAAACTGCAAAATGTTTTATTTAATTTTTGCTGTAGCCTTTCTGAGAAAAACTTCTCTCTGAGAATTTGTGCCAAAAGTCTTAAAGTGTTGCATATCCTTTGATTCAACAAATGCACCTTCAGTATTTTATATAAAGGAAGATAAAATTAATGTTTAAATAATTTTATTAATAAAGATATTCATCACGGTGTTTTTATAACTATGAAAAATTAGAAATAATTAGAAATAATATCAAACCAAACCAGTTGCCATCAAGTTGATTCCAACTCATGGAGACCTCCCAGCAGAGGATCGATTATATAAACCATGGTACTGCCACACAATAGATTTCTATGTAGCCATTAAAATGTAATATTGTAGGATAATATAGAATGACATAAAAATTATTCACAATTTATGAGTAAGTAGAAATAGTTATAAAACATTTTTTTAAATAAAAACTCTACCTAAGTACAGATTAAAATTTCTATATGTTAAAATGTCAGTACTGGTCATTTCATGGTGATATAACGGGAGATTTTTTATGTTTTTCCTTTTGCTTATCTGAGTTTCCTATAAAATTAAAATGCATTGCTTTTATCAGGGAAAAATGAGAAAACTCTTTTTTTGAGGTGAGTTATTTATTTGACAAAGTAGGGAAGATGTGTAGGCAGAGGAAACAGTGTCAACAGTTTGTCTTTGGGAGGTGGGGGAATAAATGCATTTTTGAGAAAAGGTGAGGATTCATCAATGCCCTTGAGGGCCATGCTAAGGACACAGGCTTGGTTCTGAAGATACTGAGCCACTGAGAGGCATCAAGCAGGAAAGCAGAGAACTGGCCAGAGCTCCAGTTCATACTAACCAGTCTGTGGGCAGAGTGGCAAGTGAAGCCTGGTAGAGAGACCAGAGTCAAGGCTTTGCGAGCGTTCAAGAAGAGATGGTCAAGTTCTGACCAAAATCCACAATGAAGATAGGGCAGGAGCAATGCATTCTGAGAAATATTTAGAAAGTAAACACATCAAGGATGTTCTTCAAAGAAGCAAAAAGCTTAAGTGTGATTTTTCACTTAAGGTTAGAACTTACATAGGAGAAGAGGCTGAATATACTGGAGGGAGGTGATTCAAGGGTGCAAGTCCCAAGCAGGCAGGAGAGGTTGGGCGCCCAGCCACAGGCAAGGGCTATGCCTGTGCCGGTCTTTCTTGTGCAGCCTCTTTTATGTGCGTATCTTTGGTCAGCGAACACCAGTTCTGCATTTTTGAGCAGTCTCTCTCTCTCTCTCTGTGTGTGTGTGTGTGTGCGTATGTCAAACTCTTCATTATCCAACTCTGGCCTAGGCAGCTGCAATCCACTGGGGTAAAATACGGTGTTTCTCTTTCCAAGGGCTGTGGGTGGGGCAAGTTGTCTGGAAGAACCTGAGTGTTGAGCTGGCTATGACACATGTGGTTGGGATGTAGATCTTATCTCTCATTCTTAATTCCTGTGAGGTAAGTTCTCAGCTCTACTTTCCAGATGAGGAAATTGAGGCTCAGAAATGTTTATACATTTACCCAAGATAATGTGGGTTGGTAGAGCTGGGATTAAGGCTCTGGCTTGTATGACCCCAAAGCCCACTCTTACCATGACCATGCTGTGGAAGTTGTGTTCCACTAGATTAGAGGCTTAAGAGGCTGGAGGCAAGGAGGCCAATAGAGAGATTTCTGCAGAAACTAGATGTAAGGGGATAAGCGCAGTGGTGACAGTGGGAACAGAAAGCCATAAATGGAATTGCATTGGGAAACATAATTTAGGTAGAATGGACAAGACTTAGTCTTGGAAAGTCATAGGACAAACTGCCTGATTACTATATCCCAAAATGGCATTATCCATGCCCCAGATCTTGGTTTCTAAATAACGTTCCATCACTGGCTGATTCCAGAGCTGGAGCAGAGAAAGTACAAAGTGAATCTGGAATGTCTTATTGTACCAGAATGCAAGGGCACGCTCAAAGATTAACGGGGCCATGTCAAAAGGACACAGGACCTGGCTTAAAGGAATTGTCACTGTACACACTGGAGATGATTTGAAAAACAAAGAATAATAAATACATTTTGAAAAGAGTCCACAAATTCGTGATGATGATGATGATGATCAAAGTACACAAAAGAATGGACAGCTCCTCTTTACAGAAGAATGCTAGCTGACTAATGCAGAAAAATGACAGAATTAGAAAAATGACCATTTTGCAACCCCCAGCGTAATAAGTGATTTTAGACAAGTATCATCAATGGGTGCTAAAACCATTGAGCAAATGGTTATTGAAGAACAGGGTGTTCACACTGACTTAAAGTATCACCATCAATTACCTATTATTTATGAAAGTAAAAATGTATTTTCATAATGGAGAGATCTTGTGGATACCAAGTATCAAACTTAGCATCGCCAATAAAGACAAAACAAAACCATCAGTATATGCTTCCTTGTATGATGTAATAGGAAGCACATAATATCACCTTCATAACATTCTTGCCAAATGTTTAACGTGGGTCGAATCATGAGGAAACAAATCCAGAATGTGGGCATTCTACAAGACAACTGACCTGAACTCTTAGAAAGTTTCTGTGTCTTGAAAGACAAAGAAAAAAAAAAAAAGGGAAGGTGATTGTTCCAGTTTAAGAAACAAAAGAGACATGACAACCAAATGCAAAGCGTGAAATGTCATTGGATCCCAGATTTTTGTGAGGATATGAAAGGCCATTGTGGGAGAACTGGGAAATTTGACTATAGACTGTGCGTAGACAATATTTAATAACCAATCTTAAATTTCTTGGACTTGATAATGGTATTGTAGCTGAATAGGTGAATGGCTGTTCCTTAGGAGATAGATGCTGAAATACTTAGGGGTACAGTATCATAAAATCTGCAAATTTTTTTTTAAATATGTAGAGGGAGGTTTTCAATTAGTGAATTAAAAATGTGTCCATTATGTTTGTAATAACTAAAATAGAAAATTACCTAACTGATAAGGATAAAATGGAATTTCAAATTATAAAAATGGCATTTTCTGGTCTGAGAACTATAAGAAATCATTTATGCCTCTCCAAAAGTCGAAGCTCTGCCTATCCCAAGGAGGAAATAGTTTGTTCATCATGATAATGTAGTCTGTAATTCGAGGTGGATCTAGTAGATAAACCAAAATGGTTTAGACCCACCAATCCCTCTCCTAGGTATTCATACCGAGGAAATGAAAACTTATGGTCACACAAAAACTCGTTAGTGAATGTTTATAGCTGTGTTTATAATCATCCCAAAAGTCCTTCAGTAGGTGAATGGGTAAATAAATGATAATACATCCATGCAATGGAGTACTACTCCACAATGAAAAATAATGAACTATTCATACTCGGAACAAGATGGGTGAATCTCAAAAGCATTTATAAAAAGTGAAAGAAGCCAGATTAAAATGTTGCATACTATATGATTTCATTTATATTATGATATTTTTGAAAAGACGGAACTATGTAACAGAATAAATCAGGAGTCAAACGGGTCAAAGTTTGGGGGAGGGTGTGACTACAGAGAAAAAGCATAAGGGAGTTTTTGGGGGTGATGGATCTGTTCTATGTCTGATTGTGGTGGTGGTTGCCCAAATCTATAACCAAAAACCAAACCCATTGCTGTCGAGTTGATTCCAACAAATCCACGAATTAAAATTCTTAGAACTGCACACACACACACACACAAATGATGAATATTACTGTATGTTAAACCAGAAAAAGGGTAGAATAAAATTATGTAACACTAGAATTTTAAAATTTTAATATTAACAAAAATATTAACCTATTATAAGAAATGTTGCTGTTATTGTTAGGTGCCATTGAGTCCATTCTGACTCTTATTGACCCTACGTACAACAGAATGAAACACTGCCTGGTCCTGTGCCATCCTCACAATGGTTGCTATGCTTGAGTATATTGTTGCAGCCACTGTGTCAATCCATCTCATTGAGGGTCTTCCTTTTTTTCCACTGACCCTCTACTCTAGCAAGCATCATGTCCTTCTCCAGGAACCGGTCGCTCCTGATAACGTGCCCAAAATATGTGAGACGAAGTCTTGCCGTCCTGGCTTCTAAGATGCATTCTGTGTCATCTGCATATCTCAGGTTGTTAATGAGTCTTCCTCCAATCCTGATGCCAACTTCTTCCTCATATAGTCCAGCTTCTTGGATTATTTGCTTAGCATACAGAAATAGGGTATATTTAAATGACATGGAAATGCAGCTTTATTACCATGTGTAAAAATTCATCAAGCTGTATACATTTATGTTTTGTGCACTTTTCAAAATGTATTATACTTCAATAAAAAGTTTAAAACATAAAGAAATGATTTATTTGCTCTAGTGGGTGTACTTTTTTAAAGATAAAAATAACATGTTGATTAAATAATACGTTAGCAATAGCCCCTGCAAGTCTGGAGTTAAGGCATAATTTCAGCCAAGTGTACTATTCTTTTTGCTTCTTTAAACTTTTCTTCATTTCATGGCAGAGTGACAGGGCATACCCACCACCTTCCTACATTCATGGCATAGAAACATAGACCATTCAAGTCATCTGATCCTCTCAGCTATTTATCATTTAGAATATCACATGACATCTATGTGTCTGCTGATATAGCACCTACCACTTCCCCTCACCATTTAAGAAGTTACATTATTATGAACAGTGCAAATTGGACTGGGAGTACTATTTGCCCAGATTTCAGTGTAGTGTCTAAGATTATTTGTAGATTCTCTAGCTGAGTAAGAATGCATTGCATCTTGCATTTATATCACGTTTTAAGTTTGTATTGGGAGAAACGAAGGGAAAGGAAATTTAGTGTTTATTAAATATCAAGCATTGTGCCTGGTGTTTTGCACTTGCTAATTTATTCAATTCTCACAATTAACAATTTAGGTCAGAGTATTATCCCCTTTTTTTAATGAAGAAAATGACTATAGTGACTTTTCCAAGGTTTCAGAGTTGAAAAATGGTGTAAGTAGGATTTAGGCCCAGCTCTACGCACCTCAGAAACAGAATTAGCAAGGTAATTGCTATCCTAGTCCCACTGCTGATGTCATAAGGCTTCCCAAATAAAAAAGTGGCCTCTGCTGTTAAGACAGTTACACAAGAAGATTAGCTGCTACTTAGGGGGTTGACAACACTTTGTTTTCTAACTGTACAATAGATTTTTGATCCTGATGTTTTATGCCTTTTAGTGAGGGCAGTGGTGGCTCAGTGTTAGAATTCTTGCCTTCCTTGTGGAAAAGCAGGGTTCAATTCCTGGCCAATGCACTTCATGTGCAGCCACCACCTGTCTGTCAGTGAAGGTTTGTGTGTTGCTATGATGCTGAACAGGTTTCAGTGGAGCTTCCAGACTAGGAAGGACTAGAAAGAAAAGCCTGGTGATCGACTTCTAAAAATCAGCCAGTGAAAACCTATGGATCACAATGATCAGATCCCCAACAGATAAAGGGAATGGTGCAGGACTGGCCAGTGTTTTGTTCTGTTGTGTAAGGGGTCGCTGTGAGTAGGGGACCTACTCAATGGCAGCTAACGACAATAACAAAAGTTTTGCCACATGGTTGGGTACGTAGAACTTCTGAGGAATGCGCAGGTCCCAAAAATGTGGGACATTCTCTCCCAGTAAGTGATTTCATCAGGGGTTGGATGAGGCCATTGATTATCAATACCATAGCACTTTGGAGGCCCAATATCTATAAAATCCCATTTCTTGAAATTCTCAGCCAAGATTCCACACAACGATGGAAATTTGTCCTCAAATGACAACCTCCTTACTACAGGACTTATCAACTCATACACCTGGATTTCTTCCATGGACCAATTCCAGCTGTCCTACCTTTTGATGATTTATTTCCAATACCTTCCAGGCTTTACCTAGGAACTCCACCATGAAAAGACAGCTGGAATGCTAGGGAGTTGTCATGGCAACCTCTAGACATCATCTTCAGAATGCCCCCTGGCTGTTGAGTCCAGATTTATCCCAATTATATTTATGTATGGAGGCGAGTTCTTGCCTAGACAACCAGACCCCAGGTAAATGGCTCTAATTTGTACTTACGTGGATCACTCTAACACTCCCAGCAGTGAGATTTTAGGGAACTTCTCTTGAATGTTGGCTTACTGGTGGCTGCTTGTCATATTTACATGGGCCTATAATTCAAATGGAGCCCTGGTGGCTCAGTGGTTAAGTGATATGGCTGCTAACCATTGGGAGGGGCGCATTTGTCTTTGCATCTTATCAGAGAAAAACTTAAGAGTTTATCCAATTGGTATGAAGGCATTTGATGAGAAATTTGTATCAGCTGCCCTTTTCTCCCCAAAGCGAAGTGGGTTGGCTGAGCACTTATTTCAGAATTATTTTTATCTCCTCTTTGTCTCATGATCCGTGCTTGAAACAATGGCAGCACAAAACCCACTGACGCAGTATCTGCTTCCAAGCAGGATGGCACTGGCTTTTACCCTCATCTTGTGCGGTGGGTGTTTGTCTAGCATTGTCGTTGCAATTTTTATTGCATCTCATGATGTGCACAGATGTGCTGGGTTAGCAACCCAAGAGGAAAAGAGACTGCTCAATATCCTCGTTCCCCAATGACACTACCTTATAGAATCACTTTCTGGGCTACCTCCTTTGGGATGCTGTAACCATTTAAAGTCTCTGGATTTTGGTGTTTTAACAAGGGTTTAATTACTAAGGTAAGTGTATGCACCTGCTAAGGCATTCCTAATTATTTGATAATGGTGCAATCTTTCTCAATACAGCCAGTTTTGTGGTGTAAGCTACACTAATGAAGCACACTGAGAGAACATATTCCCCCAATGTTGGGGAAGCTTATTTAAATTAAATAAATTTGCAAAGGACTGAATTTTTACCACTGGCCTCAACAATTATGCATCGCTATTTCATGCTGGAAGCCAATAGGCACTGTATCAGAATGAGGACGCTTCTTACTCCTTTTGCTCTTCAAAGCGTCTTTAAGTGAGATAGTGTCATCCTTAAAATTTTATCTTTTCCAAATTGCTTCACATACCCTGCCTTGTCCCATGCCTGTCTTTGAAAAAACTAGCTTATCTCTTTTGTTGTTCACTTGGCAACAACTGATAGAAGCACTGTTTTGACAATGCCGAAAGTTGTTGTTGGTTTTTTTTTTTTCCCCCACCTAATTCTTACCATTGCCCCATGTGGTCTATGGTGGTTTAGTAATAAGATCATTGCTGTAACATCTGCAAATTAGCACCTTGCATTGCAGCCTTTCTGGAAACTTGCTGATGGTTTGCAATTGCAGTAAGTCAGGGTTGACACTATATCCAAGTGTTTCAAACTTTGTTGTTTTGGGCTAAAAAAAGAAGGTTCCAACAGGCAGATGGTTTCCAAGCCCCTGTTAGGAGCTACGTTAGCGAAATGCAGCGTCTCATTTCTCCAGCACACACGTTCATGCAGGGCTCGAAGTTGCTTTGATAAGAATATATACTCTTCTAAACTGGTTCTATCACTTCTTCTCAGATCCTTTGTCATTTACTCTTTCTTCTGAAATATTTTGGGAATCAGATCAGTTCACTCATTTTCAGGAGGCCATCATTAACACAATTTTACGTGTAAAGATGAAAGAACTTCTTTAACCATCTAATTTTGATCACTTTTTTGTAAATGAAATTGATTTTGTAAAGTTTTCTGATGAAACAAGAGTATGACTTTAAATCCACCAATGACCTGCTGTCGAGATTGTAAACTGTTTACAAATGACAAGCAAGACAAATGAGCACTGGGCAAGAACACATACAAATTCAAAACTGTCACAAACAAGGATCAAGGGATTAATAGAGTGGTCAGGGACAGTCAGGACCCAACTTTGAAGCTGCTGAACGACAGCTTTGAATTGTGCCAGGGGTCAGATGCCTCACACGCCACCATAGTGACATCCAGCTTACTGCCATGCAGGTCTAGATTGTGCCGTCCCTGCTTTATCACACCATCTAACAGGGCTGGAGAATGCAGCAACTGGGGACCGCTAAGAGCAAAGCGGAGGCACTATGGGAGGGGCGCGGGTAGCAGAGCTGATAACTTGCAGTGCCAGGCAATTCAAAAGGCGGAGGGGGCCTCCCAGCTGATTCCTTGGTGTCCTGGAGATCTCTGTTATTAATGTGGCTGGGGGCATGTACTGCTGATAATTACCGCTAGCTGGAATAATTAATAAGAATAATTGCTCGGCTTGGAAAGGGAAAGGGAAGCTCTGGGAGGAGGAAGAAGCAGGCTAGAGGAGCAAGAGACTCCCCAAGCGCATTTATATAGACAGGAAGTTCAGCAGAAAGCATCCTGAGAATCAAAGAGTTGTCTGGATGCCAAGGGCAAAAGTTAAGAGATATCGAGTGAGGCCAAACTCGATAGTCTTATCTTGGAACGTAACAGAGAAGAAGCCTGTCATGGCTGCGGTGAAGGGTGACTCCCTTTGGAAATAGTAGGTGGAGGTTGTGAAAAAAAATACAATGTGAAGGGAATTACAAAGAGGCCTAAAATGAGCAGACAAGTCTGTGTTTCTGGTTTAAACCCAATAGTGCCAGCAGGAGAGCAGCAAAAAGGAAGAAGAGTAAGGAATGATGCCCCAGTGAGAGTTTGGGAGAGTTTATCCCAGCTTGAAGGAAGAAAAGCATCCATTAGAAATGAAGCATCAGTGTGGACAGTGTGTAAAATAACCACAGTTTTGATGTAATAGGGTAAATTTTCTCAACACCACTTACAGGGTTGCAACACAGTTCTCGACATTGTGCTTTCTACTTATTAGACTTAAATATTCCCCCCGAAGGCAGGACAAACATATGTTTGGCGAAACTTAAATAGGAGAGGAAACTGGACGTGAAAATTTAAGTGTGAGCAGCACATGGTGTCTGGCGTCCAGAGCTCTGTAATGACACACAGATCGAGGGAGCTGAGCCCAGGCACTGGGTGTTCACCATGACCCTCTGCAGGAGACAGGGCACCACGTGCAATGTTGCGTTATGAGATAAGAAAAGCACGTAGAAGTGAGAGGTGATTCCTCAGTCTTGATAGGAATCATACAGGAAGAGCAATTAAAGCCAAAAAAGATGGATTTACCAAATTATCCCTACCAACATTTGATGGTAGGCATTCCATGTCAATGGCTAATGCCGGTAACCCTCTGTCTGTGCAGCATAAGTGGATTACAGTCCTAAAACCGAAAGAAGGAAGGCTACTCAAATAGCCGATGATGGGAAGGGGGGGGGGAGGGAGTAGGGGCAGAGCAGGGAACTTTCCAAGGTTCTACTGCTGCACACAAAGGAGTTGATACTCCCCCCACCAAGTTCCTATCAGCTTGGGGTAGCGGCCACTGCTGGGTAAAGGGCTTGCATGCCCTGAAGACAGCTGTTGCTCATCCTGGGTTGAGCACCATTGTGTCCAGATGGCATTTAGAGAATTCCAAAGGGCAGAATACTAAATGATCAATGCTTTTTTAATCAGTGTGGCAGCAGGGGGATAAGAGAAGCAAATGTAAATCAGACTCCCAGTTTCAGACCAGGAGACAAGGCCAGGTAGTGCCCCTTCCAATGGCGGAAAGGACTAGGGGAAGGCCTAAGTCTAACAACTATGTTTTGAGGAAGTTTTGCCTACTCCAACCAAACATGGCTAAAACACTGAACTAGACCTTAAAGTTGGCAACTACTCTCAGGTGACCCCTTCACTCTCCTAGTTCTCCAATCAATGGCATTGGCGAGAGTGGAAGTCAGGGCATGGGGTGGAGTTGGTGGTATCTATCAGTAACATGAAGGGTCTGTGAAGTCCTTGCATGGTGCAAATGATTCACGCTCGGCTGCTAATCTAAAGGTTGGTGGTTCGAACCCACCCAGCAGCACTGTGGAAGAAAGGCCTGGTGATCTGCTTCTGTAAATATTACAACCAGGAAAACGGTAGAGCAATTCTACTGTCATATGAAGTGTTTATGGAATCCAACAAAAGGTTGATGTACTTGGCTGCTAACCAAAACGTTGGCAGTTCAAGTCCACCAGGAGGCTCCTTGGTAGAAAGGCCTGGAGATCTACTTCTGAAAAATCAGCCCTTGAAAACCCTATGGAGCACATTTCTACTCTGACACACATGGGGTCGCCATGAGTTGGAGTTAACCCGATGGCAACTGGTTCATGAAGGATCTTCAGAGTCCAGAGTAAATCCTGAGCATGGAAGTTGAGGCGGCGCTGCAGATTAAAAAGACATTCAACATTTCTCTCACAGCTTTGAAAAAGTGCAGTTGAAGAAGTGTGAGTGATTACTGGCACGAACAGTTCAGTTGGAGTATGTGGGGGCTGTGGGGACTGGGAAGTGGGGCAGGGGTGAGAGGGGAAAAGGAAGGAGTCAGAGTTTGGAGAGACCCTGACTCAGTCACTAAGAAAAAGGGAAGAATACAGTCAGCGTCTTTGCCATCCCATCTAGTTGTATAATATCCAGAGTCCTCATTTCCAGTTGGTGCATTAGCAGGAAGGAAGTGAAGCATTGAGAGAAAATTCTGTTAGCAGGGTGCAGCAGAAAGCACAAGGGCTTTGAGGTCAAACACATATAGGACTGAATCCTGGTTCTGCAGCTCACTCAGAGCAATCTTAGACAAGATACTTGTTGTTAGCTGTCATGGCAACCTCATGCACATGGAGATCGATCACTGTGATCCATAGGGTTTTTATCAGTTGAGTTTTTGGAAATAGATCACCAGGCCTTTCTCCCAGACAAGATGCTTAGCCTCCATAAAATGTGGACAACAATACTTACCTGATAGGATTGGTGTCAGAATTAAATATATAAATGTGCCTAGCTCATTTCCTGGCATATAATAGGTACTCAAAATACGTTATTTCTCACTCCCCAAACCCTTCCTAGACATTTATGGCCTTGCTCTCCTACTCTTTCTATTACCCTTTTCCCAGCGTCTCTGTAAGTGAGTAAATAACATACCTAATTACACAAGGTTTGATGAGAAACCCTAGCTACCTTGCCTTACAAGGTTTAAGCATCAAGTAATTTCTCTTTTCTTGTCATGGTATCTGCAATTGACACTCTTGTACAAGCAGGGTGGTGCCCTGGTCCATTCAAGATATATTTACTGAGTGCCTTGTAGGAGGAGTCAGGAAGCATGCCTGCTTCCAGTGTGACTGATGCCTTCGTCTTCTCCAAATACCAAGCCCAGAGCTGTCCCAGGGAGCAATAAATTGGCGGTGAATTCCCTGGTGCCACCCTTCTGAAGGGAGGCCTTCATATCGCCACAGAAGGATTGTGACTTATGGAGACAGTGGCAGGAAGAGAAGAGGATCATCCGCTAGTTTGATGAAGATCTTATCCTTTAACAGTAATATTTATGACATGCTTATTATATGCCTTAAATGTAACAAAGGAGATTTCCAAGGTTTTACTGCAGTATCAACTCATTTAATTCTCATAACAAGTCTAGGAGACAGAGATAATTATCATCATTTTATAGATGATGAAACTGACTACTTCAAGGCCAAGTAGTCTGGCTCCAGAGTCCTCCTTCTTGACCATGACAACAAGCAATCCCACCACCATCCACTCCTTTCACTACCATCCTTACCTACAGAGGGAGGTATGTGCATCTTATCTTCCCCACGTCTATACTCAGGCTTCTCATCAATGACTTGTCTTCCTTTTAAAGGCTTCTCTTAATGCACAGTTTTGTCTAATTCAATCCCTATTAAAATGTTACCTTGGGAGCAGAGGGTTTTGTCTACTGTTCTGCAATATTCTGGAGCTGGAATAACATGTTACCTTTGTTTAGGTTTTGGTTTCGATTGATGTCTCCTCTTATTTCTCAGTAGAGAGCACCGAAAAAGCTATACTCTGACTTGTCAAGAGACTATGTTCAGCCAAAAGGAAAACCTTTGCCATTTTCAAAGAGAGTTCTTTGGTTTAGACTGACTTTCAGACTGATATTGTCTCAAGCAATGCTCTGGCAGTGCTTCTGGGGGAGCAAAGGAAGAAAATGTGGACATCCCAGATGCCTTAGAATACATTTCACCCATGAGTGGAGCTGCAGGGCAATCTGAAGTCTCCAGGGAACTGATTCCCAAATAATTTTTTATTTGTTTACCTTAAACTTGGAGACTCTTAACAACAGTTCCCTTGGAGTTCCGCCATTGGCACTCAATCTATCCTTATCTTCTAGGGTTTGGGGCATGTCTCTTTCCAGCTATGTTAAAGCTGCATTATTTCCCAAATGCTTCAAAACTGAGCCAAATTGTCCCTCTCCCTGAGGAACAAACAAAACTGTGGCAGAGAAAGGCAGCTTTGAAATTTCCTCTCCCCATGGTTTCTCAGTGACCAAGCCACATCAGAGAAGACCAGACCTTTAGCCTTCTTGTCTCCCAGTTCAACTGCCTGGCTCAGGCCAAATAGGTTCTGGTCTACTTCTCTAGCTATAGGTGCTTTTCATTTCATTTCTGTTTGCTGAACTTGAGGCCTCTTTCCTTTTTCAGAATGAAGATTCAACCTTATAAAAGAAAAAAGAGAATAGTGATGTTATGAGTTTAGGTTCATGAAGCAAGGATAAAGTCTATTTCACTAGTCATGTTATCTCCAGTGTCTTGCAAAGTCGGTGTTCCGTGAATAAATGGAATCAGAAGACAAAACATTTTCTAAGGAATAGGGGAATAAACATTTCCACATACCCAATTAGAGAGGCAATGATTGGCTTAGTTACCTGAAAATATCTTCCTATGATCCTATCTTATCTTTTTTGAATGAAGTTAGTGGGTCTTCACCCGTACTTGAGGAACTATTTCTTTGAGAGCTAGGAAACTAAGAGCCGTGTACATGGGCCTCGACATAGCACAATGTGGTGAAAAATAGCCTGGACTGAAGTTAAAGTATTCTGTACATGGCTCCCATTCTATGGAGCCAGGGACAGATCCTTCTACCCCTAGGGGGCTCAGTTTTCTTCTCTTTAAAATGGAAGGTTTCATCTGGATGACCACCAACAATGAATCAGTTTGGATGCTTTCTGGCCCAAGTGCCTGACAAAGCAACTAGAAGTGACTTCAACAAATAATAAGCAGTCCAGAGGCTTCTGATGACTATATGATGTAGTACTCTTCTGCCATAAACATTCCTCCTTCCGTATTCTACCCCGGGTGATGTCACTATGAGACTATGCCTGATGTAAATGGGATACATTCCTAAGTCAACTCAGAAATGAAATGTGGTCTCTTTAAAAAAAAAAAAGCTTCAACATAGTAAAATAGTTACAACTTTGTGGGAGAGTTGTAAAATGGTTTACTTCGCTGAACTGTCCCAGATGGTAAGCATAAGGAAAGACTGTATATTAAAATGGCTGTATGGTGGATCTAGTTACAAATGTACAATACTTGCATAATGCATATGTGTGGAATAAACTTTGAAGAGCCTGGCATAGCCTAGGCTTCTGGCCAACGAATACTTATAATAATGCACAACACAAATACAGGCACATTTTTTTTTAGTGTATTAAGGGTAAAAGAACATCTAAAATCAGTGAGATGTCAAAAGAAAGTATGGTCATTAGAAAAGAAAAAAAAGGACTACTAAGTATGCAAAAGAAGGTAAAGAACATTAGACTCAACACAATGGGTAAGAGAAGCCAAATATTAAAATGCTTGTGAAAAGGTAATGGGTGTACCTCCCAGGAGGGAGACCAGTGGGAGGCATCTCCATTCACCTCTAAGACTGTCAGAGCCAGAGTCACTCAGGGAGAAAGAGAGCACAGACGTGTGGGAAGTGAAATGGAAAACTCCAGGGAGACTGATTTGTTTTAACCCAGTCACTCTGCTGTGCGCTTCAGGTCATACACGGTTAAGAGGGTGGAAAGGATAGGCGGCATGTATTCTAATGAGAATTCAATTAGCTCAAGGAAGCTCAGAAACCAGGTGTAAATTCCGCCGGATATTATAAGATACCTGAGGGAAACTTAGGGTTTGTAGCACGTCAGATCAGTTTTCGAGGAGCTGGCAGATTGGCAGCTGCCCTGCTGTCACCGAGGCTTTCCCTCGCAGGTCCAAATAATTGCCAGCCTTCAACTCGGAGCAAGTGTGACTTGAAACCCCTAACTGGGCTAATGCGGCCAGGGCCCCACTCTGCTCCACTGCTGCCACCCGTCTGGATGTTCAGGAAGTCTACTGCCACACGAGGAGCTGGAAAAGGTCCTGGGTTCTCTCTGGGACGTTTCCAATCAGTTAGAGGACTGGGTGTGAGGACAGGGTTTCCTCTGGGTGTTGGACAGCTGTGGTAAAATGATGCAGGACAGTCTGATTCAGGGCTAAAAGCAGCAGGAGCTTAATACCCACGAGGGCAGAGGATGAACCACAACGGAAAAACAATGTCCTGCTGAAGGGAAGTGCTGAGCTGGCCCCCACAGGGGCCACTCCCAGGGCCTTTAAGGACTTTATGTCTGCATGATTAGCCAGGATGAAGGGGCCAGCTGCAAACTTTAATTTCCTGATGACACAAAAGAACCATGGACAATATATAGACAGGATTTGAATTTGTAATAAGCAATGGCTTAATCCACAGCAAAGGATAGTGTAGACCAAAAACAAACTCATCAGGCTTCTTAGGTTCCCAATTCAAACATTTTTTTTTCTTTTAATGTGATTTGTTTCTGTTTTGTTTTAATTTTATTGTAGTAAAGCATACATAACAAAACATTTGTCATTTTAACCTTTTTTTAAGTGTACAATTCAGTGACACTAATTACATTCACCAAGTTGTGCAACCCTCACCACCATCCACTTGCAAATCAGGCATTCCTTACTGGGAGTTTTACTGCAAGCAATTTGTCTTGGAGGAACCATTGGGGTTGCTGTAGGAAAGAAGCAATCCACTCGTGCTCTAGGACCCTGAATTACTGACAAACCCCTCTGTTCTCCCAGCGAGAAGACAAACTCAGTTTGTATAACCATGTCTCTTGCATCTGGTAGGGAGAATAATCTGGAAAAAGGAATGAGCAGTTTATTCCACTGAGAATATTTTACCAGACACCAACCTTCTTTTACTGAACTTTGAGTCTTGAGACAGGAAGAGGGATTTTAAAAATCAGTGCTTTCTTTGCTCTTACAGACAAAAACACAGCATTTGAGGGTTTTTTTTTTTTTTCCCCCCAAGTACTGCTGGAATCAAATTAGCTGCTGGAAAAGAAATGCTCAACCTTCATCTTTGTTCTTTCGCTTTCAGCTTTAATCATCTTGAAGTGTTAAGGTGAATAATAAAGAAAAAGTTTAGGTCAACAGGAAGTGCCTCGTGATGGGGACTGGCTTTAATAGCAGTCTGAAAGCCACACAAAAGGGGCCAGATGTTCTGACAGGGCTCTGAGAAGCAAACGGGGTCTGGGAAAGGGAAAGAGGTACTTTACCAATTCTAAGAACCGGGCTTTTTGTGTCCAGCTCTTGGAGAGATTTCCTACCATGAGCTTTCCTCGAAGAAGCAAAAGATTAGAATGTTGTGCGCGTACAATTCAAAATTGTGAATACAACATGTTAATCTTACTGTTATGAAAACCACTGCCGAGTGAGCATTTACGCCATGCTGGAAACTTTACCTACAGTATCTTATTTAGTTATTTGCATGGCAAGCCTATTATTCCCCATTATTCCCATTTTACGTATGAGTCAATTCAGGCTAAGAGAACTTACTTGACTGTTAAGTGTGGCAGCTAAAATTAGAACCCTGGACTGCCTGACTCCAAACCGGTGCTCCAGCTCCCTTGCCGTGACAGAAATCAAAGGCAGAAGTCGTAGAACAACACTCGGAGCTCCATTATGACTGCCTTATTCCTGGGATCTGACTTGATTGGACATCACCCCATTACTAAAATAAAAAATCTGAAGTACCAGTGCAGTGTAAACCTCTTGAGTTATTTATCCAGCTCCTCCTACCCACCACAGTCCCCTCCCTCCAAGAAAAAAAATAATAATTCTGTTGGGTTTCCCTTTTCACCATTTTATTCTGGACTTTGTTACTGTTACAGTGTTTACAAAATTCCTTAGTGTAGCTCCAGGGAAGGAAAGCAATAGGAGGGCATCCAGTGCTGAAAGAAAGCACCTCAGAGAAGAACTCAGCCCTGGGCTTTTTTTTTTTCTCCCCCTTTTTCAAACACAAAAGCAATGGGGACAATGTGCTTATTGGACAAAAAGAAAATCCTTCTGTATATTTGTGTTGTTGTGAGTCAGTCTTTGGAAGCCATGGTCAAGCTCTAGTGCTCAGAAACTCTACCCTGCATTCTTCTCTTTGGCACTGTTGATGCCTCAAGGCTGGAGCCAGCTGCAGGGAGGCTTTCCAGCTGCCAGGACCTGGATCTGACGGCCTTCTGGGCACAGCTGTTGGAGAGATGGGCTCTATTCCAAGAGGGCTGTGTCAAGCAGTGACGGGATGGGTGAGGTTCAGAACTAGGTGGACCCCATCCTCCTATGTTCTCCTTTCCCTGAAATGTACTTGCCTCTTTGTCCAGGAGTTCTGCCTATCTTTGGCTTCTCCTTAACTTTCTGTGCAAATTTGTCCTCAAAACTGCCTCAGCGCAGGCTGCTCGGGCATCCTACTGGGGAGAACTTTGCTATGTGTAGGCAACCAGCCTCTGAGTGTTTCTGACCAGTAATATTCCTCAGAATGATGCTGGGAACGGTCTCTGAGAGTTGAGGGTTGTTATAGCCTGAGCTGCCAGAGCCCAGAACCCTCCATCCATCCTTCCTGTCTAGTACAATTGAGCTAATTAATACGACTGGGGAACAGTGGAGCTGCTCATGGGAGCCAAGAAAGTGTTGGGGGTCCAAGACAAATGACTCTTGGCTCATGTTGCTAGACAGCTTAAGTTTCAGTTTTGAAAATTACTTCAGTTTTGCTTAAATCATCTTCTGTGCCAGGCAGCCAGTTCTGGGAACTGATGCATGACAAAGCCACCCCATCTGCAGTGAATATTCTATCACCTTTATTTGACCCATAGTAACTGGGGAGGAAGACAGTTTGTCCACACCCTGCCCAAGGCATTGCTGAAAGAGGTGAGAGAGGGAGCATGCGTGTTATCACACTGGTTTGCCCAGGTAAGAAAGAGCAAAGTAATCAAGTTAAAACTGCATTTCAATTTCCTCCTCGGAAGAATGTGTTCCTAAGTGAATTAATGCGTCGTTCCTTTTATCTGAAGATCTGTGGTAGCTCATATCTTCTGAAACAAGTCTGATGTGCTTAGTTTCAACAGAAGTACATGACCAGGCATTATTTGAAAAATAGCAAAGTAACTTTACAAGATTTTAAGAGAAAAATTTATACCTATTTTTATATTGTTTTGAATCACTGACGTAATGGTATTCATCATGCAGAAAGGCAGCATAGTCAGACATACCAGGGTTTGAATCCTCCAGCTGCCACTTGCCATCTGTTTGAGCCAAGTATGTTACTTAATCTCAGACTCAGCTTCCTCACTGGCCAAATGAGGGTAATAATAATACCTACCTCGTAGGATTGTCATGTGGAGCCAATGAAATAATGAATGTATTAAGCACTCAGCCCAGAATTTGCTTTACAGTAAGTGTTCAATAACCACGTTGTAGTTCAGATAATATCTACCTCAGATAATGGTAAAATTAAACATGCCTATGTATGCTAAGGTTCTTGTGCATAGCAGGTACCACAAACATTAGTACTCTCCCCTTCCTTGCAACAGTGTGGAGGTTAGGTTTCTTGAAACATTCTACCTAAGGCTACACTTACGTTTACTTTCTATACTTTAGCCCATTTTGTTGAAATATTCTTTGGATGTTAGCATTCCGTCTACCTACCACTTTTAAATCAATGTCCCTCCTGAAGGAGCTGAATTTTGTTCCACATACAAAAAATAAGCAAATTCAACCACAAATTCAGGATTCAGCAAACCTACTGAGGGCAAAGCGTGTGACCCTGTGCTGGGGATTTCACATGCACCACATCACCCAGTCCATCTTATTCAGGGCTATAAACCAGAGTCCTCTGCTTGCCCCTCAGGCCCCAGAAATCTCTTATAAGAAAGAGTATATACACAGGCTTGGCTATATGATTTATAACAGTCCTTCCGTATTCCAAGTCATGGGGATAGGAAGAAGACACTAAATGCCAAGGTTTTAAAGACAGTGCCTCCCAGAAATGACCATAAATAGCAGCTCAGGAGGCCACTTCCATGAAGGTAGGCCCGTTTAGGACTAGGGGCTAGTACAGCATGAGCTTCTCATAACTTGATTCAAGTGCAATAAGCGAGAAGTAGGGAAGATGACCAGTCAGTGTGAGAAAGCCAAGCGTAGATCAGATAACCGCATTAAAAAGATGAAAATGTCCAGCCTGCTAAAATCCTAAAAAGGAGTCTGGAGAGACCCCTAAAATCATAACTAAGAAAGTGAGGGAGCCCTGAAGCTTTAACCAGATGTTCCTATGATATGAATATGTTAGTAAATTTTCATCCTAGCAATACGGCTTCCGTATTGATCTTTTGCTTTTATTAGTCAGTGCTGCTAGAGATTAAATATTGTCTGGAAGGAAATACAGGCTTCTTTCTCTAGAAGGCTCTTCTCAGTAACCCAGTGTTTGTTATCGCAAAGCGCATGAGGGAGTTGGTAATGAATTGCACAGCAGAGCAGAGTCTCAAGTCTATAAAAAGAGTTATATAAGGGGTAGCCTTATAGAGAATAACCTCATTTGGAAAGCGAGCATTGTGTGCCGTGCCGAGTAGGAAACCTATGGAGAGCTGTCTGAAACAGAAATAGACACGAGTATTTATGACCAAGAGCACCAAGCACAATATACAGTGCTGAACACTTAATCTATGGTTAGATTTTACTCCAGATCCACGCTGAAGTCAGCAGAATTAAATCTTAAAGTGTATTTCAGCAGCCTTAAATCCTTCTGATACTGTTAGCAGTGGCAGGGTTCCAAAATGCATTCTGTTAATAAGACAGTAAAGTATAAAATCGAGTTATCTCCTTCAAGGAGAAAAACAAAGAGTAAAGGAAACGAGTCTTGTAAAATTACATTCCCAGCATTCAGCCTTTTCTACCTGAGTTCCTTTCAATTGATTCTTTTACTACCAGACTATTCTCCCTGACAAATAACAGAAAAAAAAAGGGAATTCAACCCCCTCCCTTTTTTTTTAACTATAAAAGCAATGGTACCCCTGCAAAAAGGCTTAGTATTTTTTCTTATCTTTACAGGTTAGAGGAGGTTAAGGTTTTGCCAATCAGCTTGTAACATGCGTATGAAGTCTCCTTGGGGTAGCAAAAAGAATTCAGCAGCTGTCACCTTTTCTTTCTCACTTAACTTTTGGTCTACCTGCAGCTAAAAGAAATTTATGCAGCACACTCAGGGATGTTGTTCCAGTCCCCAAGGCAACTCCATTAGCTTTCCAGAAGCAGCATCAAAAACTTAGTAAGCCACAAAAGAGAGAAACAAAGAGAGACAGAGAGAGGGAGAGAACCCACTACCAACACCGTTTGAACACATAACACTGAGGTGAAGCACCGGATGGGCTCAAATGCGCGAAGTCAAAATGAAGCTTAAACCTCCATTTTGTCATCTGCTCTCACATCCCAGAGTTTCTGCACATATGGGATGAGAGACCACCCACAGCTCTGAGATCCCTGCAGGGCACCATTGGGTGAGTTAAGTAATGAATTTTAACGTTAACTCAGAATTTCTTTGCTCTCGTGAGTTTCAGTCAAAATCCTTCTTGATGTGTCCATACGTATGACTGTTGGTAATTTCATGACCTTTACGCCATTTTCCCCCATCTAGGAGTTCGAATTACGGTGTTGGTGAAGAATATTGAATATACCAGGAGCTGCCAGAAGAATGAACAAATCTGTCTTGGAAGAAGTACAGCCAGAATTCTCCTTAGAAGCGAGGATGGCCAGGCTTCGTCTCACATACTGCTAATATGTTATCAAGAGGGACAAGTCCCTGCAGAAGAACACCATGCTTGGTAAAGTAGAGGGTTAGTGAAAAAGAGGAAGACCCTCAACGAGATGGATTGGCACAGTGGCTGCAAAAATGGGCTCAAACAACAATGACTGTGAGGATGGCCGGGGACCAGGCAGTGTTTCCTTCTGTTGTACATTTGTTCTACTGTCACTGTGTGTTGGAACTGACTTGACGGCACCTAACAACGAGGAGTTAGAAAAAGATAGAAACTCTCTTATGTTATGGAACTAATGTGATACAAGAAATTGAGCTGTAGCAATCCATTGGGCAAATACAAAAATACATGAAAGTATAGGTTTATACTCCACTGGAAAACCATCTTATATTTAGTTAAAAATTTAATACAGTATATTTATGTTTCCCCTCTCAGGTGGCATGGGATTTTTTTCATAGGTGAATTTGGTTTGGTTTCGTCATGTATAGGTAAAAAAAAACACCTGTTATATCTATATGTAATCCTGTATATTTGATAGCACATAACGTAATGTCTTGGAACAAAGATGTATATGTGTGTGTGTGTATTTTACCACACAGAACTACAAAATTGAGGAAAGCAAACACATAAAATTTAATTTCTAATTAAGCCTATGATTAGAACAAAAAGACATGGAAATCTTAAGATTTATTTCTGTTGAGCTAAACAAGATAGGTAAATTATTTCAGAGACTTTTCTTATATAACTGCGAAAAGTCAAACCTGAAAAAAATTTCATTCTTCACCTCTAATTTTCCTGGATTCCATGCAGATCCTCGCATTCCTGTATGACATCAGAGTTAACATTTGTAGACCATTATTTACCCAATTCACCCAAAGTAATTAGACTGGGAAGATGTCATGTCTTTTTGAAGCTGATTATAATCTAGATGGAAATCTGAGAGGTGCCCTCTTTTACAGCAACCCTATAATACATCTTGTGTACCTTCTACAAATGGTAAGTCTTGTTTTGTTTTGTTTTCTCTTCACGGCTTTATTTTGAGAGAGTGCTATTTGAAATCAACCCCTTTCCTCATCTAGCCTCCTGGTTGTATCTCTACTATAGCACCTATCATCATCTGCCTTGATTCAAGTTATTTCTGTAAGTGACTCCCTGCTAAATTGTGAGCTCCTGTATTACAAAGTTTGGGTTGTCATCACTTTTTATGTCCCCTTCAGTGCCTATGACTTGTTACTGTTGCTAGTTGCCATCAAATAGATTCTGACTCATGGTGACCCCATGTTTCAGTGCCTAGAATGGTTTCTTCATATAAACTGTCCTGAAAAATTTTACCTTCTCTAAAAACTGGGATTTAAATCCATCCTTAGGGAATGGTACGAAGATGAATGAGCAAAGGGCAGAAAGACACTCTAATGATGTCAGAGATGGAGCAAACACACATCTGGTCCTGGACCCTTGATATGGGGTGTATGTAAAACCAAATTAACCTCCAGAGAGTTTAGCAAATTAAGTGAAGGGTTTTCACCCTCCAGGTGGCCCTGGAGAGATAAGGAGAGTGAGGAAAGGAAGAGATGTTGCTGTCAACCCCAGTGTGATTAAGCTAGTCTCCCCTCAGTCTCCATTCTTCCATCCTGCATTGTTTCAAAACAATAAGAGAGCCAACAATTTGCAGTTGACTCCAGGTGCCCACGGCTGTGGAACTCCTGCCATGTCAAAGAGAGATGAACCATTTTCCCATGAACAACTCTGAGCCGCGTAAGTGTTGTTCCAATCCCACTTGTAGTGGCTTATGTTGCCTATCTTTGTTCCTGATGCTACGGTCCTGGTGGCTCAGTCAAGTCTCTACTTCTATGCACCACATGAGAGGGCCCGTAACTGCCCCAGGAAGTGGTGAATAGGAAAGCACAGAGGCCTAGAAAGAGGACCTGTTGCTGCATCTTGATGCTATCTGAGATGTTTCCATTATAACTCGCATCATTCTGCAGTGACAAAATGCTATCTCATCTTGAGATGGTCCTAGATTCTTATGCTGCACCACCTTATTGCCTTATGTTACTGTTTCCTTCTTACCTCCTCCCCAGATGGTGAGGGTCTCAAACATTAGGTCTCAGGAGACTCTCTAGGGAAACTGGTTAAAATCCTGAATTCTGGGCCTTCCCCCTGGAATTTCTGATTTGGCAAGTCTGGAGTGGTATCCAGGGATCCACATTATAAGTATATAGTTCAGCTTAACAAATAAGCATACATTTGTTCATCGAAAGTACTGGGCTAGTTGCCGGAGATTAAAAAATTGAATGAAACTTGAGTCCATCTTGTCCTCAAATAGCAAACAATTGGGGACCAAAACGAATTACCATTTTTGATAGTTAATGTTATGTGTCGGTATAGGTTACGGCACCCAGTTGTTCAGTCAAACACTAGTCTAGATGCTGTTATGAAGTAATTACATGTGATTAAATCAGTTGGCCTTAAGAGAAACAGATTACCCTCCAATGTGGTGGAACTCTCCCAATCATTTGAAGGCTTTAAGACCATACAGATAGTTTCCCAGGGTATATTCTTCCTCTAGACTATAAGCAGAGATTTTGCCAGAACTCCCTCACTCTTTATTCTTCCTGTCACCTGAACTACAGATTTTGGGACACAAGACTGCAGGAATCTCCAGCCTGTTGCCTAACCTGTGGATTTTTGACTTGCCAGCCCCCCTTAATCACACAAGCCAATTCCTTAAAACAAATTTCTCTCTCTCTCCCTTCTAGATATATTATCTGTCTGCCTATCTGACTGGTTCTGTGTCTCTGAATCTGACTAAAAATCCATCCTGATTTAGACAATGGATCACCCAGTTAGTTCAATTCTCTATCTTAAAAAGGATAAATAAGAACTTAAGGTAGAAGGTCATGGTTTGTCCTTGATGTCAACCTTTCCTATAAATATCTTAAGTTTTCTAACTAAGCCTAATGGCCTGCTGTCCATGCAGGCACACTGATAACAGGTCATGAAGGCACGGCAAAGATCTTCTGGCCCTGTCTCTTTGCATCACAGATTAGGAAACTGAAGCCCTGAGAGGTTAAGGGACTTGTAAAAGGTCCCTGCTTACTTTGTAGCAGAGCTCACACCAACATCAGACTTTCCCACTCATTGTTTTTCCCACACCAGCATATTGCTAGGAATAAGGTTGTGCATTAGTCCATTTATTAGTTAATTCATTCATTCTACAAATACTGACCACCTACCATGTGCCAGGCCCACAGCTTTGCTCTGAGCATTTTAAGTTGAGTAAGACCCTCTTTCTCTCCTCATAACCTTATAATTTAGTGGGATAGAGATAAGAAAACAGATTACATAAAGTCAACTTCCTGTGATTTTTGTCATTAATATAGCTCTTATATGTGTTAAGGGAAATCCTTTCATTGTCTCCAGGCATGATTTTCAGACTTAGGTCATATCCTCCCTGACCTTTTGCCTCACTGTCTAATCAATCCGAACCTTTTCAGGCAGGCCTCCCATAGTAGCAAATGTATCTATCAGGCCTATGTTCTTCCTTTCGTTGTGGAGATTCCACCACTGTTTCTTTCTTAAGAGGAGGCAAGTTGCTCAAAGTGTTTCAAGGACTGATGCTCCATGATTTGGTACAGTGTATAATAAAGCTTTGGTTATGCTTCTCTACTTGACCTTCAGATGATGGCCTTTGGAACTGCAGCAGCTCTTCGGAACCATGACTCTCGGACCTTCTCCTAGCTCCCAGCAGAGCTCGGGATGATTATTGCAGGCAGAGTTTGGATGTCATTTTCCCTACATCCATCACCTTCCATTGCCATGCATGAAAGCACATATACTCTGCCCACTCACAAGCATCTCAAGATGGTTCTAGAGTTCATGTATCTTTATTTGACATTTTGAAACAAAAGATCTCAGTTGAAATTGTAAATTTGAAAATTTCACTGAGGACTTGCCCTTCCCCCCTCCCAGAGAACAAATCCTTTTCTTCCAATTAGCCTTCTTAGATTACCAGAGAGACAGTTTTAATTCCTGGCCCTCCTGAATTTTAGCCTTCCCTGGCCTAGCCACTTCCCTTAACAGCTGACTTTGTTAATGAGCTCATCTTCTGCCTTAACTCCTCAGCCAAGGCAAATCCAAGGAAGCAAATTGCACTTTACAGTTATAAAACCTAACACTTTATCCAACAGGAATCAGAGTACCCTGAAAGAGCTCACATTTGTATCATAGTGAAATGTCAGTGGCTCAGAAAAACAACTACCCAAACCCACAATGAACCACTCTTGCCACCTTCAAGGCTGCTAAATTATTTTGCCCTTATGTATATGCCACTTAGTAGTTTTCAAAAATGTTCATAGTTTGTCAGCCAAGTAGAGGGTAAATTTTCATAGAACAGGGACTACATATTTTATTTTCTCTCGGAAAAACTAATACATACTCTTTGAACACAGTAGAAGCATAATAAATGTAATCTGACTAATGATCCATTTTGTCCTTTAAATTCCAGTAGTAGCAACCATTCCATTACTTGTTGAGTGACTATTGTGTGCCTAAACCTGGTGTATGTGTTGTGCGTGATAAATCAGATGTGTTTGATGTAGTCCCTGTACTCAAGCATTTTGCAACCTTATTGAAGAGGAAAGCATAAATGAAATAATTGGAATAAGAGATTTGGAAGGACCTTAAGGACTAGTCCAACTTCACTGCAGTTGACATTACTGCTGCTCACCAATATTTCTGTCTACCCTCTCTTTATGAGTACATGGGAAATTGCATTTTCCAAACCTCTTGATTACATGATTTACTTTGACTAAAAAAAATGTGAGTGGAACTGTGTCCGTAGGAGCTAGAGCATGATTCTCCATTCCTGTTCCTTTCCTGCTGTAGCAATTATGGAGGAGGTTTCATGGTGAAAGGCAGAAAGTTTAAATCACTAAGTATGGAGTCTGGAAGACAGATTCCCTGCGTACCTCCAGGAGCCTTTGCATGAGCTAGAAAAACAATTTTTGTTGTGCTAGGTCATTGAGATTTTAGGGCTATCTGTTACCACAGCATAACCTAGCCTATCCTGACTAACATGCCCTTCATTTTATAGATGGGAAAATTTAAGTGTTAACCTGTGTAGTATTGAAACTCAATGTATTAAGTGTTAAATATAACTATGGACTAGAATGGCTGAAGAATGTTTTATGCAGGATCTCTTCGTTGCCTGTGTATGATTAATCCTGGGGAAGTGGTTGTGGTACTGGTAGTGGTGATAATGTTGATAATGATGAGACATTCCCCATCAGGAGAAGACAGGAAGAAAATGGATACCTAATTACAGCAGAAATAGTCATAGTTTACTAATGGATAACTATTGGTGCTAAGCATTTTGTTTGCATTCTTTCACTTATCACAATCATCCCTATGAGATAGTTATGATGATTATTTCTATATCTTAAAAGAGGAAACTGAGGCATAGAAAACTTCACTCAGAATATCTGGAACTACTTCATTGATAGATTCCTTCCCAACGTCTTCTCTAACTGAGGCTTAGAGGTGTCCCTCCAGACTCTTATCTTCCCTTATGCACTCAATTCCATCCCATCGTTTTCTCCGGGCTCTTGTCCTAATAGCTGTCCCTTCTTTTTTCAGTATTGTTTACTGCTCCATCTCTACTACTTCTGTCCCATCACCCTATAAACTAGGCAAGTAACTTCTGATTAAAAATAAAAAGTATTTTAAAAATGAATGTAAAATCAAAATAACTGACTGTACCCTGATTTGCCTTCAAGTTATCATACTCTCTCACCACTTCTTTGGAACCAAACTTATTTAAAAAGCTGTCTGTACTCTCTGTCTTCATTTCCTCAATACACCATAGAAACTTCCCTGGATGAGTTATCATGGACTTCCTGGTTGCCAAATTCAATGGATGAAATGAGTCCTGGTTACTGAACCTATTGACCAAGACTAACTTTGGCTTTTCAGCCCCGACTCTCTTCTAGATCCCTTTTTACTTTTGTACTCCCCTTTCTTAATTGGCTTTGAAGATTCCTCTTTCTCTACTGGCCCCTTAAATGGTGGTCCCATAGTTGAATCCTCAGCCCTTACTCTTCTGATCCTTCATGCACTGTGAGGACAACCTCCTCCACTCCTATGGCTGTAACTATATGTCAGTATGTTAATTACTCCCAAATTTATAGATCTGGTCCAGTTATCTCTCAAGAACTTCATAAATCTGTATTCCACCCCTCTATTCATATGCCACCAAGGAACCTTGAATTTAATAGGTCAAAAAATAAATACATAAACTCATTCCTTGCTGCCCTAAACCTGTTCCTTCCCCAGAACTCCTTATCTTCATAAATGACTCCTGATTCCTCAAACTGAAAGCCTGCAAATCTGTTTTCCTCATCTTTTGCTGTAATTAGATACCATATCCTGAATGAACCACCTAAATAGCTCTCAGTGTCTACCCCTTTTTACCATTCCTGCCCCTGGTTTAATTCAAGACCTTGTCATCTTTCATCTTAACTAGATCATCTCCTTAATCCGAGTCTAGACTCCCTCCAAACCATTCATCACACTTCAACAAGACGAATCTTTTTCTAAAATTCCAATACGTTCATATTATTCCTCTACATTGTTCAAAGACACCTCATAATCTTCTGGATAAAAATCAAAATGCCTTAGCAGATACACAAGGTCCTGATCCATGAGCAGGTCTCTGGCCTATTCTGCTGCTACTCCTTTCTTCGTGCTTAGCCTCTACTCCCAGCCCCCAGCCAAGCCAAAGATGTTCTGGCTCTGGTGTAAGCTATTTAGGTGGTTGATTCTCTCTTGTCTTCATGATGTGGTCTCTTCTGCCTAAAATACCCTTCACTTTTCCCAGAAGCTTCCTTAGGTATATTTCACCTGGAAAACCTTCAAGTCCCAGCTCAAGGGTCGCTTCTATTGTGAAGCCTAGGTGCTCCCATGTCAATGCCCTTACAGGACCTGAGCATGTGTTGGTTATGGTGCTATCATATTGCACTGTGATTGTGTGCACATCCCTCTCCCAGCTAAAAGTCAAGATCAGTGAGAGTAGAGTCTGTGTTACATTCCTCCTTATGTCCCTGTGCCTAGAACAGTGATTGGAAAACAGTAGATGCTCAGAAAATATTGTTAAATAAATAAAGTAGTAATAAATTATATGAAAATTACTTGACATTTTGGGTTGATTTCCTTCTACAAATTAACGTTGTTGTTGTTTTTTACATGATGATCTCATAGCTTGCTTCCAGCTCTCGTCTCAAATATTGTTTGAAAGACTACCAGCTTACCTATTTTCACAATAGATATAAGACTAGACCATTGAATGTCCCTGGGTGGCATAATGCACAAAAATAAAGTCAGCACATCGTCATCAAGATTTATAGAATGCCCACTCTATGTTCAGAGTCCTGTAGTTAGGAGAAAAACAACTTGGCAAACAAATAGACTTCTTCTTTTCCTTTGCTTAGCTCAATCATAGCTTAGAAGTTGCATCTAAACCACAGGTGGGTATAAAGACAGCGTGATCTTCGAGGATTACTGATATGTCTAAGATGCAGGCTCTCTAATTCAACCTGTTTTCTGGATGAGTGGAGCACACCAAATTGATGAAACTAAGAGAGCTAGATGTACTTCTGTTTAATAAGGATACATCAGATTGGATCCCATATTTTGATTTTTTTGTCATAGTACTATAAATTCTCTTTTTTCATTTTCTCAATCTCATTAACTTCATTCTCCGTTGCTTCATTATTTTCAGAACTGTCTTCTTGTAGCTGCATTTTTTTTCTGACTCACTAATCTGTCAGCTGTTACAGTATTTTAAATTATACTTTTCCAATATTTCTTTCCTTGTCATCATTTATTTTTAATTTACTTGAATATATTATTTCTATGATGAAGCATAAGATTAGCTACTTGTGATATGCAGTGCATACTTACCAAACTTTTTACAGAGCCTTTGCCTCTTGAGTCTCAAAATGCAGTGCAACTTTTCTACTCTGCCCAGATTTATGCAGAGAAGAGGCCATTAGGAAGAACTTAGACTAATGTTGTAGGCTCTGAAGCCTGGACCTCAATTCGTTATGGCCATAGAAAATCTAGTTGTTCCAATTTTGAGCCTTTGTGTTTTAAATTGCTACTCTGAACAGCCCTGGAATCCCAAAAAGCATTCAGAAGGTAGTATCTTGGTACAAAATGTCTTCAAGGTCATAACTACAATTAACCAATCCTCTGGCATCAAGTGACATGGTACATGGTGAATACCCTTAATGAGGGGACATGGTAGGTAACGAGGCAGAGGTTTAAAAGAAATTAACCATGGAAGGAGTGGGTGTTCTGGAGAGTAACTCAAACTGTCAGCTGTACTAGAACTCAGGCTGAATTTCAGGCTCCAAGTGCTCATGTTATTTGTGATTCGTAGTACAAGCCTTACTGAGAATCTGGTGTAAAAGATGGACTTCTCTGCCTCCATCCCCTGGCCAGGGGCTGAGAAAAGCAAAATAATGATAATAATAACAGGCAGGTAACATTTTCTGAGTGTTTACTATGTGCTGACTACCATTCTAAATACCTTAAACATATCAGTTAAGCTCACAACAATCTCTGTGAAGTAGATCCTTTATTATTCCCATTTTTATAATGAGTAAACCAAGGAGTGAGGATAAAGCAAATTTCCCAAGGTCACACAGCTATTAATATGTGGTGGAGTCAGGATTTGAACCCAGGCTTTCTTTCCCCATAGCCCTTGGTCTTAAGTACTACATAAACAAAAATATTGGGGAAACATATAACTAAGGGGAATATTAAAAGAGCAGTTCCTCCTCTTCTCCCCAATCCCTTAACATAAGAATGCCTCAGTCTTTGGTCCTCTTTCCTTCTTCACTTACACCCACGTCCTTATGGATCCCAACCAGTCACATGGCTTTGTTGAACATCTCTGTGCTGACGAACTCCCAACTTACATCTCCAGTTAGACCTCTTTCCTGAACTCCAAACTCATACGTCCAGTTGCCTTCTTGACAGCTCCACTTGGATGCCAAATAAATATCTCAAACTCAACGTGCCCCACACTGAACTGATCTTCCTCCACAGTCCTGCTCCTCCCATAGCCTTCCACATTGCAGCTGATGGCAACTCCATCCTTTCAGTTGTTCAAGCCAAAAAAACCTGGGAGTCTTTCTTTACTTTTTTCCTTACACTCCAAACCAATCTGTCAGTAAATCCTGTTAGCTTCAAAATTTACTCAGAATCTGGCCCTTTCTCATACTCTTCTATGAAACCAGCCTGGTGCTGATCACCCATGCCTCTCACTCTGAATTACTTCAGTAAGTTCATAACTGGTACAACACTATACGTTTACAGTTTATTCTCTAAGAGCAGAGTGATCCTTTTAAATGTAAGTCAGATCATGGCAACCCTCTGGTTAAAACTTTGCGATAGCTCCCGTCATGGATTGAATTGTATCCCCCAAAAATATGTAGATCAATTTGGCTAGGCCATGATTCCCAGTATTGTGTGACTGTCCACCATTTTGTCATTTGATGTGATTTTCCTATGTGTTGTAAATCCTACCTCTATCATGTTAATGAGGTGGGATAGGCGACAGTTATGCTAATAAGGCAGGACTCAAATCTACAAGATTGGATTGTGTCTTAAGCCAATCTCTTTTGAGATATAAAAGAGAGAAGCGAGCAGAGAGACAGGGGGACCTCATACCACCAAGAAAAAAGTGTCAAGAGCAGAGCCTGCCCTTTGGACCCAGGGTTCCTACACAGAGAAGCTCCTAGTCCAGGGGAAGATTGATGAGAAGGACCTTCCTCCGGAGCTGACAGAGACTGAAAGCTTTCGCCTGGAGCTGATGCCCTGATTTTGGACTTGTAGCCTACTAGATTGTGAGAAAATAAATTTCTCTTTGTTCAAGCCATCCACTTGTGGTATTTCTGTTATAGCAGCACTAGATAACTTAGACAGCTCCCAATTTCACTGGTGGTAAAAGCATAATTTTTATAATGGTCTATAGGACCCTGTGTAATCTGCTTCTCTCCCAAATTGTCCTGAGATCATATTTTTCCTCCTCTTCCTTCCCCCTCCCTCCCCTTCCTCCTTATCCTATCTCCCTTCTTCATTGTTGATTTACTCTATAACACAAGCTCTGGAATAAAATGGAGTTCAGTAGTTTGTAGTGTCATTAAATGAAACTTGGATTCCCTTTTGGCTGAAAAACTTTCCACTGAGTCTTGAAAGCAAGAGCTGTGGGCCTCATCCTTGACTACTCCCTCTCCATTGCTCTGCATATTCAGTTAGTCCCAAGTCCATGACAAGATTCTCAAGTCTGTTAGTTCTCTCCATCTCCACTACTGCTACCTGGGTGCAAGCCAGCCTCCTCTCCTACCGGGATCACTTCAACAGTCTCCTGACAGATTTCCCTTTCACTGGCCATTCCCTCTATCCATTCTCCACCCTGTAGTCAAACTTATATTTCCAAAAGGCAAATCATCTATCATTTCTCTGCTTTAAAATCTCCATTGTATTCTCATTGTTTATAGTTCCATTCCTTACCTTTTTGGATCAGAGAACCCTTGGAAGTCTGACAATATCTATGAATTTTCCAGAAAAGTGCAAGTAGGTACCAAAGTTTACTTAAATTTCAGTGGATTCAAGGATGTTCTGAAACTAGCTAGGGAACTATTCAGAGTCCAGGAACTCTAACTTAATGAACCTTGGGCTATAGGAGAGTCCATCAAGGTTCTTCAATATCTGGTACATGCCCATCAGCAGCCTCGTATCCCACCCTTATATTCACTCTTCTGGACCTAGTGCAAATGGAATATTTCCTAATCCTCTCAGGAAATCAATCATTCTCTCTTCTCTGCCTCCAAAGCGTTCATAGCACTTATCACTTTAGGCTATCATTTCTAAATGTTTTTGCCCCCTCTATCTCTCATTCCTTGAAGGGAGGAATAATATCTAATTTTATATTTCTGTCAGAAATATTTTCTGAGTGACTATATCAGAGGTTAAAAAAAGGATGTGTGGTGATTTCTCTGTTAAAGACTTATTCAACCTGGCTTCTTCCTGGTAACTGTTTTCTGATACCAACCAGAAAGGAAAGATAACTCAGGTGTATTAAATTACAGGGTGATTGTAATTATATATAACCACGGTAAGTTTCCCTTCAATTCCAAGACTTGGCATTACAGTTCTTCTAGCTGATCTTTCCCATTTCTTATTTCAAGGACTAGCATGATCTTTGGGCTCTGGTACTCCTTTTTATATCTGGAGAAATAAAGTTCTGCCCAGTTTTGCCCTCTCTTTGTCCCAATGTGACAAATTCACTTGTTCACCGAACCTTTAATTCTGGGTTTGCTGAAGTCCTTCTCTCAGGTCCATAGCCTGAAGCTGTTTCTCATAAAATGGACTATGGGCTGCCTATACTTGTTAAAGGTGCAGATTCTGTGCTTCACCTCAAACCTACCAAATGATATCTTTGGTATGGGAGGTAGGAAGATGTTCTGGAAGTAGCATTTTAAAACTTTCCCAGAGGAATGTTCCATACATTAAAATTTGGGAACCATTGCCCTAGAGCCCTCAGAAGACAGGCCTGGCGCTCTACTTCTGGGAAAGATCATAGTCTAGAAAATCCTATGGAGCACAGTTCTACTGTGACACCCATGGGGTCGCCACAGTGGCGTCCCTAGGGTTGGTGTTACCCAGTGAAATAACTCATGGTGTCTCACATACCTTCCCCTTCCGTGGGCGGGCGGGCATGAGAGATGCCCCTCACCCCAGGTGAAGCGCCTGAGCCTGCCCTGCTCCCTCCCCCACGCAGCCCCACCTCTCCGGTGCAGCCCCATCCCACCTCAGCTCTCTGAAGCTCCTCCTCTCTGCCATTGACCAAGGAGGAAACCCTCCTCTCCACCCAATTGCAGGTGTCATGGCCCCGCCACCACGATCCCCAGGCTCATTTTGGTGTTATCCCCTCTGAGAGTGTCAGGGGGTGAGGTCCGAACCACCCCACCCCCACCCCCCACCCCCTCCCAGTGACGCCACTGGGTCATCATGAGTCAAAGTTGACTGGACGGCAACTAACAACAGCAAGCCCTAGAACCTACTTCCATTCCTTTTGTTTTCATGCATGCTGAACCTGGCTTCTTCCTTTACTTCTTGGCTCTTCTTTATTGGGACCATCCCTGAAATTTCAGTCATATGCTTTCCATGACTGACGAATCCCCCTTTTTTGTTTATAAGCCAGTTCAAGATTAAGAGGAGGAATTTGGGTTTGACTCTACTCTCTTTGATTTACTTTCTGTGTGAGTTAAACCTCATTTTCTTTAACTATAAAATGAGGGCAATGATGCCTACCTCAAAGGACTGTTGTATGAATTTAATGGAATAATATATGTAAATTATTTACTTAGCATAGTTCTTAACCCAGATGAAATACTGAACAAATGGTAGTTATTAGTAATGGTAATGATAATAAACGATCCTGAAATTTGTCATTTTCCCATTATGATATAAATATATATCTCATAGCATATGCCTGTTTGCCTGTGGGTATGCACGTATATTTATATGCATTCATACATGAGGTTTCTAGTTAGCACATCATTTTCCTTTCCTTACTGCTCACCTGCCCAATTTGTCCTGGCTTCTGGCTCTGGTCTGTTTAGTCTTTTGACTATCAACCTTAGCTCTGCATTGGAGGTAGCTGAAAATCAAATCTTATTCAGCACTTAAAATTTTGCTTCATTCTATCAGGGAATTTTTTTTGAGTATGCTGATGAATCACTGTGAAGGCTAATTTTGAAAAACATGTTTGATCAGTGATGCGGTTTTGGTTGATAGCTCTTTTTTTCCCAAAAGAACCTGAACATAATATTCTCAAAGAGGAACACTTTGAAGGAAGGAAAGAGCATGACGGGAGGCAAGTGGGGGAACAAACTAGAGGGAACAACTGTGCTTAGTAAGAATTGTTCACAAGGGCTCTCATTTATTAGACACATTTATGATCTGTGAAGCATGTCAACAGAACCTCCTTATCAACTACTACCAAACTGAGATTCTAGAAAGAGTTCTTCAATAACTCCAAGAACATGGTTCAAGGAAATGCTCAAAGATTTTTCTCTAGAAAAAAAAAAGTGGAGCAGTAGAAATTTCAAGTCAGACTTCAAGTCAGAATGAAAATGTGTCATAATCATAGTCACCCTGATGTCATCCAGAACCTCTTCATGGTTGGAAATCTCTCGGTGAGAATGAAACTGTGACATGACTTCCCAATTCTTAGTTTGGAGCTTCCAGCAGGGATTCCATCAGCTGCTGCACTGTCACTGTATCTACTAGGTTAACTTTCTATGGGTTGAACAGAATAGCACAAAGAACTCTGTTATTTGGAAAGTTTCATCTGAGGCTCTGTGAAATGCAGCTTCCAGCATGCATTTGCCCTCTGCTATAACCTCCATCTTTAGCTGTTAATATGTAGACCCCCCAAAAGGCTTTACTTTAATCAGGGTGGTGTGGGATGTGGGAGGAGATAAGGACATTCAGGGAAGAGTTTGAAGAGCTAAAGGCACTTGTGAGCTACGGGACATGGTTTCTAGAGGGCACTCCAACACAGTAAGGAGCAGTGAGAAATTGAGTCTGGAGAAAAGCAAGCATTGATCAGTACAGGGATAAGAATATAGGAGCCACAGCAAGCCACAGAATTATATCCTGATAAGGCTTCACCAGAACCTCTAGCTGGCTTTTTCTTTATGACCAGCTCCCTCATATTTTCAATTCCTTTCCTCTCCATGTCAAATTTTGGAATATATCCCTTTGGCTACTTCCTTCCCAATATCCTCAACCTTTTTGTCCCATTGTCATTTAATCCTACTCACCTGGCTAAACCCTGGAGAATTCGAGTTGACCTCTCTCCCTCCTTCCCTGTGCCTGTACCCAGGATGTTAACCACTGCTGGAGAGAGCCGCTACTGGACAGAGTGGTGTCATTAATTTATGTGGTACAAATTCAAAGGAGCCCTGGAGGTGCAGTGGTTAAGCACTCGGCTGCTAACCAGAAGGTCAGCTGCTGGAACCCACCAGCTGCTCCACAGGAGAGAGATGTGGCAATCAGCTTCCATAAAGGTTTATAGCCTTGGAAGCCCTATGGGCAGTTCTACTCTTCCTATAGGGTCACTTTGAGTTGGAATTCAACTCGATGGCAATGGGTTTGGCTTTTGGTTTGGGAAGGTTTTTGGTACAAATTCAAAGATACCCAGCAATCCTTATAATTTTTCTATTCATTGCTCTGTCCCATTCTGCATAGCAGCTTCTCCAAAACTTCTCCAAAATCTTTAAATCCATGACCTCTCAGGTTCCCTTCACACTCTTAGGAAATAACATAATCAACTGTTGTACTGGAAGTATGGACTTTGTTGGATGGGAACACCCTCTGCCTCCTGCTCCCAAACCCATAAACGGAACCACAGTTCATTCGTCCCTTACTCTATCCCTCTTGATACATGAAAAGGGTGAGTTTTGGATCACATGGCTTCTGCTCTATCAATTTTCTCTTCTTTGCCCTATCTCTTCAACTTCTCCTTCTCATGGCTCCTGCTGATCCCTCTCATTCTCCCACCTTAACCCAAAGTCCCCTTTACCAATAGCCCTTCCATCCCCCTCCTTCCAGCCATATCTTCCTTGTCTTCCACTCCCACCAGTCCACTGAGTGGCTTCTGTCACTCCCTGGTCACCCAATTCAGTGGCCATTTGTTGATCCTTATCTGACTTGACCCTTGACTCTAGGCTCAATATTCTTTGTGTTTTTCTCCTATCATCCCAGTCCTTCCCTTTTCACACTCCTATCCAGGGTCATTTTCCACTATCCACCCCTTAAGTGTTAGCTTTTTGTTAAATTTGCAGGTGTTAGACATTTGCACTTGTGTATACGTCAATTGTTGTTCATGACCTTTGGTGTTAATGGTATTTTTGTAATTTATTTATGAGAGTTATTTTAAAACTTGAAGTTATCAAACCTTGCTTTATCATGAGCATTGAAAATTTTCCAAATTTTTCATTTTCCTTTCAATTTAAAGAAGATTTTAACTTTATGTAGCAAAACCTATTGCTTATTTTAGAGTGTCTGTTTTCAGTGTCATGTTTAGAAAGGCATTTCTACACTATTAAATATTGATTTATTTTTCTTCTAATAGTTTTATGGTTTAATTTTTGAGGTTTAAATTTTTAATTTAGCTCAAGTTTATTTTGGTACATACTGTGGATAAGAGATCTGATTTTAATCTGTTCTAAATTGTAAGCCACTTGCCCCGATACCATTTACTGAATAATCCTTTTCTGCAAGCATTGGAAATGTCACCTTTATCAATCTATCGATTTCTTATAAATAGTTGGATCTGTTTCTAGACTTTCTAGTCTGTTCTCTTGATCTGTACTATTTGTGGGCCTGTTCTTTAATGCTTTTAATTTTAGAATGCATTTTAGTAACCAATAGGGCAAATAGAGGAGCCCTGGTAGTGCAATGGTTGAGTACTTGGCTGCTAACGAAAAGGCTGGCGGTTCAAACCTACCAGCTGCTCCGCAAGAGAAAGATGTGGCAATCTGCTTCCACAAAGATTACAGCCTTGGAAACCCTATGCAGGCAGTTCTACTTTGTCTTATAGCGTCGCTATGAGTTGGAATCTACTCGATGGCAATGGGTTTGGTTTTCTGTTTTTTGTTTTTTTTTTTTTTTTTGGTTAGGGCAAATAGACTTCTACAACTTTTTTTTTCTTGGATGTTCTTATGCTCTCATTCTTTCAGATGAACATCAGAATCATTTTGTCAAGCTATAAGGAATAATTTACCATTATAATTTTTTACTATAATTTTGTTATATTATAAAATTAATTTTGGAAAAAAAAAAAGGGTAACTATATACTTTTAAGCTTTGTCTTCCAGGAAGATGGTATGTCTCTCTTACATGATTCTCAGGAAAGGATTGAAACTGTTCTGCCTACAGGTCCCATATTTCTTGCTATTTTTATTCCTAGATAATTTATATTTTTGTTTGTTATTATGAATGAGATTTATAGTTTCCATTATATTTTTATAGAAAGGCTTTAAATGTTTATATTGATTCCAGAGACTCTACCAGTAGTTTAAATAATTTTGCAGTATATTCTGTAGGATTTAAAAAAAAATTTCAGCATATAATCTGCAAAAGTAAGTGATAACTTATCTCTTTTCAATAAATATACATACTCTTGATTTTGCTTTACATTTTGCTGCAATGTCAAGAAATTTCAGGAAAATATTAAAAAGTAGTGGAGATTTTTCTTATATTTAATTTGACAATCTCTGATTTGATTATTAGTCATGATGTTGATGATTTAATAAACAGTATTTGATGTGCATATATTGATTTGTATATGTCCAGAATAGCCTTGGAAGGGTACATCAGAAAATAGTAACAGAGCTCGTGTTTGGGAAGGTGTTTGATTGGTGGGGCAGAAAGGTAGGAATATACTCAGTGAATATATGTCCGTGTTTTTTGAATTTTGTACCAAATAAGTATACAATGTATTCAAAACAGAAATAATAGAAATTAATAAATCAAAACAATATTCATGACCTTATTAAGGAAGTATCTAGTCCTGATTTCTAAGGCATTTAATCATCAATGGGTGATGAGTTAACCAAATATTTTCTGTCTGCATCCATTGAACCTGATCACATGATCGTTTGATCTGTTGGTATATTTAAATATTTTGTAATATTAAACTATCCCCATTGGTTGTGGTATTTTAGTGTTTTTTTCTTTTTCACTGACGAGGTGTATGTGAGATTTTATTTAGATCTTTGCATCTGTGGTCATAAATGAAATTGTTTTTCAGTTGGGGGAATTATGGCTTATGGTCAGGTTTTGATGTCAGTATTGTAAAACAAACTGAGAAATTCTCAGTATTTTTCTATATTCAAAAGTTTATTTAGCATGGAATTTGTCCTGTGCCTTAAAAATGGAAAGAGCTCGTCTGTAAAACCACCTGGGTCCAAAGCTACTTTTACAATAAATTCTTTTGATAAAATCCTCATTTTTTTTTTCATTCTATGAGTCTATTAAGGTTTTCTACTAAGCAAATATGACTTAAAATTTCTTATGAATTGTTGACTTGACACCTAAGAGTAGTATGTGCTTGATTTTACTCAAGCTTAAGCATACTGCGATCACAGATGGTAAAAATCCTTAACAAATGAATTTATTAACATAAAAATTTAGTTCTTGATTTAAAAAAATACAAATTTTCTTCTATAAATTATGAAATCTTGCTCTTAGTAAAAGGGTGATTCATTTGTATATCTGGTAAAACAACGCACATGGTTACATGCGTTCTTTGAGAACATAAACCAAATCTTGAAAATATTTGATTTTCTGCTCAGGGTCTGTAATGGTAGGAACCAAGATGACAAATTTATCTTACTCCAGAGAACAAATCTCTGTAACTCAACCATATCTCTGCCACTCATGAATCATCAAGTCTGGCTTTACTTGTGGGATAAATATATCTGTTATGTATACTGTCTTTTCCTTTTTGTATAACTATATATTTCTTTCTTTGCATCCATTTTTATTTATATGCATCCCACCTCTGACACTCACAGTGGAGACTTAACTTGGAGCAAATCAGTTAAATCCACCAGCATTCTTTTGGCTATATAATACTGCTGAATCAAAATAGCAAATTTGCCAGGGTCTTTACCATATTTTCTTCAAAGTAGACGCACGAGCTGGGAATGGGAGTATGGTGAACAGTTGATCAAGATGACAAGCACCAGTAGATTCCTGCTGCACTGCTGGAACACAAGCCCGATGACATGTATTTGGTGTCATTCTGGTGTAGATTCTGACAGAAGCCAATTTATGGTCCAATTTATGTCTTGACTCTCGTACGAAGGCCAAGCAAGCTATAAAATGTAATAAGAATTTCTTCAATCAATGTCCAGAGGAAAAACAAATCATTCAGTTACTGACACAATATTGCATCAACACTCCGGTAAAGTTCTCACAAGTGTGTGACATGCCCCGGAGCTACAGAGCATGGAGAGTGAAAAACCTGGCATAGCAACGCCACATCCTAATGGAGGAGCTCCTGAACTTTACAGCTGTTAATAGATCATCTAATTTATTTATTTTTATTCTAATAGTTCTCCCATTTTGGGGGCATGAGGGGAGAGGGTTTTTAAATAAATATATGAGTTCCTATTCTCCATCCTTCTGATATTTCAGCTTCAGACTTGTTTCTGACCTTCTTGCTATGAACTCCTCCATTCCTTTCCTCCCTACCTCCTTCCCTTCCTACCAGTCCCCTTGTTACAGAGAGAGTTATTTTATTTTATTTTTTTGTCCCTTGGCAGATCATTGCAACTCAGGCTCCTAGTGAGGCAACACAGATTAGTCCCTGATCACAGCTTCTCGCCAGCCAGTGGTAGGCTCATGCATTTTCCCTCTGTCTCTTCTCTTAGATGTTTTCCAACCAGATACATGTTGTTAAGCACTTGTTACAAGTCAGTGCATGGGAGAATTTCCAAGAAGAAAGATAGGGGAATGGGCTATCCAGGAGATCTACTTTAATTGTTTGATTTATTTTTTCCAAATCCCTTTTTCAGATTGTCACTGCAACACACACTCACTCACACACACACACACACAACATCTAGAAAGCTGAGAGAGCACCATTGTGTTCTCTTTCAAATGCGGCTTCATGGAAGTGTGCATTTAAGGCTGGGAGTCAGAGTAATATTGTGTATTGGTACAGGACACAATGGTTAACCCGAGGCAATTTATGTTTGAAAGTGTTTGCCTTCAGAACATTGGGAAAGTTGCAGGGCAGGTGTCAGGAAAGCAGTGCACATTTTTGAAAGGGGTACTTTTTCCTCTTTTTATAAAAGACTCGGGGAAGAGTAAAGTAGACATAAAATGTAGAGAGACATTACGGTGTGTTGGAATGAGAACTGGAGGCAACCTGGTTCACATTCTAGCGCTAGCACTTATTAGCCCTGTAGCAGGTTGAGAAGGTGACCCAACATAGCAGTGCTTCTGTAAAGTCAACTGCCTTGATGCGTGGGAGAGGCCTGCCCTAATTAGCATACAGGCAAGCCGCTGGTCAGGAACGAAC
Organism: Dugong dugon; assembly: GCA_030035585.1. NCBI lineage: Eukaryota > Metazoa > Chordata > Mammalia > Sirenia > Dugongidae > Dugong > Dugong dugon. The sequence continues at coordinate 61,051,311 of CM057466.1, forward strand.
AAGATCTGTTCCTAACTGTGCCTTTAAGTTGAATTGCTCTCGACGTTTTTATCTTTTACACTACTGTTTTTCATGAATGTGTGTCTTTCCTCCCAGATTGTAAGAACTCGGTAAGTAGAGTCCAAATGTTATCTCATCTGCCTACTGCAGACCTGGATAGTACTTAGACTATTTGAAGCACTCTATTGTCAGGGAAGATCTAGGTGGTGTGGGACTCCAAGCCAATATAATTTGGTGGACCCTTAAAAAAAGTACAAAGTCATATTCAAAAGCGATTATTTACTTAGAATAAGGAAAAGAAATCACAACAACTTGTTGGAGCCCTAGAGATTCAGATTCCTTTTCTCCTGAGATCTCTTCAGGCATTTTACCAGTTACATTTGCACAAAAATGATCCCCAGTTGGAACCTGGATTCCCTTCCCCACCTAGAACTTTACAACCACCAGCAACTCCAAGGATTCAGGGCTGGTGCAAGTGAGCTGCTCTCGACGTTTAAGTTTTTATCTTTTACACTATTGTTTTTCGTGAATGTGTGTCTTTCCTCCCAGATTGTAAGAACTCGGTAAGTAGAGTCCAAATGTTATCTCATCTGCCTACTGCAGACCTGGATAGAGTGCTTCAAATAGTCTAAGTACTCAGTAAATGTATACAGAATTGCATTCTCAAGTTGCTTCCCTGTTTATTTCTATTGGGTAATTTTTTCGGATTATAAAAGTCATGTGTTTATGACTAAAGTTGTGGAAAACTCAGAAAATGATTTAAAGAAGACAAAATATTTGTAATCCTATTGCCATTAGCATGTTGTTATATTTCCTCCCAACCTTTTTTTACTGCATATGTATTTATATTTTTTATATAATTTTAAAAATTCTGCTTTTCTCTTTTTGTAATTTCCGATGTCATTGAAAATATTTTGAAAACATGACTTTTAATGGTAAATAATCTTCCATTGTATAGATGTACCTTCATTTTTGTAACCATTTCTCTAACCTGACCAAGTGCGCTGTGTCCTACCTAGGGCCTATTTCCTATAAATAAGCACAGCACCCTACAGAGTCTTTTTCACAGCTTTGGTAGTCCCACTTTATTTGCTGACCTTTGAGGTGGGGTGGTATAATCCAGAAAGCTAGGAAATGGGGGGATCAGGGGAGCAGGGGAAAGGAACATGTAGAGGGTCAATATGTTACCATTACATGTAGATTTCCACAGGACAAAATTCCCTACACCAAAAAGTTGGTTAATCCTAACAAATAAAATTTAAATAATAGTATTACTCTCCATCCTTACAACTCTACCTAAATGCTAAGCAGAGATTTAGTATATAGATAAATAGATTAAAAAAGGACAATAGAATCCATTAAAATAGCACCAAGAGAAACAGCTTACTCACTTAATTGGAATGAAGGCCAGGGAGAAATTTAAACCAGAGCATTTCAATGACTCTAAACAAATGAATAAATGGTTCACTTAATTCATTTCAATGTCTGGTCTGGCGGTACCCAAAAGTCTATTCGAAGAAATGCCCCACTGTATTGCTCCAGCGGCTGCCTCTTTCTGCCCAGCCATGAATATAGATAGATGTTTAAAATTCATGTCTGATATAAAAACCATCTATACAGATCATCTTAAATGTCTTGGGTTCTCCTTTGGAGTCTCAGAATTCTGACTACCACCACCAGAAGAACATGATCTGACTTTCAAGAAAACCTTCCTTGGCTTTAGAGGAAGCCCCCCCTGAGCAGGAAGAGTTCCCAAACTGATCTTAATGTAAAGCATTCATTGGTAACTGCGCTACATATAAACTCGAAGAGACTCAGACTGTAAAGTTTCTTGAAATAAAAATGAACATTAAGAATTATTTTCTGATATATGCTTCAGGAACATAGGGGCCTAGGCATCTGCCACAGGAAAGACCAGGCACACTGTGTATCTATGGAGTGTGTGAGGACAGGCAATGGCATGTGGCACAGAGACTGGGCCAGGAAGGCTCCTGCTGCAGAAGCTTGGTAAGTCAGTTCACTCCCACATCCCTGAGCTTCCTAACCAGGAACAGAGACTTAGTCAAGCCTGGTTGTCTCCAGTCCCTTCCAGATCTGTCATTCAGAGTCTCTGAGCTTTGAGGGCAGCCTGTCTAGACAGGGCCATGTTACTGGCACAACAGGAGGCTGGCAGATCATCATCTTAAAAAACAAAAATCCGTCAAACAAAAACAGAACAACAAACTCCACTACAAGAATTATGGACGTAGTTTGAATCCTCAGTAATGAAGCCCAGTTCTTTTCTTGTTCCTTCAAAGGCATTGGAGCAATCATAAATGAATGAGCAACACCATCTCCAGAGGGAAATTAATCAGGACAACTGCTGCCAGCCGGTGCTGACTACTCAGGGCTCTGTGCAGAGGGCCCAGGCCTGGGTGGTGCTATGGCTGATGAAGATGTAGTACTTCAGGAAGCTTACCAGAGAGGACGTGGGGACTCCCCAGCTGGGACCATACCAAGGCTGCTTTTGTAATCTACAAACGTTCACACAATGGGCCAGTAGCCCTTACCATGTGTTCCAGTGAGCAGGCTGCTCATGCCTACTTTTGTACTTTTCCTCTCATGAGTGCCCCAGGATTCAGTGCTTGTACTAATAAGAGAGGTGGACAGAAGTCAGGAAAATACACGGGTGGGTTTGCCGTAACCTCCACTCCTCTTGGAATGGCTTAGGGAGTGATAAACAAGTTGGCAGTGAGTCGATCCCAACTCATGGTGACTCTGTGTGTGTCAGAGTAGAATTGTGCTTCATAGGGTTTTCAATGGCTGGTTTTCTAGAAGTAAATCACCAGGCCTTTCTTCCGAGGCACTTCTGGGAGGATTCGAACCACCTACCTTTGGGTGAGCAGCTGAGCATGCTGTTAGCCCTTTGTGAATGGAGGGAGAGCATGATGAGCGGGTGAAGAGCTGGATTTGAAGCCAGGCTGCTTGGGCTGTAACCATAGTTCTGCCACTTACTAGTTGTGTGATTTGGGGTCAACGTTCGTTGTGAGAATTAAATGAAATAACATATGCTTATTAAATGATAGACATTATTTAAAGCAACAACGATAAAATACAGTCACGGGCCGCATAACAACTGCTCGGGCAACATCCAACGTATATGCATGTAAGTCCGTGGTCCCATAAGGTTTTTTTTTTTTTTTTTTAAGGGAAAGCAACTCTCCTTTTAGTTATTATTTCCCCCTAACTATTTTAAAGACCCCAAATCCCCAGAGTGAAGGAGCAGTGGAGCTCCAGGGCTCATCCCAATCCCCACAGAGCCTCCTCCTCCACCTCCTCCGCCTCCTTCTCCTTCTCCCAGCTGTATTCACCTGCCCAGCAGCCATGCAGCTTTTCACTCCAGGCGCAGTGCAGCACCCGCTGCAGCCCCTCAGCTCCTGCCCCTGGTGCTGGCGGCCCAGGCCAGGCTGGGCGCTAGCGGGCTCTGTCTCCAGGTGGTGGCTGCTGCCCGTGATCAGGAAGCAGCTGCACCAACAGGGCGGTGGCGGCCAGGGCCGCTACCACCAGCCGAGCTCCTGGCACCAGCACATCCACTCCACACCTGGTTCCCAAAGCCAACTCTCCACAGTCCCGGTGCACCCTGCTTCTAATCCAAGCCCAAACCTGCTGCCGTTGATTCCCACTCATAGCGACCCAATAGGACAGGGAAGAACTGTCCCATAGGGTTTCCAAGGAGCGGCTGGTGGATTCGAACTGCTGACCTTTTGGTTAGCAGCTGTAGCTCTTAACCACTGGGCCACCAGGGCTCCGCCCTGCTTCTGGATCTGTGCAAAGTCCCAATTCGGCTGCCTGCACAGCCTTCGCCGGGCCGCAGCGGCACACTCAGAAAGGCCTGCCTCCTGTATCCGGTAGACAGGGCTCTCTGACTTTTTCCGAGAGGCAGGCTGCTACGGGGCTGCTGGCCTGAGCTGCTCCTGCTCTTCAGGTGGGCAGAACAGTAGGTGGGGCTGGGCGCGGAACCCAGGGACTGCGTGTATATAATGCGGTGTTCTCACATCCAGATTGAAAACACCCTATGACATAGAACATATCGTGGACGGTAAGCGACATATGACAGTGTTATGATTTGTGCTTATAAACCCTCCATTTTAATCCTCATTATTTCCCCAGTATTTTTTAACGTGGCTTAGGTTTACCTATAAGTGAGTGCATCAAGCTACTTTCTTCATTATCAGCACGATTCAACAAATATTTGTTATGGTCTAAGTTTAACAGCTTTGGAATCAGACAAAACTGTTTTCACACTCCTGACCCAAACATACAGCAACTGTGTGTCCTTGGGAAAGCAGTTTAATCTTTCCAACCCTCTGTTTTCTTATGTATAAAATGGGGATTTTAATAAGACAACATGTTTAAAGTCCTTGGAAGAGAGCCCTGGAAACACCTAATATTAATAAATTGTAGTAGTAGCTGTCCTTCCCCTCCTCTTTCTCCTCTTCTATGACAAATTACTTTTATTCATATTTTGTGCCTAATCCAAATCCAGGCAATTCAATTATTTTGATCAGTTCAACAACCAACAACCTGATGGATAACTGATTTTTCCATGATAAACTGTACAGATAGTGAAAGTGGCTGGCGTGTCTGCTAAACAGAGAAACTGTTTTTGAGTTTTAAAAGTAATACGCTCCAGAAATTGTCTCCAGGGCTTACCTGGTCTCTGTCTCTCTCCCATCTCCTGGCTTCAACTAAGCACTTCCTTCAGAAGTACTCTGTTTGCCTTTCATTTTTTCCATATAAATGCAGAAATAAATTTCGCCAATTTACTGAAAAGTGTCTCCCAAAGGGACCAAGGGAGGCAGGAAATTAAACTGTGGTGGTTTATCCCACAAATGTAAATTTAGGGAATTCCACTTGTCAAAGTCCTCTTTGAAGCTTTGAATAATTGGATCCCAATTATTCTTAACCACATTATTCAGGCCTATGTTCAACTTAATATCTAAATAGATTACATCTTTTGCCACCTACTAAAATTCCCCAAAGTGAATATTGCTACATTATGCTCTTCAGTTAAGAGTGAAATTTCTGACTAAAAATGTTTTTCTCATATTCTGAGATGGCAGCAAAACCCTCCATGATAACGAAAGCCGTGAGAATTGGCATTACATTGGAATCAGTATTACCTTGTAGCAAAAATATACTCCCAAAGAAAGAATCATTGTACTTTCTACCAATCGCTTTAATACCCGAGACATCTTTCTTCTTACTAATAGCTATTCCTAATGGTTATAAAGTCAAAACAGCAGAGACTATAAAGGAAATCATAGTTATCTGGAAAGCATCCTTGTGAACAGGTTGAATACAGTATAAACTACAAGTTCTTACTCAACTTTGAAAAGAAGGAGTTAGTGTTTAAAACTGTACCATGCACATTCTCTTGTCATATAATTTTCTTTTGGTTTTCTGTTTCGTACAGAACTCTGTTATCAAACGGCTACACTATATTTTTGTGAACACTGAATACCAGTTCTTTCTTTCAACTCTGCAAAAGAGAGAGTAGCATGAAAATTTTTCTTAAATTGATAAGAACATAGATTTGTATCTCAATGGAGTATGGGTAATCAAGAAGTTATTAGCATTATCTTCAGAATAAATACATATTATCACTGAAAAGTATTTGTTAAACACTGAGTGTTGTGGTAGATGCCGCCTGTCTTCCAGGTGTGTTTAGAATCTCAACCCAACTATTTTCTACTGTAGACAGAGTGGGGGAAAGGAAGTTCAAATTGTTGTGATCTATTGTGAGCCGCACACTGAGTTTGTTGTGCACTTTTTTCTCCCTAATCTCACTTAATCCTCATAGAAACTAAGGGTTAGGGAGGATCAGTAATGTGCTCAAGGTCCCACAATTAGTAGGTAGGATAGTTGTTATTCATGCTCAGATCGCTCCCACATCACAGGCCTATTTGTTCCCTTCCATCAGTGGTTCTCAAACAAAGGTGATTTTGCCACCCCGGAGGACATTTGGCAGTGTCCGGAGATATTTGTGATCATTATGAATGCTGGGGTGCAATTAACATCTAATGGGCACAGGCCAGGGAGGCTGCTAACCATACAACAATGCACAGAAGATCCTCTACACACACAGACATACACACGCACGCACACCCCAAAAGGATTAGCTTGTCCAAAATGTCAGTAGTGCTGAGTTAGAGAATTACGTTATGTAATTGCATTACTCCATGTCACAGATTAGGACATTGATAAAAGATAATTAAATGTCAAACCAGACAAGGGTAGTCACTGGGTTTACATTTTGTGGTTATATGAGACAAAATTACTGTATGACTTTATGGATCCTAATTTAATACTACAAGCAATGGCGAAGGGAAGCAGCTCAGAAGCATGTTGAGGGATAGAAACAAATCACTCTGAAATAAAGTTTTTCTTTTCTTTTTTATTTAACTTTTGCCATTTTTTCCTGATTTTAAATTCTACAGTCTTCAGAATAGGCATGGTGACTAATCTTTTTTTTTTCTTTACTCTTTTATTGTGTGTTGTCTTTCCTCTCACCAAAGCTGATACTTGTCTACTATCTAGTTAGTGATTTCCCTTCTTTTCCCTCCCCACTCTCATAACCATCAAAGAATGTTTTTTCCTATATGTAAACCTTTTCTTGAGTTTTTATAATAGTGGTCTCATACAATATTTGTCCTTTTGTGATTGACTTATTTCACTCAGCATAATGCCCTCCAGATTGATCCATACTGTGAGATGCTTCACAGATTCATCATTGTTCTTTATCATTGCATAATACACCATTGTGTGTATGTACCATAGTTTATCCATTCATCTGTTGATGGGCATTTAGGTTGTTTCTATCTTTTTGCTATTGTGAATAGTGCTGCAGGGAACATGGGTGTGCATATGTCTACTTGTGTGATGGCTCTTATTTCTCTAGGGTATATTCCTAGGAGTGGGATTGCTGGATCCTATGGTATTTCTAGTTCTATCTTTCTAAGGAAACACCATATCATTTTCCAAAGTGGTTGCACAATTTTACATTCCCATCAGCAGTGCTTAAGAGTTTCAATCTCCCCACAACCTCTCCAGCATTTTTTATTTTTATTTTTTTTAAAATTAGTGCCAGCATTGCTGGGTGAGATGATGTCTCATTATAGTTTTGATTTGCATTTCTCTAATGGCTAATGATTTTGAGCATTTTCTCATGTGTCTGCTAGTCGCCTGAATGTCTTCTTTGGTCAAGTGTCTGTTCATATCCTTTGCCCATTTTTAAATTGGATTATTTGTCTTTTTGATTTTGTAGATTTTAAAGATTAGACCCTTGTCTGATATTTCGCTAGCCAAAATTTTTTTCCAAGTCTGTAGGTTCTCTTTTGACTCTTTTGGTGAAGTCTTTTGATGAGCGTAAGTGTTTAATTTTTAGGTGCTCCCAGTTATCTAGTTTCTCTTCTGGAATTTGCATTGTTAGCTATGGTGTTTATACTATTTATGCCATTTATTAGGGGCCTAGCCTTGTCCCAATTTTTCTTCCATGATCTTTATAATTTTAGATTTTATAGTTTTTGCATATGATGTGAGGTATGGATCTGGTTTCATTTTTTTACAGATGTACATCCAATTATGCCAGCAGCATTTGTTAAAGAGACTGTCTTTTCCCCATTTAACAGACTTTGGCCCTTTGTCAAATATCAGCTGCTCAGAGATGGATGAATTTATGTCTGGACTCTCAATTCTGTTCCATTGGTCTATGTATCTATTGTTGTACCAGTACCAGGCTGTTTTGACTACTGTGGTTGTATACTAGGTTCTAAGATCAGGTAGTGTGAGGCCTCCCACTTTAGTCTTTTTCTTCAATAATGCTTGACTTATCCAGGGCCTCTTCCCTTTCCATATAAAATTAGTGATTATTTTCTCCATCTCATTAAGGAGCACTGTTGGAATTTGGATCGTGATTGTATTGTATCTGTAGATTGCTTTGTGTAGTATTGGTATTTTCACACAATGTTGAGTCTTGCTATTCATGAGCATGGTATGTTTTTCCACTTAGGTAAGTCTCTTTCGGTTTCTTGCAGTAGTGTTTTGTAGTTTTATTTGTATAGGTTTTTTACGTCCCTGGTTAGATTTATTCCTAAGTATTTTATCTTCTTGGGGGCTATTGTAAATGATATTGATTTGCTAATTTCCTTTTCGAAGTTCTCTTTGTTGGTGTAGAGGAATCCAACTGATTTTTGTATGTTAATATTGTATCCTGCTCCTTTACTGAAATCTTCTATTAGTTCCAGTAGTTTTCTTGTGGATTCTTTGGGGTTTTCTGTGTACAAGATCATATCATCTGTGAATAAAGATAGTTTTACCTTGTCTCTACCAATTTGGATGCCCTTTATTTCTCTTTCTTGCCTTATTGCTCTAGCTAGGATTTCCAGCATGATGTTGAGTAAGAGTAGTGATAAAGGGCATCCTTGTCTGGTTCCCATTCTCATGGGGAATGCTTTCAGACTCTCTCATCTCTCTCCATTTGGTGTTGGCTGTTGGTTTTGTATAAATGCCTTCTATTATGTCAAGGACTTTCCCTTCTATGCCTATTTTGCTGAGAATTTTTTATCAGGAATGGATGTTGGACTTTGTCAAATGCCTTCTGCGTCAATTGATATAACCATGGGATTCTTTTATTTATGTGGCGGAGTATATTAACTGCTTTTTTAATGTTGAACCATCACTACATATCTGGTATGAATCCCACTTGGTCATGATGTATTTTTTTTTTTTTGACATGCTGTTGAATTCTATTGGCTAGAATTTTGTTAAGAACTTTTGCATCTATGTTAATAAGGGATATTGCTCTGTAGTTTTCTTTTTTTGTGGTGTCTTTGCCTGGTTTGGCTATCAGGGTTATGCTGGCTTCCTAGAATGAATTTGGGAATATTCCTTCCTTTTCTATGCTCTGACACAGCTTGAGCAGTATTGGTGAGCTCTTCTCTGAAAGTTTGGTAGAATTCTCCAGTGAAACTGTCTGGGACAAGGTTTTTTTTGTTGGGAGTTTTTATTATTATTGTTATTATTACCTCTTTAAGCTCTTCTTTTTTTATGGTTCTGTTTAGTTTTTCTACCTCAGTTTGTGTTAGTTTAGGTAGGTAGTGTGTTTCTAGAAATTTGTCCATTTCCTCTAGGTTTTCAAATTTGTTGGAGTACAAGTTTTCATAATATTCTGTAATGATTCATTTCAGTTGGGTCTGTTGTGATATCACCCATCTCATTTCTTATTTGGATTATTTGCTTCCTCTCCTGTTTTTTTTTTTGTTAGTCTGGCTAACGGTTTGTCAATTTTGTTGATAGTTTCAAAGAACCAAATTTTGGTCTTGTTGATTCTTTCTATTCTCTATTTCATTTATTTCTGGTCTAATCTTTATTATTTCCTTTCTTCCGGTGCCTTAAGGCTTCTTTTGCTCCTCTCTTTCTATTTGTTTGAGCTGTAGGGTTAATGTTTTGATTTTGGTCCTTTCTTCTTTTTTGATGTATGCATTTATTGCTATAAATTGACCTCTAAGCACTGCTTTTGCTGTGTCCCAAAGGTTTTGGTAAGATGTGTTTTCATTCTCATTTGATTCTATGAATTTTTTTATTCCATCCTTGATTTCTTCTGTTACCCAATAGTTTTTAAGCAAGGTGTTGTTCAGTTTCCATGTATTTAATTTTTTTTTTCCCTTGCTGTTTCTAATTTTATGGTGCTGTGATCAGAGAAGATGCTTTGTATTATTTCAGGTTTATTATTATCAGGATGCCAGTAATCTGGCGATTCATAATTCCTTGTTTCCACTGTTTTGAATTGTCTCTCCTTCCACTTATTGCTTAGTCTGATTCATAAGCTTTGTCTTTGATGCTTAGGGTGCCTAGATTGTCATATATACCCGATTCACTTGTTCCTTGGGTCTTTGCTGTAAGAGGGATGACATGAAGTGTCTGACTATTCTGCCATCTTGGTCCCACCTCCTCTGGATGAGTAAACAATCATGAGTCCATGGATTCACAGTTCAGTCTTTACATCCATAAGATATTTTAGGTACCATACCCAGTTGATCTTAATAATAATTTTATACATACTATGGTATTGTCACATATAGATTTGCTCTTTATATGTAAAGAAACAGGCAAAAATAATTTCTAACTGTTGGGTGGCCATCAGGCAAGGGTCTCCATTGATTTGTTTAAACTCCTTTATTTCTCTTTGCCTCTATGGATATAATAGAAGGCTAACCTTCCTCCTTCCTTCCTTTTTTCTTCCTTCTTTTGTTTATTTCTTCCTTACTTTCTTTCTTTAGTAGTAAGTTGACAATGAGAAAAGTAGCAGGGGTCAGCTGAAGTCATTAAATCTATGAATGGTTGGGTAGAATCTATTTCAAATGTCAACTCCAGTCCACAAATGGGCTCTGTAGGTCTCTTACTCCAGGTCTGTGCAGATGGGCCACTTGCTATGTGAATGGTTTTCACGGCCACCATTTCATGCAGGGTCACTTGTTTTTCAGCAGCTACTTGGATTGCAGGTTAATATTTCACATCTCTGAAGGACAACTAAGCAGGTGAAAGATGGGTGACAAGTGAAAAGAAAGCCTACCTGGTCCTCCAGGATGCTGGAATGGTACCACTTGAGACAAGGTTCCTAATTAACCTCTCAGCTTCCTCTCATTCTCCCCCAAGATGTGACTTGGGTTTTAAATTCTGAAGCATAACAGTCAGATTCCTGCATCTTGTGTTTCAGTATGTAAGCCAATAATGAGCACTGAAGTCCAACCTTCTTTCCCAAATGATCACTAATGTCAGAAAGTGACAGTTTAAATGACATGCTATATGTTTTCAAGATCAACTTAAAAAATATGTTTCTAGCCGTGGTTGACTCTGGATCTGCAACACTGTGGGTAGTTTTCTCCCTTTTTTTCTATATTTTTTATTTGTTTTCAAAATTTTCTTGGACACAAGATAAATTATCTTTATGTCATCCAAACTAACTAATTTTTAATGCCATTACTGTTGTATCTATGCAATGGGCAAAGAAAACTATAGTGAAAAATTTCACAGACTGCTGAGAAACCTGGAATAGCAGAACTTAGCAAAAAAGAGCTACCAGAAAATATACTATAGAAATCACAAACATAAAATTATATAAAGCTTTTAAGTCAATTCTGAAGTAGATTTCCATAATACTGCATTTTATTCATTTGGATGTTCAGAAACACATATGATTTTTCCATACAGGTGAAATTTATTAGTGGATCAAACTTCTTCCAAATAATTCATCCAAAAAATAAGAAATTCTAATTTTTTATACTTTAATTGTTCAAGAAAAGATCCCTGTCTTAGTCATCTAGTGCTGCTATAACAGAAATACCACAAGTGGATGACTTTAACAAAGAGAAATTTATTTTCTCACAGTCTAGTGCTAGAAGTCCAGATTCAGGGTGTCAGCTCCAGGGGAAGGCTTTCTCTGTCGGCTCTGGAGGAAGGTCCTTGTCCTCAATCTTCCCCTGGACTAGGAGCTTCTCCCCACAGGAACTCTGGGTCCAAAGTACTGCTTTCTTGGTGGTATGAGGTCCCCCCACTCTCTGCTTGCTTCCCTTTCATCTCTTTTAAGATAAAAGGTGGTACAGACCACACTCCAGGGAAACTCCCTTTACACTGGATCAGGGATGTTACCTGACCAAGAGTGTTACATCCCATCCTAATCCTCCTTAACCACAGGTAGAGATTATGATTTATAACATATAGGAAAATCACAAAATGGAGGACAACCACACAATACTGAGAATCATGGCCTAAACAAGTTTACACATATTTTGGGGGGACACAATTCAATCCATGACAATCCCTTGAAACCGAAACACGCAAAAGGCTTTCACGACATTGAGGGCATAACTGTATACATGTATATCCCCTCAGCAAGTGCTCTGTTGGAGCCTGAAATTTCAATATTTAGGAGGCATAAGTTACACTTTTGAAAGGTGTTTCTAATTTTTCACTTAAAAGATTGTTCCAATAAGAAATCAAGTCTCGAAAGGCAGGGCCAAGATGGTGGAGTAGTCAGATGCTACCGGCGGACCCTCTTACAACAATTATGTATGGAAATCTGGAAGCCCTGAACATCAAAGGCAGAGCTGAAGAACTGGACTGAGTGGCAGGGCAAGAGAAAGAAGGTTTGGAAGCAGCGAGGAGTTGCCAGACCTGACCCAGCGAGTGCCTGAGTCCTTCAGGCCTGATCAGCTCGGGGGCAGGCACTGAGGCAGATGAGCATCGGTGCTTGGGAGGCATATTCCACACCCGGAGAGACCCATCTGCTGAGCGTCTACTTGGCCATGCAGAACCAGTGAGAAGCAACCCTCGATGAATGATAAGTACTTGCATACGGCTTACTACACGGATCAAAAACATCCCCCTTAGGGAAAAACCTCTCTCCCATTTACCTCCCTGCTTCCTGCTCTGCACTAGGTCCTGGACCAGCTTCAACAATTGCCGAGTCCTCTGGGCCAGAAGGATCCGTCACACACACAGAGCCATTCTCCCTGTCTTGGACAGTGAACAACTTAAAAAACAGGGGAAAAATAAACTGCTGCTTCCCTAAGCCAGGAATCCAGGGGAGGCACAGCTCCTTTGCCTAGGCACAGGCATAAGGGATCCACGGACTTTGAGTGCCTTTCCCCTGCAAAGGGTTGTGTGGGCCCATCTGAACAGTGTAGGCCCACATTACAACAGTACAATGGGGTATATAATGGAACTCGAACTTCAACTATTTCAGCTGTGAAGTGGCAGGTTCTTGACATTTGACACTGCTCTGCCCATTAAGCAGGGTTTTCACCTACTCACATCAGGGACCTGAGGACTAGTGGCTCCACCCACACCACCTAGCCACCTGTGATAGGGGCCCATGAATAAGAGGTGCCCCCCAGTCCTTACAGCCAACAGCATTAGCTACTCATAGTCCGGATGCAAAACCCACCCACCTACATGCTCTAGGGAACAGGGACACGCCTTCCTCCTGGACACTCGGAGGCGGCCGTCAGCCCCCTGCCCTGCTCAGAGTGTGTCCCCCTGCTGCAGCCAGATGCCTGTGCCTACACCAATCACCCATGCCTGTCTAGGACTGTGAGTGAAAGCCTATACCACACACTTGGTGGCTATCTACCTGGGCACCTGAGCTGAATCCATACAGGAGGAGTGGACAGACTCCAGAGCTCACATACCTAGTAACAGATCTAACCACCTGGTGACAGGATAGTAAAGCTCCAGAGATGCCAATAATCAAACTAGATCATACGGGCAGCCTATTTGGGCATATCAAAACAAAACAAGAAGTTAGGACACAGTAAGCAAACATAACATAAATAAATACAATAAATTATTGATGGCTCAGAGACAACAGTCAATGTCAAATCACATAAAGAGGAAATCCATGATGACTTCAGCAAGCTCCCAAAATAAAGAACCTAGAAATTTTCCAGAGGAGGAAAATTTCTTGGAATTATCAAAGGCATAATACAAAAGATTAATATACAGAACTCTTCAAGAAATTAGGAAGGAAATTAAGCAAAACACAGAACACGCAATAGAGGAAATTAAAAAGATTAGAGAAGAGTGTAATGACAAATTTAACAGGTTGCAAGAATCCACAGAGAGCAATCAGAAATCCAGAAAATTAACAATAAAATTTCAGAACTAGACAACTCAATAGAAAGTCATAGGAGCAGAATTGAGGCAATGGAAGTCAGAATTAGTGAGATCGAAGATAAAGCACTGACACCAACTTATCTGAGGAAAAATCAGATAAAAGGATTAAAAAAATGAAGAAACCCTAAGAATTATGTGGGACTCTATCAAGAGGAATAACCTACGGGTGATTGGAGAACCACAGCAGGGAGAATAAGAGAAAATACAGAGAATTGTTGATGATTTGTTGGCAGAAAACTTCCCTGATATTGTGAAAGATGACAAGATTTCTATCAAAGATGCTCATCAAACCCCACAAAAGGTACATCCCAAAAGAAAGTCACCAAGACATACTATAATCAAACTTGCCAAAACCAAAGATAAAGAGAGAATTTTAAGAGTGGCTAGGGATAAATGAAAAGTCATCTACAAAGGAGAGTCAATAAGAATAAGCTCAGACTACTCAGCAGAAACCATGCAGGCAAGAAGGCAATGAGATGACATGTATAAAGCCTTGAAGGAGAAAAACTGCCAGCCAAGAATTATATATCCAGCAAAACTATCTCTCAAATATGATGGCGAAATTAGGGCATTTCCAGATAAACAGAAGTTTAGGGAATTCGCAAAAACCAAACCAAAATTACAAGAAATACTAAAGGGAGTCCTCTAGTTAGAAAATCTGTAACATCAGATAACAATGCAAGACTAGAACATGGGACAGAGCAACCAGATACCAAGCCAGATAAGGAAGTCACAAAAGTAAATCAAAGCTAAAACACTGAAAACAGGGAAACAGAGATGTCATATGTAAGTGGTTACAACATTAAAACAAAAAAGAGGGACTTAAAAAATGTAGACATAGATTTTTCATATGGAGAGGAAGTCAAGGCGATATAAAGAAATAAAAGACTGGTATAAACTTAGAAAAATAAGGGTAAATATTAAGGTAACCACGAAGGAAACTAACAATCCTATAAGTCAAAATAAAAAACTAGAAAAATATAAAGACTCAGCAAACACAAAATCAACAACAATGAAAAAGATGAAAAGAAAACACATAAAGAAAAATGACTCAGCACAGAAAATTAAGTGGAACAAAGAAACTGTGAACAACACACAAAAAAATACATCAAAATGACAGCAGTAAACTCATACCTTTCAATAATTACACTGAATGTAAATGGACTAAATGTACCAATAAAGAAACACAGAGTGGCAGACTACATTAAAAAACACAATCCATCTATATGCTGCCTACAAGATACACACCTTAGACTTAAAGACAAACTAAAACTCAAAGGATGGAAAAAAATATATCAAGCAAACAACACTGAAAAAAGAGTAGGAGTGGCAATATTAATCTCTGACAAAATAGACTTTAAAGTAAAATCCACCACAAAGGGTAAGGAAGGACACTATATAATGATCAAAGGGTCAATACACCAGGAGTGCATAACTATAATAAATATTTACGCACCCAATGACAGGGCTCCAAAATACATAAAACAAACTCTAACAGCATTGAAAAGAGAGATGGACAGCTCCACAACTGTAGTAGGAGACTTCAACACACCACTTTTGGTGAAGGACAGAACATCCAGAAAGAAGCTCAACAAAGACATGGAACAGCTAAATGTTACAATCAACCAACTTGATCTCATAGACATATACCAAACACTCCACCAAACAGCAGCCAAGTATACTTTCTTTTCCAACGCACATGGAACATTCTCCAGAACAGACCACATATGATGCCATAAAGCAAGCCTTAACAAAATCCGAAGCATCGAAATATTACAAAGCAACTTTTCTGACCATAAAGCCATAAAAGTAGAAATCAACAACAGAAAAAACAAGGAAAAAATCAAACACATCAAAACTGAACAACACCTTACTCAAAAACTACGGGGTTATAGAAGAAATTAAGGAAGGAATAAAAATATTCATAGAATCAAACAAGAACGAAAAACACATTCTAGCAGAACCTTTGGGATATAGCAAAAGCAGTGCTCAGAAGTCAGTTTATAGCAATAAATGCACACATCGAAAAAGAAGAAAGGGCCATAATCAAAACATTAACCCTACAACTGGAACAAGTAGAAAGAGAGCAGCAACAGAAGCCTTCAGGAGCAAGAAGAAAGGAAATAATAAGAATTAGAGCAGAATAAAATGAAATAGAGAACAGAAAAACAATTGGAAGAGTTAACAAGTCCAAAAGCTGGTTCTTTGAAAAGACCAACAAACTTAATAAACCACTGGCCAAACTGACAAAAGAAAGAGGAAGCAAATAACCTGTATAAGAAATGAGATGGGTGATATCACAACAGACCCATCTGAAATTAAAAGAATCATAACAGAATACTATCAAAAACTGAAAACCTAGAGGAAATGGACAAATTTCTAGAAACTCACTACCTACCTAAACTAACAGAAACAGAGGTAGAACAACTAAATAAACCCATAACAAAAAAAGATTGAAAAGGTAATTTAAAAACTCCCAACAAAAAAAAGCCTTGGCCCGGATGGCTTCACTGAAGAATTCTACCAAACTTTCAGAGAAGAGTTAACACCACTACTACTAAAGGTGTTTCAGAGCATAGAAAAGGATGGAATACTCACAAACTCATTCTACGAAGCCAGCATAACCCTGATACCAAAACCAGGTAAAGACACCACAGAAAAGGAAAATTACAGACCAATATCCCTCATGAACATTGACACAAAAATCCTCAACAAAATTCTAGCCAATAGAATTCAGCAGCATATCAAAAAAAATAATTCCGCATGATCAAGTGGGATTTATACCAGGTATGCAGGGATGGTTCAACCTTAGAAAAGCAATCAATGTAATCCACCACATAAATAAAACAAAAGACAAGAAACACATGATCTTATCAATCGATGCAGAAAAGGCATTTGACAAAGTCCAACACCTATTCATGATAAAAACTCTCAACAAAATAGGAATAAAAGGGAAATTCCTCAATATAATTAAGGGCATTCATACAAAGCCAACAGCCAACATCATCCTAAATGAAGAAACTTTACAAGCATTTCCCTTGAGAACAGGAACCAGACAAGGATGCCCTTTATCACCACTCTTACTCAACATTGTGCTGGAGGTCTTAGCCAGAGCAATTAGGCTAGAAAAAGAAATAAAGGGCATCCAATTTGGTAAGGAAGAAGTCAAAGTATCTCTATTTGCAGATGATATGATCTTATACACAGAAAACCCCCAATGAATCCACAAGAAAAGTACTGGTACTAATAGACGATTTCAGCAAAGTTTCAGGATACAAGATAAACATACAAAAATCAGTTGGGTTCCCTTACATGAACAAAGAGAACCTCAAAGAGGAAGTCACCCAATCAATACCATTTACAATAGCCCCCAAGAAGATAAAACACTTAGGAATAAATCTAACCAGAGATGTAAAAGATCTATACAATGAAAACTACAAGACACTGCTGCAAGAAACCAAGAGACCTCCATAAGTGGAAAAACATACCTTGCTCATGGATAGGTAGACTCAACATTGTGAAAATGTCAATTCTACCCAAAGTGATCTACAGATACAATGCAATCCCGATGCAAATTCCACTGGCATTTTTAATGAGATGGAGAAACAAATTACCAACTTCAAATGGAAAGGGAAGAGGCCCCGAATAAGTAAGGCATTACTCAAGAAGAAGAACAAAGTGGGAGGCCTCACACTACCTGATTTTAGAACCTTTTATACTGCCACAGTAGTCAAAACAGCCTGGTACTGGTACAACAGATATGTAGACCAATGGAACAGAATTGAGAATCCAGACATAAATTCATCCACTATGAACAGCTGATGTTTGACAAAGGCCCAAATTCTGTTAATTGGGGAAAAGATAGTCTCTTTAACAAATGGTGCTGGCATAACTGGAAAAAACTGAAACAAGACCTAAATCGCACACCATGCACAAAAAATGACTCAAAATGGATCAGACTTAAATATAAAATGGAAAACAGGCACTTCACCAAATGAACAGGCATTTCACCAAAGAAGATATTCAGGCAGCTAACAGATACATGAAGAAATGCTCATGATCATTAGCCATTAGAGAAATGCAGATCAAAAGTACAATGAGATATTATCTCACCCCAACAAGGCTAGCATTAATCCAAAAAACACAAAATAATAAATGCTGGAGAGGTTGTGGAGAGACTGAAACACTTATACACTGTTGGTGGGAATATAAAATGGTACAACCACTTTGGAAATTGATTTGACACTTCCTTAAAAAGCTAGAAATAGAAATAACATACCATCCAGCTACCCTGCTCCTTGGAATATATCCTAGAGAAATAAGATCCATCACACAAATAGATATATGCACACCCATGTTCATTGCAGCACTGTTCACAATAGCAAAAAGATGGAAACAACCTAGGTGCCCATCAACGGATGAATGGATGAACAAATTATACTATGTCCACACAATGGAATACTACGCAATGATAAAGAACAACGATGAAGCCGTGAAAACATAACATGGAGGAATCTGGAGGGCATTATGCTGAGTGAATTTAGTCAGTCACAGAAGGACAAATATTGCATAAGACCACTATTATAAGAACTCAAGAAAAGGTTTAAACACAAAAGAAAACATTCTTTGACGGTTATGAGAATAGGAAGGGAGGGTGAGGGTTTTTTACTAACTAGATAGTAGATAAGAATTATCTTAGGTGAAGGGAAGGACAGCACTCACTACAAGGGAAGTCAGCACAACTGGACTAAACCAACGCTAAGAAGTTTCCTGAATACAATCAAATACTTTGAGGGACAGAGTAGCAGGGGTAGGGGTCTGGGGACCATGCTTTCAGGGGACATCTAGGTCAACTGGCATAACAAAGCTTATTAAGAAAATGTTCTGCATCCTACTTTGGTGAGTAGCATCTGGGGTCTTAAAAACTTGCAAGCAGCCATCTAAGATGCATCAATAGGTCCCAACCACCTGGAGTAAAGGAGAATGAAGAACACCAAAGACACAAGGAAAGTATTGGCCCAAGAGACAGAAAGGGCCACATAAACCAGAGACTTCATCAGCCTGAGACTGGAAGAACTAGATGGTACCCGGCTACCACCAATGACTGCCCTGACAGGGAACACAACAGAGAGTCCCTGGTGGAACAGGAGAAAGGTGGGGTGCAGAACTCAAATTCTAGTAAGGAGACCAGACTTAATGGTCTGACTGAGACTAGAACCCCAGAAAGTATGGCCCCCGGATTCTCTATCAGCCCAGAACTAAAACAATTTCCAAGGCCAACTCTTCAGACAGGGATTGGACTGGACTGTGGGACATAAAGTGATACTCGTGAGTAGTGTGCCTCTTAGCTCAAGTAGATACAAGAGAGTAAACAGGCAGCTTCTGTCCAGAGGTGAGATGGGAAGGCAGAGAGGGTTAGGAGCTGGTTGAATGACATGGGGGATCAGGGGTGGAAAGGAGGAGTGTGCTGTCACAGTATGGGTTGAGCAATTAGAGTCATATAACAATGTATGTATAAATTTTTGTATGGGAAAAAAAAAAAAAGAAATCAAGTCTCAGTAGTATTGGAGATGGTGACTAATGTAAATTTTCTCCAGAATAATCTTGCTATAAATTAGCCAATTTTAATTCTATAAAGAGCATTTTAGCACAAAGACTTATAAGGTAGAAAGAATTATCAGACAAGATGCCTTTAAATCTCCTACCCTAGATTCCCTACTTCAAATAATACTATATTTACTACACATGCAGTATTTACGATACCAATATATACTAATATCATGTCTAGGATATAAGTTCTCTCTGACACTGGACTAAGGATGTTGTCATGGTTTGAATTATGTCCCCCAAAAAATGTGTGTATCAATTTGGCTAGGCCATGATTCCTGGTACTGTGTGATTTTCCTGTATGTTATAAATTCTGCCTCTATGATGTTAATGAGGGAGGATAGGTGGCAGTTGTGTTAGTAAGGTAGGATTGGATCTACAAGACTGGATTATGTCCTGAGGCAATCTCTTGAGATATAAGAGAGAGAAGTGAGCAGTGAGACGGGGGACCTCATACCATCAAGAAAGCAGTGCCAGGAGCAGAGCGTGTCCTTTTGACCCGGGTCCCTGCGCCAAGAAGCTCCTAGTCCGGGGGAACACTGATGAGAAGGCCGACGGAGAGAGAAAGACTTCCCCTGGAGCTGACACCCTGAATTTGGACTTTTAGCCTACTTTGACTGTGAGGGAATAAACTTCTCTTCGTTCAAACCATCCACTTGCGGTATTTCTGTTATAGCGGCACTAGATAACTAAGACAGATGTGTACTGCCTGTGTGAAGTCACTGCAACAAAATTATAAATAATACATAAAATAAAATGACCCTGCTCAACCCATGGACAGAATATTGGACAGGACCATGTGACTGCTACGGTGTTAAGGTTTTTCTAGTTTATAGCACATGTATGCAGAAAAAAAAGAAAAAGAAAGAAAGGAGAGAGAGAAAGAAACATGGGATTTACATTTCCAACCAAGATGAGATTTACCCTCCTGCCTAAAACTACCAAAGAAGGGATGGAATATATGAAATATTAGTTTGCAAGATACTGTACATCAGACAGCAAAGGACAGTATCCTTGAGAGATGCAAAACAAATGAAGTGAGTCCTAAGGGAGTTTCCAGGCCACAGTACTGAAAGGAAGAACTGAGACAGAGCATTGCAGTTTCCCTGCACTGAGAAGACATAGCTGAGAGTCCAGGAAGACCAAAGCATCTAGAATTCATAGCACAGAGTAACGAAGAGGAGAGAGCTGAACAAAGAGAGCTCTGAAGAAATGCAGAGGGCCTTCCATGAGTGTTAAGCTGAGTACACAGATCAGTGCTTGCATATAAAGAAACTACTGAGGCAGAGGAAAGAAGAACTTAAAAGGATACAGTGCCCAGAGCTGACATAGGGCTGGAAATAGTGCCTGATTCTACTATCCAGGCTGAGAAACCTCAAGATTCACAAGGCACTGGAGTAGTGTGCTCAGCAGGGTCTTGCCTCAGCAGTGAGGAATAATTAGCCCTAGGCTAAGCACAACTCTGGCCTTGCTAACAAATCTTAATATCAAGACCTAAGAGGATTAACATATTTCCAAGTAATTTAACTGCATCTTAGAATAAAGGTCAAAAACAGTTATAGAAATATAAAAATATTTCTTATTTAAAAAGATAAAATTCACAATGTCTGGCATCCAATAAAAACTTACAGACATGCAAAAAAGGAGGAAAATATGAACCACAATGAGGGCATCAGTCAGTAAATCAAAACTGATTCAGAACTGACAGAGGTGTTAGAATTAGCAGACAAGGATAATTAAAACAATTTTTATAACTGTAGAGACAGTGAAGATATAAAAAATAGCCAGATCAAACTTCCAGAGGTGAAAATTACACTGTGTGAGAATGAAAATACATTGGATGGAATTAACATCAGATTAGACTTGAAGAAGAAAAGATTAGTGAACTTGAGGAACATTCCAAAATGAAGCACACAGAGAAGACAGCAGTTTGAAGAAATGAACAGAGAGGATCAGCAAACTGTGAGACAAATTCTGGCAGCCTAACATATATGTACTTAAAGTCTTTGAAGAAGAGGAGAGAAAAAATGAAATAAACAATATTTGAAGGAATACTGGCCAAAAATTTTCCAAATTTGATGAGAACTGTAAACCTACAAATTCAAGAAGTTCAATGAATGCAAAGTATAAGAAACAAGAAAAAAATACATCAAGACATACCATAGCCAAATTTCTCATAATCAGTAAGAAAGAAAAATTTTAAAAGCAGCCAGAGAAAAATGATCCTTTGCACAGAAAGGGAGAAATACAAGGATGACAACAGATTTTTCATCGAAACAAGGCAAGCAAAAAGAGAGTAGAGCAACATAAAGTTCTGTAAGAAGAAAACTATCAAACTAGAATTCTATACACTTTGCCATGAGACCATAAGAACTGAGTGGTGCCCAGCTACCATTACTACATTCTATAGAAGAATCCTGATCTAAAGGGGGAAAATTTAGAACAGAATTTCAAATTTTCATGGAATCCAGATTTCTGGAGCCATAGAGGATGGACGAATCCTGAAACTATTGCCCTGATATAATTTTTAATCCTTAAATCAAAAATATTCCCTGAAGTCTTCTTAAAACCAAACAATAGTTCAGCTTAACTAGTAAAGAATGACCACTTTGAGCATTATGCTCTTTTGACAACTATGGGATCAAACTCACAATAGCAACTCTAAAGATTAGATAGGATACTTAGGGAGCAATGAGTTTATGTTAATTGGGTAAGAAAAATTTTGAAAATGAAGGTGAAAATGGTTTCACAACTTGAAGAATATAATCAATGTCATTGAATTGTACATGTAGAAATTGTTGAATTGGTGTATGTTCTGCTGTGTTCTGCTGTGTATATTCTCAACAACAAAAAAGAAAATAAATTTTAAAAGAAAAGAAAAAATCAAGAAGAAATGAAGATTTATTCAGATACAGAAAATCTAAAAGAATTCGTCATGAATACACACATGCTACAAGAAATGTTCAAGAAAATCCTTAATGCAGAAGGAAAATGATACCTGATGGCTCTAAACAAAAAAATGGAAGAACATCAAAAATGGTAACTACATAGTTACCCAAAATGGTAACTATGTTTTTCTTAGTATTCAAATATCTTTAAAAGATTTTTAAACAATGTAGTATGGAGTTTATAAAATATTTAAAGTAAAATGAATAACAAAAACAGCACAAGTCAAGAGGAGAGAAAGAGAAGTATACTATTGTGAGGTTTGTGTACTATATATAAAGTGGTATATCTTTTAAAGGTAGACTGTGATAAGCTAATGATGTACACTAAAAACCCACTAAAATAATGAAACAAAAAGATATAGTTAATAACCCAACAAAGAAGATAGAATAATATCATAAAAATATTTTATTAATATTAAAGAACACAGAAAAAGAGGAAAAAAGAACTAGAATAGATAGAACAAACTAAAACAAATAGCACAATGATAGATTTAAACATAACCATGTTGATAATTACCTTACATGTTAATGGTTTAAATACCTCAGATAAAGGCAGAGAGTGTCAGATTGGACAACAAAGCAATTCTACAGATATGTAGTATACAGGAACACGTTCCAAATATAAAGAAACAAATAGGTTAAAAAGAAAAGAACGGAAAAAGATATACAATGCTAACATTCATCAAAAGAAAGTTCAAGTGGCTACATTAATATCAGACAAAGCAGATTTCAGAGCAAAGAATATTACTAGGAATAAAGGAGACCATTTAATAATAAATAATAAAGAAGTCAATGATTAGGTGCATTAACCAGTAAGCATGGTATGTACAAGTTTACAGTAATCAAGGTACACATGGATTTAAATAACAGATTAACCAGTAAGCACCAATGAAACCATAAACATGGCACACAC
The DNA here is from genome assembly GCA_030035585.1 of Dugong dugon. Classification (NCBI taxonomy): domain Eukaryota; kingdom Metazoa; phylum Chordata; class Mammalia; order Sirenia; family Dugongidae; genus Dugong; species Dugong dugon. The sequence continues at coordinate 61,074,492 of CM057466.1, forward strand.
CCACTTACGGTAAGCAAGGTAGGCACGGGCTTAATTGTGCATCCTTACTTACTAATTGTTAAGTAAGCACAATTAAGCCCACGACTAGCTTGCTTATTGGGTAATCTATCCCTGAGCCAATCCATCAAACTAAAACCCAAACCTATAGTTTTTGAGTCATATTCTGACTCATAGCTACCTTACAGGATAGAGTACAACTGCCCCATAGGATTTGCAAAGCTGAAACTCTTTATGGAAGCAGACTGTTGCATCTTTCTCCCATGGAGTGGCTAGTGGGTTTGAATTGCCCACCTTTCAGTTAGCAGCTAATCGCTTAACCACTGTGATACCAGAGCTCCCTAATCCATCAAAAGAGCATCAAATTATAAACGCTTATACACCTAATTACAGAGATTAAAAATAGACTGGCAAAAAGAAATGGACAAATCCATAATTATAATCTAAGATTTAAATACCCCTGTGCTTAATTGGGAAACCCTGGTGGCAAAGTGGTTAAGAGCTATGGCTGCTAACCAAAATGTTGGCAGTTCAAATCCACCAGGTGCTCCTTGGAAACCCTATGGGGCAGTTCTACTCTGTCCTATAGGGTCACTATGAGTTAGAATTGACTTGAAGGCCACAGGTTTTTTTTTTTTTTCTTTTTTGTGCATAATTGAGGAGCCTTGGTGGCACAGTGGTTAAGAGCTCTGTTGCTATCCAAAAGGTCAGCAGTTTGAATCTGCCAGCCACTCCTTGGAAACCCTATAATCAAAATTCTAGCAGGATTTTCTGTGTTGTTTTTAGGTACTATCAAGTCAGTTCTGACTCATAGTGACCCTATGTACAACAGAATGAAACACTGTCCAGTCCTGTGCAATCCTCACAATCATTGTTATGCCTGAGCCTATCCTTGCAGCCACTGTGTCAATCCATTTTATTGAGAGTCTTCCTCTTTTTTGCTGACTCTCTAATTTACCAAGCATGATGTCCTCCAGGGACTGGTCCCTCATGATAACATAGCCAAAGAACATGAGATGAAGACTTACCATCCTCTCTTCCAAGTAGCATTCCAGCTGTACTTCTCCCAAGACAGATTTTGTTTGTTCTCCTGGAAGTCCATGGTATATTCAATATTCTTCACCAACACCATAATTCAAAGGTGTCAATTCTTCTTTGGTCTTCCTTATTCATTGTCCAGCTTTCACATGCATATGAGGTGAATGAAAATATCATGGCTTGGGTCAGGCACACCTTAGTCCTCAAAGTTACATCTTTGCTTTTTAACACTTTAAATGGGTCTTTTGCAGCAGATTTGCCCAATGCAACATGTCATTTGATTTACTGACTGCTGCGTCCATGGGCATTGCTTGTGGATCCAAGTAAAATGAAGTCCTTGACAACTTCAATATTTTCTCAGTTTACCATGATATTGTTTATTGGTCCAGTTGTGAAGATTTTCTATAGAAATTGACAAATGATTTTTATTCATATGAAAATGCAAAGGCCTAGAATAGCTGTAATGATTTTGAATAAGATGAACAAAGTTGGAGCACTAACACTACCTAATTTCAAGACTTATTATAAAGTTTCAGTAATCAAGACAGTATAGTATTAGTGAAAAGAGTGACAGATCAATGGGACAAAATAGAGAGTTTAAAAATACATCTACACGTATATGGACACCTAATTTTCAGCAAAAATGCAAAGATAATTCCAGGGAGAAAGAATAATCTTTCAATAACTGGTGTGGAACAATTGAATATCGATATGCAAAAAAAATTTTTTCAAAAACATCAACCCCTGGCATCAAATAATTCAAATTGAAAATAGGCCTAAATGTAAAATCTGACACTTTAAAACTTCTAAAGGAAAACTTTGGAGAAAATATTTGTGACCTTGGGTTAAGCAAAGATTTCTTAGATGTGATACCTAAAGCATGATCCATAAAAGAAATAAACTGGTAAACTGAATTTCATTGTCGTAGAGTAACTATCTGTGATGGTTAAGATTGTGTGTCAACTTGGCTGGGCCATGATTCTCATTGTTTATATGTGATCACTCCCATGATGGAATCTGCTGTGAGTAGCCAGTCAGTTGAAAGGGAGTTTCCTTGGGAGTGTGGCCTGCATCTTAATATAAGCAGACCTTATGGCTTTTTTGCTCGCTTTGGATCCTGCAGCTGCCTCCTGTTCCTCTGACCTCCAGTTCTTGGGACTTGAGCTATCAGTTTATCTGCCCATCTTGGTATTTGTCAATCTTCACAGCCTGTAAGTGACAGCCCTGCTGATCTTGGGTTTGCCAGCCCCTGCGGCTACATGAATCAGGAGAAGCCTTGTGGTCTTGCCTGCCAAGTTTGTGATTCATCAATCTTCACAGCCTGTAAGCAAAAGCCCTGCTCTCCGACCTGCTGATCTTGGATTCACCAGCCCCTGTGGCTCCATGAATCAAGAGAAGCCTCTATCCTGATCCATGGACTTGGGACATTCTAGCCTCTGCAATCATGTGAGCAATTTCATTGATACAGATCTCTCTCTGTATATATTTATACACTTTACTAGTTTTGCTTCTCTAGGGAACCCAGCCTAAGACACTATCCATACTCTGATTAACATAAAATTGAGAGATTTATTGAAAATACAGAATTAGCCTGAGCAGGGGAAAGAATGAATTCCATGTGGTGAAATCCAGTAATCCATTATGGTCACTCAGCAGTGATGTTTTATAAGGGGGAAACAAAGGACATGAAGTACAGTACTTGATTGGTATTTATAAAGTTAGATCGTTGAAAGACATTACTTGATTGGTAATTACAGGCTTAGATCATCAAAAGACATTACTCGATTGGTAGTAGATCATTTTAAGGTGGGACTTCCTGTGGCGGGAACTTGTAAGGCAGGACTTCCTGTGGAGAAAGCTCATAAGGCAATTGGCTTAAAAGGATATATGTGTCTTTCTTAGATTGGTTACAATGTGATCATCATAAGGGTATGTGATGGGGGGTGGGGGAATTGCAGGGAGTTACATTATTACCAGACATTCCTCTCTCAGTGGAGTTGCAGTATAGTTACATCATCATTGCCGGACATTCCTTAGTTTCATGATTATGTCTGCACAGAAAATGGCTGTTGCTAGGGTGGAAATGGAACTAGCCACAGAGAAGCATACTCAATCCTCAAGCTGGCCATTTCAGATTTTCTCAGATACCTCAAATTTTAAAATTCCCTTACACATTCCCTCATTTTGATCAAGGATTTCAAAAGAAATTCTTTGATCAGTTCACTGACCACTATTCTGAAAGAAGGCTTTCTTCTGCATGGATTTTGAGCATCTATTTTATTCTGTGTGGCTGTTTACTTAATAAGCTTTTAAGACCTCAGACACTATGTTTGTGAAAAGTTGTTAGTATTGTTAAATACCATCAAGTTGGCTCCGACTCATAGCAACTCCCCACACAACAGAATAAAACCCTGCCCGATCCTGCATATCCTCCCTCCTAAGGAGCATTCTGGTTGTTCTTCTTCCAAGACAGATTTGTTCATTCTCCTGGAAGTCCATGATATACTCAATATTCTTCACCAACACCCTAATATGAAGGTGTCAACTTTTCATCGATCTTCTTGACTTGTTGTTCAACTTTTGCATGCATATGGGGTGGTTGTAAATACTATGGTTTGGATCAACCATACCTCAGTCCTCAATACACCATCTCTGCTTTTCAACATTTTTAAAAGGTCCTTTGCAGCAGACCTGCCCAAACGCAACACGTCATTGAATCTCCTGATTGCTGCTTCCAGGGGTACCAACTGTGGATTCAAGAAAAATTAAATCAGACTATGAATAGCAGCAGAACATTGTGAAAAGTTAGCCGGGCACTATTTAATATCTTCACCATGCCATAGCTTTAGCATCTTTCTTCTATGGTTTTATTACTTGAGGGTTAGTGCAGGGCAGGCCACATAACTTGACATCTGATGGCTTACTTAAGGAGTGGACTTGAGTCCCTCTGAAATATTAGTACTGTCAATGTACGTTATTGTTTTCATAAGCATTAAATGGGTCTTTTGGGTAATGGCATTTGTCAAAATGTTCATACAACATTTAATAGTCCCTACAATTATTACATTGACAATTAGTATTATTAATCCAGTTGACAATATAGACTTACTCCATGATCCAATGTCTGAGGTAGCCAGTTGAAAATATCTAGAAAAGGGGAATCTGAGGGTGGAGCCAAGTAGCCTTCTGGCAAATTAGTTTAGTGTCTTGTTCTATCTCTCCTGAGGTGTTAATCTAGGTGCAGCAAGAGGTGTTAGCTATAGCACAGACCCCTCCTTACTGGGATAACAGGAATCTAGGACAGTTCAATTATCCAAAACTACTTGGCGAGTGAGTTCAGTGATTTTTCTTGAGCGGTCATTGTGTTGGCAACATCATCTGCTATTCCTTCCGTGGTTCTGGAGATGTTACGGATGGCATGTTCTAAATCTCCTACTCTGTACCAAGGGAAGAATATACTCAAAAACTATAACCTAAACCAGGGAACTCTTTAAGGGGTTCCCTTCATCTCTCCCTTGCTCATCTCTACACCCTCTGCTTCTCTTCCTTTCTAATCATTTCAGGTTGTTAGTTCAATGTAAACTCTCATTGTAAGAATGGATGTCTAGATGTCTAAAGTGATTCCCATACATTGGTACATTGGCCTATAATATCTCAACCATCTAATCAGGATAAAACCCAGGTATAGGACTGATTATTTGGATTCAAACTGGCAATGGTGGGATATCCTTATCCTCCACATAAAAACACATATCCATGTGGGGCATACATTATGCCAGTCCTGATGTCTTTATCTGGGAGAGGAATGATTTGATTCATCTGTTCAAGCCAATTCTCTTTCAAGGAGTTCTTGCAAATAGACAGTCATCCTACCCTTAGCCAATTACATATTTGGACACAAAAAGGCATTTTGCTCTGTAGACACACTGTTAAATTTCCTAAAAAAGCCACATTCAAATATCTGGGAGGGACATTGTATGAAATTAAAGGCTCATTTTTACAGTCTGCAGAGGAGATCCAGAGTATTTTGGAACACTCTCTAACTCTAATTCAAGTCAGGTTGAAACATGGGAGCAAGGGTTAAGTCAGTATCTCAGGAGGACACCACAGTGTCACACATATAGCTCACCTAGAGGTGATGTTAAAATTGACGATAGCAGGGGGAACAAATCTATAATTCATTATGGGAGTAACTAATGGATCTGATGTTCTCATGTACAGCTTTGGGTAAAGGATGACAGATCCAGCATTCAGTCAGATTTGTGAACTGTGCAACTGCCTGAGTGAGCTTAACAAAGGCATTTGCATGCTAGAATTAATGGGAGCTGCGATGAGCAGCAGTATGGGCAGAAAGTTTAAGAAGCGCTTTATAGTGGAGAAACACATCCCAAAAGAAATAAACAAGGGCTACTAGCATACAAATAATAGTCATGACAAAATAAACTTCAGCAGTGAAAGGCATAAAGGGGGATAAAAAGGTTACTAACCAATAAAGGACAAATATAATTAGAATGCTAATGATAAAAAGATACAATGTTACTTCAATATTCATGTGTCTTACTAGATTAATCTGTGACTGGCATTAATAGCAAGAGGTTATAACATATAAATGGTGGTAACAATTATAAAAAATGTGATTAGAATTTAAAACAAAAGAAATAATAAGGATTCAAATCTCAGAGAAGTCATAAGAAATATAACTATTCTGTAAAAATGGTGTTTATAAAAAGAAGTCTGGATTCTCAGGGGAAGAACAATATATTAAATGAAGGAATAATACCTCACAGTTGAAGGCCAATGATAATTAGAAGGATTAAGGTACTTACAAAACAAATTCCTAGTACCTCTACAGCTACAGTTATTTCAAAAGCAGTAGCAAGTTATAAATTCAAATTAAGCAAAAATGACTATAATGGTCAGAAGGTGGCACTACAGGTGAGTTAGATCATTAAACCCATCAAAATGGCTACAACTAAAAATTATGATCCTGGTGACTCAGACAAATTCTAAAAGAGTTAAAGCCCCCATTTAAACAACTTATTTCAAAGGTAACAATAGGCATAATATAATCACCAAAACTCCAGAATATAATTTCCCAATAACGCATGACAGCTAGCAATACTAAGATACCAAAAATGATAAAGAGAAGGGCAAACAGTCCAAATTTTACTGCAGGCTGCATAGGCAGTTCCAGGCCCAGTCCAGAGAACTCAGGAAAGCAGTCTACCCAACTGCCATCTGCTTCTTCTTCTCTTTTTTTTTTTTTTTGATGATGTTTGAATTTTAATTTCAATCTTTCATGAGGCTCAACAGTTCATTTGGGAGTCAGGACTTTCTTCAGCTGGGATAAAAGAATCCATGCCTTAACTCTCTGTAGTTTAGTGACACAAGGATTAGTGAAAAGGACCAAGTAAAGTCCCTTCCATCGAAGTTTGAGAAAATCTTTTAATTGGTGTCTTCTCCAGTAAACGTAATCTCCAGGTGGAACATCAAGTAATTTAGATATTTCTTGCTTTGATTATCAAAACTGTAGAATATAGAATTGAAGATTTATAAAATAGAATCAAATTTGAACCAGGGCATGTTGCCCAGTAGGAGAGGGCCATGAGCCGTCCGGTAACAATCTCATGAAGAGTCAATTTGTGAAGTCCAAATGGAGTAGTTTTCAAATTCAAAAGGACCAGAGGCAATACCTTAGTCCAAGGTAACTGTAAAGATTTAGAAAGTTCTGCTAGTTGAATTTCCATTATACTATTAGTTCTTTCGACTAGACAAGAGGATCAAGAATGATAAGGACAATGAAAGTCTTTGAAAAATGAGGAAGAAGTTATATATTTCCTTAATTATTTTTCCAGTAAAATGGGTGCTTTGGTCACTACAAAGGACCCTTGGAGCTCCCCAAGTCAGAATAATGTTCTCAAGAAGTCTCTTAACCACAAAAGCAGAAGTAGCTTGATGACTGGGGAAAGTTTCTATTCAGTGAGAAAATCTACAAGTCATTACTAATACAAACTTGCAACCACTCAAGAGGGGGAATTGGATAAAATCAATCTGTCATTCATGCACTGGTCCTGATGGCGGGGGAAATCTCTTAGGTGGAGCTTTATAAGATTTACCTAAATTAAATTGAGAGCAAATAAAACATTGGGAAGCCACTTGTTCAGCAGCTTCATAAAAATGTCCCTACCAATATTTATTTAATATATCATTTAACTTATTTCTTCCCAAGTGGGTATTAATGTGCAATAAGTAGGTCTGTTTTCATTCTCTAATTTTATATGTAGGGGTTAATTGTTGATATTTAAAAAGTGATTCTGAAATTTCTTTTGGGTCAAATTTTGGTGGGCAACATTCTATAGCTGCCGGATATACGGGAGTCCTAACTTTTTCGATTATCATTATCCATTCCCTATTTTTCATCATGATCATGAGTGGAATGATTGTGGTCATGAATGAGGGTGACATCTTTAAAGAGTAATTGAGAAGTGGCTTGTTTAGCTGCTTTAACAGCTAAGTAGTTTAATTTCCTATTCATGGAACCCCTTTGGATTGATGGGCCTGGATTTTAATTACAGCAATCTCGGAGGGTAGCAAAAGGGTTTCCAGGAGGTCTGCTGCCAAAGGACTATTTTTAACTCAGGTTCTAGAAGAAGTTAGGAATGCGCTTAATTTCCATAACATGCCAAAATCATGAGTAATTAAAAAATATACCTTGAATCTGTGTAAATGCTTATCACCTGTCCAGAAGCCAGTTTGCAAGCTCTCGTGAGTGCAATCAAATCAGCTTGCTGAGCTCCAGTGACGTCAGAAAGGGTTCCACTTTCAAGGACCTCAGTGGAAGTGGTTATGGCATATCCTCCCTAGTAATGGGAATGGTTAGCTTTAGCCTTTCAGTATGACCCATCAACAAACAGGGTTAACTCAGGATTTGATAATGGGGTTTTTTGTAAATCTTGCTTAGGAGACAAAAGCTATTTAGGATTTAAGCAATATCACACACAAGTAAAATTTTGCTCAAGATCATTCAAAAGTGGTTGCAGCAGTACATCAACAGGGAACTGACAGAAGTTCAAGCCAGATTCAGAAGAGGACATGGAACAAGGGAGATCATTGCTGATGTCAGATGCATCTTGGCTCAAAGCATAGAATATTCAGAAAGATGTTTACCCGTGTTTTATTTACTATGCAAAGGCATTTGACTGTGTGGATCATAACAAATTATGGATATAATCGTGAAGAATGGGAGTTCCAGAACCCCTAAATGTGCTCATGAGGAACCTGTACATAGACAAAGAGGCCATCATTAGAACAGAACAACGAGATACTGCATGATTTAAAGTCAGGAAAGGTTTGAGTCAGGGTTGTATCCTTTCACCATACTTACTCAATCTGTATGCTGAGCAAATAATCTGAGAAGGTGAATTATATGAAGAAGAATATGGCATCAGGTTTAGGGGAAGACTCATTAACAACCTGTGATATGTAGATGACACAACTTGGCTTGCTGAAAGTGAAGTGGACTTGAAGCACTTAGTGATGAAGATCAAAGTCTATAGCCTTCAGTATGGACTGCACCTCAACATATGGACTGCACCTCAACATAAAGACAACAAACATCCTCACAACTGGACCAATAAGCAACATTGAGAGAGAAGACTGACATTGTAAAGGATTTCATTTTACTTCGATCCACCATCAACACCCATGGAAGCAGCAGTCAAGAAATCAAATGATGTATTGTGTTGGGCAAATGAGCTGCAAAAGATCTCTTTAAGGTGTTGAAAAGCAAAGGTATCACTTTGAGGACTAAGGTGCATCTGACCCAAGCCATAGTATTTTCAGTCATCTCATATGCATGTGAAAGCTCAACAATGAATAAAGAAGACCAAAGAAGAATTCATGCCTTTGAATTATGGTGTTGGTGCAGAATATTGAATGTAACATGGACTGCCAGAACAATGGACAAATCTGTCTTGGAAGAAGTACAGCCAGAATGTTCCTTAGAAGCCCGGGTGGCAAGACTTTGTCTCATGTACTTTGGACATGTTATCAGGAGGGGCCACTCCCTGGAGAAGGACATCAGGCTTGGTAAAGTGGAAGGTCAGTGAAAAACAGGAAGACCCTCAACCAAACGGATTGACACAACAATGGGCTTAAGCATAGCAAAGATTATGAGTATGGCACAGGACCAGGCAGTGTTTTGTTCTGTTGTACATAGGGTTGCTAGAAGTCGGAACTGAATAGACAGCATCTAACAACAACAACGAACAATCATGGTATGAACAGTTATCACCATTAGGTAAAGATAACTACGTAGCTGGATTCAGAAAGTTATAGTATGTAACCAAATATTAAAAACTGCCAAATGAGTACTTTATAAGAAGTCAGCCTACTGGCTGAAAGATGTTGAGTTAATGTTGAATTTAGAATGGCTGATACAGTCTGAGGAACATAAACGTTAATAAAATTACTAAAAACTATATCTGCTGTGGTCTTAATTAGTCTAATGGTTGTAGCAACTGCTCTAGGGCAAGGGAGGCAGCCCCTTGCTATGGGGTTCTGCTGAATAGTACAGTAACTAATGAGTTTCTGTTGTCCTCCATGTTTTTGAATGAGGACTCCTAATTTGAGTATTTATAGAATGAGGATTCCTAGAGCAGGAATGTTAATTAATGCTTCTTTTAGTTGAGTGATGGCCTTTTGCCATCCTTGGAGAGTTGAAGGGGGTCAAGTTTTGAACTCCTAAGATAATGGTAAAGAGGTTGAGCCAGTAAAAAAAAAAAAAAAAAAAATTATATTCAAGTTCTGTAGTAACTGCAGAGTTCTAAAAATCCTTTTGTTTTTTGTAGTAGGGACGGGATAAGCTAAGACAGTCTTTTTTTTTTTAATTTTAGGATTTACAGTGACTCCCTTTGTTGAGATTATATGTCTCAAGTACTTACCAGAAGATTGCGCCAACTGTAAATTTTTCTTTGAAGGCCTTGTGACCTTCTCTATCCAAATATGGTAACAACAGGATACTATTGGTAAGACACGCCTACTGAGAGTTAAAACAGCCTAGCAAATTATAAACCTATTGCAACAATGTAGACCCTTTGTATGTTCAGAGATTCGATTAGACAAAAAGAGGGACCAGCTTTTCATTTTGTTGCTCAAGGTTTATGAAGGCTGTCTGGGAAAATGGGTTTGGTCTAGTCCTTTAAATCCCAGGCCTTGGTGTTAGATAGGTCTCTTTTGCCACATGTAGGCCTTAAAGTTTCTTGCAATTACTGCTGGGGGCCGGAGAACAATGAAAGCCTCCAAGGTGCCTATGATTCAGCCCAGGGAGGTGGGGAGCCACTAGCACTGGGCAAAAAAAGGTGCCACAGGGCTAAAGCTGGCTGCTGGGGGTTGCAGAAAAAACTTGCCAAGGGACCAGGGCAGCAGGGTGTGGGCCTGGCTGGCCTCTCGCCACACCAAGCAGCACAATACCCAGGCCAAGTGCAAGAAGACCAGGCTGCCACGGTCCTGCCCTGATCCCTGCCCCGATCCCTGCCCCAGTCTGGGCCCTGTACCTGGTGTTTTTTTTCTTCTTGCTACTTGTGGCTGCTATGTAGCTACCTGGGCTACTTGTTAAGTTTACGTACAAGGAGTGGGTGAGTGGACTCCGCAGTGTCCACATTCTCTGTACCAGCCACACAGATGCTAGGCTCAGGCACAGCCAGCTTGAGAAGAGTTTTATAAGGGCTGCTGCTGCTTATGGCTACTGGCTCTAGGAAGAGGTGCTGTTGCCTCCGGCCATCACCACCCCTCAAGGCTTGAGCTTTCATGCTTAACTTGCCTATCTAGCCTCTCTAGGGCCAAGGCGGGGGGCGAGAAGAGGCCAGTGCACAGCCTTCCTACTACGTCCTTACTTTCTGCCCATGGAACGCCACGGCGCTTGGCAGCAGTTTCCACCGCTGCTGGGACGCGTTCTCCCCAGTAGGTAGGTTGGAAGGCAGGACAAAGGGAGCATGTATTCGCCTGGTCCGATTAGCATAGTTATTAAATTATATAAGCCTGCTGGGACAGGTTTATAAGTTTCAGCTAAAATTGTAAATTCTTGGGTAAACCTGTGGGGATCTTTGCATGTGTTGGGTAACTTCTTTACAACGGGGGGCGGGGGGGACATTCCCCTTTCGATCATGGGGAGCTTTCTCAGCCTCTTTTGCATATTTAATTTCAAAAGGCATTTCCAAAACGGGTTTTTCCTCTTGTTAAGCTTTCTTTAAGGTAGTATGGAAGTTCAGATAAGGTATTGGGGGTAGGGATAGGATGGTAAAGGTGAGTAGGGGTGCCTCCCGAGTGCGGGAGGGGAAGGAAATTGGTGTTTGAGGCTAGGGGTGGATTATGGACCCTGGGTACTCCACCAGTTGGGGAAAGGGAGGGTATAGAGGTTGTTGCAGGGTAGGTAGCTGGTGAGGTTACAGAGTTTTGACACTATAACTTTTAATTTGTTTAGTTTGTTTCAAAATGGTCTCCTGTAAGGCAAATTTAATATTCTGATTTCTTTTGGAAGCTTCCAAGTACTAACAAATAATAATAATAGTAATAAATGTCTCCCATTAGTTTTGTTTGCTGCTGGAGCCCTTAGCTTCTAATCTACTGTACAGATTAATTTAGTTAAACTAAATGACCCCTACAATGGCCACTGGTCTTTTAAGTTTCCCTGGACCAGGGTCAGAATGAGCTGCAGGTCCTGCCTCAGTCTTGGACATTGTATTCCCAGTCTTACTGAGAAACTTTCAAGTATTAAAGTTCTAAATGTGTGCGAAAACTTAGTGGTGCACCAGAAAGAAAGAAAGATAGTTCAATAATGAGATGGTCAGGAGACAAGCAGAAAATGAAGGTATAGAGAAAAGATACACAATAAACCTCTCAAAGAGCCACTTTCACAATAAGCGTAGGCTTTGATCTGAGAGGCTTACCTCCAGCGGGCCCCAAGAATTTAAGGAGATGGCTCTGGACACAAAGAGTCCTTGCTGGTACCAGGGCGAGTCCACTCCGTGACTTCTCAGGAACTCTGAAGATAAATATTCTTCATAATCCTGCCAGCTATGCCATTGAATGTCATAGAGTAACTACCCGTACTCTGATTAATGCAAAATTGAAAGATTTATTGAAAATACAGAATCACCTCTAGCTGGGGATAGACTAAATTACATCTTGTGGAATCCAGTAATCCAATATGGCCACTCAGCAGTGATGTTTTACAAAGGGGAAACAAAAGACATGTATTACAGTATTTGATTGGTATTTACAAATGTAGATCATTGAGAGACGTTAGTTGATTGGTAACTACAGGCTTAGATCATCAAAAGACATTACTTGATTTGTAGTAGATCATTTTAAGGCAGGACTTCCTATTGTGGAACTTGTAAAGCAGGACTTCCCTAGTGGTAGCTTGTAAGGTGATTGGCTTAAAAGGGTATATATGTCTTTCTTAGATTGGTTACAATGTGGTAGTCATAAGGGTATGTGAAGGGGGGAGTAACATCATCATTACAGGACATTCTTCTCTCAGGGGAGTTGCAGTGTATTTTTACATCATCATTGCCCCACTTTCCTTGGTTTCATGATTATGTTTGCATGGAAAATGGCTGTTGCTAAGGTGGAAACAGAAATAGCTACAGAGGAGTCCTATGCAAACCTCAAGCCAGCCATTTCAGAGTTTCTCAGGTTCCTCAAATTTTAAAATTCCCTTACACATCATCAAAATTAAAACCTTCACTCTTTGAAAGATACTGTTAAAAGAATAAAAAGATAAGCCACAGACTAGGAAAACATATTTGCAAATCAAATATCTGATAAAGGACTTACATCCAGAATATATAAAGAAATTTTGAAACTCAATAATAAAGAAACAAACAATCCAATCAAAAATTGGAGAAAAATTTTAAATGGCTATTTCTCCAAATAAGAGATTGAGATGGTAAATAGGCAAATGAAAAGATGCTCAATGTCATCATTAATTGGCAAAATGCAAATCAAAACCACAATTAGATGCCATTGCGAAGAGAAGATACGGAGTAACTAGAACTTCCATGCGCTGCTATTGGGAATGTAAAATGGTACAAACATTTTGGAAAACATTTTGGCAGTTTCTTAAAGTTGAATGTACACCTACCATATGATTCAGCCATTCCACTACTAGGTATTTACCCAAGAGAAGTGAAAGCATATATCTGTACAAAGACTTGTGCACAAATGTTCATAGCAGATTTATTTGTAATCACTAAAACCAGGAACAACTTAAATACCCATAAAATGTAAATGGGTAAACATACTGTAATATATCCATATGGTGGAATACCACCAAGCACTATAAAGAAATGAACACATTATTACAACATGGTTGTATCTCAAAGTAATTATGTTGAGTAAAAGAAGCTAGACCCCTCCTCTCAAAAAAAGAGTATATACTACATAATTCCATTTTTATAAAATTCTAGAAAACGCAAACTAATTTATAGTGACAGAAAGCAGATCAATGGTTATCTGGGGACGAGGGCACAGGGAGGTGGTAGTAGGAACAGGTTGAAGGAAGAGCTGACAAAGGGACACAAGGAAATTTTTGCAATGCTGGATATGCTTGTTATCTTGATTTTGGTGATGCTTTCACAGGGGTAAGTATATGAGAAAACTTATCAAATCATACACTTTAAATATGTCCAGTTTTGGTATTTTAATTATAACTCAATAAAACTATTACAGATTAAAAATGATTTAAAAACAACAACAAAAGCAAGGAATTCAAATTATGGATCAATGCTTCTGCTCCATTTCTCAGGATAACTCAAGTTCTCTTCATGTGAGCCAAACCTCAGACAAAAACTTGACCAAATAAAAGATGAATTCTTTTTCTTTAAGTCATCTATACTAATTAATTAATGATTCTATTACTTTTGCAGTGGTGCAGTGATTAAGGGCTCGGCTGCTAACCAAAAGGTTAGCAGTTCCAGTCCACCAGCCACTCCTTGGAAACCTTATGGGGTAGTTCTACTCTGTCCTATAGGGTCGCTATGAGTTGGAATCAACTTGATGGCAATGGCTATCGCTCTTGCATCTCAAACCATGGACAAGTTCATGGATCACTCAGGTTCTGGCCACATCTCTCATGGCACATTTTACGGAAGAAGTGGTTTGATCTCTGCTGCTATTGACTGAGGAGGGAGTGAGCAGGCAACAAGATGGGAGAGCCCCAGCTGTCCAGAGGTGGACAACTGCTTTTGCTTCCCACAGGTGAACAATTCCTAGTAGGAAGGATGCTCTGTGCTCAGGATGAGACAGTTTGGGTGTACCTGAGATCTCTGAAGAAGGCCATTTATTTATAATACAGGGAGTGGAAAATTAGGCCATTGTATTTCTGCACAGGGGAAGAATTCATAAAAAGTCACACAGAATTATTCTTATATAACTGACAGTGACATCATTGTAAGGTGGAAACAGAGCTTTATTTGTCTTACTTAAAATGATATATAGAGCACTTGTCTGTTTATTCCACTGCAAACAGCTTCTGCAAAAACAGCCGTAAATCCCTGGGGGTTTCTCCTGATAGTTATAAGTTACTGGAGAAAAATCTCTCAAGCTAGTTGCTGCCTTGCAGATATCCATTATTCTCAATTCAAGGGCCTTTTTCTTGTTTGTTGGTTTGTGTTGAGTGTGTATTTTTTTCCCAAAATTATGTTACATGCAATATTACTTTTAAAAATGTAAAATGTGTCAGAACACAGCTACTTTTCAAATAGGTAAATATATATACCTAAATCAAAGCACGCAGAGCCAAAGGGGAAAACACTCGATAAATAGACTTCATCATCAAATCTGGCTCAGGTTAAAGCGAAGTTAGTTTGATGGATTCCAGCTGGGGCCCTAGTAAATACCAGGCTCTGTAATTAAGCTACCTTAGCTCAGCCTCCCTGGAAGCTTATGGGCAACTCAAAGTTCCAGAGTGACAAGAAGGAGGCAACCTTCAGAAATGAAGAGACAGCTTGCCCACCCACGTGCTAGTCCCCCCTCGGCCCTCAGCCCATTCCTCCATGAACTAAGTCAGCAGAGGCCACTGTTCTCCGGTACAGGCCCAAATGCCCACGACATTGACTGGCAAAGCCCAGGTTTGGGAATGGGAAAGTAATAAGTGAAAATCAACAAATGCTGAAGTCATGCGCCCTCTTTTCTGTCAAAAAATCTGAAACCTGTCATTTCTGGTTTCCCAGCACACACACAGAGAGATACTTGTATGTGCATGTCCACACATACACCTATTCCCAAAGGAAAGCACTGTAGCAGAAATAGGAGCAATCACTTTGTAGCATAGAATTCTGCATTGAAATTTTAGCGCAATCACTTTTTTGGCCTGTGCCCTATAGTTTAACAAAGAAACAATTTTTGAACAATTGCCATATGCCAAACACATTGGACACCGGGGACCCAAAGATGAATATGTCCAGTTACTGTCACAAGGAGCTCACTGTAGAGTAGGGTGGAAAACATTTAGACAATTTTAATATATTATGCTAAATGTTAATCTAGAAATAAGTATGACCTTATGCAATCACAGAGGAATGGGGATTCAGATGTAACCTGAGGAAGAAAACTCAACTAAATTTTATAGGATGAGGAAGTTACTTGACATCTCTGAGCCTCATTTTTCTTTTCTGTCAAATGAAGTTTATAATATGTGCATCTATAATACTGATATGAGAAATAAAGAAAGTAGTTGATATGAAGTTCCTAGTAAGAAATATTGGTTCCTGCCCTGATGGCCCTCTTCCCCTTCTCCTATCTGTCAAATTATAAGAATGAATAAAAACAATCTTTTGCCAAAGTTGTAACATCATAAGTAACTACTTCTCATAGAAGGATGGGAAGGAAACAGTATTATTGATTAAAATAAGAATTCTTCAATTCTCTTTATTGTAATAAATTAACCCATAATACAGAAAGATAAAAGCAAATATCTTGCTCCTTATTCCAAACTACATCAAATTTTCCCCCTTCATTTCTTCCTTCATCATACAGAAAGAAAACACATTTCTCCTATCTTAAGAGAGAATTCTATTTTCCTTACTGTTCAGAGCATATATTTCACAGTCCAGGTGATGCCTGCTGTGGCTGACAAAGACACAAAGAGACAAGCTGCTAGATATCCCCTCAAGGGAGGACTCAGTGTCCAGCTTCAAGGGGTATGGTTGGCTGACAGCCTCCAGATGTAGGCTTCTTCAGAGCCAGTCTTGGGATTGGAGTGTGAGTCACACTCTTCTCAGGGTGGCCTCCAGCCCGTGGTGTGCTGGAGCTGCCTTGTACCAGCTGGCTAGAGAGCTCATCATGTGTACATCTCTTCCCAACTCTGCATTCACTGACGTCACGTTGGTAGCCTGAAATCAGCCGTGGAGTAAGTTTTTACACCACAGAATTGGTAAACGTTACATATCAGGGCTTTCCCTCCACTGTTGTTGTTGTTGTCAGGTGCAGTCGAGTCGGTTTCAACTCATAGCGACCCTATGTACAACAGAACAAAACACTGCCCGGTCCTTGCTCACAATTGTTGTTATGCTTGAGCCCAATGTTGCAGCCACTGTGTCAATCCATCTCGATGAGGGTCTTCCTCTTTTTGGCTGGCCCTCTACTTTACCAAGCATGCTGTCCTTCTCCAGGGACTGATCCCTCCTGACAACACGTCCAAAGTATGCAAGACACAGTCTCGCTATCCTTGCTTCCAAGGAGCACTCTGTTTGCACTTCCTTCAAGACAGATTTGTTTGTTCTTTTGGAAGTCCATGGTACATTCAATATTGTTCACCAACACCTCAATTCAAAGGCTTCAATTCTTCTTCGGTCTTCCGTATTTACCGTCCAGCTTTCGCACGTATATGATGCAACTGAAAATACCATGGCTTGGGTCAGGCACACCTTAGTCTTCAAGATGACATCTTTGCTTTTCAACACTTTAAAGAGGTCTTTTGCAGCAGATTTGCCCAAAGCAATGCGTCTTTTGATTTCTTGACTGCTGCTTCCATGGGTGTTGATGGTGGATCCAAGTAAAATGAAATCCTTGACAACATCAATCTTTTCTCTGTTTATCATGATGTTGCTTATTGGTCCAGTTGTGAGGATTTTTGTTTTCTTTATGTTGAGGTGTAATCAATACTGAAGGCTGTGGTCTTTGATCTTCATCAGTAAGTGCTTCAAGTCCCCTTCACTTTCAGCAAGCTAGGTTGCATCATCTGCATAACGCAGGTTGTTAATGAGTCTTCCTCCAATCCCAATGCCCCATTCTTATTCATATAGTCCAGCTTCTCGGATTATCTACTCAGCATACAGATTGAATAGGTATGGTAAAAGGATACAACCCTGACGCACACCTTTCCTGACTTTAAACCACGCAGTATCGCCTTGTTCTGTCTGAACAATTGCCTCTTGATCTACGTACAGGTTCCTCATGTGCCCAATTAAGTGTTCTGGAATTCCCATTCTTCACAATGTTATCCATAATTTGTTATGATCCAGACAGTCGAATGCCTTTGCATAGTCAATAAAACACAGGTAAACATCTTTCTGGTATTCTCTGTTTTCAGCCAGGCTCCATCTGACATCAGCAATGATATCCCTGGTTCCATGTCCTCTTCTGAATCCAGCCTGAATTTCTGGCAGTTCCCTGTGTATATACTGCTGCAGCTGCTTTTAAATGATCTTCAGCAAAATTTGACTTATGTGTGATATTAATGATATTGTTTGATAATTTCCAGATTTGGTTGGATCACCTTTCTTGGGAATAGGCATAAATATGGATCTCTTCCAGTCTGTTGGCCAGGTAGCTGTCTTCCAAATTTCTTGGCATAGATGAGTGAGCACTCCCAGTGCTGCATCTGTTTGTAGAAACATCTCAGTCGACATTCCATCAATTCCTGGAGCCTTGTTTTTCGCCAATCCCTTCAGTGCAGCTTGGACCTCTTCCTTCAGTACCATTGGTTCCTGATCATAGGCTACCTCTTGAAATGGTTGAATGTCGACCAATTCTTTTTGGTATAATGATTCTGTGTATTCCTTCCATCTTCTTTTGATGCTTCCTGTGTCATTTAATATTTTCCCCGTAGAATCCTTCACTTTTGCAACTCAAGGCTTGAATTTTTTTTCAGTTCTTCCAGCTTGAGAAATGCTGAGCGTATTCTTCCCTTTTGGTTTTCTATCTCCAGGTCTTTGCACATGCCATTATAATATTTACTTTGTCTTCTTGAGCTGCCCTTTGAAATCTTCTGTTCAGTTCTTTTACTTCATCATTTCTTCCTTTTGCTTTAGCTACTTGACTTTCAAGAGCAACTTTCAGAGTCTCTTCTGACATCCATTTTGGTCTTTTCTTTCTTTCCTGTCTTTTTAATGACCTCTTGCTTTCTTCATATATGATCCATTTATAAATACCATTACCCCCAGCCAAAGACTGAGCAAAGCAGTGGTACAAGATCCTTGCCATTTCTGCTCAACATGGGACTCCTCTAACAAGTGATTCTTGCTCTGGCATTCCCTACTGAGCTTGCAAAGATTATCCTGTCTGCATCTTGGGTTGATGCATTCCCCCTCCAATACTGTTTCCTCCCATTTTCCTTTCACAGGTGTTATTCCTTATAAACTTTGGCACTCCTAATTACATCTTAGCATCTGCTTCCAGGAGAACCCAAGCTGGGACAGTTGGTACCAGAAATCATCTGAAAAACATTTTACAATGGGGTTTTGAGGCTGGGTACTCAACTCCTGCCTTATCTTGAAAACCCCTCAATGGAGGGAGACGATGCACATACACCAAGGTCAGCACAATAGCCAAGCGTGCTGGCCCAGAAAGGGATATGCAGATGGTTACTGGAACAAAGCCTCCCTAGAGGCAAAATAGATGGGTGGTCCACAATCTAATAGATTTATTTTGACATACAGTTAATCCTCATTGTTTGCAGATTATGTATTTGCAGATTCACTTACTGGCTACAAATTTAATTGTAATCCCAAAATCACAACATGCAGTGATGCTTTGCAGTCATTGGTAGATATATGCATGCCCAGAAAATGGAAAATTTTGAGTTACCTGATGCGCACATTTTCAGCTGAGGTCAAACAAGGCTGATTTGGTTAATTCAGCATTAGTGAGGACTTTATAGAACATTAAAAAAAAAAAAAAAGAATTGTTGCTGTCAAGTCAATTCCAACTCATGGCAACCCCATGTGTTACAGAGTAGAACTGTGCTCCATAGGGTTTTGTTGGCTATAATCTTTCCTGGAAGCAGATCACTGGCCTTTCTTCCATGGCGCCCTGGATGGGTTTGAACGATCTTTAGGTTAGTGGTTGACTGCAAACCATTTGTGCATCCAGGAATCTTTATAGGACATAACTGCCATGAATAATGAGAACCAAATATATAAATACATATTTTCTGATATATCCAAAAAAGCATGAATGAGCAAGAGTCTCAGGGTGGTTGCCCCAATAAAAAGTCATGACAGTAATGATACCTTACTCAGTTTCTGGATCAAAGCCAGTATTCAGATCTGGAACCCACTGACTGGACATGTGCCTGAGTCTGTAGAGGGTAGAAGAGTGCAACACCACAGGAAGTATACACTATAGTGATTGCCCCAGTCCTCCCTTAAAGGGACACACAGCCATGCATACAGGCCTATCGGAGTGGGCTTAAAGTGTGATGCTCTTTATATCACATGTTAATACCCAGCAGAAAGCATCCCTCATGGAAGAGGCACCGAACAACCACATAGAATGATTTGGACAGTTGACATTAGCTGGTTTTTGTCAGTGGTCACCGCAGTGCAGATAACCTCTTCCAGTGAGCCACCTTGTCTCCCCTTTGGGCTGGCAGAGATTTAGTCCTGAGCTGATGGACCCCTTGCCCAGTCCTGCCTCCTCCTGTTTTCCTTCTACAAGTGTTACTCCCCAGTAAACTTTTGCACTCCTAACCATCTCAGCAGCATCTACTTCTTGGAGAACCCAACCAGGGACAGGGAGTCCTGTGTGATAAAGAAGAACCTTTCTGAGGACCTTTTTATCCAGGTCTAGCCCCTCAGAGAGGAATACGTAAGGCGACCCTGCCTCCAAGCTGTGGGTTCAGATTCAGCAACTCTGATGATGGGCCCCCCAACCTTCTGCTCAGATGCTGTTGAGCTCAGAACCACTTTTCCTTGTCCCTTCTTGCCTACATTTCCAGCCCCCTATTTCTCCCTATTTCTTCTGTTCCTGTTTCATTAGTTCCCAAGTCACTTAACATTGAGATGGTGCTCTCTACTGTGTGATGACCTGCCCTACATCCCCACATCCCAGCCCCGATCTATGTGCCTGATACAATCTCACTACCTACTGGTTTCTCCCTTCCTGGACGATCTCTGCTCTTAGAATTGAAGTGTCTGTCTCCTACTTTCCATCTGTGACCATTTGCTATCCAGACACTGTGACAAACCAAACTCCCAGTCAGGCCTTTCCTAGCCCAACCCATTATGTAACTATGAAATTGTGGTTCTGACATTGGCTGTCAGACCTAGGGAAGAAGGAGGACAATTCCCTTGCCTTTCTTCTCCACTCTGTCATCCATTACTCCTATATAATGGCATGTCCTCCCTGTACACTTAACTACAAATCATTTCAGAGCACTATGTGGCATTTCTGAGCATCAAGAGTAATTCATATTGACATAAATCCCTGTTTTAAAAACCAATCATTTGTTAATTGTTAACTGAGCCCTTACTATAAGTCAGCTCTGAGTCCCTTTCAAACAAGACAACCCCTGATGTACCACATACGTAGGGCTTGGGTTGTATGCTTCTTTGTTTGATTTACTACTCTCTGAATTCCTTCATCAACATTTTATGTAAGTATTCTAATATTTATATTCTAGTATTAAGTTGTAGGGTGGCAGTCAAACTTGAATGGCTTTACAAAAAAAAAAAAAAACTTGTAATATTATTTACATTGACATAAGGAGAGCACAAATCTGATCCATTTTGTTGTTTCTCTCACCTCAGTATTCCTGCTCCCTCTCTCACAGCTGTACTTTTTCCTTTCTTCTTCTTTCAGAAAATCTGTTAATTTAGAGAAAGGAAGTGTCTTCTTTTGACTACCATTATAATGTTTGCTTGTTCTTTTTTCTTTTAAGGAGCTAAGCCTCCATAGTTTGATGAAACTGGACTTTTTAATGCTAGAAAAAAAGAAATATTAAATTAATTTTGAGAACAATCTTCCAAATATATCCTGAGAACTTAAACCATCTGCAGCCATATAGTCTACTCTCTACATTAACCTGACTCTATTATCCCAGGAAATTCTTGTCCAGGAAAATGAAGTCACAAATAATGTTATTGTTTGTTCCATGAACTTCTTGAAAATCCATTTTTCCGAATAATAGACTGATAGCCTACTCAGCTATCCCTTATTAGAGTTAGCGTCCCCTTCTCAGGCCTCATCAAACAACTATTTACTCAAGACTCTAAGAAAGCCTTGCCTTGCTATGTTCACCAACCCTGCCCAATCCCAACTCGTTCACCCCCTATTCTACCTCCACCTCCCCACTTGTGTCCCCCTAGATTGAAAGACCTGCCTTAAACCAACTCCAAAAACCTCATAAATATCTCACTTTTTCCTCCCTGCTCAGAGATACTATTAAAACTCAGTCTTGCTTTACCACAGGTTATTGTGTGTATGTGTGTGTGTGTTTAAAAACAAGCAACACTTAGTGAGTACCTCGTACTGAACTACCTTTCGTGGGGAACCATAATGAATAGTGCCAGCCATGATTTCAGTCTAGTTGGACAGAAGGGATGTATAAAAATCTAATATGAGGCAGAATTAAATAAATTATATAATAAATGTATAATCAACCAATTTTCAGGGGGTCAGAGAAGGATCTGGTGACACTTCCTAGAGGTGGTGATATTGGAATTTAGGTAGCTGTAAAAGTTAGCTTGAGATATTATGGAGGCTTACTCCTTGCAGCTGCTACATTTTACTTCTCAATTAGATGGCTTTGGGGAAACCTATGGACACTTTCGTAGGAAACAACATGAAACATTTCCAGAATTTCTTAAGCAGCTACTCTGTGACTGGATAATATGTCGAATAATGGGGCTCTGACTTTGAAGAAAATATCTAGAGTTTCCTGGAAAAAAAAAAAAATTCTTGCAAGGAGGCAGACCGCGCCTGTCTGCCAGATCCTTCCTACTCTTTCTACTGCTTGTAGACCCCTTCCCACCATCTGGTTGAGCCTGAGCTATGATACAGGGCACCATGCTCTGGTGATCAGTCACCCATGCTTCCTGCAACCTTCTCAAACATTGGATAAACACACCAAGCACTTGTTTAAACAGAGCTTATTGAAACTGAACTCTGATGCTCCTGCTATTATATTTTTTCATGGGATTTGGTTGGTAAGGAGAATGGTGCAGCTAGTGGGATACCAAACTATTTTGGTCAAATATGAAGCAGATTAAACAAAGTGGGATTTTTTTTATTTTATTTTGGGTAAGCATATCAATTTTCTCTTAGAAAAGTATGGATTTCATTTATGCAGCTGACAATCACGGTCGAAGATACAATGTTGCCAGCCATTTGTTTTCTGAAGATGGTCCCAATCTGAGAGTGATTTGAGGTGTATTTTGTAAGCCTAAATGGAAACTACTGCATTAGAAAGAAATATTCTGGCCACGTTCTAATTACACTTTGAAAACCAAAAAGGACAAAAGCCATATGTATGTTCAAAGCTACCAGTATTTTCCACATTGTCCACATTGTCCACAATGTCAATCGGATTTCCACTGAGCTCATAAAGTCCCAGCCCTTGCAGTGGTTGAGCCTAACTTTGTTGAGAGGTAGTCCAAGTATGTGGAGAAACAGCAGATGTTGGCAGCAAAGGTCTTGTTCTGCTCTTTGTCCAAATAACAGGGCTCAAAGAGTTCCACAAAATGACCAAAAATTGATCAGGCCCCAGTAATCATATCAGGATGACACAGGCACAACCTTCTATGTCGTTAGCACTGTTTATCTCATGTTGTGTTAGCATTCATTTTCACTAATATGTTACAAAAATGTAATGATGTATAAGTGTTTTTTAATGTCATGTAAGTGAAAACAGGTGGGTAATTTACCACGGGCTCCACACAGATTGGAGCTGGCATTTCACAAAGAAAATGCTGAGCTTTTTTTTTTTTTTCTTTTTTCCTTTTTGGTAACTTTTTTCCTGGGTCAGATTTCAACAACCTTGGTTTTTAAAATCACTTAGTCAAGTCCATGTGAGACATCACACACTAGGTCTGTGGACCCAATGCAAAAATCAACAGAGTGATTTTCTACAGTTAAACGTTTCAATAAATAACAAGCATATTTATATAGTTAACCTCCATTCAGAAAAGAAGCAAAGAGGGAGAGAGTGGTCTAAACGAGGTATCAGGGGTATTAAAAGAAGTCTGTATTCAGAGTGCAAGCCCCTGGTTAGAGCACCGGCCCTGCCTGGTACCTGGCTGCCGAGCTAACGGGCAATCCTTGAGGCAGAAGTCAAGAGCACTACTTTAAAAGAGTCACGATACACATTGGGTGGTGTTGATTTGTTCCAGTTTTTTCCAGGAAGTTAGAAAAGTTTACGATACTTCCTGACCTTTCCATAAGAGACTCAGGTTACCTTCTTGCTGCCACCTTTATTATCAAGATATCAATAATCTGGATTAATTTAATCTTCATCAATATTAACTGAGCTAAGAAATCTTGAGACACCAGGTGTCTTAGTGCCTTTTTCTGGGGCGAGTGTTATTCAGATTCTCCCATGACTATTGGCTGATGAAAGGTTATAATATATTTAATAAAATCTGAGCAAGTGAAGAGCTAATTTTCTAAGTGTCAGTGAGATTCTTCCTCCTACCCCCAAACTCTTGCAGAGATAGCACATTTCTTGAATATTTTTTTCCAGATTTTCTGTTTTCCCATCTTAATATTGCAGCAGAAGAAAAATGTTCTCCATCATGCTCATTTCAGCTGCCTTGCTCTGGGTCTCACGTTGCCTGTCCTGCCTGTGATTTTACATTCCAGAATGCCCTGGGGGAGAAAGAAATTGTGTCCAGACGCAGCCATGGGAATGGAATTTCCCATACCTTGAGAGTGACCTCCAATTTGACCTTAAAATTAAAAACTTGTTTGTGAACTCTTGAGAGAGAAAAAAGTATCTAACAGTAGCTGCTGTTTAAAAATATAATTGGCAAGTATAGTATTAGAACAACACATGAGTCAATCACGGGCTCCCTTAGATCCCAACAACTCACAGCCCAGACTTCCTGTGTTTTTCTGCCCGTGAATGGATGAACCACCAGTGTAAACTTTAGAAGGGGAAAGAACTATTCCTTCCTAATCCCGATTTGTGACGGTAACTTTTTCCAAGTGCTTGTTTTAGGACTGGTATTTCTCTTGCTTAGTTTCAGTCACAGTCTGAGAATTTGTCAGCAAGCTTATTTATGTTTAAGAGCATAGATGAGGGCTTTGGCACTAGAGAAAGGCTTGAGTCTTAACTCTATTATTTATCAACTGTGTGACCTCAGTTTCCTGACCTGTAAAACGGCGATAAAGGATGGCGTATACCTGAGACGGTTGTTTTGAGAACCAAAGGAGGTATGCTAGTAGCTGAATTTCACTTACAATATCCTATGTAATGAAATTTTCTTATATTAGTTTACTAGGGCTGCTATAACACAATATCACAAACTTCGTGGATAATATAAACAGAAATTTATTGTCGCACAGTTCTGGAGGGTAGGAGTCTGAATTCAGGATGTTGGCAGGGCCATGTTCTCTCTGTCCACTCTAAGGGCAGCTCTTTCCTTGTCTCTTCCAGCTTCTGGCAGCCCTAGTCATTCATATCTCAACCTTCCTTGGCTTGTAGATGCATCTTTATATGGTGTGTCTCTCTGGGTCTCTTCTCTTTTATAAGAATGCCCGCAGATTGAATTAGGACCTACTTTATTCTGGGATGATCTCATGTTAGCTGATAGCATCTCCAAAGACTCTATTTCCAAACATATTCACACATTCACGGGTATTGCGTGTTAGGACTTCAACATATCTTTTTGAGGGCTACCATTCAATCCATAACAGTATGGAAACAGCTCAATGACCATTCCTTAGGAGCAAGAGAGGTCCAGATGGCTTTTTCCTTTTCTGTGAATACTTACATTTCTGTCCTATGAGAATATGATTAACACGTCCTATATTATAATATTGTCAATGATATATCACGTTTCATAGTTTACAAATCTGCTCACATTATATATATGATTTAATCCTTGCAATTATCCTGTAATTAATCTTTGAATGGTTACTATTGCCTGTATTTTCCAGATGACATATTTCTGTCTATGTACATATTGGGAAACTAAGGTCCAGATATCATAAATGAGTTATTCAAGATCACATATTGTATACCCAACTGGACCCTGGATTTGGGGAAGGTCCTGCCTTACGAAGTCTTTTGCCATTTCAATATAGCAATTGGGCAAGTGATTGCCTTCACTGGAATTCTGAATTGACTCTCTATCACTGAAAATGAAATCAAAGACCTGCGACATGCAGGGTCTAGAGTGTAGAGTGCTAGTGGTCCGTAGGCATTTCCATGTCAACCAAGAGAGCATTATTATTAAGTGCCAGTACTTTTGTTTCTTTGCCATTCTTATACACAATGGTGATTTAAGGATGGTTTGCTAGAAGTTTGGTGGTTTTGTTGTTTTGTTTTGTTTGCCTAAATAAAAAACTATTGTGAATTCAGTTCTTCACAAGTTGATATATTATTGCTTAGGACAACGGATAGGATGTCTTCAGAGTTCCAAGTTACGGGAAAGTAGACATAAGAGTTTTCAAAAGGTTGAAAGGAACATTTTTATGTATATTTCATGCTGCTTAATAACGGCTTTAACATGCTAATAAACAAAATCCACTGCCATAGAGTCGATTTTGACTCATAGCAACCCTATAGGACAGAGTAGAACTGCCCCATAGGGTTTCCTAGGCTGTAATCTTTATGGAAGCAGACTGCCACATCTTTTTCCGGAGGAGTAGCTGGTGGGTTCCAACCACTGATCTTTCGGTTAGCAGCTGAGAGAGCTTTAACCACTGCATCACCAGGGTTTCTCAACATGCTGATGTCGAGCTGAATTGCACTCATATCCTATATAACTGAATACCAGCTATATATCCCAAACTCTATAAAGAACCATGAAGAATATTTTCTTCTTCAAATGGCGTGCCATGGTTTCTAGCACAAGATGCTAAAAATCTAGCAGACATGAAATGTCTTACAGATGTTTTAAGAACAATACCAGACAAAATATAATTAAAATTTAGAGTGCGTTTTCTAACTACCCAACACTAGAGGAGAATGGGCAGATGACAGTCAGCTGCTGCAGCTGGGGAAGAAGGAAGGATGCCTCTCCTGGTTTGACCTGCCCCATTCATCCTCATAGTTCCAGAAAGGGAACAGTCCTGCTGTTATGAGCGAATCCTCAGGAAAATCCCCAGAGAAGCTTCAGAGTTCCTTAAAACCAGTTCTTAAAACAAATCTTTCTTCTCATAAGAACCATAGATGATCATTGCTCTTAAAAGAGTTCAAGGTGGCTTCTTTCCCTCCTGAATCATATCTTTTCTTTTTTTTTGTATGAAAATCTCTTCTCAAGACCTTTTGGAAAAAACGTATATATATATATATAGGAAACCTTGGTGGCATACTGGTTAAGAGCTACGGCTGCTAAACAAAAGGTGGGCAGTTCGAATCCACCAGACACTCCTTGGAAACCCTATGGAGCAGTTCTACTCTGTTGCTATGAGTCAGAATTGACTTGATGGTGATGGGTTTGGTTTTCAGTTTTTATACATATATATATATATATATATATATATATATATATATATATATATATATATATATATATATATTTCTCTAATGTAACTAGAGAGAAACTCATCCCTTTATATCCCAACTAAAGAAAAAGATATTGTAATGGGATTTCACCATTGGGGGGGGGATTGTAATTAACTTTTACATGAGCCCAGAGTCTTGCCATTAAGAAGATAATATAAAGAATAACAACACCTTTTCCCCTCCCCACCCCCCAACTTTTTTTTTTTTTTCTGGAATGGTAGTAGCCTGGCAAGAATACAGAAACTCAGCTGTAATGCCAAAGTACCCTTTTGGTGTTCTGCTCCCAATCATTGAGCAATCAATAGTGCCCAAAGCCCAAGGACCATTAACATTCATACATTCAGGCAGAGGGTTAAAAGCAGTAGAGTAATTCCTAGATATTGTTTGAGGGCTGCAATCGATATGAAACATAGGACATGTGATTGTTTTGACTTGTTTCTTGCTGTCCTGAAATTTCCATCTTATTGTTATTAAAAGAATCAAAGTGTGATCCAGCCCAGTGAGAAGAGGTTTTCTAATTTGCTAGTGCAAATGCTTAACATGTTTGGCTGCTAACTGAAAGGCTGGAGGTTTGAGTCCACTCAGAGGAACATTGGAAGAAAGTCCTGGAAATCTACTTCTGAAAAACCAGTCATTGAAAACCCTATGGAGCGCAGTGCTACTCTGACACACATAGTGTCACCCTGAGTCTGGAAAAAGATGCCGATGCAACTGGTTTTAAAACACCTGTGTTTCTTTAATCCCACCCACTCAGCCACAGCCGATAAACTGGGTTTGGCACCACCTCAGGAGGAGTCAATCCATTGGATTGCCAGGGACAATCAGATTGACTTTTTCAAGAATTCACCCTGATAAACACAGACACCAAGGAAGCTGGAGACTGAGTGGAATTACTGAAAGAGCAGTAAATAAAAGTCTATGGACTCCTGCTGCTTAGATCCTAGAAGAGGTTCTGCTTCTTATCCATCCTTATGATAAATTTTTCTTAAACTAGCTGAGTTGCAATAAAACCAGTCCTGAGTCGGAGAGTGTGGCAAGTCTCCCCAGTCAGCTATAGGAATTCTGATGGGAGGGAGCCTCCTGGGCTGGAGGACTCAGTGGAGAGTTCATTTCAGAAGGAGGTAAAGCCAGTGTCCACATGGAGACAATTCTCATGTTATGTTTTAACTTTTTATTACTATTTTTGTATTCTAATGGTAACATACATTCATTGTTGAATCCAGTAAAAAAACATAAACAAGAAAATAAAAATATGTACTCAAAGCACTAAGCACCGTTAATCTTTTGCTGTAAGAGCTTGGCTGCTAACCAAAAGGTCGGAAGTTCGAATCCACAGGCCGTGCCTTGGAAACCCTAAGTGATGCTGTGAGTAGGAATTGACTCAGTGACAACGGGTTTTTGTTTTTGTTTTTTTGGTTATAGTATTTCATCATATTTCTTGATTCCTCTATTGTTAGACATTTAGGCTATTCCCAACTTTTTACTATTATAAAATATCCTAATATAAGCATCCTTGTAAGAATACATAAATATTTGTGCACACCTCTGATTGTTTATTTCATAGAATAACACATTAGAGGAAAATACATTTCTTATCAGACCAAAAGGTAAGCTTTAAGGCATTTCTAAAAGCAAAGGAAGACAATAATAAAAATTATCAATAGGTTTAGCCTCATAAACTTGGAAAACCAGGCTCTTTGTCTCCATTTTTGCCTATCCTAAGATATGCCTTATTGTCCAACTACAACTCTGGTAAATGGGTGGAAGGGCTGACCACTACTGTATTTGTTACGCCACAGAAAGGAGTTGGGTGATTTATTCCAGTATTTAAATTCCAATGGTACCAACAAATATGGAAGTCAAGCACACAAATGTAGCCATTGGAAACAAGAAGATCTATTTGGCTTTATCTTCAGAGGTCTCCTTTGGGTTTGGGCTTCCTCCTTATGTAATCAACATGCTTGATTCCAACGCACATATATAATCAGGGTTTAAGAGAACAAGAGAGAGAGAGTAAGGAGGTGATCACATATGCCTTAGAAATCCCTCAATCTTTTCATTTTATTTAGGTTAGAAATTTTTAAAGGATAAATGCCATTTAAACCTGTTAAGAGTATTATTTGTTCTAACACAACACACAAAAACACGTTGGTGAATTATCAAGCTGACAGTGCGCTTAGTAATGAGTGAGGATTAATGTCTTTGCAGAAATGTGATTCATGAATAAAAACTGATACAACATTAAGCTCTAGATAGACACAGTAATTTGTGATCTTTAAAAAGAAGACTCTGCTGAGTTGTGAATTATTTTTGCAGGGACTGAGGTAAGAGTTACGGAAACATGAGGTGAGAAGAGGTGTCAGGGGGTCAGGTTGTTTCTTCTGCCTTAAGGGCCACACTTACCACGAGTCAGCCAAGTTGGGCTGCCAGGGGCCCACTGCTCTCTGCCCTTGCCTCTGGCCTTTGAGCCAGCCCAACATAACCACCTAGAGGTCAGCAACAAATGCCTCCAGATTGTTTGCAGCTTGACCTTCCTTATTTATTTCCAGCCTATTCTTCTTCCAACGCTATTTCTGCTAGACTGCAAACTCTTAGTAATGCTTCCTGACTCTGAGCTTGACTTTATCCTTTGTCCTTCCCTCTCCTCAGGGTTTAACCCCTCCTTTCCAACCTACCACCCCTCTGTCCTAGTCCTGGCTCTAAGGATCCCATTCTTGGCCTGGCCACTAGGTTGGTACTCTGGTCCAGCCATATGCTGCCCTCTTCTACTTTCCCACTATGAGCTTGTGTTTGAGTGTAAGGCGGCTGAAGAATGGGAGCCTGGGGCGGGGGTTGGGGGGCAGTGGTTTAGACAATAGGGGCACTGATAGAGGAGCTGAAGTGGGCCTGAGATCAGCTGTTGAGTCTCTGCTACCTGAACATGCTGTGGAAAAGAGTGGAGGTAAGAGCTGGTTCTGCTGCCTGGAGCCTCCTTGAAGGCAGCTGCTCCTGTGCGTCCCCATCGCAGCCACCTCTGGTCCAGTGCAGGGACCACAAGGGTGGGCTCCGCCATCAGGTTGCTTAACTTTGGATCCTGACTCTATCACTTACAGGTTCTGTGACCTAGGACAAATTGCTTTACATCTCTATGCCTCAATGCCTCCATCCATCTGATGGGGACACTAATAATCCCTGACTCACAGGGTTGTTGTGAGCATTGAAAATGCCAATATATGTGGTCTGCATGGGACAATGCCTGGGACATAGTAAAAGGTAAGCAAGTGTTTGCTTCTATGGTTGTATTACTCCCAATCCATAGGAGACCAAATGCCCCAGTTTGTCTGAGACTGTCCGTGCATGCCTATTGCTTTAGCGTAATGATTTATAGCACAGCTGCTCCTTGTCCCCTCACTCTCCAAAGTGATCCATGGTTACCCTATGAATCAGCACCTTTCTCTGATTCTGGAGGAAAAGGTCACTTCGTGGCAGCTCCAATTCCCTGCCTCAGTATCTGGACATATTCTCTGTTTAGAGACAGGAGAGGCCTATTCTGAGAGAGCTGGGTTTGCAAGCATTCCTGCTGACTCCTTACCACTATCCCAAGCTTGGGGCTCTTTCTAGTAACTGCAGCCTGGGAAACACATACCGTCTCCTCCTCATTAGCCATCAGGACTGCAGTATATCTTCAGGCTGCCCTCTTAAGTACAATAACAGCTGCTTTATTTCTGTTGTGAGGGACTATGCGGGCACAGATTGTATGCAGGGTGATGATCATATAGAAGAAGTAGACACAGACAGAGTTCAGTTTAGTAGACTAATATTTCCCAGCTTTACTAGGCGATCAAAAAACAGACCCATTGCCACTGAGTGAACCCCAACTTATGGTGACCCATATGGTGTCAGAATAGAGCTGTGCTCCATAGGGTATTTTTTCCAATGGCTGAGTTTTTGGACATAGATTGCCAGGCGTTTCTTCCATAGCACTGCTGGGTGGATTCAAACCATCAAACTTTCAGTTAGTAACCAAGCATAAACCATTTGTACCACCCAAGGACCTTTACTAGGAGATTTAAAAAAAAAAAAAAAAACTCACTGCCATCAGGTCAATTCTGACTCACAGCAACACTACAGGACAAAGTAAAACTGCCCCATAGGATTTCCAAGGCTGTAAATCTTTATGGAAGCAGACTGGCACATCTTTCTCCAGCAGAGAGGCTAATGTGTTCAAACTGCTGACCTTTCAGTTAGCAGGTGGGCACTTTAACCATCGCACTACCAGGGCTCCTTTCTTACTAGAAGATACTCACCTAAAATCCATTCTCTTCCCAGAGCAGGCTCTTTTGACTCTTTCCTCAAAAGATCCTGTCTTCTCTCTCACCTCCAGTCTGCTTTATTCTCAGTTGGGAGCCCTGCTCAATTAGCTTTATATTCTTTGTCAGTCTCTTTTTAGTCTTCTTTTCCTTCCTTTTTCCCTCCCTCCTTCCTTCCCTCCATTATTCTTTCCCTCCTTCCCTCCTTCCATTCTTTCCTCCCTCTTTCCTTGTCTCCTTCCTTCCTTCCTGTCTTAGGCTGGGTTCTCTAAAGAAGCAAAATCAGTAAAGTGCATAAAAATATATAGAGAGAGATTTATATTAAGGAAAAGCCTCACTCTTTGTAGAGACTGGAATGTCCCAAGTCTGTGGGTCTGGCTGGAGGCTTCTCCTGATTCACGTAGGCACAGGGGCTGGTGAACCCAAGATTGGCAAGTCAGGCAGCAGGACCCTGACTCACAGCCTGTGAAGACCCATGAATCCCAAGCTCATCAGGCAAGACGGCAGGTAAGCTGCTAGCTCAAGTCCCAAGAACCAAAGATCAGATGAACAGGAGCCAGCTGCAGGATCCAGAGTGAGCAAAAGCCCACAAGCCTTGTCAGAAGGTCCACCTGTATTGGAAGCAGGCCACACCCCCAAAGAAACTCCCTTTCAACTGATTGTCTACTCACAGCAGATCCCATCATCAAGGTGATCACATTATATCCAATTTCATCATGGAGGTGATCACATGCCAAACTACATCATAACTGCCAAACCCCTGAGAATCATGGCCCACCCAAGCTGACACAACCTTAATGATCACACTTCCCTCCTTCCTTCTTTCCTTTTTTTCCTCCTGCCTTTCCTCCCTCCATTCCTCCTTCTCTTCTTCCTTCCTTCTTTCCTCCCTCCCTCTGTCCCTTCCCTCTTCCTTCCTCCCTTCCTCCCTCCCTTCCCTCCATCCTTCCTTCCTTCTCTCTCTCCTGCCTTCCTTTTTCCCTCCCTCCTTCCTTCCTTCCTTCCATTCTTCTTTCCCTTCCTTCCTTCCTTTCTTTCAGTAAGTGTTTATTCATCCATCCATCTATTCTGTGCCTGGCACAGTTCCAGGTGTTGGGGATACTATGATGAACAAGACAGAAAAAGTCTGTGTTTTCACTAAATGTATATTCTCATGGAGAGAAATAGACATTAGACACAAACAAGTAGAAAAAAATAATATTTTATATCAGGGGTTGGCAAACTTTTTCCATAAAGAGCCGAATAGTAAATATTTCAGGCTTTGTGGGCCATACTGTTTCTGTCACAGCTACTCAGTTCTGCTGTTGTAGCACCAAATCAGCCACAGACAATCCAAACAGGTGTGGCTGTGTTCCAATAAAACTTTATTTACAAAAATAGGCAGCAAGTTAGGCAGACCTGTGGGTTTGATACCCTTGATTTAGAAAGTGATAAATTTTAAGAAGAAGATGAAATGAGGTAAATTTTAGCTGAGAGAAATAAAACCTTAGGTAGGAGGTTAGTGAAGGCCACTCTGAGAAGCAGATCTCTGTACTCAGCCCTCAATGATAAGCCATGGGAAGATCCTGGCTCAGAGTATTCCAGGCCAAGGGGTCAGCTGGTGCAAACATCCTAAGGGAACACAAGCTGGGAAAGCTCTAGAACAAGAAAGAAAGCCAGTGTGGCTGAAGCTTGTTGGGGAGAGTGACTGGAAAAGTAGTCATGAAGGGAGCCTGAGTCAAGGCAAGAACTCGATTTTATTCTAAACACAGTGGGCAGTCATTGGAAGATTTTAATCAAGGGAGTGGCATAATCTGATTCATATTTTTAAAAGTTTACTCTGATTGCTGTGTGGAGAATAAGTGATAAAGAACAAGAGGCGATATAGAGACATGTTAGGGGCCTATTGAAGTAGTCTCAATGAGACATCCACTTTTTGCTTTGAGTCTAAAATGAGAAAGTGGCTGACTCTTCCCAGGACCCCTACTGTTTCAGTTAGGGGTCTTTGGTTGCAAGCAACAGAAAGTAATTCTGAATCGCTTGAGTAAAAAGGGAATTTATTGGAAAGGAACGGGAAGTAGATGTCTAAAAATCAGCCTAGGAAGTGACAGGGATCTCAGAACATGAACTACTTAAGAGTTGTTAAAGAGTCCATAAATGAGAATGAACTCCAAATATTAAAAAAAAATAAATAAATAAAAGTAAATCCTTGTATCACTCTGCTAAAGATTCCTTAGAGTCTGGTTGGCTGAGTTTTTTCCACAAGCCCACCTTGGTGACCGGATCACACAGCACCTTGACGTAAAGTCTCAGTAAGCCAGCACACAATAAGGGAGATGGAATTACCCCAGTAAGAAATGAGGACACTGTTACCAAAAGATAGAATGCACACTGTGACCCAAATACAACAAAACCCTCCAAGACGCATTTTTTTTTCTTTCTGGTGCTCAGTTTCTACTGAAGGAAAAACCTCGTTTCTTCCTTTAATTGTTCTCCCACCATTAGGTTTAGTTTCCCTTGGAAAGAAGACATTTACTGAACTACAAAAACATGTCCTGTTTATCCGCTTCTCCCTCTGCACACCACCTAGAGATCAATTTCCCTGAAAATGCTGCTTTGATCAGGATAGTTAGAATCTTGTAATCTGGAAGTCCAAGTCTTGCTCTGACCCTCCCAGCATCTGCTTGCACTTCCCACATCTCCAGGGCTTCAAACTGGCCAGACAGTATTGCTCTGGGATTCTGCTCCTGCTTTTCTCCCACCTATAGCTTATTCAAATATTCCTAAGATGTTTATCGAGCACCCTGATGTCCAAGGTACTGTGCTAAGCACAGAATAATCACTCTTGTACTTTAAAGCAGTGCTTCTCAAATTTTAATGTGCATCCGGACCACCTGGGGATCTTGTTAAAATGAAGGTTCTTATTCCTTGTGTCTGGGGTGAGGCCTGATATTCTACATTTCTAATAAGCTCCCAGGTTGTGCTGATGATTCAGGTCTGCTGTCCATGCTTGGAGTAGGAATTGTTTAAAGTATGTGGACTTGATAATGACACCTTCATTCAATAATAACTACCATTTGTATAGTATTTTGAATTTTAAAAAGTGGTTTTCAAACATTATCTCATTTAACCCAGAACAATTCTATGAGTGAGCACAGTGGAAATTGTTACACCTATTTTTAAAAACATTTTACCCACCTCCCTCTCTTGCCACACACACACACACACACACACACACACACACACACACACACACACATGATTTCTTGGAATCATTTTGAAGTACGTTGCAGACGTCTTTATACATTATCCCTAAATACTCTAACAAGTATCTCTTGAGAAAACGCTATCCTTCCCCTTAATCTCAATACCATTGTCATACACAGAAATTTAACACTGACACTCTAATTCTAAAATAATCCATATTGGAATTCCCCTTCTTGTCCCCCAAATGTCCTTTACAGCAAAGTTCTTTTTTGGATTCAGGATCTGATCAAGGATTAGATATTACATCTGGTTATTATGTGCTCTGTCTCCCATCCTTTTTCGTCTTTTATGATAATGGCATTTTTGAAGATTTTAGGAAAGTTGTCCTGGAGAATATCTCATAATGTAGATTTGCTTGATTGTTTCCTCATGATTAGATTCAGATGGGCAAAAATATTAGATGGCACTCTAATTCCCATTGCATCATAAAAAATGTATTATGTAAAGAGTAATAAAAGAATGATAGTAGGTTTCTTGTTAGAAACCATATAAGCTAGAAGTAAATGCAGCAACATCTTTACAGAACTGAAAGAAAAAACTGTCAACCTAGACTTCTATATTCAGGAAAATATGAATATCTTCTGCTTCTGGTCAACTGGATTAAGAGGAACTGGATTTACCGCCTCACATAAAATATGTATAATTTATATGTATAGTATGTATGTATGTGTGTGCGTGTAAAACGATGACACTCAATACACTGAGCATCAGATGCGAAGGACAGTAATAGATAGCTTAGACATGTGAAACAAATGTGGTAAGCCCTGAAATCGCCCTGGATTACTGCCTGGATAAAGTTTCCAGGTCACAGTGCAGGGAGGGGGAAGTCAAGACCAGTGGTCTTTGAGATTTGAGATGACCAAGCTGTGAATGCGAGAAATCCAAGATGGCTACCGTTTCCAGGGTAGGGCACTGGGAAAGAGAGAGTTGCACAGAGAGAGAACACTGAAGAGGATTGCCCTTGGATATTTGTTTGAGCATTGACTCGGCACGCATGTGATGAAACTATCCAAGGCCAAGGGAAGAACCACCCAAAAGGATTAAGGTGAACAATATTCAGAGCTCTCGCAGGACTGGGAACAATGTCATTTCCAATGGTCAGAGTGGAAAACTGCATAAATCACCAGGCATTAATCGGAGTACTAAGAAGGGCTTTGTTCAGTACTAGGAAAAAATTAACTTGAGACTATGTGCTACTCTGGTCATGCCTAATAAACTTAAATGTGAAACCTTGAAGGACAAAACTGTCTCAAAGTAATTGACTGTCATTTTAAAACAAAGCCCAAGAATATTTATGTTGTTGTTGTTAGGTGCCCTTGTGTCAGTTCCGACTCATGTGACGCTATGTACAACAGAATGAAACACTGCCCAGTCCCGCACCATCCTCATAATCCTTGGTATGTTTGAGTCCATTGTTGCAGCCACTGTGTCAATCCATCTCATTGAGAGTCTTCTTTTTCACTGACCCTCTACTCTACGAAGCATGATGTCCTTCTCCAGGGACTGGTCCCTCCTGATAACATGCTCAAAGTATGTGAGAAGAAGTCTCACCATCCTTGCTTCTAATGAGCATTCTGGCTGTACTTCTTCCAGGACAGATTGGTTTGCTCTTCTGGCAGTCCATTCAGTATTCTTTGCCAACACCATAATTCGAAGGCATCAGTTCTTCTCTGGTCTTCCTTATTCATTGTCCAGCTTTCACATGCATATGAGGAAATTTAAAACACAATGGCTTGGGTTAGCCACACCTTAGTCCTCAAAGTGACATCTTTGCTTTCAAACGATTTAAACAGGTCTTTTGCAGAGATTTGCCCAATGCATTGCATGATTTGATTTCTTGACTGCTTCTTCCATGGGTGTTGATTGTGGATCCAAGTAAAACGAAATCCTTGACAATGTCGATCATTTCTCCATTTATCATGATACTGCTTATTGGTCCGGTTGTGAGGATTTTTGTTTCCTTTATGTTGAGGTGCAGTCCATACTGAAGGTTGTGATCTTTGTTCTTCATCAGTAAGTGCCTCAAGTCCTCTTCACTTTCAGCAAGCCAGGTTGTGTCATCTGCATATCGCAGGTTGTTAATGAGTCTTCCTCTGATCTTGATGCTACATTCTTCTTCATATAGTCAAGCTTCTCAGATTATTTGGTCAGCATACAGATTGAATAGGTATGGTGAAAGGATACAACCCTGACACACACCTTTCTTGACTTTAAACCACATATCTTCCCCTTGTTCTGTTCAAACGACTCCCTCTTGGCAGGTTCCTCATGAGCACAATTAAGTGTTCTGGAATTACCATTCTTCACAACGTTGTCCATAATTTGTTATGATCCACATAGTAAAATTGCTATCACCAATGGCACAGAGGCCCTCCAGACTCAATGGGTCCTTGTCTTTCTCTTGTAAGAATACACAGAGGAGACAATTTTTGGGTTCAGCTGTAACAGGTTTGTTTTACTTGTGACAAGTAAAAGGAGTCAGTCAGGGATCATGCCTCTCCCAAAGACTGACTTGCAAGGGGAAGCAAGGCTAGGGCTATATGGGTCTGGTGGGGACAATAGAGCAATGAATATTCAGTGGGTTTCTTTGAAGGGGCGGGTACTCCTTGGAATGGTAGTGAATACTAATTGGGTTGCACCTACATCTAGAATCCAAGATGGAACCTGCTGATATTTAAGACAGAGTCCACTTGGCAGCTTTTGGTATCACTTACGGGATATGGGATATGGCTCAGGTGCACTGAACTTCTGTATTACTTCATCCCCTTTGGTGGGCCAAAACGGCAGTCATTCTCTGTTCATCTGTGCATGTGGAGCCGTAAGAAGGGGAAAAGGACTAGAAAAACACTAAGGAGGAAGTAGTAATTCATGGGTTGTTCTCACCTTATTTTATGTTGACAGGATCTGGCTCCTGTTTACCCAACTTCTAGGTGGTAATCTTTTAACAGCTGTTTTATTCTTCCAGCACAGTTAACCCTATCTGTCTCAGAATCTCTTTGCATAGTCAATAAAACACAGGTAAACATCTTTCTGGTATTCTCTGCTTTCAGCTAGGATCCATCTGACATCAGAAATGATATCCCTTGTTCAACATCCTCTTCTGAATCTGGCTTGAATTTCTGGCAGTTCCCTGTTGATATACTGCTGCAACTGCTTTTGAATGATCTTGAGTAAAATTTTCCTTGTGTATGATATTAATGGTATTGTTTGATAATTTCCAAATTGGTTGGCTCACCTTTCTTGGGAATGAGCATAAATATGGATCTCTTCTAGTCAGTTGGCCAGGTAGCTGTCTTCCAAATTTCTTG
Source organism: Dugong dugon (assembly GCA_030035585.1). Lineage (NCBI taxonomy): Eukaryota > Metazoa > Chordata > Mammalia > Sirenia > Dugongidae > Dugong > Dugong dugon. Next base: position 61,112,324 of record CM057466.1, read on the forward strand.
GCATAGAAGAGTGAGCACTTCCAGCACTGCATCAGTTTGTTGAAGCATCTCAATTGGTATTCCATCAATTCCTGGAGCCTTGTTTTTTGCCAATGCCTTCAGGGCAGCTTGGACATTTTCCATCGGTTCTTGATCATATGGTACATACTGAAATGGCTGAACATCAACCAATTCTTTTTGACGGTGACTCAGTGCATTCCTTCCATCTTCTTTTGATGCTTCCTGCATTGTTTAATATTTTCCCATAAAATCCTTCAATATTGTAACTCAAGGCTTGAATTCTTAATTCAGTTTTTCAGTTTGAGAAATGCCAAGCATGTTCTTCTCTTTTGGTTTTCTACCTCCAGGTATAAGGTATAATACTTTACTTTGTCTTCTCAAGCCATCCTTTGAAATTTTCTGTTTAGCTCTTTTGCTTCATCAGTTCTTCCTTTTGCTTTAGCTACTCTACATTCAAGAGCAACTTTCAGAGTCTCTTCTGGCATCCATTTTGGCCTTTTCTTTCTTTCTTGCCTTTTAAATGACCTTTTGCATTCCTCACATATGATGTCCTTGATATCATTCCACAACTCGTCTGGTCTTTGATCATTAGTGTTCAGCACATCAAATCTATTCTCGAGATGGTCTTTAAATTCAGATAGGATATACTTAAGGTCGTACTTTGGCTCTTGTGGGCTTGTTCTAATTTTCTTCAATTTCAACTTGAACTTACATATGAACAATTGATGGTCTGTTCCGCAGTCATCCCCTGGCCTTGTTCTGACTGATGATATTGAGTTCCTCCATCACCTCTTTTCACAGATGCAGTGGATTTGATTCCTGTGTATTCCATCCGGCAAGGTCCATGTGTATCGTCACTGTTTATGTTGGTGAAAAAAGGTATTTGCAATGAAGAAGTCATTTGTCTTGCAAAATTCTATCATGCCATCTCTGGTGCTGTTTCTGTCACCAAGACCATATTTTCCAACTACTGATCCTTCTTCTTTGTTTCCGAGTTTTGCATTCCAATCACCAGTAATTATCAATGCATCTTGATTGCATTCACTGTAAAATAAAAAATATCTGACATCTAATAAAAAATTACCAGGTAAGCAAAGAAGCAGGAAAACATAGCCCATAATGAAAAGAAAAAATGAAAGGGAGGAAATGAAAGTATAATGTTAAGGTTTTCATAGTATGCATGAATTAGTATAATTTTATTTGAAGGTAGACTGTAATAAATTAAAGGTGCTTACTGTTAAATTTAAAGCAACCACTAAAAAAATAAAACAAAGAAGTATAGATAATAAGCCAATACTGGCGATAAAATGGAGTCATAGAAATACTCTGTTACAAAATAATTCAAGAAAAGAGAAAAAAATGAATAAATAACAGATGCAGTAAATAGGAAAAAAAGCAAGATGTTTCAATTAAACCCACTATCTCTCCATTACATTATATGTAAAATATCTATGCACTTAAAGGCAAAGATTGTTAGATTAAGGAAAACAGGACCCAATAATATGCTGTCTGCAAGAAATCAACATTAAATATAAGGACACAGACAAGTTAAAAGTAAACAGCATAGAAAGAGATCTACAAAGCTAACACTAATTGAAAGAAAGACAGGGTGGTCGTTTTAATAACAAAGTAAACTTTAGAACAATTGATATAATAAGAGATAAAAAGGGACAAAAGATAATAATAAAATGGTCAATTCTTCAAGTGGAAATAGAAAACCTAAATGTCTATGTACTTAAAAATAGAGCTACACAATACATAAAGCAATAACTAATAGAGCTGTGGGGAGAAATAGAGAAATCCACAATTAACTTGAAGATTTCAACATGCCTCTCTCAATAATTGATGCAACAAGTAAACAGAGTATCAGTAAGGATACAGAGGAACTTGAAAACACTAGGAAAACACTTGACTTAACTGACATTTATATAACACCTCCCACCAATAACAGCAGAGAGCCTTTTCAAGTGCACATAGGATATTCAGCAAAATGGATCATATCTTAGACCTTAATACATTCTCAATAAATCTTAAAATGTTGAAAAACACACAAAATATATTCTCTGATCACAGCAAATTAAATTAGAAATCTATTAAGGAAAGATATCTGGAAAATTCCCAAATACTTTGAAACACAATAACACACTTGTAAATAACACATAGGTCAGGGAAAGAAATCAGAAAGAAAATTAGAAATAATGCATTATGACTTATGATCAAGTGGCTTTTATGGTAGGATTGTAAGAGTGATTTACCATTTGAAAATCATTCAATATAATCGAAAATATTAACAGACTAAAAAGGAAAAATAATATTATCATCTCTATAGATGTTGAAAAGGCATTTGAAAAACTAAAAATCCATTTTTGATAAAAACTAGGAACTGAAAGGAAGTTTCTTAACCTGGTAAGTCGCCTCTGTGAACAAACTGTAGATAACATTATACTTAAATCATAAAAGACTGAATTCTTTCCCCCTAAAATTGGGAACAAAGCAAAGATGTCCACTCGCACAACTTCTATTCAACATTACATTGGCATTAGCCTCTAAAAATAAGGCAAGAAAAAAAGAAGTAAATGGCATACAGATTGGAGAAAAAGAAGTAAGACTCTTTATCATACATATAAAATATGATCTCCAATGTAGAAAATCCCGAGAAAACTACCATAAAGCTATTAGAACTAATAAATGAGTTTATCAGGGTCAGAACACCAGATCATTACACAAAAATCAATTGTTTTTCCTTATACAAGCAACAATTGGAAATTGAAATGAAAATCAATACCTCTTATAATAAACATAAAAAACTTAAGGATAAATTTTTCAAAATATGTGTTGGATATGTACTTTGAAGAAAATCACTGCTGAGAGAAATTAATGATCATATGAATGAATGAAGAGATATACTATATTCATGAATTGGAAGACTCAAGGTTATCAAGATGTAAGTTTTCCTCAAATCGATCTATAGATTCAAAACAAATCTCATAATTATTCTAGTAAGGATTTTTATTTTTTAATTAACAAGCTGATTCTAAAACACTTATTGAAAGGCAAAGGGCCTGGAATTGCCAAAACAAATCTGAAAAATAAAAACAAAGAAGAATCATAAAGTTAGAAGACCATGTGGTATCTGCAGAAATATAGACATATAGATCAATGGAACAGAATAGACAGTCCAGAAATAAACCCAACCATATATTACTAATTGAGTTCAAACAAAGACTTTCATATAATTAATGGGGAAAAGAATAGTTTTTTCATCAAATGATGTTGGAAAAATTGAAAATCAATATGCAATCAGTCAATAAATAAAAGAGAGAACTTTAACCCTTGCCTTACACCATATATACAAATTAAATCAAAATATATTTAAAAATAAAAACAGCCTGGTACTGGTACAATGACAGATACATTGAACAATGGAACAGAATTGAGAACCCAGATGTAAATCCATCCACCTACGGTCACCTGATCTTTGACAAGGGCCCAAAGTCCATCAAATGGGGAAAAGACAGTCTTTTTAACAAATGGTGCTGGCAAAACTGGATATCCATCTGGAAAAAAATGAAACAGGACCCATACCTCACACAGTATACAAAAACTACTTCAAAATGGATCAAAGACCTGAATATAAAGCCTAAAACTATAAAGTTCATAGAAGAAAAAATAGGACCAACACTTCAGGCCTTAATACATGGCATTAACAGGATACAAACCATAACCAACAATGCACAAAACCCAACAGATAAGTTAGATAACTGGGATCTTCTAAAAATCAAACACCCATGCTCTTCAAAAGACTTCACCAAAAGAGTCAAAAGAGAACCTACAGACTGGGAAAAAAATTTTGGACAGTACAAGTCAGACAAAGGTCTAATCTCCATAATCTACAAGAAAATCCAACACCTCTACAACAAAAAGACAAAGAATCCTATTAAAAAATGGGCAAAGGAAATGAATAGACACTTCACCAAAGAAGACATTCAAATGGCCAACAGACACATGAGGAAATGCTCATGATCACTAGCCATTAGAGAAATGCAAATTAAAACCACAGTGAGATACCATCTCACCCTGGCATTACTGGCACGAATCAAAAACACTGGAAATAACAAATGTTGGAGGGGCTGCAGGGACTTGGGAACTCTTACGCACTGCTGGTGGGAACGCAAAATGATACAACCTTTTTGGAAAATGATATGGCGCTTCCTCAGAAAGCTAGAAATAGACATACCATTCGATCCAGCAATCCCACTCCTAGGAATATACCCTAGAGAAATAAGAGTCATCACTCGAATAGACATATGCATGCCTATGTTCATGGCGGCATTGTTCACAATAGCAAAACGATGGAAACAACCTAGATGCCCATCCACAGATGAATGGATAAATAAACTATGGTACATACACACAATGGAGTACTATGCAACGAGAAAAAACAACAATGAATCTGTGAACCATCTCATAACATGGATGAAACTGGAGGACATTATGCTGAGTGAAATAAGTCAATCACAAAAGGACAAATATTGTATGAGACCTCTATTGTAAAAACCCATGAAAAAGTTCACACACAAAATGTAACAATCTTTGTTGGTTACCAGGGATGGGAGGGGTGGGGGGGAAATACTAAATACACAATAGATAAGTGGTATCTTGGGTAAAGGGTGAGACAGTACACAATACAGGGGAAACTAACACAACCTGTACAAGGAAAGGTCATGGAAGCCCCATAGACACATCGAAACTCCCTGAGGGACTGAATTGCTGGGTGGAGGGCTGTGGGGACCATGGTCTTGGGCAACATCTAGCTGAATTGGCATAACACAATTTATAAAGACAATGTTCTACATTCTACCTTGGTGAGTAGTGTCTGGGGTCTTAAAAGTCTGTGAACTGTCATCTAAGATACTCCACTGGTCTCATCCCTTCAGGAGCAAGGGAGAATGAAGAGAACGGGATACAAGGAAAAGATTAGTCTGAAGGACTAATGGTCCACATCTACCAAGGACTCCACCGGACTGAGTCCAGTACAGCTTGATGGTGCCCGGCTACCACCACTGACTGCTCTGACCGGGATCACAACAGAGGGTTCTGGACAGAGCTGGAGAAGGACGTAGAACATAATTCTAACTCACAAAAAAAAGACCAGATTTACTGGCCTAAAGGAGACTGAAGAAACCCCAAGAGAATTGCCCCCAGACACCCTTTTAGCTCAGTGGTGAAGTTACCTCTGAGGTTCACGGTTCAGCCTGGGAGTGGACATCCCTGTAAAACCAAATGAGTCTAACGAGGTTCAGGAGTCCAGTGACTAGGGCCAGAAGGCAGAAGGGGACAAGGAAGATGGTGATAGGGAACCCAAGGTTGAGTAAGGATATTGTTGATGTGTTGTGAGATTGTTAACCATTGTCATAGGGCAACATTTGTAGTAACTGTTAAATGAGAAACTATTTTATTCTGTAAGCGTTCATCTTAAGTGAGAATAACAGCACAATTGGAAGAGAGTAGTCAGTGTCACTGAACTGTGTATGCAGAAATTTTTGAAACGGTGTGTCTTTGGCTATGTGTATTTTCACCAAAAAAAAAAAAGGTTGAGAATTTAGAGGGTTAATATGTTGTGGGGTTGTTAACCAATGTCATAAAACAACATGTGTACTACTGTTTCATGAGAAACTATTTTTTCTGTAAGCTTTCACCTGAAGTACAATAAAATATTAAAAAATATATGTATATATTTAAAAATATAAAACCTCAAGAAAGCATGTGAGCAACATTTTTGCCCTTGGGTTAGGCACAGTTTTCTTATGTATGGACATGCACAAAAAGCCTACAAATAGTAAAAGAAAAAATTTAATGACTATGACTTTATCAAAATTAAAAAACATTTTACTCTTCAAAAAACATCATTTTGAAAATAAAAAGACAAGCCCTAGTCTGGGAGAAAAAATTTCCAAAACATATACCTGATAAAGTACTTGTGCCCACAATATATAAAGCACATTTACAACTCAATAATAAAAAAGACAAACAACTCAATAGAAAAAATGGGCAAAAGATTCGAATAGCGCTTTTCCAAGAGAAATATATGTTGGCAAAAATAAAAAAAGCACATGAAGAAATGCTCAATGTAGTTAATAATTGGTCAAGGAAATGTAAATTAAAACCACAAGGAGATACTACCATACTCCTACTAGACTGGTGAGAATAGAAACGACTGACAATACCAAGTGTTGGTTAGGATTTAGAGAGACTGGAACACACATATGATGCTAGTGTGCATGTAAAATGGTACATATATTTAGCATTTGACCCAGCAATTGTACTTCTAGTTACTAATCTCGGAAAACAAAAAAAAGAAAGCATATGTCCACACAATGACATGTATGCCAATGTTCATAGCAACTGTACTCATAATTTAAAAAAAAACAAAACTGGAAACAACTCAAATGCCCATCAACTGGGTAATGGATAAATGAATTGTGTTATATCTATATTGGTGTTGTTAGGTGCCATTGGGTCGGTTCTGACTCATAGCCACCCTATGTACAACAGAACGAAACACTGCCTAGTCCTGTACCATCCTCATAATCGTTGCTATGTTTGAGCCCATTGTTGCAGCCACTGTGTCAATCCATCTCATTGAGGGTCTTCCTCTTTTTCATTGACCATCTATATTACTAAGCATGATGTCCTTCTCCAGGGACTGGTCTCTCCTGATAACATGTCCAAAGTATGTTAGACAAAGTCTCACCAGCCTTGCTTCTAATGAGCATTCTGGCTGTACTTCTTCCAAAACAGATTTGTTTGTTCTTCTGGAAGTCCATGGTATATTTAATATTCTTTGCCAAAACCATAATTCAAAGGCATCAATTCTTCTTTGGTCTGCCTTATTCATTATCCAGCTTTTGCATGCATATGAGGAGATTGAAAACACCTTGGCTTGGGTCAGACACACCTTAGTCCTCATTTGATTTCTTGACTGCTGTTTCCATAGGCATAGATTGTGGATCCAAGTAAAATGAAATCCTTGCCAACTTCAATCTTTTCTCCATTTATCGTGATGTTGCTTATTTGTCCAGTTGTGAGGATTTTTTCTTTATGTTGAGGTGTAATCCATACTGAAAGCTGTGTCTTTGATCTTCATTAGTAAGTGCTTCAAGTCCTCTTCACTTTTAGCAAGCAAGGTTGTGTCATCTGCATATTGCAGGTTGTTAATGAGTCTTCCTTCAATCCTGATGCCTCATTCTTCTTCATATAGTCAGCCTCCCAGATTATTTTCTCAAGATACAGAGTGAATAAGTACGGTGAAAGGATACAATCCTGATGCACACTTTTCCTGTTTTAAACCACACAGTATCCCCTTGTTCTGTTCAAATGACTGCCTCTTGGTCTATGTACAGGTTTCACATAAGTGCAATTAAGTGTTCTGGAATTCCCATTCTTCTCAATATTATCCATAATTTGTTTGATCCACACAGCTGAATGCCTTTGCATAGTCAATAAAGCAAAGTAAACATCTTTCTGGTATTCTCTGCTTTCAGCCAAGATGTATATCTGTATAATGGAATATTTTTCATCAATAAATGGAGTCATAAGAATTATTGATGTACGTAATAACATGGACCTATCTATAAAAGCATTTTCTAAGTGAGGAAGTCAGATACAAAAGACTGCATAATGCAAAATTCTATTTTTGTGAAATTTTAGAAAAACTATAGTGACAGAAACAAGGCTAGTAATTCTATTTTTGTGAAATTTTAGAAAAACTATAGTGACAGAAACAAGGCTAGTGATTGCCAGGGGCTGGGAGCATAGGGAGAGAATTGAGTACTGAGAGCACAAGATGAATTTTTGCAGTGATGGCAATGTTCTATATCAGCACTGTCCGATAGAAATATAATGAGTCCCATATTTACTTTTCAATAATCTAGTTGTTGTTTTTAGGTGCCATTGAGTCAGTTCCGACTCATAGTGGCCCTATAGGGTTTCCAAGGAGCTGCTGGTGGATTCGAATTGCCGATGTTTTGGTTAGTAACTGTACCACCAGGCTCCAATTATCTAGTAGTCACATTTAAACAAATAAAAAGGAACAGGTAAAATTAAAGTTAACATGTTTTACTTAATATGTTTATCTAATATATCCAAAATATCATTTCAATACTTGATTAATATAAAAGTTGTTAATAAGATATTTTACATTGTTTTGTACTAAGTCTCCAAACTCTGGTGTCTATTTTACACATGTAGCACATCTTATGTTGGACTAACTAGGGTTCTATTGCTCATTAGCCTTAGGTAGATAGTAGTTACCATACTGGACAGCATGGTTCTGTATCTTAATAGTGGTAGTGGTTATACAACTGAATTCATTTGTCAAAACTCATTGAATAGTACACTTAAAATTGGTGATCTTTGGTACATAATTTATACCTCAGTAAAGGTAATTTTTAGAGATACTATATATAAATATGTATAGGTATATACATTAAAATAAAAGTTGTCCTTGAGTCGGCTCTGACTCATGGTGGCGCCATGTATGGCACAGTAGAACAGTGTTCCATAAGGTTTTCAATGGCTGATTTTGGTAATTAGATTCCCAAACTCACTGCTGTCTAGTTGATTTCAACTTATAATGACCCTACAGGAGAGAGTAGAACTGTCCCATACGGTTTCCATACTGCAAATCTTTACAGAAACAGAACTGCCACATCTTCTTCCTGAAGAGCAGCTGATAGCTTCTAACTACTAACCTTTTGGTTAGCAGCTGAACTCTTTAACCACTGCACCACCAGGTCTCCTGAAAGTGGATTACCAGGCCTTTATCTTGAGGCACCTCTGAGTAGACTCAAACCTCCAACCTTTTGGTTAGCAGTCAAGTGTGTTAACTGTTTACATCACCCAGGGACTTCATAGGTATACATAGATATAAATATAGATGGAACTCAGGAGTGAAATCAAAGCTAAAGCTGTAGATTTGTAAGTCCAAAAAATGACAATTTTTGAAACCATGAGTTTTGCATAAACCTTGAGAGGAAGGCAAATTCTATAATATCATCCCCTTTTTCAGATAAGGAAACAGGCACACAGATATTATGTGATTTGTACAGTTACACAGCTATGAAAAAGAAACCCATTACAAGGATCCCACTCTTTCAAGATGGTATAGGTACATGTATGTATAATCTACATATACAAGAGAACTGTAAAGGGGTTACTAAGTTCCATCTATTAAAAAGGTAACGCATCATTTGCTTACCTATTATGACCACTCAACTTTCTTCAAAAGCCGTAGGCAGGAACTACTGACAGAAGATTCTTCTGTCCCTCAGTATTCTTTTTCTACAGATATCCCTCTTATTCACATAGAAATATACACACATAGAAACAAAACCCAAACCCATACAATCCTCAGAAGAAACAATAGTTATAGACGTGTCTCGACTGGTGGACAGAAACAAGACATGGGAATGGATAAATAAGGAAATAATGAAAGAGAGAATCCAGAGGCACATGAAAGACTGACACTGGGCAACATGACCGTTGGACCCAGAATCTTTGTGATCCTTAATACTCGATTAGGAGCCATGGTGGCGCTGTGGTTAAGTGCTCGGCTGCTAACCAAAAGATTGGTGGTTCCAGCCCACCAACTGTACTTCGAGAGAAAAGTGTGGTAGTCTGCATTCCAAGATTTACAGCCTTGGAAACAGTACGGGGCAGTCCTTGAAATTGACTTGACTGCAATGGGTTTAATCATCTATTATTTTGTCATTTGATACAGTTAAATTTGAAGCCTCAAGGGCTTTTTAATTATTAACTTTGGGGACTACTTTTAAATTCATAGGTATTAATAAATTCCTTAAGCAAATTATCCAGAAAAAATGAACACAGATAAAAAATATGCATTAACTTTATGTGACCAAAACAATCACCAGGGCTCAGGAAAAGAACCTACATAAAAGCATTAGCTTAGCAGACGAAAGCACGTCTGTGGTTACAGATTTACAAGCAGCATTCAGCATGGATTAAAATGAAGGTGCAGTGAACACACACTAAGAATATGACAAATATTTATGCAGATATAATTTTATTCCAGATAGACAACAGTTCTTTTTTAAAATGAAATGACTTAAAAAAAAAAAAACCTAGCAAAGGATCTAGTAATGACTACACAACTTCTCGTATTTCTTTCAAGAAATTAAATTAAACCATTTTTCATTTTGATGGACAAAAAAGTAAAATGCCTTGAAAACAATAGTATTTTTGGTTTTTGAAACAGTAAGGAAAGTCCCTCTCATTTTCCACAAGGATTCACTCTGAGGGCGGCTTTGTCATCGTGGAATACACGTGTTTTTATGGCTGTTATAAGCTCATGAATTCTAGGGCTCATGACAGAAAGATTAAACTGCCTTAATGATGGTGGCATGAACAGTAATTTGAGATAGTATAGGCCATACTGCACAAAATAGATCATAACATCATGCGATTGGATATTAGAGACAAAACCTCTGAGTAAGTAAATATTAATACAAATGGTAGGAGCCTTGCTTCAGAACAATGCATGGTGTTCGCTGAGAAAAACCCACTTAGAAACAGTTTTTGATTTTAGAACACGTAGCCACATGCAACTGAATTACTTCAAACCCCCATTTCATTTGGGGTAGGGAACAAGCAGGGGAGAAGAGGGACTGTAGTGTAAGAAATGATGTTCACATAACGGAGGTCCTAATTGAAACATACAAGTGACTCTTCGGAGGAAAAAAGTTAAATTAGAAGGCACGGAGTGGTGGTAAGAGGGGCAAGATGGAGGACTGAAGAGGAGATGGCAGGGGAAACAATTCAAGATTTCTCACTTCATGCCATGGCTGTCTTGCTCCATTACTTCCTGTGATGAGCAAGAGTGCTTTAGGGGTTGTTTTTTCTGCAGAAGGTCAATGTTCTCTGTGAAGAGAAGCAACAGGAAGAGGGCAGAAACCCGTTAAAGGGAGAGACACTGAGAATAATATTCCTGAGGATCTCTTCCCTCCTGTAGCTTTTCCGTACTTGCCAAACGTTATTTCAAGGACAAATAGTTGTCCTTTCATTGTATGCAATGAGAGGAGCATGGTATTTCGGTTGGAGGAGGGAGAAGGGAGAGATGTAATTTATTTTATTCTTGTAGATCTAAAAAATACAGGCCTATTCCAAAGAAAGTGATCCAGTGGAATGTGGCAAGTATTAAACAATATCATTAATATCACATGCAAGTAAAATTATGCTGAAGATAATTAAAAAATGGTTGCGGATGTACATCAACAGGGAACTGCCAGAAATTCAAGCCGGATTTAGAACAGGACTTGGAATTAGGGATACCACTGCTGATGTCAAATGGATCCTGGCTGAAAGCAGTGAATACCAGAAAGATTACCTATGTTTTACTGACTATGCATAGACATTCAACTGTTTGGATCCTAACGAATTACGGATACCATTGGGAAGAATCAGAATTCCAGAACACTTAGTTGTGCTCATGCGGAACCTGTACATAGACCAAGAGGGAGCTATTTGAACAGAACAAGGGGGTACTGCATGGTTTAAAATCAGGAAAGGTGTGTGTCAGGGTTGTATTATTTCACCATACTTATTCAGTGTATGCTGAGCAAATAATCTGAGAAGCTGGACTGGATGAAGAAGAACACGGCATCAGGATTGGAGGAAGACTCATAAACAACCTATGATTTGCAGATGACACAACCTTGTTTGCTGAAAGTGAAGAGGACTCGAAGCACTTACTGAGGAAGATCAGACTACAGCCTTCAATATGGATTACACCTTAACATAAAGAAAACAGAAATCCTCGCAACTGGACCAATAAGCAACATCATAATAAATGGAGAAAAGATTGACGTTGTCAAGGATTTCATTTTACTTGGATCACAATCAATGCCCATGGAAGCAGCAGTCCAGAAATCAAACAACATATTGCATTGGGCAACTTTGCTGCAAAAGACTTTTTAAAGTATTAAAAAGCAAAGATGTCACCTTGAGGACTAAGGTGTGCCTGACCCAAGCTATGTTATTTTCAATTGCCTCATATGCATGCAAAAGCTGGACAATAAATAAGGAAGACTGCAGAAGAATTGATGTGTTTGAATTATGGTGTTGGTGAAGAGTACTGAATATACTATGGACCGCTTGAAGGATGAACAGGTCTGTCTTGGAAGAAGTACATCCAGAATGCTCCTTAGAAGCGAGAACGGGAAGACTTCGTCTCACTTACTTTGGACATGTTATCAGGAGGGACCAGTCCCTAGAGCAGGACATGCTTGGTAAAGTAGAGGGTCAGTGAAAAAGAGGAAGACCCTCAACAAGATGGATTGACACAGTGGCTGCAACAATGGACCCAAACATAGCAATGATTGTGAGGATGGCACAGGACTGGGCAGTGTTTTATTCTGTTGCACCTAGGTTTGCTATGAGTTAGAACCGACTAGAAGGCACCTAACAACAACCAACTAGATGGCATCTGAAAAGTGTATTTGGCTACATAAACAATTACTTATTGTGGATCATTTTTGTGTAGGACACAAGCTGTTCATAATATTTACTAATAAGGAATTAGAGACAAAGCTACTGAAGAAAATACCATGAGCAGTTACTAGACTCGGCATCTAAGAAAGCTAAATGGAAGTTCAATCTCAGGGAGGATTCAATTTCAATGAAATAAATGCAGGTAGTAAACAGAAGGAAGGGGGAAACAATAGTATTAAAAAGAAGAAAGAGTTGCTTTAAGTATTGCTCTAAGGGGAGTTGACCAAAGTAAAGTCTGGAAGAACTAAATATTACTAATAGGCATCACCTTGGGGAGAAACAGATTAGATAGAAATAGCATTTATCTTTATATTGCACTGCCCTCACATATGTATTGGAAGATAAGATTTTCCTGACATCAGAAGCTGCTAAACATTTGAACAATTTGTTGAAGGAGGTTGAAGCATCTCTTTTGGAGGTTCTTAAAATAGAGTGGCTTCTTGTTTACCTGGAATTGTTATCAGCCACTGGTTTTCAAACTTTAGCTTTCATCAGAATCACCTGGAAGGCTTGCTAAGACAAGGATTGCTGGGTCCACCCCCAGAACTACTGAATCAGTAGGTCTGGTCAGCAGGATAGAGCTGGAGAGCTTGCATTTCTAATAAGTTCTATGTGATGCTGATGCTACAGATTGGGGGGCCACCCTTTGATCACCGGTTTAGGAATAGCTCTGTGTCTAATAATGGCAATAACAACCTTCTACTTAGCTCTGCCTATGTGCAGGCCATATGCACTCTGTTAAGTGAATACTCTTCATTTCCATTTCACCAAGCATGAAACAGTAAGATATTACTCAGGTCACCCAGCAAGTGAGGGGCAGCACTGACATTTAAGCATAAATTGGTCTGAATTCGGGTTCATCACTTCAACAACTATGTTATGGTGATTACCATTTTTTTTTTTTTTTAACCAGTTGTTGAGTTGATTCCGACTCATGGCAACCCTATCTGTGTCAGAGTAGAATTGTGCTCCATAGGGTTTTCAAAGGATGATTTTTTGGTGACTCTCAAACCTTCAACCTTTTGGTTAACACCGAAGTACATTAACCATTTATACCACCTCAGGACTCCTATGTTAGTTAGTGGTGGGGATATGAATGAGCTCTAAAAAATTATGTGTACTCAACCTCATTAGCTATCATTATTGTTGTTGTTAGGTGCCATTGAGATGGCTCTGACTCCTAACAACCTTATGTATAACAGAACAAAACGTTGCTTGGTCCTGCGCCATCCTCACAATCATTGCTATGTTTGAGCCCGTTGTTCCAGCCACTGTGTCAATCTATTTTATTGAAGATCTTCCTCTTTTTCACTGACCCTCTACTTTACCAGGAGTGCTGGTGGTGCAGTGCTTAAGCACTGGGCTGCTAATCAAAAGTTTGGCAGTTTGAACCCACCAGCTATTCCTCGGTGCTCCAGTCTGCTTCTGTAAAGATTTGAAGCCTTGGAAACCCTATAGTGCAATTCTACTCTGTCCTATAGGGTCTCTATGAGTTGGAATCAAACTTGATGGCAGCAGGTTTGGTTTTTTTCCTACTTTACCAAGCATAATGTCTTTCTCCAGGGATTGGTCCCTCTGATAACATGTCCAAAGTAAGAGATACAAAGTCTTGTCATCTTAAGAGCATTCTGGATGTACTTCCTCCAAGACAGACCTGTTCATTCTGGCAGTTCACGGTATAGTCGATATTCTTCGCCAACACCACAATCCAAATGTATCAATTCTTCTTCAGTCTTCATTTTTTATTTTCTAGTTTTCGCATGCATCTGAGGCAACTGACAATACCATGGCTTGGGTCAGGGGCACATTAGTCATCAAAGTGACGTCTTGTTTTTTAACACTCAGACGAGGGCTTTTGCAGCATATATACCCAGTGTAATGTGTTGATTGATCTCTTGACTGTTGCTTCCATGGGCACTGATTTTTGATCCAAGAAGAATGGAATCCTTGACAACTTCAATTACTTCACCATTTATCATAATGTTGTTTATTTGTCCAGTTGTACAGATTTTTGTTTGTTTGATTGTTTTTCATTTTTTGTATGTTCAGGTGTAATCCATACCGAAGGCTGTAGCTTTTTACCTTCATCAGTATGTGCTTCAAGTTGTCTTCATTAGGGAAATGAAAATCAAAACCACAATGAGATGCACGTCACATCCAGTAGGATGGCTATTATTTAAAAAAAAAAGAAAATAAGAAGTATTGGTGCGGATGTGGAGAAATTGGAATGCACTTACATTCCTGGTGGGAACGTGAAATGGTGCAACCACTGTGAAAAACAGTTTGGCAGATCCTAAAAAAAGTTAAATACAGAATAACTACCGGACCTAGCAATATCACTCCTAGGTATCTGCCCCAGAGAACTGAAAGTAGCAACTCAGACAGACACTTGTACAGCAGTGTTCATTGCAGCATTATTAACAATAGCCAAAACAACCCAAGTGCTCATCAATAGATGAATGGATAAATAAAATGGGGAATATACATACAGTGGAGTATAATTCAGCTATAAATTGAAATAAAGTTCTGTTCATGCTACAATATGGATGAAACTTGGAAATATTATGTGAGATAAACCAGACACAAAAGGTCAAATATCATATTACTCCACTTTTAAGAAACATCTAGAATAGGCATAATGCAAAAAGACAGAAGATTAGTGGTTACCAGGGGCTGGGGAGGGGGAGAAAAAAATTGGGTAGGGAAAAAAAAAAGAATGATGCCAAGGTTTTGGTCCTAATAACTTGATAGACATAAGTGCCATTTAACTAGGGTGGGGGGGGGTGACTGTGGGAGGAGTAGTCTTTCAGAGCCTGGAAATCAAGGCTTCCATTCTGGACATTTAGGTTGAGATACCTATTGGATATGGAGATGTCAAGTTTTGGATAGATGAGTTGGAACCAAGGGAAAGGGTCTGGGCTAAAGACATAGGTGTGGAGTTGTCCAAATGTAGAGGGTATTTAAGGCACCAGGGGAAGGAATCCAGCTGGGACCAAAGCCAGAAGCCTCCAACCTCCAGAGGCGCTGTGTCTTTTTCTGCCTTGAGCTGCATGTCCAGAGGCTCCCTTCCATTACCAGCCTCCCATACCAGACCCAAGCAATGGGAGGAGGCAGATAGCCGATAGGAAGATATATATTTGTGTGTATAAATTTCTAACTATAAACTATACAAGAAGCAGAAGAAGTACAAACCACAAAACTTAAAGAAAACAAACAGTTTTCTGAAGTGTCATAATTTTTAGACCTCACTTTAATACTAACGCCGTATCTCTAATCTAGGTATTAGTTATGAACTGTACTGCTGTAACCCAAATATCAGCTGTCCTTTGGTTCCATGTTCCAAGCTTCTTCCCACTTCTGACACCATCAAAAATAAAAATCCAAAATCATGTTAGAATGATATGGAATTTCATAAGCACTAGAGGGAAGGCCTTACCATGCACCTGACCTATCCTCCACTTAACTCTTTGTCCATTTGTGTCTCCTGGATTCTTCTCTGTTCCTTTCACCAATATCCAAATGACCACCCTTTTTAGTATGCAGATTTCCTTCCTGAAAACTAGACACCAACCTCTACCCAGATCCTAAAGGCTGCTCCTACGCCACACTAGGCTGTGAAAGAATCTTCTCTCCCATAATTGTCTCCCTAAAAAGAACTTTTCTTATCAGCTGCTTGAGAAGGTAAAATGTTCTCCAAATCATTATGTAGAGAACTTTTTTAAAAAGGTTTTGGGTAATTTTAAGTGGAGGGTTTTGACATTCTGGATTGGTACTGTCCATACGTGGCTATTGAGCACTTGAAAACTGTCCAAATGGAGATGTGCTAGAAATGTAAAATATACACTGGATTTTGAAGGCTTAGCATGAAAAAAGGTAAAATATCTAATTAATAATTTTTGTGTTGATTACATATTGAAATGACAATGCTTTGGATATACTGGGTTGTTGTTATCGTTGTTCTTAGGTGCTGTCCAGTCAGCTTAGACTCATAGTGATCCTATGTATAACAGAACAAAATATTACTTGTCCCTGCACTATCCTCACAATCATTGCTATGTTTGAGCTCATGTTGCAGCCACTCTGTCAATCTATCTCACTGAGGGTTTTCACTGACCCTCTACTTTATCAAGCATGATGTCTTTCTCCAGGGATTGGTCCCACCTGATAAAATACCCAAAGTCAACAAGATAAAATCTCACAATCCTTACTTTTAAGAAGTGTTGTGGATTGAAATGTGTCCCCAAAAAACATGTGTATCAATTTGACTAGGCCATAATTCTCACTATTGTGTGATTGTCCACCATTTTGTCATCTGATGTGATTTTCCTATGTGTTGTAAATCCTAACACTATGAGGTTAATCAGATGGATTATTGGCAGTTATGTTGATGAGATATACAAGATTAGATTGTGTCTTAAGCCAACCTCTTTTGAGACATACAGGAGAGAAGTGAATAGAGAGACAGGGGGACCTCATACTACCAAGAAATTAGCACCCAGAGCAGAGCACATCCTTTGGACCTGAGACTCCTGCATTGAGAAGCTCCTAGTCTAAGGGAAGATTGATGACAAGGACCTTCCTCCAGAGCCAACAGAGAAAGCCTTCTCCTGGAGCCGACATCCTGAATTTGGACTTCTAGCCTACTAGACTGTGAGAGAATAAACTTCTGTTTGTTGAAACCATCGACTTGTGGTACTTCTGTTACAGCAGCACTAGATGACTAACACATGGAGCATTCTGGCTATACTTCCTCCAAGACAGATTTGTTCATTCTGGCAGTCTATGGTATATTCAATATTCTTTGCCAACATCACAATGCAAATGCATCAATTCTTCTTCAGTGTTCCTTATTCATTGTCCAGCATTCACATGCATATGAGGCAATTGAAAATACCATGGCTTGGCTCAGGTTCACCTTAGTCCTCGAAGTGACATCTTTGCTTTTTAGCACTTTAAAGAGGTATTTTGCTGCAGATTTGCCCAATACAATGCGTCATTTGATTTCTTGAAAATCTTGGGTTAAGTCGGATATATTATTGAAATAAATTTTACCTCTTTCTTTTTACTTTTTTATTTATTTATTTATTTATTTATTTATTATTGTACTTCAGGTGAAGGCTTACAGAACAGTTTCTCATTAAACAGAAGTCACATGTTGTTTTATGACATTGGTTAACAACCCCACAACATATCAACCCTCTAACTTCTCAACCTTTTTTTTTTTTTTTTTGGTGGAAATACACATAGCCAAAGATACACCATTTCAAAAATTTCTACATGCAGAGTTCAGTGACATTGACTACGCTCTTCCAATTGTGCTGTTATTCTCACTTAAGCTGAAGACTTACAGAACAAAATAGTTTCTCATTTAACAGTTATTACAAATGTTGCCCTATGACAATTGTTAAAAATCTCACAACACATCAACAATATCCTTACTCAACTTTGGGTTCCCTATCACCAGCTTCCTTGTCTCCTTCTGCCTTCTGGCCCTTGTCACTGGACTCCCATACCTCACTAGTCTCATATGGTTTTACGGGGCTGTCCACTCCCAGGCTGAACAGTGAACCTTGGAGGTAACTTCACCACTGAGCTAAAAGGGTGTCTGGGAGCCATACTCTCAGGGATTCTCCAGTCTCCTTTAAGCCAGTAAATCTGGTCTTTTTTTTTTTTTGTGAGTTAGAATTATGCTCTACATCCTTCTCCACCTCTGTCCAGAACCCTCTGTTGTGATCCTGGTCAGAGCAGTCAGTGGTGGTAGCCGGACACCATCTAGCTGGACTGGACTCAGGCCGGTGGAGGCCTTGGTAGCTGTGGACAATTAGTCCTTCGGACTAGTCTTTTCCTTGTATCCTGTTCTCTTCATTCTCCCTTGCTCCCGAAGGGATGAGACCAGTGGAGTGCCTTAGATGGCCGCTCACAGGTTTTTAAGACCCCAGATACTACTCACCAAGGCAGAATGTAGAACATTGTCTTTATGAGCTGTGTCATGCCAACTGAGCTAGATGTTCCCCGAGACCATGGTCCCCACAGCCCTCCGCCCAGCAATTCAGTCCCTCAGGGAGTTTCGATGTGTCTGTGGGGCTTCCATGACCTTTCCTTGTACAAGTTGTGCTAGTTTCTCCCGTATTGTGTACTGTCTCACCCTTCACCCAAGATACCACTTATCTATTGCGTATTTAATATTTCCCCCCCACCCCTCCCATCTCTGGTAACCAACAAAGATTGTTACATTTTGTGTGTGAACTTTTTCATGGGTTTTTACAATAGAGGTCTCATACAATATTTGTCCTTTTGTGATTGACTTATTTCACTCAGCATAATGTCCTCCAGTTTCATTCATGTTATGAGATGGTTCACAGATTCATTATTGTTCTTTCTCGTTCCGTAGTACTCCATTGTGTGTATGTACCATAGTTTGTTTATCCATTTATCAGTGGATGGGCATCTAGGTTGTTTCCATTGTTTTGCTATTGTGAACTATGCTGCCATGAACATAGGTGTCCATATTTCCATTCGAGTGATGACTCTTATTTCTCTAGGATATATTCTTAGGAGTGGAATTGCTGGATCGAATGGTATGTCTCTTTCTAGCTTTCTGAGGAAGCGCCATATCATTTTCCAAAATGGTTGTATCATTTTGCATTCCCACCAGCAGTACGTAAGAGTTCCCATGTCCCCGCAGCCCCTCCAACGTTTGTTATTTCCACTGTTTTTGATTCGTTCCAGAAATGCCAGGGTGAGATGGTATCTCATTGTGGTTTAAATTTGCATTTCTCTAATGGCTAGTGATCGCGAGCATTTCCTCATGTGTCTGTTGGTCATTTGAATGTCTTCTTTGGTGAAGTGTCTGTTCATTTCATTTGTCGATTTTTGAATAGGATTATTTGTCTTTTTGTTGTAGAGGTGTTGGATTTTCTTGTAGATTATGGAGATTAGACCTTTGTCTGACTTGTACTGCCCAAAAATTTTTTCCCAGTCTGTAGGTTCTCTTTTGACTCTTTTGGTGAAGTCTTTTGAAGAGCATAGGTGTTTGATTTTTAGAAGATCCCAGTTATCTAGCTTATCTATTGGGTTTTGTGTGTTGATGGTTATGGTTTGTATCCTGTTAATGCCATGTATTAAGGCCTGAAATGTTGGTCCTATTTTTTCTTTTATGAACTTCATAGTTTTAGGCTTTATATTCAGGTCTTTGATCCATTTTGAAGTAGTTTTTGTATACTGTGTGAGGTATGGGTCCTGTTTCATTCTTTTGCAGATGAATATCCAGTTTTGCCAGCACCATTTGTTAAAAAGACTGTCTTTTCCCCATTTGATGGACTTCGGGCCCTTGTTGAAGATCAGGTGACCGTAGGTGGATGGATTTACATCTGGGTTCTCAACTCTGTTCCATAGGTCAATGTATCTGTCATTGTACCAGTAACAGTCTGTTTTGACTACTGTAGCTGTATAGTAGGTTCTCAAGTCAGGTAGTGTGAGTCCTCCAACTTTATTCTTCTTCTTCCGTAGTGCTTTACTTATTCGGGCCTTCTTCCCTTTCCATAGAAAGTGAATGATTACTTTTTCCGTCTTTTTGAAGAATGTTGTTGGTATTTGGATCGGGATTGTGTTGTATTTGTAAATTGCTTTGGGTAGAATTGTCATTTTTGCAATGTTGAGTCTGCCTATCCATGAGCATGGTATGTTTTTCCATTTATGTAGATCCTTTTGGGTTTCTTGCAATAGTGTTTTGTAGTGTTCTTTGTAAAGGTCTTTTACATCCCTGGTCAGATTTATTCCTAAGTATTTTATCTTTTTACAGGCTATTGGAAATGGTATTGTTTTCCTGATTTCCTTTTCATCGTTCTCCTTATTGGTGTATAGGAATCCAACTGATTTTTGATTTCTTGTATCCTGCTACTCTGCTGAATCTTTCTATTAGTTCCAGTAGATTTCTTGTGGAGTCTTTAGGGTTTTCTATGTATAGTATCATATCGTCTGCCAACAGGGACAGTTTAACTTCTTCGTTACAAATTTGGATGCCCTTTGTTTCTTTTTCTTGCCTTATTGCTCTAGCTAGAACTTCCAGCACAATGTTAAATAGGAGTGGTGATAAAGGGCATCCTTGTCTTGTTCCTGTTTTCAAGGGGAATGTTTTCAGCCTCTCTCCATTAAGAATGATGCTGACCATTGGTTTTGCATAGATGCCCTTTATTATTTTGACTAATTTCCCTTCTATACCTATTTTATTGAGAGTTTTTATTAGGAATGGGTGTTGGACTTTGTCAAATGCCTTTTCTGCGTCAATTGAGATGATCATGTGATTCTCTTCTTTCCTTTATTTATGTGGTGGATTACGTTGATTGATTTTCTAATGTTGAACCATCCTTGCATACCTGGTATGAATCCTACTTGGTCATGGTGTATTATTTTTTTGATATGATGCTGAGTTCTATTGGCTAGAATTTTGTTCAGAATTTTTGCATCTATATTCATGAGAGATATTGGTCTGTAATTTTCTTTTTTTGTGACATCTTTGCCTGGTTTTGGTATCAGTGTTATGCTGGCTTCATAGAATGAATTTGGAAGTGTTGCTTCCTCTTCTATGCTCTGAATAGCTTGAATAGTACTGTACAAGCTCTTCTGTAAATGTTTTGTAGAATTCTCCAGTGAAGCCATCTGGGCCAGGGCTTATTTTGGTTGGGAGTTTTTTTTATTACCTTTTCAATCTCTTCTCTTGTTATGGGTCTGTTCTGATTTTCAGCATCACTTTGTTGTAGTTTGGGTAGGCTGTGTGGTTCTAGAAATTTATCCATTTCCTCTAGGTTCTCAAATTTGTTGGAGTATAGTTTTTCATGATATTCTGTTATAATCCTTTTTATTTCAGTTGGGTCTGTTGTAATGGCCCCCATTTCATTTCTTATTTGGGTTATTTGTGTCTTCTCCTGTTTTTCTTTTATCAGTCTGGCCAGTGGTTTGTCGATTTTGTTGATTCTTTCAAAGAACCAACTTTTGGTTTGGTTGATTCTTTCTATTGTTTTTTCTGTTCTCTATTTCATTTATTTCTGCTCTGATCTTTAGTATTTCCTTTCTTCTGGTGGCTGTGGGCTTTTTTTGCTGTTCTGTTTCTATTTGTTTGAGCTCTGTAGTTAATGTTTTGATTTTGTCCCTTTCTTCTTTTTTGATATGTGCATCTATTGCTATAAATTGTCCTCTGAGGACTGCCTTTGCTGTGTCCCAAAGGTTTTGGGATGATGTGTTTTCATTTTCATTTGATTCTACGAATTTTTGGATTCCATCTCTGATTTCTTCTATTACCCACTGATGTGTAAACAGGGTATTATTCAGTTTCCATGTAGTTGATATTTTTTCCTTGCTCTTTCTATTGTTAATTTCTACCTTGATGGCATTGTGGTCAGAGAAGATACTTTGAATTATCTCAACGTTTTTTATCTTGTTGAGGATTGCTCTGTGGCTTAAGATGTGGTCTAGTCTGGAGAACGTTTCATGTGCATTGGAAAAGAATATGTACTTTGCAGCAGCTGGATGGAGTATTCTATATATGTCTATGAGGTCAAGTTGGCTGATTCTGCCCTTTAGGTCTTCGGTATCTTTTCTGAGTTTCTTCTTAGTTGTTCTGTCCTTTACTGAGAGTGGTGTGTTGAAGTCTCCTACTATTATTGTGGAACTGTCGATTTCTCTATTCAGCGTTGTTAGAGTTTGTTTTATGTATTTTGGAGCCCTGTCACTGGGTGTGTAGAAGTTTACTATGGTTATGTCTTCATGATGGATCGTCCCCTTAATCATTATATAGTGTCCTTCTTTGTCTTTTACGGTAGATTTCGTTTTAAAGTCTATTTTATCTGAGATTAGAATTGCCACTCCTGCTCTTTTTTGGTAGTTGTTAGCTTGATATATTTTTTTCCGACCTTTGACTTGTAATAAATTCATGTCTTTGTTTCTAAGGTGTGTCTCCTGTAGACAGCATGTTGACAGATCCTGTTTTCTTATCCATTCTGTCACTCTCTGTCTCTTTATGGGTGCATTGAGTCCATTTACATTCAGTGTGATTATTGATAGATGTGGGTTTGTTGCTGTCATTTTGCAGTGCTGTTTTTTTGTGGTGCTGATGTTTTCTTTGTTCTTCTTACTCTTTTGTGCTGAATTACTTCTGTTGGTGGATTTTTTCTTTTTTTTCATTTCTTTTGTTTTTGTAGGTTTTGTTTTTGCTGAGACTTTATGTTTTTCCTCTTTTCTTTTATGAGTATGTTTGTTAACTTTCTTTGTGGTTACCATGTATTTTACCCTTATCTTTCTAAGTTTGAAGCAGTCTACCATTACTTGGTATCGCCTTGCCTTCCTCTCCATTAGAAGGTTCTATACCTATGCCATTTATTCCCTGTTTTATTTATTTATTTTTTTGATGTTGTTGTCATTTACTGATTAACTGCTCTGATTCCCTGTTGTATTTCTTTTGGTTTTGGATAGTCCTTGAGAGTTCATTTCCTAGGTTGGTATCTGGCTGGTACAATCCTGCATCCTCGATTCTGCCTGTGAGCTGAAGCTGTTTGTCCTCAGATCGAAGTACTCACTGTAATAATTCTTGTAAGTTTGGTTTGACTTTTACATGTTCCCTCAATTTATGTTTATCTGCAAATGACCTAATTTCACCATCAAATTTGAATGAGAGTTTTGCAGGATATATTATTCTTGGCTGGCAATTTTTTTCTTTCAAGATTTTATATATTTCATCCCATTGCCTTCTTGCCGGCATGGTTTCTGCCAAATAATCTGAGCTTAGTCTTATTGTTTCTCCTCTGTATGTGAGTTCCTGTTTTTCACGAGCTGCTCTCAGGATTCTTTGTTTGTCTTTGGTTTTGGCGAGTGTGAATATGATATGCCTTGGTGATTTTCTTTTGGGGTCTCTTCTATATGGGGTTCGTTGAGCTTCTTGGATGGCCAGCTTTTCATCTTTCATGATATTGGGAAGTTTTCTGTCAGCAGTTCCTCAGTCATCCTCTCTGTTTTCTGTTTTCCCCCCATTCTGGAATTCCAATCACTCGAAGATTTTTGCTTTTGACTGTATCCCACATAACTCTCAGGGTCTCTTTATTTTTCTTTGTTCTTTTTTCTGAATTTTCCTGAAACAATGTTGTATCCAAGTGTTTGTCTTCAATTCCACGGATCCTGTCTTCCACCATTTCAAATCTGTTTCTCAGCCCTTCTATGACACTGTCCATTTCTGAAATCTTGTTATTTATATTTTGGATTTCTAATTGTTTTCTTTGTATAATTTCTAGTTGTGAATTTATTTTGGCATTTTGTTCCTGCATTATTTTCCTGAATTCTTCCAATTTTTTGTCCATATTTTCTATGAATTTGTCTATTTTTTCCTCATGTTTGTCAGCTTTTTGCCTCAGTTCTTGGAGAATTCTGAGTATTAGAGATTTGAATTCCCTATCAGGTACTTCTAGTGCATTTTCTTCCAGAGGAGAGTCATCTGGTGTTTTATTTTGGATGCCTACTCGAACCATCCTGTCCTGTTTTTGTAAATGTTTTGAAATTGTCTGCTGTCTTCCGGGCATTCCATAGTTAATTTTCTCATTTTTTGATTGTAGATTTGTTTGTTTCTTCCTTTTTTTAAAAGAAAATTTGACTATGTCTGAGCTGGCAGACTGTGTGTTCTTTGTTGTTTGCTCATCTATGGGCACAATACTTTTCACCTCCTTCTTCAACTGGCAGGGTCAGTCACTCAGATATGGTACGGCAGGGCAGGTCTAGCTGAAGAGGAGTTACTGGGATGGGTTGTTTGTGGCACTTAACTACAGCCACCAGAGCAGGTCGGTAATCAGTGCAGGGCAGGTTCCAGTAGGCCGTGCCTGTGCTGCTTGGTGGTATGATGTCAAGCGCACGGTGCAGGTAGGCAGGATGCAGCAAGGAGATTGTTATGTGTGGAGCTAAGATGGATATGGGAGAGAGAAGAGAGGAACAGGAGCCAAAAACATACAAACAAACAATAAAGAATGCTAGGGGAGCTTGTCTTTGGAGTGGAGAGATGAGAGACTATGAAATGGAGAAAAATAGAAAGGGGAGGAGGAAGAAAAGAAAAGAATGAATAAATAAGAATCAGAAAGATTAAAGAACCGTAAAGTTCCCAGGGATCCCACTGGTGCAGCTATGAGGTCTGGGGAAGTGCTCTCAGGTGTTGCAGTACAGCCTGGCTAGAAGGCATAGAGGTATACAATGCCAGGTATTCTGGGACCAGAAAGAGAAGGAAGATACAGAGAGACAAGAAACTGAGCAATGAAGAAAGACAAAAAGGGAAAAAGAGGAAAAAGAAAATAAAACAAATTAAAAAAAAAAAAAAAAAACAAGAAATGCCCCCAAAAAAAACAGAAAAAAAAAAAAAAAAACCAACATAAAAAAAAATGCTCTCAGGGATCCCCCTGAATGTCTGTGGAAGCCGAAGGTGAGTCTCCCTACCACACAGCTCAGCCTGGCCAGAAAGGGCTCCCAACTCAAGAAAAGGAAAAGAAAACAAACAAACAATTCAAAACAAAGAAACGAACAAAAGCCCCGGGATCCCACCAGCGCGGCAGCCCAAACCGGGAAGCAGCTCCACAGTCAAACGGAGCTCTGCACCCCTCAGGAAGACGCAAAGATTGCGCACAGAGTGAGGTACTCGAGCGAAAGGAGGGGGAGGTGGATAGAGGCAAGGAAGAAATAAAAAGGAGCGGAAAAAAAGCAATACCAGCAGCCAACAAATGGCACTCAGAGAGCCACCCATTCAGGTGTGTGGAATCCAAGCAGCTGCTGTTTCCTGGTCAAGAGACTGTGGCCGTGGGAAGCATAGAAGGCTGAGTCAGGGTGAAGAAGGGTGGGGGGTGGGAAAGTGTATATCGCAAATTACTGGTTGTTTTGTCTCCCGCTGGACACTCCGTGAGGCTGCTTTCTCGTAACCCCTGTTTGCTTGTCTCCAATAGCAGTCCAAGATGGCGGATCCGTGCTGCGTTAGCTTGTAGGGGACCTCTGCATGAATCTCTCCTCGCTCTCCGTTCTCTGTCAGTTTTCTCGCTCCATTTTGTGCTTGGCTGAGTTGTTTATCTCTTTATCTGATGTTTTAGGGTTTCAGGATTGTTGTATTCTCTGTTTGGCTTAGTTTTTTGGATCTTTGCTGTGGAGGGACGGCGTTGTGCTTCTGCCTAGAGTGTCATTTTGCCAGAACTCCTCTTTCTTTTTACTTTTGTGAGTACTGTTGCTCTTATTGTGTGCCGTTGAGTTGGTTCTGACTCAGTGACCCTAGAGGACAGAAGAGAACTGCCCCATAGAGTTTCCAAGGCTGTAATCTTTAAGGAAGCAGATTACCACATCTTTCTCCCATGGAGCCACTGTTCAGTTTGAACGCCAACCTTTCGGTTAGCAGTTGAACACTTAACCACTGTGCTGCCAGGATTCCTTTTCTGACTATTAGTAAATTTAAAATTACATATAATGGTTAGGCTAACATTTTATTTCTATTGGACGGCACTGTTTCAGATCCCAAAGAAAACTAAGGAAACAGTATTGGAGGAAAGTCAGTGGCTTGAAAAGCCATTCTTTATTCACAGAGGAACAAGTGAAGACCTACTATGTGTATATACTCATCTGAACCTGGCAGATGGCAAAAACTCTGGCCTCAAAGCACTTTAACTAGGGGGATCAGATAAGACTAGAACCTTAGGAGGATTCTTTGCACATCTGATATAGCACCTACATTATGCCTTACATTCCATAACATTATACAGCACTTGATGTATGAACAAATGAATGAATATCCTCCTTATTAGACTGTGTTTTGGAGGCAAGATTTATGTGTTTTATTCTATTTTATTCACTGCACAATACTTTCTACACAACAAGGGCTCGGTAAATATTTGTTGAAGGAATGGCAGCATGGGAGTACTGGGGAAAAGGAGAGTGGGTGACAAGTAAGGGCCGGTGCCATTTGGGAGTAGTTGGCTTGGCTAAACACAAGAATGGTTCAGACTAAAAAACTCACTGTGAAGGTCCCAGACCTCACCCTTCTTAAAGCCACAGACATGGGATTTGGTTGTACCTTATTTAATTATGAAATGTGCAGTTCAGCATGCCATTTAATGTTTGTGTACATTCTCCAGGTTGCAATTTGCATAGCAGGAAATGAGTCCAGGGAGTACCTTTCTGTGCAAGATTTCAGAAACTCAAGAAAAAAACCTGCAAACTAGAATATCTGTGATTCCCTTGGTGCTAACTGAAACGAAAGAAAACTCAAGCATTTAAAAATTCAACCAGCATCAACAAGTCAGTGGACAATCCAGTCCAGGCTAGTTGGAGTGTTTCTCTAGATGCTTTTAGCTCTTTCCCGGTTCTCTCTTCTGTTTTCTCTTCATCTTATCCAAATTTAAAGAATAAAATTCCTCGTATATAGTGAAAAGACTGATGTAAGGAAACTGAGGTCTTATTCACAAAAAACCCCACAAACCTTTTATAAGAATAGAAACTACAGGAAAAAACAGCTCCAGATTCTACAGCAGGCAGACTAAACATGGGCTTCGTGCACAGAGTCCATGCTAACATACCAAAAAAACCAAAACCTGTTGCTATTGAGTCGATTCTGAGTCATAGTGGCCCTATAGGACAGAGTAGAACTACCCCATAGGGTTTCCAAGTCTGTAATCTTTATGGAAGCAGACCGCCACATCTTTCTTCTGTGGAGCTGTTTGTGGGTTCAAACCACCGACCGTCTGGTTAGCAGCCGAGCACTTAACCACTGTGCCACCAGGGCTCCTTCATGCTAATATAGGGCACCAGAAAGTGAGAGTTTTTTTTTTAAGAGCTTATATTTCAGATATGAAAAAAAAGCAACTGGATAATAATCATGGGAACAAGAAAAACTGATAAGACTCACTTATCTTATTCTTATATGGCTTAGTATTGTCTTTATTTTGAATTAAATATGGAGATAGACACCATAACCTTAATAGCACTCAGATCTTAATCCAGACCCGGGAGAGTCCAATTACACCATGATATATTATCTATACTTAGCACTACTGTGGATCATTTCAGAGTCTTCTGACAATAACTTCATGTAGTAAAGTTGAATAGAACGGGGTTATCATGGCTCCCACCCCTTAAAGGAGTTCCTCTGTGCATGTCAGATGCCGGGTTCTCACAGTTAGGTTGGTCCCCAGAAATTCATGGTTGAGATTGTTAGATAACATATTTTGTCACCACTGATTCTTTATGTTTTTCTTGGATATTGCCAAGGATAACTAGATCTACAAACAAGATCCTGAAACCATAAAAATTTCTGTATCGGTTAAAAAGTTTTTTTTTTTCCTACTTACTGAGAGATTTCCATACTAAAAGTGATGAAGAAAAAGGAATGGGATCGTATTAGTAGCCTGGCAGTCAATCCAAGGAAGCGAGGAAAGCAAGTTCACCTCACAGACTCAGGGATAAGAAGTAATCTTAAAGAAGAAAAGAAAGAAAAACACAGAGAGGAGGGGACAGAGGAAAAAGGGGAGGGAAGTAGGGAGAGAAGAAAGAGAGACTGACTGAAATAATTGTCCTACAAAATAGTAGACTTGAGGTTTTGGTCACGCTCCCAGTTGGTGTATATGGACATAAAGTCCAGCAATGGATGGTGGTGATTGCTATCAGTTGTGTGAGAACCAGCCTAACAGGATCAGCCATATTGGAGAACCACTTGGAGAACAGCTTCAAACTAGTTGAGCATGATATAATAAACAAGGTATTTAGAAATTAGCCATAAAAAAGAAAAAACATTGCTACACACAGGAAAGAATGGACTAAAAATGAAAAAAAAAAAAGAAAAATGATAACAGGAAGAAGAAGAAGCAGTGAGATCCCACAGACATTAGCAACAAAAATCTACGTTAATCCATTATCAAGAGTAGATGTACTGAAATCAATGTCACTGAATTGTACACATGAAATATGTTGAACTGTCAAACGTTTTGTTATATATATTTTTGCTACAATAGAAAAAGAATGTACTGAAATTTATACCAATGAAGGGGATAATTTTTAAACCAGCTGCTAGAGTTTTCTTTTCTTTTTTTTTGGCATAATGAGATGATCTCAGGTAAGGGACATTTTAGGCTGAATGTCAAGAAAAAAATTCCAGACTGTGAGGACTATTGGATTGCAAAGTTGTCTCTCAAGGGAAGGAGTAGAAACTCCATCTGAGCTGTTCTGGGAATAGGTTTGTTAGTTAAAATGTACTCCTTTTCTTAGTTGACTGCTTGACATTTCAGCAACAGAGCCAAATAATTCATGGGTCAACTAAGAAGAGTGCTTATTATAATTATCTTTTAAAATCTGCACTAACAGCAGTGAATTAGAAAAAAATATAGTCACTATTTTATTCTATTTGATAAAGCCTGTCAGGTTTTTACAGTATGAAATCTGTTCTTCAACACCCTTGGATTGCTTTTTAAATGATTGCTGATATCCATAAAAAAGAATGCCCTGGCAGTGCTAAGAAAATAGCATTTGAGATTTGACTAAAAGTAATGAAGAGGAATTGTGTCCACTATTTGTACAGAATTGCTGGTAGAATCTTAACCATCCCTTAGACTTCAGATAATAACCTTGCTAATAATAAACTAGATTAAAGCCAACAACAAACGAAATGACTTTTAATTCTCATGGAAGCAGAAAAGAAAAACACAACAGTTGAAGTAAAAGAGGACTCACAGAGAATCGGTAAATTAAGAACTGCAGATTGTGACATTGTTGTCCTGTAAATACTCCTTAGTGGTTCTTCCAGGATCTCTTCAAACAAAGCTATAGAAAATTAACACCATCCCATCCAATATTAGCACAGACTGAATGCAATAAAGGTGAGATATTAGTGTTCTCAGGGCCTGGTGAGGGTCCTGGAACAAATCACTGTGTTCTCTCTTCTCCTAACATTTTTAATAGAGTTAGAAGTGGCCATCAAGGACAGCCTTGAAAGGGGAAAAGAAGGCAAGGAGAACTCCAAAATGGGCAATATACACTTTGTACAAAGGACAATGCTAGCAGGCAAACCAAAACCAAACCAGCTGCCATTCAGTCGATTCCAACCCATGGCAATCCAATGTGTGTCAGAGTAAAACTGCACTCTACAGGAGTTTCAATGGCTGTGACCTTTTGGAAGTAGATTGCCAAGCCTTTTCTTCCAAAGAGTCTCTGGGTGAATTGGAACTGCCAACTTTTCACTTAGTAGCTGAGCACTTAACAGTTTTCACCACACACATATATACCCCATTTTCCAGAGCTTAAATATAAGCCTTAGGTTTTTGGGGGGAGGTAGAGGAAAGGGAGGTACTTGTGGTGTCTCCTTTGCCCCGCCTACCACCTGTCTGTAGCTCCAGTCACTAGAACCTCTGATCATCACTGATTTGCCAAGTACCAAGGACAGCACCTTTCTGAGCCAAGATCGACTCACTTTTGCCATTTTAGAGGGGCACGTCCATTTAAAAGACATGTAAATCTTGCAGTTTAATTACACTTACAAGTTTGACTCCATTGGAATAAGGCAAATGAGTTGCTGAAACCACATGTGTGTCACTGTCCCTTGGTGCTGGCTACTAAAATGGGTGGTGTTCTACACTGACAATTGGAATGCCAAGGACTGGAAATTTGGGGACGAGCCTAGAAAGGTGCCTGCAGTTTCACTTTGCTTCTTGTTGGGGGAATTTGCACCACGTGAAAGGGAAAATATTAATTTTAATGTCAATCAGTCAATCACTCATTCATTCATTCATTCATACAGTCAGCAGTTATTTGTTGGAAATACAGAGTTAACCAAAAGCAAAATAGTTCTTGTTCTCCAGTAGCATGAAGTCTAGTTCCATGAGTTCTTGAATCTTTGCTCTACTACCAACCACATATGAGAATTTAGCCAAATTAATCTCTGAAATTCGGTTTTCCCATCAGGAAAATGGAGTTGTTAAAACCTATCTTACAGTGTGCCTTTGAGAATTAAGTTAAGTACATAGACAATGCCTGGGCACCTAACAAGTATATAGTTAATATCATCTAAGTGCCTCCCCATCCTTGCAGGTATGAAATATTTTTCTATTTGTATGCACTGTACTAATTTGGGTCATCTCTTAAGTATCGTGAAAATGCAAGAATTATGTGAGCATCTTTCAAAAAAGAACTAATAGCTGATAAATACATCACACTTAATGAAAGAAACATAAGGAGGAACTTTGATGACAACAGAAGAGGACAGTACATTTTACTCTAAGAACCAACATGGAAACGGTGGTGGTTCAGTGACAGAATTCTTGCCTTCAATGTAGAAGACTCAGGCTTCATTCCCAACCAGTGCACCTCATGTGCAGCCACCACCTGTCTGTCAATGGAGGCTTAGGTGTTGCTATGATGTGGAATAGGTTTTAGTAGAGCTTCCAGACTAAGATGGACTAGGAAGAAAGGCCTGGATATCTATTTCTGAAAATCAGCCAATGAAAACCCTGTGAATCACAACCAATCATGAAGACGGCGAAGGACTGGGTAGTGTTTTGTTTCATTCTGTATGGGATCACCATACGCCAGAGGCTGACTCAACAGCAGTAAACAACATGATTATTAAATTATCTTTTCCACTTTCTGTTGAAAAGGCCAACTAGAGATGAAGATCAATAAAACAAGAAGCAGCCATAACATAAGAAACCATAATGATCTAATTATTCAGATTCATCAGCATTGAGTTCTACACATAGTAAAGTTCGACACATATTAGATCCATAAACTATGTTGAAATATATAAAAAACACCTAGAATGCTGAAGTTCAAAGAGAAACCTGAGATCATCTAGTTCAGCTTCTTTACAGATGAAACTTAGCTAATATTGAGTAAGTAAAGGTAACAGAGCTGGCAAGTGGCAGATATGCCCAATTAGGATTTCTTGTAATGCCCCTTTTCCTTTTTATAATATACAGAAATATATCTGAAGCCATTCAGTTAATCAACTATGTGCCAGACACCATTCTAGGCACTGGGGATAGAATCATAAGCAAGATAGACACAATTGTTGTCCTTACAGAGTTTACAGCTTAGCTGGGAAGACAGATGATTAAATAAAAATAATGAAATGTGATAAGCATTATGAAGGTGAAAGTATAACATATAGTAGGGATTTAGTTTAGTTTACTGAGTCCCTGGCTGGCATAAATGGTTAAATGTTCAACTACTAGCAGAAGGGTTGGCGAACCCACTCAAAAGTGCCTCAGAAGATAGGCCTGGTGATCTGCTTCTGAAAGATCACAGCACTGAAAATTGTACTCTGCATACGTGGGTCGCAAAGAGCTGGAATCAACTCGATGGCAACTAACAACAACAATTTAGCTTACAGATCAAGGAAGGGCTCCCCAAGGAAATATCATTAAGTTGAAGCCTAAAGTATGAGACAGACAAATGAGGCAAGAAAGTGAGGACAACGTGGGAGTGTGTCCTGGACAGAGGTAACAGCACTTGGGCAAGAGAAAAAAGTTGTTGAGCTGAAAGACAGAGAGCTGGTGGGTGAAGGAGGGAACCAGAAAGACTGAAGGGAGGATGGTGAAGGTGACTCTGAATCAGTGGGCAGGAAGGGCTTGGAAGGTCAGGTTAGAGTTTGATTTGCCCTAAGGGAGATGGCAGTCAAGCAAAAGTTTCCGTAGGGTATTGAAATGATCTTTTTTGCATTTTGGTGTGATCAGTCAGGAGAAAGGCTTGTGGGGGGTGGGTGGGGAGAACAAGAAGAGGCAGCAGTCCTGTTGGGAGTAATGGGTTGAGATAATGCAGTAATGGTGACGTGAAACGACTAGACCAGAGAGGTATTCAGAAGGTGAAATTAAGGGGGTTTGGTGATTGACTAAGGGAGGTGAAGGAAGAGGGAAAGTCAAGTCTTATTCTTAGGTCCAGCACATGGGAAAATGCAGAGAGAAAAGACAACTATCAAAGACTATATATAGTCATGATGTGTGTGTGCTGAATTTCAGATGCTAGAAGAGAACTGATAGTCCTGTCCCCCAGACTGAAGGGATTTCCAACACAGAGCCCATTCTACAACAATCTCATCACATGGGAAAGATAATAAAAAATGGAGACTGAAAACATTTTACCAGACATTCCGGGGAAATGCAAATTTCCTAGAAGGATATTTGCAATCCTAAGCAAATCCTTGGGCAGATGGAGCTAGAAGAGTTGGAAGAGCACTCCCCAAGCAAAACTCCTGTGGTAGTAAACACTCTGAGCAAGTGACAAATGCGTTGGGATGTTGTGAAAGATATGTTTGCAGTTGGGCTCAGAGAGTAGAGAGAGCCGTACTTGGAATTAGGCACACCTGTGCATAGCACAAAATGCTTCAGAACAAAACAGCTGTGGCTTCTCTCTCTCCAGAGGGGAAGCAAGTGACAACTGGAAGGTCCAACTTGTCCCCAGGCCTTGCCTAGCACAAATGACTCCTCCTCCACTCCTACCCTCCCCCAGCTTCTTGTCAGCATGTCTTCCATTTCTGAGTTACTCTGGCTTTGTAAAGCGGCAGGTGCAACCTCTTTGACCAGCTTTTCAGACCAGGTTTCTGCTTCTGACTCCCATGCCACCCCTGCTTCTTTAAAGGAGAAAACTTATTTTCCAAAGGCTCAACCATTCTACTCTACCTGCAACTTGGGAAGCCCACCCTGTTACCAAATTTAGGAGACACTCTCAGGGCCTACCCATGTCCCTTCACTCAACTCCTCAACTTGAAACTTCATGTACCCCAAAAGAGTGGCACTATGGACCAACTGAAGACCTTCCATCCCAGTCCCCACTTCTCCCTTTTCATAGATGTCTACATATTTGACTATCGACACAGCTTCTGGCGGCAGAAGTAAAAACCCCCACAGACTCCCAAAGGTAATGGAAATATTTGGTTCTTGGGACCTAGAAACAGTTTTGCAGATGTGTCAGTGTGACTAAACCCATAGCAAATATTCGACTTTTGCACATTTTTGGTTCAACTGAAGAACTTCTTAAGACTGTCCTAGAGATATAGGTCCTCAACATTAATTTTAAGTATATTCCAGTGAGGCTAGAAAGGCAGTGTTACTTGGTGGTTTAGAGCGCAAGCCCTTGCTTGAGTCAGGTGTACCTATGTTCAAACGCTGGCTCTTTCCCTTACTGAATGATTGACCTAGGCCTAAATACTTTCTCTCTCAGTCATTGTTTCCTAGCCTGAAAATGCAAATAACAATAGTATCTACGTAATAGAATTGTTGTGATGAGTAAAGGAGCTAATGAGTAAAGCTCAGTACCTGGAAACTAGTAAACACCCAAGACATTTTAACTAGTCAGGAATGATGGTGGTGACGATGGTGATGGTGGTTGTGCTGATGGTTGTAATAGAAGAAAAGTGCAAACTTTCATCAGAGTGCTAGTCATGAATGCTGTTTGCCCAATAATCTCAGCTCTCCTCCTTCCAGAAACATGGTAGGATTGTACCTCCCTGTATACTTTAGAGTTAAATGTGGTCGTGTGACTCACCTTGGCCAATGAAATATGAATGCAAGAAATGTGTGTCATTTATGAGGCAAAGCTTTAAGAGCCATTGAGCAATTCACCATTAACTCCTATTCTCTTTGCTGTGACAATAAGCAATGTTCCTGTTAGTGGCTATGTCTTCTTCCTCATTGCTAGAGAGAAGACACCACGGAGCAGAAGCCCCAGCTGATCCAGGATTGGCATGCAGCAGGAGTAGAAACGAACCTTTGTTGTTCTGTGCCACTGAGATTTGGAGTTGTTTGTACCCGTAGAATAACCCATCCGATCCTCACTTGTATGAGGGGCTTTGGGTAAATGCTTCTTCTCAGAAATGTGGCTTTTGATAGGAAGGAAATACTTAATCAACTGCCATGTGCTGGCTTCCACCTCTCCGTTTTCAATGGAACCATTATTTCCACAAGGAAAGAATATGTAATATACTTGGTGATTCTCCTCATTAACTGTTATTAAACATTTATTTTGTATAAACAATGGAAAGAGTAGTGATGCACTGTTTCTTGCCTCTGTCTTTACAGAAATGTATGGTAGTTCTTCATTTCAGAATCTTGGCCAAAGTTTCTCTTGATTGTTAAATTGGTTGGTAGTTCAGAAGTTTATACACAGAACAGACGGCAGATGCTTTCTCTATGATATACCCAGTGGAATCCTGTAGGGTACCCATTACTGAGGTGATTAAACTAATTCATTTGTAGTTAAAGGACATAAACAGCCAACACTACCATATTTTAAATACTCTTTTATATTCATTGGAAGTTAATGATTTCTTGTCACAAGAAATCTAAACCAGGTCTGAACTTCCACAATGAGAAGGCTGCATTTTGACGAATACCAGTGTTAGGATTGCTGTAAAATGCTAGCTACTAAATTGGCAGAAGCTCCAGTACCATCACCTGGACAGCATATTCCATCACTGGTACAACATGTATGTGATGCAAGCCAAATTAAAATCATCGCTAAGTCAAATCCCAAAAAACAACGTGTGTTACCAATTCCCGTTCAGATGCAGAGATTAATTGAAGGGGTTGAAGAGAAAAAAAGGGAAGAGAGCTGAGTTGTAGTGAACAGCTACAGATTGTTCACTCAAGTACTGACACTGGGGGTGCAATAGTGAACAAGATAGGCACATGCCTGCCTTCAGAAGTGTGCAATATAATTTCAGAGATAAACTAAAACCAAAGAAACAAAAATCCCTCATTGGAAACAGCTAAATAAATAAAATCCTTTCAAGTTGTTATAAGGGCAGATGAAAGAAACAAATAAGGCATTTGGTTTACATCCAAGGGCAATCAAAGCCACCAAAAGGAAGAGTAAGGTGATCTCATTTAGGTTTGTAAATCTATGTAAATACCACCCAAGAAAAGATATAGAACATTTCCCTCACTCCCCAAGCTCCTTGGAAGTCGACCACCATCATCACCTGCTCCCCACACTGCCCCCCCGCACCGGACCTCACATTGATCAGATTTCTATAATCATGCCTATTCTTGGACTTTATATGAATAGAATCACATAGTGTATACTGTTTTGTGTCTGGCATCTTTTACTCAACATGGTGTTTCTGAGGTTCATCCATATGTGTATCGATAGTTCATTCCTTTTTATTACTGAAGAGTATTTGTTTTCGTATACCATAATTGGACTATCCATTCACCTATTGATGGACATTTGTATTGTTTGCAGTCTCTGGCTATTATAAATAAAGTTACTATCAACATTGTCATTCAAGTCTTTAGTGGGCATTTGTTTTCATTTCTCTTGGGTAAAGACATAGGAATAGAAATGCTGGGTCGTAATAAAGGTGTATGTTTAACTTTATAAGGAACTTCTAAACAATTCCCCAGAATGATTGTACTACTTTATGCTCCTACCAGCAAAGTGTGAGAGTTTTGTTTGTTCCACTCTGCTCTTCAACATTTAGTAATGTCAGTCTTTATGATTTTAGCCATTTTACTGGGAGGAAAATATTATCTCATTGTGCTTTTAGTTTGCATTTTCATGATGACCAATGATATTGAACACCTTTTATTGTCCATTTGGGACAGTTATACATCTTTTTTGTCTGTTCAAGGCTTTTGCCTATGTTTGTTTTAGTTATTGAATGTAGGAGTTGTTTATAAATACACACGAGTCCTTTGTCAGATATATGCTTTGCAAATGTATTTTCCCACTCTGTGGCTTGCCTATTCATTTTTTTAATGCCGTCTTTTTAATTTTTGTGAAGTCTAATTTATCATTTTCTTTGTTTTACATGCCCTAAGAGATCTTTGGAGCCCTGGTGACACAGTGGTTAAGCGCTCGGCTGCTAATTGAAAAGTCTGCAATTTGAACCCACCAGCCGCTTCCTTGGAGAAAAATGTGGCAATCTGCTTCCATAAAGATTACAGCCTTGGAAATCCTATAGGGCAGTTCTACTCTGTCCTATAAGGTTGCTTTGAGTCAGAACCGATTTGATGGCAATGGGTAAGCGATCTTTGCCTATACCCAATCACATAATATTCTTTGAGTTTTTTTCTAGAAACGTCGTTGTTCTAGCTTTTATATTTAGATCTGTGATCCATTCTAAAAATTAATTTTTATATATGGAGTGAGGTAGAGGTTGAGTTTCTTTTCTTTTCTTTTTTTTCCATGTGAATATCAATTTTTCCAGCAATATTTATTAAAAAAGACTTTCCTCATTGAATTAATTTAAAGCCTTGGCTAAAAATCAATCAACCATATTTTGTGACTGTATTTCTGCACTGTCTATTCTTCTCCACTGAACAAAAATTTGTCTATTCTTATGCCAATATCACGCTGTCTTGATTACTGTAGCTTTATTTCAATCTTGAAACAGATCCTGTAAATCTCCAAATTTGTTGTTTTTTTCAAAAATTGTTATGGCTTTTCTACATTATATACACTTCCATAAAAATTTTAGATCAGTCTGCTGGTAATTTGATTGGGACTGTGTTAAATCTCAAGATTAATTTGAGGATGGTCCTTTTCTTTTCTTGGAGGACAACAGATGTTACCCCTTTAGGCTGTTTCCTGCTTATAGAATTCCAAGAGGCAGGGAGTTTTCTTTCCTTTTGTCTTGTCTCTGATTCCTTCAGTCTAAGCTGATGGGCTTTCTGCTGTGGTAGTTGGTTAGATCCATTAGTCACAGGTATAATCTCTTTAACAAAAAATTGTGTAGTCACATCCTTGGTGAACATTCTAGGACATGTATCCTTAGTTTGTACAACAGAATTTTCAAAATCTTTTAAGTTTTGTTTTCATTTTGCACAGTTCGTTTTTAAATCTATCTCTTTCATCTTGCATTTTACTATATGAGGCAATGAGAAATCCCATGGCCCCTTTAAGATCTTGCTTAGAAATATCTTCAGCCAGATATCCAAGTTCATCACTTACAAGTTCTACCTTCCACCAAACATTTGAACACAATTCAGACAAGTTCTTTCACTGCGTAAAAAGCATTGCCCTTCCTCCACTGTCCAATCACATGTTCATTATTTTCTTTTAAAGCCTCACCAGAAGTACATTTAACATCTACATTTCTAGCAACATTCTGTTGTTGGTGCCATACGTATTCTCTAAGATGATACAGACTTTCTCTATATCTCTCCTTACTTCTTTCTAAGCCCCATCAGAATTACCTTTGACAGCCATAATTCTACCAACAGTCTCTTAAAGCCAATCTAGGCTTTTACTATTAGGCACCTTAAAACTCTTCCAGCCTCTATCCATTACCCAATTGCAAATTTGTTTCCATATTTAAGGCATCTGTTAGAGCAGTCCCACTCCCGGTACCAAATTTTGTTTTACTTACCTCGTGCTATTATAACAGAAATACCACAAGTGGATGGCTTTAACAAACAGAAATTTATTTTCTCACAGTTTAGTAGGCTAGAAATTCAAATTCAGGGTGCCAGCACTAGAGGAAGGCTTTCTCTGTCTATTGGCTCTGGAGGAAGGTCCTTGTCTCTTCTGACCTTCTTTGCCTGGGCAATCTTCATGTGGTTTGGCATCTCTCTTCCGCCATCTCTCTTCCTAGCTTGCTTCAAGAGAGATTGACTCAAGATACCCCCTACAATAATCCTGCCTCATTACCATAACAAACACAAGCCATTCCTAAATGAGATTATAACCACAGGCATAGAGGCCACGATTTACAATGCATATTTTTGAGGAACACAATTCAATCCATAGCATTCACCAAGCTACAGTTGCATGTATCTTTTGGCCCAGCAATCCTACTTCTAGGGATTTACACTGAAAATACACTTTCAATAATATGAAAATACATATATACGTACAAAATTATGCATTGCAGAATTGTGTGTAATTGCCAAATACTGGAAATTCCCTAAATGTCCAAGCACTGGTGGAATAAACTATGGTGCATATACCCAATGGTGTCAAACACACTATGCAGTTGTAAAAAAAGGAATGTAGAAGAGAATGAGGAATAAATCTATGAACTGATATGGAGTGATTTCCAGGAGATAGTAAGTGAAAGAAAGGAAAGTACAAAAGAACATACTAGTACGTTGCCTTTTGTGCTACAAAGAAGGGACCATAAGAAAAGAAATCATAGATATATCTGCTTACCTTTACACAAGAAACACAGGAAGGATAAATGAGAAACAACAAAGTTTGTTAGCTATAATGTTAAGATTAGGGAGGAGGAGAAAAACAAGGAAAAAGGAATATAGAGGGAATGATAACTTCTCCGAATATTGACTTTTCTATACATAGTCTTGACCATTGGAATTATATTGCTGTTCTAAATATTCAAAAAAAATTAAATTAGCCCAATTCGGATGGAAAGAGGAGAAAATCTAAAATAGAAAACCAAATGGAACAAATGGATCCAATGGTATTTCAAAAAATACCATTACCACACTATGGGGGTGGAAGAGGAAGAAAGAATAATTAAGTAACTTATGAGCAAGTAATTTGATTATCAAGCTCTCAGTATTGGGCAGGTGAAATATGGGGAAAGAATTGCAAATAAATTCTGAAATCTTTTTAGTTGATTTGTTTTTTGAAGAGGTATAGGTAAAACAATTCTGAAACAATGTTAGATGTATTACATTGTTGCGTGCCACCGAATCAATTCAGATTCATAGGGGTCCCATGTGACAGAGTAGAATTGTCCCATAGGGTCTTCTAGGCTGTAATTTTTACAGGAGGCAGATCACCAGGTCTTTCTCCTGCAGAGCCGCTGGGTGGGTTTGAACTGTCAACCTTTCAGTTAACCGTTACACCACCAGGGCTCCTAGATGTATTATGGGATTGAACAAGTAAGTAAATGTGCTGATACTGTTGGGAGCCAGGGTTCTAACTGTGGAAGAAGGGACATATAAATATAAAATGGAAACAATGAATCCTGTAGGGATGGACTGAAATTAGAGGTAACAATATGAACTCAAGATTTCTAAAATATAAATAGGTATGTGCTCATGCATTTTTATGTGCACATGTATATATAAATATTTTGGCAAGTATGTTTGTATGTGTATGTAGACATATATATGTATATGTATACATGTATTTCCTAGCTCTGCTCACTGAAAGGGCCAAGAATCAATGACATCCTAGGAATAATGAGCACACCTAATGCCCAGATCTTAGTGTCTAATACTATTCCTCAGTAAAAGGAAACAGAACTCCTCAAATAAGTGGCTGATTCCAGGCTTGGGATAGGAAGGCTCAAGATGAGCTTAGAATGTCTTGTAATGACAGAGAGTAAGGAAATACCTAAGAAAAGTGATGGGTCATGTCACAAAGACATAGGAGTCATTTAAAGAGGTTTCCACTGGCTAAATCTGGGACAATTTGAGCACCAAAATAATTAAGTACATGAACTTTCTACATCTTAGCCAGAGATGAAAGTCCGAGACAGGCTCTAAAAGTACTTTTACTACCAAGTGAAGATTGGATTGGAGGGTTAAGAGTGGAAGTTGCAAAACCAGATAGGGAATTGTTTCTGTTTTCTAAGAGACAAACGATATTGTTTGAACTGTAGGTGGTAGCGGTGAAGACAAATCAAAGAAGGTGGATTGGACATGTATTTTTAGCACAAGACTGATAAGACCTGCTGATGGATTATATGGGAAAAGGCAGAATTAAGAAAGTCATTAGTACATGAGTATGAGGATGCCATACTGACTGTGATGCCATTTATTGAGAGAGGGAAAACTGGAGGAAAAAGATAGTAGCAGGGATCTTGGTGGGAGTGAAGTGGCCAAGGATAAAGCTTTGCACATACTTGGTTTGTGATTCTATTAAATATTCAGGTGGAAATAACAGGTAAGCTGTTGGATACGTAAATTTGAAGCTCAGCAGAGAAGCCTGGGATGGAAATTCTAACCCCCTAAAGCAGGCATTTTTAACCTAATGTAACAGTGAAGCTCTAAGATGTAACTTAATGTGTTCAAGGCTACCAACCTAGTAGTAAGTTGATTAGCTAGGATCCAAATCCAGGCCTGATGGGCTTTAAACCATCTCATCACACCTTCTTGGAGGAGTAGAACTCCATCTCATACGTCTCATCTCTCCCAGAGCACTTTGCAAAAGCTAAGTGCCCAGTCAAGACTCAGTATTTGTTGACTGATTCATTTGCTTTGGGATATTAGGAACTCACAAATTCCAAATCTTGTACCGTATTTACACCATTACACTTGAAGTATAGGCTTGATTAATTGCTTTCTGGTAGTCAGTGGCATACCAACTTGGGTAGAAAGTGAACAGAAGCACAGAAAACAAATCCAGCATATGAGTCCCAGTCGATATTGGTCTGGAATGATTGGGCCTGGCCATTTGAAGTCTCTGTTTTACCCAACAAAGGCAAAACTTTCTTCTTCACTGTAGGTGCCCTGGCCTGCCATCATGTGCTCATAGAGTAATAAAACTGCTTTGGTAGCCATGTTAGGACCATCAAAGTTACTTAGTCCTTTTGCATAGCCCAGGAATGCTGCATTGTGACCCGATTTCTATTAGGTAAAGGAAAAAAAAAAAGACTAGCATGCTAAGCTTTAGCAGTACAATGAATCATCCAATGTATCCTTCCCTGCTAGCTTTTATCCACTTTTTCCTCTAAAAGTCTTTTTCGTTTGGTTTTTTGTTATATATTTAGCATCCTTTGTGCACATATAAGCCAGGACACAAGAGGCTATTTCTCCCAGTGATTGTGGGGCATAAGCAAAAGTTTATCTTCACATTGTAAGGTGAGCAGTTCACTGTGTTTGGGAAGAGCTATATTTTCCACCAAACATGATTACCACAGAAAGAGTTGTATTAAACTGCTGATATGTCACAAGTCCCTCCCTTCAGCATGGTATTAGGATTAGCAGCCCTGAGGTTGTCATGAGGTAATTAAGGACTGTGAAATGTTATAGAAAGGCTCACAGCTGGCTGTTCTAGACAGCAAAATTGAAAGGCAGATTGCTATCACCAGGGGAGATCAACTCTTTGAGGTCTGTAATATCAAGCCCCGGTGCTTGTTGGAAAGGCTGCAAGTATGTCAAGAGTTAATTT
Organism: Dugong dugon; assembly: GCA_030035585.1. Classification (NCBI taxonomy): domain Eukaryota; kingdom Metazoa; phylum Chordata; class Mammalia; order Sirenia; family Dugongidae; genus Dugong; species Dugong dugon. The sequence continues at coordinate 61,153,958 of CM057466.1, forward strand.
AATTTCTGGCTATTGAATGACCCTCTTGGTTTTCCTGTGGTGAGTCATGGTCTTGAAAGAATACCATTATCACACTGGACTGGGATGGCGTGAGTTTCGGCCAAGGCATGGAATAACTATGTACTGGGGGTTCAGGTTTCTTTGTACTGACACCTCCCAATCATCAGATCTTACATGGGGAAATAGGACAGTATTCTGAAGACAAAAGTTTTCTGTGCATCTGTCCACAGGCTTACCCCAGCCCTCAGAGTAATAGACAGTTACATTGCTGCTTAGGAAGTTATCATCATGCTGCTTGGAGTTTCCTGCTGTTCTCATTGTCATTGAATTTCTGATAGTGTTATTTAGAAATAAGGGATAATCACTACTGTATATTGTGTATGAGACAGTAACTATTTCTGAAATAGACTCATAACCAAAGCAAAACGAAATCATTTAACCTGTATCCAAAGCTTTTTGTTGAGCGTATACTACAAAGCTATAAAGATCATTACTATGATAGAGCACACCATAACATTAAAATGAGAAGTTCCTTTCCCTGGGGAGGGCATGGAGTTCTTCCATTATGCTGACTCCATCTAGCATTTACTTTCTGGGTATGCCATGTCAGGCATAAGAATAAAATGAATGTCTGGTTAGCTTAGGAGTAAATACGATTATTTTCACTGTGCAATGCTTCCCTCCAGACTACAGGAATCTGCTAGAAAACCTCTAACGTATAGAATTTTCCTGAGTTTTGATAATTAGTTTTCCCAGCAGCTGGGCACCAACCTGACACTTTATCCTAAATGCAGGGGGCAGAGTGAGCAATTGGACTGTAAAGTGGTTACATAGATCCTTGGTTGAATGGAAGGCTTTGCTTCTAAGCACAACAGTACCTGGCCACCATAAATGTAATAATTATGACCTTCTTGAAAATAACTTTGCTGGTTGAATTCTTGACACATAAATTCTAAAATAATAACATCTAATAAACAACGTCTTGTGGCATAAACAAACTCTGCTAATTCGTATAGACTTATGACTAAAATCATTGCTATGTATGAACTCTAAAACAATTTCTGAATAATCTATTTTATACAATGCTTAGCTTACAACCATATACTATTAGACACTCTGTAAATACTTTTTTAAGGAGGTGGAAGGTAAAAGTAAATTTCTGATTATAAACACCTCCAGAGTATCAGAAACTGTCTTGAAATTATTGCATATAAATCAGTAGTTTCAGTTCATATCTACTTTTTTTTTTAATTTAAGTGAATCTAGGTGTTAAAAATCTCTTGTCAAAGTCTATCTAAAAAAATATGAGACAAGTTGTGAAATGCTTGTTCCATGAGAGAAGACAAGCATTTCCTTCCCTCAAATCAGGGAAGAAAAAAAAAAGATTCCATTCTAATGTCTGTAATGTTGGGAGGAAGAGTTAGAAAGTAATAGCATAGAAGAGGTGTGGCAGATGGGTCTTATACGCCAGGTCTGTTTAATTAGTAGTGCCTATCTGCAGGGTTGAAGCATTAGTGGTTCAGTGGTAGAATTCTTGCCATCCTTGCAGAAGACCTGGGTTCATTTCCTGGCCAATGCACGCCTTCATGTGCAGATACCACCTGCCTGTCAATGGTGGCTTGCATGTTGCTATGATGCTGAACAGGTTTCAGCAGAGCTTCTAGACTAAAACGAACTAGGAAGATCACAATGGTTCAGTCCACAACCGATCACAGGGATTGCGCAGGACTGGGAAGTGTTCCATTCCGTTGTGCATGGTGTCACCCAGAGCAGCTAACAACAACAATCACAACCTGCAGGATTGGGTTAAGCACGAATCTGGGTGTCTGGATTATTTAGTGACATCTACCACGAGTGTGCATAGGAGAAATGAGATATATTCATATTAGATTGCACAGGAAGTATTTGGCTTTAGGCATCTTTGCCAAAATGGAGAGAGATTAAGAGATTATTTGCTGAAGACTCAAGTAGTCACTGAAACCTGTTTCTTTTTTTCTCACTAATAAGAGAGAAAACTAGAACCTAACTCTAAAGGGTAAATTTGGTTCTGCGTCAAAGATCAGAGAATGCTGTGCGATAAAAGACCCAGATTTCCTTATAAACACTATATAGGTGATTGTCTGGAGAAGCTAAATTTATATATACATATATATATATGTAAGTCCTTGAGGTGCAGTGGTTAAACGCTAAGCTCTCAGCTGCTAATCAAAATGTTGGAGATTCAAACTCATCAGCCACTTCTCAGCAGAAGAGACCTGGTGATCTGCTCCCGTAAAGATTACAGTCTTAGAAACCCGATCTGGCAGGTCTTCTCTGTCATACAGGGTTGCTATGAGTCAGAATTGACTCAACAAGACACAACTATATACATAAATTCTTTGACAATCCCTCAATTGTTCCAGTCCAAAAAGGAGATATAGACAACTAAAATAGCACAGTGATTAAGAGTGCAGGCTCAAGATCAATCTCTGATCTTATACTAACTGTATGACCTTGAGCAAGTTTTTAAACATCTTTGTGCTTGTTTCCTTACCTGTAAAATGCGTATAATGATGGTACTTATATAATAAGTGATTGGGAAGTTTAAATGAGTTACTATGGGTATAGTGCTTAGAACAGAGCCCGGCACTTAGTAAATGCTCAATTAATGGGTCATTATTATCATTACAATAGGATTAAGTACAGGAGCTTTGGGAGCATATTGAAGGGACACCTAATCAAGAGGTGGTGATGGGGGATCAGAAAAGACTTCATGGGAGAAGTAACTTTTAAACTGAGACCAACAGAGTGAGGAGGAGTTGTCCAAGGAACAGAAGTTTGGAGGGGCAGGTAGGGTGGGTGCAGGGACTTCCAAACAGAGGGATCAGCTTACACCGAGTCCCTAGAGACAGGAGGGAGCATTGCATCCATGCTGGACTTGACTCCCACTTCTGACTTCAAATCCTATGGCATCTTTTAGTCATTATTCAATTCCATGTACATAAAGTTGTCATTGACTTTCTAAATTAGAGTTCCTACTTCCCAGCCTTTCAATCATTTTTTTCATCCTTAACTCTTCTCTAAATGTCAACTACCCCTCTTTTTAGACAAAGAGGGTAAGCTGGTCTCGGCCTTCTAATACAAGCCCAGCAAGAGTCCTGCTATGGCTCTGTGGCCTGCTCTGGACTCCAGAGCTTTAGGACTTCTCTGACCAGTTGGGCTTTTGCATTAATATTTTGAGGCCACTTAACCTTGCCAGCCTGGTCAGAGGTAGTCCTTGGCAAGTGGCCACCTTATCCATATACCATATAAGCATTTCTAGAAGGAAACAGAATAGCTCATCTAATAGCTTAAAAATCCTGTGGGGTCCTCTATGGATGAAAAGAATTAAAATCAAGGGAATATTCCACCTGAGTGGTTAGATCGCCTCGTCTAATCACAATAAATGCTCTTTGCAGAATGGCCATCAGCCGGATTGACTGATGCTCCTGGTAAGGGGCAAAAGATGATAAGGAAGAGGGGATTGCAAATGAAAAGGATGCAGGAGAGCAAAAGCCATGTAATTATGAATCACAGAAAGTGTTCTTTCAAAAACAGTCTTTCCTCATGTGCAGGAGGACCTAATAAACTACCACAAAAAACAAAAAAACAGTTGCCATCTAGTTGATTCCAACTCATGGTGACCCTGTATGTGTCATAGGGTTTTGAATGGCTGATTTTTTGGAAGTAGATCACCAGGTCTTTCTTCCAAGGCACCTATGGGTAGACTCGAACTGCCAACTTTTCAGTTAGCAGCTGCACCCTTTAACCGTTTGCACCACCCAGGGCCAACAGGAGAGTACAAACTTGGGATGCTCTTACCAGGGAATGTGTATGAATGTCTGACTGTACAAAGGATGAGCCCTGAAAAGAGGCAGCGAGAGGTCTTCCTAGCTGAGTGCGTTTGGAGTACACATGAAGAGTTTAACAGCTGAGCCAAGTGGGCAGAGTCACTTCTGACTTCTGGAATACCCTACAAAGGGGAAAAAAGGCTTCTCAAGACAGAATGAAATGCACGTCACCAAGGGAGTTGGGAGCTATGCGCACTTGAGGAATCGCAATCAGAAACGAGGATTAAGTTGTTTAATTTTGGAGCATTCTTTCCTAATTTTCTCAAATAAATGTCATTTCCAGTGATCCTTGCTCTGAACATTAATATAATAAGCATGCTGGCTAATAGAATTGAGAGTAGTAATGGAGTATTTGGTGGCAAATGTATCTAAATATCCATTTCATAAAATAACATTTGTTAAAGTATAAAAAAAAATGGACAGGACAATAGAAAAAATATTGCTTTTTCTGTTATGTTTGATGGGTTTCTCATTAAGTCTACTGCTTGTAATGATAAAGCAGTCCTTGAGAATTAGCAGCCACGGAGTTTATAAAGCATGCGTCCAGAGGTTTAAGGTTTTCACTTCCCTGGTGTTTTTCTCCAGGAGTAGGATAATGGGGAGGCAATTTGGAAGGAGAATGACACTCAAATGTCCTGAAGTAGACAGGTTCCAGAGGTACCTTGATGAGCAGTAACATAGGAGCTGCATCTGCTTTATTACCTGTGATGAAATTCATTCTATTCAGTAATTCTCTGCAAATGACTCTTCCTGTTTGTTTCTCTGTTGGGAGATGGTGGAGAACACATAGGAAACTGGAACACCATTTTAAACCTGCATCATTTGTTAAAGGAAAGACACTGTCTTAGTTTGCTGGGGCTGCCATAACAAAATACTATACCACAAGGGGCTGGATTTAAGAAGGAAATTCATTGTCTCACAGTTTTGGAGGCTAGAAGTACAAATCAGGGCACTGAGTCTAAAGAAAAGTCCATCTTTGTCTCTTTCAGCTTCTAGTAGTTGTTGGCAATCCTTGACATTTCTGGGCTTATAGATGCATCTGCATCCATTGTCACACAGCAGCTGAGTAGAAGATAAACTTCTGCTGTGTGTCTCTACATCTATTTTGCTCTTTCTGTAAGACACCACACAGAAAGAATTAGGTTTAGGACCCACCCTACTCCCGTAATGAAAACCCCTATATCCAAAGAAATTCATATTTACAGGTTTAGGAGCTAGGACTTTGACATAACTTTTGGGGGACACAATTCAGTCCATAACAGTCACAATGAAATTTTTTTTTTCTTTTTAAAAATTATATTCTCAAGACCAGTAACAGAAAGGAGGTCAAAAATCTTGAAGTAAACACTAACCATACTGAAATAATGACTCGTCATAGACATTATTTAGTGTCTATTGCAGCCAGACCCTATACAAGTTTGGAGGAGGTAAAAATTAATACAGCAGAAGCCTGTTCTGTTTTATTTAATGCAAAGGTTTAGTTAATATGCTGGTGGTGGAGGGTGGTGGGGTGAGGATAGCTTGAACAACCATCCCAGTTTGCCCAGGACTGAGAGGTTTCCTGGGTGCTAAAGCCTAGAAAGTCTCAGGCAAACCAGCATGGGTTGCTCATCCTAGGGGAGGAAGCTGAACTAAAAGGTTACCGTTAGTATATGAAAGCTTTTATATGACATGCAGTGAGGTTTTGTCTCGATATTAGGGGATTGGTGAACCTCTTCTTTTAGCACACAGAGTTTGAAAAAGGTAACTGTGACCCTGGAGGCCAACGGGACAGTTAGGAGGCCTTGCATTCATCTAGGAAAGCAATGAAGAAGGCCTGAACACCAGCCAGTGGAATGGACAGAATGGGACAGTTTTGAAAGACATTTCAGAGACAAGATTTAAACTACAATGACTGACTTAGTGGGAGGAGTGGAGGTGTCCAGGATGACTCTGAGGGGTGATGGATGAACTTGGATGGCATTACTGGAGGTAGGAAGCACAAGAGAGTTGATAGGTCCCTCAGCATGTTCTGTCATCACTAGTCATCATGTGCCAACCATTTAGAGCACTTCACAGGGAGTCATTACTGCTTCTTCTTGCTCTGCGCTCTGCCTGAACTCTGGGACTGCAATGGTCATTCCAACAATCTCTTGTCATTTGTAGCTCTCCCATTTCCCCTACTGGTCCACCGAGGTGTATCTCAGGTAGCCTTCTCATTGCTGATTATAAGCTAACAATAGCATAAAAAGAATGGATTACTAATCTCAAATGCGGCTTATACCAGAAACTTTCAGAAAGAAGGTAACAAAGACAAAGTGATTCTACAGTGCTTGCTTATCTCATCTGCCCACTCTGGGCACCAAAAATATTTATTTCTGCAATAATTTTTTGGTAGCATTCTGGTTGCAAAAATGATGTGCTAATCGTAGAAAATTTAGAAAACACCAAGAAAGCACTTACAGAGAAAAATAAGAAACACCAAAAGTCCATTACCACAGAGACAACTACAGTTAAATTTGGTGTTATTCCCCTCCTTATACGTAGAAAACCCAAAGGTACCAGATTGCATCAGTCTGTGAGGTGAAGGGAATGCCCTCCAGCCCCCACCAGAGAAGTTAAAAATGACAGTTTGGTTTTTCCCAGGGGTCCTCTCCAATTCAGTCATTTTTGTTTGTCTGTTGCCACTCAACCAGACAGCGGGCATTCAAACTTGCCCTTGAAGTTGACTCAGTAGCCACTGATTTTTGGAGCTTATCGCCCATCACTGGTTTCTCTTCTCTTCTCTATACCACTCCCAAATTCTGTGAACTGTATAACATCCTCTAATTAGTTCATTTTCTTATTGAACTATCCAAGAGTGGAGTCTGTGTTTGCAAGGATCATGACCACTACACAGGCTTTCTTCAAACTGCCTGGTTGAGTCAAACTGCTTCTATTTAGAATGAGGTACTAAGTTTTTTGGAAACTCTGTGGGCATGGGAAGATGTGTTTGATTGGCTTCCCTCTAAGGTGCTATTTTGGGGAAGATCTCCCATTATCAGTACCTACACGTCTCTTCTTTGAGGCTGAAAAAGAATCAGCTCAATGAGTGGAATCTTCCAATCTCCTGCCTGTGGTTATAAGTTTCGTTTTCATTACTTGAGCAAAAAAATTGAGAATGGGGCCAGGAATCTCAACCTTCAATATCAACCTTTTCCAAGAATCCATGTTTTGTCAGCCCTCAACTATATTCAGTGTCCGTTAATCCACTAGACCTCTGGTTTGGCCTCTCCAGACAGTTAACTTCCAATCTTCTGCTGGAGGGGGAAGGGCCAGTGATGGGGTTTCCAGGATTGGGAGAAGAATCTAAGGGTCTCTAACTGCTTCTTATATAGAATTGAACTAATTGCCCCTTTTCAGCTCCATTTGTGTCCCACTCCACACACAGACATACACTCACACACACCACAGACATGTATGTGTGATACCTGGTTGTTCCGATTCCTCAGCTTCTCTGACATTCTGTTATGAATCTGCTCACTTCTGGAATTCCCCCACTGCTAGTTAAGGATTCAGCTTTCTTTGGGTCTCCTACATCAGTTCCCACTTGTTAGGCCCTTTTCTAGCTTCTGATTTTTTTTCCCCTGTTCTCTCCCATTTTCTTTGTCCTTGTTTTATCCCTTTATTACATAAGTGGGGACTTGGGGAGTGGAGTTAAACTAATATGTTCAATTCACAATGTTTAACTAATTACCAAATAATATTTTACCCAATGTATACTCTATAATTTATCCAAACAATGACCTGTTTTTTGATATTTATACTGCTTTCCCTTTGTGATATTTTAAGTAACCCTGTTTTGGAGTAGACATGTGGGAGTGGAGAGATCTTTGTGTGGATAGTCCAAGCTGGTACACTCAGTCTGATCCAACAAGTTAAACATTTTCTTTGGGTGATTTGGTATCTTTTGGATAAATGCTCAGTTGCTCAAGATTCCTCCTCCTGCTCCTCTCCATGTTAGTTCCTCGGGTACATGCGGTCAGGTATCATACGTCCATATGGTTGCAGAGAAGAGGGATGTTGGACCCACGCACGCAGATTCTTGTCTGTGGCTGTTCGCATCTGTGGGAAGCTCTGAGAACATACTATGTAGAGACTGATGTCCAACTAACACATGATTTATTTTTTCTTGTTAGTGTCTACTGTTTCTTGCTACTTGACTTGTCCCCATCTGAGCTCTTATTGGCCCTGTGTGTTTCTTTGAGAGGCCTGGATGCAAATTGTATTCAATCATTGGTTGAGTGATCCATTGTGAATTCTCCACCTACAGGGTCATTTTCCCCTGGTAACGTCACTCACCAGCATTGTCAGCTAAGCTCTACCTCCCTCTGTGAACCCAGTGAGAATATTTGGACCTATTCTATGCCACATGGAATCTAATGGAAACTCAGAGTGGCTTAATCCGGGCCTCTCTTCTGGTTAACCCTACCATGCTGTCTATATTACTCTGCCATGTCCACCCAGGTTGGTGTAAATGGAAGGGGAAAGCCTCATGAGGTAATTTCCTCTTGGAGTTCTAAATGGAAAGCAGATGTGTATACATTGGGAATGCTTTCAGCTGCAAGTAACTGAAACACAGCTATCAGTAGCTTAACAAATCAGGATTTATTTTTCTCATATGCAGAAAATCCAGAGATAAGCAGCTGCTAACATTGTCCTAGCTGCCACAAAGGACCCAGTCTCTTTGTATGTTTCTAATTGCCATCCTTTAACATGCTGGATTCTCATCCTCAAGTTTGTGGCCTAGTGGTCTCAAGGCAAAAATCATGGAAAAGAAGTGTTAGCTATGGTGTCTGTCCTTCTTATAAGGAAAAAGAAGCTTTCGCAAAAGCCCCCTGACTCTTATTTTTGCATGTGTCATATTGGCCGCAAGGGAGGTTTTAGTGGAAACCAGCAAGAGAAAAGTGGGTCGGGAATGGGTCTTGGATTAGCCAACTCAAAATGTGTGCTGCAGGATTTCCCTTCTTCCTATTTAACATATCTTCCCACTCTCAGGAGATCCAGAAATATGGGTAAGCTTGCCTGATTCCATTACTTCCTTTTTCCCACAATCCACTAGGGCAGATGAGCCAACTTTCCTTCCATTCCTTTATCCTGGCTGGGATAGTATTCTGTCACCACCTCTTTCCTGAGGTGACATTCACCCTTCCTCCTTCCCTGGAATTATAAGTCTAAAGGGGCTGCTGGGCATCATAGTTTATAGAGAATAGGGATAAAAAGAATAAAAAGAACTTATACATTTAATATTATCAAAATAATATGTGTAAGAAGCAAAACTAAACTCCGGTGACAGAAATCAGAACAGTGGTTGTTTCTGGTGGGGGTGTTGACTCAGAAGGGCACTAAGGAATGATTCCGGGTTACAAAGGTGTTAAATCTCACTGAACGGTACAATTAAGGTTTATACATTTCACTGTAAATAAATTATATGACAATAAAGAGATATTTCTTAAAAGGGAAAAAATTTACCTCCGTTACCCTTAGAAATACCCTTGTAATTAAATCTAATAATTAAAGCACATTTTAATTATTTCCTTAAGGTAAATTCCTCAAAGTAGAATTTTTGGACCAAAGGGCTGATTTTTTGGAAGTAGATTGCCAGGCCTTTTTTTCTGAAGTACTTCTGGGTGGACTCGAACCGCCAACCTTCAGTTGGCAGCCAAGCGCATTAGCTGTTTGCCAACCAAGGGACTCTGAATCGGTTGCCATCGAGTCAACTCCAACTCATGGTGACTTCATGCATGTCAGAGTAGAACTGTCCCCCATAGGGTTTTCGTTGGCTGATTTTTCAGAAATAGCTAGTCAAGTGTTTCTTCAGAAGCACCTCTGGGTGGATTCAAACTCCAACATTTTGGTTAGCAGCCGACCATAACTGTTTGCATTACCCAGGGACTCCAGTAAGTGGTAAACGTGGTATCTGCTAGTCCATATAGGATACAATTTCCACAGGAGACCACCATTGCACCAGACAGCAGCTTAGATACCAGAAGCCTCAGGACTCATCCAAAGAGTGCCGTTCCATGGATTTTTATAGAGACCCCATGTGACAGAGTAGAACTACCCTGTAGGGTTTTCTAGGCTGGAAGCAAATCGCCAGATCTTTTTCCCACAGAGCTAGCTGCTGGGTGTGTTCAAACTGCCAGCCTTTCAGTTAGCAGCCAAAGGCTTAACCGTTGTGCTGCCAAGATTCCTTCTAAAGAGGGATTTAAAAAAAAAAAAAAAAAACTCTTGCCATAGAGTTGATTCTGACTCATAGCGACCCTATAGGACAGAGTAGAACTGCCCTGTAGGGTTTCCAAGGAGCACTTGGTGGATTCGAACCACAGGTCTTTTGGTTAGCAGCTGAAAGAGGGATAGGACCCAAATAATTCAACCTGCTGACAGGGCTCTTGTGAGTAGCTGCTGATGTGAAGCTTTTGCCCATGTAATTCTTAGTAACGGTGGCAGGGAGAACTTTGAAATATGGGATGAGAGCAAACCTCAGAACTTTAATCCCTTCCGTTTTGGAACCTATACAGAGAGCTGCTAAACCAGGAAGCCCCAGCATGAGTGACGGATTTGAGCAGGGCCTCCTCTGCTGTCCCTTCCCCAGTCTCTGGTGGAAGTGCTAATGACAGGGAAATGATGAGCAGCGGGAGGGACAAGAGAAGGCAGGAACAAGCCATGTTATGGTGCAAAAGGTATAATTAGCTTTCGGATAATCACAATTGAAAAGTACTTGAATCTGAGTAATGTTAAAAAGTGGTGGCGCTCTCGCGGGATAAGCTTTCTGAAAAGGAAATAGGGAGAGAACAGCAGCTGCTGTTAGTTGTCATTGAGTTGATTCTGACTCACGGCGACTCCATGTGTGTCAGAGTAGAACTGCGCTTCATAAGGTTTTCAAGGCTGTGACCTTTCAGAAGCAGATCACCTGGCCTGTCTTCCAAGGCGCCTCTGGGTGGGTTCCAACCACCAACCTTTATGGCTGGTAGTGAAATGCTTAACCGTTTGCACCACTAGGGCTAAAAGCAAGGAGCTGTGAGCCTCTCTGAAGCAACACTCCACCCATCAGTCAGTACCTCAGATTTCATCCCTCTTCCCTCCCCCATTGCCATCGGGGACCTGAGCGTTGGTGGCGCAGACAATCACGCAGTCAAATAATTACTGAAGATTAAGTCTATAAAGCTGTCGCGAAGCCAGTGTCATCTTGCGCTGCCGGTTTGCTTTGGGAGAAGCCGGCCCGCAGCAGCAGCACACAGTAGGCAGCCCCCTTCATCTTGGCGTCAACCTGCAGAATCAAATGCTACTGCTCGCTCCCGGCTGGTTCACACCCTCTCCCGTCATTCTGGGAGGAATTAGCCCAGCTCCGACTAGGTGCTATGCTGTTCCATATGGACCGCTTCACAAAGATACAGAAAATGTCATGCTCAGCATTAAAGCGGGGACTCCCACTGCGGTCTCCCGACCTCAGCAACCTCAATCTGAAACGAAGCTTCCTTATTCTGTATACAGCACTGCTGGTGTGTTGCAAAAGGCTGGAGAGCAGATTTTCCCCCTCTCTGTCTCTTTCTAGTTTCAAAACCCTTCCCAAACAGAACTGAGTTAAAAGAAAATCCTGGTTTGCTCTTTTTTAGGGGGAGGAGGAAGGTCTTTGGAAAACGGTTCAGAGGAGTTTGAATACAATTAAACAGGTGGCTCCTATCTGCCTTCCACCTGCAATTTTCAAATTTCTTTTCTAAGCTGTGTTCCCACTGATATGAATAGAGTGGAAATAGAGAATGAAAGCAGTAAGAGCCCTTACTTTCTGGTAATGCCCAAGCAATTCTTAGAAAAGCCACTACAGTATCACTGTACTCTCAATTAATATGTATTGACCTTGAAAACCATTTTTAAAAATCTATACTTACCAGCAATAATATTGATGCTTTCATCTATTTAAAAAAAGTCACTGACCTGCTGTAGAAAAGTCATAGAACTTTATATTCTTTTGTAGTCTGTACAAGGTCAAGCTCACAAGGTGCAGAGATTAGGATCTAAAGCTCACTGACCCATGTGAGATTTAGCTTCCTGAAAGTCCCCCTGGTTTCTGTCACTCCCCTTAATACAAGAAGAGAGTTGAGGTACCTGCCTTGGCCAATATGAGTAGGTCGTACCAAAGAGTAGATTTGTAAAAGTCTATTGAACACTCACTGTGCTCAAGCGACTGGACTGACACTTCAAGGAAGCCAGCATCATGGGCAGACAGACTGATTGTGTTTAAAGGTGGAGTTGTTTTCAGGTTTTATCTGTCTTATCATATAACACGCAATGCCAACATGAGGATGATTTGTTGAAAAACTTCGTAAAAAGAGCATAGGACTCCAGCTGATCTGTGTTTGAGCCCCAGATCTTATCAGCTCCATGGTCTTGAGTCTGAGTGTCCTTGTCTTTTGACTCAAGACTAATAATCCCTAATCTTCTTACTTTATGGAGTTGCTGAGATAAAAATGGGGTCACAAAGATTACCATCAATCATTATTCTCTGGCTTTTGTTTTCTTTCCTCCACCATCCCAGAACTCTTACTGTCCTCAGATTCCTTCATAATAGTTCTAGAAGCCCCCTGGTGGCTCCTCTGTGTTTTTTGGGGGACCTCTTGGATTCTCCAGGACATCCACAATCTTCCCCTCTCACCAGCATCAAAGGCAAGGGGCCATACTACCAATTCCTGCCAAAGGTATCACCGTGGCTACCCCCCACCACATGCTGCTGCTCACCACGATGGCACCAGAGCTGTCTGATATCAAGGGTTCTGACATTGGCCCAACAACATGGTCTCTGCCATTGTCAAAACTTCTGGAACCAATGCTGCTGACTTCTTGCATTGGAGCTGTTTTTGCTTTTCCTCCTTTTAATGGCTGAGCAGGAAGGTGACCTGAGGGATAAGACCCAGGGATGCATTCAGCCCTATGATAGACCTCAACATCCAGTCTCTATTTCCATGGGAAAAGATACAGGTTGGAGACTCCTGCAGACTAGATCAGATACTCCGGGCTCTTTGGAAGCTGGGCCTTTTCTCTCTAGTCCATTCGAGGCACGAAGTAGATACACTTATAAATATGTATTGAAGAAATAATGAAGCTGGTCACCTTCTCTCCTTTATGCATCAAAGAAGTACATGAATACAAATGGAACCATAAGGGTGTTTCACAACTCGCTCCATCTTACCATGTTCAAAAAATAACCAGGTTCAACTTGGGTTTTAAAGGAGCCCTGTGACACAATGGTTAAGCAATTGGTTGCTAATCAAAAGTTTGGTGGTTTGAACCCAGCAGCGGCTCTGAGGCAGAAAAGACCTGGCTATCTGCTCCCTTAAAGATTACAGCCTTGGAAACCCTATAGGGCAGTTCTACTCTGTCCTATAGGGTTGCTGTCTTTCGGAATAGACTCGATGGCACAGAACAACTTGGATTTTAAGAGTCCATCATGTCTTACTTTTTCACGGTGTTAAAAGGTACTGGAAATGGCCAGGTATTTAGTGTTTGTTTGTTGGCTTGTTTTTTGCTTTTCTTTGCTTACCTTTATATCCTTACTTAGTCTGTGATCCACTGTTGCTCCCTTGTATCTGAACTTCTTTCCCAGCACTTTGACAAACCAGACCAGAATGCAGACACATTGTTCTCCAAAGCTGCTGGCAACGCCCTATCACGGAGTCCTTGCCTGTGCTCTTGTTCTCTCTGTCCCTCCTTCTTTGCCCCATTTTTTGTGTCAAGTGAAATCTCATCATCTTGAATGCCCTCCTCTTTGTGACACTCTCTGACACTCTTCACCTTCCTCTACCATTAGGACAACAAACGGTCTCCTCTCTGTTCCCATAGTTAATTGTTCATTTGGCCAGTCTCATGCTAGTTATCTGCTAATTATTTTATGTGTTCATCTCATTTGTTAGATTATAAATTCCCCAAGGGCAGGGAGTCTTATTCCCCACTGTCACCAGGGCCTAGCACAAAACAAATGTTCTATAAATGTGTATCTTAAGAATATTTTTTGAAAAAAAGAAAATTAAAATCCGTAAAAAAAAAAAAAAATATATATATATATATATATCTTCTGTGTATCCTCCCTCCACTGTGGAGACTGACACACAAACACAAACCACACACATACTAGCGAACACTACATTAAAGGCCTAGCATGTTTATGATCTTCTCGTGTCCGTTGCATGCACCTAGAACATCACAATTCCGGTGGGCAAATCCTTCGGTATTCTCTCAGGTGAGCACTTTGCATTCTCCTTATTGTGGAATGGCTCTGGTTTCATATGTGCGTCTACAATTAGAACAGCTGCATCTTTACATCTCTAAATCCCATTTCTCCCTTTTCAAATTTGTTGTAGAAGAAATAGACAGAGTAGTGTGAATTAAGGAAATGTTCCTGGGACCACACAGGGAATAAATAAAATAAGATTTCAGAAGTTTGAACCAACCAACATTCAACTATTAGATTAGATTATCTACTCCAGGTTAGAAACGAGAAACTATAAGGTTACTGACTTTTTACAGAAGACCAGCTTCAAGTTATCTGGCACAGGTATTTCTGTACCAGTATTTATGTATAAGTATTGCATATTAATAAAGTGCAAGTTCAATAGCCTTAAATATACACTGCTTACTACTACTGGGCTGTGTGAGCATTTGCATATTGGGTATTAATGCCAATACGAATGATATATTAGCTGTAATAAAATTATTTTCATTGTGACTTTTTAAAAATTTTGATATAAAAGTCATTATCCTGTAAGTAAATCAGCCACTGTTCTTAATTACAGTGGACAAATTAGTTTACCGTTGAGGAACAATGACATTTTTGGATGACTCCTCCTATACCTCTAAGAATATGTTCTCTTGTTCAAAGTTCATCTGATTTTACTCAACCCTACCCTAGCTCAAAAAGAGGAGAGTTTTTAAAACATAAAAAACTACGTATTCTGCCCTACATTTACCTACAAAGACCAAAGAGTAACCTTCGCTTTGTAGGAACTAAAACAAAGAACTACAAAGCCAGGAACCAAGTCTTCTCTCTCCTCTCAGATGCCATGTGGTCTTCTTCATCACGTGGCTTCTATCTGGGCTTCCACTTGGGTTTTATTCTTTCTCTCCCAGCTAACTTTCTCTGCAAATTCACTTTGCACATAGTTTAAGCTCAAGATTGCTTTCACGTTCTAGCTGCAGCACCCAAAACCAATGTCAACAGTCTGTCAGTTTCCCAATTCAAAATTCCCTGAAGAAGAACCTGACTTTCACATATGTTGTAGGTCACAAGCCAGCTTAAGGATAGTCAGTCCTAAAGACAGATCCCTTCCTTTAGTTCAGTCAGCCATGACTGGTGGAATGCAAAACGGGTCAGCCACTATGGAAATAATTTGGTGGTCTTCAAAAAGATAAACATAGAGTTACCACATAACCCAGAATTCCACTCTTAAGTATATACCCAAGAGACCTGAAAGCAGGAATTCAAACAAATACTTGTATGCCAATGTTCATTGCAGCATTATTCACAATAGCCAAAATGTACAAACAACCCATGTGTCATCAAGAGAAGAATGAATAAACAAAATGTGGTATATCCATGCAATGGAATATTATTCATCCATATAAAAGAACAAAGTTCTGATACATGCTACAACATGGATGAACCTTGAAAACATTATGCTAAGTGAAAGAAATCAGACGCCAAATATTGTACAATCTGACTTACATGAGATACCTAGAATAGGCAAATACATAGAGATAAAAGTTGATTAGTGATTATCAGGAGCTAGGGTGAGGGGTGATTAGTGGGTTATTGTTTAATGAATACTGAGTTTCCGTTTGGGGTAATGAAAAATTTTAGAAACAGATAGTGGCAAAGATGCACAACATTGTGAATATAGTTAGTGCCACTGACTTGTACACTTGAAAATGATTAAAATGGCAACTTTAGTTTTACACATTTCAGCACAATAATTTTTTTTTTTTTAAATCATGACCTGGTAAAATGGGGCAGAACATGGGCAAAACCATTCAGGAGTGGCTGTGGATGGGAACAAATTCTTCAAGAAGTGGTCAGAAATACAGCTGTGTAGCCTGCTTATGTCAGCAACCTTTTTCTATAAAGGGACAGTGGGTAAATATCTTAGACTTTGTGGGATATACAGTTTCTGTTGCAACTACTAAACTCTGTGGCTCTAGTGCAAAAGCCATCATGAGCAATATGTAAACAAATGAGCATGACTGTGTCCCAATAAAACTTTATTTACAAAAACAAGTGGCAGGCCGAATTTGACCCACAGGACTTACACAGTTTACTGATTCCTGGTGTAGATTATTATAGGCATTTTCATAGGGATATTTAGAAGTAACATAATAATAGTTAAACCAAAACCAAACCTGTTACTGTTGAGTCAATTCAGACTCATAGCGACCTATAGGACAGAGTATTGCCCCATAGGGTTTCCAAGGAGTGCCTGGTGGACTTGAACTGCTGACCTTTTGGTTAGCAGCTGAACTCTTAACCACTTCACCACCAGGGTTTCCTATAATAGTTAAGAACATGAAAAATTGCTCTCTCAGGTACTGGTACAACAACAGATACATAGACCAATGGAACAGAATTGAGAATCCAGACACAAATTCACTTACGTATAAGCAGCTGATATTTGACAAAGGCCCTAAGTCTGTTAATTGGGGAAAAGACAGTCTCTTTAACAAATGGTGCTGGCATAACTCGATATCCATCTGCAAAAAACTGAAACAAGACCCATACCTCAGACCATGCATGAAAAACTAACTCAGAATAGATCAAAGACTTAAATATAAAATCAAAAATGATAAAGATCATGGAAGAAAAAATAGAGACAATGCTAGGAGACCTAATACATGGCATAAACACAATAGGAACCATAAGTCACAATGCACAAGCACCAGAAGAAAGACTAGATAACCGGGAGCTCCTAAAAATCAAACACTTATGCTCATCAAAAACCTTCACCAAAAGAGTCAAAAGACAACCTACAGACCGGGAAAAAAATTTTGGCTACAAGAAATCTGATCAGCATCTAATCTCTAAAATCTACAATATAACTGCAAAACCTCAACAACAAAAAGACAAGTAACCAATTAAAAAATGGGCAAATGATATGAACAGTCACTTCGCTAAAGAAGATACTCATGTGGTTAACAGACACATGAAGAAACACTCACGATCACTAGCCATTAGAAAAATGCAGATCAAAACTGCAATGGGATGTCATCTCACCACAACAAGGCTAGCTTTAATCCAAAAAACACAAAATAATAAATGCTGGAGAGGTTGTGGAGAGACTGAAACATTTATACGCTGTTGGTGGGAATATAAAATGGTACAACCACTTTGGAAATTGATTTGGTGGTTCCTTAAAAAGCTAGAAATAGAAGTACCATACGATCTAGCTATCCCGCTCCTTGGAATATATCCTAGAGAAATAAGAGCCATCACACGAATAGATATATGCACACCCATGTTCATTGCAGCACTGTTCACAATAGCAAAAAGATGGAAACAACCTAGGTGCCCATCAACGGACAAATGGATAACAAATTATGGTATATCCACACAGTGGAATACTACGCAACGATAAAAAACAACGATGAAGCTGTGAAACATAACATGGAGAAATCTGGAGGGCATTATGCTGAGTGAATTTAGTCAGTCACAGAAGGACAAACATTGTATAAGACCACTATTATAAGAACTCAAGAAAAGGTTTAAACACAAAAGAAAACATTCTTTGATGGTTATGAGAATAGGAAGGGAGGGTGAGGGTTTTTTACTAACTAGATAGTAGATAAGAATTATCTTAGGTGAAGGGAAGGACAGCACTCGCTACAAGGGAAGTCAGCACAACTGGACTAAACCAAAGCTAAGAAGTTTCCTGAATACAATCAAACACTTTGAGGGACAGAGTAGCAGGGGTAGGGGTCTGGTGACCATGCTTTCAGGGGACATCTAGGTCAACTGGCAAAACAAAGCTTATTAAGAAAACGTTCTGCATCCTACTTTGGTGAGTGGCATCTGGGGTCTTAAAAGCTTGCAAGAGGCCATCTAAGATGCATCAGCTGGTCCCAAACATTTGGAGTAAAGGAGAATGAAGAACACCAAAGACACAAGGAAGGTATTAGCCCAAGAGACAGACAGGGCCACATAAACCAGAGACATCATCAGCCTGAGACCAGAATAACTAGATAGTGCCTGGCTACCACCAATGACTGCCCTGACAGGGAACACAACAGAGAGTCCCTGATGGAGCAAGAGAAAGGTGGGGTGCAGAACTCAAATTCTAGTAAGAAGACAAGACTTAATTGTCTGAGACTGGAGAACCCCGGAAAGCATGGCCCCTGGATTCTCTATCAGGCCAGAACTAAAACAATTTCGGAGGCCAGCTCTTCAGACAGGGATTGGACTGGACTGTGGGGCATAAAGTGATACTCGTGAGGAGTGTGCCTCTTAGCCCAAGTAGATACAAGAGACTAAACAGGCAGCTTCTGTCCAGAGGTGAGATGGGAAGGCAGAGAGGGTTAGGAGCTGGTTGAATGGACATGGGGAATCATGGGTGGAAAGGAGGAGTGTGCTGTCACAGTATGGGGAGAGCAATTAGGGTCACATAGCAATGCATGTATAAATTTTTGTGTGGGAGACTAACTTAAAATGTAAACTTCATTTTAACTACAACAATAAAAAAATTGCTCTCTAAAACAATAATTTTTTTATTACAAAGTCATCACATGTTCCAACTAAAAATTTAGATACATAACAACAAAACAAAACAAAAAAATGTTTTATCTAGCCACTCAGAAGAAAAAAAAAAGACTAATATTCCATTCTTTCTTCTATGTTTTTTATATGATTAGAATTATACATGTTGTTTTGAAAGTGATCATTCTCACATTACAAAAATAGTAAACATTTTCTCTTATCATTAATTATTCCACAAATATCATTAATAATCAATGTAAGGCAGTAATATTCTGGTAGATGTTTATCAACTGACTCTCCAAGGAATAAACCCAGATCTGACTTGTAGCATTTGCTGATTTCTGTGGTGTAAACACTCCCACTATGGCCAGTTTTAAGCTGCCAACAATCCAACTGCCTCGTAGCATTCCTGAAATTTTAACCATTGATACTTGCAAACCAGTAGGAACAAGCTCCAGGAAATTGCTGAAAGTATTGTATTATGCATACAATAAATTATTCAACCAATCCCTCATTTTGACATTTGGACTATTTCCACTTTTTGCTATTAGTAACAATAATGCCATGAACATAGGTAAATTTTTCCCAGATCGTTGTTTTCCTCTAGGGAAAAAACCGGTTGCCGTCAATTCCAACTCATGGCAATCTGTGTGCCAGAGTAGAACTGTGCTCCATAGTGTTTTCAATGGCTGCTTTTTTGGAAGCAGATTGCCTTTCTTCTGAAGTGCCTCTGAGTAGACTCAAACTTTCAACCTTTCGGTTAGCGGCCAAGCACGTTAACTGTTTGCACCATCCAAGAACCTTTCCTTCAGATAGTTTCCTAAAAGTGGAGTTTCTAGGTTAAAACCATGCAACATTTGAGGCTTTTCAAATGTATTTTCAAATGCCCATGCAACAAGTTGTTACCAACTTCTGTTCAGTGAAGTAATGAATGAGAATGGAATTTGCCCTGAAATCCTTGCCACAATTGAGTATTTGAAATAATTATTCACCAATGCAATAAGCCTCAAAGGGCATCTTGTTATTTTTGAATTTCTATTTATTTTAGCACAAGGTTTTATTTTTTCAAGTGTTGATTGCTAATTGTATTCTTTGGTGTAAATGTTCCTCATGTCTTTTCTCGTTGTTTTCTATTAGAGTCTTTATGTTATTGATATTTGGGATGTTAACTTTGAGAAATGAACTCTTTTCTGCTGTATTTGTTGCAAGTAGTTTTTCCTGTTAGACATTTGTTTCTTAAGTTAATTTACAAAAGTTTAGATTTAAAAAATTTTTACATTTATATGTAGTCAGCATGATCAGTTTTTTCCTTTTGATTTCTGCCTTTGATGTCATCTTTAGAAAGGACTTCCTCATACATCTCAAGAGTATGCATATTTTCATATTATTAAAATATGTATTTACAATATTTATGTAGGTTCACTATGAGTCAGAATCGACTCACAGGCAATAGGTGGAACTGGCATGTAACTATATGTGATGTATATTTACAATAAGTAGTATAAATGCTTATAAAATTTTTTTAGTATATTCTTATTTGATTTTTAATCATTAAATATTTAATTGTCTTGGAATTTATTTTGGCTTGTAGTGTGGGATAGGGATTTGATGTATTTATTTTTTGTAAACTGACTCAAAAACCAACTACTGAGCAATTAATCATTTACAGAGTATTTGGAAATATTGCCTTTTTTATGTACTAATTTCTTATATCCTCATTGCTGTCAAGTCAATTCCGACTCATAGTGACCCTATAGGACAGAGTACAACTGCCTCACACTGATTCAGTCTGTATGCTGAGCAAATAATCCAAGAAGCTGGACTATATAAAGAAGAACAGGGCATCAGGTTTGGAGGAAGACTCATTAACAACCTGCATTATGCGGAAGATACAACCTTGCATTTCTGAAAGTGAAGAGGACTCAAAGCACTTACTGATGAAGATCAAAGACCACAGTCTTCTTTATGGATTACATACACCTCATCATAAAGAAAACAAAAATCATCACAAGTGGACCAATAAGCAACATCACGATAAATGGAGAAAAGATTGATGTTGTCAAAGATTTCATTTTACTTGGATCCACAATCAACACCCATGGAAGCAGCAGTCAAGAAATCAAAGATTCATTGCATTGGGCAAATCTGCTGCAAAAGATCTCTTTAAAGTGTTGAAAGCAAGATGTCACCTTGAAGACTGAGGTGAATCTGACCCAAGCCATGGTATTTTCAATCGCCTCATATGCATGTGAAAGCTGGACAATGAATAAGGAAGACTGAAGAAGAACTGATGCCTTTAAATTGTGGTGTTGGTGAAGAATATTGAATATACCATGGACTGCAAAAAGAACAAACAAATTTGTCTTAGAAGAAGTGCAACCAAAATGCTCCTTAGAAGCAAGGATGGTGAGACTATGTCTTACATACTTTGGATGTGTTGTCAGGAGGGATCAGTCCCTGGAGAAGGACGTCATGCTTGGTAAAGTACAGGGTCAGTGAAGAAGAGGAAGATCCTCCATGAGATGGATTGTCATGGTGGCTGGGCTCAAGCATAACAACGATTGTGAGCATGGTGCAGGACCAGGCAGTGTTTTGTTCTGTAGTACACAGGATTGCTATGAGTTG
This sequence comes from Dugong dugon, assembly GCA_030035585.1. Taxonomy (NCBI): domain Eukaryota; kingdom Metazoa; phylum Chordata; class Mammalia; order Sirenia; family Dugongidae; genus Dugong; species Dugong dugon. The sequence goes on from CM057466.1 coordinate 61,175,201, forward strand.
GAACCAACTCGACAGCACCTAACAACAACAACAATTTCCTATATACTTAAAAGTACAGTCTTTATGTTCAGTAATATTTCTCTATTTAAGTATTTGATATTTTCAGACACTTATTAAATTTTAAAGTGGGACTTCTCTTTAATTTGAGGTGGTATAAGATGGTCCAATACTAGGTACGTGTTAGAATAGTTACAACAAAAAGGGGAAAATATGAATATTTTATACCTCAGTCCAGATAAATCTACTTTAATCAAATATTCCTACCTCTCCTTATTCTAACATTGAGCTTTCTTGCCTTCATTTTTAAGAAGGTGATATTTTTTTCTCTGTGATTTCTTAATAGAATTATCAGTAAGACATTTCTTTTTTTAAATTTTTTTTATTGTACTTTAGATGAAGGTTTACAGAAAAAATAGTTTCTCATTAAACAGTCAGTACACATATTGTTTTATGACATTGGTTAACAAGCAATGTCAACCTCTAACAACATGTCAACCTTCTCCCTTCTCAACCTTGGAGGATCTTTTTTTTGGTGAAAATATACATAGCCAAAGTTACACCATTTTGAAAGTTTCTACATGTACAATTCAGTGACATCGATTACATTCTTCCAGTTGTGCTGCTATTCTCACTATCCTTTTCCAAATTATTCCATCACCATTATCTTCAACTCACTGCCCCTAGGCTTCCCATCAAAACTTTTGAGTTGCTGTTGTCAATTTGATCTCACATAGATAATTCTTTTCTTCTTTTTTGTACCTTAGATGAAGGTTTGCAGAACAAATAGTTTCTCATTAAACACTTAGTACACATATTGCCCTATGACAATGGTTAACAACCCCACGACATGTCAACACTGTCCCCTCTCAAACTTGAGTTCCCTATCACCAGCTTTCCTGTCCCCTCCTGCCTTCTAGTCCTTGTTCCTGGACTGCTGTGCCTCATTAGTCCCATTTTGTTTTACAAGGCTGTCCAATCCCAGGCTGAACGGTGAATTTCTGGAGTGACCTCACCGCTGAGCTAGAAGGGTGTCTAGGGGCCATACTCTTGGGGTTTCTCCAGTCTGTCAGGCCAGTAAACCTGGTCTTTTTTTTTGTGAGTTAGAATTTTGTTCTACATCCTTTTCCAGCTCTGTACAGGACCCTCTATTGTGATCCTGGTCAGAGCAGTCAGTGATGGTAGCTGGATACCATCTAGCTGTACTAGACTCAGTCTGGTGGAGGCCCTGGTAGCTGCAGTCCATTAGTCCTTTGGACTAATCTTTTCCCTGTATCCTGTTCTCTTCATTCTCCTTGCTCCCAAAGGGGTGAGACCAGTGGAGTATCTTAGATAGCTGCTCACAGGTTTCTAAGACCCCAGACGCTACTCACCAAGGTAAAATGTAGAATATTGTCTTTATGAACTGTGTTATGCCAGTTGAGCTAGATGTTCCCTGAGACCATGGTCCCCACAGCCATCCACCCAGCAATTCAGTCCCTCAGGGAGTTTGGATGTGTCTGTGGAGCTTCCATGACCTTTCCTTGTACAAGTTGTGCTGGCTTCCCCAGTATTGTGTACTGTCTTATCCTTCACCAAAGTTACCACTTATCTATTGTCTATTTAGTTCCCTCCCACCCCTCCCATCCCTTGTGACCAACAATGATTGTTTCTTTTTGTGTGTAAACTTTTACATGAGTTTTTACAGTAGAGGTCTCATAAAATATTTGTCCTTTTGTGATTGACCTATTTCACTCAGCATAATGTCCTCCAGTTTCATCCATGTTATGAGATGCTTCACAGATTCATCATTGTTCTTTATCTTTGCATAATACTCCACTGTGTGTATGTACCATAGTTTATTCATTCATCTGTTGATGGGCAGGCATCTAGTTTGTTTCCATCTTTTTGCTATTGTGAAAAGTGCTGCAGTGAATATGGGTATGCATAGGTCTGTTTGCGTGATGTCTCTTATTTCTCTAGGATATATTCCTAAGAGTGGGATTGCATTTTGTAGTGCTTTTTTTTGTGGCGCTGACATTTTCTTTGTTCCTCTTACTCTCCTGTGCTGAGTTCCTTTTGTTTCTGGATTTTTTTTCATTTCTTTTATTTTTGTAGGTTTTGTTTTTACTGAGACTTTATGTTTTTCTCCTTTATTTTGATGAGTAGGTTTGTTAACTTTCTTTGTGGTTACCTTGAAATTTACCCATATCTTCCTAGATTTGAACCAGTCTATTATTACTTGGTATTGCCTTGCCTTCCTCTCCATTAGAAGGTTCTATACCTACACCATTTATTCCCTCTTTTATTGTTCTGATGCTGTTGTCATTTACAGATTATCCTCTCTGGTTCCCTGCTGTAGTACTTTTGGTTTTGCATAGTCCTTAAGAGTTCATTTCCTAGGTTGGTATCTGGCTAGTACAGTTCGGTCTATATCTTCAGCCTGTGGTCTGATGTTGTTTGTTCTCAGATGGAAGAACTCCCTTTAATAAGTCTTGTAAGTTTGGTTTGGTTTTTACATAGTCCCTTAATTTCTGTTTATCTGGAAATGACCTAATTTCACCATCATATTTGAATGAGAGTTTTGCAGGATATATTATTCTTGGCTGGCAATTTTTTTCTTTTAAGGTTTTATTGATGTCATCCCATTGCTTTCTTGCCTGCATTGTTTCTACCAAATAATCCGAGCTTAGTCTTATTGTTTCTCCTTTGTATGTGAAGTTTGTTTTTCTGGAGCTGCTCTCTGGATTCTTTGTCTTTGGTTTTAGCAAGTGTGATTAGGATATGCCTTGGTGATTTTCTTTTGGGGTCTATCCTATATGAGGTTCGTTGAGCTTCTTGGATGGTCAGCTTTTCATCTTTCATGATATTGAGGAAGTTTTCTGTTAGCAATTCTTCAATGACCTCTGTATTTTCTGTTTTCTCCCCCTGTTCTGGAACTCCGATCACTTGCCAATATTTGCTTTTGATTGTATCCCACATAATTCTCAGCGTTTCTTCATTTTTCTTTGTTCTTTTTTTCTGATTTTTTCCTCAAACGGAGTTGTATCCAACTGTTTGTCTTCACTTTCGCTGATCTTATCCTTCCATCATTTCAAACCTGCTCCTCAGCCCTTCTATGACACTGTCCATTTCTGAAATCTTGTTGTTTATCTTTTGGATTTCTAATTGTTGTTTTTGTATGATTTCTAGTTGTGAATTTATTTTAGCATTTTGTTCCTGTATTATTTTCTTGAATTCTTCCATTTTCCATGAATTTGTCTGCCTTTTCCATGAATTTGTCTGTCTTTTCCATGAATTTGTCTATTTTTTCCTCATTTTTGTCTGCTTTTTGCTTCAACTCTTGGATAATTCTGAGTATTAGAGATTTGAATTCTCTATCAGTTAGATCTAGTACCTTTTCTTCTACTGGAAGGTCATCTGGTGTTTTATTTTGGTCGCTTACTGGAACCATCCTGTCCTGTTTTTGTAAATGTTTTGATTTTATCTGTTGTTTTCAGGGCATTCAGTGGTTATTTCCCTCGCTTATTGATTGTAGATTTGTTTGTTTCATCTTGCTTTTTTGTTTTATTTGGTTATGTCTGAGCAGGCAGGCTGTGTGTTCTTGGTTGTCTGCTTGTCTGTGGGCATGACACTTTTCACCTCCTTTTCCAATGGGCAGGGTCAGTCACTCAGGTATATTACAGCAGGGCAGGTCTAGCTGAAGGGGAGTTGCTTGGATGGGTTGTTCGTGGCATGTACCGGGGCTGACAGTGCAGGGCAGGTTCCAGTAGGTCATGCCTGTGCTGCTTGGGAATGTGATGTTCAGCGTATGGTGCAGGTAGGCAGGAAGGAGGGGGTAGATCGTGATGTGTGGAGCTGAGTACGGGAAAGAGGAGAGAGAGGAGAGAGGAAGAGGAGCTAAAAACATACACACAAACAAAAAAAGAGTGCTAAGGGAGCTTGCTATTGGAGTGGAGAGATTAGAGACTGAGAAATGGGGAAAAACAAAAATTTTTTTTAAAAAGTGTAAAAGAAAAAAATGAATAAATCACAAAACTGAAAATGAAGAAGACAAAAAGGAAATAAGAGAGAGAAGAAAAGAAAACAAAGAAACAAAATAAGTAAATAAATAAACAAAACAAAAACAAGACAAAAGAAATGCTCCCAGGGATGTTGCTGTGCAACTGGGCAGAGTAAGGGAGTAGCTTCCAAGCTGCGCAGTACTGTCTAGCTAGAAGAGGCTCCCAAGCTGAGAAAAGAAAAAGAAAACAAGCAAATCAAAACAGAACGAATCAGAACAAACAAACAAACCAAAAAGCCCTGGGGGTCCACCAGCATGGCGGCACGAGCAGGGAAGAAGTTTCACAGTCGAGCAATGTTTCCCAGCCTTTCAGGAAGAAGCAAAGATGGTGCACAGAGCCAGGTATTTGAGAGAAAGGAGGGGGAGGTGCTGAGAGGTAAGGAAGAAACCTAAAGAAGTGGAAACAAACAACACCAGCAGCCAACAAAAGGCACTCAGGGAGCTGGCCAGTGAGGGTGGGCTGAAGCTGGTGCTTCCCGGCCAAGAGACTGTGGCTGCAGGAAATAAAGGAGGCTAAGTGGGGGTGAAGATGGGTGGGGTGTGGGAAAGCCTATATCACTGGTTACCAGTTGTTTTGTCTCCTGCTGGAAGCTCTGTGAAGCTGCTTTCTTGTACCCCTTGTTTGCTGATCTCTGATAGGAGTCCAAGACCGCGGATCCGTGCTGTGGTAGCTGATAGGGTGATAGGGGACCTCTGCATGTATCTCTCCTCGCTGTCTGTTCTCAATCAGTTTCTTATTCCATTTGGTGCTCAGCTGAGTTCTTTATCCCTTCATTTGATGCTTAGGGTTTCAGGATTGACGTGTGACTCTGTTTGACTTAGTTTTTCTGATCTTTGCTGCGGAGGGACAGTGTGGTGGTTCTGACGATAGCACCATGTTGCCAGTAAGACTTTTCTAAACCTCTGAATACTTATAGGAACAAATCATGAGAGGTGAATTTTGTTAAATTAGATTGTCATGCCAAAAGTAAATGAAGATATTAACCTGTGTTCACAGTTCTTCAGTTGCTGTTATTATTATTTAAGAAGCTCTTCTTTGAAGGGGACTATTGGATCAAGAGCCAATCAGGAGAAAAATTTTCCATCTGTGAAAACAAAATAATAATATTATTTATAGTTATCAACAGCAGAGGGGATAGTCTTATATATGAGTATTTTAGAATCCTTAAAAAAAGATGAAATTCTCAAACCATGACCTTAATTAAAAATTACCTAGCTCAAATTTTCCCCTCCAACCAAAGGGAAACGTAATTGAATTAGCTAATAAAATTTAATTTCAGCTACAGAGCCATATAGTCTTGGACAATAAAAATCTATTTGTATAAAATTCCCTTCCTTGTTTCAAAAAACACTAAGGAAATAAATCTTAAACAAGTACTAATGTTTTTCACTTATGCACATTTAAATAAAAATTAAAAGATGTTTAAACATACAATAGTTAATATCAAGTTTTAAGGGCAACATACTGTAATAGAATGAACAGTCCCTATTGCCTACTGACATTTTCTCAGGGAGCTATAGAATCCACATGACCCTATGCAGATCCTACAGCTCCCTGAGAAAACGTCAGTAAACATTTCTGTACCATCTGAAAGAAGAACAAGACAGGCAACATTCAGTAGAAATCCAGATTCTCTGCCTGCTAGTTGCAGAACTTGGGGTAAGTTTTTCAACCTCTCAATGCCTTAGTTTCTTTATCTGTAAAATGGGAATAATAATACCTTGGAGTCACAGTGAGAAATTAAAAGTGTCTTGCAAAATGTCTGGTATATAAAAAATATTTATTAAACGTTACTTCCTTTCCCCTTCACCTCCTCCTTAAGTATAACCATGCATGTTGCTAATGGTTCTTGGGATAATTTGTCCCTTTTCTTATTATCGGAAACAATACGGGGAACGGCATGTGCCTATTCCCCTGACAATTCCATCTGCTATCCTTCCCATGGAGCCCTGTTGGCACAGTGGTTAAGAACTCGGCTGTTAACTGAAAGGTTGGCAGTTCAAACCCACCAACCCACCAGCTGCTCTGGAAGAGAAAGATGTGGCAGTTCCCTTCTGTAAAGATTACAGCCTTGGAAACTCTGTAGGGCACTGTCTGCTCTGTCCTATAGGGTCACTATGAGTTGGAATCGACTCAGCGTCAGTGGGTTTGGTTTTTTTGTTTTTTGTTTTTGGCATCCTTCCCATGAAAATTTATTCAGTCTCTTCTGTATTGTTTATATATACTTGGATTTAAAATTACATGCACTAAAACTTAGTCTTTGTGGTGGATAGTTCTATGGGTGTTGACAAACGCATAGATTGTAGCCACCACTACAATCATGATAACAAAACAATTCTACCACCCTGAAAGCTCCCTTTTGTAGTAAACTCCTCCTCCCATCGCAACCTTTGGGAACCACTAATCTGTTCTCTGTCCCTATAGTTTCACTTTTTCTAGAAAGTCATATAAATGGAATCATATCATAAGTAGACTTTATGGTGTGGCTTCTCTCAAGTGGCAAAATAATTTGAAATTTATCAGTATTGTTGTGTGTATTAATTATTCATTCATTTTTTTTTTAATTAGCTGAGGAGTATTCCATTATATAGATGTATCACAATTTACCCATTTGCCAGTTGAAGAACATTTGGGGGTGTTTCTAGTTTTTAGCTATTATCAGTAAAGTTGCTATAAACAGTCTTTCCCCGAAGGCACCTGTATGTCCTTAGATGTTGGGCTAGTTAGTTGCCAGGTGGCCCTCTCTGACGGGTTCAAAACAGCTGTGAACCTGAGGTGTGTCCTCTGTTTTTTTGCACGGTTCTTGTTAAGGGTGGAAATGCTACTCTTTCTGACTCTCTACATCTGAAGCAGAAACTGGAAACAACTGCATTTTGTTGTTGTTGTTGTTGGTTTGTTTGTTGTTGTTTTCTCCAGGGAAAACTGTTAGCTTCTGGTTATGCATATTTTAGAATGCTTCCCCTATCATTTCTAGTAGTATTATGTTTCTTTCTCTTCCACCAATGTTTTTCTTTCTATAGGTGGAACTACATTACCATTAATTGGCATTTTCTAGCTCTTTACACTTATAAAGTACTTTAGAATCATTTAAATAGTTTTCCCTGTAACAATCAATTAGGGCAAATGAGCTGCATCTGCCCTTATTTAGACGAGGGAATTGAAGTGCAGAGAGATGTAGTCACTTATCTAGGATCAAAGTAAAGCCATATTAAAACTTCAAAAACTAGTGTGTTAGTTATTTTAGGCATCTACTTTGACATTTCTTTGGGGGTGAAACTGCCAGAACATTTCTCTCCAGAACCACAGGGAGAAGTCAAACCTCATTAGAGCAGTTACAATAGTAAATTTTTATGTATTCTGAACATTAAATTTAAACTCAGCCTAGATAAATGATCTTCATGCTTTCCAGAAAACTATGCCAAGTCTTTACTATGCTAGTGTCCTGACTGCAGGGCAGGCTATGTTTGAGAAAGAACAGCTTTAATTCCCTTATCACTTAATATCCTAGCAGCAATACATCAACAGATAAAGATGAAAAAAATCGAACAGGGGCTATCATGGAAGGAATGTAGTTTTCTGCTGGGTCTAGAACTAATTTCTTCTTTTTACCAGGGGAGTCTTTTGCATGCCACACCTACAACAAGGGCACCTGTGTTCTCTTTTTTTAAATAATATTTTATTGTGTTTTAGGTGAAAGTTGACACAGCAAAGTAGCTTCCCCTTTCACAATTTTTATACAAATTATTCCGTGCTATTAGTTACCATCTTTACAATGTACCAGCATTCTCGTTATTTCCATTCTGTTTGTTCTGTTTCCATTGATCTAGCTTCCCTTTCTCTCCTTGCCTTCTCATCTTTGCTTTCGGGTAAATGTTGACCATTTGGTCTCATATAGTTAATTGTTCAAGGAAGCTTATTAGACACCGATGATATTGTTTATTTTATAAGCAAATCTATTATTTGGCTGATAGGTGACCTGCAGAAATAGCTTCAATTCCAAGTTGAAAGGTTATTTTAGGGTGATAGTCTCAGGGATTCCTCTAGTCTCTATTGGTCCAGTAGGTCTGGCCTTTTTTAGGAATTTCAGTTTTGTCCTGCATTTTTCTCTGATTCTATCCAGGACCTTGTATTGTGTCCCTGGTCAGAACAGTTGGTAGTGGTAGCCAGGGACCATCTAGTTCTCCTGGTCTCAGATTAGAAGAGGCTGTGGTTCATGTGGCTTATTAATCTCATGGACTAGTTTCTTCATTGAGCGTTTGATTTCCTTCATTCTCTTTTGCTACATGAGTAGAGACCAATAGTTGTATCTTCAATGACCACATGCAAGCTTTTAAGACCCCAGATGCTACTCACCAAACTAGGATGTAGAACATTATCTTTGTGAACTATGTTATGCCAATTGACTAAACTGTCCCCTGAGACTATGATCCCAATCCTTTTAAACCAGTAAACCAATCCGGCAAGTTGTTTGGATATGTCTAGGAAGCATTCATAACAGTGCCCCATATGTGGTTTGTTACATGTGTGGATATACATGCAGCACACACAAACATGTGTATGAATCTGCCTACAGAGATACCTATACATGCACATGCATTTACTCGCATATGCCTTCCTATACACATATGTGGATCCATATCTACCTATGTAACCACACACATTTTTTGGTTGTTTTTATTGTTGTTGCAAAACTGTATATGTTATAGCCTTTATCAAAATTGTCCCTTTTGCTTATGTACTTCTTAGTGTCTTTATTTACCTTGGTTATGTTGTGCTGATTTCACTCATATTTGGGATTGCCTTTCCCATCACCAAAAGTAACAAGTGTCTACCATCTAGAAAGTGATTCCCCCTCTCTCCCTCTCATGCCTGTTGTTGTTGTTGTTGTTAGGGGCCATAGAGTCAGTTCCAACTCATAGTGACCCTATGTACAACAGAATGAAACACTGCCCGGTCCTGCACCATCTTCACAATCATTGTTATGCTTGAGCCCATTGTTACAGCCACTGTGTCGATCCATCTTGTTGAGGGTCTTCCTCTTTTTCGCTGGCCCTCTACTTTACCAAGCATGCTGTCCTTCTCCAGGGACTGATCCCTCCTGACAACACGTCCAAAGTATGCAAGACACAGTCTCGCTATCCTTGCCTCTAAAGAATATTTTGGTTGTACTTCTTCCAAGATAGACTAGTTTGTTCTTTTGGCAGTCCATGGTATATTCAATATCTTCACCAACACCACAATTCAAAGGCATCAGTTCTTCAGTTTCCTTATTCATAATCCACCTTTCGCCTGCATATCAGGCAATTGAAAATATCATGGCTTGGGTCAGGCACACCTTAGTCTTCAAGGAGATATCTTTGCTTTTCAACACTTTAAAGAGGTCTTTTGCAGCAGATTTGCCCAATACAATGTGTCTTTTGATTTCTTGACTGCTACTTCCATGGGTATTGATTGTGGATCCAAGTAAAATGAAATCCTTGACAACTTCAATCGTTTCTCCATTTATCATGATGTTGCCTGTTGATACAGTTATGAGGATTTTTATTTTCTTTATGATGAGGTGTAATCCATACTGATTACACCTTCATCAGTAAGTGCCTCAAGTCTTCTTCACTTCCAGCAAGCAAGGTTCTGTCATCTGCATATCTCAGGTTGTTAACGAGTCTTCCTCCAATCCTGATTCCCAGTTCTTCCTCATATAGTCCAGCTTCTCAGATTATTTGCTTAGCATACAAATCGAATTTAAGTATGGTGAAAGGATACAACTCTGACGCACACCTTTCCTGACTTTAAACCATGCAGTATCCCCTTGTTCTGTTCCAACAACTGCCTCTTGATCCATGTACAGGTTCCTCATGAGCACAATTAAGTATTCTGGAATTCCCATTTTTGGCAATGTTACCCATAGTTTATGGATATCAAATTATCCACACAGTCAAATGCCTTTGCATAGTCACCTGACATCAGCTATGATAGCCCTCGTTCCATATCCTCTTCTGAATCCAGCTTGGATTTCTGGCAGTTCCCTGTCAATATACTGCTGCAACCGCTTTTGAATGATCTTCAGCAAAATTTTACTTCTGTATGATATTAACGATATTGTTCTAAAATTTCCACATTCTATTGGATCACCTTTCTTGGGAATAGGCATAAATATGGATCTCTTCCAGTCTGTTGGTCAGGTAGCTGTCTTCCAAATTTCTTGGCATAGACGAGTGAGTACTTCCAGTGCTGCAGCCATTTGCTGAAACATCTCAATTGCTATTCTGTCAATTTATGGAGCCTTGTTTTCTGCCAATGCCTTCAGCGCAGCTTGGACTTCTTCCTTCATTACTGTCAGTTCCTGATCATATGCTATCTCCTGAAATGGTTGAACATTGACCAATTCTTTTTGGTATATTAACTCAGTGTATTCCTTCCATCTTCTTTTGATGCTTCCTGTGTTGTTTAATATTTTCCCCATAGGTGGAAGGCTGTGGGGACCATGGTCTCAGGGAACATCTAGCTCAATTGGCATAACACAGTTTATAAAAACAATGTTCCACAGTCTACTTTGGTGAGTAGCGTCTGTCGTCTTAAAAGCCTGTGAGCAGCCATCTAAGATACTCCACTGGTCTCACTCCTTTGGAAGCAAGGGAGAATGAAGAGAACAGGATACAAGGAAAAGATTAGTCCAAAGGACTAATGGACCACAGCTACCAAGGCCTTCACCAGATTGAGTCCAGTACAGCTAGATGGTGTCCGGCTACCACCACTGACTGCTTTGACCGGGATCACAACAGAGAATCCTGGGCAGAGCTGGAGAAGGACGTAGAATAAAATTCTAATTCACAAAAAAAGACTAGATTTACTGGTTTGACAGACTGGAGAAACCCCGAGAATATGGCCCTTGGACACCCTTTTAGCTCAGTGGTGAAATCACTCCCGAGGTTCACTGTTCAGCTGGGGATTGGACAGCCCCATAAAACAAAAATGGAACTAATGAGGCACAGCAGTGCAGGTACAAGGAGTAGAAGGCAAGAGGGGACAAGAAAACTGGTGATAGGGAACTCAAATTTGAGAAGGGACAGTGTTGACATGTCGTGGGGTTGTTAACCATTGTCATAGGGCAATATGTGCACTAACTGTTTAATGAGAAACTATTTGTTCTGTAAATCTTCATCTAAGGTACAAAATAAAAAGAATTATCTATGTGAGATAAAAATGATAACAGCAACTCCAAAGGTTTGATGGGAAGCCTAGGGGGCAGTGAGTTGAAGATAATGGTGATGGAATAATTTGGAAAAGGACAGTGAGAATAGCAGCACAACTGGAAGAATATAATCAATGTCACTGAATTGTACATGTAGAAACGTTTGAAATGTTGTAACTTTGGCTATGTATATTTTCACTAAACAAAAGGTCCTCCACCATTGAGATGGGAGAGTGTAGACATGTTGTGGGGTTGTTAACCATGTCATAGGTATGTGTACTGACAGTTTAATGAGAAACTATTTGTTCGGTAAACCTTCATCTAAAGTACAATAAAAAAAAATATTTTTTAAAAAAAGGAATATTTTCCCCATAGAAACCTTCAATATTGCAACTGGAGACTTGAATTTTTTTCTTCAGTTCTTTCAGCTTAAGAAATGCTGAGCATGATCTTCCCATTTGGTTTTCTACTTCCAGGTCTTTGCTCATGTCATTGTAATACTTTACTTTGTCTTCTTGAGCCACCCCTTGAAGTCTTCTGTTCAGCTCTTTTACTTTATATTTCTTCCTTCACTTTAGCTACTCAACATACAAGAGCAACTTTCAGAGTCTCTTCTGACATCCATTTTGGTCTTTTCTTTCTCTCCTGTCTTTTTAATGACCTCTTGCTTTCTTCATGTATGGTGTCCTTGATGTCATTCCACAATTTGTCTGATCTTCGGTCATTAGTGTACAGCACGTCAAATCTATTCTTGAGATGTTCTCTAAATTCAGGTGGGATGTGATCAAGGTCGTACTTTGGCTCTCCTGGACTTGCTCTAATTTTCTTTAGCTTCAACTTGAACTTGCATATGAGAAATTGATGGTCTGTTCCACAGTCAGCCGCTGGCCTTGTTCTGACTGACGATATTGAGCTTTTCCACCGTCTCTTTCCAGAGATGTAGTCGATTTGATTCCTGTGTATTCCATCTGGCGAAGTCCACATCTATAGTCGCCATTTATGGCAGTAAAAAAAGGTATTTGCAGTGAAGAAGTTGTTGGTCTTGCAAAATTCTATCATGTGATCTCCAGTGTTATTTTTATCACCGAGGCCATATTTTCCAACTACCAATCCTTCTTCTTTGTCTCCAACTTTTGCATTCCAGTCACCAGTAATTATCAATGTATCCTGATAGCGTGTTCAATCAATTTCAAACTGCAGAAGCTGGTAAAATCTTCAGTTTCTTCATCTTTGGCCTTAGCAGTTGGTGGGTAAGTTTGAATAAGAGTCATATTAACTGGTCTTCCTTGTAGGCATATGGGTATTATCCTATCACTGACAGTGTTGTACTTCAGGATAGATCTTGAAACGTTCTTTTTGAAGATGAAGCAACGCCATTCCTCTTCAGTTTGTCATTCCCAGCACAGTAGACCATATGATTGTCCAATTCAAAATGGCCAAAACTAGTCCATTTCAGCTCACTAATGCCTAGGATATGGATGTTTATGCCTTTCATTTCATTTTTGACGATTTCCAATTTTCCTAGATTCATACTTCATCCATTCCATGTTCCAATTATTAATGGATGTTTGCAGCTGTTTCTTCTCATTTTGAGTAGTCCCACATCAGCAAATGAAGATCCCGAAAGCTTGACTCCATCCATGCCCTTAAGGTCAACTCTACTTTGAGGAGGCAGTTCTTCCCCAGTCATCTTTTGAGTGCCTGCCAACTTGAGGGGCTCATCTTCTGGCACTATATCAGACGATATTCCACTGCCATTCATAAGGTTTTCACTGGCTGATTCTTTTCAGAATTAGACCATCAGGCCCTTCTTCCTAGTCTGTCTTAGTCTGGAAGTCCGCTGAAACCTGTCTGCCATGGGTGACCCTGCTGGTATTTGAATACAAGTTGCATAGCTTCCAGGATCACAGCAACACGCAAGCCCCCACAGTACTACCAATTGACAGTAACCATCAAAGAACTTTGCTTTTTCTGTGTGTATATTTATTCTTGACTTTTTATAATAGTGGGACCATACAATATTTGTCTTTTTGTGATTGACTTATTTCACTCAGCATAGTGTCCTCCAGATTCATCCATGTTATAAGACTGTTTCATGGACTCCTCATTATTCTCTATAGTTGCGTAGTATTCCATTGTATGTATGTAGTGCAATGTGTTTATATATTCGTCCATTGATGAGCACTTAGGTTGTTTCCATCTTTTTGCTATTGTGAATAAAGCTTCAATGAACATAGATGTGTCACTGCTCTTGTTTCCCTAGGGTATATACCTAGGAGTGGGATTGCTGGATCATAAGGTATTTCTATTTCTAGCTTTTTGAGGAAGAGCCATACTGTTTTCCATAGTGGTTGTACCATTTTACAATTCAGCCAGCAAGAGTTCCGATCCCCCACAACCTCACTAGCATTTGTTGTTGTTTTTTGATCAGTGTCATTTTTGCAGGGGTGAGATGGTATCTCATTGTAGTTTCAATTTGCATTTCTCTAGTGGCTGACTGTGAGCATCTTTTCATGTATTTGTTGGCCGCCTGAATGTCCTCTTTGGATTTGCTCATGCCCTTTACTCATGTATTTACCCTTGCCCTGTCCCCAGCCAGGCTGATAAATGCATTGAGCTCTTTGTGCTTTGTCATCTTTTGTCAGGTGAGTAGAGCGCCCACTTCAGAGCTGCCAAGTTCTCCGGTTGCCTTGGGACTGCCTTTTTTTGCTTGAATTGTTTGTCTTTTTGTTGAGTTGTTGACATTTTCTATATATTTTAGAGATTAGACCCTTATCAGATATGTAATTGCCAAAGATATTTTCCAGTATAAGTTCTCTTAATACTCTTTGGTAAAGTCTTTTGATGAGCATAAGTATTTAATTTTTAAGGGTTCCCAGTTATCTAATTTATCTTCAGTCATTCGTGCATTTTTAGTTTTGATAGGCTCTTTGTGCCAAAAATTAGGTCGCCTATTTTTGTCTTTATGTTATCTTCCAGGAACTTCATAGTTTTAGGTTTTAACATTTAGGTCTTTGATCCATTTTGAGTTAGTTTTTGTGCATGGTGTGACGTATGGATCCTGGTTTATTTTTCTGCATATGAATATCCAGTTCTGCCAGCACCATTTGTTAAAAAAACTGTTTTTTTCCCATTGACTAAACTTTGACCCCTTGTCAAAGGTCAGCTGCCTGTAGATGGATGTATTTACTTCTGGGTCCTCAATTCTATTCCATTGATCTACATGTTGGTCATTGAACCAGTACCAGGCTGTTTTGACTACCATGGCTGTACAGTAAATTTTGAGATCGGGAAGTGTGAGGCCTCCTACTTCGTTTTTCTTCAACATTGCTTTAGCTATTTGGGGCCTCCTCCCTTTCCATATAAAGTTGGAGATTCAATTTTCCATTTCATTAAAGAATGTTGTTGGGATTTGGATCAGGATTGCATTATATCTATAGATCACTTTTAGTAGTATCGACATTTTCTCAATATTAAGTGTTCCAGTCCATGAGCATGGAATATTTTTCTGTTTATGTAGCTCTCTTTTTGTTTCCTGCAGTAGTGTTTTATAGTTTTCCTTATATAAGTCTTTTGCATCCCTAGTTAGGTTTATTCCTAGATATTTTATCCTTTTAGGGGCTATTGTAAATGGCATTGTTTTCTTTATTTCCTTTTCGGAATCCTCCTTGTTAGTGTAGAGGAACCCAACTGATCTTTGTGGGTTGATCTTGTACCCTGACACTTTGCTGAATTCTTCTAGTTCCAGTAAATTTCTTGTCTAATCTCTGGGATTATCTATGTATAGGATCATGTCATCTTTGAATAAGGATAGTTTTAGTTCTAGTTTTTCCATTTGGGTACACTTTATTTCCCTTTCTTGCCTTATTTCTCTAGCTAGGACTTCCACTACAGTATTGAATAAGAGTGGTGATAAAAGGCATACTTGTCTCATTCCCGTTCTCAAGGGGAGTGTTCTCAATCTTTCCCCATTGAGAATAATGTTGGCTGTTGGCTTTGCATATATGCCTTTAATTATGTTAAGCTATTTCTCTTCTAGAGCTGTTTTGCTGAGAGTTTTTATCAGGAAAGCATGCTGGATTTTATTAAACACCTTTTCTATGTCTATTGAGATGACCATGTCATTCTTTCCCTTTGTTTTATTTATGTGGTGAATTATGTTGATTGATTTTATAATGTTGAAGCATCCTTGCATCTCTGGTATGAATCCCACATGACCATGATGGATTATTTTTTGATATGCTGTTGAATTCTGCTGCCTAGAATTTTGTTGAGAATTTTTGCATCTATATTCAAGAGGGGTATTGGTCTGTAGTTTTCTTTTTTAGTGGTTCTTTGCCTGGCTTTGGTATCAGGGTTATGCTGGCTTCATAGAAAGATTTAGGGAGTAGTCCTTCCTTTTCTATGTTCTGGAATAGTTTGAGTAGAATTGGTATTAATTCTTCTCTGAATGTTTGGTAGAATTCTCCAGTAAGGCCATCTGGGCCAGGGCTTTTATTTATTGGGAGTTGTTATGACATTTTCAATTTCTTCTTTTGTTTTGGGTTTATTCAAATTTTTCTACCTCTATTTGTGTTAGTTAAGGTAGGTAATGTGTTCCTGGAATTTTTTCCATTTCTTCTAGGTTTTCAAATTTGTTGGAGTACAGTTTTTCATAATATCTGTTAAAATCCTTTTTATTTCTGTTGGTTCTATTGTAATGTCACCCATCTCATTTCTTATTATGGTTATTTGCACCTTCTCATTTTTTTCCTTTGTAAATTTGGCCAGCGGTTTTTCAATTTTATTGATCCTCTCAAAGAACCAACTTCTAGCCTTGTTGATTCTTTCTATCAATTATCTGTTTTCTATTTCATTTATTTTGGCTCTAATGTTTATTATTTCCTTTTTTCAGGGAACGGTGGTCTTCTTTTGCTGCTCCTTTTCTGTTCACTCCAGTTGTTGGGTTAAGCTATTGATTTTTGTCCCTTTCTTCTTTTTTGATGTGTGTGTTCATTGCTATAAATTCTCCTCTGAGCACTGCTTTTGCTGTGTCTCAGAGGTTTTGGTAAGTTGTGTTTTCATTCTCATTTGATTCTAAGAATTTTTTAATTTCTTCTATTACTCAATAGCTTTTAAGTAAGGTGTTATTCAGTTTCCATGTATTTTTTTCTTTTTGTTTCTGTTATTCATTTCTAGTTTTATATCTTTATAATCAGAGAAGATGCTTTGTAGTATTGCGATGTTTTTTAATTTACTGAGGCTTGCTCTGTGGCCTAAAATATGGTCTATTCTGGAGAACAATCAATGTGCATTGGAGAAGAATGTGTACTGTGCTGCTGTTGGATGGTGTGTTCTGTATATGTCTATGAGGTCAAGTTGATTGATTGTGTTATTTAGATCTTCTGTATCTTTGTTCAGTTTCTTTCTAGTTGTTCTGTCCATGATCAAAAGTGGTGTGTTGAGCGGCCATCTAAGATACTCCACTCGTCTCATCCCTTCGGGAGCAAGGGAGAATGAAGAGAACAGGATACAAGGAAAAGATTAGTCCAAAGGACTAACTGTCCACAGCTACCAAGGCCTCCACCGGACTGAGTCCAGTACCGCTAGATGGTGCCCAGCTACCACCACTGACTGCTCTGAGCAGGATCACAACAGAGGGTTCTGGACAGAGCTGGAGAAGGATGTAGAGCATAATCCTAACTCACAAAAAAAAGACCAGATTTACTGGCCTAAAGGAGACTGGAGAAACCCCGAGAGTATGGCCCCAGACACCCTTTTAGCTCACTGGTGAAGTTATCTCTGAGGTTCATGGTTCAGCCTGGGAGTGGACAGCCCCGTAAAACCAAATGAGACTAACGAGGTACAGAAGTCCAGTGACAAGGGCCAGAAAGCAGAAGGGGACAAGGAAGCTGGTGATAGGGAACCCAAGGTTGAGTAAGGATATTGTTGATGTGTTGTGAGATTGTTCCCCATTGTCATAGGGCAACATTTGTAGTAACTGTTAAACGAGAAACTATTTTGTTCTGTAAGCCTTCATCTTAAGTGAGAATAACAGCACAATTGGAAGAGAGTAGTCAATGTCACTGAACTGTGCCTGTAGAAATTTTTGAAATGGTATATCTTTGGCTATGTGTATTTTCACCAAAAAAAAAAAAAAAAAGAGGTTGAGAGGTTAGAAGGTTGATATGTTGTGGGGTTGTTAACAAATGTTATAAAACAACATGTGTACTTCTGTTTCATGAGAAACTATTTGTTCTGTAAGCCTTCACCTGAAGTACAATTAAAAAAAAATTTTTTTTCACCAAAAAAAAAAAAAAAAGTGGTGTGTTAAAGTCTCCTTCTATTATTGTCGAACTGTCTATTTCTCTTTTCAGTTCTGTTAGAGTTTGTTTTATGTATTTTGGAGCTCTGTCATTAGGTGCATAAATACTTATTATGGTTATGTCCTCCTGGTGGGATTGACTCTTTAATCATTATATACTACACTTTGTCTCTTATAATGGATTTTGACTTAAAGTCTGTTTTATCAGAGATTATTATTGCTTACTTCTGCTCTCTTTTGGTGATTGTTTCCTTGATATATTTTATTCTATCATTTGATTTTAACTACTTTTATCTTTGTGTCTAAGGTGTGTCTCTTGTAGGCAACAGTGATGGGTCATGTTTTTTTTTTTATCCATTCTTTCACTCTCTGTCTCTTGACTGGTGCATTTAAACCATTTATATTCAGTGTGATTATTGATAGGTATGAATTTACTGCTGCCATTTTATTATGCTTTTTTGTGGTGTTAACAGTTTCTTTGTTCTGCTTAATTTTCTGTGCTGAGTTCTTTTTGTTTATGGGTTTTCTTTTCATATCTCTTGTTATGGTTGATTTTGTGTTACTGAGTCTTTTTTATTTTCTTCTTATTTTGGTGAGTAGATTTCTTTGTGGTTACTCTGAAATTTACCTTTAACTTTCTAAGTTTAAAATAGTCTTTTATATCTTGATAATACCTTGACTTCCTCTCCATATTGAAGTTCTATAACTACCCCATTTATTCCCCCTTTTTGTTTTAAAGTTGTTATTTACACATCGACATCTGTGGTTCCCTCTTTTCAGTTCTGAAGCTTTATTTTACTTTTGAGAATTTGTTATATGGGTTGATATCTTGGTGATGCTATTATATGTCTTAATCTCAGGTTGTTGTCTGATGTTGATTCTCTGTTTGAAGCACTCCCTTTAATATTTCTTGTAAGGTTGGTATGGTGTTTACAAAGTCCCTTAATTTCTGTTTTTTTGGTTTGTCCTAGTTTCACCATCATATTTGAAAGAAAATTTTTCTGGATATATGATTCTTGGTTGGCAATTCTTTTCTTTCAGGATTTTATGTTTCATCGTGTTGCCTTCTTTACTGCATGGTTTCTGCTGAGAAATCAGCACTTAGTCTTACCGGTGCCTCTTTGTATGTGATTTTTTTTTTTTTTCATGAGCTGTTCTCAAAATTCTTTCTGTGTCTTTGGTTTTGGAAAGTTTGATTATGATATGTCTTAGTGACTTTCTTTTTGGGTCTATTCTGTATGGGGTTCATTGAACTTCTTGGATGGAAGCTTCTTATGATATTAGAGAAGTTTTCCGCCAATAAATCTTCAAAAATTCTCTCTGTACTTTTTCTTTCTCTTCTTCTTCTGGAATTCCTATTATGCATAAATCATCCCTCTGATAGTGTCCCACATAACTCTTAGGAATTCTTCATTTTTCTTCATTTTTTTTCCTGATTGTTCTTCACATTCGTATTAAGGGGTTTGTCCTGTGTTTCACTGGTTCTTTCTTCCATCGATTAAATTCTACCTCTATGTCCTTCCATTGAGTTACCTATTTCTAATATTTTATTTTTGATCTTCTGGATTTCTAGTTGTTTTTGTATGGCTTCTAATTGTTTATTTTGTCTTTTTGTTCTTGTATTTTTTCTAGAAATCTTCTAGAATGTGTTTTCCTTGGTCTCTTTGAGGATCCTATAGATAAGTCTTTTGAATTCCTTATCAAGTAGTTATTAGCATTTCTTCCTCAGGAAGGTTTTCTGCCCCTTTATTTTGCTAGCTTATTTGAGCATATTATCCTATTTCTTCATATGATTTGTTACTGTCTGAAGTCTCCAAGGCATTAAGGTGTTAATTTATTTATTTATATATTTCTTTATTGATTGTATGTATGTTCGTTTGGTGCTGATTTTGTTTGTTTGTTTTGTTTTGCTGTATCTGGAGCCTTGTTACTTTTCTTTCTTTTTAGCATGTTTTTCTTCCTTTTTACTATTTTAATTGTTGTTGCTTTTTGGTTCTGGTCTGTGTGTGACTTTGGTGGTGTATGTTGGCTAGGCATGATTTCCTGTCACTATTGGGTATAGAGGATCACACCCATGTGTGAGTCCTCTGTGGTTAGGCTCGTACGTCTTCCCTTACCTTATTGAGTAGAGGTGGGAGAGAAGATTCTTTCTCTATGTTGAATGACTAGTATTGGGTGGTCAAGGTTCCTCCACAGCCCTTGTGGGACCATAGAGTCTTCTGGGTTGGTGCTAGCAGTTAGTGCATTCTGTGCAGGTCGGAGCAGGATGTCTCCGTATTCACTGTGAGGGAGTGCTACCCAGATGGATGGGGTAGGCCCACTGCACATACATGAATTGGCGTCTCAATAGGTGGTGGGGTATCAAAGGGTTTTAGCGCAAGTGCAGATGACCTACAGGAACTGTTTGGGTGTGGAATATGTGATGTTGTTGCAGGTGGACATTGGATGAGGGCACTAGGATCTCCTGCTCATTATTTGGCAGAGGTGCAGATGACACCTGTCAGGTTATGGTTGGAATTGCTGATGAGGTGATGTGTCTGTCTAGCCAGTCACCCAGCATGGGTACAGGGAGTGTTCTTGTCAGTCGCTTGGTTGGGTGCTGTGATGGTTAAGGTTGTGTGTCAACTGAGCTGGGCCATAATTCTCAGTGGTTTAGCAGTTATGTAATGATGTAGTTTGGCAGTTATGTAATGATGTAATGGCAGTTCTGTAATAATATAGTCGTCCTCCATGATGTGATCTGATATGATCAGCCAATCAGTTGTAAGGGGAGTTTCCTCAGGGGTGAGGCCTGTATCCAACATATATATGGATTTTCAGGCAAAGTTCATTTACCTGCATCTGGCTCATCATATCTGACCTCTGGTTCTTGAGACTTGAGCCAGCAGCCTGCTGTATTGCCTGACTATCTTGGGATTCATCAGCCTCCATAGCCCGTGAGCCACTGGCCTGCTGTCTGACCTGCTGATCTTGGGTTCTTCAGCCCCTGCAGCTACATGAGGCAGGAGAAGCCTCCAACCTGATGCCTGACTCACAGATTTGGGAATTGCCAGCCTCTACGACCATGTAAGCCATTTCTTTGAAATAACTCCCCCTCCCCCCCCCCCATATGTATATATACTTCACTGGTTTTGCTTCTCAGAGAACCCAGCCTAAGATAGGTGCTGTATGTGGACACTGCTGGTTGCCAGGTGGTTGGGGTGTCAGTGCATGGGTCACTGGTCACCGGGTGGGTGAGAGTGGGAGCACACACCACCAATTGCTGGGCGGGCAGGGCAGTGCAGAGGTGGGTAGTATGGGCACGAACCTCCAGTCACCAGTCCAATAGTGTGGGAGCATGCACCATGGATCATCAGGCAGTCAGGGTGGTGCAGGGGTGGGTGGGGTCAGCGCAAGCTTCCAGTTTCAGTTCGAGGGCATGCAACTGTGCTCTGTGGATCACTGGGAAGGTGAGGTAGCACAGGGGTGGGTGGCACGGGCCTGGACCCAAGCCTCCAGATGCTGGTCCAGTGGCAAGGGATAGTCTGCTGCAGATTGCCAGGCTAGGGACTGCGCATAGTGCTGGTCGTGGAATGGAGGGGGGCGTCAGAGGGAGCATGTTCTCCCAGTCTCTAATGTCGGCACCAAGGCACTCCCCGCAGAGTGCAGCCAGTGATCAGGATCCAGCCCCAACGAAAGGCAAGTAAGGGAGAACTATCCAGAGTTCGGTGGGGGGGCGGGGGGTGATAGCTAGCCGCCACTCCGAGGATCTTCCACTTTATCAGCACCACCCGCCCAGATGATCAGGGACCTCTGCTGGTGAGTAGTTCTGTCCCTATTTTCTGGCTTCCTCCCTTCTCTATGATCGCCTGGATTCCTAGGGCTCTCACTTGCCTTCCTGCTCACCTTCCAGCTGATGTTCTGCTCATCTTGTTTCACTCCAGATTTGTTTACTCAGTATCTCTGTCTCCTATTAGGGATTCCGTGAAGTTGCCTTCCTGTATTCCTCACCCAGGAGCACTGCTCACTTTGTCTCGAGGTGGCCACACTGCACCTGCCTAGCTGGCAAGGCGCCTACGGTCCTTAAGTCTACTCATTTGCTGTTTTCATTCAGTTTTTCCTTTCCATCAAGGTTCAATCTAATTCTTTATCCTTTCATTTGCTGTTTCGTGTTCCCAGATTGTCATCTGTATTTGTTTCACTTGGTTTCTCAGTTCTTTGCTATAGGGGGACACCCTGGTGTGTGTGACTAAGGTGCCGTCTTGGGCCATCAAGCCACACTTGTGTTCCTGCAGCCATTATGTAAACCACCATTGATTCCAGGCCCTGGGGTTACTAACTGTTGGTCTGACCTGAAGCTTTTTTGTCCTTCTAACAGCATGTTCAGACCAATCATGTCTACAACAGAGAGAACAAGTACTGCATATCAACATGCTGTTGTCAAATCGATTCCAACTCATGATGACCCCATGTATTACACAGTAGAACTGCTCCATAGCATTTTCTTGGCTGTAATCTTTACAGAAGCAGATCAACAGTCCTTTTTTCCATAGTGCTGCTGGGTAGGTTCAAACCACCAACCTTTTGGTTAGCCGTTGATACAAACCATTTGTGCCAGACAGGGACCTTTTTACTGTATATTAGAACTTGATAAATATGGAAGTAGGAAATAGCATTTCAAGCAATCTAATGTCAACCACTGTTTTTTCTTCCATTTTTTCCAAAGCAATTGATGTTAAAACAGAGGAAAAAGAGGTGCTAAAACAGAGACAAGTTCTCACTCTCTTTTTATTAAACTTTTATTGTCTTTACTACAAGTCAGTCAATTGTGATTGTTGACTGTATAAATCTGAGCAAAACACAACAAAGAGACAAAGAATGAACTTTCAAGGACAGCAGAGCTAGGAGAGACAGAGGTAAATCTGAGCCCATATTATGGAAGCCACACCATAGTCTCACGTTTTTTTTTATGGCTATGGCAATCTGCAAGCAAACTGCCCATAAAAGAAATGAGGAAAACTAGACTACCACCCACCACCTCTCTGTCATACCCTGGTGGCTTGTGTGTTACGATGATGCTGGAAGCTATGCCACCAGCATTTCACATACCAGCAGGATCACCCATGGTGGACAGGTTTCAGTGGAAATTCCAGACTAGAAAGGAAGACCTGGTGATCTACTTCCGAAAATTAGTCAACAGAATATTGTTCGATATAGTGCCAGAAGATGAGTCCCCTACATAGGAAGTCATTCAAAATATACAGTGGTTGCAACAATGGACTTGAGCCTACCAACAACCATGAAGATGGCACCGGCTAGGCAACATTTCGTTTTGTTGTACATGAGGTTGCCATGAATCGGTGCCAACTTGATGGCAACGAACAACCACAATAGGCTACCATTGGACCTTTCCATACGAGACCATCTTTACTTTAAATAGTTAAATGAGTCCAGTTGACATAAAGCAAAAAAATCAAGACTCAAAGAAACAAATGTAATTCTTTTTGTAAAAAAATTAATATTCAGTGAAACACTAGTAAATCCAAGACTGAGACTCTGATTGCATGTTAATTTTGATGAAAACTGTAGGAAATTATTTGCTAAAGATTTAAGTGTTCCATGCTCACAAGTTTACTGCTGCTTACACTTCCTTATCCTGTTCAGTAGAGGCTAACATTTGCCATAAGGCTTGCAAACCTAAAATATTGCTTAAGTATTATTATATTTATAGGTCAAAGGCCATAAATAAAATAACAGGTTAAAAGACCTAATTTCTCATAAGGAATATTAATATCTCAGAGAAATGAAACAAATAGAATAATTCAACCTAAATTAAGGTAAGTTTTGGGGGTGGGAGGGAAGGAAGTCAGGAGAAGAAGATATAAATGTACTAGAGAGGGGCAATTAAAAAAAAAAAAAGATGGGAGAATTCCGGATAAGATGGAATAAGCATACTAAACCCATCTCTCCCATTGAAAAAACTGTAAAGCCTGGACCGAAGGCATGAGGCAGGTATTTTAGGTCCCTGAAAAGTAAATGAAGTCCCTAGGTGGTACAAATAGTTAACACACTTGGCTGCTAACCAAAAGGTTGTTGGTTCAAGTCTGCACAGAGGCACCTCAGAATAATGACCTGGTCATCTACTTTTGAAAAATCAACCATTGAAAACCCTGCAGAGCACAGTTCTACTCTGACACTCATGGGGTTGTCATGAGTTGAAGTTGATGCAAAGGAAACTGGAAATGGTGGAAAGTATATAGCAGCAGGCTCATCAAAGAAGAATACCAGAATTTGCAGTACTACTGGACCGGTGGTGAGTGTGCCATTTACTCTTCTCCAGTAGCATAGGCCTGAACCAAATGTGTTTGGAAACCCAGCAGTGGGCACCAGAAGTGAACAGAAATTTCCAGGAAAAACCTTCTAGTTCTGACTGGAAGAGTAAAAAGGAAACTCCTAATGCCCAGAGAGTGCAGAAATCGGCTGTTTTATGCCATTGCTTTTTTCTCTCCTCTCTTTTCTCCATTCTCTGTGCAGTGGCAGTGTCCAGGAATGAGGATAGTACATTCATATGCAAAATGTAAACCTCAACTGATCCTTACATCTTATCCAAAAATTAACTCAAAATGGATCACAGACTTAAATGAAAATCATAAAAGTATAAGACTTCTAGAAGAAAATGTAGGAGGAAATCTTCCTGACTTGGGGTTAGCTGAAGAATTTTTAGATGTGTAATCAAAAGTGCAATCCATGTAAGAAAAAAATATGTATAAACTTAAATATTTTTACTCTGTGAAAAGTCAAGGTTAAGCGAATGAAAAGACAAGCTACATATTGGGAGAAAACATTTGTGAATACAGATGTAAAAAAAGGACTTTTATCTAGAATATATAAAGAACTCTCAAAACTCAACAAATAAGAAAACAACCCCATTAAAAAACAGGCAAAAAACCTGAACAGGATCTTCACCAATGAGCATATTAGCATGGCAAATAAGCACATTACTAGATATACAACAGCATTAGCCTTTAAGGAAATGCAAATTTCTACTGCACACCTACTGTTGTTAGGTGTCATCAAGTCAGCTCCGAGTCATAGCAACACTATGTACAACCGAACGAAACACGGCCCGATCCTATACCATGCTCACGATCTTTATGTTTGAGCCCATTGTTGCAACTACTATGTCAATCCATTTTGTCCATGGTCTTCATCTTTTTTCACCGACCCTATACTTTACCAAGCGTGATGTCCTTCTCCAAGGATTGGTCCCTCCTGATAACATGTTCAAAGTACATGAGATGAAGTCTCTCCATCCTCTCTTCCAAGGAGCACTCTGGCTGTTATTTCTTCAGAGACAGATTTGTTCATTCTTCTAGCAGTCCATGGTATGTTCAATACTCTTCACCAACACCACAGTTCAAAGGCATTAATTCTTCTTCAGTCTTCCTTATTCATTGTCCAGCTTTAACATGCATATGAAGCAGTTGAAAAAACCATGGCTTGGGTCAGGCTCACCTTAGTCCTCAAAGTGACATCTTTGCTTTTTAATACTTTAAAGAGGTCTTTTGCAGCAGATTTGCCCAATGCAATGCATCGTTTGATTTCCAGACTGCTGTTTCCATGGGCATTGATTGTGGATCCAAGAAAAATGAAATCCTTGACAATGTCAATCTTCTCTTCATTTATCATGATGTTGCCTGTTGGTCCAGTTGTGAGGATTTTTATTTTCTTTATGTTGAGGTGTAATCCATACTGAAGGCTGTAGTCTTTGATCTTCATGAGTAAGTGCTTTGAGTCCTCTTCATTTTCAGTAAGCAAGATTTTGTCATCTGTATATTGCAGATTGTTAATGAGTCTTCGCCCAATCCTGATGCTGTGTTCTCCTTTATATAGTCAAGGTTCTAGGATTGTTTGTTCATCATACAGATTGAATAAGTATGGTGAAAGGATATAACCTTGACACACACTTTTCCTGATTTTAAACCACCACACAGTATCCCCTTGTTCTCTTCGAACGACTGCCTGTTGGTCTACGTACAGGTCCCTCATGCATTCCATCAGTATTCCATCAGTTCCTGGAGACTTGTTTTCTGTCAGTGCCTTCAGTGCAGCTTGGACCTCTTCCTTCATTACCGTTGGTTCCTGATCATATGCTACCTCCTGAAATTGTTGAATGTTGACCAATTCTTTTTGGTATAATGACTCTGTGTATTCCTTCCATCTTCTTTTGATGCCTCCTGCATCATTTAATATTTTCCCCATAGAATCCTTCACTATTGCAACTGGAGGTTTAAATTTTTTCTTCAGTTCTTTTGGCTTGAGAAATGCCAAGCATGTTCTTTCCCTTTGGTTTTCTACCTCCAGGTCTTTGCACAAGTCATTGTAATATTTTACTTTGTCTTCTTCAGCCACCCTTTGAAATCTTCTGTTCAGCTCTTTTACTTCATATTTCTTCCTTTGCTTTAGCTACTCAGCATACGAGAACAATTTTCAGAGTCTCTTCTGACATACATTTTTGTCTTTTCTTTCTCTCTTGTCTGTTTAATGACTTCTTACTTTCTTCAAGTGTGATGTCCTTGATGTCATTCCATAACTCGTCTGGTCTTCGGCCATTAGTCTTCAAAGCATCAAATCTATTCTTGAGATGGTCTCTAAATTCAGGTGGGATATGCTCAAGGTCGTACTTTGGCTCTCCTGGACTTGCTCTAATTTTCTTTAGCTTCCACTTGAACTTGCATGTGAGCAATTGTTGGTGTCTTCCACCATCGGCCCCTGGCCTTATTCTGACTGATGATATTGACCTTTTCCATCATCTCTTTCCACAGATGTAGTCGATTTGATTCCTGTGTGTTCCATCTGGCAAGGTCCACAAGTATAGTCACTGTTTATGTTGGTGAAAAAAGGTATTTGCAGTGAAGAAGTCATTGGTCTTGCAAAATTCTATCATGAGATCTCCGGCATCATTTCTATCACTGAGGCCATATTTTCCAACTACCAATCCTTCTTCTTTGTCTCCAGCTTTCACATTCCAATCACCAGCAGTTATCAGTGCATCCTGATTGCATGTTTGATGAATTTCAGACTTCAGAAGTTGGTAAAAATCTTCAATTTCTTTATCTTTGGCCTTAGTGGTGGGTTGGTGTATAAATTTGAATAATAGTCGTATTAACTGGTCTTCCTTGTAGGCAGATGGATATTATCGTATCACTGACAGTGTTATACTTCAGGGTAGATCTTGAAATGTTCTTTTTGAAGATGAATGCAATGCGATTCCTCTTCCATTTGTCATTCCCAGCATAGTAGACCATATGATAGTCCAATTCAAAATGGCCAATAGTGGTCCATTTCAGCTCACTAATGCCTGGGATATTGATGTTTATGTATTCCATTTCATTTTTGACGATTTCCTATTTTCCTAGATTCATACTTTGTACATTTCATGTTCCAATTATTAATGGATGTTTGCAGCTGTTTCTTCTCATTTTGAGTCATGCCACATCAGCAAATGAAGGTCCCAAAAGCTTGACTCTACCCTCTTCATTAAGGTCGAATTTACTTTGCAGAGGCAGCTCTTCCCCAGTCGTATTTTGAGTGCCTTCCAACCTGAGGGGCTCATCTTCTGACAACGTACCACTGCTGTTCATAAGGTTTTCACGGGCTAATTTTTTTCCGAAGTAGACCGTCAGGTCCTTCCTAGTCTGTCTTAGTCTGGAAGCTCAGCTGAAACCTGTCTGCCATGGGTGAACCTGCTGGTATTTGAATACCTGTGGCATAGCTTCCAGCATCACAGCAACATGCAAGCCCCCACAGTACGACAAAGTGACAGACATGTGGGGGGATTTTGTCCATAGAATCCTTCAAAATTGCAACTTGAGGCTTGAATTTTTTCTCCAGTTCTTTCAGCTTGAATAATGCCAAGCGTGTTCTTCCCTTTCGGTTTTCTAACTCCAAGTCTTTGCACAAGTCATTATAATATTTTACTTTGTCTCCTGGAGCTGCACTTTGAAGTCTTCTGTTCAGCTCTTTTACTTCATCATTCTTCCTTTCACTTTAGCTACTCGACGTTCAAGAGCAAGTTTCAAAGTCTCTTCTGACATCCATTTTGGTCTTTTCTTTCCTGTCTTTTTAATCACATTCTCCTTTCTTCATGTATGATGTCCTTGATGTCTTCCCTCAACTCACCTGATCTTCAGTCGTTAGTTTTCAATGTGTCAAATATACTCTTGAGATAGTCTCCAAATTCTGATGGGATATACTCAAAATTTTAAAATCCTGATAATGTGGAGACATATATTACTGATGAAAACAAAATGATAGAACCACTCTTGAAAATGGTCTGGCAGTTTAAATCTCCACTTAACATTTGACTCAGCAAATC
The DNA here is from genome assembly GCA_030035585.1 of Dugong dugon. Taxonomy (NCBI): domain Eukaryota; kingdom Metazoa; phylum Chordata; class Mammalia; order Sirenia; family Dugongidae; genus Dugong; species Dugong dugon. The sequence goes on from CM057466.1 coordinate 61,203,094, forward strand.
TACTCTGAATATCAACGCCAGAGAAATGAACGTGTATATTCCCTACAGCTTGTACTTGGATGTATGTAGTAGCTTTATTCGTAATTTCCAGAAACTGGAAACAAATGTCTTTCAACAACTGAATATGTAAACCCTGATATATCCATTCATGGAATACTGCTCGGTAATAAAAAGGAACAAACTATCTATGTATGCAGCAATTGCAGGAATCTCAAAGCATTATTCTGTTTAGGAGAACCAGTTGCAAAATGTTGCAGACTGTATGATTGCATTTATATGACTTTCACCAAAAGAGAAGACTGCAGGGATGGAGAACGTATCAGTGGTTATTAGGAGTTAGCTGTTGAGGGAAAGAGGTGACTATAAGGGGTAGTACAGGGAGTTTTGGGGGGATACGGAACTCTTATGTATCTCGATTACAGTGGTGGTTGCATAAATCTATACATGTGTTCAAATTAACAGAACTGTGCAACGAAAGTAAAAAATGTCAACTTTATGATAATTTATAATTTTTTAAAAAAAAAAGAGATAAAAAATTGAACCAAAAGGAAAAAAAGAGGTATTTTTAGCTTCAAAGTTCATTAAAAAAAAATTTAATTTTTTAATTTCAAGTCCAGGAAGCAGGACAGGGAATGACGGTGGACTGGTGTCCTCATAGCCCTGAGTCCTCCCACCAGAGAAAGATTCCCTGGACCCTCTGGAAACGGAATTAAATGACAGACTGGCAATTCTTTAGTAGATTTGGCAGTTGTAAAAGCCCTCTAGGACAAAGTAGAACTGCCCCATCGGGTTTCCAAGGAGCGGCTGGTGGATTCAAGGTGCCAGTCTTTTGGTCAGCAGCCGTAGCTTGCCGTAGCTCTTAACCACTATGCCACCAGGGCTCCTGTGAACAGCCAAGTTGTATAATTCTGGTTGACCAGAGATTTTTTTGGTCAATTATTCAAATAGGTTGTCTACACTGCCTCAGATTCCTCAAGTAGTTGCCAATACTTCACATTTCTAAGCATTATGCAGACAGATAAAAGACCATGATTCACTTTTTTTGTTGTTTGCTCTTTTCTGCTTTTTGAAATCTGTGCTTTTCTTGGTCTCTGACCACGTGCACTCCCTAAAACTAGAAACCTCTTTCCTATGTAAGCTCCATATCACTCTTCATTCCTTTGACTTTCCTTTCTTTCCTGGGCCCCTCTTATAGGCCCCACTTTTTAAGGCGGTAAGTATGGATCAAGATGGCTGGTGATCTGGTATTAGCCTAGGCCAAGAAAAGATTTTGATCTGTTTTCTGCTCAATTTCTCCCTCCTTCACCCTATCACCAAGATTGAGAGAAATCCACTCAAGGCTGTGCTTCTCCAACTAAATGTTGCCCAGCTACCACCATCGACTGCTCTGACAGAGATCACAATAGAAGGTCCTGGACAGAGCAGGAAAAAAATGTAAACCAATATTCTAACTCGCAAAAAAAGACCAGACTTACTGGTCTGACAGAGACTGGAGAAGCCCCAAGAGTATGGCCCCTGGACACCCTTTTAACTCAGTACTGAAGTCACTCCTGAAGTTCACCCTTCAGCCAAAGATTAGAGAGGCCTATAAAACAAACAATAGCACGCGTACTTCAGCCATGTATATGAGACCAAATGGGCGCACGAGCCCAAAAGCAAAGGCGAGAAGGCAGGAAGGGACAGGAAAACTGGACGAATGGAAGTGGGGAACACGAGGTCAAGAAAGGGAGAGTGTTGACACATGGCAGTGTTTCAATCAATGTCACAAAACAATTTGTGTATTAATTGTTTAACGAGAAACTAATTTTCTCTGTAAACTTTCATCTAAAGCACAATAAAAAAGAAATTTAAAAAAATGAATTAAAAAGGCCGTGGTTCTCCAGCAACTTTCTCCCTCCACCTTAGCTAAGAGAGCAGGCAGCTGGGGTCACATGGACCACTGAGAACTCCCCGCTTGTTGGCCTTCTTTTCATTCCTCACTGTTTTCTTCTAACTTCCAATGATACGTCTATTAGCAAGAAAAAAATGATTGGGTCAAATGTATTTTACAAAGTGGTACCACCCCTGTCTCCATCCTGGTAGGTGTGCCAGGTTTTCTGTACAGCAACATTCAACCTTAAGGATTCCGATTCAGATTGAGCTGACATTTTAAATGCCTTTTATATGCCAGGTACTTTCACATACATTATCTCACTTAATCCCCAAGAATCCCAATCATTTTGAAAGCATTTATTAAGCACTAATTTACATTAGTTGTTATGCTGTGTTAACCTCAGGACAAAGGCAGCTTACGAGCCTCCAAGGGCCTTCCAACATGATGGCAACATGAGGCATATGTAGATAAGCACACACTTTTTTAAAAAGAGTATTACATAAGTGTTTGTATTGTGTGTACTTAAAAAGGGAAAGTCCTCAAATGTGGGCACTACTACGTTTAACATGGAAGTATAACATGCTCACCTTGGGAGGTATTAGAGGTTACAACTTACCTCCCAGTGCCATCTAGTTGCCATTGAGTTGACTCTGAGTCATGGCAACCCCATGTGTATTAGAGTAGACCTGTGCTCCATTGGGTTCTCTGTAGCTGATTTTTTGGACATAGATTGCCAGGCCTTTCTCCCAAGGTGCTTCTGGATAGACTTCCACATCTTTTGGTTAACAGCCAAGCCTGTTAACTATTTGCATGACCCAGGGACTCCACAACTTTCCGAACCCCTTCTTAATCTTTGCAGTGAGGTAGCATGTATAGCAATGTAATGGCTGGTGCTCCCACGGTGCTTTTTACCATCTAAGAACATAAACTAATTAATGATGATGGTGGAAGTAGTGTATGTTTGTATTATGGGCATATTTGACACGGTCCAGAAGCTCTGGACAAGTTACCACCACAGCCTTTGGCTGAGCAAAGTTTGAGCCATCTGCTGGAGGATCCTGCACGTCTTTGAGTCCTTTACTCCCTTGTCATGGAAAGCGTAACAATAGCTAAGCAGAGGCCTTTAAAGGAGAGAGTCATCATCGCTTGTTCTTTCTCTTAAACCTGTGCCAAAATCAATTTTGAAACGTTATCTCAAAGTTGTTTTCAACTCCATTTGGGTGTTTCTCTTCAGCTAGAATATCACCCCCTACACTGGAATCTTTATTACATCACACTAATCTAATTTAAATGCATTTTTACTGTACTTGGTTTAATGAATGTAGAATGTGTCACTATGAAATTGCACCATTAATTTGATAAATAGGACTTGAAGGTATAATTTTTTCCAGCATTGCAGACTAATGAAGCCAAAATACATATATAATAAGAAGTGTAAATAATAAATTATTCTTAGAAGCAAAAAAATTAATTAGATCTTACCACAAATTGCATCTCAATGTCAATTTTTTTTTTTTTTTCTTTCAAAACTACTGACTTTCAAACTACTTGGAACTCCACGGTGAACCTTGGAAAGTTCCGTGTGTGATTACCTTCCATCCTGGGAATCTGTCTTAAGAAACTGCTATTGTTTGAAAAAAGTCCTTTGAAGATGCCAGTATGGAGCCCCTGTTGTCATTTAGAGTGTCTAGATGAATTAATCTTCTTCTTTAAGTTTTATTTTTTCAAAAAGCCTCCCGAAAATCCTTTCGTATAGTATGCTACGGAAATAAAAAACGAAAAACATGGGAGACCTTATATGCAAATTTGCCTCCAAAGGTAACAAAACTCCACTTCCAGTGATTTGTGGGGGAAGTTCCTCTTGTAAGCTTGCTCTTCACCAGGAAGTCAGATGTGAGTCCTCCATGGGGCTGAGGATGCAATAACAGACAGCGATGGATCATGCCCCAAGTACAGCTGAGACACGCACTCAGAAGGTAAGAGACAGGGATTTTTTTCTAGCAGATAAGCTAGAAGGTAGCTAGTTAATATGCACACTAAAACCAGAGACCAGATAATGCTCCAAATGAGATTCTATTCCTTGGATGGAGAAGAAGAAATTGTGGTTATGACTGGCGTGACTGAGTCTTGGTTCAGGTTCCGAACAGGAGCAGTGACTTTAGCGTCTGTACATGTTAATCAGTAATCCCTAGAACTCTTAATGAAATCTTTGCAGAGGACGTTAGCTATAGGATGTCTGTCTACTTAGAAACATAAAGACGACTAATGCCAAAATGTATGGAAATATGAAACCTGTTTGGAAACTCTAGTCTTTGTTTTAAGTAACGCCATTAATTTGAAAATCAAAATACCCATCATACACAGTAACTCTGTTTTTTTGCATTTCTATTTATCACATATGAGGATTTTTTTAAGCGTCATTGCTGACAGGAGACTCAATTTTTCCTCCTAGAAAGATTCCATGGGAAAGGGGGAAAGCAGCTCTTGGAGCTAGGACTAGCCTCCTGGGGTTTACCCACCCCTCTGTGTGTCTCCGTAGTAGGTCTGCATATTCACTGACAACCTAACCAGTGCACAGTCCCTCCCTTGGCTTGATGTGAGACTCTGAGCCTAATATTGTCTCTGGCCTTATTTTCTATTCCTAGCATGTAGTTTAACAAACAATGTTTTTATTCCTTGTTGTTTGATTTGAAGACAAAATTCTGACATCAGTCTTGTTGCCAGATAATGCATTAAACCTTACTAAGGGGTAAACATAATGATCTTCATTAAATCCTTTAAATGAACCCTCCTCTGATTCTTCAGGTTGAGAAAAGCATTGACAGAGAACATTGTGGAAGTGTCTTGGAGCTATTTTCTTCTTGTACCAGGGGGAGGGAGAGATGAGTGGCAGCTTTTAGGGGGCGAGAGAAAGTTAGGTAAACATAAGAGGTTTTGTAAGATTTCCTTTCCTAATGGCAAAGTTTTAGAGCAGTAAATCACAATTCAGTCAATACCATTAGTTTTGGGGCATTATATCCCCTCGTTAAAGTGCATAAACAATTATATTTATTGAAGGTAATGTACTGTGTAGTGCATTATAACGACACTCATTAACATATGTAATCATCATTTGAATGGGCTTTACTACAATGTAAACTGATAATGGCATGATTACACACTGGATTATTAACTTTTCAGTCTGAAGATAATAAAAGGTGATGCAAGAAACCAAAAGCACATATGCATGTCCTTCATTTGACAGTTGTGCATTTCCATACCAAATCCCAAGCTCAGGTACCCATGCTCAGAAGCTGTCTCTTTATTACTTGTTGGCTTGACAGAATACTAAATGCAATGTAGCGTTTGAGAGTAGAGGGGGTGTATGCAGCAGGAACTGTCTTAGAGCCAATTATAAGGATAATTCTGTGGGTCATTCTGTTTCGATCTGATATTGTGGCTTGATCTGTTCATGCTCTGATTTTAATACCTTTCTATGCTAAACCAAAGAAAAAATAAAAGCAAACCCGTTGCTGTCAAGTCAATTCTGAATCATAGCAACCCTATAAGACAGAGTAGAACTGCCCCATAGGGTTTCCAAGGAGCAGCAGCTGGTGGATTCCAGCTGCCGACCTTTTGGTTAGCAGCCGAGCCCTTAACCACTGAGCCACCAGGGCCCCTCTGACGGTGTCATATGCGCTAAGAAAATGGAAACTTCTTCTAAACCTTTCCTTTAAAATTTTTATTTCAGAGGCATTTGGCTAATGACGAGAAAACGTAATAAAAACCCAGGTTGAAGGCTATTCTACAAAAGTGACAAGGTCATGAATGACAAAGAAAGAGGGAGGATGCAGCACTTTGCACAGTAGCCAAAAGGACGAAACAACCTAAATGTCCTTCAACAGATGAATGAACAAATAAAACCTGGTACACACAGACAATGGAATATTACTCAGCCATAAAGAGAAACGAAATCCTGATGCATGTGACAACATGGATGCACCTTGAAAGCATTATGTTGAGTGAAATAAGTCAGTCACAAAAGGACAAATACTGTATGATTCGACTTACATGAAATAGGCAAATGTAGCGAGACCAGAGATTATTGGTCATAACCAGGGATGAGAGGGAGAGAAAGGGGAAGTCATTGCTTAGGGTACACTGAATTTCCATTAATGGTGATGGAATAATTTGGAAAAGGATAGTGGGGATGGTTGCACAATATGATGAATGTAATCAATATCACTGACTTGTACGTGTAAAAATTGTTGAATTGGCAAATGTTTTGTTGCGTATATTTCTACCACATCAAGAGAAAAAAGAAAAGAGTAAAGAACTGTTCTAGATTAAGGGAAACTCAAGAGACACGATAACAAAATGCAATGTGTGATCCTGGATTGGATTGTGGGCCAGAATTTAATTTCTCTCTTTTGCTTTAAATATATTGTTATTAGGACAATTAGCAAAGTTTGAATAAGGTCTGTAGATTAGATCATAGTATTTTATTAATGTTAATTTCTTGATTTCAATAATTTTACTGTGATTATGTAAGAGAATGTTCTTGTCCTTTATGCACTCAAAAGTGCTTTTGAACAAAGGCCGACTGTGCCTGCGACTTACCGTCAAATGAATCAGCAAAAATAATAATAATACATATATATGAGGTATCTATACATAAAATCTGTATGTATTTTGTATATACATATGAAGAGAGAATGAGAAAGTGATATGTAAAAATTTAACATTTGTGGAATCTGGGTGTAGGGTATTCAGGAATTCTTTGTACTAGTATCACAATAGTCTGCAATATTTCAAATCATAAAAACAGAGGCATTTAGAATTTTATACTTGAGCATAAAAAGGCCGTGACTTTAATTAAGCTGATGTTTGGCTGGTGTTATCACCAACAAGTCAGAATAATGATCAGGAGCTCAGTACTCACTTATGTGCTTTATCTGTTCTGTAAGTGCAAGTCCCAGATTTGAGAGGACAGTTCTTAATTCCTCTCTTCCCAGCTTGTCTATTTCCTGTATTGTAGAATCAGGGGCCAGAAAGTTCTGTGATATGAAGGGTACATTGTACTCTAATCACCTAGATTAAAGAGTTATAGCAGTAGCCACTTAAAATCCCCTCTTAAATGCGACTTCACAATCAGGTATGAATAGGCTTGAGAGCTGTTCTCTAAGGAGTGATTGACTTACATGTGTGTGTAAGCCCTAACTGAAGCTCTCCTGGCTGTTTTCCTTCTAAACAAACTCCTGTAGTCTCATTCTTAAGTAGCTTCTGAACTTTAACTCATGTTGAAGAGGATTAAGTTTACCAACCAAACTTATTATCGGGATAAAGAAGTAAATCGAAGCAACACTAAGTTATCCTAAACATCAGAGGAAGAGCAAAGCTAGGACTAATCTCAGAAATTATTGGCATCAGATCTTCTTTCTGTCCTAAAAACAGTTGCCTCTGAGTTGACTCCAACTCACAGTGACCCCATATGTGTCAGAGTTGAACTGTGCTCCATAGGGTTTTCAATAGCTGATTTTTCAGAAATAGATCACCAGGCCTTTCTGCCAAGACACTTCTGGGTAGACTCAAACCGCCAACCTTTTGGTTAGCAGCAAGCACATTAACCATTTGTGCCACCGCCTTTTCTCCTATTAGGCCATATATCTTCATGAAAGCAATAATAATAATATATTTTTTAACTTGTTTGAGAGTACATGTTTTTGGTTGCCTAATTTTCACAGAATTTGAGGACTTCTACAGCTAAGAGCTACCCATTTCAAAGTATAGTATAAAAGCAGAGTTGCCTGATTATCCCCACAAACTACAAAACAAAATTAAACACTTGTTCTCTATAAATAAGCAGGAAAAAAGCATACTACGTGTGCATTTCTATGTAACTAGACTTGAAGTCTACATTTACTGAGTTAATGTTTTTATTAAATCATATTCATGTTGGCACAATAATCTTTTCTCATTATAAACACTGAGCCCTTTTATTTGCTACAGGGTATACCTTTAAGAAATTTCCGATTGACTGACAGCTGCCTGTCAACTTCTGACTCTGGAGAGATCTGAGAACTCAGCTTGCAAAGCTCCAGGGAATTCTAGGAAGCTCCAAGATGGTTAATGGCTGTCCATTAGCGTGAGGCCTAGCAGAGCCCTGGAATCTGTTAAGTGGGAAGTTCTTGCTGCAGAAGGTCATATAATTCCCTATTGCCATCTGAGAGAACTGGGAAAATTCAACTTGAAGCAAAGACTGGGGTGCTGTAAGTTTATGTACTAAGGGAAATCATTTCATGCAGCTTGGTTTTACCGTACACCATGTTTCATTTATACTCTCTACTGGATGAGAAATTGAATACTATGCTCTTTGCTGGCAATGGAAAGCTGCCTTATTCTCCTGAACCGGGCACAGCATCAATACAGCAGCCTTTTTGACTATGTATTATAGAGTGGCTTCTGTGCTTTATATATTAAATCTGATCTGCACTCTGAGTTTATATACCACACACTACATTTTTCTATATTACGTCCTGCCATCTATCATATAAAGTGAAAGGGGTGACGGACTGGGCCTCAGGTAATGTAAATAAGATCGCTAACAGCTTGCATGCTGCGTTGAGAGTAGGTATTTCTGCACTATGCTCTGTGTGTGTATAGAGTGAACACACTGCTAACTGACCACTTTAGGGGTTCAACAAACCTGGCAATGGAATTAACCACTTACGTACTCCTAAAATAACCTATGGAGCTCTGATGGTGTAGCGGTTAAGAGCTTGGCTGCTGACCAAAATGTCGGCAGTTCAAATCCACTAGCTGCTCCTTGGAAACCTTATGGGGCAGTTCTACTCTGTCCTTTTGGGTTGCTATGAGTTGGAACCGACTTGATGGCACCTACCAACAACAACAACAAAATAACCTACTAGCCTTAAACGACGTGACTTTCCCATACACAAAGCGGAGCAATGTTCCATGTAAACCCAAGAGTACTTCCCAGCAGTGGGCATAAAATTGAGGTCTGGCCTATTAAAGGAAAGGCAGGCCCCACCTACAACAGTTAACCCCAGTCTAACAGAAGGCCTCAGCACAGAAAACACAGACAAGTATTTAGCAATCACAGCCTCTGAGCTGTCAACCTAGGTCTAATATTCTTCGGTATAACAAATGGAAGGAACCTGGAGGTCCCATTTCCAAACATCACATAAGAAAGAAGAGCACAGAAACCATGAGGAACAATTGATGAGCAAACAAATGTTGACTATCATTTTTGAAATTAAAAGTTCGTTTTCTCATGGCGTTTTCTGTGAACTGTTCACTTATCGCAATTCCTAAATCCAAGAATATTTAGAACAGTGTTACCTGCCTCATCACTGTCCCTCAAATTTTCTTTTCTGAAACTTTCTAGGATGGCGAAATACAGGTATATTAGGTCTTTGTCCTTTTAGTGTAACTTTTATGGCTTGTCAGGGATTGTGGTGGTAAATTACATGTATTTTTTCCTGTGAAAATTTCTTGGTTCTGCTTACCTATTGATTTAAAAATAAAATGTGTATCCATTACCTGGGACACAGGCTTCGTGACTTCCCATCGAGACTTTGACCTTGTGTCCAGTTACTGTGGCTTCCCCTGGTCCTAAATGCCTGAAATCCTGTAGTTACGTTAATCTCTAGTCACTAATCTCAGAATTACACTTAAAAAAAAAAAAAATACAGCCGTGCTATTAGACACTCATGACCGACCACAGGACAGTCCTCCCTTCTTATTGTTACTGCAGAACCTTTTTCTAAGAGCAGGGAAAATGATCCCAAGGTTGGAGAATCTTTTTCTATCAATATTAGAGAAAAGAACCATCATTTAGGATGCTGTATAATCACTCATTATTCCTGTTCTTCCAGCACTGATACACTTCATGTGGTGAGGGGATTGTTGCTCTTGTTGAAGGAGACACTTGGCCTTGACTACCAGGCTTTACAATACATCTCTGGTGCCATATTATCGAGTGACACCAATTCATACCAGAGCATTTTACAGCTTAACAAAAGATTTTGATGTCCTGGTGGAGTCTTAATTGATTCTGAATTCTTCAGCATTCAACCTTCCTCCTGATGATTGTTATAAGACTTAATATAGGAAATACTAAGTTTAGACAAAGAAGGCCCAGAAGGGTTACTTTTATGGACTGTCGAAGACATTTTTTACTATTAAGTGAAAGTGCTGGGCTAGCCAAGGAGACTCAGGCTTAAGCCTCAGAGCACCTTATGTATTTCCCCAGCTGTCCCAGAGTGGGAAGATCCAAGGTGCTCAATGATCCACAACCTCAGTTTCTAGATGATGTACAGAGTGACACCGATGAGCCAAGGAAACCAGCAAGATTTACTTCCAGTTTTCTTTCATCAGTGGAAGGCTGCCAAAATTCACAACTCTGAAGATGCTGGGGAGCAGAGAATGTATACTAGCCCACAAGGACCCCCTGGATTCTATGTGGAGGAGTGTCCATATTATGGGTTGAATTGTGTCCCCCCAAAATGTGTCTTGTAAATCCTAACTCCTATACATGTGGAGGTGGGCGGGGGTTAGGATTTACAACATGTATTTTTGGGGAACACAATTCAACCCATCACATGGATACTCCTCCACATAGAATCCAGGGGGTCCTTGTGGGCTGGTATACATTCTCTGCTCCCTGGCATCTTCAGGGATCTGGATTTTGGCAGCCTTCCATTGACGAAAGAAAGCTGGAAGTAAATTCTCTGTGGATAATAAATGAAGAAAATATGGCAGTTGTCAAGGATTTCATTTTACTTGGATCCACCATCAACACCCATGGAAGCAACAGTCAACAAATCAAACAACGTATTGTATTGGGCAAACCTGCTGCTTTAAAGTGTTAAAAAGCAAAGATGTCACTTTGACGACTAAGGTGCACCTGATCCAAGCCATATTTTCAATCACCTCGTATGCATGGGGAGCCCTAGTGGCACAGTGGTTAAGAGCTCGGCTGCTAACCAAAAGGTCAACAGTTCAAATCCGCCAGCCTGTCCTTGGAAACTCTATGGGGCAGTTCTACTCCGTCCTAGAGGGTCGTTGTGAGTTGGAACTGACTCGATGGCACCTAACAACAACAACAACAACAACATACCTGTGGATGTAATCTCATTTGGAATAAGGTTTTTTTGTTATGTTAATGAAGCCATATCAGTGTAGGCTGTGTTCTAAACCAACTCACTTTTAACATACAAAAAGAGCATATTAGTCACAGAGAAGCAAACACAAATATGGAGGGGAAGATACAGGCCACGCGTTTATCACCTGTGGTGTTCCACAAGGAACACCAAGAAGAACGCTAGAGAAGCGGAGACAATGATTTTTCTAGAGCAGACAGAGAGAGAGCCTTTAGAGCTAGTGCCCTGAATTTGGTCTTCTAGCCTCCTAAACTGTGAGAAAATAAATTTCTGTTTGTTAAAGCCACCCACTTTTGGTATTTCTGTTATAACAGCACTAAGAAACTAAAATAGTCTATAACCTGCTTTGCCATGCAATTTGCATTAAGTTTCTTTCCTGCTATAGTTAGCAGTCTGTGGTATTCCTTCTCTCATAGCTTTTAGAAGGACCAAGTATAATCAGAATGACCATGAGGACATTATATTAATACAATAGCACCTGTGATGGCTAATGTTTGCCTCCACAGATGGGGAAGAACCAAAAATTATTAGGTTGCTTAAAATATCTCCCACCACCACCACCAGTTGCCACCAGTTCGATTCTGATTCATGGTGACTTCGCGTGTGTCAGGGTAAAACTGTGTTCCATAGGGTTTTCAATGGATGCTTATTTGAAAATAGGTCACCAGGGCTTTCTTCTGAGATGCCTGTGGGTAGACTTGAACAGCACACGTTTTGGTTAACAACCAAGCACCTTAACCATTTGCACAATCCAAAGTCTCCTTAAAGTATCTAGGATAACACTATGTGCCTATCTCTGGGTTATAAAGAAGCTGGATACCCTGTCTCCTTCTCTTGAGCAGATGAATCGGCATTGTTCCTTGCCAGTGCAAGTGGATGGGTGGCAAGGTGGGTACACAGAGGTGGACATAACCTTAACTAAATATTCATCCATTCTTCCATTCATTAAATAAAAAAGTGTCCTGATTACCAGGTACCTAATATGTGCCCAACACTCTATCATATTTCCAAAAAATGATGATGGGGAGGACCTTCCTCCCCCTCTGTGAAGTGATGACGTTAGGACATGAGGCAATGTTACCACAACCAAGCAAAGGTGGCCTTCCATTGTGGCTCTCTGCAAACCAACCACAGGATTTACGTCACTCTCATTTTTTATTCCCCAAGTACATACATATGCAAAGTTTTCTAGTCTACGACCTCATACAGTTTACAAAAAAAGTACATAATCATTCCACGGCTGTCCAAAACGCCTGGAAAAGCCCAAGAGTTAGGTATGAAAGGTGCTATTAGGCTGGGAAAAACACCATGGCTGCCACAGATGGCTCATTTTCACAATAGACCTGAGCTTTAAAAAAAAAAAAATAACTGGTTATTTTGCCTGCAGCATAAACAAGGAATATTCTCCTTGAGCAAGAGGAACTGGCTTTGCAGAGATGAGGCTCCAATCTGTCTTGCTAAATTCTGACATTAAAAATACACACTTATGTACATATACAAACACATACATGACAAATGTGCAAGCCTGAGGTAGTTGCATCCAAAGCTTGACTTCACGACATCGTTTTGTCATAGTGGTGTTAGTGGTGTTTTAGAAATTAATAATAATATTTTTATCGTAAAAATAACGCATGTTCATTCCAGGAAATTTGGAGCATAGAGTAAAATCCACCTATAAGTTTATCATCTGAGGATGACTATAATAACTCTTTGGTACATTCCCTTCTAGCCTTTCTTCTGTGTGTATATATATAGACACGTATATATAGACACACACACATATACACACATATATAGTCTGTGACTATATATAAGATGGAAAAATACAGCCATATAGTTTATCTGTGTACATACATATCTATTATGTTGTTGTTGCTGGGTCCTGTCGAGTCCATTCTGATCCATAGCAACCCTATGTGACAGAGTAGAACTGCCCCATAGAGTTTTCTTAGCCATAGTCCTTATGGAAGCAGATCACCAGGTCTTTTCTCTGCAGAGCCACTGGGTGGACTCAAACCACTAACCTTTCAGTTAGCAGCTGTGTGCTTCAGTGTTGCACCATCAAGGCTCCTGTATCTATTATAAACACATATATTTCTCTTTTTAATTGATGGCTACACACTCACTATATATAGACATACATATATAAACATATCTATAGACAAATATACAGACATATATATATACACACACACACATATATACAGTAAGTCTCTAGGTTACGAATGTCCTGCTTACGGACAACTCAGACTTGCCCTTTAATGCTATGTAAATTTGCTCTCACTTTGAAACACTTGAACCAACCCCTACTTGCAACAAATTCTTCATCACAATCACTTTCACCTGCTGTATGTACAGCTTTTAAACCATCGAAAAGTCTTCAAGCCTTGTCTAGCACTAAAGTAAGACTAAATAAGAACTGTATGTACCTGTTCCAACATACCTACAAATTCAACTTAAAGACACACTTAGGAACGGATCTCGTTCATAACTGAGGGAATACCTGTATATGTACACTTTCCTATCTTTATTTTGGAGCCCTGGTGGCTCAGTGGTTAAGAGCTCGGCTGCTAACTAAAAGGTCAGCAGTTCAAATCCACCAGCTGCTCCTTGGAAACCCTATGGGGCAGTTCTACTCTGTCCTATAGGGTTGCTAGGAGTTAGAATAATATTTTATTAAGTAATATTATAGTTATAACAGGAACAATTTCCCATGTCCTTAATCATTAGGCATACTCATAGAACCTGATTTTTAATGACCACATACTATTCTGTCAGGTATTCACATGATAACTTTTTCAACTATTAGACATCTCCAAAAACTAATTCAAATTTTCTCTTTCTGCCGATGATGCTCCTTTAATCATCCTTATATTTAAGTCTTCGAATTACTAGGCTAAAGCATACAAGCATTTTTAAGACTTGTAATACATATTGCCAAATACTTTCCTCCAAATAAACCTTGTTCTCTTAGGATAAGAAATGTTCCTGGTTGAATATTACAGCATATTGCAACAGGGTCAATTTGGTACAAAACGTATAATCTCATAACTTTGTGAGGTGTGTTTAGTCCACTGAGGTAAATCAAAATGGAACTATTTTCCAGCTGACAATTGTAACTACGATGATCTCCTAGATTTTTAGATAGATTGTTTTAAGCACTATCTCAACCCCTTAAAAATGGCATTCATGTTTTACCTTGCATAGTTAATCAGTATTTTTCACTGAGATATATCTCCACTAATTACTTCTTAACATTATAATTTCCTGAATCCCCTCACTATCAGTATCTTTCACAAGAGCAGATAGTTTCATTAGAAGAAGGCCTTGGGAAATTCCCTTGTTCATTCTAATGCACAAAGGATTCTGGAACCACTGGAATAATCGTTACTGTCTTTTGGGAGACACTATAGTCACCCAGCTGTCACACACCAACCCTCGGGTCTCTTGGCGATACAAAGCAATCTAAAAATTAGGAAGTAAGTTTTATTGAATCTTTTAAAAACTTGTATTGATGGGATATGACTTTGTCCCTTGATTTTGTGGCTTAAAATTCATCTTTTGTATAAATACATGGTAGGCTGTTCCTCTGTGATTGATATGATCTTTATCAAGGACTCTAAAGCAGTTGACAGACTGCTGCTTAGTGTCCACGCGAGTCTGCACGGAGTGTGGATTTGAACCCACAGTCTCCTCATTTCCAACTCAGGCCAGCAGATGAGCCACTCTCCCCCGCCCTTTTTGTAGATCTATGCCCTTCTGTGGAAAGTTTGGTGGATAGAGACAGCTCAGGCGCTGAACTGGAACCCAAATCAATAAACGTTATAGGACTGGGTCCTCACAGGTTGGTAACCATTTAATTCCCCTGCTATTAATTTTTCCCTTCCAGACATGAGCTGGAGTACAGTGTGTGAATTTGTCAAACAACAGCTGCAGGTCACCCTTGAAGGTGCCTCAGTGGGCCAAAGGAGGGACCTTCTCACAAAGCACTGCTTAGTGGGTATTTATTTCAAAGAACAGGAAAGGACTCCTATTTTCTCTAATTGGTATTTATTGGCTGAAAGGAAGACTTCATGCCATTACATTTTTTTTTAAACTTCTTTATTAAGGATATTTTCAAACATTCACAAAAATCGAGAGAATAATATAAGAAACCTCCATATGCTTACCTTTTAACTTTTTAACTTCTTTTTTTCCCCACTATGCTTTTAATTTTAAGGATCCTGGTTGGTTTCTGGAAACAATAGGCCCCTTTTTGATATGGCAGTACAAAGATTAAAATGCTAAGAGCCTTTGTCGGGGTTTTCCTCATCTCAGTAAAAGATACCGCCAACCAATTTACTAAAACAAAAAAGCCTAGAGTCCTTATTGATTCCCCACATTTGACGTTTCAATCAGTCCTGTTTATACTACCTCCAAAGTTTATTTCATATCTGCCCACTTCATGTCACCTCTACAGCTTTCTCCCCAGTGTAAATCCTCATCCTCTTTTTTGTCTTGATGCCGGCAATGGCTTCTTAACTGGATTCCTTGTTACTGCTCTTGCCTCCCAGCCCCACCATGATCCACTCCCCTCTGAGCAATTAGAGCAATCAAGTCATCCCGCACCTCCCCACCAATCCGTGGTGGTCAGTATGATCTTTAAAAACATACATAGACCATGTTATTTCCATTCTCTTCATTTTTTAAAACCTTCCAATGCTTTCCTATTGCACTTAGAGTGCAAACTACTTGGCCTGCAGTCCGACCCAACCCCGACCCTGCCTATCTCTCAGAAGTGATTTTCTGTCTCTCTTCATCTTGCTCATTATGTTCCAACTACGCAAGCTTTCCTTCAGCTCCTCAAACATGCCAGCTCCTTCCCACCTCAGGGTCCTTGCACTTGTTTTGTACCCCAGATCTTTACTTGTTAGCTCCTTCCTGTCATCCAGGAATTAGCTCAAATATCACCTCCTTGGAAACCCTAGTGGTTAAGAGCTACGGCTGCTAACCAAAAGGTCGGCAGTTCGAATCCACCAGACACTCCTTGGAAACCCTATGGAGCAGTTCTACCCTGTCCTGTAGAGTCACTATGAGTAGAAATCAACCTGACGGCAGCGGGTTTGGTTTCTTTTTGGTTTATCACCTCCTTAAAAGCCTTCCCTTATCACCTGAACTAAACTAGCCCCCAAGACCCAGGACATTATTACTTATGAAATTGTCTTATTATCTTTCTACCCTACTATAATGGGATGAAAATACAATGGAAATATATTATGCCACTATGATTTCAACACTATGAAAGCAGAAACCTTTTCCTTATTCACCACTATATCATGTGCTTCTAGAACAGAGCTTGTAATAGGAACTCCATAGACATTTGTTAAATGAATAAATGAATGAATGGTTACAAGAAGAGGCAAATTTAGACTCTAATTCTAAGAGTCTTATGAGTAGCAACTACTTTTCTCAATGAGAAAGATAAACCTCTTAACAGAGAAAGCAGATTACAAAGCTCCTGGGGGCTTTGGTGGGTTGTGTGGAACCACTGAAAATGCTAGGGAGGAACTACTTCATACAGAAACAAAGTTAATACTGTAAGTCAGCAAAGACTTTGTTCCTGTTGGCAGGTGCCATCAAGTCGTTCCAACTCATAGCAGCCCTATATACAACAGAACAAAACCCTGCCTGGTCCTGCTCCATCCTCACAATCGTTATGTTTGAGCCTATTGTTGTAGCCACTGTGTCAATCCATCTCATTGAGGGTCTTTCTTTCTTTTTTTGCCATCCCTCTACCAGGCATGATCTCCTTTTCCAGAGACTAGTCCCTCCTGATAACATGTCCAAAGTATGTGAGACAAAGTCTCGCCACCCTCACTTCTAATGAGCGTTCTGGCTGTACTTCTGCCAAGACAGATTTTTTTGTTCTTCTGGCAGTCCATGGTATATTCAATATTCTTTGCCAAAAACATAATTCAAAGGCATCAATTCTTCTTCTGTCTTCCTTATTCGTTGTCCAGCTTTCGCAAGCATATGCGGCAATTGAAAATGCCATGGCTTGGGTCAGGCACACCTTAGTCCTCGAAGTGACATCTTTGCTTTTTAACACTTTAAAGAGGTCTTTTGCAGCAGATATTCCCAATGCAATACGTTGTTTGATTTCCTGACTGCTGCTTCCAAGGACGTTGGCTTTGGATCCAAGTAAAATGAAATTCTTTACAATGTCAGTCTTCACTCTCAATGTTGCTTATTGGCCCAGCTGTGAGGATTTTTGTTGTCTTTATGTTGAGGTGTAATCCATACTGAAGAACGTGGTCCTTGATCTTCATCAGTAAGTGCTTCAAGTCCTCTTCACTTTCAGCAAGCAAGGTTGTGTCATCTGCATATGGCAGGTTGTTAATGAGTCTTCTTCCAATCCTGGTGCCATGTTCTTCTTCATATAGTCCAGGTTCTCAGATTATTTGCTTAGCATACAGATTGAATAAGTATGGTGAAAAAGTACCACCCAGATGCACACCTTTCCAGATTTTAAACCATGAAGTATCCCCTTGTTCTGTTTGAACGACTCCCTCTTGATCTATATACAGGTTCCTCGTAAGTACCATTAAGTGTTCTGGAATTCCCATTCTCCATAATGATATCCATAATTTGTTATGATCCACACAGTTGAAGGCCTTAGCGTAGTCAATAAAACACAGGTAAACATCTTTCTGGTGGTCTCTGCTTTCAGCCATGATCCATCTGACATCAGCAGTGGTATCCCTTGTTCCATGTCTGCTTCTGAATTCAGCTTAAATTTCTGGCAGTTCCCTGTTGATGTACTACTACTGCAACCGCTTTTGAATGATCTTCAGCAGAATTTTACTTGCGTATGATATTGCAAAGACTTTAGAAAGACTCATTTACCCTCAGATAATGCCTTCTCCCTGCCTCCTTCTCTGCCTAATATCCCCACCATCGGACTGAAAAATTTGGATGAAACGTGTGTGCTCTATGGTCCCTTGAGTACAGAGGTCTTATCTACTACTTCTTAGTAACTTCCTGAGCTTTTAATGCAGATCTATCTTCACTGCACCTTCTCACTCCCTAACACCTGACGGTATTACTTCCACTTCCCAACGTTCTATAACATTGATCTCTCCAAGTTTCTACTGGTATCCTAATTCTCAATTCTAATGCCAAGGTTCAGCCTTCATTCTCTTTGGCTAACCGAAAGGTTGGAGGTTCGAGTCCACCCAGGAGCATCTTGGAAGAAAGACCTGGTGATCTACTTAGGAAAAAATCGGCCGTTGAAAACCCTATGGAGCAGTTTTACTCTGACACACACGAGGTTGTATGAGCTGCAGTCAACTTGAAAGCAACTGGTTCACCAACCCTGGAGGCACAGCAGTTAAGCACTCGGCTGGGAACCAAAAAGTTGGCAATTTGAACCTACTAGCCACTCCTTGGGAGAAAGACGTGGCAGTCTGCTTCTGTAAAGATGACAGCCTTGGAAACCTTATGGGGCAGTTCTGCTCTGTCCTATAGTTTCGCTATGAGTTAGAATCAACATCATTGCAATTTTTTCTTTTTTTTTTTTAAGGTGGGTGCTATTTTATCCCCATTTCACAGAGGAATCAGAAATTTAGGTCAAGAAGCCAGCACCTAAGAGAGCCAGGACCTGGACCCCTTCTAACTTTAAAACCTGTGCTCTTAACACACGATACTGTCTAGATGCCCAGCGCAATGCCTGCTTGTACAGGACACTTAATAAATGTTTGCAGATGCTGATAATACTCAACACCCAAAAAAGAAAGATGGAGAACAGTCAGTAAGTGCTGGTGATGCCCTCAGTATGAAGTACGGTGTGCAATGAGGCAAGAATGTGTTTGCCTCCTTGTTCTCAAGTTGAACGCGGCCTGGCCTCTGTCAGCGGAGTAACTGCTGTGGTTTAAAAGGCACTAGTTTCTGATGAAGAGTTCCCTGCCCCAGCACTCAGCAATAGGAGCACCTGTTCAGGAGCCCCAGAGGGAATGACTAGTGCTCTCTGTGTTCACGGGTTTGCTCTTGGGGAGGGCAGCTTTAGAGCAAAGCCATGCAGGGCTTGTCAGGGAGCCAAGGAGCAGACCAGCTGAAGCCGCTCTGCCAAGGAACATTTTGTCCAGGCTGTGTTGATGTTTAAGATTCCCAGAAAGAGAAAGAAACATTGAGTTGGAAGCCGAAGCAAGATTCACCAGGCTTATATAAGGCATTTCGCTTTTAGTTGTTATAAAAAATGAAAATGTGAAAGCAGAGGGAAATCTGCAGCTGCTCGGGGCTGTTCATACGGTAAGAGATCCCACCAGGCCCTCTTTATTGTTGCAGTTTTGGCAAATTATTTTCTTATCACACACAGCCTCCTCACTTCTGTTCCTGGATAAGCACTTAGGCTCGTAAAGCAGTGGGTCAGCCACAGTTGAGCATACAGCACATGGAACTGCTGACCGTGGGGAGCTCTGGAGCCCGCCCCTCCAAAAAGCAGCAACTGGAGTCAATAAAAAGCTGTCCCGGCCAGTCCATTAGCAAACCCGGGTCTGTGGCTCTGGTCGGCATCACCAGCCCCCTCGCAGAGCCTCACCTGGGCTGGGTGCTCTGCAAGGGCCAGGCTGGGACCACCTTCCTTGGGAGCCGTCTCAAGGGCAAGAGCAGGTGCATGAGTGGGCATTCAGCTGCCAGGGCTGGGCCGGCCACGGACAGAGAGGCCCATGTGCGCTGGACAAATGCTCTGGTATCTCCGGCATGGGCAGAAAGCATGCCGCTCCCATTATCCCGGCCCATTAGGAAAGCAATTGGAAAAAAAACATTTAGCAATTTGGACAGGAGTAAGGCTGCAGAATAGCTCGTTTCTCGGTGACAGCCTGCCACGTACAGATGAAAGGGAAGGCTTATAACAAATTTTCATTACCCCTAAATAAAAAAGCAACAGCAGGCAAAGCAAGGGCTTTGAGGCTGAGAGGTGGGGCCAGAAATCCACCCAGGAGACCACAAAGGAGCCTCAGCAAAACAAATCAATCAATCTCGCAGTCACTTCCACTTGTCGAGTGCCACTCATGCAAATGGCAATCAGGCCTGTCAGGCTGTCAGGCTTCGGCCTTCAGCTCCCTGCCTCACAACCATTCATTAAGTTCACCAGAATACAGTCGATGGGGCTCTCTTGCTCAACGCCCTTGCTCACAGTCCCCCGGCAGCCTGCAAGGCTTGGCGGAAAGCCCACCCCGAGCCTAGGAGGCAGCTACAGCACAATTTGGTAAAGTGAGGCAATTGGGGGGTTGCAAACAGCACCAGAGTCTTTGCATTTTGCTTTGCGTCCAGCTTTAGTTAGCACCAGATAGAAATCAAACCTCGGATTCTGAGGGGCAAAGGGCCCTCCAGGGCTCCCAGATGCTGGGGGCCGTGGTTTCTTCAGTGCCTATCGCCCCCAGTTCATGTTCCGCTGAGAGTCAAGGACACCCACCAGGCAAAGGCCCCAGATAAAACCCCCGCTCTGAACTTCCCACACAGGCCCCACAGCCCACTCTGGTTCTAATGAGTCTGGCTGCCCGCAGAGCTGTAGAATACATTCTGCCTTTGACCTTATTAGAAGACAAGTACACGAATACTGCCTTTTCCTGGCCTGGGTGTCTGTCCACAGGTATGCTCAGCATGTTCACCATTGCAGAGAAAAATGAATGGTGGTGGGTGGCTGCAGCCCGGATGTTGAATAAGACCGGGGCTGGAGTAAAGGTGTTTCCCGTCATACTACTTCTCAAAACCCCTGTCTTTCATTAGCAACAGCTTCAAAAGCAAACGTTATTAAACATCCGGGTTTGAGTGACATCCAAGACTGGAGAGAATGGACTAAATAGGATTCATAGAGACTTTGTATTGTTACCCTTTGGGATGGTTAGTGCTGACGGCTGAAGGACAGAGGCCGAGCACAGGCTCAAGAATTCCCCAAGCAGGGCCCTGGGGTTACTATTATCTCCTTGTATGAGATTAAACAGTAAAGAGGTTGCAAAGAAATAGGATACGTGTAACTGTGTATAAAAGCCGTTTTCGTTGTTTTAAGGTGACATATGTTAAATGTCAAGGCCGTGAGGCAAGCACGCAGGTAAGGATGGATTGTTCAGCGGAGAAGCCACCCCCGAGAGCGCAGCGATCAGAAAAGATCCACCTGGGCAGCAGCAGATATTTGTTGAGTCCCTTCTATGTGTCAAGCCCCTTAGATAAGTTATCTTTTTGAATGGTAACCTGAGGCGCAAAAAGCATTCTAACTTACCGGGGGCTCTAAAGCTAGGTAATGCAGAGGCAGGAGGAGCAGTGCGGTTTGACTAGGAGGCTGGCAGAGGACAAGCCACAAGACCCAAGGCACAGAGACAGAAAATCCAAGTCCACACTTAGTGCCTACTCTGTCCCAGGCACTGCCCAGTCACCAGGGAAACAAAGATGGAGGAGACACAGTAGTTTCCTTCAAGGAGCCTAAGACTAAGACACTACCAGAGGCCCCGCTACCATGGAGCACTGTTATGAATGAGAGAAGGTGTCACAGACGGAAGAGATGACAGCTGGAATGGGGGTCAGTGAGAGGCTGGTTTGATTGAGCACCTGCCAGAAATTTCTCTCTCTACACCCAAGGATCCCGCGTTAGTGGGAAGGGAACTGAGTATCAGCTTTTTTAATTTTCCTTGGTTTTTCAAGTCCAATAGAACACGGGTACTGGTCATGGGAGGAAACAAATGGGTGGTAAAATTAAGTTTAAGAATTCTTTGCAGCCACGTGCTACATCTTCGATAGGAAGATTGTACTACTCTTGTTCTTCATGAGGCTTACACTCTTGCGCAGATGAGTAGAGCACAAAGATGTAAGTCAACACATGAGCAAAGACTTAGAGTTTTTGTTTTGCAGGGTATAGGAGTCCCTGGGTGGTGCAAACGGTTAAGCGCTGGACTACTAACCAAAAGGTTGGTAGTTCAAACCCACCCAGAGACACCTTGGAAGAAAGGCCTGCCAGTCTACTTCTGAAAAATTACAGCCATTGAAAACCCTATAGAACACAGTTGTACGCTGACACAGATCAGGTAGCCATGAGTCAGAGGTGACCTGACAGCAACTGGTTGGTAGACTGCTTGATGGGGAATTTCAGAACTGAAGACTTCTTTCTTGCTACATTCACATCTGACATGGTATGCTTTGTTAATGGGCACTGGTTTTTGCCCAGGATAGAGAGAGAGAGCTTGGCATTAGTGATGCATTGGCCACCCGGAGAACATCTCTGACATTTTTACAAACAATCTGCAGAACTTGGACTTTAGAATAAACCATTCACTTGCACAGTCTATATCTATATGATGCCTATCCTCCTATTTTGAGGAATACTAAAAGGATTAATAAATTGAAGCTTGCAGAACACCTTGAGGTATGGGATCCAACAGTGCTCCATGGCTAAGTTAAAACTATATGCATAAAACCAAATATTCTGTGCTCTAATGTTTAATGTCTTGGAGAATTTTGTAAATAATTATAAGATGTGTGTAGTACCATTCTATTTGTTTGCAAAGCACTCCCACAGATTCTATCTCATTCCCTCCTCTTTGTTACCTAGACTAGGTGCCCACAAATAAGCAAATAAGCATCGTTTTGCTTATTTCAGGACCAGGGATACAACAGAGTTTCCCGTTGCCACATAGTTAATAAATGCAAAATTCAAACCCAGGATTCTTTAACACATAAAATAATTATTCTATTTTTTTTTAATGTTTTTACTACTCACCAGGTATTGTGCACCCGTTTTCTTTAATTCTCACGATAATCTGCCCAGTTAGTTATTATCATCCCTGACTCATGGATGAGAAATGGAAGCTCCGAGCCAGAAAGTGACTTGCCCAGCGTCACACAGCTCATAGTGGAGCCTGGGATATGTATGTTTTCCCCATGACCTCCCAAATGAAAGTTCTTAAAGAGCTAAGAGGCTGGCTACAGGGGAAATGAAAGCTGGACTTGGAGCCGTGGCGCTGAATTCCAGAACCTGCCCACTAAGTCCCCAAGCAAACATTTTCAATTGCTGAGCCTTTGTTTCTTCCTTGGTTAAATACACCCATAAACCAAGGGCTCCCCCGACCCACCTCCAAACACGTTGCCTCACAAATACTCCACAGTGTCTGCCTAGAAATCCCTTTTTACGCTGAAGTATTAGCAAATATTATGATCCACTCTGCCATTGTGCAACTCACCATTGAACAGAACTCTAATATCAAAGAAACAAGAAGAGTTACTTGGACAGAAAATTCTCTTCCAAGTAATGTGGGGCAAAAACCCTTTGAACTTTTCAAGAAACCACTCCACTTTTCGACTTCACATTGCTAAGAGACTCCACGCTTGAATGAAAGACAGAGCTGTGTCTAAAGCTGAAGGCTTCCACGGACAGGTAAGGGCTGCATCCATTAGACTGCTCTCACTTCAGCGGGGAGAGGTGGAAAAGGATGCCCCCACTCAACACTTACTTGTTTTCACTCTGTTGTAGTTGTTAGCGGCCATCAGGTTAGCCCTGACTCAGTGGCCCCACGCACAATATCATATCACTGTGACTCAAGGTTTTCATCGGCTGATTTTTCAGAAGTAGATTGCCAGATCTTTCTTTCTAGTCTGTCTTAGTCTGGACACTTGGCTGAAGCCTGTTCACCATGGGTGACCCTGCTGGTATTTGAAATACCGGTGACATAGCTTCTAGCATCACAGCAACATGCAAGCCACCACAGTATGACAAACTGATAGGTGGTAAGAAAGGCCATAGCAACAATTTAAACAAACATTTTGCAGTTTAGTGGGTGAAATAGGGATCTTTTTTATTTTGTATTTCTGTTTAGCGAGGTTAAACTTTTTCACGTTTGATAATCATTTATATTTCTTCCTTTATGAATTAAATTTTTAATGTTCTTTTCCCATTTTTATATTGAGTTTCTAAGTTTTTGAAAGAAATCTGAAAATATTTTCATAGCATTTACACTGTCTGTCATGTGTGCTGAAAATATTTTGCCAGACTATCGTTTGCCTTTCAGTTTTATTAATGGTATTTTTTTAATGCTGGGAACTGTGTAGTGTAGTCACTAGATGCCAGAACCAGATCGCCTGGGTTTGAATTCTGGCTCTAACTCTTACAAGCTGTGTAACCTGGGAAAGTTACTGAACTGCTCTGAGTCTCTGTTTTCTTATTGGTAAAATGGAGGTAATGATAGTAGTTAACGGGGAGGTGTGCTGTATTAAGTAAGTTAATGTCCGCACAGTGTGGAGAACAATGTTTGGCATATATTAGAGATACACGTTGTTGTTAGCTGCTGTCAAGTGTCGAGTCAGCCCCCTACTTATGGCAACCTTATGCACAATGCAACAAAATGCTGCCCCGTCTTCCATCATCCCCATGATCTGTTTCAGATAGGACTGTTGTGGTCCATAGTGTTTTCATTGGTTGGTTTTCAGAAGGAGATCTCCAGGCCTTTCTTCCTAGGCTGCCTTAGTCTGGAAACTCCACTGAAACCTGTTCAGCATCATAGCAATATGTAAGCCTCCACTGACGTTTGGATAGTGGCTGTGCACGAGGTGCGTTAGTCGGGAATCAAACCCTGGTCTCCTGCACGGGAGATGAGAATTCTACCACTGCTGCCCTGCTTGTTTTTGTGCAACATTATAAAGCATTTCACTGTGACATCGCTCTGTAATGGCTGTACTGAGAACACTGCTGTTCTGCCATATTTAGCCTAGGGAGTAGCTAGAAAAATCTGACTCTAAATGGATTTCTGGTCAGAAGAGAAGACTTCCATTAAAATTGCCTTGATTTCAGTTTTTCAAACTAGTATTTCTCCAAGTGTGGTCTGCAGATCATTTTGACAAGCATCAAAATGGGGTTCTAGACAAAAATGCAGACCCCTTGGTCCCATCGCAGTCCTACTGAATCAGAATCTCTAGAGTGGAGCCCCAGATTTAACAAGCTCCCCAGGTGATCCGGATGCACATCGACGCTTGTGAGCCGCCATTCTGAACAAATCAAACCATTCCCATATCCACAATGCTCCTTTTAAACAAGGGCTCTGGCCAGCTAAAATAATAAAATCAAATTTGTACTTATCCTGGGACACAAATTGCTCCCCAAGGAAAGCAGTTGGCAGATATTCCTGCTGACGAGTGGTGGCTGTGGCTACAGCGTTTTTTTCCAGGCAATGGACAATTCTTCCAGCCCAAAGGAAACTTAAAATAACATTGATGGTTTTCATGCAACAGGATGAACCTTTCAATTTAGCGTTTCCCAGAATCATATGGACTGCTTAATGCCATCAGAGCCAATGGTGTCATCCATAACCAAGCTGGGCTTTGATTTAACCTCCAACACCGTGTTTCAGAGAGTCAAAATGATATCACAGGACTGACTTCCACTTTGCTGTTTCTGGAAACTCTTGACTCACTTCACCTTTAAGCACAGGTGCCAGGCTGCTGACCTCTATCCTTCCCTATTCATTTCTTTCAGATCCTTTCTCACTAAGTGCTTTTCCAAACTAAGCCCTGACAAGCTGGCAAGTGTTTTATAAAACATGCAGTCCTTCAGAGCTTTATGGGAACACCAAATTCCAGAGCAGGGAGGAACAGCAAAGTAAACCGATTTGTAAATAAATACAAAAAATAATATAAACATGTATCAGTTTGATACAGGACAAGGCATGATTAAATATTTATTGTAGACACTGGTGAATTCTGGCTTCTGTTTAGTCAGGGGGCTGCGATCAAAGACACTTGGGATGCCCTTTTCCCTAAGCTCGCCCCTCTCGTTTCTGTCTGACCGGCACTTCTCTGCAGAGAAGGAGAACCTACTGGGGCATTTCTTGTTTACAACCAAATGCAAAGTTGCCTGCTGTGTAAATAGATGGAACTAAGAGACTAAGTGACACGATTCTCGATGCAAAAGACGTTAACCCTAAGTTTTCACAGCAATGCACTGGGATGCTCAGAGGCTAAAAGAAGCCTACAAAGCCCTTTGGAAAAAGTAGAGCAACTTTGTTCTACCAGTGCGATCTGATTCTGTACACTTCAGGTAAACCAGTGACTGGAGAGGGCACTTAGTGTCCATGGTAAAGAGCAAGAAGCCAGGCAGAAGCTGTAACGGTGTTGCATCAGGCAGATTAGATTCACCAAGGAAACTTGGCCAAATATGTTTACGGTGCTTCAAATTTTAATGCTATTCCTCCTTGTTTACAGTTAATAACGGGAGCCCCCTTTTTAAAGGTAATTGCTACATTTCGTCACTTGTTCATGTGGCTTGCACAGTTTGATATTTATGACTCTACCATTTTTCAAACAAATGGAAGTTCAAGGAGTCCACCCTCAGAAGCGTCTCATAGCAGCCCCTCCTGTTTTTCAACCTGTTTCTTTCCTCCATGGCCATTTACTCCCTCTGTGGTACTCAGAGTAATATAAATGGTTTCAATTACCTGCAAAACATGGAGCTATATCCTGTTGTTTTCCAGTTTTTCTGTCTGTGCTGTCCCAACCGCCATCTTCTGCAGTCTTTCTGATGAAAAATCCTGCCAAATCTCAAGGGGATAAGTAAAATAATGGGTTCTCTTCTGGCAAAAAGAAGAGCATGCTAGCAAAGCATGCAGTAGAGAGAGGGCACGGGGAGATTCGTTGCCCTCTCTGTCCGGCCTTCCATTAAGGCTACCTCAGCTGTGTTTGCCTAGGTTCTCTCTAACAGCCTGTTCACCCCATAGACAGGGAAGAATTGGATTCAGTGTGAATGAATGATAATGAGTCCATTGAAGCATTATAGAAAATGGGCCTCTAGTGGCACGAAAGAGTTAACGTCCCTCCCAAAGTTCTTAACTTACTATGGGGAGGTAGTTCACTTGGGAAGAACTGGGCTCCACAAACCCAAACTTTGATAGAAGATGTCAGCAAGACACAAAGTTAGAAAAAGGAGGGTAATTATTGTTTTTAGTCATGCTCGAGTACTTCACTCTGGTGGGTATTAACTGAGTCATTTCTAGTAGGCCAGAGAATGAAAACGGCAGACAATGAAAGAAGAGAGACCCAGAAGAAAGACACAGAGGAAGAGACACGGAGAGAAGAAAGAGCAAGTGACATGTATGGCATTTTTTTACTTGTCCTGACAGCATTTGAAATTTCTGAGTTGCAGAAATTGAATCCCCCATGTCTCAAAACCGCTCCAGGTGGTTGAAAACAGTCACCATCTGTCTCCCAGAGGAAGCTGCTCCTTGGCTTTTATCAACTACAGTAAACTCAATTTTAGAATATATTTGTTACCAGCATCAGAATTCTCTCCCTGGAATTTCGTTTTAAGGATCCATGTATCTCTATCTTTTGAAAGGTACAATAAAAGAACATACCTAAAAAAATTAAACAAAAAAACTTTTTGTGCGCTTAAACTTTATCTTTTATCTTCTAAATTTGACTGCCTGGATCCACATAAGATTGTTGTAAACTGGAAGCTCTTTGAGGGCAATAGTTTAATGGTAGTCTTTTATGCAGAATTTTATTAAAGTATTTGCTTGGTAGTAGGTAGGACATTTTATAACATGGTAAGTCAAAAAACAAAGTATTGCTTGATAATAAAACAGTAAGCAAGCATCTATATTCTCTTATTTATTTTTTCATATGTATTTATATATTTAAACTATCATATCTGTTCTAAAAATTTAGAATATGTAGATATACACAAAAAAGAAGAAATATCCTACCTAATTCCCACAGAATTGCATCAACCAGAGATAACTATTCTTAACATTTTTGGGGCTACATATTCATTATTTTTTTTAGACATATATCAATTCATTTTATTAAAATGAATCAACTTCTGCATACTACTTTGTCACAAGGTTTTTTTTTGCATTTAATAACATACTTTTTTTCATGGATCTCTTTCCATTTATTAATTATCAGGTAGAATCCTAAAAACTATTTTTAATGAATGCTTGTGCTCCATTATGTAGTTGCATCAAATATTATTTACCGAACATATTATTTGTGTTGGATCCAGTCATTTGTATTAGAAACAATGCTGAAATGGACATTCTCAGAGCTAAATCTTTGCATACATTCGTAATTATTTTCTAATTCTATACAATGTAATTGTTGGATCAAGGATTTTATATTGCCAACTTAATATCCTGAAAGCTCATGTCAATTTACTCTTCCGCCATCAGTGGGCACACATATATCTTCAAAGTAAACAGTCAAATAGTAGATTCCACCCCAAAAAAAGGTAATTTGATTTTTCTAACTCCAACACAGATTTGTGGTAGATAGTAACAATCATGGGAATATGAGCACAGAGATTTTTATCAGTTAAGTTGAAATGATGGTGAGGATAGATTTAGCATGCATTACTAATCAAATAGTCTTCTAAAAATGTAAATTTGGTCCTGGATCTGAGAATTGCTATAATCATAAGAATTGGCTAACTATAAACATAAGACAGATTACACCATTTTATAGTACAAATTTCTGAGACATAGAACAGAGAGATCTTATCTACAAGATGACATAAGGATCATACCAAGAAGAAAAAATCAAACTCAATCTTTCATTCACTAATTTGTTCGTTCTTTCTTTCAACATATATTGAGTGTCCTCTGTTTTCATTATACTGTACTAGGTTCTATGGAAGTCCAAATCTAATAGGAAATTCAAATCTCTTCTTATAATTGGCCATAGAATTTCCAGAGCAGTTCAAAAATTCAGGAGCTTCTAATATCTGTCCAAAATGGTGACTAATGATTAAAAAAAAAAAATTAGTAAAGCAAACAACTGACCAGTCAACTGATTTATTGGGCACCTATTATGCACCAAACCCAAAACCAAACCCAGCTGTCGAGTCTATTCTGATTCATAGTGACCCTACAGGTCAGAGTAGAACTGCCCCATAAGGTTTCCAAGGAGCAACTGGCGGATTTGAATAGCCAACCTTTTGGTTAGCAGCCAAGGTCTTAACCACTGCGCCACCACGGCTCCCCTATTAAGCACAAGCACAATAAAAAAAACTATAAGATGGTCTCTGCCCTTCAGTAAATTCAAAGACTTGACAATAAACTCACAAAAAATGTAAATGGACAGCTACTTTGGGGAAATACCTATTCAAATTCTATGCCCATTTTTTGATTGGGTTATTGGTCTTTTTGTTGCTGAGTCAGAGGAGCTCTTACATATTCTGGATATTAAACCCTTATCAGATATATGGTTACCAAATATTTTCTCCCATTCTGTAGATTGTCTCTTCACTTTCTTGATAAAATCCTTTGATGAACAAATGCTTTCAATTTTGATGAAGTCCAGTTTATCTATTTGGTCTTTTATTGCTCACGCTTTTTCTAAGAATCTGTTGTCAAAAACTAGGCCCTGAGGCATGATCCCTTTGTTTTGTTCTACCTCTATGTTTCATGGTTTTAGTTTTTGTATTTAGGTCATTGATCTAATTTCAGTTAATTTCCATGTTTGATGTGAGGTATGAATCCAACTTCATTCGTTTGCAGGTGGAGATCCAGTTGTCCCAGTACTAATTATTGAAGAGACTATTCTTTAACCCACAGAATGGATTTAGCACCCTTGTCAAAAATCAATAGACCATAGATGTATGGGTTTATTTCTAGACTCTCAATTCTATTCCATTGGTCTATATGTCCATCACCATACTGGCACCAGACTGTTTTAATTACTGTAGTGTTATAGTATGTTTTGAAATCAAGAAGTGTGAATCCTCCTGTTCTTCTTTTTCAATATTACTTTGGCTTTTTGGGGCCCCTTGCAGTTCCATATAAATTTGAGGCTCAGCTTTGCCATTTCTACAAAGAAGCCTGTTGGAATTTTGATAGAGATTGCATTGAATCTATAAATCACTTTGGGTAGTATTGACATCTTAATAATACTAAGTCTTTCAATCCAAGAACATGGGATGTCTTTCCTTATATTTAGATCTTCCTTCTTTCAGTATTGTTTTATAGTTTTCAGTTAAACTTATTCCTTGGTATTTTATTCTTTTAAATGCTTTTGTAAATGGGATTGTTTTCTCAATTTCATTGTCAGATTGCTCATTACTGCTGTATAGAAACCCAACAGATATTTCACAAAGAAGATATTCAAATGGCCAACAAGCACATGAAAAGATGCTCAATTCAACATAATCAGTCATTAGGGAAATGCACATCAAAACCACAATGAAATACCACTCCACAACCACTAGATTGCTATTATCAGAAAAATGGGAAACAACAAGTGTTGGCCAGGACGTAGAGAAACTGGAACCCTCATTTATTGCCAGTGATATTGCAAAATGGCATAGCCACTGCAGAAAATACCTTGCTTTTTCCTCAGAAAGTTAAACATAGATTCCCATATAACCCAGCAATTCCACTTATAACTATATACCCAAAATACTTCAAAGCAGTGACTCAAACAGATACTTGTATACCAATATTCATTGCAGCTTTGTTCACAATAGCCAGATGATGGAAAAAACACATGTCCATCAACAGATGAATGGATAAACAAAATGTGGTATATTCATTCCCATTCTGTTGCCATTGAGTCAATTCCAACTCAAAGCAACCCTATAGGACAGAGTAGAACTGCCCCACAGGGTTTCGGATGCTGCAAATCCTTATGAAAGCAAATTGCCACGTCTTTCTCCCTCGGAGAGCCTGGTGGCTTCAAATCACCGAACTTTCTATTAGGCAACTATAAAACCAAATGTTAATTTTAGTAATCCTTGTTGGGAATATTTTCAACATAACTATTAAAAGCCAGTTGTAGCCTTAAATATTAAAAGAAGGCAATTCTTCTCCTTTATAAATACATGCATTACATACAAATTTATATATTATTGTGCATTATGGTATTATGATTCATATATTGTGCACCTAAAGCTGGAGGATGTAAAGCCCTTATTAAATATCTTAAGTTTGAAAATGTTCTGATAATTTGAAGCAAATATTTCAGAGCTTCTCTAAATGGCTCAGAAGCATTTACAACTTGAGAAAGACTGCATCTTTCTGAAAGCATGAATTGTCTACTGTCTTTTTTTAATGAGAATTTAAGAATGTTTATTAAAAAAGAAATAAATTTTCCATTTCAGCTCATTTGGCTTCGTCTGCTATTAAATCCTACATATACCCAGGAGTTGTACTGATGTACTTAAATATTGTTTCTGTGTTGAGACTGCCTAATGAGGCAATTAGTGGAACTCCTCAGATAGCTGGACCAAACACTTTTCGGCAGGCAGAAGAGGTCCACTCAAGCAACAATGCAAAGTGCTTACACACCCTGCCACTTCTATTTGACAGTGTGTCTTAGAAAAGGCAAGTGGTAATTTTGGAAAGCAGAAACAACCTTGCACTTTGCCAAGATGGATAAAAGAGGAAATGAGGCCATCATGTCCGGAAACCATATAAAAGACAAAGCATTAGAGATGAGAATTTTCTCCTTCTTTCTCTCCAAATTACTGTCTTTGTGCCTTTTCTCTAATCCAAAGCTTTCCAAACTTCAGTGTTTCAAAACCACCTCTTTTTTGTTTGTGATGGTATTTGTTGTAGTCATTGTTGATTATTTACATGATCAAGGCTACATGTTATGATTATTTATTTTTATACATATTTAGGTGACAGTGGTGGTTCAGTGGTAAAATTTTCACCTTCCATGTGGAAGACCTGGCTCCAATGCCCAACCAATGCATCTCGTATGTAGCCACCAACCATCTGTCAGTGGAGGCTTGCATGTTGTTATGATGCTGAACAGGTTTCACTGGAGTGTCCAGACTAAGACAGGCTAGAAAGAAAGCCCTGGTGACCTGCTTCTGAAAAATCATCCAGTGAAAACCTTATGGATCACAACAGTCCAATCCCACTGGGCATGGGATTGCATTTTACTTAAATTTATGTACAGCTTCTACCAAAATTTATTTTTAAGGCAAACTATGTATCACTACTATATTTGGAGAACTAGAACCACTTGCCACAAACCAAAGATAACTATAAAAAGAAATGGGATGACAAGGAAAAAAAATTTTTTAAGTTCTGTTGCTATACTATCTCCTGTCAAAGCTTGGAGCCCGAGATATTCTCTCTTTGTTGCAGAGCGAGATTGGCAAGGGCTAGAGAGGTGTTAAGGTCATTCCAGCACCAGACACAGTCTTTCTCTTTGGTTTCACTACAAAGATCAAAAGGGAATTGAAAAGTATGATGATTTATTTGTCTTTATTTAACAAATACATATCCAGCATGCACCAGGCACCAGGCATTTGTTCTAAGTAATTTAGAACTGTTCACTGGTTTAATCTTCATAACAACCCTATAAGGTATTACTATTATTATCCTCATTTTATAGATGAGGAAAATGAGGCACAAAAATATGAGGCAAAATTTATCCAAGGTCACACAGTAAAACGTGGCATTGCCTGATTCAAACCCAGGTATTTTCATTGGATTCTGGGCTCTCAGCACCTCCCCAGGCTGCCTCTCTGAGGTTGTAAGTTGGTGCTCTTTAAGGTCCTGTTCACACATGCCACCTAAAACCACCAGCCCACACTGGGGTGCACATCCCACACTATGCCTGTTGCTATGATGTCCTCAAACCCCACCTCCCTGGCAAAGCTTCCTCTATGGCCCAGACTTCTATGATGACTTTTCTCACTGACCCTCTAAAGTGTTTACTGTTTCTCTCTTTGGGTTTTAGTATTGACAAGCTTGAATGGTTATTTGAAGTTTTAATGTGTATTCTTTCTCCTCTGCTAGATTTTAAGTCCTTTAGAGGAAGAGAATACTTCATATCTCTTTGAATCAAACATTAAACCTAATAGGAACTTTATAAATGATTTAATGATAACCATTGTACCTATATATAGACCAGTGTTTCTAGACAAGTAATGAGATATTAAAAA
Source organism: Dugong dugon (assembly GCA_030035585.1). NCBI lineage: Eukaryota > Metazoa > Chordata > Mammalia > Sirenia > Dugongidae > Dugong > Dugong dugon. The sequence continues at coordinate 61,236,035 of CM057466.1, forward strand.
AACTGTAAGAATAAATTTTCACAAAAGAAAATGCAATTTCCAGAGAAGATGAAGGTGAAGACAGAGGGTCATGGAATACATGTAACAAGATATTGCCTCCTAAATATTTTGTATATGAGAGAAACTAATAAACGAGCTATTGTTTAGAACTGACTATATGGCAAGCACTACTATGCTATTTTGCAAAAGAGAAAATGGAGCATTAAGAAAGGGTAAATTGCCCAATATTGTATAATTCAATGAGAGTTGAGATCAGAACTCTGTGCTACCTGAATTCAAAGACTACATTTCGTAAGTATGTGACCTTCACAAGGGAGGAGGGATCAATTGTGACTTTATCTATGAGAAAATCTAAAAGTGGCATCATATATGATTTTTTCAGTGGGATACATTGACTGGAATTATTTTAAAATAAATTGTATATGGCAAAACCACTGAAGGAGTATTAAAGATTGAACTGATTCAAAATGGAGCAAAAGAGTTGGGATGGAGTACAATATCTGTCTTTTTTCTCTGACTTCCTCCAGACCCACATTTACAATCAGTCACCTAGATATCCTGTAACTCAAACAACCATTACTGGTTTACTGAAAGTTGGACTTGCTAAGATGCAACAGAAATCACTTTTATTCTTACACTGCACCATATCTGCAAACCCATTCTACCAACGTTTCCCTCCCTACCCCTTGTTGAAATCTTGGGCAAGTCATATAGCTTTTCTCATCACTGTCAGATATTATTGAACAGTCTCAATTTTCAGATAATAAAAATTCCAATACAGTCTAATTTGAAAACTCCAAATTTCAATCCAATGTACATCACCCCTCCACCAGCTTAGGTCCAATGCAGGCCAGGGAGTCTGCATTGAGAGAGGGGACATGAATGATTCCATCCACCTGTCCCCATTTCCCACCTTGTTTTTCCACTGGTCCACCTCTCATTACGCTGCCTCTGACTCCCACAGGATTGGAACAGTGGGCAGGACAGAGGTGAAGGGATTGAAAAGGTCTTATTTGACCTTCGGTGTCTGTGATGGTGGGATGTCTTCTGTATTCTTTGCAAACCCTCCACCATTGCTGAGGTTCTCCCACCTCAGTGCTTCCTTCAGTGAGCTGCTTACGATTCCCCCTCAGCCCTTGGCTTGCAGTGGTTCCGCAGCCACACATATACCCCATTCCTATTTAGGGTCACCTTGCCCCTCCTGACAGTCCTCTTAACTTAAAAGCAATCATGATGGACTCCCTTCCACAGGGTCTTCTTCTAGATTATGGAAAATACCATGGAGCTTTGAAAGGTTAGCAAGCCAGCTACACTTTAACTTTCTTAGGCACTCCAGACTTCCATCTCCCAAATTGCAGAGGGGCATACTTATTAAACTCTCCAAATTGTTCTGTTGAAGTCCTCCTCATTTGACTTAAGGTGAGGACAGGGCACCTTCCCACTCCCTCACAGGGGAGACACAGCAAACTGCTGACTCTCTGCAAAGAAATCACCTCTCCAAACTCTGGATGAATTCAGAGCCTTGGACAAAGTTCAACATCCATTTATGATAAAAACGCTCAGCAAACTAGGAATAGAAAGGAGCTTCCTCAAACTTATAAAATGCATCTATAAAAAAAAAATCCTAGGAGTCCAGCAAGATGGCGCTCTAGGCAAAAGCACCACGCTGTCCCTCCACAGCAAAGATCCGAAAAACTAAGCCAAACAGAGAATCAACAATCCTGAAACCCTAGAACATCAAATGAAGAGATAAAGAACTCAGCCAAACACCAAACGGAGTGAGAATACTGAAAGAGAACGGAGAGCGAGGAGAGATTCATGCAGAGGTCCCCCACCAGCTAATGCAGCACGGATCCACCATCTTGGACTCCTATCGGGGGCCAGCAAACAGGAGAGCAGCCTCGCAGAGCATCCAGTGGGAGACAAAACAGCCAGTAATTTGCGGTGTGCGCTTTCCCACCCTCCACCCCTCTTCGCCCCGGCTGGGGCTCCCCTGCTTCCCGTGGCCAGGGTCCCTGGGCCGGGAGGCACCAGTTGCTTGGATTCAGTGTGCCCAGACCGGCGGTTCTCCGGGTGCCGTTTGTTGGCTGCTGGTGTTGCTTGTTCTGCCTCCTCCCCCTCCTTTTGCTCGGGTGCCTAGTTCCAAGCGCCGTGTTTGCTCTTCCCTGCGGGGCTGTGGGGCTGCGTTCGGGCGTATGGCTGCTTCCAGGTCTGGGCTGCCGTGCGGGTGAGATCCTGGGGCCTTTGTTCATTTGCCCCTCTGCTTCCCGTAGCCACGGTCTCTTGACCCAGGACTGCCGGCTGCTTGGATTGCGTGCGTCTGTGTGGGCTGCTCTCTGGGTGCCAGTTGTTGGCTGCTGGAGTTTCTTTTTCTGCTTCTTTTGGTTTCTCGCTTGCCTCTCACTGCCTCCCCCTTCTTTTGCTTGGGTGCCTGGTTCCGAGGGCCAACTTTACCGTTTCCTGCGGGACTGTGGGGCTGCGTTCAGGTGTGTGGCTGCTTCCAGATCTGGGCTGCCGCACTGGTGAGATCCCGGGGCTTTTGTTCATTTGCTCCTCTGCTTCCCATGGCCACAGTCTCTTCACTGGGGTCTGCTGGCTGCTTGGATTCCGCACGCCCGGGCGACGGCTCTCTGGGTGCCGTTTGCTAGCAGCTGGTGCTGCTTTTTTTTTTTTTTTCCCTCCTGCTTCTTTTGGTTTCTTGCTTGCCTCTCACCACCTCCCCCTCCTTTCATTTGGGTGCCTGGCTCCGTGCACCCTCTTTGCTCCTTTCTGAAGGTCCCCAGAGCGCAGGCAATTTGTGATATACACTTTCCCACTCTCCACCCTTCTTCACTCACATTCGGCCTCCTCTGTTTCCCATGGACACAGTCTCTTGTCCAGAAAAACCAGCCCGCACTGGCTGGCTCTCTGAGTGCCATTCGTTGACTGCTGGTGTTGCTTTTTTTTATTTTATTTTATTTTTTTTCTTTTTTGATTAGTTTTCTTTTCTTTTCCCCTCTTTCCCTTTTGTCTTTCTTCATTGCTCAATTTCTTGTCTCTCTATCTCTTCCTTCTCTTTCTAATCCCTGAATACCAGACGTTGTATGCCTCTGCGCCTTCTGGCCAGGCTGTGCTGTGAAACCTGAGACTGACTTCCCCAAACCCCATAGCTACATCGGTGGGATCTCTGGGAACTTTTCAGTTCTTTAACTTTTCTGATTTTTATTTGTTCATTCTTTCCTTTTCTTTCTCTTCCCCCTTCTGGTTTTCTCCATCCCATAGTCTCTCATCTGTCCATTCCAACGGCAAGCTCCCCTAGCATTCTTTTATGTTTGTATGTTTTTTCACTCCTGCTCCTCTCTCCTCTCTCCCATATCCAGCTTAGCTTCACACATAACCATCTCCCCGCTGCATCCTGCCTACCTTCACCGTGCACTTGACATCACACCTCCAAGCTGTGCAGGCACGGCCTATTGGAACCTGCCGAGCACTAACTACCGACTGTCCTGGTGGCTGCGGTGAGTGCCACAAACAGCCCGTCCCAGTGGCTCCTCTTCCTCTAGACCTGCCCAGCTGTACCACAAGGACGAAACAAAAAAATCTACAATCAATAAATGAGAAAAATACCTACTGAATGCCCCCAAAACAGCAAACAATATCAAAACATTTACAAAAACAAGACAAGATGGCTCCAATAGGTGTTCAAATTAAAACATCAGATAACTCTCCTGTGGAAGAAAATGCACTAGAAGTACCTGATAGGGAACTCAAATCACTAATACTCGGAATTTTCCAAGAACTGAGGCAAAAAGCTGACAAACATGAGGAAAAAATAGACAAATTTATGGAAAATACAGACAAAAAATTGGAAGAATTCAGGAAGATGGTGCAGGAACAAAATGCCAAAATAAATTCACAACTCAAAATTATACAAAAACAACAATTAGAAATCCAAAAGATAAACAACAAGATTTCAGAAATGGACGGTGTCATAGAAGGGCTGAGAAGTAGATTTGAAACCGTGGAAGACAGGATCAGTGGAACTGAAGACAAACACTTGGATACAACTCTGTTTCAGGAAAACTCAGAAAAAAGAACAAAGAAAAATGAAGAGACACTGAGAGCTATGTAGGACACAATTAAAAGCAAAAATTTACGAGTGATTGGCATCCCAGAACAGGGGGAGAAAACAGAAAACACAGAGAGGATCATTGAGGAACTGCTGACAGAAAACTTTCCCAATATCATGAAAGACGAAAAGCTGGCCATCCTAGAAGCTCAACGAACCCCATATAGAAGAGATCCCAAAAGAAAATCACCAAGACATATCATATTCACACTCGCCAAAACTAAAGACAAACAAAGAATCCTGAGAGCAGCTCGTGAAAAACAAGAAGTCACATATAGAGGAGAAACAATAAGACTAAGCTCAGATTATTCTGCAGAAACCATGCCGGCAAGAAAGCAGTGGGAGACATATATAAAATCTTGAAAGAAAAAAATTGTCAGCCAAAAATAATATATCCTGCAAAACTCTCATTCAAATTTGATGGTGAAATTAGGTCATTTCCAGATAAACAGAAATTAAGGGAATATGCAAAAGTCAAACCAAATTTACAAGAATTATTAAAGGGAGTTCTTTGATCTGAGGACAAACAGCTTCAGCCCTCAGGCAGGACCTAGGACACAGGATCATACGAACCAGATAATATTCTAGGAAATGAACTCTCGAGGACTATCCAAAACCAAAAGGAATACAACAGGGAATCAGAGCAATCAATCAAAGGATGACAACAACATCAAAACAATGAAAGAGGGAATAAACGGCATAGGTATAGAACCTTCTAATGGAGAGGAAGGCAAGGTGATACCAAGTAATGGTAGACTGCTTCAAACTTATGAAGATAAGGGTAAAATTCATGGTAACCACAAAGAAAGTTAACAAACATACTCATAAAAATAAAGACGAAAAACATAGAGTCTCAGCAAAAACAAAACCTACAGAAACAAAAGAAATGAACACAAAATCCACAAGCAAAAGTAACTCAGCACAAGAGAATAAGAAGAACAAAGAAAACTTCAGCACCACAAAAAAAAGCACTACAAAATGACAGCAACAAACTTCCATCTATCAATAATTACACTGAACGTAAATGGACTCAATGCACCCATAAAGAGACGGAGAGTTGCAGAATGGATAAGAAAATAGGATCTCTCAATATGCTGTCTAAAAGAGACACACCTTAGAAACAAAGATGTGAATTTATTAAAAATCAAAGGTTGGAAAAAAATATATCAAGCTAACAACTACCAAAAAAGAGCAGGAGTGGCAATTCTAATCTCAGATAAAATAGACTTTAAAACAAAATCTACCATAAAAGACAAGGAAGGGCACTATATAATGATTAAGGGGACGATCCATCATGAAGACATAAACATAATAAACATCTACACACCCAGTGACAGGGCTTCAAAATACATAAAAAAAAAACTTTAACAGCACTGAAAAGAGAAATTGACAGTTCCACAATAATAGTTGGAGACTTCAACACACCACTCTCAGTAAAGGACAGAAAAACTAAGATGAAACTCAGCAAAGATACAGAAAACCTAAAGGACACAATCAGCCAACTGGACCTCATAGACATATATAGAACAATCCATCCAACAGCTGCAAAGTACACATTCTTTTCTAATGCACATGGAACGTTCTCCAGAATAGACCACATCTTAGGCCATGGAGCAATCCTCAACAAGATCCAAAACGTTGAGATAATTCACAGTATCTTCTCTGACCACAGTGCCATCAAAGTAGAAATTAACACTAGAAAGAGCAAGGAAAAAAAATCAGCTACATGGAAACTGAATAATACTCTGCTTACACATCAACGGGTAATAGAAAAAATCAGAGATGGAATCAAAAAATTCATAGAATCAAATGAAAATGAAAACACATCATCTCAAAACCTTTGCGACACAGCAAAGGCAGTCCTCAGAGGACAATTTATAGCAATAGATGCACATATCAAAAAAGAAGAAAGGGACAAAGTCAAAACATTAACTACAGAACTCAAACAAATAGAAAGAGAACAGAAAAAAAAGCCTACAACCACCGGAAGAAAGGAAATAGTAAAGATCAGAGCAGAAATAAATGAAATACAGAACAGAAAAACAATAGAAAAAATCAACAAAACCAAAAGTTGGTTCTTTGAAAGAATCAACAAAATCGACAAACCACCGGCCAGACTGACAAAAGAAAAACAGCAGAGGACACAAATAACCCAAATAAGAAATGAAATGGGGGCCATTACAACAGACCCAACCAAAATAAAAAGGATTATAACAGAATATTATGAAAAACTATATTCCAACAAATTTGAAAACCTAGAGGAAATGGATAAATTTCTAGAAACACATGGCCTACCCAAACTACAACAAAATGATATTGAAAATCTGAACAGACCCATAACAAGAGAAGAGATTGAAAAAGTAATAAAAAAAACTCCCAACCAAAAAAAGCCCTGGCCCAGATGGCTTCACTGGAAAATTCTACAAAACTTTTACCGAAGAGCTTGTACCAGTTCTACTCAAGCTATTTCAGAGCATAGAAGAGGAAGCAACACTTCCAAATTCATTCTATGAAGCCAGCATAACGCTGATACCAAAACCAGGGAAAGACATCACAAAAAAAGAAAATTACAGACCAATATCTCTCATGAATATAGATGCAAAAATTCTGAACAAAATTCTAGCCAATAGAACTCAGTATCACAGCAAAAAAATAATACACCACGACCAAGTAGGATTCATACCAGGTATGCAAGGATGGTTCAACACTAGAAAATCCATCAACATAATCCACCACATAAATAAAAGGAAAGAAAAAAATCACATGATCATCTCAATTGACGTGGAAAAGGCATTTGACAAAGTCCAACTCCCATTCCTGTTAAAAGCTCTCAATAAAACAAGTATAGAAGGGAAATTTCTCAACATAATAAAGGGCATCTATACAAAACCAGCAGCCAACATCGTTCTTAATGGAGAGAGGCTGAAAACATTCCCCTTGAAAACAGGAACAAGACAAGGATGCCCTTTATCACCACTCCTATTTAACATTGTACTGGAAGTTCTAGCTAGAGCAATAAGGCAAGAGAAAGAAATAAAGGGTATCCAAATTGGTAATGAAGAAGTTAAGCTGTCCCTATTTGCAGATGATATGATACTATACATAGAAAACCCTAAAGACTCCACGAGAAATCTACTGGAACTAATAGAAAGATTCAGTAGAGTAGCAGGTTACAAGATAAACATTCAAAAATCAGTTGGATTCCTATACACCAGTAAAGAGAACGATGAAAAGGAAATCAGGAAATCAATACCATTTTCAATAGCCCCTAAAAAGATAAAATACTTAGGAATAAATCTGACCAGGAATATAAAAGACCTATACAAAGAAAACTACAAAACACTGCTGCATGAAACCCAAAGGGACCTACATAAATGGAAAAACATACCATGCTCATGGATAGGCAGACTCAACATTGTGAAAATGGCAATTTTACCCAAAGCAATTTACAAATACAATGCAATCCCGATCCAAATACCAGCAACATTCTTCAAAGAGATGGAAAAACTAATTATTAACTTTATATGGAAAGGGAAGAAGCCCTGAATAAGTAAAGCACTACTGAAGAAGAAGAATGAAGTTGGAGGACTCACACTACCTGACTTCAGAACCTACTATACAGCTACAGTAGTCAAAACAGCCTGGTACTGGTATAACGACAGATACATTGACCAATGGAACAGAACTGAGAATCCAGATGTAAATCCATCCATCTGCGGTAACCTGATTTTCGACAAGGGCCCAAAGTCCATCAAATGGGGAAAAGACAGTCTTTTTAACAAATGGTGCTGGCAAAACTGGATATCCATTTGCAGAAAAATGAAACAAGACCCATACCTCACACCGTATACAAAAACTACTTCAAAATGGATCAAAGACCTGAATATAAAGCCTAAAACTATATAGTTCATAGAAGAAAAAATAGGACCAACATTTCAGGCCTTAATACATGGCATTAACAGGATAAAAAACCATAACCATCAACACACAAAACCCAACAGATAAACTAGATAACTGGGATCGTCTAAATATGCTCTTCAAAAGACTTCACTAAAAGAGTCAAAAGAGAACCTACAGACTGGGAAAAAATTTTTGGACAGTACAAGTCAGACAAAGGTCTAATCTCCATAATCTACAAGAAAATCCAACACTTCTACAACAAAAAGACAAACAATCCTATCAAAAAATGGGCAAAGGAAATGAACAGACACTTCACCAAAGAAGACATTCAAATGGCCAACAGACACATGAGGAAATGCTCGTGTTCACTAGCCATTAGAGAAATGCAAATTAAAACCACAATGAGATACCGTCTCACCCCGGCATTATTAGCACGAATCAAAAATACTGGAAATAACAAATGTTGGAGGGGCTGTGGGGAGCTCGGAACTCTTATGCACTGCTGGTGGGAATGCAAAATGATACAACCATTTTGGAAAATGATATGGCATTTCCTCAGAAAGCTAGAAATAGACATACCATTCGATCCAGCAATCCCACTCCTAGGAATAGATCCTAGAGAAATAAGAGTCGTCACTCGAATAGACATATGCACACCTATGTTCATGGCAGCATTGTTCACAATAGCAAAACGATGGAAACAACGTAGGTGCCCATCAACAGATGAATGGATAAACATACACACAATGGAGTACTATGCATCGAGAAAGAACAACAATGAATCTGTGAACCATCGCATAACATGGATGAAACTGGAGGACATTATGCTGAGTGAAATAAGTCAATCACAAAAGGACACATGTTGTTTGAGACCTCTATTGTAAAAACCCATGAAAAAGTTCACACACAAAATGTAACAATCCTTGTTGGTTACCAGGGATGGGAGGGGAGGGGGGGAAATACTAAATAGGCAATAGATAAGTCATATCTTGGGTGAAAGGTGAGACAGTACACAATACAAGGGAAACTAACACAACCTGCTCCAGGAAAGGTCATGGAGGCCCCATGGACACATCCAAACTCCCCGAGGGACTGAGATGCTGGACGGAGGGCTATGGGGACCATGGTCTCGGGGAACATCTAGCCCAATTGGCATGACACTTCTTATAAAGATAATGCTCTACATTCTACCTTGGTGAGTAGTGTCTGGGGTCTTAAAAGCCTGTGAGCAGCCATCTAAGATACTACACTGGTCTCATCCCTTCAGAAGCAAGGGAGAATGAAGAGAACAGGATACAAGGAAAAGATTAGTCCAAAGGAGTAATTGTCCACAGCTACCAAGACCTCCACCGGACTGAGTCCAGTACAGCTAGATGGTGTCCGACTACCACCGCTGACTGCTCTGACCAGGATCACAACAGAGGTTTCTGGACAGAGGTGGAGAAGGATGTAGAGCATAATTCTAACTCACAAAAAAAAAAAAAAAAAAAAAAGACCAGATTTACTGGCCTAAAGGAGACTGGAGAAACCTCAAGAGTATGGCCCCAAGACACCCTTTTAGATCAGTGGTGAAGTTACCTTCGAGGTTCACTGGTCAGCCAGGGAGTGGACAGCCCAGTAAAACCAAATGAGACTAACGAGGCACAGGAGTCCAGTGACAAGGGCCAGAAGGCAGAAGGGGAGTAGGAAGCTGATGGTAGGGAACACAAGGTTGAGTAAGGATACTGTTGATGTGTTGTGAGATTGTTAACCATTGTCATAGGGTAACATTTGTAGTAACTGTTAAATGGGAGGCTATTTTGTCCTGTAAGCCTTCATCTGAAGTGAGAATAACAGCACAATTAGAAGAGCGTAGTCAATGTTACTTAAATGTGTACGTAAAAAGTTTTGAAATGGTTTATCTTTGGCTATGTGTATTTTCACCAAAAAAGAAAAAAAAAAAGTTGAGAAGTTAGAGGGTTAAAATGTTGTGGGGTTGTTAACCAAAGTCATAAAACAGCATGTGTACTACTGTTACATGAGAAACTGTTTGTTCTGTAAGCCTTCACCTGAAGTACAATAGAATATTTTAAATAAAAAAAAAATCCTAGCATAATACTTAATGGAGAATAACTGAATGCCAGGCAAAGATGTCTGGTCTTACCACTCTTATATAACATGGTACTGGAAGTCTTAGCCAGTACGACAAGGTAAGAAAAGGAAATGAAAATCATACAGATTAGAAAGTAAAGCTGACATTGTCTACTTGCAGACAACCCAGAATTTACCCAAAAACTCGTAGAATCAATAAGTACATTTAGCAGAGGTGCAGAAAACAAGCTTAACACACAAAAAGTTAATCATATTTCTGCATACCAGCAATGAACAATTGAAAACCAAAATTGAAAACACAATACCATTTACAGTCACTCCCCCAAAAAGTAAATAAAGCCCTTGGGTATAAATCTAACAAAATACGCACAAGATATGTATGCTGAAAACTTCAAAATAGTAATGAAAGAATCAAAGAAGACCTGGACAAGACATGCTACGTTCGTGGATTTGAAAACACAACAAATTGATTTATAGGTTTGATGCAATTTCTATCAAAATATTAGGAAGATTCTCTTTAGACATTTTAAAAAAACCTGAACCCATTGCCCTCGAGTCAGTTCTGACTCATAGCGACCCTGTGGGACAGAGTAGAACTACCCATAGGGTTTCCAAGGAGCAGCTGATGGATTTGAACTGCCTACCTTTTGTTTAGCAGCTGATTTCTTAACCACTGTGTTACCAGGGCTCCTTTTTAGACATACATAAGCTAATTCTAAAATTTATATGGAAAGGCAAAGGATAGCCAAAACAATTTTGAAAAAGTAGAATAAAGTTGGAAGAATTACACAACCTGATTTGAGATGTACTATATAGCTACAGTAATCAAGACGTGTATTGGCAGAGGGCTAGAAGCATAGATTAATGGAACAGAATATAGAATCCAGAAATAAATCCTAACAAGTATAGTCAACTAATTTTTTTACAGTGGTGCAAAAGCAACTCGATAGAGGAAGGATAGTCTCTTCAACAAGTGGGGTTGGAATATTTGGACTTCATAGTCAAAAAAGAAAAGAAAACATCCTCAACTTAAATCTCACATCTAATACAAAAAGGAACTTAAAATGATTCCTAGATTCAAATGTAAAACATACCACTATAAAACTTTTAGATGAAAACATAGGAAACAATCTTTACTGCTTAGGGTTAGGCAACCAGTTCTTAGATATGACATCAAAGGCACAATTCATAACAGCAAAATTAACAAATTGAACTTAATCAAAACTTAAAACTTTCACTCTGTGAAATACCTTGTTAAGAGACTAAAAAGGTAAACCACAGACTAGGAAAAATATTTGCAAATCACATACTTGACGAAAGACTCATATCTAGAATACATAGAGAACTCTATAAACTCAGTGTAAGAAAACAAATAATCCAATTAGAAAATGAATGAAAGGCTTAAACAGACATTTCACCAAAAAAGATACACGGATGGTAAATATGCACATGAAAAAATAACAGTATCATTAGTCATCAGGGAATTGCCAATCAAAACCACAATGAGATACCACTGTACACATATTAGAACAGCTAAAATAAAAAATACTGTCAATATCAGATGTTAGTAATAACGTAGAGAAACTGGATCTCTTACGCATTATTGGTGGTAACGTAAAATGGTACAGCTACTCTGGGAAGAGTTTCATAGTTTCTTATAAGATAAACTTACTTAAAACATACACTTACCATATGACTCAACAATCACACTCCTGGGTATTTATCCTACAGAAATTAAAACTTCTGTTCATACAAAAACCTGTGCACATGCGTTCATAGTGACTTTATTTGTAATAGCCAAAAACTAGAAACAAGCCAATTGTGCTTCAGTGGGTGAATGGATAAGCAAAGCATGGCACAACTGTATAACAGAACACTATTCAGAAATAAAAAAGAACCAACTGGTGATACATGCAACACACTGGTTAAATCTAAAGGCAGTTATGCTGAGTGAAAAAGGCCAATTTCAAAGGGCTACATACTGTATAATGCCATTTTTATAACAATCTGAAAGAGACAAAGTTACATGATGGAGATCAGTGGTGACAGTGCTTGGAACTAGGAAGAAAGTGTGACTATTAAAAGGTAATGAAGAAGGAGTTTGTTTGTAATGATGGACAGTTTCGTATCTTGATTTTGATGCTGGTTACTCAAATCTACACACATGACAAAACGTCATAGAGCTACGCGCCAGAGAGAGAGAGGCTGAGGATAAGGCCTGTGTCTAAGTGAACAATCTTGTACCAACATCAATTTCTTGGTTTTGACAATGTACTATTGTTATGTAAGATATTATTTTGGGGGGATTCTGTGTAAAGGTCCATAAAGACTCTGCATTATTTTTGTACCTTCTTGTGAGTCTTCACTTCAAAATAATAATCTACTGAGCACTCACACACACAACACAAACATCACCTTGTCCCTTCCCTGTTGTAATGACTCTGTTTTGCAAAACTGAATTTAGACTATGCTACTTAGCATGATATTCAAACCCTTAAAGTGTCTTTCAAACCTACATTTCCCATCCCATCTTCTACCATTCCTGCTCCACTCCCCTCACATTCAAGGAGTACTCTTTCCCAAATAACATGTTTTTCGTGCAGCTGTATAACTTGGCACCAATTATCCCTTCTCTTCTACTTCCCTTGACAAGCTCCTCTGCATCCTTCATGCGTGTAGGGGACAATCCACCTTCTTCTTCTCTCCCCATGTTCCCGCTTCTGTCCAAAGAGGAGAAAATACCTAGACATTTTGAATATGGCACAGCCACCTTTCTCTTCATTATCGATTTTCTCCTCCTCAAAGGTGGAAGGGGGAGGTAGTAGCTAATTCGAGTGGGAAGAGCCTAATATCCACAAGGCCTCTTTTTGTTCGTGGATGGGGGTTCCTTTGTCTCAAATTAGACATCTTTGGATGTCTTCCAAAACAAAGACATTTCCCTTTTCTTCCCTTCCCCTCTCATTTCACACGTTTTACATGACAGCAGCATTTACTCTGTTCGGATCAATTTTGGGGTATAAATCCAAACAGCCAGGAACCCAGAAAGAGGTGGTAGAATTTGGACAGTATGCCAGACCCTGAATCTCTAACAGAGACTCGGTGAATGCCCCCTCCTCTGTGAAACCTTCCCAGGCCTCCCGCCACTAGTCAGTCACCCCGCATTCTGTAACCACGCAAGACAATACCAACGTCATGTCTGCCACTGAACTGCAAACCCAAAGCAGGTGCCCCGGGCTTCTCTCATCTCTATATTTACAGCAAGTAAGATAAAAAGAGACTTATCTAATTATCAGAAGATCAAACACAGGACATTGTAAAGAGTCCTGGGGCCAAGAATCACTGGCTGGAAAATGTCTTCAGATACCTGTGTGATGGTTAATGTTATGTGTCAACCTCGCTAGGCCATGATTCTCAGTGATTTGGCCAACATTGTGTAACCATCCTTCACTTTAACCTCATGTGAGCAGCCTATCAATTAGAAGGGACGTTTCCTCGGGGGTGTGGCCTGCATCCAACATATATGGTTGTTCTGGCAAAACGAGCTCTTTCTCAATCCTGCATTCATCTTGTCATCCTCTGACCGCCGGTTCTCGGGACATGACAAACCAGTGGTCTGCCTCCTGACCTGCCGATTTTGGGTTCTCCGGCTCCTGCAACTCACTGAACCAGCTGCCTGCCACCTGCCCTGCAGATTTCCGGTTGGTCAGCCCCCACAACCATGTGAGTCAGAAGAAGCCTCCAGCCTGCGACCTGACCCATAGATTTGGGACTTGCTGGCCTCCACAATTGTATGAGCCCTTTCCTTGAAATAAATCTCTCTACTTATATATATGCTTCACTGGTTTTGCTCCTTTAGAGTACCCAGCCTACATGTCTGCATAGGTAAGAAGGAAGGAAGAGAAGAGAAGAAGGAGAGAACCCCAGAGAGTATCCAAGACGGTGGTTGTATCATAACCAGTTGCCGTCAAGTCAGTTCCAACTCATGGAGACCCCATGTGTGTCAGAGTAGAACTGTGAGCCGTAGGATTTTCTATGGCTGATTTTTTGAAAGTGGATCACCAGGTCTTTCTTCAAAGTGCTTCTGAGTGGACTCAAACCTCCAACCTTTCATTTAGCAGCTAACTACATTAACTATTTGTACCACCCAGGGACTCCTGGGTATAGCACACAGGAGTAGAACTTGGCATAATCAGATACAAAGTTAGGAAAAAAAGAAACTGAGAAAAGTTTACTATAACAGCTGGTGAATAGGGCCAGAGGCAGCTGAACTGGACCATAAAGTACTACCTTTTTTGCCTAGATAGCTCCTTCAATGAGCATGCAGAAGGGGAGGCTTCAGCCCTCTTTTCTTCGTGTTTAGGATATTCTTTTTTATCTTATTCTATAGTCCTGCCCTGTCTACTACACTTTTATAGACACTAGACTGTAAAACAATAGATATGACATCACCAATGGCACACAAGGCTGAATTCAAGCCTGGCTGATTTTGCTTCCACCATCTGCAAACAGATCTGACTTCAGTAAGGCAGCCAGTATGCACTCATTTTCTAATATGCCACTAAGATTTCTTTCGAATCAAGCCATTCACTGTTAAAATTTCTTTTTTTTTTTTCTAGAAACAGTCTAGCCAGCTAACATTGAATTTATGGCTTTGCATAATTCCCTGAGAATAGGTGGAGTGAAAAATCGTACTCACGTTGTCAACAAATTCCAAGAATAACAGTCCTGCTTATCCATCCATACAAGGAAGTTTACATGCCATAAACATGTGGATGAAAACAGTAATTCATGAGAATCACAAGAAGGCATTTTTTTAAGTGTGGGAAAAACACAGTAAATTTAAAAACCTACTGAAAAAATGGAGGATATAGTCTTCCTGATACATAATTTTGCACCTTATTCCTCACTCATGTGAAATATATTTGAAACACCCAATGCAAAACATACACTGTTTAGGCTTGCACGCAGGCAGAAACTAAGTGTTAGCCTCATAAGAAGAGTGTAGAACTTAATCAATGTAATCAGTGTATTAATATTAATAGAAGGAACATACTACTTGTGTATATATTTCTGTAGTTTTTCGTACTTTTGTGCCTGTTTAGTTTTCCAGTAGTGTTTATCCACATAAATGCCTTTGTACAAAAATTTCTCAAGAAGAAAAAAATTTTTTTTATTGCACTTTAGATGAAGGTTTACAGAACACACTAGCTTCTCATTAAGCATTTAGTACATATATTGTTTTAATGACATTGGTTAACAACCCCATGGCATGTCAGTACTCTCCCTTCTTCAGCCTGGGTGCCCTATTACCAGATTTCCTGTCCCCTCCTGACTTCTAGTCCTTGCCCCTGGGCTGGAGTGCCCCTTTAGTCTTGTTTTGTCCTATGAGTCTGTCTAATCTTCAACTAAAAGGTGAATCTCTGGAGTGACCCCATTACTGAGCTAAAAGTGTGTCCGGAGGCCATACTCTCAGGGTTTCTCCAGTCTCTGTCATGCCAGTAAGTCTGGTCTTTTTTTGAGTTAGAATTTTGTTCTACATTTTTCTCCAGCTCTGTCTGGGACCCTCTATTGTGATTCCTGTCAGAGCAGTCAGTGGTGGTAGCTGGGCACCATCTAGTTGTACTGGACTCAGTCTGGTGGAGACCGTGGTAGTTGTGGTCTATTAGTCCTTTGGACTAATCTTTCCTTTGTGTCTTTAGTTTTCTTCATTTTCCCTTGCTCCTGAAGGGGTGAGACAAGTGGAGTATCTTAGATGGCCACTCACCGACTTTTAAGACCCCAGATGCTACTCATCAAAGTAGAATGTAGAACATTTTCTTTATAAACCATGTTATGCCAGTTGAGCTGGATGTCCCCTGAGACAATGGTCCCCACTCCACTCAGCCCAGTATTTCAGTCTCTAAGGGAGTTTGGATTTGTCCATGGAACTTCCATGACCTTACCCTGAACAAGTTGTGCTGACTTCCCCAGTACTGTGTACTCTTACACTTCTCCAAAGTTACCACTTATCTGTTATTTAGTTAGTGTTTTTCCACCCCCTGCCACCCCTCCCTTGGAACCATCAAAGATTGTTTCTTTCTGTGTGTAAACCTTTTCATGAGTTTTTATAGTAGTGGCCTTATACAATATTTGCCCTTTTGTGATTGACTTATTTCACTCAGCATAATGCCCTCCAAATTCATCCATGTTGTGAGATGCTTCACAGATTCATCATTGTTCCTTATCATTGCGTAGTATTCCATTGTGTGTGTGTACCATAGTTTGTTTATCCATTCATCTGTTGATGGGCATCTAGGTTGTTTCCATTTTTTTGCTATTGTGGACAACGCTGCAATGAACATGGTTGCACATATGTCTATTCATGTGACAGCTCTTATTTCTCTAGGATATATTCCTAGGAGTGGGATTGCTGGGTCATATGGTATTTCTATTTCTAGCTTTCTAAGGAAGTGCCATGTCATTTTCCAAAATGGGTGTACCATTTTACATTCCCACCAGCAGTGCATAAGAGTTCCACTCTCCTTGCAGCCTCTCCAACATTTGTTATTTTCTGATTCGTGCCGGTAATGCTGGGGTGAGATGGTATCTCAGTGTGGTTTTGATTTGCATTTCTATAATGGCTTGTGATTGTGAGCATTTCCTGATGTGTCTATTAGCTGCTTGAATGTCTTCTTTGGTGAAGTATCTGTTCATTTCCTTTGCTATTTTTTAATTAGGTTATTTGCCTTTTTGTTGTAGAGGTGTTGGATTTTCCTATAGATTTTAGAGATTAGACCTTTGTCGGATTTGTAATAGCCAAAAAATTTTTTCCCAGTCTGTAGGTTCTCTTTTTACTCTCTTGGTGAAGTCTTTTGATAAGCATAAGTGTTTAATTTTTAGATCCCAGTTATCTACCTTATCTTCTGGAGTTTGAATGTTGTTAGTTATGGTTTGTATCCTGTTAATGCTGTGTATTAGGGTCTCTAGCATCGATCCTATTTTTTCTTCTATGATCTTTATAGTTTTTGGTTTTATATTTAGATCTTTGATCCATTTTGAATTAGTTTTTGTGTATGGTGTGAGGTATGGGTCCTCTTTCATTTTTTTGCAGATGGACATCCAATTTTGCCAGGACCGTTTGTTAAAAAGACTGTCTTTTCCCCATGTGATGGACTTTGGGCCCTTGTCAAAGATCAGATGACCGTAGGTGGATGGATTTACATCTGGGTTCTCGATTCTGTTCCATTGGTCAATGTGTCTGTTGTTGTACCAGTACGAGGCTGTTCTGACTACTGTAGCTGTATAGTAGGTTCTGAGGTCAGGTAGTGCGAGTCCTCCTACTTTATTCTTCTTCAATAATGCTTTACTTATCCGAGGCCTCTTCCCTTTCCATATAAAGTTAATGATTGTTTTTTCCATCTCATTAAAGAATGTTGTTGATATTTGGATTGGGATTGCACTGTATTTGTAGATTGCTTTGGGTAAAATTGTCATTTTCATGATGT
The DNA here is from genome assembly GCA_030035585.1 of Dugong dugon. NCBI lineage: Eukaryota > Metazoa > Chordata > Mammalia > Sirenia > Dugongidae > Dugong > Dugong dugon. The sequence goes on from CM057466.1 coordinate 61,253,618, forward strand.
TGATTCTACCTATCCATGACCATGGTATGTTATTCCATTTATGTAGATCTCTTTTGGTTTCTTACAGTAGGTCTTTCACATCTGGTTAGATTTATTCTTAAGTATTTTATTTTTTTAGAGGCTATTATAAAGGGTATTGTTTTCCTGATTTCCTTTTCATTGTTCTCTTTATTGGCGTAAAGGAATCCAACTGATTTTTGTGTGTTTATCTTGTATCCTACTACTCTATTGAATCTTTCTACTAGTTCCAGTAGTTTTTTTGTGGAATCTTTTGTGTTTTCTATATATAGTATCATATCATCTGCAAATAGGTACAGTTTAACTTCTTCATTACCAATTTGGATACCCTTTATTTCTTTTTCTTGCCTTATTGCTCTAGCTAGAACTTCCGGCACAATGTTAAATAAGAGTGGTGATAAAGGAGATCTTTGTCTTGTTCCTGTTCTCAAAGGGAATGTTTTCAGCCTCTCTCCATTAAGAATGATGTTGGCTGTTTGTTTTGTGTAGAAGCCCTTTATTATGTTGAGGGATTTCCCTCCTATACCTATTTTGTTGAGAGTTTTTATCAGGAATGGATGTTGGACTTCATTGAATGCCTTTTCTATGACAATTGAGATGATCATGTAATTCTTTTATTTTATTTATGTGGTGGATTACGTTGATTGATTTTCTAATGTTGAACCATCCTTGCATACCTGGTCATGGTGTATTATTTTTTTTTATATGATGCTGAATCCTATTGGCTAGAATTTTGTTGAGAATTTTTGCATCTATATTCAAGAGATATATTGGTCTGTAATTTTCTTTTTTGTGGTGTCTTTGCCTGGTTTTGCAATCAAGGTTATGCTGGCTTCATAGAATGAATTCAGAAGTGTCACTTCCTTTTCTGTGTTCTGAAATAGTTTGAGTAGTACTGGTGTAAGCTCTTCTCTGAAGGTTTGGTAGAATTCTCCAGTGAAGCCATCTGGGCCAGGGTTTTTTTGTTGTTGTTGTTGGGAATTTTTTTAATACCTTTTCAATCTCTTTTCTTGTTATTCGTCTGTTCAGATTTTCAACATTAACTTGTGATAGTTTGGGTAGGTAGTGTGTATTTCTAGAAATTTGTCCATTTCCTCTAGATTTTCAAATTTGTTAGAGTGTAGTTTTTCATAGTACTCTGTTATGATCCTTTTTATATCAGTTGGGTCTGTTGTAATGTCACCCATTTCATTTCTTATTTGGATGATTTGTTTCCTCTCCTGTTTTTCTTTTGTCAGTTTGGCTAGTGGTTTGTCGATTTTGCTGATCCTTTCATAGAACCAACTTTTGATTATGTTGATTCTGTCTATTGTATTTCTATTCTCTATTTCATTTATTTCTGCTCTGATCTTTATTATTTCCTTTCTTCTGGTAGCTGTAGGCTTCTTTTGCTGTTCTCTTTCTATTTGTTCAAGTTGTGTAGCTAATGTTTTGATTTTGTCCCTTTCATCTTTTGATGTGTGCATTTATTGCTATAAATTGACCTCTGAGCACTGCCTTTGCTGTGTTCCAAAGGTTTTGATATGATGTGTTTTCATTCTCATTTGATTCTAGAAATTTTTGATTCCATCTTTGATTTCTTCTATTACCCAGTGGTTTTTAAGTAGGGTATTATTTAATTTTCCTGTAATTCTGATTTCTTTCCTTGATCTTCCTGTTGTTAATTTCTACCTTGATGGCATTGTGATTAGAGAAGACACTTTGTATTATCTCAATGTTTTGGATTTGTTGAAGGTTGCTTTGTGGCCTAAGATGTGGTCTATCCTGGAGAATGTTCCATGTGCATTGGAAAAGAATGCGTAATTTGCAGCTGTTGGGTGTTCTATATATGTCTATGAGGTCAAGTTGGCTGATTGTGGCCTTTAGATCTTCTGTATCTTTGCTGAGTTTCTTTCTAGATGTTCTGTCCTTTACCGAGAGTGATGTGTTGAAGTGTCCTACTATTATAGTGGAACTGTCAATTTCTCTTTTCAGTGCTATTAAAGTTTGTTTTAGGTATTTTTGAGCCCTGTTATTGGGTGCACAGATATTTATTATGGTTGTGTCTTCATGGTGGATCATCCCGTTAATCATGATATAGTGTCCTACAAGAAGAAAACTTTTTAAGGAGAAAGTTCCCACCTACCTTCTTTACCTTTTAGTTAATACATGTATGGACAAGGAATTGGAACTTGAGAAATCTTCCTAATATAATCAGATATTACCTTTTTAACTGAGCCTTCACACCTCTAAAGGGTTTGGCACTAAGACTCTCACAGAGTTTCATGCTAATAATTTTCTGTGCTGGAACACTTGTAAAATTGAACACTTTGATCAAGGATTCTATCAAAGATTCCTGATCAAAAGTGGGGAAATGCAGGACAGAATTTCAAATTCTCATGGACGCTAGACTTTCTGAAGCCATGGGGGCTGGATTAACCCTGAAACTATTGCCTGAGATAATCTTTAAAGCTTAAGCCAGATATATCCCCCCAAAGTATTCTTAAAACAAAGCAATAGTTTAGCTTAACTAGTAAAAAGTGTCTGCCTTTAGCATTATGCTCTTTTAAGAAGTGTCTATATGGGATCCAATTGGTAACAGCAACTTGAAAGATGAGATAGGAATCTTAGCGGGCAGTGAGTTTATGTTAATGGAGGAGGAACAACTCAGAAAAGAAGGGTAAGAATGGTTGCCCAACAAGAAGAATGTAATCAATGTCACTGAATTCTACTTTTAGAAACTGTTGAATTGGTGTATGTTTTGCTGTGTATATTCTCAATAACAATAACAAAATAAAAAATGTTTTAAAAAGTTGGACTTACGTCAAAATTTTTCTTAAAAATATAACTCAGAGATTAACAAACACCTTAAAAATTAAACCATGCTTTCTTTAGATTTAAAAAAAAATCATTATTTAGAACCATTAAAATAGTGGTAGTCATTAACAACCTGCAATAGGCAAATGACACAATCTTGCTTGTTGAAAGTGAAGAGGACTTGAAGCACTTACTGATGAAGATCAAAGACCACAACCTTCAATATGGATTACACCTCAATGTAAAGGAAACACAAATCCTCACAACTGGACCGATAAGCAGCATCATGATAAGCGGAGAAAAGATTGAAGTCCTCAAGGATTTCATTTTACTTGGATCCACAATCAATGCCCATGGAAGCAGCAGTCATTAAATCAAACAAGAGACTTCCATGCAACATGGCACTATAGTCAGAAGCACCACACCATCCCTCCACAGCAAAGATCAGGAAAACTATGTCAGACAGAGTCACACGTCAATCCTGAAAGCCTAAGCATCAAATGAAGAGATAAAGAACTCACCCAAACACCGAATGGAATAAGAAACCAACTGAGAACAGAGAGGGAGGAGAGATACATGCAGAGGTCCCCTAACAGCTACCGCAGCATGGATCTGCCATCTTGGACTCCTATCAGAGATCAGGGAACAGGGGTTAGGAGAAAGCAGCTTCACAGAGCTTCCAGCAAAAGACAGAACAACCAGTAACCAGTAACGTAGGCTTTCCCACCCCCCACCCTTCTTCACCCCCACTTAGCCTCCTCTGCTTCCTGCAGCCACAGTCTCTTGGTCGGGAAGCACAAGCTTCACCCCACTGTTGCTTGGATTCCACCTGCCAGCACTGTCCGGCTCCCTGAGTGCCTTTTGTTAGCTGCTAGTGTTGCTTTTCTCCGCTTCTTTAGGTTTCTTCCTCACCTCTCAGCACCTCTGCCTCCTTTCTCTCAAATACCTGGCTCTGTGCACCATCTTCTTCCTGAAAAGCTGTGAAACACCGCTCGACTGTGAAACTGCTTCCTGGCCCATGCCACTGTGCTGGTGGGACACCCAGGGCTTTTTTGGTTGTTTGTTTGCTCTGATTTGTTCTGTTTTGATTTGTTTGTTTGTTTTCTTTTTCTTTCCTCAGCTTGTGAGCCCCTTCTAGCTGGGCACTACCACACGGCTTGAAAGCTACTCCATTATTCTGCTCAGACATACAGGGACATCTTTGGGGGCATTTATTTTTTCTTTTGTTTTGTTTTGTTTTTTTGTTTGTTTGTTTCTTTGTTTTGTTTTCTTCTCTCTCTTATTCCATTTTTGTCTTTCTTTATTTCCAGTTTCTCAATTTATTCATTTTTTTTCTTTTACTCTTTCTGTTCTTTTTTTATTTTGTTTTTCCCCATTACTCAATCTCTCATCTCTCCACTCCAATAACAAGCTCCCTTAGCACTCTTTTTTGTTTGTGTGCGTGTCTTAAGCTTCTGTTCCTCTCTCTCATCTGTCCCATACCCATCTTAGCTCCACACATTACAATTTACCCACTCCTTCTTGCCTACATGCACTGTGTGCTGAATATCACACTCCCAAACAGCACAGGCATGGCCTACCAGAACCTGCCCTGCACTGACTCCCGGTCTGCAATGTCAGCCCTGGTACATGCCACAAACAACCCATCCCAGCAAGTCCTCTTCCACTGGACCTGCCCTGCTGAACCATACCTGAGTGACTGACCCTGCCCATTGGAGAAGGAGGTGAAAAGTATTCTGCCCACAGAAGAGCAAACAACAAAGAAAGCACAGCTCACCTGCTCAGATGTAGCAAAATAAAACAAAAAAGCAGGACGAAACAAACAAATCTACAATCAATAAACGAGGGAAATAATCACTGAATGCCCCAAAGGCCACAGACAATATCAAAATATTTACAAAAACAGGACAGGGTGGTTCCAGTAGGCATCCAAAATAAAACACCAGATGACCTTCCAGTAGAAGAAAAGGCACTAGATCTAACTGATAGGGAATTCAGATTGCTAATATTCAGAATTATCCAAGAGTTGAAGCAAAAAGCAGACAAAAATGAGGAAAAAATAGACAAATTCATGGAAAATACAGACAAAAAAATGGAAGAAGTCAAGAAAATAATACAAGAACAAAATGCTAAAATAAATTCACAACTAGAAATCATACAAAAACAACAATTAGAAATCCAAAAGATAACCAACAAGATTTCAGAAATGGACAGTGTCATAGAAGGGCTGAGGAGGAGATCTGAAACAATGGAAGATAGGATCAGTGAAATTGAAGACACATACTTGGATACAACTCTGTTTGAGGAAAAATCAGAAAAAAGAATGAAGAAAAATGAAGAAACCCTGAGAATTACGGGGAATACAATCAAAAGAAAAAATCTGCAAGTGATTGGAGTTCCAGAATGGGAAGAAAACAGAAAACACAGAGAGGATCACTGAAGAATTGTTGACAGAAAACTTCCCCAATAACATGAAAGATGAAAAGCTGACCATCCAAGAAGCTCAACGAACCTCATATAGGATAGATCCCAAAAGAAAATCACCAAGGCCACTAATCACAGTTGCCAAAGACAAAGACAAACAAAGAATCCTGAAAGCATCTCAAGAGAAACAAAAAGTCACATAGAGAGGAGAAACAATAAGACTAAGCTCTGATTATTTGGCAGAAACCATGCAGGCAAGAAGGCAATGGGATGACATCTATAAAACCCTGAAAGAAAAAATCTCCAGCCAAGAGTAATATAGCCTGCAAAACTCTCATTCAGACATAATGGTGAAATTAGGTCATTTCTAGATAAACAGAAATTAAGGGACTATGTAAAAACCAAACCAAACTTACAAGGCTTATTAAAGGGAGTCCTTCCGTCTGAGAACAAACAACATCAGACCACAAGCTGAATATAAGACACAGGACAGTACTAGCCAGATACCAACCTAGGAAATGAACTCTTAAGGACTATGCAAAACCAAAAGAATTACAACAGGAAACCAGAGAGGTTAATCTGTAAATGACAACAGCATCAGAACAATAAAAGAGGGAATAAACGGTGTAGGTATAGAACCTTCTAATGGAGAGGAAGGCAAGGTGATACCAAGTAATAATAACGGTTCAAATCTAGGAAGATAAGGGTAAATTTCAAGGTAACCACAAAGAAAGTTAACAAACCTACTCATCAAAATAAAGAAGAAAAATGTTAAGTCTCAGTAAAAACAAAACCTACAAAAACAAAAGAAATTAAAAAAACAGTCCACAAACAAAAGAAACTCAGCACAGGAAAGTAAGAGGAACAAAGAAAACGTCAGCGCCACAAAAAAAAAGCATTACAAAATGCAATCCCACTCCTAAGAATATATCCTAGAGAAATAAAAGCCATCACACGAACAGACAAATGCACACCCATATTCATTGCAGCACTGTTTACAGTAGCAAAAAGATGGAAACAACCTAGATGCCCATCAACAGATGAATGGATAAACAAACTATGGTACATACACACAATGGAGTATTATGCAAAGATAAAGAACAATGATGAATCTGTGAAGCATCTCATAACATGGATGAAACTGGAGGACGTTATGCTGAGTGAAATAAGTCAATCACAAAAGGACAAATATTGTATGAGACTTCTACTGTAGAAATACATGTAAAAATTTACACACAAAAAGAAACAATCTTTGTTCGTTACGAGGGATGGTAGGGGTTAGGGGGGAACTAAATAGACAATAGATAAGTGGTAACTTTGGTGAAGGATAAGACAGTACACAATACTGGGGAAGCCAGCACAACTTGTACAAGGAAAGGTCATGGAAGCTCCATAGACCCTTCCAAATTCCCTGAGGGACTGAATTGCTGGGTGGAGGGCTGTGGGGACCATGGTCTCAGGGAACATCTAGCTCAACTGGCATAACACAGTTTATAAAGACAATGTTCTACATTCTACCTTGGTGAGTAGCGTCTGGGGTCTTAAAAGCCTGTGAGCAGACATCTAAGATCCTCCACTGGTCTCACTCCTTCAGAAGCAGCGGAGAATGAAGAGAACAAGATGTAAGGAAAAGATTAGTACAAAGGGCTAATGGACCACAGCTACCACAGCCTCCACCGGACTGAGTCCAGTACAGCTAGATTGTGCCCGGCTACCACCACTGACTGCTGTGATCGGGATCACAGCAGAGAGTTCTGGACAGAGCTGGAGAAGGATGTAGAACAAAATTCTAACACACCAAAAAAGACCAGATTTACTGGCCGGAAGGAGACTGGAGAAATCTCGAGAGTACAGCCCCCAGACATCCTTTTAGCTCAGTGGTGAAGTCACTTCTGAGGTTCACTGTTCAGCCAGGGATTGGACAACCCCATAAAACAAAACAGGACTAATGAGGCACAGCAGTCCAGGGACAAGGACTAGAAGGCAGGAGGGGACAGGAAAGCTGGTGATAAGGAACCCAAGGTTGAGAAGGGACAGTGTTGACATGTCATGGAGTTGTTAACAATTGTCATAGGTCAACATGTGTACTAACTGTTCAATGAGAAACTATTTGTTCTGCAAACCTTCAACTAAGGTACAAAAAAAAAAGAATTGTCTATGTAAGATCAAATTGACAACCGCAACTCAAAAGTTTTGATGGGAAGCCTAAGGGCAGTGAGTTGAAGATAATGGTGATGGAATAATTTGGAAAAGGTTAGTGAGAATAGCAACACAACTAGAAGAATGTAATCGATGTCACTGATTTATACATGTAGAAACTTTTGAAATGGTGTAACTTTGGTTATGTATATTTTCACCAAAAAAAGGTCCTCCGAGGTCGAGAAGGTAGAGTGTTAACATGTCGTTGAGTTGTTAACCAATGTCATAAAACAATATGTGTACTGACTGTTCAATGAGAAACTATTTGTTCTGTAAACCTTCATCTAAAGTACAATAAAAAAAACTAAAAAAAAAAGAAATCCAACAATGCATTGCATTAGGTAAATCTGCTGCAAAAGATCTCTTTAAAGTGTTCAAAAGCAAAGATGTCACCTTGAGGACTAAGCTGCGCCTGACCCAGGCCATGGTGTTTTCAATTACCTCACATGCATGTGAAAGCTGGACAGTGAATAAGGAAGAAAGAAGAATTGATACATTTGACTTATGATGTTGGCAAAGAATATTGAATATGCTGTGGACTCCAGAAGAATAAACAAATTTGTCTTGGAAGAAGTACAGCCAGTATGCTCCTTAGAAGTGAGGACGGCGAGACTTCATCCCACCTACTTTAGACATGTTATCAAGAGAGACCAGGCCCGGGAGAAGGACATCATGCTTAGTAAAGTAGAGTGCAAAGACCTTCAACGAGATCCATTGACACAGTGGCTGTAACAATGGGCTCAAACACAGCAACGATTGTAAAGATGGCGCGGGACCGGGCTGTGTTTGTTCTGTTGTACATAGGGTCGCTATGAGTCAGAAGCAACTCAACAGAACCTAACAACAAAGTCATTAAATGTTATTTGTGCTTAATAACAATGTACATACTCAATGATTCCTCCTGCTCTGAGCTCTGAAAAGTAGGTGTAGCAACTACTTATGACCCCACTTAACAGGAGAAACTAAAGAGGTGGAACACTTACTGGAGCTGTCACCTGAGGAATCTCTGGTAGATTCTGGGGTGAGATCGGGGACTTTGCATTCCCAAGACATGCTGCACCCCAGTTCATCCTACTCCTCCACGGGCTAGGGAGACAACAGCTATTTAGCAATACTAAATAAAATGATAATAATGCATTTATTTACATGGCATTTTTCCTCCATTGGCATTCAAGGTATCTGCCTTGAAGCACAGCAGTGAAAGAATTAAACTTTATTGAGCTGTCTAATGTCATCCCAGTGAGGATGCTGGTGCATTGTAAGGCCTCGCTCAGGGTTCTTTGTAGAAGATATGCCTTTCCACTATAACTACCGTTGATTCTTTGTGTATCTATAATTTCTTTCCATAACATCCATAAACGACAATATTGAGGGGAGAAAGGTCTCTTCTAAACAGGGGGTCTGACTCTTGGCTATGATTTGCTTGGCAATTGGAGATTTTGTGTACAATCTCTTACAGCAAAAGGTGAGAAATACAGAAGCAATGGCTTTAAAAAAAAAAAACCCAGACAGCAACAGGAAGCTCTCTCTGCCCAATTACAAGGTGATCCCGGTTCATTTTTATGGTTTGTTTGTTTCTTTCTTTTTTTTATCACGTATGTTTCCAAACACAGTCTTGATGTCCTGTGGGGCTGCTTTTGTAAAAAGCCGTAGGTTCTGATTTAAGGAGCTTCAAAAATAACCCTCTCCTTCTCCAGTCTGGAAGACAGCAGCCAAGAAATGGCACATTTATTCTCTTTGAAAAATAAAAGATGTCAAAAGCAAAGTTCACGGCAAAATTAGGCTGATTTGTTTTGTGCTTCTGTGATTCTGGTGGTAGAAGTAAACAAGGGAGAAAAAAAAAAAACACCTACGGTGGTTTGTTTAATAAGCAAAAACTGCTATTAAAATGAATTTTGTGCTCAAAAACTTATCCTGGCAGGAAGAACGATCAATTATACAAGCTTTGGGAGAAGAAGGGGAAACAAGACAAAAGAAAGCCAAGCCTGATATCCACAGACAGCCGTTGTCCCCCTAGTCAGCATACAACTCAGGAATCATGTTCTGAAAAAGGACAACCTCATTAGTTTGATATAAATGGTCTGTGGTTCTCAGAGATACTCTGTGCTGGTTGTGACAGACGCTAAGCAGTAATCTGCAGTTAGACTGTAGTAAAAGCAGCTTCGACTAATAGTGACAAAGGGGGGCCGCAATCTGGAAAACTTTCAGGAGCTGTCCAGTGAGATTCTTCAGAACGTGTCTCCCAGGGATAGCACCTGAGGCTCTGAGGGAGACGGGATCCGTGGGCTGGGCTTCCCTTTCCTAGAACAGCATCATTCTGCACTCTGCATCTAGTGGCGTCAGCTGTGTTGTCCCAACCTCGCGTATTTCTCAGCATGCAGCATCAGCTCATTGACAGGGTCCTGTGCCACCCATGTTATTCTTGATTTGAATATGTGGGGCCTAGTGAAGGGGGATCCGGCTCTCATCCCCACCAAAGTAATTGTGTGGGTTCTTTTTCCACTACTTGTGACTGATGGAACTTCCCCATTATGAAGTGATGGAAGTTCAAAATCAATTCTGGAAATTGGGTGGAAAATACTAGTCCCATTTCCAAGTAAAACGCATTCTTTTATATTGAAATGCACTAATGTGTGCTGAAATCCTGAGAGTTTTGTTGTGTATTTGTTTGTTTTGTGGAATGGGAAGAGAGATCTACACAGAGAATGTTGAATCTCCGTTCTATTGTGGAGGCACTATTACCCATGCAAGCCAAGCAGTCTTTTGGAATTTCTATTCCTATTGTTTTCCATGGACATTAAATCGGCCAGAATATCTGGAAAAAATTTTTTTTTGCTCGCTGGGCATCAATAAATACAATGGTTTTAAAGGAGCATGAATACTTCCTGGAAATGCTGATTCTGACTCTCTGTTTCTCAAGGGCACCAAGCTCTCTTGTATCACAAAGCCATTGTGCATGCTTTTTCTTCTCCCTGGAACATTCTTCTGTCCTCGACTTTGTCCTATTAACTTTTGCTCTTCCAGTAGATCCCAACACAATAATCATGTCTTCAGGGAAGCCTTCCCTAATGGCTCCTTATCGTATGTCTTCTTAGTAGCATATACTGCTCCTTGGTGCCACTTATCACAGGTATAATTTTATTTGAGTCATCCTTTGACTAATGTCTCCAACAATATGCAGAAACTACAATGTAATGAATGCCTCTCTGTAACTGATTGCACACATAGCCAGTTTTTAATCAGTCAGCTGGAGGAATAAAAATCAATAAATCTACAGATTACTTTTTAACTCAGAGTGTCAGTCCTCTTCCCATTTTATCTCTCATCTGTGTACCAGTTAAAGAAAGGAACAGACTTGTGCTTTCTCTCTGTCTTTGTCCCTAGTTCATTGTGTCGATTCTCCTAAAGAACATTGAAATTGTCACCAGCAACAAAAGTAGAAAGATAGAATCTTCAGACTTGGGGGTAGAAAGTAAATACCAATAGCTAGGTGAAAGGCAGTGTACCCAAAGATAACTTCCAAGATTTTAGACAGCTGCATTTGATAGCATAGAGTAGAAGGAAACCCAGTACTTCTCTTTTTCTTTCTCTAGTTCTACTCTTTAGATAAGTGCATGAATGATCTAGAGCCCTCTGTTTATCTTCCTGGCATATAGATAAATAGACAGACAAACAAGAAGACAGAGAGTAGATAGATAGATTGAAAGATAGTTTGCCCCAGATTGTTATGTGTTTTATGAAGCTTTGTCCAAGAATAAGGAGCCCTGGTGGCACAGTGGTTAAGTGCTTGGCTGCTAATCAAACAGTCAGTGGCGGTTCGGACCCATCAGCTGCTCTGTGGGAGAAAGCTGTGGCAGTCTACTTCCATAAAGATCACATCCTTGCAAACCCTATGGGGAAGTTCTACTCTGTCCTATAGGGTTGCTATGAGTCAGAGTCAACTTGACGGTGATGGGTTTATTTTTTTGTCCAATAGTATAAATGATGTTGCCTGAATTTTCAAATATTGTGGCTATGGCCCCTTATAGGTCCTACTTCTTTTCTGTTAGTTTGACTAGTTCATTTCCTTTTACCATAGAATCCCTCTTTAGACACACTGATACCTGACACTCCCACCATCTACTCACCTGGAGCCAACAAATTGCTTTCCTGAGTATGATTCTTGGTCCAACCATTACAAAGTTGGAAACTGGTGGAGAAACATTAGCCTGCCAATGAGATGGGAGGTATCCCATAGACCACTCTGGTGGCCTACATGGAACTTGTTGAGGGGCTAAGATGATAGCAGACCTGCTCTGAGATCGGAGCTGCAAACCACAAAGTACTACAGAGTCTGACCAGAGCTCCAGTTTGCAAAAGATTTTCCATGGGAAGCAAACCAATTCCATTTGTGGCTTTTGCTAGTTTTGCACTATCAAGAAATGTATTTTTAAAAAACCTTTTCTGCAAAGCTAGCAAAAGCCACAAATTCGATACTCTTGGTTTACTTGCAAAACATGATGTCCAGCTCCGGTTAGGCTTTGTACTGCATTAGCTAATGTAATAAAACTTCTTCCAAGAAGTTCCCAGGTCAACCCGTTTAACCTCCACGTTTCAAACACATTTTGATCTGAGACCTCAACAAAACATTCACAAAGTGCTTCATGGTGATGTAAGTGTTGAATATCAACCTTACAATATTTAAATGTTGCAATACCCACAACCCCACACTCCTGATAAGCTTTCACGAAAATCATGGATCTGACCTGACAGGTGATTCCATCAGTGCTATAGAGTCAAGTGTATATCATAGGAACAGGAAATAATTCAGGTTAGAATCATTCATTCAGCTGTGACATGGATAAAAGGGACTCACAGAAGAAACTCAAAAAAGAAATCTTACTTCTGAAAATAGTTGAAGGATTTTAAATTGGAGTGAGGGGGCAGGTTGTAAATCTCATTTATAAGAAAATCTGCAATAGGCCTAGTAGGTTCTTCTTCGGCCCATATTAGATTCTAAAATCTTCACGAGTGTTGGTTCTTACTGTTGGTCCTCTACAGTCACTTTTGCTGTCTGAAAATAGAGTCCCATCAGATTTCCCAAGATTTTTCTTGCCCTCTTTTCTATGGAGATTGGTGCTGGCATGGGGTTATTAAACTATGACAACACTATACTCTGTAGCATTTGGGGTTGACAGCATTTGTGGAGTGGGTAGAACTATTCCTATTTTCTTGTCATAATCTGTGAAATCTAAGTTAACTTATTTGATATGAAAGTTTTAAGATATTATCATTTTTAGTAGTTTAACTTAATTGAGGAATGTGTAAGAAACAACTGAGAATCTGATCTTTCTCTATTGTCTCTGTTACTTGTGATCTTATGATTTAGGAAAAAAAAAATCTTAGAAACAGTAATAGTAGAAGAATTTTTAAAATACCTGTCCTTTATTTCCCAACATATCATGAAGCTTTAGATTCTCAGAAGCAAAATGGTCTTAGATGATGAAGATACAGATTATGGACTGAGGGCTACATAATTAAACATGTAAGATATCATGGTAAAGTACCAGAATACATAAAGAGGGTAATTTCTTTAGTCAGCAAATGGGCAATAACAGGAAAAGAATTTTTGTCTTGGGATAGTGAGCAGTTGTATAAACATATGATGCAAAGTCTTTTTCAAATAGATATAACATTGCCATATGTTCCATCCAAAAACTGCAGAGGGACTTGGGAAAATCAGAATGATTTAAGATCATCTATACACATCTCTGCCACCACTTGGTTAGCTGAGCCCAAGCAGCTAAAAGTAAGGAGTGCAGTTAAATAGGGACATGTTGAGAGATCATAGTGTGCCCCAGAGATTGTTGTGTTGAGATAAAGCAAGCCATGAAACATCGCCTTCAAACTGCTGCTTCCCTTAAGATATGGTAGAGCATGTGCACTACCTCCAGTCGCTCAGCTCTACAAGGCTCATGGAATGCTCTCCTCCTGATTCTGGAAGAAGCTGCTTAACACGGCAATAGAGGTTTAGATTATGGGGAGCATATGTATCTGCCCCTCTTCAGTACTTAGCTATGAGAAAAAGATAGTGCTGCCAGAGTGTCAGAAGACCAGTAAAGTAAACAGATTCCTGTACAGAAAGGGAAGGCAGCACCTTTGTAGAAAGCAGGCGCAATGGAAACAGCAGCACCTCAATGCCAAGGACGGACTGTGTCTGCACAGTATCCCAACAACCAATCGAAGGGTAAAGAATTCCACACATACAAATGTTTTGTTTAAATAACCTAACCGGTGTGTTTGCTTTTGCTTTCTAACTGCAGTGGTGAACTATTTTAGCATCATGTAGGCCCAGCCACCAGGTAAAAATTTGGCACCCGGGGATGGACTGTTGAATGTTGGTGGCAGGGGCCAGCTCTCTCCATTTCATAGACTGAGTAGGAAGAAATGAGATTGATGTGGGAGGCAAATGACCACATCACCAGCAGTGTGGCCTCCGATGGCCAGTCTTCTCCACAGAGGTGGCTACGTTCATCTTGACATGGTTCAGTTAATCTGTAAGATGATCAGCAGTGATCCTTCTTAAAGTTTTTTCTCCCCTACTCAGAGTATCAGATACATTAATATCCAGATATTTTTTATTGCCCAATCTCTTATTAATGGGGACAAGACAGAGACTTTTCCTGGCCAAAATTTATCAGATTGCCCTTAAAACTTCCACGTACCTGGTCATCATTTGAACATTCACTTCAACTTACTTCTGTTGTTATGTACAGACTTTTTTCTCAAGAACAAAAACAAAACCAGTATCATTTCAGACCATAAGAACATAAATAATACTGTAATGAGTCAAACCAAGCTGCACAAAATTGTGTCCCTGAAACATTCGTTCATTTATTCATTCATTCATTGATGCATTTTCTTGCTTCTTTTTCATTCTGCATGGGACTTAATAGACTCTTTCAATTTGAAGTTTTTCTTCAGGGTGGGGATTCTCAGAATTCTTTCTTCTATATTGCTTCCCCTGCATTCTCTCAATAATTCTATTTTTTCTATAAGCCCTACTCAATGAATGGTGAAACCTTTAGATCTCCCCTTTGCATCCCTGAAATTTCAAACTTTCCGTCTCTTAATGTCTCTGGGCTACATTCAGGAAGAATACTTGCTTAAACTCACTGATTCATTCTTCAGGTGTGTCTGATATGCTACTCAGCCCACTTAATGAATTTTTTATTTCAACAATCACGTTTTGCATTTTTACAAAGATGTAACTGCTAGGTCTTGTTCCTTAAGTATCTCTTATAGTTTAATAATCTCTTGTTCATGCACCATATTTACAAAAATCTCCTTTATCTCTCTGATGATACATACTCATAAAATCATTTTCAGATTGTTTATATTATCTCTCATTCCTTGGGAATAAAATTTTCCTACTTGCTGTATTGTTGGTCTCTCTTCCATTGTGTTGGCTATCCTCAGATATTGGGTAGTTCTTGGTTGTCCATTGTCTAAGTTTGGGTTCCCCCAAAATAGAGTGTGAGATAAGTGGCGGTGTAGGTAGTTTATCTGAAAAGAGCCCCAAGAAGCAAAAGTAAGGGATCAGTAGGAGTGAGATGGAGAAGCAGGAAAAGCCAATATAAGGGAGAATTTGGAGGTTCTCTGTCCCCACCAGGACCTCTGAGAAGCTTATAGGATGCCTTTCAGAACTGTTTGTTAAAGGACTTCCAGCCCTCATTAGTTGAGGGTTGCCAGTTAGGGACACTGACTCCCCCACACTTTTGAACTGTGTTTGCATATAGGCCAAGCACATTCCCTTAGCTTTGGAGAAGGCCCTGGGCATAAAGCAGAAAGACAGGCACTTAAGATAGGATGGGGTCAATGTGAGTCCAAGCACTCATGAAAGTGTACAAGGCAGCTGCAGCTAAAATTAGAGGGGCCAAAAGGATCTGCTGCATGCACTCATCTGTGGAAGAATTCTCCAGTGTATGTCCTGGGTTGTGATAGTCACTGATAGAATGACCTTTTTGCAGGAGTGTCCTTTGGGCAGTGATATTGGCCTCCACCTCGTAGCAATGTTATGCGATCTGGCCTGGCAGTGAGAGCTACCCAGCTATCACCACCTGTAAGGAACGCTTCTTTTCTAGCCCTCAAAGAGTACCCATTCTTGTTTTTAGGAACGGCTATTAATACTTTTTTTTTTTAATGCTTCCTATAATATCTTGGGGGAGAAGGATATGCCCACCTGTGCTCAGTGGCCTGCCTAACGTGTAAATTAGTCTCTTGTGTTATCTGTCTTAAAGGATCACTTCTAAGCTCACAGAAATTCCTCCATTTTCCAGCAATCGTGGATTTAGAGAATTCACCCACATTCACAGTATCTATCTCTACTTGATTTCAGAAACATTGACCTCCTCCCTGCTATCATCTCACTCAATTCAAAGTGCTAATTATTTGAGACGATCCCCTGAAAAGCCTCCCACAAAGATGTGACCAGGTCAGTCCATTTGGAACATTCCAAACCCTGGACTATAGGAAAATTCATCTATTAAATGTTTGATGTCATCACTCTTTACCCATTACTAAGATTACTTCAAGTTTTATGATTTCTATTATGAATTTGGAACCCTGGTGGTGCAGTGATTAAGAGCTCAGCTGCTAACCAAAAGGTTGGCAGTCCGAATCCACCAGCCACTCCTTGGAAACCCTACAGGGCCGTTTTACTCTGTCCTATAGGGTCACTATGTGTCAGAATTCACGCAATGGGAATGGGTTTGGTTTTATTATCAATTCCCCAGATTTTGCTTCAGTATTATTTCAATATAAAGTAACAGTATGCAAATCCCCATTTCACTTTAAATAGGAGTTATCATTGCTACAGGGGGTCCCTGAGTGGCACAAACGGTTAAGCACTCAGCTACTAGCTGAGAGGTTGGCAGTTTGAACCCACCCAGAGGTGCCTTAGAAGGCAGGCCTGGCGATCTGCTTCTGAAAGGTCACAGCCTTGAAAACCTTGTGGAGCAGTTCTACTCTGCACACTTGGGTTCACCATGAGTCAGAATTGACTCCATGTCAATCAACAATAACAACAACAACCATTGCTACAAACTTTATAATGTTTTTTCTCAGATTTTTACTAGAAAAACATTTCTCCTAATAATTCCTTTGAGTGTGGAGAAAGGAACACAAGAAAATAGAATACACGGAGAGGATAAAGTTTTTAGGTCAAATTTAAATACAACAAAATCTCTTTAAAACGGGATAGGGGAACCTCATACCATCAAGAAAGCAGTGCCAGGAGCGGAGCGCGTCCTTTTGGCAGGGGTCCCTGCGCCGAGAAGCTCCTAGTCTGGGGGAACACTGATGAGAAGGCCAACAGACAGAGAAAGACTTCCCCTGGAGCTGACCCCCTGAATTTGGACTTTTAACCTACTTTGACTGTGAGGAAATAAATTTCTCTTCGTTAAAACAAACAAAAACAAAAAACGGGGTAATATTCTACAACTTACATGAGAAGATGAAACTAAGTTGTAGAATAATTTTAATTAATTTGTTTTAAAAATCATATGTACATATAGTTAAAAAATCAATCAAACAATTTGAAGAGAGATAGAGTATAAAGAAAGTCTTCCACCCACCCCAACCCTCAGTTCCCAACTGTCCTTCCCAGAGGTAACCACTATTATCTGTTTCTTAATTATCACTCCAGAGATAATTCTATGGGACTGCAAACATGTATATTGATGTGTTCTTTTTGCTTTATACATTTGGAAACACTTTACACACCATTTTGCATTTTGTCTTTTCCACTTAATAGTCTTAGAGATCATTGTATATCACAGAAAGGAGATATATCTAATTATTTGCAAAGGCTGCATAACATTCCGTTATATGGATGTATAAATAAGTTTTTAACCATATCCTATTGATGGACATTTAGTTTGTTCCAGCTTTTTGCTACCATAAGTAATGCTGTTATAAATAGCTTTCTTTATACAACTTTAAACAGATGTGCATGGACACTTGAAAGATAAATTACTACCAGTGGAACTGTAAGCTCAAATGTTATGTGTATTTGAAAATTTGAAATACATTGAGAAATTTTCTTCCAGAGAGATTGCATCAATTTGGAATCCTACCAACAATGTATTCGAGTACTTTTCCTTATAGCCGATTGATACAGAATATTGCCAAACTTTTAAAACATTGTCAATTTGTTGGTTAAAATAATACTGTATCATTATTGTTTTAATTTGCATTTCTCTAATTATGGATAAGGTAGAGCATCTTTTCCTATACTTAAAAACATTGGTATTTCTTCAAAAAACTATCTGTTCTTAGTTTTTGCCTATTTTAATCGTTTTTCTTTTCTTAGTTACAGAAATTACTACAAGAGATTATTTATTCATTGATTTATTTCTAGAACAAGTATCAGATGAACAATATAGATTCCTAAGTCTGCTGGGGTCTCCTAAGTCTGTCTCAATAAACAAATAACAGGAAATAGTAAAAGTATCACTAGAGGACTCTCAATTCTACCACTGACTTGCAGCATGATCTTAGACTAGTCACTAAAATTTCCTAAGTCTTAATTTCCTGAAAGTACCCCTGGGTGGCACAAAGGTTTAAGCACTCAACTACTAGCCAAAGGGTTAGAGGTTCAAACCCACGCAGAGGCACCTTGGAAGACAGGCCTGGCAATCTGGTTCCAAAAGATAACAGCCTCAAAAATCCTGTGGAACAGTTCTACTAGGCACGCGTAGGGTTGCCATGAATTGGAATCAACTCAACAGCAATAACAATGATTTCTTAATGTGTAACAGGATAAAGTTGGGCTAGATAGTCTTTATGATCCTTTATAACTCTGAATAATGCTATGATTAACAGAATTTATAATGACCAGCCTTTCCTTTCATACAATCAAAACGCAAATGCACTTCAAAACCAGAAGGTTCTCTTTTGAAAAGTTATCATGCCCTCTGCAGTATTCTTTACATTTCAGGCATCCTTCACTGTCTGTATAAGTTATATTCCTAAAAAGAGTTCTGTAAATCAGTTTTTGGTAAATATGGTAGCATTTTAAAAGCCCGCATCCTTATAGGTAAATTAGCAAAGGATATTTATCAGTAATTTCTAAGAGAAAAAGAAAATACAATGACCAATAAACATAGATGTTCAGCCTCACTTGTGAGTGAAAAATAGCAAATTGAAACAATGAGATGCTCTTTTTGTCTATTAAATTAACTAAAGTTAGAAAGATAAACTATATCCAGGGCTGGAGAACTTCAGGAAAAACAGGCATTCTAGTGCACTGTTGATGGAAGTATGAATCAGTACAATCATTCTGGAAAGAAGTGTGGAAATAAGTAGCAGCATTTAGAGGGTGTATACCCTTTGAACCCAAAGTTTTACTAATAATTTAACCTAAGAAGGCAAAGGAAAAAGCATTGAAAGTTGTAAAAATAAGGATGTAATTTACTGGCCTAAAGGAGACGGGAGAAACCCTGAGAGTATGGCCCCCAGACACCCTTTTAGCTCAGTGGTGAAGTTATCTCTGAGGTTCACCGTTCAGCCTGGGGGTCGACAGCCCCATAAAACCAAATGAGACTAACGAGGTACAGGAGTCCAGTGACAAGGGCCAGAAGGCAGAAGGGGACAAGGAAGCTGGTGATAGGGAACCCAAGGTTGAGTAAGGATATTGTTGATGTGTTGTGAGATTGTTAACCATTGTCATAGGGCAACATGTGTAGTAACTGTTAAATGAGAAACTATTTTGTTCTGTAAGCCTTCATCTTAAGTGAGAATAACAGCACAATTGGAAGAGCATAGTCAATGTCACTGAACTGTGCATGTAGAAATTTTTGAAATGGTGTATCTTTGCTGTGTGTATTTTCACCAAAAAGAAAAGGTTGAGAAGTTAGAGGGTTGACATGTTGTGGGGTTGTTAACCAATGTCATAAAATAATATGTGTACTACTGTTTCATGAGAAACTATTTGTTCTGTAAGCCTTCACCTGAAGTACAATTTTAAAAAAAGGATGTGTATTGTCTCAGTGTTTCTACCTTAGAAAACTGTGAATAATCCATTGGTATATAAATAAGAGATTATTTTATATTAATTGTGAAATTCTATACTTGCAGTTTTTACTCTAGAGATCATCATTTACTAATGTGAAAACTGGTTCCCAAATATTGATTAACAAAAGAAAAAAATTGCATCACAGAAGGAAACAGTATGAACTTTGTATGTAAAATCATGTGTACACATGTGTGTGTGCAGGCAGAGATGTCTGATACGATACTTTCCAAAATGCTTTATTGGTTAGCTCTAAGTTGGCGATATTTCTAGCGATTTCTATAATCTTCTTTATATTTTACTAAATTGTTTGGATTTTTCACTGTATATATATTATTTTGAAAATCAGAAAGAATAAAACTACTATAATTTTTAAGAACACATTATGAAAACCTACTGCTTAAGGTATCTTGTGACAAAGTTTGTTTGGTGTATCTCCTCCCCCTATAAATCACATCTAATTTATAATTGTTACTCAGTGATTTTCAGATAATAACATTTCTTTAATGCTGTTGTTAGGTGCTGTGGAGTTGGTTCCAACTCACAGCAACCCTGTGTACAACAGAGCGAAACACTGCCCAGTCCTGCACCATCCCTACAATCATTGCTATGTTTGAGCCCATTGTTGAAGCCACTGTGTCAATCCATCTTGTTGAGCATCTTCCTCTTTTTCACTGACCTTCTACTTTACCAAGCATGATGTCCTTCTACAGGGACTAATCTCCTCTAATAACATGTCCAAAATACTTAAGATGAAGTCTTGCCATCCTTCCATCTAAGGAATACTTTGGCTATACTTCTTCCCAGACAGATCTATTCATTCTTCTGACAGTCCACAGTACATTCAATATTCTTCACCAACACCATAATTCAAAGGCATCAATTCTTCTTTGGTCTTCCGTATTCATTGTCCAGCTTTTTCATGCATCTGAGTCGACTGTATATATCATGGCTTAGGTCAGGCTCACCTTGGACGTCAAGGTGACATCTTTGCTTTTTAACACTTTAAAGAGGCCTTTTGCAGCAGATTTGCCCCATGCAATACCTCATTTGATTTCTTGACTGCTGCTTCCATAGGCATTGATTACGGATCCAAGTAAAATGAAATCCTTGACAAATTCAGTATTTTCTCCATTTATCATGATGCTGCTTACTGGTCTAGTTGTGAGGATTTTTGCTTGCTTTATGTTGAGGTGCAATCCATACTGAAGGTTGTACTCTTTGATCTTCAGCAATAAGTGCTTCAAGTCCTCTTCACTTTCAGCAAGCAAAGTTGTGTCATCTGCATATTGCAGATTGTTAATGAGTCTTCCTCCAATCCTGATGTCATGTTCTTCATATAGTCCAGCTTCTCAGATTACTTGCCCAGCATACAGACTGAACAAGTATGGTGAAAATATACAACCCTGATGCACACCTTTTCTGATTTTAAACCACACAGTATCCTCTTGTTCTGTTTGAACAATTGCCTCTTGGGCTACATACAGATTCTGCATGAGCACAATTAAGTGTTCTGGAATTCCCATTCTTCGCAGTTGTCTATCATTTGTTATGATCCACACAGTTAAACGCCTTTGTATAGCCAATAAAACACAGGTAAACATCTTTCTGATAGTCTTTTCTTTCTGCCCAGATCCATCTGACATCAGCAATGATATCCCTCATTCCACATCTCTTCTGAATATGGCTTGAATTTCTGATAGTTCCCTGTCTATGTGCTACTGTAAAATCTGTCAATTATCTTCAGCAAAATTTTACTTGCAAGTGATATTAATAATATTGTTCTATAATTTCCACATTCTGTTGGATTGCCTTTCTTTGAAATGGTCACGTATATGGGTCTCTTCCAGTCAGTTGGCCAGAAAGCTGTCTTCCAAATTTCTTGGCATAGATGAGTGAGCACTTCTAGTACTGCATCCATTTGTTGAAACATCTCAGTTTGGTATTCTGCCCATTCCTGGTGCCTTGTTTTTTGACAAAATCTTCAGTGCAGCTTGGACTTCTTCCTTCAGTACCATCAGTTCTTAATCATATGCTATACCTCCTGAAATGGCTGAAGCTTGACCCATTCTTTTTGGTACAGTGACTCTGTGCATTCCTTCTATCTTCTTTTGATGCTTCCTGCATCGTTCAACATCTTGCCGATAGAGTCCTTCAATATTGTAACTGAAGGCTTGAATTGTTTCTTCATATTCATACTCCTACAATGAAAACCAGTGAATAAGACTATTATTTAAATTTACACACGAACCTCTAACGCTAAAGGTGAAGAAATTGAAGATTTTTACCTCTGCAGTCTGAAATTGATCAAACATGAAATCAAGTTGCATTGATAATTATTGGTGATTGGAATGCGAAAACTGGAAGCAAAAAATAAGGATCAATAGTTGGAAACTATGTCCTTGGTGGTAGAAATGATGCTGGAGATCGAATGATAAAATTCTGCAAGACCAATGACTTACTTATTGGAAATACCTTTCTTCAACAAGATAGATGATGGCCATACACATGAACCTAACCGTATGGAATACACGGGAATCAAATCAACTACATCTGTGAAAAAAGACAATGGAGAAGCTCAATATCATCAGTCAGAACAAGGCCAGGGGCCTACTGCAGAACAAACCGTCTATTGCTCATATGTAAGTTCAAGTTGAAGCTGAAGAAAATTAAAACAAGCCCATGAGAGCCCAAGTACAATTTTGAGTATATTCCACCTGAACGTAGAGACCATTTAAAGAATAGATTTGACACATTGAACACTAATGATTGAAGACCAGAAAAGTTGTGAGATGACTTCGAGGACGTCATACATGGAGAAAGAAAAGGTCATTAAAAAGACAGGAAAGGAAGAAATGACCAAAGTGGATGTCAGATGAGACTCTGAAACTCGCTTTTGAATGTAGAGTAGCTAAAGTGAAAGGACAGAAGATTTCAAAGGACGGCTTGAGAAGACAAAGTAAAGTATTTTAAAGAAATGTGCAAAGACCTGGAGTTAGAAAACCAAAAGAGAAGAACACACTCCGCATTTCTCAAGCTGAAAGAATTGAAGAAAAAATTGAAGCCTAAAGTTGCAGTACTGAAGGATTCATTCATACTAGTGTGAGGAAATTACTGCATTACCTCCTTGTTTATTTGTATTTGTCATTTCTAAACCATCTGGATTGTAAGCTCCTTGAGGTCACACTACGTAATTCAAAACTCCTAGAATCAACTCCTTGCAC
Organism: Dugong dugon; assembly: GCA_030035585.1. Classification (NCBI taxonomy): domain Eukaryota; kingdom Metazoa; phylum Chordata; class Mammalia; order Sirenia; family Dugongidae; genus Dugong; species Dugong dugon. Next base: position 61,276,331 of record CM057466.1, read on the forward strand.
ATAGCCAAGTGCTCAGTTACTGACCAATGAATACATAATTGAATAAAAATTGCTTCATTCTAACAATATAGTGGCAAAAAACATAATCTTTATTAAAAGATTTGAAAAATTTCAAACTGCTAGCCCATTTTCGTCAAGTCTATTCCAGCTCAGAGCGACCCTATAGGACAGAGTAGAACTGTAGAAAAGAGTTTCCAAGGAACGGCTGGTGGATTCGAGCTGCCAGCCTTTTAATTAGCAGCCAGGCTCTTAACCACTGCACCATTAGGGCTCCTCAAACTGCTAGACTATTAAATTTAACAGAAAATTCAACTTCAAGTGACTAAAATAACTAAAGGGATTTGTGGGCAAACAGAATTGAGAATTCTAGAGGCAAATAGCCTTTAGGCATTGGTCATTCAGCTGTAGCTCCATTCCATGTAATATTTTCCACACTGTCCTCTTCCACACGTCCACTTAGACTTCTGTCTGACTTTTCTTATGGTTGCAAGATGGTTTCCAGCAGAGACAAGGGTTACATGTTTTTTGTAGTTGCTCTTCATATTCAGGGGGTAGGAGACCAAGTCATATCCCACCAACTTCTACTAAAAATCCTGACTTTTATGTACTTGGACCATCCCTGAACCAATCCCTGTGGTTAGGGAAAAACCAAGGGCTGACTGGTTTTAGAGCTAGGGGATTACCTGAAACAAACTGCAGTAAAAGAGTTAAAATTAACTCAATTGTCTTAAACTATTCATGGAGCTATTATGGTATCATTCCCACTTATACTGTAAGGTTGCTTCACAAAGGGGAATGAGTGAAACAGATATTCGTAGACAACCACAAAATCCTCTGCATGATATAAAAAAAAAAAAATCTTTGAAAAATCTTTGAAACGGATTATGTTTGGCAATAAAATAAAATGTTAAAATTTACCCAATAAACAATAGAGAGCTGAAATAGACAATAAATAACCATTAAAGAAATTGAAGTAGTATTCAAATTTTTCTTTAAAAAAAATCTCATAATACATAGTTTTAGAGATGAGTTCTACTAAAATTTTAAAAACAAATTCTATCTTATACAAATTGTTCCAGAAAGTAGAAAAACAAAGCCAATTCATTTTATGAGTATATTATAAATTTGATTCCTAAACATAATAATAAAATTCAAAGAAAAGAAACTATATAGGCCAAATTCACTTAAGAACTTAGATACAAAAATCCTAAAATTCTAGTTAATTTAATCCAATAGCGTATTACTAAAATAATACATCATGATCAGGAAGTGATTATCCCAGGACTCAAGAATGGTTTAACAACAGAAAATCTATCATGTACTTCACAATACTGTATTAAGGCCCTAAGTGAGAAATTTGCATGATTATATCATTAAGTGCATTAAAAACTTTTATAAAATTCAGCATATCTTTATGATAAAAATAAATTCTCAGAAAACTAGGAATAGAAAGAAATTCCCTTAATTTGATTAAGGCTAAAACTTTAAAATAAACGTACTCAAATGACAAAGTTTAGTTCACAACTGGTGAAAGTTTTAACAGTTGCATTGCTAGCTTTTGTGGGGCTACCTATGATCCAAGGAGCCCTTGTGGTTCAGTGGTTAACTACCTGGCTGCTAACCAAAAAGTCGGCAATTTGAACCCACCAGCTGCTCCTCAGGAGACAGATATAGTAATCTGCTTCCATAAAGATTACAGCCTTGGAAACACTATGGGGAAGTTCTTTTCTGACCTACAGCCTTGCTAGGAGTTGGAATTTACTGGAGAGCAATGGGTTTGAGTTTTTGTTTTGTTTTGTTTTGTTTTTTTAACCTACGGTCCACCTGCCACCAGTGATGGGGTCCTCACTGCGAACCAGCCTGACAGTGATCCAGCTTCAGAATCCTACCTTAGCGTTTGCTTTCTAAAACCACCCCACTCTTGGCATCAACTGTGAAAGGTTATGTTCCCAAGAATGCAGATTCTGAGACAGAGATTTGCAGGCAAAAATTTCTTAGCGAATGTTCTCCGTATCAACACCTGTGGAGGAAAGGAAGGAAGCAGAATCGGACAGAGGGACAAGATGGGCTGCAGTCTCACCAAAGCCTTCAGCTGACCCCACGTGGAACTCTGTAACTGGGATAATTCTTTGGAGTTTTTGCAAGTTAGGGAAAGAAAGCTGGGCCTTTACCTCTAAATCAACAACTTATTGGATATCGACTGCCTTTGGAAATAGAGTATGAACTTGAACAAGGCAGCTCTATTCCCCCAAGGATAATTCCTAGAGCGGGTGGACAGCTGAGGGCTATCATCTAGGAGCATTCCCAGCTTCTAGAGGAATAAGTCATTCCTGAAGGAGAATCCGGGCCTTACAACTGGGCACTAGACAACTCTAGAAGAAGATACACAAATGCACTAATAATCAGATAAATATGAATTTACAGTCATGAGATTGGCAGGGATGTGGGGAGGCAGAAGCCCTTATGCTGCTGATAGGGATGTAAATAAGTACAGATATTCTGGAAACAATCTGGCAGCACTCAAAAAAATAAACATATACCCCATGACCCAACAATCTCACAAAAATTCTCACACAGGTCTATAAAGATGCATGGACAAGAATATTCATCACAGTGTTTTTGGTAGTAATGAAGGCTAGGGTAAACTAGGTATGCATTATTAGAGAAATACATAAACAAAATATGATGATTGCAATAATGCAGTCCTATGTAGCCTTTAGAAAAAGGAACTAGATATAAATATAGAAACACGAAAACATTTAAAAAAAAGAAAAAGAATCAACAAAGGATTGAGTGAAAATATATACAAAAGAGAAAAGTCCATAATACAATACATCTTATGTAAATGAAAAATACAAACCATACAGCATATTTTACAATACACATATTTACATATTCAAGGGCATATAGCAAAATATTGCTCCAATATTAGTAGGAGCAAGGGAGACGGGAAGGGGGGAAGAAAAGTAAAAGGGAAAAATAAAACAAAAAACAGTCTTGCATGGACCAATGACTAGCTTAACCCTTTGCACTGAGGTCCAAAATGAGACCAACAGTAGTACATATAGTGAACAATTTAGTGCAGATTTGCTTTTACATAAAATTGGATTTCAAAATTCAGTAGGAAGTCAAAATGGTTAGTAGAGTACACCTAGAGAAATTTTCTTCATTTGGAAATACACTTAGAATACCTCAGCATTCTACCTACTTCATCACATGTGGACAAATTCTGGAAAATAGGAATTTTATATGTTGAGTGAATTAATGCATAAATGAAGGAATGGAGTTAATGAGTATACCGTTGAATAACAATTAAATGAAGAGACTGGCAAAAGGTGTAAGGTTAAACTATATTCTATGGAAGAAAAGCTAGCCAACCAAGCATGGAGATGAAAATAGTTTCTTCTTTAAAGAAGACCCTCAGTGTGAGGGATTGACACAGTGGCTGCAACAATAAGCTCAGACATAGTGACGATCGTGAGGTTGGTGCAGGACCCGGCCGTGTTTCATTCTTTTCTACGCAGGGTCGTTATGAGTTGGAACTGACTCGACAGCACCCAACAACAACAGCAACAGAGAGGCAAATTAGGAATGTAAGGGCAGAAACTTCTCTCTGGTTGTCCTATCTCCTTTGTTCAATGAGATGGGCACTTATTGGATCTGAGTCAGACTCCAATCAAAGCTAGTTACAAAAGGCTATTATTTGCCTGTTCAATAGTCTAACAGTTTCCTTACTTGTCTTTCAATTATTCCATATAAGAATAAAAGAAACATGAGAACCCCATTTCTCTCATCACTTACCCCAACGAGGATAAAAAGATCTACTACGTGGCACACCTCCTTTGAGAACACCATTCCCCTCAATTCTTTTTTGTTCTGTGAATTATCTTTAATATCTCACTCTAAATCCCTCCAGCACTACCTCTCCACTTACAGTGGTCGCCTCCCCATCCTTCCAAAGATTTTCAGCTGGAAAAAGTATATTCAAATCTGCTGGCCAACATAATAAGCACCTTAAAACCCTAAATCAGCAGAAATTGGAAATAGAAATTGCTTTCTTTTTTCAAGAACCGAAGCCCAATAGGGATTCTCCTAAAATTTTCAAAGGGCTGCCAGGACACTTTCCTGGCCCGTCTTATGATCTGGTCTCTCTGCATCTCCTAGGATAGTGATTTTCAAGATAATCCACTGGGCTGTGAAAGCAAATATTAGAACTTCTTTTTGCATTCCATTTATATCTCTTTTTTTAAAGAAAAAGAATCCATATTTGAATATGCCTTAGTTTTATAGACTCTATCATTACCATAAGGAGCCCTGGTGGCACAATGGTTAAGTTCTCGGCTGCTAACCAAAAGGTCGGTGATTTGAATCCCCCAGCCGCTCTTCAGGAGAACAGATCTGGTGATCTGCTTCCATAAAGATTAAAACCCATTGCAATTTTATTCTGACTAATAGCAACTCTATCATGGCCTAGGAAAGCCTATTGAGCAGTTCTACTCTGTCACTTAGGGTCTCTATGAGTCAGAATTGACTCGATGGCAAACAACAACAGTTATTACTTAGTAAAGATATATAACTTGTAAACAAATAAGTATATATACATATATTAGGAAAGAATGTGCAAACAGATGGGTTTTAGAGCTGAGAGGTCTGAAATCTCTGCCCTTGGTCTTCCAGGTCTGGACAGAGCTTTGCCCTGTTCCCTCACTCAGCTGGTCAGGGACCTTCTGACTTGGTCCTGATAGTTCCACTGTTTTTCAGCCTTTTCATTGCTTTACTTTGCCTTGCTTCTAGATCAAATTCCCGTAAAGTCCGTTTCTTGGTGGTCACACCAACCATTTCCCTTGTTTCTCCTTCAGACTGAAAGCCCCTGGTTGTCAATACTCCCTCTGTACCTACATGGACCTTCTAGGCCTCCTTTGGGCCTTGGCCTCTGATAGACACTGGTGGCTAGGTATATGGGGAGAGAGTAGCGTGATGAGGAGGATATATCTTCCCTCATTTTCCTGTTCTCCCACTAGCTTCCCCCTAGCTCCTCTACCATTTTCTTGGCCCATTCATTTCTCCCAATATGGCCTACTCATTGCTCCCAACACGTTGTATGAAAAAGTACTCTAACCACTTCCTGAGGGACATATCCCTTCCACCATTCTAGAATCGCTCTCCTTTCTCAATTTTGTAAACATCTCTGATTATCATACACATGACACAAATTAGTCTTCCGCTAAGTAGCAAACACAGACTCTAAGTAGAATATTGATACACATACGTAATAAGGAGATTCATTTCTAATAAAGGAGGAAGAGATAGAAAATCTAAACAAAATGGAGACCAATTGAAAATTAGGACCAAATATTACAGATGGAATCAAAATACTAGACAAAAACAAGTGCTATATGAACAAGAAGCTTGAGAATAGGAACATGGTGTCTTACCCATAATAGGTGTTCAATAAATATTGATTATTCCAGATTGAACATTATTCATTCAAAGCAGAAAAAAAATCTTTTCCTTTATACATTGCTTATGACTGTGTTTTCAGGAAAAAAATCCATAGATGTGTCTTTATGATTTTTTTTTCTAATTAGTGTTGTGGATTGAATTGTACCCCCCCCCCCAAAAAAATGTGTATCAACTTGGCTAGTTCATGATTGCCAGTATCATGTGATTGTCCACCATTTTGTCATCTGATGCTATTTTCCTATGTGTTGTAAATCCTAACCTCTATGATGTTAAAGAGAAGGGATTAGTGGCAGTTATGTTAATGAGGCAGGACTCAATCTACAAGATTAGGTTGGGTCTTAAGTCGATCTCTTTTGAGATATAAAATAGAGACATAGGGACCTCATACCACTGAGAAACAAGAGCCAGAAGAATACTGCATCCTTTAGACCTATGGTCCCTGCACTGAGAAGCTTTCAACCAGGGAAGGTTGATGACAAGGACTTCCTCCAGAGATAACAAAGAGAGAAGGCTTTCCCCTGGAGCTGGCACGTGAGTTCAGACTTCTAGCCTACTTGACTGTGATAGAATAAATTTCTCTTTGTTAAAGCCATTTATTCACTTGTGGTATTTCTGTTATAGCAGCACTAGATAACTAAGGCTGAATTTGGTACCGGAAGAGAGCGTGCTGCTCTAACAGATACCTAAAATGTGGAAGTGGTTTTGCAACTGAATCAGTAGAGGCTGGAAGAATTTTAAAGTGCCTAATAGTAAAAGCCTAGATTGTCTTGAAGATGCTGTTGGTGGAATTATGGACATCAAAGACAATTCTGGTGAGCGCTCAGAAGGAAGTGAGGAGAACTGTTAACACCAGAGATGGTGGAAATGGTGAGAAGCAGCAGCAGAGAAACGGCAGCAGCAGAACTAGGAGACCAGTGGAAAGAGCCAACCCAAGAAGCAAGAGAACTGAGTGCCTTTGTGCAAGAGGCTTCCTGGCAGAGTTCTAAAGAGCTTTAGAACACTTGCCCTAGCAGGGCAGACACCTGGCTGGCCCAAGGTCCTGAGGAGCAGAGAGGACAAGGAACCAGGAAGCAGAAGCTGAAGAGACAAGGAACATAGGAAGCAGAGCTGCCTCAGTCTTAAATGTAGGGCCAAGACCTCTGAAGTCTCAGAGGGTGGAGTCACCACTTAGATGGACTAAGAGAATGGGGCCACCCAAATTCAAGAGAACAGTGTTGCCATTCCAGTTGCCTAGAAGGCAGAGCTGAAGCCCAGGGCCAAGGAGTCTCCACCTAGAATCCAAAAAGTGTGGCAAATACCCAGAGTCTGGAGGGCAGGGCCATTGCCTAAATGGTCTCAGAGAACCGAGGATTGTTTTCAAGCCTTGAGAGCTATTGTAATGTGTTCTGCTGACTTGCTTGGCACCTGTTATCCCTTCTTTCCCTCCAATTTCTCCCATTTGTAATGGAAATGTCTACCTTGTGCCTGTTCTACCTTTGTATTTTGGAAATGTAAATGACAGGGTTAAACTATTCCCCCTCCTCCCAGCACACCCAGGCTCTGTGAATTCCTAATAAGGCATTCTTTGTTAACAGCCCAAGGTTGTCTTACTGTTCCTCTGCTCAAGGCTGCTTCACCACCCACCACCGCCCACCCCCTCCATTCAGACCTGAGCAATAAGCAGCAAGTTGTCCTTAGATAAACTTCAGGCATTGCACCCCAAAAAAACACACGCCCCCAGCCGCCATATTGCACCCTCGACTGCACCCCCATACGTGTTAATTAGTTCCTGAAATTGCCCACCTATTCCCAGAAGCTTCATGAATTTTGCATAAGTTCTCTATCCCGAACCCTAAACTGCCCTAGAATCCCTAACTTCAGGGAGACTGGTTTGAGACTTAGTCTCTGAGCTCCTTGCTTGACCGGCTTGAATAAAGTCTATCTCTTTCTTAAAGGCCTGGTGTCTCTCAATTGATGGAGGGGTCACACTGGGCAGGACCCACCCTCATTGGGTTACAAATTCTAGAACCCCAGATGAGACCTTTATTCTGCTTCTAACTTCAGCCGCTCAGGTCCTGGGAGCACCTCTGGCCACTAGGCAGGCGCCTCCCCTCAGCAAGAACCAGCTAATTTCTCCGGGAGGTGGTGGCGGAACCAACCTTCACGGCTGGAGCTGTGCCTGGACCCACGGCGACCTGCTGTTTTTGAGACTGAGAAATGGAATCTGGATAAGGCTCCTAATCTGGTGAGTACTGTGCAAACTATGTCACAAGTACCAAAGTGCTTCTGGAGGGATGAGTGACTTAGGAGCCAGGGATGAACCCAAGAGAACTGTCGTTTCTGTCAGAATCTGGGTGGCTGAGGGTTATACTGCTCTGGTCAGAAGAAACGTTTGTTGCATCTTTGTGGTCATGGTTCTAGTACTTCTGTTTTTTTCTGATTTTAGCCTAGGTCCTGGTTTTTCTAGTTTCTGGTTTTGGTCTAGGCTCAGGTACGAGGAACCCACAAGATACACCAAAGTACAGTCCTCTAGGATGCATCCTAACTAACTGGGATTTTTTTTTTTTAGTTATAACCTATGAAAAAAAAGATAGGATGACATTTTTCTGCAACTTTGCATGGCCACGATATCAATTGGCTGATAGGGAAACTTAGCCTTAAATTTGTTCCCTAAATTGTAATACTATTCTCCAGTTGGATTTGTTTTGCACTCGGGAAAGTAAATAGGATAAGAAAATATATGTTGATATCTTTATGTTCCCATATAACAACAAAATCATTCAAAATCAATGTGGTAAAATTATGGTTCAAACTGAGGTAAAGAGACAAACCATCTTTGATTTCCCAGGGGAAGATGATTTTTCCCCTCTTCCTCCGCTGTCAGTCCCACGCTTGTATTTGCTGGAACCATCTGGGCCAGCTGCACCAACCTCAGAAATGGTTTCCCCATCACACACTCGAAGTGGTGTGACTTTTGGAGGGGAACTTCCCTACCCAAAACAGGGCAATAGGCAACAGGACATTATCCATTAAGACAAGTTCCTACTGGGCAGGAGGAAAATGGAACTCTGGGATTAGTCTGGGTACACACTCCATTCTCTACATCTGGTTTGTTCAGTTGGAAAAACAATGTCCCTCCTTATCAAAAGGACCCAAAACATATGGCAAATCTTTTTACTTCTGTTTTTTCACCCATCACCTTACCTGGGCTGATTGTCAGGCACTCATGGATATTCTTTTAAGCCCGGAGGAAAAGCCAGGGAAGAAACGGAGCACCTCCATCAGCCCAGCAACCTTATTCAACAAGCTCCTGATTTAGCAATACCTTCTTCTGAGCCTAGCTGGGACCCTAACTATCCTCTGGGAAATGGCAGACTCAACCATCTTCCAACTTGTTTTATTGCAGGGTTGAAAGGAGGTGTTCCAAACCAAAAAATTTAAATAAGGTCTATGAGGTTCATCAAGGACCAACTGAGGATCCATCTACCTTCCTTGAAAAAATTTTTGCCACATTCTGACAATATACAGATATAGACCCGAAAACAACCAAAGAACACAAAAATCATAAAAAGGGTATTTATTGGGCAAAGTGCACCAGACATTAGAAAGCAGTTACAAAAAACCAAGGGGAGTCTAGGTATTAGCCTAGCACAATTAGTTGAAATAGCCTTTAAAGTGTATACCAGCAGAGACCACGTTCAGGTAAAGAAAGAAACCCAGAAATTCAAACAGCAAGCAGCTTTCCTCGCAGTTGCTCTGGCTTGGGGTCCTTCCGAACTAGGCCAACATAATGGTCTGAAAGGACAACTGCCCTGGACGTTGTCAAAGAGCCTTCTTCCACTAGTTCAAAATCAGTGTACTTACTGTAAATAGGAGAGGCACTGGAAGAAAGAATGTCCAAACTGGAAACCCAGCTGAAGCCCAGCTGCCCCTGCGATGCTTCAATCTGCCCAGCCTAAAAATTCAGACTGATGAGGACCAGGGGCATCCACCCACCTCCAAGCTTCATCCACTGAGTCCCTGGTTACGTTAAAAGTGGGAAATAACTTTGTAGATTTTCTTGTTGACACAGGAGCCGCCTATTCTGTTTTGAATCACCTGAAAGGATCACTTTCTCCCCAAACTGTATGAGTAACTGGGGTAACAGGAAAGCCTTCTACAAGACCCCTTCTACAGCCTGTGGAGTGCCAGGTAGGTGAAACTTCCCTAACTCATGGCTTCCTGTACGTGACAGAATGTCCTATCCCATTGCTCAGATGGGACTTGTTATCAAAACTAAATGCTCAGATCAGCTTTTCAGAAGGAAAACTGAGCCTGCACTTGAAAACAGATGGAAGCTCCAGGCTTCCCTGTTAGCTTTGTCCCCTAGCCCCGAGGATTCCTCCCCTGAAATACCAGAAGAAATTACAAATGCCATTAACCCACTAGTCTGGGCTAAAGGGGAACAAGTCCGAGCTCGAAATGCAGATCTGGTCTAAGTAAAGCTTAAACCTGAAACCATCCCTCATCTTAAACAATACCCTTTAAAGATAGAAGCTAGGCTCAATCTACAACCCCAAATTAAAAGACTTCTACAAGCAGGACTCATCCACCAGTGCGAATCCACTTTCAACACTCCAGTGCTCCCAGAAAAGAAGCCAAAAACAGGAGAATATCAGTTTGTGCAGGACTCACACACAGTCAATCAGGTAACTGAACATCTTCACCCTATGGTTCCAAACCCGTATAGTCTCCTAACCTCCCTGTCTCCAGACTATGCATGGTTTATGGTCCTGGACCTGAAGGATGCCTTCTTCTGCATTCCTTTAGCCCCTGAATCTCAGGAAATATTTGCGGTAGATGATCGCCTTGTCTCTAGTCTTACCAAAGAGGACTCAGATAAAAACACAATTCTAACTTTAAATTTTCTAGCCTAGGCTGCTTATCTAGTATCCACTGCCAAGGCTCAGATCTACAACAAAAGATAACTTACCTAGGTTTCCAGATTTCTCAAGGTCAGCAAGCCCTGCTACCAGAGTGCAAACAAGTGATCCTCCAGATACCCACCCCGACCACCCAGAGGCAACTTTGAGGCTTTCTAGGTATGGCTGGTTTTTGCAGGATTTGAATTCCGAACTTTGGGTTAATAACAAAGCCTCTCTACAAAGCCACCTGAGGAAAGGACTCTGACCCTTTCAAATGGACAAACGTCTACAAGCCTTCTTGAAAATCAAGGAAAAGCTAGCCTCTGCCCCAGCACTCGGACTCCCAGACCTCAGAAAGCCCTTCGAACTGTACGTACATTAAACGGGAGGAGTCACAGCAGGAGTCTTAACTCAACAACTGGGTCCTTATTAAAGACCGGTAGCATATTTTTCTAAACTTCTAGATCCAGTCCCTCAGGGATGGCCGGCCTGTGTTGGGTAGTAGCAGCGACTTGCCTCCTTTTAGCTGAAGCTGAGAAGTTTATCTTAGGTCAGCCTGTGACTGTGTTTGTGTCTCATGCAGTTCTCTCCATACTGGAGCAGAAAGGCAGGCTCTGGCTCACAGCAGGCCAAATGGCCTGCTACCAAGCCCAGCTGCTGGACAATTCACAGATCACACTCAAGGTAACTTCTACCCTGAACCCAGCCAGCCTGCTACCAACAAATCCCACAGGTGAGCCAGTCCATGACTGCCCGAAAACTATTGAAGAAGTCTATTCCTCTTGGCCAGACTTGTCTGACCAGCCCATTTGAAATCCAGACTTAACCCTCTAGACAGGCAGAAGCAACTTTATAAAAAATGGAACTTGAAAAGCAGGCTATGCAGTGGTAACCCAAACAGATGTCCTTGAAGCCTGTCCTCTTTCACCTGGAACCTCAGCACAGAAAGCAGAGTTAATTGCTCTCATGCAAGCCCTCCAAATCGCTGCTGGTAAAACAACCAACATTTACACAGATTCCAGGTATGCCTTCTCAATCCGGCATGCTCATGGGGCCATTTGGAAACAACAGGGCTTTTTAACATCAGCTCAGAAAGACATTAAGTATGCCACAGAAATTTTAGCCCTACTTGAAGGTGTGAAAATGCCCACATAAGTTTTGGTCATGCATTGCCTGGGACATCAAAAAGGAGTTTCCCACACTGTCTCAGGCAATGCTAAAGCCAACAAAGCTTCCAGAGCTGCTGATGAACCAACTGTGAATTCAAAGTCTAGTAGACAGCTAACTTTAATCCTTTCTTTACAACTTCCAGAAACAGCTCCAAATTATACTATTAGAGATCTCAAAAAAGCAGCTAAATGCAGAGCAACAATAGATTTTCATGGATGGAAACATACCCATGAAGGAAAGGTTATAATTCCGGGACACTTGATGGACCCCCTTCTCCGCAAGGCACATCATTCTACCCATTGCAGGCATAAAGCTCTTTACAACCTGATCTCTAAACACGTTATTGGAGAAAACCTTAATCGAACCATCCGGTAGGCAATCCATTCCTGCCATATACTCACCCAAAACAACTGGGTCCCATACCACTGGAATCCAGTATCAAAGACAGAATTCAGGAGAAGACTGGCAAGTCGACTTCACTGACATGCCAAGAGCCCCGGGCAATTATAAATTTATGCTAGTGTTTGTTGACACTTTTTCTCTTTGGGTAGAAGCTTTCCCCTGTAAAACAGAGAAAGCACCAGAAGTTACAAAACAGCTCCTTAACGAAATCATTCCCAGGTTGAGCCTGCCTGCGACGATCTGAAGTGACACTGGATCTCTCTTCACAAATTACAAAAGAATTCTCTAGACTTTTAGGAATTAACTGGAACTTACATTCAGCCTGGAGACCACAGTCAAGCAGAAAAGTCGAAAAGATGAATCACACTCTAAAAACCTAAATTGACAAAATCTGTCAAGAAACATAGATAACCTGACCCCAAACTTTGCCTTTAGCCCTCTTGCAAGTCTGGGTCACCCTCAGACGTGAGCTCAAATTGAGCCCTTTCGAAATTATGTATGGAAAACTATTTCTTAAAAATAACTCACTTTCAACCAATACTCAGGTGTCTGTCACCAGGGAGCTCACTCTCCGAAAACATTTGATGTCTTTGTCTGGTGTCCTATCTTCTATTCACAGGTATGCGCTCAGCCTTCTTAAATATCCTGTTGATGCGCAGCTTCATGCCTTCCAGCCTGGGGACCAAGTTCTGCTGAAAACCTGGAAAGTGGAGCCCCTTGAACCCTGGTGGACTGGACAATACACTGTTCTTTTAACCACCCCTCAGCAGCTAAACTCGAAAACATCAAAGGTTGGGTACATCACACTTGCCTAAACCTGCTCCTCAACCAGGGAAGATTGATGACAAGGACCTTTCCCCAGAGCCAACAGAGAGAGGCTTTCCCCTGGAACTGGCACTCTGAGTTCAGACTTCTAGCCTCCTAGACTGTGGGAGTGTAAATTTCTCTTTGTTAAAGCCATCCACTTATGGTGTTTCTGTTATAGCAGCACTAGTTAACCAAGACAATTAGCCGTGGAGCATATAACAATATCAGGTTTGTGTGAGCTGAACACCTTCCCACCTGAGCAGTGAGAGCTGAGTTTTGAAAAGTCATGGAGAAAGTACACTTATGACTTAGAAAATCATTTTACATATTGTCCAAACTGGGACAATTTTGAGAGCAAAAGGAGATACTATTAATAAATACAATGGAACAACATGTATGATAAGATTGTCCCTGACAAACCAGGACATCCTACGTTCCTCTTGTCTTTGACCTACCAAACTGAGGACAAATTGGTATGAATCCAGAGAAATGTAATTGTTGACTTCCCATTACATGATTCATTGTCACTGAGGCAATTATGACCCAGTACTTAAGGGCTGGACCCTAGATGCATAGTGGTTAGGAGCTTGGCTGCTAACCAAAAGGTTGGCAGTTCAAATCCACCAGCTGCTCTTTTGAAACCCTATGGGGCAGTTCTACCCTGTCCTTTAGGGTCGCTATGAGTTATAATCGGCTTGACTGCAATAGGCACGGGCACTTAAGGGTTAGTCAAAACCAAATGGAAAAGAAAAGTTTTAATTTGAATAAATGATGGAACTTTACCATAAGGTAATTGTTGGCTTATAACCAGAACTGGGTTCTAATTAATTTATTTTTCCCTGATTCTGTCACACATTTCATCACCTGATCCTACTGTTCAACTTTAAAATTGTTTATCCATCCTTATTTTTATAACCTCCCAGCACCTTTAGAAACTAATGGCCATTTATTACTTTCCAAATCACTGTATTTCCCCTGGTTTCTGATACCAACGTTCCCTCCCCCACCCCCTGCCAGCTCCCATTTCTCTTCTACCCCCTGACCACCTCTATAGGCTATTCTTCCTCCAACTATTCCTTCTGTTTTCACATTTTATACACCCCCTGGGAAGTCTCATTGGCTTTTCAAGCTTAAATCGACAACTGGTTATATCTGACTTTTGAATCTTCATCTCCAGTCCAGACCTCACTTTTCCTGAGCTTCAGACCTAAGTAACTGGACATACCCACTTAAATGTCTCCCAAGAATTTCCCAGAAGTGAATACGAATTCAATACTTTCAAGGGTGCTCGTCACCTCAACACTTGCCCCCAATCTACGCCTCCTTCAGTATTCCTACTTAATAAGTGGCCCCACCATTAAACCAGAAACCCATGGTCCTTCCCTGACTCCTTCCTCTTTTACTCGCCACATCCATTCAGTTACCAAGTCCTCTCAGTTTTATTCCTTAACTGTTCTTTTCTCTCCATCCCCACTGTCACCAATCTTGACTAAACTAATCACCAACTCTCACATGAACCACTGTAACCAGTGGTGTCTAATCTAGTTATCTACCTCCAGACTTGCCTCTCACCCGTCTCTTTTTATATTGCGGCAAAACCGATTTCCCAGAATGCAAATCTGATCAGTTTTCTTCTCTACTTAAAACTGTTCTCTGTTTAACCATTGCTCTTAGATGCAGTTCAAACAACATGATTTAGATGTCCCTCCACTATCTGACACTGCCCACTCTCCAGGCTCATCTCTTACTCCCCAACATAATCAGGTTCTCAAATTAGCTTCTGACACTGCTAGGACATTTGCCACTTCATCTGGCTTACTCCTACTCATCCTATTCCTACTGGCTCAAATATCATTTCCTCAAGAAGCTATTGTCTTATCCCAAAACTGTATTAGGTTTCTTCCAATGCGCTCCCATAAAACACTCGCTTTGCAGTAGTTGGAGACACATAATATTGTCATTGTTATAAGTCAGTAACAGTCAATTAAAAGCAAATTCATATAGCTCAAGCTAATACTTGTACCTAATAGACTGTAAATACCCTAAGAGCAGAAACTGGGTCTATCTCATACACTAGCTTACACAGTTCTTGGCACATGTTAAATGATACTTGTTGAATAAATGAACAAATAATTAACTACATTTTCTTGAAATGGGTCATCATTTTAACTAACCTAAATTGAAGCTATGACAATTTTATTTTTAATGCTGATATATTTCTTCTGTTAAACAAGTGCTTGCCTACTCTATTTAGTTTGATGAAATGCTGAGTAAATATATTCTGAGTTCTTAGTACAGTTATATAAACTGATAAGCAATATTTTGGTCTATAGAGTACAAACCTGAAGTAATTCTATAAAGAGTGCAAACTGTCATGAGAAAGAAAGAAGGCAAAGAATCTAGGGAAAACTGGACTCAAAAACTCTAAAAAAGGCTAAAATTGTTTAGCCCCTATAGGGAACCCTATAGTGGAACTTTTGAAAATGTGACTCCTGCAGTTCTAATCTGAAAGAGACCTTAAGAACAGGGTACTTTCAGCAAGGATCATCCAAAAGCCCTATCACTTTGAATATTGGATAGCCACTCAAAAGATAAATATGGGCATGCTAGCACTTTGCTAATTCCCATTAACTACAACAATCCTTAGTGAATTGCTGCATTAATGAGGAAGTCATTGCTTGTACAGTGTCTGCAAACAGAAAATACGTCTCTGCTTCATTTCTTTTGTCAAGTGTAGTCCTGCTTTAATTATTTATGCTCATACACCACAGCATAGGAACGCTCAAGAATATTTTGTGTGAGTAATGAAGTTTTAGTAATATGAGCCTTCACTCCATCTTGCTACTGTTAAAGCTTACAGAAGAGCAGAGTGAGAATTTAAGGTTTTTGTAGATTAGTGAACTGGGAATTAGCAGGATTCCCTAGGATAGAGTTCTAAATAGTACCATGAAAATAAATATCTACAAGTACGATTCTTATTTTTTCAAGCTCTTTAACAGCCCTCAGAAGACCCTAGATGAACCACAAGGAAAAAGGATAAGAAATGAAGCAGCTAATGATAACAATAATTATGATAATAATACTGCTTATGTAACTCTTTATGGATATGTCTTACACATACATGAGAGATGGATGTTGAGACAATTTCTAAATGATTCAGAATAAATAGCTTACAAGTGTGGGCAGAGAGAGGCAGGGGAGGAGAGAGTTCGTTTGGTCAGAATCTTCCAGATTGGTAGCCTCTGTTGGCCAAATTCTCTGAATAATTTCTTGTATCTGTCGTTAAAAATCCCAAATCTACTATTAAATCCCAATTCTGCACAGAATTTGCATCTGACTTTGGCCAAGTCCTTTAATCTTGCTGAGAATAAACTTCTTTATGTTCATCAGAGTTGGCACAAAGAGAGTTTAGATTATTTACAATATCTTTTCCAGTCCCGGAGTTTTTGGTTCTATGACATTCATGATTATAGACTCAGTGTAACATTCTTTTTATAATAATTTATTGAGCAACATCTACTGTATGATAAGGACCAAGGAGAAGTTCATCCATAAAATCGTGTGAAGACAATATTACACTGTTTACCACAAAGTCCCCTTCACCTCCAGTCTTCTTTCAGTCCCTTCTGTGGAGTACAAACACACAGAACCTCCCTTGTTTTTGTTTGTCTTCATCAGGATCACAGAGAAATACGAAGGTATTTTATAAGGTGTTCTCAGACCCAAGGAGACTTGAGTCGTAACATAGGTGCCTTCCTTCTTCCTCACTTCTCTCACCAAGCGTTACTGACCTTGGCCCTCAGATTCCCAATTTCTCTGGGTCTTCTCATCTAGCACAGGCATAGGAGAAGCCTCCTGTTCCTCAACAACTAGAAGAGAAAAGAAATCACTGGTCAAGACTATGGGCATTCGATGCCCACCAGCTGCTTACTAGTCTTGAAGATTGAAAGGTAAACCAAAGACTCCATGGGCTAATAAAATGGCATAAAATGGCTCCATTAAGCAATATTCATCAAGCAGTAAGTGGCTAGCAAGAGTGGCCATTTTGAGTTGTCCAAACCAAAAATAAATAACAATTCAGCTTGGGCAATAAAATGAACGGAAAATGCAGAGTAGGAAAAATACATGGTAAATTACTGGATCTGCCAGATTAAGGTTTCCCAATTGTATCACAGTCTTAGCCAACCAAACTAAAACAAGGAGAGAATACAGCTGATCTGAGAAAAGTTTACCACCTTGAGGAAATGTGTTCAGTTTTCACACTGCTTCTGAACATAACATTTGAATAAAGTTACATATTTTAAAATGTTTTATATATTTTATCTTTCATTGGAAAATTGGATGTGAGATTTCTTGCTCTTGTACATGAAGGGCTTGTGTCCACACTTCACTCTTAGGTCTTTCTTGTAACACCAATTCTCATTAATAGTAACTAGTCATTGACAATTTTAAAAAATGGTTATATTCAACCATTCCGTAAATATTTATTAAATGCCTGTTAAGAGTCAGGCCCTATTCTTAAGTGCAAAATATACAGAGGCACAAAACAGGCATGGCCCCTGACCTAATGAAGTTCATAGTTTATGGGGAACATAGACGATAAACAAACAAACACAAAAATAAATATACAATTACAAATTTTTAAACCTGGGTTTTCTGACAGAGAATAATGGGAACGGGGTAGACGACATCTAATTAAGGAAAGGCTTCCCTGAGGAAGTGACAGTTGATCTGAGACCTAAGGGATAAAAAGGAGTTAGTAGGAGATGCGTAATTAGGGCATATGCTAACTATCAACCATGCTAGCATTGGAATGGGCTTGGTATATGGAGAGAAATACCTGTGCATGCAAATGGAGACCTACATTTTCAAAAAGATGCTTTGTTTACTGAACTAAAATGAATTATTGGTAATTTTCAGGCAGAAATATACTAACGAGGTAGGAATACCTCTGATCAAACCTGAAGAGTTTGGTTTGTTGTCAAGGTCAGAAAACTCATCTCTGAGTAAGTAGTAAAATATCTGCCTTCACCTAGATATTTGTCTTATCTCCATGCTTAATTTCAAAACCATTTCTAAGGATCTCCAATGACTATTTCTTTAGCTTCTTTAGTGTCTCCTCCAATACTGAACTACCCTCAGTGTCAATATTGTTGCTTCATAGCACATTAAGCATTTTCTTTTTTTTAATTTTTTTGTCTGCAGTAAGACTGTGTGTGTGTATGCACATATTTGCATAATAAAATGTAATCACCATCATTTGTATAAAAGTAGTCTGTATAATTTTGAAGACTGTTAGCAAATTTTCCTTCTGTTTTCTGGGACATATTACAATTCATCCTGAGTGTAGAAGGTCACTGTGAAGAATTTGTTCAGCTCCTCTTCCCATCCTTATTCCTAGAAAATCAGCATTATATATATGTGTATATATATATGTATTAAAGCCAGTTGCCATTGAGTCAACTCTGACACATGGTGACCTCATGTGTGTCAGAGTAGGACTGTGCTCCATAGGGTTTTCAATAACTGATTTTTGGAAATAGATCATCAGGCCTTACTTTTGAGGTGCCCTTGGGTGGACTCAAACTTCCAACCTTTCAGTTAACAGCCAAGCGTGTTAATCGTTTGCACTACCCAAGGATGTATGGATGGATGGATAGACAGACAGACACATAGATAAACAAGACCGGAAAATAAGACAATGAGATTGATAATTCCACTTCTATAGACTCCCAACAAGACTTTATCCTTTAATGAGTTTATGTTTTGACCTGAAAAATGGGTACAAATTAATTGCTATCTATAAAATATTTCTATAGCAAAGCCATCTAGCACTACAAAGCATTATTTTTTCTCTAATCATAACCTTGATCATCTCCCAAGGCTGGTCTCCCTGTTCATATCCCTTTTTTTCATCTCTGGCCTAGTGCCACACTTGCATTACCAGTGTTACACCTTTACATTACTAGTCTAGACCATTTGGTAATCTCTTTTCTCTCTTCTTATGAATTACCACCACATGCTCTCAACATTAACAATTTCCTCCGACGTTTATTCATTAACCCTTCAAAGCCTCTCTCATTTAAAGCCAAATTCTTTACCTGAAAAACAGTAAATAGAACAGAGGTATTCTTGAAATGCAGTATTGCTTTAATATAATTATATACATATTGTGTTGGTAATTTTTCTGTATTTATGTGCCTGTTCAATTTCCATCTTGTTTCTCTATTACCATATCTATGCAACATGCTTATAAAAGCTGTCAAAACAACACAACATATAAACTCAGAACAGGTTCAATGAACTGTTTCAGCTGCTTTTTCTTCTCATTTCTTTCCACTCACTTGGGCTTCGACAGTGGGAATAGCAAAGCCCTCAGGGCAAGTCCCTTTGTGGTTCATTCTGCATCTTATTTAGTGCTGGTTTCCAGAGGCTATGAGTAATTCAGAACAGGCCAGTGTCACAGCTCTGCTCAGGTGACTAGCAACATTGACATTTGTCAATATTCTCCCCCAGTTGGCCAGAATAAGGAGTCAGCCATCAAGGACTAACACGGCAGGGAGGGCAGCTCAGCCTTACAATGGTTCAGTCCCCAGTGCCAGCATGTGGAGAATTAATGAGACCAAATTTTGGGCTTAGCCAAATTCTCTTCTTTCTCCACTCAGAATGAAAGAAAGGGCTTGAAGTACAGTAGGATGAATTCAAGTTAGATGCAAAGATAAATCCCCTGAGAGCAAGACTTGGTAAACACTAGAATGTTATCAAAGGGAGCAGAAGAATATGTTTTCCCTAACCAAAAAACCAAGTCCATTGCCATCAAGTCTATTCCGACTCAGACAGTGACCCTGTAGGACAGAGTAGAACTGCCTCATAGGGTTTCCAACTCTGTGTTTTATTGACTATGCAGAGGCATTCGACTGTGGATCATAACAAATTACAGATAACATTGCGAAGAATGGGAAATCCATAACTTTTAATTGTGCTCATGTGGAACCAAGAGGCAGTCGTTCGAAGAGAACAAGGGGATGCTGTGTGGTTTAAAACCTGGAAAGGTGTGGGTCAGGGTTGTATGCTTTCACCATTCTTATTCAATCTGTATGCTGAGCAAATAATCCGAGAAGCTGGACTACAGGAAGAAGAACTCAGCATCAGGTTTGGAGGAAGGTTCATTAACAACCTACAATATGCAGATGACACAACCTTTCTTGCAGAAAGCAAAGATGACTTGAAACACCTACTGATGAAGATCAAAGACTACAGTCTTCAGTATGGATTACACCACAACACAAAGAAAACAAAAATCCTCACAACTGGACCAAAAAGCAACATCATGATAAATGGAGAAAAGATTGAAGTTCTCAAGAATTTCATTTTACTTGGATCTACAATCAAAGTCTATCTCATTTATCTAGTGCTGCTATAACAGAAATACCACAAGTGGGTGACTTTAACAAAGAGAAATTTATTTTCTCACAGTCTAGTAGCTAGAAGTCCAAATTCAGGCCATCACCTCCAGGGGAAAGCCTTCTCTCTCTGTCTGCTCCGGAGGAAGGTCCTTCTCATCAATCTTCCCTGAACTAGGAGTTTCTCCTTGCAAGAGCCCCAGGTCCAAAGGATGCACTTTGCTCCCAGCGCTGCTTTCTTGGTGGTATGAGGCCACCTGTCTCTCTACTCACTTCTGTCTTTTATATCTCAAAAGAGTTGGGCTCAAGACACAATCCAATCTTATAGATTGAGTCCTGCCTCATTAACATAACTGCTGCTTATCCCACCTCACTAACATCATAGAGGTAGGATTTACAACACATAGGAAAATCACATCAGATGTCAAAATAGTGGACAATCACATAATACTGGGAATCATGGCCTAGCCAAATTGATACACATATTTTTGGGAGCAACAATTCAGTTCTTGACAACACCCATCGAGGCAGCAGTCAGGAAATCAGACAACGTATTGCATTGTGCAAATCTGCCGCAGAAGACCTCTTTAAAGTGTTCAAAAGCAAAGATGTCACCTTGAAGACTAAGGTGCACCTGATTCAAGCCATGGTATTTTCAATCAACTCATATGCATGCAAAAGCTGGCCAATGAATAAAGAAGGCTGAAGAAGAACTGATGCATTTGAATTACGGTGTTGGTGAAGAATATTGAATATACCATGGACTGAAAAACGAACAAATCCATCTTGGAAGAAGAAAAGCCGGAAGGCTTCTTAGAAGTGAGGATGGCAAGACTTCGTCTCACATGCTTTGGACATGTTATCCGGGGGGACCAGTCCCTGAAGAAGGACATCATACTTGGTAACGCAGAGGGTCAGCAGAAAAGAGGAAGACCCTCAACGAGATGGATTGACATAGTGGCTGCAACAATGGGCTCAAACATAGCAACCATTGTGAGGATGATGCATGACCAGGCAGTGTTTTGTTCTGTTGTACATAAGGTCACTATGAGTCAGAACAGACTGGACAGCATCTAACAACACTCTTTATGGAAGCCGACTGCCACATGTTTTTCCCATGGAGCGGCTGGTGGGTTGGAACCATCAACCTTTCAGTCAGCAGCCAAGTATTATAACCACTGCACCACCAAGTCTCCTTATATTCTCCCCAGAGGGTGGTTTTGTTGTTGCTGTTGTAGTGTGTTTTTTTTTTTTGAAGTACATTTACTACAACATCTGGACTTGCTGAAGGATGGTTCTACTTGGGTTCAGGGAAACAGAATTACTGAACTTTTATCTATATCTGGCTCACTCCAGGTCTCTCTTTAGAGAGACTTTCCCTTCCCACACATTCTAATTAGGTCTCCCCTCCTTGTCTGTCCCTTGGTATCCTGTTATCTTCCTTTCCATCTCTTATAATGACTTTTAATTATATATTTATTTACTTGTTTAGGGTTTTGTTTTTGTTTTTGAGAGCCTGTTGTTAAACATTGCCAGCACACCACTACTCCTAACGGTGCTTCCTGTTTTTTCTTTTGTTCCCCACATAGCAGTCATGAATCAGGGGCCGACTCAATGGCAGCTAGTAACAACAACTCTCTGCTTCACGTGGTACTTCTGGCAGTGACAAGGCAAGGGTCCCTCATGGTTTCAGCTCTTACTCCTAATTTCCCCCTCAATGATCCCACCTCCACGTAAACATCTCTGCTTCTGGGCCTGGCAACATTACTACCTCTTGTTATCCCCACGACCCTGGAGATGGTGAGTTGATGGCCAATTGCCTCTGAGGTTTTTCAACTCTTCCAAAATATTTGAAATTCTCTTACATGAAATTTCCTGTTTTGAAGCATCTGGAGAGGGCTCTTTTTTCTTGATTAGACTTTAATGATGCACCCATCTATCTCCTCCACTAAGTGGAAAGAGGGTTGGAACCAGTTGCTCATCTCCACCGGGAACAGTGTAGCGCCCACTTTTTACCCGGCTTGCTCCAGGTCTCTCCTTAAATGTCATGTCCTCAGAGAGGCCCTTCTCTCTCATCCATTCTAATTAGACCTCTCTTCTTTGTCTAGCTCATATTACTTTCATATAACAATAATAATTACAGTTATCACTTATTATCCTTTCCATCTCTTATAACAACTTGTAACTATACATTTACTTACTTGTTTAGTTGTGCATGCCTCCTTCCCCTCTCCAGCTAGACATAATAAGGATCCCATCTCTTACTCAACACACTTTCCCAAGCTCCTGCTACAGTGTCTGGCACAGAGTAGGTGATGCATAAATATTTTTTGCATGAAATAATGGAAAACTTTGGGCTGGATCCTCATACCACCAAATCCAGTTGCCGACGAGTTGATCCTGACTTATGGCAACTCCACGTGTGCCAGAGTAGAACTGGACTCCATAGGGTTTCAATGGTTGAGTTTTCAGAAGTAGATTGCCAGGCCCCCCTCCCTTTTTTTTTGAGGTGGACTCAAACAGCTAATCTTTCTGTTAGCAGCCAAGCATGTTAACCATTTGCACTACCCAGGGACTCCCTGGATCCTCGTAGTTACCATTATAATACTTTGGACCTAGTCAATGTTCAATAAATGCTTGTAAAGTTAATTAACATGCATGGTTTTCTCTGAAAAATTCATAGGTAGGGCCAGTGTACCAAGGTTCCCCATAAATCCTGCAGGATGTATCTTCCATGTAAGTGTGTACTAATTTATGCATTTTTGCATGTTACCTTCCAAGAGCCTTCATTCCCAGTATGCAGCATGAAAGCACATTAAGAAAGAGTATTCATGTGACTTAAGAGTGGTCACTTGCCTAGTGTGGCAAAAACGATGAGAGCTCAGAATGGAACTCTGTCCAGACAATGACCTTTACAACAAGATTCTTCCTCTCAGGAGCTTTTTATTGTTTTTGCTTGTGTGTGTGTGTGTGTGTGTATGTGTGCTTGACAATCCTGTATTTTTTTCTCTTACCTAAAGTGGACTAAACTATCAAAGAGTAAGAGCAAACTTGTGCTTAACATTCTCCTTGTTTTAAACAGTTAACATGTTTGGGTTGTGTTATGGATTTTCCATACAGGTCTAAATTGGTCTTCGTAATGCTCTGCGCTCCATTCTTGTTCTAAAGTAAAGAGCAAGCCTCAGACGAGTGCAGGGAAGTCTATCATGCATCACTTTTTTTAACTTTCCAATTTCTGTTTGTTCCTTTATTCTCCATACTTCTCTGTCCTCTCTTTTGTTTAAAATCTCATTTAGCATTCTCTGGAGGGGAGAACACGAGATTACAATCTAACGATTGTAATGAGAATGGGTTAAGTTGGTGCCGTTTCCCATTTTCATTACAATCTTGGTGGCAAGAATAATGTAACAGAGTTTTTAATGCCTCATATATTACAGGAACATTTTCCCGTGAGCTCCTGTTCCTTTTCTGCGGACAGTGCTCTTGCCGTGTGCTGTAGGACTTTGATCTTTTTATATTCTGCATTATAACCAGTTGGCCATTTCACCCCTTCCCCATAGATTACAGTCAAACAAGTGAAAAATATTTTGATCTCTAGCATACCACTGCATCTCATGACTGTAAAATTCTACCACCTGCAGACCAGTACCTGCAAAATCCACGTAGCCTGTGGTTCAACTTGGACGGAGGCACAATCCAGGTGTCCATACAGCCAGGCACTTCTCTGAAAGGCACTCTGGGAACCGTAGTTTTGTAGTTTAGAGCACAAATATACAGTTAGTTCATTTAATATCAGGAGCTCATGGGGATTTGGACTTTAAACTCTAAGATGCTTACCCCTGAAATGGAAAATGTCATAGATCCTTTTACTCAAAGTGTAGCCCCTAGGCCAGAGGCATAGGCCTAACCTGGGCGCTTGTAGAAATCTCAAGTCTAGAATTTTAAGCCACAGTCCAGACCTCCTGAATAAAAGTCTGCATTTTAACAAACCGTCAGGTGCTTTGTACGCACTTCGGAGTTTGAGAAGCGCACCTTTAGAGTTTCTTACAGGCTACACTTCGTAGAAAAAGCCAGGAGATAGAGTCCCCCCTCCCTGAGTAACCCCCAGGGACACAAGTTCTCTTAACGTGGCTTCTCAGAATTGCCTATGATGCGATCCCCACCTGAGCATTTTTATGTGCCTCTGTCTATCATTACTAGCGTTTCTGGGTCCCATTTTCCAGGGGACTGGAACTGTTTGGCAAACTATTTCTCAAACGGTCTTTAGAGCAGAAAACAAAAGCCAAATCTGCTGCCGTTCAGTCGCTTCTGATTCATAGCAACCCCATATGTTACAGAACAGAACTGGTCCGCAGGATTTTCTTGGCTGTGATCTTTACAAAAGCAGATCACCAGGCCTTTCTTCTGCACTGCCGTTGGGTGGGTTTAAACCACCAACCTTTCCATTAGTAGTCAAGCACAAACTGTTTCACCTGGGTCCAAATTCTTGGCTCTGTAGATACTAGCTGTGAGGGAAAGCTACCTATCTTCTCTATGCCTTATTATCTTCATTTTAAATGGTGATAATAATACTTGCTGCATTAGTTAGAGAAGAAAATCAAAATAGGAGTCCCTGGTGGTGCAAATGGTTAACCTGCTCAGCTGCTAACCAATAAAACGTGAGAGGTTCAAGTCCACCCAGAGGCACCTTGGAAGAAAGGCCTAGTGATCTCCTTCTGAAAACTCAACTGCTGAAAACCCTGTGGAGCACAGTTCTGCTCTGACCCGCATGGTGTCTCCATGAGTTGGAACTGACTCAATGGCGACGGTTAGTGGAGCCAAAGGAGCTGCCTTTTTACCCCTGCATCAATCAGCTTATGGCTACAGGCTGCACAGAGATGAAGGAGGGGGCGAGCAGTCCTCTCAAAAGGGAGGTAGCTCAGCCCTGTTAGCAGCCAATTCGCATAGCAGCCAGAGGAGGAAGGCACCGTTCCAGTAAAGGGATGCAGGCAGGGCCCAACAACAACAGTTTTCTGTGCATATTTGCTACAGCTTCCACCTTATTAGAGAAACAAAGTACTGGGGAGAATCAGAGTTGAAAAAAAAAAAATCTTATCTTCATGAGTGGATCAGGAAAGGCCACAGACTAGACCTGTAACTCCAGCCAGCATTTGGCCACGGGGGAGCCATAAGAAACTCGAGTCGTGCAATGTAGTTTTTCACTACCAGAGGAAAAATGATTCCTACCACATCGAAATACAAAATGTTTTTAGCAAGTAGGCATCCAAGCTACTGGCTATTTAACCTGCTGATGCAGTGCATCTTTAGAAGCAACCTAACCGGTTGCCATCAAATCAACCCTGACTCATGGTGACCCCCATGTATGTCAGAGTAGAACTGTGCTCCATAGGGTTTTCAAGGGCTGCTTCTTCAGAAGTAGATTGCCAGACCTTTCTTCTGAGGTTCCTCTGGGTGGACTCGAACCTCCAACCTATAGGTCAATGTTTGAGCAGGTCAACCACTCAGGGACTCCTAGAAGCAATCTAGCTACTTAAAACTCAGATAAACCAATCTCAATCTTTGGCTCATAAATAGAAAAAATAAAATCAGGATCCAGTGAGTCTCTTTGGGAATCATTCAAGGTACTCCTAATCACTGTGTATGTCTAACTTCCTTCTGACATCTCTCATATCCAAACCCACTCCTCCCTTCCCACTACCCCTCTCCAAGGCCTTATCACATCACACCCAGATTGCAGCCTCTGATATGCTTTCATTTGCCTCTGACTCTGGGACCAACCCAGTTACTGAACTTTGCCTTGTTCTTAGTGTACAAGCCCATCATGTGCCCCCGTTCTGGTAACTAGATCAATGTCTTAACCACTGGTGCCTGATTTTCTACTTCAGTTCCCTGCCTGATACCCCAGGTCCCTTGGGACTGGGTCCCTGTGTCCCAGGGTCCCTTCATAGACTTGCCTGATCACCAGTTCTGTGACTTCCCACTGCCCAGTGACAGATTCCTGGGGCCACCTGCCGCCTGCCTGCCCACCTGCCTGCCTGCATCTGCACCTATTGTTTACTGCCAGACAGCTCTCCTTCCAGAGGAGTGGAATGAACAGATGGAATATCTTAACAAAGTAGTGTAAAGAGAAAATGCCAGCTAAACTGCTGTGGAAAATGAGGGTTAAACTCCTTTATTAGGAAGAAGTTGCTAAAGATGGCGGCCACGGAAACAGAGAGACTCCCTTCGCGCAGGCGTGAGCAGATGGCCAAGAGCTTGTGCTCTGGAGTCAGACTGCTGCCCATCCCCATCCCAGCTCACCACTCACTAACATGTAAGAGAATGTTCCACTTCTCCCAGTCTCAGTTTTCCCATCTTTAAAATAGGGATAACACCTCCTTTGCAAAACTATTATCATCTTTGCTAAGATTAAAAGAGACGTTATACATAATATTATAGTTTCTTAACATAAGCCAGATACATAGCAAATAATCAACAAATACTAACCAAACCTGTTGTCACTGAGTCGATTGCAACTCATGGTGATCCCCTATGTGAGAGCAGAACTGCTCCATAATGTTCTCTTGGCTGTAATGTTACAGAAAGAGATTACCTGGCCTTACTTTCACCATACCGCTGGGTGGGTTTGAACTGCCAAAGTTTAGCCTAGTAGACAAGCACAAACCATTTTTGCCACCCAGGGACCTCAACAAATATTAGTATTTAGAAAATCCAGAGGCAAAGAAAGGAGCCCCGGTGGCCCAGTGGTAAGTTTCAGCTGCTAACTGGAAGGTCAGCGATTTGAACTCACCAGCTGCTCCATGGGAGAAAGATGTGGCAGTCTGTTTCTGTAAAGATTATAGCCTTGGAAACCCTAAGGGGCAGTTCTCCTCTGTCCTATAGGGTTGCTATGAGTCAGAATCGATTCAACGGCAATGAGTAGAGGCAAAGATACATGTAGGATATCTTTGTTTTGGGAGAAAGGATATTATGCATTTAGAATAAAAGACTAGGCTAGATGAGTCACCTTGTAAAAGATCAATAAGTTAAGAAAACATGGCAGCTACAAGAAGGAGTGAGATGAACCCTAGAGCAGAAAGCTGAGTCCAGAGCAGAAAGAAGAACGCTAGAATGGCAGCCTTGGGACTGGGGAGTTAGAAGACGTTGGTAAGAGGTTGTAAGGGAGAACTGGGATTGAATCAGGAAAGGTCAGAGAGCAAGAGGGAGTGGGACCCTGGCTGCAGTCTAGGGAACAAAAGCACCGTAAAATGCCCACAAGCCAACAGAGAAAGCTATTAGAGAAAAAGTGAAGGAGAATAGAAGAATATGGCACATTTTACTGGAAGGGCAGTGAATGGAGGGAGGTACAACAAAGTATTCGGAGCAACTTGGAGAGGGAGAACAGTAGGGAAGTCCATAGAGGCAGAGGTAAACAGGCAGTCAGCTGTGACAGAGAAGAGGCAATGAAGAAACTTAATAATATATAATGCGATTTCAGAACAACAGCTGGGAACAGGGAATTGATAGTGAAGCGATAAATACTAACAATGAGGGAAATAAATACGCTTAAAACACGCAATAGTTAATAACAATGAAGCCAAAGTCTGGAAGCAATTAATAAACTGATAAACTATATCACAAAGTATAAAATGAATAAAGAAAAAAGTGAGGTTATAAATATGACCTTTTCGTGAGAAAAGGGTAGGGGTTTATTGAAAGAGACAGAGGGGAAGATGATTCAGTGGAAATGCAGAAATACAAGCTCCAGGGTCTGAGTAGCTAAAAGAGAGGAGAGGAAAGATTCTAATACAACTGCAAACAGATGGACAGAGAAACAAGACCATGGCAAATGTCTCTCTTGGCCCTTCCACTGTGGCTGTGGTCCCCAGAGCTACTCTTCTTGTTGTTGTTGTCGTTGTTGCTGAGTCAGCTCCGATTCACAGTGACCTTCTCTGTATAACAGTTGAAACACTGTCTGGTCCTGCACCATCTTTAGGATCGTTGGTATGTTTGAGTCCATACCAAACATGCCAAATATGCAGTGGGGAGCTCTTACCACCATTGTAAATAAAAATGGCCTCATGGACTGACTGCCTAGACTGGGCCAATCATGGAGCACAATAATGCTAGGCCTTGGTCTATAGGTAGTCTGTAAAAATAATTACTAAAGCAATTGTCCTAAAACTGTAGGTTCTGGACCAGGCCAGAGACCCCATTCTTATATCCAGCTTCTTCTTACTCCCAAGTTCCTCTGTCAACCAGAATACACCTTTGTTAAGTGATTCTGGGAGTCTGTAGGAATTCCCAAGCCCAGGAGAGCATCCTCAATGGCTACATCGATCCCCAGCAGCCATAACCTCAGCTGTAGACATGAAGGGCTTGTCGTTATGAGAGATCCTCACCCCCAGGACGGTTTATACCCAGGTGGTTTGTTTTCAATATTCTTTTCTAGCATGATTATGGTATTTGAGAGCTGCATTTCTTTTCCAAAGTATATTTTAAGTCTCATCCACCTTTGGTTCAGGGAATATTCTCTACTCTAGGGAGCATCTATAAAGCAAGAATTATAAACAAACAAACAGATTTGTTTTTAATCCCATGAATTAAAAACAAAAAACAAAAAACTGTTGTTGCTGTCGAACCTATTCCAACTCACAGAGATCCTATAGGACAGACTAGAGGTGCCCCATAGAGTTTCCGAGGCTGTAATCTTTACAGAAGCAGACTGCCACATCTTTCTCCTTTGGAGCAGCTGGTGGGTTCAAACTGCTGACCTTTCTGTTTGCAGCCAAATGCTTAAACCACTGCACCACAAATTAGATGGTGAAAAACTTCAACCAAGCTGGGGATATGGACGGTGAAAATAAATGGGAAGCTGGTTGTTTGTTGCTGTTGTTAGCTGCCATCGGTTGGCCCCCAACTCATGGTGACGCCATGAACAATGGAATAAAATGCTTCCCAGTCCTGTGCCATCCCCATGATCAGTTGCGGATTGGACCATCGTGATCCATAGGGTTTGCATTGGCCAATTTTCAGAAGTAGATCTCCAGGCCTTTCTTCCTAGTCCACCTTAGTCTGGGAAGCTGATTAGTCTGGTACTTATTAATAA
Source organism: Dugong dugon (assembly GCA_030035585.1). Classification (NCBI taxonomy): domain Eukaryota; kingdom Metazoa; phylum Chordata; class Mammalia; order Sirenia; family Dugongidae; genus Dugong; species Dugong dugon. The sequence continues at coordinate 61,305,547 of CM057466.1, forward strand.
ACCAATTTTCCCCTTTCTTTTAAGAAGCCTGACTTTTGCCCGCTTTTTTGTGTAATATTAGGTTATTGTTCTTAAGGCATTCGCACACCGATACGTTTCCAAAAGGCAGGAACCATTTCTTATACTTCTTTACCTGCCACAGAGTACCTCACTTTGTTTTTCCACGTTGTCTTTCCTACTCCCCTCCCGACGTGGCACCCAGAATCTCCCGTTTCACCATGATTTAATAGCTGAGACGATGACTGAGCAGCTCTAGTTCTCTAAAACAATTCCGACTGGATGGAGTTCCTCAATAGCCACGTTCCTAACTTTCAGTTCAGTCAACAAAAAGAAAGCCAGACCCAGAAAAGGGACAACTGGTACACATCACAGATAATTCCAGGGTTAATAGAGAAAGGATAAAAGGAAAAAGACAAAAGAAAAGGGAAATGAAAGGAATAATTGGAGTAAAGAGAGTTGAAAGGGAAGGAAAGGAAACGGAAAGAAAGAGGAGAGGAGGAGAAAAGGTAACAAAACACTGAGACTTTTAAAGGACGGGGTATCAATAATACCAAGAATGGTATTGCTTTTACATATGCATAAAAAGAAAGTTCATGATTAGTCATATACAGCCAGAACTTAGATATGCTTAATGTACTCACGTTGAGTAATTCTTTATTGTGTGGAATGCATGATATAGAAAATAATACCAGTTGTATTCGGTAGCAAAAAATGTGAAAGAAAATTTTCCCGGAATCTACCACTACATATGTAGCCTCTCACTCAGAGAATTATCCTGAATAGAAGGCAAGTCCAAGGGTGCAAGCTACAGCTCAGCTATTCTGACTTCACTCAGTTCCTGGTGAGTAAAAGCTTGCGTCATCGTAACGGAGCAGAGGCTGAGCTTTGTTCAAGCCTGGCACAGGGCGCCTATTGCACAGTATTAAACATAGTACATTGATCATGCCTTAACGATGATCATAATAAATAACATCAATTATAGAGGCAGTTAATAGACAGATGGGGTGACCTTTTCACTTCAGAATCGAAATTATTTGCTATTGGATAAGCAATTTGTTTTTACTGGATTGGACATGAATTAAATTGATTCTAACTGCTCTAAGATTGATACAGTTGATACACTATTGTATTGTCTTTTATGTTTAGTTGCTTGCATTACTTAGCTTGTATATAGATATGAAGAGTTCATTTCCTTATCTTTTCTGATGACAAAGAAATCCATATTGAACAATTTCACAATGAAATCTGCCCTTGCGGAATTGAAAAGCAGTAATAGAAGAGAAAACAGGAGTTGTCATTCTCAGCGAAGAGTTTAATAATGGGCTTCTGTGCTCTGCACTATTCCTTCTGGGAAGTACATTTAACAACAGTGACAACGCATATCTCCTCAATATCGACTAAATAACCATAGCGTTATCGTTAAATGTTTGCATGTGCGTCGTATTCCAAGTGTGAAACTTCCTACCAAATATGTAGGTGGACTACCAGTAGGGTCACCTGGGCAAAACTGGTAGAACTTCCTAAGAGCACATCTCAGTTTTTCTTCAGCCACAATCCCTGACAATAGCATTGTAAACACATAGGGTGCAAGAACAGGGAGAGTCCAGGGGCTTGTAATCTAGTTCTACTTCTGCCAGCATTTTGTTTCGTAACCCTAGACAAATCACATTTGCCTCCAGCCGCTGGGTTCCTCACCTGTGAACTATGAAGAGGGGCGCTTGCCCTTCCCACCTCATGGATATGCTGTAAAGATTAAATGAGCTTATAAAGGAGAAAGTGCATTGAAAAGTGCATCCTACAAGCACAAGATGCCTTAATGGTGAATATTAGTCAGAGAAGAGCAACGCTAGGAGGGAATTAGAGATCACCTAGTTTATTCTACTTATTTCACCAATGAAACCACTGAGGCCCAGTCTCCAAGGTCAAACAGCTAGTTACCAACGAGCTAGGATGAGCATCCCACTCTCCTGTTCCCCAAGTCTGCGCTGTGCACTCTGCCACTTACTTACCTAAGCATTGATTGTCTCCTTTTGTCAGTATAACAGAATTGATCTAGAATATCGGCATTAAAGTGTCTTTCGACATCAGTATTATAAAAGAAGTCTGCTAAAACTGATCTAATTATGAAACTAATATTTCTTATAATAAACAGTTGATATTTTAGTATTCCAAAATGGTCAATCCCAAGCATGCAGAGTGCCCCTATTTAAGTTCAAACTGCCAAAATAGTACCTAATACCCACTGAGCACTCACAATGCGCTGGACTGTGTTAAGTGCATTATGTCATTTAGTCTCCATGATAATCCTACAAAATTCACATTCCTTATTATTTTTCTCTTGTTGTTAGGAAGAGAGAAGCCAGGGTGTTTCACTGTCCTCCCCTTGCCTAGTACACCCTTTCCAAGAGTGGCTGCTTCTTAGAGGTTCCTGTTCTTGCTAGACAGCCCCTCCTTCCACGTTCTCCCTCCCACTGGATCCCAGTCTCTGGCAACACCATCTCTTCCTTTGTCCCTCTAGCCCTAGCAGTGGTAGCAGCCTCCTGGTGTCGCTAATCTTGAGGTTGCCTCACTATTTCCTGTTGGGCCTTTTAGATCTTTCAACAACTTTTTACTTAGTTCCCCCAAATTAAGTTTCCTTTTTTGAACCACCTGGTGTCTTCTTGATTGGACTCTAACTAACAGACTCAAGTGAGCAATTGCCTGAAAGTTAGAGAGCATCAGCTGGGCTTCAACTCAGGCAATCCAACCGCCATGTCTATGCCCTGAACCTTGATATGCTGTTGTTTCCTACAGAGTCATGGACTAAGCTACTGGTCTCCAAATTTTCTGTTAAGGTTTTAAAAATATTTTTGTAAAATATATATAACAAAACATTTGGCTCTTTAAATAGTTTTAACTGTACAATTCACTGACATTAATTAATTACACTGACCACATTGTACAACCATCACCGTTAACCATTTCCAAATGTTTTCTATCATCCTAAACAGAAACTCAGTACCCCTTCTGCAAAAACTCCCCATTCTTCCCTCTTCTGAGCCTCTGGTAACCGTTAATAACCTTGGGTCTTTATGCATTTGACCATTCTATGTATTTCATATAAGTGAGGTCATACAGAATTGTCCTTTTGTGTCTTATTTCACTCAGCACAATGTTTTCAAGGTCCATCCATGTCGTAGGATGTATCAGAACTCCATTTCTCTTAATGGATAAATAATATGCCATTGTATAAATATACCACATTTTTTTAATTCATTCATCTGTTGATGAACACTTGGATTCTTTCGATAGTTTGACTATTGTGAAAAATGCTGCAATGAACATTTCTGTACAAGTATCTGTTTGAGTCCCTGCTCTCAAGTCTTTTGGGTATATACCTCTGGGTTGAGTTGCTTGGTCATAGGGTAATGGTATGTTTAACTTTGTGAGGGACCATCAAATTGATTTTCACAGTAGCTGCACCATCTTACATTCGTTCTCAGCAGGAACGCAGGAGGGTTCCAATTTCTCCATATCCTTGCCTTTCTGTTTTTCTGATAATAACCATCCTAGTGGGAGTGAAGTGGTATTTCATTTTGGTTTTGATTTTCATTTCCCTAATGACTGATGGGAGTCCCTGGGTAGTGCATGCAGTTAACAATCTCAGCTATTAACCTAAAAGTTGGAGGTTCCAGTATACCCAGAGGCACCTTGGAAGAAAGACTTGGCGATCTACTTCTGAAAAACCAGTCACTGAAAACCCTGTGGATCACAGTTCTACTCTGACATACGTGGGGTCACCATGAGTCAGAATCAACTCCACGCAACTGTTTTTCTTTTATTTCTTCCTTTTTTTTTTTGTAAGTGATTAATGATTTGAGCAACTTTTCATGTGTTTATTGGCCTTTTGTATATCTTCTTTGACGAAAGTCTGTTCAAGTCATTTGCCCATTTTTTAAAAATTGGATTGTTTGTCTTTTGCTGTTGAGTTGTACAAGTTTTTTATATATTCTGGATATTGAACCTTTATCAGATATATGATTTCCAAATATTTTCTTCCATTCGCTAGTGTGTCTCCTCCCTCTCATGATAAAGTCCTTTGATGCATTTTTTTTGTTTTGATGAAATCCAGTTTATCTGTTTTCTTTTGTTGTCAATGCTTTTTGTATCATATCTAAGAACCCATTGTCAAAAACAATGTCTTGAAGTTTTACCTCTATGTTTTATTCTAAGAGTATAATGGTTTTAGCTCTTATGTTTGGTCATTGATCCATTTTGAGTTAATTTTCATATACGGTGTGACATACGGGCCCAATTTCATTCTTTGCATGTGGAGATCCAATTGTCCCAGCACCATTTATTGAAGAGACAATTCTTTCCCCACTGAATGGATCTAGCATCCTTGTCAAAAACCAGTTGGCCAGTATGGGTTTATTTCTGGACTGTCAATTCTGTTTCATTTGTTTATATGTCTATCCTTATCCCAGTACCAGACTCTTTTGGTTTCTATAATTTATAGCAACTGTGAATTCCTCCTATTTTGCTTTTCATTTCAAGACTCTTTTGGCTCTTTGGAGCCACTTGTAATTCCATACAAATTTGTGTATTGGCTTTTCCATTTCTGAAAAAAATGTAGTTGGAATTTTTATAGAGACTGCATTGAATCTGTAGATCATTGTGTGTGTAGTATTGACATCTTAACAATATTAAGTCTTCCAACCCATGAACATGGGATGTCTTGCCATTTACTTAGGTATTCTCTAATTTCTCTCAAGACGTGAACAGTAGAGTTGAAAAATGAGGTGCTGGGGAGGAAGTGATGGAGAAAGTGGGGGTAGAAATCTCCCAAATCTTTTTTATTCTCAACTTAAAACCAGCTTAAACCCTAGATACAGATAAGAATTTTTAGCATGTTTTTAAATAACAGCTTTATTGAGATTTAATTTATATACTATAAGATTCACTCTTTTAAAGTGCAAAATTTAATGCTTTTACATATATTCACAGTTGCGCAGCCATCACCACTATCTAATTTTAGAATATTTTGTGTTGCACACACAGGTTGCTTTAAAATTCCAAGCAGCAATAAGACTGCTAGGATGAGGATTCCACCCAGTGGCATCAACCATTCCATGGGTGCTACCTCCATCCAGTGCGACTGAGCCATACACAAGAGACACAAAGCGTTAGCAAATAAGTGCTGTTCATTATTTTACAGAAAGCAGCTTACTTTTATTTATGGATAATATCAGCCAAAGTAACAATCTAGAAATCAAAGATCAAAGTAACCATCCAAAAATCAAAGCTAAAAGTAATCATCTAGAATCCCTCCTCCATTTACTTTTTTCCTCCAAAACCCCATGCTTTCCTGAGTTGGGAGTTGTTGCATTGGATCTCCTTTTAATTTATGGTATTAAACCAGTCCAGAGAAATCTTAGCTTCTTTTTCCTGGTCAGTCCAGATCCCAGTTGCTCCATAAAGCCCTTTTTCTCATCCGGAGCTAGGTCAGCGGGTATCAGCTGCAAGTTAGGGAGTTCACAGGACTCCTTCCACTTTAAACCAGCCAGCCACATTACCCCCTCAGGTCTAATAATTTGTTGCAATGACTCACCAACTTCTGGGAAAGGGCTCTCTCTAATTCAGCATTAGGATAGGAACACAAAAACGATATACACAAAAAGATACACAGACAAGGTCAGAAGGGGATCTTGGCAAGATACTTCCTGTCCCCTGGGACACCATGTCCCCGGAGACATAGGGTCCTCCCACATGCATTATCAATCAGGAAGCTACAAAGAATTTCTGAGTCCCAGGCTTTTATTGACTCATGCATAGTCAATGATTAGGACCTCATTATATAGGTAAGATCAATCAAATTAATGAATATGCATGACTGACTGTATCATGCCTTCCTCCCTTCCTGGGTGTAGTCTTTGGGGCTCCCACCATACTTGCACATAAAGACAACTCCATTGCTAGCAAATTCTAAGGTTTATTTTTAGGAAACCAGACACAAACGGCAAACCAGCTTCTTTGTCACCCAATTTCATCACTGCTAAAAGAACTCCCATACCCATACCCATAAGCAGTCACTTCCCCCAGCCTCTGGCAACCACTAGTCTATTTTATGTCTCTATGGATTTACCTGTTCTGAATGTCTCATATAAATGAAGTCATACAATATGTGGCCTTTTGTGTCTGGCTTCTTTCACCCAGCATAATATGTTAGGGTTCACTCATGTCATAGTATGTATCAGAATTCCATTCCTTTTTATTGCCAAGTAATATTCTATTGTACGAATATTCAACATTTTGTTTATCCAGTCATCAGCTGATGGACAATAGGGTTGTTTCTACTTTATGGCTATTGTAAATAGTGCCGTTATGAACATTCATGTACAAGTTTTTATGTGGACATATATTTTCAATTCTATTGGATGTATGCTTAAGAGGAGAATTGCTGGTCTGGTTCAGCATTTTGAAGAACAGCCAAACTGTTTTCCAAAGTGGCTGCACCATTTTATATTCTCACCAGCAATGTGTCAGGGTTCCAATTTTTCCACATCCTCACCAATGCATGTTATTATCTATATTTTTTATTATAGCCATTTTAGTGAGTAAGAGTGCTATCTCATTGTGGTTTTGATGTATATTTTCCTAATTATTCAGCTTTTGAAAAGTTACATAGTTATTTGATTAACATTAATAGAATAATTGTTGTTGTCGTTGTTAGGTGCTATCAGGTCAGCTCCGACTCCTAATGACCCTACATACAACAGAACAAAACACTGCCCGGTCCTGCGCCATCCTCACAATCATTGTTATGCTTGAGCCCGTTGTTGCAGCCACTGTGTCAATCCATCCCATTGAAGGTCTTCTTCTTTTTCACTGACACTCTACCAAGCATGATGTCCTTCTCCAGGGACTGATCCCTCCTGTCCAAAGTATGTGAGACGTAGTCTCGCTATCCTTGCTTCTAAGGAGCACTCTGGTTGTACTTCTTCCAAGACAGATTTGTTGCTTCTTCTAGTAGTCCAGAGTATATTGGATATTCTTCAACCAACACCAAAATTTAAAGGCGTCAATTATTCTTCAGTCTTCCTTATTCATCACCAAGCAATAAAATAATTAATTAATACAAATTAAATATTAATACTTACTTTCAGTAAATGAAACAAAAGAAATAGCCAATTTATTTGCACACAGAAGAGCTTTCCAGTGCTCTGATAAAAGACTTAAAAATCACAATGTTACAATGTTAAAGCTAAGCAACCATTTAGTTTAGCAATGTAACTGTAAATTTGGAAACTGTAAATTTTAAATGCCATTTAACTGATCTACACCTACATACCCACCCCCTACTGGGCCAACTCTGGCCTCTTCAACATTTTACAGATTCTACAGATCATTTGATCTCTTAGAACAGAGTCTATATTCTTAATCACCAATACTAATTCAGTCACTTATGCCACACATTTGATCAACATTTTCATCTCATTCACTAAAACATCTCTTACAAGGGGCTGTATTTTAGAATATTATACTTTTGTCCTCTGTTTTTATCATTTACTCATTTTTTTATTGATAATCATTGATAAATATCAATCCCTCCCTTGCTTATATAGCACTTTCTTCAATAAACAACAATTTTTAAAAGCCTTGGGATGAGGCAGGTATAGTGGGTGATATTGTCCTTATTATATGGGTGAGTGAAGCGTTTATCCCAGATCTGAACAGACTACATCATGAGAATCACTATACTGCTCTTGGCCAGAAAAGGCTACAAAACTTTGAGTTCCAAAAGTTTTGTGCCAAAAGGAAATAATATCAAACCAGAGAGTAATCTATTCATTCATTCATTTAGCAATATATAAATTGTCCCTCGCTAGGTATCCGAGGGAGGTTGGTTCCAAGACTCCCCCAGATACCAAAATCCATGGATGCTCAAGTTCCTTATATAAAATGGTATAGTATTTGCATACAACCTACACACATCTTCCTATATACTTTAAATCATCTCTAGATTACTTATAATACTTAATACAATGTAAATGCTATATAAATAGTTGTTATACTGTATTGTTTAGGGAATAATGAGAGATGCCCTTTAGGCTCTTAGCCTTTGGGGGATTGCTTTGACCACTTAATTGCTTTTTTGGAGCCTTTTTTTTTTTTTTTTTCACATGAACAAAGTAGCCAACGAAGCAGAGGAAAGGTGAACAATGCTCAGACCAGTGCTAGAGAGACACTGAGGCTCTGTGAAATGGCAGGAGGCTACAGCAGGGGGGGCTACATATCACTTCATTCATGTGGATTCAGCATAGTGCTCAGCGCAACAAATTCGAGTTTTGCTTTCTTTGGAACTTTTTTTTTCCCGGAATATTTTGATTCGCTTTGGTTGGTTGAACTCGAGGATACGGAACCCGCGGATGTGGAAGGCCGAATATATTATGCACCTACCATGTGCCAACAAGCTCTGGTGGTGCAGTGATTAAGTGCCTGGCTGCTAAGCAAAAAGTTGGCAGTTTGAACCCACCAGCCGCTCCGTGGGAGGAAGATGTGGCAGTCTGCCCCCATAAAGATTACTGCTTTGGAAACCCTATGGGGCAGTTCTACTCTGTCCTATAGGGTCACTTTGAATAGGAATTGACTCCACAATGGGTGTGGTTGTTTTTGTTACCATGTGCCAAACTCTGTTGAAGGCTTAGAGGGCCCGACAATGAATCAGACCTTCCAAGTCTCTGCCCTCAAGGAGCATGTATTCTAATGAGCTGCTTTCACCCACTCAAACTGCTGTTGAGTGAGGGCCTGGTACCTGGCTCTGCAGAAATCGTCTTGCCCCTATGAGGACAAAAGCCAACACATGGAGGATGACAGAGCTTCAAAACAGAAAGAAACCCATTTAAATGAGTATGAACGGCTCAAGGCCCCAAAGCAATTCACTTTCAGAGTCCAGGGTTTTACTACTTCTAATTCTCACACTTGCTTTCAGAAAGCTAATGTCTACAGAGGAAGAAAACAAAACAAAACAAAAATAAAAATAAAACTCATTCAGACTGTCCAGATCATGACCTCAATTGTTAGCTGAAATTCTTCTAAGGGTGAAAGCGGAGAGATACATTTCTCTTACTGGCATTTTCCACACACATCTGCTTTCAGACTGGAAATACCCGACTTCCATAACAATGCCTAGTCCCTTGGGGTCAATTGTCTAACTGCGGATCTCCTTGCTCCTGCAGAGTTCCCAGATAGCTAGCCTAGGGTAGTTCTGAGGTAGCTAAACCTCAAGCTGCTCAAAATCTTTATAAAAGCCTCAATTCCCAGGATATTTCTAGCACAGTTCTCTAAGCGTGCCTGTGCTCTCGGGGCGTAAATTGAGCAAGACCTTGGGGATCTCTCATCGGATACCTTTTCTGATGGCTCTTAGAAGAAGATACTGAAAAATGGAACTTAAAGGGCTCACCAAAAAAGCAAAAATCTTACAAACCTCCCCTCCCCCAATTCAATTAGACTTCCCTGTCAAATACTCTCATAGCACCTGGCACTTTTCCTCCACGGCATTTGTCACAGCTTATTACTTATTAGCATTTATATTTGATCCTTTATGTTTTGCTCACCACTGTATTCCCAACTGATAAATGAATGCATGCATTCATTCATTCATTAGGCCATGCAAGTCTTAGATGGAAAACTGACCTCTTTTATGTTAGGACATGCCCTTACCCTTAAGAGCAGAAGTTCAGGGATCATAAAACAAGTTCATTACCTAATCATTACCTCCAAGGCTGTATTATTTGACAAGTGGGCATTCTTGTGGACTTATCAACATCAGTAGAATCTCTTTTCCAAATTGCCTATGTGTGGGTTAATGACTGTCCCTTAAATATGCCACGTTCTTCCCTTTGCCCTTCCAAGTCAGGAATCAGTTTCCAGCATTCTCTAACAAGAATATCCCCTGCGATCAGGAGTGGCAATATTAATCTCTGACAAAATAGACTTTACAGTAAAATCCACCACAAAGGATAAGGAAGGGCACTATATAATGATTAAAGGGTCAATACACCAGGAGGACATAACCATAATAAATATTTACGCACCCAATGACAGGGCTCCAGAATACTTAAAACAAACTCTAACAGCACTGAGAAGAGAGATAGACAGCTCCACAATAATAGTAGGAGACTTCAACACACCACACCACTTCTGGTGAAGGACAGAACATCCAGAAAGAAGCTCAGCAAAGACACTGAAGAGCTAAATGCTACAATTAACCAACCTGATCTCATAGACATATACCCAACACGCCATCCAACAGCAGCCAAGTATACTTTCTTTTCCAACGCACATGGAACTTTCTCCAGAATAGACCACATATTCGGCCATAAAGCAAGCCTTAACAGAATCTAAAGCACTGAAACATTACAAAGCATCTTTTCTGACCATAAAGCCATTAAAGTAGAAATCAATAACAGAAAAAGCAAGGAAAAAAATCAAACATATGGAAACTGAACAACACCTTGCTCAAAAACTACTGGGTTATAGAAGAAATTAAGGACAGAATAAAGAAATTCACAGAATCAAATGAGAATGAAAACACATCGTACCAGAACCTTTGGGACACAGCAAAAGCAGTGCTCAGAGGTCAATTTATAGCAACATATGCACATATCCAAAAAGGAGAAAGGGCCAAAATCAAAACATTAGCCCTACACCTCGAACAAATAGAAAGAGAGCAGCAAAAGAAGCCCTTGGGCACCAGAAGAAAGTAAATAATAAGAATTAGAGCAGAATTAAATGAAATAGAGAATAGAAAAACAATTCAAAGAGTTAACAAGACCAAAAGCTGGTTCTTTGAAAAGGTGAACAAAATTGATAAACTATTGGCCAAACTGACAAAAGAAAAACATGAGAGGAAGCAAATAACCCAAATAAGAAATGAGGTGGGCGAAATAACCACAGACCCAAGTGAAATTAAAAGAATCATAACAGAATACTATGAAAAATTGTACTTTAACAAATTTGAAAACCTAGAGGAAATGGACAAATTTCTAGAAACTCACTACCTACCTAAATTAACACAAACAGAGGTAGAACAACAAAATAAACCTATAACAAAAGAAGAGATTGAAAGGGTAATTTAAAAACTCTCAACATGAAAAAGCCCTGGGCCTGACGATTTCACTGAAGAATTCTACCAAACTCTCAGAGAAGAGTTAACACCACTACTACTAAAGGTATTTCAGAGCATACAAAAGGATGGCATACTCCCAACCTCATTCTATGGAGCCAGCATAACCCTGATACCAAAATCAGGTAAAGACACCACAAAAAAAAAAAAAAAAAATTACAGACCAATATCCCTCATGAACATTGATGCAAAAATCCTCAACAAAATTCTAGCCAATAGAATTCAACAACATATCAAAAAAATAATTCACCATGACCAAGTGGGATTCATACCAGGTATGCACGGATGGTTCAACATTAGAAAAACAATCAATGGAATCCATCACATAAATAAAACAAAAGACAAGAACCACATGATCTTATCAATCGATGCAGAAAACGCATTTGACAAAGTTTAACACCCATTCATGATAAAAACTCTCAACAAAATAGGAATAGAAGGGAAATTCCTCAACATAATTAAGGGCATTTATACAAAGCCAAAAGCCAACAGCATCCTAAATGCAGAGACTTTGAAAGCATTCCCCCTGAGAAGAGGAACCAGACAAGGATGCCCTTTATCACTACTCTTATTCAACATTGTGCTGGAGGTCCTAGCCAGAGCAATTAGGCTAGAAAAAGAAATAAAGGGCATCCAAATTGGTAAGGAAGAAGTCAAAGTATCTCTGTTTGCAGGTGATATGATCTTACACACAGAAAACCCCAAAGAATCCACAAGAAAACTACTGGAACTAATAGAAGATTTCAGCAAAGTATCAGGATACAAGATAAACATACAAAAATCAGTTGGATTCCTCTACACCAACAAAGAGAACTTCTAAGAGGAAATCACCAAATCAATACCATTTGCAACAGCACCCAAGAAGATAAAATACTTAGGAATAAATCTAACTAGAGATGTAAAAGACCAATACAAAGGAAACTACAAGACACTACTGCAAGAAACCAAAAAAGACCTATATAAGTGGAAAGACATACCTCGCTGATGGATAGGAACACTCAACACTGTGAAAATGTCAGTTCTACCCAATCTACAGATACAATGCAATCCCTATCCAAATTCCAATGGCATTTTTTAATGAGATGGAGAAACAAATCACCAACTTCATATGGAAAGGGAAGAGGCCCCAGATAAGTAAAGCATTACTGAAGAAAAAGAACAAAGTGGGAGGCCTCACACTACCTCATTTTAGAACCTATTATACCACTGTGGTAGTCAAAACAGCCTGGTACTGGTATATAGAGAAATGAAACAGAATTGAGAATCCAGACATAAACTCATCCACCTATGAGCAGCTGACATCTGACAAAGGTCCAAAGTCCATTCAGTAGGGAAAAGACAGTCTCTTTAACAAATGGTGCTTACATAACTGGATATCCATCTGCAAAAAAATGAAACAAGACCCATACCTCATACCATGCACAAAAACTAACTCAAAATGGATCAAAGACCTAAATATAAAATAGAAAACAATTAAGATCATGGAAGAAAAAATAGAGACAATGCTAGGAGCTCTAATACATGGTATAGACAGAATACAAACCATAAGTAACAACGCACAAACATCAGAAGAGAAACTAAATAACTGGGAGCGCCTAAAAAATCAAACACGCTTATCAAAAGACTTCATCAAAAGAGTAAAAAGACAACCTACAGACTGGGAAAAAAATTTTTGGCTACGACAAATCTGATCAGGATCTAATCTCTAAAATCTATAAGATAATGCAAAACCTCAACAACAAAAAGACAAATAACCCAATTAAAAAATGGACAAATGATATAAACAGGCACTTCACCAAAGAAGACCTTCAGGTGGCTAATGGATACCTGAGGAAATGCTCACGATCATTAACCATTAGAGAAATGCAAATCAAAACTACAGTGAGATACCATCTTCCCCCAACAAGGCTAGCATTAATCCAAAAACACAAAATAATAAATGCTGGAGAGGTTGTAGAGAGATTGGAACACTTATACACTGTTGGTGGGAATGTAAAATGGTACAACCACTTTGGAAATCGATTTGGTGCTTCCTTAAAAAGCTAGAAATAGAAGTACCGTACAATCCAGCTATCCCATTCCTTGGAATATATCCTAGAGAAATAAGAGCCATCACATGAATAGATATATGCACACCCATGTTCACTGCAACACTGTTCACAATAGCAAAAAGATGGAAACAACCTAGGCGTCCATCAACAGACAAATGGATAAACAAATTATGGTATATCCACACTATGGAATACTACACAATGATAAAGAACGATGAAGCCGTGAAACATAACGTGGAGGAAGCTGGAGGTCATTATGCTGAGTGAATTTAGTCAGTCACAGAAGGACAAATATTGCATAAGACCACTATTATAAGAACTCAAGAAAAGTTTTAAACACAGAAGAAAACATTCTTTGATGGTTATGAGGATGGGGAGGAAGGGAGAGGGGTATTCACAAACTAGATAGTAGACAAGAATTATCTTAGTTGAAGGAAAGGACAACACATAATACAGGGGAAGTCAGCACAACTGGACTAAACCAAAAGCTAAAAAGTTTCCTGAATACAACCAAACATTTTGAGGGACAGAGTAGCAGGGGCAGGGGTCTGGGGACTATGATTTCAGGAGACCTCTGGGTCAATTGGCATAACAAAGTTTATTAAGAAAATGTTCTGTATCCCACTTTGGTGAGTGGTGTCTGGGATCTTAAAAGCTTGCATGCGGCCATCTAAGATGCATCAGTTGGTCCCAACCCACCTGGAGCAAAGGTGAATGAAGAACACCAAAGACACAAGGAAAATATTAGCCCAAGAGACAAAAGGGTCACATAAACCAGAGTCTGCGTCTGCCTGAGACAAGAAGAACTAGATGGTGCCCGGCGACCACCAGTGACCGTCCTGACAGGGAACACAACAGAAAGTCCCTGACGGAGCAGGAGAAAAGTAGGGTATAGAACTCGAATTCTAGTAAAAAGATCAGACTTAATGATCTGACTGAGACTGGAGGGACCCTGGAAGACATGGCCCCTGGACTCTCTTTTAGCCCAGCACTAAAATGATTCCTGAAGCCACCTCTTCAGACAAAGATTAGACTGGACTATAAGGCATTAAAAGATACTCGTGAAGAGTGTGCTTCTTAGCTCAAGTAGATATATGAGACCAAATGGGCAGCTTCTGTCTGGAGGCGAGATGAGAAGGCAGAAAGGGACAGGAGCTGGTTGAACGAACACGGGAAATCCAGGGTGGAAAGGAGGAGTGTGCTGTCACAGCATAGGGAGAGCAGCTAGGGTCACATAACAATGTGCGTATAAATTTTTGTATGCGAAACTAACTTGAACTCTACACTTTCACTTAAAGCACAATTTAAAAAAAAAGAATATCCCTGAGATCACATATTATATAGCCAATTGTACCTAAACTTAGCTTACTCAGTTTCCAAAACTGCCCAAAAAAAGTCAGTACTGGTTGGCAGTACGGGAGGTTTAGAATGCTTTTAGAAAATGTGTAGAAAGTACAGCACTTTCAAAACATGCCTCTTTTCCTCTACTGATTATCAAAGAAAGTTCTAAGATGTAAGATATGTTCAACATTCGAATTTGACTTAGTAACTATTACATCATTAATGTTATCGGCATTCTGAGTTATAATGTAAATTCTTCAGTAAACACTAAAAGGTCACTCTGAGTCTGGAGTCTAGTTCTATATTGTATCATTCTAATCTCCTGTGACACATACCTTTAGCACCTTTATTTTATTTCCCTAGGAAACTTTTCCTAAAATTCAGATGCTACAAATGTAAACTACCAGAAACCCAGTTACTACTGAGTCAATTCTAACATATGGCAACCCCATATGTGTCAGAGGAGAACTGCTCCATAGGGTTTTCAATAACTGATTTTTTTAGAGTGTCAGGACTTTCTTCCAAGGCACCTCTGGGTGGACTCAAGCCTCCAACGTTTTGGTTAGCAAATGAGTGCAAACCATACTAAATGCATAAGGGGATTTTTGTGCAACAGGAAGGATAAATGTCCAGTGATAAGCAGAATAGAAGTGGATTCATCATGAAAGTAACATGCCTGAGCTTCAGGGCTCCTCACTTGCACAGTCCTTTCCAAAGCTCTACACCAGGGACCCTGGCAATGTGCTAATAAAATCTTACACATTTTTGTAAATTTTGCAAAAGTAAGAAGCTATGTATTTTTTTGTAATATATATAAAGGGCTGTCCAAATTGTATCAGCTTAACAAAACCTGGATTTACAACTAAAGGTGAAGTTTAGAAAACTTTGATATTGATCTTTTTTTTCCCATCTAACAGATGAGTCCTTTCAGTTGGTGTCTTAGTTATCTGGCACTGCTGTAACAGAAATACCAAAAGTGGATGGCTTTAACAAGCAGAAATTTATTCTCTTACAGTTTAGGAGGCTAGAAGTCCAAATTCAGGGCACCGCTCTAGGGGAAGACCTTTTCTCTCTGTCGGCTCTGGGGAAAGGTCCTTGTCTCCTTTCAACATCTGCAGGCCCCATGTTCTTTGGAGATCTCCATGTGCCCTGGCATCAATCGTCTCCTAGGTCTAGGAGGTTCTCAGCACAGGGACCCTGGGTCCAAAGGGTGTGTTCTGCTCCTGGCTCTTTTTTCTTTGTTGTAGTGAGGTCCCTCTCTTCTCTGCTCGCTTCTCTCTCCTTTTATCTCTTATAAGATAAAAGGTGTGACTCAAGCAAAGGAGTGACTTGAGTAAGGGTGGTGACTTTAGTAAGCGTGGTGACTCATGATTCTCCCCACACTAATACTGCTTCATTAATGTATAGAGGTTAGGATTTACAACACTTCACAAAATGGAGGATAATTACATCAGATCACAAAATGGAAGACAACCATATGATACTGGGAATCATGGCCTAGCCAAGTTGACACACTTTTTGGGGGGGACACAATTTAATCCGTGACAGTTGAGAAGACCTACCTGAATTCTTTTTCCTACCAGCTTTGCTTTTTTATTTATTTATTTTTAATCAAACCATTCATGCCCATTCTTTACAAAGCAAAAGAAGTTGACAGGTTATGCTCTGTGGTTCTCTTCTGAACTTCAGTTTGTTCTTTGTGGCCATGCAGCAAAGGGCAACATTCATTCCATTAGGGGTGAGAATTAACCCAGAATTAGTCCTCGGGTGCAAAACGGTCCACTTCAAAATAACCAAAATTATAGTTATTTTTATTAGAGAACCTATGGCCCTATGGAGACCTGCACTGAAGTAAGATGATTATTTCCTTTTATGAACATGTGGAGAAGCCACCATCTCAGTCACAGAAATATCTATATACAAATACACGCGTACGCACACACACACACGAACATACACACATATATGAAATCTTTGGAAAAGAATATGTTTTGACTGCAGGGGTGGATTTTGTATGAATAGAACCCTGAGGCATCTAACAGTTTAAATAATGCTTTCTATTCCAGGGATAGATAGCACTTTTTTATATTCACTGCATTGGAATTACTTTTCAAAATTCTGCCAGTGAAGACTTATCATATGTGGGTGCCATTGCTGTACAATAAAGATAAGAATTGAAGCAAATTCCACTCATAAGCTCATGAGCCTGTAAATTGAAACTATCCTTCATAACACAAAGCATTTTACCAGTCCAAAATCTTTTTTTAAAGGCAAAACAGGAGTTTTTTCCTGCAGAATGTCTCCCTCTCCAACTGCTTAAACCTTTTCAATTGCTTGAATCTTATTTGTTCACAGACTATTTATGACAGAAAGATACAGATAGCGTCTATAGCCTATTGGCTACAGAAAATGTAGAAAATGACCTCCAATTAATTTTTTTTGTCATTTCTAGATTCAGGTAAGTATCAGAGAATATCAATAAAGTATACAATATTGTTTCTACCGATTGAGGAAAATAATTAAAATCTATATATGTCATTGAGGCTTTTATATATGGAATAACTTTGTTCAGAAATTTTTGTACGATGTTAGAATGTCCTAATAAGCCACCCACCACTTCCAAGTTCTTTAAGCCTAGGCCTAAATATAGAAATATCAATTCATCTTACTGATCCACACCTCCACGCTAGGTTAACTTTCCCATTAGATTCTTAATGGTATCCTACACCGACCCTTCACTGTTGGAAACAATAGAATTATCTATGTGGTTCTTTTTTTTTAACTTAAAAGAATGTATACTTTTTGTACTTTAGATGAAGGTTTACAGAGCAAACTAGTTGTTCATTAAACAATTAATACACATACTGTTTTGTGACATTGGCTGCCAACCCCACGACATGTTAACACTCTCCCCTTCTCAACCTTGGGTCCCCATAACCAGTTTCCCAGTCCCCTCCTGCCTTGTCGTCCTTAGTCTCGTTTTGTTTTACGGGCCTGTCTAATCTTTGGCTGAAGGGCGAGCGTGCTTATTTTGTAACCGGACACTTCCAGGTCTGCTCGGCATGGCTAGAAAGACATGAAGCAGTGAAAGCGGAAGAAGAAGCTTCATTTAGCTGGCCAAGTAAAGGAGCCTACCAGGACATGTGTCACTAAGGTGGCTCCCTGAACAATGGCCCAAGGGGTTTATATGGGTAGAGTAAAATTGGGTCTGGGGTCTTCAGGGATGCCCCAAGGTGGAGTCAGACTGCTGATTGGTTTGGCCCATAAAGGCTTTCCTGGAGCGGTCCAATCTTCTGCCCCTGCTCAGTCTAAGAGGGAGGCCACAAAGGTGGCGTTTTGCCCACAGCCGGGGTACATATGGGGTGTGTTTTTCTGCCTCTGACGTCAATAGGTCGTCCAAGGGATAGGGTTGTCGGTACTGCATGTCAGGTGGGCAAAACCTGGTTCCAGGTCAGTTTCGACTGGTCTGGAGACCAAGTCTCTTGTTTTTCTTAACTGAGCCAGAACTGGAAGTATACCTAAATAAGGAGATACCTTCAAGACAGGGGCTTAGTTCCTGCATTACCTAATAAGGAGACAGCTTACATGCAAGGAGTTGGTTCTCATATCACATAGGAATGGCAGGATGGCAGGCACCACCCCTTGCTTATTCAAGATGGTGGGAATGCTATTTGCCTCAATTTCTTTAATGTCCCTGTCCTCTGATAAACTACAATCTCCACAAAGAAGGGGTGCTGTGTGTCTTGCCCACCATTATCCTCCCACTTTAGAGAGTCAGTAAATATTTGTCAAATGAATGAATAAATGAACAGATGAGAGAACAGACCAGTTGCTGTAAGCTGATTCCCACTCATGGTGACCTATGTCTGTCAGAGTAGAATTGTGCTCCATAGGTTTTCAGTGGCTGGTTTTTTGGAGGTAGATCATCAGGGCTTTTTGCCGAGGCACCTCTAGGTAGATTCGAACTTCCAACCTTTGTGGTTAGCAACCAAGTGTGTTAATCATTTGCACCACCCAGGGACTCCCAAATAAGTGACTAGGAAATAGAAATATTACACATTCTTTTCTTGCATCTGTTGTTTTGAGATGGAAAAAAAATCGACTGAATGATATTTTTGCTATTATTTGCTATGGACTCTTACCTTAACGGACTTTGAAGTTTCCTACAGCTCCTAAAGTACAATCTCCATTGCCCATTTTCATTTGATGCACTCTTTATTTCCTTTGCGTTCTAAGGAGACAGATAGGTCAGTCTACAAGAGTTGTAAATACCAACATCTTTTAAAAATTATGATCATTGCATTACACTATGAAGAAGAAAAGTAAAAAGCAATGCTTAGCCCCTTCTTACTGTTCCACTCAGTACCATATTAATCTAAATGCTCAGATCTACAAATGAGGGAAATGGTTCATAGGAGGAGCCTTCTAAGGACTTTCTCACTAAAAATCTTGTATACTGTTTCCCAGGGAATGTGGATTTTTCTAAAAAAGCTCTGCCGACTTTGACTGTTGTCAAAATGCAGTAATACACTTCACCATCATGGAATAGTGCAGCAATTTGCAAATACTTGCACCACTGCTGCTCAACATACAAAGTATAGCACCCAGAGCCATTAGAGCTTCATGGAACAATCCTAATGCTTTAACGATTTGGTGGTGGTTTTCGTGTCTGTATCAGAACTTGCACTTTGCTTTATTATATGGGGAAGGGACTCGATATAAAGATAATTGTTTCCTTGGGATATGGGGCCCTTCTCCCTGCCCCGTTTTAGAGATGCCGATGTGGCTGAAAACACATAAAACGGAGAACGTACCTCTTCATTAAAAAACTTTAACCTCTCACTAATGATGATATTAATACCCAGCGTGCGATAAACACCTGAGACGTACTTTGTCCTAAACAACACAGCCTCAGAGAACCTTGTAGTCAATAAAATAAAATACCCTTTTCTCTTTAATTAACATATGAAATAAACACAATCTGTGACACCTAGTGTGCAGCAGCAATTAAGAGGCATTGCTTAGTTAAACCTCCTAATACCTCATTTAAATATGCAATTAAGGGATAATTGCCTTCAATCAATAAAAAAATTGAAATATTTCGCAGGGGCTTCAATTATTTTTTGCTATGCTTTCTACTTTACACTTGGCCAGCATTAAGCCTGTGAGGCTCACTCCTCTGCTGATTAAAGTGACATTGCCCCCTTTCTTGCTACTGGCTTATAAGCATGCTATTAACATTGCAAGAGGCCACTAACAATGTGAGCCTTAGAAACCACCTCCTTTGGCCTGGGCTGGAATTTCTATGGCTCTGAAATTGCCACTTCATGTCTTGCCTTAGGTTATGTTCTTTGTATTTACCCAGACCAAAGACCTCCATTTTCACCTGGTTTCAAAGGAATCTACAGAAAAGGAGTAACAACTTGCTGTCCTTCTTACTGACAGCACTAAATGCAGAAAAAACAATATTATGGTAATCAGACTTGTTGTATTTACTTGGGCAGGGCTGAGTTTTATATCCTAGTCCACCTTCCCAAAAACATTTGTTAAGAATGGATGTAATTACAAACTCTTATGTACATAGAGGAAGAAAGGCCGGGGGATCTACTTCCAAAAATCAGCCAGTGAAAACCCTATGGGTTACAAAGGTCTGATCCCATTGTGCATGGGGTCACTGTGAGTTGGGCCCACTTGATGGCAGCTAACAACTACAATGTACAGAGAAAGAGATATTTTAAACTGAACCTTCAGACAAACCCTGGGAATCATGTGAAGTGATTTGGGAAGTAAAGCACCATCACCAAGAAGGATCGAGGAATAACTAAAAGAGTTAGGTGTGTAGGCAGTAAAGTATAACCAAATATCCATCCCGGAAAGGTGCAAATTAAATAGTATGTTGGGTTGACAGGAGATGATCTGCAGTCCTGAAGCTGACTGGCAAACGCAAATGTTTAGTAATAACCTCATAAAGTAAACCATAAAATAAGAGTATATAATCAATCAGCAAGGAGCAAGTATCCCGTGGACAAAGCCAAGTGAAGGATCAGGTGACATCTGATGAATTTACGGCTGTCTCAGCAACCCTCCTGTATGATTCAGACCAAAAACCCCTGCAGCCTGAATTATCTGAATTGTGGACCAGCACATGTCTAAACTCCCTTCATTTTGATTGAGCGGATTTGACCTTAAAAGATCAATGTTGTTTTGTTCTGAACGTGAAAAATAACATAATTATGTCATCACGCTGGAATGTGAAAAATGTCTGCTCTTCAATTTAGAGTAGTCACCCCTGAGAACCCAGAGGAAGCCAGCCAGGTTTACTGACTACGGGGCCCACATAAAAACTCAGCCTCCTCAAGATATGAAGATCTGAAAGAAACCTCAGGAATAGATGAAATCTGCACATACATGAAGCTTAGCAAATTCAGGCATAAACTTTGATTCTCTACCTTTCCTCCCTGCTTGATAACACTTCCTGGTCTTATCAATTTCATCTGAACAAGACTCATCTTTCTCTTCTTGGAAAACCAAATCACCACTTGCTCTTCTCAGAAAACCAAACCACCTCAATACACCTCACACACACAAAATCTAACCTTTCGTTCTCTCTCCTACATTCACCCTCTGAGTGACTCTAAATTGTCACCTCATTTCCATGTACATTGCTTCATCTGGGCCTTTTGGACAATTTTTGTTTCTTACCAGTTCTAACCAATTTTCATTGATAGTAATAGTAAAATAATAATCTTAAATACTGTTCTAACTGAATTGCACATCTTATTTCCTGCAATCTTCATAACCCCAAGAGGAAGGCAAATTAGCATCCTCATTTTGCAGATAAAGAGACTGTGGCACCAAGAGATTATATCACTAGAAGTAGCTGAACTGAGATTTAAGTTTAAGACAATTTTGTTCTAGAGTTCACAAGCTCAGTCACCACACTAGAAAAACACTCTAGAATCTTCAGTTTCTAGCATTGTGGCACATACTTCATGGATTGATTCAATGAATTTGAAATAATATAATCGGGCTATTTCCAGATTCCATCTTCTGGCTTCAATGATCCTCGAGGGAATTGAAATCTGACCGCAATATCCCTGTGTTTTAGAAAACAACTCTCTATTTTTAGAAAACGGTCCTTTATTTTACTGGGTCTTTTATCTTCTATATGCCCCATGTGTTCATTCATTCATTCATTTACCATTTATTCCTTCAGTAAACAAATTTGAGCCACTAAAATATTCACCAAGCATTCCTATGCTAATGTGAGCGATAAAGAGATGAACAGTCTTGTCCTCTTTCCCTTCCCCATTCATCTTCCACACTGCCTTAGAGAGATCTATTAGGTTGACCAATATGAAATTGCCATTATTCAACTGTTTATGACCTACAAAAACAGCAGTCTTGTACAGTTCAATCTAATAAAGCAAAAACCCTTTGAAGGCTTCCCAACCTCTATAGGGCAAAGTTCAATTTTCTCAGAATGTCAAGAATTTAGTCCGTGCTAACCTACACAGGCTTATCTCTGGCCTCTCCTCCTGCCTCCCCACTGCTTCTCCTCCTTGAAGCCTGTAGGGCCTGTCTCACATGGCCTATGCCTTTGACAGGTCTTTTTCCCACCTACTTTGCGGGGAATCACTCTTGCATGAGTTTTTTGTGTTCCTACACATCTTGCTGGGTATGCCAAGAATGCAAGGCCCAGAACAATCTACCTGGGCTACTTTTCATGGTTGTGTTTGCAGTGAGCAATCTTTGAGGAATAATGTAATTTCTCCATCTAGGACTACAAGCAGGCTTGCTAATTTACTGCTTGCTATAAAACAGTGGGTTCCCAAAGCTCGGTGTTCCTCAGCTGCAACAAAAACCAATCTGGGCTGATGGCATTGCCCCAGTGAAACTTGAAGGGAAAGTAAAACTGATGCACAAGGTGATGCTTTTTCTGCTTTCTCTGAGGTGGATAATAGAGTCCTTTGTCTCTGACCCAGGAGTCTCATGTCTTCTGCCAGCATCCATGAAATTGTATTAGGCTAATTTGTTAGCTTATAAGTAGGGCAAAATCAAGTCCTAGACCAGAAACGCTTCTCTTAACATTCAAGCAAGTATTTTCTCTGTGAAATCTTAACTTTCTCAAGTGGAGTTCATCACTCCACCCGTCATGTCACCGCAGTGCTTGGTGGGCTTCCTTATTACTGCACTTAATAATACAAGAATTGATAAGAGGAACATGCAGCTACAAGCAGTGAGCTCCATGACAGTGGGGCCTTGGTTTATTTTTTCATTTTTTGTTATGCAGAATTCCCAGCATGATTGCTAAGAATTAGTGATCATTCAAAAAAAATGCTAAACTAAACTGCTGAATGAACACAGTATTACTGTTCTTCAGTAGCTTATAACCTAAATTTGTTTGTTTTTGTTGATTTCTTATTTGTTTGAAGAGGGTGGGATTTTTGGGGGGTTGGAGAAAGTCATCTTTTTTTAAAATACAAAATTATATGAATCAAAAGTCCCTGTTCCCTTCCATCAGTACCACATTTCAGAGATAGCTGCTGGTTCAGTATATGGCCTTCCAGATAAATTTTTTATACATAAACATTTATGTATATAATTTTCTTTACATAGATTAAATCATACTATAAATATACTGATATGTTCTTTCACTTAACATATTGAGGACATGTTTTCAAGTCACTAAATGTCACATTATTTTTCATCACTGCATGACATTTGTTTACTTGCTTAAGGTTATAGGCTGTATGATTTATTTAACTACTTCTCCAAAGATGAAAGTTTGAGTTATTTCTAATTTTTTGCTATTATAAATAATTCTGTACTGAATGTTTTTAATATGTACTTCTGTACCTGATTGTGAATATACCTAACAAAGAAATTCCTAGAAAAAGAATTGCTTGGTCAAAATGTATGTGAATTTTGAGCCTTTTTATACATACATGTCAGTTGCAAATTGTTCTTCAAAAAAATTAACCAATTTTCACACCTACCAGAAGTGTATGAGTGTGCTTGTTTCTCCACACATTCATGAATACCAGGTTTTTACATTTTCCAAAAGAATGTATTAATCTCTCATTTCTATTTAATTAATTTCTATTTACTTGAGCATATTTTTATATATTTATTGTTATTTACATTTTCTTTTTTGTGAACAACTGTTACTTTTCATTCTACAATACTCTGGTTGATTTATAAATGTGCTTTATGAATTAAGAAAATTTGCATTTTGTCATATATATTGCAAAAATTTCCCCGGTTTGTCATCTTTTGATCTTGTTTATGGTATTTTTTCTATATAGAAAATGTTTAATTTTTTATATAATTAAATTTGTCATTCTTTTATGACTTCTGGGTTTATATAGTTGATTATTATTGTTTTATTTAAATCTTCATTCCATCTTGAGTTTATTTTTGAGCTATGATATCAATTAGGAAACTAACTTTTTCTTATTTTTTCATAATTGCACCACAGACATTAAAAAAAATCAATATCTTTCTTCCCCAACATGGACACATGATGCCTCTATGTTTCCTGCCCTCCCATCATTACAAAGACAAAGTTAAAATGAGTTTTTCATAAAGAATATTTTTGTAATCAAAGACGATGATTAATATTTACTGGAGAAATTGATACAAATCATTGCTCTTCTCTGTAAGATATTTTCAGATATTTTTGGTTTTCTTAAATAAAATATTACTTGAAATGAGTGAGCCATTGTTTAGGGTTTGATGCTGGCTTTGTTAGGTAGATAATTCCTTGGTGTGCTATTTGATCCTTCTTAAGGTCACATAAGTAACAGTGAGGTTCAAGAGAAGGAGCTAAGATTCTGAGTCTATACTCTGGTCCTGATGTTGGACACATGGTGAGCTCATTGTCCTAGCTGCTAGTGCTCAAGGAGAAAAGCTAAAAATGAGACCCAAAGAAGACTGGATGTCTGGGAGAAACCAAAGCAGCTGGGATGAGATTATAAATTATTGTTATTTGCCGTTGAGTCGATTCTGACTCATGGCAATCGCATATGTGCAGAGTAGAACTCCTCTATAGGGGTTTCAAGGCTGTGATCTCTTGGAAACAGATCACCACACCTGTCTTCCAAGGTGCCTCTGGGTGGGTTTGAACCCCTAACCTTTCATCTAGTTGTTAAATTTAACGATTTTCACCACCTAGGGGCTCTATAAAAAGAGATGTCAAACCCAGACAGTGGAGAACTTGAGAAACAGCACATGAATTGCAAAGGGTCACCGCTATGTTGTTTTGGAATTGGGTGAAGTCTTTTTATGTTTCTTAATAATTTTGATACTACAAACTCACTGCAGAAAACTTGAAAGATACACAAAAGCACAGTTAAAAGTAAAGGTTATCCATAATTCCACCACCCAGAGATGCTTGATAGTTGAGATAGTACTTTATATAGAGGTTTTTATTCTGCTTTTACTATGTCATAAGTATTTCTCATGTTATTAAAAAATTGGATTTAAGGAGAAATTTTTATTCTATATGAGTACATTTGACTCTATAATATTACATTATAGAGATGTGCCATCACCCAACTGCTTGGCAATTAGGTTGTTTATAGTTTTTCCACTGATAAACAATGATGCTGTGATGAACCTATTTTGGTATAAATATTTACTGAGGAGATCTTTTGAGACAGGGTCCCAAGTTATAGTGGAGAAGTGAAAATACAGTATAGAAAAGAATACTATGCTGATTAATCTGATGGTATTAAACAAAACAAGGTAGGCTATTTTTGGAAATTAGAATGGAGTAAGTTATAAAACAAAAGGAATGATTTCACAAGTTCTAAAGCAATGCTATATAAGAAGATAAATAACGCCATGGTTGTGTTTGTTTTTTTTGTTTTGCTTCTCTAACTCCCTTTGACAAAAAAAAAAAAAAAAAAATTATGTTCCTGATTGAGATAATAGGACCAGCACAACATATTGATTTACATTAGAAAAGAGAGCTTCCTGGTTGTTAATGTTCTAGCTGTTGAAAAACGATAAAACATTCCAAGTGTTTTGTGAGTTACCATGCTTCCAGTTAAATTGACTCATAGTTACTTTCATGGCAACTCATTGTCCTGGTGATACAGCTTAGAGAAACGCCTGGGCTCAAAGTGTATCTCCAATGAAGCATTCTGGCCTTTCATTCGATGCCATAAAAAATGGTCCAACCACTTCATGTGTGGCCTTCTGGCCCAAGCATTTCAAATCCCTAATACTCTTCCCATAATCTTTTCTCTTCCTTGCTTTCAAACAAAACAGAAATTAGGTACTCTACCCAAAAGAAAACCATTTATAACCACCAACATTCCATCCTCCGCTCCCACCCCTTAACATTCCCAGCACCTTTTGAAAATCATGTCAAATTTGTTAGGGAGAGTTAACATTGTGTCTGCTTTAACCCATGGTCATTTATGTAAACACTGTAACAGACAGAATATCATCTTTTTAAAATCGTTGTAAATTTGTTATATGGGATTTCTTATTCAAATTAATGCTGCATCCACATAAAGAAAGCAATGTTAGTATAAACCACCTGCTAAGACGCAACAGATCCTGATTACTTTGAGTAGGCAATAATTTACTGGATGCATACCATCAGTCTCACACCATGCTAAATATTCTGTGTGTCCAAATATTAGATTTGAACAAGTTTGGCCAATTTGAATATATAATATTTTAGGGATGCAGATAAAGCTTTCAAATTGCTACTTTTAGCATTTATTAAATTACACACACATATTTACGATTGCCTACAGTGTACTATGAAGTTCTGTCAGTTTAGAAATATTGATTTCTCACATATACATATCACAAAATTATTGTGTTCAAACCCCTCATGTGCATTTTTTACATCAGTGCTTTCATCATAACTGGAACTACTTTTTGAGACTCCGAACAGTTTTTTCAGGGCACGTCATGTTTTCTTCTAAGTTGCATGAGGTATAGTCCTTTAACTTTCTTTTATCTCAGGTGAAGAGTTAACGCCTTTCCTCATTTCTTCCCACATTATCATCATAAATCCACACAAGGCCCTTTTCTTTCTTGGCTTTGCTTATTTTTATTCTCCATCCTTGATCCCCACTACATTCTTCTCACTGCTGATACCCACACTAATATATTGGCTATATGTCCTTAAATATTTGTTTATCATTGTAAAATTAGTATTGACGTGGGTATGTATTTTTGATTCACATAAATGGTATTATACTACAAATTTCTCCTAATTTCTGATTTTTTACCACTCAGTATTTGGTTTTCCATATCCATCCATGTTGCTGTTGAACATCTAGCAGTTGCTTCTAACGGTTGCTTGTATTCCATAATATGCCTCCTCTAGGGTTGTTACCCTAGGGGCCAGATGGTGCCTACAGTTAATGCACTTGGCTGCTAACCAAAAGGTTAGAGGTTCGAGTCCACTCAGAGACACCTTGGAGAAAAGGCCTGGCAATCTACCTCTGAAAAACGAGCCATTGAAAACCCTATGGAGCACAGTTCTACTCTGATACACATGGGGTCGTCCGGAGTCGGAATCAACTCACTGACAACTGGTAAACACAATTCCATATGAAGTTTTGAGCCTTGTGTTTTTAATTACAGCCTTAGCTACATGCTAGAGTGGATTAACCAGTGAGCAAAGTATGCACCGGCTTCTAGTAAGCAGGGTATGCACGAGCTTAATTGTGTTTACTTACTAATCCCATAGTGCACCATTTCACCTTTGATGTGGTGAAACCCAGGTGAAATTGTGCACCACAGATAGCACAATTAAGCCTGTGCATGCCTTGCTTATTGGGTAATCCATCCCTGGCTACATGCCTTCCTGCCCTATCTCTCACTTAACTCTAACATCCCAAGGTGGATTCAGCATACCACAAGATGAGAGGATGTGAGGGTACCTGGACTGGGGAGCTCTACTTTGGAACAGTTCTATGGTCTTTCAGGTCGATATGGCTGAGCAGGTGCACATGTGAGGCTTCCCCTGTCTCTTCTGGGACACATTCCCTCACCAGTGGAAGGCCCAGTGACTTCTCCCTAGGCATTAATTACCCATACCTCTTACCTGAAACATCTGCCACCTGGGTTAGTGCTTCTCCTACCTGGATCATACCTTCTGGAATCAACCAGAAGAGTTTTTTAAACCTACACGTTTTCAGACCCTATCCCCAGAGATTCTGATTCAATACGAAGTCTGGGGCAGAGCCGATTGTTTCCTGGTTGTCATTATTGTCCTCGTTGTTGGCGGTGGTGGTGGTGGCGTGTGTGTGTGCGTGTACATTAAGCTTACCACATGATTGACACACAGCCAAAACTGGGAAACTAGGATTTAGGTTTTGTGGTTTTTTTCTGCATGCATATGTCTTATTTCCTAGGTCCTTCAGGGCAGAAGTTGTGTTGTAACTGTCTCTGCAACTTGCTCGGCACCTGGCAGCATACACTGTGTCTAGTAAGTACTCCGCATAAGTGCACTGAGGTAGAAATGAAACCTGGATCTTCCAAGACAAGAGCAGTAGAAATTGAGAATCAGCACAACCACATACTAGTCACAGTGTCACCTGGGGTCACTGTCCTCTCTTCAGTTCCACATGCTCCAGTGTCGTGGCGCCGAAGACCTTAGAACCTTGTGGACCCTGGAGCCAGAACTTGCAGCAAACTGGCATTTCCAAGCCCAACTTCTCCAACAGCTCTTTGTTTTGTTTGCTTGTTGAGCTGAGTTTAAATCCAAATTCAGCTGTGAATCATTAAAATGTGGATTTTTTTTTTTTCTTAAAACCAATGATTTCTCTTTGGACAACAACTGGCAGCCCTGGTCCCTGCTTGAGCCACATTAATTTCAGTGAGAGTTGTTAGGGACAGAGGAAAGCCAGCTGGGGCTGCCAGCTTTTAACTCCTGCTCAGGGGGCTTAAAGAAGTAGTCCTGAGGTTCCTGCAGCCATCTCCTTCTTTAAAATCAATTAAAAAGAGCAAAAAGTGAAAACCCCTATTGTAGGAAAAAATACCATCTAGGTGATCTCACTTTTCACATGGGTAGCTTGCCTTTCCCCTGGGTGCGTGGGACACAATCCCCCTACCTGAATCTGATCTGAGGGAATGATTTGAGACATTCATGTAGGTGAGAACCTTTTGTTAAACAGAAAATTGGCTCCTTTGCTTCCTTGTTTTTTTCGTAAGTATGCTTTACTTTCTCTCTCTCTTTTTTTCTTAAATGGTACTTATACATACACCTTATTGATGTTTTATTCATATGGACAAACTGCTTCCATTATGTGAATGTACAATAGCTGGAAGTCAATGGGAATCAAACAGCTAAAGCTCTGTGTAATGCTTTAAAAATTGCAGGACCGACAATAACAACTTATAAAACTGCCAATGTTGAGACAGAGTCAGTTAAACTTATACTTCAGTGTGCAGTGTACTTATTCATCCAGAAAATCTCAGAGAGAACTCATCTCTCTCTTTCCATAAACAGGATGAACCTATGATCTGCACCCACTACTCATCTGTCACTTTGTCTTACTATGGTGGCTTGCATGTTGTTATGACCTGTGATAGACAGGTTTCAGCAGAACTTCCAAACTAAAACAGATTAGGAAGAAAGGACTGGCAATCTACTTCCCAAAATTAGCCGATGAAAACTCTATGTATCACAACAGGATATTGTCCAATATAGTGCTGGGAGATGAGCACCCTAGGCTGAAAAATATTCAGAATACACCAAGGCCGCAACAATGGACTCAAGCAGGACCCTACAATGTTTTGCTCTGTTGTACATGCGGTCTCCATGAGTCGGAGCCAACTCCAGGCAACAATAACAACAATGATCTCCTCAATACAAGAGCATAAAATTCTCATTTTTCCCTGCCCTGTAATATCAGGACAGGCAAACAGAATCGGCAGTTGTGCAGCAGGGAGTACCTGCTATGTGCAAGGCAGTGCGGTGCTGGCCACAGTGAGGAACACAGAGCTGACAAGACTATCACGCTCAAAGCCAATGAGGGGCTCATTTCATTTACCCTGCAGAGTCTCCGGAGGAAGATAATGGGCACAAGTCACAGGGAAAGAAATTCCTTAACTGCAGTACAGGTACTACATCATACTTTCCCAAAAAAATCTTTCCAGCTGTTTGGGAAAGAGAAGCCGCACAGAATGTTCTTGTATGAAGCCAAGATACTTTGTTATTGTTAGCTGCTGTCAAATCAGCCCCTGACTCATGGCCACCCCATGTACACGGGAACAAAACGCTGCCCAGCCCTGTGTCATCCTCCTGGGATCCATAGGGTTTTCATTGGCTGAGTTTTGGAATGAGATCGCCAGGCTTTTCTTAGTCTGTCTTAGTCTGGAAGCTCCACTGAAACCTGTTCAGCATAGAGGGATGAAGAAAACAAATCCCAGTTGTTAGAAATAAAGTGCCTAAGCATTTTAAAGATCATGAGAGCAAATTAGGTGTGTTTAAACAAGACTTGTCTGCACATATCTGATTGATCGTGTTCGCAAATACATTAGCTCAAATAAATTACAACCCCCTGTCCAAAAATTTATAAATGTTATCAGTTCTAAAATTCTTCGTATGCATCCCCAAGTCCACGCCAACCAGCCTCCCTCACCACTGCCAGCCTAGCCACCCACCCTCAGGGCTCTGTCCCTGCCTACCCTAGAATCTGTTCAAGGTTCCCTTCTACAGAGGGTCTCCACCTGTAAGGCAGGGGATGACTTGCATTCCTTCATTCTCTCCGAATACAGGCAAACAAATACATATTGATTTCGTTGGTTACTTTCATGCAGCTGTATTGATTTTTCACTTGTTTAATTTTCTTTTTGTATGCTTATGTCTTTTTTTTTTTTTTTTTTTTTTTAATGTGCATCAAGTATGTGTACATCAGTCATGAGGTTGTTAGATCTTCAAGAGTGGAAACAATGTGTTCTGCTTCCTTTCTATCTCCCCCAACTAAATGTTGTTAGTTGAACAAAGGAGAGATTATCTTAAGGTTAGAAAATAAGCTTAGTAAGAGGATTAATCATAGAGGTGGGGGAAGACTGGTGATTTAGCAACTGCCCTTTGGCGTATGACACTTGACAATGTGGAAAATGGTGACAATAAATTTTTTATTAAGTTGTACACAAAGTGAAGGAAGAGAAATGAGAATTCCAGACCAAAAAGCAAAACAAAAAACTTTGGAATTAAGTTTCTACTACTCTGGTTTTAGCAAAAATTATGGGATTCCACATTTATTGCAGACAACTAAAATTCTCAATAGAGACCCAAAGAAGCTAAGCGTTGGAGCTGCAAAGGTGTCTTTTGCTAGACTGCGGTTGCTGGTTTCCAGTCCTAAATACTTTAACAATCTCTGGCAAGATGCTTACATTTGCCAACCGTTGTGGCCCCCACCATGGTGACTGCTGAAAACTGGAGCAGCATGTCTGCAATTCTCTCTGGAAATTAATACCTGTATCACTGACATGAGTACCTACAAGCTGATATGGGAGCTGCCATCATTCTCCAGGGCCCCCTTTTTGAATCCCATTCCCTCTACCTCATCTCTTGTTCTGGTTGGCCTATTAATCCTCAGCTACCATTCTGGTTGCCTTCTAAGGCCGATTGATGGATCCAGTCCCCTCCACGCACCTAAGTAGTGGGTAGATTGATAAATGATAGAGAGATAACAGGTAGATAATAGATAATAGGTATATGATAGGTAGATACATAGATATGTGGAAACGTGGATACACAGATACATACAGATGATAGATACATACATACATAGAGATATAGATGGTAGATAGATAATGATATAATATATATGGTTCAGTTCTCATCATTATAAAGTTTATCTGAAGACCTTCTGTCTCTAGCAGATCTTACAATTTGGTATTTCTTTAGTTCTCCCAGATTCTTGCAAGGCTTCTTAGTCCTATAAATGACTCTAGTCATTGATCTTACTGAGCAAGGTGTGACCTGATGCTTAACTACACAAGGTTGTTTACACTGGCATCTTTCCAATTTCTTGCCTCCCCTTCAGTAGTAAAATTCTTACCGTAAGTGAAGAACAAATAATATCTCCCTGGGATAATATGCCTTTGGAGAAAACAACTTTCTGATTTGTAACTGGAGTTTTCCAAAAGTTGAAGTTATTCTGTTGTTGATGACGATGGTAACAATGTTATTTTGTTTTGTTTTAGCTTTAGAAAAGCATTCGATGGGGATATGTTATCTAGTTATATCCTCAGGTGGTAGGAAATAAGGCAAATAATAGAAACCACCATGAGCTTTCCAGGCCCAGAGACTTGTAGTGGGAGCCCAGGTCCAAGCAAAAGCGTTTTTTTATATGGCTACCATTTCTGGTTCATTGCTCTGGCATAGTATTTAAGAGAACCTTCTCTTCTGAAGTCTAAAACGCCTTTTGGTACTATATTTTCCCCATTATCCCCTTCTGATCTCCAGGACACTTTTCCACCTTCTTAAAGAACCATGGCAATTATGGAGTCCTGTGGGCCAGAGTTTGTCCTTAGAGTCACAGCTATAGTGCTGTTGTTGTTGTCAGGTGCCAACTCATTGTGACCCTATGTACAACAGAATAAAACACTGCCCAGTCCTGTGCCAGCCTCACAATTGTTGTTATGCTTGAGCCCATCACTGCAGCCACTGTGTCAATCCATCTTGTTGAGGTTCTTCCTCTTTTTCACTGACCCTCTACTTTACCAAGCATGATGTCCTTCTCCAGGGACTGGTACCTCCTGATAATATGTCTAAAGTATGTGAGATGAAGTTTCACTGTCCTTGCTTCTAAGGAAAATTCTGGCTGTACTTCTTCCAAGACAGGTTTGTTTGTTCTTTTGGCAGTCCATGTATTCAATATTCTTTGCCAACACCATAATTCAAAGACATCAATTCTTCTTCAGTCTTCCTTACTCATTGTCCAGCTTTTGCATGCATATAAAGTGGTTGAAAATACCTTGGCTTGGGTCAGATTCACCTTAGTCTTCAAGGTGACATCTTTGCTTTTTAACACTTTAAAGAGATCTTTTGCAGCAGATTTGGCCAATGTAGTGTGTCACTTGATTCCTTGACTGCTCTTTCCATGGGTGTTTATTGTGGATCCAAGTAAAATGAAATCCTTGACCACTTCAATCTCTTCTCTGTTTGTCATGATGTTGCTTATTGTTCCAGTTGTGGGGATTTTTGTTTTCTTTGTGTTGAGGTATAATCCATACTGAAGGCTGTATCTTTAGTACAAGTTCTCAAAACATGAATAAGGGAAAATAGGCTAAAGCTGTACTGAAGATAGGCTAAAGCTGTACTCCAAAATTTAGGCTAGGTCTGACTAGAGCTTTATATGTGGGTTCAACACTGGAGTGTATTTTAGATGGCCTTAAGGAAAGTATTAAATGATTCCTCTAGAGAAAATTAAAATATACAGCAGAGGATGGCAAACTGTAGCCCACAAGCCAAATCAGGCCCACTGACTTTTTCTGTAAATAAAGTCTTATTGGAACACAGCCAGGCTTATTCATTTATGTATTTTCTATGGCTGCTTTTGTGCTACAACAGCAAAGTGCCTATGACAGAGACCGTATGGTTCACAAACTCTAAAATATTTATGATCTGGCCCTTTAAGAAAATCTTTGCCAACCCCTATTTTACAGTATGACCACCTCAACATGTCTTATTATAAATATAACCTCAGTGTTTCTTCCAAGAACAGAGTTCCAAGCCCCACCCCAGACCTAAGAATTCCAACTCCCAGTGGAGGGACCTAGGAGTCAGTATTTTTAATGGACACTACAGGGGATCCTCAGGATGGGGTAAGTTTGGGAAATTCTGGTAATAGTTTATAAAAGCTTAATCTTGAGAATCTTCCAGTTTTGGATTTACAGCCCAGCTCCACCGTTTCTAACTCTATCACCTCAGGCAACCTACTTACCTCTCTGAGTCTCTTTTCTCATTATGAAGCGGGGAAAACAAATGTATCTTCCTTACAGAGTTGCTGGAAGATTAAATGAGAAAATGCTTTATAAAATGTGTGGCATATGGTTACCAGGTTCAATAAGTGTTTCATCATCATCAACAACATTTTTTTTTCTCCTCCTCTTTCTTCTCTTCCTCTTTCACATCAACCAAGTGATTACAATCTCTATGATCTATCTGCTTAGAAAGTATTTGGTGAGAGTCTACTTGAAAACAGTAAATTAGTTTACCTTTAGAAGTTCATCAATCCTGAGTTTTTCCTTCTCTTTTTTAAGTTTTAAAAAATTCAGCAAATAAGTCTTTAAATGATTTATAGCATTTCTTATTTAACAAGTACAAAGTACTTTACTAACAAGTGAGTGTGATGGGGGAAATGGAGAAGGCAGATTGACCTACCCCAAAACACATAGCAAATCCAGGAACAGAATATACAATGCCTACCTCCAACCCACTACCTGAACTCAAGTACCAGTACACCTTTCAAGATCAGTCTCATTATCATTTATTAATTATCATCTTACTGATAGGGCAAAACAAATCTGTCAGTCAAAAAGCTTTTACAGGCCCACAAAATGCTCACAGCCCTCCCCACAAAATGCTCACAGCCCTCTCTCCACCTTTACTAATGTCAGAATGCTGATGAGTTGACGGAAGGGAACACCACTGGCCCAAAGAACTCCAGAGTGAACACTTCAGTGGGCCCCAGTTGTTCCTCAGTCAGATTAAATTTCTCATCATGAGTTTAAAACTCCACCTCTCTCTTGTATCTAACCGCCCTCATTTCTCACTTCACTCACATATGTCTCACCTTGTAGTATCCACCCCAGCCAGGAAAGCCCACCATAGCCCATCTGAACAAATCCCAGACATTCGTCCTGGATCTTAGACTCCATTAAAAGAAGAAAACATCCTGGACAAGAGGGAAGATGGTCTTTACTGTGTTCTGGTCAGCCCACGCTTGGGCAATTATGTTTCATTCTGGGAAGGATGTTCTAAGACAGGTTTGGAAATACAGGTGCCCATCAAGAGGAGAGGCTTCAGTTTGGTAAGAGAAGAGAAGACTCAGGGAGCTTGCAAAATGAAAGCATCTTTCAGATACTTGAAGGACTGTCACTGAGAAAGGGTAAGACTAATTCTGAATGGTTCCAGAGAACCAAAATCAATAAAATAGACTGATGTTTCAGGGAAGCAGATTACTGCTGCATTCAGAGGGAAAATTTCACAATAAGGTGAGCTGTTCAACTCTGGAATATACTGTTTTTGATGGTGTGTGATCTGGGTGTGGTCAAGTGTGTCAATAATGTTGTCATGGCAATACATATCTCCAACATAAAGTAGAATTAGATGACTTTTAGAGTGTAGCTACTTGGTTATGGAGCCCTGGTGGTGCAGTATCTTAAGAGCTTGGCTGCTAACCCGAAGGTGGGCAGTTCAAATCTAGGAGCCGCTCCTTGGGAATCCTATGGGGCAGTTATACTCTGTCCTACAAAGTCGCTAGGAGTTGAAATCGACTCAACAGCAAAGGATTTGGTTTTTGGGTTTTAAGTGTTTAAGAGCACAAAATTTTGATCTGGAGTGTCTGGGCTTGGATCCTACTCTATCTGTACAAGCAATGTGACTTTAACCTCTCTGTACCTCCATTTCTTCATGATAACAGTGCCAACCTCATAGTGTTCTAGTAAGAGGGTAAATGAATACCGTATATAAAGGACTTAGAACAGAATCTGGCATCTAATAAGCACCACTATATTAGTGTTTATTTTTAGTATTTTAAGATTTTTTTCAGTGACTATAGGAACAGTTATTGGGTGCCCTTTAGATACATCAAAGCTTTTACTCTTTTCCCCAGAACACAGAATGGCAATGGCAGGCACTTAGCCCTTCACAAATACAGCACCTCTTTCTCACCAAGGTCACGGAAAGGGTAAGCTGGAGAACCTTGGACAGAAGACTCCACTCCTTGAGCACTCTCAGCTCCTAGAAGATGCAATGAGAGAGAAGGGAAAGTTTCAGGCCTCTTTCTCCTCATGGCTCCCGGTTATGGGTAACGTTTCAGGAAAGTAGCTCCTAGAAATACAGGGGTCACAAATCTGCCAACTTGAAAGAAAACAAATCACTAGGGCAAGACATTTTATTTAGTGCTAAACAGCACCTGGTGCATACAAAATCATTAATTCAGCCATAATGCAAATCAGCATGGACCCACAGGCCAGGAGCTGAAAGAAATTAGGCTAAACCCTGAAGAAATCAGACCATGGGAAGGAATTTCAATAAAATTATCAAACATTATCCACCTGTATGGCAGTTGGTCTACCATGTATAGTTCCGTTGAGTTCTCTCTTAGCTAATGCACGGAGCTGGCCACATCCTTCTCCTTCTTTAAAATCTCCTGGGGCTCCCCATTGCTTATACTGTCAAGGCCAAATCTCCTAGCTGACTTTCAAAGCTCTTAACAGTATGTCCCT
Organism: Dugong dugon; assembly: GCA_030035585.1. NCBI lineage: Eukaryota > Metazoa > Chordata > Mammalia > Sirenia > Dugongidae > Dugong > Dugong dugon. Next base: position 61,341,550 of record CM057466.1, read on the forward strand.
AACCTACCTATCTGACTTATTCTTACCTCAGACTCTAGGCAGACACAGGGAAAGTCTACCATTCCCGGACAACACCATGATCTTTCAACTCCTTGCCTCTCACTCTCCTTTACTTGCCTGACAAGCCCCAACCATCCTGAGGACCCAGCCTTCCCTAACCCTCCAAGCAGAGGCTGTCACTCCCTCCTCTGGACTCACCAGCACGTTGTCCACCTCTAGTACTTCTGTGTTACATTATGATTATTTATTTTCCACATCTCTTTCATCTACTAAACTTTGACTTTCTTGAGGACAGGGATCATCACTTATTTTTCTGTGAATCCCCAGCATTTAGCATCATTTCCAGCAGACAGTAAGCTGTCAATATTTTTGTTGAATTAGTAAAAAAAAAGAAGCAAAAAATGAATGAGTCTAAGAAGACCCAGGATTCTATTAGCCTAGCTGGATCCTTGAATCAATTTCAGAACCTACTGTTGTTAGTTGCCGTCAAGTCAGCACAGAGTCATGGTGACCCCATGTACGACGGAACAAAGCGTTGTCTGGTCCTGTGCCATTTTCACGATTGTTGGTATGCTCAAGTCCATTGCTGAGGCCACTGTGTATCTTGAGTGCCTTCCAACCTTTGAGCCCTGTAGGTTGAGGCTTATCTTTCAGCACTGTATCAGACAATATTCATTTGTGAATTTCATTGACTAATTTTTGGAAGTAGATCACCAGACCTTTGTTTCTAGTTGGTCTTATTCTGGAAGCTCTGCCAAAACCTGTCCATCATAGGTGAGCCTGCTAGTATTTGAAATACTGATAGCATAGCTTCCAGTATTATACACTTAAGCCATCACAGTATGACAAGCTGACAGATGGGTGGTGGTCAGAACCTACAGGTAGTGGTAATAAGTTTAGATGATTACTTTTTGACTTTAATTCAATCTAAGCTAAGTCTGCATCACGTGCATATTGTTAGCGGTGCATTAATAAAAGAAGCATAACTAGCTGCCTTCAACACAGAAATCTTGCCTCCAAGCCTCCAGCAACCTTCCTACCTCTGTAGATAGTCAGGATTCTTTTCTCTACCTCTGTCGAGCTGACATTGTTTTTGCCTGTGGTGTAATGGTGTCTGCCCCTTTTGTTTATATTTGCTTGTGTTTGTCCCGTCTCCTTTATTACACTTTAAGTCTCTACCTACAAGCACTGACCTCCTTTGTAACTCACCCCAGTATAAATATATGTTGTTGACTGCCTGCCATATTAGTGAATAATGTTTGATAATTTTATTGAAATTCCTTTTTGCCCATGGTCTGATTTCTTTAGGGTTTAGCCTAATTTCTTTCAGTTCCTGGCCTGCAAACCCATGTTGATTTGCATTATGGCTGTATTAATGCTTTTGAATGCTGTCCATGTGCTAGGTGCTGTTTAGCGCTAAATAAAATGTCTTGCCCTAGTGATTTGTTTTCTTTCAACTTGGCAGATTTGTGACCCCTGTGTTTCTAGGCGCTGAAATTGTCAAGACTCTTTTAATGCACCTGTTTGTTTGGGCAATAGCAGGCCTGGTGGCTTTGAGAATAGCTGTTGTTTTGAGAATAGCATTTGTAGACACAACTGCGGCTGAAGAGGGAAACTATACGTGGACTATTTCACTGGGAACAAGGCAGCAAAAAGAGCTACCATTGTTCTCCATTAAAAGAAATGAAGGAAGCGTAGTGTATTAATTTGAGCATGAACATGATGCAGCATTTTGCTCTAAATCTGGACATGGTCGTATCTATATTGTTCACACCCGCGCAGTTCGTCTGATGCCAATCAATGTTTGTGATCACCCCCCGAGGCACCTAGTATAGAAAAGCTCTGACGCCTGCTTCAATGAACTCCTAAGACAGCTTTGAGTAAATAGCACCAGCCACAGCCGGAAACTCCTCTGGTCCTTGTTACACTCCCGAGTGTCTGTCGTAATCTCAGGCAGCCTCAGTTCTGTAAAAACCACAGATAGCTACAATTCCAAAGAGCCAGAGGCCTAGGATCTTTCTTTGAAACGTGGATTTGTACCACTAGAGTTAGGCAAAAGTTGGAGACCGAGAGGACACATTGTCCCTCCCTCTCCTGCTGGTGAAATGTGGCTCCTTGGTGCCTTTGTTCACAGCTACTTTCTACCTCCTCAAGGCTCCAGCGTTAGGCATTTGCTGTTTTTGTCTGTTGAATCCTCTGCTTTACTGAATATGTCAAATCCTTTATCACATGACACGTTAAAAACTGAAATTCAGCTACCTGTCTCCCATTCTAGAACAACTACCGTATTTTTTGCAAACAACTTGCCCCCACATATAATGCATATAATGCGCCGAGGAAAATAATACACAAGGGGGTTGTACGGTTGGTAAAAAAAACATATAATGCACGGGTTATTTGGGTAAAATTATGGTACACTTCTAATACACAATTCTCGAGTAGTTCATTCAAAAAACTTGACTATGGGCGAGGAAAAAATGCACACCTTCCTTAATGCATACTTACAGAATGAATCACAGGTTATAAAGAACCACCTGCTAACTCTAAGTCTGGTGATTTACTCTCCTCCTCGTGAACGTATCCTCATCTAGATATATCCCTAAGAATTCCAAGAAACCTAGAAAAGTAATCATTTAAAAAACCAAATGTAAACAGGTTCAAAGAAATAGCAAAAAAAAAAAAAAAAAAAAAAAAGTTTTAAAAGAAGAAGAAATGTTAAGGACCAATATATTTAGGACCTGTATATTCCAAAAACAAGATTTTAAGCCCTGCAAAAATTGATTCCAAAGGAAACAAGAAGGTAAAAGGAAGAAATTTATTGACCAAGAAAGGAGAAATAAAAGAAACTGAAAATCAAAATGAAAACTCACAAGGAATAAAGGAAGAAACCAGAAAATCTTTACATCTTTGCTAATTCGATAGGCAAAAATATCTCATGCCATTTTAACTTGCACTTCTTTAATTACCTGTGAAATTAAACATTTTATCTATATATTTTAAACTTATATTTTATTGCTTCTTGTGAAAATGGTTTATTAATGACCAATGCTCACTTATCTATTGCTTTTCTTATCAATTTGTCTAAGCTCTGTATAAAGACTGTTATATTCACTGTGCCTGGGAGGATCTCCACTTAATGGCATAGTTATAACCCTGGGAGTTATAAAAAAGTTCTTAAAAAAAAAAAGTGATAGGTGTAATACATAATGACTTTTGATTCTAACTTATTTTGAATACTCATCCATAAATTAAGACTTGATATTCTAGAAACTAAAATTTTCAGATTGGTCAACCATGAAAAGTTTCATGTGATGTAATAAATACATTGATGGTAGTAGTCAGCATCTGGAGAGTGAGGTTCAGTTAGTAAATGTCCTTGATACACTGACAAATGGTCAGACACAGCAAAATGGAGTCAGTTAGGACAAGTGCAGTAATCAGAAGAGCCACTGCATGGAGGATACGGTGTGATTTACAGGGTTCAGATATAGCAGAGAATTGTTGAGAACCATAGTGCCTAGCAGCCTCATTCTGAATTTTCATTGTTAAAAGCTAACATTTAATATGGGATCCTTGTGATAACATGGTTATAGTCTTAAATCCTATTCATTCATTCATTCATTCATGCATTCATTCTTTTATTTATTTAACCAGAATTTATTAAATTGCTAATATGTGCCAAGATCCCTGAGTGGTGCAGGCAGTTTGCACTGAACTATTAACCTAAAGGTTGGCAGTTCGAATCCACTCAGCGACTCCGCAGGAGAAAGTCCTGGAGAACTGCTTCCATAAAGATTATGGCCAAGAAAAACCCTATGGAGTAGTTCTACTCCATAACACATGGGGTCTCCATGAGTCAGAATTGACTCAATGGCAACAGGTTAGTATGTACCAGACTCTGGGAGAGGTGTTGGATATATACTGACCCATGTAATAGAGTCACTGGCAGAGGCATAGCTAGGGTATGGCAGGTATGGCAGGTATTGCCTGGGCCCTGGGCATGTGGTACCACTGAGCAGTTTCTATTAACCCAGTATGGCCGATGGTGTATCTATGGAAAATGATGCCTATGGCAAGCACTGAAATTGCATCTCTGTCTAAGCAACCGATACCCCTCTTTTAGGTAACTTTAAAAAGATATCCTCTTTTAGATAACTTTACCATAATATCAGCTCAAAAATACCAGTGAAGCTTGTTAATCTTTTATTAATACATTACTGTACTTGAGGAAGGATGTTGGGCTGTACTGCTCAGTGGTGCCCTCACCCAGGCCAGTGCAATACCCTAGATATACCACTGCCTCGGTGGGGCTTACTATCTAGTGGGAGTGAGACAGACAATAAGCACATAAATGTGTAATGCAAGTGGTGATTAGTAATAGGAAACAGAGCACAATGATAAAAATAATGCAACCACACACGTACATTCACCCACATATGTGTGTACACGTGCAAACAACACACGTACACAGAACGCCAAGAGTTGGAAAATGAGATGTATGAGGAAAGGCTAAGGAAGGAATATTCTTTTACCTGGAGGAGAAATAGGTGAGAAAGAACTAAAAATGCTCCTGAAGAATTCAGAGGGTTATCTTTTTCTATTGAAGATGTCCAAGACATGTTATCAGGAGGGACCAGCCCCTGGAGAAGGACATCATGCTTGGTGTTATGGAGTTATGGACTGAATTGTGTCCCCTCCCCCCACAAAATGGATGTTAACTTGGCTAGGCCATGATTCCCAGTATTGTGTGATTATCGACTATTTTGTCATCTCATATGATTTTCCTATGTGTTGTAAATCCCAACCTCTATGATGTTAAAGAAGCAGGATTAGAGGCAGTTATATTAATGAGACAGGATTCAATCTACAAGATTAGGTTGTATCTTGAGTCAATCTCTTTTGAGACATAAAAGAGAGAATTGAGCAGAAGAGACAGGAGGACCTCAAACCACCAAGAAAGTAGTGCCAGGGGCAGAGTGCATCCTTTGGATCCAGAATCCCTGCACTGAGAAGCTCCTAGACCAGCAGAAGATTGATGACAAGAGCCTTTCTCCAGAGATAACAAACGGAGAAAGCCCTCCCCTGGAGCTGACACCCTGAATTCGGACTTCTAGCCTCCTAGATTGTGAGAAAATAAACTTCTGTTTGTTAAAGCCATTTACTTGTGATATTTCTGTTATAGCAGCACTAGATAACCAAGACACTTGGTAAGGCAGAGTCGGTGAAAAAGAGAAAGACCCTCAAGGAGATGAATCGACACAGTGGCTGCAACAATGGGCTCAAGCATAACAATGATTGTGAGGATGGTGTAGGACCAGGCAGTGTTTTGTTCTGTTGTTGCATGTAGGGTCCCTATGAATTGGAACAGACTCAAACAACATCTAACAGCAACCACAATATAAAATGGGATAAAAATAGTAGTATATTAAATTTATTAGTTACATTTTTTTTAATCTTCAAAAGACTAATGTTAAAATATTTCTTCTTTGATAGTATTTTAAAGGAGAGGTTCTCTTTTATCTGGGATTAGTCTCCCAAATGTTGACAGCAACAAATGATTTTAAAATGTCTGCCAGCTCGGGATCTATTTTCTCTAAGTTCCCCGGTTTTTCCTTCTTTCCCTCTGCTTCTTTGCACAATTATTACATGTAGTCCTTTAACAGGAAAAGGCCTGTTCAAGCATTATGTGGTCTTGGAGGCTCTATTCTGACCTCTCTGGGTTCCAGAATCTGATTTAAATTTTCAGTCGCTTCTATTCTATTCAAATACCCTGCTTTGATTTCTCAAAGAGTTCTTTTAATTTGGAATTTTATAGAGACAACCAGTGATTAGCTGAAAAGGCAATGAAGCCATACTGTGGAATAAACAATAACTTAAACATATATATTTATCACCTAGTTCTTATTCCTATGTGTGTATATTAGACAAAGGCTGTACTGAATACATATGTGATTTTCAGACTTGCTTCCCAAGGTAGTAAGATATCCACCACTCATCTGCGAGCTGTCATACTGTGGTGGCTTGTATGTTGCTATGACGCTGGAAGCTATGCCATCAGTATTTCAAATACCAACAGGGTCACCCATGGAGGACAGGTTTCAGCAGACCTTCCAAACTAAGACAGACTAGGAAGAAAGGCTCGCCAATCTACTTCCAAATATTCATCAATGAAAACCCTATGGATCGCAACAGAATACTGTCTGATAGAGTCCTGGAAGATGAGTCCCCCAGATTAAAAGGCATGCAAAATACATAATGGCTGCAACAATGGACTCAAGCTTACCAATGATTGGGAAGATTGCACAGGGCCAAGCAATGTTTCATTCTGTTGCATATGGGGTCCCCATGAGTCAGCACATATTGACATTCCTGTGAGGTACATTTATGCATCGGGGCAGGGCAAGGAAGGAGCAAAGGGACATAAATGTAAGTCCTACTTTAAAGACAAGAAAACTGAAGTTGTATTGTTAGCTGAATATGCCAAGGTGACTCAAAACGAGGAACAGGTTTCAGATCCAGTCCTCCAAGCTCTAGCTTCTGCACACAGTAAACGGATGAATGCCCATTTCCAGTTGGCATGAGAATCTCCAGGGTTTAGGGGCTGGAATTCTGCTTGAAAATTCTAAAGCAGAAATCTTTTGAAAATATAGTTACAGCGCACTAATTAATGTGTTCCAATGTCCCTCTATTTCAGTCACCTCGAGAGCTGAGATTGTTCAAGCTCTTAGCCTGGCTTGGCCAGGGCTTGCCCCTAAGAATGGGAGCCCTGGCGGTCTTTCTGACAAGCCAAGCCACAGATGAGTGTCTGCTGACATGAAAAGAACCCTTCTGTGAAATGTATTTAACACTTCATGTTTTATTAAACAGTCTTGGACATTCTTTCTCTCTCCCTCTCTTCCTTCCCAGTGACATCTAATTTTTTTTTTTTTTTAAATCAAGGCCACCTTCCAGAGCTGTTACCAGTCGCAAATTTTGCGATTTTAAATGCATTCTCTGCTGTAATTTAAAAGATAACTCATTTCTATTTCCAACATTTAATGTATTTTCTTTTTTTTTTTTTCCTGAAAGCAATATACGTGTGTAATTAATAAACAATTTAGTATGTTGAGGAGCCTAGGAACTTGGCAAATGTTCTGGGGATATGAAGTCTCAAGAAAAGCAGCACATTATAAGAAATAGTAAGTAATTACTTATGTAAGCTTTCTTTTAAATTCTAAGAACATTAACTACTAATTACCTACTAATTACCAGTACTTCAGCAGGTGTTTGCACTTAACTGTAGGCTAAAGCCCCTGCGAAAAAACAAACCCCTCGCAGCCTCTCTCAGGATAAAAGCTGAGACCCACTGGACACGGAAGCAGGCCGTAGGTATGGCAAAACTGGTCACTAGCCAACGCTTTAACCACTTGGTTGCTTAAGGAGAAAAGTAAACTCTTGTTTGCCAATTCTTCTTCTGTTTGCCTAGATGCAGTTATTATCAACTAGTGAGAAGGTCTGGCTTGAATGGCAACATCAGGGTATCTGGGGTTAAACTCAAACAATGATGAAGAGGCCCTCATCAGAAACACATCCATCTCACTTCTGCTGCTGAAGCTTCCCTGTGTGTCTGAGGGGCCTGGAGAATCAGCTCACCACCTCCCGCATTCCCTGCCCTGGAATTGCAGTGAATGTGTGCGTATTTCACTGATTTCTCTCCTCCTTATCTAAATATTAAAATGATCTTTTTAAAGATACCTTCCAGCTTGAAAAGTGTGGGATCGCTGATCCCCCACATCACAAAGTTTCAGGAACCAAAGTCATGTGTTGTTGTTAGTTGCTGTCGAGTTAGCTCTGACTCATGGCAACCTCGTGGACAACGGAACAAAACACTGCCTGATCCTGTGCCATCTTCGTGATTATTACCATGTTTGGGTCCAGTTGGAAAATATTCTGTTCTGATCCATAGGGTTTGTTTTCTTTTTGGAATATTTTATTGTGTTTTAGGTGAAAGTTTACACGTAAAATTAGATTCCCATTCAACAATTCATACACAAATTATTCTGTGACATTTGTTATAATCCTATAATGCATCAGCACTTTCCCCATTTCCACCCCGCCTGCCCTGTTTCCATCCATCCAGTTTCCTGCCCCTCCTTGCCGTCTCATCTTTGCTTTTGGGTAAATGTTGACTGTTTGGTCTCATATAGTTGATTGTTTAAAGGAGCACATTCCTCATGGTGTTATTTTTATTTTATAGGATAATCTATTATTGGCTGAAAGGTAACCTCCAGAAGTGACTTCAGTTCCAGGTTAAAAGCATATCTTAGGGCGATAGTCTCGGGGTTCCTCTAGTTTCTATCAGTCCAGTAAGTGTAGTCTTTTTGATGAATTTCAGTTTTGTTCTACATTTTTATCCCATTCTAACTGGGACCTTCTATTGAGTCCCTGGTCACAATGGTTGGTAGTCGTAGAAGGGAACCATCTAGTACATCTGGTCTCAGGCTAGAACAGGCTGTGATTTACATGGGCCATTAGTCCTGTGGACTGATTGCTTCCTTGAGTCTTTGGTTTCTTTCACTCTCCTTTGCTACAGACAATAGGAGACCAATAGTTGTATCTTAGATGGCCACTCCCAAGCTTTTAGGGCCCCAACAGCGACTCACCAAATTAGGATGTAGGACATTATTCTTATGAACTAAGTTATACCAATTGACCTAGTTGTCCCACGAGATTGTGGTCCTAAGCCTTCAAACACAGTAAATCAATCCCTTGAGGTATTTGGTTATGTCTAGGAAGTATCCATAACTCTGCCTTTTATGTGTTTTATTATATATATGAATATATATGCAGCACATACAAACATGTGTATACATATGTCCACAAATATACCTATATATGTATGCACATGTACTCCTATATGCCCTTACATATAGCTTACATATGTACCTATATAACCACTCACAAATTTTTGTTGTTATTACTAATGTTGCAGAACTGTATATGTTACAACATTTGCTGTAGTTGCCTTTATTCTTGTGTACCTCTCATTGTTTTCACTTACCTTGGTCAGGTTGTGCTAACTTCCCACATATTCTGTACTGCCTTTTCCATCACCAGAGTTAACACATGTCTACTACTCCAGTAGTTGGAAAATATGTCCTTGATCATAGAAACGACGCCAGAGATCACAAGATAAAATTTTGCAAGACCAGCGACTTCTTCATTGCAAATATATTTCTCAACAACATAAATGGTGACTATCCACGTGGACCTCACCAGATAGAATACACAGGAATCAAATTGACTACATCTGTGGAAAGAGAGGAAGGAAAAGCTCAATATCCTCAGTCAGAACAAGGCCAGGGGCCGACTATGGAACAGACCATCAATTGCTCATATACAAGTTCAAGCTGAAGCTGAAGAAAATTAGAACAAGTTCACAAGAGCCAAAGTATGACCTTGAGTATATTCCACCTGAATTTAGAGACTATCTTAAATAGATTTTACTCATTAAACACTAACTACAGAAGACTAGATGAGTTGTGGAATGATATCAAGGACATCATACATGCAGAAAGGAAGAGGTCATTAAAACGGCAGGAAAAAAGAAAAGACCAAATAGATGTCAGAAGAGACCCTGAAACTTGCTCTTGATCATAGAGCAGCTAAAGCAAAGGGAAGAAACGATGAGGTAAAAGAGCTAAACAGAAGATTTCAAAGGACAGCTCAAGAAGACAAAGTAAAGTATTATAATGAAATGTTCAAAGACCTAGAGTTAGAAAACCAAAAGAGAAGAACACACTCGGCATTTCTCAAGATGAAAGAACTGAAGAGAAAATTCAAGCTTTGAGTTAAATATTGCAGAATTCTATGGGGAAAATATTAAATGACATAGGGCGTATCAAAAGAAGGTGGAAGGAATACACAGAGTCACCGTACTAAAAAGAACTGGTTGACGTTCAGCCATTTCAGGAGGTAGCATATGATCAAGAACTGGTGGTAATGAAGGAAGAAGTCCAAGCTATACTGAAGGCACTGGCGAAAAACAAGATTCCAGGATTTGACAGAATATCAATTTAGATGTTTCGACAAACAGATGCAGCGCTGGAAGCACTCACTTGTTATGTCAAGAAATTTGGAAGAGCCGACTAGAAGAGATCCATAATTGTGCCCATGCCAAAGAAAGGTGATCCAAAAGAATGCAGAAATTATCGAACAATATCATTAATATCATACACAAGTAAACTTTTGCTGAAGATCATTCAAGAGTGGTTACAGCAATACATCGACACAGAACTGCCAGAAATTCAAGTCGATTCAAAAGAGGACTTGGAACGAGTGATATCATTGCTGCTGTCACATGGATCTTGGCTGAAAGCAGAAAATACCAGAAAGATGTTTACCTGTGTTTAATTAACTAAGCAAAAGCATTTGACTTTGTGGGCCATAACAAATTATGGATAACATTGTGAAGAATGTTAATTATGCTCATGAGGAGCCTGTACATAGACCAAAAGGCAGTCATTCGAACAAAACAATACTGCTTGCTTTAGAGTCAGGAAAGGTGTGCATCAGGGTTGTATCCTTTCGCCGTACTTATTCAGTCTGTATGCTGAGCAAATAACCTGAGAAGCTGGACTATATGAAGAAGAACATGGCATCAGGATTGGAGGAAGATTCATTAACAACCTGCAATACGCAGGTGACACAACCTTGCTTGCTGAAAATGAAGAGGACTTGAAGCACTTACTGATGAAGATCAAAGACTGAAACCTACCTACAGATTACACCTTAACATAAAGAAAACAAAAATCCTCACAACTGGATCAATAAGGACAATCATGATAAATGGAGAAAAGATTGAATTTGTCAAGGATTTCATTTTACTTGGATCCACAATCAATGCCCATGGAAGCAGCAGTCAAGAAATCAAAGGACTCATTGCATTGGGCAAATCTGCTGTAAAAAAAAAAAAACCTCTATAAAGTATTAAAAAGCAAAGATGTCATGTTAAGGACTGAAGTGTTGCCTGACCCAAGCCATGGTGTTTTCAGTTGCCTTGTATGCATGCAAAAGTTGGGCAATGAATAAAGAAGACCAAGGAAGAATTGACATCTTTGAATTATGGTGTTGGCAAAGAATATCAAATATACCATGGACTGCCAGAAGAATGAACAAATCTGTCTCGAAAGAAGTACAGCCAGAATGCTCTTTAGAAGCAAGAATGGCAAGTCTTCGTCTCACATACTTTGGACATGTTATCAGCAAGGACCAATCCCTGGAGAAGGACATCATGCTTGGTAAAATAGAGGGTCAGCAAAAAAGAGGAAGACCCTCAACGAGATGGATTGATACAGTAGCTGCAACAATGGGCTGAAGCATAACAACAATTGTGACTATGGCACAGGACTGGGCATTGTCTCATTCTGCTGTACATAGGATCGCTATGAGTCAGAACCGACTGGACAGCACCTAACAACAACATTATGTAGTAAGTGATTCCCCCTTCTTCTCCCTCCCATCCCTGGTAAACGTCAAAGAAATGTTGCTTTCTGTGGCCATCTAAGATACTTCGTTGGTCTCACCCCGCCTGGAGCAAGGGAGAATGAAGAGAACCAAAGACATAAGGAAAAGATTAGTCCAAATGTCTAACGGACCACATCTACCACAGCCTCCACCAGACTGAGTTCAGCACAACTAGATGGTGCCCGGCTACCACCACTGACTGCTCTGACAGGGATCACAATAGAGGGTCCCAGACAGAGCTGGAGAAAAATGTGGAACAAAATTCTAACTCACAAAAAAAAAAAAAAAAAATACCAGCCTTACTAGTCTGACAGAGAGACTGGAGAAACCCGGAAAGTACGGCCCCCAGATACCGTTATAGCTCAGTAATGAAGTCACAAGTTACTCCTGAGGTTCACCCTTCAGCCAAAGATGAGACAAGTCCACAAAACAAAATGAGACTAAATGGGCACACCAGCCCAGGGGCAAGGACAAGAAGGCAGGAAGGGACAGGAAAGCTGGTAATGGGGAACCCAAGGTTGAGAAGGGGAGGGTGTTACATGTTGCGGGCTTGGCAACCAATGTCAGAAAACAATACGTGTATTAATTATTTAATGAGAAACTAGTTTGCTCGGTAAACCTTCATCTAAAGTACAATAAAAAAATTAAAAATAAAAAAGAATGTTGCTTTCTGTGTGTATACCTATTCTTGACTGTTTATAAAAGTGGTATCGTGCAATATTTGTCCTATTGTGTTTGACTTATTTCATTCAGCATAATGTCCTCCAGATTTATCCATGTTATGTTTTGAGGACTCATCATTATTCTTTATAGTCATGGAGTATTCCATTGTATGTATGCACTACAATTTGCTTATCCACCCATCTGTTGATGGGCATTTAGGTGGTTTCCATCTTTTCGCTATTGTGAATAATGCTGCAGGGAACATGGGTGTGCATATGTCTACTTGTGTCACAGCTCTTAAATGTCTAGGATATATACCTAGGAGTGGGATTGCTGGATCATAAGGTATTTCTATTTCTGGCTTTTTGAAGAAGCGCCATACCATTTTCCATAGTGATTGTACCATTTTACAATCCCACCAGCAGTGTAGAAGAGTTCCAACCTCCCCACAGCCTCACCAGTAATTTTTTTTTTCTCTGCTTTTTGATCAGTGCCGTTTTTGCAGTGGTGAGATGGTATCTCATTATAGCTTTGATCTGCATCTCTCTAATGACTAATGATCACAAGCATGTCTTCACTTGTTTGTTAGCCGCTTGAATGTCCTGTCTGGTGAAGTGTCTGTCCATGTCCTTTGCCCATTTTTGATTGGATTGTTTGTCTTTTTGTTGTTGAGTTGTTGAATTTTTCTATATATTTTAGAGATTCTAATCATATATGTTGTCACCAAAAATTTTTCCCAGTCTGTTGGTTATCTTTTCACTCTTTTGGCAAAGTCTTTTGATGAGCATAAGTATTTAATTTTTACGAGGTCTCAGTTATCTAGTTTACCCTCTGTTGTTTGTGCATTTTTAATTGTGTTTGATAGAGTATTTATGCCAAAAATTAGGACCCCTAGCTTTGTCCTTATGTTATCTTCCAGGAACTTTATAGTTTTAGTTTTAACATTTAGCTCTTTGATCCATTTTGAGTTAGTTTTGCAGCACTATTTGTTAAGGAAACTGCCTTTTCCCCACTGAAAGGACTTCAACCCTTTGTCGAAGCTGTCCATAGATGGATGGATTTAGTTCTGGGTTCTCAATTCTGTTCCATTTGTCTATGTACCTGTCATTGTACTCCATACAGTTTTAATTAACTAATTTTTGGAAGTAGGCCTTTCTTCCGATCTGCCTTAGTCTGGAAGGTCCACTGAAACCTGTCCACCATGGGTGACCCTGCTCGTATTTGAAATATGAATGGCAGAGCTACTAGCATCACCGCAACATGCAAGCCACCACAGTAAAGCAAACTGAAATATGGGTGGTGAAAAGTCACGTAACATTCACTAAACACCCATGATTGTTCCACATTCGGCCAGAGAATGCCATTTCACACAACCACAGGCAGCTCATAGCTACTGCTAGACACTGTAATGCTCACATTGCCTCACGTTGATACCAAGAATGGATGTAGAAGACAAAAGATGATCTGATAGCATAGTCTTACCTAAAATCTCCTGAAAGGTGTTCAGCCCTGCCCAGGTCCACATTCAAAAGCAGCTTATGCTTCTCACGTTAGTCCCGTAAATAGCCTCTCCTATTAATTCATTTATGTAACCAGTTTTATTGAACCCTACTATATTTCAAGGCGGTCCCTGGGTGGTGCAAACAGTTCGTTCTCAGCTACTAACCTAAAGGCTGGTGGTTCGAATCCACTCAAGGATGCCACAAAAGAAAGGCCTAGAACTCTATTTCTGTAAAATTACAGCCATTGGGGGACCTCATAACATCAAGAAAGCAGTGCCGGGAGCAGAGCACATCCTTTGGACCCTAGGTTCCTGTGCCTGAGAAGCTCCTAGTCTGGGGGAAGATTGATGACGATGAGGATCTTCCCCCAGAGCTGACAGAGAGAAAGCCTTCCCCTGGAGCTGACACCCTGAATTTGGACTTGTAGCCTACTGGCCTATGAGAGAATAAACTTCTCTTTGTTAAAGCCATCCACTTGTGGTATTTCTGTTAGAGCAGCACTAGATAACCGTTCAGAATGTGGTACCAAGAGAGGGGTGCTGCTCTAACAGATACCTAAAATGTGGAAGCGGTTTTGAAACTGTGAATGGGTAAAGGAGTGGCAGCGACAGAGGACCAGCAGCGGCAGAGATCCAGCAACAGCAGGACCAGGAGACCAGCGAGAGACAGCGCTGGAGCCAACCCACAGAGCGAGAGAGCTGAGTGCCTGTGTGCGGGAGGATTCCTGCCGGAGTGGGGTGCTTTGGAACACTTGCCCCAGCAGAGCAGATGGGGGCATGAGGCCCAAGGAGCCAAGAGGCCAAGAAACCAGGAAGCAGAAGCTGAAGAGACAAGGAACCCAAGAAGCTGGCTGCCTTAGTCTCAAAAGTTTTTCCAGGTCTTTGGAATTAAAAAGAGAACGAGAGGTGAAGAAATATGGAGGAATTTGGTCATATCCACTCCACAGAAACCATTACTTAAGGGGATTGGATTTGAGTTTCTCTCCCAACCACGGCTTGTTGCCGACCACCACCAAGGCATTTCTGGGTTCTTCCAGTACTTCTCTGCTTATTTGGGTTTTTCTCAAAGATGAAGCCATCAGAGCCATTTGTTGTACCTTATTTAGCAGGCCCAGATAAAAATACGAGCCTCAGTGTGATCACAAAAGACATCCTTCCTATATGGACTTACTCTTACTTGGCCCTGCTCTTCCCTGTGTTTATGCTCACTGATTACGTGGCTACAAGCCAGTCATCATTTTACAAGGGGTTAGCTTCATCGTTACCTGGCTGCTGCTCATATTTGGTCAAGGATTAAAAGCCATGCAGGTGCTGGAATTCTTCTACGGGTTGGTCTCTGCCACCGAGGTGGCTTACTATGCCTACATACACAGTGTGGTCAGCCCAGAGCATTATCAGAAAGTGAGTGGCTACTGTAGGAGCGTGTCTCTGGTGGCCTACACAGCAACCTCAGTGCTGGCCCAACTCTTGGTATCCCTGGTAAACCTCTCCTATATTTACCTCAACGTTATATCCTTGGCTTCTGTCTCCGTGGCCTGCCTTTTCTTGCTTTTTCTACCAATGCCTAAGAAGAGCATGTGTTTTCATGCAAAATCCAGCAAAGAAGCTACTCAAAAGCTACCAGGAAAGGATGCTGAATTAGAGGAGCCTCATCAGGATGTTGAACCAGTCCACCTAGAATTACTCACCATTTCTAGAAATCTGGATGCCCACCAGCTGAGTAGCCCAAAGCTAACACGTGTGGTTTTGAGAGTTTTTGTGCAGTGGTTCCAAGATCTGAAGAAGTGCTACTCCTCAAAGCATCTTTTTTACTGGTCCCTTTGGTGGGCTTTCTCTACAGCAGGTTTTAACCAGGTTTTGAACTATATTCAAATATTGTGGGATTATAAGTCACCACCCTGAAGTTCTACAATATGTAACAGACCAGTAGAAGCCCTTTCAACCTTTGGGGGTAGGTATACAAGGCTTTATCCTATTGATGTGCAGAAAATGTGTTACACTCTGAGTTACCCTCTCCATGTAGCTAAGATACTCCATGGTAGAAAATTAGAACAGTTTGGAAGTAACTTTAATCAATGAAAAGTAAGACAGTAAGACTTGGTATTACAAGACGTAAGCTAGGATAGAGTCCCTGGGTAACACAAATGGTGAACGTGCTCTACTGCTGACAGGTTGGATCCAGACTTCTGGCTTTTCTTGAAGAATCCAGCCCTCTAGTAACATGCGCCAGCATTCAGATGGGGTTTGCATATTCCAGTTTAAGCCGGTCCCCCCTGCCCTACATCCTTCATTGGGTTTGTCCCAGGTCCTCATAGGCAAATGAGTCTGTAATCCCTGCTTTAAACCTTAGAATAGACTTGAATCAAAACCCTTGCCTTCCTATAATCTTCTAGTCAATCTAATATTTAAACTGTGGGCTGTAAACTGTTAATATAGAATGGGCAAACCGGCCCATGGGACTCCGCAGCTAAGAATAGTTTTTACATTTTTAAGGCATTGTAAAAAAATAAAATAAAAAGAATACCTAACAAGGGTTTAAAAAAAAAAAAAGCCAAATAAACAAACAACAAAAAAAGAAGGATATATGGCCCATGAACCCAGAATAATTACTAACTGACCCTTTACAGAACATAAATCTTGAAATCAATTTAGTGGGTTGCTAACTAGCATTTTTTTTTTCAATGCAAGTGCTTTATTTATCTTCAGGTGAGGGTACATGGATATCAAGCAGAGATCTTACAGCATTTTTAAATCAAAGAATAGAATAATTCTTTAATGATAGAAGAAAGAAGAGAAGAGAGAGCATATTAGCTTGTCAGGATAAGTTTAATTTTCTGAAAATTCTGTTTACACACACATGCATATGGACTGGTTGAGTTTTTTTTTTTTTTCTCTCTCAGACTATGGTCAAAGAAGTTTGAAATCTACTACTGTAGAATCTACCTTATCATCCCAAGACAACTTGAATAATATATTTGTATCTTCCCTAACTCTACTAACAGAGATTTGCCAAATTTGTTTAAAAAAAAAAAAAATTACAGCCATTGAAAGCCTTATGGGGTACGGTTCTACTCTGAAGCATATGTGGTCTCCATGAGCTGGAATCCACTCAGTGGCAACAAGTTGTATTTCGGGCAGTGTTTTAAGTGGGGATGAATATAAGAGCTTATATCCATAGACTTTATATTCTATAATCCTCCTCCCCATTTATTTTGTTCTTCTATTCCAGATATACATACTTCCTTAACATCTACTATGTACCGTTGATATTCAAAACACACACAGCTCTCAGAAATCTTGTTAAATCCTAGTATGCATGCAAGTTGGGGAAACAGCGGACATGCATGAAAAGTTTCTTTTCAAGTTTTCAGGAGAACAAGAGAGAGAAAAGCATAGATGTGCAAATTTTATAAATTCATTTTCCAGAGTAATTGAAATGCCAAAAGATTGAAGAATTCAATGTTGATGAAGAAACGGATACTAGCACGATGAAGAACAGCTCTGTCTTTGTCAGTCAGCAGTCTTTTATGTGTCACAGCCTGTCACTTTCTATTGCATTTCAACTGACTAATTACCTCAGTTTATTAAAACTGGATATGAATTCACATATTTTACTTTTCCAGTCTTCAAGCATTCCTCTTATCAAGAGTTATTACATAATGATGTCTCACAGTTCTGGGGTTTCTCTGGTAAGGAAACAAGTGGTCCAACCTAGATGGGTGTCAGCAGACACAGCACCATCATAGCTGAGGAGAATTGTCTGCTGAGGGTTATGTACGACTCCATCCATATGCTAGTCAGAGTTGAGACCAGCCAAGTCCCTCGGCCATTATTGAGGATCCAGGCACCACGGCAGCCTGGAAGAGGTGTGGAGGTGGACTGGATTGGCACAAATGAAAACTATGCCTCTATGGAAGCTCTACCACCTGTCTGTCAGTTTGTCATACTGTGGTGTCTTGGGTGTTGCTGTGATACTAGAAACTATGCCATCAGTATTTCAAATACCAGCAGGGTCACCCATGGTGGACAGGTTTCAGAGGAACTTCCAAACTAAGACAGACTGAGACAAAAGTCCTAGTGATTTAAAATTAGCCAATGAAAATCCCATGGATTACAACAGAATATTATCTGATATAGTGCTGGAAGATGAGCCCACTAGGTTGAAAGGCACTCAAAATACACAGTTGCCACAATAATGGACTCAAGTATAGCAACGATTTTGAAGATGGCACAAGAAGAGGCAACGTTTTATTTTGTTCTGTTGTACATGGGGTTGCCATGAGTGTCATGGATTGAATTGTATCCCCCAAAAATATGTGTCAACTTGGCTAGGCCATGATTCCCAGTATTGTGTGATTGTCCACCATTTTGTCATCTGATGTGATTATCCTATGTGTTATAAAACCTTCCTCTATGATGTTAATGAGGCAGGATTAGAGGCAGTTATGTTAATGAAGCAGGACTCAACCTACAAGATTAGGTTGGATCTTAAGCCAATCTCTTCTGAGATATAAAAGAGAGAAGTGAGGAGAGAGACATGGGGGCCTTATACCACCAAGAAAGAAGCACTGGGAGCATAGTATGTCCTTTGGATCTGGGGTCCCTGTGCTGAGAAGCTCCTTGACCAATGGAAGATTGATGACAAGGACATTCCTCCAGATAGAGAAAGCCTTCCTCTGGAGCTGGTACCCTGAATTTGGACTTTTAGCCTACTAGATTGTGAGAGAATAAATTTCTCTTTGTTAAAGCCATCCACTTGTGATATTTCTGTTTTATGGTAGCACCAGACAGCTAAGACACATGAGTCAGAGCCAACTCGACAACAACAAATGGAAGCTACTTTCCAATCAGAGGTAATGACCAGAGGTAATCAAAGGAAGGGACCATACATTAGCTAAATGCAGCATTATCTGAGGGCTACCTCAGTTGCAAATTAAATTTTAGAGGTTTGGTGGGGTTTGGTGGGGGGTGGGGGGAGCAGTTCTTGGTCATGGTAGTGTTTTGTATGTGTATATGTGTTGGGGGTAAATATTGCTATGGTTTTGTTTTTAATCTGGAGCCATATCGCAGTTCACTAACAGATGTGATGGACAGGGTCATGTTAGATGAAATCTAAATCAATCTCATGTGAAAAAGCAAAGCAAATTCCATCATTCTATGTCATTTCAGTCTTTAAAAAGCACCAGCACCAGAAATGAGAATTCTAGAACTGAAATTAGCACGTTGCTCTCCAACGTGATTGCAGCCACCATTCAAATTTCATCTGGATTGTACCGAGTAACACGCTGGGAGGAGGAGAGGAGGCCAATTATCACTTCTCAAAAGGAATATCTAGAGTTTTAACTGCAGACCTTCTGAGGCCTCAGCTGTTCTTGGTCAGACAGGTAAAATGGTATGTGGGTGATCAGAAATTCTCAGTAATGTTTATGTAAATTGCCAGAGGTTACCAATATTCGTGGGGGGAGAAAAAACAATACTTTGGGAAGTTATGTCAATGTAGGGAGCTGGCAAAGTATGAAACACCAGGTCACAGAGGAAAATGCCACTTATCCTTAGCTGCAGTTACAAATACAAGCACATAAGACTCAGGAAAGGGAAGGGGGCTTGTTTTTTCCGTAGCAGATTCTAATTGTTTGTTACAAAAGGCAGTTATTGTATGCTTTTCCTCCATGCTATCTTAATCCAATCAAAACATGTCTACATTTCAAAGTTTAGGGGGAAAATACTCCCCAAAACAAAGTGCAGCCTCGTCCTCTGCTCTGGAGAAGTGTGGTGAGGCTCAATGTTTCTCCCTAGTCACAGCCTTCTCAGGAGCCTCCCAGTGTCCTCCTGGTCTTGCTTGCTCATTCACAAGGTAGCAGCCCAAGGGCTGTACTTGCTCTGGGCACCATGTTTCAACAAGATGAGCTAAAGTTTTCAAAATCCGGATATTTTCCCATAACAATCTGGATTTCCAGGATCTTTTGAAAAATCTGAAGACCTAGTCGCACTGAGCCAAAATGCCCACAGAACCGCAATCAGCTAAGGTGTGTGGCAGCTGCCCTTTTAAGTAGGACAAGCACATTTAGCATGCTGCAGTCCTCATCCCCCACACCTCACTTATCAATGTTCCCTATCTGGAGTCCCTGTCTGAAGTCCCTGGGTGGTGCAAACAGTTAATGCGCTTGGTTGCTAACCAAAAGGTTGGAGGTTTGAATTCACCCAGAGGCACTCAGAAGAAAGGCCAGGCAATCTACTTCTGAAGAATCAGCCATTGAAAACCCCATGGAGCACAGTTGAACTGACACATACAGGGTCACCATGAGTCAAAGTAGACTCAATGGCAACTGGTTATCTTTTTACTGGTTTTGCTGTCCCCGTGGGCATTGGAGGTTATGAAGTCTGCACCTATTCAGTAGCCCTCACAGGCCTCACAAAGTCTTGCAGCCTCCCTTTTAGGATGCACAGTTCTCCTTCCCAGATGCACTCCAGGCATTCCAGGCCCTCCAGCCCCAGGCACAGTGAGCTCTCCCTCCTGAGTACCAGGACACCCACAGCTCACACCTGTGCTATTAGAGATTCCCTCATCTACAAATCCTTCAAACTCCTTTACTCATAATCCCAATAAAACTGAACAGATAAAGAGAGCTACTCTGTGTCAGGAGTGGGGGACCAGAGCCATGCTCTCCCTACAACCCCCTTGACCACTACACACATAGCTCTCACACAGCCCCTGAGCTGCCTCAGTGGAACCCTTGAAAAAAACAGTTGCTGTCAAGTCAATCGTGACTCATTGTGACCCCATGTGTGCACATTACAACTGTGCTCCATAGAGCTTTCAGTGGCTGATTTTTCAAAAGCAGAAAAACCTTTCCTTTTACCAAACCTTTCCTCTGAGGTTCCTCTGGGTGGACTGAAACCTCCAAACTTTAGGTTAGCAACCAAGTACGCTGACTGTTGGCATAACCCAGGGACTCCAGGATTCCCCCAAAAAATGTATAGAGTCTAAAGTTTATTAATGGTTACCATGGGTGAATGGGAGGGGGAAAGAGGAAGTCATCGCTTAGGGGGCAGTGAGCTTCTGTTAAGAGTGATGGAAAAATTTGGAAAAAGACAGTGGTGATGGTTGCTCAATATGATGAATGCAACTAATATCACTGAATTGTACAATTATACAAGTAAAAAATGTTGACATGGTAAATTTTTTGTTTTATACATATACATATATATACTTACTACAAAAAAAATTTAGCTATCTCCTATTGTATATACTCTGTTCCTATAAACAGACTGTTCTTATTGTTGGGCATTGTTTTTAAAGACCAATCCCTAAATATTTATATTCCATGATGTATTTTTGCACGTAGAATGAGTGAAATAAATATCTGTTGGCCTATTTCTGCCTTGTTTTTGGATAATCATGGCTCTTAGGTAAGAAAACTGGAAGTCCTCTTCCCAACAGAACCTACAACTGAATATCATGTGCAAAGATAGCTTCCAGGGCAGGAAGGACCCACTATTTCATTTGTTCACTTATGGAGTGGGCTCCAGATCCATCTACCACACTGAGGTTCAGCACCATCTGGGCAGTGTAAAATAGTGGCAGTAGGAATTGAAAAGATAAATACACCACTGTGCTGGTAATGTTATGTTTTCTGGTTGGCTTGTTGCTTATATGGATTGTTCAATTTGTGAAAACTCATTGAACTCTACACTTATTATTTGTGCAATTTTCTGTATATATGTTTTATTCAATAAAAAAGAAAAGGGAAAAAATAAACAATTTACTACGAATCTTTTACATATATATGTATAGAGAGATTTATCTCAAGGAAATGGCTCTTGCAGTTGTATAGACTGGCAAGTCCCAAGTCCATGGGTCAGGCATCGAGCTGGAGGTTTCTCCTGACTCACATAGGTGCAGGGGCTGATGAACCTAAGATCAGCAGATCAGATGGCAAGCCTCTGGCTTACAAGCTGTGGAGGGTGACAAATCCCAAGATCAGCAGGTAAGACTGCAGGCCACTGTTTCACAGGCTGCGGAGGCTGACGAATCCCAAGATGAGCAGGTAAGCTGCTAGCTCAAGTCCCAAGAACCAGAGGTCAGATGTTGACAAGCTGGATGCAGGATCCAGGGCAAGAATCTTGCTGGAACATTCATTTATGTATTGTGGGCAGGCCACACCCCCAAGGAAACTCCCTTTCAACTGATTGGCTGCTCATAGCAAATCTTGTAATGGAATTAATTACATCATTATATAACTGCCAAATTACACCATTACATAACTGCCAAACTGCACCATAATTGCCAAACCACTGAGAATCATGGCATAGCCACATTGACACAAAACCTTAACCACCACACTTGCGTTGTTCAGGGCAGGGACTGGGTTTTATTCATGTTTATGGCCATTGTCTAACACAGGGTCTGGCACATAGTAATGGGCCAGCCTGTTCTTGCTGAATAAGTGAATGTGGCCTTGGCATAGCTTAATATAGTGAGAATTGCCTGTTCCTTTCTCCACATATCTCTCCTTACAGTCCAAGCATTCATGAGACCATTTACCAGTTGCTGGCTCTCCTGAACACTTTCTCCCTTCCAATGAATAGGTAGGTGTGATAAAGCTCTCTCCTAAGCCTATTCTTCCATAGAGCTCTGTCCTGTGCACCAACAAGCATGCACCAGACACCACACCAAGAGCCAGGAACACAGAGAGGTACACAGCTGTTCATTGGAAGAGACAGCCAGACACAAGTTGTTAGAACCATGGGGTGCCTGCCACAGGACTATGAACAAAGCACCCTGAGAATGGCTCTTTAATCTATCTAGAGAGCACTAGGAAACTTTCCCTGAAGAAAAACCTGTGACTCAGGTAGCAGTGTACAGTTTCTGTTAGTCATGGTTTAAATTGTGAAAGGTTTCCCATCCTTCTAAAAAATTGCTTCCTTTGACCCTTCCAGACTGAGAGAAAACCCCCTGAGTCTTTCCCAAATCTAGCTCCAAATTGTGTCACAATCATTTGAAAACATCCCAGTCTTTCTCACCCTACTCCTTCTGATTGGTAAAAACTTATGACAAAGTTACTTTTCATTTTGTCATTTCTAAAAAAGCATATTTTAAAATAGATTAATATGTCACTATTTCATCAATACACACTGAAAGGAAAGGTGTGGTAGGCAGAATAATGACCCCTAAAGATGTCCAAGTTCTAATTCCCAGAACCTGTGAATGTCAGGTTACTTGGCAGAAGAAACTTTTCAGATGGAACTAAGATAGAGAAATTAGCCTAGATTCTCCAGATGGGCCCAATTTAATTACATGTTCCCTTAAAAGTGGAAAAGGAAGGCAGACAAGACAGAGATGCAATGGAAGTAGGGGTAGGAGACACTCAGGGCGTGAGATAGTTTAGACTCCCTGTTACTGGCTTTGAAGATGAAGGAAAAGGACCATAAGTTAAGGAATTGGGCAGCCTCTAGAAGCTGTGAATGGTCCTCAGCTGATAGCCAGCAAGGACATTGGGACCTCAGTCCTACAACCACAAGGAACTGAATTCTGCCAACAATCTGAATGAGTAAGGAAATGGATTATCCCCTAGTGCCTCTAGTAAGGAATGCAGCCCTGCAGACACCTTGATTTTAGGGCAGTGAGACCTATGTCAAACTTCTGGTCTACAGGACTGTAAGGTAATAAATGTGTGTTGTTTTAAGCTGCTAAGTTTACAGTAATTTGTTATAGGAACAATAGAAAACTAATACAAAAGGAAAGTATCACACCAAGTTTGGCTTCAGCAACAAAGTTGACATGGAAGGAGCTCTGAGGCTGATTCCTGCCGGCTCTGCTAGTTTGCCTTGATGTGGCGTTGGACAAGTCACTTCCCATATCTGAGCTCCAGTTGCCATGGCTCTTAAAAAACCAGGTACCATCAAGTTGATTTCAACTCATGGTAACCCCATGAGTGTCAGAAAACTGCACTCTATAGGGTTTTCAATGGCTGTGACCTTTCGGAAGTAGATCGCCAGGCCTTTCTTCTGAGGCACTTCTGGGTGGATTCAAACCACCAACTTTTCAGTTAGTAGTGGAGCACTTAGCCATTTGTGCCACCCAGGGACTGTGGTTGTAAAGCAGGTCTAATTGCACTGTCTCCAAGGGTAACACGATTAAATTGGATCAGGCATGTGAAACCACTTAGCAAGACGCTGGGTATACCAAAACCAAAAAACCAAACCAGTTGCCATCGAGTTGATTTTGACTCATAGCAACCATATAGGACAGAGGAGACTGCCCCATAGCGTTTCCAAAGAGCAGCTGGTGGATTCGAACTGCCAACCTTTCCGTTAGCAGCTGAGCTGTTAACACTGCACCACCAGGGTTCCCTGGGTATACCACAGGGGCTAAATAAATGTTTGCAAGGAAAATAAAACCACTAAAGCCTTTTGGTGATTATGAATCCCAAGGAGACCATGGCACTGCTTCACACCCATTTCTTACGAGGGGAAGCCTTCATCAACCTGGTCCCAGGTGAGGAGATTTTCTTCTCTGTCAACATTTATGTAGCCCTGCAGCAACAGAACAGCAGTGCTACACTATGGAAAGGTAAAGGAGACATGAGTACCAGTAAAACCCTGTTGTTATTACTGTTAGGTGCCATCAAGTTGGTTCCGACTCATAGCGACCCTATGTACAACAGAACCAAACACTGTCCAGTCCTGTGCCCTCCTCACAACTGTTGCCATGTTTGAGCCCATTGTTGCAGCCACTGTGTCATCATCCATCTCGTTGAGGGTCTTCCTCTTTTTCGATGACCCTATGCTTTACCGAGAATGATATCCTTCTCCAAAGACTGGTCCCTTCTTATAACACGTCCAAAGTAAGTAAGACGAAGTCTCACCATCCTTGCTTCTAAGGAGCATTCTGGCTGTACTTCTTACATTCCCCAAAATGTGGCCCCCAACAATGGCCATGATCGGGTTTCTGGTGTGATGCTGTTTTACAGACCCTGCTCCTCCCCTTGAGCAGTATGCTCACTCACCGCTCAAAGATTTCACTGCAAGTATCTCTACTTTCTCTCTCTTGAGTCATCAGTCTCTCTCTCCTACTGATCACCCATATCAGCAAACCATATGCGCTAGAATCTCCAATCTTTAAAAAAAAACTACCTTTTGACTCCACATCCCCTTCAACCATTTCAACCATTGCCTCCATTTCTTTGCTCCCTTGATAGCAAAACTTCTGGAAGGACTCTCTGCCCTGATATCCTCAGCCCCCATTTGGTTCTCCATCCAGCCAGCCAGTTTTTTGTTCCCACCTCTCCCCCTGTGGAGTACCAGCAGGGTCACTTTTCTGTCTCCAACTTCTTGCTCCCAGCAGCATGTGACAATGTGGCACAGCTGACCACATCTTTCTTGACATGATCTTCTCTTGATTCATTGACAATGCAGTCTCTTGGCTGTCCTTCACTGTCCTGACCTTCATTTGCTCTTCCTCTTTGCTCGGCCTACACACCAGAATGCCCAAGGACTTCGTCCAGAAACTTCCACACTTACACAGATACAGTCTCTCCTTAAAGGAGCTCATTCAGCCCATGGTTTTAAATATTATCAAGAGACCACTGACTTCCAAATTTCTCTCTAGTTTTGACCTCACCACTGATTTCCAGACATTACTCGGATGTCTAACAATGATATTAAAGCTAACATTGGGGAGGCGGCACAGCACTCCCGCCAAAGCACAGGTGACTGCTTGGCTCTTGACCTGCCTTCTGCTGTTCAGAGGATGTGAGAGTTTTCAGGGTGCACATGGAGTTGCATTCACAGGAATAGTTATTGCTACTTCTTTCTTTCATCAAAAGAGGAGAAAATGGAGGGGGGGCAAGATGGCGCTCTAGACAGAAACACCACGCCGTCCCTCCACAGCAAAGATCCGAAAAACTAAGCCTAACAGAGAATCAACAATCCTGAAACCCTAGAACACCAAATGAAGAGATAAAGAACTCAGCCAAACACCAAACGGAGTGAGAATACTAAAAGAGAACGGAGAGCGAGGAGAGACTCAGGCAGAGATTCCTTACCAGCTAACGCAGCGCGGATCCACCATCTTGGATTCCTATCGGAGACCAGCGAACGGGAGAGCAGCCTTGCAGAGCATCTGGTCGGAGACAGAACGACCGGTAAACTGCGGTGCGCGCTCTCCCACCACCCACCCCTCTCCGCCTCAGCTGGGGATCCCCTGCTTTCCGTGGCCAGGGTCTCTGGGCTGGGGGGTGCTGGTGCTTGGATTCCGCGCGCCTGGGCTGGCGGCTTTCTGGGAGCCGTTTGCTGGCAGCTAGCGAACCTTTCTCTGCCGCCTCCCCCTCCTTTTGCCTGGGTGCCTGGTTCCGAGTGCCGTCTCTGCTCTCTCCTGCGGGGCTGTAGGGCTGCGTGCGGGCGTGTGGCTGTTTCTGGGTCTGGGCTCCCGCGTGGGTGGGATCCCGGGGCCTTTGTTCGTTCGCCCCTCTGCTTTCCGTGGCCGGGGTCCCTGGGCGGGGGGGCGCCGGTGCTTGGGTTCCGCGCGCCCGGGCCGGGGGCTTTCTGGGAGCCGTTTGCTGGCACCTAGCGGACCTTTTTCTGCCGCCTCCCCCTCCTTTTGCCTGGGTGCCTGGGTCCGGGTGCTGTCTCTGCTCTCTCCTGCGGGGCTGTGGAGCTGCGTGCGGGCGTGTGGCTGTTTCTGGGTCTGGGCTCCCGCGTGGGTGGGATCCCAGGGCCTTTGTTCGTTCACCCCTCTGCTTTCCGTGGCCGGGGTCCCTGGGCGGGGGGGCGCCGGTGCTTGGGTTCCGCGCGCCCGAGCTGGGGGCTTTCTGGGAGCCGTTTGCTGGCACCTAGCGGACCTTTTTCTGCCGCCTCCCCCTCCTTTTGCCTGGGTGCCTGGTTCCGAGGGCCGTCTCTGCTCTCTCCTGCGGGGCTGTAGGGCTGCGTTCGGGCGTGTGGCTGTTTCCAGGTCTGGGCTCCCGTGCGGGTGGGATCCTGGGGCCTTTGTTCATTGGCCCCTCTGCTTCCCGTGGCCACGGTCACTTAACCCCGAGACTATCGGCTTCTTGGAATTCGCACCCCTGAGTGGGGGCTCTCTGGGTCCCATTTGTAGGCACTGACTGCTGGTGTTGCCCTTTTTTTTTTTTTTTTTTCCTCAATTTTATTTTTCTTCCTTTTTTGATTAGTTTTGTCATATTTTACCTCTTTTTCTCTTTTGTCTTTCTTCATTGCTTAATTTCTTGTCCCTCTATCTCTTCCTTCTCTTTCTGATCCCTGAATACCAGGCGATGTATGCCTCTGTACCTTCTGGCCAGGCTGAGCTGTGAAAATTGAGACCGACTCCCCCAGACCTCATAGCTGCATCGGTGCGATCCCTGGGAACTTTGCAGTTTTTTAACTTTTCTGATTTTCATTTGGTCATTCTTTCCTTTTCTTTCTCTTCCCCCTTCTGGTTTCCTCCATCCCATAGTCTCTCATCTGTACATTCCAACGACAAACTCCCCTAGCATTCTTTTATGTTTGTACGCTTTTTGCTCCTCCTCCTCTCTCCTCTCTCCCATATCCAGCTTAGCTTCACACATAACCATCTTCCCGCTGCACCCTACCTACCTGCACCGTGCACTAGACATCACATCACCAAGCGGTGCAGGCACGCCCTATTGGAACCTGCCCAGCACTGACTACCGACCGTCCTGGTGGCTGCGGTGAGTGCCACAAGCAACCCATCCCAGTGGCTCCTCCTCAACTAGATCTGCCCAGCTGTACCACAAGAACGAAAAAAAAAAAAAAAAATCTACAATCAATAAATGAGAGAAATATCTACTGAATGCCCCGAAAACAGCAAACAATATCAAAACATTTACAAAAACAAGACAAGATGGCTCCAATAGGCGTCCAAATTAAAACACCAGATAACTCTCCTGTGGAAGAAAATGCACTAGAAGTACCTGATACGGAACTCAAATCACTAATACTCGGAATTTTCCAAGAACTGAGGCAAAAAGCTGACAAACATGAGGAAAAAATAGACAAATTTATGGAAAATACAGACAAAAAATTGGAAGAATTCAGGAAGATGATGCAAGAACAAAATGCCAAAATAAATTCACAACTCGAAATTATACAAAAACAACAATTAGAAATCCAAAAGATAAACAACAAGATTTCAGAAATGGACGGTGTCATAGAAGGGCTGAGAAGTAGATTTGAAACCATGGAAGACAGGATCAGTGGAACTGAAGACAAACACTTGGATACAATTCTGTTTCAGGAAAACTCAGAAAAAAGAACAAAGAAAAATGAAGAGACCCTGAGAGTTATGTGGGACACAATTAAAAGCAAAAACTTACGAGTGATTGGCATACCAGAACAGGGGAAGAAAACAGAAAACACAGAGAGGATCATTGAGGAACTGCTGACAGAAAACTTTCCCAATATCATGAAAGATGAAAAGCTGGTCATCCAAGAAGCTCAACGAACCCCATATAGAATAGACCCCAAAAGAAAATCACCAAGACATATCATATTCACACTCGCTAAAACTAAAGACAAACAAAGAATCCTGAGAGCAGCTCGGGAAAAACAAGAAGTCACATACAGAGGAGAAACAATAAGACTAAGCTCAGATTATTCAGCAGAAACCATGCAGGCAAGAAGGCAGTGGGATGACATATATAAAATCTTGAAAGAAAAAAATTGTCAGCCAAGAATAATATATCCTGCAAAACTCTCATTCAGATTTGATGGTGAAATTAGGTCATTTCCAGATAAACAGAAACTAAAGGAATATGCAAAAGTCAAACCAAACTTACAAGAATTATTAAAGGGAGTTCTTCGATCTGAGGACAAACAGCTTAAGCCCTCAGGCAGGACCTAGGACCTAGGATGCAGGTTCACATGAACCAGATACCATTCTAGGAACTGAACTACAGACGACTTTCCAAAAACAAAAGATATACAACAGGGAATCAGAGAAATCAATCAAAGGATGACAACAACATCAAAACAATGAAAGAGGGAACAAACGGCATAGGTATAGAACCTTCTAAAGGAGAAGAAGGCAAGGCGATACCAAGTAACGGTAGACTGCTTCAAAATTATAAAGATAAGGGTAAAATTCATGGTAACCACAAAAAAAGTTAACAAACCAACTCATAAAAATAAAGACGAAAAACATAAAGTCTCAACAAAAACAAAACCTACAAAAACAAAAGAAATGAACACAAAATCCACAAACAAAAGGAACTCAGCACAAGAGAGTAAGAAGAACAAAGAAAACTTCAGCATCACAAAAAAAAGCACTACAAAATGACAGCAACAAACTCACATATATCAATAATTACACTGAACGTAAATGGGCTCAATGCACCCATAAAGCGACGGAGAGTGGCAGAATGGATAAGAAAACAGGATCCATCTATTTGCTGTCTACAAGAGACACATCTTAGAAACAAAGATGTCAATTTATTAAAAATCAAAGGTTGGAAAAAAATATATCAAGCTAACAACTATCAAAAAAGAGCAGGAGTGGCAATTCTAATCTCAGATAAAATAGACTTTAAAACAAAATCTACCATAAAAGACAAAGAAGGACACTATATAATGATTAAGGGGATGATCCATCATGAAGACATAACCATAATAAATATCTATGCACCCAATGACAGGGCTCCAAAATACATAAAAAAAACTCTAACAGCACTGAAAAGAGAAATTGACAGTTCCACAATAATAGTAGGAGACTTCAACACACCACTCTCAGTAAAGGACAGAACAACTAAAAAGAAACTTAGCAAAGATACAGAAGACCTAAAGGACACAATCAGCCAACTGGACCTCATAGACATATATAGAACACTCCATCCAACCGCTGCAAAGTACACATTCTTTTCCAATGCACATGGAACGTTCTCCAGAATAGACCACATCTTAGGCCACAGAGCAATCCTCAACAAGATCCAAAATGCTGAGATAATTCACAGTATCTTCTCTGACCACAATGCCATCAAGGTAGAAATTAACACTAGAAAGAGCAAGGAAAAAAAATCAAACACATGGAAACTGAATAATAATCTGCTTACACATCAATGGGTAATAGAAGAAATCAGAGATGGAATTAAAAAATTCCTAGAATCAAATGAAAATGAAAACACATCATACCAAAACCTTTGGGACACAGCAAAGGCAGTCCTCAGAGGACAATTTATAGCAATAGATGCACATATCAAAAAAGAAGAAAGGGACAAAATCAAAACATTAACTACAGAACTCAAACAAATAGAAAGAGAACAACAAAAAAAGCCTACAACCACTGGAAGAAAGGAAATAGTAAAGATCAGAGCAGAAATCAATGAAATAGAGAACAGAAAAACAATAGAAAGAATCAACAAAACCAAAAGTTGGTTCTTTGAAAGAATCAACAAAATCGACAAACCACTGGCCAGACTGACAAAAGAAAAACAGCAGAGGGCACAAATAACCCAAATAAGAAATGAAATGGGGGACATTACAACAGACCCAACTGAAATAAAAAGGATTATAACAGAATATTATGAAAAACTATATTCCAACAAATTTGAAAACCTAGAGGAAATGGATAAATTTCTAGAAACATACGGCCTACCCAAACTACAACAAAGTGATATTGAAAATCTGAACAGACCCATAACAAGAGAAGAGATTGAAAAGGTAATAAAAAAACTCCCAACCAAAAAAAGCCCTGGCCCAGATGGCTTCACTGGAGAATTCTACAAAACATTTACAGAAGAGCTCGTACCAGTTCTACTCAAGTTATTTCAGAGCATAGAAGAGGAAGCAACACTTCCAAATTCATTCTATGAAGCCAGCATAACGCTGATACCAAAACCAGGCAAAGACATCACAAAAAAAGAAAATTACAGACCAATATCTCTCATGAATATAGATGCAAAAATTCTGAACAAAATTCTAGCCAATAGAATTCAGTATCATATCAAAAAAATAATACACCACGACCAAGTAGGATTCATACCAGGTATGCAAGGATGGTTTAACATTAGAAAATCCATCAACGTAATCCACCACATAAATAAAAGGAAAGAAAAAAATCACATGATTATCTCAATTGATGCAGAAAAGGCATTTGACAAAGTCCAACACCCATTCCTGATAAAAGCTCTCAATAAAATAGGTATAGAAGGGAAATTTCTCAACATCATAAAGGGCATCTATGCAAAACCAACAGCCAACATCATTCTTAATGGAGAAAGGCTGAAAACATTCCCCCTGAAAACAGGAACAAGACAAGGATGCCCTTTATCACCACTCCTATTTAACATTGTGCTGGAAGTTCTCGCTAGAGCAGTAAGGCAAGAGAAAGAAATAAAGGGCATCCAAATTGGTAATGAAGAAGTTAAACTCTCCCTGTTTGCAGATGATATGATACTATACATAGAAAACCCTAAAGACTCCACGAGAAATTTACTGGAACTAATAGAAAGATTCAGCAGAGTAGCAGGATACAAGATAAACATTCAAAAATCAGTTGGATTCCTATACACCAGTAAAGAGAACGATGAAAAGGAGATCAGGAAATCAATACCATTTTCAATAGCCCCTAAAAAGATAAAATACTTAGGAATAAATCTGACCAGGAATATAAAAGACCTATACAAAGAAAACTACAAAACACTGCTGCATGAAACCCAAAGGGATCTACATAAATGGAAAAACATACCATGCTCATGGATAGGCAGACTCAACATTGTGAAAATGGCAATTCTACCTAAAGCAATTTACAAATACAATGCAATTCCGATACAAATACCAACAACATTCTTCAAAGAGATGGAAAAACTAATTATTAACTTTATATGGAAAGGGAAGAAACCCCGAATAAGTAAAGCACTACTGAAGAAGAAGAATAAAGTTGGAGGACTCACACTACCTGACTTGAGAACCTACTATACAGCTACAGTACTCAAAACAGCCTGGTACTGGTACAACAACAGAGACATTGACCAATGGAACAGAATTGAGAACTCAGATGTAAATCCATCCACCTACGGTCACCTGATTTTTGACAAGGGCCCAAAATACATCAAATGGGGAAAAGACAGTCTTTTTAACAAATGGTGCTGGCAAAACTGGATATCCATTTGTAGAAAAATGAAACAGGACCCATACCTCACACCATATACAAAAACTACTTCAAAATGGATCAAAGACCTGAATATAAAGCTTCAAACTATAAAATTCATAGAAGAAAAAATAGGACCAACACTTCAGACATTAATACATGGCATTAACAGGATACAAACCATAAACATCAACACAAAAAACCCAACAGATAAACTAGATAATTGGGATCTTCTAAAAATCAAACATCTATGCTCTTCAAAAGATTTCACCAAAAGAGTTAAAAGAGAACCTACAGACTGGGAAAAAATTTTTGGACAGTACAAGTCAGACAAAGGTCTAATCTCCATAATCTACAAGAAAATCCAACACCTCTACAACAAAAAGACAACCAATCCTATCAAAAAATGGGCAAAGGAAATGAACAGACACTTCACCAAGGAAGACATTCAAATGGCCAACAGACACATGAGGAAATGCTCGCGATCACTAGCCATTAGAGAAATGCAAATTAAAACCACAATGAGATACCATCTCACCCCGGCATTACTGGCACGAATCAAAAACACTGGAAATAACAAATGTTGGAGGGGCTGCGGGGAGACGGGAACTCTTATACACTGCTGGTGGGAATGCAAAATGATACAGCCATTTTGGAAAATGATATGGCGTTTCCTCAGAAAGCTAGAAATAGACGTACCATTCGATCCAGCAATCCCACTCCTAGGAATATATCCTACAGAAATAAGAGTCTTCACTCGAATAGACATATGCACACCTATGTTCATGGCAGCATTATTCACAATAGCAAAACGATGGAAACAACCTCGATGTCCATCAACAGACGAATGGATACACAAACTATGGTACATACACACAATGGAGTACTATGCAATGAGAAAGAACAATGAATCGGTGAACCATCTCATAACATGGATGAAACTGGAGGACATCATGCTGAGTGAAATAAGTCAATCACAAAAGGACAAATATTGTATGAGACCTCTATTGTAAAAACCCATGAAAAAATTCACATGCAAAATGTAACAATCCTTGTTGGTTACCAGGGATGGGAGGGGGGGGGGGATACTAAATAGGTAATAGGTAAGTGGTAACTTGGGTGAGAGATGAGATAGTACATAGTACAGGGGAAACTAACACAACCTGCACAAGGAAAGGTCATGGAGGCCCTATAGACACATCCAAACCCCCCGAGGGACTGAGTTGTTGGACGGAGGGCTCTGGGGACCATGATCTCGGGGAACATCTAGCTCAATTGGCATGATACTACTTATAAAGATAATGCTCTACATTCTACCTTGGTGAGTAGTGTCTGGGGTCTTAAAAGCCTATGAGCGGCCATCTAAGATACTCCACTGATCTCATCCCTTCGGGAACAAGGGAGAATGAAGAGAACAGGATACAAGGAAAAGATTAGTCCGAAGGACTAATGGTCCACAGCTACCAAGGCCTCCACGGGACTGAGCCCAGTACAGCTGGATGGTGCCCGGCTACCACCAATGACTCCTCTGACCAGGATCACAACAGAGGGTTCTGGGCAGAGCTGGAGTAGGATGTAGAGTATAATTTTAACTCCCAAAAAAAAAAAAAAAAAAGAAGACCAGATATACTGGCCTAAAGAATACTAGAGAAACCTCGAGAGTGTGGCCCCCAGACACCCTTTCAGCTCAGAGGGGAAGTTACCTTCAAGGTTCGATGTTAAGCCTGGGAATGGACACCCCAGTAAAACTAAATGGGACTAACGATGTACAGGAGTCCGGTGACAAGGGCCAGAAGGCAGAGGGAGAGTAGGAAACTGATGATAAGGAACACAAATTGAATAAGGACACTGTCGATGTATTGTGAGATTGTTGACCACTGCTATAGGGCAACATTTGTAGTAACTATTAAATGGGAGGCTGTTTTGTCCTGTAAGCCTTCATCTTGGGCGAGAATGGCAGCACAATTGGAAGAGCATAGTCAATATCACTTAAATGTGTAAGTAAAAAGTTTTGAAATGGTGTTTAAATAAAATAAAAATAAATAAATAAATAAACAAATGAGACTAAAGAGGTACAATAGTCCACTGACAAGGTCCAGAAGACAGAAGGGGACAAGGAAGCCCCCTGGTGATAGGGAATACAAGGTGGAGTAAGGATATTCTTGATGTGCTGTGAGATTGTTAACCATTGTCATAGGGCAACATGTGTAGTAATTGTTAAATGAAAAACTATTTTTTCTGTAAGCGTTCATCTTAAGTGAGAATAACAGCACAGTTGGAAGAGCGTAGTCAATGTCACTGAACTGTGAATGTAGAAATTTTTGAAACGGTGTATCTTTGGCCATCTGTAATTTTCATCAAAAAAAAAAGGTTGAGAATTTAGAGGCTTAATACGTTGTGGGGTTGTTAACCAATGTCAAAAAACAACATGTGTACTACTATTTCATGAGAAACTATTTGCTCTGTAAGCTTTCACCTGAAGTACAATAAAATATATATTTAAAAAAAAAAAAAAAAAAAAGAGAAAATGTGAGGAAAAGAAGGAAGAAAAGTGATTGGTTTTATTGGCTGTTTTCACCCTATCTCCACGTCTTCTCCCCTCCCCCAGGGTGACACCCTCATCTCCTCCTCCTTCCCCAGTTCAATACTGTGACTAGCACATGTTACATGTTAAATAAATGTTGAATGAGCAAAAAGGAACCTCAAAGGACAGCTGGGTATAAATAGTTAGACGCACACTGACCATTAAATAAATCCTCTCCTACCTGCCCCTCTCCAGCTAAAAACACCGTGGCGTGACAGGACTGTTGGAGGCCACCTACCCAACGGAATTTGAGGAGTTCACAAAGTGCTTCCTGCCTTGAAAGACTTTATCAAACAGTGCACAAAACTCCACCGTTAGAGATTAATTCCTTTGGGTTGTGGGACAGACCATACCTAATGCGGGCATCTGCTAACTCCTGGGCAGGGTCGTTTTTCAGTTTGGCAACTGGAGAAGTGACAAAGTCTCCGGGCAATAGGATACAGGATTGAGGGCTGGGGAAAAGAACAAAAGTGAAGGAAGTAAAAAGGATATAGAACTATTGTAGCAAGGAGAGGGGAAAAAAACAATGTTTCATAATATCTCTTGATGCCAACTGCAAATACAAATTCTCTCAAGTACCAAACAAGTGAACAGGAGTTCCAGATAAAGAAAATCACACATTTTGCTACATCTTCTATTGAGAGATATCATGTAACACCCCTTCCCTTGAATGTGGACTTACCTTAGCGACTTGCTTAACCAACAGAACGTGGCAGAAGTGATGGTCTGGGATTTCTGAGGTAGGATTTTAAGAAGAACTTACAGCACCCTTCTTGGTCTTTTGAAACACTTGCTCTCGGAGCCCTGAACCACCATGAAAAAAGTCAGACAACCCTGACATGGTCAACCTGGAGAGGCAACATGAAGGAGCTCCAGTCTACACTCCTGGCTGAGCCCTGCCTTCCAGCCATCCCCACCAAGGCACCAGGCATGTTAGCAAAGCTGTTTCCACCAGCCAATATCACCACTGGTCTCAGTCAATGTCACATGAGCAGAAGAATCGCCCAGCCAAGCCTTGCCTGAATTCTTGGCCTACAAAATCATGAAGTATAATAAATTTGTTGTTTTAAGCTATCAAATTTTAGGGTAGCTGTTAGGCAGCAATAGGTAGCTAGAATAACAGGGCAGGCCCTGACTCACTGCAGCTGCATTTGGGATTTAGATACAAAGGCCATATGAAACCAGCATATCTGCCACCCCTCATGGAAGAAAAACAGAAAATATGAACCACTTTTCCCTTAGTGTGGATATTCCCACAGGGAATATGAGGAAGAAAAGATACCAGAGAGTTCCTCTTAGCCCTCAGAATCCCTGCCACAAATACCTGCTAATGCTCTTTACTAACTCAGAGACCTAATGGCAACCAATGAGACCTGTCTGTTGGAAAACCAACCCCGGAGCAGGGAATTACCTGGATTGGAAACGCCATCCTCACAGCATAGGGTAAGTGGATGGCCAGATGCCACTACTGCCCTCACGAAAGAGGAGCAAATTCTCCAGTGAATAATTCCTGGTGTGCCATAAACTTAGGAAATGTCCCTGGTTTAGTCCACCCTTCATGGTTCCAGCTTAGTCACTTCAACTGTTGAATAACGTGATAAACTCCAGGAATTCCTTTATGTGACAATTACGTGGCACTAAGCCATCTTGTACCAACTGGGTTTCTGCTCCCTTTGTCGCCATCTGCACCTGAGCACATGACTCCCACGCTGTTCCATGCAGATGGGTAGGGTTTTGGTAACTGACTGGTCACAGGAAGACTCTGTGAAACAGATTATTGGTCTGGAGCCAGGGGCTGTGTCCACTTAAAATTGTGTTGCATTAACTGTAGATTTCCCCCTAAATCACCTACTCTTTATACATCACTAGTTTATTCTGGAAAATGTTAACTTCTAATTTGGCACTGGCACACTTACAATGCAGAACAATAAATTGCCTGACATTTTATGAAACCCCAGGGCCCCTCAGACATGAACTCTTACTCAGTTGGAGTCATGAAGTGCCTACTATGTGTGAGGTACTGGAGATACCAAACTGATTAAGACACTGTTCTTACTCTAGAAGAACTCACGGTCTAGCTGAGGAGGTCATCATTTGGTGCTGTTCCTTGAGAAGTCTCTGCTTTTGGAAACTGAGCAGTTCATAAAAGGTTGGAGATGGTAGAAACAGAAAAGACCCTTGGGCTGAGAGCTTAGATAATTGACTTCTAGGGTTATTCTTGTTGGAGTCCCTGGGTGGTGCAAACGGTTAACGCACTCAGTTGCTAACCAGAAGGTTGGCTGTTCAGGTCCACCCAGAGGTGCCTCAGAAGAAAGGCCTGGCCATGTAACTCCAAAAATTCAGCCACTGGAAATCCTATTGTGTAAAGTTCTACTATGACACGCTTGGAGTCACCATGAGTCAGAATTGACTCGACGGCAACTGGCTTTTTTGTTTGTTTTGTTTTTTGGTTAGTGTTATCCCTGTTTCTAATTGTGTGAATTTTCCAGGTGGCCTAACTTCTCTGGGTCTCAGTTTTCTCATATGATGTACATTGACGCTATTTCCTGCCACATTTTACCATGGGGTTGTTGAGAGAGTCAGGTAAGATACTATGTGTGAAAGTCATCTAAAAAGTATAAAGCTCTGAAACTGTAAGTGAGAGCCTAGTGTGACCAAGCAATGGCTAATTTAAAGCTGGGAACTTAAGTTCAGCATTAACCCTTAAAGTACCTCCCAATTCAGCTGGCAAGTCCATTCATTCATTCATTCATTTAATAATATGGCCTCCTGTCGTATTTACTTTCATTTTCTATGTCACCTTTCCCTCCTTTGCTCTCCATTTTATATTAAAAATATGGTAAGATGCTCAGATGTAGCCAGGCACCTGCCAAGCACATGCATATGCATGAGGTAGAGCTCTTGCCCCTTGGAGACACTGATGTCACAACTCTGGGGGCATGGCTAAGTATCCATGACAACATGGCTCAATGTTGCATCTTGCTTTGGACAGCTCAGAGGATGGCCAGCCTGTTACACAGGCAGGATGGTAACAGTCCCTCTGCAAAGAGAGCAGAGTGTCCAGGTGATGGAACCCTGCCAGTGGTGACAGAGGGCCATCCACAGTTTCCTTCCATCTGTTCTCCCTTTCTCCACTCTGGTGATTGGAGGCATAGCATGTGATTTATCAGGCTGAGTCTTCCCACTTGGGAGCAATGCACTGACCGGTGACAGCAAAGGAGGCCGGGAAATACAGGTGACAATCTTGAGAGTTTAGGTCACAGATGTGATCTTTGTCAATTTTCTTCCCATCGTAATTATCCAGGTGCACATGACCCTCGGGTACCTAGTCAAGAAGATTTTCATATTTTAAAGCCATTAAGTAGAGCAAGCAAACTCTTAAAAGTGGGCAAAGGTGGAAAGGCGAAGGCTCTGCATAAAAACCAACTAACATATTATATGCACTAACCGTGTGATTTCTTTTTTTAAAAAAATTACCTTTATGTCAATAATAATAATTCAGCCTCCATGTTACTTCCAAAGTGAACTTTCTCAGATAAACCTCCCTCATCACTATATTTTCTAGATCTTTCACACACACACACACACACACACACACACACACACACAAAAAGTATGTGTTTAGTGCCCCCATCATGTACTGCTGAGATTTTGGAACCATTTTATTCCATTTTCTCAGCCCCTCCCACGGCCAAAAAGTAATCATACACTGACTACTCAGCATGTATACATTGTACCAGTCAATTTCAGAAACATTTTCACTATTAAAAAATAATAATTTAATGGGGCCTCTATGTATGAATGTTACGCTATTGTTCAGGGCTATAATTTCAACGGCATTTAAAAAAAAAAAAAAAAAACAAAGCTCTCTCACTAACAGGATGTATATTGAGGGCTTTATTCCAAACGCCATGCTCAGTCAATTCAGGAACGTGTGAAAGAAAAGAAAGCAAACCACTTTGGCAACAACAATAAACAATAAAATGAATGGGCAATCACAGCTGAAGCACAGGATGTGGCCCTGATATCATCCAGGTGGGGTGGCTTTGTGTGACCTACCACATCAACGACCTCTCTCCATAATATCACACTCTATTTCCAAACCTGCCTCCTTAGAGCCAAGGGTCAGCGCCAACAGGCCCGAAGGTATAGAAAGTACTAGTTACAGGTGGCACCCTCAGCTCCATGATCAGAAAAGCTAATCTGGTTAGGAGACTTGGTTTCCCTCGACATCACCCAGTTGCCTCCCTCAGTACTGGCCTTCCTCTCCCCATTATCAGCCCCATGGCCATCTGATCCCTGCCACTAATCAACCATCCAGGACAGTGACGGTCTGACTACTGGCCAGCTGCCAAGAGAACATCTCTTGGCTCCAACTCATTAATGTCAGGACAGTTAAACTATTTCTACTACCTTATAAGAAGGAAGATTTACAAATAAACTCACACGCCAAAAAAAAAAAAGAGAAAAATTCACAAGCAAGGTGAAGTCACAGTTGCTGTGTAGGTAACTACCACAAGGCTTATGTTAATCATATTAGCATATACCATGGAAAGCTACAAGCATAAAAGATTAAAATTCCACATTGCAATGTACTATACTGGGAAAGAAGACACTGTCTTGGCACTGCACTGGACACTTGCTTCGTTTAGAACCTGAGGCCACCGCAACAGTTGTTTATAAGCAGCGCAAATTCAAAATTAGCCAAATGGTAAGCAGAAGAGCCATTTATCACTTCGTGTCCCTTGAGACATCTCAAAAAGATGGTTTCCCTGACACTACTGTGGCTACTGATTTAGTATGCTACCTAAATTCCCTACGCACAAAGAAGGTTAGCCAGGATTCTGGTCCTGAGTCCTAGTACTTCTTAGCACAAGGTATTACACTTGGCACCTATCATGGACTGAATTGTGTCCCCCCAAAAATATGTGTCAACTTGGTTAGGCCATGATTCCTAGTATTGTGTGGTTGTCCTCCATTTTGTGATTGTAATTTTCCTACATGTTGTAAATCCTAATCTCTGTCTGTGGTTAATGCAGCAAGATTAGGTTATGTTATAGAGGATTAAGGTGGGATTGTAACACCCTTATTAAGGTCACATTCCTGATCCAATGTAAAAGGAGTTTCCCTGGGGTGTGGTCTGCATCACCTTTTATCTTACAGGAGATAAAAGGAAAGGGAAGTGAGCAAAGAGTAGGGGGACCTCATACCACCAAGAAAGCAGCACCGGGAGCAGAGCGCATCCTTTGGACTCAAGATTCCTGCGTGGAGAAGCTCCTAGTCCAGGGGAAGACTGATGACAAGGACCTTCCTCCAGAGCTGACACAGAGAGAAAGCCTTCCCCTGGAGCTGACACCCTGAATTTGGGTTCGTAGCCTACAAGACTGTGAGAAAATAAATTTCTCTTTGTTAAAGCCATCCACTTGTGGTATTTCTGTTATAAAGAAGGAAGGAAGGCAGGAAGGTAGGAGGGAGAAATGGATCAAGTATGGGCAATGGGAGAGGGAGAGAGATCCTAGGGAAATATGTTACCACCAGAAATCTATGAGTCTCTGAAATTTTTTACACACAACAACAACAAGAGCTGGGGAGGAATACATGCCTTCAATGAATATAGCACTTAAAGAAAAAGACCACAGTACTAATCCTAAAAGAGCCAGATGTCTCTCTCACAGATGCCTTCAAAGATTTTCCTTGACTAACTAGTCAGGTCTGTGCCAAGCAACACCCGTTTACTCTGACTGCTCAGCTAGCAAGCTACAGTCTGACAATTGTCCTAAAGATTAATGCATAATATAATCAGGAGAATACATCCTCACAAATGGAGAGGTGTGGTTATTACAATACAGGTCTTAATGCACATCAGAGGCCATTCCTTAGGCAGAATATTCAATTTAGAAATCTATTGTCACCTAGATACATCTGTCAATAAATTGTAGCAGAGATGCATTTATATCAGGGGCAAAATACTTTGCCTTATGGTTCCTCCTAAGATCCTT
This sequence comes from Dugong dugon, assembly GCA_030035585.1. NCBI lineage: Eukaryota > Metazoa > Chordata > Mammalia > Sirenia > Dugongidae > Dugong > Dugong dugon. The sequence goes on from CM057466.1 coordinate 61,381,902, forward strand.
GAAGATAAAATGGTTTATCCGCAGCATCTTCGTTTAAATGGCAATAAAAGCCTCACCTAACTTGAAAGTCAAGGTAAGTGGGACAATTGACACACACACCAATTATCCATGAAGAGAGAATGCCTCTATTCTGTAGACAGCAGCGTTCAAGAGAATTGACATTGCTCAGTCACAATTTCTCTGGTCTTCTGAACCCATACAAACAAGCATGTGGTTTAAAATGTGTAACAAGGCCCTAATACATGGCATAAATAGAATACAAACCATAACTAACAATGCATAAACACAAGAAGATAAACTAGATAACCGAGAGCTCCTAAAAATTAAACACTTAAACGCTCATCAAAAGGCTTCACCAAAAGACTAAAAAGAGAACTTACAGACTGGGAAAAAAAATTTGGCTATAACATATCCAACAAGGGTCTAATCTCTAAAATCTATAGAATACTTCAACACCTCAATAACAAGAAGACAAATAATCCAATTAAAAAATGGGCAAAGGATATGAACAGACACTTCACCAAAGAAGACATTCACGCAGCTAACAGACACAAGAGGAAATGCTCAAAATCACTACCCATTAGAGAAATGCAAATCAAAACTACAATGAGATACCATCTCACCCCAACATTACTGGTGATGATTTTAAAAAAATAAAATAACAAATGTTGGAGAGGTTTCGGGGAGATTGGAACTCTTATGCACTGCTGGTGGGAATGTAAAATGGTATAATCGCTATGGAAAACGATATGACGCCTCCTTAAAAACTAGAAATAGAAATACCATATGATCCAGCAATCCCACTCCTAGGAATATATCCTAGAGAAACAAGAGCTGTCACACAAATAGACATATGCACACCCATGTTCATTGCAGCATTATTCACAATAGCAAAAAGATGGAAAGACTATGGCCCCAGGATACCTTGCTAACTCAGAACTGAAGCAACTCCCAAAGTACACCTTTCAGCCAAAGATGAGACAGGCTATAAAACAAACAACAACACAGGAGAGGAACGTGCTTCTTGGTTTAATCAAGTATGTAGACCAAATGGGCAACACCTGTCCAAAAGCCAAGACAAGAAGGGAGGAAGGCACTGGAAACAACCTAAGTGCCCATCAACAGATGAATGGATAAACAAATTATGGTACATACACGCAATGGACTACTACTCAACGATAAAGAATGATTGAATCTGCAAAACATCTCACGACATGGATGAACCTGGAGGGCATGATGCTGAGTGAAGTAAGTCAATCACAAAAGGCCAAATATTGTATGAGATCACTATTATAAAAACCCAAGAAAAGGTTTACACACAGAAAAAATCAATCTTTGATGGTTATGAGTGAGGAGAAGGGAAATAACTGGATAGTAGACAAGTGTTAACTTTGATGAAAGGAAAGACAACACACAGTATAGGGGAAGTCAGCACAACTTGACCAAGGCAAAGTCATAGAAACTTCCTAGACGCTTCCTTTGGACCTTGAGGGACTGAGTTACTGGGGCTGAGGGGGGGGGGTCCATGGTCTCGGGGGACATCTACGTCAATTGGCACAGCATAGTTCATAAAGAAAATGTTCTCTAACCTACTTTGGTGAGTAAAGTCTGGGGTCTTAAAAGCTCGTGAGCAGCCATTTAGATATATCTATTGGTCCCATCCCGTCCTGAGCAAAGGAGAATGAAGAAAATCAAAGACACATGGAAAATACTTGTACAAAAGACTAATGGAGCACATGAAGCACAGCCTCCACCAGCCTTAGCCCAGAAGAACTAGACGGTGCCTGGCTACCACAACCAAGAGCTCTGACAATGATCACAATAGAGGGTCCCGGACAGGATGGGAGAAAAACGTAGTACTAAATTCAAATTCACAAAAAGGCCAGACTTACTGGTCTACAGAGACTGGAGGAAGCCCCAAGACTATGGGTCCCAGACACCCTGCCAATTCAGAACTGAAACCACTCCCAAAGTCCACCTTCAGCCAAAGATTAGACAGGCCTATAAAACAAACAATAACACACGTGTGGAACGTGCTTCTTAGTTGAATCAAGTATACAAGACTGAATGGGCAACCCCTGCCCAAAAACAAAGACGAGGGGGCAGGAAGGGACAGGAAAATTGGACGAATGGACTCAGAGAACCCAGGATGGACAGGGAAAGGGGGAGAGTGCAATCAATGTCACAAAACAATAAATTTTTGAATGAAAAACTAATTTGTGCTATAAACTTTCACCTAAAACACAATAACATTAAAAAAATAAGTAAATCAAATAAAATGAGTGATAGTACGTGGTGACTCAATACCCGAATTTTCCAAAAAGATTAAACAAACAAAAAACATTGAGCTTGTTTTACAAAAACATTGTCATGTAGCTATGCAAAAACAACCTAGTCCTAAATACACCACCACCATTCCCACCACTATAGCTAATATATACATGTATATACCATGCACACATACACACACACCTGCATACACATACACACATATAGGTATATATATATATATATATATATATATAAGCATATATAATATTATCCAACAAATTTTCTATTGAAATAAATTGAATTTCTTGCAAATCATAATAAATTAAGAGTGGAAAAAATCTTTATAAACATGATTCTTCAGCTGCTTTTCTGTTTCCTCTCCCCTTCCCTTCCTTCCCCTCCTCCCCTTCTCTTCCATCTTCTCTCTGTCTCTCTCCTTCTCTCTGTCTCTCTCCTTCTCTCTCTCTCTCCTTCTCTCGGTCTCTCTCCTCTCTGTCTCTCTCCTTCTCTCTCTCTCTCCTTCTCTCTGTCTCTCTCCTTCTCTCTGTCTCTTTCCTCTCTGTCTCTCTCCTTCTCTCTCTCTCCTTCTCTCTCTCTCTCCTTCTCTCTCTCTCCTTCTCTCTGTCTCTCTCCTTCTCTCTCTCTCCTTCTCTCTGTCTCTCCTTCTCTCTCTCTCTCCTTCTCTCTGTCTCTCTCCTCTCTGTCTCTCTCCTTCTCTCTCTCTCTCCTTCTCTCTCTCTCCTTCTCTCTCTCTCTCCTTCTCTCTCTCCTTCTGTCTGTCTCTCTCCTCTCTGTCTCTCTCCTCTCTGTCTCTCTCCTTCTCTCTGTCTCTCTCCTTCTCTCTCTCTCCTCTCTCTCTCTCCTTCTCTCTGTCTCTCTCCTCTCTGTCTCTCTCCTTCTCTCTGTCTCTTTCCTCTCTGTCTCTCTCCTTCTCTCTCTCTCCTTCTCTCTCTCCTTCTGTCTGTCTCTCTCCTTCTGTCTGTCTCTCTCCTTCTCTCTGTCTCTCTCCTTCTCTCTGTCTCTCTCCTTCTCTCTCTCTCTCCTTCTCTCTGTCTCTTTCCTCTCTGTCTCTCTCCTTCTCTCTGTCTCTTTCCTCTCTGTCTCTCTCCTTCTCTCTCTCTCTCTCCTTCTCTCTCTCTCTCCTTCTCTCTGTCTCTCTCCTCTCTGTCTCTCTCCTTCTCTCTCTCTCTCCTCTCTGTCTCTCTCCTTCTCTCTGTCTCTTTCCTCTCTGTCTCTCTCCTTCTCTCTCTCTCTCTCCTTCTCTCTCTCCTTCTGTCTGTCTCTCTCCTCTCTGTCTCTCTCCTCTCTGTCTCTCTCCTCTCTGTCTCTCTCCTTCTCTCTGTCTCCCTCCTTCTCTCTGTCTCTCTCCTCTCTGTCTCTCTCCTTCTCTCTCTCTCTCCTCTCTGTCTCTCTCCTTCTCTCTGTCTCTTTCCTCTCTGTCTCTCTCCTTCTCTCTCTCTCTCCTTCTCTCTCTCCTTCTGTCTGTCTCTCTCCTCTCTGTCTCTCTCCTCTCTGTCTCTCTCCTCTTTGTCTCTCTCCTTCTCTCTCTCTCTCCTCTCTGTCTCTCTCCTTCTCTCTGTCTCTTTCCTCTCTGTCTCTCTCCTTCTCTCTCTCTCCTCTCTGTCTCTCTCCTTCTCTCTGTCTCTTCCTCTCTGTCTCTCTCCTTCTCTCTCTCTCTCTCCTTCTCTCTCTCTCTCCTTCTCTCTGTCTCTCTCCTCTCTGTCTCTCTCCTTCTCTCTCTCTCTCCTCTCTGTCTCTCTCCTTCTCTCTGTCTCTTTCCTCTCTGTCTCTCTCCTTCTCTCTGTCTCTCTCCTTCTCTCTCTCTCTCCTTCTCTCTCTCTCTCCTTCTCTCTGTCTCTCTCCTCTCTGTCTCTCTCCTTCTCTCTCTCTCTCCTCTCTGTCTCTCTCCTTCTCTCTGTCTCTTTCCTCTCTGTCTCTCTCCTTCTCTCTCTCTCTCTCCTTCTCTCTCTCCTTCTGTCTGTCTCTCTCCTCTCTGTCTCTCTCCTCTCTGTCTCTCTCCTCTCTGTCTCTCTCCTTCTCTCTGTCTCTCTCCTTCTCTCTGTCTCTCTCCTCTCTGTCTCTCTCCTTCTCTCTCTCTCTCTCCTTCTCTCTCTCCTTCTGTCTGTCTCTCTCCTCTCTGTCTCTCTCCTCTCTGTCTCTCTCCTCTCTCTCTCTCCTCTCTGTCTCTCTCCTTCTCTCTGTCTCTTTCCTCTCTGTCTCTCTCCTTCTCTCTCTCTCTCTCCTTCTCTCTCTCCTTCTGTCTGTCTCTCTCCTCTCTGTCTCTCTCCTCTCTGTCTCTCTCCTTCTCTCTGTCTCTCTCCTTCTCTCTCTCTCCTCTCTCTCTCTCCTTCTCTCTGTCTCTCTCCTCTCTGTCTCTCTCCTTCTCTCTGTCTCTCTCCTCTCTGTCTCTCTCCTTCTCTCTCTCTCTCTCCTTCTCTCTCTCCTTCTCTCTGTCTCTCTCCTTCTCTCTGTCTCTCTCCTTCTCTCTCTCTCTCGCCTTCTCTCTCTCTCTCTCCTTCTCTCTCTCCTTCTGTCTGTCTCTCTCCTCTCTGTCTCTCTCCTCTCTGTCTCTCTCCTCTCTGTCTCTCTCCTTCTCTCTGTCTCTCTCCTTCTCTCTGTCTCTTTCCTCTCTGTCTCTCTCCTTCTCTCTCTCTCCTTCTCTCTCTCCTTCTGTCTGTCTCTCTCCTCTCTGTCTCTCTCCTCTCTGTCTCTCTCCTTCTCTCTGTCTCTCTCCTTCTCTCTCTCTCTCCTTCTCTCTCTCTCTCTCCTTGTCTCTCTCTTTCTCTCTCTCTCTCTGTAAATACATTCACATACGTGCACAACACTCATGCCACTGGTTTCTTTTCAATGAGTTGTTTCTTACATTTATCAACAATGTGCTAGTTTTCCAACATTTTCTAAAAAGAAAAGACATGTCATAAATATGATTGGATTAGGGCTGGGGCAGGGGGAATGTTTGTAACCTGCTATGATAGACTATTTTTCTGTACCCCTTACCAGCCAAGCTTTGCTTCCACCAACTTCCATCCTATAAAATCTACACATTTCTCAGAGATATCTCTCTGAGGCATTGGAGCAAATTCTGTCCCAGCAGCTTCTGCATAGTAGGGGGCCTGGGGAAGGGGGAGGCCCATCTCAGTGGGACATCTGTTTATTTTGTATTTAACAAAAGGGAAAGGGTTTCTTTCAAAAAACTTTTTTTGGCCTGGGAGCCCTGAATGTAATCTTGCAGCACTGACCCCAGCTCCCCTCAGTAACAATATTAGCTGACAAGCACCTTGGGAATGAAAAGTAAAATCCCCTTCCAGCTCCCTTTGACTGAGCTAAGCTCCTTTTGCCGTCATTTAACACCACAGATTTGATTTAATTTGATGAGACTTCTAAGACAATTTAGAAACTTAAGCATTTAATACCAACCCTGATCATTCTTCTTCCACGCGTTTTCAAAGGTTTCCTGGTTTGTAAATAAAACGTAGAATCAGATGTGAGAGCAATAATAGTACTTTGTTTTTACACTTTCTGGTTTGTAAGTAAAAGTTATCTTCCAGAGAAAGAACCAGGAGGAATGAGTAGAAATTACAGAAAGACAGGAGAGGGCTCAGCATAAGGAAGCACTTTTTAACGATTAAAGCTACTACAAATGGAAGGGATAACACAGATTGTAGAAACGTCCAGGCACAGGTGGGAGGTCAAGCAGAAACTTGGGTGGAACTTCCCACAAGTCGCTTGCATACCCTCTGAGGTCCATCAGGAGTCCCTGAGTGAGGCAAATGGTTAAACACTGAATTAATCACTCGCCAAAAGGTTGGCAGTTTGATCTCATCAGAGGTGCATTGATCTGCTTCTGAAAAGTCACAGCCTTGGAAACCCTACGGAACACAGTTCTACCATGAGTTTGACTCCACAGCAACTGGTCTAGAGGTCCTTCATGATGTTTTATATGGTTATAAATTAAGGAAGGAATACACTTTTGGTTACAGTTAGGTGGCCCTTCAGCAACAGATCATCTGTAGCACACAGAGTGGGAAGGGCTGCAGCCCCCATGCTAAAAAGACAAGGGACTATTATTCGTTTTAAAGTGAAGGCGCAGAAGGATTACAATGAACCCATGTGTCCAAGTGTCACCTTGGGTCAGCCTTCCCTTTCTTTGTATTCTCACTAAAAATATGGAATCATAGCTATAATTTTGAAGCTGGTTACACTGGTATGTGGCAGGATCATTGTGATGGCTTGTGTTTGTTAAATATCGGTTATGAAACTTTCCTCCACTCTAAGTAGCAGGGTGTAACATTTGTTGTTCTGTTGTCAGAAAAGAAACCTCCACCATGATTCCTGCTACTGGGGAAATTGTTTCCATTCAAACTGAATTTTAAGACTTAAACAATTTCCACCAAGCAAACACCTGGAGGCCAGCAGCTGCAGAGCCTCCTCTGCGGGCACAGCCGGGCGGGAGGTCAGGAGGCCAGCATGTGTCTGCCCGGGGGAGGGAAGCTGCATCTGGTTTGACTTCACCAGGGACTCTTTCCTCTCATCCACAAATTGTTCAGCTACTTTGGCAGGTTACTTGAAGCTACTCAAGCCACCTTTCTTTTTAGCAACCGCCATTAGTTACCCTAGATCAATCATTCCCAAGTATTTCTTTCTGCATGCACCGCCATATGCCTCCCCAAAGCCACTGCCATCTCTCACCTGGATAGGATCATGGCAGAAACTTCCACCGCGTTCTGCTTGGGCCAGCACCACCTTCACCCGCAAGTCCGCCAAGCAGACGCGCTGATCCCAACACTGCGTGGTGTGTTTCTGTTTATTATCTCTATCCCTGGCTAGAATGAAAGCCCCGCGAGACCAGATTCTGCTTCTTTTGTCCCCACTGTATCATCAGGACTTGGAACAGTATCAAGCACACTACAGGCATCCAATAAGGATTTGCGGTGTTGAGAGAAATGTTCTATTTGCACCCATATTTGCCAGGGATTTGTGAAAATTGGGAACTGTTTTACAACCGCTTTCCTATCAAACTTAAGCTGTTAAAGGACAGTGAACTTTAAGAGATTTGTACCTCAGATCCTTTGTTGTTGTGTGCCATGGAGTAAATTTCAACTCCTAGTGCCCCCTTGTGACCGAGTAGAACTGTCCCATAGGGTTTTCTAGGCTGTAATCATTTTGGGAGCAGATTGCCAGGTCTTTGTCCCGCCTCTGCCACTGCTTGAGTTTGAACTGCCAACCTTTTGGTTGGCAGCCATGCTCTTAACCGTTGCACCACCAGGGTTTCTTATCTAAAGGAAGATATTTTCCTGACCAATAAACGGGGGATTTGTTTTAATCAATCCTGTCACACTTATGGGCTCATTCCATTGTATCCAGAATAGGATTGTTTTCCTTAAGGAGTATAACCACCAAGAAACCCTCTTTCTAGCACTTAAAAAACTCTGACTTTCCTCCCTCAACAAACTACTCAATGAGTTTCATCATTGGGGTGCATTTCTTTGTCTGGCAAGTAAAGAAACTCTGCTTTGTTTTTTTAACTCTGGTATGCTTTGATTTATTCTTTGAAAGATGAATGAATGAATTACCAACCCTCAGCGGATGGTCAAGTGTGTCCTGAGGCTTCGACAATTATTAACTACTTTGCATAAGCACAATCAAGACTTATGCCCATTTGAAATGGCTCCTCCCAAGAAGAGTTCTCAAGGAAGCATTGATTTTGGAAGAATCTCTGGGTTCCAGTGGTAAATCATGGTAGGTGGGCTCTACAAATAAACATTCATCTGTTGCCAAATATAGGCCAACATGGTATAGAGCAGTGAGCAGGGAAAGCCCAAGCTTCTTGGTCAGACTGAGCTGTGTTTCAGTTAAGGCTCCACCATTTTGGAAAAATTGCTGAATATTGCTAAGTCTCCGTTTTTTCACCTATAAAATTGAGATCTGCCTTGCTGAGTGGTTCTGAAATTAGAGACGATGTATACAAAGCATGTAGTGTCCAACACAGAGTAAGTGCTCAATATTATTAATTGTTACTACTCACAACTAGTAGTTTTTTTTTTTTAATAGGTAACACTAAGGAAAGCTTCACAACTTTCCATAGGAGACACCGTATGCATTTTCTATTGCTGCATAACAAACTACCACAAACTGAGCAGCTTAAAACAAGACACGTTTATTATCTCATGGTGTCCATGGCTCAGGAGTCTGTACACAACTTAGCTGGGTCCTCTCCTGAGGATCTCAAGATGTCAGCTGGGGCTGGAGTCTCATCTGAGGGTCAAGATCATCTTCTAGGCTCACATGGTGGTCAACAGAATTCATTTCCTTGTACCTCTACTACTCATGAAATCTTGCTTCTTCAAGGCCAGGAGGAGAGAGATTCTGACTTCTTCCATCACTAATGTCTAGACTCTCTTTTAAAGAGCTCTCCTGATTAGGTCAGGCCCACCCAGGATAATCTCCCTTTTGATTCATATAGTCAACAAGTCACCTGAATAGCGACCTCAATTACATCTGCAAAATCCCTTCATGTTTGCCATATAATGTAATCATGGGAGTAATATCCCATTACCTTTGCCATATTGTATTGGTTAGAAGCAGGTTACAGGTTCCACACACACTAGATGGTGTGGGTCATAGAATTCTGCCTACCACAGACACCATTTGTAATTTCCATGAAATGTGACCATCACTGGATGACCTGTAGTGGTAGTGGAGTGAAGTAAGTAGCCACCACCATTAACATGTTTTCTACCCTACTGAGAACCCAAGCTAACGAGACACAAGGGACATAGCTGTGGCAGCCAGGCAGCAAAAGGGCAACAGAGGGAAATAAAGACAGTATCACATGTTAGTACAGATTTCAGCCCCTTCCTCCCTTACTCAGGAGGGAAACAAAGTGCGCAGTATGGCAACGGCCACTGCCTGCTATAGAATAACCAAAATCAACTGGTCAGCAGCAATTGCTTCCTTGGCGATGACCCAGTATAGATTCATGTAGGGAGCACTTGTTCTTGAAGGAATGCACACGTTCACACACACACACACACACATACACACAGCTCCCACACACCCTAAACCTCCCAAGCATGTTCTGCCACCCAAGAATATTGGTGCAGTTTCCCCATGTGGCTCTCTAGATGCTGGGGTGTGCGAGTAAGAGCATGTTTTCATGTGTGGGCAAGAGAAAATTCTTCTCTGCTCCTAAGAAAATACAGTTCCACAGTAGCTCCCTTCATATGTGGTCCCAGAACTGGCAGCTGTCCCTGGGTAGATTAGGTCATCCCCTAGTTAGGTCACTCATAGGCAGCCTTCTGGGTGAATTATAAACTGCTGTCTCAACAGCTGTGCCCAGGATTCAAGGAACTAGCTGGAGTGTGGCGAGCGGCTCGCCCACCTCATGGGGAGCAGGGACGTGCTGAGGCCCCTTCTGTTCTGTAGGCTACAGCCCTGTGTGTAAGAATTGCATCTGAAACAGGGCTTCTCTCAAAACCAAAGACAGGAGGGTTCAGACTCATGAACACACTCCAGAGTCTCCAGGAGCCTCAAACTAGCCAGCACCAGGCCACGCGGGAACTGGCTCTACAGGCTCAGACGCACAACGAGGCTCCTCCGCTGGGTGGAAAAATAAAGTCCACAGCTGGCAATCCGAGTGCCTGGCTGTTTTGAAACCTCATGCTTTCTTTATTTTTCCTTTCATTCTGTTTGCATTTATTACTTTTCCTTCACTTTTTTTTTCCTTTCGTTCTTTCCTCTTTCCGTAGCTTCTGCTTTTCTCTCTTCTTTATTCATTATTTCCCTTTGATTTACTTTTCACGCTTTGAGTCCTCTTTTCCCCTCTCTGCAGCCTTCGTTCCTCCTGTGATCTTTTTCTCTCTACTGCTTTTTGCCTCTCTTCTGCTTACACTTTCTACCCAACCCTACTGTGAGCAGGACACCAGACTTTAACCGTCTTCAAAACTGTGCTGGAGTCCCTGGTGGTGCAAATGGTCAAGAGCTCAGCTACTAACCAAAACGATGGTGGTTTGAGTCCTCCCAGAAGCACCTCAGGAGAAAGGCCTCGCAATCTACTTCCAAAAAAAAATCAGCCATTGAAAACCGTATGGAGCATCGTTCCATTCTGACACACACAGGGTTGCCATGAGTCGGAATCAACTGGAGGGCAACTGGTTTGGTTTTGGTTTAACACCTTTACTATAGATCATCTAACCATTTATGAAGGACCTTTGAATACCTTCACTATAACATTATTTTAAAAAATAAAGTAAATGAATGAATTATCTGTTGTCATCGAGTCCATTCCTACTCATAGCGACTCTATAGTGAATGGATTAGGTGTAACACACTGCCCTCCTCTAAGCAAGGTGATAACTCCTTTTGAGTCTGGTAAAGTCTTACCGAATAGGTTATTTCAGGAAATGTATTGGGTAAATTTTACCAAAAGAACCAAACACTGCAAGAGTCAGTATGGAAGTATTTGCAAGGAAAACTAAACCTCACGCAGATTTTGCAGGCAAAATCCATTTCTCCTCAGCAGCTACATATATGACTGTAGGCATTTTTGTTTGCAAGGTGTCTTAGTCATCTAGTGCTACTCTAACAGAAATATCGCAAGTGGATGGCTTTAACAAAGAGAAGTTTATTCTCTCACAGTCTAGTAGGCTACAAGTCCGAATTCAGGGTTCCAGCTCCAGGAGAAGGCTTTCTCTCTCTGTTGGCTCTGGAAGGAGGTCCTTGTCATCAATCTTCCCTTGGTCTAGGAGCTTCTCCTCGCAGGAACCCTGGGTCCAAAGGAAGCACTCTGCTCCCGGCGCTGCTTTCTTGCTGGTATGAGGTCCCTAACTCTCTGCTTGCTTCCCTTTTCTTTTGTCTCTTATAAGATAAGAGGTGATGCAGCCCACACCCCAGGGAAACTGTCTTTACATTGGATCAGGGATGTGACTTGAGTAAGGGTGTTACATCCCACCCTAATCTTCCTTAACATAATCTAATCTTGCCTTACATCAATAACAAAATGGAAGACAACCACAAAATACTGGGAATCATGGCCTGACCAAGTTGACACGTATTTTTGGGTGACACAATTCAATCCATGACACAAGGTATAACTCCATTAGAATACACCAGCAACCCAAGTGCACTGAGAAAGTGGAAAGCCCTTGGTATAACTCCCCTCATGTTCTTATATCTCCTCTTCTTTTCAGCTTCCACTGCTCAGTATGTTCATATAGAGCAGCTTGCACTATGGGAGATTATGGTTTTATGTTGTGCTGCACTTACTCCTTAAACATCCTCAAAAATGATTTTTTGCATCGTAACAAGAACCCTTACAAACATCTCGATGATGACACAGAAAATCTGAACACTTCAGCCGTTCTGTCAATGTTTGAGGAAAGAATTATTCCTGACCCAGCTCCAGCTGAAAAGCAACTTGCTGAAACATCACCTAAAGCAGGAGGTTCCAATTCATTGGAACTCAACTTATTACATGCTTGAGCAGCTACTGGAACAAGAAAAAGCTGTGCAAGATTTTGAAGGGCCAGGGTGTAAGGAAGAAAAAAAGTAGATATTCTTTTCTCCTTTACTCAATGGAGTCTGACAAGCTGTGTAGGTGATCATCCTCCTCCTTGAGAAGTAAGTGCTGACAATGGCAAGTCTGGACGGGGCATTTCGCTGCTGTTCAGGTGTCTGTAACTCTCAGGTGTATAAATGCCATCTTAGTTTGAAGTCAAGAAAATATCTCTAAGATTCAGACTCACGTACACCTTCTACAGTCCCAGGAAAGAGCGATGAGTTGGAACAGAGTTATCTTTATTAACCACAACTCTGGAATAATGATCTAACCCTGTTTCCTGACTGGTGCTGATCACCCTAGTAAGTTGGATTTAAACTGAATCTGCACGGAATCCTGATTCTTTCCTCTCTTCTCAGAGTCAAGGCCACCTTAGGAAAACAAAGTCTCTTCAAGATATCTTGAAATATGAAAAACATGGGGATCCTGGGAGTTATCTTACCTAGTATCCAGTTTTAAATTTCTCCGTGCTGTAATTTCTTTCTAATCTTCCCCCACAACATCGATAAAATCTGGTAAATATTAGAGTATGGTTTCAGCTTTCACTGTGGGACCTTAAAGGGAAGGACTGGATCCATTCCTAACAAGAGCAGTACTGGGGCGTGAGAAGCAGCCTGAGGGAAGGAAGGAGCCTGAGATGGCAGGATGTGACCCACACTGGGAGCTGATAGCAACAGCCTGGGGTGGAGCAGTGAGTAGCAGGTGACAGGTGAAGGTGGTGGGCTGAGGGCAAGTATCAGCTATGACAGATGGGAAAGAATTGAAGCATCCCCTGGGGACTCCCAAAAATGTCAGAGACAATTATCCAATTAAAGGAACTCAACTCCAAGAATAATGGTGCTCAATTATTGTAATGTAGACATTGAAAAGAATTGTGGCTACATTTTGTGTCACCATATGTGTGAAGTCTTGACACCTTTGCTGCGTACTGGAGAGATATTAACTTCTCTAGCCATTTGCTCACACGTTTGTATATCCTTGAACAAATTATTCAGCTTCTCAGACCTTCAGTTTGCTCATCCTCCAAACAAGGGAATTGAACAAGATAGTTTTAAGGATTACTTCTAGTGATATAATCCTTTGTGTCCATGATTTGAGTACCAGCCACCTACCATGAGTAGATGGTAGATTTGGAGATAGCCTCAACATTCAACATTAGAAAGCCATTCAATAATCTGACTCTATAAATAAGGCAGAAATATCCTATTTGCACACTTGAATCAATTTGAGTATGATCAAGTCTCATGGATCCAGTGAAGATTTACGAAATTAATGAAAACTGCTGAAAAAGAAATAGAGATTAGGGCATGCTCATTTAACTTGATTAGAGCTTTAATATCTCTAGTATTATTATTCCTAATTTTACAATTAGTTCAAACCTGTGCTGGAATGAGGAAGCACATTGTAGGTGCTTAATAAACTTGAGTCGAGTGAATAACTGACAAATACTCCTAGCCAGTAGAGTTCCCTCTTGATGCCATTAGAATTATTTCATACTCTACTTTTTTTAGCCTCGTTAACTCCATTATGGCTGCCATAATGCTCAAGAATGAGAACATATTCTTATTTTAATGTGAAACCTGAATGTACCATTACAGATGATACCAATGATAAAGAAAAGAGGTATGTAGACATCTAAAAATATTAGAATAGCTAGACAGAATTTCTGAGTGAGGTTGGGTTTCAATAAGAAGTGACTGGAAAGTCTCCCTACAAAGTGAAATATTAAAGTGGTACATGGCAATAAGGTAGGCCAGAACCTAGGGTGGACTGCTGTTGTTGTTACGTGCTGTTGAGTCCGTTCCAACTCATAGTGACCCTATGCACAACAGAACAAAACACTGCCCAGTCCTGTGCCATCCTCACAATCATTGTTACGTTTGAGCCCTTTGTTGCAGCCACTGTGTCAGTCCATCTCACTGAGGGTCTTCCTTTTTTTCTCTGTCCTTCTACTTTACCAAGAATGATGTCCTTCTCCAGGGACTGGTTCCGCCTGATAACATGTCCAAAGTATGTGAGACAAAGTTTCGCCATCCTCGATTCTAATCAGCATTCTGGCTGACTTCTTCCAAGACAGATGTGTTCTTTCTTTTGGCGGCTGGCAAAAAAATCTGAACATAAGCAGCAAGGGTTTTTTCTCAGCTTAGTTTGAAGCAAGTAGAACAAGCAAAGGAGAGGACATTGCTTAGGGAAAATGATACAAGGCTAACGCTGTGGTAGAGAAACAGATATTGAAGTTCCAGGTTGCCTTTTCTTTTCCATAAAAGAACATAATACTATATCTGGAAAGGGTAGAGCAATCACAATAAAAAGAAATATTAAGTGTTAGTTAAAAATCATAAAATTTCATATTTCAAAAATTCCCTCCTGTGCGCTCAAACACTCAATTGTTTCCACTAAGCTATCTTTGAGGAATTATTTAAAAAAAAAAAATAGAAGAAAAGCTAATAGATTGAAAATTAAAAATTTGTGAACTAATTTTCAAAAAAAAAGGTGAAAAGTTGGTTTCACTGCATGTGAAATGAGTCCCAGGGAAACCTAGATTGAAAGAACTACCCCATAGGGTTTCCAAGGAGCAGCTGGCAGATTCAAACTGCCGAACTTTTGGTTTGCAGCCATATCTCTTAACCACCAGGGCTCCTAATAAACCTATGGTGTGTAAATTTTGCGGAAAAATTTTTTTTTCTTTTTTTAGGAGCCAACATGGGATCACCAGGAACATATTGGGCCAATCTGACTTTATCCCTTATTAACAGATTTGCTCAGATTATGAGTACTCTAAAGGCAAAAAGTATCTAGATTTTAGTAGAGCACTTGAAAAAGTGCTCCAATTTCCCTTGTAGATAAAGATGAAGTGTGGATGGAAAAAGATAGAAGGAAGATTAATTCACAGTTATTTAAATAATCATAACATCGAAAAGCATTAATTGACGGCATGAAAAAAAATCCAGTCGTGCCTAACATCTTTATTAGTAACCGTAGTTAAGACATGGAAAGCCTATCTATTCAATTTAAGGAAGACACAATGCTGGGAAAGTTAACTAAAGCCACATATATTTCTCAAGACTCTTGTTTACAAGAGACAGAGGCCCAATTTAAATTAACCTCAGAAAACAAATTGTCTAGGGGGTTCATCACTTCAGGCATAGTTGGATCCAGTTGCTCAAATAATGTAATCAAGCAACATTCTCTCTCTGTTCTCCTCTGTGCTTACTTCATTTTCAGGCAAGTTCTCCCTAGTGAGGTCAAATATGTCACTAACATCTCCAGGCCTATGTTCTAGCATCTCAGCAACCGTAATGAAAAGATCATCCCCCTTGCCCAAGAGTTCCAGTAAAAGTCAAGGTTTTGAGACTCATAGCCCTGGCTTGGGGCCTGTGCTCATCACGGAACCAACCACAGTGATTTCATATTTTGTGTAGGCTTGGGTTGTGTGTTTACTCAAAGCCCTAGAATTGAGAAGGAGTTTTTTCTCTGAAAGGATTCTGGGCAGGCAAAAAACAGTGACCAGTTACACCTAAAATAATAGGCTAAAATTAATGGTTTAAAAAAAAAAGAAAGGATTAAGCAATAAATTAAAAGTCCTAAGCTTGATTTAAAACAATCAATTTCATAAATTAAAGATGAGGATAGACTACATTTGTCAACAAACAACTCATATGAAAAAGATTTAGAGGTTTTGTTAGATAATAAGCTCATTATGAACCAACAATGTGTTACAGAAACTGGAAGAACTAATTCAATTTTAGGTTGCCATAATGAAACAGAAGGGTAACCCAATTATGGGAGGTTATGGTCCTACTGTTCTCTTCATTGGTCTGACCATAGCTAAATGTTACCTTCGTACAGTGCATCCAGACGAGGTTGAGTAGGATAAAAAACTAAAAATCATTTTAGGGGAAGAGCTCAAGAAGTTGGAGATTTCCATTCCATCTTGGAAAAGAGACCATATAGCAATGTTTAAATGTTTGAAAAGCGATCATATGGACATAGGACTGACTTAAACTATGCTAGTTCAATGGGAAGAACTAACACTAGCAATGAAATTAAAGAAAAGATTTTGGTTGTATAACAAGTAGTACTGTCCAGCAAAATAATTGGCTCCCTTGAGATGAAGTAAACTTCCCTCAAAGGTAATTATCAGGAAAGTTGTAGGATTATGTTGGGAACTAGTAACTCCTAAGATCTCTCCCAACTCTTAAAGCTATGATCCAATTATAGCATGAATATTTGTTAACATCTCCACTGTGAACAAGTTAACATAAAATGTGCACCTTTTCTATATTTTCAAGACTTCTGGGTCTGTTATCTGAATATGACCAGGGAAATTCACCACTCTGGCTGGTTGGAAGGAGTTCAATGCCATGTGCACATAAACACTATGTGGAAGGATCATGGAATACAAGACACCAAGGAAGATGAGAACGGAGGCAAATGCCTCCCTCATCTTGTCACCCTTATGCATTAGTCAGAGCTCAGGGTGTGTTCTAAATTAATTAGAACATCACTATCTGATCAGTATTCATATTATTTATTGAGGGAAGTGGTTGAAATTACTATTAAAATTATTTTAACCATCTTTGGATTTCCTTATCCATGTTATCTTATAATACAGCTATAACAAAGTAGCAAGTATATTATAAAAATGTAATAAAGTATCTGAAAGTGTTTTGTACATTGTTAAACAATGTATACATGTAAGAGATTATTGTAATTATTATTCACTCCACCATAGCATAGATTAACTTAATTCAGTTGCTGTTGAGTTGATTACAAACCATAGCAACCCTATGAGTGTCAGAATGGAACTGTGCTCCACAGAGTTTTCAGTGGTTGATTTTTCAGCAGTAGATCTCCAGTTCTTTCCTTTGAGGCGCTTCCTGGTGGACTCAAACCTAGGTTAGCCTCTGAGTGCATTAACTGTTTGCACCACCCAGAGAAATCCGTAGGTAACTTACAAAAAACAGACCAATCCCGTTCCCATCAAGTCGATTTTGACTCATAACAACCCTATAGCACAGAGTAGAACTGCCCCATAGGGTTTTCAAGGATGTATCTTTTTGTTTGTTTGTTTTATTGTGATTTAGGTGAAACTTTACAGCTCAGGTTAATTTCTCATACAAAAAATGTATGCAGATATTGTTTTGTGTCTTTAGCTGCAATCCCCACAATGTGACAGCACACTCCCCCTTACCACACCAGGTTCCCTGTGTCCATTCGACCAGTTCCTGTCCCTTCCTGCCTTCTCATCCTGCTTTTGGACAGGAGCTGCCCATTTGGTCCTGTGTATCTGATTGAACTAAGAAGCACATTCCTCACGTGTATCATTGTTTGTTTTATAGTCCTGTCTAATCTTTGTCTGAAAAGTGGGCTTCGGGAACAGTTTCAATCCTGGGTCCGAGGCTGTAATCTTTACAGATACTGAGCAAATGATCCATTTATTTTTTGAGACAAAAATTTACTCTTCCATCATTTAAAAAAAAAATTAAAAGACAAAAAAATAGAGGATGATATAAAAGATGTTTTCTATCTCTGGGAAAAAGATGCAACATTTAGCCATATTCTTTGATTTTTATATTCCTGTCCTAAACTAAACAGCACGGTTCTCAGGAAAACCAGTTCCCCAGTTAGCAAAAAAAAAAAAAAAAAACTCCTTGTGGTTTCTTATAGGAAAAAAAGAAAAACCCCAACTTTTACCACTGATGCTACGTATTGCTCTGTTAAAGAATTTTCTCTGCAAAAAAAAGAAAAAAACACTTAAAGTGAGAGTTTGATATTCTGCTTTCAGATGCTGTCTTTTTATTAGTGAGTGATCATGGTTTGCTAATAATCAACAGGCAATAATTTTCTGTAATCGCATCAAGTGATTCTATATGTTTCTACTCTCTTGTGACTGTGTTAATGTTAACTGCTGTGACCTTAAAGCCGAAATCGGTAACTATACATGCTGTAACCAAGGGGTTATATGAAGAAGAGTGGGGCATCAGGATTGCAGGAAGACTCATTAACAATCTTCGTTACGCAGATGACACAACCTTGCTTGCTGAAAGTGAAGAAGACTTGAAGCACTTACTGAAGAAGATCAAAGACCACAGCCTTCAGGATGGATTCCAAAAATCCTCACAACTGGACCGATAA
Organism: Dugong dugon; assembly: GCA_030035585.1. NCBI lineage: Eukaryota > Metazoa > Chordata > Mammalia > Sirenia > Dugongidae > Dugong > Dugong dugon. The sequence goes on from CM057466.1 coordinate 61,399,867, forward strand.
GTAACATCATGCATGATAAACGGAGAAAAGATTGAAGTTGTCAAGGATTCCATTTCACTTGGCTCCACAGTCAACACCCATGGGAGCAGCAGTGATGAAATCAAACGACACATTGCATTGGGCAAATCTGCTGCAAAAGACCTATCTAAAGTGTTAAAAACCAACAATGTCACTTTGAAGACTAAAGTGCGCCTGACCCAAGCCACAGTATTTTCATCCGCCTCGTGTGCATTCGAAAGCTAAACAATTAATAAGGAAGACTGAGGAACTAATGCTTTTGAACTACAGTGTCGGGGAAGAATAGTGAATACACCGTGGACTGCCAAAAGAACAAGCAAGTCTGTCTTGGAAGAAGTACAGCCAGAATGCTCCTTAGAAGTGAGGATGGCAAAACCTTGTCTTACGTACTTTGGACATGTTATCAGGAGGAATCAGTCTCTGGAGAAGGACATCATGCTTGGTAAAGTAGAGGGTCAGTGAAAAAGATAAAGACCCTCAACGAAATCGATTGACACAGTGCCTGCAACAATGGGCTCAAACATAGCGAAGATTGTGAGGATGGTGCAGGACTGGGCAGTGTTTTATTCTGTTGTAGGTAGGGTCTCTATGAGTCAGAACCAACTGGACAGCACCTAACAACAGCAATCTTTACAGAAGCAGACTGCTGCATCTTTCTCCCAGGGAGTGGCTGGCTGGTGGGTTTGAAATGCCAATCTTTCAGCTGAGAGTGTGAAGATTCAATAAATCCCTGGCAGACACAAACTAAGCAGATTAAGGATATCAAATTCCTCTGAACTGAGAACTAGTGCTGGTGTAAGGAGATGCTACACTGATGTGTATACTCAAATGTCCTTAAGTAGCTGTGACGATTAAATGAATTATTGTCTGTGAAAAGTGATTTGCAATGTGTTGTATAATTCAAAAATCAAAATATTGTGATTATTCCATCCTTATTATCATCATTGCTTTCATTACCCCACTGCAAAGAATTTGGCTGCAGAAATATAGCTCCTTGATTATTAATATCAGGATTCTGGTGCCCACAGTGAGCAAAATCAGGTAACAGTCTTCCTACATGTGAACGGTTAAAATACACTAAATTGTCTGCTGATAACTTGAATTATTAATTATTAGCAGAGGACATAATTTCAAACATAGGAACTTTGTGGCCTCTCTGTATATCACAAACCACTCTTACAATATTCCTTATGGTAGTAAAATTGCCTGGTAAAAGCACAAGATCAATAACAAAAATAAGCATGTTGGAGACCTGTATTAAAAGTACATCCTTAAAAGGAATCATTTAAACCATTTTGATTCTCCATTACCATAATTTCAAAAGACCAAAAGGTACGGTTTATAAAACTTAACTGTTCTGTACTTTATGTCTGTTGCTTTTTGACCAGATGAATGTCGTAATTTGGGCTGGGGAGAAACGAAGAAATAATGAAGCTGAACCTCTCCATTTTACAAATGAAAAAGCACACAATCATAGCAAATAAGTGCTTTATCCAAGGTAAGTTGGCAGAGGAGCTTGAACTTAAACAAAAGACTGCAATCTTTAGTGCTTCTCAGGAAATGTCATTTGTTTTTACAGTAAAATTTGACCACATATTTAAGAAAGTTGCCCCAAATTTTTGGAGGTCTTTGCCTTTATGGTCATCATCCTCATCAAATAAATATTAAGCATGTGAAAAGATGCTTGATTTAAGTTAAATGTTGTAATTGAAGAGCTATGATTCACTTCCAATAATAACCTGGGTTACAATCCAAAAGGTGTAACAATGTTACCCACATTGCCGGATACACAAACGTGCAGGGAACCAGGACCGCACCTCAGAATGTGCAAGACTGCAAAGAAAGGTGTCCATACAGGCATTGCTGTGGAATATGTGAAGGACTTGTTAGAGATGGATGATGAAAGGGAAATATTGACCTTGATTCCACTTGGAGTCAAAAGATGCAAAGTGATTCTTTCGTATATTTTATTTCCCTGGGGAGAGCATGTTACTTAATTTAAAAAAGAAGGGGAAAAAAAAAAAAAAGCCATGAGCAGTGCAATCTCTCTAGTTGCCAGTGTTGCTTTTTATTCCCCCTAGTATTCTTTTACCACGAAATTATTTTTGCGTTGTTCAAAAGGAAAAATTCGGCAAAGTTTAACCCAGACAAGATGAATGTTAATTGCAATGTTATAATACTAATTTGTGCATCCTTACTCAACCATAGGAATCTCATTATGGCCTCATTTAACATTCTGAAAACATTTTTTAGACCATTTACAGGCTCAAATGGAAATAAATACGACTATATGTGTAGAATTGTCGTTTTAATCAAATTAAATTTTCCAATTAGAGAAAGAAGACTTCTTAAGATCTCCCATAATTCATATTCATTGAAGACTTCAGTTCAGGTTCTAGAACTCCGAAAGACCATTTGGAACAAGAAATTTTGATTCTTGCAGTGATGTACTTATTAGAATATGCTATTGGTGATATTTTTAAACACTGAAATACATTTTTAAGATAATTTATTATTGAGCCATAGTTTAAATCTTTTAAAATACTAGCTAGTTTAAAATTTAAAGGTGGAATGTGAAAAATTATGAAAAACCAAATAAGTATATTTCCAAACAGCATCATCTGTTTGGAAGGAACAAAAAATGAAAACCTTGATGCTCTTTTAGTGCAGTTGGCTAAATGCTTATCCACGCTAGTTAAGAAAAAGAAAAAGAAAAAAGTACATGGCCATAACATCTATAAAGTGTAAGTAAGAAGAAGCAAATCAAAACCGAAGGTTGAACATGGTCAGCTTTAAGACTTTAATAGTATCGTTAATAATAGATTCATAAACTGTGTCCATTTAAATACCAAATTTAAGTTCTTAAGCAGAATAAACAAATATACTCAATGGAATCAAAGACTTTATAGGATGACTCATTAATTTCAACTCTGACATTCCACTAATGATGATACATTACATTGCATTTATATTACATCACATTTATATTACATTAGGAACAATCCTTATGACTAGATGTTCAAGGGGTTTTATTTTTTCATCCAAACTTACACGGTTCTTGTTTGAACACTTGAATACATAAAGCACAAATCTGTGCACTATAATTAACATGTTGTCTGAAGTTCATAAGATTTCAGAAGCAAGAACTTCCAGGATTTCTGAGGAGCCCGAGGCTTACAAGACAGATGGCTTGCAGCCACCTCATCAGCAGGCTCGGAATTAGGGCTAAACAGAAGAGGCTGTGACCCCAGTTGTGTGATTTGAGGGGAGGAGAAAATGTTTTCTGTTCTACCCTTGACCTGAACAGTATTTGTTATTTTATTAAAAAAGATAAATCCCTGTGTGTCGGAGTTGCATCTGCCAGAGCCCCTGTTAAAATTCATCCCACTCATGACTGAATGCACTGGTTCAACAAATATTTACTAAGTACTGGCTATGTTCTAAGTACTATGAGGAATGCAGAGATGTATGAGCTGTAGGGCTTCAGAAACACTATGAAACAATTTAGAGACAGAAAAATCTAGGTTCAAACCTTATCACTACGCTTTACTAGCTATAGGATCATGGACAAGTAACTACGTCTCCGTTTTCCTCATACGTAAAATGGGGATGATAATATCCATACCCTAGGGTTGGATCATGGTTAACTAAATAAATGCATGGAAGGAACTTAAGAAAGTTCCTAGCACTTACTAAATGTTCTATAATCGTAGCCATTGCTGCTATTATTATTATTAGTCACAGACACTATCTTAAGGGATTTAAAGTGAAATAGGGGAGATGATGTATATACATACGTAACTATAATACAAAGTAGAAAGAGTAGTCCAGAGAAAAAAAAATTAAAAAGATGGCTTCCAAAAGTAGGGATCCATGAAAGTTTAAGAAAAGAGGTCACATTTGAGCTGGATCTTGAGGTCTGAGCAAATATTTCTAGAAAAGTAGCAAGCATCTTAATACTCAGTCAGGACTTAGTTCATTCATTTTTTCATTCATTCATAATAAACATATGTGAATTTAAGAGAGCTACCTGAAGAGAATGAGTATATTTTGATCAATGGGAATGGTAAGGTCTGTGATTTTTGGGCTTCAGGAGAGGATAGATCTTGATGAGTGCTAATGGGTGGGGGCAACTGTGAGTACTGGGTGCCAACTGCAAAGTGCAGTGTGCTTGAAGGAATCATAGGGGAGAGAGGACACGGACAGGAGGAAAGTAGAATATTTCCACTAATTAATCAATAGGTTATTTAGAGAAGAATGATTCAATGGGAAAAAGGATGAAATATATCAACAGACAGTGACTGAGGTCTGTGGATCAGAATATGAGAATTGGGCATAGAGGATTATTTCAGTATGTTGTTTTAGCTCCATGAATGGCTTATTAACTATAGCTCTTTTTCAACTTTTTTCAGTGATTGCGCTAGGATTAACAATATGCAGCCTCCATCTATTAGTCTACCTTCAAATAATTATTATACCATTTCATATCTAGTTTACGAACCCATTTCTCTCCTCCTGTCGTTTGCATTATCGTTGTCATGTGGTTTACATATACATATTTTATAAACGCGCTATACATTATCATTATTACCTTTTCTTTAAACAATTATCTTTTAAAGAGATAAAAATGAGGGAGAAACATCTTTTATATTTACATTCTGGATCTTCACTTTTTTGTTTGTTTTCATCTGGTATTATTTTACTTCTACCTAAAGAATCTTCTTTAACATTTTTTAAAATACAGGTCTGCTGGTAATGAAATAACATAGCTTTTGATTGTCTGAAAAGGTTTTTCTTTTATCTCGATTTTTAAGGATATTTTCTCTGGATGTAGAGATATAGATTGACAGGTTTTCAGTTTTGTTTTGTTTTGTTTTTAATTCGGCACTTGAAAAGTGTTATTGTATTACTTTGGGTTTGCCTATTTCTGATGGGGAGTCTGCAATATATTTTTAATCTTGTCCCTTTGTACGCAGTATGTCTTTTTTTCTCTAGCTTTTTTAAAGATTTCTCTTTTTCATTGGTTTTTAGCAATTTGATTATGATATGCCTTTGTGTATTTTGTTTGTTTGTGCATATGTTTACCCTGCTTGTGGTTGCTGAATTTCTCATATCTGCAAACTTAATTTTTATCATATTTGAAAAAATATGTCGTTATTCTTCAAATAATCACCCCTTCATTCTTCTGGGGCTCCAATTACACAAATATTAGACTACTTGGTATTGTCCCATAGATCATGGAGGCTCTGTTCATTAAGTAATTTTCTCTCTTTGTTTCATTTGGATAGATTGTATTGCTATGTCCTCAAATTCACTATCTCTTCTTCTGTGGTATCTGTTCTGCTATTAATTCCATCCAGTGAAATTTTCATTTCTGATATTATAATTTTTGTCTTTAGAAGTTCCATTTGATCTTTATTGTACCTTCCACTTCTTTCCTCATAATGTTCATGTTTTCCTTTAAATAGTTTAGCATAATTTTAACAGCTGTTTTAACATTCTTTTCTGCTAGTTCCATAATCTCTGTCATTTCTGGTCTGATTCTATTGATTATTTTTTCTTATCATTATGGAACACATTTTCTTGATTCTTGGCATATTTATTAACTTTTTATTGGATGCTTGACATTGTTAATTTTCACATTGCTGTGTACTAGATTTTGATGTATTCCTTTAATGAGTACAAGAATTTGTTTTGGCAGTTACGTTACTTACAGATAAGTTTAGCCTCTTCTTAAGATTTCCTTGGATGAGTCTTGAGTAGTTTCACTCCAGGAATTTAATTTAAAGTTACTACTAAAGTGTCATCCCTCTTCAGTCTACACTGAATGAGGGCTCTCCACTCCACTGATTGTAGCTCAGATGTCTCCCCACCATCTATGGCTGCTGGACATTGTTCAGGTTACAAGTCCTTGGTTGTTCTTTTCTCAGCCTTGTGGTGATACACTTCACTCACAGACAGCCTGGTATTCAACAAAAGACCCAAAGGATCCCCTTGAAGATTTCTGAAGCTCTTGTTCTGCATGACTCCCTTCTACCTAAAACTCGGCTCCACAAATTCCAGCATCTTAGCCTTCCCAAACTCTGATCTCCATCTCCTTGATTCAGTAAGACTACCAGCTTCTGTTTGGGTTTCCCTTTCTACGCCTATAATCTGGAAATTGTTTCCAGGCAGAAAGTGAGGATACTGTAGGACTTACCTCATTCTTTCCCTTCTCTGAGAGACCACACAGTCTTGTGCTGCCTATTGTCTATTGCCTCTGAACAGCTGTTTTATAAATTTTATACACTTTTCTAATTTATTACAGGAGAGTAAGTCCACTCCTTATTACTCCCTCATGACCAGAAATAGAAATCAAGGATGGGAGACACTGAGGAAATAAATCCAACTCTTCTATGGTGAATAGTGCCGATCAAGTGGACAAGGTAACACAGGGTGAGGCAGGACCATAGTGTATTGGTGTTTGTATGCTTTAACAGATGAGTGCCAGGAGGTATTAATTAATTGTACTGTGTTCATTTGAAGGGATATTTCTAGAGGAAAATTACTGGCCTCTATCCTCAACAATTTTATTAATGACTTCAACTGAACAAGTCTATAAAAATGTATCTTCCAAGTAGATTCATAAAGCTTTTAATAGGTGGGACAGACAGACATTTAATAAAAACAAATTTTAAAAACTCTTCAAAATTAGATTTAAAAGACCAAGGACACAAATACAGAAGATAAATAACTGTAGTTTTATACAATTTACATGAAAAGTGTGTACCATGTTATTTGGCCACAAGCTTAATATGAATTGTCCTGCCATCTATTTAAGAGAGAGAGAGAAGAAAAACAAGGGGTGGGGGAGAAAAGAATGGAATTAAAAATAAATGAAAAGAAAACAAACTTTGGCTGAAAGCTTATCTAAATGAGTGCAGAAATTATCAAACAACATCATTAATATCACAGGCAAGTAAAATTTTGCTGAATATCATTCAAAAGTGGCCACAGTAGTATATTGAAAGGGAACTGCCAGATGTTCAAGACAAATTCAGAAGAGGATGTGGAACCAGAGATATCATTGCTGATGTCAGATGGATCCTGGCTGAATGCAGAGAATACCAGAAAGATGTTTACCTGTGTTTCAATGACTATGCAAAGGCATTCGACTGTGTGGATCATAACAAATTATGGATAACATAGTGAAGAATGGGAATTTCAGAACACTTAATTTTGCTCATGAGGAACCTGTATATAGATCAAGAAGCAGTCATTCAAACAGAACAGGAGGATACTGATTGGTGTAAAGTCAGGAAAGGTGTGCATGAAGGTTGTACCCTTTTACCATACCTATTCAATCTGTATGCTGAGTAAATAATCTGAGAAGAATGGGGTATCAGGATTGGAGGAAGACTCATTAATAACCTGCGTTATACAGATGACACAATCTTGCTTGCTGAAAGTGAAGAGGACTTGAAGCACTTACTGATGAAGATCAAAGACCACAGCCTTCAGTACGGATTACACCTCAATATAAAGAAAACAAAAATACTCACAACTGGACCAATAAGCAACATCATGACAAATGGAGAAAAAATGAAGTTGTCGAGGATTTCACTTCACTTGGGTGCACAATCAACACCCAAGGAAGCAGCAATCGAGAAAATGACAAGATGCATTGTATTGGGCAAATCTGCTACAAAAGACCTCTTTAAAGTGTTGAAAAACAAAGATATCACCTTGAAGACTAAGGTGTGCCTAACCCAAGTCATGGTGTTTTCAATCACCTCATATGCATGCAAAACCTGGACAATGAATAAGGAAGATCGAAGAAGAATTGACACCTTTAAACTGTAGTGTTGGAGAAGAATATTGAATATACCATGGACTGCCAAAAGAATGAGCAAATCCATCTTGGAAGAAGTATAATCAGAATGCTCTTAGAAGCAAGGATGGTGAGACTCAAACTTTGTACATATTATCAGGAAGGATCAGTCCCTGAAGACAGACATCATGCTTGGTAAAGTAGAGGGTCAGCGAAAAAGAGGAAAACCCTCCACCAGACGGATTGACACAGTGGCTGCAACAATAGGCTCAAGCATGATAATGATTATGAGGATGATGCAGGACCAGGCAGTGTTTCATTCTGTCATACATAGGGTCACTATGAGTTGGAACCGACTCGGCGGCACCTAACAGCAACAAACTTTAGGCCAAAGGCAATAATCCTGCTTTCTTCTCCCTGAGGGCAGGGACTTTGTTTTACTTATTAATGTATCCTCCTCACAATTCTTTAAAAAGCTCAGTATGCATTTGCACAATAAATTGTGTTCAGTTTCAGGCATCTCATTTTAAGAGGTGCATTGACCAGCTAGAGTACATCCACAATGGAGAAACCAACATCCTGATGATTCTGGAGAGTATCCCAATAGAGAAATATTTGAAAGCATTTCATGTTCAAACCAAAGAAGACAAGGCTAAGGGGAGAAATGTTGACTATCTTCAAACATTTGAAGGGTTAGCTAATATTTGATGAGGTTGTCAGATTGTTCTGTACTGTTCTAGAAGAGAAAACTACAATTGGTGGGGGCAAGTTACAGGTGAAAAGGTTTTGATCTAACTATGGAATACCATCCTTCTACGAAAAGAGGTCACAGGCGCTGGAATTATTCAACAGGTATTCCATTTAAAAATATTTTGAGAACGTTTTAAGACTACTTAGGAATTCTATTTCCCTTCTAATTCTGTGAAGCTATGATTCCTTAGTGTCAGTGGAATGAAATCAACATTTTTACCTCTCCCTAGGTCATGACTGAAAATCTTTAGCCAGCATTGTTTTACTTTCACTACTGACAAAGATCCTTGTCATATCTTCTACCACAGAGTAATGTTTTTGCTACTAGAGGTTAATCAATTTCAAACTTGATCGCCTTAGAAAATCTCTTGAGGTGGAGATGGATGGGAAAGAAGTGCTCATGGGAGAGGAAAGGAAGTACATAAGTGCTCTGTGCTGGGGGACATGGTGAACACTAAAGAAGAAGCAGCCCAGTTCTTTCCATAGATGAGGATAGATCTATATCTCTACAAACCAATAGGTGGCTGCACTCAGAGTTTCCCCAAGTTAACAGGCAGTACGTTCATTCTCATGCCTCCTCTTGACTTTTCCAGTAATTAAAACATAAAAATACCTATCTATGGCAAATTGAAGGAGCGCTGGTGGTGCAAAAGATTAAGTGCTCAGCTGCTAACCCAAAGGTTGATGGTCCAAAACTACCCAGCAGCTCTGCAGGGGAAAAAGATCTGGTGATCTGTTTCCGTAAAGATCACAGCCAAGAAAACCTTATGGGGCAGTTCTACTCTGTCACATAGGGTCATTATGAGTTGGAATCAACTCAAAGGTACCTAAGAACAACATGGAAAATTATAGATAATATTTGAAGCTGAATAATGGGTACACTGGGATTGATTACACCATTGTCCCTACTTTTATGCATGTTTGACATTTTCCGCACTAAAAAGTTATTATTTTTGGTCTATCAGATGTCTTTCAATTATATTCAGTCCTGTTCAAGGCTAACACTTTAATTAACACATTTTTGCTCTTAATTTTGCCTTTACACGTGGAAAGAGGTCCACTAGTACAACACACCTCACCTCTATGACCCCTGGCTCTAACCTCCCCTGGAAAAGTGGAGGGACTTATCTGATAGGTGAGTTTGGGATAGGGAAATTGGAATGCATAGCTCATCCCCTTCCCTACCTCCTTTTAGGAGCCAGTCTGCCCACAGAAAGTACTTCTGGTCTGCCCCTCAAACTTGGGGCAGCCCCTATAAGAGGAGGCTTTTTAGTGCTCTGTGGCCAGGAAGGTAAGTCCAATTCTCTTGTGAAGTATTATAGAAAGTTCATTGTTGCTGCATATCTAAGTCTTCTCCTCTAATGCAGGTTTTATAAAGCTAAAGTTTTATGTTACTCAGCCTGAGTTCTTTGTCTTTCTCAGAGGATTCAGACTTCTTCAAGAAAGAAGGATGCTGTTCCCTGGTCCCTCAATGCCCTAGCAATTCCTACCCCAGCCTCCATGCTTAGAGAGCCTTCCCACTCCCTCTCCCCTTGGCATGCTTGTCTTTGTTGACCAAACTTCCTGAGAAGGTTTTTCTGAAGTGCTCCGTCAAGTGAGTTACTACTCCCTCCTCTGCACTCTCTCTCTCAGCATTGTTTATACCTACATTATATTATTTGTAGAGTTGAGTTGTCATTATCTGTTCACACATCTGTGTTGCCAAATTGATGGTGCCTTCTGGAGTTAAGAATGTGTCTTGTTCATCTAAGTGTATCCAACACTAGCATAATGCCTTCTCCAATTAGGTGTGCCATAAATGTCCTGTAATAGAATGAATCACTGAATGAATGAAGTACTCAGTATTTTCAACGAGTAATTATTAATTCAGAATAAATGGTTGATTTTTAAGACCAGACGTTAGTTATTTTTCCTAGTAGAGTATAATAGCTCTGATGTCTGAGACAACAACCATGTGCTGCAATTAAATTTTAATTTATATTGGCTTTATTAATTTATAATCTATAGACTCTAAAGACTATATGTTAATATACTGAATGTATTACCTTATGTAACCAAGATTCGGGAACCCTGGGTTTTATTTTTGGCTCTATCACTGACACATCTTTGCCTTTGAACAAATTACTTAACCAGTTGGTGCTTCAGTTCTATATTCATAAAATGGAGGCGATAATGTTTTCAGTAAAGTAGTCTCGTATCCCTTTTCAACTAACACTTCCCATATAAAAACTGTGTTTTCAGTGCTGCATATTTAGTTATAATTTCATAGTACAGATAAAACTTGGAAGCTTATTGAAAAGCTATCACCTTTAATACCAAGAGATACAACTTGTTATTGATATAAAACAATTCTTTAATATTGAAAGAGTCAGAGCCCATAAAATTACTCCAATTCAATGGAGAGGTGATCTTTTCCATAATTTGATTAAATTAAGGAATAAAGACAAAATCTGGGTATTATTAAATTTGGTAATACTTAAGGGGAAAATATTAACATTAAAATATAATAATTTGTCTGTTGAATGGTTATTTTAATAAGGAGAGTCTGATTCAGTGTCAGAATGGAATTGCATAGCTTCCTCATTTCTAGTAACTGGAAAATCTGCCATTGGCACATTGCCTGTTTCTATACTTTATGCAGAGAAAGAGGGAAAAAAGATACTACTAAAACAGCCAAGACATCTGTGTCTGTCATGGATTGAATTGTGTTCCCCCAAAATATCTGTTAACTTGGCAAGGTCATATCCCTGATCCAAAGTAAAGGGAGTTTCTCTGGGGTGTGACCTGCACCACCTTTTATCTTACAAGAGAGAAAAGGAAAGGGAAGCAAGCACAGAGTGTGAGACCTCATACCACCTAGAAAGACGTGCAGGGAGCAGAGTGAATACTTTGGAACTGAGGTTCCTGCACTGAGATGCTCCCAGGCCAAGAGAAGAATGATGACAAGGACCTTCCTTCAGAGACAACACAGAGAGAAAGTCTTCCCTTGGAGCCAGCACCCTGAATTCAGACTTCTAACCTACTGGACTGTGAGAGAGTAAACTTCTCTTTGCTAAAGCCATCCACTTGTGTTATTTCTGTTATAGCAGCACTAGATAACTAAGACAGTGTCCAAGACTATCAGTTACCCACCCAATATGCATTCTCCCCTTGTTTCCTACATACAAAACCCCAATTTTATTCTAAGCAGCAAACATCCCAGGTTAAAAAATATATGCTTGAATTTCCCATCCTCCCTTGCAGCTAGGAGAGGCCCTGAGATTAAGTTCTGAACAATAAGATGACAGCAGAAGCTGTTGGGTGTGCTTTCCAGGGAGAATTATTAAAAGGACAACAGATATATAACACCCCTTTTCTCTTTGCCTTTCCCCCTTCTATCTCTCTGGAATGTGGACATAACAGCTGAATCTTCAGTAATCATTTTGTGACTTTGAGGATGGAAGCCAGGGCTAGGGATGGAAGAATATTAAATTAGAAAGATCCTGAGTCCCAGATCACTTCATGGTGTTGCCTCTTTAGTCCCAGGAAAGCCTTGTCTCAAAACTTCTTTCCTGTGAGAGAAAAATAAACTCTTGATCTCTTTAACCTTTTTGTGATCAGGCTGATGGTGCTTAGCTGCCAAGTACAATTTCTAGGTGGTATAATATGTCCTACTTCAAGAGAAAGACAGTCCAAAACCCACATTTCTTCAGAAGTCTTTGGGAGTAAGAAAAGCATTTTGAGATGTTTTACTGCCTTCAATCACCAAATTAAGAAGAAGAAAAAATCTCAGATTGAGAAATGGTCAGCTACCCTTGGAAACTCTACATGGGACTGTGGCGTCAAGGGAACTTTGGGTTTGTAACAGTCACCCAAACCCATCATCCCCCCTGCCCCAACAGAAAAAGCAGACATTCCATTTAGTTCTAAGGACCTGTGACTCCAAGTGTTTGTGACCCAAAAGGGAGATGAGAGATTAGTCCCTGTGAATACTGCTACCATTGCTTATAGCATTAAAAGTTTTGAGACTTCATGAGCCTGAGACCGTAAGGACTAGATGGTGCCCGGCTACCACCAATGAACGTCCTGATAGGGAACACAACAGAGGGTCCCTGATGGAGCAGTAGGAGGATGGGATGCAGAACTCAAATTCTAGTAAGAAGACCAGACTTAATGGTCTGACTGAGAATGGAGGCACCCAGGAAAGCATGGCCCCTGGACTCTCTATCGGCCCAGAACTAAAACAATTTCCGAGGCCAACTCTTCAGACAGGGATTGGACTGGACTGTGGTACGTAAAGTGATACTCGTGAAGAGTGTGCCTCTCAGTCAAGTAGATACAAGAGACCAAAGGGGCAGCTTCTGTCCAGAGGTGAAATGGGAAGGCAGAGAGAGTTAGGAGCTGGTTGAATGTTCATGGGGAAGCAGGGGCAGAGGGGAAGGGTATGCTGTCACAGAATGGGGTGAGCGGTTGGGGTTTCATAGCAATGTATGTAAAAAAATAAATCGTATGGGAGACTAACTTGAAATGTAAACTTCATTTAATACAACAATAAAAAAAAGGAGGGGGGGAGGTCTTTGTTCATGTGTCTATTTCTCTCTATAGACTGTGAGTTCCTTAAGGGCTAAGATGGTCATATTAATCATATTAATCATTGTGTTCCCAAGCAATAAGCACTGCACAGGTGGATACTGAATGAATGAATGAATTCCTAGGGTCCAGAATTCTCAGGAGCAGACAATTCAGATGCCTAAACTCCAACATGTGAGTTGGTGAGGATGAGAGCATCTCCAGAAGCCGAGAACAGCCAGTTGCAATCTTCCCTCTGCTGAAATGAAAGGGGGGAGGTGAGTAAAATGGGCTTAGGAAGGGAGTGTAGTCTCCTTCCCTCCACATTCAGGGAAGAGATATTCCACCTGGAAAAGGTAGCATTGACTGAACTATTGATTAATCATTTTAACATTGCTGTGATGACAGGAATCATTGCCTCTGTTTATGATGGAGGAAAACAATCTACACTTAGATCTACAGGAAAATTACTTAGAAATTTTATGAGATGGGTCTTGCAGGGTGAGAAATAAGTCATAAAATGGAGGAAAGCATTTTCGTCAAAGGAAAAAAACACAATGGCATGAAAAAGCATAGAGCATTTGGGGAGTTTTTACTATTTCATTGAGAGATGTTACAATCATGCCGGGCCCGTGTCCGAGCACAGCGTTCTGCTCAGATTACTGGTTAGCAAGAGTAATTCTAAAGCCATCCCCAAAGTGGTTTTTGTCTTGAAACCCTTAAAGAAAATCTTAAAATAATGTCCAGTGTGTAAAATAATGAAAGGCAAACTTACGTGGTTGAAGAGGAGGGTGACAGACACAGTGACTGCCTGCTCCCTACTCTTTATCTATCCTCACCCCCACATTGCACTTGGTGGAGAAAACACAGTTTGAAAACTAGTCAGGACTGTCTCCTTGTTTTGCCTGTAAATAAATCCACAGTGTACAGAAATATTCATTCCTTTATTCATTTCCCAGCAGCAGAATAGCAGATTCGCCCCAAATAGGAGGCTTAACACTTCAGCCAGATCCTTGAGCCCAAAATGTCTCTCCCCTTCACTATCACCTATTTTACCTGCTTGCTGTTCTAGAAAATGAAGCAAGAGATTAAATTCTTCTTTTAATATTTGGCTGAAGGTATTCCCTTTCTTTGACAGTATAACTTAGTTTAAGAGAAGAGATTTGTTAAAATGCTTTATCCCAAAAGCTTTATCATCACTGAAACCTTTCCTCACATGCGCCTTTCAGTAACTTACCAAAACAGTCTTTGGCCAGCAGAGAGACCAGAGAAACAAGGAGAGAATCCAATTACCTACCTTGCTCCATTCTCCTTGATCAAACAAGCTACTTGGTGTTTCACATTCTTTCAGTTTCTCAGGTATAAACGAGATTTAGTGCCGTCCTATCTGGACACCAGATGTTTTATTTGAAATTAGTTACCAGCATATAAATGGAATGAACACTAATCAGGTTTTTATAATACAAATAAGGTAGCTTGTTTCTGTGAGAAAATCTTTGGTGACTGAGCAAGCAAAGTATTTTCATCAGATGAAACGTGGGTATCACAAGAGCAAGCTCTGCGCAATCTTCCCACACAGCTCTGGGCCCTCCATTAAATATTAAACAGCAACAACAAAACCACCACAGCCATGACCTGCAATGCCCCTGGATTCTCTTGGCTTCTGGTGGACACCAACTGTCCAACCCGTCTAAAGATATGAGGTTTGTAAGGGGAAAATCTGTAAACTAACAGTCTAATTCTGCACTTAGTAGGAGAAAGAAGCATGACTCTTGTCAAAGAAGCTTAGAAGTTCAAGTATTTTTTTCCAGATGTTGATAATAAATTTAGTCACTTCTATGTTCAGTTACTTGTTGGGAATAACTTAGGCTCAGAATTTTTTTTTTATTGTGGTGAGTCTATGTATATATATACATATAAGAAAACATTTGCCATTTCAACACTTTCTACATGTACAATTCAATGACATTAATTACATTCATCATGCTGTGCAACCATCACAACTATCTGCTTCCAAATTTTTCCATTACCCTTAACAGAAGCTCAGCGCCCCCTAAGCGATTAGTCCCTTTGTCTGCCTTCCTTCCACCTCTGGTAACTACTAATAAACTTTGTTCTCTATACATTTACCAATTCTAGATATTTCAAATAAGTGAGATTGGATGAAACTTGAAAACGTTATGCCAAGGGTGATTTTTTTAAAACAAAGGTCAACTAGAAGCACAGAATATTCTGGGGAATTCAAGTTTGCTTATTATAACTGGAAGGGGCCTCCATGTTCACTTATGCCAATTCCTCATTTTATAATTGAGGAAATTGGATCAAGAGAGGTGAAGTGACATGCCCAAGAAGAAATCTGGGGGAAGGACAAAATGAGATAGGGACACAACTATTATCAGAACAAAAGTCCATTGCTCTTTCTCTAAAATTTTAGAGACAAAAAAATTGGTTCCATCAAAACCTTGCTTATGTTCTGTGGAGTTGCAGTATAAAAAGTATTTCAGTAGTTCCTTGATAATTGTTGATCAATGGGCAGGACACAAGGAAGCTCACATTGGAGCTATCAACCTTTCACTTCCTCATAATCTCAATGTGACTTCTGGTCTTGATTTGTGAGCAAGACTCTATGACTTCACTCACCTCCCAAGGGTCTCCATGTGGAGTGCATGCATTCCAGGTGCCCTCAAGACAATCCACTGGGGTGGAAAGAAACTATTAGAACTTCTATATTACCTTTGTTATCCTAAAAGTAAGACACAAATTACTTTAGCTGCATTACATGTATGGATTGACACTAGTCGGATGTCATGTGTCACTTTGGGAAGAACAGGAGCTCCCCAGAGAGGCACTTTGAAGTATCTCCATGAATTACAGTTTACATCACGCGCCTGGTTAAATGAATTTATGGTTTATATCATCTACTTCGAACTAAACTACCCCTTTCAAAATGGACAAATGGCTTTCAAAGATTCTTTCAAAGAAACTGCATATTGAAGACAGCATAAATAATACAAGCACAAGTAAATAAGAAAATGGCTGAGCCTAATACGTTTATTCCTAGTATAAGCTCATTGTCTGACACAATATGAGGTAAAAGCAATGATGACCTAATTATATCTGACATATTGAATCACATTCCTCTCATGTTCTTTTCTTTTTTTGAGCCTCAAAAATCCACAGGATTTTATACCATTGAAAGAAAAGTAAATTACTTTTAGAATACGGTATACCTCATCTCATCCTTTATGCATTTATATTGTATTTATGTGTTCATCACTTACAAAATATGTGCACCGGGTGCTGTAATGTACCAAATCTATGTTTTACACTGTTCATAATGACTACACGCGTAAATAAACATACGCATATTGTAAATTCTTGCTCAAACTATTTTTTGCTGACGTATTGTGTGATCTAAAAAGTTTGGTGGCCATTGACTCCAGGATTCACAACAGTAATAGAACAGGTGAGGTGTCTTCCCACAAGCAACTGCCCTCTCCTTTCTTCCAGTGCTTTTTGGTACACTGTAGAAGATTTGCATTTGGGGCACTGTTTTTCGTTTTGTATTGTTTTTAGCTTTTTGTTGAAGTCTGACATACATACAAAAGTTGCACAGATCAGGAAATAGAACAATTCCAGGATCCCAGGAGCTCCTCTCATGGCCCCTTCCAGTCATTCACCCAGCCAAGGGTAATAACTATCCTGTTTCTACCACCATAGCTTAGTTATGCCTGTTTTTGAACTGTATATGAATGGAATTACGCAGTGTGTGCCTTTTGTGATTGGCTTCTTTTGTTCAACACTGTTTTTGTCAGATTCATCCATGCCATTGAGTAGAGTTGTAGGTTACTCATTCTCATTTCTATATAATATTCCATTGCCCAGAGTACAATTATGGTATAATTATTTATCCATTCAAAGTAGTTGAGTATTTGAGTTGTTTCAATTTGGGGCTATGATAAATATTACTGTGCAGAACATTCTTGCACATGTATTTTAGTGAATATATTATGCATTTCTGTTTTATCCGTATCTAGGAGTAGAGAGGTATGTATAAAACAGAAATACATAATATTTTCACTAAAATAATAGGAGTGTAGAGGAGCCCTAGTGGTGCAGTGGTTAAGACCTCGGCTGCTAACCAAAAGGTCATCAGTTCGAATCCACCAGCTGCTCCTTGAAAACCCTATGGGGCAGTTCTACTCTGTCCTATAGGTTCACTCCAAGTCAGAATCAATTGGACAGCAACGGGTTTGGTTTGGTTGGTTTAGGAGTGTAGAGGGTCAGTGAAAAAGAGGAAGACTCTCAACAAGATGGATTTACACAGTGGTTGCAACAATGGGCTCAAACAAACATAGCAATGATTGTGAGGATGACGCAGGACCGGGCAGTGTTTCATTCTGTTGTGCATAGGGTCACTGTGAGTTGGAACCAACTAGATGACACCTAACAACAACAACAACAAGAAGTGTTAATATGTTGAGTTATAGGATACACATATGTTCAGCTTTAGGTGACACTGACAAATAGTTTTCCAGAGTGGCTGTATCGATTTACATTCCACCTGCTGTGTATGAGAACTCCATTTGCTCTACATGTTTGCCAACACTTGGTGTTACCAGTCTGGTTTTCAACTCTGGTGATTTGAAAATATGGTTTTAATTTGCATTTCCCTAACTCTTAATCAAGTCAAGTATCTTTTTTGTTTGTTTGTTTATGGGCCATTTGGATATGCTCCTCAGTGCCGATTCAAGTCTTTCACCCATTGTTAAAACATGCTGTCTTTTTCTTACTGATTTGTAAGAGTTCTTTATACATTCTGGATGCGAGTCTTTTGTACTGATAACATGTATGCATTGATATATATTGAAAAAATATTACCTTCCACCCTGTGGCTTGGCTTGCCTTTCACTCTCTTACTGGTGTCTTTTGAGGAATAGACATTCTTAATTTTAGTATAGTCCAATTTATTTATCTTTTTCCTTAATAGTTAGAGAACTCATAATCTGTTTAAGAAATTTTTGCCTATTCCAAGGTCATAAGGATGTTCTCCTTTGTTTAATTTTTAAAGTTTTTTTATTTTGTCTTCAAATTAGGCTTGGAATCTACCTGGAACCAATTATTTTTGGTATGGTATGAGGTAGTGGTCAATATTCAAATTTTTGTATGGATATTCCAGTTAAGCAGCACCACTTATTTAAAAATATTTTCCTTACCCAACTGTGCTACAGTGTCACCTTTTTCATAAAACTGTGACTGCTTACGCTTGGATCTGCTTCTAAATTTTCTGTTCTGTCCCATTAGTCTATTATCTATGCTTGTATCAATACAATACTCCGTTAATCACCGTAGTTTTTAAATAGATCTTCTATCTGGTAGGTAAGTCCTCCATGTTTCTGCTTCTTCTTCAAGATTGTTTTGACTATTCTAGGTCCTTTTTATTTACATATAAATTTTAGAATCAGCTTGTCAATTTCCATATAAAAATGCTGGGCTGTATTAACTGTAATCACATGAATGTATGACTTAATTTGAGGAGAAGTGGTATCTTTACAATGTCGGTCTTCCAACATACCATCTATGGCTGTGGTATATTGCTCCATTTAATTAGATCTTTAATTTTCTCCTAGTAATGAATTGTGGTTTTTAGTGCAGAATGTAAATATTAATTTTCACACCTTTCATTAAGTTTATTCTCAGGTATTTAATGTTTCCTGTTGCCATTGTAAATGGTACCATTTTTAAAATGCCATTTTCTAATTATTTGTTACTGATGTATAGAAATAAAAATCAATGTCAGCAAATAATCTTTTATCCAGATATTATGCCAATTCACTTACTAATTCTGATCATTTTTTATCATGTAATCTTGCCAAATTCATTTACCAGTTAGGTGTTTGTCTCTAAATTTGTTTAAATTTTTGATGAAATCACGTCATCTATAAATAAGGTAGGTATTTTATTTCTTCCTTTCTGATGGATACGTTTTGTATTTATTTTTCTTGCCATTAATGTACCAACTTAGACCTTCAATTCAATGTTGAATAGAAGTAGTGATGGAGAAGTAGTGATAGTAGGCTTACATGTCACATTCTCTGTCTCACAGGAAATTTTTCAATATTTCACCATTAACTGTGATGTTTGCTGTAGTTGGCGTTTTTGTTTTGTTTGTAGATAATTTTAATCAAATTAAGGAAGTTTCCTTCTATGCCTATTTTGTTGAAGTTTTATGGTAAATCAGTGATGAATTTTATCATATGCTTTCCTGCATCTCTTTCTATGGTGAATTACATTTATTGACTTTCATTCATTACAAGGAGCCCTGGTGGCATGATGGTTAAGAGCTCGGCTGCTAACCAAAAGGTTGGCAGTTGGAATCCACCAGCTGCTCCTTGGAAAACCTATGGGGCAGTTCTACTCTGTCCTGGAGGGTCACTGTGAGTTGGAATCAACTCAACAGCAACGGGGTTTTTTTTTTTTTTTTTTTTTTTGGTTCATTATAAACATTTGCATTCCTGGAACAAAGCTGTGATGTGTTACCATTTTATCACGTGTCAGACTCAGTTGGCTAATGTTTTGTTTAGCATTTCTATCCCAAGATGATGAAAGATGTTGGCTTATTATTTTATTTCTTTTAGTTCTCCTGTCAGTTTAAGGATCAAGATTACACTGCTTCATAAAATGAGTTGGAAGTTATTCCTTATTCTTCTATTCCCTGGAAGAGTTTACATGAGATTCATTTTATTTCTTTCTTCATGCCTGTAAGACATGAAGACATTATAAATCATCTTGTTTTTTGTTTTTGTTTTTATTTTTCGTAGTAAGGGTTTTTTTAACAGAATCGAGTATTTTAGTCAATATAAGTCTATTCAAATCTTGTGCCTCTTGTAAACACTGTATTCTTAGGTTTTTTTTGTTATTTTTAATCAGTCTCACCATCTTAGTCTTTTATTCATAGTATTTTGTCCCTTGACATTTAATGCAATAATTGATATGTTGTTGTTGTGTGCAGTTGAGTTGATTTCGACTCATATTGACCCTATATGACAGAGTAGAACTGCCCATAAGGTTTCCTAGGCTGTAATCTTTATAGGAGCAGATTGCTAGGTCTTGTCTCCCACAGAGCCACTGGAGGACTCGAACCACTCACCTTTTGGTTCTCAGCCAAGAGCTTAACAGCTGCACCACCAGCGCTCCTTATAATAACTGATATAAACCCCCCAAAACCAAACTCATTTGCTGTCGAGTCGATTCTGACTCCTAGCAACCCTATAGAACAGAGTAGAACTGCCCCATAGGGTTTCCAAGGCTGTAAATTTTTATGGAAGAAGACCACCACATCTTTCTCCTGAGGAAGAAACTGTCGATCTTTTGGTTAGCAGCCAAAAGCTTAACCGCTGTGCCACCAGGGCTCCTTAATAATTGATATAATTAGGTTTTGTATATATGTGTATATAACCTTCCTGATTTGTGTTTTTTTCTGTTTTCTTCATTTGGTCTCTAATCATATGTATGTTAAATATTTTCACTATGTCCCACATGTCTTTACACGCTTTGTTTATTTTCATTCTTTTTTCTATACATGATATTTTTTGTAGTTCTTTAATCATGTCTTCTTCTGTGTTAATCTGTGTTAAATATGTCCATTGGGTTCTTAATTTCACATGTTGTATTATTTTTTATATCTGAAACTTTCATTTGCTTTTTCCTAGATTTCAGTTCTCTGGTGAAATTTTCCATTTTTTTAATCCATATTTCTTTCTTTTATTCTGTTTTCTTAAGCTTAATAATTGGAGTTATTTGAAAGCCCATGTGTCTTGATTGGGGGTATTGAGTGGAGTGGAGAATCCCCTGGGACGATGCAGTCCCAAGAGATCAAGATTACCAGAGATGACTCTGGAGGCGCAGTTGTTGATGCTGGAGCAACTTATTAAGTGGTACATGTGCAAGGTTACAAGCAATAGTGTTGATGGCCAGGCACTCTGCAGTCAGGGGGTCATGCAACCAACTGACCAGGAAGCTGTCCGTCTGAGGTGGAGTCTTAACTGGGTGGTCTCTATGATTAAGTTCTATACCTCAGTAGAGTCCAGTTGCTAGCTTTATATCTGTGTGTTCTAAGCTATTCTTACAAGAGTAAGCATTACTCTTAGCTAAAACCTGAAAGTTACATCTGTGCTGAGATGGCCTACCCTTGGGTAGTCACAGTAACGGCCTCTGGGATTAAGTTCCTCCACGGACACATAGTAAAAAGACCTGCAAGACACTTTATGACCTGTTGGCTGCTTACTTCGGCAGCTGTTGTCTGTGTCCTAAGAGGAGATCCTATTCCCTCTGTCCAGGTGGTGGTAATAAGGGGCAAGCAGCAAAAACGGCCTCGCAAGATGCTTGTCTGCCCACTAGCCATCTAGCATCCAACGGCCATCGGTAAAAGCTCCCTGGCAGACTCTACACCATATCTTTTAATTGTATTATCTGAATCACCTGTGAGGTCTTTCTATTGTCTGATTTTTCTCTTGGTTTGGTTATATGATCATGTTTCTTGCCATATCTAGTAATGCTTGTTTGAATGCCGGACATGAAGACTCAAGATTACTTTACCTTTCACCAGAAAAGGTTCATCATTTCCTCTGTTAGGCATAATAGACTGGGCAAGAGAGGAAAGGGAGTGATGGTGATCCCCTTTATTCAATCAGGGGCTAAGCTGAGGGTGGTAGCTATGCATGTGGTACGCTGGCCAGGAATGAGACCCGAATCTCCCACATGGATGGCAAGAATTCTCCCACTGAACCACCACTGCCCTCATCCTTGGTAGCACTTAGTCTGCCTCTAATTTAACCCTGTTCCTAGTGCAAAACACTCCAGGGATTTTAACTGAGAGCATGATAAGTCTTTGTTTCCCTAGAACCAAGAGATTGTGGGAAATTCTCTACTGTTTTTTAACTTAGATTTGTTATCCTCACAGATTCCTTTAGAATTTGGCAAATATCTTGAGGGAAAAGCACCCGTGTGCTTAAGGGCCAAGGTGTTTCTTTTTTTGTCAACTAGTCTTATGCAACTGCAAACACTCTGCTGGCTAATTTGCTTTCTGGCAGCAATTCTCTGCTTGGGCCAAGTTGTAATTTTCAGTCTCTAGTTTGTGCCTATATCCATAACTGGCAAAATCCTCCAGAAAGAGACTGTCTTAGTCATCTAGTGCTGCTATAACAGAAATACCACAAATGGATGGCTTTAACAAAGAGAAATTTATTCTCTCACAGTCTAGTAGGCTACAAGTCCAAATTGAGAGCGCCGACTCCAGAGGAAGGTCCTTGTCATCAGTCTTCCCTTGGTCTGGGAGCATATCAGCGCAGGAACCTCAGGTCCAAAGGATGCACTCTGCTTCTGGTGCTGCTTTCTTGGTAGTACGAGGTCCCCATCTCTCTGCTTACTTCTCTCTTTTATATCTCAAAAGAGGTGGGCTTAAGACACTATCTAATCTTGTGGACCTCATCAATGTAACTGCCACTCGTCCATCTTATTACATAGTAGTGATAGAATATACAACACATAGGAAATCACATCAGATTACAAAATGGCAGTCATATAATGCTGGGAATCATGACCCAGCCAAGTTGACAGATATTTTGGGGGGACACAATTCAATCCATGACAGAGACAAAAAGAGAAAGAGAGAGAAAATGTTGTTAGCTCATCTCAAGATGTTCTCTGCTCTCTAGAATTTTAGTCCTCGTGGTGCCCATTGTGTCTACGTCTCTTTAACGTCTTTAAATGTATTCATTTGGGGCTATTTTATCATGTTTAAGTTGTTCTCAGAGAGAATGTAGATTTGACACAAACTATTCCATTCTGTCCAGTAGTGGAAATCCTCAGTGTCAGTTTGGGAGGAAAGGAAGCACCAGGCCTAATTCCTCACTACGTTGAAATGGTTTTTAACTCCTAAATTCCATCTAAAGAGTTTTTCTTTTCCTTCTTTGTTTCATGGAGAAAGGGTTACTTCAGGCCAATGTTCATTTAGAAAACCATGCTTGCTTAAAGGCTGAGGGCAACATGGAATAACAAAGTTGAATGTTCTTTTTGTTTTTAAATCTAGCCAGGCATAGGATAATTGTAAAAAGCAACCACTTAAATGAACAGAAAGAAAACTGGCAAGAAATCTGCAGAATATAGTGACTTCTGTAACATTCTCTTCTCACTGTCAAGTACAAACTTTCTGTAGTATTCACTAAATGTTGCACGAAGTGACTGAGAACACCACAGGCTTCTTAACATACTACACATATCATCTGCCAGCTTTCTCTACAACAGGCATTAGTTATTCACAAAAACTCCTTTTTCATTATATATTAATTCTGATCTGACTTTCATTATGAAATTTTCTATGAAAACGCACAGACAGTAAAATACTTATTCATATGAAATATATCTCTCTGAGGAGGTTATTTTGAACTTATTATTTATCATATTTTTAATAGAGAAATAATCTTTTTCCTTCAAAAGTCTAAAGACATCCAACGAATCTTACATTATAATCAATAATATATAATCAATAGTAATAAAATAATAATAATATTAACATAATAATGTCTTTAAAGAAAAAAGTTGCCATCCCCAGTCGATTCCAACTCACGGTAACCCACATGTAGGGTAGAACTGCATTCCACTGGGTTTTCAAGGCTGTGATCTTTGAAAGCAAATCACCAGGCCTTTGTTCCAAGGCATCTCTGGGTGGCTTCAAACCACCAACCTTTCAGTTAATAGTCAAGAACTTAACTGTTTGCACCACCCAAGGACTCCTATAATGTGGTCTAAAGATGATTAAATGCATACCACGAGTCAGGTGCAGTGCTTTCTGCTTTACATGCCTCATCTCATTGAATCATCTCATCAGCTCTCTGAGGGAGATATTCTTGACCCATCTTTACAAATAAGGAAACTGAGCATAGGTTCATACCCACATCTGTTTCATTCCAAAGCTAATGTTCTTAACCACAACAGTATGCTGTCTCTGAGGACAAATGAAAGCTGATGTGTAGATTTCCAATTTGCTAGGTACCTATTCCTTGCTCCTTTCCAAATTTCATCAGATGGATAGACAGGTAAAGAGAGAGAAGTGCAAGTCAAATCTATCAATTCTATCACTTGTCAACCCATTGCTGTCGAGTTGATTCAGACTCATAGTGACCTATCACTTGTCAAAGGCTCCAATAAATGTTGACGGCGGAGAAAACGTTGCAACTAAAATGAATTTCTGATATTATCTGAAGATCACAATTTTCTGTGTCATCTCTGTCCAACAGAAATGTAAAAAAGTGACCTCATGATTCTTTCGCATCCCTACTCTTGCTCTGAGATAGTGTTTCTGTCCCTACTTTCTTGCTTCCTCTTCAGTGCCTGGTGACCTAATCTGATCCTTTACAGTCCAACAACCCAGATTCTAATTAAAGGAACTACCCAGTCAGCTGTCAAGATTAGGTCTACTAGGTTTCATTTAGTGATGGATTACTCCTTGGATAAAATCATAACTTATCATAGAATGACCTTGACCATCTTCTATTTCTTTTCCTCCTCACCTCTGCTTTTAATTATTCTTACTACCATTGTTGCTACTGCTGCAGTTGTTGTTATTGTTGGTCATATGTTTTAATTAATGCTTTAATTTTACATCATTTAGCCACACATGTCTACCTTACTGATATTTTCCCACCATAAGCCTGTTTCTTGCTAATCGTAATAGAGATATCAAAGACTCCAATCTCATCATAAATTAATTCTACTTCCTCTAGGATACTTGAAAGTTTTTGGTCTTTATAACAGCATCTGCTATAAATTTAGTTATTTTTTTTTCTATTCTACAGTTTTGTGTATCATTTGTTAATCAAAATAATTAGAATAAAGTTATATCTTAAGTAATAATCCCCATGTCCTTGTTATTTGCATGATATTCAATTTTAATTTTCTGGTCTTATTATTAATTCATTATTCAAAGTAGCTCTTGTCTCTTTCCTCAGATTGAATTGACTTATAATTAAACACATTTTTAAAGATTTTAGAAACTTCTTCAGATAAATTATATAAATGATAGTTCAGTTTTTGGAAGTAACACTTGTGAACGTAACCCTTCTGAACACGGGCAGCTAGCACTCTAGGAAATAGAGATCAGTGTAGCCAGGCAACAATTTCAAAACCATCACATGATCAAGCAGTAAGGTGAATATGAAAAATGCAGGCAGAGGTTCTATAGAATCTCTCTGGAAGGGATGTCTTAATATTAGCATTACAAAAATGTCTCCAGTTCCCCAATCTTAAATGCATAATTTGTGAATAACATTATGGGTTTGCAGCTGTCAATGAAGTGTGATATATTGTTAATGCTTACTGCAAATGTTAGAGTAGCTATCTATCAAGACTCTATTGTCTCTGATGGCTTTCATATAGCACAGTCCAAAAACACTTCAATCTCCTGCTAAACTAGAGATTTCACTGTTCTGCAGATCTTTAAAAGTTTTATTACATCTAAATAATAAAAGCCCATTATTAGGGTCAATTCATAGCTATAGAGTTTGCAATTTTAGGATTTTCTCTACAGATTTGCCTTGTACTCTCTGGAATCTAAGCTTTTCATTCTGGGGGATAAAAAAGATAAGCAAACTTTCTGTAGCTTTCTCGGATAGGAAGACAGCGCCGACAACATTTAAATACTGTGCCAGGAAGCCAAGCATATCAGGTTCCAATTAACATTCTCAATCCAAACTCCCCTCACATTTTCTCAGGTTGAAGGAGGTGGGGCTACAAGGAAAGGCTGTGTTTATAAAGTGATTATGAAATTTTCTCCTGTCATTCAGTTTTGTGGGGTATCTCTGGACAATTTCTGATGTTGCTACTCTAGCAACGGTGTATTTAGTGGTTATCACAGACAGGAGCATTCTGAAATTGTGAGGGAGGAGCCATAATTTATAATGTGCTACAAATTGCTCTCAACCCTAGAATACAAATTCAAATATGATAGTTGATACCAATCTGCAATGTATTTTTGAGTAATCCCAATTGCTTATGAAAATCCTGTAATGGTTTGGGGATACATTTTGTCTACCTAACAGTCACTCTGACTGCATTGAGAATTCAGACACAATTTTTAAAATGCAGAAGTGATTTCAGGATAAATGAGTTTTTTTAAACCCTGTGTGTTCAAAATACAGGCATGTTTGCTTTAAGCACCAAGACCCTGTAAGACTCTGCAGATAGGATGGCTCTGAGAAAAATTTCATTCTTGGTAAATATGACCGGGAATGTCAACCAAGCACAACTTTAAATGATCTGTGTACATTAGGCATTTTCCTACATGAAGAGAGAATAGTGCATATCTCATCAATTGCTTTCAACATCTTTGTTGAGCAAGACCTAGTTGTGCTAACACAGAGAGAGAGAGAGAAGTAAAGCCATTCACAACTATTTCTACAATAGCCGAAGTGGAAACAAGTGTGCAATATGGCTGTTGAACCAATAGAGTTATAACACATTTTGATTATTGTTTAAAATGCAACACATCTATAATGCATTACTTGTTTAGAATTTGAGAATAAATTCACCATAAACAAATCTCAAGTTCAAGTGCCTGTATCTAACTTGAGGGAAGAACAGCAGATAGGCACAGCAGACGACACTCATCAGTACACTATCACCAGTAGTGAGAGGGAACACTCCCAGTGGGCTTGATCTGAGCTGTCGTTAACTGAACAGAACAGCCATTGAGAAGGAATTTAGGGTTGAGAAACAAAGAGGTAGAATTTTTTTTTGTGTGTGTGTGGCAGTGAATGTGGTCCTTGCCCCTTTGAAGACCCTGAGATAATTCCTCAACACTAGCCCCTAGATCATAGATAACCACGGCTGTCAAGCGCTCAACCACGGTGCCACCAGGGCTCCTTAGATCAGTATAGGCCAGAACAATTTGCTGCTCTTCATCGTATTATAGATGGGATACCTATATCCCGTGGGAGGTCGGTAGCCATTTCCCATGTTGTAAGGTAAAGCCTAGATGTTGGCATTAATTGTGTTTCATCTCTACTGAGTTTCTTACCTCCTCATATCTTTGGAACCCTGGTGGCACTGTGATTAAGAGCTATGGCTGCTAACCAAAAGGTTGGCAGTTCGAATCCACCAGCTGCTCCTTGGAAACGCTATGGGGCAGTTCTACACTGTCCTACAGAGTCACTATGAGTTGGAATTGACTAGACAGTTTGGTTTTTTTTGTTTTGTTTTGCCTGGTATGGTAAGAACATAGTGTTCAATAAGCCAATAGAGGACTTGACACTTCTTGGTCTGAAAATGAGCCTGTCAGTTTCACTTATACAGTTACCAGCTAACCTGACACTGTAAGCAGTGCAGGACTGCCTTAGAGTTCAAGCTTGACCGTGTGACTTGCTTTGACCAATAAAATGTGAGTGGAAGTGAGGTGTGCCATTTCTAAGCAGAAGCTCAAAGAGCCATTGCATGACTCCCTCATGTTCTCTCTTCCTTTGGCCATGAGACCATAAATGTCCCAGATAGAGGTTTCTTCAGGTTGGGTCTGGAAAGGGCACACATTCACAGTACAAGCTTTTGTCATTGCTGGCTGCTGAGACTTGGGAGTTGTTTGTTACCCACAGTATGATTTAGCTGAAGCTGAACGACATGTCTTATGTTCTTATCCTTGGCCCTGAGCCTCTGCCCATCTATATTCTTGTGCTATTTATCGGTTGCCTGGGAACTCCACTAAACGCTATAGAACAGAGTACCGTACCGTGCCTGTTGCCATCAAGTGGAGTCCAACTCATAGCGACCCTATAGGACAGAGTAGAACTGCCCCATAGAGTTTCCAAAGAGCTCCTGGTTGATTCGAACTGCCGACCTTTT
The DNA here is from genome assembly GCA_030035585.1 of Dugong dugon. Taxonomy (NCBI): domain Eukaryota; kingdom Metazoa; phylum Chordata; class Mammalia; order Sirenia; family Dugongidae; genus Dugong; species Dugong dugon. The sequence goes on from CM057466.1 coordinate 61,427,882, forward strand.
GATTAGCAGCCATAGCTCTTAACCACTACGCTACCAGGGTTTCCATAACTCCACTAGCATTTACCGTATAGATCCTTCTGCCCACTCTGGACATTGTTGTAAGTTCTCCCCACCCATGTCAAACTTCCATTCCTAGTTTTTTGTTTTTTGGGGTTGTTTGTTTTCAATCAGCTATCAGGAAACCCAACCTGACCAAATGACATACATGAAGGTGCGAGGGAACCTTGGGTGCCCAGTTGATGCATAATTTTGCCACGGGAATCTCTGATTTAAAGACAAGTATATTCATCCAAATAAAACACTCTTTAATAATGGAATTTCAAAAAAGTTGTTTTGGGGAAAGGAGGGACATTCCAGCACTTCTAACACTACATTAGATACTTACCAAATACCTCTCCCTACCACTGATAGGAAAAAAAAAAACTTCAAAGCACAAATCTAGAGATTATATTTTAGCTATAACTTGAACTATATATACTTTCAATTACCATGTGCAAGGCACTTCATATGCATTATCTCACATAATCTCTTCAACTGATCTATACAATAGGTATGACTTATCATCCCCGTAAGTACATTGAGGCACAAAGTCTTGTGGCTGGTGAGTGGCAGAGCCCATGCTTGGTAACCACTATGCTACATAACAGTGACATCAATGAACTCTTTATCCTCACAGTCCAAGGGAAAATAAAGCATCATTGTGGATTTGCTAACATCCTGCTTACTTTTTTACTTTACAATCTATATTGTGATTTTTTATATGGCAATTATGATAAACGGGATAATAGAGGCAGATACTTCCCATCAGAATGGCTTAGTAAGTACAAAATCCAAAGTCGAGCTACCTCCTCTGCTTCAAACACTTAAAAAATATTAAAATCGAAAGAAAACAAAAACAAATAAAACAACAACAAAGCAGAAAGATGTACCCAGGCTTAAAAGCAAGGCTGTGGATCTGAAAAGAAAACAGAAAACCAAAACATTGATGCAGGTCAGGGTTGAGGTATGGATGCTAAAACCATGACCTGCCAGATTCTGGTGGTGGTCATAAGGTTTGATCCTGCAAGATAATAGAACTGAAAGAGTTCTGGAGTCCCTGGATGGTGCAAATGGTTAACACGCTTGGCTACTAACCAAAAGATCAAAGGTTCGAGTCCACCCAAATGCTCCTTGGAAGAAAGGTCTAGCAATCTACTTCTGAAAAATTAGCCATTGAAAACATCATGGAGCACAGTTTTCCTCCGACACACATCAGGTCACCATGGGTCAGAATCAACTTGACAGCAACTTGTTTTAAGAGTGTTCTGTGCTCCAAGAATATCTAGAGCCAAGTTCATGGCTAGAACAAGAGGCCACAGCGTAGCTCTCTGCTGCTCCCGAAGGAAGTTTGAAAAAAATGCTGCTGAAGGAGGCCTGAGGCTTCAGCTATTGGAAATCCAAGAGTCTAGCAAAATGGAAGGAACCAAGCTGCCTTCTAGCTCTGTGAATGGGTCAGCTATATCCCAATACCAGCAGAAATACCATACAGTTATAAACTTTGTTCTTAATTGGGAACCTGAGTGCCTGAGTCAGGGCAAATGCACAATTCTAGACAGGAGGACAGAAGCACAAAGGAAAAGAGCAAGGGAAAGAAAAATCTCTGCACTTAAGATGGCCCTGTGAATCCAAATTCCTAAACACAGAGAAATCCAATGCTAACAAAAAGAGCCAAATAATAATAATAAGTAAAATAAAATAAACTCACTCCAAATGAAATTAAAGTCATCAAATAATCTAAGACCTTAAAATACTTATTTGTAGGGTGGTTAAAAAGACAAATGAAACAACATTCAGAGAAACATAATAATAAATAATTAAAACCACAGAAATGAACCAAGGTGCTTACGAAAAATAATTACTAATTTTTGAAATAAAGAAAGACTATTCTTTAAAATGGAAGAATAAATAATAGGATAAATTGTAGACTGTACAGAAGAGAGAATTAGTAAATTTGAGTGGTCCAGCACGAGATCAATAAGAGTTCCAGAAGGAGAGATTTGAAGAAATAATAGCTGATAGCTTTACAGAATAGAAGGAAGACATGAGTCATTAGATGAAATGTATACTCCAAGTTCTGAGCAGGATGAAGAAGAAGAAATCCATGTCCAGACTGAAAAACAAAATCTAAAGATGCCAAAAATGACAGATTACCTACGCAATAACGACAATCAAGCTGGCAACAGAACTTCCATAAGCCAAAAGACAATGGAATAATTTTTTTTATATGCTGAAGGAAAGAAACAGTAAGTCTCAAATTTTATACACGGCTAAACATTTAATTAAGAGTGAGGGCAATACAAAGGGGTTTTTTACACTTATAAAAATAAGTGTTTACCACCCACAGATGCTCATTAAAAGAATGATGAAAAATATGTTTCAGCAAGAAGGAAAGTGGCACCGGAGTGAGGGTGGATGTTGGTGACTTGCACAGCTCACCCCCCTTGAAGTCAGGCTTGACCACATGCTTCCTTTGGCCAAGGAAATTTGGAGCAAAAGTGATGTGTAATTCTCTGGTGTGGAGGCTGTAAGAGTCAGCGCACGCTTCACTATGCCCTTTCCCCCTGCCCAGCTCCCAGCACTCTTCCACATGGGAGTTCCTTCTTCAGGTGGTCTTCAGGATGCGGGAGCTGAGCCCCTAGCCAACTTGGAATGTGGGCAAGAGATAAAACTATATTGTGCAAGCCACTTCTTTTTTAATAAATTTATTTGTTAGCACAGTATCGTAAAAGTTTTCAGCGGCTGCTTTTTCAGATGCAGATTGCCAAGCCTTTCTTCCAAGGCTCCTCTGGGTGAAACCAAACCACCAACCTTTCAGTTAGCAGCCAAGTGTTAACTGTTTGCATCACCCAGGGACTTCAATACGAAGACCAATTACACGAAGTACAAACGAAAATTATACAAAATTAGAGGAATTGCAAAAATTGATAGAAGATGCCGGAAAAGTTGGTTAACAGCCAATTGTAGAAATATTAGCTAAGTTCTAAGGAAAATCTAAGTCTCTAGGCAACAATAAATGGAATATGTTCAGAGGAGAGTTAAAGCATGTGTATTCTGGAAGACAATAGAAATACTGAATAATCTTAAGCTTTGTTAAAAAATGTATGGGTAAGTATATATGTTTAGAATTTAAATATACTCACTAAAAGAATAGAAATACAGGCTAAAGCTTTCAAACCAGCAGAGGGAAGGAGGGAGAATAATGAAAACTCAACCCACTCATGAGAAATTAGAAGGCACAAAGAGGGAGAAAGAAGTAAAAAAAAAAAAAAAAAAAATGATAAACAGATATCACAGGAGAATATGGTGGAAATAATTCTAAATACATTAAAATAAAATAATAGAGCTAACTCATACCTTAAAAGACAAACCAGGCTGATTTTTTTTTAATGCAGCTATTTTCTGCTTTATTTAAAAAAAAAAAAAAAAAATACCTAACACAAAGCCGGAGCCCTGGTGGCATAGTGGCTAAAAGCTCAGCTGCTAACTGGAAGGTCAGCAGTTCAAATCCACCAGCTGCTCCTTGGGAAGCCCTATGGGGCAGTTCTACTCTGTCCTATAAGACCACTGTAAGTTGGAATTGACTCAACAGCAACTGGTTTGGTTTAGGTTTTTTTTTTTTTTAAACACAAAGCCACACAAAAAGAGACGGAAAAAGATACACTATGCAAATACTAATGAAAAGAAAGCTAGTATAGAAATATTAATATCAGACAAAACAAAATGAAAGTCAAAAAGCATTAACAGCATTAAAGAATGATGTCAACCATAAAAAAGGAACAATCCACCAAGAAGACATAAAATCATTCTCTCTTGAACCCACTCCAGTCATGCTTTTGTTTCTATCCCTCCAAGAAACCACTCCTGTCAATGTCACAAAAGACCTTCACGTTACCAAAAATCGATGGTGAGTTTCCAATCTTCATCCTACACACCTTTCACAACATTTGACAGAGTTGTTGATGTTCTTCTAAAGAGACTTTCTTCACTTCTCTCCTGCAACACCATACTCTTTGCTTTGTCTTCCCCTTACTGGCCGCTCCTCCTTTCCCCAAGTTTAAACATTACCTTGGCTCAGGGCTCAGGCTTGACACATCTTCTCTTCTCCTCATCCATGGCAGAGGCTGCTAGTTGCTTCCAGAGACACTCCCTGAGTGGGTCGTTGGGGGATAATTGTAGTTCCTTGCTATAGAACTGAGCAAGAAAAGAGCAGGGAATGGATATGAGAGCAAATAGATATACAACTGTCACAAGCAGGTAACAGGCATTACATGGTTAATATTGTAAAGCAGAACTCTTCATTTTTACCTCCATGCCTGATCTTCCCAAGTCTTTCCCATCTCAATAAATGACAATACCATTCATCCATTTCCTCAGGCAAAAAACTTAGGTACCATTCATTTCTTTCTTGCTATTCCACCCTACATTCAATTCATCACCAAATCCAACAAGCTGAATTTTCAAAATATATTCCAAATATGCCCACTTCTAATCATTACCTCTTTAGTCTAAACTAATGTCAGCTCTCTTGCCTTGACAAGTGATCTGAATTCAGACTTTTAGCCTCCTAAACTGTGAAAAAACAAATTTCTGTTTCTTAAAACCAGCCACTTGTGGTATTTCTGTTATAGCAGCACTACGTAACTATGACACCCTGCTAGTCAGTAAGGCCTTAAAATACATAAGCAAAAACAGAGAATTAAAGGAGAAATTGGTAATCCTCAGGTTATGCCCTTCTTTCTATCAAGTGTAATGGATAAATCAGATTTTTTAAAATATTAATATATAAGATACAAACAACAAATTAATAAGTCTGATGTAAGATATATATAAAACCTTATATCCTCAAAATAATATACATCCTTTATAAAGTTATTAAAAATTGATGCAGTACTAAATCAGAAAGAAAGCCCTAACATTTTAATGCATCTATATCATACAGACCATACTACAGTGAAAATCAAAGTAAGCAATAAAAATACAGTAAGTTAAAAAAAGATATGCTTGTAAACTAAAAATTAGACCTCTAAACATCCATGATTAAAAGGAATTCAGAATAGAAATTACTGAATTATCCTTAAAAAAAAACCATTGCCATCGAGTTGATTCTGACTTATAGTGACCCTATAGGACAAAGTAGAACTGCCCCATAGTGTTTATAAGGAGCAGCTGGTGAATTTGAACTGCTGACCCTTTGGTTAGCAGCTGAGCTCTTAACCATTGCGCCACCAGGGCTCCATAGTCTCCGTACTGGTCTCCAATCTCCTTCTTGCTTCAAAACAGTTTGCTCTGCACGGAACAGACAGAGATATCCTTTTCAATGGAAGTCAGCTCCTGCCACTCTGGCCTTCTTGCTATTCCTCAAACATGCCAATTTTGCTCCCTCAACACGCTTGCCCTGTAGGGTCTTTGCCGTTGCCTCCAACTAGAATGATCTCCCTACATATGCACATGACTTGCCTCCTCACTTCATTCGGTCTCTTCTCAAATGTCACTTGCTCAGATCACGATACCCTGACAGTCTCTCTCCTTACCCTGCTTTTTCTTCTTCATGGCACTTGCAGCTACCTGATATTATGTTGTTGTTGTTAGCTGTTGTTGAGTTGGACTTGACTCCTAGCAACCCCATGAACAACAGAACAAAATGCTGCTGGGTCCTTCATCATCCCCATGACGAGAACCTTGTGATCCGTAGGGTTTTCACTGACGAGCTTTCATAAGTAGATCATCAGGCCTACGCCTTCCTTCCTAGTCGATCTTAGTCTGGAAGCGCCACTGAAAACTGTTCCGCATCATAGCAACACACAAGCCTCCACTGACAGACGGGTGGTGGCTGTTCGTGAGGTGTATTGGTTGGGACTCTAACCTGGGTCTCCTACATGGAAGGCGAGAATTCTACCAGTGAACCACGACTACCCCAATGCTGTTTATTTATGAACTGTCTCCCCCAACTAGAATGTAAGCTCCCTGAAAGTGGGCACTTTTCTGGCTTTGTTCACTGTCATATTCCCAGTACTTGGAACAGTCCTGAGCACATCCTAAGTACTCAAGAAATATTTGTTGAGAGAATGGACACATAAATCTTTGAGTTAATCATGAAATTGTATGTACCTAATAACAAGAAGGCATGCAGCCTTTCTCTCTTGAACCCCTGTGTTATGGATCAAACTGTGTCCCCCCAAAAAAAATGTGTTATAAATCCTGACTTCTATGTCTATGATGATAATCCCATTTGGGAGTGGGTTGTCTTTGTTATGTGAATGAGACAGGATTAGTGTAAGGTGTATCTTGAGTGAATCTCTTCTGAGATATAAAAGAGATTAAACAAGCAAGCAGAGCAGAGATGGGATAAGATAAATGCCAAGACACATGGGGAACTCCAAAGAACCAGGGAACGGAAGCCGAAGAGACAAGGGCCTTCCTCCAGAGCCGACAGAGAGAGAAAGCCTTCCCCTAGAGCCGGTGATCTAAATTCGGACTTATAGCCTCCTAAACTGTGAAAAAATAAATTTCTGTTTGTTAAAACCAGCCACTTGTGGTATTTCTGTTATAGCAGCACTACATAACTAACACACGCTGCTAGTCAATAAGGCCTTGAAATACATAAGCAAAAACAGAGAATTAAAGAAGAAATTGATAATCCTCAAGTTATGTCTTTCTTTCTATCAAGTGTAATGGATAAATCAGATTTTTTAAAATATTAATATATAAGATACAAACAACAAATTAGTAAGTCTGATGTGAGATATATATCCTTACATATCTTAAATACCAGCAGTATATAAACCTGATTTCCTCAAAATAGAGAATATACATCCTTTATAAAGTTATTAAAAATTGATGCAGTACTAAATCAGAAAGAAAGCCCTAACAAATTTTAATGCATCTATTATGATATAGACCACAGTACAATGAAAATCAAAGTCAGCAATAAAAATACAGTAAGTTAAAAAAAGATATGCTTGGAAACTAAAAATTAGACCTCTAAACATCCATGATTAAAAGGAATTCAGAATAGAAATTACTGAATTATGCTAAAAGTATTACATTTCAAATCTTGTAATATGCATAATATTGTTTGGAGTTACATGCATGCCCTTAAATGAATTTGTTATAAAACAATCAGTAGTTTTTAAACATGAGTTAAGTATTTAAATCAAGAAACTAGAAAAATAACAAGAGTACACCATAAAAATACATGAGCAAGAAAGTAAAATGCAAAAGAAGACATTTATGAAATAGAAACAAACAATATGGAGGATCAATAAAACTAGAAGTTAGACTTTGAAAAAATAAGGACTTAATAAATAATATTACAAATAAAAATGATATAACTACAGATAGAAAAGGATAAAATCTCTAAACAACCTTGTGCAGATAAAAGGACAATTTTCTATAAAAATATAATTTACCAAAATTCACTGAAGAAATAAAAAACCTGAATCAACTAATAAGCTACACGTCAGTAAAATCAGCAGCCAAAATCTCCACACCCCAAAACCTCCCCCTAAAAAAGTGATAGAGTTTTACAGATGAGGTTTAACAAAACTTCAAGGAACTGATAATCCCTATGTTAAAAAAAAAAAAAAACTATTTCAGAAAACTAAAAGCAGGAAGACAACCAATTAAGCCTACCCAGTTACTATAATATATATCCAAAGAGAATAATGAGAGTAGAAGAAACAGTAGAAAGACAAAAAACATATAGGAAGAGATTGATACGTTTGACTCATTAAAATGAAAAGCTTTTCTTTTTATCAAAAGCTACCATAAACAAAGTGAAAAGTCTAGGTCCAGACTGAGAGAAGTTATTTGCGTGTATATAACAAAGGATTATGTGAAAAACTTACAAAATCAGAAAGAGAAGGACAAACTAGTAGAAAAAACAGGCAAAGTATATGTACAAGCAATTCACAAAAGAGGAGACGAGAACTGACAATAAACTTATGAAGAAATGCTCAACCTCATTAGTAATTAGAGAAATGCAAATTAAAACAATGATGGATGCCATTTCATTCCCAATTAATCTAAATCTAAAAGCCTAATAATACCCCATGTTGTGGAGAATGTTGAGAAAAAGTGAGCTCTTAAATACTGCTGGTAAACATATAAACTGGTTCCACAACTTTGGAGATCAAGATGGCAATAATTAATAAAAATAGCATGCCTGACAACCCAACAATTCTAATTCTTGGTACATAATCCAGAGAAATTCTCCAGCACATGTGCCCAAGAAAACATGCATAAGAATGATCACTGCGGCAATTTTTGTTGCAGCAGGAAAAAAAATTGGAAACAATTTAAATGTTCATTAACAGCAAATTGGATAAATAAATTGTGGTATATTCATACAAAGGACTTTTTAGAGCAGTTAAATTGAATGAATTAGAGCTGCATTTATCAACATCGATAAATCTCAAAAACATCAGGTTGAAGAAAAAATACAAAAACAAAAAAGACCAGTTGCAGAATATATATACTATATCATCAATATAAAGATGGAAAACATGCAAAACAACACTATTTAATGTTTGCATGTGTTATATATGTAGTAATTCTAATAACATAAAAATATGCATAGGAATCAAAAGGACAAATTCAAGATAGTGCTAACATTTGGGAATGAGGGAGTGTTATAAAATCAAGGAGGTGCACACAAAGGGCTTTAAACATGTATATCTTCTTAAAACAAGAATAATGATAAGGCAAAAGAATAAGAATAAGGCAAAATGTTAAGATTTGTTATGATATGAGAAGAAATGGTAAGTTTCATGGTAGACAAATGGGTGTTTGTTATATTACTTATTTGCAATCATTTTTTGTATGTGTTTGGAATATTTCATAATAAAAAATAAAAATAAAACAAGAGGCAGGAAAATAGCAATGTGAGGACTAAAAAAAAGGAGATGGGGAAACAAATGAGGTTAGAATTACTAGTAAATAAAGAGAAGGAAAAAATGTGAGAAGGTAAGGAAAGGAAGAGCAAAACAAACTATTGAAGGTGAGCAGGAAATGGACAAAAAGTCTGGCTAATATCTGAGGGAATGAAGGCATGCTGATACCATTTCATTCTCTCTTCCGCTGCTGATACCACTAACTCAATCGCTCCCCAGGAGACGGGGCTGATGGTTAAAGAATCCAGAGTTACATTGATCCCAGTAACACCACCTCTGCTCTCATTGCTCCCAACAGCTGGATCTCTATTAGTTCTTGGGGAAGGCGGGGCGCAAGCTTTGCTTACCTACGCAGACTTCAGGTTGGTACTTTCTATGATCCTGAAATTTTAAATGAAGGACATCTCTTAGCACTCCTAAAGATAGAGCTTTTTCCTACGGTAGTAAATCACTGCCTAAGCAATGTCAATTTCAGGAAACTATTGACTATTTAACTCCAGGAAGTAAAGCAATTTTTACTTTTAGGAGAAATTACTGTACATTTTGTTCACAGTATAAAGTAAACTTCCATCTTTAGGCCCAAACATTTCCGTCTCTGGCTTTCGCTCTCCCCATTCAGGCACTGGAAGTGTGATGCTGTCCTCACCTCTTCATTCTAGCAGTTATAGAGTCCCATCAATTTGCTCCTTCTCATATTGTACATGTGTTCCTACCTCTTGTCTGGGCAGTTGTAACAATCTAATTCGTCTCCATACCTGGGGCTGCTCCCCCTTGAAGCCATGCTCTACACCATCATCTGATGAATTTTGTTATAGCCTAGCTCTGATCTTACTACACTTTTCCTCAAAAAAAATTAATGGTACAACAATGTCTAAAAACAGAGCTCAGATTCTCCACTCCAGCTTTCAAAGACCACTATGATCTGTTCCCAAGTTGCTCCACTTGGCTTATTCTACCATAACTTATGCACTCATCCTGTGCCCCAGTTAAATGGTCATTCTTAATCATTCCCTACCATCTTCCACCTCTGAACATTTACTGTACTTAGACAGTTCCCTCTACTTTCTCTTTCCTGATCTCCACCTGGGGAAGTCCAATCCAGCCTTCAAGATCCTGCTTAAATGCAGTCTACTCCATAGAGGCTTACCTAAAGCAAGCTCACCCCTCCTCAGCATTACTCTGCCAGATTATAAATCACAAAAGGGCAGAGTATCATTTCCTGTTCATTGCTATGTTTTCTGTCATGCTTAGCATGGTACCATACATATAATAGGTCCTCGTGGATACTTAAATAAATATGTGTAAACATACACTACTTAAAATCACATGCCACCATTCATCTGTCAGTTTATCGTACTGTGGTGTCATACAGGAAGGAAGGCACTCAAAATACGACTGGGGAAGAGCTGCCTTCTCAAAGTAGAGTCCACCTTAATGACTCGGATGGAGTAAAGCTTTCCAGACCTTCATTTGCTGATGCAGCATGACTCAAAATGAGAAGAAACAACTGCAAACATCCATTAGTAATCAGAATGTGGAATATATGAAGTATGAATCCAGGAAAATTGAAAGTTGCCAAAAATGAAATGGAACACTTGAATATCAATATCATAGGCATTAGAGAGCTGAAATGGACTGGTATTGGCCATTTTGAATCAGACAACCATATGGTCTACTATGCTGGGGATGACAAATTTAAGAGGAATGGCATCACAGTCATTATCAAAAAGAACACTTCAAGATCTCTCCTGAAGTACAACACAGTCAGTGATAAGATCATATCCACATGCCTACAAGGAAAACCAGTTAATACACTATTATTCAAATATACACACCAACCACTAACACCAAAGATGAGGAAATTGAAGATTTTTACCAACTTCTGCAGTCTGAAATTGATCAAACATGCAATCAAGATGCATTGATAATTACTGGTGATTGGAATGTGAAAGTTGGAAACAAAGAATAAGAACTGGCACTTGGAAAATACGTCCTTGGTGATAGAAATGATACCAGAGATAGCATGAAAGCATTCTGCAAGACCAATGACTTATTCATTGGAAATAGCTTTTTCAACAACATAAACAGAAACTATACACAGGGACCTCGCTGAAAGGAATACATAGGAATCAAATCGATTACCTCTGTGGAAAGAGATGATGGAGAAGCTCAATATCATCAGTCAGAAGAAGGCCAGAGGCCAACTGTGGAACAGACAACAAATTGCTTGTGTGCAAGTTCAATTTGAAGCTGAAGAAAATTAAAACAAGTCCATGAGAGCTAAAATATGACCTTGAATATATCCCACCTGAATTCAGAGACCATCTCAATAACAGATTTGACACACTGAACACTAATGACCGAAGACTAGACGAGTTGTGGGATGGCATCAAGGACATCATACATGAAGGAAACAACAGGTCATTAAAAAGACAGAAAAGGAAAAAAAAAAAAGATGAAAATGTGTGTCAGAAGAGACTTTGAAACTTGCTCTTGAGCATAGAGTAGCTAAAGCAAAGGAAGAAATGATGAAGTTAAAGAGCTGAACAGGAGATTTCAAAGGGCGGCTCGAGAAGACAAAGTAAAGTATTATAATAAAATGTGCAAAGACCTGGAGTTGGAAAACCAAAAGAGAAGAACATGCTTGGCATTTCTCAAGCTGAAAGAACTGAAGAAAAAATTCAAGCACCGAGTTGCAATAGTGAAGGGGTCTCTGGGCAAAATATTGAACGATGCAGGACCATCAAAAGAAGATGGAAGGAATACACAGAGTCACTGTACTAAAAAGAATTGGTCAGTATTCAACCATTTCAAGAGGTAGCATATGTTCAAGAACCAATGGGACTGAAGGAAGAAGTCCAAGCTGTACTGAAGGCATTGGTGAAATACAAGACTCCAGGAACTGACGAAATACCAATTGAGATGTTTCAACAAATGGATGCAATGTAGAAGTGCCCACTTGTCTATGACAAGAAATTTGAAAATGGCTGGCCAACTGACTGGAAAAGATCCGTATTAGTGCCCATTTCAAAGAAAAGTGATCCAACAGAGTGTGGAAATTATCAAACAATATCATTAATATCACATGCAAGTAAAATTTTGCTAAAAATAATTCAAAAATGGTTGCAGTAGTACATCAACAGGGAACTGCCAGAAAATAAGCTGGATTCAGAAGATGTGGAATAAGAGATATCACTGCTAATGTCAGATGGATCTTGGCTGAAAGCAGAGAATACCAGAAAGATGTTTACCTGTATATTATTGACTATGCTAAGGCATTTGACTGTGTGGATCATAGCAAATTATGGATAACATTTCAAAGAAAAGGAATTCCACAACACTTAATTGTGTTCATGAGGAACCTGTACATAGACCAAGATGTAGTCATTCGAATAGAACAAGGGCATACTGCATGGTTTAAAATCAGGAAAGGTGTGTATCAGGGTTGTATCATTTCACCATATTTATTCAATCTGTATGCTGAGCAAATAATCTGAGAAGCTGGACTATATGAAGAAGAACATGGAATCAGGATTGGAAGAAGACTCGTTTAGAACCTGTGGTATCAGATGACACGGCTTGCTGACTGGAAGCACTTACTGATGAACATCAAAGACTACAGCCTTCAGTTGCGAGGAGATCGGAGCTCTTATGCACTGCTGGTGGAAACACAAAATGATACAGCCATTCGGGAAATGATATGGCGCTTCCTTAGAAAGCTAGAAATAGAAATACCATATGATCCAGCAATCCCACTCCTAGGAATATACCCTACAGCAATAAGAGCCGTCACATGAATAGACATATGCACACCCATGTTCATTGCAGCGTTGTTTACAATACCAAAAAATGGAAACAACCTAGATGCTCATCAACAGATGAACGGATAAACAAACTATGGTACATACACAGAATGGAGTATTATGCAACAATAAAGAACAATGATGAATCTGTGAAGCATCTCATAACATGGATGAAACTGGAGGACATAATGCTGAGTGAAATAAGTCAATCATGTAAGAACAAATATTGTATGAGACCTCTACCGTAAAAACTCATGAAAAAGTTTACACACAAAAAGAAACAATCTTTGTTGGTTACAAGGGATGGGAGGGGTGGGGAGGAATACTAAATAGACAATAGGTAAGTGGTAACTTTGGTGAAGGGTAAGATAGTAGGCAATACTGGAGAAGCCAGCACAACTTGTACAAGGAAAGGTCATGGAAGCTCCATAGACACATCCAAACTCCCTGAGGGACTGAATTGCTGGGCGGAGGGCTGGGGGGACCATGGTCTCGGGGAACATCTAGCTCAATTGGCATAACACAGTTTATAAAGACAATGCTGTATACTCTACCTTGGTAAGTAGCATCTGAGGTCTTAAAAGCCTGTGAGCAGCCATCTAAGATACTCCACTGGTCTCACGCCTTCAGGAGCAAGGGAGAATGAAGAAAACAAGATACAGGGAAAAGATTATTCCGAAGGACTAATGGACCACAACTACCACGGCCTCCACCAGACTGAGTCCAGTACAACTAGATGGTGCCTGGCTACCACCACTGACTGCTGTGACCAGGATCACAACAGAGGGTACTGAACAGAGCTGGAGAAAAATGTAGAACAAAATTCTAACTCATAAAAAAAGACCAGACTTACTGGCCTGACAGAGACTGGAGAAACCTGAGAGTATGGCCCCCGGACTCCCTTTTAGCTCAGTAATGAAATCACTCCCGAGGTTCACCCTACAGCCAAAGATTAGATAGCCCCATAGAACAAAATGAGACTAATGGGGCACAACAGCCCAGAGACAAGGACTAGAAGGCAGGAGGGGACAGAAAATCCTGTAATAGTGAACCCAAGGTTGAGAAGGGACAGTGTTGACATGTCGTGGGGTTGTTAACCCTTGTTGTAAAACAATATGTGTACTAACAGTTTAATGAGAAACTATTTGTTCTGTAAACCTTCGTCTAAAGAACAATAAAAATTTTTTTAAAAAAAAAGAAAGAAAGAAAGTGACATATTGCATTGGGCAAGTCTGCTGCAAAAGACGTCTTTAAAGTGTTAAAAAGCCAAGACGTCACTTTGAGGACTAAGGTGCACCTGACCCAAGCCATGGTATTTCCACTTGCCTCATATGCATGTGAAAGCTGGACCACAAATAATGAAGATCAAAGAAGAATTGATGCCTTTGAATTATGGCATTGGCGAACAATATTGAATATACCACGGTCTGCCTGAAGAACAAACAAATCTGTCTTGGAAGAAGTACAGCCAGAATGCTCCTTAAAAGCAAGGATGGTGAGACTTTGTCTCATGTACTTTGGACATGTTATCAGGAGGAACCAGTCCCTGGAGAAGGACACCATGGTTGGTAAAGTAGAGGGTCAGTGAAAAAGATGAAGGCCCTCAGCGAGATCAATTGACACAGTGGCTGCAACAATGGGCTAAACATAGCAATGATTGTGAGGATGGGGCAGGTCCAGGCTGTGTTTCATTCTGTTGTACACAGGGTCACTACGAGTCAGAACCAACTCAACGGCATCTAACAACAACAACAAATATCACATGTACAGTCAGGCGTCGCCTAACATCCGCTGGGGCAAGGTCCAACCACATACATATATGTCCATTGTCATGGATCGAATTGTGTCTCCAAAAAATATCTGTCAGCTTGGGTGGGTCATGATTCCCAGTGTTGTATGACTGTGTAATCTGATGTGATTTCCTTATGTGTTGTAAACTCTATCACTATGATGAGATTATATGGGATCTCCTTATGTGTTGTAAATTCTATCACTGTGATGAGGTTATACTGATGAGGTTTACAAGATTAGATAGTGTCTTAATCCAATCTCTTTTGAGATATAAAAGAGAGAAGTAAGAAGAGACTCATGGGAACCTCATACCACCAAGAAAGTAGTGCCGGGAGCAGAGTGTGTCCTTTGGACCTGAGGTTCCTGTGCAGAGAAGCTCCCAGACCAAGGGAAGACTGATGTATCACAAGGACCTTTCTCCAGAGCTGACAGAGAAAGCCTTCTCCTGGAGCTGACGCCCTGAATTTGGACTTGTAGCCTACTGGACTGTGAGAGAATAAACTTCTCTTTGTTAAAACCATTCGCTTGTGGTATTTCTGTCAGAGCAGCACTAGATGACTAAGACATCTGTGGTCCCATAAGGTTATACAGCATGGGGAGAAGGAGGAGTTGTGGCCCCCACCCCCCACAGGACTGAGGGAAGGAGAAAGGCATTGCTTAATGTCCACCACACGTTCTGGGAAATATGATATTATGTGATTTGGACATTGTGTGAACACCACATTATATACATTATATAAATGCTCGCCTCCTCCTGGCCCCTTCTCCCTCAGCTCGCCACTCAATGGGGCTCAGGCCCAGCCAGCCACCCTCTCCCCGTGCTTCCCTCCCTCCTTCTTGCCTGCTAGCCTTTCTCCTTCCTTTGCTCTTTGGGGTGGGGGGGGAGGGACGGGTGGGGAGGGGGTGCTGCCCCACAGTCTCCTCCCAGTGATGGGAGGTTGCTGGAAGGGAAGTTAACTGGCACATGACTGTATGGTGTTTGAACAATGTTTAAATCACATAACATCCTATTTCATAGAACGCATCATGGATGTTAAGTGACACGTGACTGTACTTTCATAATCATACATTTGATGTAAGCTAATTGTAACCCTGAACTTTTGTCACCTAGTAGGCTTTCAATATGTGATTGTGTAAATGGACGGATGGATGGATGGATGGATTTTCCTATTCTCATTCTATAGCTAAAGAGAATCATGTTGTTGTTAGCTGCAACAGAGTCAGCTCTGACTCTTGGCAATCTTACGTACAACAGAACGAAGCATTCCCTGGCTCCGCATTATCCTCACAATCATCAACATGTTCAAGTTCATCGTTGCAGTTACTGTGCCAATCCATCTCACCAAATGTCTCCCATGTGCTTGTTGGCCCTCATCTTCACCAAAAATGTTCTCCTCTGGTAATTGATCCCTCTTGATGATGTGTCCAAAGCAAGCGAGATGGATAATGTTCTGTTATGATCCGTAAGATTTTCATTGGCTAATTTTCGAAAACAGATTGTCAGACCTTTCTTCCTAGTCTTAGTCTGAAAGGTCCATTGAAACCTGTCCACCATGGGTGACCCTGTTGGTATTTGAAATACCAGTGGCACAGCCTCCAGCATCATAACAACACACAAGCTGCCATACTATGACAAACTGACAGATGAGGGGTGGAAGAGAAGCATATTTCTATCTTCTGAGAGCAACAGATAAGCACTGATTATATTTAATATGGTTCTAATGGGAAAATACAAATGCAAGAATCTGTCTGCATGTATATAAACTCACTACACTTTACATAGCAATAAACTCACTGCCATCAAGTCAATTCCGACTCTATAGGACAGAATAAGACTGCCCCATAGGGTTTCCAAGCCTGTAAATCTTTACAGAAGCAGACTGCAACATCTTTCTCCCTCAGAGCAGCTGGTGGGTTCCAGCCACTAACCTTGTGGTTAGCAGCTGAGCACTGCACCACCAGGGCTTTACATATAATTCCTTTGTATAATACACATCCTTCATATAATTTGAAATTCTTATACTTCTTTTAATTGTTTACTGAGCCATCTTCCCTGATTCCTTTGTCTTCCATTGACAACAGCCCTTGATGAATACTAGTCATTTGATTCTTTTTAAAAAAAAATCAC
The DNA here is from genome assembly GCA_030035585.1 of Dugong dugon. Lineage (NCBI taxonomy): Eukaryota > Metazoa > Chordata > Mammalia > Sirenia > Dugongidae > Dugong > Dugong dugon. The sequence continues at coordinate 61,444,534 of CM057466.1, forward strand.
TCAATCGTCCTCCTTGGGACTAATAGCATCTTTCTCTACAAATGATTGCTGCAGGTTATAAGGTCATATGTTCTTGAAATATTCTCTCATTTATAATTTTTAAATTAACTCAATTATTTCTAATGGTGAGTTGAGTATCTTGAACAGCAAAAAATTTGTGTTGCCCTGTGACTTAATTCGTTGTTTAAAGGAGATGGGAAAGCTTGTGCAAGGGGAAATTGATCATTAAATCAACACATCCTCTGTGCCCTTTCCAAGACCTGCTCCCAGAGGAGTCCACTCCAGGCCAGGACTGCCAGGGCCTCCAGCACCCTTTTGCTTCTGCACATCTAACTGAGAAAATAACCACACAAAAATGGAACTCAATTTTTTAAAATGTCAATCAGCTGATATTACCTCCAACGTAATATTTTCACTCACACAGCATTAAAAATATATATGCATTAAACCTTCCGTCAGGTAGAAGAAAGCCTAACAAAGTTTCACTCTATTTCAATAAGAGTGAGTCAATTTAGGGGCCTTTGTTGTGTCTAGAGGCAAGATTTTTCTCTTGGGTTATCACAATACTGGGGGTGTCAATCAAAGAGCCACACTCAGAGGGTCGAGAGAATATCAGATGAGATCCATCACAAGGCTGAATTTTGGCCTGTATTTGCAAATGATTTCCTCAGCTGGGTCATCAATCACAGAGTCGTATGCATGGAGGGGATACTTCATTATTGTTCTATGGGGCTCCAATTACATGGGACATGACAAACAGCTATCAAGTTGACAACTTATCCAAGTACTCAGCAATTACCACAACCCGTGGCCATGAGAGTAACGTGGGCCTCTCTTTCCTTCTCAGGTGAAGGCTGACTGGAATGAAATATTTACCTCAAACAGCCTTCTGAGTGTCGTGTTCACTGCCAAGAAGGGTTTCCTCACCACACAGTAACAGGCCCCTGATTCAACATCTCATGTAAAACCATCATGTTTTAATATTGATTTTAAATTCCTCTACTCATGCAGATAGTTTGAGACTAATGGAACGATTCCCCATGTGAAAAGGATAATTATATGTTTTTATTCTCTCCCAGAGCTCCCAAGAAGCCTTAAGCATTGCATCAAATTTTAGGCCTCAGCCAAGAAGATAACCAAGTTTAAGTACAGTACTCAGTAGAAGTACAAATCATCAACTTGATTTCCATATTTATGCAGAAGTGTCTAGTCTCTCACACGCCAAGGGAGCTGGGGCACTACACTGGAATGATAGGTGCTTTCAGATCTTCAGGGAGAGCAGCATAGTGGCATTTAAGCTGCCTTTGATTGACTAAGGTGATTTGATTTCCACTCACAAGAGCTGTTAGGAAAATTGGATGGTATTTATAATTCTAATTTGTTTTACTCTGTGACTCTAGGAAACATCATCATGGTAAATATATTGAAATGTCAGGGTTATCACTTTCCACACACAGTTTATCTCGTTTTTCCCGCACTGAACAAACGCTGGCAGCTTAGCCTGCTGAGCCCACGCTTATGTGAACCGGTGATCCAGGCAGCCTTCGGCAGTTCCGAGGGGCCATTTGGTGCGCTCAGGCTTGCACGGCGAAGACTTCCCCGGGCCAGCCTCCAAGTTCGGGGTAGTAGGAGCCTTTTCAGCGCTGCCGGGTCCGGTGTCACCCGGCAGCAGCAGGCTGCTTCCTAAGAAAGCTGGCTCCTCTCGCTGCTCCAGAAGGGAAACTTGAATACTGATTTGGCAGCTTTGTAGCCCCCTTCTCTCTCTCCCCAAGGCTGAAGAAACTTTGCGAAAGTGCTAAGAGCACTGGTTTAGAATCTTCGTCCAGAACGACTTTGAGGAAAGCTGCCTTGAAAGTTGGGACTGAGTTCTTGGGCTGGCTCCGCCAAGGAGCCAGATGCTCTTTTCCTGAGTGGTAAATGCATAAGGGGAACAAGGACTCCAAGGACAGTGTCCAAGGGATGACAGCGCTAATGCACCGTAGAACGTAATGCTCTGTATGTATCCAAATCCGTGTTCCGTGCAACACAGGGACCAGTTTCAGGAGCATCCGTTTTTTTCCTATCACTAGTAAGCCTGGCCAGATGACATAATGGCAGTATCCCTTTTATAAAATGCGTCATCGCTGGCTCTGTTAGGGATTCATATTACATTCCTGTGAGATGTCTATCTTCCAAATGAAGACAGTGGGCGGATGGGAGGAGGTTGCTGAAACCGACAAAGGCAAAAAAGTGAGCCAGCGTCCCACGATGCTTCCCCTCTTCAGAAAGTTTAGGGCCTCAGTGTCTGGGTCTGAAGAAATTAAGGATTGTAATACCACCCGCTGGCTGAGTTCACCTGCATTGTAAGGGGCACATTTTTAAGCATTTATTTCATTTTGCTTTTGATTTGGAGGCTTGCTGTTTTTCATTTAGTATTGTTTTGTAAGTATGTAAGACATACACATACCTCAAAATTCTACAAAGCACTGTTCCCTTCTGTCTCTATCCCTTCTTCCCGAGAGAGGTAATCATTTTTTTTAGTTTTGGTTTATCCTTCCTTTATTTAAGTATAAGCAAATATATTTATATATTTTTATCCCACACCTTTCTTAGATAAAACATAGCTTACCATGTACACTTAGATTTTCTCACTAATCCTGGAAATGGTTCCAGAGCAGTATATGTAGATATTCTACATTCCTTTGCATAGCTGCATAGTACTCCATTGTGTAATCGTACCATAGTTTATCCATCTAAACTCATGTTGATAACCCGTTGGTTATTTCTAGACTCTTAAAATTACAGGTAGTACTGCAGTAAATATCCTTGTGTATCCGCTTTCCTATTTTTGCCAGATTCTCTTTGGTGTAGATTCCTAGATGAGTGATTGCTAGTCAGTGCATAAGGGTGTATGTAACTTAGGTAGCTGTTGCCAAATCCCCTCCACTGGGGTTAGACCACTTTGCCTTCCCACCAGCAATGTAGAGGAATGCCTGCGCCTCCCCCTAGCTCACCCAAAGGGGAGAACGATGAGACTTGGATATCAACATTTTAGATTTTGCCAATGTGGTGTCAGTGTCCCAGGGCCTGGTTATCAGAGCCAGTTCCATATTTCATGTAGAGAATGATCTGTTTTACCTTAAACGCTCACCTCAAAATGCAGCTCCATGGTGCTATTATTACCAGTCTTGAATTCCCCTTCATCAAAAGAATATCTCACTCTGGGCATAAAGGGAAGGAAAAACAACCCTCCTATGAGTTCCCATTAGTCAGACTTCCTATTTATTATACTTACAGAGTATCTGCCATAAACCTACTGTATGCTACTGAAGCATTTGGGGGCTAAGGTATGGGGCTGAGGGAAAGGACAGCTCCAGAAAACTGCCTAATATGCCAAGATACAAGCTATCATAATAGATGCCAAATAATCCCAGCCAACTGCTGCTCTATGCTCAACTCTGTTACCTGGTGCTGCCCCACCTGAAAGGAAATGAGGACGTTTTATATATGAGAGGTATAACAAAGAGCAAGAGAGAAGGAACACCAGCTATACGGTCATGAGGCTCCTCCTTCCACTGAGTAGAAGGCTGATTCAATTTTATACCACCATCAGCACCCAGCAGCACCTTGCACATAGAAATTTATCAGTAAATGTTTGTTGAGTGTATGGATCAAATTTTTTGAATACTTGTGTATGCTTATTGACATTAGAGGAGAAATGTTAAACTCCTTTTTTCTCTTAAGTTTTATGATATGGAATTTACAAAACTCTTCCAATTTGGAAAGATTTCATGCTATTAATCAAAACCTAGAGATAACAATAGCTGACTTTTGTTGAGTAGCTCACATGTGCCAGGCACACTTTTAAGCCCCTTAGTTGCGTATTTCATTCAATCCTCTAAACAACCCCATGAGGTAGATACCATTGTTTCCTCCATTTCACAGATGCGAAAAGGCACAAAAAGGTTAAATAACTTACCACACTGTGCAGTTCTTAAGCGGTGGAGTCAGGATATAGAAACAGCATTCTTTAATTTGTTTGTAAATGGACACCTGCAAAATAATTCGTTTGAGAACTGAGAGCTATTATACATAGATTGACCTTCTATTCCCAGGTGAGACCATCATGCCGTATCCAAGTCTCATTGTCCTCCCCTTGCTGCATCTGTGGAAACCCTGGTGGCGTAGTGGTTAAGAGCTATGGCTGCTAACCAAAAGGTCAGCAGTTCAAGTCCACCAGGTGCTCCTTGGAAACTCTATGGGGCAGTTCTGCTCTGTCCTACAGGGTCACTATGAGTTGGAATTGACTCGACAGCAATGGGTTTGGTGGTTTGTGGTTTTTTGTTTTTGTTTTTGTTTTGTTTTGTTTTGTTTTTGGTTTGCTGCATCAGTAGACAGCCCACCCCATAGCCATTCTCTGCAGGTCTCATTTTGAGGCTCCTTCCCAGCCTCAGGAATTTTACTTCAAATGAGTTGGTTCTTAGCATGATTTCTTTGCATCTAATTGGGCTGTTCACCACTTCCCAGAAACTTAGGCCTGGAGTATATAGTTTGAAGTTCTTTGCCATATATTAATAGAAATTCTGTTGCCCAGCCTTTCAGCTGCTTCGATGACTATGCAAAGGTTTTCCAGTATCCAGATGTCATCAATCTTCCCCATATGCCATATAACGAGAGATAAGTTGCGAGGTTCTATTGCTCAACCTCTGGTCTTGCCATTTGTTATCAATTATGGCATTTAGATAATGATGGTAAAATGATCATGAAGCTGGATGTGACATCTGTGGCTGAACTACCATTTTCAGTTTTTAAACAGCTTGTTCTGGGATATGAGGTCACGTAGGGGCCATATTCTCTTAACTGTTCCAGAAAATATGTTGAGTTTCTTTATGCTCTTTTATTTTACTTTTTTTTTTTTTTGTCAGTGAATCAATTATCAAACTAAAACCAATGCTGAAACTTACAGCTGCCTATTCATTTGTTCTGGTTCTAGAAGGAAAAAAAATCACTGTACAATTCAAGTCGGTCTAGAGAACTTTGCTGATTTTACAGAATAGTCCAAAACCTCTTGCGTGATCGTATGTTGTTATTAGCTGTATAGCTGTATATCTGATGTGATGGTTGTATATCTTTCACCTGCTTATTTAGTCCACACTCCTGTATGGATGAGATATAAAGACACTGAGATAAAGAAACGATTAATATAAAGCTTCTGCCTTGAAAAATCTCTCACTCTGACAGGAGAGACAACATAAAAATCAAAAAGTGATTGCATAATAGTTCGATGCTATTAGAGAGTAATATGCAAATCTTTTGTTTTTCTGTGATATTGGTTACCAACGTCACAACATACCAACACTCTCCCTTCTCAACCTTAGGTTCCCTATTACCAACTTTCCTGTCCCCTCCTGCCTTCTAGTCCTTGCTCCTGGGCTGCTGTGCCCCTTTAGTCTCATTTTCTTTTATGGTCCTGTCTAATCTTCAGCTGAAGGATGGACCTCAGGAGTGACTACATTTCTGAGCTAAAAGGGTGTCCAGGGGCCATACTCTCAGGTTTCTCCAGCTCTGTCCAGGACCCTCTATTGTGATCCTGGTCAGAGCAGTCAGTGGTGGTAGCCGGGCACCATCTAGTTGTACTGGACTCAGTCTGGTGGAGGCCGTGGTAGCTGTGGTCCATGAGTCCTTTGGACTAATCTTTCCCTTATTTCTTTGGTTTTCTTCATTCTCCCTTGGTCCTGATGGGGTGAGACCAGTGGAGTATCTTAGATGGCTGCTTACAAGCTTTTAAGACCCCAGACACTGCTCACCAAAGTAGAATGTAGAACATTTCCTTTATAAACTATGTTATGCCAATTGAGCTAGATGCTCCTCGAGACCATGGTCCCCACAGCCCTCTAATGTGAAAAATTTTGTCTTACCAGTGCTACCTGACTATATAATATTTTTATACTAGAAGAGGAAAAAAAACATTTTTATTACTTTAAAAAGTCTTCCAAGTTGAATACGTGCATCATGCACCAACACTGATTATTTGGGACTCCAGGAACTTGGCATCTAAAGGCCATGAGGGTAGGATTCATTCATCCTTGGCTATTTCTCAAGCCAGATAGAAATGCTTTTTCCCTTTAAAGTCCACAACTGTGAGTCCTTACCTTTTCTCCTCCTCAAGGCAAAGCAAAATAAATAAATAAATAAACACAAAGGAAAGGAAGATTTACATTATTGTTGCTAAGTACAAATGTGAATTCCTGTAACTGTGTGTTTCTGATCAGTTTGTTCATCACCTAATCACTTCTACAAGTGTACCTTGAAAGAGAGTATGGTTTCTTTCTAACCTCTGGGGTCCTCTTTCATTTGGTGAAGGTCTTGTGTGCCATGTCCTGGACAAAGTACTTAAGGGGGAGCAGAAGCTGATTCAGCATTGAAGGATAAACAGAAGCTCACCAGGAGGGACCTCTGCCATAGACCTGCAACAGAAATGTGCTTTTACTAAAGAGGCTTTAAGGTTTCTAAACTAGAAGTCCAACATAACCAGTTTGCGGATAGAGAATAAATCTAGGATGATGCCATCCATTGTGACATAGCTGGGTGTCTCATCCTCCAATACTTTCTCCAGGTCTGTGATGCACTGCTCTAGACACATTCATTTTTCAGATATTCTTAGCAAAAACTAAAATTCAGCATATACCCTGCAAGACTTAAAATATCATAATCTTTTCTCATTGTTCAAGTGAATACTCTCCGGTATAGATGTTGAGAAAAGTATGAGCTGTAGAGAGTGATTCTACAGTTGATTCATGGAAAAGCCTCAAAGAATGAAGCATTTTGATATAATTTAAGTCACAAGAGATTGGATCAACTTCTAGAGTCAGCCTCATTAAAAAGTAACTGCATGGGACTCTTATTCAACAAGTTTTTCCATCAAGATTAGTAGGATTAAACCTTTCATCAATAGCCATGTGCAGTGCAATGGATCGATTTTGTGAGGCCTTTCTTGCCAAGGTCTTGTAACTCCCACCCGTGTGACTACATGGGACTGTGCAAATGGGGTAATTGTGGCCCACCAAGGGGACTGGTCAGTTTTGCCATTGTGCTGGGCTAAAAAGAGAGCCAATTCCAGAGCAGGGAGAGGATCTCACCACCACCAAGGAAGAACAGCCAGGAGCGGAGCACATCCTTTGGACCTGGGATTCCTGCACTGAGACCCTCCTAGAACCAGGAGACAGAGAGAGAGTGTGTAACACTGAAGATGGCGAGAAGCAGTGGCAGAGAAACAATGGCAGGAGAGACTGGCAGCAGCCAGCATAGTGGGCTTCCCTGCCCATGGAGCAAGAAAGCTGAGCACCTTCGGGCCAAGGCTCACCGGTGGAATGGGGTGCCTCTGGGCACTTATTGGCAGAGCTAAAAGAGCTTTGTAACACTTGCCTGAGCATGGCAGAGGCTGAAGTACCAGAGAGAGGCATGTCTGCAGGATGACTGGAAAGAAGCTGTCCTGATGGAAGAACTGTATCCTGAGTGTTCCTGAACCTGAATTGTAACCTGTTACTTCCCTGATAAACCCCATGTCATGGTTTGAATTATGTCCCCCCAAAAATGTGTGTATCAGTTTGGCTAGGCCATGATTCCCAGTGTTGTGTGGTTGTCCTCCATTTTGTGATTGTAATTTTACATTAAAGAGGATTAGGGTGGTATTGTAACACCACCCTAACCCAGGTCACATCCGGATCCAACATAAAGGGAGTTTCCCTGAGGTGTGGCCTACACCACCTTTTATCTCTTGTAAGAGATAAAAAGAAAGGGAAGCAAGTGGAAAATTGGGATACCTCATACCACCAAGAAAGCAGTGCCAGGAGCAGAGCATGTCCTTTGGACCCAAGGTTCCTGTGCAGAGCAACTCCTAGTCTGGGGGAACATTGAGGAGAAGGCCAACAGAGAGAGAAAGGCTTCCCCTGGAGCTGACGCCCTGAATTTGGACTTCTAGCTTACCACACTGTGAGAAAGTAAATTTCTCTTTGTGAAAGCCATCTACTTGTGGTATTTCTGTTGGAGCAGCACTAGGTGACTAAGACACCCCATAATAGTGAGTATTGTCTGTGTGTTCTGTGTGACCACTGCAATGAATTATCAAACCCAGCAGAGAAGTAGAGAGTGTCATGGTAGGGACGGTTGGTTTCAGAATTGGTAAAGATGGTGGAGAAAGGATGCATGTCTGACCTCCGCCTCCTAGGAATCAGTCTTGGGCTGTTGATCTTGGTCCTCTTTCATCTTTGTGAAGTTAGAGGAGGTCAGGTGATGCTTCCCCCATGCCTTTTTTTACACAGTGTCTCCCAGTGTCACCATGGAAGATGTTTATCCAACCTTAGTTTCCTGGTCAAGTTCAAAAATACATCTCAAAATTAATCGTATTTCCTTTCTATCAGATTAGACATTGTTTATGTGTCACATATTAAATGTTATTGAACATCTAATTTCTCTTCAGTTACAAGAAGGAATCCAAACATATTTTTATATTCCAAAAAAAAATATGAGATGCTTCTACAAATAGCTGCTCTCATCTCTATTTTAATTCAAATTAGGATCATACTCCCATTATTATGAATTCAAAATGCACAGTTGAATGTATTTTAATTTTATTTTATTTTATATAATTCCCATCAGAGATTGGAGTGTGGGACTTCCGGACAACATGGCGCTATAGGCAGAAGCGCCATGCCATCCCTCCACAGCAAAGATCCAAAAAACTAAGCCAAACAGAGAAAACGGCAATCCTGAAACCCTAAGCATCAAATGAAGAGATAAAGAACTCAGCGAAGCACCAAATGGAATAAAAAACTGACAGAGAACAGAGAGTGAGGAGAGATACATGCAGAGGTCCCCGATCAGCTAATGCAGCACTGATCTGCCATCTTGGACTCCTATCAGAGACCAGAGAACAGGGGGTATGAGAAAGCAGCTTCACAGAGCTTCCAGCAGGAGACAGAACAAACGGTAACCAGTGATATAGGCTTTCCCACCCCCACCCTTCTTCACCCGCACTCAGCCTCCTCTGCTTCCTGCAGCCACAGTTTCTTGGCTGGGAAGCATTGGCTTCACCCCGGTGTCACTTGGATTCTACCTGCCCGCACTGGCCAGCTCCCTAAGTGCCATTTGTTGGCTGCTGGTGTTGCTTTTTTCTGCTCTTTAGATTTCTTCCTCACCTCTCACCACCTCCCCCTCCTTTCTCTCAAGTACCTGGCTCAGTGCACCATCTTTGCTTCTTCCTGAAAGGCTGTGAAACACCGCTCAAATGTGAGACTGCTTCCCGGCCAGTGCTGCCAAACTGGTGGGATCCCAGGGCTGTTTGTTTTGTTTTGAATTGTTTGTTTGTTTGTTTTATTTTTCTTTTCTCGAACTGGGAATCTGTTCTAGCCGGGCAATACCGCGCAGCTTAGGACCTACCCCTTCTGTTTGCGCAGACACGCAGAGGGATCCCTGAGGACATTTCTTTTTTCTTGTTTTTTGCGGGGGGTTTCTTGTTCTTTTTTTGTTTGTTTGTTTTGTTTTCTGTTTCCTCTTCTCCCTTTTTGTCTTTCTTCATTACTCAGTTTCTCATTTCTCTATACTTTCCTTCTCTTCCTGTCCCCTGAATACCTGGTGCTGAGTGATACCTCTACACCTTCTAGCAAGGCTGTACTTCACGGCCTGGGAGCAACTTCCCCAGACCTCATAGCTGCACCAGTGGGATCCCTGGGAGCTTTGCTTTTCTTTTTTCTTTCTAATTTGTATTTATTCATTTTTTTCTTTTCTTTTTTTCTTCTTCTTCTCCTTTTTGTTTTTCTCCATTTCATAGTCTCTCATGTCTCCACTCCAACAGCAAGCTCCCCTAGCACTCTTTTTGTTTGTTTGTATGTTTTTGGCTCCTGTTCCTCTCTCCTCTCTCCCATACCCATCTTAGCTCCACACATCACAATCTCCCCCCTCCATCCTGCCTACCTGCACTATATGCTGAACATCACACCACCAAGCAGCCCAGGCATGGCCTACCAGAACCTGCCCTGCACTGATATATAATTCCCATCAGACTACAAAATTCTAATGGATCCATAACTATAAAACCCCAATCTGTGGAGTCCCCTGACCTTGTAACCTCCAGCCACACTGAGAGTGTTATTAAATTCTGTTAACATGTATAAAGATATACCCAATTGAAAAATTTTTTTGGCTACATTTTCATTCATTCTACTTATCAAGAGATGTTTATAGAATACCTATTGGTGTCAGGCACATGCTAGGCACTAGGACAAATAAGACATAGTCACTGACCTTGAAGAACTCCTGTTCTATAGCATGAGACCAAAAAAAAACCAGTTGCCATAGAGTCGATTCCAACTCATGGTAACCCAATGTGTGTCAGAGTAGAACTCTGCTCCATAAGGTTTTCAATAGATGATTCTTTGGTAGTAGATTGCCAAATCTGGGCAGACTCAAACCTCCAACCTTCTGGTTAGCAGCTGAGCACATTAACCATTTGCACCACCCAGGGACTCCTATTGCTGGAGAAAGACATATAAATAAATAAATAAAATAAAGTAGGATTAAGGTTCTATGAGGGGCTAATAGGGATGAGAAGAATGCCTGGAGAACCAAGAAAAATGTAATAGAGGATATTAAAACTTGATCTAAGTGTGTGTGTGTGTATATATATATATATATATTTTTTTTTTAAATGTTGAAGGGTTACTGAGAAAGTGTGTTCTAGCAAAAAGCTCCAAATGTAAATGCCAAGAGGTGGGAAAAAAGTATGCCTTACATGGGAAACTGCAAGTGGTTCAATATGCTGGAGCATCAGGTTCATGAAAAGAAGAGTGGGACATGGGGTTACAAATACAGACAAAGAGCAGGTCATGATGGACGTAGAGGAGTGGCTCTCTCAGGAGAGGTTTTACATCAGATACTGCCATGATTAATTTATATTTTAGAAAGTGTTCCTGTAGCAATTGGGAGGCTAGACTGGAGGGAAGCAAGACCAGCAACACAGAGGGTAATTGGGAGCCTATGGAGTGTCCTGGCTGAGTTAACAAGGGTCTGAAGCAAGTACTAGAGAGGGGAGAAGGCACCTGAGAGATACTTAGGAAGTGGAATTGACAAGACTCAGTGACTTAGATATGGAAACAAGGAGAGAAAGAAGACATGAAGGTGATTCCCAGATTTCTCGATGGACCCTGAGCTCTTGTTTAGAGGTTCTCTGTTGGGATTTCTGTTTCTTACTATTCTTAATGGGAAAATGTTCCTGTTAATCTGGGAAGCTCATCCTTTTTAACCAAACACTTTGGAAAACAAAGTATGTCATGGATGAAAAGAAAAGTGGAGAGATAGGAGGACAGGAGTCAAAACCATGTCACCCTTACAATCAACTGGGTGAATAGGTGCTATTAATCAAGACAAAGCATACAAGAAAAGAAGTAGACTTAGGAGAGAAGGAAAATTGGCTATCATGAATTCTAATTTGGGCAACTTCAGATTGAAAGGCCTCTTTTGTATTCAGATGGGGATGTTCTCAAGGGAACCTATGGTTAAATAGATCTAGAGCTCAAAAGAGAATTCTGGGATAGAGATTTGGGAGGCATGAGAGAATGGCTGGTAGTTGAAGTTACCAACTAGACCTGACATGTACTTTGCTATTGTTTATTATTTTATCAAAATCAAATTTGTCAAATAATATTCAATCAATCAATAAGTAATAAATGAATATGTTCTATAGCAAGGACTTGAGCGAGGGGCTTGGGATGGAACTGTGAGTAAGGCAGACAGTGTTAATCATTAAGAGGTTTATATTCTAGGTGGGAAGTCAGAAGTTAAACAACTGGTAGCACAATATATTATTTAATTATAATTGGGAGAAAGGCCACCAAGAAGAGAGAACTTTTAACTGGAGAAACAGACTTAGTTCAGGGGAAGAGTAGAAGGTTTCCTGGAAGATGCTATGAAAAACTACTTTGAGGTAAGCTTTAAAAATGAATTAACTAGTCAAAAAGAGAAAAAGAGCATTCCAGGCAGAAAGAATAGCATTTGCAAGAATCCTGAGGCAGAAAGGATGATATAATACTCCAGGAATTAAAATAAAGCCAGTGCAACAAGCAGAAATGTGTGTAAATGTGCCAAGTAAGTTGAAATAGAATGTACTGTCTTTGGGCAAATATTAAGTAAATATGATCATAGTAAAGACATATGGAATCTATACCATCTGAAGTTCTAGGATCTTTGTCTAGAAATCCAAACCCCAGTTCATGAGGCAGGGGGAAAAAAGGGAAGGGGAACACAAATATGGTTTAGAGACGGAACAGACAAAAGCAAGAAGAACTTTATTGACCGCCATTGAACTCTCCACAGCTCTGCAAAGACATGTTCCTAACAAAGAAGTCAGAAATCTGCCTCAGAGATAGACTTCAAGGTCATAGTTAGATGGCAATATAAACATACTACAGAAGACTATGTTTTTATTTTCATGAGCATTTAACTACAACAGTATTTTCCTAGCCAGACCCAGGAGAAGGTTATGCATTTATTCTGTGTCCTTTAGCCTTATGGTTCCCCTCTGTTATCTTCAATACCTAACTTCTAGTGGGCCCTGGTTATGCAATCTATAGGCCACTACCTAAGCCATTTATACCCATAAAAACCAAGCCTGAAGCTAAGAATTTTACAATACCAACCAAAATAATTATGCATAACATCAAAAATTCCCATTTCTCTAAATTCCAGAGTATTTCGGTCTATGTTTTCTAGATAATTGATCAAGTCCTCAGCTGGTCTCTGTGCACTTAACCCATTCAAGCCAACAGTGACAACAATTATACATTTAGAAAAAGCTTACACACAGTTAAAAGTGTTCAAAACTGCTTCCTGGGTAAGGTAAACATTGGCTGGGACATTGAGTCATGCTCTAAAAGTTTTGGAAACTTCCCCAGAACTTTTCGTACCACCTAATGGTTCACCAAGGAACTCACGCTCGCATTTCCACCTTCTTATGATTTCACATTTAATGGCTACAGCTCTTGCCACACCGCACTGCAGGGCTACACTGGGGACCCACCAGGGGCCTTTAGTAGATCTGGCTTCAGCCTGTTATAGGCGCAAAAGGGAGAACCATACAGCTTAGTTCTTTCAAATCAAAACCCAAATCCAGAGCTTCTCCACAGTATCATAAAAGCAAGACCATCACATTTGTGAAAAAAAGCAAAGCATATTGTAATGGGATCATTAACATCAACCCTCAAGTATATTCACAAGTATCATGACAGCATTGTGGATACTAATTGCTATCTGAAAACCCCATTCCAGTCTAAGTGCTAGATTAGACAAGGGTGCATTCTGTCAAATGCTGTTCAGCCCCTAATTGAAAAGGTCATAAAAAATTTACTGGAAAGGGATACTGGAAGCACCATAGAGGACAAAAGTTATGTTTGAAGCCCCAGTCATTGTCAAGGACACCACATCAAGTGACAGCAACAGGGGTCTAAATGGGGAGAGGATGGATTTGAAGGAAATGATGCTTTTTTTTTACATGACTACTAAGCCCAGGGCAGCCTGACTTTGAGATCTGTCAGCCTCACGGTTAAGAAGTATTGATGGTCCCATGCACTGCCCATCTATGAAATGTACCTACGGATCCACATCTTATGAATATTTGATCCAGCTACAAATTTGAAAAAAAAAAAATCACCAGTCTCTGAATTATTTAATTGTTTTTGCCAAAGTCCTAAATTATTTTTCCTGTAATAAAATAAAATGTATTGGGTGGGAAACAAGAGACCAAAGAGGCAAATACCAATGCAAGCCCTAACAGCTGAGGTTCCAGCCGAGTTGATTTTCTTTACGACATAAGTGGTCTACTTGCCTGATAGCAGCAAAGACTTGGGTCAATACTGTCATTCCCGCCTGCCAGCACTGCAGACTTCATGCATTCTCCCTTGAATTAACTTGACCACAGGCTATTTCTTGTGGGGTATAATGAAGAAATTGGCCAACGTTCCTGCAAGAGATATAATGTTGACATGAATTCTTTAAAACACATAAACAAGCCTTGAAGACTAGAAAGGTCATGGTGAAAGAAGCACATTTCCTTCTTTTAATATTTATGGGAAGAAAAGAATTCAAATCTGGGAAGTGACTTATGAGCAGGTAGCAATAGGTTGGGGGCAGAATGTTGCATTTGACCATAAGGATCAGACAGGTGACTAATCTTCATGAAGGACTGTGGGGAGACACTGTAAGGTGCTGCACTCTGTGTGTGTGTGTGTGTGTGTGTGCGTGCATGCACACACACACTCTAAAATAGTAATACTAAAGAATTATAACCAAAGAGTTATAACTAAAAGAAGTTGTTATATGGCAAACATTCACAGAAAGATAGCAAATTAAATGCTAAAGAAAGACAGGCCAAAAAAGATTTTAAAAAAAAACAAAAACAGGTATTTCCATGTTATTTAAAGGAGATGTTGACAAAGAAAATTCTCAAAGAAATTTAAAATTCATTTTGATATCCAGAAGAATGGATGCTATGGCAGACAGACTCTAAATTGGACCCCTCCCCCCCACCATTATCGCCACCTCCTGGTATTCCTGCCCTTTTATGGTCCCTCCCATTGAATGAGGGTGGGACCTGTAACTTGCTTCTAACCAATAGAATGTGGCAGGTGATGAGAGGTACATGATTATACGTATGTGTTTACATTACTTAAGACTGTAATGCCTAGCTTGTGAGGACAGTCCCTCCCTTGCAACCATTGAGGAAGCAAGAAGCCATGTTGGGAAGAACTGTGGGGCAAGAAACTGAGGGCAGCCTCCAGCTGACAGGAAGCAAGAAACTGAGGCCCTCAGTTCAACAGCCTGCAAGGAACTGAATGCTGGAAGTTGATTCTTCCCTACTCAAGCCTCAGATGAGTCTATAGCCTTGGCTGACAACTTGATTGCACCCTTGTAAATCCCTGAACCTAGAGGACCCAGCTATGCCATGCCCAAATTCCTCACCTATAGAAACTATGAGGTAATAAGTCTATGTTGTTTGGAGCAGCTAAGTTTGTGGCAATGTTGTTACGTAGCAATAACTAACTAACACAGATGCTATTATGGATTGAATTGTATCCAAAAAAAATATGTATTGTAAATCCTATCCCCTATATCTGTGGTTATAATCCCATTTGGGAATGGGTTTTCTTTGTGATGTTAAAGAGACAAGATTAGTGTACAGTATGTCTTAAATCAATCTCTTTTGAGATATAAAAGAGATTAAACAAGCAAGCAAGAGAAGCAGAGATGGGGGAAAATAGATGGCCAAGCCACAGGAAGATCGCCCAGGAGCAGAAGCTCAGAAGAGACAAGGACCTTCCACCAGAGCTGATAGAGAGACAAAACTTTCCCCTAGAACCAGCAGCCTGAATTCTGACTTCAAGCCTCCTGAACTGTGAGGAAATAATTTGTTTGTTTGTTAGTTAAAGTCACCCACTTGTGGTATTTCTGTTATAGCAGCCATTAGATAACTAAGATAGATGCCAAAGGTGTTGACTAGATTCTTTCATTCCCAGGGGCTCCTCCTTTTTATGAAGTGGTCATCAATCACTTGTGTTACAAAGAAGTAAAGAAGAAAAGATCACAAAGAAGTCACCAAAACCAAATTGTATGTCAAGATATCATTGAGTAGAACAATGTGATACACAGAAGAAACTATAGCACTGGTGTTTACGGAATTCAATTTACTTTACATGGATGAAGCCAGACTTTCTGAAAGAATTCTAAGAATCTAGACTCTGTGGAATATGGAAGAGAATATATATTGCCAATGAATGGGAGTAGTAAGTCTATGATACATTGGGAAGAGCTTTGGAGTCTGGACTATATGAAGAAGAAAGTAGCATCAGGATTGGAGAAAGACTCATTAACAACCTGCGATATGCAGATGACACAACCTTGCTTGCTGAAAGGTCTTGAAGCACTTACTGATGAAGATCAAAGACCACAGCCTTCAGTATGGATTACACCTCAACACAAAGAAAACAAAAATCCTCACAACTGAACCAATAAGCAACATCATGATAAGTGGAGAAAATAGTGAAGTTGTCAAGGATTTCATTTTACTTGGATCCATAATCAATGCCCATGGAAGTAGCAGTCAAGAAATCAAACAACACATTGTACTGGGCAAATCTGCTGCAAAGACCACTTTCAAATGTTAAAAAACAAAACGGTCTCTTTGAGGACTAAGATACACGTGACTCAAATTGCACTGAGAACTCTTTTCAGAAACAATTGAATTCAGAAAATCCTGGGTCTCAGGACAACTGGATCTTTTGGGGACACCGTAAGCACCACTATAATAAACAGCCAAGGGGTCAAGTTATAAACGGTAATAACTCCAAGAGGGCTGTTGGGCAGGACTACAAGAGATAGCACATAGCACCAGAGAAGAAGTAAATTGCCTTTCATCTCATTCACTGAGCATCTGTCATCTCATCTCCTAAAGCAAATTAAGAAAGACAAATTAATAATGACATCACATTTTAAAACTCTGTGGCAGTATGTAACCAAGAACATAACCCTATGTGTTCTTAATGGCTGTTGTTGTATGGTGCCATCCAGTCAGTTTCAACTCATAGTGACCCTATGTCCAACAGAACAAAACACTGCCCGGTCCTGCGCCATACTAACAATCATTGTTGTGCTTGAGCCCATTGTTGCAGCCACTGTGTCAGTCATCTCTTTGAGAGTCTTCCTCTTTCTCGCTGAACCTCTACCAAGCACGATGTCCTTCTCCAGGGATTGGTCCTTCCTGATAACGTGTCCAAAATACATGAGACAAAGTTTCACCATCCTCACTTCTAAGGAGCATTCTGGCTGTCCTTCTTCCAAGACAGCTTTGTTCATTCTTCTGGCAGTCCATGGTATATTCAATATTCTTTGCCAACACCGTAATTCAAAGACATCAGTTCTTCTTCAGTCTTCCTTATTCATTGTCCAGCTTTTGCATGCATATGAGGCGATTGAAAATACCATGGCTTGGGTCAGGCGCACCTTAGTCCTCAAAGTGACATCTTTGCTTTCTAACACTTTAAAGAGGTCTTTTTCGGTACATTTACCCAATGTAATATACATCGTTTGATTTCTTGACTGTTGCTTCCATGGACATTGATTGTGGATCCAAGTAAAATGAAATCCTTGACAACTTCAATATTTTCTCCATTTATCATGATGTTGCTTATTGGTGCAGTTGTGATGATTTTTATTTTCTTTATGTTGAGGTATAATCCACACTGAAGGCTGTAGATTTGAACTTCATTAGTAAGTGCTTTAAGTGCTGTTCACTTTCAGCAAGCAAGGTTGTGTCACCTGCATATCACAGGTTTTAGTGAATCTTCCTCCAATCTTGATGTCACATTCTTCTTCATATAGTTCAGCTTCTCAGATTATTTGTTCAGCATGCAGATGAAATTTTAAGTATGGTGTTATTTCTATAGGTGGTCTATATTGATCAAATCAACACATTTCCTGACTTTAAACCCTGTATTATCCCCTCATTCTGTTTGAATGACTGCCTCTTGGTCTATGTACAGGTTCCTTATGAGCACAATTAAGTGTTCTGGGATTCCTATTCTTCACAATTTTACCCATAATTTGTTATGATCCATGCAGTTGAATGCCTTTACATAGTCACTAAAACACAGGTAAACATCTTTCTGTATTCTCTACTTACAGCCAAGATCCATCAGACATCAGCATTGGTATCCCTCATTCCAAATCCTCTTCTGAATCCAGCTTGAACTTCTGGTAGTTCCCTGTTGATGTATTGCTGCAACTGCTTTTGAATGACCTTCAGCAAAATTTTCCTTGTGTGTGATATTAACGATATTATTTGATAATTTCCACACTCTGTTGAATCATCATTCTTTGGAATGGGCACAAACATGAATCTCTTCTAGTAGGTTGGCCAGGAAGCTGTCTTCCAAATTTCTTGGCATACATGAGTCAGCACCTCCAGCACTGCATCCATTTGTTGAAACATCTCAATTGGTATTCCATCAATTCCTGGAATCTTGTTTTTTGCCATTCCCTTCAGTGCAGCTTGGACTTATTCCTTCACTACCATCGGTTCCTGATCATACGCTACCTCCTGAAATGGCTGAATGTCAACCAATTCTTTTTGGTACAATGACTCTGTTTATTCCTTCCATCTTCTTTTGATGCTTCCTGCATTGTTCAATATTTTCCCCGTAGAATCCTTCAATATTGCAGCTTGAGGCTTAAATTTTTTTTTCAACTTTTTCAGCTTGAGAAATGCTGAGCATGTTCTTCCCTTTTGGTTTTCTAACTCCAGGTCTTTGCACATTTCATTAAAATACTTTACTTTGTCTTCTGGAGCTGCCCTTTGAAATCTTCTGTTCAGCTCTTTACTCCATCATTTCTTCTGTTTGCTTTAGCTCCTGGATATTCAAGAGCAAGTTCCAGAGTCTCTTCTGTCATCCATTTTGGTCTTTTCATTTTTTCCTGTCTTTTTAATAACGTTTTGCTTTCTTTGTGTACTATGTCCTTGACATCATTTCACAACTCATCTGGTCTCCAGTCACTAGTGTTCAGTGCAGCAAATCTATTCTTGAGATAGTCTCTAAATTCAGGTGGGATATTCTCTATGTCATATTTTGGCCCTCCTGGACTTGCTCTAATTTTCTTCAGCTTCAACTTGAACTTTCATATGAGCAATTGATAGTCTGTTCCACAGTCAGCTCCTGGCCTTGTTCTGACTGATGATATGGAGCTTCTCCATTATCTCTTTCCACAAATGTGGTTAATTTGATTCCTGTGTTTTCCATCCAGTGAAGTCCGTGTGTATAGTAGCCATTTATGTTGCTGGAAAAAGGTATTTGCAATGAAGAAGTCGTTGTCCTTGCAAAATTCTATCATGCTATCTCCAGTGTCATTTTTATCACTACAGCCATATTTCCCAACTACCAATCCTTCTTCTTTGTTTCCAGCTTTCGCATTCCAATCACCAGTAATTATTACTGCATCTTGATTACATGCTTGATCAATTTCAGACTGCAGACATTGGTAAAAGTCTTCAATTTCCTTATCTTTGGCAATGGTAGTTGGTGTGTAAATTTGAATAATAGTCGTATTAACTGGTCTTCCTTGTAGAAGTATGGATATTATCCTATCACTGACAGTATTGTACTTCAGGATAGATCTCAAAATGTTCTTTTTGATGATGAATGCTATGCCATTCCTCTTCAGTTTGTCCTTCCTGACACAGTAGACCATGATTGTCTGATTCAAAATGGCTAATACCAGTCCAATTCGGCTCACTAATGACTAGGATACTGATCTTTATGCAGTCCATTTCATTTTTGACAACTTCCAATTTTCCCCGGTTCATACTTACTACTTTCCATGTTCCGATTATTAATGGATGTTTGCAGCTATTTCTTCTAATTTTGAGTCATGCCATCTCAGTAAATGAAGGTCCCGAAAGCTTTTCTCCATCCAGGTCATGAAAGTCAACTCTGCTTTTTGGAAGCAGCTCTTCCGCAGTTGTATTTTGAGTGCCTTCCAACCTAAGGGGCTCATCTTCCAGCACTATACCAGACAATGTTCCATTGCTATTCATAAGGTTTTCACTGGCCATTTTTTTCAGAAGTATAAACTATCAGGTCCTTCTTCCAAGTCTTAGTCTGGAAGCTCCGTTGAAACCTGTCGACCATGGGTGACTCTGCAGGTGTTTGAAATACCAATGGCATAACTTCCAACATCACAGCAACATACAAGCCACCATAGTACAACAAACTGACAGACACGAGGGGTCTTAAATGCTAACTCAGTACAAATCTATGTCTGTAATTCCGCAACAAAAAGAAAAGTGGACATCCATTACTTGGTTGTCTTGGTCAAGTAATAATACAAATGTAGATGATAGTAAAGGGGTTTTTTTTTTTTTTTTTGGCATATATATCATCCAAGATGACAATGAATTTTTGAGAAACTTCGTTATTTCTATAGGTGGTCTATATTGATCAAATCAACACAAAATTGCCAAATTATCATGCTACTTTGCACTCTGTAGATCTAGGATCAATAGGAAAGGTTTATCCAGGATGACAGGCATTTTGTTTCTTTGGTTTGGACTGTTTGATGAAATGACAGTTAAACTGCTGCCCTCATCCATTCAAAAAGGATATTTGTAGAGTGCCCATCACATGTAGCCACATTGATTCCATATATGGCAAGGTGTAGCCCCCTCCCTCAAAGAGACCATAGCAAGTCCCAGGCACTGTGGAGATTGCTACATCAGAGCTATGTCAGGTACTATGGCAGTCCAGACAAGGAGTACCTAGCTCAACCTGGGCAAACAGGGCTTACCAGAGGAAAGAAGGCTGGAGGTGAATCTTGAAGAAAATCTTGGCTGCTCAGCAGTTTTTCAGGCTTAAGGAGTAGCTTTTGCAAAAGCACAGTCAGGGCGGGAATTGCAAATAGTCTGGTGTGGCTGAAGTTTGTGGTCCATGAAAAGGAGTGACTCTAACTACTCTGGTGATTTTGATACAGACAGGGCCAGATATCAAGACTTCTTCCCCGTCTTTATCCTCACTGTCACTGCCTTATTTCAGGCTGTTATTGACACTCTTCTGGGGTATCACAACAACTTTCTAAGTGTTCTCCGTTCTTCCAGTCTTTCCACTTTCCAATTCATCCTCTACATTCAATAGATTTCACTTTCCAAATCCCAAGTCTGATTATGATATTCTCCAATTTTCTCTTTGCCTGTGAGATAAAATACAAACTTCTTAGGGCATCATATAAATGTTTTACATTCTGGCCCCTTGCTTTCCTACCTTGATTTCCTGCCTCTCCCACCTCATAACTTAAAATGCAGCAGCATGTAAGTACTCAACATTTCCCCACATACTACGCCCTCTCACACATCTAGCCTTTGTACAGAGAGCCTTTTCATATGGCGAGAGCTCCAATTCACCTTACAAGGTGTTCATCAGTAAAGCCTTTCCCAACATTTCTAGGAAATTACTCTACTATCTTCCCGTAGTCTTTTGCACATACCTCTACTATATCAATTTGCACATTAGATTGAGTCTCTTTTTATGTAACTTCCCCACCAGGGGGAGTAACCATATCTCAGTTATCTCTGATTTCCCATTATCCTTTCCAATTAGCCAGTACCTGGAAAACCGCAGGTGCTCAATGTATGTTGAATAAACACATGGGTGACTCTTTCCTCATATTAAAAATCAAAGCCCTCATTAGACTGTCTTTTTATTTAGACCTGTCATCTTGGTGTGTCTGAACAAGGAAATCATGTTTCATCTTTATCCTTGCATTTTTCAGCTGTTGCACACACTGCCTCACCTGTCCACTACCCCTTTATTCTAAACCACCATCTCCAAAAGCAACAAACAGACCCCCAACTCTCTGAGGACTCATAAGCACTGCTAAATGTCCTTCTAGCACACAGTTACAAACAACTTCGGTAGAAATAACTATACATATTTTAGAAATCTGAAGAAATTTGAATGTGAAAATGAAGATTACTAGTTTGAAGGCACAGCACACCATGTTATCACAAACCAAAATAGATGCCTTGAGAGAAAGGCCTAAAAGCAACGTATTCCTGCCCTGGGATAAATAATGTATATAGAGGTCCGGCAAGATGGTGCTCTAGGCAGAAGCACCACGCTGTCCCTCCACAGCAAAGATCCGAAAAACTAAGCCAAACAGAGAATCAACAATCCTGAAACCCTAGAACATCAAATGAAGAGATAAAGAGCTCAGCCAAACACCAAACAGAGTGAGAATACTTAAAGAGAATGGAGAGCAAAGAGAGATTCATGCAGAGGTCCCCTACCAGCTAATGCAGCGCGGATCCACCATCTTGGACTCCTATCGGAGACCAGCAAACAGGAGAACGGGAGAGCAGCCTCGTGGAGCACCCAGTGGGAGACAAAACAGCCGCTTAGCTTCACACATAACCATCTCCCCGCTGCATCCTGCCTATCTGCACCGTGCACTTGACATCACACCACCAAGCTGTGCAGGCATGCCCTATTGGAACCTGCCCAGCACTGACTACCAACCGTCCTGGTGGCTGCAGTGAGTGCCACAAACAACCCATCCCAGTGGCTCCTCTTCAGCTAGACCTGCCCAGCTGTACCACAAGGACGAAACAAAAAAAATCTACAATCAATAAACAAGAGAAATATCTACAGAATGCCCCCAAAACAGCAAACAGTATCAAAACATTTACAAAAACAACACAAGATGGCTCCAATAGTCATCCAAATTAAAACACCAGATAACTCCTGTGGAAGAAAATGCACTAGAAGTACCTGATAGGGAACTCAAATCACTAATACTCGGAATTTTCCAAGAACTGAGGCAAAAAGCTGACAAACATGAGGAAAAAATAGACAAATTTATGGAAAATACAGACAAAAAATTGGAAGAATTCAGGAAGATGGTGCAGGAACAAAATGCCAAAATAAATTCACAACTAGAAATTATACAAAAACAACAATTAGAAATCCAAAAGATAAACAACAAGATTTCAGAAATGGATGATGTCATAGAAGGGCTGAGAAATAGATTTGAAACCGTGGAAGACAGGATCAGTGGAACTGAAGACAAACACTTGGATACAACTCTGTTTCAGGAAAACTCAGAAAAAAGAACAAAGAAAAATGAAGAGACACTGAGAGCTATGTAGGACACAATTAAAAGCAAAAATTTATGAGTGATTGGCATCCCAGCACAGGGGGAGAAAACAGAAAACACAGAGAGGATCACTGAGGAACTACTGACAGAAAACTTTCCCAATATCATGAAAGACGAAAAGCTGGCCATCCAAGAAGCTCAACGAACCCCATATAGAAGAGATCCCAAAAGAAAATCACCAAGACATATCATATTCACACTCGCCAAAACTAAAGACAAACAAAGAATCCTGAGAGCAGCTCGTGAAAAACAAGAAGTCACATACAGAGGAGAAACAATAAGACTAAGCTCATATTATTCGGCAGAAACCATGCAGGCAAGAAGACAGTGGGATGACATATATAAAATATTGAAAGAAAAAAATTGTCAGCCAAAAATAATATATCCTGCAAAACTCATGTTCGAATTTGATGGTGAAATTAGGTCATTTCCAGATAAACAGAAATTAAGGGAATATGCAAAAGTCAAACCAAACTTACAAGAATTATTAAAGGGAGTTCTTCGACCTGAGGACAAACAGCTTCAACCCTCAGGCAGGACCTAGGACGCAGGATCGTATGAACCAGATACCATTCTAGGAAATGAACTCTCTAGGACTATCCAAAACCAAAAGAAATACAACAGGGAATCAGAGCAATCAATCAAAGGATGACAACAACATCAAAACAATGAAAGAGGGAATAAACGGCATAGGTATAGAACCTTCTAATGGAGAGGAAGGCAAGGCGATACCAAGTAAGGGTAGACTGCTTCAAACTTATAAAAGATAAGGGTAAAATTCATGGTAACCACAAAGAAAGTTAACAAACCAACTCATAAAAATAAAGACGAAAAACATAAAGTCTCAGCAAAAACAAAACCTACAAAAACAAAAGAAATGAACACAAAATCCACAAACAAAAGTAACTCAGCAAAAGAGAGTAAGAATAAACAAGAAAACTTCAGCACCACAAAAAAAATTATCTATCAATAATTACACTGAATGTAAATGGACTCAATGCACCCATAAAGAGATGGAGAGTGGCAGAATGGATAAGAAAACAGGATCCATCAATATGCTGTCTACAAGAGACACACCTTAGAAACAAAGATGTGAATCTATTAAAAATCAAAGGTTGGAAAAAAATATATCAAGCTAACAACTACCAAAAAAGAGCAGGAGTGGCAATTCTAATCTCAGATAAAATAGACTTTAAAACAAAATCTACCATAAAAGACAAAGAAGGACACTATATAATGATTAAGGGGATGATCCAGCATGAAGACATAACCATAATAAATATGTACGCACCCAATGACAGGGCTCCAAAATACATAAAAAAAACTCTAACAGCACTGAAAAGAGAAATTGACAGTTCCACAATAATAGTAGGAGACTTCAACACACCACTCTCAGTAAAGGACAGAACAACTAAGAAGAAACTCAACAAAGATACAGAAGACCTAAAGGACACAATCAGCCAACTGGACCTCATAGCCATATATAGAACAATCCATCCAACCGCTGCAAAGTACACATTCTTTTCCAATGCACATGGAACGTTCTCCAGAATAGACAACATCTTAGGCCACAGAGCAATCCTCAACAAGATCCAAAACGTTGAGATAATTCACAGTATCTTCTCTGACCACAATACCATCAAGGTAGAAATTAACACTAGAAAGAGCAAGGAAAAAAAATCAACTACATGGAAACTGAATAATACTCTGCTTACACATCAATGGGTAATATAGAAATCAGAGATGGAATCCAAAAATTCCTAGAATCAAACGAAAATGAAAACACATCATACCAAAACCTTTGGGACACAGCAAAGGCAGACCTCAGAGAACAATTTATAGCAATAGATGCACATATCAAAAAAGAAGAAAGGGACAAAATCAAAACATTAACTACAGAACTCAAACAAATAGAAAGAGAACAGGAAAAAAAGCCTACAACCACCGGAAGAAAGGAAATAGTAAAGATCAGAGCAGAAATAAATGAAATAGAGAACAGAAAAACAATAGAAAGAATCAACAAAACCAAAAGTTGGTTCTTTGAAAGAATCAACAAAATTGACAAACCACTGGCCAGACTGACAAAAGAAAAACAGCAGAGGACACAAATAACCCAAATAAGAAATGAAATGGGGGACATTACAACAGACCCAACGGAAATAAAAAGGATTATAACAGAATATTATGAAAAACTATATTCCAACAAATTTGAAAACCTAGAGGAAATGGATAAATTTCTAGAAACACACGGCCTACCCAAACTACAACAAAGTGATACTGAAAATCTGAACAGACCCATAACAGGAGAAGAGATTGAAAAGGTAATAAAAAAACTCCCAACCAAAAAAAGCCCTGGCCCAGATGGCTTCACTGGAGAATTCTACAACACATTTACAGAAGAGCTTGTACCGGTTCTACTCAAGCTATTTCAGAGCATAGAAGAGGAAGCAACACTTCCAAATTCATTCTATGAAGCCAGCATAACGCTGATACCAAAACCAGGCAGAGACATCACAAAAAAAGAAAATTACAGACCTATATCTCTCATGAATATAGATGCAAAAATTCTGAACAAAATTCTAGCCAATAGAATTCAGTATCATATCAAAAAAATAATACACCACAACCAAGTAAGATTCATACCAGGTATGCAAGGATGGTTTAACATTAGAAAATCTATCAACGTAATTCACCACATAAATAAAAGGAAAGAAAAATATCACATGATCATCTCAATTGACGCAGAAAAGGCATTTGACAAAGTCCAACACCCATTCCTGATAAAAGCTCTCAATAAAATAGGTATAAAAGGGAAATTTCTCAACATAATAAAGGGCATCTATGCAAAACCAACGGCCAACATCATTCTTAATGGAGAGAGGCTGAAAACATTCCCCTTGAAAACAGGAACAAGACAAGGATGCCCTTTATCACCACTCCTATTTAACATTGTGCTGGAAGTTCTAGCTAGAGCAATAAGGCAAGAGAAAGAAATAAAGGGCATCCAAACTGGTAATGAAGAAGTTAAACTGTCCCTGTTTGCAGATGATATGATACTATACATAGAAAACCCTAAAGACTCCACGAGAAATCTACTGGAACTAATAGAAAGATTCAGCAGAGTAGCAGCATACAAGATAAACATTCAAAAATCAGTTGGATTCCTATACACCAGTAAAGAGAATGATGAAAAGGAAATCAGGAAATCAATACCATTTTCAATAGCCCCTAAAAAGATAAAATACTTAGGAATAAATCTGACCAGGAATGTAAAAGACCTATGCAAAGAAAACTACAAAACACTGCTGCATGAAACCCAAAGGGATCTACGTAAATGGAAAAACATACCATGCTCATGGATAGGCAGACTCAACATTGTGAAAATGGCAATTCTACCCAAAGCAATTTACAAATACAATGCAATTCCGATCCAAATACCAGCAACATTCTTCAAAGAGATGGAAAAACTAATTATTAGCTTTATATGGAAAGGGAAGAAGTCCCGAATAAGTAAAGCACTACTGAAGAAGAAGAATAAAGTTGGAGGACTCACACTACCTGACTTCAGAACCTACTATACATCTACAGTAGTCAAAACAGCCTGGTACGGGTACAACAACAGATACATTGACCAATGGAACAGAATTGAGAACCCAGATGTAAATCCATCCACCTATGGTAACCTGATTTTCGACAAGGGCCCAAAGTCCATCAAATGGGGAAAAGACAGTCTTTTTAACAAATGGTGCTGGCAAAACTGGATATCCATTTGCAGAAAAATGAAACAGGACCCATACCTCACACCGTATACAAAAACTACTTCAAAATGGATCAAAGACCTGAATATAAAGCCTAAAACTATAAAGTTCATAGAAGAAAAAATAGGACCAACACTTCAGGCCTTAATACATGGCATTAACAGGATAAAAACCATAACCATCAACACACAAAACCCAACAGATAAACTAGATAACTGG
The DNA here is from genome assembly GCA_030035585.1 of Dugong dugon. Taxonomy (NCBI): domain Eukaryota; kingdom Metazoa; phylum Chordata; class Mammalia; order Sirenia; family Dugongidae; genus Dugong; species Dugong dugon. The sequence continues at coordinate 61,471,233 of CM057466.1, forward strand.
GATCTTCTAAAAATCAAACACCTATGCTCTTCAAAAGACTTCACCAAAAGAGTAAAAAGAGAACCTACAGACTGGGAAAACATTTTTGGACAGTACAAGTCAGACAAAGTTCTAATCTCCATAATCTACAAGAAAATCTAACACCTCTACAACAAAAAGACAAACAATCCTATCAAAAAATGGGCAAAGGAAATGAACACTTCACCAAAGAAGACATTCAAATGGCCAACAGACACATGAGGAAATGCTCGCGTTCACTAGCCATTAGAGAAATGCAAATTAAAATCACAATGAGATACCATCTCACCCCGGCATTACCAGCACGAATCAAAAATACTGGAAATAACAAATGTTGGAGGGGCTGCAGGGAGATGGGAACTCTTATACACTGCTGGTGGGAATGCAAAATGATACAACCATTTTGGAAAATGATATGGCACTTCCTCAGAAAGCTAGAAATAGACAAACCATTCGATCCAGCAATCCCACTCCTAGGAATATATCCTAGAGAAATAAGAGTCATCACTCGAATAGACATATGCACACCTATGTTCATGGCAGCATTGTTCACAACAGCAAAATGATGGAAACAACGTAGGTGCCCATCATCAACAGATGAATGGATAAACAAACTATGGTACATACACAAAATGGAGTATATGCAACGAGAAAGAACAACAATGAATCTGTGAAGCATCTCATAACATGGATGAAACTGGAGGACATTATGCTGAGTGAAATAAGTCAGTCACAAAAGGACAAATATTGTATGAGACCTCTATTGTAAAAACCCATGAGAAAGTTCACATGCAAAATGTAACAATCCTTGTTGGTTACCAGGGATGGGGTGGGGGGGGAATACTAAATAGGCAATAGATAAGTGGTATCTTGGGTGAAAGGTGAGACAGTACACAATACAAGGGAAACTAACACAACCTGCACAAGGAAAGGTCATGGAGGCCCCATGGACACATCCAAACTCCCCGAGGGACTGAGTTGTTGGACGGAGGGCTCTGGGGACCATGGTCTCGGGGAACATCTAGCTCAATTGGCATGACACTACTTATAAAGATAATTCTCTACATTATACCTTGGTGAGTAGTGTCTGGGGTCTTAAAAGCTTGTGAGCGGCCATCGAAGATACTCCACTGGTCTCATCCCTTCGGGAGCAAGGGAGAATGAAGAGAACAGGATACAACGAAAAGATTAGTCCAAAGGACTAATTGTCCACAGCTACCAAGACCTCCACCGGACTGAGTCCAGTACAGCTAGATGGTGCCCGGCTACCACCGCTGACTGCTCTGACCAGGATCACAACAGAGGGTTCTGGACAGAGGTGGAGAAGAATGTAGAGCATAATTCTAACTCATAAAAAAAAAGACCAGATTTACTGGCCTAAAGGAGACTGGAGAAACCTCAAGAGTATGGCCCCCAGACACCCTTTTAGTTCAGTGGTGAAGTTACCTTCGAGGTTCACTGTTCAGCCTGGGATTGGACAGCCCAGTAAAACCAAATGAGACTAACGAGGTACAGGAGTCCAGTGACAAGGGCCAGAAGGCAGAAGGGGAGTAGGAAGCTGATGATAGGGAACACAAGGTTGAGTAAGGATAGTGTTGATGTGTTGTGAGATTGTTAACATTTATTATAGGGCAACATTTGTAGTAACTGTTAAATGGGAGGCTATTTTGTCCTGTAAGCCTTCATCTTAAGTGAGAATAACAGCACAATTGGAAGAGCATAGTCAATGTCACTTAAATGTGTATGTAAAAAGTTTTGAAATGGGGTATCTTTGGCTATGTGTATTTTCACCAAAAAAAGAAAAAAAAGCTGAGAATTTATAGGGTTAAAATGTTGTGGAGTTGCTAACCAAAGTCATAAAACAGCATGTGTACTACTGTTACTTGAGAAACTGTTTGTTCTGTAAGCCTTCACCTGAAGTACAATAAAATATTAAAAAAAAAAAAAAAAAGAAAGAAAGAAAGCAGTGCTGGGAGCAGAGCGCGTCCTTTGGACCTGAGGTTCCTGCGCAGAGAAGCTCCCAGACCAAAGGAAGACTGATGACATGGACTTTCCTCCAGAGCTGATGGAGAAAGCATTCCCCTGGAGCTGATGCCTGAATTTGGAGTTGTAGCCTACTGGACTGTGAGAGAATAAATTTCTCTTTATAAAGCCATCCACTTGTGGTATTTATGTTGGAGCAGCACTAGATGACTGAGACAGTACTCAATAAATATTTGTGAATAAAATTATGAATATCTTATCCATGCTGGATAGATGGGAGGAAACTATTTATTTGCTGAACGACTGAATGGATAGATGAAGGACTTCTTTATGTAGAGATAAAAATAAAGCAGCAGTCAGAACTAGATCAGACACGTTAACAATGGGGATTTTAGGGTCTAAACTTTGACTCTGGAAATAAAAGAACCCTGACAAATTAGTCAGTGAGGCATACTTCCCCATGAATTTTGCTTTTCCTCTCTCAGGCTTCCTTGCAAACCAGTGGTCCTTTAAAATTCACTATTGAACAACTGTCAATGTCTCAAACAAGTGCATCTAAATCCCTGTGACGGAATTTAGAGTGAATTTGTATCTGGCATCAGAAAATAAAATGGAGGAGGCTGTTAATCAAAAAAATAATAATAATAATGTATATAGACAGGAAAATCATGACGAGTCTTTACTCTGCTGTTCCCCAGGAGGAGGAGAAAGAGACACTAGTTCATTCTGTGGCGACGCAGCGAGCAGAGATCATGCTGGAGCCTACTTTTCATTCCTGGCCCATAATCCTTCTATTGTCAAAAAGGAGCATATGTTAGTGGGGAGCATTTACATGCAATTCCTGTCATAAAATTTAATTCTGAAGTTCAAGTCTTACAATTACAGCTCCTTCCTAGACTATGGAAAAATAGTTTGAAGCATTTGATGGTCCAAAATATAGAATTGCTTCTGTAAAAGGTAGAATCAATATTGTGCTATATATATAGATATATAATATGGAGCCCTGGTGGCACAGTGGTTAAAAGCTCAGCTGCTAACCAAAAGGTTGATAGTTCGAATCCACCAGCTGCTCCTTGAAAACCCTGTGGGGCAGTTCTAGTCTGTCCTATAGGATCGCTATGAGTCGGAATCAACTTGATGGCGACAGGTTTGTGGGTTTTTTAATTTTTTTTGGTATATAATATGCACTATATAGATATGAAATTAATGTACTATTTGAAGATAATCAGCCTCTCCACAAAATCCATGGTCATAGATTTAGTGCTGTTGCTGTTTAATTAGCCAAATATGAATTTTATGTATATATATATATACTTAAATAAGTGTATATGCATATTAAAGGGGTTTTTTCGTTTTCATTGTGAAGCAAATCATTTGATGTGGCTTTGCATAGAGCTCTAATACACATCAAAAAGCAATCAACAAACTCTTTGAGTACATCAAGCAGGGTAATTTAGATGGTTTTTAATCATGGTTGTGAAAATACAATTAGGTGGTTTCATGTTTGTTGTTGAGTATGTGTAGGGGAAAGTGATTCTGCAAATAGAAAACATGAGCAATATTGCACAGAAACCACAAGAGAACCGTGTGCAGGAGGCACAGAGAAAAGATGGGGAGAGAGAGAGGAGCCACTGGCCCTTTCCTTCCACACATCAGCAGCTCTCATATCTAAACAGAATATCCCACCTTTCAAGATGCCAACAGAAATCTTATTTAATAAATTGATTACATAGGAGTAGGTTTGAAAAATGCTTCTGTTTAATGTCATCATAAACTTTAGCTGTTGCCTGCAATTTAAAACAAATCCTCCCTGCCACAGCCACCACAGAAAAAGAAGGGAAGCTCCTTGGAGATCCAGCAGCTCGTGCGTCATTAGTGGCCACTGGGAGTTGGTACAGTCATGGACCTCCCAGCAAAATGACTGTGTACTTGTGGCCTTCTCTAATCCATTTGAAATCAACCTGATATTTATCTGTCTCCAATCACCCACTTTAGAAGTCAGAAGGAACTGTAAGTTCTCACTCAGGAAGATGAATCATAACATGCAAATGCTCCCTCACACTGGGCTATCCAAGGGACTCCATTCCCCTGTCCCAAGGGCTCTCTCTCTCTCCCCAGAGTTCCCTGGTGGACTTTCCAAGCCACATTTTATTTTTCCCCCTGAGCAGTCAGAGTTGATTACTAGGCCCATTAGAAAAAATCCATCCTTCCTAGTCCATCTCAGAAATCATGTACAGGAGCCCCAGGTTCTGCTTGGAAGTAATTTGGTCACCAGCGAGCTGGCCCCTTTTGTTGTGAAATTCAAAGAGACCCAGCACCATGACTTTAACGAAGCCACAATTAGAGTGGCTTTCTTCCAGCACCACGTGTACTTGGTTTTACCATAGGAAATACAAAGTTGCTGTCTGTGCACACAATTTTAGCATTTCTGGTTTTTATGCCATCTTACTTACAAGAAGCTCCCAGCTGTTATAATTTGTCTCATCCATTGCTGTCTTGTAGAACCAGCCTTTGTTCCTTTTTTCAGTGCCGGGGACTTGCTGGGTTTCACCTGATGTGATTTGTCCAGGCATTAATAATGCATCTTCAAGATGCAAGATGCATGAATTCCTTTAGTAACAGATCTGCTGGCAGAGCGCTGTATTGTATTGTACAGCTTTGCTGCAAGAGGGGGAGGCAAGGGGACAAAGGGAAGGTCATCAGCCTCAGCAGCGAGGGGTATTGGTTATTTCAGAAGGTCATTATCGACCAGCTCATGGTAAGGACCTGCTGACGATAATGAATATTAGACTAGGAATTCCTTTCAAAAAAATATAAAAAAAGCTCTTGCCAAATCTGCAACTTGTCCCTGTAGATGAAAGTGGTTGCACACGCAGAATGACAGTCAGGTCAGGAAGTCCAGGGTGTCTGGCTATTCTCATTTCTTACTTGGTGCACATCAAGGGAGATTTCCTGTGTGCAGGTCCTGATTCTCCCTTTGGACCTTGGGGTCACACTCCAGCTACCTTCTCCGTGGCCTTGATGTGATTGTTGCTATTGTTACTCATATGAATTTTTTATCATCTTACACTTGTGAAGAGCTTGTATTTTCAAGCTGCTTTATAATCATTAATAAGTTATTTCTCACAATTATCCTGAAAAGTAGGACAAGGTTCTTTTCTCCATGTGACAGTTAAGGGAAAAGAAGTGTCGATGAGTTACGATGTGAGAACGTCAATGGGGCGTGTGTATTACAAAGCTGGACTAAGGACACATTTAGAGGGACACCCTATCTCCTAAACTGAATAGCTACCTCTAGAAGGGCGATGTGAACAATTTTGGGCAGAATGAAAGCCCCAATTAGAAATAGTCAGCTATTTACTGGACACTGTCACAAACTCTGCAGGAGAATAATCCTGCTTCAGCCGATGGGGTTTTGAACTCAAGGCTAGCAATACCACCTGACTCCAATAGCCTGGGTTTTCCTCAGAAACAATGAGTTTACTTTGTAATGTTGAAATCAAGAAGTTCAGCCATGAGAACAGTTGTTTGTGCCGATGATTGTTTAACTTCAAGTTTCTGTGAGGACTCCTTACAGGGTTTGTCAATATAAAACAAAACCACACTCTCCATAGGGTCATTATAGTGGGTTCACCTACCTCCTACCAGCATTCTCACCACCCCCCACCCTTCAAAAAAAAAATCTCATTTAATCAATAACATTTGCTTCCAGGGCAGCTCTCCTTTACTGCTGTTCCATCTCTGTCTGGGTTACCATAGCAACTATTCTCAGAGCAGTGTGATACCCAGTTTATACATTTCAGCCCCATCACATGACTGACTACCTGCTTCCACTTTAATCATTGCTGGAGGGAACACTCAAAAAGTGGCTGCTTCCTGCTTCCTGTTGCAGTCCACCAAACTGCCATCATGCTTTACATTTCCTCCCTCAACCTAGAAAACGTGTTAATTATGTGAGGAAGAGAAAAGCCTCCAGTGGTGAGTAGAGGACCCAAACTGCTAGAATTAGCACAGCCTCCCAGCCCCTCACAGCCAAATTCTTCTTTTTCCCTGTAGAGATGCTCTCAGACTCAGCAGGCCCCCTATTTTAAGATCTTAACTGTAGAGAAAACGATCTTGTTGACCTCACCCTAGCCTGAGATCCACCTTCCAGGGGCCCTGTGACCTGTGTACACTCCAATCTCCATTCAGGTAGCCATTTTGTAGGCCCCCCCGCAAGCAAGGCCTGGTACTTGGAACTCTCAGGAGCCTCCCTTGCTGCAGCTTTGAGGGGTCCGTTTAAATCACATTATAAACCTAATGAAACACAGCTAATGAAGCACAGATGTCCTATCAGATTTGGAGCTCTGACTCCCTTTAAAAGCCCAGTAAAAATAAATGAAAGAAACCTTGTATCCCTGGAAATGGGCAGCTCACATGTTAATTCTTCCCCCTCACCCATTTATGAGTTCATTACCATTTCTAATTCCAGGGCTTTTGAAAGCATTTGTGGCTTCTGGGTCAGTCATCTCCTGGAAATTCGTGACTGGGTTGGGTTGGGCTTGAAGGTCCTTGGCTTTGCCTCTTTGTTTGGAGATATGGGAAAGTGAAATAGGTATATACTGCTTATCAGTAGCACAAGTTTGTCCCATTTTGAGGTGCTGAGATGAATCTAGAGTCTCAGATCCTCCCGGAACCTGGAAGTAGGTCTTTCATCACTGAACTTCCGTGTCTGTTGAGGATACCAGTAAAACCAGTTGCCATTGAATCAAATCCAGCTCCTGACAACCCCATGTATATCAGAATAGAACTCTGTTCCATAGGGTTTTCAATGGCTTATTTTTTAGAAGTAAATTTCCAGGCCTTTCTTCCGAGGCACCTCTGGGAGGACTTGAACCTCCAACCTTTCAGTTAGCAGGTGAGCACGTTAACCATTTGCACCACCCAGGGACTACATGAATTTGGATCAGGAGTGACTTGTTAACAAAAAGCTCTTCTATCAGTGTCTATTATGGCCAGCAATCATTCTCCTTTAGATTAAGACCTTGATGTTCTTTCATAAAATGGAGAAGGTTTCAGCTATTATTACAGTAGCTATTACTTGGCAAGCAATCATGAATCATGAAGGAAAGTGACAAAAGAGGGTTGAATTTTGTCTGGAAGTAAAGTTAGTCTGCATCCAGAGATTGAGACACTCCCTGGAATAACAGGTTTTGGCAAGGCACTTAGCGAGAGCTGGGAAGCACCATGAAGGCATTGGCTGCCCAGTGATGGGGGAGGAGGTCCATGAGAAGAATGGATGTGCTACATAAAGAAGAAAAGAAACAAAGAATTTTCAGAAACAAAACTTGCTTCCCTGATAGATTCAACTAGGGGTCCCCTTGATGAGAGTAACTAAGTTGCCTCTTCGGAATATAGAACAAAGGATAATGGTCCCCTCAGGCCAAGTGAGGCCTTGTTTCCTCTTCTAGTTTTTTGGTTACTAGGTAATGTTCATTCTCTTTCTTAGGTAGTTGCTTATAGGAAGAAGCAGTTCATGTTAGAGCCAAAGTAGTTCCTCTGAGACAATTCTCTTAGTGTGTTATTTTTAAGATTATAATTTTGAATTCTTAAATTCTGAAAGATGTCTTCTGAAAGAAAGGCTACATGTTCTGAATTTAAAAGTCAATATCTGGGTGTCAATAATACCTTGCCTTAAAAAGATTACTGGGTGTCTCCAATGGAAACCTATGCATTATTTAACGCACACAGTCAGGGTTTTCTGATTCTAACTTTCATTGACATTTTACAACTCTAAGTTTTTGATAGCTGGTAGCAATGCAAATAATTTTTCTCCATAGGCATGCAAATAAAATCTGTCTGTGGCAGTTCAATGGACTTCCCTCCTCTACTATTAAAAGAAGAAAATTTTGTCTCCATTTGTTTATTCATTCTAATATTCCTGAGCTGTAAATGTGTCTGTTCTTCGGGATTCTCCTTTCAACCAGTTTTAACATCTGCCTGGTTCCTTCATTAATAAGTTGAATAAAATCCTTAATATGTGTTCACTTTAAAATAATAATAATACCTTGCATTAAAGTTCTCTTTTAGAGACTGATGCACTTTCCTATCACTTCATCAGTCCCAGAAACTGAGGATGAGAGAGGTTATAGACAAGGAAACTAAGGCACAACACAATAGAGAGACTTTCCTGGGACCATGCATTAGTGTGAGCAACAGCACTGAGGCTACTAACAATAAATTCCACAACCCAGCTAAGAAAGAGTTATAAACCCTAGACATTTTTTCAAAACAATCAATTTTGTCTATCTTAATAGCTTAAAAATGAATGTTTTGTAAAAATGGTCCAAGAAATTAAAGCTTAGGGTTGTGATTATTACAGTGATTTGTCAGCAGTAGAGTATGATTTTTGGTAGGGTACCAGCTGTATCAACAAGAGGATAAGAGTGCAGTTCATCTTTCATTTGCCTAATATAGATATCCTTGCCTCGCCAAAGAAAAAGCAAAGAAGAAGTGATAAAGCATCAATGATGTAGCAACATAAGTGACTGCACAGAAAATGATTTAAACCTTTCACTGTCTGCTAAAACGAGAGATTTTTTCCACTGATTTATGTGAAAAACTGTCTGATCTGTCAGAAATAAAAACAACCCTGAGCAAAAAAAAAGGAAAGAAGTTGTGTGGGCAGCTAAGACCATTTTCCTACCCTGTGCCTTCTGACTCAGGGCCTAGGGGGGAGAACTATGTCATGGAAACTAAACACAGTGACCTGTCAGTTGACAGGGAAGTTGTTGAAAAGCCAACTGTTTACAATGAAAAAGTGTGAGATGTGCTTCATGGATCAACAACCTGTTGCCTCAGTACTTTCTTCTCCCAGTTAAGAAAAAATAATTAGATTTGAACAGTAAACCTAATTTACTAGACAAAGCCAGCTAAACAACTGTCATAACATTCTTCAGCTAGAACACATGGTTTTTTCCTTTCTAGCCAGCAAACTTCTCTTTTTCCTTGCCTCTTACGATGTAAATGGTTAACATGCTTGACTGATAACCAAAAGGTTGGAGGTTCAAGTCCACCCAGAGGGGCCTTGGAAGAAAGGACTGGCAATTTACTTCTGAAAAATCAGCATTGAAAACTCTACAGAGCACAGTTCTATTCTTTTTTTTTTTTTTTTTTTTTTTGGAACTTTTAAAAAATATTTTATTGTGTTTTAAGTAAAAGTTTACACAGCAAAGTAGATTCCTGTTCAACAGTTTGTACACAAATTGTTCTGTGACATTGGTTATAGTTCCCGTACATGTCAGCACTCCCCATTTCCACCCCACCTGCCCCATTTCCATCCCTCCAGTTTCCATGCCCCTCCTTGCCTTCTCATGTTTGCTTTTGGGTAAACATTGACCATTTGGTCTCGTATAGTTGATTTTTTAAAGGAGCACCTTCCTCATGTTGTTACTGTTTATTTTATAGGCTAATCTATTATTTGGCTAAAAGGTAACCTCCAGGAATGACTTCAGTTCCAGGTTAAAAGGATATCTGAGGCCAATAGTCTCGAGGGTTACTCTAGTCTCTATTGGTCCAGTAAGTCTGGTCTTTCTTTAAGAATTTGAGCTTTGTTCTACATTTGTCTCCCATTCTAACCAGGACCTTCTATTGTTCCCTGGTCAGAATAGTTGGTAGAGATAGCCGGGCACCATCTAGTTCTTCTGGTCTCAGGCTAGAAGAGGCTGTGGTTCACACAGGCCACTAGTCTTGTAGACCAATTTCATCCTTGAGTCTTTGGCTTCCTTCATTCTTCTTTGCTCCAGAGGGGAAGAGACCAATAGTTGTGTCTCTGATGGCTGCTCGAAAGCTTTTAAGACCTCAGGTGTTATGCACCAAACTAGGATATAGAACATTATCTTCATGAACTAAGTTATGCCAATTGCACTGATATATCAAAAAAAAAAAAAAATCAAGATGAAACAAACATACAAACAATAAAAAAATACATAAATAAATAAAATAACACATAATGTCTCAGAGGGAGCCCTGGTGGCACAATGGTTAAGAGCTCAGCTGTTAACCAAAGGGTCAGGAGTTTGAATCCACCAGCTGCTCCTTGGAAACCACATAGGGCAGTTCTGCTCTGTCCTATAAGGTTGCTATGAGTTAAAATCAACTCGATGGCACACAACAACAACAACAATGCCTCAGAGACAGCAGACAGTAAAAAATCATATGAAAAAACTGGATAAGATGGCTCAAACAAGTGATCAAAATAAAGGGAAAGAAAACCTTCCAGAGAAAGAAATGATAACTACCTGACAAGGAATTCATAAAATTTATATTTAGGAAGCTCTAAGAGATCAAGGAAAACACTGAAAAAAAACCCTAGAAGAATTCAGGAAAACAATACAAGAACAAAAAGACAGACTCAATAAACAATTAGAAACAATACAAAAACAACAACTAGAAATTCAAAAGATTAACAATAAAATATCAGAAATAAACACCTCAATGGAAGGACACAGAAGTAGAATTGAATCAATAGAAGAAAGAATCAGTGAAATAGAGGACAAATCCCTTGATCCTAATTTGTTTGAGGAACAATCAGGAAAAAAAAAATGAAAAAAGCCTAAGAGTTATGTGGGACACCATGAAGAGGAATAATTTACACATAGTAGGAATTCTAGAAGAGGGGAGAAAAAAGAAAATTACAGAGAGAATTTTTGAAGATATATTCACTGAAAACTTCCCAAATACATGAAAGATGAGAAAGTGACCATCCAAGAAGCTCAACGAACGCCATACAGGATAACCCCCCCAACAAAATCACCAACACATATCATAATCAAACTTTCTAAAACCAAAGACAAAGAAAGAATTCTGAAAGCAGCTCTTGAAAAATAAAATATCACTTACAAAGGAGCACCAATAAGACTAACTGCTGATTTTTCATTAGAAACCAGGGCAAGAAAGCAATGAGATGACATATACAGAATCCTGAAGGAAAAGAATTACCAACCAAGAATCATATATCCAGCAAAACTGTCTTTCAAAATCAATGGTGAAACTAAGACTTTCCTAGATAAGCAGAAACTAAGGTAATTTGTAAAAACAAAAGCAAAATAAAGCTAAAAAATAGACTACAGGGAATCAGAGGAGTTAAGGTGTAAACAATGACAACTTGAAAACACAAAAAGGGAATAAAAGATGTACTTATGGAACTTCCACATGGGGAAGAAGTCAAGGCGATTTCAGGATATAAAAGACTGTTTTAACTTTAAGAGGATTAAGGTAAACTTTGGGGTAACTCCAAAGAAAAGCAATAAATCCACTGACCAAAATAAAGAAGAAAAAAACCAGAATGACTAGTAAACACAAAAAAAAAAAAAAAAAACAATTGATAGGGAAAGCAAATTCATATACAAAAAGAACTCAGCACAGATAATTAAGAGGAACAAAGAAACTGTTAACACTACAAAAAAAAGTATAACAAAATTACAGCAATGAATCCATATCTATCATTAATCACACTGAATGTAAATGGATTAAATGCATCTATAAAGAGACATGGAGTGGCAGGATGGATAAAAAACATGACCCATCAATATGTTGCCTACAAGAGACACACCTTAGATACAAACTCATAAACAAGCTAAAAATCAAAGGATGGAAAAAAAATATTAAGCAAACAGTGTCCAAATGAGAGCAGTAGTAGCAATAACAATTTCAGATAAAATAAACTTTAAGTCAAAATCTATTATAAAAGACAAAGAAGGGATTATATAAGGATTAAAAGGTCAATTCACCAAGAAGACATAACAGTAAAAAATATCTATGCACCCAATGACAGAGGTCCAAAATACATAAAACAAACTCTGAGAAGACTCTGAAAAAAGAAACAGACAGTTCTACAATAATAGCAGAAGACTTTAACACACCATTTTCAACAATGGACAGAACAAACAACTAGAAAGTAACTCAATAAAGATACAGAGGATCTAAATAAGATAATCAACCAACTTGACATCAGAAACACACAAAACACACCACCCAACAGCCGCTCAGGACGTAGTCTTCTCCAACACACATGGATCATTCTCCGTAACAGACCATATTCTAGGCCACAAAGCAAGCTTCAATAATTTAAAAAACGTGAATATAATACAAAGCATCTTCTCTGATCATAATGCTGTAAAACTAGAAATCAATAACAAAAAGAGCAAAGAAAAAAATTAAATACATAACTGAATGACACCTTACTTAAAACTACTGGGAGATAGATGAAATTTAAAAAGTATTAGAATTAAGTGAGAATGAAGACACAACATACCAAAACCTCTACAACACAGCAAAAGCAGTGATCAGAGAAGAATTTATAGAAATAAATACACACGTGAAAAACAAAGAAAGATCCAAAATAAGTAATTTAACCTGACAACTTGAACTAATAGAAAAGAAACAGCAGAGAGGAGAGGTCAGGATAGTGGAGTAGTCAGACACTTCTGGTGGACCCTCCTACAACAAAGACCCGAAAAAACAAGTGATTCGATTATATATAGCAATATGGGGGCCCTGAACATCAAAGGCAGAGTTGAGGAACCTGACTGAGTGGCAGGGGGAGGGAGAGATGGTTCGGAAGCAGCGAGGAGTTGCTAGACCTGACCCAGCAAGAACCTGAGCCTTACAGGCCTGATCAGCTCTGGGGTGATCGGTGAGGCAGCCAAGCAGCCATACTCAGGAGACGCGTTTTCCACACCAGAAGAGACCCATCACGAGAAACTCTACTCGGCCACCCAGGACCAGTGAGAAGCAACCCTCCATGAAAGATAAGTACTTGCGTACGGCTTACAGTGCAGATCTAAAACACCCCCTTTAGGGAAAAACCCTCTCCCATTTACCTCCCTACTCCTTGCTCTGCACTGGGTCCCAGACCAGCTTCAACAATTGCTGAGTCCCCTGGGCCTGAAGTAGGATCCGTCACATGCCTGGAGCCATTCTCCCTGCTTTGGGGAGTGAACAAATTAACAAACAGGGGGGAGGGTGGGAAATAAGCTGCCAGCTCCCCTAAGCCAGGAACCCAGGGTAGGCACAGCTCCTTTGCCTAGGCACAGGCATAGGGGATCCACAGACTTCGAGTGCCTTTCACCCTACATAGACTTGTGCCGGCCCATCTCGACACAGTAGGCCCTCATTACCGCAGTACAACAGGGTGTATACGGGAATTCTAACTTCAACTGTTTCAGCTGTGAAGTGGCAGGTTCTTGACATTTGACACTGCTCTGCCCATTAAGCAGCATCTTCATCTACCCACATCAGGGGCCTGAGGACTGGTGGCTCCACCCACACCACCTAGGCACCTGTGAGAGGGGTCCATGAATAAGAGGTGCCTCCCAGTCCTTACAGCCAACGGCATTAGGTGCTCATAGTCTGGCTGCAAAACCCACCTACATATGTGCGCTAGGGAACAGGGACATGCCTTCCTCCTAGACCCTCGGGAGCAGCCGTCAGCCCCCTGCCTAGCTCAAAGTGTGTCCCCCTGCTGCAGTCAGATGCCTGTGCCTGCACCAATCACTCATGCCTGTCTAGGACTGTAAGTGAGAGCCTACATCACACACTTGGTGGCTATCTACCTGGACACCTGAGCTGAATCTATACAGGAGGAGTGGTCAGACTCCTGAACTAACACACCTAGTAACAGATCTAACCACCTGGTGACAGGACATTAGAGCTTCAAAGGTGCCAATAATCAAACTAGCTCATACAAGTAGCCTATTTGGGCATATCAAAACAAAATAAGAAGCTAGGACACTGTAAGCAAACATAAAATAAATAAATATCATAACCTATTGATGGCTAGGAGACAATAGTCAATATCAGACCACATAAAGAGGCAATCCATAGTTACTTCAGCAAGCTCCCAAAAAAAAAAGAATCTAGAAATTTTCCAGAGGAGGAAAATTACTTGGAATTACCAGAGGCAAAATACAAAAGATTAATATATAGAACTCTTCAGGAAATTAACCAAAATGCAGAACACACAATAGAGGATATTAAAAAGATTAAAGAAGAGCATAATGACAAATTTAACAGGCTGCAAGAATCCATAGAGAGACAGCAATCAGAAATCCAGAAGATTAACAGTAAAATTTCAGAATTAGACAACTCAATTGAAAGTCATAGGAGCAGAATTGAGGCAATGGAAGTCAGAATTAGTGAGATTGAAGACAAAGCACTTGACAGCAACTTACATGAGGAAAAATCAGATAAAAGGATTTAAAAAATGAAGAAACCCTAAGAATTATGTGGGACTCTATCAAAAGGAATAACTTACAAGCAATCGGAGTACCAGAACAGGGGGGAATAACAGAAATTACAGAGAGAATTGTTGAAGATTTGTTGGCAGAAAAGTTCCCTGATACCATGAGAGATGAGAAGACTTCTATCCAAGATGCTCGTTGAACCCCATACAATGTAGTTCCCAAAAGAAAGTCACCAAGACATATTATAATCAAACTTGCCAAAACCAAATGTAGAGAATTTTAAGAGCGGCTAGAGAGAAACAAAAAGTCATCTACAAAGGAGAATCAGTAAGAATAAGCTCGGACTACTCAGCAAAAACCATGCAGGCAAGAAGGCAATGGGATGACATATATAAAGCTTTGAAGGAAAAAAACTGCCAGCCTAGAATTATATATCCAGCAAAACTGTCTCTTAAATATGATGGCAAAATTAAGGTATTTTCAGATAAACAGAAGTTTAGGAAATTTGCAAGAACCAAACCAAAATTAAAAGAAATACTAAAAGGAGTCCTCCAGTTAGAAAATCAGTAACATCAGATAACAACCCAAGACTGGAACACAGGACAGAGCAACCAGATATCAACCTAGATAGGGAAATCACAAAAGAAAATCAAAGCTAAAACACTGAAAATAGGGAAATACATGTCAATATGTAAAAGATGACAACATTAAAACAAAAAAGAGGGACTTAAAAAATGTAGACATAGATTTTTCATATGGAGAGGAAATCAACGCGATATAAAGAAATAAAAGACTGGTATAAACTTAGAAAAATAGGGGTAAATAATAAGGTAACCACAAAGGAAACTAACAATCCTACAAGTCAAAATAAAAACTAGAAAAATATAAAGACTCAGCAAACACAAAATCAACAACAATGAAAAAGATGAAAAGAAAATATATAAAGAAAAATGACTCAGCACAGAAAATTAAACGGAACAAAGAAACTGAACAGCACACAAAAAAAGATATCAAAATGACAGCACTAAACTCATACCTATCAATAACTACGCTGAATGTAAATGGACTAAATGCACCAATAAAGACACAGAGAGTGGCAGACTGGATTAAAAAACACGATCTGTCTATATGCTGCCTACAAGAGACATACCTTAAAGACACAAATAAACTAAAACTCAAAGGATGGAAAAAAATATATCAAGCAAACATCACTCAAAAAAGAGTCAGAGTAGCAATATTAATCTCTGACAAAATAGACTTTAAGTAAAATCTACCAAAAAGAATAAGGAAGGACATTATATAATGATTAAAGGGTCAATACACCAGGAGGACATAGCTATAATAAATATTTACGCACTCAATGACAGGGCTCCAAAATACATAAAACAAACTCTAACAGCACTCAAAAGAGAGACAGCTCCACAATAGTAGTAGGAGACTTCAACACACCACTTTCAGTGAAGGACAGAACATCCAGAAAGAAGCTCAACAAAGACACGTAAGAGCTAAATGCTACAATCAACCAAGTTGATCTTATAGACACATACCGAACACTCCACCCAACAGCAGACAAGTATACTTTCTTTTTCAGTGCACATGGAACATTCTCCATAATAAACCACATATTAGGCCATAAAGCAAGCCCTAACAAAATCCAGAGCACTGAAATATTACAAAGCATCTTTTCTAACCATAAAAGTAGAAATCAACAACAGAAAAAGTAAGGAAAAAAAAATCAAACACATGGAAACTGAACAACACCTTGCTCAAAACCCACTGGGTTATAGAAGAAATTAAGGATGGAATAAAGAAATTCATAGAATCAAAAGAAAATGAAAACACATCCTACCAGAACCTTTGGGACATAGCAAAAGCAGCACTCCGAGGTCAGTTTATAGCAATAAATGCACACATCCAAAAAGAAGAAAGGACCATAATCAAAACTTTAACCCTTCAATGGGAACAAGTAGAAACAGAGCAGCAAAAGAAGCCCTTAGACGGCAGAAGAAAGGAAACAGTAAGGATTAGAGAAGAATTAAATGAAATAGAGAATAGAAAAACAATTGTAAGAGTTAACAAGACCAAAAGCTGGTTCTTTGAAAAGATCAACAAAATTGATAAACCATTGGCCAAACTGACAATAGAAAAACAGAAGAGGAAGCAGATAACCCGTATTAAAAAAATATATCACAACAGACCCAACTGAAATTAAAAGAATCATAACAGAATACTATGAGAAATTATACTGTAACAAATTTGAAAACCTAGAGGAAATAGACAAATATCTAGAAACTCCCTACCTACCTAAACTAACACAGAGGTAGAACAACTAAATAAACCCATAACAAAAGAAGAGATTGAAAAGCTAATTTAAAAACTCCCAACAAGGAAAAGCCCTGACGTGGATTGCTTCCCTGGAGAATTCTACCAAACTTTCAGAGAAGAGTTAACAGCACTACCACTATAGGTATTTCAGAGCATAGAAAAGATGGAATACTCCCAAACTCATTCTATGAAGCCAGCATAACCCTGATACCAAAACGAGGTAAAGACACCACAAAAAAAGATAATTGTAGACCAATATCCCTTATGAACATTGACACAAAAATCCTCCACAAAACTCTAGCCAATAGAATTCAGCAACATATCAAAAATTAATTCACCATAATCAAGTGGGATTTATACCAGGTATGCAGGGATGGTTCAACATCAGAAAAATAATCAATGTAATCCATCAGATAAATAAAACAAAAGACAAGAACCACATGATCTTATCAATTGATTCAGAAAAGACATTTGACAAAGTCCAACATTCATGGCAAAAGCTCACAACAGAATAGGAATAGAGGGGAAATTCCTCAATATAATTAAGGGCATTTATACATAGCCAAAAGCCAACATCATACTAAGTGGAGAGACTATGAAAGCATTCCCATTGAGAACGGGAACCAGACAAGGATGCCCTTTATCACCACTCGTATTCAACATTGTGCTAGAGGTTCTAGCCAGAGCAATTAGGCTAGAAAAAGAAATAAACAGCATCCAAATTGGTAGGGAAGAAGTCAAACTATCTCTATTTGCAGATGATATGATCTTATACACAGAAAACCCTAAAGAATCCATAAGAAAACTACTGAAACTAATAGAAGATTTCAGCAAAGTTTCAGGATACAAGATAAACATACAAAAATCATTGGAGTCCTTTACACCAACAAAGAGAACCTCGAAGAGGAAATTACCAAATCAATACCATTTATAATAGCCCCCAAGAAGATAAAATACTTAGGAATAAATCTAACCAGAGATGTAAAAGATCTATACAATGAAAACTACAAGACACTACTGCAAGAAAACAAAAGAGACCTGCATAAGTGGAAAAACATATCTTGCTCATGGATAGGTAGACTCAACATTGTGAAAATGTCAATTCTACCCAAAGTGATCTACAGATACAATACAATCCCAATCCAGATTCCATCGGAATTTTTTAATGAGATGGAGAAACAGATAACCAACTTCATATGGAAAGAGAAGTGGCCCCAAATAAGTAAAGCATTACTCAAGAAGAAGAACAAAGTGGGAGACCTCACATTACCTGATTTTAGAACATGTTATACTGCCACGGTAGTAAGAACAGCCTGGTACTGGTACAACAACAGAGACATAGACCAGCGGAACAGAATTGAGAGTCCAGACATAAATTCAACCACCTATGAGCAGCTGCTATTTGACAAAGGCCCAAAGTCCGTTAATTGGGGAAAAGACAGTCTCTTTAACAAACGGTGCTGGCATAACTGGATATCCATCTACAAAAAGACTGACACAAGACCCATACCTCACACCATGCACAAAAACTAACTCAAAATGGATCAAAGACTTAAATATAAAATCAAAAACAATAAAGATCATGAAAGATAAAATAGGGACAATGCTAGGAGTGCTAATACATGGCATAAACACAATACGAACCACAAGTAACAATGCATAAGCACCAGAAAAGAGACGAGATAACTGGGAGCTCCTAAAAATCAAACACTTACACTCATCAAAAGACTTCACCAGAAGATGAAAAAGACAACCTACAGACTCAGAAAAAATTTTTGGCTATGACAAATCTGAACAGCGTCTAATCTCTAAAATCTACAAGATACTGCAAAACCTCAACAACAAAAAGACAAATAACCCAATTTGAAGATGGGCAAAGGATATGAACAGGTACTTCACCAAAGAAGATATTCAGGTGGCTAACAGACACATGAAGAAATGCTCACTATCTTTAGCCATTAGAGAAATGCAGATCAAAACTACAATGAGATATCATCTCACCCCAACAAGGCTAGCATTAATCCAAAACACTCAAAATAATAAATGTTGGAGAGGTTGTGGAGAGACTGGAACACTTATACACTGTTGGTGGGAATGTAAAATGGTATAACCACTTTGGAAATCGATTTGACCCTTCCTTAAAAAGCTAGAAATAGAAGTACCATACGATCCAGCTATCCCACTCCTTGGAATATATACTAGAGAAATAAGAGCTGTCACACGAATAGATTTATGCACACCCATGTTCACTGCAGCACAGTTCATGATAGCAAAAAGATGGAAACAACCTAGGCGTCCATCAATGGACGAATGGATAAACAAATTATGGTATATCCACACTATGGAATACTATGCAATGATAAAGAACGATGAAGCCGTGAAACATAATGTGGAGGAAGCTGGAGGTCATTATGCTGAGTGAATTTAGTCAGTCACAGAAGGACAAATAATGTATAAGACCACTGTTATAAGAACTCAAGAAAAGGCTTAAACACAGAAGAAAACATTCTTTGATGGTTAGGATGGTGGGGAGGGCAAGTGAGGGTTATTTACTAAATAGATAACAGACAAGAATTATCTTAGGTGAAGGGAAGGATAGCACTCACTACAGGGGTAGTCAGCACAACTGGACTAAACCCAAGCTAAGAAATTTCCTGAATACAATCAAACACTTTGAGGGAGAGAGTAGCAGGGGTAGGGGTCTGGGGACCATGCTTTCAGGGGACATCTAGGTCAATTGGCATAACAAAGCTTATTAAGAAAATGTTCTGCATCCTACTTTGGTGAGTGGTGTCTGGGGTCTTAAAAGCTTGCAAGCAGCCATCTAAGATGCATCAATTGGTCCCCACCACCTGGAGTAAAGGAGAATGAAGAACACCAAAGACACAAGGAAAGTATTAGCCAAGAGACAGAAAGGGCCACGTAAACCAGAGACCTCATCAGCCTAAGACCAGAAGAACTAGATGATGCGTGGCTACCACCAATGACTGCCCTGACGGGGAACACAACAGAGAGTCCCGGATGGAGCAGGAGAAAGTTGGGGTGCAGAACTCAAATTCTAGTAAGAAGACTAGACTTAATTTTCTGCCTGAGACTGGAGATACCCCGGAAAGCATGGTGCCCAGATTCTCTATCAGCCCAGAACTAAAACAATTTCCAAGTCCAACTCTTCAGACAGGGATTGGACTGGACTGTGGGACATAAAGTCATACTCGTGAGGAGTGTGCCTCTTAGCTCAAGTAGATACAAGAGACTAAATGGGCAGCTTCTGTCCGGAGGTGAGATGGGAAGGCAGAGAGTGTTAGGAGCTGGTCGAATGGACACGGGGAATCAGTGGTGGAAAGGAGAAGTGTGCTGTCACAGTATGGGAAGAGCAATTAGGGTCACATAACAATGTATGTATAAATTTTTGTATGGAAAAAAATTTTTTAAAAAAGACACAATCTAATCTTGTAGATTGAGTCTTGCCTCATTAATATCATTGCCACCAATCACACTTCATTAACATCATAAAAAAATAAAAAGAAAAGAAACAGCAAAAGAAGCCCACAGACACCAGAAGAAAAACAATAGAAAGAATCAACAAAACTAGAAGATGGTTCTTTGAGAGGATCAATAAAACTGACAAACCACTGTCCAGATTGCCAAAAGAAAAAAATGAGAAGATGCAAATAAGCAAAATAAGAAAGGAAATGGGCGACATTACAACAGAACCAACTGACATAAAGGGGACTATTATAGAATATTATGAAAAACTGTACTCTAACAAATTTGAAAACCTAGAAGAAGTGGGTAAATTTCTAGAAAGATGCCTCCTACCTAAACTAACACAAACAGAGGTATAAAATCTAAATAGACCCATAACAAAAGAAGAAATTGAAGATATCATTAAAAGAAAAAAAAAAACCCTCCCCACAGGGGTCTTAAAAGCTTGTGAGGGGTCATATAAGATACTCCATTTGTCCCACCCTGTCTGGAGCAAGGGAGAATGAAGAAAACCAAAGACACAAGGGAAAGAGTAGTCCAAACGACTAATGGACCACAACTACCACAGCCTCCACCAGACTGAGTCCAGCACAACTAGACAGTGCCCAGCTACCACCACTGACTGCTCTGACAGAGATCACAATAGAGGGTTCCAGATACAGCTGGAGAAAAATGTAGAACAAAATTCTAACTCACAAAAAAAGATCAGACTTACTGGTCTGACAGAGACTGGAGAAACCCTGAGAGTATGGCCCCCAGACACCCTTTTAACTCAGTACTGAGGTCACTCCTGAGGTTCATCCTTCAGCCAAGGATTAGACAGGCCCATAAAATAAAACGAAACTAAATGGGCATACTAGCCCAGGAACAATGACAAGAAGGCAGGAGGGGACAGGAAAGCTGGTAACGGGGAACCCGAGGTCAAGAAGGGGAGAGTGCTGACATGTTGGCAACCAATGGCACAAAACAATATATGTATTAATTGTTTAACGAGAAACTAATTTGCTCTGTAAACCTTCATCTAATTAAAAAAAAAAAAAAAAGGGAAAAAAATCCCAACCAAAAAAATGGCTTCCCTGGAGGGTTCTACAAAACATTCAGAGAAGAGTTGACAGCACCAATTCTACTCAAACTATTGCATAACATAGAAGAGGAAAGACTACTCCTTAATTCATTCTATGGAGCCAGCATAATCTTGACACCAAAGCCAGGCACAGATACCACAAAAAAAAAGAAAATTACAGGCCAGTATCCCTCATGAGTATAGCAAAAATTCTCTACAAAATTCTAGCCAACAGAATGCAACAGCATATCAGAAAAATAATACATCATGATCAGGTGGGATTTATACAAGGGATGTAAGGGTGGTCCAACATTAGAAAATCAATGAACGTAAATAAAACAAAGCCAAATAATCACATGATCATCTCAACCAGTGCAGAAAAAGCACATGATAAAATCCAACACCCTTTCCTAATAAAAACTCCCATCAAAATAGGAATAGAAGGGAAATGCCTGAACATAATTAAGGGCATATATACAAAACCAACAGTCGACATTATTCTCAATGGATAAAGATTGAAAGCATTCCCCTTGAGAACAAGAACTAGACAAGGATACCCAGTATCACCACTCTTATTCAATATTGTACTGGAAGCAGGGACAGATTAACCAGTAAGCAAGGTACGCAGCAGCTTATGGTAGGCAAAGTATACATATGCTTAATTGTTTTTACTTACTAGTCCATAGTGCACAATTTCACATCTTTGATGTGGGGAAAAACAGGTGAAATCATGTGCTATAGATTAGTAAATTAGCACAACTAAGCCTGTGCATACTTTGTTTATTGGATAACCCATCTTAGTCATTTAGTGCTGCTGTAACAGAAATACCACAAGTGATGGCTTTAGCAAAGAGAAGTTTATTCTCTCACAGTCCAATAGGCTACAAGTCCAAATTCAGGGCTTCAGCTCCAGGGGAACACTTTCTCTGTAGGCTCTGGAGGAAGGTCCGTGTCATCAATCTTGCCTTGGTCTGGGGGCTTCCCTGTGCAGCAGCCTCAGGTCCAAAGGACTCACTCTGCTCCTGGCACTGCTTTCTTGGTGGTATAAGGTTTCCATGTGTCTCTGCTCACTTCTCTCTTTTATATCTCAAAAGAGATTGGCTTAAGACACTGTCTAATCTCATAGACCTCATCAGTATAACTGCCACTAATCCATCTTATTGTATCATAATGATAGAGTTTACAACATGTAAGGAAATCACAACAGATTACAAAATGGTACACAATCATACAATACTGGGAATTATGACCCAGCCAAGTTGACAGATATTTTTGAGGGACACAATTCAATCCATGACACCGTCCCTGACTGGAAGTCCTAAGCCGGGCAATAAGGCAAGAAAGGAAAATAAAGGGCATACAAATTGATAAGGAAGAAGTAAAATATCCCTATCCGCAGATGATGTGATCATATACATAGAAAATTCCAGAAATTTCAAAAGAAAGAGCTAATAGAAGTCTTCGGCAAAGTGGCAGGGTACAGGATCAATGCACAAAAATCAGTTAGATTCCTCTACACTAACAAGGAAAACTCCAAAACGGAAATCTAGAAAACAATACCATATACAATAGCCTCCAAAAGGATAAAATACATAGGAATAAATCTAACAGGGACTCATACAAGGAAAAATACAAAATGCTACAGCAAGAAGCAAGAGACCTACACAAACAGAAAAACATACCATGCTCATGAATTCAAAGACTTAACATTGTGAAAATGTCAATACTACCAAATATATATAATGCAATCCTGATCCAAATCCCAACATTCTTTAACAAAATGGAAAAATTAATCTCCAGCTTTATATGTAAAGGAAAGAGGCCCCAAATAGCTAAAACATTATTGAAGAATAAGAACAAAGTAGGAGAACTCACACTTCTTGATCTCATAACTTACTATATAGCCACGGTAAGCAAAACAGCCTGGTACTGGTACAACGACAGACACATAGACAAATAGAAAAGAATTGAGAACCTAGAAGTAAATCCATCCAGCTATGGAGAGCTGATCTTCAACAAAGGATCAAAGTCCATTCAATGGGGAAGAGATAGTCTCTTTAACAAATGGTGCTGACAAAACTGGATATCCATCTGCAGAAAAATAAAACAGGATCCATACCTCACACCATACACAAAAACTAATTCAAAATGGATAAAAGACCTAAAACTAAAACAAAGCTAGGGGTCCTAATTTATGGCATAAATATACTATCAAACATAACTAAAAATGCACAAACAACAGATGATAAACTGGAAAACTGAGACCTCCTAAAAATTAAATACTTATGCTCATGAAAAGACTTCACAA
Organism: Dugong dugon; assembly: GCA_030035585.1. Classification (NCBI taxonomy): domain Eukaryota; kingdom Metazoa; phylum Chordata; class Mammalia; order Sirenia; family Dugongidae; genus Dugong; species Dugong dugon. The sequence goes on from CM057466.1 coordinate 61,494,640, forward strand.
AAAGACTAAAAAGGAATCTACAGACTGGGGAAAAAAACTGGCAGCGATATATCTGACAAGGGTCTAATCTCTAAAATATATAGAAAACTTCAACTCCTTAACAACAAAAAGACAATCCAATCAAATAATGGGCAAAGGACCTGAGCAGACATTTTACCAAAGAAGACATTCAGACAGCTAAATAACACATGAAGAGATGCTTGGGATCATTAGACATTAAAAACCAAGACCAAACCTGTTGCCTTCAAGTTAATTCTGACTCCTAGAGACTGTATAGGACAGAGTAGAACTGCCCTATAGGGTTTCCAAAGAGTGGCTGGTGGATTCAAACTGCCGACGTTTTGGTTAGCAGTAGTAGCTCTTAACCACTGTACAACCAGGGATTCCACTAGCCACTAGAGAGATACAAATTAAAACTACAATAAGACCCCTCCCACCACCACCTGTGGCACTGAGGGGACCTGTCCCAGACCCCAGCTCCTCCCTCACTGGCTCCAGACACCTCCCACCACCACCCATGGCCGTGAACAGCCATGGCCTGGACCCCAGTTCCTCCCCTGCCAGCCTCAGGCCCCTCCCACTGCCACTTGCAGCCCCAAGGGGACCCAGCCAAGACTCCAACTCCTCCCCCACTGGCTCCAGACCCCTCCCAGTGCCCACCATGGCCTCGATCCAGCCCCTGCCCAGTTCAAGCTGCAGACAACTAACAAATCTCCTCCCCTTCCCCCCTGCTGGATCTTCCTTGATGCACCAGAACTGAGCAACCAGCCTGGCACAGCTGGACAAGGTGGTGAGAATTAATGTGCCCACAAATGAACAAGCAACAAAGCATGCCTGGCCCACCCATCCAGACATAACCAAATAAAAAAAAAAAGCAGGATGAAACTAACAAACCTACAATCAAAAAATAAAGAAAATAATACCTGAATGTCTCAGAGACAGCACACAATATCAAAATATATTTAAAAAAACAGGACAAGATGGTTCCAATAAGCGACCATAATAAAGAATCGGTTGACCTTCCAGCAGAAGAAAAGGCAATGGAACTGCCCAATAGAGAATTCAAAAGTCTAATATTCAGGGCTCTCCAAGAGATAAGGAAAACACAACAAAGCAATAAAAAAATTCAGGAAAATAGTACAATAATGAAATTGTCAAAATAAATAATTAGAAATTGTACAAAAAGAGCAATTAGAAATCCAAAAGATAAACACTTATGCTCATCAAAAGAGTTCACAAAAAGAGTAAAATAAGAACCTACATACGGGGAAAAAATTTTTGGCTATGACATATCTGAAAAGGGTCTAATCTCTAAAATCTACAAGATACTGCAACACCTCAACAACAAAAAGACAAACAGCCAAATTAAAAAATGGACAAAGGATATGAATAGACACTTCACCAAAGAAGACATTCAGGCAGCTAACAGGTATATGAAGAAATGTTTACGATCATTAGCCATTAGAGAAATGCAAATCAAAACTACAGTGAGGTACTACTTCACCCCAACATGGCTAGCACTAATCTAAAAAACACAAAATAATAAATGTTGAAGAGGTTGTGGAGAGACTGGAACACTTTGCATTGCTGGTGGGAATGTAGAATGATACAACCACTTGAAAATTGATTTGGTCTTCCTTAGAAAGACAGAAATAGAAGTACCATACAATCGAGCAATCCCACTCCTTGGAATATATCCTGGAGAAATAAGAGCCATCACACGAATAGACATATGCACACCTATGTTCATTCCATAACTGTTCACAATGGCAAAAAGATAGAAACAACCTAAGTGTCAATCAACAGACAAATGGATAAACAAATTATGGTATATACACACAATGGAATACTGTGCAATGATGAAGAACAATGATGAATCTATAAAACATCTTACAACATGGATGAATCTGGAGGGCATTATGCTGAGTGAAATTAGTCAGTTGCAAAAGGACAAATATTATATGAGACCACTGTTATAAGAACTCAAAAAAAGGTTTAAACACAGAAGAAAACATTCTTTGATGGTTACGAGAGTGGGGAGGGAGGGAGAGGGGAATTCATTAACTAGATAGTAGACAAGAATCATCTTAGGTGAAAGGAAGGACAACACACAATACAGGTGAAGTCAGACAACTGGACTAAACCAAAAGCTAAGAAGTTTCCTGAACACAACCAAACACTTTGAGGCACAGAGTAGCTGGGGCTGGGGACTCGGGACCACAGTTTCGGGGGACATCTAGGTCAGTTGGCATAACAAAGTTTATTAAGAAAATTTTATGCATCCAACTTTGGTGAGTGGCATCTGGAGTCTTAAGGCTTGCGAGTGGCCATCGAAGATGCATCAATTAGTCCCAACCCACTTGGAGAAAAGAAGAATGAAGAACACCAACAACACAAGGAAAATATTAGCCCATAGACAAAAGGGCCACATAAACCAAAGACTCCATCAGCCTGAGACAAGAAGAACCAGATGGTGCCCAGCTACCACTAATGACTGCCCTGACAGGGAACACAACAGAGAGTCCCTGATGGAACAGGAGAAAAGTGCGAAACAGAACTCAAATTCTAGTAAGAAGACCAGACTTAACGGTCTGACTGAGATTGGAGGAACCCCCAAAGCCATCGCCCCTGAACACTCTGTTAACCCAGAACTAAAACCATTCCTGAAGCCCACTCTTCAGACAAAGATTAGACTGGACTAGAAAACATAAAATAATACTCATGAAGAGTGTGCTTCTTAGTTCAAGCAGATACACAAGACCAAAAGGGTGGCTCCTGTCTGGAGGCAGAATGAGAAGGCAGGAAGGAACAGGAGCCGGTTGGATAGACATGGGAAACCCAGGGTGGAAAGGAGGGGTGTACTGTCACATTGTAAGAATTGCAACTAGTGTCACATAACAATACTTGTATAAATTTTTGAATGAGAAATTAACTTGAGCTGTAAACTTTCATCTAAAGCACAGTTAAAAAAAAAAGAAAGAAGGAAGGAAATCCAAAAGATAAACAACAAAATGTTAGAAATGGATAACACAATAGAATGTTTTAGGAGCAAATTTAAAACAGTGGAAGACAGGATAAGTGAAATTGAAGAAAAATCCATGGATGCCAATTTTTTGAGGAAAAATCAGAGAAAAAAATGAAGAAAACCTAAGAACTATGTGGGATAAAATCAAGAGCAAAAATCTGCAGTTGATCGAAGTTCCACAACAGGGGGAGAAAGGAAGAAGTAAAACTGTCCCTATTTGAACATGATATGATACTACATATAGAGAACACAGAAGATTCCACAAGAAAACTACTGGAACTAATAGAAATATTCAGCAGAGTAGCAGGACACAAGATAAACATACAAAAATCAGTTGCATTCCTATACACCAATAAAGACAACTGTGAAAATCAGGAAAGTGATACCATTTGTAATAACCTCTAAAAAAAATAAAATACTTAGGAATAAATCTAACCAGGGACATAAAAGACCTATACAAAAAAAAAAAAAAAAAAAACCCTACAAAACACTACTGCAGGAAACTAAAAGAGACCAACATGAATGCAAAGACATACCATGCTCATGGATAGGTAGACTCAACATTGTGGAAATGTCAATTCTCCCCAAAGAAATCTACAAATACAATGCAATCCCAATCCAAATACCAACAACATTCTTTAATGATCTGGAAAAACTAATCATTAACTTTATATGGAAAGGAAAGAGGCCTGGGGTAAGTAAAGCACTATTGAGGAAGAATAAAGCAGGAGGACTCACATTACCTGACCTCAGAACCTACTATACAGCTACAATAGTCAAAACAGCCTGGTACTGGTACTACAGACACATTGACCAATGGAACAGAATTGAGAACCCAGATGTAAATCCATCCACTTACAATCACCTGATCTTTGACGAACTCCCAACATCCATTAAAAGGGGAAAAGACAGTCTCTTTAACAAACGGTGGTTGTAAAACTGGATGTCCATCTGTAAAAAGATGAAACAGGATCCATACCTCACTCCATACACAAAAGCTAATTCAAAATGGATCAAAGACCTAAATATAAAACCAAAAACTATAAATATCAGGAAAGAAAAAATAAGGTCAACACTAGGGGCACTAATATATGGCGTAAACTGCATATAAACCATAATTAACAATGCACAAACATCAGAAAATAGCTAGATAAATGGGATCTCCTAAAAATTAACACTTATGCTCATCAAAACAATTCAAAAAAAGAGTAAAAAGAGAACCTACAGACTGGGAAAAAAATTTTGGCTATGACATACCTGACAAAGATCTAATGTCCAAAATTTATAGGAAAATCCAACATCTCTACAATAAAAAGGCAAATAATCCAATTTAAAAAATGAGCAAATGAACAGACACTTCACCAAAGAAGACATTCAGGCAGCTAACAGACATGAGAAAATGCTTGTGATCACTAGCCATCAGAGAAATGCAAATCAAAACTACAGTAAGATACCATGTCACTTGACATTACTGGCACAAATCAAAAAAAAAAGAAAATAACAAATGTTGGAGAGGTTGCAGAGAGCTTGGAACTCTTATGCACTGCTCATGGGAATACAAAATGGTACAACCATTTTGAAAAACAATATGGTGCTTCCTTAAAAAGTTAGAAATAGAAATACCACATGATTCAGTAATTCCACTCCTAGGGCTATTATATCCTAGAGAAATAAGAGCCATCACATGAATAGACATATGCATACTCATGTTCGTTGCAGCATTATTTACAACAGCAAGAAGATGGAAACAACCTAGATGCCCATCAACAGATGAATGGATAAACAAACTATGGTACATACACACAGTGGAATATTACACAACCATAAAGACCAATGATGAATCTGCGAAACATCTCACAACATGGATGAATCTGCAGGGCATTATGCTGAGTAAAATAAGTCAGTAAGAAAAGGACAAATATTGTATGAGACCACTATTATAAAAACACAGGAAAATGTTTCCACACAGAAAGAAACGATCTTTGCTGGTTATGAGGGAGGGTTGGGGTGGGGAGAGAAAAACACTAACTAGATAGTGGGTAAGTGGTAACTTTGGTGAAGGGTGAGACAGTACACAATACTGGGAAAGTAAGCACAGCTTGACCAGTGCAAAGTCATAGAAGCTTCACAGACAAACCCGAAAGTCCTGAGAGACCAAGCTATGGGGCTGAGGGCTGGGGACCAGGGTCTCAGGGGATATCTAGCTCAATTGACACAACATAGTGTATAAAGAAATTGTTCTACATCTGACTGTGGTGAGTAGCATCTGGGGTCTTAAAAGCCTGTGAGCGGCCATCTAAAGATACATCTACTGGTTCCATCCCAGCTAGAACAAAGTAGAATGAAGAAGACCAAAGACACAAGGGAAAGAATTGTCCAAAGGACTAATGGACCACAGCTACAATAACCTCCACCAGACTGAGTCCAGAACATCTAGATGGTGACCAGTTTCCGCCAGCGACTGCTCTGTCAGGGATCACAAAAGTGGGTCCTGGGCAAAGCGGGAGAAAAATGTAGAACAAAATTCAAAATCACAAAAAATAAATAAACAGTCTTTCTGGTCTGACAGAGACTGGAGAAACTCCAAGAGCGTGGCCACTGGACACCCTTTTAACTAAGTACTGAATTCACTCCTGAGGTTCACCCTTCAGCCAAAGATTAGACAGGTCTATAGGGTCAACAATAACACATGTGAGGAATGGACTTCGTAGTTCGTTTCATACATAGGAGACTAATGGGCACACCAGACCAAAAGTAAAGATGAGAAGGCAGGAAGGGACAAGAAAACTGGATGAATGGAAACAGGGAACCCGGGCCAGAGAAAGGGAGAGTGTTGACACATCAAAGTGTTGGTAACCAATGTCACAATACAATTTGTGTATTAACTGTTTAATATGAAATTAATTTGCTCTGTAAACTTTCACCTAAAGCACAATTAAGAAATAAATTTTTTAAAAAGCTATAATGAGATAACATCTTACCCTTGCAAAAATGACACTGATCAAAAAAACAGAAAACAGCAAATGCTGGTTAGGTTGTGAGTAAATTGGAACTCTTATACACTGCTGGTAGGAATTTAAAATGGAACAACCCTATGGAAAACAGTATGGCACCTCCTCAAAAAACTAGAAATAGAAATACCATATGATCTAACAATCTCACTCCTAGGTATATATCCTAGAGATATAAGGGCATGTGCACATCTATGTTCATTGCAGCGTTATTCACAATAGCAAAAATATGTGAACAACCTAAGTGTCCATCAACACATGAATGGATAAACAAATTATTGTACATACATACAATGGAATACTGTGAAATGATAAAGAATAATGATGAGTCCAAGAATCATCTCATAACATGGATGAATCTGGAGAACACTATGCTGAGCAAAATAACTCAAAAATAAAAGGACAAACATTGCATAATACCACTTTCATAAAAAGTCAAGAATAGGTATACACACAGAAACAATCTTTGATGATTACTAAGGATGGGAGGGGGAGAGAGGAAGAATCACTTACTAGATGGTAGACATGTGATAATTCTGATGAAGGGAAAGGCAATACAGAATCTGGGGAAGTCAGCACAACGTGACCAAGGTAAATGAACATACTAAGGGGTACAAAAGAATAAAAGAAAACTACAGTAAATGAAGGGGCATATCTAAAATATGCCAGGTATGGTACATGTCCTGGGTGCCACTTGAAGGGGGGTGGTATCACTGAGCAGTTTCTATTAACCATTGTAGTTTCCATAGCTAGCTGTGAGAGATCATTCAGCAAGTGACTCAAAATGAAAAGAAACAGCTGCAAACATCCATTAGTAATCTGAACGTGGAATGTACAAATATAAATCCAGGAAAATTGGAAGCGGTCAAAAATGCAATGGAACAAATAAACATCAATATCCTAGGTATTAGTAAGCTAAAATCTACTGATATTGACCATTCTGAATTAGACAGTCATATGGTCTACTATGTCAGGAGTGACAGCCTGAAGAGGAATGGAGTTGCATTCATCCTCAAAAAGGAAATGTCAACATCTATCTTGCAGTAAACGCTGTCAGTGATAGGATAATATCCATATGCCCACAAGGAAAACCAGTAAATACGACTATTATTCAAATTTACACACCAACCACTAAGGCCAAAGATGAAGAAACTGAAGATTTTTACCAACTTCTGCAGTCTGAAATTAATCAAACATGAAATCAAGATGCATTGGTAATTACTGGTGATTGCAATGTAAAAGTTATAAATGAAGAAGGATCGATACTTGAAAAATATGGCCTAGGTGAAAGAAATGATGCCAGAGATCACATGATAGAATGTGCAAGACCAATAACTTATTCATTGCAAATACCTTTTTTCAACAACATCAACAGTGACTATGCATGTGGACATCCTGTCGAATACACAGGAATCAAATAAACTACATCTACGGAAAGAGAAGATGGAGAAGCTCAATATCATCAGGCAGAACAAGGCCATGGGTTGACTACAGAGCAGGCCATCAATTGCTCATACGCAAGTTCAAGCTGAAGCTGAAGATAATTAGAGCAAGTCTATACAGGCCAAAATTCGACACTGAGAATATCCCACCTGAATTTAGAGACTATCTCGAGAATAAATTTGATGCATTGAACATTAATGACGGAAGACCTGATGAGTTGTGGAATGATATCAAGGACATCATACATGAAGAAAGCAAAAGATCATTAAAAAGACAGGAAAGAAAGAAAAGACCAAAATGGATGTCAGAAGAGACTCTGAAACTTACTCTTGAACAAATAGCAGCTAAAGTGAATTGAAGAAATGATGAAATAAAAGAACTAAATGGAAGATTTCAAAGGTGGCCAGAGAAGACAAAATAAAATAATATAATGAAATGTGCAAAGACTTGCAGCTAGAAAACCAAAAGGGAAGAACACACTCAGTATTTCTCAAGCTGAAAGAACTGGAGAAAAAAATCCAAATCTTGAGTTGCAATATTGAATGATTCTACAGGAAAAATATTGAATGACAACGGAAGCATCAAAAGAAGGTGGAAGGACTACACAGAGTCACTATATCAAAGAGAATTGGTTGACATTCAACCATTTCAGGAGGTAGCATATGATCAAGACTGATGGTATTGAAGGAAGAAGTCCAAACTGCACTGAAGACATTGGCAGAAAACAAGGCTTCAGAAACTGACAGACTAGCAATTGAGATGTTTCAACAAATGGATGCAGCACTGGTTCATCTACTTGGCATAGTTAACTCATCTATGCCAAGAAATTTGGAAGACAGCTACTTGACCAACCAACTGGAAGAAATCCATATTTGTGCTCATTCCAAACAAAGGAGATGCAATGGAATGCAGAATTATTGAACAACATCCTTAACATCACACGTAAGTAAAATTTTGCTGAAGATAATTCAAAACTGATTGCAGCAGTACATGGACAGGGAACAGCCAGAAATTCAAGTTGGATTCAGAAGATGCTGAAGAAGATTGCTGATGTCACATGGATCTTGCCTGAAAGCAGAAAATACCAGAAAGATGTTTACCTGTGTTTTATTGACTATGCAAAGGCATTCAACTGTGTGGATCATAACAAATTATGGATAACATTGCAAAGAATGGGAATTCCAGAACATTTAAGTGCTCATGAGGAATCTGTACATAGATCAAGAGGTCATTGTTCCAACAGAACAAGGGGATACTGTGTAGTTTAAAGTCTGGAAAGGTGTGCATCAGGGTTGTATCCTTTCATCATATTTATTCAATCTGTATGCTGAGCAAATAATCTGAGAAGCTGGACTATATGAAGAACATGACATCAGGATTGGAGGAAGGCTCATTAACAACCTGCATTATGCAGATGACGCAGTCTTGCTTGCTGAAAGTGAAGAGGACTTGAAGCACTTACTGATGAAGATTGAAGACCACAGCCTTCAGTACTGATTACACCTCAACATAAAGAAACCAAAAATCATCACAAGTGGACCAATAAGCAACATCATGATAAACAGAGAAAATATTGAAGTTGTCAAGGGTTTCATTTTACTTGGCTCCACAATCAACACCCATGGAAGCAGCAGTCAAGAAATCAAACACATAATGTGTTGGGAAAATCTGCTGCAAAAGACCTCTTTAAAGTGTTAAAAAGCAAAGATGTCACTTTAAGGATTGTCATGGTTTGAATTATGTCCCCCTGAAAAATGTGTGTATCAATTTGGCTGGCCATGATTCCCAGAATTGTGTGGTTGTCCTCCATTTTATGATTGTAATTTTATGTTAAAGACGATTAGGGTGGGGTTTTAACACCACCCTTAACCAGGTCACATCCCTGATGCAATGTAAAGGGAGTTTCTCTAGGGTGTGGCCTGTACCACCTTTTACCTTACAAGAGATAAAAGGAAAGGGAAGCAACTGGGGACCTCATACCACCGAGAAAGAAGCACTGGGAGCAGAGCACATCCTTTGGACCCGAGGTTCCTGCACAGAGAAGCTCCTAGTCTGGGGGAAGACTGATGATGACGAGGACCTTCCTCCAGAGCCGACAGAGGGAGAAAGCTTTCCCCTGATGCTGACGCTCTGAATTAGGACCTGTAGCTTACTGGACTGTGAGAGAATAAATTTCTCTTTGTTAAAGCAATCCACTTGTGGTATTTCTGTTAGAGCAGCACTAGATGACTAAGACAAGGACTAAAATGCAGCTGACCCAAGCCATATTATTTTCAATCACCACATATGCGTGTGAAAGTTGGACAATGAATAAGGAAGACCAGAGAAGAATTGATGCCTTTGAATTGTCATGTTGCCGGAGAATATTGAGTATACCATGGACAACAGCCAGAAGAATGAACACCTCTGTCTTGGAAGAAGTGCAGCCAGAATGCTCCTTAGGAGCAAGGATGGCAAGACTTCTTCTCATGTACTTTGGACATGTTATCAGGAGGGACCAGTCCCTGGAGAAGGACACCATGCCTGGTAGAGTACAGGGTCAGTGGAAAAGAGGAACACCCTCAAGGAGATCGATTGACACAGTTGCTGCAAGGATGGGCTCAAGCATAGCAATGATTGTGAGCATGGTGCAGGACCGGGCAGTGTTTCGTTCTGTTGGACATAGGGTCACTATGAGTCGGAACCAACTTGATTGCATCTAACAACAGCAATATGGGTCAAGACAGGCTGTGTGATCCTGCTCTGCTGAGTGCAGAAAGAGCAGAAACTGAAAAAAAATGACTTTGAGCACATCATAGACCAATTTGCATCAGTGAAACCAAGGAATGTACAGTTGTAATTTTCATATTGTGCCATAATGTGTTAAGTAAAAGATTAATGAGCTTGACCTGTATTTTTGAGCTGATATATGGTACAGATGGGTTTCAGATGTTTAGACAGAGATACAGAAGCTTAATAAGGGGGAGGACAAGGGGGGGGGGACTTGCCCTTGGGCACAAGTCCCAGGGGGCACAAGACGAGGCATGAAACGACATTCCAAGATGCCACAAATATGAAATCAGCCTGAATGAGGCAGCCAGACAAGAGGGGAAAAGGCATTTCTTCTTTTTTTTTTTTTTTTAATTGTGCTTTAGGTGAAAGTTCACAGAGTAAATCAGTTTCCCATTCGATAGTTTTTACATAAAGTGTTCCATGACATTGGTTACATTCCCCAAAATGTGTCAGCACTCTCCCCATTTCCGCCCTGGGTTCACCGTTTCCTTTCATCCAGATTTTCTACCCTTTCCTGACTTCTTATCTTTGCTTTTGGGCAAATGCTGTCCTCTTGATCTCCTATAATTGATTGTTCTAAGGCGTTCCTTTTGAGCGTTATTGTTTATTTTATGGGCCTATTGTTTGGCTGAAAGGTGGTCTCTGGGAACGGCTTCAGTTCCTGGTCAGAAAGGTGTCTTAGGACCATAGTCTTGGGGGCTGCTACAGTCTCTGTCAGATTGGTAAGTCTGACCTTTTTTGTGAATTTGATTTTTTTTTTTTTCCCCTACATTTTTCTCCCACTCTGCCCAGGATCCTCTGTTGTGATCCCAGTGAAAGGGGATGGTAGTGGTAGCCAGGCACTGTCTAGTTCTTCTGATCTCAGGCTAGATGAGGTTGTGGTTCATGTGGTCCATTAGTCCTTTGGACTAATTGTTCCCTTGAGTCTTTGGTGTTCTTCACTCTCCTGTGCTCCAGACAGGAAGAGACCAATAGCTGTATCTTAGATGGCTGCTCACAAGCTTTAAGACCACAGACACTAGTCACCAATGTAGGATGCAAAACATTGTCTTTATGAACTATGTTGTGCCAATTGATGTAGATGTCCCCTGAGTCTATGGTCCTTCATCTTCAAGCCTAGGAACTTCGTCCTGTGAGGTGTTTGGTTATGTCTAAGTAGTTTCTATGACTGTGCCCCTTGTGTGCTCTATTGTCTATATTAATACACATGCAGCACCTACAATTATATATGTAGAAATATCCACAATCAAACCTATATCTGCAGGTGAGTGTTCTCCCTTACACCCTCGCATGCCTCTTTAGCATACCTATGTACCTATTATTCATTTGTAAATTATTGTTTGTTAGTACTATTGCTGCAGGATTGTCTATGTTATAGCAATTACCATACCAAAAACCAAACCAAACCCATTGCCATCAAGTCCACGCCAACTCATAGCAACCCTATAGAACAGAGTAGAACTGCCCCATAGTGTTTCCAAGGAGCAGCTGATGGATTTCAACTGCCGACCTTTCAGTTAGCCACTTAGCTCTTAACCACTGTGACACCAGGGCTCCAGTAATTACTGTAGTTGTCCTTTATTTGGGAAGGCATTTTTGCTGATGCATCGCTGCTATTGATGTTTATTCATCTTGAAATTGGGGTGGGGGCACAACTTAGAAATCACCCCTAGGCACTCATTACCCTCACTATGCCTCTGCAGAGGCGCAATTTCAGTGCTTGCCACCAGTGCTATTTTCCATAGGTATGCATCTGGGTAAATGCTGTAACATACTGTATTTCTACACAAATAATGTACACCTTCTGCGTTTGTTTGCTGGCCACACCCTCTCCCCACAAGGTATTTTTGTAAATGCGCCATGCTAATGTTTTTTACCGCAACATGTGGAAGAGAATTGGCATGGCGGTGCTTATGAGGGTGTCTCATACAGGGGGGCACAGCAAGCATACAAATGCAGAAGGTACACATTATTTGCATAAAAAATGGTATACAATTCTGCAACAACAGTAATAACAGCCAAACTTTGTGAGTGGTTATATAGGTAGATATGTATGCTATATAGTTGTGGAAGGGTGTATAGGAGTACATGTGTGTGCGTATATATGTCTAGTTGTCGGCATTTATATATACATACTTATATGTGCTGCATATATATTCATATATATAATAGAGCAAATGGGGGCACAGTTATGGAAACTTCTTAGACATACCCAAACACCTCAAGGGACTGAGTTACTGGGCCTGAAGTCTGAGGACTATAGTCTTGGAGGCTATCTAGGTCAATTGGCATAACATAGTTCATAAAGATAATGTTCTACATCCTAGTTTGGTTGAGTAGCGTCTGGGGTCTTAAAAGCTCATGAGCAGCCAGCTAAGATACAGCTGTTTAGTTTCTTCCCATCTGGAGCAAAGGAAAGTGAGTGAAGGAAAGCAAAGACTCAAGGAAGCACAGCCTCCTCTAGCCTGAGACCAGAAGTACTAGATGGTTCCCAGCTACCACTACCAACCATTCTGACCAGGGACAAAACAGAAGGTCCCAGTCAGAATGGAAGAAAAATGTAGAACAAAACTCAAATTCAAAAAAAAAAAAAAAAATACCAGACTTACTGGATTGATAGTGATTGTAGGAACCCCCAAAACTACTGCCCTATGACACCTTTTTAGCCTGGTACTGAAGCCACTTCCAGAGGTCACTTTTCAGCTAAATAATAGACTGGCTTATGAAATAAATAATAACACCCATGAGGAATGTGTTCCTTAGAACAATCAACTATACAAGAACAAACAGGTAACATATGCCCAAAAGCAAAGGTGAGAAGGCAAAAAGGGGTGTGGAAGTTGGAAGTATGGAAACAGGGAAGGTGGGTGGAAATGGGGAGAGTGCTGACATACTGCGGGGATAGCAACCAACATCACGGAACAATTTCTGTGTGAATTGTTGAATGGGAAAATAATTTGGTATGTAAACTTTCAACTAAAACACAATAAAATGTTACCAAAAAAAAAAAAAAAGAAGTCACAGAAATTGGCAAAAGAAAAACAAGAGAGGACGCAAATAACCCAAATAAGAAATAAAATGGGGGACATTACAACAGACCCAACTGAAGTAAAAAGGATCATAACAGAGTACTATGAAAAACTATATTCCAACAAATTGGAAACCTAGAGCAAATGGACAAATTTCTAGAAACACACTACCTACTGAAATTAATACAAACTGAAACTGAAAATCTGAACAGACCCATTACAAGAGAAGATATTGAAAAGGTTGGGAAAAAAAAAAAAACCAACTCTCCCCCACCAAAAAAAAAACCCTGGCCCAGATGGCTTCACTGGAGAATTCCAGCAAACATTCAGAGAAGAACTTACACCAGTACTATTCAAACTATTTCAGAACATAGAAAATTAAGGGATACTTCTGAATTCCTTCTGTGAAGAAAGCATAACCCTGATACCAAAACCAGGCAAAGATGCCACAAAAAAAGAAAATTACACACCAATATCTCTCATGAATATAGATGCAAAAATTCTCAACAAAATTCTAGCTAATAGAATTCAGCATCATATCAAAAAAATAATACACCACGACCAAGTGGGATTCATACCAAGCATGCAAGGATGGTTCAACATTAGAAAATCAATCAACATAAACCATCATATAAATAAAATAAAGGAATCACATGATGAGCTCGATTGACACAGAAAAGGCATTAGACAAAGTCCAACACCCATTCCGGATAAAAACTCTCAATAAAATGAGTATAGAAGGGAAATTCCTCAACATAACAAAAGACATCTATACAAAACAAATGGCCAACATCATTCTCAGTGGAGAGTGGCTGAAAACATTCCCCCTGAGAACAAGAACAAGACAAGGATGCCCTTCATCACCACTCCTATTTAACATTGTGTTGGAAGTCCTAACTCGACCAGTAAGACAAGAAAAATAAATAAAGGGCATCCAAATTGGTAATGAAGAAGTTAAACTGTCCCTATTTGCACATGATATGATACTATACATAGAAAACCCAAAAGACTCCACAAGAAAACTACTGGAATTAATAGAAAGATTCAGCAAAGTAGCCGGATACAATGTAAACATACAAAACTCAGTTGGATTCCCATACATCAATAAAGACAACTATGAAAATGAAATCAGGAAAACAATAACATTTATAGTAGTCCCTAAAAATAAAATACTTAGGCATAGAAATCTAACCAGGGATGTAAAAGACCTATACAAAGAAACCTACAAAACACTAGTGCAAGAAACCAAAAGAGATACATAAACAGAAAAACATACCATGCTCATGGATAGGTAGACTCAACATTGTAAAAATGTCAGTTCTACCTAAAACAATCTACAAAGAAAATGCAATCCAGATCCAAATACCAACAGCAGACTTTAAAGAGATGGAAAAACTAATCATTAACTTCATCTGGAAAGGGAAGAGGCCTTGGATAAGTAAAGCACTATTGAAGAAGAATAAAGTAGGAGAACTCGCACTACCTGAACTCAGAACCGACTATACAGCTACCGTAGTCAAAACAGCCTGGTACTGGTACAACAGATACATTGACCAATGGAACAGAATTGAGAACCTAGATATAAATCCATCTACCTACGGTCACCTGGTATTTGACAAACACCTAAAGTCTATCAAATGGGGAAAAGACAGTCTTTTTAACAAACGGTGCTTAAAAAACTGGATGTCCATCTGCAAAAAAAAATGAAACAGGACTCATACCTCACACCATACCCAAAAACTAATTCAAAGTGGATCAAAGACCTAAATATAGAAACACAAACCATAAAGATCATAGAAGAAAAACTAGGGTCAACACTAGAGGCCCTAATACGTGACATAAACAGGATACAAACCCTTACTAACAGTATACAAACAACAGAACATAAGCCAGATAAATGGTATCTTCTAAAAATTAAACTCTTATGCTCATCAAAAGACTTCACCAAAAGAGTAAAAAGAGAACACACAGATTGGGAAGAAAATTTTGGCTATGACAAACCCAACAAAGTTCTAATCTCTAAAATCTACAGGAAAATCCAACACCTCTACAACAAAAAGACAAATAATCCAATTAAAAAATGGGCAAAGGATATGAACAGACACTTCACCAAAGAAGACATTTGGGCAGCTAACAGACACAGGAGAAAAAGTTCCCAATCACTAGCTATTAGAGAAATGCAAATCAAAGCCATAATGAGATACCATCTCACCCCAACATTACTGGCATGAATAAATAAAAAAGAAAACAGAAAATAACAAATGTTGGAGAGGTGGCAAGGAGATTGGAACCCTTATGCACTGCTGGCGGGAATGCAAAATGGTACAACCATTTTAGAAAACAATATGGTGCTTCCTTAAAAAGCTAGAAATAGAAATACCATATGTTCCAGCAATCCCACTGCTAGGAGTATATCCTGAAGAAATAAGATCCATCACATGAATAGACATGCACACCCACGTTTGTTGCTACATTATTCACAACAGCAAAAAGATAGAAACAATCTAAGAGCCCATCAACAGATGAATGGATAAACAAACTATGGTACATACACACAATGGAATACTACACAATGATAAAGAACAATGATGAATCTGCAAAACATCTCACAACACGGATGAATTCAGAGGGCACTGTGCTGAGTCAAATAAGTCAATCACAAAAGGTCAAATACTGTATGAGATCACTATTATAAAAACCCAAGAAAAGGTTTACAGACAAAAAGAAACAGTCTTTGATGGTTACAAGGGAGGAAGGGGTTGGGAGGGAAAAGCACTAAATAGACAATAGACAGTACACAGTACTGGAGAAGCCAGCACAACTTGACCAAGGCAAGGTCATGAAAGCTCCATAGATACATCCAAACTCCCTGAGAGACAGAATTACTGGGCTGAGGGCTGGGGACCAGGGTCTCGGGGACCAGGGTCTCAGGGACCATCTAGCTTAACTGGCATAAAATAGTTTACAAAGAAAACATTCTACATCCTACTTTGGTGAGTAGTGTTTGGGATCTTAAAAGCTTGAGAGTGGCCATATAAGATACTCCACTGGTCTCACCCCATCTGGAGCAAGAGAGAATGAAGAAAACTAAAGACACAAGGGAAAGATTATTCCAAAGGACTTATGGACCACAACTACCACAGCTTCCACCAGACTGAGTCCAGCGCAACTAGATGGTACCTGGCTGCCACCACCTACTGCTCTGACAGGGATCACAACAGAGGGTCCCAGACAGAGCTGGAGAAAAATGTAGAACAAAACGCTAACTCACCAAAAAAAAAAAAAAAAAAAAGACCAGATTTATTGGTCTGACAGAGACCGGAGAAACCCTGAGAGTATGGCCCCCAGACACCCTTTTAACTCAGTACTGAAGTTACTCCTGAAGTTCACCTTTCAGCGAAAGATTAGACAAGCCCATAAAACAAAACAAGACTAAATGGGCACATCAGCTCAGGGGCAAGGACAAGAAGCCAGGAGGGGACAGGAAAGCTGGTAACTGGGACTCAAAATTGAGAAAGGGAGAATGTTGACACGTCGTGGAGTTGGCAACCAATGTCACAAAACAATATCTGTATTAATTGTTTAATGAGAAACTAATTTTCTTTGTAAACCTTCATCTAAAATACAATTTAAGAAAAGCTTTCACAGAAAGAAAATGAAATGGAAAAAACTAAAAGAGACAAAGTTGTAATTATTAGCATATAATGTGATTAATTACCCAGAAATCTAAAATAATGAACAGGAAAACTGTTACAACTAATGTAAGAGACAAATATTGTCCGATACAAGATCAATATACAAAGACCACTAGCTTCTTTATTTATCAGTAATATCCACCTTGAAAACATAATGAACAAAGAATCTTACCATGATCACAGCAAATACTAAGATTCAAACCTAATAATAAATGTGCTGAAAGACTCAATATTTTACATGTAACAATTCTCCCCAAAGTAATCTATATATTAAGAGTAATCCAAATTAATTTGACAAGCTGACTGTAAAGTTCATATAAAGGAAAAAATATTTTTAAATATCCAAGAAAAACTAGAAAAAAAGTAACGTTGAGATTCGCACTACCAAATAATAAAATATACTATGTAGTTTTATAAATTACAACTGTGTAGTATTGGTGAAAAAATATGCCTGTAGATCAACAGAAAAGAATAAAATGAGAGGAATAAATAGAAATTACCCATATGTATGTAAGTTTAAGGCACCCTGGTGGTGCAGTGGTTAAGAGCTCGGCCACTAACCAAGAGATCTGCAGTTTGAATCCACCAGCTGCTCCTTAGGAGAAAAATGTGGCCTTCTGCTTCCATAAAGATTTACAGCCTTGGAGACCCTATGGGGCAGTTCTACTCTGTCCTATAGGGTCACTATGAGTGGAAATTAACTCGATGGCAGTGGAGTTTTTTGGTTTTTTTTTAATGTGAATTTAGTACATAAAACCAATTAGACATTTTAAACCAGTGGCAAAAGGGCTGAATATATGCAGTACATGACTTTGGGGAAATTTTGTCTGTACATTGAAAGAAAACTCACATCCCTATATCATTCCATATACAAAAACAAATTCCCAGGCAATTCAAGAGGTAGACACAAAAAAAAAATTATAAAGTGGAAGAAAAACGTGGGATAATGTTTATATAATCTTGTGATTAGAAAAGTTTTTTCAAGCAAGGATATAATGCTATACACATTCTCTGCAAAGCTACATAAAGAAAAAGATGGTTACGTTGGAAAGAATTTTTAAGTTCTTTAGAAAGAAATACACAAGAAACAAAGCTAAAAGACAAGCAACTAAGAGAAAATACTTGCAATAAACGTGTTTCAGACAATAGACAACTTTCTATCACATAGAAAGGGCTTTTGAAAAACAATAAAGCAATTCAAGGGAAAAAATGAGCCAGGGTACAGTTAACATATACTGAGAGAATACTATTTACCAGGCAATATCCTAAGCACCTTACATGTATTAACTGAACTAACTTGCATAATAACCCTTTGGATCAGATACTATTTGTCTTAGTTATCTAACGCTGCTTTAACAGAAATACCACAAGTAGGTGGCTTTAATGAACAGAAATTTATGTTCTCACTGTTTAGGAGGCTAGAAATTTGAATTCAGGGCACCCGCTCTAGGGGAAGGCTTTCTCTGTCAGCTCTGGAGGAAGGTCCTTGTGTCTTTTCAGCTTTTGTTCCTTGGCTCCCTGATGATCTTCATGTGGCATGGCATCTCTCTTCCCCCCATCTCTGCTGTTTTATATCTCAAAAGAGATTGAGTTAAAACACACCCTACGCTAATGCTGCCTCATTAACATAACAAAGAAAACCCATTCCCAAACCGGATTATAACCACAGGTTTAGGGGTTAGTATTTATGACATATATTTTGGGAGACACAATTCAATTCATAACGCTATTATTATCTCCATTTTGCACACAAGAAAACCGAGGCACAGAGAAATTTAGGAACTTGCCTGGAGTTATATACAGTTAGCAAGTCCTATAGTCGGTATTCAAATCTAAATTCTGATCCCAGAGCTCAACTAACAACAACAAAATACGAAGAGTTAATAAACTGCTCAACCTTACCAACAATCAACTTTACCAACAATGCAAACACTAGCACAATAAGATATTTTTACCCACCAGTAAGAAAAAAAAAATCAAATGAGTTAATAAAACCAACCTTGGCAAGAGTATGGGGAAAGAGGTACTTTCATACTCAGTTATTGGGGATGTAGCTGGTATAGCATTTTTAGAGGATAATTTAGCAACGCCCATCAAACTTTAAACGGGCATAATCTTTGACCCAGCAACTCCATTTCCACCCCATAGAAATACTTGCACTTGCACCCAGACATGCACAAAGTCAAAAACTGAAAATAGCCTATACATCCATCAGTAAGGGTATGGTTTAAAAAAAGGTGATCTTTCATTTAATTATGGATTCTATCTAGTGCAGTGATTAAAAAGAATGAGTTATATACATATGAACTGACCTTGAAAGATCTCTAATACATATCATTTAAGAGAAAAAAAGCAAGTTATCAAATAATATGTAAAACTTTTTACCATATTCAAGTATGTACACATTTAAGTATTCACTTATTCACTCGACAACAACAAAATTAGCACCTACTACATGACAGGCACTATCCTAGTCACTAGAGATAAAATGGTAGACCAAAGAGACAAGGTCTCTCTCCTAGAGCTCACATTCTGATCAGGAGGCAGACAATAAACACAGCAAACAAATAAAAGATCAAAATAATTTCAGATGGTATATTCGTTTTCTATTATTGCCATAACAAATTATCACACACTTAGTGGCTTAAATAACACAAATTTATTATGTCATAGTTCTGTAGGTCACAGGTCCACCACCGGTCTCGCCCAAAAAGGGCTGAGTTCTTTGCTGGAGGCTCTATGCATCCATTTCCTTGCTCATGTGGGCTGTTGGACTTTCAGTTGTAGTTCCTTGTGGTTGTAGGGTGGAGGTCCCTGTTTCTTTGTTGGATGTCAGCTGAGGACTGTTCTCAGCTTCTTGAGGCCACCTGCATTCTTTAGCTGGTGGCCCCCTTTCTCCATCTTCAAATCCCTCTCATGCTCTGAATTACTTTCAGCCCACTAGGATAATCTAGGATAATCTTCCTATCTCAAGATCTGTACATTTAATCACATCACATTGTCTCTTTTGCCTTGTCAGGTTACATAGTCACAGGTTTAGGGCATGAACTTCTTTAGGAGGCCATTATTCTGCCTGTTACAAATGGTAATCAATGCTATGAAGAAAGCAAAAGGGGAATATGCAAAAGAGCAGTACAGTCAGAGAGGGAGCTAAATTAGATTGTGCCCTCAGAGAAGACCTCCCTGAGGAATGGCATTTGAACTGAATGAGACAGTCATGTGACCACCTGGTGGTACAGCATTCCAGGCATGTCTTTAAATAGCCAGAAAAAGGTGCAGAAAGCTACATTTGGAACTTTTACTCGTTGCTCTATATCCTTCTGTTAGTTTAAACGTTCACAGGTTACTTCCCGAGAGAAGAATGAAATGGGAGAGATATGAGATTTTACTCATTACTGTATATCTTTCTGTTTGTTTGAATGTTTTACTTGTGTAATTAAATATATATACATGTATTTATTTGTTTGTTTATTTATGTTTATAAAGACTTAGGAACAAAAAAGAAAAATCATTTTTTCTTGGGCCCTGTTGGAGCCAAGAGAATTTTAAGATTTAGGTATTGGTGAAAATTAAGAATATTCTAAATTCTGACACACACATATGCAGAAAATAAAAATAAAACCTTGTCTAGAATTCTATGAAAGAGTTGGTTCTAGAGGGGAGTAAAAAATCAGTGTCCTTCCACTTCTGAGTCTTTAGGAAGACACACTTGCCAATTCGACATTTTTACACATCTACAACCTTGGAAAAGAGCCCTGGTGGCGCAGTGGTTAAGAGCTCAGCTGCTAACCAAAAGGTCAGTAGTTCAAATCCACCAGCCACTCCTTGGAAACCCTATGGGGCAGTTCGACTCTGTCCTATGGGGTCACTATGAGTCGGAACCAACTCGACTGCACCTAACAACAACAGCGACAACCTTGGAAACTTTTCGTGGCTACAACCTCTTTATTTTGCTCCGAAGTCCTAACTTGGTGCTCATTCACTGAGCTCTCACCCTAGGCATCTCACATCGTTTCATGTGGTTTTCCAAGGAGAACACTAAAAGCTTCTTAGAGAATGAAGGCAGGCAGAAGAAAGGTTGCTGGAATGGGCTCTATAGTGTGGCCATCTGTCACAACAAAAGGGTGACACTTGTTGGAATACATTTCTGCTACTCAAGACACAAGGGAGGGAGAGATCATAGTGGGATACAGGGTTGTTCCTGTTGGTGAACAGAAGTGGAGAGACTGTAAGCAGTAAAGACAGAAGACCAAAGGGCCCTCCCAGGACACAGGAGAGCAAAACTTTGAG
This sequence comes from Dugong dugon, assembly GCA_030035585.1. Lineage (NCBI taxonomy): Eukaryota > Metazoa > Chordata > Mammalia > Sirenia > Dugongidae > Dugong > Dugong dugon. The sequence goes on from CM057466.1 coordinate 61,515,905, forward strand.
CAATATGGTACTGTCTTCAAGACCCTGGGATGCAACTGCAGAAAATAGGCTTCATGTGTATGTATGTGTGGCTGTGTGGGCTCAAGCGATAATCGACAGCATGACTCATTTGGAGCAAAGATATTACACTGAAAAGCAGGGAAAAGCAAACAATGGCTACACCTACAAATTAAGGAGTTCATATTCCTGTGCTAATCACACAGATTTGTTTTTTCAGACATGCTGCCTATCAAAGATAGGAATTCTTTGAGTAAAATGTTTATAATAGCCTAGTAGACTCTTCTATTTGCATGCCCCTTCATCGCCTCAAATGTGACAAATGCAAAACTGAACACATCATTATCTGCTCAAAAATATTTTCTCCTCCCAACCCTTCCTTGCTCAGATAGGGCACCCTTTTTTCAAGCATGAGAGCTTAAGATCATTCTTAACTCATTCCTCACCTTCCATTGCTCAGCTCCTTCAGATCCTTTTTTTGGAAGTGGGTAAGGTATAAATTATTCATAAATAAAAATAACATTTAATTGGCCAACAAATTTATCATCAACTGTTATGTCAACCCCTTCCTCTCCATTCCCAATGTCACCTCCTTGGTCAAGGATTTGACTCAGAAATGTTTACCTGAGGCACTTTCTAAGTGGTCTCCTCCCCCACTGACTATCATTTCAGTCCTCCCATATTCCACTGGCCCGTGAGCACAAGCACAGCCACATTATCATTCCATGACCAAATTATGCTTCTGAGTCCCTCTCAGGGCTGCTTAAATGCATCCACACATTGGTGGTAGTCTTCAGTCATGGTTAGCCTGGGTCTATACAGCCCCTGGGCCTGATAGGCTCTTCCTTTCAGGGTGCAGAAGAGATGGAACCTCCTTCCCTGTGGCCCCGATATGGAGGCCCTGAGCTCCCAGCACTAGAGGCTCCGTGAACCCTTAGGCCTCATGCTCAGCTTTACTTGAAGGTCTAGTTCCCTCCCACTGCCTTTTGTCCCAGGAGAGGTGGTGGCAGACAGGACTGAGAACTGACTGTCTGCCCTCTGCAGTTTAAAGCAGAAACCAAACAAAGCCTTACTCATCCACAACAGGGCAAGAACAACTCAGGCCCATGCTGTCTGTGCTCAGGTAGTGAGTCAAAATTCTTTCTCTAAGAAGGAAGGAAGGAAGAAAGGCAGGAATGAGAGCATGAGGGGAGGGAAGGAAGGAGGAGAGAAGTCTCTAGAAGCACGGTTCTGACTGCACACAAAAATGTGTGTTTCCAAATTAAACCTTACCTTCTCATTTTTTATTCTTGCAGCAAATATGTTTTGAGCACCGACTATGTGCTAAACACTGAGCAGAACAGACAAGAGCACTGCCCTCTTTGATAGAGCTTAAATGCTGGTGTGGAAGATAGATAATTTAAAAACCTACAAAAGTCTGTAATGTGGTATCAGGTAGACATGTCTATACAAAGAAATAAAACAGGGTAATGGATTAGAGAGCACAGGGGCCTCTTTAGATAGGACAGTCATGGAAGGCCTCTCCGAGTAGGTGACATTAGAGCTGAATGTCAGCAGAACGAAGAGGAGTCTGCCAAGACTTTGCATCCAAAACACAGGTGAATTTGCAGTTTTCTCCAAGAAAAACAGGTGGACATGTGCTTCATGGTTCTGTAACAAAGGGTGTTACAGGTGGGGTGGGGGACAAGATGTACCCACAATGACTGACCAACTCCTTCAGGCGCAAGCTTTATACTCTGTTTCCCCCACATGACCTAGCACAGTGCGTAAAAAATGAATGAATACTTGTTGATGGTTGATTAACAACACATTTTACACTAAAATTTAAAAATATGCATCTTATTGTGCTAAGGTACTTTGGGATTTGCTAGTGTGCCAGTGACAGTTCTCGTGCTTAGCAGATAGGAAGGGCTTAAATCGTTTTGGGGTCTAATATGATTAGTGACTCTGCCTGGATACCATGTGGAAAAAATAGCTGGCATCTAATTGCTGAGCCAGATTTCTCCATCTCTGTGCCTGGGGCCCAGAGGCAGCAGAGCTAATGCGTTCAGGTGAGGTTGTCAGAGGTCAAGTTTGCTGAGGATCTGAAGCGAGATAATGGTGAAAGTGCAGCAGCAAGAACGCATCCATCCAGGCCCCAAAGGCAGCTCATCCCCCTCACCCAGCCTGGGGACACACAGCTGCCCCATCCAACCTCAGAGGGGCGAGTCCCAACATCAGAGAAGCAGCTCTGGGCTGCTGAACGGAAACCTGCCAAGGAGAAAGCAGCTGGCCTTGGCAAACAGAAAATAATGCCCCAGGCAAAAACAAAGCAAGAGGGAGCCTGGAAAAGCCTCATCCTGAGGATCCACTCCCTCCCTAAACCAATTTTTTAATCCAATATAAAATCTAAGCCTATTCCGAGAACGCTATGGCAAATTCCCTCAGTCTAAATTCTCTGTTACTAGAAATTCCTAGAAAGCTTCTCCCTTCCATTCAAAACACTTGACAATTTGCTCCAATAGTATATTCCGCGTTGTGACCGGCTATTTTGCTATCCAATATTCCTTTTGTATGTAACTCAGACAACCACGAGACTTTGTGTAATTTCATGAGGATTTGGGCTATGTGGAATTGCATTGTTAGGGATGATTTACTGTTTTTCTATCTTTTTATCCTATGAAATGAGCTCTTAACGACAGGATACTTTCCATTGTTGAAAATTATATTTATATATAGACATAAATATAGAAATCTCTTATGAAATATATGTTTAATTCATTTATTAGTTTCCCACCGTGCTCAAGAAGTCATGAACCTGAAATTAGCTGTGCATAATGGTTCTTCTGATAAGAACAGTAACTCCACAGACAAATGGAACAAGATCAGGTGAAACTGTCAGAGAAAAGATCTGGTCAGAGTTAGGATAGAGGAGCTAAACCAGAGATTTTACCATCCTTACTGAAGATAATAACAATGGCTAGGATTGATTATTGCGTGCTTACTAAGTGACAGGTAGTATGCTGCGAACTTTGTACCTACTTTATCTCAAATCCTTTCAACTTCTTTACAAAACTATTGCTAGGAGTCCCTGGGTGGTGCAAACAGTTAAGCACTCAATTACCAGTCAAAAGGTTGGTGGTTTGAACTCATCCAGAGGCACCTCGGAAGATAGCCTGGTGATGTGTTCCCTAAAGGTCACAGCCTTAAAAAACCTACAGAGCAGTTCTACTGTGTACACGTGGGGTCACCATGAGTTGGAATCAACTCAAAGACAACTAATAACAACAAGAAAGTGAGAGAAATTTAGGAAATATTAATGACAAAATAATGAACCAAAAAATTATTGCTTAGAAATGTTATGTGATTTATCCATGATCACAGCTAGTGTTAGCAAGAGTTGAGATTCAGACCCTAGTTTGTCTAACTCCAAACCCTATGCCTAGTCCAATATACCACATAGATAAAAATCACAAAAAAAAAAAAAACACATAATTAAAACATTAATCAAAGATAAAAAGCTATAGGAAAAATATCACTGGCATATTCTTTTAGAGAATTGTTTATAAAAAGAACTTCTATAAAAATCAAGAGACAATGTTCCAAAGGGTAGACTGAGGCATAGGATCTATAGCCATGACCTTTTAGAACTTACTCCAAAACACAGTTGTGTATATCTGAAATATTTTGCACTATTTTAAAGGTAACTTCTAGAAGCACTGGAGAGTTATAATGATAAAAATTACATGATAACCTTTTATCCAACAGGCTTCTTGAACACAACATTATGTTAGTGATGCTATTCTAAGAAGAACTAGTCATGCTGAGCTAAATTTTCCAAGAATGCAATTTAAGCCCACAGTAAGGTGTATTAGAAAATGAATGGAATACTGTGGTTCAAATACAGCCCTCTGAATGGTCCATCTGTGGACCTTAGCTTACCGATTCTCATTAAACAGTGATTTTATTTCTCTGCATCATCACAAGCTCCACTCCTGGGCAGTCATTCAGCTGCCTGGCCAGTCTCACAACGCGTGCAAACATGAATTAAAGGCAGCAGCACCACAAGACAGAGGAGAGTCATCTGATACCTTTCCCAGTGTGAAGTCCAGGGCCCCAGCCATCACAGATGGGAAAAAGAAATTGGTGGCCCCAGCAGGCTTTCTGTTTATTGCTCCCTGAGGCCTCATTTGGAGAGTGACAGTGACACATATGTGCTTGTGTGCACACACACACACACACACGCACACGTGCACATACATACACAAGCACGCGTGCAGATCTAAACTCCTTCACTTGCCCTCTACGTCTGACACATTTTTAAGGTTAAAGATGCATTTGGACGCTGAAAATAAAACCCAAAGTCTTTATAGACATTTTGTCACTAACTCTCATTGCTCCCCAGTAAGACATGCAGAAGAAGGTATGTTTTCCTTGTTATACCTCTGGGGAAATTGGAGGGTGAAATGTAATCATTTGCCCAGAACTAGAAGAAGAATCAAAGACACAACGCAGGAGTGGAATGGTTCAGTCCTTTGAGCTCCCGTAATATGCAATATGCACCTTTCTTACAACCGGCATTAGTTTTTACAAGATAATCTAGTTATTTATAAATCTGGTTTTTCTCCCTCACGTGATAAGTTCCTTAGGGTGAGGGACTATTTCTGTTTCATTCTTGTGTTCTCCCAGCACCTACTATGGTGTTCTTCAGGGTTACTTTGGGAACTCCACACGTTTACGGATTGTAATAAGAGGGAAGCAACAGTGGTTGTCGACTGGGGCAATGGCTGGGCAATAGTGAGTTTCCTCTATGCACATGTCTTCCACTAGATCCATTTACTGCTAGTTTGAATCTGGGCCGGTTCATTCCCCTTCAAACTCCTACTGAGAATTTGCATTTCCAACACAGATACACTGAATCAGAATCTACATTTTAACACGATCCCCAGGTGATTCTTATGTATAATTAATTTTGACAATCACTGCTCTACTACTGTTTCTCAGAATTAGTCCCTAACCAGAAGTATTAGCATCGCCTGGGAACTTGTTAGAACTGCAAACTCTCAGTAGGGGTTCAGGCCAAAACAAACCAGTCTGAAGCCCTGGTTTCAATGTATGGAGGCCAGAAAGCACATGCTAGAAGGAAAGAAAATATACCCAAGGGTGGCGTGGCTACTAAAGGAGCTAGTGAGAGTTGAAGTAATGGGGACACCAGGGACCTGAGATGGAAACACTGGCCTCCTTCTGTCAACCTCCTGTGAGGTGTGAGGTGGCTGCTACAAGTACTCACCCTTTCAGTCCCTGGGTGCCCTATAGCTCTCGCCACTCGTTACAGGAATTATGCCAGTCCTGAAGGAAATCTCACAGGAATCATATATCCATTGACTGAAATTAGCTTGACTGTGGTCCATTCAGAAGTCTGAATCAGTCCTTAGTACCCAGAGAGTAGTCGAGAAGCCCAAAGAATCCACAGAATCATAATAATAAAATGGTAGTTACTTTAAGTCACTAAGTTTTGGGGTAACTTGTTACACAGCAATAGCCAGAATACTGAGCCTGATGCTAAAATGAGACAAGAGTTGGGGGTGGGGGTTCTTGCAGGACAGAAGTGAGGGTATTTTGCATGTGGGAAGGACATGAATTATAGGAGGTAAGTTCAGACTCTAAGGTAATTACCCCCGCAGTGAATCATGCTTCCTAGTATTCGTGACTTTGTGTAGTCCCCTTTCTAGATGAATGTCTGACCAATAGAATATGGCAGAAGTCATTTGATGTGACATCCCAACTTATGTCATAAGAACCTTGCAGCTTTTGCTCTGGGGAAAGCCATCTACTGTGTAACAATTCCAACTACCCTCAGACCATTATGCTAAAGAGAGGCTCCATAGAAAGAGAAAGAGAGATGCCTGGCCAGTCATCAGCTATGCTAGTCATCCCAGCTGAGATGCCACACATGGGAGTGAAGAAGCCAGTTGAGTTTCAAATGACTCCAGTCTCAACTATGTCTGATTTCAATCACATAATAATCACAAGTGAGAACTTTTAGCTGAGACCAGTCGACCCATAGAACTTAGAAAGGTAGTGTTATATCGGTTGGTTGGTTGGTTGTTTTTGTGCTTTAGGTGAAAGTTTACAGAGCAAATTATTTTCTCATTAAACAGTTAATACACAAATTGTTTTGGAATATTGGTTGCCAACCCCGCAACTCTCCCCTTCTCCACCCGAGTTTCCCTGTTTCCATTTGTCCAGTTTTCCTGTCGCTTCCTGCCTTCTTGTCTTTGCTTTTAGGCTGCTGTGGCCATTAGTCTTGTATACAGGTCGAACTATAAAACCTGTCTCTCATGTGTGTTATTGTTGGCCTATAGACCTGTCTAATCTTTGGCTGAAGAGTGAACTTCACAACTGACTTCAGTACTGAGTTAAAAGGGTATCCGGGGACCATACACTTGGAGTTTCTTAAGACTTTGTCAGACCAGCAGGCCTGGTCTTTTTTGCGTGTGTGGATTTGAACTTTGTTCTACATTTTTCTCCTGCTCTGCCTGGGACCCTTTATTGTGATCCCTGCCAGAGCAGTTGGTGGTGATAACTGGGCACCATCTAGATGTTCTGGGCTCAGTCTGGAGGAGGTCGTGGTAGTTGTGGTCCATTAGTCCTTTGGGTTAATCTTCCCTTTGTGTCTTTGGTCTTCTTCATTCTCCTTTGCTACAGCCGGGATGGGACCAGTAGATGTATGTTAGTGGCTGATTGCAGGCTTTTAAGACCCCAGTGTCTACTCACCACAGTCAGATGTAGAACGTTTTCTTTATAGGCTATGTTATGCCAGTTGAGCTAGATGTCCCCCAAGACAATGGTCTCCAGCACTCAGCCCACTAGCTCAATCTCTCAGGGTGTTTGGGTTTGTCTGTGAAGCTTCTATGACTTTGCCCTGGTCAAGTTGTACTGACTTCCCCAGTATTGTGTACTGTCTTATCCTTGACCAATGTTACCATTTATCTACTATGCAATTAAGGTTTTCCCTCCCAACACTGCCTCTCCCTCATAACCATCAAAGATTGTTTCTTTCTGTTTTGAAATGTCTTCCTGTATTTTTACAATAGTGGTCTCATGCAGTATTTGTCCTTCTGTGATTGACTTATTTCACTCAGCATAATGCCCTCCAGATTTATCCGTGTTGTGAGATGTTTCACAGATTCATCATTGGTCTTTATTGTTGTGTAGTATTCCACTGTGTGTGTGTACCATAGTCTGTTTATCCATTCATCTGTTGATGGGCATCTAGGTTGTTTCCATCTTTTTGCTGTTGTAAACAATGCTGCAATGAACATGAGTATGCATATGTCTATTCATGTGATGACTCTTATTTCTCTAGGATATATTCCTAGAAGTGGAATTACTGAATCATATGATATTTCTATTTCTAGCTTTCTAAGGAAGCACCATATTTTTTCCAAAATGGTTGTACAATTTTGCATTCCCATCAGCAGTGCATAAGATTTCCAATCTCCCTGCAACTTCTCCAGCATTTGTTATTTTCTTTTTGATTCGTGCCAGTAATGTCGGGGTGAGACGGTATCTCGCTGTAGTTTTGATTTGCATTTCTCTAATGGCTAGTGATCATGAGCATTTCTCATGTGTCTGTTAGCCACCTGAATTTCTTCTTTGGTGAAGTGTCTGTTCATATCCTTTGCTCATTTTTTAATTGGATTATTTGTCTTTTTATTGTAGAAGTATTAGATTTTCCTATAGATTTTAGAGACTAGAACTTCTTTAGGTATGTCATAGCCCAAAATTTTTTCCAGGTCTACAGGTTCTATTTTTACTCTTTTGATGAAGTCTTCTGATGAGCATAAGTGTTTAATTTTTAGGAAATCCCATTCATCTAGTTTTTCTTTGGTGTTTGTATATTGTTAATTATGGTTTGTATGTTGTTTATGCCATTGTATTAGGGCCCCAGTATTGACCCTATTTTTTCTTCCATGATCTTTATAGTTTTTGGTTTTACATTTATGTCTTTGATCCATTTTTAATTAATTTATGTGTATGGTGTGAAGTATGGGTCCTGTTTCATTTTTTTGCAGATGGACGTCCAGTTTTGCCAGCACTATTTGTTAAAAAGACTGTCTTTTCCCCCATTTAATGTACTTTGGCCCTTTGTCAAAGATCAGGTGGTCGTAGGTAGATGGATTGTTTTTAAGCCAATAAGTTTTGTGTTGGTTTGCTATGTAATTAAAAAAAAACAAAAAACAGTTGCCATTGAATCAATTCTGACTCATGGCCACCCTATGTGTTTCAGAGTAAAACTGCACTCTACAGGGTATTCAAGGCCGTGACCTTTTGGAAGCAGATCACCAGGCCTTTCTTCTGAGGTGCCTCGGATGGGTTCAAACTGCCAATCTTTTTGTTAGCAGTTAAACACTTAACCATCTACACCACCCAGGACTCCCTGTGCAACAATAGGTAACTTAAAACTAGATTTATGAGAAAAATGTAAATATGTCAGCTCCTCTGGTTCTTTTGTACACAAACAACTTTTCCTGCTTGTGACAAATGCAAAATCTGGTATCTCTTCCATATGACCAAAATGTCAAAACGGACAATTCCTATACAGGAAAAGAGGAAGAAAAGTGAAGGGAATGACATTCTACCATGTATCAAAAGAACGTATGACATCCATGAGTTATTTCTAGTGTAACAATGAAAATGGGGCAACTAGACATTTGGGATAAAGAACCAGGTAGCACAGATACAAGTGGCCATATCTGTCAGCCAGACTTGCCAGCACTGAGTGAGGACAGAATCATTAGGCCTTGGATTCCAAGTGCTCGCTGAGGCCTACTTATGAGAAATTTCCCCCAGATACCTTTTCGATTACAAATCCAGCAACTCATGCAAGATCAAAGAAGTTCCTAAATTATGTAGAAGGCTCTGCTATACTAGAAAGTCAAACTAAAGGAGCAACTGTGGAAAAATAGTTGCTAGGTCGTATAAGAAAATAAAGGAAGCTTAGGAACCATAGCCAGTGGTACAGGAAACGGGGCCATGAGCCTCCATGCCTTAGCAGAGCTCCTTCCCAGCCAGGCCTTGGCTTTGTAACATATTGGCATTTACCCATCTTTCACTCAGGTACGTATGTCTTCATTCAGTGGCATCCACTGATCCCTGATTTTCTCAGACATTTCTGATATTGGATGTGTACATCCATCATAGTTATTGTTGTTGTTGTTGTTAGCTGCTGTCAGGTCAGCCCCTGACTAACGGCCACCCCATGCACAGCAGAATGAAACACTGCCTTGTCAGGTGCTATATCCAAGACTGGTTGTGGATTGGCCACTGTGATCCATAGGAGTTTCCATTGTCTGATTTTTCAAAAGTAGATCACCAGGCCTTTCTTCCTAGTCCATCTTAGTCTAGAAGTTCTGCTGAAAACTGTTCAGCATCATAGCAACATGCAATCCACCACTGACAGAGGGGTGATAGCTTCACTTGAGGCGCATTGGCCAAGAACTGAATCCGGGCCTCCCTCATGGAAGATGAGAAGAATGTATCACCACGTGATTTAACTCTTTACCTTAGTAAGGACCAAAAAAAAAAAAAAAAAGCTGCCATGGAGTTGATTCCGACTTATGGAGACCCTATGTGTTACAGAATAGAACTGCTCCATAGGCTTTTCTTGGCTGTAATCTTTACAGAAGCAGATCACCAGGCCTTTCTTCAGCAGTGCTACTGCATAGGTTCAAATCACCAATCTTTAGGTTAGGAGTTGAACACAAACACTTTGCACCACCCAGGGACCTCACCTTTGTACAGAAGTATAGTGTAATAGTTAAGGAGGGGGTTTCTGGAGTCAGATTGGCCTGAGTTTGAAAACTTCCTCTGCCACTTAATAACAGAGAACTTGTGTAAGTTATTTCACTTCTCTGAGCCTTGGTTTCCACATTGGTAAAGTAGAGATAATAATGGCATCTATTTAATGAGGTTACTGAGAACAGTTAATGAATGAACAGTACCTAAAACACTGAACACACTGAAATGTTAGGCATTATATTATTCTTGAGGAAGAATTTTTTTTTTCTTCCCTCTTCCTCCTCTTAGGTTTACACATATTAAACTAAGAGATTAAAGGAGACAGAGACCTTCAGCCTAATTACCTACATGCTTGTTAACCAACGCCCTGAAAAGATGTAATTATTTTGAAGAATCTTCATCCTAAGAGCAGAACCCTGAAAGCATCATTTCCCCTATCCCTTCTCCCCATCTGCCCTCAGCCTCCTGAGAGGTAGCAGGGAGCCATAGAAAGCAGGAGGATGGACCATCAGCACATCAAGGATGGTGAACCAAGAATAAGGTGGGGGGCACAGGAAAGGCCATGGGCAGAGATGAGGAGAGAAGGATGATGAGGTCAATGGAGACAGACGCTCTTTTGCCTATGGTAAAGGTGGCAGATCAAGGCTACTCCAGTGAGGCAAACGGTTGGAGGCAAAGCCAGTCAAATGGAGCACAAAGCCACCCAAATCTCTACCTCCCCTTGAGAGTTCCAGTATGGATTGGAGTATATTATTTAAATCTCACATAAAAGATCTGGAGGGCTTAGAGTGGATGCTTGACTGGCTAGCAGCAAGATCAACAGAAGCAAGGACTATACTGTCCACCCTTCCACAAAGGGGATATAATGCACATTGTTATGTTTTCTACACCATGCAGAACACAAATCAGAAAAAAATATTTCCTGATCATGTGTCCTAATTTAGGGGGGGAGGGGAAATAGACTCACTGACCTTATTTCCCCCAATGAAATCAGATGTTCCTGAGGAATACTTCTGTAGCCTCATAGTGCCTAATTAAAGCATTCAGCACTGTCAGAACTTTCTTGCTCCCACTCCAGCCATCTGTTCTCACTCATTTCCACCTCCAGGCCTCAGGCCAGCCAGGCTTAGGGGATAACCCCTGTCCCTACAGGAGCTACACAGAAGTTTTGGGGCAGGGACTACTCCAGCTATGGGCCTTTGCTGGTCATGGTGGCTCTGTTTCTTTGCTCCCACAGGGCTTGCAGATGTCCAGCTCATGGCCAAGTTGGCTGGATGTTTGCCTGCTTTTCCCCTACTGTCCTTAGGATCAAAACTGTGTTCAAAGACTGCACACCTTCCATGATGTCCTGCGCTCAAATGTTTGTGTCGTTAGTCTTGACCTGGCCCATATCACTAAGAACAAGGACAGGATAAGAGCCCATTTTCTGGCCCCCAATAATGCCTTTCCCTTCTTTGTTCTAATACTCAAGAGCAAATGAGAATGAGCTGATCCTTTTCAGTGATCATCAACCTAGACCATCAATATGTGGTCTTTAAAAATTAAATCAAAATGTTTTCTCCAAATTGTTTTTTTATTTCAGATATCCCATGTTCCTTTGCTTCTCTAAGACTCCAGATCCTTCGCTACCTAGAAGTGGGAAAAGCAAAGGGAAAAAGCTGAAGGGTATTTATTAATAAACTTAAATTTCTTATATTTGGACAGTGGTTTAGAATCACCAATGACTTTCACATTTTATTTCATTTGATTCCCTCAACAAGTATTGTTAGCCTGTTTTTCTAGATAAGGAAACTAAGGCAAAGAAATATTAAATGACTTGTTCAAGGTCATATAACAAGCAAGTAGCAGAGCACTACTCAGACTATGTCTGCTGAGGACTAACCCCTAGATAATCCACAAAACTCTCACTCTCCTTTCCATAAACACTGTCAGTACAGAGATTCGGAACCTCCTCATTTCTTTCCAGGACAATTGTATGCTGTCCTCAATGGTCTTCCTGCCTTCCATGCTACTCCTTGCCAATTGCCTGCCATGATACTTTCTAATTATAGATATGCTATTTCTCTACTTTAAAACCTAGAAGCCAAAGGGACAGTCCACCATGATGACATAACCATAATAAATATCTATGCACTCAATGACAGGGCTCCAAAATACATAAAACAAACTCTAACAGCACTGAAAAGAGAAATTGACAATTTCACAATGATAGTAGGAGACTTCAAGACACCACTCTTGGTAAAGGATAGAACACCTGAAAAGAAACTGAGTAAAGATACAGAAGATCTTAAGGCCACATTCAACCATGTCTTGACCTCATATACATATATAAAACACCCCAACCAACAGCAACAAAGTATACATTATTTTCCAACGCACAAGGAACATTCTCCAGAATAGACCACATCTTAGGCCACAAAGCAACCCTCATCAAAATCCAAAACATTAAGACAATACAAAGCATCTTCTCTGATCACAATGCCATAAAAGTAGAAATTAATAACAGGAAGAGCAAGGGAAATAAACCAAATACATGGAAACTGAATAACACCTTGCTTAAAAGCCACTGGGTAGTAGAAGAAATCAAAGATGGAATAAAAAAAATTCTAGAATCAAATGAGAATGAAAACTCATCACATAAAAACCTAGGGTACATAGCTAAGGCAGTGGTCTGAGGTCAATTTATAGCAATAGGCACACACATCAAAAAGGAAGAAAGGGACAAAATCAAAACATTAGCCCTAGAGACAAAATAGAAAAAGAACAGCAAAAAAAAGCCCAAAGCCACCAGAAGAAAGGAAATAATAAAGATCAGAGCAGAAATAAATGAAATAGAAAATAGAAAAACAATAGAAAGAATCAACAGAACCAAAAGTTGGTTCTTTGTAAGGATCAACAAAATTGACAAACCACTGGCCAAACTAAAAAAAGAATAGGAGAGGATGCAAATAACCCTAATAAGAAATGAAATGGGGAACATTACAACAGAACCAACTAAAATAAAAAGGATCATAACAAAGTATTATGAAAAACTATTCCCCAACAAATTTGAAAACCTAGAGGAAATGGCCAGATTTCTAGAAACATGCTATCTACCTAACTAACTGAGGTAGAAAATCTGAACAAATTCATAACAACAGAAGAGACAAACAAAAGTCCTGCTCAGATGGTTTCACTAGAGGATTCTACCATACATTCAGAGAAGAGCTTGCTCCAGTACTACTCAGACTACTTCAGAACACAGAAAAGGAGGGACACTTCTGAATTCATTCTATGAAGCCAGTGTAACCCTGATACCAAAACCAGGCAAAGACATCACAAAAAAGAAAACTACAGATGAATATCTCTCAGGAATATAGATGCAAACAATTCTCATCACAATTCAAGCCAATAGAATTCAGCACCATATAAAAAATAATAATACATCACGACCAAGTGGGAGTCATACCAAGTACACAAGGATGGTTCAACGTTAGAAAATCAATCAATGTAATCCACCAGATAAAAGAAAAGAATCACATAATCATCTCAACCAACACAGAAAAGGCATTCCATAAAGTCCAACACCCATTCCTGATAAAAACCCTCGATAAGATAAGAATAGAAGGGAAATTCCTCAACATAATAAAGGGCATCTATACAAAGCCAGCAACCAACATCATTCTCAACCAAGAGAGACTGAAAACATTCCCCTTGAGAATGGGAGCAAGACAAGGATGCCCTTTATCTCCACTCCTATTTAATATTGTGCTGGAAGTTCTAGCTAGAGCAATAAAGCAAGAAAAAGAAATAAAGTGCATCCAAATTGGTAAGGAAGAAGTGAAACTATCCCTATTCTTGGATGATATGATACTATACATACACAACCCTAAAGACACCACACTTAAACTACTGGAACTAATAGAAAGATTAAGCAGAGTAGCAAGATACAAGATAAACATACAAAAATCAGTTGGATTCCTATACACCAATAAAGAGAATGACAAAAAAGAAATCAGGAAAACAATACCATTTATAATAGCCCTTAAAAAAATAAAATACTTAAGAATAAATCTAACCAGGGACGTAAATGACCTATACAAAGACAACTACAAAATACTACTGCAAAAAAACAAAAGAGAGCTACATAAATGGAAAAACATACCATGCTCATGGATAGGCAGATTCAACATTGTGAAAATGTCAATTCTACCCAAAACAATCTACAAAGAAAATGCAATCCCTATCCAAATACCAACAGCATTCTTTAACAAGATGGAAAAACTAATCATTAACTTTATATGGAAAGGAAAGAGGCCGGGGATACGTAAAGCACTATTGAAGGAAAAGAACAAAGTAGGAGGCCTTGCACTACCTGACCTCAGAACCTGCTATATAACTACAGTAGTCAAAACAGCCTGGAACAGGTACAACGACAGACACATTGACCAACGGAACAGAATCGAGAACCCAAATGTAAATCCATCCACCTATGGCCACCTGATCTTTGACAAAGGCCCAAAATCCATTAAATGGGGAAAAGACGGTCTTTTTAACAAGTGATGCTGGCAAAATTGGATGTCCATCTGTAAAAAAAATGAAACAGGACCCATACCTCACACCATACACAAAAACTAATTCAAAATGGATCAAAGACCTAAATATAAAAACATAAACTATAAAGATTAGGGAAGAAAAAATACAGTCAACCCCAGGGGCCCTAACATATGGCATAAACAGCATACAAACCGTAATTAACAATACACACACACCAGAGGATAAGCTAGATAAATGGGATTTCCTAAAAATTAAACACTTATGCTCATTAGAAGACTTCACCAAAAGAGTAAAAAGAGAACCTACAGACTGGGGGAAAAAATTGGGGCTGTGACATATCTAACAAAGGTCTAATCTCTAAAATCTGTAGGAAAATCCAACACCACTGCAATAAAAAGACAAAAAATCATATTAAAAAATAAGCAAAGGATATGAACAGACACTTCACCAAAGAAGACATTCAGGCAGCTAACAGACACATGAGGAAATGCTCATAATCACTAGCCATTAGAGAAATGCAAATCAAAACTACAATGAGATACCATCTCACCTCAACATTACTGGCACAAATCAAAAAGAAAATAACAAATGTTGGAGAGGTTGCAGGGAGATTGGAATTCTTATGCATTGTTGGTGGGAATGCAAAATGGTAGAACCATTTTGAAAAACAATATGATGCTTCCTTAAAAAGCTAGAAATAGAAATACCATATGATTCAGCAATTCCACTCCTAGGAATATATCCTAGAGAAATAAGAGCCATCACACGAATAGACATATGCACACCCATGTTCATTGCAGCATTATTCACAATAGCAAAAAGATGGAAACAACCTAGGTGCCCATCAACAAATGAATGGATAAACAAACTATGGTACATACACGCAATGAAATACTACGTAAAGATAAAGAACAATGATGAATCTGTGAAACATCTCACAACATGGATGAATCTGGAGGGCATTATGCTGAGTGAAATATCTCAATCACAAAAGGACAAATACCACATACTATTGTAAAACACAGGAAAATGTTTCCACACAGAAAGAAAAAATCTTTGATGGTTATGAGGGAGGGGCCATGTGGGGAGGGAAAAACACTAACGAGATAGTAGATGGGGCCCTGGTGGCACAGTGGTTAAGAGCAATGGCTGCTATCCAAAAGGCTGGCAGTTCATGTCAACCAGCCACTCCTTGGAAACGATATGGGGCAGTTCTACTCTGTCCTATAGGGTCTCTATGAGTCAGAAACAACTCGACGGCAATAGGTTTAGATTGTAGATAAATGGTAACTTTGGTGAAGGGTAAAACAGTACACAATACTGGGGAAGTCAGCACAACTTGACCAGGGCAAAGTCATAGAAGCTTTACGGACAAACCCAAACACCCAGAAAGACTGGGCTACTGGGCTGAGGGTTGGGGGCCATGGTCTCAGGGGACATCTAGCTCAATTGGCATAACATAATCCATAAAGAAAATGTTCTGCATCCAACTGCAGTGAGTAGCAACTGGGGTCTTAAAAGCCTGTGAGCAGCCGTCTAAGATACATCTACTGGTCCCATCCTGGCAGAAGCAAAGGAAAATGAAGAAGACCAAAGACACAAGGGAAAGATTAGTCCAAAGGACTAACAGACCACAACTACTACAACTTGCCCCAGACTGAGCCCAGAACAACTAGATGGTGCTCAGTTACCACCACCAACTGCTCTGGCGGGGATCACAACAGAGGTTTCCGGACAGAGCAGGTGAAAATGTAGAACAAGGTCAAATTAAAAAAAAAAAAAAGACCAGGGTTGCTGGTCTGACAGAGACTGGAGGAATTCTGAGATTATGGCCCCTGGACACCCTTTTAACTCAGTACTAAAGTCACTCCTGAGGTTCACCCTTCAGCCAAAAATTAGACAGGTCTATAGGATCAACAATAACACACGTGAAGGACATGCTTCATAGTTCAATCATGTATATGAGACTAATGGGCACACCAGCCCAAAAGCAAAGATGAGAAGGCAGGAAGGGACAGGAAAACTGGACGAATGGAAAC
Source organism: Dugong dugon (assembly GCA_030035585.1). Lineage (NCBI taxonomy): Eukaryota > Metazoa > Chordata > Mammalia > Sirenia > Dugongidae > Dugong > Dugong dugon. Next base: position 61,532,260 of record CM057466.1, read on the forward strand.
AAGAAACCTGGAGTGGAGAAGGGGAGAGTGTTGACACATCATGGGTTGGCAACCAATGTCGTGAAATAATTTGTGTATTAGCTATTTAATGAGAAACTAATTTGCTCGGTCAACTGTCACCTAAATCACAATGAAAAAAGAAAGAAAGAAAGAAACCTAGAAGCAGTGACAGCAGCAACAAGCACACACAGTAACCAGATCTTGGTTTCTAAATACCATTTTTCATTGAAATTAACCAGGACTCCCAGAGAAATTGCTTATGCTAAGGCTGAAGCAGGGAAGATACAAGATGATCCCGGAGCATCTTGCAATGCTAGTAAGTAAGGAAGTACTGAAAGAAAAAACAAAAATTATAGTGATGGTAACATGTCAAAATGAGAGGAGCCAGCCTGAAAGAATTCCCAATAGTCAAAGCTAGAATAATTTGACTAACAAAATAAATAACAATAGTATTGGATTATAATTCAAAGAAAAAATAAATATCCATGATTCCATACTGATATAAATAAATGACTAAATAAGTAAATATATGGGTGTCATGGATTGAATTGTGTCCCCCAAAAAATGTGGGTAGCCACTTGGCTGGGTCATGATTCCCAGTATTGTATGATTGTGTTATCTGATGTGATTTCCTTGTGTGTTGTAAACTCTACCACTATGATAAGATTATATGTGATCTCCTCATGTGTTATAAATTCTATCACTGTGATGAGGTTATACTGCTGAGGTTGACAAGATTAGTGTCTTAATGCAATCTCTTTTGAGATATAAAAGAGAGAAGCGAGCAGAGACACAAGGGAACCTCATACCACCAAGAAAGCAGTGCTGGGAGCAGAGTACGTCCTTTGGACTTGAGGCTCCTGCACAGAGAAGCTCCCAGAGGCCAAAGGAAGACTGATGGCATGGGCTTTCCTCCAGAGCTGATGGAGAAAGCATTCCCCTGGAGCTGATGCCCTGAATTTGGACTTGTAGCCTACTGGACTGTGAGAGAATAAATTTCTCTTTGTAAAGCCATCCACTTGTGGTATTTCTATTGGAGCAGCACTAGATGACTGAGACAATGGGAGAGAAGGGACAAATCTTCTACAGAAGAACTCCCAATAATGAATGTAGAAAAATAATGAAGGAAATAGACAAGAGCCATCAGAATGCCACAGCAGTGATTGCGGCAGGCAAGATCCACGTTCACTGATGAATGCTACAATTAGAGGGTAAAACTTTAAGGAGAGATAGGATATTTGCATAGCCTCAAAGAATCTCCCCTATAATATTTATTAATTACTGCGGTGGTTTTAACATATGTCCACAAATTATTTGGTACTCCTCTCTCCCGGAAGTGGAGTTTAATTTCCCTCCTCTGAAATGTGAGCAGGACTTAGTGATTCACTTCTAACGAACAGAGTATGAAAAGGGAAAAACAGTCATTTTACAGTGGAGAAATTTGGCAGACACCATCTTAACAAAATGATCAAGGTGACCATCATCGTTAAAAAGTCATGTTACATATCTCTGGTATAGTACGATGAGAAGGCACTTCACCTCTATGGTATTCTTCCCCCAAACCCAAAAACTATGGAATAGTGCCTGAATCTCAGGAAACGCCAACAAATTTAGATGCTATTGTTGCTCTTATTGTACTTGTTGCTGTTGTTTTTGTTGTTACTGTTGCTGCTGCCGCTGTGGCATCTGTTTGTAGTTGTTGTTATGAAAAAATCAAGACTGGTAGCAATAATGGTAGAAACTAAATTCCTTCGGAAATTCTGTAGTGACAATGGAAAGATTAACAGTACATCACAGTAAATCTTTTATACTCACCATTAGGGTATAAAGGTCCTGAAACTAGATCCCCAAGAATCTTCCCTGCACCCCTAATATATATTTCCCCAGCAATCCTCATATGTCCAGCCTTCCAACATATCCACCCTAAAACATCCAACCCTAGTTTATTTAAGGAGCATCGGTGGCACGGTAGATAAGAGCTCCGCTGCTAACCAAAAGGTCGGCAGTTCTAATCCACCAGCCGCGCCTTGGAAACCCTATGAAATTAAAATTTCATTCATCTGGAATGCATAACGGTGGAAAGGAGATTTTAAATTTATTTTTTAAGCTAGGGAAGCATTGCTCTAAATGCATTGAGAGAGTCAGAAATCTCCAAGAGAGACACTTTCCGGAGGACATTGCTCTGGATATTATATAATCTGGGCATCTAAGAATGAAAATAAACCCCAGGAACATTTGCCTCTTCCCTTGCCTCACACAATGGCATTAACAAAACTCTCAGCCATCATTTCCCCAATCTGCAAAGTGGAGCTAAAAATATAATAATTGCTCCAATAGGAATTTTACCCATTTGAGGTAAAAAGAAAAAGGAGTAAACAAGAAAAAAAAAAGAGACTGCATACTTTGAAACTATTACACATTATTAGATTGGAGGAGGGGGAAACTGTGGCATCTAAGCACCTCAGGAAAAGAAGGAGTTGGGATTTAGGTACACTGACCTTAGTTTCTTCACAACTGAGGCACAATTGGACTTTGAAAAAATTGCTTAATCTTTACGCGTCTTAGTTTGCCCTGGGATATTGTGAAACTTCCCTAATTCTTGGTCCCAAGTTTCCTGAAGTGGCAGGAGGCTTGAGTACAGGCATCATTTTCATTCACCTGGTTTTCATTTTGTTAATAGAACAATGATGAAGGTAGCAATTATGAGTACTAATATAACCATTCGTGACATCCAAGGAGCTCAAGGTGCTCTACAGACATGATCATCACTCTCAATGCTTGTGCTGTTTTTGCTCTACCTTTTGCTACACCTGGTAATGCCGGTGGCCCCAGTGTATTTGCCATCAAAAAGCCTCCATGCTTTAGACAGAAACTTTAGTTGCTATTTTAATAAAAGGTTACAAAGTGAAATATTTGGACTTCAAAAGTTGGAGAGACAAGGGAGAATGAAGAAAACAAGATACAAGGGAAAGATTTGTCCAAGGACTAATGGACCACAACTACCACAGCCTCCACCAGACTGAGTCCAGTACAACTAGATGGTGCCTGGCTATCAGCACTGACTGCTCTGACACGGATCACAACAGAGGGTCATGGACAGAGCTGTAGAAAAAATGCAGAACAAAATTCTAACTCACAAAAAAGGACCAGACTTACTGGCCTGACAGAGACTGGAGAAACCCCAAGAGTATGGCCCCCGGACACCCTTTTATCTCAGTAATGAAGTCACCACCAAGGTTCACCGTTCAGCCGAAGATTAAACAGAGCCCCATAAAACAAAATAAGACTAATGGGGCACAACTGTCCAGGGACAAGGACTAGAAGGCAAGAGAGGACAGGAAAGCTGGTAATAAGGAACCCAGTTTTGAGAAGGGACAGTGTTGACATGTCGTGGGGTTGTTAACCATTGTCATAAAACAGTATGTGTACTGTTTAATGAGAATCTATTTGTTCTGTAAACCTTCATCTAAAGTACAATCTAAAAAAAGGAAAAAAATTAATAAATAAAAATTCCTTCTAGAGCACCACAAAAAAAAAAGTTGGAGAGAATTGAACCAAAGCCGGAAGGCAGGATGACATGTGCTTTTGTTCTTAAATGGAAGCACAGCGATGGAAGGTAAATGTACACTCATTACTTGTTGGACGACTAAACTTCTCATGCTTGTATAGACTCGCCCTGATGTGTGTGGTCACATCTCTGGGCTTGGCCTTCCCCAGCCCCTCACAGGAAGGCTCCTAATGTCTCTAATTTCCAGACTCAGCTCCACCCCACTTCCTAAACCAATTCTTCCTAAGGCCAAAAGTATATCAGTTGTCTCAGCTGCTGTCCCAGAATCACCTTGGACTAGCTATAGGCCCAGTCATGACTGCTGGGTTCACATGTTCTCCATGCCCCCTGCAAAAAGAAAAAAAAAAAAAATCCTCAGCTTCTCAGCTTCATCTGAGTAATAGCTCTCCCATGAACTCCCATACCGACTTCACATGATTCCAACCCATAAATTCTATAATTCTAACCAGTTACCTTGCCTAGATGCTCAGACACAGACTAGACAAAGAACTTCTCAAAAATAATTTATGAAGACATATGACCAACATCTAAAGGGCCTCTCCATGCCCTGAAATTGTGTTGGTCCTCTAGAATCTTGTCTGGGTCCTAGAGAGTAGGGAATCCTGAAATAATTGAAATTAAGTTTCATACCACCCCACTGAGATGAGGGTTCCAATAGAATTGTATTAGAAAATAAAATAATTTTACTCAGAACCCTGAGTTTGAGACTGAGGTCTTCCCACACCTCTCACATTTTGCCAGCATCCATATCCATGCTCCTGGCTTACACTTCTACCTGCTGGCAGGCATTCTGCTGCTGCCAGTGGACAGAATTTCTAGATGATAAGTCACTACCCATCTGACTCCCATTTATGAAAGCCACCTTCAATAGCTGCTCCCCACTCCACAAATTGTACCAAAGCATTTTCCCAGCCATCCCTTCCATCTTAGTCGAGACACTCCAGTCCCCTGGCCACTTGACTTCCTCCCAGGGTAGTCTTGGAGACCCTCTCCCCAGGAAAAATCACATTCCCACTGTTATGGATTGGATTGTGTCCCCCAAAAATGTGTGTCAACTTGGCTAGGCCATGAGTCCCAGTATTGTGTGGTTTTCCTTCATTTTGTGATCTGATGTTATTACATTATGTATTGTAAACCCTGCTCTTTATAATGTTGATGAGGCAGGATTAGAGGCAGTTATGTTAATGAGGCAGGACACAATCTGCAGGATTAGGTTGCATCCTGAGTCAATCTCTTTTGAGATATAAAAGAGAAACGAGCAGACGGGAGAAGGACCTCAAGAAAGAAGAACCGGGAGCAGAGCCATCCTTTGGACCCAGGGTCCCTTCCCTGAGAAGTTCCTAAACCAGGAGAAGATAGATGACAAGGACTTTCCGCCAGAGCCAACGGAGAGAGAAAGCCTTCCCTTGGAGCTGACACCTTGAATTCAGACTTTTAGCCTCCTAAACTGTAAGAGAATAAACTTCTGTTTGTTAAAACCATCCATTGTGGTATTTGTGTTATAGCAGCACTAGATAACTAAGACACCCACCTGCACAGGGATGTGTATATTGGACACAAGGGGGTCACTGACACATCGGAGACCTATGCATGGTCCCCAGATTAAGAATCCCTGCCTTTTATACGCATGACTCAACATATGCTCAGTTTGTCTTGCTTACCCAGCAACCAAGAAGGAGAGCGGACACCACCAGCTCCAAACCACGGATGGCAACAGTGTATGCTGCAAGGCAGTAATCCAGGTTTACTGCACCTCAGAATGATCCCTTCTGACATAATTCTAGAACACTCATGTATAAAATTCATGTCTTTACAAAACTAAATAATGTATGTCATTTAAGCACGATTTACCTACTTCACTGGGGAAAATTGGTGTAGAATTCCAACTAGGAATGTTGGGAATAAATACCCCAGCAATGACAGCAAGGATCTTCTAGTCCATCCTGCTCCCTGCCACACCTTTAGGTCAAGGTTGGGAATGGAATACCCAGCTTCAAACCACTGTTTATGGCTTTCATGGTCTAGATCAGAGGTCCTAGGGGGAAAAAGTAGGGCCACAAGCAGCTGGGATGTAGAAATGCAGGTATTATGAAGAACAATGTCTCCTTTCCGCTTCCTTTTTTCTTCATGCAAGTTCTCTGGCCAGGTGAGAGATGAGGATGGGACTGAGATCAGGCCCACCGCAGGGGTCTTCAGTGAGGTTTTGCCTCATTTCCTCTCTCTCCACTAACCTATCCATCAGGCCCCTTCAGCAGTTACAGAACCAAAACAAAGACAAGAGTGAAAATATATCATAAATACTTCCGCTTCTTTTTTACATATCTAGAGTCAAGAAATCAGTAATGAAAAGATCATTTTGTCTTCTAGAATAAATCAACCCCTTTTTCTAAGATCTCTAAGAACAATGATTCTCCAAGTTATGTGCCAATATTTTATGTCATTGATGTTCACTCATCCAACAAATAACTTACTGTGCGTGTAGTATGTGTCAACTCCTGTTCTAGCCACTAGAGCTACAACGGGGAACTGCAGAGACCTGACTTTTAAGGAGTTACTGTAGAGCTAGAAAGGCCAACATCCAACAGGTGTAACATTTGCCAGGAAAGAGAAGTGTGGGTGCCCACCATTGGTGGACCCAACCTAGATAATAAGTTCCTCCTTATATCTAACTGAAATCCATCTGGTACATTTCAAGCCCATTTTTCCTGGCTTGATTCTTCACACAGAGAACAGATAATCATCTGTTTTGTTGAAATCTTCATAATGATTACACTTATGAAATCACCCCTTATTCTTCTCTTCTCTAGATTAAACAGCTCCAGTTCCTTTAACATTTCTTCACAGAACATATTTCCTTGCCTTTAATAATAACTTTCTACCCACTGGTGCAGACTTTACCATTTATAAAGCACTTTGGGATTTATGGAGCACTTCCGAGTCATTATCACACTTTGATCCTAACAACAACAGCACAAGGAAGATACTGAAGATATTTGCTGAGCGCTGACTATGCCCAAGACACTGTTCTAGGGCTGTGGGGACACATGTGCCACTTTATCCTTGGCCCTGTTGAAATTTATCCCAGTTTTGTGGAGTCATTTTCTCAATGAGTCAAGGCCATTTTGAATTTTATTTCTGTCTTGCAGAGCAATAACTACCCTACCTAATTTAGTGCCAGCTGCAAATTTAATGAGCATAGCCTTAATTCCTTCATTCAGACCATCAATATAATTATTGAGTAGGATAGATCCTGGCCCCAATACCTAGAGGACATCATTCAATATGTCCCACCAGATTGATGCAGGGCCATTGATAACTCCCCTTGGGTCTTCTAGCCTCTAACAGAGTGTAGATAGGAACATACTTTTCTAACATGTCAAAGACAATGCCTGGTTGTAAAAATCATAATCTTTACTAAAATTGAGATAGATCCCATCTATTGATTCCCCAGATCTACATAGCCTCTCGCAATCATGGGAGGAAATTTAATTGGCCTAGCACTATTTGCTCTTTACAGAGATTTACTGATTGCTACTTAGTATTTTATGTTCTTTCAGGTGCTATCCAATTGATTATTTGGTGATTTATTCCAGAATCTTCCCAGGTATTGATGTTAAGCTCACAGGTCTGAAATTTGTAGGGTCATCCTGTTTTTCTCTCAAAGATGAGTGCCTCATTTACCCTTTTGCTATCCTTAGGGGCTTTTCCAATCCTCTGTGATTTGGGGGAAACACTGGCTAATAGTCCTAAGATGGAAGTTGAAAATTCATTCAGTGTCCTACAGGGCAAGCCATCAGGTCCTGCTGACTTGAACGTATTAGGTTTTTCTAAGTTATCTAACTATGTCAACCCTTTGGCCTTCTATCCTCCTGTTACAACTGGGACTTATTCCAGGCAGCAGTTTACAGCTGATATTATCTCCCCTCCTGGGGGAGGAGAGTGCGAGGATATTGTAAAAATAAAATTAAAAGCTCTATCTTTTCACTCTAATTCTCTTCTGCTTTAGCATCTCGGAAACCCTGGTGGCGTAGACGTTAAGAGCTATGGCTGCTAACCAAAAGGTTGGCAGTTTAAATCCACCAGGCAGTCCTTGGAAACACTATGGGGCAATTCTACTCTGTCCTATAGGGTCGCTATGAGTAGGAATCGACTCAACAGCAACGGATTTTAGCATCTCTGGCAGAGACAATGCCATGCGTCCACTAAATCTCATTTCATTTCCTCTTCTTGGCCATACTGGAAGACTACATTTCCCAGCCTCCCTTGCAGTTGAACTGGGGTCATGTGACTGAGTCTGAGCCAATCTAATGGTGGAAAGAATGATGTACACCACTTTCCAGCCTGGCCACAAAGCTCTCTGAGTGACCCTCAGTATTTTCCCTTCCCCTTTGGTGCCAACCATGGGCATGGCATGTTGACAAGGTGGCAACACAAGGTGAAAAAGAGATTGGATACCTGAATAACCCCTCAGAGGAGATCTGCCCAGGAGAGTTACCCTACCTGCATTGAACTGGGACATAAATAAGAAATGAATTCCAGTACCATTGAACCACTGGCTCTTAGGAAGTTTCTCTATGATGTCTTCTCACAATGACCTAAGTTATACCCTCTGAGATCATACAAGGGATATTTCTCTGTCAACTGAAAGTAAAATTTTCTCTGAGTGTCCTTTTTGGACTAATGAAATATTTAAAGAATATCTTTTCTTATTTTCTATTATCTTTCCTAGGTATATACTTTTTATTTTAACCTTGCTGATCAGTCATACTATTTTATATGTTTATGTAAATTGTTATTTCATCTTGAGGAGACCTTGCCAAAGGACCTTAATCCATCATGGACTACACAAAGAGAAAACTGACAAGATTAATTTTTGTTTTGTTTTGTTTTAAAGAATTACAGTGGGTTGGATATCTGTGCATGTATGTGTTTTAATCTGAAAATGTTCTGTAAAGTATTTATAACATATAACGGATAATATATAACATATATGTTGTGTTTGTATGCATAAATTATGTAAATATACACATATGTTTATATAACATAAACACATAAAGGATTATATTAAAAAAAATGTATCCATCACCCAATGTTTTAAAACCAAGCTTGATAGTTCCTATCTTTCTTTTCCCCTCCCTAGTCTCATTTCCTTTACTCCTGACTCAGAGGGAGTCAGTCTGCCTTTTGTATGTTTTTACTACATATACATCTGATCATATATAATGTACTGTATTTTGTTTTGAGTTTTTAGTTTATACAAATGGCATTGTATTGTATGTATCTCTATATAACTTGATTTTTTCACTTAGCATTATATTTTAGCGTAATCAGTGTGATACATACATCGTGTTGTTGTTAGGTGCTATCGAGTTTGTTCCGACTCATAGCAACCCTATGTACAACAAAATGAAACACGGCCCAGTCCTGCACCGTCCTCACAATCATTGCTATATTTGAGCCCATTGTTGTAGCCACTGTGTCAATACATCTCGTTGGGGTTGTCCTCTCTTTAGCCAACCCTCTACCAAGCATGATGTCCTTCTCCAGACACTGGTCCCTCCTGATAACATGTCCAAAGTATATGAGATGAAGTCTCACCATCCTGGCTTCTAAGGAGAATTCTAGCTGTACTTCTTTTAAGACAGACTTGTTCGTTCTTCTGGCAGTCCGTGGTATATTCAATATTCTTCACCAATACCATAATTCAAATGCACCAGTTCTTCTTTTGGTCTTCCTTATTCATTGTCCAGCTTCTGCATGCTTATGAGGTGATTGAAAATACCATGGCTTGGGTCAGGAGCACCTTAGTCCTCAAAGTGACATCTTTGCTTTTTAACACTTTAAAGAGGTCTTTTGCAACAGATTTGCCCGATGCAATATGTCCTTTGATATTTTGACTGCTGCTTCCATGGGCATTGATTGTGGATCCAAGTAAAATGAAATCCTTGACAACTTCAGTAGTTTCTCAGTTTATCATGATGTTGCTTATTGGTCCACTTGTGAGGATTTTTGATTTCTTTATGTTGAGGTGTAATCCATACTGAAGGCTGTGGTCTTTGATCTTCATCAGTAAGTGCTCCAAGTCCTCTTCACTTTCAGCAAGCAAGGTTGTGTCATTCGCATAATGCAGGTTGTTAGTGAGTCTTCCTCCAATCCTGATACCATGTTCTTCTTTATATAGTCCAGCTTCTCGGATTATTTGCTCAGCATACAGATTGAATAAGTAGGGTGAAAGAATACAATCCTGATGCACACCTTTCCTGATTTTAAACCACGCAGTATCCCCTTGTTCTGTTCAAACAACTGCCTCTTGGTCTATGTACAGGTTCTGCATGAGCACAATTAAGTGTTCTGGAATTCTCATTCTTGACAATGTTATCCATAATTTGTTATGATCCACACAGCTGAATGCCTTTGCATAGTCAATAAAACACAGGTAAACATCTATCTGGTATTCTGTGCTTTCAGCCAAGATTCATCTGACATAAACAATGATATCCCTCATTCCACATCCTCCTCTGAATCCAGTTTGAATTTCTGGCATGTCCCTGTTGATGAATTGTTGCAACCGCTTTTGAATGATCTTCAGCAAAATTTTAATCGCATGTTAATGATATTGTTCGATAATTTCCACATTCTATTGGATCACCTTTCTTTGGAATGGGCACGAATACGGATCTCCTCCAGTCAGTTGGCCAGAAAGCTGTCTTCCAAACTTTTTGGCATAGACGAGTGAGCGTCTCCAGTGCTGCATCTGTCTGTTGAAACATCTCCACTGGTATTCGGTCAGTTCCTGGAGCTTTGTTTTTCGCCAATGCCTTCAGTGTAGCTTGGACTTCTTCCTTCAATACCATCAGTTCTTGATCATATGCTACCTCCTGAAATAGTAGATCTAGCTTATTTATCTAGATCTAGATGATGGATATGGATCTAGTTTATTCATCTATGATTGCTATGTGATATTAATTCACTGTCTAAATATAGCCAGAGTTTATTTATCTATTTCCTTATTCATTAATGGACATTGAGGTTATTTTTAATTTATCACTGTTACAATGATGTCAAATTGCTCTCCAAAGTGGTTATATTGCTTTACTTTCCCACAAATTATATATGCAAGTTCCTACGTCACCATCCCTTTATCAATACTTGGTATTGTTGAGATATTTTTTATTTTTGCTGTCTTCAAGATCTTACTGTTTAAATTTGTATTTCATTGCAATGCCTTCCTTTGTGTCTTTCAGTGGTTTGTAATACTCTTCCAAAAGCTATAGTACATGTTAGTCACATGAATTCCTAGATATTATATAGTTTTCTTGCTAAAATAAATGAAATACTTTGTATTACTACATTTTCTAATTGATTATTACTGGTCTTCACAAATGCTGTTGATTTTTGTGCCGTTAATAATTTGCCAGAAAGAAGCAGAGTTTATAATAAACAACCTAGGAAAGAAACACTTAGTGAACAAGACTTTAAATTTTTAAAAGTACTTTATAGTATTTTAATTTGTTAATATAGGGCTCACCTTCATTCATTCGGGAAATATTATTTAATGCCTAGGAAGTGCTGGGCCCTGTGTTTCACAACAGGTTACTCCACTGAGAATAAGACAGGCAATGCCCACAGCTCATGGTCCCACTGACAATCTAATGGCACTCAATAAAAAAAAATGAAATGAAATTTTAAAATATTTATTGAGAATCCGCTTCCCATAACTGCAGGAAATTCAGTATCTCTTGGAATTCCACTCCTTCCTTTGAATTTTCAAACTTCTTACAATGCCATTGTAAGAAAATGACCCTCACCCAGCCATAGCAGATGACACTGGCTGATATCATTGTCATGGACTGCTCTTGACCACCTGGCACTCACACACCCACACCCACCAATACCTCATCAAATACCAGTATTTGGACTGTCTCTTCTACATCACCACTGCCTCTGGGTCACGGATGAGTAGGAGACAGGGAGAGTGTCTCCTCAGGGCCATTTGAGCAGGATTCAACAAATTCTCAGGTACACCTCCTACTGGATGATCCACAGGCGATGTGCAGGTAGCTGGTAGTGAATGCCCTCACCTGAAAGCCCCAAACAAAGCAAACCCAGTTCTTCCAAGTTCCTCCACCCAGGCTACTGGCCATGCTCTCTAACACACAAGGGACTTTCTGTAGGGTTGGCTCTGCTTCCACGGACTTCTCTGGTGATGCCACTGTTGGAGCCCAGAAGGTTCTCAATAAAACCACCACAAGCTTCCCCCTCATTTCCTCCCTTCTTAGCCCCCACCCTCTGCAATTCCTCCAAGGTGGTCTGATTCTCCTTCTATTCTTTTTCCAATCTATTGTTATGGCATAAAATCCATCATCAGCTTTCTGCCTCTTTTGATTCTGAAGGGCCCATATTGAAAGTCAAACTAAGTACTGAGTCTGTCTTCTCAGATTGCAAGCCTAAGAAGTCTCCTCAATGAAATGTGGTCACCTCTGACAAACCAGAGGAAGGGTCATATATCATGAAATGCAGAAAAGAAAAACATGAAGATTAAGACTTCGAGATATTATCAAACTAAACAGTAAAATTGAGAAGCAGGCATATATAGAGTTCTGGAATCAGCCTACTTAAATTTGAATCCCAGTTCTGCCATTTGTTGTTGTTCTTAGGTGCTGTCCGGTCAATTTTTGGCCCATAGTGACCCTATGTGACAGAGTAAAACTGCCCCATAGGGTTTTCTAGGCTGTAATCTTTACAGGAGCAGACCACCAGGTCTTTCTCCTGGAAAGCAGCTAAGTGGGTGTGAACTACCAACCTTTCAGTTAGCAGTCAAGCATTTATTCAGGTCTCTACTTAAATGTCACCTCCACGGAGAAGTTATCTCAAAAAAGTAACCTGACACTTTTCATCCCGCCTACCCTGATTTATTTTTCTCTATAGCACTTACCACTGCCTAACATGGTATAACCATTCCTTAATTTGCTTATTGTCTTTCTCACCCCACTAGAACAAATACTGCAAGAGAGCAGGGATTTTATTTCTTTTATTCACTGATATATCCCCAGCACCTAGTATAATGCCTGGCACATAGTAAATCCCAATAAATACTTGTTGAATGAATGAAGACCTAAGCTGGATTATAACTAATCCTAAAGGAGTCTGCTGCTTATCTCCCTAAGACCCAAAGTTGGCAGAGTTTCATGTTAATAATAATCTACTGGTAGTAAGTGCCTGGAGCACTATGTTTTACGTAGATTATCAGGCAGGACACTGTTGTGATCGATGACCAATAGCTGCCAAGGGGTTAGGAGAGAAAAAGATGACACATCTTCTGTGTATTTTTCAAGTCTTTTCAAGACTAAAGCAAGCCCTAGCCATTCAATCCATGCTTCTCTACCTCTGGACCCCACCTAGTCTTGCTTGGCTTTACAAGGGAGAGAGAGGTTGCCCCCTAAGCAGAAGGCATCTAAAGACCCATTTTTACCATCCCAACACTAAGGAAGGAAAAGAGTGCCCTTCTTTCCTAAGATCCAGGCCTAAGATCTGCCCTTAACCCATTACTTCTACCTCCATATAACCTGCACACTGATCCTGATGGCTCCACTTGATCCAATCCTACACCATGTAGGAAAGAATTCTGAACAACTTTCCTCGTTCCATGAAAATGATACCCCTACTATAGCAAACCACTACATGTTCTTGGAGAACCCATGTAGTCCCTGATTCATATCCAAATGCTTTCTCTCTGGGGTGGAAGGAAACACGGGGAAGGCTTTGAGCTCCCCTATACTCCTTAACCTTTCTTGGGAAAGAGAACCTCTGAGAGCTGATATATAGGCTCATAGGATCATACATACAAGATTTTGCATATGGTTAGAGACAGTTGATCCATCCTATCCGAGAGGCTTTAAAATGCAAATTTCAAGGCCCCACCTCAGATATTCTAAAGAGGCCTGTACAAGAGCCCAGGGATTTGCATTTTAAACAAATACCCAGGGTTACTCTGATGCAAGTGGTCCTTAGAACATACTGTGCTCTTTCCATTACTGTGTATCCATATGAATGTGTTTCCATACTTACTGTAAGCTCTTTTTTCTTTAATAATATTTTATTGTGTTTTCAGTGAGAGTTTACACAGCGAATTAGGTTCCCATTTGACAATTTCTGTAAAAATTGTTCAGTGACATTAGTTACTATTTTTACAATGTGTCAACATTCTCTTTAATTCCACTCTGGTTGTTCTGGTTCCAGTGCTCTAGTTTCCCTGCCCCCTTATCTTCTCATCTTTGCTTTAGAGTAATTATTGACCTTTTGGTTCCATACAGACAGTTTTTTAATGGAGCACGATACTCACTGGTAATATCCTTTATTTTGTGTGCCAGCCTGTTATTTTGCTAAAAGGTGACCTCAAGGGATAGTTTCTTTACAAGTTTTAAAGAGTATCTCAGGAAATCCTCTAGTCTCAACAGGTCCAGTAAGTCTGGACTTTTTAAGAACTTGAGTTCTGTTCTGTGTTTTTCTCCCATGCTATCAGGGTCAATCTATTGCAGCCCTGATCAGAACAATCAGTAGGGGTAACTAGGCACCATTTAGTTTTTCTGGTCTCAGGGTAGATTAGGCTTTTACTGTAAGCTCTTTGAGGGCAGAAACCATGACTTAAGCTTCTTTGTAACCCCACAATGCCTAATCCAGTGCCTGACACATATTCAGCCATCAATAAATAGTGAATGGGTGAGTGAGTAAATGAATAGGTGAATGGCTGGATGGTTTGGTGTATAGTTCATTGAAACTTCATTCCAATCTGTTGAGGTGAAAACCCATTCATGTTTTTTGTGGTTTTGGTTTTTTTTTTTTTTTTTTTTTTTTTTTGTGACTCTCTGACATACCCTCTAAGGACGAAACCTGGACTCATGGTCAACAATTAGGCAAGTGTCTTAGGTCAGGCTCTCCTGAAGCAGAGCCTGAGACAAGGATTCATTACATTTGACTTATGGAGGGAGCACTCTTCAGGAAGCACCTGTAAGGGAGGGAAGGAAGCAGAGTAGGTGAGGGGGTGAGCAGAGCAAGAATGCAGTATCCAATCAAGTCTACTCTTGGCCTGATCTACAAAGAGTCTGGAGCAATACAGTGTCATCTTCCCCTTGAGGCAAGTGGTCTAGTTTTTTTTCTCCCATCAGTCAGTCATTGGCAGCAGGGCCTCCCCCAGAGAGAGGTGTTATCTCCCAGGCCTTCTTAGTTAGCAGTGTGAACTACTAACTCAGTGGTGAGTTAGCAGTCAGCACTGACAGCAGCTGAGGGAGGGGAGCATCAGCTGGCACCAACATCACCTAGTACAGCAATATTTTAATTGAAAAGGGTAAAGAAGAAGTGCCATTCTGCTTAAGTTCAGAAGGTCAGAAAACCATCAATTACATATCAACGAGCTTATCTTGACTGTGAATATGAGAAGCCCTCTTAAATCTCTACTTTTCCAAATGAAATGATACACAAACAACTCCAAAAATATTTTCAAACAATTCAATTGTTATCATTAGGCTTCTTCTTTGAAATTTTTTTTCAAAAATTTTCAGACAACAATTCCTTAACTTTCTGGACATGTAGCCAAAACCTTTAACAAATATGTAACTATGTCAGATTATTCATTTATTTACATTTATATGTTATTATTTATGTAAATCAAATTATATAAATAAACCAAATCTGCATTACTGGTTTTAACAGATAAGGACAGTCATTCCTTTAGAAACTGAATTTTATTTAATTTAAGAGTATTCAAAGAAATAAAATCAAATTATTCTTCTAGCCCAGAATACTACTTAGCAATAAACTTCTTTCATTAAATACAGCTATTGAAGAAAATGCAGGGAGAAAAACGATACTATTTTGTAACTGACAGATGCAAGGCATTGATGTTGTCTGGGAACATCATTGAGTAATGGCAAAAGTATGGGGCTTCCAGAATGTTTCTGCCTTTGGTCAGCTTCTTCACTGACCCCGAGTGACTGATTTTGTTGTATTAGTGGGTGTGGTAGCATGCAACTGCATCCTACCCTAAAAGCCACCTGATGCGCACTGCACCCAGTTAGCACACCAGGGGAACCAAAACATGGATATTCCAAAGCTACTCTACTGCCACATAAAAAAGAACATGCTCTAAACTTTTCCTGGGTGATGCCAATTAAATGGCATGTTCTTTTTATCTTCTGATTCTTTCTCTCTGTCTGTGTGTGTGTGTGTGTGTGTGGTTGTGTGTGTGTGTCTCTTTCATTTCTTTCCTCTCGCTCTGTCTCATCTCTTGGATTTTTTTTTTTTTCCCTAAGAAAACTTTCCCAAAAACTCACACAGTGTTCCAAACCCCAGCATAGGTTACACCCTGAGAATTTGTTATTCATGAAACAGGCCTTTTGAAGTCTGATTTCTCAGGATTGATGCTTTATCTTTAAACAGTGAACATGAACACTGGCTCAAAGGGCCTCTGACAATCACTTAGGAATAACTCAGACATTTGTGTCTGGGCAAGGTCTCTCCTACACAGGGAACCTTTTGTAAATATTAGTTACTAGAACCGTAACACTAATAGATGTAGTTAATAATTATCACGATGTGCCAAAACTGCACAGTTTGCTCCCTGATTACAATATTAAATTGCTATTGAGCTGTGGTATGCGCTTCAGGCAATACTAGTAAGAACCCCCCAAAGACCCGGGCTGGCCCCGCCATACAGAAATGGAAAATGTACTGTTGCACACAATGCCCAGGCAGCAGTGGGGTTTGCCAGAAAACAAACACAAAACTCAAACAATAGAAGGAAAGTTTTATCAGAGCCGAAGCGTCCTTTCACCTGGGAACTGTCATCTCTCAGAAAGAAAAACACGTACACACTTGATAGCGGCGTACCAGGCGAGCCATTACTATGGGCACAGTGACTCGTGGCACACACAGAGAATATAGCACAGCCAGAGCTGGAAGGCTTTGCTTTATTTGCATTCGATTACCTCTAGAAATAGGCTGAGCCAGCCCGGAAAAGTTCAGGGCCACTCAGAATGCGAACAAGCGTCTCTCCCTGTGAGCAGGGATGGAATTTTACTTCCCCACACGCCCTCTTCTCTTCGCCTGACAGGTCAAGTGACCGGGACAATAGGGCAAAGCTACTGACAGCAAAACTGCAATTTAATGGAGGGGTGTCATTAGCTCCAGGACTGCACATTCAAAAGCAGACGCAACGGGGGCACTTGTCATATGCGGCACACACCAACCCACCTTTCGTCTGCCCACATGCTGCCATCCCGCCTCAGTATTTGCAATTTCACAGACCCACGGTGGGCAAGCGAGTACTTAGTGATCCATCTGCATGTACAGCCGCCCAGCGTGTGCAAAGAGGAGGCTGGTTGCCCACCCAGGGAGAAAGAAGCATATTGGGTGTATGCCTACTACTGAGGCTGAACTCGACATGAGCTGCTTTACAGGAAGCCAAGGCTTCTAAAAGCAGCATTGTAATGAGAAAAAGAGTGTTGGCTATTAGCCAACTAATTAAAAGAGATTCAGCAAGAAATATGCAACTTGTGCCTTGACCCCTTCAGGCCAGGCACACCAGTGAATAGCCAGCAAGATGTCCTTGTGTCGATGAGGCGGGGCTCCATGTGGCAGAAGGGACGGATTAACCACTAAGCAAGGTACACAGGCTCACATTAAGCAAGGTACACACAGGCTTGCTTGTGTTTACTTACTCATCTGTGGTGAACAATTTCACATGGTTTTCACCACATCTTTGATCTGCTCCCACGAAGATTACAGCCTAGAAAACCCTGTGGGGCAGTTCTACTCTGTCCTGTAAGGTCGCTACGAGTCAGAATCAACTTGACAGGATGTGGGAATTGTCTGTAGCCCTCTTGGCAGCTGCACGTTTCAGGCCAGGCCAGGCAGACACCGTAATGGACGTTTCTGATACAGTGGAGACAGTAAACAGTGGCACCTTTCCTTCCCCTATGAGTCAAACTCAACTCAACAGCTGCGGGTTTGGGTTTTTTTGTTTTGTTTTGTTTTTTTTAATGCAGCCAATCTAACTGCTTTAGATTACCAAGGCAGGCTGGTCTGCATCCCTTCCCCAGGCCAGGACACCCTGGTGTGGGCTTGAACTCACAGGCAATTCAAGCCACCATATGACCTGTAGCGCTAAAGATTCCCAGGAGAAGCAGGGCGTGCTTATCCTGCAGAGACGAGAAAGAGGCCCAGGGGTGTCAACTCTTGGAAAGCGTCATGGATATTAAAAACACAGGACTTTATATTTTTTAAAAATCTTTCCATTCTCTTCATTTCCAAAAATCTACTTACTCATTGTAATTTTTTTCCAGTATTAGTGTTATGAACTTTTCAAGGTTAAATCAGGTACTTATTCATCTCCAAAGCTGTGTGACCTTGGGCAAGTTACTAATCACTCCCTGCTTCAGCTGATCCTCTAAAAAAATGGGCTTAATACTAACGTAGGAGTCCTGGTGGCACATTGATTAAGCACTCGGCTGCTAACTGAAGGTTGGCAGTTCAAACCCACCAGCCACTCTACAGGAGAAAAGACCTGGAGACCTGCTCCCATAAAGATTACAGCCTGGAAAACCCTGTGGGCAGTTCTACTCTGCCCTATAAGGTTGCTATGAGTTGGAATCAACTTGACGGCACACAACAATAATAATAATGTATAGGAACTCTTTTAGCACAAGTACAGTACCTCACTAATATAGAATAAGCCCCCAATAAATGTTAGTTGCTATTGTTATTATTACTGCTATTATTATGATCACTTTTACATTTTATACCCAGGTCTAGCACAGTACCTGGTACACAAAAGATGCTCAATATTTGTTACGTGACTGGCTGATTGAACGAATGACTGGCTGCATGGATGCATGCCTTCTGTGACAGACAGTTCTCTAGCCTCAGCTGCTAGTCCCAGGCATCATTCTCCTGATGCCATGAGATAATGAGGTCTTGGTCACATCACTTCATCTGCTATATTCCGGATCTCACAAGTCCCAACGCCAGCTGCCAAACACAAGCTAATAAAAGAGGATAGCATTGGAGGGGTGTATTTTTTTTTTTTTTTTTTTTTTTAGTTTCTGTGTCTCACCTCACAACTGTAATGAGCCTGTGAATTTGAAGGGAAAACCCATGCCAAGTAGCGCCCAAGGATTATTTTCAACGAAGCCCGTGTTGGGAGGAAGGGATGGGGCAGGGAAGGATGTATCAGCTATGCTAACCACCTATGGCTCCTCCCACTAAAAACCACCACAAGAAAAAAAGAAACCAGTAGAAAGTTGGGTGTTTATATAGATGCTCTCATTTCAGAATAGAGTCCTGAACTCAAGCTAGTGACACTTCAGTGAAATAATCTATTGGAGGAATAAGAGTACAAAACCTGGAGATGAGCAGATCTACATTCTAATTCCATTTCCTACACTTGAACCATGGACAAGCAACTGAAGCTCTCTGCGCCTCAGATTCTTCCCCTATAAAATGGGCATGATATCTACCTCAGAGAGCCACTGGGAAGTTTAAATAAAAGGATGCATGTAGAGAGCTTAGGACAGAGCCTGTTGCATAGAAATCTGGGTATTTTCAAGGCAGCTTAGTTACGCTCCACACTGATTTCTGAGCAACCTGAGAAACAGAGTCAGGCCTCCAAAATGGATCAAAATATTAACTTTACAACTGGTGAAACTGGACTGGAGAAACTGGCTTGACTCGAGATCCTCCTAGCTCCAAGCCAACCCATGCCTGGGATCCACAAAGGGGAAAGTTACATATACTACTTTAGCAACACAGAAACACACCTTTCTCCTCCTTCCGCTGGTGTTGACGGATATGCCTCCAATGTTCCATTTTCCTCTGTTGTTCTCCTATTCACTGCAGGTAGATAGTCAAGCTGGGTTTTTCACATCTTAACCTAATTCTTAAACTGAGTCCTTTCCTCCTTTTCCATATATAGAACTAGATCCTGAAGTCAGCTTTCCTTTTGCTATCCAGTTTCTTTCTGGCCCAGATATTTGTCCTGATCATGTATTCTGGCATATTCTATTATCATCCTTCATAATAAAAGATAGGAAGTCAAGGATTTCTTGGAAGGTCTGAAAAAAAAGCATCCACTGCTCAGACTAATCTTGTCCACTTTCTACTCCTTGAATTAGATAATCCCACATCAGGAAATAGCTTCCCATCAGACAACCAGTAACTCAGGACTACACTCAATCTCTTGTTTCATGCCTGATTCCCGATTACCTGGTGTGTCTCACCTTCCCTATCTCTTCTTTCTTATCCTTCCATACATTTCCTACAAATCTCCCCTCAGGGAATAAACAATAGCTGCATTTCCACCTACAAATTCTGTACTACCCTGAAACTCATCTAATTCTGCATATAATATTCCATACTCAATTGAAGACTCTCTAGTCTTGTCAAAAAGTCTAGTACAATGATCCCAGTCTCCAAGGAATGATTACCAGTGGCTTTTATTTTGACTTCTTATCTATAGCATGAAGAAACGGCTCACACTAGGTTCTCCTCTCCCTCAGGGGCAATCATTCCCATTTGTTCTCCAAGATCTTGTTGTCTTCCTCTATTGGATCTCTTTGTACAGTAGTCACTCCCCTGATCTAGTAACTTTCTTTAGTTCCACATATTTCCTTTTCCTTTTTCCACCTGTCTAGCCTGTTATTTCAGCTGCTTGCCAAAATCAAGCTACTACAATTTTTGAACACTTGGTAAGCATTATCTATTCCATATGTTGTAATAATATCAAATTTATCTTCTGTGAGAAGTAAACACAAATTTTGACATGACTTAACCTGAGAGCAATATTTAACTGTCCCAGTGTATTAGTTCCTTCTTTTTCCACAGGGAAGGGGTGACTGAACCTTCAAGTATACGTTGGGTGTTGAGGAAGCATAAGGCTTCCAGAGGGGAATTTGACCAACCGTCTCCTGGAATACCTGGCCTTCAGGGTCTCAACCTCCTTCCTCCTTTAACATCTTCCTTACCCAGCCTCCAAAATCCCCACATTTCCATACAACCTGGTAGATCTCATTTTCTCTTTCCTATCAGTATAACTCAGACTACTTAGTTTCAATCTTTTCTTAAGGTAATTCTTCTCTCCCTTGAACCTAATCAGAATGACTTTCTTTATTTTGCTTTCAATCTCCCAATGCTCCCGTTCCTACTTCTAGATCAAAACCCTTCTTTTAAGCTTACCCAGTTTCTCCTGGAGAGTCTCAGAAAACCTGATTCCTAGAGACCTACATAAGACTTTTCAATTATGTTTATTATATTAAAAATGAAAGTTGTAATAATTCCATTGAGTTTTTCCTCTACTGACTGTAGAAGATGAAATCTCCTATATCATAAGGGCCCCACTCCTCTTCATAGATTCACTAATAAAAATCTGCTGTCTCTCCTTGTCTGAACTCCAGCTGGGTGTTTAAAATCCACAATCATGCTGGGAGGTTCTGTAATTAACAGGGAAAGTCAATTTGAGACCATGCTGGATGAGAAAGAGCACTGATTTCAATAGCCCATGAATGAACCACATGGTACCAAGAGGGTGGTCTTGCCACTGTTCCCTCTTTGACCCTACAATTGGTTTCAGTTCAAAACAAGGTAAAGAAGAACAGGATTTGAGGCAGCTGGTCAATAATTGCTACCAATCCCTTTATAATTTAAAGGATGGAAACAACCTATTCACACCAGTGTTCCTAAATTCTGGCCTGCAGAGAAATATGTAAACAGAACAATATGTTTCCACCTACCAATGCCAAAAAACCTGTGCAACCAAAAGATACTTTTACTTTATACCCAGTGCACCTGCTAAGGTCAAAAACAGCAACCCAGCAACCAGAGCTTGTGCCTGTTAAAAATAGCCACACACCTGTGACTTCCAACAATAAAGATGTCACAGATTATAAAGAAAAATCTGAGAGATTCACCCTTTTTCCAAAGCCCTCTTCCAAACCACACCACCAACAGCCTTTATCTCCTTGCATGATGTTTAGGTCCCTGGATGGACGTCCAGCATCCAGTCTAAAAGTTTCCCAGGCTTTATATCATGTGTAGGAGTTGGAGGTAGACTGCTAAATTGCACATCTTCTCCCTTCCCAGTTCTGGATCAATATGAGTCAAAAATGAAAGTACCAATTTTATAATGTATACAAAGAATGAGACAGTTCAGTATTTACTGAAAAGGAACAAGCGCCAAGATACATACTTAAATTTTAAAAGTTAGGCACAGGACTGTATGTGGTGTATTTCCTCTTTGTGTACTCATGTATGTATGTACGGCCAGCGACCAGCACCAGCTTTTTACGCCTTCTCATCAAATCTGGATTTTGGAACTTGTACATGGGAAATTTGTGTCAGCAGAGCAGGTAATTAACAAGGCAATCACTCAAAAGATTATGACTTCATTCATACCCTGATGAGCACAGAGTACCTAAGAGAGAAAGACAACACGTATATTAACGCATTTCACTAAAGCAACAGTGGATATCACACTCTTACTATCTTACCAATACACACATTTCCTCTTCCTATGGAAGTGAGATAGGGTAGAGAGAAGAGGAGGCTACTTCCCAATACTACTATATTAGTTCATAGGGAAGTGAAACAGATGTCTAATAACAGATTTGAACATAGTTTATACAAACTAGTACCTGACACAATTAGCAGGGTTACAAGTGTCTGTGAACTTCTTTGGTGGTTCAACTGATGCCTATTCATACAGTCTCATCCGGGGATCAGCAAACTTTTTCTAAAAGAGCCAGTAGTATATATCTTAGACTTTGCAGGGCGTACAGTCTTGATGCAACTATTGAACTCTGTCATTGCAGGGTGAAAGCAGCCATAGAAAATACATAAACAAATGGGCATAGTCCCATTCCAATCAAACTTTATTTACAAACACAAATGATCAGTAGCTTGCTAACCCCTGGTCTAATCTGTTGAGTAGGGGCAACTTACTTTCTTTATCTAAGGAATTTGACTGTGCAAAAATGCAATGAATATTTCAAGAGCCTGGGCCTTCACCATTGCTTACCCAGGCTATTGCATTAAGCTTCTGATGGGTCTCTGCCCTTAGGTGCTCCCCACTCCAGTCCATCTTATGCACTCCATCCTAGCTTCATCTCCAAAATTCAATCCCAATTATGTGACTATCCTGCATAAAAACTTCCTATGTCTCCCAGTTACTTCAAAAATGAAATCCAATATCTTTAGTATGGCTTACAAAACAGTCCCTATCTGGTTCCAACCTACTTGTAAGGTCTCTCCTCCATAGACTAGCCTCCAGTTCTAGTGAGGTGTTGAATACTTCCCAACTATTCTTTTGTCTCCAAATATTTTCACATGCTAGGAAGTCAGAGTAATTAACACGACTACCACAATAGACAAACTTAGACGATGCCATTTTCTTTCTCACATGAAGTCTGATGTAGCTTGCGGGGGGGCTTTCCTTCATCCAGTGACTCAGGGATCCAGGTTGTCTCCCTCCTGTAACTCAGTCATCTCAACACATTTCTGCCAAATATGGGGCTGCAGAAGAGAGAAATGCATGAGGCACACCAACTCTTAAGCGGCCATGATTCTGGTTCCAATCCAACTATAAGAGTGCTGAGAAACACAGGGGAGCGTGTGGATGATCCATGAGCACAAATTATCTCTGCCACATACACTATACCATCTCCTTGGATTATCTTTCCACGTCTCAACTTTCAGATCCTGATCAAACATCACCTCCCTGATCTCTTTGAACAATTACGTCTCCCTCCCTTGTGCTCCTATAAGTCTTAATGAAGACCTTTATCATGCATGTATTATCCAGCTTTCTAATACTTGTCTGCACATCTAACTCCAAGTTAGTTTTGAGTTTCTTGAAGGCAAGAAGAGCATCTTCCTCATCAGTAACTCCCTGCTTCCCAGTATCATGCCAGCCACCTAGAGATACACACTATATATTTGATGTATGAATATATAAATGAGTTAATGAATGAATGAACGTGCCAAGATGGGCTGTAGAAGGATTTGCTCAGGGAAACAAAAAGCAAAGAGGACTGACTCTCTTTCATGAGTCCTGAGCATGGTTCTGAGTTACCAGTAAAGGATGAAACTTGTCAGTAAAGGTGATTCCTGAACCAAATTTATTAAAGTTTAAAACATTATCTGAAAGAGCCACATGATTATAGTAGCCCTATAAAGTGTAAAACACTGTAACATTGGATTCTGGGACTGGAAGACTTAAAGAGTTCCGGTTGTATACAAAAAGTGTGTATTGGGAACCAGAGCTGTTGCTGAGACTCACTGCGCTAGGACTTTCCTCTGAGAAAAGGAGAGGGCAGGCGGGTGGTGCAAATATTTCCAGGAGCCCAGCCAAGTTAGTGATCTCAGGCTTGTGTGTCAGGTCATGAGACATACCATTCTCCTCTTAGGTTGACACTCAGTCCCTTCCCATACCTAGGCATGTCTTTCTCATATGTTTAAAATAAAGACCAAATTCAGAAAAAGACAGTGGAATCCATCCTATTTCCAAAGCAGAGAAATGTTTGGAACTAGAGAAGTTTCCAGATGTCTGCCTTGCATTTTTGGTACCTGCTGCATTCTGACTGAGATTAGGTAACCATAACAAAAAGCAAAAGGAATGACTTCAGTGTAAAGTTTGCCCTGGGCAAAGCCAAGAGGTATGATATTTCCATTGGACTACAATCAACGTATGCACCTGAACTGATGTTGGTATCTAAAAAGCTATCTTGACTCTGGAGATAAGTGTAATACATTTAAGGACTTTAAAGATTAGTCAAGCTTTGGATATTTCTGTTGAGCAGTTTGGTTGGCTGGTTTTTATCCCTCCTGCCCCAAAGCATTCATTAAGGAATCTTAGTCATGAGTTTTGGGCTAGTGCAAAACAGCTAGCTGCCTTAATATCAGTGTCCTGTGGTTTATAAGCTCACCATTTTCCTGGGAGGATCTAGAATCATATTAGCTGTGACTTTCCCAAACATGTCTCTCAAAGAAACCCTGCCATTAGCACCACAACTCCAGCAGATTCACTAGCTGTGGGCAACATCTCATCTCACTGACAAAATCTGCCATCAACCTCGATTAGTTTGGAGAGCCTGTCTCGTCAGAAAAGCTGCATGATAAATCCACTTCTGGTCCCAGCGTTAAAGTACTGCCATCTGGGCAAAAATCACAATACATATGAGGTCTGGACTCGTGTGAAAACTTATCACTGAAGTAGATTCCTCGCTGAAGGACAGGAGCTTCCCTTCGCTGAGGGTGAAAATTGGTTCTGTGGGGAAAGCCTCAAAGCCATTTCAGCCATTAAAATGTGACTGGGTCTATCAGGAAAACAGGAGGGTTTGAAGCAGAGTGTGCAGATGTCATGGGGAGCTGGGAAAGAAATTCCTCTAAAAAATGGCAGAGTTAAACCGTGGATTCTACTCCAGTGGAGCTCAGAGCAAGAGCATGGGTTCTGTAGCCTCATTACAGTTAGGTTGTTTAACGTACCAATTATCAGTGTGTTTACCACATGCACATTAACTTCGTGTCAAAGATGAATAACACCAATGAGGAGTGCCACTCTGAGGTGTGCTAAAGCTTGTCACGCAGGAGGGAAATAAAGATACTGTAGTCTTGAACCTGGAAAGCACTTTAAATCTATTCACCAGAATGAGAAACAAATGCTGCTGGAAAGTTTCTTAGAACAAGAGAACACTGAACCACTGCCAGGTATGATAAGAGTGGCTTACTTTTGTGCCCACACCCACCCACCAGTTGCCATGGAGTTGATCCAACTCATGGCGACCCCATCTGTGTCAAAGTAGAACCATGCTCCATAAGGTTTTCAGTTGCTAATTTTTTAGAAGTAGATTTCCAGGCCTTTCTTTCAAGAAGCCTCTAGGAGGACTCGACCCTCCAACCTTTTGGTTAGCAGCTGAGCATATGAACCATTTCCACCACCCACGGTCTCCCTACTCTAGTGCAGTGGTTCTCAAAGTAGGGTTCCTGGACCAGCAGCATCAGCATCGCCCACAAACTTATTAGAAATGCAGACTCTCCAGCCTAGACTGATCCAGAAACTCTGGGGATGGGCTGAGCAATCTGTGTTTTAAAGAGCTCCCGGGTGATTCTGATCTAGGCTCAAGTTGGAGAACCACTGCTCTAGAAAATGGAGAAGGGATCCTCAAGCTGAGTTCCTAAGCCAGCCACCCACTAGACAGATGACCATAGGGAAGTCACTTCACCTTGCTATCCTTCCATCCTCCTCCATCTTGAAATGGTTAACCACTTCAACCACTGTGGTCCAAACCTTCTACTTTACTCCTGTGCCCCAGGCTGGATAATCAGAACAACCTATCCTGAAAGTCTCTGTTTCCTCCACAAGGACTTTGGGGTTACTGAGATGTACTCTGATCTTGTTTACCATAATAAATCCAGGAGCTCTGCAGAACAGAGCAAAACATGATTTTTAAAAAAAAAAAAAAAAGTTTTCCCAGTCTTAGAGATGGAAAAGACTAAAAATTCCAGACCAGAATCACTCTACATCAGGTGTTGGCCAAATCGGGCCTGCTGTCTATTTTTGTAAATGAAATTTTATTGGAGCACAGCCACGTCCACTCATTATATATTATCTAGGGCTGTTTTAAGGAGCCCTGTTAATGCAGTGGGTAAGTGCTTGGCTGCTAACCGAAAGGTCAGTGGTTCGAACCCACCAGCCACTCCTTGAGAGAAAAATGTGGCAGTCTGCTTCCACAATGATTATAGCCTTGGAAACCCAATGGGCAGTTCTACTGTGTCCTATAGGGTCGCTATGAGTCGGAATCAGCTTGACAGCAATGGGTTTGGCTTGGTTTAGGGCTGTTCTAGAGCTAGAGTTTAATAGTTGCACCAGAGACTGGATGGCCCGCAAAACCTGAAATATTTGCTCTCCGGTCTTCACAAAAAAAAGTTTTCAGACCTTTGGTCTAGGTACATGATCAGCCTACCCTGAAGTAGGAACTCTGAATAAGAAGTGGCATGAATGGAGCCATCCTGAGCTGAGGAGGAACAAGGGCTGCAGGGAGGGAAAGTATCAGCATTGTTCTAGTGCCTGAAAGCCCCAGCTCTGAATCAGAGACAGATGGGAGGCCCCCAACCAGGTGCTGGTTTTTGAAAAAACACTTTTGGTGTTCTCACACATACCAGTCCACAGACCACCAGTTGTCACACTGATTCCGTGTGTGTCAGAGTAGAACTATGTCCCACAGAGTTTTCAATGGCTGATTTTTCAGAAGTAGATCACCAGACCTTTCTTCTGAGGTGTCTCCGGGTGGACTTGAACCTCCAACCTTTCAGACAGCAGCCAAGTGTGTTAACCATTGGCACCACCCAGGGTCTCCAGGCCACAGACCACACTTTGAAAAACAGGGATCTACCTTTTCAGATGCAGGAAGATGTAAGCACACCTCAGTGCTGTTAGAACATTCATCAAATAAAAATCTGGTCTAACTCCCCCAATTGCAGCTGTGACTTTTTTGCACTTTCTAGCAAATTTGGCAGGGAGTAGGGGGATCAATTTAAACTTCCAGACTAGTTCCATTAATTTAGCCTAGAATATGTGATTGCTCGTTTAACATTCTCCTTGAAATTTATACTGCTAACACCCCAACTTCATTACTTTTAAAGATAATTGTAAATTTATAGAGCCCAATTTCCAGTAGACCAGAAAGCTAAACGGAGTTTTAACTTGTTTTATCACATAAACAACTGCTTGTTCTAAATGTAACCTTCAGGCATGTTTAGGAATTTCTAATCTCTCAAAAAAGCAGATGGGCAGACAGCTTACCCATGTCAAGGGAGTTTTCAGGGTATAGTGAGAAAACTGGTTGATACCTCTCAGGTTACAGGAGAAATTGTGAAAATCATCAACTTTTAAAACAAATAAAAAATTGTTTAGAATTTCATAAGAATTTTAAAAAGAACCTAAACCAAAAGAACTTTTGTTTTGAAACAAAAGGTATTTTTTTTCCATTTTAACCATTTTTAAGTGTATGATTAAGTGATATTAATTACATCCACTAAAGATATTTTAATGTTTTCTTTCTATTATAACCAAAAGCTATAACCAAAAACCAGTTACCATCGATTCAACTCTGACTCATGGCAACCCCATGTGTGTCAGAGTGGAACTGTGCTCCATGGGGTTTTCAGTGGTTGATTTTTCAATGACTGGTCATCAGGCCTTGCTTCCAAGGTGCCTCTGGGTGGCTTTGAACCTCCAACCTTTTGATTAGCATCCAAGCACATTAAGCATTTGCACCACCCAAGGGCTCTCCACCCGAAAAAAACCGTTGCCATCAATTCCAACTCATAGCAACCCTATAGGACAGAGTAGAAATGCCCCATAGGGTTTCCAAGGAGCAGCTGGTGGATTTAAACTGCCAACTTTTTTGGTTAGCAGCCAAACTGTTAACCACTACACCATTAGGGCTCCACCCAAAGTCCCAAATGTGTGAGTGAGCCCAGCAGATACTATGTGGAACAAAAATTAGGTGCCCCAGCTAAGCCCAGCCTGAATTGCCAATCCACCAAAATGTAACCAAATACAGGGTACTTTTTTTAAAGCCGCTAAATGTTGGGGTGGTTAATTACACAGCAAAAGCAACTGTTACAAGTTGTATGCCCAAAGTCACACAGGCAGGAGTAGGATTCAAACCCAGATGGTTTTGACTCTAGAGTCCAAGTGCTTAACCACCATGTCATACTGTGACATGGTCAGGACAATGTGTAGAGTTAATGCCCCGTGGTGATACAGTGTCCCTTATCGACAACCATAATGATGAGTTATCTGTCAAGCCAAAGATGGGCCCATCCCACGTGTTGCCAGTAGCAGCTCATTTCTAAATTCAGGGCAGAGGCGCCTGGGAAATAATTAGCTGCTGTGTTGCTGTCGTCCCATAACAAATTTGAGGATGACTCTTTATTTTTGCTTAAGTTAAACAGTTTGTGGCAACCAATGTTACTTACACTTTTCTAGGAATAGAAATGTATTTACTTTTAATCAGTTGGGGACTCATTAGCAAGGTGTCTTTATCTCCCTGAGCCTTTGCCTTCTTTTCTTTTTTCTTTTTTTCCCTGTATTAGTATTTTGTTTGTTTTCTACAGAACCCTCTGAAATAAACTCTAATGGGCTGGACAACTCAGAAAGAGAATGAATGTCAATTGCAATATAAGAGTCAGCCCTTATACCTGACCTCTTTTCACAATCCTTCCCTATGCCTAACAAAAACGAGTGAAAACTTTTTTCAGGCTACCATTCAACTAATCGAGCTGTGTGAAGCATTCATCTGGTAGAGAGCCACTAATGGGAAATTCTGGTAAAGACTGTACACAGAATCGTTTCTCAGAAACATGAAGCTTTTAAAATATTTTTCCACAGTAACAGAGACGCTTAAAAGATTTGCAGATGTATGACTAGAGTGAATAAAATATTTTGATGCCTGAGAAACAGGTCACATGGAAAAGCAAATCGGGAAAACCAAATCTGAAAACAATTATCAGCACAAATGACTTGTATCACCTGAAGTGGATCACTTCTCATTTTTTTCCTCTTATTTTCTCTGCCTATAAAAGGGTCCTTAGTAGCCTTTTCTTGCTGAATGATCAACAGTAGCATTTCAGACAGTATGGCTTAGGAAAAGCCTTTCTTTTTTTTTTTAAATATCAGTGTCGTAAGCAGCTACTAATCTGATGTCTTCCCAGAACTATTCTACTAGCCACCACACACACATCTTTAATGTTATCTGTCACCTGCACTAAGGGCTCCCCCAGCCCCCTGCTCGTATCAGAGAGCCAGTCCTGGTGGTACATTTGGGCCCCAATCCCCACCCCCAGCAGCAAATGAAGGGTGGACACCATCTGTAGCTCTGGTACCTATCATCTGATGTGCCTCGGGGATAAATATAGGCAACCAGGCCCTTCAGGGAGTATCCTGTGAGGGTTTTCCTGCTTACCTCCTATCTGTATGCCCTATCTCGCCCTTTTGATCTGGTTTTTGGTATCCAGTTTTCCAATCAGGTCCCTGGTAGGAAGTAGAACCTAGACCTGCACCCCAGATAGAAGGCTGAATGAAGCCTGACCTTCTCACTGAGCTCTCGACAGCCTGGAGCTGCTCTTCATTCTCTTCCTCACAGGTAGTCTCAGAGCTCCTTGTCAGATGGCCCAGATAGACTCCCAACAGATGGCAAGAGATTCAGCCTCCAGAAGTCTTCTCATTCTGCCCTGCTTCTCCTCCACGATGGATTTTAAGGCACATCTGCTAAGACCTGACCCCTTTGAATCCAGTCAGCCCTTCCCTGAGAGGAATATTGGAAGTGGCCCCATGGCCCCAGGAAATTTCTCCTCGCTGCTTCCCTACACTGGTCCAGGAGGGCTCCAGACTCTTCCCCTTCCACCTGGCCCAGACAACCAGTCTTGAACCACTGAAGGGGGGGTGGGAAATCTGTCCAGAAACCCTAAAGACCCTAAGGATCATCTCATGCTAATGAACCATCGCCCCCTCCTCCCAGGGTGTCAACAAACAGAGTATTACTTAGCATAATTTTCTCTGTCATTTCCCAAGAAAGAAAAAAAGATTCTTCAGGTGAGGAAGAAATTTACATTTTCCCTTGGAGATTTTGATTGAAACTTCTCCTTTTGACAGCCTTTTCTTACCGTGTGCTTACTTGCATCCAAAGATTTTATAGTTTTCTCCTTTATCACACATGAAAAGATAAGAGTTTGGATTGGAATTTGCACTGATTTTTATTGTAAAATTACATTGTTTATATTCCCTTCCACCCTTTGTGTATCTAAAGGAGCTGTGTACCATTCTTGAAATTTGTAGCTTATAATTGGATTTCCTAGCTATTTTAAAAGATGATTAACTCAGCTTGGCTATTGAATCTCCCAATTCCATTTACCCTATATAGCTCATTTTCCACAAGGTATGTATACAGCTTCTTTGGACCACAAAACCCTGAACCTGATGCCTATTTCTCTACCATAACCAAAAAATATTTAAGCACCATAATCTTCTTTTCTTCTCAGTCAAATGTAACTTTGGCTCCGTCAAAACCTCTCTCAGAGACAAATTTTCCTTTAAGCTCAATTTACATGGAAAGACAAGCCTTAAGCAGCATGCTGCTGGAATCCATTCAGGACCATATCTGCCTGCAAAAGGGCATTTACTCTTGACATTTTTGAAGGTATTCATTTTACAATCCGATTTTCACACCCCAATAATCACCATGTGTGTTGCCCAGTTTAGAATGATCATAGAGAGCAAGTTATTTTCCCTTTCATTTCAGTTGCTTTTTCTTTTCTTAATTTTGTGTTGTTTTAATGGGTGGGGGGATCATTAAACTTAGTATTCCATTTCTAACTACCGTCTCTCTATATAAGGAAAGGAAGGAAAAAAGGGAGGGAGGACACCTGGCAAAGAGTAAAATACGCTAAGCCCTAGCAAGCTTTTTCCCGCAGAGCACTACATTATTGTTGTTATTACTGCTGTACCGCTTTTGTTGTATGTTTTAACATAATTCCACCAAGTTAGAAAGAGAATCAGTCTTTGCCCCAAACTGAGATTCTTTCATGTTAGAAAGTCAGCTTTGCCTAGCTGTTGTTCTTCATTTAAAATTCAGTGTTCTTTGTAAAAAGACCAGACTTAATGGTCTGACAGAGACTCGAAGAACCCCCAAAACTAGAACGGACAAAACACTGCCCCCGGACACAGTGTTGACCCAGAACTGAAACCGTTCCTGAAGCCCACTCTTCAGACAAAGATTAGACAGGACTACAAAACAAAAAATAATACACGTGAGGAATGTGCTTCTTAGTTCAATCTAGTACACGAGACCGGTCAGCTCCTGCCCAAAAGCAGGATGAGAAGGCAGGAAGGGGCACGAACTGCTCGAATGGACACAGAGAACCTGGGGTGAAAAGGGAGAGTATGCTGTCACATTGTGGGGGTTGCGACCAACGTCACAAAACAATATGTGTATACATTTTTGTATGAGAAATTAACTTGAGCGCTAAACTTTCACCTAAACCACAATAAAGAAATAGAACTCAGTGTACTTTAAAAGTATTCTACTATAATAGCATATTAACTCTCATTATATTCCTGGGTTCTCTTCATCTGAGAAAGACATCTTCAAGGTAAGAGACTGATATCCTAGGATCTCCTAGAGTCCTGTACTTCCAGTTTTGTAGCATTATCACATTTAGAATTATTTGTTCTCACTGCTGCTACGTCCTCTGATAGCAGAACCATGTTCGTTTTACCCACCGCTGGAGGTACAGGGCTTCGCATTGTTTGCACTTTCAATACGTTCTATAAACATTTATTAATTGAATTAAATTAAAAAAATAAAAGTTGAATCTTCTTTCTTTTCTTTCTTAAAGGAAATCTGAGCCCATCATGCTATGAAAATCTCCATCACAAGAATTATTACCCCTCGTAGACAGAAAAAAAAAAAAAGAGCACTCAATGTATTTTGTACAAAAGTCAGAATGATTTCCCTGAAAAAAAAATATAATAGACATTCTTCTGACTAATGTTTATGCAGAAAAAAAGCATGGACGTGAAAGAAAAGCTGATATGCCAAGCAATTACAGAATCTCATGAAACTTTCCTGTCTCCCTCAGCAAGTTTGACAACGTTTAAGGCTATGTCTAGTCAGAAATCTTTTTCAATGAATTCGTGTTTGTTTTAAGACGGTGCTCACGCAAGCTGAACAGAAAAGTGCAAATATAAAATTCAGTCTATTACCACTCTGCATGAAGCGTTCACGGGACTTGGCGGCCATTCCTCAGTAAACAGACACTAGGCCGAGGCAGGCGAGACAGAGATGGAAACCATATGGGTTAGTCGTAGATAGCACAGTTTATCTCCACAGGTGAGAAGAAGTGCCTATGGGAGTAAATACTGTATGTCACTAAATTTAAACCAAGCCATATTAAGAACTCTCCTTTGATCTTCGTTGGGGAAAAACAAAGACCTTGGCCAACTGGAATAAGTAAGTGCCTCTCTCTTCTCTGAGCAGGCAGCAGGTTTTAGACTACATATTGCTCCATTTTGAAGGACCCCTGTGTGCGCACATCTGGAGAGGCAAAGCAGTTTAACATCTGTGCTTCTGAGAATTAGAGTTATTGTTTAAACCACATCAGTGACCATGCATGGGTTTCTATTAATAAACTGTGTGACTTATTCTAACCATTATTTTTGTTATTTGATACCTACGTTAGGATTTTCCTCATAAAAGCAAATTCCCATGATATTACACCCCTAAGTAATACTTACCCACCACCTATCTGTTAGTTTGTCATACTGTGGTAACTTGCATGTTGCTATGATGCTGGAGCTATGCCACCAGCCTTTCAAATACCAGCAGGCTCACCCATTGTTGGACAGGTTTCAGCAGAGCTTCTAGACTAAAACAGGCTAGGAAGAAAGGCCTGGCAATATCCTTCCAAAAATCAGTCAATGAAAACTCTATGGATCACAACAGAATATTGCCCAATATAGTTCTAGAAAATGAGCCCCTTAGGTTGGTAACCAAACCAAACCTGTTGCCGTCGAGTCTCTTCCAAATAGTAGCAACCCTACAGGACAGAGTAGAACCGCCCTATAGGGTTTCCAAGGAACAGCTGGTGGATTCAAACTGCTGACCTTTTGGCTAGCAGCCAAGTTCTTTACTGCTGTGCCACCAGGGCTCTGCCTAGGTTGGAAGGTACTCAAAATAGACAATGGCCACAGCAATGGGCTCAAACATGCCAACAATCAAGAACATGGCTCAGGACCAGGTAACATTTTGTTATGCTATACATAGGGCCTCCACGAGTTGGAGCCAACTTGACAGTAATTAACAACAAGCAGCACTTGCAGGGATGGATGTTACCTAACTAAACCTGGAAAAGTACAAAAGATCCAAATTAACTGGAGTTTGTAGCATTCCTTCACAAGACAAAAGCAAATGTCTTGATTCACAACATTTGAACTCATACCATACTCATTGCATGGACATTCAACATATAGACTCAGCACATCTACCTCTGTAAAAGCACAGGTGTCAGACAAAATGCACCAATGTGCTCAGATTTTAAAATACAGATTCATATCATAAAGAAGGTACCTGTTTACCAATTTTTATACGCTATTTTTATGGAGAGTTGAAATTAACATGTAAGATCAAAGGGGAATCAGTATGGAAATGAAAGTTATGGACCATTGACTCTTGAATTAGGGTCTGGTGGTCTTAATGGGCTTCCAGGAGGTTTTCCACCACCTTGTGCTATTAATACTCACAGTAACCAAACACCTATGCTTTTTTACCTAAATGAATTAATGATTCATTTAAGATCTAAAAATCAGACACAATTTTACTAGGGTCTGTGTTAGGGTCATGCTGACTATCATAACTAAAAAGCCCCAAAAGTTTTATGACTTGCCACAATAGAATTTATGCCTCATTCGTCTAATAGTCCAATGGGAGTTTTCCTGGTCATTTGAGTGGTTTTCCTCCACATGCTAATTCAGGTATCCAGGCACTTTTCATTTTGTGTGGCCACCATCCCCTAGGGGCTTGAAGTCCTCTGCCTCCAGCCAGGGGAAGGGACAAAGAGAGAGTAGAGAAACCCCTACCCACTTAAAAGCCCAGCCTGAAGATGACACGTATCTCCTTTGTCCACATTCTATTGGAGAGAACCAGTCATGTAGCCACTCTTGGCGGCAAAAGAAGCTGGGCATTTGAACTCATTATCGAAGCAGGGACACAAGGATTATGTTGATAAACCATCTATGCCCTGTGTCTAATGCGAATTTGTCAGGTTTCCTCATTAATTCTAAAGAGATTTAATTTTTGGCAAGGTCAGTTGGGGTCAGGGGGTAAGTGGACTCTGAAGCTTTTATATCTACCTCTCCTCCACCCACAAAATGTCTTGCGGATCAGGTTCATTTGAAAACTGATTTTCTAGGTAATGATTCAGAAAGTGGTCAAATGTCCTGTAGTACTTTAACCAGTTTCTGCTGGCTGCTCTTCAGACCCTGGAATAACTTCTGCAGCTAGAGTCATGCATTTTACTTTGTTTGGTACCTGAACTTGGAATCCCTTGCAATGAATGCATCCTGCAAATAAAAGGGGATCCTTAGTTATTGGTGCAGGGTAGCTGTAAGAAAAGTTACTTGCTTTTACTCATTTCCACAAAAGAGCTATTCAGGCCCTAATGTCACTTGGCCCAATTAAATACATAAATGGCAAGGGGCCAAGTTAATTATAGCTCTAGGGACTTGGACTAGGCTAGGCTACAAGCAGGCTGGCAGGACAAATGGCCAAAGCTTACACTTTGCTTTGAGTCTGGACAAAGCCTTTGCCTTTATTTGGCTTTAAGGGGAACATTCTGGTCTGGTAAGGTGCAAGCGTCCTGAAGAGCTTTGGCTCTTTATGCTTATTATGGAAAAATTGGATGACTATTAACCAAATCCAAAAACAGGACTAGCTGAAGTAAAACTCATTATAATGTACCGAGACGCAGAAGCAAAATGTTGACCATTCAAACCCTTTAAGTATCAGAAGAAAGGTCACAAAGGGAGCGTTCCTGAGCTAGTTGCTCTCCTAGGAAAATCTCCTAGGAAAAGTGCCAATGATATATAAGGAATATTTACATTTAAAGCAAACAATGATCCTTTCCATCTGGCTAAACACTCTCTGGAAAGGGGAAAGTTCCAGCCCCTCACCCCTCCGCTGATTAGGCTGCTCTGTTGATTGGAGCTTTGCCTGGGAGGGGTGTCAGCAAAGCAGTTAGCATGTGCAGATGTGGACACTTCCTTAAAGGTGAAATACAACAGGGAGAAGAGATTAATCTGTAATGCACTGAAGTCAGACTCTCTGTAACCCAGCGATGTGTTAAATGAAAAGGAAAAGATGCTTGTTGGATTTTATCTCCGAGTGGTGTCATTATTTCCAACTAACTTGCTCCTTCAGGCAACTCAGATAGTTTGTTTTCCTGAAGCCCTTTCCCAAGGTAGCACACACCCTCCTCTAGCTACCAGAACCCAGAGAGGAATGACAGCAGCTGAAAAAACATTACAGTTCCCGGGATAGGGAAAGAATGGCTGATGATTGCTGAGCTGGTGGGGATGGCAGGTCGTCAGGCCAGGTGCAGGGCTCCGTTTGCATCAGGGAAAGGGGGATTTGGGCTGCAGGGGGGCTTCTCTCGGTTCTGTGAGTCATAGGGGTTAAAGTTCGGGGAAGTTTTCTTGGAAAGGCAGAAAATATAATTCTTAATGCTATGTATAGTGTAGCTAGAATGTGATATTCTCTTCCACTTGTTAAATTGGGATTTTTGTTTTATGTGCTTTGGATTTAGCTCCTGGGTGCTCTCTGCTTAGTTTAAAAGGGTTTCCATCTCCAGATTGTCATACATGGAAAAAATATACTGAGGTAGTGCACTGTACATTGTGGCTTTTATTTAGCTGTCAGACTGCAAGTTACAATAGACCCGTGTGCATTAAAGGCTCCTGGGCTTTAAAAAGGGAAAGGATCCCTTCATACCCTGTACAAAGAGAGCTATAGCCCTAGAGGGAAGAGCTGCAAAACAGCGACTAGCCTTCTTGTGTGCAGCAACCACTCAGCCCAGACTTCTGCAACAGCTCCAACTGCCTGCCCCCGCATTTCTTTCCAGGAAGGCCATTTATTAAAAATATGGCTGAAAAAGTTTTGTCCAGCGATGTGCTCTGGTTGTTGGTTCATTCAGAAAACACACTCATCATATTCATGTTTTAGCTGGCCTGAAGCTTTGAGGTTGGGGTTCTTTTTCAGGAGCAATTTTTATAGATTTCTGAGGTCCATACACGCTCATTGTCCTAGCCCCCCCCCCCCCATGAGACCAACAGCATACTTGTCCCAGCGGCTGCCACAGACAGAGGGCCTGTCAGATCCCAGACCCTGACCCCAGAGCTCAGCATGTGTTGACCACCTGAGCTAACTGGCTCCATATAAACACGGCATGTCTGGGGATTGGACGGGAGGCTGCCTGAGTATGGAATTTTTTTTTTATTGTTCTAAGACTTATACTAGCCATACGGTTCATTCTGGGGGGGCAGAAAGCTCTAGAGAGACCAAAATGATTATCGACCCTGAGAAACATCATAGAAGCAGGAAACTACACATTCACCGGTAATGAACTTTTGGTCCCTTCCTTCATGACACAGAAAAGCTAACACACAGTGTAGCAGCGGAACCCAGTGGATTGCAGTCCCCCTGGGGGTATCACTCAGCTTGGGGATTTTGTCAGCGATGTTATAGGCAGGGGACCATATGCCCAAAACAGGTCCCTGGCCTCTGCGTGAAAATGCTCTTGCTGTATTAAAATGTTAGGAGCTAAGCAAGAAGAATTCAGAGTTTAAACAAAGAAGTGCAACCTAAATTCAGAAAGCCAGTTTAAAGGAAGTGTTTACCTGAGCCAGCAAGCAACAAGTTACCACTGTTTTCTGTTCTGTAATAAGGTTTTCAGGGAAAATAAACTATTTGCAAGGAGAGACAGAGAGTGACAGAGAAAGGGAGAGAGGGGAGGGAGAGGGAGGAAGGACGGAGGGAGAGACAAAGAATGAATGAGACAGCATCAAGGAGAACCAGCCGAAGCAGGATGGAGCGGTGGCAACGGGAGAAAAGGAGAGAAATACAGTTAAAAAAAAAAAAAAAAAAAACCATCATTTTTACTTCTACTGAAAGAGTGCCTTAAACTTATTTTATACCTTTTCCTTGGCTTTTGGATTCCAAAGTACCCAAAAGAGAGCAAGGCCTGGTGCAGAGCCGAGGCTACTTTTATTTACAGCATCAGGCTGTTTGGAACTTGGTTTTTATTCTTAGTAATTTGATTGTTTGGTCGCGCCTCCTAATAAGTGAAATGTTACCCTGGGGTATTTGTTTAAACCTTGCAGCTTCGGATACAGTAAATTGCTGAATGATGTCTGCTAATGGCATACATTCGATAATTCCTATAATGTGAAATCTCAGCCAGATTTAATGTTTAATTTCCCTGGGATTCACTCTGAAATTATTACACACATTATGTATTCCACTCCCTGGACTTGGAATTAATTTCAGAACAGAGTAAAAGTGCATCCATTTGGGCACCTTGTGGGAGTTCAGATCAGTAACAGTCCATTTATCCTGAAGTTTCTGAAGTTTAAAATACCTTTTCACTTTGTTGCATTTGATCTGGGTTGATCAGCTGCAAGGCCAGTCGTCCACACTGCATTTCTGTTTTTGTCTGTGATCTTGACCATAGTATTGCTTGATGAGTTAATACTCTCGCAAAACTGTAATTTATCCTCCCAGGTTTTATCTTTCTAGAGAGTACCTTTGTGTGGTTATCAGGACACAAAAATATTGCCAACATACAATAATCTGGCCAGAAGAATAATTAACTACGTCTACATCTTCTTTTTATGACTATCTGTCACAGAAACAGAATTCACAGCATGTATTGCTTTGATTAATCAATCAACGCATTGGCTACACTTCCCATACCTGACTCAAGTAGAAAGCTCAGTGGCTGGAAAACTTCCAAACATTATAGACTAAAGCAACCAGATCTATGTTAGCTTGTGATCCAAAAATTCCCAGACAATAAATCTTTAATTTGCTACACTGGCAACTCTCACCAAATTTGAATTGAAAGAATATTGTCCATACCTGTTTTGAAAGGATTTGCCTCCTGAACAGTTTTAAAAGTTTAACCTTGAGCTGAGGCATGCTTCCTACAGTCCAAAAGGAAACCAAATGAAAAAAAAAAAAAAAGATATTATGGGATTAATTTACAAGTTTTACCCCAAAATTAATGACAGCTGTTTGGGAGTTCAATGGCACTGATGTCCCATTAGATTCAAAGCATCCTGGGTCTTGCAATTATCTCATTGATTTAATAAAATCTGATTAGTAAAAACTTCACCTCTCCAGTATGGGTCTGTCACTCACTGAATGAACTTACACACATACAACCGCTTCAAATGAACTCCTAAGAAGTCAGGGAACTCAAGTGTTTAGTTCTTTCCAGAATTTTTTCTTTTTATGAGACAAATCTTCTTTTACAGTCGGGGTGGGGGATGCCAGAGGTGGTGTCTAGCCTATGGTTTTAGTTTCAAGTGAGCAGGGCACTGGATTAAGTGTAGCCTAGTATTTTGCTGGAGCCCTGGTGGCTCAGTGGTTAAGAGCTCAGGCTGATAACTGAAAGGTCTACAATTTGAATCCACCAGCTGTTCCTTAAAAACCCTATTGGGCAGTTCTACTCTGTCCTATAGGGTCACTATGAGTTGGAAAGGACTCAACAGCAATGGGTTTGGTTTTTTGTTTTAGTTTAGTATTCTGCTGGAGGTGGTAGAATACAAGATTTGAAAATTTGCAGCAGCTCTGTATCCATTGACCTTAAAATTACTGTGAATGTGTAAGCCAGAAACTGCTTAGAGAGCATCCGGAAGTCTAATCCTCTCATTTCTCAACTAAGAAAATGGAGTCCTAAACAAAGAAGTGGCTGGCCCATGTGCTGTGGGAAGCTCCCACATAAACCCCTGCATCATTGTCATTTCACACACCCCACAGGTTGACTCCTATTTCTCTGTCTCCTCTAGACTGAGCTCGCAGAGGGCCAAAACAACCTCCTTCCTGTCTCTGTATCCTCTGTGTGTAGTTCAGGACTGTGAATGCAGTAGGCCTGCAGAAAAGATTTGCCTTTTTTCCCTAATATAAAAATAGTTTCTTTTTTTCTTATTGTACACATGTGCTTGTTACCATACATTCTCACAGTTAGAAAAACTTAAAGAAAAGTATCAAAATTGTTGAAAAAGTCACCAGTCACAAATGCAAACTGCTACTGTTTCAGCCTCTAGGTGATGCAAACAGCTTAACGGGCTTGGCTGCTATCTGAAAGGTTGGGGCTTGAGTCTACCCAGAAGCTCCTCGGAAAAAAAGCCTGGTGATCTATTTCAAAAAAAATCGTCCACTGAAAACCCTATGGTAATTGGTGCCAACCACCTGGAGTAAAGTAGAACAAAGAACACAAAGACACAGGGAAAGTCTTGGCCCAAGAGACAGAGGGGGCCACATAGACCAGAGACTTCATCAGCCTGAGACCAGAAGAACTAGATGGTGCCCGGCTACCACCAATCACCACCCTGACAGGGAACACAACAGAAAGTCCCTGATGGAGCAGCAGAAAGGTGGGGTGCAGAACTCAAATTCTAGTAAAAAAGCCAGACTTAATGGTCTGACTGAGACTGGAGGAGCCCCAGAAAACTTGGCCCCCGGATTCTCTGTTGACCCAGAGCTAAAACAATTCCCGAGGCCAACTCTTCAGGCAAAGATTGGACTGGACTGTGGGACATAAAATGATACTTGTGAAGAGTGTACTTCTTAGCTCAAGTAGATACATGAGACTAAATGGGCAACTTTTGTCCTGAGGTGGGATGAGAAGGCAGAGAGGGTTAAGAGCTGGTTGAATGGACATGGGAAATCCTG
Organism: Dugong dugon; assembly: GCA_030035585.1. Classification (NCBI taxonomy): domain Eukaryota; kingdom Metazoa; phylum Chordata; class Mammalia; order Sirenia; family Dugongidae; genus Dugong; species Dugong dugon. The sequence goes on from CM057466.1 coordinate 61,572,382, forward strand.
GGTGGGAAGGAGGAGTGTGCTGTCACAGTATAGGGAGAGCAATTAGGGTCACATAACAATGTTTATATATAAATTTTTGTATGAGAGACTAACTTGAAATGTAAACTTTCACTTTATCTACAACAATAAACCAAAAGAAAACCCTATGGAGCACAGTTCTACTCTGGCACGCCTGGGTCACCGTGAGTCAGCATCAACTAAACAGCAATTTGTTTAGTGTTTCTGGTTTAGAGTTTCAGTAAATACCTTCTAGAAGACTCACCTTATGCCTAAATGGGAGTGTACTCCATGGCTACTTAGTTTCTTGCTTTTTTTTCCCCTTGGAACCTTGGTGGTGCAGTAGTTAAGAGCTATGGCTGCTAACCAAAAGGTCAGCAGTTCAAATCTACCAGCTGCTCCTTGGAAACCCTATGGGGCAGTTCTACTCTGTCCTAGAGGGTCAGTAAGAGTCAGGATCGACTCAGCGGGTGTGGTTTTTGGGTTTTTTTCCCTTAGCAATGTAGTGGGAGACCTTGCAGCATCAGTGAGTATGCAGATTTACACTGGTACTTTGAAGAGGTGTATATTGTTCTCTTACATGAATATACCTTCATGGATTTAATGTAAACTCTCTTTTTGGAGTTTTAGGTTTTCTCCATTTCTTTGTTACCATAAATAATATTGTAGTAAATATCCTTCTGCATGCAATTTTGAATTTTTTTCATTTCAATACACATTGCAAAATTAGCCTCCATAAATACTGTACCAATGCCACCCTCACCAGCTTATTAAAGTGTGCATTGCTTCACATCCCTGCCAGCACTGACAGTGTCAGTCTTTAAGGGTTCCAATATTTTGGCAAAAAATAGCATGTTTTAGTTTGCAGTTTAGAGGTTATTAATGAGGTTTATGCCTTTGCAAGTATTTATCGAGAGCCTGCCATTACCCAGGCATTATGCTATGTGCTGGGGCCATAAAAGTATATAAAAGAGATATGGTCCCTGTCCTTGTACAGCTTACTAATTCTAGAGAAGACACAGGTGGTATGAAATCAATAAATAAAAGACCAGTTGTAAAAGGTCTATGAAGGAAATCACAAGCATCATGTTGTGATAAAGAAAGGTAGGGGCAGTGGTTGTGCTTATAGACAAGTATGAGCCAGGAGAGGCGTGGATGAGAAACAACACTGAATCCAAGATGGAAGAGATGAGAAGGAGACAGTCAAGGAAAGAGCAAGGCTGAGGACCTTCTAGTGAGGGCAGCTGTTGGTGCCGTGTCCCTGAATAATCAAAAGCAGCCCATGGCATGCTCTGGGAAGCATCCAAAGGCTGCTGTGGCTTGCAGCCAGATCAGAAAGGGGGCCAGGAGCTGGGTCATGTAGGGTCTAGAGGGCTTGAAGGACCTTGGATTTTCTGTAAGTACAGTGAGAAGCCACTGAAGGGTCCAGAGCAGAGGAATGACATGATCCAACTCAAGCGTTTATAAGATCACCATGAGGAAATGGACTGCAGGGGGCATGGGGAGGGGCAGAGGTTGAAGCAGTAGAGCAGGGGCAAGCCCAGGGCTGGACCAGTGGAGATGGAGGGAGATGGAGAGAAGTGACAGGCTGGAGAACAAATGGGATCCGGTGACAGACAGGCGAAGTCCCTGCTCTCATGGAGATACTCAGGCTACTTGGAAGAGATAGACAACACGCAACTAAAAATGGATGTGTAGTATAGCAGACGGTGGTAAGTGCTACAAAGAAAAATACAGCAGGGTATGGGGATACCAAGTGATTGACAATAAAAAAAATATGTCAAATCATACAGCTGGTATGTGCTTGAGCCAGGACCAAACTCAGGTCGGCCTGTTTCCTAACCCCTACTTTTCATCTGTGGGGCACTGCCTCCCTAGAAAGCCTGTCCTACCCGTCAATTTCACCTGGTATTAGCCCTGCCAACACCCCCCAAATATCCTAATGGGTAAGGCTTTGGTAAACAATTGTTAGCCTACTGTGAGTCTAGTAAAATCTATTTACTGGTAATTGTTCAGCGTGATGAGTTTTTGCCTGTGCATGAATTCAATGCCCTTTCCATTGTGGTAACTTTCCAAAGCAAAAACAAAAACCTCGGCCCATAAATGAAATGGAATCACTGTCCCCTGAAATTTCTGGAGTCCCAGACTCCACTGAGTACAAGCAACATCAATTTCCATTTTTGTAAAAGAGAAAACAAATATATGTCTAAGTGTAAACCTTACATGACCATTTAAGCTAGAGTTGCTTTGGTCATATCAGCTTTTTTTTTTTAAATTATTATTCCATTAAACTATTTTTTTCCCTATGCCAAGGAGAAAAAAATTCTAGTATACAAGACTAGGAAAAAACAATGCATTAAGGGTTGGTATTTTGTTGTTCAAGGTACCTTTACATGCCTGTAAAAATCCATCTTCAAAACATCTCACCTACTAAATACAAGCCATTCAAAATACATAGTCTAAGCCCATTAATGGTCTAATGCCTTGGAAAGGTCAGCCCACCTGGAGCTTCCAGCTTCTTTGTGGACAAATGTGACCTGACCAGGAGCTGGGTGAGAGAATATAAGCTTCTACTGTATCTTAGCAAAGAAAGAAGCAGGGGCAAACAGAAAGAATATTAATTCTCATCAAGAGAAAATCAAACTTGTTCAAGAACTTTATTGGCAGAAGTGAAATTAGTTTTTCTATAGTAAATATTTAGTGGAGCTGAAGGATTAGACTACTTCCCAAGAAGGAAAGTAAACCCACTGGAGTCCAGAAGCATCCTTGTTCTCCATAATGCATTTAACTCTCAAAAACAAATACGATTTGTCTCTGCACTTTCACTTTTAAAAAACACCCAAGACTAGATGATTTGAAAGCTTCCCCTGCTAAAAATCAAATTACTAAAGCAAGTTTCCTAAACTCATAAAGCTCAAGCCAATTGTTAAGGTTTTTACTGAATGTAAAGTGGCAGCCAGGGCAGAGTCTTCCTCCATTCAAATGAAATTCACGGGGCCAGGCACAGGACTTTTCCATTGACAGACTGAGGCAGAATTTAGTTACCTCCTATTCTGGCCCTTGGGCCCAGCACATATACGCTCTTTTCGTAGGGAAGCAAAGTAGGATTATTGTATTATCTAGAAGCTCAGAGGATTAAGCCAGTAAAAATGATGCTGCAGAATGTCATGGATTTAGACCACCTTGTTAAAATTCCTGCAGAAAACAGCCTCCTGGCTTTTGGTGATTAGGAGTACAACTGTAGGCAGTTAGAAAGCAGTTTTAATAAAACAAGTGGGGGAAGGAGATGTGAACCCTGGACTACCCAGATTTCCCGTGAATGGAGTCCGTGAATTTACCTGTAGCATTGCATGAACAGGAGCCCTGGTGGCGCAGACATTAAAGCAATCCGCTGCTAACCAAAATTTTGGCAGTTCGAACCCACCAGCTGCTCCCTGGGAGAAAGATGTAGCAGTTGGCTTCCTTAAAGATTTACAGCCTTACAAAGAAGGCCTTGGGCTAAAATGTTAATGCACATTGAGTACGCTCACTCCTGGCAATGTGATTGATGAGAACATCGCTCTTACTTAAGATCCTGGTGAAGAACTAAATGGTATCCAGTGGAAAACCAGCACCGTGAGTTTAAAGAGTCTGCCATGGCCGCCACTTAGGAGCTCGACTAAGTCCAGGTATTGATCATCAATGTGTTATCTCCAATCTCTGATCAACAGGAAGGAATGATTTAGGAAATAACAATGGAGTCATTGTTCCCTGTCCTGGAGCATAGAGAATGTGACCCAGCTGGAGCTGGGCTCACAAGGACTCACAAGGACTCACAAGGACTCACGAGGACTCACAAGGACACATCAACTGGGCCCTGAGGTATAAAGACAATAGCTACGATAATCTTGGAAAATATCTTTTAGGGAACATTTCACATAAGCCAGTCAAACAGAACACACAAGACTTCCCACTCTTACCTTTTCTATTAGCATTTAGTGAATAGAAAATTTGTTGGACCAGTGAAGACACTCCTGACTGAAATCTGTATCAATGATTGTTAAAAAGACAATTCAAAACATAGGATCACAGTTTCTAGCCAGTCTGTAAAAAGGTGAAGTTTCAATGGTTTTGCCCATTTGTGATGTTAATATATACTGATGACTCCGTAATATTCCTCAGACTTGCGCAAACATGGTTCTAGCAGCATGCTTGTCCGTTTTCCCACTTTTGTCTGTTCTGTAATATTTCCTTGGACTCAGGCAGACATGGCTCTGGCAGCATGTTTGTCCGATTTCTCGCTTTTGCCTCTTTGAAATATGCCGAATAAAACTTTCTTTTTGCTTAAAAAAAAAAAAAAAAAAAGATTTCTAGCCTTAGAAACCCTATGGGGCAGTTCTACTCTGTCCTACAGGGTTGCTGTGAGTTGGAATCAATGCACTGGTAATGGGTTAGTGCATGAACCAATGCTCTAGCAAATCTGTTGTTGGTTAGTTGCCATGGAGTCAGCTCTGACTCATGGTACCTCCATGTACAACAGAAGATGACCTGTTCCTGCACCATCTTTCAAAAGATTCCATTGCTGTAGCCACTGTATTTTGAGTGTCTTGCAACCTCAGGGGCTCATCTTCCAGCGCTAACTCAGACAATATTCTGTTGTGAAAATATTCTGGGTCTTCCTTTGTCTAATTTTCAGATGAGTTGTAGAATGACATCAAGCAACATCATGATAAACAGAGAAAAGATTGAAGCTGTCAAGGGTTTCATTTTACTTGGATCCACAATTAACACCCATGGAAGCAGCAGTCAAATCAAACAACACATTGCATTGGGCAAGTCTGCTGCAAAAGACCTCTTTAAAGTGTTAAAAAGGAAAAATGTCACCTTGAAGACTAAGGTGTGCCTGACCCAAGTCATGGTGTTTTCAATTGCATCATATGCATGTGAAAGCTGGACAATGAATAAGGAAGACCGAAGAAGAATTGATGCCTTTGAATTACAGTGTTGGCAAAGAATATTGACTATACCATGGACTGCCAAAAGATCGAACAAATCTGTCTTGGAAGAAATACAGCCAGAGTGCTCCTTAGAAGCAAGGATGGCGAGACTACATCTTACATACTTTGGCCATGTTATCAGAAGGGCTCAGTCCCTGGAGAAGGACATCACGCTTGGTAAAGGAGAGGGTCAGTGAAAAAGAGGAAGACCCTCAATGAGATGGATTGACACAGTGGCTGCAAATGGGCTTAAGCATAACAATGATTGTGAGGATGGCGCAGGACGGGGCAGTATTTCATCCTGCTATACATAGAGTTGCTATGGGTTGGAACCAACTCAACGGCAGCTAACAACAACAACAATTTTCTAAGTAGATTACTAGGCCTTTCTTCCTAGTCTATCGTAGTCTAGAAGCTCTGCTGAAACCTGTCTACCATGGGTGACCCTACTGGTACTTGAAATACCAGCAGCATAGCTTCCAGCATCTTAGCTACACAAAATCCTCCACAGTACAACAAACTGACAGACAGTCTCAAAAAAAAAAAAAACCCACTGCCATCAAGTCCATTCTGACTCATAACGACCCTACAGGACTGGGTAGAATTGCCCCATGGTGTTTCCAAGGAGTGGCTAGAGGATTCCAACTGCCAACCTTTTGGTTAGCAGCCAAGTTCTTAACCACTGGGCTACCAGGGCTCCAACAGACAGGTAGTGGCCAGTAAATTAGGAAGAGCAATTACTAGAGCCATAATTATATAATTATGAAGACTCTGACCTTTGATTAGTTGTCATTAGAAAATCTGAGCTCTCTATATAACTTCTTTGTATCTCCCTTTATCCAAGGAGGTGACTTGCTTGGGACACAGGACAACGGCTGACACAAAAGATCAGCAGATGATGCAGTTCCAGGTCAATGAAAGGAGATTATCTGGATAGGACTATATCTACTAAGGGTTTTGCCAGTTCCCTGGTGAAGAGGGATTGGAGTTGTCCCGATAGCCTCTTTATTTTAATTGTCATTTGCTGTACATGTACTTAATTATGAAAGGATTTACACAATAGCCCCAGCGATGGACTCAAACATGCCAACAATCAGGAAGATGGCACAGGACCGGGCAATGTTTTGTTCTGTTGTACCTAAGTCGCCATAACTCAGAGATGATTCAATGGCAACTAATAACAAGAAACTGTAAATTTTGCACTCCAGAGGATGGGTTCTGCCAGTCTTAACTAATTCCTTTGTTTTTTCAGAGTTAAAGAACCCCTTCAACTATTATACAAAGACTAGTGTGGGACCCCAAATGGGCCACCAGGTAAGTAGGTTCCCTTGCAAACTGCCTTAACAGACTTTATTCCTGCCTGAGTGTACTACACTGAAGAGTACAGCTGCTAAGATGATATATGTGAAAGAATTTTGTAAACTATTAATGATACCTAAGCATTATTGTCATTGTTGTTATTCCTCCTGCCCAACAGACTCACCATATTCTCATCTCCAAATATCACCCAATTCTCAGCAAAAGTTGTCATGCTAAGGAACCTTACAAACCGATCAACCACCTACACCTTCCTATAAATCAACCCTAACCATAAAACTGTGTTCCTATCTGTATCAGTTGAATATAGCCTGTCTGAGTAATATTCACTGGAGTTTATAAGGTAATAATGTATCTGTCTGCAGTGATACTCATTTACCTTGAAGAACACACACACGTAGACACATACACACAAGCACATACCTTTTTTCAAAAAGAAAGCTTTAATGGTTAGAAAGTAGGTATCCAATATTTCTTGGATAAAAAAAAATAAGTCTTTATTCTTTCCTAGTCTCCTGCTTTAATTGCCTCCAAAGCTGTTTTCCTGTTTGATTGCACAGTTTTACCTAGCAAAGGTGTCTAGATAAATACCCAGGAAAGCAGTGGGCAGAAGTAATGAGTATGGGAATTCCTCCTCTTTTGTAACTACTTCTTCTTTTCCTTTCCTGGGGTTTGAAAGGATAGAAAAGGCCCCCAAAACTACGGAGAATAAATCATTATGAATCAACGTACTATTTTTGTTGATGTTTCTAGCACTGTGATCTATCAACTACCCATAGTGGGATTTTTTTTTAAAAAAAAGTTTCTCCCAAGAATGTTATTCTCCTCTGACTCCTGAATAAATGAAGTGCAGTGCAGAATAAGTGTAAATGGGATTTTGAAATTTATCCCCAAACCACATGAATAGAAATGCCCCCCCACCCCTTTCCTTTGGTAAGCAACAGCCTTTCACACAGAGTAACTTAAGGGGTTTGGGGTTTTTTTTCCCCCCACTTGAAACATCATTTTAACTTGATCTCATCTAATATGATGAAAAGGAATAATAATTTATGGCGTATTAGTGTGTAAGGAGCATTGTTTCCCAGTAAGGAGCTATATAACTGGTTACACCTGCCCGGGGGACAGAGTAGCTGATTCGTTTCCATTTTAAACATGCATGTGGAGGCAGAGCAGCTGGCTGCTTTGACGTGTCACCTCTGATTCTTCTGGTTTCCTAGAACCTATCATCTTTACCCTAAGAAGGCAATGTGTTAGCTTATGAAGTACATGTAGGTGGTAGTGTCTGGTTCCTGGGAATTCCATCATGTTAGACCATGTTGTTGGAGTCAGGTGAAAAATGCTCTCTATAACTAACCAGGGGGAAAAGTTATATATATATTTTACAGCAACATGTTAAAAAAATCGGCATAGCAGTGCTTATAAAAATACTTCACAGGCAGAGGGCGCGATTGGCAAAAAAAACATAGAAGGCGCACGTTAAAAAAATAGTGTGTGCATGTGTGTGTGTGTGTGTGTGTGCGTGTGTATACACACATATATGTATAGTCCCTGGGTGGTGGAAATGGTCAAGCACTGGGCTACTAGCTGAAAGGAGGTTAGCAGTTTGAAACCATCCAGAGCCCCCAAGGGACACAGGCCTGGTGGTCTGCTTCTGAAAGGTCACAGCCTTGAAAACCCTACGGAGCAGTTCTACTCTGCACACATGGAGTCACCATGAGACAGAATCCAATCGAAAACAACTAATAATATATCTATCTATATATATCACACACAAGAGCAATTTTATGACCATCCTATTCCCAACTGCAGGGAAGAAAAAAAATTTTTTTCAAAGAAACAGAAATCTGTTCTCTAGAGTTGATGTCCAACTGCTTCTCTTTCCCCACCAAGGGACCAAACTCCTTAACCTGGCATTTAAGGCCTTCCATGATATGTCCCTGTTATGGATTGAATTGTGTCCTCCAAAACAATACATTTAAGTGCTAACCCCTGTATCTGTGAATGTGACCCTGTTTGGAAATCGTGTTTTTCTTTTGTTATGTTAATGAGTCATACCACTGGAGTAAAAAACAAAAACCAAACCCATTGCCATCAAGTCAATTCAGACTCATAGCTACCCTATAGGACAGAGTAGAACTGCCCCATAGAGTTTCCAAGGAGCACCTGGTGGATTCAAACTGCCAACCTTTTGGTTAGCAGCCATAGCTCTTAACTACTACGCCACCAGGGTTTCCAAACCACTGGAGTAGGTGGGTCCTAAACTTAATCCCTTCCAAGTGGTATCTTATAATAAAACAGTCACAGAGAGAGATACACATAGGGGGAAGAGACCATGTGAGGATCTGTCTACAAGCCAAGAAATGCCTGGGGCTGCCAGAAGCTAGAAGAGACAAGAAAGGAACTTCCACTAGAGCTGATATGTGAATTGGACTTCTAGCCACAAGGCACAGCCCTGCCTATGGCCTGAATTCTGAATCCTAGCCTCCAGACCTGTGAGACAACAAATTTCTATTCTTTAAAGCCACCCACTCCTGGTATTTTTTGTTATGGCAGTCCTAGGAAATCAAAACACTTCCTAATTTTCATTCCAGTTTTGTCCAACTCTTTCCCTAGACGTAAAAACCCTCGTCCAACTGAACTACTCACGGCTCCAAAAGAAATCAAGTTGTTTCCAAGTCTCCACTCAGGTCATATGCACCACCTTCCTTCTAGCTGTTCCTGTTAAAGTCCTGTTGTTGTTAGGTGTCGTTGAGTCAATTCCAACTCATAATGACCCCATGTGACAGAGTAGAGCTGTCTACTCTGTTTTCTAGGCTGTAATCTTTATGGGAGCAGATTGCCAAGTCTTTCTTCTTTGGAGCTACTGGGTGGGTTCAAACCGCCAACCTTTTGGTTAGCAGCCAACCGCTTAACTGTTGTGCCACTGGCGTTCCTTATTGAAGTTCCACACATACACTAAGGCTCAGTTCAAATACACCTGCTCTGTGAAGCATTCCTTGATTCCCTAACCAGCAATTTTCTTTCTGAGCTCCCGTTGTAAGGGATACAATGTCTTACTCAAACGTATTTTCTCCCCTCTAAGGAAGGTCAGAGAAAAACAAACTACGGCCCTATCTGTCGCTTTACATATACTACCACATTCAATCTTCAAGCAATTCTGCAAGGCAGGTATGATTATACTCATTTAACAGACGTGAAACTGAGGCTCAAAAAAATTCTTTGAAAGAAACCCTTGCCTATCAGACTTAAAATCACACACTTTCCACCACATCTCTCTATTTCTTATTGCTCATATTTACACGTCCTTTAGAACATTGATCACATATTGCCTTGAGTCTGGTTCTTTGTGAACAATTGCTTTTCTCCTTTGATGGATTAGAAGTTTGTTTTGTTGCTGTTATTGTTGCTGCTGTTATTATTGTTGTGGTGGTTGCTGTTTTTGAGGAAAAAATAAAGAAACAAGCCATCTCTGTTTCACCTTTGTCTCTTCCTTGCACAGTAAATTTCTTGCTCAATTGCTTGTTAAATAAATTAGTGCTTTCAGGGGGAAAATATCTCCAAAGAAAAGGAAACATGAAGATAACTTTTCTCTTTCTAATTGTTTATCTTGAGAACTCAGAAAAGACACCAAATAAGAAGAAATATTTTCTAGAAATGTGGCTATTTGGAGATTAGAAAATGAAGATAATTGTTTTTGGTAATAGCAGCAGCTTCCATTTTTTGAGCATTGATTCTGTGCCATGCGCTGGGCAAGCATATCATTTAATTCTTGTACCTGCCTGGTAGTGGGGAGCATGATGCCCACATTACGGATGAGGACGTGGAGAGAAATTAAGGTTAACAATACGAGAACCAGGATTTAAACGCTGAGTCTTGTGCCCTTAAACACTATGCAGTCTTGTCTTTGCTTCTGCTGGCCTATTTAATAGTAACTCTCAGAAAAGACTCCATTTTCTCTCTGCGTCTGCACAGGCGAAAACCTCTTTCCCCAATGCCATCTTTCTCAAATCTATTTTCGTGATTCCTCAGATAAATTCCCCCCCTTTAGAAGATAGGAAACCCTGAGCACTGATTGAAGAAAAACAGTGCAACCTTCCTCTTCTCTATAGGAATGTGAATGAAAATAATCCAAAGGAATCCTTAACGCATCCAACCACAGTAATAACACCCGTACTACAATCGGTACTCCCTCGTGTATGAAGCATGACCCCTAGTGGGTGCCAGAAGTAAGTACCTAGATATTAGCACCACTACAAATACAACGGTTTACATCAGTGGGTGGATAGAAAAATGAACCAAAATATTGTAATTACAGCTAGATTAATTAATGATATCACGTATTTTTGTTGACTATTGAAACAAAGACAAACTAGGAAAACACATTTTTTTTAAATATAAAATCCAGGAACCAATTCTAAAACCAGTTTTTATTTATATATTTTTTTGTTCATTTACATTTGGTTTCCATAACTTTTAATTAAATTCTCATAATCATCTACAATAGTTCTTCAACAAAGATAACTTGCACAGGAGTGCTTTCAAGAAAGGATTAAAAATGGTGAGGTTGGGACATTTTCAGTTTGTCTAGATAAGATACTCTCATGAATCCATCATTTTAAAACATCCCAATACACACTCAGTGTTACTTGTAATTTCACTGACGTTTAATTTATTTCACTACCTATTATAGTTTAATTAAACAGCAGACAGAAGCCTCACTGAGATCACTCTTTCTTTCCACCCAGCAATACTCAGGTCGTGTAAATTTAAGGCTAACAACCAAGAGTGGTAGTCAAAGGCATAGTGCGAGCTAACTATGTTTCATTTAAATAACTGGGTCATATGTATCCCTGTTTTATTACTGACAGTCTGTATTAGTCCCACATCTCCCAGCTTTCTTTTTTAAAGAAGTAAACAGTTATTCTTATTAACGGCAGTGGCACCTGCACCAAATCTGGCCACCAGCAGGCCCCCCTGCTGTTTTACTCAACTGGCAGCGTGCACTCAACCCCGGCAGCTGCTCCTGTTTTGTTTTCTCCCCCAGGCAAATAGGACGGGCATTTAGAAATTCTTTTTTCCTGAACCAAAACTTTGGTTTCAGAAAGTAGCAATGAAATTCACAACAGATGATAAACTTCTATGTATGTATTTAATTACACAAGAAATACATGAATACACTTCCATAAATATTTTAAACAATACAGAAATGTATCAACTGTGAAAGCCCTTTTATATTCTTCTTCCCCAACTCCATTCCCACTTCCTCGTGAGCATGAGATCAGGAGAGTCCCTTCCACAGAAATAAGTGGACAGCCTTATTAAAAACAATCATTTCCGATCACTGGAAAATGACCAAAAGCAGAAAACAGCTTGAGAAATGTGTTTCCTTCCAATTCTTTACATACACACAAATAAACGGTTTGGGTTTGTTTTGCTTTACAAAATCGGAATCCTACCCTACGTATTGTTCTGCAGCTTGTTCTTTTGCTTGGCATTGTGCATTGGCCATGTTTCTATACTGGTGCCTGTAGATCTGTCTTATCCTTTTTCAACTGCTGCACTGTATGGAACAGTAGGATGTGTCATAGCTTATTTGGTTAATTCTCTACCAATTTAAGGTGATTTATAATATTCTCCTACAGAGTCCCTGGGTGGCACAAATTGTTAAGCGTTTGACTGTTAACCAAAAAGTCGGTGGTTCAAATCCACCCAGAGGTGCCTCAGAAGAAAGGCCTAGCAATCTTCTTCGGAAAGGTCATATCCTTTAAAACCATGGAACACAGTTTTACTCTGCTACAAATGGGGATGCCATGAGTCATAATTGACTCGATGGCAACGGGTATTTCTAATGTTTTCCTTTTACAGACAATACTGTGATGAACACCTTGAACTATCTTATTACATATGTGCAAGTATTTCTGTCAGCTAAATATCTAAAAGTGAAACTACTGGGCCAAATATTAAATTTTTGTGCTAATATTAAATTTTGGAAGATATTGCCAGTTGTCTCCAAAAAGACAAGAATATTTTAAGAAGTTACCAGGCTTTTGGAGTTAACCATAAATGTTAACATCGGAGCTCTTAGTCTTTATGACAATATTGAAGCTTATAGAGTTTACACCTGGTCCAGGATCATGCAGCCAGAATCCAGTTCAGGTTTTATGATTCCCAGCCCAGTACTTTCTTCACTACAACATATCTTATGGGGCAAAAATTAGACTTGAATTTGAAGTCATCTTTTTTACGGAAGTAGAGATGCTTCTACAAACATTTAAAAACATATTTCCTTCCTTTTGACTTTTCAGTAACATCAAGAACATTTAGGATTTTTGTTATGAGTCTAAGCTTCAGTTGGAAACAACTCTGCAGAGCAGTTAGGGTCTGTATTGGGACACACGCTATAAGGTGAATCAGGCAAATGGAATCGGATTCTCTAATAAAATGATATTAGAAAAGGAGACTGCAGTTTTACCTTCAGGTGTCCACCAAACCTGTTGCCTTGGAGTCAGTTCACACTCATTGTGCCCATATGTGTGTCAGAGTAGAACTGTGCTCCATAGGGTTTTCTTGGCTGTAATCTTTACAGAAAGGAGCCCTGCTGGTGCAGTGGTTAAAGCACTCAGCTGCTAACTGAAAGCTCAATAGTTCAAACCCACCAGCCACTCCATGGGAGAAAGATGTGGCAGTCTGCTTCCGTAAAGATTTATAGCCTTGGAAACCCTATGGGTTCACTATGAGTCGGAATTGACTCAACAACAGTAAGTTTGGGTGGAATCTTTACAGAAGCAGATCTCCAGGCCTTTCTTCCATGGTGCCACTGGGTGAATCCAAACTGGCAACCTTTTGGTTAGTAGCAGAGCATGAACCGCTCCCGTTATCCAGGGACCTAAACATTTTATGGAAATCATCCCACTTCCCATACTAAGCAAAACAAGTAACCTCAAACTTGGTGGCATAAAACAACAACCATTTTATTATATCCCTGATTCTGGGGGTCAGGAATACAGGATACAGTGAGGATGGCTTATCTCAGCTCTACAATGTCTGGGGCCTCAGCTGGGACGTCTCAAACGCTGGGGGTAGCTCAAGAGCTGGGGGCTGGAATCACCTAAAGTTTTGCTCACACATCTGGAGATTGATGCTGGCTGTCATCTGGGACCTCAGCTGGAGCTGATGGCCAAAATGCCTACACATGGCCTCTCCATATGGTCCATATGGTCTCTAGGCTTCTTCATGGCACAATGACTGGGATTTAAGAGCAAGTGTCCTAAGACTCACCTTCCAGTAACAGCAGTGTGCAGATACGTGGAGAGTCCCCTCCACAGGAAAAGTATATAACTGGACAACATTATTAAAAACCACTGTTTCAGGTCACTGGAAAATGACCAAAGATAGACAACAACTTGAGAAATGTTTACTTACGAGTTTTTTTCTGTTTGTTTTTAGTGCTTGCTCTAGGGCTTACCATATACATCTTAATTTATCAAAATCTACTTCAGATTTGGAAACCCTCATGGCATAGTGGTTAAGAGTTCAGCTGCTAACCAAAAGGTCAGCAGTTCGAATCCATCAGGCACTTCTTGGAAACCCTATGGGGCAGTTCTACTCTGTCCTATAGGGTGGCTATGAGTTGGAATCGACTCAATGGCAAAGAGTTTTGGGTACTTCAGATTTATATTAACTTAATTCCAATGAGATATAGAAATGTTGCTGCAATATTGCTCTACTTCCTTCTCCACTTTTTGTGCTGTTGTTGTTATATATATTACATCTATATATGTTACAAACTCAAGAAAACATTGTCATATTAATACTTTATATAGTTTCATGTCTTTTAAAAAAGATGAGAGAGTAAATTAATGTAAATATATGTTTATGGTTTGTTATATTAACCTTCTTATTTACCCTCTGGGGCAGATCTACTCTGTCCTAGAGGATCACTATGAGTCAGAATCGACTCCACAGCTAAGGGTTGTTTAGGAGTTTATTTACCATTTCTGGTTCTTTTTATTTATTTCCATAGATTTAACACTGGTGTCATTCTCCTACACCAGTACAACTTTTCCCCACCCACCTCCTTTGTGCTATTACTAATGTCTTAGGCTGGGTTCTCGAGAAAAGCAAAACCAGTAAAGCATATAAATACATAGAGAGAGAGATTTATACCAAGGAAATAGCTCACGCAATTGTAGCCACTAAAACGTCCCAAGTCCACAGATCAGGGTAAAGGCCTCTCCCAGTTCACGTAGCCACAGAAGCTGGTGAACCCAAGGTTGGCAGGTCAGAGAGGGGCTCCCGCTCACAGGCTGTGAAGGTCACTGAATTCCAAGATCAGCAGACAAGACAATCAGGTTTCTCTCGATTCACATAGCTGCAGGGGCTGGCAAACCCAAGGTCAGCAGGTCAGGGAACAGGACTCTTGGTTGCAGGCTGAGAAGTTCGACGAATTCCAAGATCAACTGGTAAGCTGCTAGCTCAAGTCCCACAAACTGGAGGTGAGACAAGAGGCAGCTGCTGAGTCTGGAACAAGCCAAAGACCTTGGCAAGGTGAGCAGGCAGAAGGTAACCGGCGGAAGTCAGAGAGATGAAACTGAGAGGGCGGTGAGCTGCCACAGGCCCTGCCTCTGCCAGTACCACTCAGCAGATTCCATCATGGGGGTGATCACAACATTATACAACTACTAAAGCACTGAGAATAATGGTCTAGCCAAGTTGACAGACGATCTTAACCATCACAACCGTCAAATATATTACATCTATGTTATATGCCTGACAATGCAGTATATATATATAGGCATAGGTATAAATACATATTGTTTATACAATTGCTTTTAAATCAGGTAAGAGAGAAAAACGAGAAGAAATGTACATTTATAATGTCTTTTATAATTCTCTATATACAGTAATTACCTTTTCTGGAACTCTGATTTTTCATGTAGAATCAAACTACTGTTTGATGTCACTTGCTTCCAACCTGAAGAACTTCATTTAGCATTTCTTTTAAGGCATGTCTGCTAGTAATGAGTTTTTGTTTATCTGAAAATGTCTTAATTTCACCTTAATATTTGGAAGACAGTTTTGCTCAATTTAAGATTCTTGGTTCAAGTTTTTCTTTTGGCACGTTGACTATGTTACCCCACTGCCTTTTGACTTCCATTGTTTCTGATGAAAAGTCAGCTGTTAATCTTATTGGTGTTCCTTGGTACATGAAAAGTCATTTTTCTCTTGCTGCTTTCAAGA
Organism: Dugong dugon; assembly: GCA_030035585.1. NCBI lineage: Eukaryota > Metazoa > Chordata > Mammalia > Sirenia > Dugongidae > Dugong > Dugong dugon. The sequence goes on from CM057466.1 coordinate 61,587,912, forward strand.
TTTTCTTTTTATCTTTGGCTCTCAACATTGTTAATATGGTGTGTGTATTGGTGTAGATTAAGGTTTTTCATCAAATTTGGTAAGTTTTTAGCCATTATTTTTTCATATACTTTTTCTGCTCCTTTCTCTCACTCCTCTTCTTCTGATACTACTATTACATGCATATTGGTGTGCTTAATGGTGTCCCACATGTGTCTGAGGCTCAGTTCATTATTATTTCTTCCTTTTGTCTTTAAGTATGGTTTCCTTCAGTTCTTTAAACATGTTTATAACAGTTCTTCAAAATCTTTTTTTTTGCTGAGTCTAACATCTGGGACTTCTTAAGGGGTGTATCTGTTACCTGCTCTTTCTCTTGTGTACGTGTCACAGTTTTTGTTTCTTAGCATGTATTGTGATATTTTTTGTTGTTGAAAACTGGATATTTTAGATACTAGATTGTAGCAACTCTGAATACTGATCCTTACATGCCCACCTCTCCATGTCTTGTTTTTATTATTGCTTGATTTTTTTTATTTATTTAGTGACTTGACTGGATTATTTTTGTGAAATCTATTTTCCATGCACTGTGAAAACCTTTAATGTTATTCCTCAAAGTGACATATCTTGGGCATGCACGCAGTCAACATCATTTGAAAGTTGTTTTAGCTGGCCTCGTTTGATTGTCTCCTTCCTGGATTTCTTTTAGCTTCCTACTGCTCTGCCTCTATTGATATCATACCCAGCTTCTAGCCATCACAAATTGCTAGCTGATTACTCTACTGTTTAAACAATACCTTGGGCCACAAATTGCTTCACAGTCCAGTCCAGTTATATTCAGATCCCTTTGCAAGGATAGTCTTTGATATCAGTCTTTGAGACATGTTCCAATCCCATGGGGCCTTCTTAGCCTTCTCTTTCCCTGTTTCTCTCTATTATATTTCTAGCTATTTTACAGTTTAGCTTGTTGCTATCATGAAGCTACCTGCCTCCTCTTAATTGCTTACTACCAACTTCTATACTGTTTTTGATAGCACCTTTAGGCCTCAACTTTATCACACTCTGTTGCAAATAAAATCAATCCCCTTAGGGAGAGCTATGGAGCTCTTTGTTCCTACAGCCTGCATCTCTCCTTGGACAAAACCTCTGTGCCACTACTCTGGAGCTGGGGGCAGGGATGGTGATCTGCTTCTCTTCGTGGGACACTGGGAGGAGGTGGTAACCCTGGTCTTCTTGGCTTGCCTATCCTGACATGGAACCTATATCCTATGAACAAGCTAGGGAGAGGGCAATCACATCTCAGTATTATCAGTCTGCCAAGCCTGAGGCAGAGCTTCCACCTACAAGTAGAGCTTGGTGGAGAAATGAAGCCCCAGACCTCTTGACAGCACTTTCCAGGATTACAGCTTCTGCAACATAAAACTGGGAGAGGATGAGAAATGCTGGCAGCCTGCTCCTCCCAGGAAGAAGCCATAGCCCTAGACTGGGAGCTCTATCTTCTTGGCCACACCAGTCTGGAGTAGAGCCTCTACCACAGTGAGCTGGGCAAGGTGGGGAGAGGGAAACGGGTCATGGCTCAAATTCCATAGACTCTTGCTGTTCTTACAGAGAGTTACTATTTTCTTAAATAAATGTTTCTCCATTTGCTGTATGCCCTTAGGACAATTTCCAGAAACTTTAAGTGGTTGTTTTTTTTTTAGTAACTTTCACCAGTTACACCCACTCCTCACTCATCGACGTGGTTTGGTTCCAAAGACGAGGCCATTATGAGAAAATCAGCATTATGAGAAAATGGGGGATGACCAGCTTAGATCACAAAATGGAGGATAACTACATCATTACATAACTGCCAAACCCCTGAGAATAATGGCCCAGCCAAGTTGGCACATAACCTTAACCATCATAGCTAGCATCACTCTCAGCTTGCACCTCAGCATTCGTTACTGCCAGACATACATCATTAATGAGCAAAATAGTCAGATAGTAGATTTTTTACTCTTGTCGTAAATGCAAAATGTCAGACAATGAGATAGTTGGTAAGTAAGGAGTAGGTGTATAGTTGTTTGACTGAGAAGAGGCCCAACAGAGCTCCTCACAAGGCCATTCTGGAAGTGTTCCTTCTATACTTCTTTAAAAGAGGAGATTTATCTAAGGTCAGGAGAGACCCCCAATGCAAGAAATTCTGCTGAACCAGGAGACTAGAAGAGGAACGTAAGGTTGGAAGTCACCAGGACTGATCTGCACGGTTGTGAAGACTGTATGTTCTGCTCGCACAGTCGTCTGCCCATAGAGCTGTGTCAGCACAGAAGAAGTAGCACTTTTTTTAACATATACAAGCAGAGGGGAACCTTTTCTAATTCACTCAAAGGCACCAGTGTACTTGCACAGCCGCAGAAGCCACAGACACTCCAGCTGATGGGTTATGTAGGATGAGTCAACCATCCAGAGAAGTGGTTCCCAATCTTGGTTGCTCATTAGGATCACTTGGGGAGCTGTTGAAAAATACCAATGCTTAGGTCCCACCTAGACCAATTAAATCAGACTCTCTTGGGAGGGAGCCCAGCCATCAGTATTTTTAACATCCCCTTAGGAGATTCTAATGAACAGCCAGGATTGAGAATCACTGATCTAAAGCCTAGAACCAGGGGAATGGGATTCTTTGTATTCAAACATCTAAAGAAGAAATAAGCTGATGAAGGAGTTCAAGTGCTGGCAGCTATAAAATGCTGTAAGTAAATAGTGAGTAAAATTGGCAGAGCAAAGTAAGTCAGTCAAATTACAGTAAGTAATTTCTGTCCTGGATAAAATCGCTGAAGTTGTCCCAGAGTAGTAAGAAAAACACACAGTGTCACCGTAAACATAGTTTCCACATCCCCCACTGTTGGTCCTAATTGATATGGCTCACCCAAGCATGCTCTATTATGTCCCCTTGTATCATCATGATGTTTATGATGGCTGACTCTGTCTACTCTTTTGGCCACACTTTAGTCCATGCTATTCCTGCCACAGATAGGACAAGCAGCTGTTTTTACAGAGGCATTAATTCCCAAATGCCAGGGAATAAAGTGCCTTCATCCTAGGGACAGACTGTCGTGCATTAACAAAAGGGACTCTACTTAGTTTCCAGAATGTCCTGCCCAAAAATAGTCTTACTACTGGGTAGAAAAAAATCAATGGGGGAAAAAAGACTGATTACGAGAGAATTTATGAAATGTCAGGATTCTCTTGGTCATTTGCTGAACCACTTGTTCTTGTCTTGGATGCTCAGGCTTGCATGGCGTCCCCTCTGTGCTCCATAAATGTTGTTTTGTTCCCTCCCTTCCTTCTTTCAGAGACCTCATCATCACCCAAAAGAAACCACAGGAAAGTACAGTTGAAAAGTTTGGTGGAGTTCTTCTAAACAAGAGAAGGCATATATGTGGCTCATGTGACCCATTCCCTAGCCGTTTACTGCTATCAAATACCAGTGATTGATCCATAGTGCCCTCTCTCGAGGACCCACTTCCAGGAAGCCACTAGAGAGTTGAAACTTCTTTGCCACCTCTGAATCAAACCCAAGACAATTTGGTACAGTAGGAAGAGTATGACCTAGAATCAGAGTTAGGGTCAATTTCTAGCCCAGCTATTTTAAGCTGTTGATCTTAACAAGTTACTCCCTCTCTCAGAGTCTTATCAGTCAAATGGGAGCACTAATGCCTACCTGGGTTACTGGATTAAACAACCTCACAGAGTGGCTGGCACTTTGCTTCTCTTACTCCCACTTCAGTACGCATGCACGCACACACAAACACACACACACACCCCTTCAGTTGTTGTTGTAGTTAAGTGTCTTTGAGTCATTTCCGACTCATAGCAACCTTATGTACAACACAACAAAACATTGCCCAGTCCTGCTATTCCCTGACGTCGGCAATGATATCCCTCATTCCGTATGGTCTTCTGAATCTGACTTGCATTTCAAGCAGTTCCCTGTCAATGTACTGTTGCAACCACTTTTGAATGATATTCAGCAAAATTTTACTTGTGTGTGATATTAATGATACTGTTCGATAATTTCTGAGTTCTATTGGATGACCTTCCTTTGGAATGGGCACAAACATGAATCTCTTTCAGCGTGTTGGCCAGGCAGCTGGCCTCCAAATTTCTTGGCAGAGACAAGTGAGTACCTACAGTGCTGCAAGCGTTTGTTGAAACATCTCAGCCGGTATTCTGTCAATTCCTGGAGCCTTGTTTTTCACCAATACCTTCAGTGCAGCTTGAAGTTTTCCCTTCAGTACCACCGGTTCTTGATCATATTCTACCTCCTGAAATGGTTGAGCGTCAACAAATTCTTTTTGGTACAGTGATTCTGTGTATTCTTTCCATCTTCTTTTGATACTTCCTGTATTGTTCAATATCTTGCCCATAGAATCCTTCAGTATTGCAACTCAAGACTTGAATTTTTTCTTCCATTCTTTCAGCTTGAGAAATGCCAAGCATGTTCTTCTCTTTTGGTTTTTAACTCCAGGTCTTTCCACATGTCATTATGATACTTTACTTTGTCTTCTCGAGCTACCTCTTGAAATCTTCTGTTCAGCTCTTACTTCATCATTTCTTCTGTTTGCTTTAGCTACTCTGCATTCAAGAGCAAATTTCAGAGTCTCTTCTGTCATCCATTTTGGTATTTTCTTTCTTTCCTGTCTTTTTAATGACCTTTTGCTTTCTCCATGTATGATGTCCTTGATGTCATTCCACAGTTTGTCTGGTCTTCAGTCATTAGCTTTCAATGAGTCAAATCTACTCTTGAGATGATCTCTAAATTCAGGTGAGATTTACTCAAGGTCGTACTTTGGCTCTCGTGAACTGTGAACTTGTTCTGATTTTCTCCAGCTTCAACTTGAACTTTCATAAGAACAGTTGATGGTCTGTTCCACCATTGGCCCCTGGCCTTGTTCTGACTGATGATATTGAGCTTTTCCATCATCTCTTTCCACAGGAGTAGTCGATTTTATTCCTGTGTATTCTATCTGGTGAGGTCCACGTGTATAGTTGCTGTTTATGTTGGTGAAAAATGTATTTGCAATGAAGAAGTCCTTGGTCTTGCAAAATTCTATCCTGCTATCTCCGGCATTGTTTCTATGACCAAGGACATATTTTCCAACTACTGTTTCTTCTTCTTTGTTTCCAATTTTCACATTCCAATCACCAGTAATTATCAATTCATCTTGATTGCATGTTTGATCAATTTCAGACTGCAGAAGTTGGTAAAAATCTTCAGTTTCTTCACTTGGCCTTAGTGGTTGGTGCGTAAATCTGAATAATAGTCGTATTAACTGGTCTTCCTTGTAGGCTTGTGGATATTATCCTATCACTGACAGCGTTATACTTCAGGATAGATCTTGAAATGTTCTTTTTGACAATGAATACAGTGCCAGTCCTCTTCAATCTGTCATTCCCAGCATCATAGACCATATGATTGTCTGATTCAAAATAGCCAATACCAGTCTATTTCAGCTTACTAGTGCCTAGAATATGGATGTTTGTGCATTCCATTTCATTTTTGACAACTTCTGATTTTCCTAGATTCATACTTTGTACGTTCCATGCTCCAATTAGTAATGGATGTTTCCAGCTGTTTCTTCTCATTGTGAGTCGTGCCACATCAGCAAACGAAGGTCCCGAAAGCATGACTCCATTGTCATTAAGGTCGACTCTACTTTGAGGAGATAAGTCTTCCCCAGTCGTCTTTTGAGTGCCTTCCAACCTGAAGGGCTCATCTTCCGGCACTATATCAGACAATGTTGCGCTGCTATTCATAAGGGTTTCCCTGTCTAATATTTTCAGAAATAGACTGCCCAGTCCTTCTTCCTTGCCTGTCCTAGTCTGGAAGCTCCGCTGAAACCTGTCCACCATGACTGACCCTGCTGGTATTTGAAATACCAGTGGCATAGCTTTCAGCATCACAGCAACACGCAATCCACCACAGTACAACAAACTGACAGACAGGTGGGGACAGGCGTTGTTAATGAATATTAACAACTTCTATTACCTGGTTTAGTCTAATGAAAAATATGCTCTTCCAATGCTCTCATACCATTTTAAATGCCCTGGTGTATCCCACACAACCTCCCATTCAGGGAAACACCTTAGAGACCATTATGTGGGAGAATGTGGCTATGCAGAGGACACTGCTTGTCCAGTACAAAGAAAAGCATTCAATTGCTGGGCCTGGTAATGAGGCTTCTTGGACGTGGCAATCTTTACAACCATTGCCTTCAAGTCGATGCTAACTTATAGTGACCCTATAGGGACAGGCTAGAACTGTCCCAATTGAGTTTCCAAGTCTATAATCTTTATGGAAGCAGACTGCCACATCTTTCTCCCGCAGAGCAGGTGGTGGGTTCGAACTGCCAACCTTTCGATTAGCAGTTGAGTACTTAACCACTGTGTCACCAGGGCTACTTTGGCTCTCTCTAAGTGATTAAAAAAGAAGTTTCACTCAGCAGCCTTAGTCAGGTCTCCTCTCTTATCTTTCAAAGTGCCTGGCACGTACCCTGGGAACTCTGAGTCCTCAGGAGACCCATGCAGATCTGAGAACAGCCTTTCCACCCTCATCCCCTGCTTCACCCCCTGCATTTTTCATCTCCTCAGCCCTCCTGTTTTCTGCATTTTTTAAAACTTCTTTATATTTATCCTAGCAATAGCCTGCCATGCAATAAAAGAATGGGGAAAATCTCGTTAAAATTATATCAAAAGGAAAAAGATGGAGAAGAGCTTGAAATTCCTGCAATCTACACACAATAACCTAATCAACTAGAACACACAGGTTAAATGGAATCCACCCTATGGCGAGCCTGGATGATTAAACCTCCTCTGGGGGAATTGCTACTTTCCAGATACCTGGTGGTGAGCCATATTAAAGTACAGCCGTGAAAATGTCTCACATTTTAGAGCGCTTTTAACCTCCTCACTGACTTTCACAACTATTTATCTTACTGACCTCTGCCCGAAGGCCATGGGAGGTGAAAAAAGCTATTGTTATTATCCTGTTTTGATAGTTTAGGAAAAGAAGGCAGTGAGGTTTCCCTGAGATCACCTAGTTGGTGGTAGAGGTAAAGTCAAGCGAACAACACAGTCTTGGTTCTTCCCACATGTCTTAGTCATCTAGTGCTGCTCTAACAGAAATACCACAAGTGGATGGCTTTAACAAAGAGAAATTTATTTCCTCACAATCCAGTAGGCTACAAGTCCAAATTCAGGGCGTCAGCTCCAGGGGAAGGCTTTCTCCCTCTTTCAGCTCTGGAGTAAGGTCCTCATCGTCATCATCAAGCTTCCCCTGGGCTAGGAGCTTCTCTGTGCGGGAACCTCGGGTCCAAAGGAGGCACTCTGCTCTCAGCGCTGTTTTCTTGGTGGTATGAGGTCCCCAATTCTCTGCTTGCTTCCCCTTCCTTTTGTCTCTTGTAAGATAAGAGGTGATGCAGGCCACACGCTAGGGAAACTCCCTTTACATTGGCTCAGGGATGTGACCTTAGTAAGGGTGTTATACAATCCCACCCTAATCCTCTTTAACATAAAATAACAATCACAAAATGGAGGACAACCACACAATACTGAGAATCATGGCCCAGCCAAATTGATACACTCATTTTGGTGGGGACATAGTTTAATCCATGACACTACATCTCATTCTTTTACTTAAAATGGACCCAGGTCTAAAAAAAACAGATGACGGACCTAAAATTGTACTATCATCTTCCTCTCCCTCAGCTTTTTCTTTGAATTTGACAGGAGCCCGAGTTAATGGGAGAACTCAGTGTTTGCTCAAGACTTCAAGTTATGTTGTGTAAATCCATCTTAGCCTAGAAACATGGGAGAAACAGGAGGACTACAAATCCATAATTACAGTGCCACTGTCGGTAAACTGAGTAAATAAATGTCTTACTAAATTTGTACTGATTCTTTTCTAAGTTAATTCACAGCAGTTTTAGTCAGACTATATTTTCTCAAAGAATATTTAAATGTAGAATGTGTGGGGCAGTGGGAGGTTAGCAACTTTTTGTGCTATGAAGAAAGAGCCCTCAGATTTTAAAAGGTTGTGCTCTCAGGCTATGCCTTTACTGTCCCTCCACTCAAAATCCACCAGTTCTGATTTCCATTCCTTCAGGGGCCCGATCTTTACTCTAAAATGATAGTAAGCTAATATGATAATATAATACATATTAATAATTTAATGCTTATCCTGCCTAGACAATATATGTGCATTTTAAAATGGGTCTTTTTAGACAACACGCTTTAATCCAAAGCAAGCTTCCTTACCCTCCACTCTCTAGCTCTAACCTCTCACCTTATTTCCAGACCTGTATATTCTCAGTTTACTAAATATATCCACTCGCGCCTCCCAGAGGCGTCAAAATTCAATATGTCCAAAATTGATACTCCACTTCTATTCTTTATCTCAATCAGTGACACCACCAACCATCCATTTATCAAAGCCAGAGACCCAAGAGTTATTCTAGGTTGCCTACTCCCCACCCCAGCCAAGAGCGAGGTCAATCCCTCTAACTCTGCATTTCCCAGACTGTATTCTGTGAACACCCTTTCAACAAGCAAAATAGTTTGCCTGATCAAATAAGTTTGGAAAACACTAGGTTAGATAAAGTTAAACCAGTTTCCTTATTATAGAACTTAACAGAGTTTGTAATATGTTGCCTTGCTCTGCAAATATCCAAAAGGGAAATGAGTATTCCCCAAATTCATTTGCCCACTTTTTTTTTTGCAGTGTACCTTGCAGGATCTATGTATTATAAAACATACGTTGAGAAATGCCATGAGAAGATATATTTGAAATGTGTTTTACCATCATGAATTGCCTCATGTAATTTCTATGATGTGGATGAGTAGTGTTATTCCAATTTACACATACAATGACTGAAATGCTGAGGCATTACATGGTTTGGAGGGCAGAAATGTAAATGAAAATATGTCTTTCCAAATATTTGTTGGGAAATCCTAGTCAAAATGTTGCTAGTGTTTTGGGAGAACTTCATAAAATGTGTTTATGTCTAAGAATGGGAGTAAGTCCGAAAGGATGCTCAACAAACAACCAGCAGCAGCTACTTCTAGGATATAGCTGGGAGGCGGAGGCTTTCAAGGTCTATTTTCTACATGCCTGTGTTGTTTGAATTTGTTAGAATAAGCATGTGTTACTTCTGTAATTTGTTTTTTAAAAAAATCAGTACAGAAAGGACCAATAAATAAATAAAATGCCTAGTATAGTAAGTACTATATTTTAAAATCAATCTGAAAGAATAAAAATGCAAGGAGAGCCAAGACGTTTCTTAAAAAGTAGAATAATATGTGAAAACTTGTGCTACTAGTTATTATAGTGCATTTAAAGCCACAGTAATTTTTAAAGTGAGATAGTGGCATGGATGTATAAACAGACAGATGGACGAAACTGAATAGGGCATCCACAAATTTAGTGTATGATTAAAATAGCATTTCAAAGCAGTGGAGAAATATAAACTCAAAAAATTTCATTTAAAAATAGATCAGCTATTTCCAAAATAAATAAGACTGGAATCCTAATTCATTCCTATATCAAAGTAAATTTCAGATGGATCAAAGATTTCAAAGTTAACCAAGAAGCCATGAAAATAATAGAAGAAAATATGGATGACTATTTTTATAATCCTGGTTTGAACTAAGCCTTTTTAAGCTTATATGTAAGTCACAATCCACAAAATCAAAGACTGTACATCTGACAACATAAAAATTCTCTAAAGCAAAAATCACTGCAAGGTGAAAATACAAACAACACATAGAGAAAAACATTTGCAGCGTATATGACAAAGGGCTGATATCTTAATCAGTAAAGCATCCTTGCAAATCACTGAGAAAAAGATGACCACCAGTAGGCACGAAAAAGGTATAAGCTCTAATTTCTTTAATTTAGCCTTAATTAAAATTAAAGTTAAAATCAGAGGTCACAAATTTTTAATAGCAGGGAGCTGAGGAAAAGAAGCACTGAGTAAGGCTTTAACATTGTTATAAAGATAAGGAAGATATTTAAAACTCAAAGAAAGTAAGAATGTACATCTTGCACAGGCTGGCGTGAAGATTCTTTCTTATCATCTGTATATTTAATCAGTATCTTGTCATAAAATTGAGTGTTGGGCAGGTCATTTGCCAGAAGCTCTCTTGTGAGTTTCTACTTTATAAACCAGATTTTATTGTTATATTTCCCTTAGCCTTGAGATTAATAAGGATGCTTATTTGTTTGGTATAGGAAACTTCATTCTTTCATTGTTCATTTGTTACATAAAGATGAATTTAAATTAATTCAACAGTGTGATAATCAACCCACTGATTATTACTTTACTGATAGTATTTTAACTAATTCAACCAGAAAAGAAAGAGAAAGACGGCAGGACAGACAGATAGGAAGAAAGGAAGGAAAGAAGGAACGAAGGAAGGTAAGGGCAAGGACTTGAGAAAGAGAAAGCCTGTTCTAATTTTCCTGGAGTTGGACAACCACCTTTTTCTCCTTGCATGAATTACAATGCAAGTACAAAAGAATGGTAATTATAGCCAAAACAGTGCAGAATTTCACCTTTTTCCTCCACATTCTTTAATACAAAAATTGGCAAGGAACATTGTATCAGTCAGGATTGCTTTCGGCTGAAAGCCACAGAAAACCTAACATTGTCTAAGCAATAAATACATTTAATTACTTCATATAACAAGAAGTCTGTTATAGGAAATTGTAGGCATTGATTCAGTCTCTCACTGATGCCAGCTTGCCAGGTCCATATCTCTATGATTTTCTTGTAAGAAATACTTCCTCAAAAAAGGAAGTGGGTATTCTCCAGCTGGGCAGCCCCTCCGGACCCCTAAGGCTGAACGCTATTCCCCTTTAGCTCCCCCTGCACACAGGTTGTCCCACTGTCTTGTGATGTTCAGTTTTGTGGCTGTCTTCTCCATCAGGCGGTGAGGATCCACCATTTGACTTCTTGCACCAAACAAGTGCCTGATATACAGGGAGACCTCAAAAACTGTTATTGGATGAATCAATAATAGAGACGGTGCTAAAACGTTTGGGCATCATAGAAGGCCATTCCTTCATGCCCCTTTGTGCCCACTGCTCTCTCCAAGGCTGCCAGGGCACCTGCAGGGGCACAGAACCCTTTTGCTCTTTGGGTATCTACTTGTGGCTCAGGAATCCCCACGCAGCTGTCCCTGGCCTCTGCAGTCTAGAATCTTGCTACCTCTCCCTAGTATTGCCCCCAAAGCAGGGGCACAGAGCCCTTCTCTCCAGCACCCACCAGCACCTCAGCTGTCATATCATCCTTTTGCCACCCCTCCACTCCCTGGCCCAAGGGAATCTTTTTCTAATTAGAGAGAAGAGCTCTTTCTCCCCAAACCTTATTCTACCAAATTCTCCCTATGTTCCAAATGCTTTTAGTTCTCCCCAGGGTCTTACATCTTGGAAACCAACTACCAGCTACCATAGAGTCCATTCCAATCCATATAAGTCAGAGTAGAATGTGCTCCATAGAGTTTTCAATGGCTGATTTTTCAGAAGTAGATTGCCAGGCCTTTCTTCCAAAGTGCCCCCGGGTGGGCTAGAACCTCTAACTTTTCTGTTAGCAACGAGCATATTACCATCCAGGGACTCCTAAGTCAATTCCTACTTCTCTTTGACACCTCGTTACATTCCGTCCTTGAGGTAATAATCTTAGAGGAATTACTTAATGGGGTGGGGCAGTAGAGGGAGAGGAGGATTAATGGCAGGAGAAAGAAAAAACAGCAGTTAATATTTTAAAATGTTAGCCCTTTTGCATCTGCTATTACCTGATTTGGAACTTTGTTTTTAAATCTCAGAAGACATCAGTGATTGAAAGATTCCTTCCCTGCAGACTGTTCTCTTCTAACCTCTCAGATCTGGAACCTGGCTCTTTCCTTACCTCCAGCATGAAAGCATGTTTTACATCTTCACCAAAAAGCCTGGACCCATTTTTATAGCAACTACCTCTCCATTATTCCATTTATGTATTTTTCCGCACCCAGCCCCTTGGACCACCTCACATTTCATTAGGTGCTTCATCAGGAAGGGAAGAAAGAAGTGGAGTAGATCAAAATCACTGCCTTCATTTGCTGATTTCTTTGTTTTCTTTGTTTTGCGTTTCTGCCACTCGGCGTATTCAAATGCAATCCATAGAAACCCCTTCTGTCAGTTGCAATTCCACTCCATTTCCTGGCATCCACAGTTGAGCGAGCTGTTTAAGTGGAGTTGTTATAAAATGAAATGAAATGGAATTTGCATTACATATTCTTTCAATTATTTTTGGTTTGGGTAACCCGTATCAGTGACTTCTCCCTTTACACTCTTGAATCATCAAGAGAAAGCAGAAAGAAAAATAACAACACTTTTTGCAAGGCCTGATGGTGATTATTGCTTACTGTGCTGAACTCATCTTCCTTAAGGGCTCTGTACCCTGGTTTCTTACTATACAGACCTTTGAAGATCTTTGAGTCTAGGGTCACCACTCTACGGAGCCAGAAGAGACCGAGTGTGATTTGAGAGGCCCCACCGGCTACCAGCTGATCTACCCTCCTGAAATCTCCCATACTGAAGTCACTTTATAGGCCGCTTTCAGAAAAAGTCTTAATTAGTCATCTTTTGAGTGATTCTTTGGGGGTTTGGGACATAACCCCTTAAAAGTCACTGTCAAAATGGATCGTTGTGGCCTGCCTGCCCTGCGGAGTCTTCATGAAACTTGTCCCGTTAGCAGCCCAGCTAACCATCACCTAGGTGGGTGCAGAGAGTCTGGTCCTGAAGAGGAGGGTTTTTATGAATAACCTCAGGACTATCTCCTTAATTGTGGAAGGATGGGGGTCAACTGTCCGTTATTAAGCAACCTGACTAGTAAGAACAAGCACAAAGGGACCCCAGAAAAATGTACAAAACAGTCCCTTACTTTAGAAAACAAAATTACTCTCTTTCATTAAACCTAGGGGGCTAAGAGCAAAGGTATCAAGTTATTCTCCTCTTTGTTCCAGAGCTGGAGTTAATTATCAAACCCATATTCTGAAGATATTTATATTAATACCACCCATTTCCACACAAACTTTATGTAGGCATTTTGACAATTTTAAGGTTTTTGTTTGTTTTCTTAAATAACCGTTTGCCATCGAGTCAATTCCAACTTATGGCAACTCGTGTGTCAGAGTAGAACTGTGCTCCATGGGGCTTTCAATCATGGATTTTTCAGAAGTAGATCTCCAGGACTTTTTTCTGAGGCACTCTGAGTGGACTCGAACCTCCCACCTTTCAGTTAGCAGCCAAGTTCATTAACTGCACTACCCAGCGACTACCTTTTTTAAATAAAGAAGGGCTATATTGGAAAATTGGGGTAGTGTCTTAGTCATCTAGTGCTGCCATAACAGAAATACCACCAGTGATGTCTTTAACAAACAGAGGTTTATTCTCTCACAGTCTAGTAGGCTAGAAGTCCAAATTCAGGGTGCCAGCTCCAGGGGAATGCTTTTTCTCTCTGTTGGCTCTGGAGGAATGACCTTGTCATCAATCTTCCCCTGGTCTAGGAGCTCTCAGCGTGAGGAACCTGGGTCCAAAGGACGCACTCTGCTCCTGACACTACTTTTTCGATGGTATGAGGTCCCCGTCTCTCCGTTCACTTCTCTCCTTTATATCTCAAAAGAGATTGACTCAAGACACAACCTAATCTTGTAGATTGAGACCTGCCTCATTAATGTAACTACCTCTAATCTTGCCTCATTAATGTCATAGAGGTAAGATTTACGACACACAGGAAAATCACATTAGATCACAAAATGGTAGACAACCATACAATACTGGGAATCATGGCCTAGCCAAGTCAACACACATTTTGGGGGGAAACAATCCAAAACAAATAGTGTATCATTACAAAACAAATACAAAACTATAAAGCACAAATATGATAACTTAGTTATCTAGTGCTGCTATATCAGAAATAACACAAGCGGGTGGCTTTAACAAACAGAAATTTATTTTCTCACCGTTTAAGAGGCTAGAAGTCCAAATTCAGGGTGCCAGCTCTAGGGGAAGGCTTTCTCTCTTTGTCGACTCTGGAGGAAGAGCCTTGTTTCTTCTGAGTTTATGCTTCTTCTGAACGATCTTTGTGTGGCTTGGCATCTCTCTTCCCCCATCTCTGCTTGCCTAATCTGTTCTTTTTAACTTTTGTAAGAGATTAACTCAGGACACACCCTACACTAATCCTACCTCATTAGTATAACAGAAAACTCATTCCAGAAAGAGATTATAACCACAGGCATAAAGGTTAGGGTTTATAACACATGTTTTTGGAGGACACAATTCAATCCACAACAGTAACTAGAAGTCTATTATAGAGCAAAAGCCTAGAGAAAATGAACATGAACAGAATTAAAGGGCAGAATTTGGAGGTCCTTTAATTACATGGTAATTGGGAGTCAAAGCAGCATCTATTTAGAATCTACAATGCCCATTAGGGGTCCAGAGGACCAATCTCAAGTCAACCAAAATTAGGAAAAGAAATCAGACTTTAACTGTGAACAGAAGATTAATCATTAGCTGCTCCCTTTCCCTAGGGTAAGTCATGGGTAGTTGCCTGACAGTTTACATTTTACTTTAAGTGCAAAAAAAATTACACAAGTGGCCTGCTCATTAGCAAGTCTGTCTGTGTAAGTGGCCGTCAGACATCTAACTAAAATCCAAGATTAAAAAAAAAAATCTTCCCAATTCTTCCATAACAGCATACCCTCCAAACTGTCCTATGTCCACTCCAGGCCTACAAGGGCCAACAGAGGATCCCGTTTTGCATACGGGCATGAGAGCTCATCTATGGATTCACACCAAGTCGCTGCTGACACGCCGACCAATTCCATGTGTATTTTGAGAATGTAGTTAACCCAAGGACTTTTAGAAATATGTCTCAATGCCAAGTAGCAAAGAACCCTGTTCAACAGCTGTCATGTTCATGTGATAGAGGCAAATAAGGTTAGCATATGCCACAATTACATACGTATTAATACAGGATTGAATGATCCTGAAATTGATAACATCTTTTAATAAACATGCTTATAATGCGGCAGTCAGATACTATTTTTTATTACTGAAACTAATCTGGCCAAAATACCTTCAACTGTATTAAGATTCTATTAGCCAAATACATTAGAACAATCTACTGTTGAGTTAGAAATGACAGATTATGACCAATATTGTTGAAATGGTAGGTCATGTTGAAAATTACAGCTTTCAGCAGAGCTTCCAGACTAAGACAGATTAGGAAGAAAGACCTGGTGATCTACTTCTGAAATTCAGCCAGTGAAAATCCTATGGCTCACAATGATCCCATCCACAACCGGTCATTTCATTCTTTCACGTATGAGGTCATCATGAGCTGGGGGCCAACTCAATGGCAGCTAATAACAACAACATGAAAAACGACCCCAATCTCTTACCTTTTTGGTTTTGCTTTGATATCCTACAATACCTTTATCAGATCCATATGCTAATCTGCTCTGGGTAGGTTCTAGGAACATTTCTACAGAGTAAAAACAATAGAAATAGCTTTACTTTTTAATTTTCTTTTACTAAATATTAACTTATTTATTAAAAGAGATTTTTAACTTTTTTTGTTTTGGCACAAAGTTCAGATTCCAAGGGCTCTTTTTACACCGTTTAAAAGACTCTATTTGCACAACATGATTAAAGTAATTAGTGTCACTAAATTGTGCGTGTGAAAAATCTTGAATTGGCGAATATTGTGTTATATATATTTTTACAACAATAACAAAAAGACTCTGCTAAATCTTTCATGCATTTAATATGCATCTAGTAGGTATAAGGTAAGAAGCCCCAGTGGCTCAACAGTTAAGTGCTCGGCTGCTAACCGAAAGCTTGGTGGTTCAAATCTCTCCCAGTGACTCTGTGGGAGAAAGACCTGGCAATCTGCTTTTGTAAAGACTACAGTCAAGAAAACCCTATGAGGCGGTTCTACTCTGTCACATGGGGTCACTGTAAGTCAGAATCAACTCAACAGCACTCAACAACAGCAGCTGCAACAGGAGAAGGTATTGTGGTGGGCACTGGAAAGGCTACAAATACGTATAAAGTAGTATAAGACAAATATAATAAAACAAACGCCATAGGAACTCAGAGGAGAGACAGTTTCCAGGGGAAGAATCAGAAAAGGCTTTATGGAAGTGATAGAATATGAAGTATGATGACAAGAGTGGGAAGAAGTCTGTTAGCTATCTGGGAAGATACTCCATTCATTTATTCCGTGTATATTTATTGAGCCATAACTTGTGTTGAAAAGTGTTATAGTGAAAGAACAGAGGCAGATGCACTCAAGAAAGTTGGTGTAACTATTGCAGACTGGTTGAATTAAATGCTGCATAGTTATAGGGCTGTGGTGATAGATATGGCTGGTAAGGTATGTTGGACTGATTCATGAAGGGTGCTGAATGCCAGCCGAAGGAGTTTGAACTTTACTTCTAGGCAACATGAAGTCATGAAATGTTTATGACCAGGAGAAGAACAGCAGCAGCAGGGTTAGTTTTAGTAGAGAGAAACTGGAGTCAAAGAAACAAGGCAGAAGTCTGCTGGCAATATTTCTGGATGTCCAGAGGTGTCAAAACTAGGGTTATAGATTTGGAAGTCATGCACAGATGGTGTTTGGAGCCACAAATTTGCAAGAGATTACCTAGAGAAAGAGCTTGTGCAGACTAGCGTGACAAGAGAATATGATCAAAGAGACCACACTGAAGAACACGAAATTGAAGGAGTAAACAGTGGTCAGAACCATAAGAGAATTGAGAGAAACTGGTGTCTTAAGCCCCCAGAAACAGTTTCTTGAAATAGAAAGTGGACAACAGCGCCGTATGCTGCAAAAAGATCACATAGGATAGAAACTAAAAGTGAGCAATTAGGAACACTTGATGGACAAAACATGAGCATGTAGTAGCTTTGTTGGAGCAGACGCCATATTGCTGTGAATTTTGAAGAGTGAATGAAAGGTGAGAAAGAGAACAATGGGGGCAGAATACTTTTTCAAGAAATAGGGTTGTAGTAAGGAATAGCAATAGCTTGGTCAAGGAAAGAATTATTTAAGACAGCGTTTACGTGTTTGAGGGGAAAAGCCAGAACAAACAAAAAAATGAAAGATACAGAAAAGAAATGAATCAACTGATATAGTAAGAATGTGTAATCTAAGAAGTGCTTTACAAGGAGCAGTAAGTAAAAAAACAAATGCCTTGGTTTTTCAGCCCCTCCTCACCTCCACATCTGAAACGTACCACCAAAGTCAGGCACAACATCAATATGTTGAGAGGGGGAGAAGACAAAGAAACGAAAAAAAAAAAAAGGAAACTCCAATCTGAGCCAGGAATATAAGAAACGAAACACAGTTGTTCATCATAGAGTGATGAGAACCCTCACCCCCAGGGATCTAAGAATGATCCAGGATGATGTCTGTGCATCCTGATTGCCTCTACTGCCAAATCATTACCAACAATATAACGTGAGTTCTGAGATGGACATTGGCTCCTTTTTTCAAAGACTTATTCTTGTAGCTGCCTCTTGGAAAGGGTAGGAGCGATTTCACAGCCATGGATCTGATGATTTAGCAGGTCAGAAGTACTGGGAAGAATGAGGAAGGCGTCAATGTATCAAAAGTAGTGGAAGAAAGCTTGCAAGCAGCCATCCAAGTCATGGCAATTGGACTCTATTCATCTGGAGTAGCAGAGGAAGGAGAGTCAGGAATAGGAGGAAGAGATGAAATATGTAGCTACTTGCCTCCACGAACAACTATCTCCTTTAATATGGGACCAGAAGAACTGGATGGTGCCCGGCTACCATTTTGAGCATGTTGATCAAAGATTCTAAAGAAGAATCCTGATCAAAAGGAGGAAAATGCATAACAGAATTCAAATCCTCATGGACTCCAGACTTCCTGGAGCCATGGAGGCTGGATAACCCCCTGAAACTATTGCCCTGAGATAATCTTTAAAACTTAAACCAAAACTATCCTCCAAAGTCTACTTAAAACCAGACAATAGTTTAGCTAAACTAGTAAAAAATGTCTGCTTTGAGCATTATGCTCTTTGAAGAACTATCTATATGGGACCAAAGTGACAACAGCATCTTGAAAGATTAGGAAACACAGGGGAGAGTGAGTTTATGTTAATGAGGGAGGCGCAACTCAGAAAAGAAGGGCGGGCATGGCTGTACAATTCAAAGGATGAAATCAAGGTCACTGAATTATACATGTAGAAATGGTTGAGCTAGTGTATGTTTTGCTGTGTATATTCTCAACAATGTCAACAAAATAATTTTTTCTTAAAAAAAAGGAAGAAAAAAGCAGTGGAGGTTATAATTCTTGATGGCATTTTAATGAATTAAGTACAGGAAAATTAGTTTGAATGTGCAAGTAAAATTGAGCACATTAGGCAATTCAAGTAAATTCCTCTAAAAGTGTTCCCTAGTATTCTGCTGAGAGAGACACTGATCTCTCAGATGAAGGAAGTTTACTGTTGAATTTCGGGGGTGACTGTGTTGAGTTGCTACTACCTCCCAAAGGGTGTCTCCCCATGGACTACAGAGCAAGCTTATATTGAAAAGACTCAGGCTGAGGAGGGGTCTACAGAGAGGGCTGCAGGGTCTTCAAATTATCCCCAGGCCTCTTGGCTTTGCTGATTAGAAGGTTAATCCCAATTCCTCTCAATGAGGCAGATTTGAAAATAGGTGTTTAGGAACAGAAGCAGCCCCAACGTCACAGCTCACAAAGCAGCTGGGGGAGTAACATGTGCAGCCCACCGTTCAATGATAATAGGTTTACCAAGTGAAATAAAGGCTAAGTGGGGCATAGGGGAGAGTATTTTACCCTATTTGACCTCTTAGGAAAGTCACCCAGTGTGTCCTGGGAAGAGCAGAGCAGAAAGGAGGAAAATGCTGACATACCCTCTTATCCAGATTGACAGTCCTAGTTACGGACTGAAATAGGAGAAGTTTCCATTACTTTTACAATTATTTTATTTGTTTTTATTTTATGTACTGATATGGGTCAGTGCTTATTGAATTCTCCCACTCACTCTCCACTGTTGTGACACAGGGCTGTGCAGCTGAGCCAGTAAATGCTACAGGGGCAGCTTCAACCAGCTCACGTCCTTGAGGCCACCCACCATCCCCACAGACCACAGATATACACATGCACGCCTGGAAACCCTGACAGCTCTTCTCGCTGAAAGGCTGGGTGGGAAGGGCTTGGACAGAAAAAGTACAATGTGGGGAGTTCTAAAGCTCCACTTTGCATTAGATTGCTTGTTTTACCAACCCCCAAATTCTGCTTTTAAAAAATGTTTATGTCAATCTTTCCGTGGAAAGAGAAAATTATATGGATTATTAATTCTGTTTATGCCTTTTTGCATAAAGATCGTTGGGTTTTCACACCACTGGTTCTGCACATACACATACGCATCACATTTAGCAGCCTGAATAAGCTCCCCTCAAATGTTAATGCCTCTGTGTTAATGGGAATTCTTGTAGTGGGTGTATATGTATGCGCTATCTACAGTTAACGAGTGATTTCTGCCCTCTTGATTCCCATCATTTTATAAAATAACATTTTTCCCTAATTACAAATGGAATACATGTTTATTACAGAAAAGTTAGGTCATAAAGGAAAGCATAAAAAAGAAAATAAAAATCACACATAAGCCTCTACCCAGATATAACCAGTCTTATTTCAGTAGATATATCTCCCATCAAGTTTTCTACGCACAAATACACTTTGTTCATTCCTCCAAAATAGTACTGTACTGCGTATATTATCACCAGCCTTTTTCCACTTACTACGTAACATACATTTTTCTATATCATTAAATATTTTTCCAAACATAATGTTCAATCCTTACATGATATGACATACAATGGATGTACCTAAAGTTATTTAACCATTCCCAATTGTTGAATATTTAGGTTGTTTCCAATATTTTGTTATCATTGGCCAAATTATGTTTAACATACTTTTATCTTTGCTTAAATCCAGAATTATTTACTTAGGGTAAAATCTTCTAAGTCAAATTGCTGACTCATTGGGATTAGGCAATTATTAGGCTTTCCATATATTGTAAAATTGTCTTTCAGAAAGATTACACCAATTTACATTACCACCAGCAGTGTACCAGACTGCATATTTCCCCAGACCCTTACCAACGCTAAGTTTCCCATGATTTTGGCTTTTCGGGTTTTTTTGGAATAGAACTTGTTCTAATCATTTTATCTAAGCGAGTAAATGAATGGTATGATTAGAGTTAAACATGCTCCCACAATGTCTTTCGTAAACCTGACAGGCAAAACTAGCCGTCGACATATTAAATCTGATCACTGAGCACTGTTCTAATGTGACTTCCATAGCCTCACTTTTTATGGCTGATCTGTTCTGTTTAACCCACACAAAACATTTCTGATCAGACATCTAAATGCTTTTAAGTAAAAATAAAGGCCATTTCAAACAGTGGGGGATAGAGATTCCAAATATGGTTCTATAAAATGTAAAAAACTCTCATTCGAGGGAAGCTTTTTCTGCAATGACTGTGATACTAACAGGAAGATCTAAAGTGTAAACAGCTCAGATCCCTGAACGAAACTCTGAAGAATGAAAGCCTGGGTAAGAGCTAGCAGGAGTGAGCAGAACAATATCAGAGCAAATAGACGGTACCGATTCCAAGAGATAAGATGGATGAAATCCAGTGCAGTGCTAATATATCCCACCCACATAGTCATATAAATAGGATTCTAGAGGAAAGCTTATGGAAACGAGTGCCCATAAAAAATGAAAATACAGGCTATGTCAGGTCTTGGCAGTGGGCTTGTTTTATGTAATGAACAGTCTCTCTAAAGAATCCTTGTAAAACCAGATCAGAGCCTGGTAAGATAAAATGGGGGATGCACTGGAAATAAATTTTTAAACTAGTAATGCTTATACGTATAAAGCTAAAATCCACACCCAACTTCTCATTTAAACCGGTTTGGAATTTAGTAATTACTATGAGAGATAACTTCTAGAAATGTTTGACAGGAAAACTGTCATTGGATAAGAACATAAGTGTCCCAGCATTATTGCTGTGTGAGGCTGCCACCTGGCCTCCACACCGACCAGAGTAGTAAATGAGTCCCGGAACGCTTATGGAAAGCTGACACACCGAACTAATCTTTAATTTATTGATTTGCTACTTCACTGAAAAAAAGTACTATATCAATAAACGGCTTTAGTTAAGAAGTTAAGGCCCAAGAAGAAACAGTTAGGGTTTGCTGGAATACATCGAGTACATCAAGGTTTATAGAAAATAAAATCAAGAGCTTCTGGGAGAAATTGATGTCTGGTAAGAACACAAGAGCATCAAACAACATAGACTTTAACATAAACAAACTTTAAGATCTGTTTTATAACATCCTTCCCTTTTTTGTCTGCCTTCTTATTTGTACAAAATAACAAACAGCAACAATAAACTGGAAATTTTCGGATAAACTAATCTAAAAACAGTAAGCGAAATGAATAATTTAGAACTCTAAGATCCAAAAAAATATGGCTTTGTAAATTATGACTTTATGCTTAATTATAATGATCAATTAAAGAAATCTCTGTATGAAAATTAAAAACAGGGAATCCTAAAATGATAAAGCTAAAAAGGAAAATAAAAGAGAAAAGGCAATGATGTAAAATTAAAATAATCCTTAATTCCAAAGATGAAAATGGTCCCTGAACATATTTAAATTACTTCGTGCTCTTGCAGTCTTATGTTACTCTTTCAAAAGAAGAAATTGCAAAATCTTCCTTTATACTGAGAGAAAATGTTGCTAACACACATTTTCTGGGTGTCTAAAGTATGACACATTAATAATTTGGAGATGTACAAAATTATTTCTTCTTAATAAACATGGAAAGTTGATTTTTAATAAAATTTTTAATAAATTTTATTAATATGTATGTAGTATAGTGCTTCAGAAGGTTTAAATAATAAAGACAAGAATGATCTATGATCTCATACCCTAATACAATTATTATAACTTTTGTGTATTCCCTTCTGACATTTTAAATTTAAATTAATGTTTATTATATAGTTATAATCATAGGGTACATAAAATTATATATTATTCTTTTTTCATTTAACAGTGTGTCAAAAGCAGTTTTAATATTATTGCATGTTACCTACTGAATAACCCATCCACTGAGTCATAATTTTTTATTGTTTCTATTGGACATTTTAATTACATTTATGTATTGCTACAGTACGATGAACATTTCTTAATGCACATGTTTTGAGGCAAATGGATTACAAAATGGCCAGCAATTATTGCCCTTCCTGTGCCCATGCGCTCTTGCCACGTAGCTATGTGTGCCCTCCCACTCTGACTCTGAGCTCAGCCAGGTGACTTGCTTGGCAAATGAGATATTAGCAAGCCTGATGTAAGCAAATGCTGGTGCATTGGAGCCTGCTCCCTTGTTGCTCCAGAAACTCTGTCACCATATGAACAAGCTCAGGCTAGTTTGCTGAATGACGAGTCACATGGCCCTGTTGTTCCCATCACCTCTGCGTATCTGCCAACCACCAGACATGTGCGTAAAGCCATTCTAAACCATCCAGCCACCAACCAACTCACCTTCTGAGCACGGAAATTTAAGCAAGCCTGGCTGGAATCAGCTGCATGGGGCCAAATGAAAAGAAACACTCAATGACCTACAGAGTCATGAGCCAAAAAAATAGTTATTGTTTTAAGCTACTTTATTTTGGAGCGCTTTATTATACAGCAAATACTAACTAATATAGGCTTTTTCTATATTTCCTTAGGCAACTTTCCTAGAAATGAATTTGCTGGGTCAAAAGGTAAGAACATTGGCTATTCTTTAGCTATTGTATTCATTGATAATAAGTTACAGTAAACAATACACCTTCTGAACATTCAGTGGCCCCAAGTAGTTCCTAACAGTCTTCAAAGATTCTTGTCTTCAGTGAGCTTGAACATGGCATTTGAGATGTCAAGTGGCCTTTGAGATGTCAACAGGCTGAATGAGGGCCCCTTGCCAGAATTTGGTTAAGGATCCAGAATTCAAACCCTCAGCCCCTATGTTGATCTTAATTCCATTTCTCTTGCCTTTGGAAGTTAAGTAAAAGTAATTCAGATCATAATTAATTTTTATATTGATTATATGCTGAAATGATAATATTTTTAGTATACTGGGTTAAATAAATTATTAAAATTAATTTCACCTATTTCTTTTTACTTTTTTAGTGTGGTTATTAGGAAAATTTCATTACATGTGTGTTCACATTTATAGCTTACATCATTTGTATTGGACAATGTTACCCCAGATACTTTCAGTGTCTACATGAAAAGAGTGCTGGTTGAAACTGAATAGTAAAGAAATTAGCTGAATGAAATTAAGTGCAGTCTGGACAGAGATGAAAACCTACATCAGGTGACGGTGTGGATTTAGAGTTCTCCCCCTTGACACTGAAAGATTAGCTGAGCCTGTGGATCTGTCATATAGGCAGAATCATCACAAAAGTATGCAACATCCTAGCCCTAAATTGCCAACCCAGTAACCAACCTCAGCTCACCCACCATAGTAAATCTTCTAATAGGTAAGTGTGTTTTCAAGATTGGAACATTTAGAATGAAATATAGGTAGTCCTGATACAGCTACTACATAGAAGAACCTTGAAAACATGCTGAGCAAAATAATCCAGACACAAAAGAACAAACACTGTATGACCCTACTTCCACGAAATACTTAAATAGGTAAACGCATGAAGACCAAAGTTTATTAGTGATTATTAGGGGTGAAGGGGAGGAGGGAATGAGGACTTAAGGGATACTGAGCTTCTGTTTCCTGTTTCAGCTGCTGTTGAGACAATTTCAACCCATGGTGACCCCATTTGTCAGAGTACAACTGTACTCTGCAGACTTTTCGATGGCTAATTTGAGGAGCTTCATAGATTTCAGGCAGCTTTCTGTATATCTCAAGTTAAGAAGTGGGGACTCCAGGGAAACTACCTGGAGAACAAAATGAACATCCCTTGAAGTTGGAGGTGAGGGTTTAATACAGAGAACTAGTGTCACACTCCCATCTGAGATATCTAAAAGAAGTGGGCTGTCAAGCTGACAGTTGAAGGAGAAGTGGCTGTGTTGGAGGTGGCCTGCATGCCCAGAGTTTATGGAGGCAAAAAAACCTGAGTGATTCCCATGGGCAGATGTGTACCTTGGAGGAGAGACAACCAGCCTGATGTCTTCTCAGGGCTTGTCCAATTGGGCCAACTGACAAGGTGGACAGCCTCAGGAGAGATGCTAAAGGTAGCAATATATTCCTAAACCTGTTGCCATCAAGTCAATACAGATTCATATCTACCCTATAGGACAGAGTAGAGCTGCCCCATAGGGTTTCCAAGGAGCAGCTGGTGGACTCGAACTCCCGACCTTTGGTTAGTAGCCAAGCTCTTAACCACTGCGTCGTATTCTTAGGAACTGCATAATGGGAAAGCAGCCAGTTGGAGCAAATTCATCGCTCATATTAAGGGAAACACAGGTGAGAAGTTCCTAGTGGCTGGAAGAGATCCCAAAATAACCTATGAAAATATTTATAAGAGAAAGAGTTCATTTTTAAAAGCTGCCAGATTCAGAAAGTGCAGAAACACCTAGTCATGAAGTAATTTTCCTGCCCCCTTAATACTACTACTTCCTTCTGTTTCAACTCTGGAAGTGTCAGACACCATAGTTAGAAGATACCAGAGGAGGGGTGGAAGGCTAAAAGGGAGAAAGGTAGAAGAACTTGAACTCATTCCACATTTCCCAGGTGCAGACTTCCTAGCTGAACAAGAGGAAAAGATTTAAGGTTTAATTTTAAATCACGTTTGAAATTTTGTTACTCACATAGTCTTAGACGTTCTAATTTCTGAATTGACACTGTGTTTGCAACTTAAAGTGACGTTAAGAACTTTTTATTACCTACCAGGGATCAGAAGAATTGTGGGACTCCCAAGCTTTCGCCCAGGAGCAGGGGCAACATCATCCTCCTTTGAATAAAGTGTAAATGGTTTAAACGGAAATAATAAACTGTTGCTTTATGTTGATAGCCCTGCATGCTCAATATACTGACGAATTAACATTTTTCAAGTGCTAACTTTGCCAAGAGCAGTGCTAAAAACCTTTGTATTATTTCAGTTAAACTGTAGGTGGTTGTTGTTGTTAGGTGCCATGGAGTCAGTTTTGACTCATAGCGACCCTACGTACAGCAGAACGAAACGCTGCCCAGTCCTGCGTCATCCTCATGATCATTGTTATGCTTGAGCCCATTGTTGCAGCCACTGTGTCAGTCCATCTTGTTGAGGGTCTTCCTCTTTTTCACTGACCCTTTACTTTACCAGGAATGATGTTCTCCTCCAGGAAATGATCCCTACTGATAGCATGTCCAAAATATGTGAGACGAAGCCTCGCCATCCTCGCTTCTAAGGAGCATTCTGGCTGTACTTCTTCCAAGCCAGATTTGTTCATTCTTCTGGCAGTCCATGGTATATTCAGTATTCTTCAGCAACACCACAATTCAAAGGCACCGATTCTTCTTCAGTCTTCCTTATTCATTGCCCAGCTTTTGCATGCATATGAGGCGATTGAAAACATCAAGGCTTGGGTCAGGCTCACCCTAGTCCTTAAAGTGACATTTTTGCTTTTTAACACTTTAAACTGTAGGTACTGCCATATAAAGAGTGAATAAAGCAGACAAAGAAACTCACTTAAGTTAAAACAAATGAACAAACAAGCAAAACAAAGCCTACGTATGTATATACATGTGTGTATATGTATTTATGTTTGAGTGTGTATATTTGAAAATGTTCAGGAAAAGGATGGGCCGGATACACACCAAACTATTGACAGTGATTACCTATGGGGCAGGGAGTGAGTGTGAAAGAAATAAAAAAATAGGTGGGAATGTATATCAGTATACTCTGGATCCCATCCTTTAATAGAATGGAAGAAAGGGAATAGTCTTTGTATTTTTAGTTTTGTATTCCTCCTATCAATGGAGGGGACTAGTACAGAGATTCATGTTCTTACTGTATCAGTTAGGATTATTTCAGCTGTGAGTAATAGAAAACCCAATTCAAACTGATTTAAAAAGAAAGGGTTTATTATATCATATAACAAGAAGCCTAGAGCTTGAGAGGTGTCACTGTTGATTCAAGGACACAGGCTCTCTCCATCTTTTTGCTCTGTCATCCTCAGCTTACTGGCTTGGTCCTTAGAGTTGTCCTCTTATGATCATAGTTCCAAAGATCAAATGTAGACACTACAGTGTCAGGCTGAAAAACGCAGACACTTCCTCCCTCGAGTCTCTTTTTATCTGTAAGGAAAAGCCATTCAGCATGTCATTGACTGTATCTGAGTCACATGTATTCCCCTAAAATTGTCTGGCAAAAAAATGGAATTACTGAGATTGGGTTGCTGGGAAGGGCCATTTCCTGAGGACATTTGTTCTAGTTATCTATTATTACACAAAAAAATTAATAGCTTAAAATAACAATTCACCATTATCCCTCATAGTTTTCTAAGTTGACTGGGTTCATCTGAGTAGTTCTGGGTTCTCTCATGTGGTTGCTGTCAGATAATGGCCGGAGTCTTCTGAAGGCTCAACTGGGCTGGAATGTCGTCCAAAATGGCTTCTTTGCTCACACATCTGGTCAATCCTTCAGTACTCTACTAGGTGGTCTCTCTCCAGCAGAATAGCCTGAACTTCTTACATGGCAGTGAAGGGCTCCAAGAGGCAGGAAACAGAAACTGCCGGTCCTCTTAAAGGCTAAGCCTGGAACTAGCCATTTTCTATTATCCCATATTCTTCTGCTATATTCTATTGATCAAACCAGTGACAGTTCAATCCTGATTCAAGACATTCTACTTCTCAGTGAGGTAGTGGCATACATGTACAAGGAGGAAAAGAATACATGGCAGCCATCTTTGAAGTCAAGCTACCACAAATTGTTGACTAACATTCAAATAAAATTGGGATCCTGTTAGCAAGGAAGAAAAATAGCTGTGGAGTAGGCAACCAACAGTGCCTGCCATGCTCAAGAACATAATCTATGTCAACCAAAAAAAAAAAAAAAAAAAACCTGTTGCTTTCAAGGCTATTTTGACTCATAGCCACCTTACAGTGACCCCCTTAAAAGGCAACCCAGCTATAGTTATTATTATTTAAAATAAAATTTATTTTATCCTATTATAATATAATCAGAGTTCACTATCTACCTAAACTAACACAAACAGAGGTAGAACTACTAAATAAACCTATAACAAAAGAAAGATTGAAAAGGTGATTTAAACACTCCCAACAAAAAAAAAGCCGTGGCCCTGATGGTTTTACTAGAGAATTCTACCAAACTTTCCAAGAAGAGCTAACACCACTACTACTAAAGGTATTTCAGAGCATAGAGAAAGATGGAATATCCCGAACTCATTCTATGAAGCCAGCATAACCCTGATACTAAAACCAGGTGAAGACACACCACATAAAAAGAAAATTACAGACCAATATCCCTCATGAACATTGACGCAAAAATCCTCAACAAAATTCTAGCCAACAGAATTCAACAACATATCAAAAAAAAAAAATTAACCATGATCAAGTGGGATTTATACCAGATATGCAGGGATGGTTCAACATTAGAAAAACAATCAGTGTAATCCATCACAGAAATAAAACAAAAGACAAGAACCACATGATCTTATCAATCGATGCAGAAAAGGCATTTGACAAAGTCCAACACCCATTCATGATAAAAACTCTCAACAAAATAGGAATAGAAGGGAAATTCCTCAACATAATTAAGGGCATTTTTACAAAGCCAGTAGCCAACATCATCCTAAGTGGAGAGACTTTGAAAGCATTCCCCTTGAGAATGAGAACCAGACAAGGATGCCCTTTATCACCACTCTTATTCAGTATTCTGCTGGAGGTCCTAGCCAGAGCAATTAGGCTAGAAAAAGAAATAAAGGGCATCCAGATTGGGAGGGAAGAAGTCAAAGTATTTTTATTTGCAGATGATATGCTCTTATACACAGAAAACCCCAAAGAATCCACAAGAAAACTACTGGAACTAATAGAAGATTTTGGCAAAGTTTCAGGATACATGATAAACATACAAAAATCAGTTGGACTCCTCTACACCAACAAAGAGAACTTCAAAGAGGAAATCACCAAATCAATACCATTTACAATAGCCCCCAAGAAGATAAAATACTTAGGAATAAATCTAACCAGAGACGTAAAAGACCCTATACAATGAAAACTACAAGAAACCAAAAGAGACCTGCATAAGTGGAAAAACATACCTTGCTCATAGATAGGTAGACTCAACATTGTGAAAATGTCAATTCTACCCAAAGCGATCTACAGATTCAATGCAATCCCAATCCAAATTCCAACAGCATTTTTTAATGAGCTGGAGAAACAAATCACCAACTTCATATGGAAAGGGAAGAGGCCCCTGATAAGTAAAACATTACTCAAGAAGAAGAACAAAGTGGGAAGCCTCACACTACCTGATTTTGAAACCATTATACTGCCACGATAGTCAAAACAGCCTAGTCCTGGTACAACAACAGATACATAGACCAATGGAACAGAATTGAGAATCACACATAAATTCATCCACCTATGCACAGCTGATATTTGACAAAGCCCAAAATCCATTAATTGGGGAAAAGACAGTCTCTTTAACAAATGGAGCTGGCATAACTGGATATCTATCTCAAAAAAAAATGAAACAAGACCTATACCTCACACCATGCACAAAAACTTACTCAAAATGGATCAAAGACCTAAATATAAAATCGAAAATGATAAAGATCATGGAAGAAAAAATAGGGACAATGCTAGGAGCCCTAATATGCAGCATAAACAGAATACAAACCATAAGTAACTATGCACAAACACCAGAACAGAAACTAGATAACTGGGAGCTACTAAAAATCAAACACTTATGCTCATCAAAAGACTTCACCCAAAGAGTAAAAAGACAACCTACAGACTGGGAAAAAAATTTTGGTTATGACAAATCCAATTGGTGTCTAATCTCTAAAATCTACAAGTATTGCAAAACCTCAACAACAAAAATACAAATAACCCAGTTAAAAAATGGGCAAAGGATAAGAACAGGCACTTCACCAAAGAAGACATTCAGGCAGCTAACAGACACATGAGAAAATACTGACGATCATTAGCCATTAGAGAAATGCAAATCAAAACTACAATGAGATACCATCTCACCCCAACAAGGCCAGCATTAATCCAAAAAACACAAAATAATAAATGTTGGAGAGGTTGTGGAGAGACAGGAACACTTATACACTGTTGGTAGGAATATAAAATGGTACAACCACTTTGGAAATCAATTTGGCACTTCCTTAAAAAGCTAGAAATGGAAGTACCATACGATCCAGCAATCCCATTCCTTGGAATATATGCTAGAGAAATAAGAGCCATCACACGAATAGATTTATGCACACCCATGTTCACTGCAGCACAGTTCACGATAGCAAAAAGATGGAAACAACCTAGGTGCCCATCAACAGATGAATGGATAAACAAATTATGATATATTCACACAATGGAATACCACGCAACGATAAAGAACAATGAATCTGTGGAACATCTTATAACATGGAGGAATCTGGAAGGCATTATGTTGAGTGAATTTAGTCAGTTGCAAAAGGACAAATATTGTATAAGACCACTATTATAAGAACTCAAGAAAAGGTTTAAACACAGAAGAAAACATTTTTTGTTGGTTACGAGGGTGGCGAGGGAAGGAGAGGGGTATTCACCAACTAGATAGCAGACAAGAGTTATCTTAGGTGAAGGTAAAGACAACACACACTACAGGGAAAGTCAGCACAACTGGACTAAACCAAAAGCTAAGAAGTTTCCTGAATACAACCAAACACTTTAAGGGACAGAGTAGCAGGGTCAGGTGTCTGGGGATCATGGTTTCAGGGTACATGTAGGTCAACTGGCATAACAAAGTTTATTAAGAAGATGTTCTACATCCCACTATGGCAAGTGGTGTCTGGGGTCTTAAAAGCTAGCGAGTGGCTGTCTAAGATGTATCAGTTGGTCCCAACCCACCTGGAGTAAAGGAGAATGAAGAACACCAAAGACAGAAGGAAAATATCAGCCCAAAAGACAGAAAGGGCTGCATAAACCAGAGATTCATCAGCCTGAGACCAGAAGAACTAAATGGTGCCCTGCTATCACCAATGACTGCCCTGACAGGGAACACAACAGAGAGTCCCTCTTGGAGCAGGAGAAAATAGGGGTGCAAAACTCAAATTCTAGTGAATAGACCAGACCTCATGGTTTGACTGAGACTGGAGGGACCCCGGAAGACATGGCCCCCAGACTCTCTGTTGGCCCAGAGCTGAAACCATTCCTGAGACCAACTCTTCAGACAAAGATTAGACTGGACTATGGGACATAAAGTGATACTTGTGAGGAGTGTGCTTCTTAGCTCA
The DNA here is from genome assembly GCA_030035585.1 of Dugong dugon. Lineage (NCBI taxonomy): Eukaryota > Metazoa > Chordata > Mammalia > Sirenia > Dugongidae > Dugong > Dugong dugon. The sequence goes on from CM057466.1 coordinate 61,618,477, forward strand.
AGTAGATACATGAGAGTAAATGGGCAGCTCCTGTCCAGAGGGGAGATGAGAAGGCAGAGAAGGTCAGAAGCTGGTTGAATAGACACAGGAAACCCGAGGTGGAAAGAAGGAGTGTGTGGTCACAGCATAGGGAGAGCAACAAGAGTCACATAGCAATGTGTGTATAAATTTTTGAATGAGAAACTGACTTGAGTTGTAAACTTTCACTTAAAGCACAATAAAAAAAGAAAAATATATATAATTAGAATTCAAAACCAGAAATATCAGTACTTCTTCACACTCCTGCACCAGTGACCTTTAGTTTTCATTTGGGCAAATCGTTTCTGAAGATTAGAGGTAGGTATGTAATCCAGCCAAATCATGGGGCTCCTTAAGGAATCTCAAATCAGAATGGCCATTTATGAGACCTACATAGATTCCTTTGATGTGTTTAATAATTCACTCATAGTTTTAGCTACCGTATTTCTTTTTAATTGTAAGATATTGTAGCTTGTAGAAATTCAGACAGCATTTTATCCAACAAACTATATTATAGATTGAGAAATGGGGTTTCAGAGAAATTACAAGCTATGTCCAAAATGACAGCAAATGCCAGAGCCAGGATGGTGACCACTAAGCTTCAGGAAATCCTCACTCTCCCATTCTGCCTCTACAACACAGAGTCCACATCTTCGGCTGGGTTGTAGAAATAATAGAGCACTGGATTAGGAGTCAGAGACCAACTTCTATGTGTAGCTTTATATAACATAGACTATTAATGACCCCCTAATACCTAGTTTTACCTTTTCCAACTCCTGGCAACCCCATCTGTGTCAGAGTAGACCTGTGCTCCATAGGGTTTTCAGTGACTGATTTTTCAGAAGTAGATTGTCAGGGTTTTCTTCTGAGGCACCTCTGGGTGAACGCGAACCTCTAACATTTTGGCTAGCAGCTAGTACTAACCATAGTAAAAGAACTCCCAGTTTTATTTAGGGCATGTTCTTAGGTAAAGCATTGCATTTCCCAACCTTCCTTACAGCTAGATGTAGCCAGGTAACAAAATTCTGGCCAATAAGATTTAAGCAGAAGTGTGTGACTTCCAGGAAACCTCTTTACAAGCTAGTATTCACCCTCAGCCCTTTTCTTCCCCCTTCTTGCCCTTCCTCCATTCTAACGCCAGAATACCACTATGGCAACCAGACCTTCAGCAGCCACTTTGGGCCACACAGACAAGGGCCACACCTAAGGGAAGGTGGAAGGAAATTGGGGTCCTGACTACTTTGCACAACAGCCCACAGAATCTTTTTTTTTAACCTCACTTTTTCTCCTTCTCGGCTTCCCCAATTTCCAGGTGCAACATTACTACCTCCCAGATGTGAAACGACTCTTACCTGTGCCATCATCTTCAGCCACCTTATCTTTGTCATCAGATGTTAAATTCTTCACCAGGTCTTTCTGATTCTTTCATCACCGTCACCACCTTCACCGGCTCTTACCCGCTGGCCTCGCTCTGCTTGAGCAGCTACCTGATTGGTAGTGACAGTGACAGCAGCAACTAAAGATACTTGCCAATCTCATAAAGTGATACGCTCCTTGCTGCCTTCGCTGCATCCTTTGCTTTTGTCAGTCATTGTTTATTGTGTTCTCTGGGGGCAGTGCACCTTCCGAGGCAGAAACAAATGGTCGGGGTAGCACCTCCTCCAATGAATACACAGTCCTACCAACAAAACAGTATGTCATTCATTCATTCACTCTTTCATTCACTCAGCCAAATTTTATTATGGACCTGTTGTGTGCCAGGCACTGTGCTGGTGATAGAGATAGAAAATTGACTAAAACATGGTCCCTGCCCTTAAGTACCACCCTATCCAGAGGAAGACAGACAGGTATAAATAAAGACCAGAAACAAATAACTAGATGAAAATTTATTTCAAGAGGAAAGTCCCAAAGCCAAGTTTATGTTCGCCATTCAAGGAAGAACAATGCAAACACCACCCAGAGTCTTTTCGGCCCAGTCCACACATTTTGAAGAGCATCCCACAGAGCCCATGTAATAACCTACAGTACGCTAACTTCTGTTGTAATCTTTTAGTGCTTGCAAAATGCCCATCTATCGTTTTAGCTAAATGGGATTTGGGTGATTACATTCCTTCTAGCTCTAAATCTCTGTGTTCTATGAAATACATAACAAATGACAGGTATGGTTACCCAGACACAAATACATGCATGCTGAGAGGTGCTTAGAGCCATAGGGGTGTCTGGAGAGGAGTGAGTTAATCTGGGAGGGTTTAACAAAGTAACTACCCACACAGGCATTCCAATAGGGATGTGAGGGTTTCACTGTCAGTAATGCTTCTACGTAATTAACAGCCACAATCAGAACCCTAACTTGTAGTTAATACAAAAGAATTTCCACATACATGTTTCACTAGAAAATAAGACACTATTGTATGATAAACTGTTACGGTTTCATTGTACATATTTTCTACTTCCCTACCTACTTCCAAAAATGAATTTGAAATCACTTATGAAAGACACCTATACAATAGGAGGATTTTGTAAAAGATAAGAGAACAAGAGACTTATTAACAGAAAACTAAATCATAATTACTGAATTGACGAGAATATTTACCTCTGAGCTTCTCAGTAGCTAAGAAAAACAAACAAATCCTTTGCCATCCAGTCGATTCCCACTCATAGCAACCCTATAGGACAGAGTAGAACTGCCCCATAGGGTTTCAAATGAGTGGCTGATGGATTTGAACTGCTGACCTTTCGGTTAGCAGCCGAGCTCGTAACCACTGAGCCACCAGGGCTCCACAAAGTGCAAAACATCCTGGGTGACATAGTTCCCATTCACTGATAAAAAGAAGACATACCAGTTTATAAGAATCTCTTTTTAAATTCTGAGAAGAATTTATTGTATAGATCTTTATGAATGTGACATTAAACAATCAGAGAAGAATATATTCAATAGAAGACTTAACAAAACATGATATAATATTATTCATATTAACCAGTATCAGTTGCCGTCAAGTCAGTTCTGACTCCTGGTGACTCCATGTGTGTCAGAGCAGAATTGTGCTCCCTAGCGTTTTCAATGACTAATTTTTCTAAAGTAGATCACCAGGCCTTTCTTCCGAGGAGCCTGTAGGTGAACTCAAGCCTCCAATGTTTTCGTTAGCACTCGAGCACATTAACTGTTTGCACCACCCAGAGTTTTTTATTATTCACATTCTTCTACCTTAAATCAGTGCTCAAATAAACACCAAAGCATAGTATCTAATTATAGTCTACGTAGGACTACATAACACAACGTCACTGCTAACTACAGAAACCTATTTTTAGAAGCAATAAAGATCCTTTCCCAGAGACTGTTTGGTAAAACGGAATGTTCTAAGCTCAACTGCCCTCCCAGCCAAGCTGTCACTTGGCACAGATAGAGTCCTGTATTATCTAGAACTCTGCAACAGACTGTGCAGGGCTCTGAGGGAATTCTCAGTAAACACGTGTTGACCACTTGACCAGGGAAAGAAAAATTCAGTCCACCAAGCTCTATCATGCAGGGTCACAAATGATTCTCTGGTAGAAACAGCCTCATTCTCAGCAGGCTTATCTTCAACTCAGAGAACCCTGACTTGACGCCACTGGGAGCCACTGGCAGCACTGGCCAACCTTCCCGAGTGAATCAGGTGCATTTCTACAGTACCAGATGGCAGAGCAGAGGCTGCTGATACGTCTTCATTCTCTCTCCAAAAGCTCAAGAGCATGGATTCCTCTAGTCCCTGGATAGATGCTGGTTTGACCTCAGGTTCTGTCCAACCCTGTTCACTAGACGTCTTCCCAGGAGCCTACTAGTTCCTCATTCCTCAAATAAAAGCAGCTGTGGTCAACACCCAATCATCCAAAGGGCAGGGACTTCGAAGACCAAAAGCGGACCTTCCGGAGCTAGATTGGGTTCCAACAATGACCCTCCAACTTTGGTTTCCCAAGAGTTTTCTGGAGAATCTTGAAGCCATCTCTCACCTTGTAATTTCCTCCACCACCACCAGTTGTCATCAAGTCATCTCTGACTCATGCCGACCCCACATGTGTCAGAGCAGAAATGTGCTCCATTGGGTTTTCAATTGCTGATTTTTCAGGAGTAGATCGCCAGCCCTTTCTTCTGAGGTATCCCTGGGTGGACTTAAACCTCGAACCTTTTGGTTAGCAGCTGAGCACGTTAACCATTTGCACCACCCAGGACTTCCCTGAAATATGGAACCTTCCCATATTAGACATCAGCCAGCTCAGTTGCTAAAGTGTTATTGGTCCCTACAAGACTCGAGTTAAATGATTTGTGACTTGAGAATTGAGCCAGGAGTCTCTGTCTCCAGGCGATGTAGTTAGCCTGCTTTTCTGACTGTAAGGCGTTCTTCAGATCACATTCTCCTGCTTCAGCTCATACCCCAAGTGCTAACATGTTTAGTACTGGGGGCTCACTTCAAAAATGTGCTTAAAGTTAAAATCTAACCTAAAATATACGTTTTCTTACTTGGTGACTGAGGCGTGAAATGAAATCTTGTGGGACAAGGAAGTGGCAGAGTAGAACAAAGAAACGATACCACAAAATACAGAAATTAGTGTTTCCTGAGCTCAGGGGAACACATGTTTGAAAGAGCTGATTCCCTGGGAAGTACTTGGTCTGTGTTGTAGTTTTTTCTGTTCTACTCTACCACTTCCTTATCCCATGTGATTGTGTTTCATGGCACAGTCACTGAAAAGGAAATGTGTATTTTAATTTTGAAGTGTGGATTCTGAAACATCTTTGAAGCGTGCCTTGGTGCAACAAAGCCAAATCCCTAAGCCTGACATCAGCAAGGTGAGACAGTTGAAAAGCAAGTTGAGAGCTCAAAAAGTTGATTCAGCAAGAAAGTTTCAGAAGACATGAGGTGGGGAGAAGTAAATAAGTGGCAAACTCATCTACTGTGGCTCAACATCAGGTGAAAACGAAAGCCACTAAAAAAGTAATTCCGGCCTCTACAGAAGGCAGGTGGTAGCAGCAATTAACAGAACATGGGAGGCTGCCTGTTTGTTTGTTTTGTTTTTGCATTTTCTGGATGAGAACTACTGCAATGTTTGAGTTCAATTAAAAGAATCCTAATATTAATCGCTCCACTTGCAAAGAAGAATAAATCCAAAAGAAAGGTATGTACAGTAGGTTATTGTTTTTTAATCAGAAGTACAGCCTTTTAAGTGTCCAGTTACAGGTTTTAAAGTTAGAGAGGGCTACAATGGTTTTTCCAAGACAGTTACTCAATAATTCTTACACTAACTGTTTGTTGTTACAGAGAAAATCTTTGGAGAGAGGGAACTGATGGGAGTAGAAGCACCAGACCTGTAGAAGTTCCAGCACAAAAAAGCTCCTATGTCTACCTGACAGTTTTACGCAATGAACGGCTATCTGCGGCTTGAACACCACCCGCTATTCACGTTTGGTGTTTTTTTTTTTTTTTAATTTATTTATTATCATTTCTTTTTGCTATTCTGAAAAAAAAAAAATACAGAAAGAAAAAGATCAACACATCATATCCTAGGAGATAAACTGTATCTCAGTGAGAAGGAGTTTTCTGCTCATATGTCGTCCTAACCCTAACAACGTTTGTGTTACCAAGCAGCCCCCTCTTCAGCTCTATAAAAAAATCAAGGAGAAACTTGATTCCTGATAGTCATCACGCTTTGGCGTATTTATCGCAGGAGAGGAGAAGGAACATTGATCTCTCAAGCGCTTCACCGCATTTCTGACGGAGCTTGAGGTTCCAAAACTGGTTTGATAATAAGAAATAATTCTATAATGTTTACATGGAAAGTCATGTGCATCTAACAAGCCTGAATGTTATAAACGCTCCAAAACAAAGAAATGACTGAAGAAGAGAAGCCTTGCAATAGAGAGGCAAAGAATCCCTGGAGAGCAATGGGCCAACTATCCCTCAAAAGAGGCCTTTAGTCGATGACACATCTTTGTGGACTTTTCTGGTAAACTAGTTCAATTACCTATTAAACCCCTCCTGAACCTTTCACTAGCAACACTGTACTCCTTTCTGTTACTCAGGACAAAGGGAGACAAATAGCTCAAACAGGAAAAAAAAAAACAAAAAAAAAACAACTCTATAGCAACACTTAGTAAAATCAGGAACTTAGAACTTTTTCCTCAAAAATGAGTTATAAAATTTTCAAACCATAACTTTGGCCAGCTATTATTTTCATTCAAGAACGAAGTGTGCAGAATCTGAAGAATGCACACATATGTACATATGGCTGAGTACCCACAAGTATAAATTCAGAGATTAAATCCTGTTAGTGTTCCATGTATTTGAGCTGGAAACTAGGCTCATTCACATAAATCAGTAAATTTTGACCTTATGGGTTTCTAGAGCAATGAGAATTTTCCAACTCCCCCGCAGTGAATATTTTATACTTTTAAAAATACACAGGTAAACCCAAATTGGGAGACATTCTACAAAATAACTGACCTGTACCTTCAAAAATTTCAATGTCACACACAGACAGACTCAAGACAGTTCCAGCTAAAGGAGATTAAAGAGACTTGAAAGTGAATGTAGTGTATGATCTGGGATTTTCTTTTGCTATAAAAGACATTATTGTGAAAATTAGAAAAATTTGAATAAGGTCTGTAGATTAAATAGTACTATATCAATGTTAATTTACTGATTTCAATGATTGTACTGTGGTTATACGAGAGAATGTCCTGGCTTTGGGAAATATCTATTGAAGTATTTAAGGGTATAAGGGCATCGTGTCCACAACCTACTTTCTAACAGTTCAGAAAAAAAATAATAAAAGGCATATGTGTGTGTGTATAACATGTATATTTTAATATATTTTAACATTTTAATATATATGTTATACACACAAAGAGAATGGGGGGTGATAAGCAAATGTAGTATAATAATAGCTGGAGAATGTAAGTGAAGGGTATATGGTAATTCTTTATATTATGCTTTCAAGTTCTCTCTAAATCTGAAATTATATCAAAGAGTAAATTTGAAAATATTTTAAAATAAAAATATGCAAGATTAAATTTTTACTCCATGCAATTCTACATGGCCTTTAGCAGTATACAGCAAGAGGAACACGTTGAAAGGGAAGGAGGTCTGCTAGGGTGTTTTATCCTAAAAAAAAAAAAAATGTGCAAGTGTGCCCTATTTCCAGAAGGAAATAGCTAACAACAATAAGAAGTTTAAAAAAAAAAAAAATCAAGGATCATTACATCCATGCTCGATATCCAGAAAGCAACTTAGATAGTGGAAGGGTTCTGGGTTAGCAATAAACATATTTTAAAAGCAAAGGCTTATCTATTTCAGAAAAAGGAAAAATATATTACCAAAGGAAAGAATTATCCCCCCCCCCCAAAATAAGTAACCAATTGCCATTGAGTTGATTCCAACTCACGGTGACCCCATGTGTTTCAGAGTAGAACTGTGTTCCAAAGAGTTTTCAAAGACTAATTTTTTGGAAACAGATCTCCAGGCCTTTCTTCCAAAGTGCCTCTGGGTGGACTCAAAACTCCAACCTTTTGGTTAGCAGCCAAGCATATCAACCATTTGCACCACCCACAGACTCCCCCAAAATATAGCAATACCATTTCAAAGAGCAATATTTCTCCTTACTCCCTACTAGGCTAAACATAGTAGCAGTTTGGGGAGAGGAAATTCATGGGAATGGAGGCAGCAAGAACCACCATTGTTAGAAGTTCCAGCACAAAAATCCACCAAACTGGGTCCTGGCCTTCACTGGAGGATTGCTTTAACCCCTGGTGCTCTAGGAGCCACTTAAGAGTTATTTAACCTCCTTTACACCAGTCAGTGGATCCTCCCTTTGAAGGATGAGATTTGCTCTCCCTTTTAAGTCCAAACTACAAGATAGAGGAAAACCTCAGTGCAGACGGATGTACCGAAACAAGGAAGTCAAGTAACAGCCGAGACAGTCTGCAAAAACCACTGGCCCCTAGTACATGCTACAACACGATGCTAAGTGAAATAGGCCAGGCACAAAAGCACAAATATTGTATGATCCCTCTTGTGTGAAATATCTAGAATACATAAACGCATAGAGACAGGATGTAGATTATTGGTTACTCTGGTCTGGGGGTAGGGGAGAATGGGGAGTTACTGCTTAATGGGTGCAGACTTGGAAAGGAATAGTGGGGATGGTTGCACAACACTGTGACTGTGATTAATGCCACTGAATTATACACTTATAAATGGTTAACATGGCTAATTTTACATTGTGTATATTTTACAGCAATTTTTTTAAAAATCTACTAGCCCAACCAAGAGAGCCTAGGTCTCCTGTGTTATATGGTTTTATTTATTTAATGTTAGTAACTTGGTCAAAAGCTTTCAATACCATGACTTTTTTTTAATGACCCTAGTTTTCATAGTAACATCCAGGAGAATGGGCTGGGCTCCTCTTCACCCCGCTTAGAGAAAGTTCCCAGAGTAAAATAAGACTAATCATAAAATATGAGTAATATGGCCACATTAGCAATACTGGTTTTTGGTTTTTTGTTTTTTTGGTTTTTTTTTTTTTTTTTTTGGTTTTTTTGGTTCATTGTTGTACTTTAAGTGAATGTTTACATTTCAAGTTAGTCTTGTATACTAAAATTTATACATACATTGTTATGTGACCCTAGTTGCTCTCCCTATGCTGTGACAGCACATTCCCCTTTCCACCCCTGATTTCCCATGTCCATTCAACCAGCTCCTGACCCTCTCTGCCTTCTCATCTCACCTCCAGACAGAAGCTGCCCCTTTAGTCCCATGTATCTACTTGGGCTAAGAAGCACACTCTTCACAAGTATCATTTTATGTCCCACAGTCCAGTCCAGTCTTTGCCTGAGGAGTTGGCCTTGGAAATTGTTTTAGTTCTGAGCTGAGAGAGAATCTGGGGACCATGCATTCTGGGGTTCCTCCAGTCTCAGTCAGACCATTAAGTCTGGTCTTTTTACTAGAATTTGAGTACTGCACCCCACCTGTCTCCTTCTCCATCAGGGACTCTGTTGTGTTCCCAGTCAGGACGTTCATTGGTGATAGCCAGGCACCATCTAGTTCTTCTGGTCTCAGGCTGATGAGGTCTCTGGTTTACGTGGCCTTTTCTGTCCCTTGGGTTAATATTTTCCTTGTGTCTTTGGTGTTATTCATTCTCCTTTACTCCAGGTGACTGGGACCAATTGATGAATTTTAGACGGCCACTTGCAAGCTTTTAAGACCCCAGATGCCACTCACCAAAGTAGGATGCAGAACATTTTCTTAATAAACTTTGTTATGCCAATTGACCTAGAGGTCCCCTGAAAGCATGGTCCCTGGACCACCACCCCTGCTACTCTGTCCCTCGAAGTGTTTGGTTGTATTCAGGAAACTTCTTAGCTTTGCTTTAGTCCATTTTTGCTGACTTCCCCTAGTGTGTGCTGTCCTTCCCTTCATCTAAGATAATTCTTGTCTATTATCTAGTTAGTAAATAACCCTCACTCTCCCTCCCCACCCTCCTAACCATCAAAGAATGTTTTCTTCTGTGTTTAAACCTTTTCTGGAGTTCTTATAACAGTGGTCTTACACAATATTTGTCCTTCTGTGACTGACTAAATTCACTCAGCATAATGACCTCCAGATTCCTCCATGTTATAAGATGTTTCATGGATTCATCATTGCATAATATTCCATTGTGTGGATATGCCATAATTTGTTTTATCCATTCATCCGTTGATGGGCACCTAGGTTGTTTCCGTCTTTTTGCTATTGTGAACAGTGCTGCAATAAACATGGGAGTACATGTATCTATTCATGTGACGGCTCTTGTTTCTCTAGGATATATTCCAAGGAGCAGGATAACTGGATCCTACTGTACTTCTATTTCTAGCTTTTTAAGGAAGTGCCAAATTGATTTCCAAAGTGGTTGTACCATTTTACATTCCCACCTACAGTGTGTAAGTGCTCCAGTCTCTCCACAACCTCTCCAGCATTTATTATTTTGTGTTTTTTTGGATTAATGCTAGCCTTGTTGGGGTGAGATGATATCTCATTGTCATTTTGATCTGCATTTCTCTAATGGCTAATGATCGTGAGCATTTCTTCAAGTGTCTGTTAGCTGCCTGAATATCTTCTTTGGCAAAGCACCTGTTCATATCCTTTGCCCATTTATTAATTGGGTTATTTGTCTTTTTGTTGTTTAGGTTTTGCAGTATCTTGTAGATTTTAGAGATTAGATGCTGATTGGATTTATCATAGCCAAAAAATTCTTCCCAGTCTGTAGGTTGTCTTTTTAGTCTTTGGGTAAAGTCTTTTGATGAGCACAAGTGTTTGATTTTTAGTAGCTCCCATTTATCTAGTCTCTCTTCTGGAGCTTGTGCATTGTTACTTATGGTTTGTATTCTGTCTATGCCATGTATTAGGGCTCCTAGCAGTGTCCCTATTTTTTCTTCCATGATCTTTATCATTTTCGATTTTATATTTAGGTCTTTGATCCATTTTGAATAAGTTTTTGTGCATGGTGTGAGGTATGGGTCTTTTTTCATTTTTTTGCAGACAGATATCAAGTTATGCCAGCACCATTTGTTAGCCAGACTGTCTTTTCCCCAATTAACAGACTTTGGGCCTTTGTCAAATATCAGCTGCTCATAGGTGGATGAATTTACGTCTGGATTCTCAATTCTGTTCCACTGGTCTATTATCTGTTGTTGTACCAATACCAGGCTGTTTTGACTACTGTGGCAGTATAATAGGTTCTAAAATCAGGTAGTGTGAGGTCTCCCAATCTGTTCTTCTTCTTAAGTAATGCTTTATTTATCCAGGGCCTCTACCCTTTCCATACGAAGTTGGTGATTTATTTCTCCATCTCATTAAAAAATGCCATTGGAATTTGGATCTGGATTGCATTGTATCTCTAGATCACTTTGGCTAGAATTGACATTTTCACAATGTTGAGTCTTCCTATCAATGAGCAAGGTATGTTTTTCCACTTATGCAGGTCTCTGTTGTTTTCTTGCAGTAGTGTCTTGTAGTTTTCATTGTATAGGTCTTTTATGTCTCTGGTTGGATTTATTCTTAAGTTTTTTATCTTCTTGGGGGCTATTGCAAATGGTATTGATTTGGTGATTTCCTCTTCGAGGTTCTCTTTGTTGGTGTAAAGGAATCCAACTGATTTTTGTATGTTTATCTTGTATCCTGAGACTTTGCTGAAATCTATTAGTTCCTCTAGTTTTCTTGTCGATTCTTTGGGTGTTTTCTGTGTAGAAGATCATATCATCTGCAAACAGAGATACTTTGACTTCTTCCCTCCCAATTTGGATGCCGTTTATTTCTTTTTCTAGCCTAATTGCTCTGGCTAGGACCTCCAGCACAATGCTGAATAAGAGTGGTGATAAAGGGCATCTTTGTCTGGTTCCCATTCTCAAGGGGAATGCTTTCAAACTCTCTCCATTTAGGATGATGTTGGCTGTTGGGTTTGTATAAATGCCCTTAATTATGTCGAGGAATTTCCCTTCTATTCCTATTTTGTTGACAGTTTTTATCATGAATGGGTGTTGGACTTTGTCAAATGCCTTTTCTGCATCGATTGATAAGATCATGTGGTTCTTGTCTTTTGTCTTATTTATGTGATGGGTTACATTGATTGTTTTTCTAATCTTGAACCATCCCTGCATACCTGATATAAATCCCACTTGATCATGCAAGAACTATTATTTCTTGCAGTAGTGTCTTGTAGTTTTCATTGTATAGGTCTTTTATGTCTCTGGTTACATTTATTCCTAAATATTTTATCTTCTTGGGGACTATTGTAAATGATATTAATTGGCTGATTTCCTCTTTGAAGTTCTCTTTGTTGGTGTAGAGGAATCCAACTGATTTGTGCATGTTTATCTTGTATCCTGATACTTTGCTGAAATCTTCTATTAGTTTTGGTAGTTTTCTTGTGGATTCTTTGGGGTTTTCTGTATATAAGATCATATCATCTGCAAATAGAGATACTTTGACTTCTTCCTTACCAGTTTGGATGCCCTTTATTTCTTTTTCTAGCCTAATTGCTCTGGCTAATACCTCCAGCACAATGTTGAATCAGAGTAGTGATAAAGGGCATCCATGCCTGGCTCTCATTCTCAAGGGGAATGCTTTCAAAGTCTCTCCATTTAGGACGATGCTGGCTGTTGGCTTTGTATAAATGCCTTTAATTATATTGAGGAATTTCCCTTCTATTTTGTTGAGAGTTTTTATCATAAGTGGGTGTTGGACTTTGTCAAATGCCTTTTCTGCATCAATTGGTAAGATCATGTGATGTGGTTCTTGTCTTTTGTTTTATTTCTGTGATGGATTACTTTGATTGTTTTTCTAATGTTGAACCATCCCTGCATACCTGGTATAAATCTCATTTGATTATGGTGAATTATTTTTTGATATGTTGCTGAATTCTATTGGCTGGAATTTTGTTGAGGATTTTTGCGTCAATGTTCATGAGGGATATTTGTCTGTAATTTTCTTTTTTTGTGGTGTCTTTACCTCGTTTTGGTATCAGGGTTATGCTGGCTTCATAGAATGAGTTTGGGAGTATGCCGTCCTTTTCTATGCTCTGAAATGCCTTTAGTAGTAGTGGTCTTAACTGTTCTCTGAAAGTTTGGTAGAATTCTCCAGTGAAGCCATCAGGGCCAGGGCTTTTTTTGTTGGGAGTTTTTAAATTATCTTTTCAATCTCTTCTTTTGTTATGGGCTTATTTAGTTGTTCTACCTCTGTTTGTGTTAGTTTAGGTAGGTAGTGAGTTTCTAGAAATTTGTCCATTTCCTCTAGGTTTTCAAATTGGTTAGAGTACAATTTTTCAATAGTATTCTGTTATGATTCTTTTAATTTCAGCTGGGTCTGTTGTGATATCACCCATCTCATTTCTTATACAGGTTATCTGCTTTCTCTCCTGTTTTTCTTTTTTCAGTTTGGCCATTGGTTTATCAATTTTGTAGATGTTTTCACAGAACCAGCTTTTGGTCTTGTTAACTCTTTCAATTGTTTTTTTTATTATCTATTTCATTTAATTCTGCTCTAATTCTTATTTCCTTTCTTCTTGTGCCCAAGTTCTTCTTTTGCTGCTCTCTGTCTACTTGTTCCAGTTGTAGGGTTAATGTTTTGATTATGGCCCTTTCTTCTTTTTGGATATGTGCATTTTTTGCTATAAACTGACCTCTGAGCACTGCTTTTGCTGTGTCCCAAAGGTTCTGGTAGGATGTATTTTCATTCTCGTTTGATTCTATGAATTTCTTTATTCCATCCTTACTTTCTTCTATAACCCAGTAGTTTTTGAGCAAGGTGTTGTTCAGTTTCCATGTGTTTGATTTTTTTTTTTTCCTTGCTTTTTCTGTTATTCATTTCTACTTTTATGGCTTTATGGTCAGAAAAGATGCTTTGTAATATTTCAGTGCTTTGGATATTGTTAAGGCTTGCTTTAAGGCCTAATATGTGGTCTATTCTGGAAATGTTCCATGAGCATTGGAAAAGAAAGCATACTTGGCTGCTGTTGGGTGGAGTGTTCAGTATATGTCTATGAGATCAGGTTGGTTAATTGTAGCATTTAGCTCTTCTGTGTCTTTGTTGAGCTTCTTTCTGGATGTTCTGTCCTTCACCAAAAGTGGTGGGTTGAAGTCTCCTACTACTATTGTGGAGCTGTCTCTCTTTTAAATGCTGTTAGAGTTTGTTTTATGTATTTTGGAGCCCTGTCATTGGGTGCGTAAATATTTATTATAGGTATGTCCTCCTGGTGTAGTGACCCTTTAATCATTATATACTGTCCTTCCTCATCCTTTGTGGTGGATTTTACTTTAAAGTCTATTTTGTCAGAGATTAATATTGCCAGTCCTGCTCTTTTTTGAGTGTTGTTTGCTTGATATATTTTTTTCCATCCTTTGAGTTTTGGTTTGCATCTTTAAGCCTAAGGTGTGTCTCTTGTAGGCAGCATATAGATGGATCTTTTTTTTTAAATCCAATCTGCCACTCTCTGTCTCTTTATTGGTGCATTTAGTCCATTTACATTCAGCATAATTATTGATAAGTATGAGTTTAGTGCTGTCATTTTGATGTCTTTTTTTGTGTGTTGTTCACAGTTTCTTTGTTCCACCTAATTTTCTGTGCTAAGTCTTTTTTCTTTATGTATTTTCATCTTTTTCAGTGTTGTTGATTTTGTGTTTACTAAGTCTTTATATTTTTCTAGTTTTTTATTTTGACTTGTAAGATTATAAGTTTCCTTTGTTGTTACCTTAATATTTACTTCTATTTTTTAAGTTTATACCAGTCTTTTATTTCTTTATATCGCCTTGACTTCCTCTCCATTTGAAAAAATCTATGCCTACATTTTTTAAGTCCCTCTTTTTTGTTTTAATGTTATCATCTTTTACATATTGACATCTATTTCCCTATTTTCAGTGTTTTAGCTTTGATTTACTTTTGTGACTTCCCTACCTGGCTTGATATCTGGTTGCTCTGTCCTGTGTTCTAGTCTTCAGTTGTTATCTGATGTTACTGATTTTCTAACCAGAGGACTCCCTTTAGTATTTCTTGTAACTTTGGTTTGGTTTTTGTAAATTCCCTAAACTTCTGCTTATCTGGAAATGCCCTACTTTCACCATCATATTTGAGAGACAGTTTTGCTGGATATATAATTCTTGGCTGGCAGCTTTTTTCCTTCAAGACTTTATAAATGTCATCCCATTGCCTTCTTGCCTGCATGGTTTCTGCTGAGTAGTCTGAGCTTATTCTTATTGACTCTCCTTTGTAGATGACTTTTCGTTTATCCCTAGCCGCTGTTAAAATTCTCTCTTTATCTTCGGTTTGGCAAGTTTGATTATAATATGTCTTGGTGGCTTTCTTTTGGGATCTACCTTATGTGGGGTTCAATGAGCATCTTGGTAGACATCTTGTCATCTTTCACAATATCAGGGAAGTTTTCTGCCAACTAATCTTCAACTATTCTCTCTGTATTTTCTGTTATCCCCCCTTGTTCTGGTACTCCAGTCACTCATAGGTTATTTCTCTTGATAGAATCCCACATAATTCTTAGATTTTCTTCATTTTTTTTTAATCCTTTTATCTGATTTTTCCTCAAATAAGTTGGTGTCAAGTTCTTTATCTTCAATCTCACTAATTCTGACTTCCATTCCCTCAGTTCTGCTCCTATGACTTTCTATTGAGTTGTCTAATTCTGAAATTTTATTGTTGATCTTCTGGATTTCTATTGCTGTCTCTCTGTCTTTTCTTGCAACCTGTTAAATTTGTCATTATGCTCTTCTCTAATCTTTTTAATTTCCTCTATTGCATGTTCTGCGTTTTGATTAATTTCCTTCCTAATTTCTTGACTGTCGTTTCTTGTAGCCTGTTAAATTTGTCATTATGCTCTAATCTTTTTAATTTCCTCTATTGCATGTTCTGTGTTTTGATTAATTTCCTTCCTAATTTCTTGAAGAGTTCTGTGTATTAATCTTTTGTATTCTGCCTCCAGTAATTCCAAAAAAATTTTCTTCCTCTGGAAAATTTCTGAATTCTTTATTTTGGGAGCTTGCTGAAGCCATCATGGATTGCCTCTTTATGTGATTTGATACTGACTGTTGTCTCCGAGCCATCAATAAGTTATTTTACTTATTTATTTTATGTTTGCTTACTGTGTCCTAGCTTCTTGTTTTAGTTTGTTTTGATATGCCCAAGAGTGAGCTAGCCCAGTCTCCGGCACCCTTGAAGCTCCAATGTCCTGTCCCCAGGTGGCCAGACCTGCCACTAAGTATGTGAGCCCAGGAGTATGCCCACTCCTCCTGTATGGATTCAACTCAAGTGTCCAGGTAGTCAACCACCAAGTGTGTGATGCAGGCTCTCACCTACAGTTCTAGACAGGCATAGGTGATTTATGTAGGCACAGGCATCCGGCTGCAGCAGGGGGACACAGGCTGAGCAAGGCATGGGGCCAACGGCCACCCCTGAATGTCCAGGAGGAAAGTGTGCCCCTGTTCCCTAGAGCATGTAGATGGGTGGGTTTTGCAGCCAGACTGTGAGCACCAGTGCTCTGTGGCTGTAAGGACTGGGGGGCACCTCTTATTCTTGGTCCCCTGTCACAGGTGGCTAGGTGGCATGGGTGAAGCCACCAGTCCTCAGGCCCCTGATGTGGGCAGTGTCAAATGTCATGACCCTGACACTTCACAGCTGAAACAGTTGAAGTTAGACTTCAGGTATATACCCTGTTGTACTGCAGTAATGAGAGCCTACCTTGTTGAAATGGGCCCACAGAAGTCTATGCAGGGGGAAAGGCATTCAAAGTCCATGGATCCCTTGTGCCTGTTCCTAGGCAAAGGAGCTGTGCCTACCCTGGGCTCCTGGCTTAGGGGAGCCGGTAGTTTATTTTTTCCCCTTTTTGTTAGTTTGTTCACTCTCCAAGGCTGGGAGAATGGCTCAGGGCACGTAATGGAGCCTACTTTTGTCCCAGGGGACTCAGCAATTGCCAAAGCCAGTCCGGGACCCAGTGCAGAGCAGGGAATGGGGAGGTAAATCAGAGAGAGGTTTTTCCCTAAGGTGGTGTTTTTGATCTGTGCAGTAGGCCAGACGCAAGTACTTATCTTTCACTGATTGAGGGCTGCTTCTCACTGGTTCTGGATGGCTGAATAGACTATCTGACGCTGGGTCCCTCCCGGTTCGGAAAACACCTCCCGAGCGCCACTGCTTGCCTGCCTCGCCACTCACCCCTGAGCTGAACCAGGCTGAAGCCTCAGGCTCTCACGGGGTCAGGTCTGGCAGCTCCTCGCTGCTTCCAAACCATCTCTCCCTCCCCCTGCCACTCGGTCCAATTCCTCAACTTTGCCTTTGATGTTCAGGGCTCCTAGATTGTCATATATAACTGATTCACTGTTTTTTCGGGTCTTTGTTGTAACAGGGAACAAACCGAATCGTCTGATTACTCCGCCATCTTGGCCCCACCTCCCCTATTTTTATTTTCAATGTCAGTAAAATTTCAAACCAAAGTGCTTCATTCTGCAATCTAAACATTTGTTAACATATATCTTTGCATTTAATTTTTAAGGAAGAAAAATCTTCAGTAGAAAAGAAAGCAAAGTTAGAAGTTAATGAAAATGGTGTTTTATTTCAGCCACGTTAATTGTCTAAATGTCTGGACAAAGGCTTACATTTTAATATTCCCATACAAAAAATATGAAACCAATTTTCTTCTAATTTGATTTCACTTTCCTTTCTCAGTAAGGACTCTACTCACATTCAGTTTGAAGTTTATGGCCTCAGCCGTTTGAGTTATATAAGCCCAAAAAGATCAGAGCACTTCTTTTTAGAAAAGAAAGTGTGTTTTTGCACCCTCACATGACTCAAATATGACTAAAGTAAACCAGTTGATGCTTTAGAGGATTACCTACCAGTTGCTTGGGGAAATTCTAACCTAAAAGAATGTAATCCATAACCTGACACTCTTTGGTAGTGTGTTAGCCAATTACCTTGATCATATGTTCTATAAAAATATATGTGACCATTTATTAAACTTACACAGTCTGCTATTTTAAGAATTTGGCACTATTATTGTTTATTTGATTTTGCAATACTCTCTTTTAGACTTCAGAAAAGGAATCTATTAACAGATTAATAAATTAAATTCTTTAAGTATAACAGTTAATTTGAACAAATAGTACTTGTAGTCACAAAGCAATGATATTCTACATCAGTCTTTCACCAGTTGCTGTGGAGTTAACCTCAATTCCTGGCGATCCCATGTGTATCAGAGTAGAATGGTGCTTCATAGTGTTTTCAATGGCTGATTTTTCAGAAGTAGGTCACCAGGCCTTTCTTCCAAAGTACTTCTGGGTGGACTCAAAACTTTTGGTTAGCAGCTGAGCACTCAAAACTTTTGGTTAACAGCTGAGCACATTAATCATCCAGGGAGGGTCTCACACTGTCCTTTAAATCAGCTCTGTTTGGAGTTAGTTTTTCTCATTTCCTGGAGGAAAATAAGAGCAGATTCCATAGTCAAAATTTCCAACCATGTTTAAAGTTAAATTTTCTTACCTTCCACACCTCAGCCTATTCCAGGTTGGACATCTACAGTAGGAAAGATGATCATGATTGGCTTCTTTATTTACTTTACCTACACCTTTCTCCCTACTGTCTGTCCCCAACTGAACTCTAACTCAGGCTTCAGATCTCTTAGGATTGGAGGGGAGCAGGAAAGGAGAAGGGGCAAGGGCAGCAACAGGGTGTGACACTATCTGAAAGACTTTCATAGCTGACTCTTCCTTACATGGGCCCTTCAATGAGTTCTTGTGCAATACTCCTCTCCCATGCTGCGGATCTCTTGCCTGCAATTCCCTTATCCTGGTGAAAGGAGCTTACAACCTCCACCCTGTCTCTGGGATCTGGCTGCACTCCTCCAGCAACTTCCTGTGAGGTCCCCTTACCCCTCCAAGTGGACCATCAGGGCAGGATCTTGGACAACTCCACACCTGTTCTCTCTGTCTTGCCCACACCAAGTGCTAAAGAAACCATCAGGCATTCATTGCCCCTCCAATCCTGAACGTAAAGGCTGTCCCCTACCCAGTAACTAATATTTCCTCTTCTGTCAAAGCAAACAATCAGTCTCAGCCCTGTTGAAATATCTGTCCTTAGGCATGAGATGAGAGTAAACACTCCTTTCCCTCTTGGGAACTGTAGAATATTTGCCAAGCTTGCTCCCAAGTTCCTTTTCTTATTTCTCCTCTTGGTCTCTCTGACAGCTCTTACAGGCTGCAGTTGGGTGACCTGCTAAAGGTTACAAAACTAGTTCTCAGAAAACCTTTTACAATTCCCACCATGATGGTCAGGAACTTGGGAGTGGTTGGAAACTATCGTGACCTGAGCCAGAACTGGTTATATTTTTAACATCCTATTCTCAATGCTTTTGTGATACCTGTTGTTGTTATTGGGTGCCGTCGAGTCAGTTCTGACTCATAGAAACCCTATGCACCACAGAACGAAACACTGCCTGGTTCTGCGCCATGCTCACAATCGTTGTTATGCTTGAGTCCATTGTTGCAGCCACTGTGCCAATCCATCTCATTGAACATCTTCCTCTTTTTCACTGACGCTGTACTTCACCAAGCATGATACCCTTCTCCAGGGACTGATCCCTCCTGACAACATGGCAGAATTATGTAAGATGTAGTCTCGCCATCTTTGCTTCTAAGGAGCATTCTGGTTGTACTTCTTCCAAGACAGATGAGTTCGTTCTTTTGGCAGTCCATGGTATATTCAGTATTCTTCTTCAACACCACAATTCAAAGGCGTCAATTCTTCTTTGGTCTTCTTTGTTCTTTGTTCAGCTTTCACATGCATATGATGTGATTGAAAATACCATGGCTTGGGTCAGGCGCACCTTAGTCTTCAAGGTGACAGCTTTGCTTTTCAACACTTTAAAGTGGTCTTTTGCACCATATTTGCCCAATGCAATGCATCATTTGATTTCTTGACTGCTGCTTCCATGGGTGTTGACTGTGGATCCAAGTAAAATGAAACCCTTGTCAATTTCAACCTTTTCTCCGTTTATCATGATAATACCTGTTGAGATCATCAAAAATATTGGAATGTAACAAAGCCACAGCTGGAAAATGCAATAGTAAGCATTCAGTTTATACTGTCTTAATATTTTTAGATGCAATATTACATATACAAATAAATCTAAATGGAAGGAAAATACATATTACATTGGCAAACCAATATGAATATGCCTGAGCATTCCCGTCCTAACACAAAATTCTAGTGAAAATATTAAAAGTGATACATCCAGGTGTATAACTTCCATCTTCAATTACTTCGGTGACCAAATGTTTTCACATACCTCCAGAGTTCCACGTGGCCATTTCAGAAGGATTCACAGGCTCCAACATGGTACGAAAAGAAGAATTTCTTGTCCCCAGAGATTCCGAGGATGAGCATAGACCTCTCCTCTCTGTTTTTTTGTCACCCTTCTCCAATCAGTCTCTAAGTACCTAAATATTGTCTACAAGTAACTGCAACTAAAAGTTGGCCCTAAGATTAATTATAATAACCACAGGCACAATTTGGTTCTCTATAAAATAAGTTAATACAAAGCTATTCTCTCCCTTTCATAGATATTTTCTATTGTGGTAAAAATATATATTAAAAAACTGTCATTTCAACATTTTAACATGTACAATTCAGTGACATTAACTACATTCATCATGCTGTGCAACCATCACCATTGTCTCTTCACAATTTTTCCCATCACCCCTTAACAGAAGCTCAGTGCCCCCCCAGCAATGACTTCCTCTTTCTCCCTCCCTTCCACCCCTGGTAACCACTAATAGATTTTCATCTCTATGCGTTTGTATATTCTAGATATTTCATAAGTGGAATCATAAAATATATATTCTCTTGTGACTGACTTATTTCACACAGCACAATATTTTCAAGGTTCATCCATGTTGTAGCATGTATCATAGTTTTGTTTCTCTTTATGGCTAAGTAATATTCCATTGTATGGATATACCACATTTTGTTTATCCATTCATCTGTTGATAGACCCTGGGTTGTTTTCACCTTTTGGCTATTGTGAATAATGCTGCAATGAACATTGGTGTACAAATATGTGTTTGCATTCCTGCTTTCAATTCTTTTGGGTATATACCCAGGAGTGGAATTGCTGGGCCATATGGTAATTGTATGTTTAACTTTTTGAGGAATCAGCAAACTGTTTTGCACAATGGCTGCATCATTTTACAATCTCACCAGCAAGGGATCTGAGTTCTAATTTCTCCACATTATAGATATCTTTGTGTCTTGTAATATTTAATATCTTTCATTTCTATTTTAAAAGCAAGAGAAAATACATGATGGAGGTAGAATAAAGTTATATCCAAACTACTGTATGGAAATCTTTCTCTATATCACAAAGCAAATTATATGATTCTAGTACTTTTAGAACTAAATCGATCTTAAGAATAATTTATTCCGAAGTGTCCATTTTACGAATGAAGAAACCAAGACCAAAAGAAGATATTGCTACCAAAAGTTGTGCAGCTTGTTAGAAGTAAGGCCATCACCAGAACATAAATGTCCTGAGTACAGCCCCCTCATGACAAGACCTCCATGATTTTTTTTGTAAAATTGAAAAATACATGTTTATTATTTCAAAATTTAAAAATACTCATGAGCAAGAAAAAAACTTAAAATGACTTTTAATGTCACAACCCAGCAATAACTCTCTTATCCTTCCAGCCATCATCTCCTATCTCATATCTTTCTTATCTATCTATATTTTTATTTATTTATATATTTATACAATGCATTTTTCAAAAATGGCATAATCATGTATATACTGTTTTTCCATAAAAATCTTTCCATGTCAGTTGTTATTCTTCCACTTTATTTTTAATCACTCTGAAATATTCCAGTGCACCTGCTTAGCAAAAATATTTCACCATTCCCATACTGTAATTTAGATTATTTCTAGTTTATTTGTTTTGCCAGTGAATATTCTTGTGCATAAATCTTTGCATCTTTGTATACATTTCTGATTGATTTCTAATAACAAACCTTAGAATTGCCCAGTCACATGCATATTTTTGAGGTTGCAAAGCCAATTGTCCCCCAAAAAGAACATTTACAAACAGCAGTGTTTATGAGTGTTCTTTGCCCAGTATCCTTACCAACAACAGAAATTAGCATTTTTTTTAAGCTTTATTTATCTGAAAAATTGAAAACGCTATCTTACTGTCATTTTAAGCTGAGGTTAAATCATCTTTAGCCATTTGTATTTATCATTTGATGTATTTGCCTACTTGTTTTTTGTCTATTTTTCCTATTGAAATTTATCTTTTTGATATTGATTTGCAAAAGCTCTTTATGTATTAAGTATATTAACCTTCAATCATACACATGGCAAGTGTTTGTTTTTTTCCAGTTTATCAATATTTGTTTTTTAATGATAGTTATTGTATTGCATTTTCTTTTACCATGAAGTTTTAAACTGTTTTTTAGTCAAATTTGTTATTGTTTACCTGAAGAGTGTCTGCTTTGGTGCCTGTAGTTCTTAAAAGAGAGCAGCAGGATATGTTCTGGGGAATCAAAGGGAAGAGCTGGCTCTGGCACAACCAAAATAGTTACTTGGTGGCAAGATAGAAGGACAATCAAAGAATGTTAAAGCTGACGGTGTCAAAGCTGACTGCAGATATCATCACATTTGACGTTTTTTAAATTTGGAAACATGAAATTCCAAAGAATTGCCTCAGGGTTCCCCCCAGGAATAAGGGAGAGTCTCAGCAGGTGGCTCAGAGCCCTGCACTTCAGCTTCAAACAGAACAGCTCAAATTTTATTTGTATCATGATTGGTCTTTCAAAAAATGTTTCATTTTTTTTAAAAAGGTTCCTCTGGGGAACAAAAACCTGATCAAGAGCAATACCCTTATTTACAAAACCCACTAGATTGTCCTCACTTTCTTACCACCCTCATTGTCTTGGCATGTAGTAGGAACTCAGTAAATGCTGACTGAATTAAGTCATTTGTCCAAGACAATACAGCTGGTTGGTGACAGAGCTGGGCCTGGAACCTAGATCTCCAGATTCCCAGTCCAGTATTATTACTGTCATTGCCACATTGCTTACCGTTCATATGACCCAAAAGTTTAATACATATTTGCTAAATAATTGCTTGAATCTCCTGCTCCATGGAAAGACAGATGCACATTCCGAAGGAAATATACTCAGTTCTATGGTCATGATTAGCCATGGTTGGCTGTCCTGGCTTTTCCAAGACTAGCCTTGAGTTGAGAAGGGATAGAGGGTCTCCTAGGTGATGAAACTTAGAAGTGGCTAAAGCAACACACAAAAGGACTTGATTTCCAAGTCTTTTTATAGAGAGTGCTGTCTATCACAAACTTTTTCTCCTTTAGTACAAAATGTTGCATCAGCAGAAATCCCTTTTTCTGATGCAAATGCTCTATGTAGGCCAATTCATTCAGCCATTCCTCAAACTCATTTCTGTGGAGTCGATTACAACTCTTAGCAACCCTACAGGACAGAGTAGAACTGCCCCATAAGGTTTTCAATGCTGTAATCTTTACGGAAGCAGACTGCCACATCTTTCTCCCAAGGAGCAGCTGGCGAGTTCAAACCACTGACCTTCCGGTTAGCAGCCAAGCACTTAACCACTGTGCCACCAGAGCTCCTAATTCAGCCGTTAAAACTTCCAAAATAAATTAGACCAGTGCTTTACAAAATTGTGCAGAGCCTTTACGTTGGCCTCTTGTTAAAAAGCAGCTTCTGATTCAGTAGTTCTCAGATGGAGCCTGAGTTTCTAGATTTCTATAAGCTCTCAGGCATAGCCGATGCTTCTGGTCTGTGGACCAAACTTCAAGCAGTCTGTCTGAGATTAGCAAACAAGCTTCCAGAAAAGACATAGAGTGGCTAGAATACATGAAGCAAAAGTTTGGTAGAAATGAGGCCTCAGCATGAGCTCTGTACGCAGAGAGGCTCCTTAGGGCTCCTTCAGTTGGAGGCTCAGAAAATCCTCTAGGAAAGGCCTGAATGTGGCCAGAAAAGATCAACCAAATCAAGAGCCATTGAGTCAATTCCGACTCATGGTGACCCCATGTGTGTCAGAGTAGAACTATGCTCCATAGGGTTTTTTTTTTTAAATATGTATAATTTTATTTATTTTTGTTGTTGTTGAAAATATACCCAGCAAAACATACACCAATTCAACAGTTTCTACATGCACCATTTAGTGACATTGCTTACATTCATCAAGTTGTACAACCATTCTCCCCCATCTTTTCTGAGTTGTTCCTCCCCCATTAACATAAATCCACTACCCCCTAAGGTTCCTGTCTAATCTTTTCAGTTGCTGTTGTCAATTTGATCCCATATAGATAGCACTTACAAGAGGATGATGCTCAAGGCAGACATTTTTTACTAGTTAAGCTAAATTACTCTTTGGTTTTAAGAAGATCTCTGGGGATATTTTCGGTTTAAGGTTTAAAGATGATCTCAGGGCAAAAGTTTCAGGGGTTCATCCAAACTTCATGGCTCCAGGAAGTCTGGAGTCCATGATAATTTGAAATTATGTTCTGCATTTCCCGCCTTTTGATCAGGATTCTTCTATGGAATCTTTGATTAAAATGTTAAACTGGGCGTCATCCAGTTCTGATCTCATGGCAAAGGAGGCAGTTGTTCATGGAGGCAGTTAGCCACATATTCCATACCCTCCTCCTATTCTGAACTCTCGTTCTTCCTCTGTTGTTCCCAAAACATTTGAAAGCAGATTCAAACAGAGACTTGTACACCAATGTTCATTGCAGGACATTCACAATAGCCAAAAGGTGGAAACAACATAAATGCCCATCAACAGATGAGTGGATAAACAAAATGTGGTACATACATACAATGGAATACTACTCAGCCAGCAGGAGAACTGAAGTCTTAATACAGCTACAATATGGATGGAGCTGGAAGACATTATGCTGAATTAAATAAGTCAATCACAAAAGGACAAATATTGTATGACCTCACTTACATAAAAAGATAAGAAAAGACAAATGTAGAGAGAACAAAGTTTATTAGCTGTTACCAGGGGCAAGAAGGAGGGGGGAGAGGAGGAGCCAACAGTGATGGAAATATTGCATTGATTAAGGATGGGGTTGCACAACTGATTATTGTTAATTGTTGTCAATAAGTTGTACACCTGTAAAAAGTTGAACTTGCAAAAGCTGTGTGATATATTTTCAATAATGACAAAAAGAAAGAAAGAGCAGGTGCTGAGGCTGATTATGTACACCAGCCAAACACCTCATGGGATTTGGTTTCTTGGTTTGGAGTTTTAGGGTCATGGTTTCATGGGATATTCCAGTTAAGTGGCCTGATAACATGTTTAGTGCCTCTGTTCTACCTGCATAGTGCCTGGGGTCTTAAAAACTTGCAAGTGGCCATCCAAGGAACTACAGTTTGTCTCCATAGGTTTTTCAATGGCTGATTTTTCAGAAGTAGATCTCCAGGCCTTTCTTCTGAGGTGCCTCTGGGTGGACTCAAACCACCAACCTTTCGGTTAACAACTGAGTGCATTAACCATTTGCTCCTCCCAGGGACTCCTCAGAAAAAACAGGGCAACAAAAATTCTTAGTTTTGTTGGAAGCTGTCCTGATATGAAAACAAAAAAATACATAGCTGGGTTCAGAGAAGGGAATGGGTGAGTCTAATAATCAACCGTCTGTGCACTGAGCATCTACCTGGGTATCAATACGAGCCTGGATTCCTAGATTGTTTAATGAGATACACTTAGCAGTCTCCCTTGACTTTGATGTGAGCACCTCGCTGAGGTGACTAAGCCATAAGCATGCAGCGGAGTCACACCTAGCTTCATGGTGGTGGCAATATTACCGGATTGGAGACAATCTTCATAAAGGCCAGGGGACAGGAGCATTTGCTAAGTTGGTTTCAGTGAGACTTTCACAAAGCTCCTTAAGCAGTTTGCCTCATAGCAGGCAATATTCAGTCTTCCTCCCTCTGTGGCGTTATGCAGGGGCTTGGAGCTTCATTAGCCTCAGCTTAATTTTTACCAGATCCCCGCTGAGTATACACAGAAGCAATTTTTTTAATTGGCTATTTTTTTATATTTTGTACATTTCTTTTTTCTTCTTCCTTTTTTTTAGTTTACACAAATAGTATTGAACAAGGGAGATGATGAGTCATCTGGGAAGTTTTTTTAGGACATTTTTAAGGTATTGTGGTAAAGAATAGTCTCATTTTAGACCTATTAAATGAAAATATATGTTATGTATGTCTTTTTTTAAATGATGGGAGATCTCTTTGTATAAAATAATAAAGAAAAACTAGCTCAAAAAATAGTTTTCAAAAAACTATTGTACATGTAAAATTATATCATGCATTACTTTGCCAAAGAAAATAGAAATTTAATTTCTGGACACGATAGTTATATATTTTCTGCTTATCTTAAAAAAATTTTTTTCTCTTATTGAAAAAAAACTTTTATTTTAATTACTGTTTGTCAGTCACAAGCTTGAAACCAACATTAGCTAACTTCCTTTTTAAATTTCTAGTATGTTGACACTACTTTGCATTTCAGTAAGCTCCCCTGAACATCTTGAATTCAGTAACGGGGTGGGGGGCTGGGTTTAAGTTAGTCAGCAGTTAACCCTCCTCACCACAGAAAAACAAAATTTCCCACTGGCATTCATTACACTCTGAAGTTTTTTCTGGCTCCGATCTACACTTCCCATGTTGAGAAGTCTTCCTACTTCTATTCTATCACTGAAAAGTTAATGTTATTTTAAAATGTCCCCTGTCACAGCCTAGATTCTCCCGAGGAGCATATTCCTTTCCATAGAATGGGCATTTTTGCAACTTAATATCTTGCATTTGATTAGCATTGGTGCATATTTAAGTATTGTCTTGCTCATCTTGTTTATTACATATATGTATTAAAAACTAATAAAAGCAAAATAATACAAAAAATGAGCATTTCATTTGGCATCGTCCCTACTACAAAACACTGCAGATGTTTGGCTGCCTGTGATATGTTTTGGAGGATGAAATTTGCAACTGTTATAATTAAGCAATACCATTAAGTCACCCAAGAGTAAATTAGAAGCTAAACTGGTGCCATGTGCTCAGGAACCTGACATTAGGGGCTGAGATCTCTATTCAGTGTATGAAGTCAGCTCCCTTCAAACTGATTTTGAAATAAAAGGTGTTATTTCTATTCCCCACCCCCAAAATACATAAGTATATTAAACATGTCCCTGATATTGATTTGGCATGCCAGTTGTAATCTTAAATTGTATGGAGAAAATGTTTTTGTAAATAGAGCTATTTCTGTTTTGCTACTACTGTTTAAGTTGTAATGGCAAGAGAAATCTGTAGGTCTGGATTATTTCCAGGGATTTGGCTGGATTCCATTGACTCGGTAGTGATTTAAAAAAAGAAGAAAGAAATCAAGAGAAAGAAAGGGGAAAAAGGAGTTCTAGTACATCCTGTTGCAGTTAGAATTAGATAAAGGTAATGCCACTTTCCAGCATTCTCCCTGTGTAATATCACCTGGAAAGAGAAGATCAAATCCCAGCAACCAAAAATACAAATTGTCAGTAATCTGAATAGGACATTGATATAGTACTTGTTGCCAAAGGTAGCTGAAGCAAACTATATAACGCAATATACCCAGAATATTAACAATTAAAAACATGTTAAAAAATAACCTAATGAAATTAAAATATATAATCTTGAACATTGCTATTCAAAGTATGATCTTTGGAACGATATCATGAGCACTATGTGGGAACTTATTGGAAGTGCAGGATTTTAGGCCCCACCCAAATTATACTGAATCAGAATGTACATTTTAACAAGATCCCCAGGTGATTCATTATTATATTTAAGTTTGAGAAGCACTGATCTAGATCCTTTGCTTCCTACCTGCTTTCAGGTACCTGTTGCTGTTAGTTGGCTCCAACTCATGGAGACCTCATGTACAACAGAACAAAATGTTGCCCAATCCTGTGCCATCTTCAAATCACTGGTATGCTCGAGTCCGTTGTTGTAGCCACTGTGTATTTTGAGTGCTTGGTGGCGCAGTGGTTAAGCGCTTGGCTGTTAACCAAAAGTTCGGAAGTTCAAATACACCAGCTGCTCCTTGGAAACCCTATGGGGCAGTTCTACTCTGTCTTATAGGGTCGCTATGAGTCGGAAACGACTCAACAGCAATGGGTTTGGGTTTTATTGGTTTAGGGGGGCTCATCTTACAGCACTGTATCAGATAATCTTTTGTTGTGATCCATAGGGTTTTCACTGGGTAATTTTCAGAAGTGTATCACCAAGCCTTCCTTCCTGGTCTATCTTAGCCTGGAAGCTCCACTGAAACCTGTCCACCATGGGTGACCCTGCTGATATTCAAATACCGGTGGCATAGCTTCCAGCATCATAGCAACATGCAAGCCTCCACTGACAGACAGGTGATGGCCTAAATTCAGAAAGCTTTTAGTCACCCTACAGTGGTGTCTCGGTATCGCCTCCTTTCTCTACTTCCCCATTGTCAATTGCTTCTTTAACTTTGACTATGTAGCTTATCTCCCAAAAGTCACACTCCATTTTGGCAGCTTCCAAGAATTCTTCACAATCACCACTCGTCCAGAGGATTCAATCTCCTCTCTTCTTTTCAGAAGAGCTGCTTTCTCTGAGCTCCTTACAGAAATGTTGACAAGATATTGATACTGTATATTTTCAATTTGGTCTTTAGACTGATCTTTCTGCACCTGAATGGCTGTTAGGATGAATTACTTTTCTCTTCATTCCTGACTTATGTCTCCCCTGACCTCACAATCCACTACAGTTTGGCAGCTCAAGTTTATGAAGTTTTCTATTCTTCTTCCAGTTTTTCTTCTATAGAGACTATTCTTCCTCATTTGTCTGGGTTTAATCAGTTTTGATCTAGTAGTCTTTATGCAAAGGGAAAGTCTTTATAAAGTGACATTTTCCTTTATATATGTAGCCAATCAGTAATGTGTCTTCCTCCAGAATGATTCTAAAGGCCTTCTGCCATGGCCTTCTCAGCCTCCCATTTTTTCACCAACTGAGATGAAATAGCATATCCCATTCTCTGTGATCTTGTCAGAAGGTTTCAAAGGACTTCAATATATGAGGACATAAACCCTTTAATGATCTTTAAGAAAAAAGAAAAAACAAAACACAAAACTGGCTACACGAGTTCCATTGCATTATGTTTATAAAGATATAAAAATATTTAATTATGGCAAAGTTCAAACAATCATTATGGTAACTAGTATATCAACCAAAAGGCCAAGCTCTCTTTTGCAATGAAGGCAGCCTCTGTAGATTCTTCTCCTCCTCCCCTGCAAATAGACTTGCTTGTCAGCTGCCTCCATGATTATGTTCAATACAAGAATTTGCTACATAGGGCTTGCTTTTATTTTTACTTGGCAATTTCAGTATTGCTATAACTTCCACAATCTCAAGATCATGAATCACTTGAGCAAATAACAAACCAACAAGCTCAAATCCAGGGTAAATTTCTACTGTCTTTAGACTCTATTTTCACACAAAGTGAGATGTTCCTTGTCATGGGATATTAATCTGAGAAACAATATCCTGGCCATATCCACCACTTAGTTCCAAATTGCATACTAGTTTAATATGTTAGAATAAACATTCCTTTATTCAGTATTTATTGAGTGCCTACTATATGCAAGGAACAAAAGAACAAAGGAACAATCTTACAGCCAAATGGTTTTTTCTGATTTCTTTCAAGTGCATTCCTCTCCAATCCTATCACAAGGGCCCCCGGCTAATTGAAGGTCTCTATGGCTCCCCTCGATCCTGAACTGTTCACATCAGCTCTGGGAACACTATCAATTCAGGAGAGGCCTTGAACGTTTTTCATCTCTCCATGGAGGCACTCTCCCAAGTATCAAAAAGAGTAGAGCTCTTGACGGCAAATCAAACATAATTTTTGTTAATCTGTTTCTTAGCCATCTCAGTTTAATTTTTGCCCTCCCACCACATAGGCCATTTTTCATACTCCTTCCAACAGTAACGATTTCCCAGCCTCTTGAAACTCTATGCTGAGCACTGTGGGACCTAATCAGGTTTGCTGAGCAGCTCCAGGCTGTGCTCTCAGCACGCTGGGATGGGGAAAGACAGCTCCAACATCAACTGGGGGAAATATGTTTTTCCTACCCTGTTCTGGAGTCTGTAGTTGGCGCTCAACAAGTCTGCTTCTGGTATAGTAGCCAGTCGTACAACCTTATCATATTGAAAATCACTCCTCTCCAGACTCATCCAAAGATGCTGAAAGAGTTCTGATACTAGATAGGGATTCATACAAGGCACTCAAGAGAGCAAATTTCCACAATGAACACTGGCTAAGCATGCCGCTGGCTGAGTAGAGAGATGTACATGAGTGAATAATCTCATTTGGAATGAAAGCCCTAATTGTTTAAGCCACTTGATCCAATTTAGAATGGATGTCCAATTGAGATGGTCTTTATTTTGAAAGGACTCTTCATTGTTTCCCAGTAAATTCTTCTCCTTTGCATTTGGCAAATTTTCTGTTTCTTCTAAGCTTTCCTTCTAAGCTTACCTGGAGCTTCAGGCAACCTCTTTTAGGAGATATCATGAGAGAAAACACAAACAGAATTATAAAGTTTCCACAAATGCTGCCTGGCTCTAAAACTAAAAACAAGTAAGATTCAGCCATTACTATCTATAAAAACAAACTCTATTAATAATGAGATGCTTCTGGTGCATTCTCTATTTTATACTTTGCATATTAGTCTGCTGTTCCCATCAGTCACCCCTCAGGGTTGGCGAGAAGAGCACTGGCGCCCCAGGTAATATTTTTCTGGCAACCCCTCCCCCAAAACAACAAAGCCAGTGCCCCACTGTTCTCTCCTCTCGTTCCTCAGGTTGCCCCATCTCTCTAATTGGTATTCATCCAACACTGAACGGTAGCTATCAGTACTTGATGATTAACAGCCTTGTGAGACCTTGTGCTAGCAGCAAGAGTTGGCTCTTGTCTCCACCATTTAAAAGGGACGCTTGAATGTGAGATTCTTGTTTCAAAGAGGTACAGATGGATGGCATTGTGTTTCCACCACCTGAATGGGTCACAGGAGCAAGGAATGTGTGTTTCAACCAAGTGGAGGGAGGACACCGAAATCCCTCGGCAGTGTCCGTCCCAAAATTGCTATGTACCAGGAACTGTAAAGCGTGATCTGATTCTACATCACTCAAGCATTAATAAATCACTTGATTGTTTAGTGTTGTGATACTACTTTGTATTTCCAAAGGCCTTGTGATCTTCATCCACTTCTCTTCCTACATTCTGATTTCTGTGAAAGTCCATCTCCTTCACCCACAAACAAAAAAACTCATTGCATTGAGTCAACTCATGGTGACCCCATGTGTTACAGAGTAGAACTGCTCCGTAGAGTTTTTTGTTGTGGTATTTTTTTGGGCAGGGGGCGCGAGAGGTGGGAGTAGGGGCTGTAATCTTTACTAACGCAGATCACCAGGTCTTTCTTCAATGGTACCACTGAGTGGGCTCAAACTGCTAACCTTTAGGTTAGGTTAGTAGTCAGGTTCAACCATTTGCACCACACAGGGACTTTTCTCACCCCCACCAACTCCCAGTTCAGAATATCTAACTCCCTACCTTGCACCAATTTCATTGAGCTGTAGAAAAGTGGATAGTCATCTATATTTATATACTTACTAGAAAGTAGCCCAGAGTTACATGTAGAAAACTACTCCTACTTTGAATGACCCTATAGGTCTCCAGTTACAAGAATCTTATCTGTCAGGAGTCTAAGCCCACCATATGGGGCTCTTTGCTTTGCACTGGAGCTGGGCACAGGATTTCAGAAACATGTTGTGGGTCTCATGGAACTCCCAAGCATGGTTGGATTGCACCAGATTTTACAAGGCACGGAGCAAATTGTAGATGCTTTGGATACTGGTGCACATTTTATAAATAATTCTGGCAGAGTTTTAATTCTCTAGGACATCAGAGGTTTGTTATATTCAATTTTTCATTATTTGTTCATTTCCATGTGGCCTTATTTCTGCAAACACAATTTCTTGAAAAATGAAATTAAGTCCAGATTTAGCAAATACAAGAGGATGATTTATAACATTTCTCTCAAAAACTGGTTCTGAGCAAAGGCAAAATGAACTCACTTAAGCTTAGTGAAACATAATTGTAAATTTACACATAAAGGTTGAAGGGAAAATTGATATTTTAAAATTCATCAGTCCCTACAGTTGCTACCCTAGCACCTACTGGGTGACTAGACCTTTATCTTTTGGACAGTTTTATACCACAACTCCCCGGCTCCTCTGGCCAGGGCCAGCACACTTGCCTCAGGAAGCAATGACTAGGTGGCCCCAACAACTTGTTACTCAAGGTAGAGCTATTTCTTTTCAGAGTCCTTCATACTCACCATCCTGCGTTGGTGCTCCAGAGTAAGTCAGGGAAAGAGAAAATGCCTCTACTAGCTAATGTTTAAAAAAAAAATCTTAAACTGTTCACAAGATTATGTTCCCTCTGCCCAAAATTCTCTTTGAATCTCTTTCTTCAACTTTGGTCTCTTTCAAGTTTCTGCTACAGTAATTCAGGTGTGAGTGAATTGGTGGTTAGGAGGGCAGCAAAAGGAGCAGATCCAAGGGACATTTCAAAGAGCAATGCAGTAGGACTTGTTGTTACTGGATATAGCAAATGAAGGAGAGGGGAGAGTCAAGGAGAACTTCCAACGTGTCTTAGTCGTCTAGTGCTGCTATAACAGAAATACCACAAGTGGATGACTTTAACAAACAGAAATTTATTCTCTCACAGTCTGGTAGGCTGCAAGTCCAAATTCAGGGCGTCAGGTCCATGGGAAGGCTTTTTCTCTCTGTCGGCTCTGGGGGAATGTCCTTGTCATCAATCTTCCCCTCGTCTAGGAGCTTCTCAGGTGCAGGGACCCCAGGTCCAAAGGATGTGCTCTGTTCCCAGCATTGCTTTCTTGGTCGTATGAGGTCCCCATGTCTCTCTGATCAATTCTTTCTTTTATATCTCAGAAGAGATTGGCTTGAGACATAATCTAATCTTGTAGATTGAGTCCTCCCTCATTAACATAACTGCCACTAATCCCATCTTATTAACATCATAGAGACAAGATTTACAATGCATAGGAAAATCACATCAGATGACAAAATGGTGGACAATCACCCAGTACTGGGAATCATGGCCTAGCCAAATTGATACACATATTTTGGGGAGACACATTTCAATCCATGACACAATTTTTGCATAAAATTTAGAGAAGAATTTAGAGAAGAACTCTGTTTGGACCTGAAGAGAGGTCTTCAAGAATATTGTGCATCTGAATGATATGAGTCTGATGGAAGGGGACAATGGTATGTAAATCCCAATCGGTTACTCTTGGTTATGATATTTAGAAACCACTTCAGATTTTTGAATAAACAAATGTAATGAACAAAAAATAACTAACTAAATAAAATAAAATGCTCTTTCAACAGATATGGCGATAGCTCACCCCTCACCTCTTTCAGGTCACTCAGTTGCCACCTTCTCAGGGAGGCTTTCCCTGACCACCCTATTTAAAATTGCAGCCCCGTCCCTTCCCCAAACCTCCACTCCCTTTGCTGATTTATTTTCCCCCACCCCCGTCTAGAATGTAGGCTCCAAGAGAAAAGGGATTATTGGCTTTTCTGTTCGCTGCGGTATCCCCAGTTCCTACAACAGCGCCTAGCATGTGAGAGATACTCCGTATTTGTTGAGTGAATGAATGAATACAAATCCATAAATATCATACATATACACACTTTCACAACCACATCATCAGTATAAAGCCCACACTCCCATAT
Organism: Dugong dugon; assembly: GCA_030035585.1. Taxonomy (NCBI): domain Eukaryota; kingdom Metazoa; phylum Chordata; class Mammalia; order Sirenia; family Dugongidae; genus Dugong; species Dugong dugon. The sequence continues at coordinate 61,651,911 of CM057466.1, forward strand.
TCACTTTCCCCTAGACTTTGCCTCATTTGGGCTGAGTCTATATTTGATGTTTCTTTTAACCTTCTTTCATCTGAATAGAAAGGTTTGAAGTGGGAGAAAAATACATTTACCTGAACTCCACACTTGACTGGAAGTAACCAGTCAAGCTTCTTAATTGACTGGTCTATGCCTTTATTGGTTCCCTGGGTGGCACAATAGGTTAAGTGCTTGGCTACTAGCCAAAAGGTTGGCGGTTTGAACCCACCCAGAGGCTCTGTGGAATCAAAGGTCACAGCCTTGAAAATGGAACGGTTCTATTCTGCCCACTTGGGGTCACACGGGGTCCCCGTGAGTTGGAACTGACTAGATGGCAACTAACAACATGCCTTTGTTTCCTCAACAGGCTCCCTCCTCAGCTCCTGCAGTCTAGGTTCTACCCTCACCATGCCACACACCACCACTGAAATTCTTCTCACCCAGTCTCTAAATCTAAATGGGTACTTTTCACTTTTGTCTTTCTTTTTATTCCCAGTCTGCCATATTTTCTGGGGTTGGCTCCTCACTTCTTTTTGAAAGACCTATCCTCTTGGCTTCTGAGGCATCAGTGTCACCTGGTTCCTCTCCCACCTCTCTGGCCACTCTTCAGCCAGCTGTTGGTGTTTGTCTGTTAAATGCTGGGGTGTCCAGGACTTGACCAACCACCTATAACGGATGACTTCCACATGTTTGTCTCCAGCTCAGCTCTTGCTTCTAAAGTTCACACTTTTATTTCTACGTGCTCACTGTCATCTCCACTTGATGAAAATAATTCCCTCCCTCTTTTTTTTTTTTTTATTTCATAGTTTTGGGAACTAAATTTCACAGACATTAAGCCACTTGCCTAGGATCACAGAGCCCAGCTCTCTCTAGTATGCCAACTGCTTATTAACATGTCTCTGTTCTCTTTATCTAGAATATTCTTACTCTATTTCCTCAGCTGTCTAACTCCAAAATGTGCTTCAAACTCAACTCAAGTGTGACGTTCTTTTGGAAGCCTTTATAGACGTACCTTCTCTCCCTACCCACGCAAATAAACTGATACCACACTGAGCAACCCCTCTATTCCCATAACTTTCTGTATATTCCTCCATAAGCTTTGACTTCTTGTTTGTCTTCACCAGAAAACTAACTTATTCATCTGTAGCCCCAGTGCCTGGTGTAGTGCTTAATTAGTTGGTTGAATAAAATTGAGATGACATGGGGCTTTAATTTCACAAAACTATATGAGATAGATAATTAGCTCCATTTTAGAAATGAGGAAAACTGAGGATCTCAGAGATCATGCATAACCCCCATCCTCACAGGGACTTGGGTGAGCCAAGTGGGCTCTGGGTCCTCAGTGGTTGATGCTAAGGCTGGATAACTTGGCTAAAAGAGGCTAAGAGAGGAGTGAGTTTGAATCACAGAGAAGTGAGTTTAAATCTAAGTTTTAAAGAATGCTGGGAGTTAAGAGAGGAATAAGAAAGAAAACTAAGATGCTTGGGGGCAGGTGGACATGAACCAAACATGGAGGGATCTAGATAATTGCCACAAAGCAACAGAGCAGTGCACATGTCCAGGATTTAACTGGCCATTGGGTGGATTGGTCTGATAATGTTGAAGCTAGGACTCAAGCTGAGGTCAATTACTATTCACATTGTTTTTCAAGGAATAAAACCCTTGGTTTCCTTAACCCATCTGCATGGATTGTAAGATGTCACTCTCACCCAAGAGTTTAGCTACTTTCCTGAGTAACTCAACCTTGGAAGACGATTAGGAATCAATGTAGAATGTTTAGTGAAATGATTTACCTCCATTTCTACATTAGCAGCAAAAGGCAGGGGAGGCAGAAGAGAATAAGTGGTATATCACTTCAAATACTATGGCTAATAGAGTACACCTTGTGTTCTCTAGAGCTTAACAGGGATACACCCTGCTGCTTGACCCAAGCCATGGTCTTTACAACTGCCTCATATACATGCGAAAGCTGGACAATGAAAAGGGAAGACAGAAGAAGAATTGATGCATTTGAATTGTAGTGTTGGGGAAGAATATTAAATATACCATGGACTGCCAGGAGATCTTAGAAAATTCTTAGCAGAAATACAGCCAGAATGCTCCTTAGAACTGAGGATGGCAAGACTCACTTTGGACATGTCATCAGGAAAGACTAATCACTAGAAAAGGACATCATGTTTGGTAAAGTAGAGGATCAGCAAAAATGAGGAAAACCCTCAATGAGATGGACTGACACAATAACCTTAACAACAGGCTCAAACATATCAAAGATCATGAAGATGGCCTAGGACTGGGCAATATTTTGTTCTGTTGTACATAAGGTCACCATGAGTCAGAGCCACCACGACAGCAATTAACAACAACATACCCTAATGCCTAGTCTTGCCAGGGACAGCTTCCTAGTACTTGGAAGGGCAGCTGAAGAGCTAGTTATTCAAGTCATACCCATTGTTCTTACCAATCCCTATAGGAAGGCCCCACTGCAGTGGGCAGAAAGCTGCCTTCCAGGAAGGGCGAGCTATGCAGAGAAAACAATTCTGTGTCTCCTGGGGGACGGTAAAAATCATTAGAGGAGGAAACATGATACAGTGACAATATTTTGGACTACTAATAATGTAATTTGGAGAACTTGTTTATGATTTCTGTTTTGGAAGAACTATTTAAAAATCTTTCCTTGGACAAGGCAGACCAAATACTGTCAGCTAGACTGATTAATTTTACATCTGTTCTAACACAAATAGCCAACAGGCATATTATTTCCAGATTCCTAAAGGTGGGTGAATAGCAGTGGAATTAATTCTTGAGTCCATATGAGAATAGAGTATATTCTCATATGGACTCAAGAATTAATTCCACTGCTATTCCCCTATTTATCCCATCATGTGTTTTTTTGACAACGCTCAAGCAGAGCTGTTATTCACAGACCCTGATATCTACCTAAGGCAACCCGAGTCTCTTGAAAATTGAAACTAAAAGGTTTTGGAGTCTCTATGACATGAACACTACAAAAACTGTGAAATTCACCTAAACTGTGACCCTGGATTTGGTTTGGCTAAGCTCCTGAATAACAGAATTATTCCAATTTTAATTTTGTTTTTTCTCAAGGGGCTTATCCTGAGCCTAGATTCTCCATCCGAGTCTAACCCAACCAGCTGGAGAGGGTATATATATATACATATATATATATATATATATATATATATATATACACTAAATTTTACTAGTTACTTTAGCATTTAATTGAATACTATACAAATAGAAGAATACCATTGAAATATTGCCCTTTAGAGAATATAAAGATAAATTAATTACAGTCCTTGCCCCCAAGAAGTTTATAATCTAGTAGTAAATAAATAAGAAAGGCAGTAGGCTGTGATAACTTCTATAAGAAAGCATCAAACAAATTATAAAGTGGATTCAAAAGACGAAGATGGGCTGAGAGTGAGGCAACAGAGGTTGCTGCATTCGAGAAGAGCTTTGAAAGATATTAATAGGAAGATATTATGACGAGAGGAGTAGAAAGCTCTGGAGGACATTCCAGAGGGCAGGGAAGCACCAGTCACTCTCCCCATTGCTCACGGTCCTGTATATCAATCTATAAGACCAAAACCAAATTGAATATTAAAAATCTTGCATAGATTTTTCTTTTGTTTTGTCTTGTCTTTGTTGTAGTCATCATCGCTGTTGATCATCAATCAGTAAGTAAATGTTCAATATTATCTAGGTGAAGGGGGTGATTCAGTAGTAGACCTTCCACACAGGAGACCTGGGTTTGATCCGGACCAATACACCTCAAGTGTAGCCACCGCTTGTCTGTCACTGGAGGCTTATGTGTTGCTATGATGCTGAACAGGTTTCAGCAAAGGCTCCAGACTAAGATGGACTAGGAATAAAAGCCTGGAGACCTACTTCTGAAAATTAAACCATACAAACCCTATGTGTCACATGAGGTTGCTATCAGTTGGGGGGTCGACTCAAGGACAGCTAACAAGAACAGCAACATCTAAGCATAATAATCAAAAGAATTTGAATAAGTCACACTAGTTTAATGGCTAATGTGAATAAACTGGGTCTTCTATTCATGATTCAATTTGTTATTTACCAACTGACCCCAAAGTTGTGGTCCAGTCCACGAATAGATAAAGTGTAAGGAAAACTCAGGAGTCCCTGGGTGGTGCACAGAGTTAAGCGCTCTGCTCCTAACCAAAAGATTGGAGGCTCAAACCCACCCAAAAGTGTCTTGGATGAAAGGGCTGGCAATCCACTTCCAAAAACATCAGGCACTGAAAACTCATGGAGCACCCTTCTACTCTAACACACATGGGGTCGCCATGAGTCTGAGTCAACTCAACAGCAATTGGTTGAAGGAGAATTCACAAGTCAGAACTTGCTCCTCAGTCCATGCAAACATGCTCTTAGGTAAGGCCACTGCCTCAACTTTACCAACAGCTTATCCAGCAAATACTTCCCTGAAAAACATTTGGAGTGACTATTTGTAAGGTTTTGTCATCCAGTGGTTCATGTTTCTCCAACCACTGATATACGTTTCCTTCAGAAATGTTACAGAGAAAAAAAGCAAGCATACCATAATCTACATGACAATAATCCAATAGAACTAACTGCAACCAAGGCAAGGAGCTTCATCTAGTACAAGAGATACAAGGGCTTTATACTCAGACTTGGACATTTTCAAGTGACCACCTTCTTTATCTCTTTCGGTTGCCCTGCCTGTAAAATGGGGCTAGTTCCACTCACCTAAATAACTCACAGGCATGATGGGAAGATTAACTATTCAGGGTTAACTGAGTGCTTTCAATATGAAAAGCACAGTGTATGTCACAGAGGGCCATTACTTCAGGGGAGACAAGAAACAGCAGGCACAAATGAACTTTTAAGAAACAAAAGCCCTATTCTCATGTAAATACTCGCAATAATAAAGGCTATGGAAAGAAAGCCACAGGAAATATAAAATATAAACAATATTTTCCATAAGGAGTCAGCAGATTTTATCAAGTTAATACATTAGGACAATAGAGTATATAAAATCAAACTCATGCAGAACCAGACCAGAGAATATAATGTGTGGCTGCTGGGATTATCTGGTGGGGAAGATCTCATTGATTTTTGTAGAGCATTGGATCTGGGAGATTTTAAAATTAGGCAAGGATGATGACCCAGTTTGTGTGGAAAAAGCTTAGAGGATCCCAAGGAGGAGCACAGCCCAAGAAGAAGTCTCTGGAGGTACAGTTATTTTTAACCTTTCAGACCTGCCTGGCATAAAGAGAATTCTGAAAACTGAACGCAAGAAGGAGACATTTAAAGAACTTCAGTACCCATTTTCATTGTCATGACTCTAGCATAGGATTTAAAAGGTCAAAGTTTATTTATAATTAAATAGGAATTTAAGAAAAATAAAATTAAGCTCACTTTCTAATTTTTACCTGTCTATGAGGGAACAAAGTTCAGTGAATTTGCTCTTGGACATTGATTTGACTAAGAAATTCTTGTACAAAACAAAGACCATAAGGGATAAATACAAAACATATTTTAAACACAAAATGTATTAGAGATAGGTGTGCCAAATTTTAAAATCAGTGGAAAAATTACAGGAGCAGTTAGCGTGTAGCAGTTAGCTATTGTCAAAATAATGCTGCATAACAAACAATCACAAAAACCAGTGGAATGTAACAATAAGCACTTATTCTTATGGGTCTATGAATCAGTTAGGTTGGTTCTGCTTACATGTGAGGTTGGATCTGCTTGTTGTGTCTCTTATCCTCCTAGTACCACTGCGCTAGCCAGGGCATGTTCTCCTCATGGGTCTAGGGGCAAAACTAGAACTTCCACTCCATTCTGTTAGCCAAAGCAATAACATGGCCAAGCCCAAAGTCAAAGGGGAGGGAAGTACACTCCATCCATGATGAGGATTCAGCAAGGGTGTGAATGCTGAAAAGGGTGAAGAACTGAGCCCAAGAATTCAGTCAGCCACATTTTGTTTCAAAGTTGTGTTGTTGTTGTTAGCTGCTGTCAAGTCAGCCCCCAAACTCATGGCAAGTCCACGTAAAATAGAACAAAATGGCTGCCCAGTTCTGTACTATCTCCATGACCAGTTGAAGATCAGACCATTGTGAGCCATAGGGTTTTCATTTTCTGATTTTTGGAAGTAGGTGGCCAAGCCTTTCTTCCTAGTCCATCTTAGTCTGGAAGCTCCACTGAAAAACCTGTTCAGCATCAGAAACACACAAACCACCACTGACAGAGGGATAGGTGGTCGCTGCACACTGGCAGGAAATTGAACCCAGGTCTCCTGCATGGAAAGTGAGAATTTTACCACTGAACCACCGATGCTTACACATCAGAAAAACACTTCAGAGACAGAGATTAAGATGGACCTGAGATACAGAAACACAAACTTTTAACAAAATATTTGTTAGAATGATATTTTCAGTTTTCTTTCCAATTAAATGCACATTTTCACTTGTGCATATGACAATTCTAATGCCTGATATTCACCTATTCTAACTCATTAAAAAAGAAAACTTAAGGCATTTTTCATTTTAAAACTAAAAGAATTTCATAATGGCTCTAAAATAATATGGAGATCTTAGCGTCTCTGAGAAGCATTTGCCACATACTGAGTGATTTTGATAGTATTATTTCTGCATGTCGCAACTAAAATCTTAAAAAGAGCTGTACCACGTTAATGCCTCCAACCATATAGGTGCATTACTCCTCCATGAATTTGGAGAGAGTTTCAAACTAGATGAGGAGTGGAGGAAACAGCCTCAGGATTTCCATACCATCTTCACCAACACAATAAAAGTCATAAGAGGCTCTCAGAAAAGTTCACTACTGAACACAATTTTGAGTTCATTTTCCCAAAGAATATTATCCATCTGCAATACCAACTATCCTGGTGCGAGTTCTCATCTTTTAGCATCATAGTATTAAAAATAGCTTCCTAAAATATAACTTTAACTGATCAGATACAAATACTGATAGTGCTCTGTGTTGGAAAACAAAAATGCGGAGGCGGGGCCAAGATGGTGGAGTAGTCAGACACTTCTGGTGGACCCTCTTACAACAAAGACCTGAAAAAAAAGTGACTCGATTATATATGGCAATCTGGGAGCCCTGAACATCAAAGGCAGAGTTGAGGAACCGGACTGAGTGACAGGGGGAGGAAAAGAGGGTTCAGAAGCAGCAAGGAGTTACCACACCTGACCTGGCGAGAGCCTGAGCCCATCAGGCCTGAGCAGCTCGTCGTTGAGCAGTGAGGCAGGCAAGCAGCAGTGCTCAGGAGGCGTGTTTTCCACGACAGGAGAGAGCCAGCACCAGAAAGTCTACACGGCCACCCAGAACCAGTGAGAAGCAGCCCTCATTGGCGAAAGATAACTACTTGCATAGGGCTTACCACGCAGATCAAAAACACACCCCTTAGGGAAAAACTTCTTTCCCATTTAACTCCCTGCTCCCTGCTCTGCATGGAGTCCCAGACTGGCTTCAGCAATTGCCAAGTCCCCTGAGCTGGAAGGAGGATTCATCATATGTCCAGAGACATTCTCCCTGCCTCAGAGAGTGAACAAATTAACAAACAGGGGAAAAAATAAACTGCCGGCTCCCTTAAGCCAGGAACTCAGGGTAGGCACAGCTCCTTTGCCTAGGCACAGGCATAAGGGATCCACAGACTTTGAGTGCCTTTCACCCTACATAGACTTGTGTCGGCCCATCTCAACACAGTAGGCCCTCATTACTGCAGTACAACAGGGTGTATACAGGAATTCTAACTTCAACTGTTTCAGCTGTGAAGTGGCAGGTTCTTGACATTTGACACTGCTCTGCCCATTAAGCAGGGTCTTCACCTACCCACATCAGGGGCCTGAGGACTGGTGGCTCCACCCATGCCACCTAGCCACCTGCAATAGGGGCCCATGAATAAGAGGTGCCCCCAAGTCCTTACAGCCAACAGCATTAGGTGCTGATAGTCTGGCTGCAAAACCCACCCACCTACACACTCTAGGGAACAAAGACATGCCTTCCTCCTGGACACTCGGGGGTGGCTGTTAGCCCCCTGCCTTCCTCAGAGGGTGTCCCCCTGTTGCAGCTAGACTCCTGTGCCTACACCAATCACCCATGCCTGTCTAGGACTGTAAGTGAGAGTCTATACCACACACTTGGTGGCTGTCTACCTGGGCACAAGAGCTGAATCAATACAGGAGGACTGGGAGGACTCCTGAGCTCACATACCTAGTAACAGACCTAACCACCTGGTGACAGGACATTAGAGCTTCAAAGGTGCCAATAATCAAACTAACTCATATAAACAGCCTATTTGGGCATATCAAAACAAAACAAGAAGCTAGGACACAGTAAGCAAACATAAAATAAATATAATAACTTATTGATGGCTCGGAGACAACAGTCAATATCAAATTACATAAAGAGGCAATCCATCATGACTTCAGCAAGCTTCCAAAATAAAGAATTCAGAAATTTTCCAGAGGAGGAAAATTTCTTCGAATTACCAGTGGCAGAATAAAAAATATTAATATACAGAACTCTTCAAGAAATTAGGAAGGAAATTAAGCAAAACACAGAACACGCAATAGAGAAATTAAAAATATTAGAGAAGAGCATAATGACAAATTTAACAGGCTGTAAGAATCCATAGAGAGAAGGTAATCAGTAATCCAGAAGATTAACAATCAAATGTCAGAATTAGACAACTCAATAGAAAGTCATAGGAGCCGAATTGAGGCAATGGAAGTCAGAACTAGTGAGATGGAAGATAAAGCACTTAACACCAATTTATTTGAGAAAAAATCAGATAAAAGGATTTTGAAAAATGAAGAAACCCTAAGAATTATGTGGGACTCTATCAAGAGGAATAACCTACGAGTGATTGGAGTACCAGAACTGGGGGATAGCAGAAAATACAGAGAGAATTGCTCAAGGTTTGTTGGCAGAAAACTTCCCTGATATCATGAAAGATGACAAGATATCTATCCGAGATACTCATCAAACCCCACATGAGGTAGATACCAAAAGTAAGTCACCAAGACATATTATAATCAAACTTGCCAAAACCAAAGAGAGAATATTAAGAGCGGCTAAGGATAAAAGAAAAGTCATCTATAAAGGAGAGTCAATAAGAATAAGCTCAGACTACTCAGCAGAAACCATGCAGGCAAGAAGGCAATGGGATGACATATATAAAGCCTTAAAGGAGAAAAACTGCCAACCAAGAATTACATATCCACCAAACTGTCTCTCAAATATGATGGCAAAATTAGGGCATTTAGAGATAAACAGAAGTTTAGGGAAGTTACAAAAACCAAACCAAAGTTACAAGAAATACTAAAGGGAGTCCTCTGGTTAGAAAATCAGTAACAACAGATGACAACCCAAGACTAGAACACAGGACAGAACAACCAGATAGCAACCCAGTTAGGGAAGTCACAAAAGTAAGTCAAAGCTAAAACACTGAAAATAGGGACATAGATGTCAATATGTCAAAGATGACAACATTAAAATAAAAAAGAGGGACTTAAAAAAATGTAGACATAGATTTTTCATATGGAGAGGAAGTCAAGGCAATATAAAGAAATAAAAGACTGGTATAAACTTAGAAAAATAGGGGGAAATATTAAGGTAACAACAAAGGAAACTAACAATCCTACAAGTCAAAATAAAAAACTAGAAAAATAAGAAGACTCAGCAAACAGAAAATTGACAATAATGAAAAAGATGAAAGGAAAAAGAAAATACATAGAGAAAAATGACTCAGCACAGAAAATTAAGTGGAACAAAGAACTACACACAAAAAAAGACATCAAAATGACAGAACTAAATTCATACTTATCAGTAATTACACTGAATGTAAATGGACTAAATGCACCAATAAAGAGACAGAGAGTGGCAGACTGGATAAAAAAACATGATCCATCTATATGCTGCCTACAAGAGACACACCTTAGATTTAAAGACACAAACAAAAACTCAAAGGATGGAAAAAATATATCAAGCAAACAACATCTAAAAAAGAGCAGGAGTGGCAATATTAATCTCCAACAAAATAGACTTTAAAGTAAAATCCACCACAAAGGATAAGGAAGGACACTATATAATGATTAAAGGGTCAATACACCAGGAGGATATAACTATAATAAATATTTATGCACCCAAAGACAAGGCTCCAAAATACATAAAACAAACTCTAACAGCATTTAAAAGAGAGACAGCTCCACAATAGTAGTAGTAGTGAAGGACAGAAAATCCAGAAAAAAGCTCAACAAAGATACGGAAGAGCTAAATGCTACAATTAACCAACTTGATCTCACAGACACTCCACCCAACAGCAGCCGAGTATACGTTCTTTTCCAACGCACAGGGAACATTCTCCAGAATAGACTACATATTAGGCCATAAAGCAAGCCTTAACAAACTCCAAAGCATCAAAATATTACAAAGCATCTTTTCTGACCATAAACCCATAAAAGTAGAAATCAACAACACAAAAAGCAAGGAAAAAAATCAGACACATGGAAACGGAACAACACCTTGTTCAAAAACTACTGGGCTAATAGAAGAAAGTAAGGATGGAATAAAGAAATTCATAGAATCAAACAAGAATGAAAATACATCCTACCAGAACCTTTGGGACACAGCAAAAGCAGTGAAGGATGGAATAAAGAAATTCATAGAATCAAACAAGAATGAAAATACATCCTACCAGAACCTTTGGGACACAGCAAAAGCAGTGCTCAGAAGTCAGTTTATAGCAAAAAATGCACATATCCAAAAAGAAGAAAGGGCCATAATCAAAAGATTAACCCTACAATGGGAACAAGTAGAAAGAGAGCAGCAAAAGAAGCCCTTGGGCACAAGAAGAAAGGAAATAATAAGAATTAGAGCAGAATTAATGAAATAGAGAATAAAAAAACAATTGAAAGAGCTAACAAGACCAAAAGCTGGTTCTTTGAGAAGATCAAAAAGATTGATAAACCCTTGGCCAAACTGACAAAAGAAAAACAGGAGAGGAAGCAGATAACCTGTATAAGAAACGAGATGGGTGATATCACAACAGACCCAACTAAAATTAAAAGAATCGTAACAGAATATGATGATAAATTATATTCTAACAAATTTGAAAACCTAGAGGAACTGGACAAATTTCTAGAAACTCACTACCTACCTAAATTAACACAAACAGAGGCAGAACAACTAAATAAGCCCATAACAAAAGAAGAGAATGAAAAGGTAATTAAAAAACTCCCAGCAATAAAAAGCCCTGGCCCGGATGGCTTCACTGGAGAATTCTACCAAACTTTCAGAGAAGAGTTAACACCACTTCTACTAAAGGTATTTCAGAGCATAGAAAAGGATGGAATACTCCCAAACTCATTCTATGAAGCCAGCATAACCCTGATACCAAAACGAGGTAAAGACACCACAAAAAAAGAAAATTGCAGAACAGTATCCCTTATGAACATTGACACAAAAATCCTCCACAAAACTCTAGCCAATAGAATTCAGCAACATATCAAAAATTAATTCACCATAAGCAAGTGGGATTTATACCAGGTATGTAGGGATGATTCAACATTAGGAAAACAATCAATGTAATCCATCACATAAATAAAACAAAAGACAAGAACCACATAATCTTATCAATCGATCCAGAAAAGGCATTTGACAAAGTCCAACACCCATTCATGATAAAAACTCTCAACAAAATAGGAATAGAAGGGAAATTCCTCAATATAATTAAGGGCATTTATACAAAGCCAACAGGAAACATCATCTCAAATGCAGAGGCTTTGAAAGCATTCTCCTTGAGAATAGGAACCAGATAAGGATGCCCTTTATCACCACATTTATTCAACATTGTGCTGAAGGTCCTAGCCAGAGCAATTAGGCTAGAAAAAGAAATAAAGGGCATCCAGATTGGGAGGGAAGGAGTCAAAGTATCTCTATTTGCAGATGATACGATTTTATACACAGAAAATCCCAAAGAACCACAAGAAAGTGCTGGAACTAGTAGAAGATTTCAGCAAAGTTTCAGGATACAAGATAAACATACAAAAATCAGTTGGATTCCTTTACACCAACAAAGAGAACCTCGAAGAAATCACCAAATCAATACCATTTACAATAGCCCCCAAGAAGATAAAATACTTAGGAATAAATCTAACCAGAGACGTAAAAGACTTATACAATGAAAACTACAAGACACTACTGCAAGAAAACAAAAGAGACCTGCATAAGTGGAAAAACATACCTTGCTCGTGGATAGAAAGACTCAACATTGTGAAAATGTCAATTCTACCCAAAGCGATCTACAGATTCAACGCAATCCCAGTCCAAATTCCAACGGCATTTTTTTAATGAGATGAGAAACAAATCACCAACTTTATATGGAAAGGGAAGAGGCCCCAGATAAGCATTACTAAAGAAGAACAAAGTGGGAGCCCGCACACTACCTGATTTTAGAACCTATTATACCACCACGGTAGTCAAAACAGCCTGCTACTGGTACAACAACAGATAACATAGACCAATGGAACAGAATTGAGAATCCAGATGTAAATTTATCCACCTATGAGCAGCTGATATTTGAAAAAGGCCCAGAATCTGTTAATTAGGGAAAAGAGAGTCTCTTTAACAAATGGTGCTGGCAGAACTAGTTCTCCATCTGCAAAAAAAATGAAACAAGACCCATACCTCACACCATGCACAAAAACTAAGTCAAAATGGATCAAAAACCGAAATACAAAATCTAAAACTATAAAGATCATGGAAATAAAAACAGAGACAACACTAGGAGCCCTAATACATGGCATAAACAGAACACAAACCATAAGTAACAATGCACAAACATCAGAAGAGAAACTAGATAACTGGGAGCTCCTAGAAATCAAACACTTATGCTCCTCAAAAGACTTCACCAAAAGACTAAAAAGACAACCTACAGACTGGGAAAAAAATTTTGGCAACAATAAATCCGATCAGCATCTAATCTCTAAAATCTACAAGATACTGCAAAACCTAAACAACAAAAAGACAAATAACCCAATTAAAAAATGGGCAAAGGATATGAACAGGCACTTCGTCAAAGAAGATAGATATTCAGGCAGGTAATAGACACATGAAGAAATGCTCACAATCTTTAGCCATTAGAGAAATGACAATGAGATATCATCTCACCCCAACAAGGCTAGCATTAATCCAAAAAACACAAAATAATAAATGCTGGAGAGGTTGTGGAGAGACTGGAACACTTATACACTGTTGGTGGGAATGTAAAATGGTACAACCACTTTGGAAATCGATTTGGCGCTTCTTCAAAAAGCTAGAAATAGAAGTACCATAGGATCCAGTTATACTGCTCCTTGGAATATATCCTAGAGAAATAAGAGCCATCACATGAATAGATACATGCACATCCATGTTCATTGCAGCACTGTTCACAGTAGCAAACAGATGGAAACAACCTAGGTGCCCATCAACGGACAAATGGATAAACAAATTATGGTATATCCACACAGTGGAATACTACGCAACGATAAAGAACAACAATGAAGCCATGAAACATAACATGGAGGAATCTGGAGGGCATTATGCTGAGTGAATTTAGTCAGTCGCAGAAGGACAAATATTGTATCAGACCACTGTTATAAAAACTCCAGAAAAGGTTTAAACACAGAAGAAAACATTCTTTGATGGTTATGAGGGTGGGGAGGGAGGGGGAGGGTTATTTACTAACTAGATAGTAGATAAGAATTATCTTAGGTGAAGGGAAGGACAGCACACACTAGGGGAAGTCAGCACAACTGGACTAAACCAAAGCTAAGAAGTTTCCTGAATACATTCAAACACTTTGAGGGACAGAGTAGCAGGGGTAGGGGTCTGGGGACCATGCTTTCAGGGGACATCTACGTCAACTGGCATAACAAAGCTTACTAAGAAAATGATCTGCATTCTACTTTGGTGAGTGGCCTCTGGGGTCTTAAAAGCTTGCAAGCGGCCATCTAAGATGCATCAATTGATCCCAACCACCTGGAGTAAAGGAGAATGAAGAACACCAAAGACACAAGGAAAGTATTAGCCCAAAAGACAGACAGGGCCACATAAACCAGAGAATTTATCAGCCTGAGACCAGAACTAGATGACGCCCAGCTACCACCAGTGACCACCCTGACTGGGAACACAACAGAGAGTCCCTGATAGAGCAGGAGAAACGTGGGTTGCAGAACTCAAATTCTAGTAAAAAGACAAGACTTAATGGTCTGACTGAGACTGGAGGAACCCCGGAAAGCATGGCCCCTGGTTTCTCTATCAGGCCAGAACTAAAACAATTTCTGAGGCTAACTCTTCAGACAGGGATTAGACTGGACTGTGGGACATAAAGTGATACTCATGAGGAGTGTGCCTCTTACCTCAAGTAGATACAAGAGACTAAATGGGCAGCTGCTGTCCAGAGATGAGACGGGAAGGCAGAGAGAGTTAGGAGCTGGGTGAATGGACATGGGGAATCAGGAGTGGAAAGGATGAGTGTGCTGTCACAGTATGGGGAGAGAAATTAGAGTCACATAACAATGTCTGTATAAATTTTTTTATGGGAAAATTTTTTTTTTAAAAACGCCATCTACTACTTTCCAAAGAAAGAAAAAATACTTCTGTACACTGTTGGCTGGGAGTAAATATGTACAAAGTCTTGGGAGGTGATCTGGCAATGTGTATCACTAGGCTGATAGGTGAAAATATCGTATCCTTTGACTCAGTAATTGCGTTTCTAGAAATTTATCAAAAATAGATTAAGTAGAAAAAGTATGTTTAAAGATGTTTATTGTTGCATTGTTTAGAATAAAAATGTGAAATCTACCTGCATTCTCATCAATGAGGAATTTGTTAAATAAGTAATGGTAGTTCTATACCATGGAATATTAGGCAGCTATGAAAAAAGGTAAAATTATCTATCTGATCATGCTAAAATACTCACGATATATTATTTACTGAAAAGTAGGAAATTAGAGACCAGAATAATAGGCACATTTATGTATATATTCACATATACATATAAATTCCACATGTATGTATGTATGGAAAGCAATATACCAAATTGTTAACAATAATGATCTCAATAAAGCTCCACCAAAACCCAACATGTGCAAAAACCAAAATATTCGATAGCATAAAATGTATTATTATAAATTTAATGAAAGTTCAGAGGAGCCTGCACATCTAGCCATGGAAGTTCAGAGAAGCCTGCACATCTAGCCACCAGTAGTTTTGGGTCAGAGTGCTAGATTCAAATGTGGTTTGGTTGTGTTCTGATTTGTCTACTAGTGGTGGTGTCTACTTTGGTTTAAATACCAGTAGGGACAACTCTGGGCTCTGTAGCTGGCTGGAACCTCAAAGGCACTGTCAACACTCCAAGTTATTTCCTGGTTAACCGGTATCCATTTTACAGCCAGGGAGATAAGTCTAAGAGATTAGTGGGATACAGCAACACATCCTTAGCCTCCCATTTTTGAAGATGGGGTTATCTGCCACTTCCCTGGACAGGCCTCCACTCCAAAGAATTTCCATGGCCCCCTCCTCCCAGGATAAGAAACTTAGCCTGCCCGGTATAAGAATGGGGCCTGAGTGAGGGCAAAAGTCAATGCCCACCATATTATCTGATTACACTGATCACGGGATGCCTTGTTGCAGGGTTTACTATACTTCTAAATCATAGGTCCCTAAGCAGATAGCTGTCATGCTTTTTCTACATCTTTCTTTTCCATCTTCCCCCAGAAAGAATCTACCCCACATACACACACTGGCCCTTCAAGAGCCAGTTTAAATGCAGTCTCCTATGTGAAGCCATTGAAATTCCCCTCCTCAACTCTGAGAAAATATTTCACTCTTTTTTTTTATCTCCCCACTATTTTAGTGTTTCTACCATTGCAGTGAGAACACACCATCCTACCCTATAATTTTTTGTGTACATTTCCACCTTCCCAAAACCTGGTAAGAGCCTTCAATAACTCTCTCACTATCATCCTCAAGTCTCTTGCACTTTTATGGTTGCACTGCACTCACCCAGCAAAATCTCAACACTGGATCAAGCCAACCATCTGCCATTTCCACTCCTACACAGACTGCTGGAGAATAAATAACAATGCAGACTGTGGTCATTACCCACTCCATGGTCTCCAGCAGTAACTAGACCCTAAGCGCTGCCCAGGACAGCTCTTCTCTCATTGCCTAAAGGTAGCAGCTGCTCCCAACTATCCCACTAGTCAAGCTCTCTGCCCCCACCAGACTCCTCTCCACCCTCAGTACTTAATTTGGATTACTCTTGAAGAGAGAAACAGACCACTCATCAGGAACCGTCTCAATTCCTTCTCCCCCTTTCCACCTCCCCACTTGTTACTTTATGTATGTAACTACTCTACAATGGATGCTGTTGGTGCCCCAACCAGATCCACTTTGCTGGCAGGTGCTTCCATCCCCAAGCAGCCATGAGTGCTGATTGCTTAAAATTCACAGCTACCCCTTTCACTGGAGAACTGCCCTCAGCCCAACAGGACCCACTTAGCCTGGAAGCCTATGTCCCACCTCCTGATGAGCAGGTCTCAGCCAATGAGTGACTGGCACAGGGTGAAAAGGCCAGTCCTCTGTCTCTAGGTAGGAATAAACTTTGGTGTAGTTTGGGATCCAGTACTTTATTCCATGATCAGACTGTTGTTAGTTTCCAGTCAAGATCACATTTCTGCTAAGCTTTCTTCCCTGCTGGATCCTATTTCCCTCATTGTCCTTCTCCTGAGAGCACTGCCCCCCAAATCCCTTGAACAAGCATCTCTGTCCCGGGCTCTGCTTCTGGGGAAGCCAACCTAAGACATACGCCGATCCTTACTTCCTTTCCTCTGTCAGTGTGGAAGAAACGTCGCTTCTCTTGTCCGAGGCCAAGGTGCTCTGATCCTGCCCTCACCCACCTGCCTCATCAGAGACCTTGTTCTGTCATCTATCCCCTCCTGAATCTTCAACTTTGTTCTTTCTTGTCATCTTTCCCATGTGAATATATTCAAGACCATTCTTTCTTAAAACAAAACAAAACTAAGCTAAAAACTCCATCAATCCTTTATCTCCCTCCTACCTTCTCTTTCTGGCCTTCATCAAAAAAAAAAAAAAGTTACTGTCGAATTGATGCCAACGCATGGCGACCCCATGTGGGTCAGAGTAGAACTGTGCTTCATAAGGTTTTCAATGGCTGATCTTTCAGAAGTAGATCACCAGGCCTTTCTTCTGAGGTGCCTCTGGGTGGACTTGAACTGCCAACTTTTCAGTTACCAACAGAGCAGGTAACCATTTGTCCTACTTTTGGTAAAGATTTTAGGAGAAAGGTGCATTCAGTTTTTGACATGTTAAATCTGAGATGTCTATCATATAGAATCTAAAATGTCTAATAGGCAAAATAATCAGGGTCTCAACTGATGAAGTGCTGGTAAATATTTAATCACTGACTCTGGGGGGTATATGTATATTTGTTTCATAAATTTTACTGATATAAATGATGTGTGGTATCCAATTAAGAAAATAATATACAGTACTCTTTATTGTAAATTCCATACCACCAATCAATTCTCACAGAATGCTTTCATTGATTCTTGCCAAGCTATGGTTGCAAACGACAAATGACTATAGTTCTGACGTCATGAATGTTGCTTGATATAAATTATGAGTACGTTAAAGAGTAAAAGAAAGTGAAACAACGAAGACATGGGTCAGAATTTCACTTGTTAATCAATGACATAACTTTTTTGCTGAACCAGATATTTTTTGATTAGAAAAATACTTCCCCAATTTTTTGTTATTCAGAACGTAACAGCTATAGACACCACACACTACTGAATCTAATCTACATTAACATTTGCCCAATTACTTTCTTGAAAGTTTAGACAATCAACAAAATAAATTAAACCCTGGTTTGTAGTTTTGCCAGTTTCTTTGGTGTAAATACTCCCATTGTGGCAGATTTCAGGCTACCAACATGGTATCACTGAATACGTAGAGTTCGAAAATATGTGCAGGAGTGCAATCATTGTATAGTATTTCCACCATCCATACACAATAGACATAAATAATCTCGAGCATAAATAATAGAAAAATGTAGCAGACTAGGAAGTGATGAGTTTTAGATATTTATTGCCTTTTTTTAATATAGTTTATTCAATTATAAGTTTATACAGTTTTAATAATGGCTGAGTTTAACAACTGGCTTACCAAATTCCTGAAAATTTGCCAATTGGCTCTCATGTGCTGGTATGAGCTGGCTCTTGCTCACTCACCACTGGTTTGAAATGGAGAGTCTGGGCTGGAATATAAAGTGTATATAGATAGTAGCCAAAACCAGAGACATGGATGAGAGTTCCCCAGGGATAATATATTTAGTAGGAAGGGAAGAGAAGGTAGCTGAGGATGAAACCCTGAAGGATAGCAACATTTAAAGGGCAGCCAAAAGTGAGCATGGGGAGAAGATGAGAAACAGCAGATAGACAGGTATGAATGGAGTCAGGAGAGAGGGGCTGTCAGGGAGCCGGAGAAGAGTGATTCGAGAAAGAGAGAGTTGGTTGACAGTAAGAAATGATACCAAGAGGTGATGACAAGAATGATCCATTCATTTGTGGAATCATTTCTTCATTCAACACTTACTGAGAATTCACTTTTGCTAAGCACTCTGTGGAGTACTTAGAAATCAAGTGTATTAAAATGGGACCTTTCTGGTGCTGTGGTTAAGAGCTCAGCTAATAACTAAAAGGTTAGCAGTTCAAATCCACCAGCCAGAACTTGAAGACTCTGTGGGGGCAGTTCAGCTCTGTCCTGTGGGGTCGTTATGAGTATGAATCAATTTGATGGCAACCAGTTTGGTTTTTTGGTTTCAGCCTTACCAGGCAGAGGCCCAAAATAGTGCACACACTCCAAAATGAGGCACTAGCCCCTCTAAGCTGAATGGCTAAGGAGGTGGCTAAGACTTTTATTCCAACACCCACCTCAAAGACATAAAAGAAGTAAAGCTAAAGTGATGTGTAAATAGGAATTTCTTGAAAGAGTTTTTAAAAAATTTTTTTATTGTACTTTAGGTGAAGGTTTACAGAACAAATAGTTTTTCACTAAACAGTCAGTACACATTGTTTTATGACATTGGTTAACAATCCCATGACATGTCAACTCTCTCCCTTCTCAACCTTTTTTTTGTTTTTTGGTGAATATACACATAGCCAAAGATACACCATTTCAAAAATTTCTACATGCACAATTCAGTGACATCGATTACATTCTTCCAGTTGTGCTGCTATTCTCACTATAGATGGTTTACAGAACAAAGTAGTTTCTCATTATTAAACAGTATACATATTCCCCTATGACAATGGTTAACAACCCCACTACATGTCAACACTGTCCTTACTCAACCTTGGGTTCCCTATTACCAGCTTTCCCATCCCCTTCTGCCTTCTAGTCCTTGTCCCTGGACTGCTTGGCCTCATTAGTCCCGTTTTGTTTTATGGGGCTGTCCAATCCCCGGCTGAACAATGAACCTTGGGAGTGACTTCACCACTGAGCTAAAAGGATGTCTGGGGGCCATACTCTCGAGGTTTCTCCAGTCTCCTTTAGGCCATTAAATCTGGTCTTTGTTTTTGTGAGCTAGAATTTTGTTCTACATCCTTCTCCAACTCTGTCCAGAACCCTCTGTTGTGATCCTGGTCAGAGCAGTCAGTGGTGGTAGCTGGTCACCATCTAGCTGTACTGGCCTCAGTCTGGTGGAGGCCTTGGTAGCTGTGGTCCGTTAGTCCTCTGGACTGTTTTCCTTATATCCTGTTCTCTTCATTCTCCCCTGCTCCTGAAGAGGTGAGACCAGTGGAGTATCTTAGATGGCTGCTCACAGGCTTTTAAGACCTCAGACGCTACTCAACAAGGTAGAATGTAGAACATTGTCTTTATAAACTGTGTTATGCCAGTTGAGCTAGATGTTCCCTGAGACCATGGTCCCCACAGTCCTCCACCCAGCAATTCAGTCCCTCAGGGAATTTGGATGTGTCTATGGAGCTTCCATGACCTTTCCTTATAGAATTTGTGCTGGCTTCCCCAGGATTGTGTACTGTTTTACCCTTCACCAAAGTTACTGCTTATCTATTGTCTATTTAGTATTCCCCCCACCCCACCTCCCATCCCTCATAACCAACAAAGCTTTTTGTGAGTAAACTTTTTCATGAGTTTTTACAATAGAGGTCTCATACGATATTTGTCCTTTTGTGATTGACTTATTTCACTCAGCATAACGTCCTCCAGTTTCATCCATGTCATGAGATGCTTCACAGATTCAACGTGGTTCTTTATCATTGCATACTACTCCATTGTGTGTATGTACCAGTTTGTTTACACATTCATCTGTTGATGGGAAACAGGTTGTTTCCATCTTTTTGCTATTGTGAACAATGCTGCAATGAACATGTGTGTGCATATGTCTATTTGTGTGACGGCTCTTATTTCTCTAGGATATATTCCTAGGAGCGGGGTTGCTGGATTGTATGGTATTTCTATTTCTAGCTTTCTAAGGAAGCACCATCCAAAATGGTTGTATCATTATGCATTCCCACCAGCAGTGCATAAGAGTTCCGATCTCCCCACAGCCTCTCCAACATTTGTTATTTCCAGTGTTTTTGATTCCTGCCAGTAATGTCCGGGTGAGATGGTATCTCATTGTGGTTTTAATTTGCATTTCTCTAATGGCTAGTGAACGCGAGCATTTCCTCATGTGTCTCTTGGCTGCTTGAACGAAATAGTTTTTGTATATGGTGTGAGGTATGGATCCTGTTTCTTTTTTTTTGCAGATGGATATCCAGTTTTGCCAGCACCATTTGTTAAAAAGACTGTCTTTTCCCCATTTGATGGACTTTGTGCCCTTGTCAAAGATCAGGCGACCATAGGTGGATGGGTTTACATCTGGGTTCTCAATTCTGTTCCATTGGTCAATGTTATCTGTCATTGTACTAGTAGAAGGCTGTTTTGACTGCCATAGTTGTATAGTAGGCTCTGAGGTCAGGTAGTGAGAGTCCTCCTCCTTTATTCTTCTTCTTCAATACTGCTTTACTTATTTGAGGCGTCTTCCCTTTCCATATAAAGTTAATGATTAGTTTTCCCATCTCTTTGAAGAATGTTGTTGGTATTTGGATAGAGATTACTTTGTATTTGTAAATTGCTTTGGGTAGAACTGTCATTTTCACAATGTTGAGTCTACCTATCCATGCGCATGGTATGTTTTTCCATTTATTTAGATCCCTTTGTGTTTCTTACACTAGTGTTTTGTAGTTTTCTTTGTATAGGTCTTTTACATCCCTGATTAGATTTATTCTTAAGTGTTTTATTTTTTTAGGGACTATTATAAATGGTATTGTTTTCCTTTTCATTGTTCTCTTTATTGGTGTATAGGAATCCAACTGAAATTTTTATATGTTTATCTTGTATCCTGCTACTCTGCTGAATCTATTAGTTCCAGTAGATTTCTCATGAAGTCTTTAGGGTTTTCTATGTATATCATATCATATCATTCACAAACAGGGACAGTTTAACTTCTTCGTTACTAATTTGGATGCCCTTTTTTTTTTTGCCTTATTGCTCTAGCTAGAACTTCCAGCACAATGTTAAATAGGAGTGTTTATAAAGGGCATCCTTGTTTTGTTCCTGTTTTCAAGGGGAATGTTTTCAGCCTCTCTCCATTAAAAATGATGTTGGCTGTTGGTTTTGCATAGATGCCCTTTATTATGTTGAGAAATTTCCCTTCTATACCTGTTTTTATCAGGAATGGGTGTTGGACTTTGTCAAATGCCTTTTCTGCATCAATTGAGATGATCATGTGATTTTCTTTCCTTTTATGTATGTGGCGGATTACGTTGACTGATTTGCTAGTGTTGAACCATCCTTGAATATCTGGTACGAATCCTACTTGGTCATGGTGTGTTATGTTTTTGATATGATGCTGAATTCTATTGGCTAGAATTTTGTTGAGAATTTTTTAATCTATATTCATGAGACACATTGGTCTGTAATTTTTTTTGCGTCTTTGCCTGGTTTTTATATCAGGGTTATGCTGGCTTCATAGAATGAATTTGGAAGTGATGCTTCCTTTTCTATGTTCTGAAATAGTTTATGAGTAGTACTGGTACAAGCTCTTCTCTGAATGTTTGGTAATTCTCCAGTGAAGCCATCTGAGCCAGGGCTTTTTTTTGTTGGTAGTTTTTTTTTTTTTTTTTTTTTAATTACCTTTTCAATCTCTTATTATGGGTATGCTCAGATTTTCAACATCGCTTTGTTGTAGTTTGGGTAAGTACTGCATTTCTAGAAATTTATCCATTTCCCCTAGGTTTTCAAATTTGTTGGAGTATAGTTTTTCATAGTACTCTCTTATGATCCTTTTTATTTCAGTTGGGTCTGTTGTAATGTCGCCCATTTCATTTCTTATTTGGGTTATTTGAATCCTCTCCTGTTTTTGTCAGTCTGGCCAGTGGTTTGTCGATTTTGTTCATTCTTTCTTTGAAGTGTTTTTGGGGACTGTGATACCCCCACATGTACTCCTCCCACTTCAAGGCCAGGTTACCACTCAAAACTACCTTGAAATGGATCGTCTGAAGTTCCTGCAGCTGGAGGACACAGACACTGGTGTCTGACTCACTCCAGAAAGAAGTGTACATGTGAGAGGCAGACTGAAGTGGTTTACAGCAGAGTATGAGAAGTACCACACTGCCTTTAACTGTGGGTCAGATGTTCCCAGTTCCCAGGGAACCTAAGATGGGAGCCTCTGTCCAAGAATTTTACAATATATCCTACCCAAGAGGTCTCTGAGGAGCTCTGGTGGTGCAGTGGTTAAGTGTTCAGCTGCTAACTAAAAGGTTGGCAGTTAGCATCCACCAGCCACTCCATGGGAGAAAGATGTGGCAGTCTGCTTCCATAAAGATTACAGCCTTGGAAATCCTATGGGGCAGTTTTACTCTGTCCTATAGAGTCCTGTGATGGGTAAGGTTGTGTGTCAGCTTCATTGGGCTATGATTCTCAGTGGTTTGGTACTTATACAATGATGTAATTTGGCAGTTACGTAATGAGGTAATTTGAGAGTTATGCAATAATGTAGTCATCCTCCATGATGTGATCAGCCAATCAGTTGTAAAGGGAGTTTCCTCAGGGGCGTGGCCTGTAACCTATATATATATACATATATATATATATATATATATGTATATATATATGTATATGGGCATTCTGGCAAAGCTCACTCGCTTGCTCTGGATTCTGCATCTGGCTCGTCATCATCTGACCTTGGTTCTTGGAACTTGAGCCAGCAGCCTGCTGTATTGACTTGCCAATCTTGGGATACGTTGACCTCCACAGCCTATAAGCCAGCAGCCTGCCAGTTTACCTGCTGATCTTGGATTCATCAGCCTCCACAGCCCGTGAGCCAACAGCCTGCCCATCTTGGGTTCATCAGCCCCTGCAGCTACATGAGTCAGGAGAAGCATGAAACCTGAGGCCTGACCCACGGACTTGGGATTTGCCACCCTCTACAACCATGTGAGTCATTTCCTTGAGATAAATCTCTGTCTAGCTATCTATCTATATGCTTCACTGGTTTCACTTCTCTAGAGAACTCAGCCTACGAGAGGTAGCTATGAGTTGGAATCGACTCAACAGCAGTGGGTGGAGTGGTTATAAGAGGTCTCTGCCAGAGGGCTAGACAACTTTTGTTAAAGTTTGAAGTTACATGTTTGGATGCAGAGATTCAGGGGAGAAAACAGATGCAATTCTCAAGACTAGAATATGACACAGCCTCCCACTTCATGTATTTTCTTCCCTTAGTTTCTGTGACACAATTTCTCCTGGTTCTCCTTCTACCTCTTGATTACTCACAGCCCCTCTAATTTCTCTTTATCTACCCATTCCCTCTAAATGCTTATGTCTGCAAGGGTTTAGTCTTCCTTATATCACATGAAGGAGTCCCTGGGTGGTACGGTTAATGCACTCAGCTGGTAATCAAAAGGCTGGAGGTTCTAGACCACCCAGAGGCACCTCAGAAGAAAGGCCTGGTGATCTACTTTCAAAAAATCAGCCACTGAAAACTCTATGGAGCACAGTTCTACTCTGATACACATGGAGTCATCATGAGTTGGAATCAACTTGACAGCAACTTGTTACATTACATGACCTCCTCGAGTGGTCTCATCCGCTCTCAT
This sequence comes from Dugong dugon, assembly GCA_030035585.1. Lineage (NCBI taxonomy): Eukaryota > Metazoa > Chordata > Mammalia > Sirenia > Dugongidae > Dugong > Dugong dugon. The sequence continues at coordinate 61,676,192 of CM057466.1, forward strand.
AGCTTCAAATATCACCACTGTGCTTTATGACTCACAGCTCTCTTGCTCCAGCCCGAAACTGTCTCCAAGGTTCTGTACTTAGATTTCCAATTGCCTACAAGCAGCTCCAAGTTAGATATCTCATGGGCTCATCAAACTTGAGTCCTTCATTTTCCTTCTAAAATCCTGTTTCTTAAAACCTTAAAAATACATTTACCACAAAACTCAGCAATTCTACTCCTAGATGTTTACCCAAGAGAAATGAAAGCATATGGACACACACAAACTTTGTCAATGTGTTCGTAACAGCATTATTCATAATAGCCTAATACTGTAAACAATGCAAATGTCCATTAACTGATTAATGGAAATGTAAAATGTGGTATGTCCAGACAATAGAATACTACTCAGCAATAAAAAGGGGAAAATACTGATGCACAAAACGTGAATGAATCTCAAAATCATCATGCTATGTGAAAAAACTCGAAGACTACATACTGTATAATTCCATTTACATGAAACTTCTAGAGAAAGGCAAAACTATAGCAACAGAAAGCAATTATGGTTGGTGGAACCAAGGATGAGAATAGGGATTGCCTGTAAATGGGCATGAGGAAACATTTTGCAGTGATGGAACTGTTATAAAATTGTATTGTGGTGATGGTTACCCAATGCGAATTTGCTGAATTCGCTTTGTATGAATGTTAAAACTTATTGAACAAATACACTTAAAAATGGGTGAATTTTCTAGTATATAAATTTACCTCAATAAAGCTGTTTAAAAAAAAGTCGCAGAGTAATATGTAATATACATAGAATAACTCAATCCTTTTAAAAATAAACAAAGATGTACTATTTGTACATCTCTAGAGCCCAGAGAAAACTGTGGAAGAATGTGCATCATCACATTAATACTGGTTGTATCATGAGGTAGAAGAGGGGGAATTTAATAATGTTTTTCTTATGTATACTTAAATGTATTTAACAACGTAGGTAACATATTTGCAATTTTTTCTTAAACTAAAAGGTAAAATAAAAACAAAATTAAAGGGCAGCAAAAGGGAATCAGATCTATCAAGCAGTGTTAGGCATTTACACATGGAACAAGATGGACTGATGCGGTGGCTGCAACAATGGGTTCAAACTCAGCAACAATTATGAGAATAGAACAAGACTAAGCAATGTTTCGTTCTATTGTACACAAGGTCACTATGAGTCAGAACCAACTCGATGTCACCTAACAACAAAAGAGGAGTAATAGCAGCAATTGAAAAAGTGAGTCAAAATTTTTTAAAAAATTTAGCTGGATACTCCTTTAAAAATAAAATATGTGAGAGAAATCCAAATGAAAAATGAAAATGAATATACGGACTGTTCCCACTACTGCAAGAAAAGATGTAGTAGAAAGGAATGCTTTTGCGTTAAGTAGCAAAGTTTTCTCAAGGTCTTGAAAAACCAAAAGTTTACCAGCTGAATTATATGGCCAGCAAGAAACAAACAGATGAAGTAAAAATAGTAAAAATAAGCGCAATGGGGTCCTGCTGGATATTCATTCATGTTTATTCACTCATGCTTTCAGTAAATACTTTTTGAGTACTTGTCTGTGCCAGGTACTGTTCTGGGTCAAAACAAAAAACCCATACCTGTTGCCGTTGAATCAGTTCTGGCTCATGGCCACCTCATGTGTTTCAGAGCAGAACTGCACTGCATAGGGTGTTCAAGGCTGTGACCTTTCAGAAGCAGGCCTTTCTTCTGAGGCTTTTCTGGGTGGGTCCAAATTGCCAAACTTTTCAGTTAGTAGTCCAGTGTTCAGCCGTTTGTGCCACCCAGGGACTCCCCAGACAAGAAGAAACATTTACTTAGCTTAAGAGCTTGCAGAGTCCAGCTGATCTGAACTAGGCTTACTTATGCACCTGCAGTCAACTGCTGATTGGTTCTGCTGATCTTGATTGTGGAGTTGCCTGGCATTAGCTCTGGTGACTTGCCTTTGTCTCACATAACTCCCACATTCCTCCAGCAGGCTAGCTGAGGGCAAGCTTCCATAGCAAAGGCAAAGGTACAAGTGCTTTTACAAGCCCGTTTGAGTCACATGTACCAATTCCCCATTACCGTCCAAAGCAAGTCACATGGCCAAACTCAGAATCAAGGGGCAGAGAAATCAATTCTGCCTCTTCTGTGAGAGGAAGTGGGAAATCACATGGCAAAGAGGCATGGGCTTTTATGGAAGACTAAAAAACTGAGGTCACTAATGCAACTAACCTGTCACATTTACCTACCTTTTGTTCTCACCCAAAAGAAAATGTTTTCTATTGATAACTATATTGGACAAATTTTGCATCCTACCCTTCCTTTCGGATTCTCTTCTTTTTGTTGAAGCACATCGTCTATGGATGATAAAGTCTCTTGGTCTTTGTAAGCCTGAAAAATGTTTGTATTTTGCCCTCACCTTAGAATTATAGTTTAGCTGGGTATAACATTTTTTCTCAGTACTCTGAAGACAACGTCCATGTCTTTTGATTGTTGCAGAGAATTCTCTTGTCTAAATTTTATTTTTTAATAGGTACTGTGCTTTTTCTCTCAGTTTTCAAAACTATTTTCTGAACAACCAACAATAATGTGTCTCAATATGGATTTATTTTTATTTGTCCTGCTTCGACTTAGGGTGGATTCACTTACCGACTAAACTGCAGAAACTCTCAGCTTTAACATATATATAGCTTTTCCACCAATCCCTTCTCTTCCTTCTTCTTAAGTCCCATATTAAAGCACTGCATTCACTTCCATCTCTTCATTGTTCCTTCATAAATTTATCTTTTTGTTCTTTGTGCTCTGGGACAACTTCTCATACTATCATCTAATTCACAAATTTCCTCTACAACTGTGTACAGTCTACAGTTTATGCCACTAATTGAGCTTGTTTCAATCACTACATTCTTTAAAGATTTCTAAACGGTCTTCATATGCACCAGTAGTTGCCTTTCTCCATGTTTTTGCTTTGTAATTTCATATCTTGGGATTGCTGTTGATAGATAAAATCTCTGAGCATCCTAAACATACATATTTTAAAACCTGTCATTCTGTTCTATAAAATTACATTTATCCAGCATGAATGCACTTTCTGCTAAGTGATTTTGGTAAAATATTTTGAAAATTTGGCTCATAAGCTTATTTAAAGTGGGAGATTGTCTTTTTCTCTTTCCCACTCTTCCTTCTGTGCTTCCACCTGCCTGCCCCCAAGGTCCCCACCAAGTCCAGAACCGTATGTTTCAGCACTATAGTAACTTTAAGAATATTTTAGACCTAATTACCAAGCCTCGTAAAATAGCTTAGTTGAGCTGCTGATCAAGAGGGTAAATATGTATCCTCTAGCACCATTAGGAGGCATTGGTGGTTCAGTGGTAGAATTCTCACCCCCCATGCAGGAGACCTGCGTTTGATTCCTGCACAATGAACCCCATGCATGACGACCACCCCTGTCAGTGGTGGACTGCATATTGCCATAAAATTGAACAGGTTTCAACAGATCTTCTAGACCAAGACAGATTAGGAAGAAAGTCTGGTGATCTACTTCCAAAAATCAGCCAATGAACAATCTATGGATCACAATGGTCTAATCTGCAACTGATCGTGAGGATGGTGCAGGACTAGGAAGCACTTCATTCCACTGTACACTGGGGGTCACCATGAGTCAGGGGCCAACTCAATAGCAGCTAATAAGCATAATTAGGCTCAGATTTCTCAAAACAAGGTTTCAAGTAGTGGTTAGCAGCAGCAAGCTTTTTTTAAGATTCTTTTTTATTAATGGAACAGTGGAGGGAAAGCTCCATTCCAGCCTCTGGCTTCAAGCTATAAACCTGATTTTGTGTAATATTTTTAGTTTCTGTATTACTCCATAGGAACCAATTTCTCAAGTACCACTACCAGCTTCTAGACTCAGAACCCTCACTACCAATTTACGTTTTTATTCCATTTCTGGTCCATGGAGATGTTTAGCTTGTTTTGAGCCTAACTACCTCTGGTTTGGTCTTAGTTTTATCTATTATTATTATTACTATCTGTTTAAAGAGGGTACATCAAAACATGAAATAATAAAGCCTTCTTGACCAGAACTCTATATGGAATATTCATATAAACACACATATCCAAGACAAACAAAATAAAAACCCATACACATACTTTCTGGTCTTAAGTGACTGAACAACAAATTGAACAAAACTTAATTTTCAATTTCCAAGTAAGTCAAAATGTGTAATACACATTTTTAGTGATACTAATAATTAAACATCAAACATTATTCTCCTCCATTGAACTATTACAAATTACAGTTCGTCATTTAATCACCAGAACATTTAGGTAGATTTTATTTCAAAGAACCAAAAAGACTTAAGTGCCACTGATTTGCAGCTTGAAATTCAATTCCTTCATCTGAAAATCCAGTTATATTAAAACTCAAAATTCTTTTTTAGGGGTGTGGAGGATGAATGACTTTCAGAACAGCCCGAGAGCTGTGAATAAAGAAAAACATTGCTGTGTTTATTTAGAGAGTATTACCCCTTGGAGCCAGCATTTGCACTAATGCATTTTACATTAGCGTGCCGCATCAGGAAATCCTGACTTTTTGGTGCCAAGGGGGTAATTAATATCAGTTCATGTTTTCAAAATGGTTGTGTTTATGTGGGAATGAGGACTGAGCACTAACGTGTAGAGCTTGAAGTATGAAAGCTTGCTGTGAAGCAAGATCTTGGAAAAGAATGGAATACTGAAATTAATGAAAAGGAAATAGGATTTCTATGGACAGAATGACATTAGTACTGAAAAGAAAGCCGCAACCATTACTTCCTCGCTCTTACTTTATTAAGCATTAACAGAAATAATTCCTAATACAGCTATATGCACAGAAGAGGAGATAAAATCCTTCGTAGCTATAAACAGTATTTTGATCCACTGATCTCAGTTCTCAAGTTACAAAATTTGATCACATGCATACAACACCAAAAAAAAAAAAAAAAAAAAAAAACACATTGCCATCGAGTCGATTCTGACTCACAGTGACCCTACAATACAGACTAGAACTGTCCCATAGGGTTTCCAAGACTGCAATCTTTACAGAAGCAGACTGCCACATTTTTCTCCCACGGTGCAGCTAGTGGGTTTGAACCACCGACCTCCTGGTTAGCAGCCAAGTGCTTAACCACTGCGTCACAAGCACGCCCACATGTATACAATAGTATATGAAAAAAATCCCAATTCCAAAATATCCTCCATAGTGGTACACCTTCTGTAGACCAAAAAAAAAAAAAAAAAAAAACAAAAACACACCTTTATATTGATGCAAGGTGAATAATAAGAGCCACTATCGGTGTAAAATCAAAATGGTTTTAGTACATCAATTATTTTTCCCCAAAGAAAAGTTGACAGTGAAACTAAAAAGTATATGCACCACACAGTGAAAGCCAGAAAACAGCAAGGAAGCATTTGAGCAAAAAACCCAAAAACAAATGAAAATGATAGAAGGCCAAATAAGAGATTTAATGAGGTCCTACTTACCAATTTTCAAAATAAGTACTCAAAAAACATACCATTTATAAAATTTATAAGTATACAGATGCCAAAGAGATTATACATATTAAGTATATTTTACCAATACTTTGAAATCAACTAAATCTATTAATAGGTTCTTAAATATGGCATTCTAGTTTATCCAAGTGATGGAAAGCAGAAGATGATCTTAAAAAAAATACTAAAGAATTTTGTTCTATTTCATTAGAATATGAACTGAATGATTATGATGTATACTACACACACAATACACAAACCTGTCATTCCTAAAAAATATGATGCCATACATAATTTACCATAGGGTAGTATGAGCTGGTTCTCCACCACACGACCCTACATTAGTGTACAGGCTTTGCTAGTATAACAAAGAGTCCCCCAAAACAGGAACTTAACCTTTTTGTGACCTGTGGTCCACAGAGCTACCACTTACTTTTTCTGCCTCTAGGGTTTATTAGGGAGCTGCTGCACCACTGACAGTATGTGCTGCCAGCAGGCAAGGCCCTATATAATAGTTAGAAACTAAAAAAAATGGGCATGTACTACAAATTGCTGTTTTTACAGGGTATTGTATTGGAGCCCTGGTGGTGGCAGTGGTAAAGAGCTCAGCTGCTAACCAAAAGGTCAGCAGTTTGAATCCACCACCCGCTCCCTGGAAACCCTATGGGGCAGTTCTACTCTATCATATGGGGTCACTATGAGTTGGAATCAACTCGACCGCAATGGGTTTGGTTTTTTTTTTTTTAGATGACACGAGATTGGCCATGGGTTACTAAGTCGCTAAGTTAGGAAACTGCTACATGGGGTGTCTCCCAACATTGGTGTATGTTTGAAAAATCCATTTAAAAAGTTAAAACAAAACCAAAAATAACGTGCACCATAACGCTAAAGAATAATACTAACAATTTAATTATTAAACCACTAACCTAGCACACTCAAGTATTTTTAAATATTCATCAATAATCACCCTGTTCTTTTCTTAGTAATTTACTATTTTGCTTCCAGAATTTTAAGGGACAGTATGATATTTATTCATTATAATACATTTTGATCAACTAAAAATTTCCGTTTTAGAATATATAATCTATATGGAAATACAAAATTCAGTAGAAAGCTACTGGTACAGTTATTTTCTTACTAGGTATCAAAGGAGTAAGGTAATTTTTGTCACCACCAATTAAAAACTTATACAAAATAGGACTGTTATAAACAATTAAACCTTGCAAATGCACTAGTCTCCAGGAAGAAAGTCCTGGAGGAAATTCTGCTTATTAAAATTGCAATTTTAGTTTCCATTAAAAGGAGAACAAGACAACAGAAGATGGGTTGGCAAGACAAATTACCTCTTAATGTCAGCTGAGCTTATTTCAAATGAGATAACATATCTACACCAGGTTGGGTTCAGTACAATTTTGTCTCCTCAACTCATTTATCTAATTCAGTCATCTTGATTATAGCCTCATGGACTTCATTTTCAGAGAAAGAATTCTGTAACAAACAGCCTACACAACATGCTGATTACCGAACAGTTAATTCTAATTAACTTGGGCATGACAAGAGAATTTTAATAAAGTCCTAGAATACAAATATAGTCTGCTTATACTGGTCTAACTTATATAAAAAACCCACAGTATAATCTCCAGACGAAACAAGAGAGTCAAAGAGATCTAATTTAAAGAAACAGATGAGAAAATTAAAATCACAAATAATTTATTCTTCTGTTAGTTGATACAGTTTTAAATAGCAACAAAGTACACAGTGGTGGAAAACAGGCACAGAACCTACATGTACGTTAATCACAATAAGGCTGTCCATGCTTTATCTGTTCAAACCTTGATGTCATTTTCTACTGACCAACTTGAAAACAAAAAAGCAAACCTATTGTCATATTAAAACACATACACATACACACACACACACTCTCTCTCTCTCACACACACACACACACTCTCTCTCTCACACACACACACAGAAATTTCTTCTTTTGATTACAGTATGTTGAGAACAGTACGTTTCGCTTACTCAAATTTATGGTATCCCTTCTGTTTTGTTTCCAGTTAGAAGTGAGAAAAAAAACAATTCATTTATAAAGAATACATCTTATTCCCCGGGCATAGGCAACTGTGATGAAAACAGCAACTTACCTTTGGGCTAGAAGTTTTCAGATTATGCCTAAATAATTGTGGTTAAAAACTTCTCTATGCATGCTTTCCTGCCCAATACAATATCCCTGAATTTAGTTAAAATAATCAGGCATAGGGCAGTCTCAAATAATGATTAAATATGCCATACTAACAAACAAGGTAATCTAGCATGCAACCTCTATGCTTTTAATAACAGATCAGAATAAAACCTCAACAACATCTCTGTCTTATATGAACCAACATAAAAAAGGGAAAAGCATAAAAGTGTCCCTTTATAAATGGCATTAGTTCCAGTTAAGAAAGCTGAAATAAAGGTTTGTAAAGTCTGAACTATTTTACTATATAAACCAATTATCCTTGTAATGTTAAAAAATAAAATTACTGGATCAATGTTGACTCTTCTTTGATATCATTTATAAAATTCTTTGATATTACTTACTAAATTCCCTGATTACTCACAGTAAATTTATACTTCCATTTTCAGTTATTGCTATTTTAGGGGAGGACTACCATTTCATCTCCATGAAACTGTTTACCAAAGATTCTTCAGATCCAACATGAAGTAATTATTGCCTCACATTTTAAAACTATATTATAAATGATTTTTATAAAAATGTTTTAATCCACAAAACTGGAAGGCTTTTAAAAAATGTCTTTTTAGTCAAAACTGTATCACAGTGCCCTTGATTATCTTATAGATAAAAGGGATTTGAATTTCCTCTGTAAGAACGTAACAGTGGACATATGGTGTGCTTTGTCTTCTCCCTCACCTTTATCTTTATAGTACACCATTTTGAGACCAACACAATCAAGCATCTACCATGCTCCAATCCACATTAACAGGATTTCTGATTCTGCCCAGTGCGTAGTGTACTGCCTTGCATATTCACATGAAATAAACATAATATACAAAATATTGCTGCTGTAAAAAGTGTACCTTTCCCTCTTCCCCTTACAAAAGAATCTGTGGAAAAGTATTAAATTCCCTTAACCTTCATAAACATACAAAGCTGTTCACACCTTTCAGTCTGTAACAGTCCATTTGAAACAGTTCCGAAATCATTGCAAATTGGTTATGTCATATTTTCTGTCCAATGTTGCCATCTAGAGTAGAAATGTGAAATCAAGAGTATTTTTGAGCTACTAAAGCCTTTTACAACTAAGCCACAAAGGCTGTTTACTGAAGAAACAGCCACTTATCCACAGAGTTTTTCCAAAAACTAGATGGAATGAAAAGATCTCTACACAGGGAGGTGTCCACAGTGATGAGGTGACAATATGGCTGCTAATAGGTACTGGCTATTGGAATGTAAGTACTTTTTCACTGCTGGTAATTTCCATACTGTCCCTAAAAAACAAATTTAAAAATATAATTAGATAATAATTTGACCATAATTCGACCATAATAGTTTAGCACAGAAAATTATAAATAAGTTATTTTTAACACTGTCATACTATATAAGCAATTGCACCTACAACAACAGAAAATTTCATACATATTTAGGTACATGGTGTCACACTGTAATTTCTCCTGAAAATACATTAAACTGCAAATTGATTTCATAATTCTAAATATGCAAGAGACTAGCAAATGGCCTTTCACATAGTAGGAATTTAAATGTTTGATGAATTTTGTTGAATTGAATTAAGCAAGAGTAAATAAGAGATTGTATTTCCTAAACTCTGATGTAGTATATATTAGTATATAAATTATATGCTACTGTGAGAACTTTATGACTGCTTAGCTTATTAAAAATGCTAATAATTAACAACAGCAAGTGGTAAGTGAGGATGGAAAGATATTTTGAAGACTGAGGGTAAAGAACCTTTTACTCATGCTAAAGAATTTGGGCCTTTCCCTGAAGCTAACAAAGTACTAGCAGAGGTATTTAGTTAGGCAGCTACCACAAAAAATCAAGGAAAGCTTGTTTTGCTTTTGTTGTTTTTAATAAGGTAGACTTGAAAGCCTGTAGACTGACAGAACAGGAGAGAAAAAGTGAGTACAGATACAAAAGAGGTGATAAATGAATAGCAAAATCCCATGGGGGAGGTAAATAATTCCAGTATGCATATGTTAAGGTTAGCTTTTGAGGGAGATAAGGAACATCTCTAAAACAGAAGAAAGGTAGAACAAAAGAGAATAATTCACAGGCAGTCCCCAGATTACCAATAAATTCCATTCCTAAATCTGTTTTTAAGCTGAATTTGTACATTAAGTCGGAAGAGTTAGGTACGGTTGGTATCTAGTTGCTAGCTAAATGTTTGTTATAATATATACTGTATTTTCCTATGCATAAAAACATTAAACACTTTGAGATATACTAAAACATCTTTAACATAATAATACAGTAATAATGTTTTGCTACATGTCACAAAGTAGCACGTTTGTTATTATGAACCATTTATGTACCTTGAATGTTTAATGTAATAGGTTTTACCAGGGTTGGTTCATAACTACAGGTTATAAGTTAAGCTAAACATTCATAACCCGGGGACTGCCTGTATACAAATATACTTTATAAAATATTTCTTAAACGTGTTTAAAACTTGCTGTTAATTGCTGTCAAGTAGGCTCCCAATCATGGTAAACTTATGTATAATGGAACGAAATGTTGTCTGTTCCTGTGTATAATAGCACCTATTCCAAGAAAAGTACTCACTAGGAGTACATAATTAGCTAATTGTTTCCTTTGGCTACATTTCCCATTATAAGTTATATTAATTATTTTATATCAAGAAAGTATTCTACAGTTGAAATATTTCTGTACTATAAGAAATAGTACCTTAAAAGTTTACATTTCCACAAAAGCAGATATGCTTGGAAGTCTGTTGGGTGTCATGATGTAGCTAAAGGAATAATGCACTATAAACAGAATTAAGGTATTTTATATTAATTTACTTTACCTAGTTGTATTCAGCCTAATTTAAGTTAATGTATCTCAAAGTATTTATGGGTAAAATGATATCCTATCTAGGATTTTCTTTAAAATATTCTAAATATATAAAATAGTGTGGGGGGAGTGGATAAATAAAACAACATTGGCAAAAGGTTGATAACCGCTGAAGTTGGGTGACAGATTCATTATACTCTCATTTTTTTGTCACTTGCTTTCTAAAATAAAAAGTTTAAATAAATAAAGTCTGTGTTTAGCATACTGTTGTTAGCTTATTATTCAACTGCTAGATTACCTAGATACTAAAGCTGCATTTAAGTTTCAACTCTATTCTGAAAAAGCTCTTTGAGATGCAATTTCTTCACCCATGAGGTGGGATAATAACACCTACCTCTCTGGATCTCAATTTCCTTTCCATTAATGGCTGTATTTAATTCCTATCTCGTTTGTTATGCCGCTTAAATAGAAGAGAACATGAGAAAGAGCTTTTCAAAATTAGAAAGAAATATAAATCAGTGAGTCTCAATACTGGAGGGAAATGCTGCACTAGTGAATGTGTAGTATGAGGTATTGATGATGAAAGTGAGCTGCACACATAGATGATGTGAAAGCAGAAGAGAGGCTGAGAACCACTGTGCTATACAAACATAAGCTGTAATTTATCTACTGTATTATGAATTATTTGAGGACAGGGATAAGGTCTTATCCATCCTTATGTCTCAAGTATTGAAAAGTGGCTAACACATAAGATACCTTCCATAATGTATGCCACATAAATAGTATTCAAGCAATTATAAATTCTGATTAAGCAAATATTATATGTTCATCACCATAATAAATTTGAAAAACACAGAAGGTAATATTCAAAAATAACTAAAGGACAATTACAGAACAGAAAATAAATCCTACAAGAGTTCAGAAAGGAAAAGGTTAACATGGGCTAAAATAATTAGAAAAATATTTAAGAGAATGTGGGCTAATTAAGGAAGTAGTAAGATTTGAAGAGCAGAGAAGACGGCAATTCAAACACAAGGAACAGCTAAAGCAAAGGCATGGGAAAAAAATACATACAGAATGTTTAGGGAAGTAGACAGAAAAGAAAGAATACGCAATAATGAAAAGTAGAAGCTAAGAATTGACTGGTAAGACAAAGCTTGAAGTAGGAGAATAATCACTCTTGTTAATATTAGCAATAGCTAACTTAATAACTAAGAGCTTACCATGTGTCAGACACTGTAATAAACACTGTGTGCCCATCTATAATTCATGCAGTAACTGCCGTCTCCATTTTATAGATGAAGAAATTGAGGCACTGAGAGTTAAATAACTTGACTCACACATACTTGATCATCCACTAGGACTAAACCAATCACAATCAAGCCCAAAAGGTATACTGTGCATTTGCAACTATTAGCAAATTCCAGTGCAGTATGAAACATTAAAAGTGTGGGTTCTGAAGCCAGAAACTAACTTCTACTACTAACCCCAACATTTAACAGCTTCCTGTCCTTGAGCAAGTAGCCTACCATGCCTTGAGTCTAGGTTTTCTCATCTGACAAGCGTGGTAACTAAGATCCCTACCTCAGAAAGTTATTCAAAAAGAAAAACACGAAAATGTTTTGCAAATGACTCAACTACTCATTAACATTACTGGAGACAATGGGGTACAGTGAACACAGCATGGGTGCTAGTCACTCAAGATTTATCATGCGCTCTACCACTTGGTTAGCTATGTCACTGTGGATAAACCACTCTAACTCTCTAAGACTCAGCTCTTCTCCTTTTGCTTTTTTTTTTTAAGATTACAAAACTCCTCTGACTATAGTGTACTGAATGAATGGGAAAAGCAGCAAGGAGACAGTAGGAAGATCCTGTTGGGATGAAGATAGGAGATGACAATGGCCAACTAACATAAGGCAGTAGGTTAGAGATAGAAGGATGGATTCAGGAGCTTTTTAGGAAGGAAGATCAACAAGATGTTGTCATTTATTAGATGTGGGAGGAAGAATGAGGGAGACTTAAAAATCGAATATGGCACCTGGCATTCAGGCTTGGTGATGGTATCTTTCTCTTTGATAAAGAATACAGAAAGGAGAAACAGGCTTGAGTATAAAAAATTATGAATACATATGAGGAAAATACTCAAGGCTGGGAAAAGAAATACCCAAAAGCATTAAGAGGAAGTAATGCTTGGTGCTCACACAGAAAGAAAAATAGTGCCTTATCCCCACCAGGCAGAGTGAAAAACCTCATAATTTCCAGGCCACTGAGTACTCAAAAGAGTATTATCTCGGAAGTGGGGAAAACTTAGCCTTAAACTAAACACGCTCTGGTGCCTGCTTAACAAATCTGAAAAGCAAACCTGAGCTGCACCTGCGTGGGCACTGGCTCACAGACTTACCAACCTGAGGGCACGTGGCTACCAGGCATGGAGCCTGGATACTCACAGCCATGGGAAATCCAATTATCAAAACTGACTCCAGTAAAGAGAACCTAACAGATCAGCAACAATGGAAGAAATTGAGAAAGTTATCAATCAGCTACCATTCCCCAAAACACCAGACCTAGATGGTATTACAGATTTTAAAAAAATTCTTCATGAAGAAAGATCTTAAGCAACATGATGGATTCAGAAGCCCATGAAAGAGGCCACGGGGCCTACGACTTCAAAACAAGATACACCACCTCACATTGAAAATGTTGGTCACATGAAGCATTACTTGTGTGGCAACTACGCAGCTTTCAATAACATAGCAACAACACTTCCCGTTCCGAAAGTCTTCTTTCAGCAAAAGCTTTAAGGAATCAAATCCTGGGATGTAGTACTTCAGTTGATAAGGGATGGATTCAGAAACTTGTATCAAGGAATTCTTCCTCCATTAAGGCAGAAGACAACTACATTGGCAGTTATGTTTGGTCTATATGAGGATTTATCTTACCTTCTCTATAAACATGTCAATAACCCAGAGTTTGCAACTCAAAGTGTGGTGGTAGTATTTGCAAGGACAATAGAAGCAATTTCTACCCCACTGGAAATACTTCAAATATTGCTTCAAGATCACAGGCATCATGAGAAATTTACAAACACTTATCAGAATTTCAACATCCTGAAATGTCATGTAATTGGAGAGCATTACCGTGGCATGGTGCCCATTCTGGATTCAACAATGTACTTCTTTTTTTTTTCCTTCAAGGTCCCATAAAGAAGTATTTGCCTACTGCAGTGACTCACAGTACTTATTCGGTCAGTGATTTTATCTGTGGAAGTCTACTGGGTACCATGTTGGGATTCTTGTTTTTTCAAATTAAAGCTGAAAACTTCACATGCAGTGTCAGACTGGTGGGGAATTTCAGTCTTTCCTCAAGGTTTTCTTTTCTTTTTTTTTTTTTTTTTAAATCTGGCTAGAACGAGACAGGGATGTGACAAATCTTTTCAGAGCTGCCAATCTGAATTACCTTCAGTCTATCATCTCTTAGAGCATATTCAATGCAACTTATGAGTTCTTGTTGAAGGTTATATGAAGGAAATCATCAGTTCAGTGTCACTTATGAGCTGACTAGACCTTCTAAGAAGAATGCAGTTTGGCCTGGTTTCCAATTGGCCAAATACAAGTTATTGTCATAAGTCCAGGGCACAGTGAAATATAGGCAAAGCTGTTTTCCTTAAGCACCCAACAATAACAGAACAAAACAGAAAAAAAAAGTATTCCTGAAAGGATCAAACTGTTTCTAATTTACTTAACGGCATCTCAAAACAAAGATCAATAATATTTCTAGGAATACAAATACATCTATTACCCAACAAATAAAAATTCACAATATTTTGTATCCAATCAAAGATTACCAGATATACAAAGGAGGAAAACATGACCCATAATGAAGACAAAAAAAAAAAAAAAAAAAATCAATGAATTGAAACAGACCCAGAACTGACACAGATACTAGAATTAGCAGAAAAAGGTATTAAAACAGTTATATTTGTACACAATATGTTCGAAAGTTAAGCAGGGACATGGAAGATACAAAAAAGACCCAAACTGAAATTCTAGAGAAGAAAACCAGAATGTACGAGATGAAAAAATATACTTTGGAAGGGATTAAAAGCAGATTAGACAGTGAACAAGAAATTATTAGTTAACTTCAGGAATGGTAGCTATTTATCAGTTAACTTCGAAATATTAGTTAACTTCAATGAACTATCCAAAACCAAACAAATAATAATATCTTAAAAAACTGAACAGTGAACTATGGTGAAACTTCAAGCAGCCTAATATACATGTAATTGGAGTACGGAGAAGACAGAAAGGGATTTGGGGACGTAGAGGCAGGAGAAACATTTGGCCAAAATCTTCCAAATTCGATGAAAACTATAATGCCACAGATTCAAGAATTTCAACATACCCCAAGCATAGGAAACATGAAGAAATATACACCGAAGGATTGGTGTAGGTTGCTCAAAACAATTTTTTTTTTCAATGAACAATTTGATAAAAGAAAAATCTTGAAAGATACACTGACTACCAGAAAACAAAGATAATAGCAGATGTAGCCTTGGAAACAATGAAAGCAAGAAGACAATGGAGCAACATCTTTAAAGGGCAGAGGGGAAGAGAGCTGTCAAACTAGAATTCTACACCCTGAAAAAATATCTTTCCAAAATTAAGGCGACAACACCCTTTCATGATAAAAGCATTCAATAAGCTAGGAAAATCCTTTAACATGGTAAAGGATATTTATGAAAAACCCACAGCTAACATTATACTCAATGGAGAAAGACAGAGTTTCTCTCTTATGATCAGGAACAAAAAAAGAATGCCTGCTCTTACCATTACTATTCAATATTGTATTGGAAGTCCTAGCCACAGCAAACAGCATGAAAAAGAAAAAGAAGGTATCCAAATCAGGAAGGAAGAAGTAAAACCATGCCTATTTGCAGATGAAACGATCTTATATAGATGAAAACCCTAAAGAATCTACAAGAGAGCTACTAGAGCTAGTAAGTGAATTCAGCAAAGTTGTGGGGTATAAGGTCAAAACAAAAATCAATCTGGTTTCTGTACGTCAACAATGAACGATCTGAAAAGAAAATTAAGAAAACAATTCCATTTACAATAGCAACAAAAGGAATAAAACATCTAGAAATAAATTTAACCAAGGAGGTAAAACACTTAAACACTGAAAACTATAAATGAAGTGTGTTTCGAAGGAAGTGAAGAGTGACTGCTAACAGGTACAGTTTCTTTTTTAAGTGGTGAAATGATCTAAACTTCGACTGTAGCAATGGTTGTACAACTCTGTGAATACACTAAAAACCACTGAATTGCACATTTACAGGGGCAAACGGTATAGTGTATAAATTATATCTCAATAAAGCTGTTCAAAAAAACATGAAAAAATCAAAAGGCAGAAGAAGAAAAAACAACAACAAAGAATAGATGGGACAAATAAAAACAAATATCAAAAAGACAGACTTAACCATACCAATAATCACATTAAACATAATGTTCAAAACAATTAAAGGCAGACATTGTCAGGCTGGTAAAAAAGTAAGACCCAATTATATGCTGCCTACATGAAATAAATATACCATGGTAACAATAACCCAAAGAAAGCTCATGTAACTATTTTCCTATCAGACAGAGTAGATTTCAGAGCAAAGAATACTACCAGGAATGAAGAGGGCACTTCATAACAGTAAAGAGGTAGATTTATCAAGAAGACACAAAAATCTTAAACACTAATGCACCTAATAATATAGCTTCAAAATACATGAAGCAGAAAACAGAAATGCAAGGAGAAATACACAAATGTACAATTACAGTCAGAGATTTAATACACCTTTCTTGATAAATGATAGAAAAGTCAGCTAAGATATAAAAGACTTGAAAACACTATCAACCAACTTGATCTAATTGACATTTATAGAACACTTCATCATAGACAATATTCTGAACCAAAAAACAAGTCTCAATAAATGTAAAAAAATTCAAATCATTAAGGATGTTATATTGTTATGATGGAATTAAATAAGAAATTAATAACACGAAAGATATTGGAAAATCTCCAAATATCTGACTTGGGTCAAAGAAAAAATTAAAAAGAAATCAGAATGTATTCTGAACTGATTGAAAATGAAAACACAACCTATAAAAATTTGGTAGATGCAGTTAAAGCAGTACTTGGAGGGAACTTCACAGCAATAAACACTAGCATTAGAAAGGAAGAAAGGTCCTAAATCAATGAGTCATCAGCTCCCACCTTAAGAAACTGGAAAAGAAGAGCAAATGAAACTCAAAGTAAGCAGAAGAAAAGAAAGAATTAAGATCCAGGCAGAAATCAGTGAAAGAAAAAATTTTTTTTAAAAATGAAAAACAAAAAAAAAAATCAATAAAACCAAAAGTTGTTGCTTTGACAAAATTAATAAAATAGATAAAAACTTGCAGTCAGATTAATCAGGAAGAAAAAAAGTGTGACAGAGACAAATTACAATATTAGAAATGAGAGAGGTAGTATCATTATAGATTCTAGATATTAAAAAGGATAAGGAAATTATTCAACAACATATATAAAATGAACAAATTCCTTGAAAAAGACAAACAAAAAAAAGTTTACTCAAGAAGAAATATCTAACCTGAATGCTCCTATAACTAATAAAGAAATTAAATTTGTAATTAAAAACCTCCCCATAAAGAAAATTCCAGGCTCATTTTAGAAAGAATACCAGTTTTACAAAAACCCTTCCAGAAAACTAAAAAGGGAGAACTCTTCCCAACTCACTCCATAAGTTCAAGACAAAGACACTGTAAGAAAACCTAAACTACATTCCAATATTGCTCACAAATATAGATGTAAAATTCCTTAACAAAATTTCAGCATATCCAATAATATAAAAAGGTTAATACATTGTGACCAAGAGGAGTTTATCCCAGATACGCAAGGTTGATTTAAAATTTGAAAATCTAACAATGGAATTCAACAAAAAAGGGAAAACCATGATTTCTTCAATAGAGAGATTATGCAAAGGGGTAGCATAATCTGTCTAATGTTTTTAAAAGATCATTCTGGGTCCTATATGGCAAACATCCCATAGGCAAGCCAGTATAAAAGCAGGAAGATCAGTAAAAGAATACTGCAATTGTTCAGATGAGTGATAGCTGGTGACGCTGACTCAGGTAAGATCATGAGGGTTGTGAAAAATGAGCAGTAGCCTCCTAACAAGGCTTTCTCAATTACCTCCCTTTTAATTTATCCTGCACACTGCTGCAAGATTAATCTGCCTAAACCACCACTATAATTACTATTACTATTCAATGTAAGAATTTACATAGGTATGAACCCCAAAAACTACTTCCCTGAGATAATCTTTAAACCTAAAACCAAAAATATCCCCTGAAGTCTTCTTAAAACCAAACAATAGTTAAACTTAACTAGTAAAAAAAGGCTGCCTTGAGCATTATGTTCTTTTAAGATCAATCTATACGGGATCAAATTAACAACAACTCGAAAGATTATATAGGAACCTTAGGGGGGAATAAATTTATGTTAATGGAGGAGGAAAAACTCAGGAGGGTGAGAATGCTGCACAACTCAAAGAATGTCATCAATGCCACTGAACTGTACATGTAGTAACTGTTGAACTCGTGTATGTTTTGCTGTATATATTCTCAACAAAAAATAATTTAAAAAAAGAATTTACATTGGTTTTCCATCACCTCAACCATCTTTCAAGAGTTGAACTACTTTCCCTAAAATGAAGATATCAATAGGTGTTTGTGTAAGGGAATACATAAGGTGAAACATAAGATCAATGTGGGGAGATTACTAACAATACAGTAGATAAAACAGCACTCTCCTCATATCCTTTTCTACTGGAGAAGGAGATGGGCTGGCAACTATCCAAACACCCAAATGCCTGACAACTTTAGGGAGTGGAATAATGATGATGATCAAAGGAGAATGAAATCATATATCACATCTACCAAGTGCCAACCACTGTTTAAAACTCTTCAAAGGTTTCCACACTGATGTCAGGATATGGTTTATAAGAGTCTTGATAAATCTAACCTTAATATCTCTCTCCAGTTTTTCCTCTTCTCTCCCAGGCTTCTGCTTTACTAAACCACACCTCTTATACTAAACCACACCTCTTACCATCAGTCCTTTGTGAATGCTCTTCTTTATGGCTAGAATAGCATTCCCTCCTCCATTCCTACCTAGCTAATACCTACTCATCCTTGGGATCTCACTCTCATAGAATACTACCCAAGGAAAATTTTCTCTAAATCTGGATTAGGAGCTTCCTTCTACATATTTTATTTTTGCTTTCTTCATCTAAGTATTTATCACACTCTATTATAATCATCTGTTTACTTACCTGTATCCTCATCTAAAGTTCACAAAGGTAAGAGTCCAAGTCTGTATTATTTCCCAATATATCCCCAAACTTAACATGGTACTTGGTGTAACTGTTGCTCAATAAGCATTTGCTTAATGAACAGGGGATTTAGAAATATATTGATTTAGGGAGAAAAATGGTTAGTTTAGTCTGTAACATGTTAAAGTTGAGGGAATGGCAAGAGATCCAAGGAGAGATGTTCTGCACTGTTGGAAAAAGGAAATTGAAATTCGGTTGAGAAGCAAGAGATAAGGATACTGAAAGTATAAGACAAGATGACAAGAGAGATGAAGAAAAACAGGGTCCAGGATTAATAGTGGGGCAATAAAAAGAAAGGAAACTAGTAAAAAAAAAAAAAAAAAAAAAGAATCACTGGAATCGTAAGAGAAGCAGAATAGTATGTTAGTATAGAAGTTAAAGAAGACTATTCAAGAACGAAAAAAGGAACATGTATCAAATGCTAAAGTTAAGTTAATGAAGCTCAAAATAGTCAGCTCCTCCATGAGCCTTAGGGTCCATGTCTATTTTACTCACCTAGGATATACAGTAACAGAGTGTCTAGTGCATGTAGACAACTAATAAATATTTATTGAATGAGGGAATAAATGACTAGAATCTTATTTTTTAAAAAGTTAACTTGTGGTTTAGAATGAGCCTAAATTTTACCTGCTCAGGAAATCTTGCCAAGACTTTACTTTTAAAATTCAGATAAAGCCTCTGCTTGATACTTTGTTTGAATAAATATTATTCTTCTGTCCTAGTCTTTTAGTGTACCTTGTACATCCTTCATCTTTATCACTTAAACAGGAAGTGTCAGTACAAGGGGGGATGGCGGGAGGGGTAGGCTTGAGAGAAGATGGATAAAAGGACTGTTCATAACTCAAATTCTAATTAGTGCTGCATATGAGCTGTTCCTCAGTGAAGATCACCTTCATTGGCCCGGAAACATCAACTTACAAGTCAAGAAGAGTTCCATGTAAAAATAACCTATCTCAGGTAGCTTAAGTAGTTAACAGATCAGATTACTCTCACTGGAAAGCCATTAGACAAACCTGAATTCAATCTAAAAGAATTACCAACATAAGAAATCATTTCCATTATAATTCAAAGTACATATGAGAAAAAGTCATAAAACAATCTGTGCTACAGATTATAAATCAGAGAAGTTTAATGATGAAAAGAAGGAACTTAAACGAGCACTAGGGCCTAAGGAAATACAGTTGTCTCAGGGTGAGATACATCTCTGTATATTTGAAGGTAGAAGGAAAGGTAATAGAGGAGAAACAGTAATAATACTTGAGACCATGGATATGTGTATGGAAAGAAGTAACAGAGACAGGTAAATTTAGAGATGAGGTATCATAGGGTTGCTATGAGTTGGAATCGACTCAATGGCAACTGGTTTTCAGGATATCACGGGTGTGAAGGAAGCGTGATAGATATGTTGAAATGAAGATGAGAGCTAATAAGAGCATTGACACAAGATAGACGCACATCTCAGGAGACCAAGGCACAGTCTTCAGCAATAAACATGAGGGAGATCTGAGAAATTAGGGGCTTTGGAAGAGGGAATGATGTATAGAACAATTAAGGGAAATATTCCTAGAAGTAAGGCCAAAATAGAGAGGCTGAGAGAGAGAGAATGAATGAATGCTGGTGCCTAGAGATTATATTTTACATGTCAGAATAACTATGACTGGCTGTGCTAACATTCTATGAAACAGACTTTAAAGTAATATATTTTCTTTGTTAATTCATGTACCATGAACAGAAGGGGAAAATGAGCCCCCCAGTGAAAAATATTTAACCTAATCAAGAGGGAACAAACAATGAGGCAATCTCACAGCCAGCCAAACAGCTCACCTGGTCATAGCCATAAGGCCTCTGTTGGGGTGGCTGTGGTGGTCCAGGCTGTGGTGGTCTGTACCCTCCATACTGCTGACCTTGTCCCTGTGGGTAGTTG
Organism: Dugong dugon; assembly: GCA_030035585.1. Classification (NCBI taxonomy): domain Eukaryota; kingdom Metazoa; phylum Chordata; class Mammalia; order Sirenia; family Dugongidae; genus Dugong; species Dugong dugon. Next base: position 61,697,123 of record CM057466.1, read on the forward strand.
GGATACTGAGGACCTGGACCACCCTGTGAGGGACCTGCAAAATAACCAACACAAACAAAAGTCCAGATGAAAATATAACGAGTCCCTAGAACTCTAGAAAGGGTTGAGAACTAGATGTTATTGTATTTTTATGTCTAAATTTAAAAGGACAGCTTGGTACCTTGATTTTATCAATGCTGTTTGGAATAAATGTCATGGTCGTAAGAAGAATGAAAACGTTGTAATGCCACTACCACATACCAGATACTCTGATATTTAGTATAACTATTGTGCTATCACTTAGCCATTAAAAATGTATATGTCAAGATAGTACAAGACTCGAGAGTTGTCAGTTAACTCCATGATAATAAGAAAATTCATCTACACCTCTATTGGAGAGTTAACCAGTATAAACAAGAGGCAAAACAAAAGGCAATAAGTAGGTCCAAATGAAAATACTGAAGTAATTTCTGAAAAGTTTGAGTGTCAGTGAAATTTACATTTGCAATCACCAAAAGAATCACATGGTGATGTTCTGTAATGGCAAACTTATTACAATTTTAAAATAGAAACTAAAGGAACCTTGAAAAACCAACACACGCATGTGAAAAAAACTTAGTTTGAAAGTTACACTCTAAGTACCAATAGTCTTTAATACTTTACCATAAAAATGAATGACTTCAAATCCAGAGATGGCAAGGGACTGATCTGGTTTTCCAAACAGATACGTTGTTTACTAAACTCTACTATAATCTATAATAAAAAATGCTTTAGAAAGCACAGCCTGGAAAGCTTTAACACTTATATTCAAATCCAGACACAAAAACATTGATCCCAGAAGAAATGATCAAAAGAGGATGATACATTTTCAACCTTAAATAAATTCCATCAGTCTAATTGTTAAAACTCTACATTTCCTATTAGGAGGAGGTCAATAAGCTGAAATCTATGGAGAAGCAAAATGGGAACTTCTCTCCTTTAGGATTCCTGACTTTTTACAAAACAGCATTAAATCACTCAAACCAAAAATATTACTTCTTTTATCCTTTCTTCCCACTGAAAATAATATTTCTCTTAAGTCAATGAATTCAACCTGATTTGGGCACACATTTATTTTCAAGCAAATGCATACAACGAGAACATTCTATTTATTCAAAGTATAAATGCTACATAGCATGAAACAGAAATGCTATCTGAGAAGACTGAATGCCAAGCAGGTTTGAGAATTCATGTTATTGTCTTCTAAATAACTACACACCTTACCTTTGGTCAATGAATCATCTCTAGTTTATGGTTCTTTTTACTATTTTATCTAAGAGCAACACTTGTAATAAACACTCTCATAATAAGCAGACGGAGGTAAAATTGTAAATTTTCAAGTGATAATCCTTAGAAAAATAAATATTAAATATCTATTTCCATATTTCAAAACAGTAATTATCACATTTTTTGTGACAAATAAACTGCAATGAGCTACCTACCGTAGCCCTGCTGCTGTCCTGGATAGCCCTGCTGCCCTGGGTACTGCTGCTGCTGGGGCGGATATCCCTGTTGTGGAGGTGGTCCTTGGTAAGCATCCTGCTGTTGGCCATATTGTGAATTTCCTACAGGGTAATTGGAGAAGAGGAAGGAAAACCTGAGAAATTTGCTTAGTTAACTTTTTTCTTCTAAAATGCATAGGCAACAACACAAGAACAAAATGAAATGCCATTCTGATTTTTAAAAGTTAACAAAACAAAGGAAAAACTCAAACCAAACAGAAGGATTTCGGCCAAACAAACTGCAGTTAAAGCCAGTTTTGCAAGGCTGAACTGCAGCATTTTCAGCGTCTCTGCCATACGAGCATTACATTTACTGGAACATCACAGTCATAAGATCATGACTATGCTAAATAAAATAAAAAAGACAAAATTAAAGACAGCTACAAGAGCACACACTAGCTACACAAGATCAGCAAGCTGTTTCCTAAAGGCACTATACTTATATGTAAAATTATATATATGTAAACACACACGAGAAAAAAAATTAGATTGATGGATTTATGTTCAAATAGAAATTTCCACCGAGAAAAATTATTTTTAAATGTTTTAGTCTTTTTACTATTGTTAGAAATGACAAGTCATGGTTATACATTTTTAAATATTTGTAAGGAAATTATTTTGATTGTTTTGGGCTCCCTATAATTTTCAAGACAGCCAGCAGCTAGTATTCTACAAGAAGCTTTGCATAGGTAGAAGTTGTCTTATGCAAGAATTTTCGTTCCTGTAGAAGGGGATATGTGTGTGTATATGTGTGAAGGTATATAGATACCTCCTTCGTAGTAATGTTGTGAGGAATCCTCATAAGGCCTATCGTAGCCTTGTTCAGGATACGACGGTTGCTGATAACCGTAATCATTATGACCTACATCAATTCGACAAGAGACAGGAAGAAACGTTAATGGCCACTGAGTGAAACCCTAAAAATATTTAAACTTTCAGATAAAATTGAAAAAAAGAAAATGAACTGGAAATACATAAAAAATAATTTCAATTGCATTAGCCAAATATTTACCATGTGATTGTTTTCATATTGCATTAACGTGCAATTTTTTTTAAAGCACAAAGCAGTAGTAGTTTTAGATACATCACACTTATTGTCTTAGCTATTATAATCCTCACTGAAGGGAAAAAAAACTTTATCTTCCATTTTTAAAGAAGAAGAGAATGAAAGCATTTAGGCCTTTCACATGTAAATAACTTGAATTAAATTAGAATGAACAAAGGAAGCAATTATCATATTTTGTCAAACACCTGTTCTGCTGATCGGAATTCTACAGCATATGCTAAAAACAATGAAAAATATAAAAGAGCTCCATAAGTTTTTTCCCCTGAAAGAAACTGACACACGTTTTTCACATTCTATTTACCTGCATAAAGTATATGTATCTCAAAGTATTTTCAGATATGAAAATTATTTTTTAATGTTGTCATTTTATGTCTTTAGAAATATTTCTAAAGTAGCATAAGCATACACCTTTATAAAATTAATACTGTTTTATGTGCTAGAGTACACTTTTAGCTTGGTAGCTCCAACACATAAGAAAAACCCCACCTACATGTTGTTTTAAGACACAATAAATTTCACCTGCAAGATGTCTGGAATCTAATGAAAAATAGTATTTTCATCTTTTTAATTAAGTTTCACAAAGAAAATGCAGGAAATAACCTTTCAATTAACTAGAATCTGAATGAACTAAATTTTAGAAAAATGTCTAATTAAGGAAGGAGGAAAACTTGCTGCCATCGAGTCAATTTCAACTCACGGCAACCCCATTAGGAATACAGTTATAAATAGATCTTATACTCACTACTCTAGTACACCTACTCCTCACTTATCGACTAACTCGTCATCCGGTATCTCGCATTTACAACAGTAAAAAATATATTTTGCACATTAACGATGTATACTTGGCAGTAACAAACACCGAGGTGCAAGGCGAGAGTAATGCTGGCTTTGATGGTTAAGTTATGTGTCAACTTGGTTGGCCACGATTCTCAGTGGTTTGGCAATTATGTAATGATGTAACTTGGCAGTTATGTAATGATGTAGTCATCCTCCACTTTGTGATCTGATGTGGTCATCCTCCATTTTCACATAACACCAATTTCGCATAACGGCCTGATCTTTGGAACCTAACCATGTCAATAAGTGGGAAGAGGGTGTATTCGAACATTCCCAAACCAACTCATAAATATCTACATCAAGGGTTGGCAACCTACAGCCAGCAGGCTAAATATGGCCAGCATCCTATTTTTATAAATAAAGTTTTATTGGAATACAGTAATTCCCCCTTATCCACTCACTGGAGATTGTTCCAAGATCCCCAGTGGATGCCTGAAACCATGGATAGTACTGAATCCTATCTTAGCAACCTCAGCATATGATGTTTTTCTCTTTATTAAGTAAAGAACTTTTACCTTTTCACTTAAAGGAAGCACTTTGCAGCTTCTCTTTGGCATATTTGAATTGGCCAGCAGCACGATTCTTACACTTTAGGTCCATTATTAAGTAAAACAAGGGTTACTTGAACACAAGCACTGTGAAACTGTGACACCTGATCTGACTAACTGGCAGGTAGCGTATACAGTGTGGATACGCTGGACAAAGGGATGATTCGTATCTCAGGCAGGACAGGAGTGGGACAGTGTGAGATTTCATCATGCTACTCAGAATGGTGTGCAATGTAAAACTTAAGAATTGCTTATTTACGGAATTTTCCATTTGATATTTTCAGACTGCAGTTGACTGCAGGTAACTGAAATCGCAGAGAGCAAAACCTCAGATAAGGGGGGACTACTGTACAGTCATGCCCATTCATTTACCTATTGTCTATAGCTGCTTTCTGCTACAACAGTAGAGTTTAGTAGTTAAGACCAAGAACATATGGCCAGAAAAGACTAAAATATTATCTGGCTCTTCACTGAGAAAGTCTGCTGACTTCGAAACTATATATTTATTGGCATAAATAACGAGACATAATGAGACAAAATATCTAATGCCATTTAAGAAAATTATTTGTTGATATAAATGCAATAAAAATTCTACAGAAATATCAGGACCATGTATTAATACACACCTATGCAAAAAGATACCATTTAAATAATAATCCTTGATTATAATGAAATAAAATTAATTACTTATAGAAACCTTAAAGTTTTGATAGTTGGAAAAATAATATACCTATTTTTAACAGAAAAGTTATATTTATAACAATACAAGTTTCACATTTCAGGAAGGAGGACTAAAATAACAATGTCTTGTTTAACTCAATTACTTAAAATGTTATTTTTTAAATTAAACAATTATTTAGTTTTCAGATGACTTCCTAATGCATATAATTTAACAAAGTAGATTTTATCTTTTTTATAAACTTAATGTAAGTTTTTAATTTAAAAAAATCTTAATAGCATGTCTACGTGGGAAAGGAAAACGAAAAAAACATACTGAATAATTCACTGCAAGAAAATCTGTGGTAAAAAATGCGTCGTTTTCTAACCAGAATTATCCTTATGTATCATCACTATGATTAATAAGCATTTATTGAGTGCAAAAGACAATGATTTCTACAGGTGAGTGTCTGCTCTACCTGTACAGTCAGAACCTCTGCAGTAAAAACTAATACTCTTAAGTACTGATATACCTTTATTCTTTATGCTTTTATAAAAAATGGCAGGCAAAATGATTTTTTAAATACACCAACTTATATCTTTCTGACTTACATTAGCATCTAGTCAATGGCTCCCAACACTGTAGCTTTAAGTTTCTTAGTTTCCCAAGTTACTCTGTTAATACACCAAGGGAGCTTACCATATAAGTAAAGCTTTCGGCAAATGCTTTCCTAGTAACGTTGAGTCATTTTGTAACATGAATAATCACCTATTAACTTACTGGTTTTAAATGTTTGAATAATTTTTTGTTCAACATTTTAAAATTTTCAAAAGTATAAAAAATGGGAAGAATCGTACAGTGAGAATCTATATGTATGCTTAGATTATTACTGTTTAGATTTTCTTAAAGTGCAGTAAGCTTTTCACAAGCCACCTTCCCACTAAAAATTTTTTTAAAAACTAAATAATATTAAAATCTACTTTCTAAATGTCTTTCCTAGCCTAACAAATCTATAAAAGCTATATTATGAATATAATTTAGCTTCCAAATTTCTTTCTGAAATGGTTAATATATATAAACCATTGTTCTTTGAGAAGTATACAACACAAACTTAGAAAAATACCAAGAATTATATTCTCTATGTATTTAATACAATGCATAAATGTAAACCAACAGGTAAACTTCACGGTATGTGAACAATTTCCCAATAAAGCTGTTTTTTAAAAAAGACTAAATCAACGATACTTGCTTTGGTTGAAATTAGCAATTCTGAATTAAAACGGGCCCTCTTTTATATAAGAAAGGATTCCAATGACAGAACGTGATTCCTGATGGTACTAATATGGAATAGCTACACAAAATACACTCTAAACTAGCTTATAAACTAATGCTTTAGATTACTTAAAGTGTTCCTAAATTTAGAAGAAACAGATTGTTAGTTTCTTCATCCCCATTAAAATGTTTTGAATAGCTATCTCCATTAATATTGGGCAGGGATAGAAAATGGGAAAGTTAACATTAGGAGAGATTACCATCAGGGTAATATTGCTGGTTCATGCCTTCTGGAGGACCTTGTCCACCATGACTGTATTGGTCCCCATAATAGTCTTCCTGGCCTGAGTACTGCTGTGGTGGGCCTGAAAAACCACAACCAGTCAAGATGTAAATAATTTGTTCTCCATGTCATCAAAGGCTTGCTTTCTAATCTGATGTTATGAAAGATTATTTCTCAGCTGTAGATTCCCCTCCCATTCCCTGGTATTTCAGATACTTTTAACTATTTTTATACACACTCATACATACACACGTAGCTCCACACACCACATTTCACTAAAATTAATGTGAAGACCATACATGAAATATCAAACAGTACCAACTCAGAAAAACAAACAGTAAATTCTTAAAAAGAAATTCAAACTAGAAGAAAATTAATTCCCTTTTAGTTTATTTTGATACTAGAGCACTATGAAATAAAATTGGGTTTGTTCATGACCATATATTTAGTAACTTCTCAAAAACAAAGCAGTACCTTCTGCTATAAACTGGTAAGCTTTTGATATAAAATTTTTATGATGTAACTTTTCCCCACAAAGGGACAGATAAATCTATATAACTGGAAGTTCCTAACCACTACAAGACCCTTTGTACCTACTACATTTACTACCTTTGGGGGCTGGGGGGAGGTGGGGGAGGAAAAAAAAAGTCAAGGAAAAAAAGCCTCAACTTTGCCTAATTGTGTTTAAAAACCAAAAGTTTATTTTATTAAAATTTAAAGCCTTTCAAGTTCTCTTATTTACATTAAGTAGCAAATTCTCAAAATGGAATCTTACCCTGCTGAGGTGGTCTATAAGGAGGGATCTGTCTCTGACCCATCATATGATTGCCTTGATTAACTTGACCCATCATTCCCATAGGTGGCTGCTGTCCTTGGTAATGCTGCCCACCTCCCTGTGGCATATTATATTGTTGAGAAGGAGGCTGTTGATGCATCATTGGACCTGAAAACAGACACAACATTACAAATACAACATTTTTGTGCATATGGTTTTAACATATTAAGAGAAATGGAAGATAGTTTATCACATAATCCAAAAAAAACACAATTAAATGCAAAAAAATTAATAATAAAGTTTTAAATCTCACATGGATAAAATAATCTGCAAACAAAAAACAAAGCGACTAATCGATCGTAGATGATTTGAATACCACTGGAAGAGTATTCTTGTCAGTTTTTAAAAATCAACAGACACAATATAGGAACATCCTGAATGCTTTCCATTATGCTTTATGTAATACTTATACCTAAAAATCTTTCCAGAAAAGATATAATCCTTATGCTATACACCAAAACAAAGTGAATTTAACAAAACACACAGTAAAATGAGTAGTCAAACCAAGGAAAAGAAAACATATTTCTAGATTTTCATTATCAATCCCTTTTCCAAGTCCACTCATTACATAATGGTAGATACGGAAACCATACAAACTTTCACAAATATGCCTACATCAACAGAATTTCATAAACTTTAATTTTAGGGCAAAATTTTAAAGGGTCTTCTTTCCCTTTTACAACTATAAAATTTAAAAACTGAAAAGGTTTTCTTGAAATCAAAGAGCTGAAGTACTTTTTAATAAACCACTCTCTCTCTCACACACACACATCAGAAACACCTTAATAAAAACCATAGGCTCAGAAATCAGTACTGTGCATTTTCCAAAATGAACAATACTGGAGTAGCGAAACTACCATTGCTGTAGTATCACAATGACAACAAAAATGTATCACATGAAATAATCAACAATGGCCATAAATTTCCATGTTGCCATCTAACAAGGTAAGCTGCTCCTTAGTCATTCACTGGGCCAAGTAACTATGTGTGGAGCTCAACATTCTGCCATTAAAACCATCACTGTCTCAGAAGTATGCATGAGTCATCTCCCAGTTTACTGCTAAGATAGCTACATTGTTGTTAGGTGCCCTCAAGTTGATTCTGACTCACAGTGACCCTGTGTACAACTACAACATACTTCCCCTTTACTGACTTGGGGACAATTTAAGAAAAAGCACAAAGAGCAAGGACTAGAAATACTGGAAAAGTTTTACAGGCAAAATCACCCTGATGAGCCAAAATGTTATTTAAACAAACAATTGAAAACAAAACAAAAGCCCACCTCTTTATCACTGACCTACAACAACACACCAACGTAAGAAGAAAGACTTCACCTCATTTCCAACTTGAAGAACTGCTTTATATATCTAAGTTCTTTTTCTTCCTATTCACCTTCTTCCGTTCTTTTTTTCTTTACATATTCCTTTTTACTTCTCCCTAATTTTATTATCATAAATATAAGCTTTTCAAAGATTTTTTTCTGGGACTTTTCTTACAAGGTAATAAACTATTAATAGTAGAGATAAGGTGGCTCAGTGGAGAGTGGAAGGGAACATATCTACACTGCCAGACTTAGGTATTTATTTCATATAAATCGCTAACAAATACCAGAGATAAGTACCCTTATTTTTAAGTTCTCAGGTGAGGAAACCAAGGGTCAAGATCATAAAGCTAATATATGTTAATTGTGAATCAAACAAAACTCCACAAGACTGATTTTAAAACACGTCTATTCTCCTATTCTTCACTGCCTCTACCCAAAAATAAGCTGTAACCAAATGGCCAAACGACCTGAATAGACATTTCACCAAAGAGGACATTGAAATGGCCACCAAACACATGAAAAAATGCTCAGCATCATTAGTCATCAGAGACATGCAAATCAAGACCACAATGAAATACCATTTCACTCTCACTAGGATGGCAAAGAATACAAAAAAAAAAAAAAACTGAAAATAACAAATGTTGCTAAGGGTGTGGAGAAATTGGAACCCTTATGCATTGCTGATGGGGATGCAAAACGGTACACCCATGGTGGAAAACAGTGTGGCGATTCCTCAAAAAACTAAAAATACAACTACCATATGACCCAGCAATTCTACTCTTAGGTATATACCCAAAAGACTTGAAAGCAGAGATTCAAACAGCGACTTGTACACCAATGTTCAATGCAACACTATTCACAATAGCCAACAGGTGGAAACAACCTAAATGACCATCAATAGATGAATGGATAAACAAAATAAGGTACACACATACAATGGAATACTACTTAGCCAGCAGGAGAAATGAAGTCTTCATACATGTTACAACATGCATGCAGTGAAATTACGCTCAGAAAAGTTAATCACAAGAGGACAAATATTCTATGAACTCACTTACATAAAAAGACAAGAAAAGGCAAATGTATAGAAAACAAAATTTATTTCTGGTTTCCAGGGGCAGGAGGGAAGTGGGAAGGGGGGCGCTAACAGTGATGAAAATATCGCACTGATTTAAGGGTAGGGCTGCACATCTGATTATTGGAATTGCCGTCAGTAAGTGTACTCCTGTAAATAAAAAGTTGAATTGGGAAAAGTTGTGTGATACATGTATTTAGAACAACGACCAAAAAAAATAAGAGTAGCTGCTTAAACTGCTCGTGTACAACCAAACACCTTATGAGATTAAGTTTCTTGGTTTGGAGGTTTAGAGTCATGGTTTCAAGGGACATTCCAGTTAATTGGTCTAATAACATGTTCAGTTCTACCTCCTAGTTCGTTATGTGTCTCATAAGCTTGCAAGAGGCCATCTAAGGCACAACAACTGATCTACAGTTATGTGCAGCAACAGAGAAAAGAGAATCAGAAACAGAAAGAGGATACAGAATGTGTGGCGATTACCTCTATGAACAACTGTACTCCTCTGCCATGAGACCAGAAGAACTGGATGGTGCCAGGCTACCATTACGGAACACTTTGATTAAACATTCTGCAGAAGAAGCTGATCAAAAGGGGTAAAATGCAGTACAGAATTTCAAATTCTAACGGACTCCAGACTTTCTGAAGCCATAAAGGTTGGATGAACCCCTGAAACTACTGGCCTGAAATCATCTTCAAACATTAAACCAAAAATGTTCCCTGAAGTCTTCTAAAAATCAAACAATCCTTTAGCTTAACTATTAAAAAATGTCTGCCTTGATCCTAGCCAGAGCAATTAGGTTAGAAAAAGAAATAAAGGGCATCCAAATTGTGACGGAAAAGTCAAAGTATCTCTCTTTGCAGATGATATGATCTTATAAACAGAAAACCCCAAAGAATGCAAAAGAAAACTACTGGAACAAATAGAAGATTTAAGCAAAGTTTCAGGATACAAGATAAACATAACAAAAAATCAGTTGGGTTCCTTTACACCAACAAAGAGAACCTCAAACAGTAAATCACCAAATCAATTCCATTTACAACAGCCCTCAAGAAGATAAAATACTTAGGAATAAATCTAACCAGAGATGTAAAAGATCTACACAACAAAAACTGTAAGACACTACTGCAAGAAACCAAGACAGACCTGCGTTAAGCGGAAAAACATACCTTGCTCACGGATAGGTAGACTCAACCTTGTGAAAACATCACTTCTACCCAAAGTGATCTACAGATACACTGCAATCCCGATTCAAATTCCATCGGCATTTTTTAATGAGATGGAAAAACAAATCACCAACTTCATATGGAAAGGAAACAGGCCCCAGATAAGTAAAGCATTACTCAAGAAGAAGAACTAAGTGGGAGACCTCACACTACCTGATTTTAGAACCTATTATGCCACCACAGTAGTCAAAAAAGCCCGGTACTGGTACAACAACACATACATAGACCAAAGGAACAGAATTGAGAATCCAGACATAAATTCATCCGCCTATGAGCAGCTGATATTTGACAAAGGCCCCAAATCCGTTAACAGGGGAAAAGACAGTCTCTTTAACAAATGGTGCTGGCATAACCGGCTATCCATCTGCAAAAAACTGAAACAAGACCCACAGCAAACACCATGCACAAAAACTAACTCAAAATGGATCAAAGACCTAAATATAAAATCAAAAACGATAAAGATCATGGAAGAAAAAATAGGGACAATGTTAGAAGCCCTAATGCATGGCATAAACACAACAGGAATCATAAGTAACAATGCACACGCAACAGAAGAGAGACCAGATAGCTGGGAGCTCCTAAAAATCAAATACTCATGCTCATCAAAAGACTTTACACAAAATTCATTGGAATCACAAAGAAAGTTAACAAACATACTCATAAAAAAAGAGGAAAAACAAAGTCTCAGCAAAAACAAAACGTACGAAAACAAAAGAAATGAAAAAAACATCCACAAACAAAAGAACAAAGAAAATCTTGGCACCACAAAAAAAAACTACAAAATGACAGCAACAAACTCACATCTATCAATAATTACACTGAATGTAAATGGACTCAATGCACCCATAAAGAGATGGGAGTGACAGAATGGATAAGAAAACAGGATCCATCAATATGCTGTCTACAAGCGACATACCTTAGAAACAAAGATGTGAATTTATTAAACGTCAAAGGTTGGAAAAAAATATATCAAGCTAACAACTACCACAAACGAGCAGGAATGTCAATTCTAATCTCAGATAAAATATACTTTAAAAAGAAATCTACCATAAAAGACAAAGAAGGACACTATATAATGATTAAGGGGACGATCCATCATGAAGACATAACCATAATAAACATCTACACACCCAATGACAGGGATCCAAAATACATAAAACAAACTCTAACAACACTGAAAAGAGAAATTGACAGTTCCACAATAATAGTAGGAGACTTCAACACACCATTCTCAGTAAAGGACACAACAACTAAGAAGAAACTCAGCAAAGATACAGAAGACCTAAAGGGCACAATCAGCCAACGTGACCTCATAGACATATATAGAACAATCCATCCAACTGCTGCAAAGTACACATTTTTTTCCAATGCACATGGAACGTTCTCCAGAATAGACCACATCTTAGGCCAGAGAGCAATCCTCAACAAGATCCAAAACGTTGAGCTAATTCTAAGTATCTTCACTGACCACAATGCCATCAAGGTAGGAATTAACAATACAAAGAGCAAGGAAAAAAAATCAATTACATGGAAACTGAATAATACCCTGCTTACACGTCACTGAGTAATAGAAGAAATCAGAGAAGGAATCCAAAAATTCCTAGAATCAAATGAGAATGAAAACAAATCGTACCAAAACCTTTGGGACACAGCAAAGGCAGTCCTCAGAGGACAATTCATAGCAGTAGATGAACATATCAAAAAAGAAGAAAGGGACAAAATCAAAACATTAACCACAGAACTCAAACAAATAGAAATAGAACAGCAAAAAAGCCCACAACCACTGGAAGAAAGGAAATAGTAAAGATCAGAGCAGAAATAAATGAAATAGAGAACAGAAAAACAATAGAAAGAATCAACAAAACCAAAAGTTGGTTCTTTGAAAGAATCAACAAAATCGACAAACCACTGGCCAGACTAACAAAAGAAAAATGGGAGAAGACACAAATAATCCAAATAAGAAATGAAATGGGGGACATTACAACAAACCCAACTGAAATAAAAAGGATTATAACAGAATATTATGAAAAACTATACTCCAACAAATTTGAAAACCTAGAGGAAATGGGTAAATTTCTAGAAACACACGGCCTACCAACACTACAACAAAGTGATGTTGAAAATCTGAAAGATCCATTACAAGAGAAGAGATTGAAAAGGTAATAAAAAAAAAACTCCCAACCAAAAAAAGCCCTGGCCCAGATGGCTTCACTGGAGAACTCTATAAAACGTTTACAGAAGAGCTTCTACCAGTACTACTCTAGCTATTTTATAGCATAGAAGAGTAAGCAACACTTCCAAATTCATTCTATGAAACCAGCATAACGCTGATAGTAAAACCAGGGAAAGATCTCACAAAAAAACCAAATTACAAACCAATCTCTCTCATGAATATAGATGCAAAAATTCTTAACAAAATTCTAGCCAATAGAATTCAGCATCATATCAAAAAAATAATACACCATGGCCAAGTAGGATTCATACCAGGTATGCAAGGATGGTTCAACATTAGAAAATCAATCTACGTAATCCACCACATAAATAAAAGGAAAGAAAACAATCACATGATCATCTCAATTGACAAAGAAAAGGCATCTGACAAAGTCCAACACCCATTCCTGATAAAAACTCTCAATAAAATAGGTACAGAAGGGAAATCAGTCAAAATAATAAAGGGCATCTATGCAAAACAAATGGCCAGCATCATTCTTAATGGAGAGAGGCTGAAAACATTACCCTTGAAAACAGGAACAAGACAAGGATGCCCTTTATCACCACTCCTGTGTAACACTGTGCTGCAAGTTCTAGCTAGAGCAATAAGGCAAGAAAAACAAATAAAGGGCATCCAAATTGGTAATGAAGAAGTTAACTTTAAACTGTCCCTGTTTGCAGATGATATAATACTATACATAGAAAACCCTAAAGACTCCACGAGAAATCTACTGGAACTAATAGAAAGATTCAGCAGAGTAGCCGGATACAAGATAAACATTCAAACATCAGTTGGATTCCTACACACAAAATAAGGAGAATGATGAAAAGGAAATCAGGAAAACAATACCATTTTCAATAGCCCCTAAAAAGATAAAGTACTTAGAAATAAATCTGACCAGGAATGTAAAAGACCTATACAAGGACAAATACAAAACACTACTGCATGAAATCCAAAGGGATCTACATAAATGGAAAAACATACCATGCTCAGGGATAGGCAGACTTAACATTGTGAAAATGACAATTCTACCCAACGCAATTTACAAATACAATGCAATCCCGATCCAAATACCAACAACATTCTTCAAAGAGATGGAAAAACTAACCATTAACTTTATATGGAAAAGGAAGAAGCTCTGAATAAGTAAAGCACTACTGAAGAAGAAGAATAAAGTTGGAGGACTCACACTACCTGACTTCAGAATCTACTATACAGCTACAGTAGTCAAAACAGCCTGGTACTGGTACAACGACAGATACATTGACCAATGGAACAGAATTGAGAACCCAGATGTAAATCCATCCATCCACGGTCACCAGATCTTCGACAAGGGCCCAAAGTTCATCAAATGGGAAAAGACAGTCTTTTTAACAAATGGTGCTGGCAAAACTGGACATCCATCTGCAAAAAAACTGAAACAGGACCCATACCTCACGCCGTATACAAAAACTACTTCAAAATGGATCAAAGACCTGAATATAAAGCCTAAAACTATAAAGTTCATAGAAGAAAAAATAGGGCCAACACTTCAGGTCTTAATACATGGCATTAATAGGATACAAACCATACCCATCAACGCACAAAACCCAACAGATAAGCTAGATAACTGGGATCTTCTAAAAATCAAACACCTATGCTCTTCAAAAGACTTCACCAAAAGAGTAAAAAGAGAACCTACAGACTGGGAAAAAATGTTTGGACAGTACAAGTCAGACAAAGGTCTAATCTCCATAATCTACAAGAAAATCCAACACCTCTACAACAAAAAGACAAATAATCCTATTAAAAAATGGGCAAAGGAAATGAACAGACACTTCACCAAAGAAGACATCCAAATGGCCAACAGATACATGAGGAAATGCTCACAATCACTACCCATTAGAGAAATGCAAATTAAAACCACAATGAGATACCATCTCACCCTGGCATTACTGGCACGAATCAAAAACACTGGAAATAACAAATGTTGGAGGGGCTGCAGGGAGATCGGAACACTTATGCACTGCTGGTGGGAATGCAAAATGATACAACCATTCTGGAAAATGATATGGCGCTTCCTCAGAAAGCTAGAAATAGACATACCATTAGACATACCATTCGATCCAGCAATTCCACTCCTAGGAATACATCCTAGAGAAATAAGGGTCGTCACTCAAACAGACATATGCACACCTATGTTCATGGCAGCATTGTTCACAATAGCAAAACAATGGAAACAACCTAGATGCCCATCAACAGATGAATGGATAAACAAACTATGGTACATACACACAATGGAGTACTATGCAACGAGAAAGAACAACAATGAATCTGTGAAGCATCTCATAACATGGATGCAACTGGAGGACATTATGCTGAGTGAAATAAGTCAATCACAAAAGGACAAATATTGTATGAGACCTCTATTGTAAAAACCCGTGAAAAAGTTCACACACAAAATATTAAGAATCTTTGTTGGTTACCAGGGATGGGAGGGGTGGGTGGGAAATACTAAACAGGGAATAGATAAGTGGTCTCTTGGGTGAAGGGTAAGACTGTACACAATACAGGGGAAACTAGGACAACTTGTACAAGGAAAGGTCATGGAAGCCCATAGACGCATCCAAACTCCCTGAGGGACTGAATTGCTGAGCAGAGGGCTGCGGGGACCACGGTCTCGGGGAACATCTAGCTCAACTGGCATGACACAGCTCATAAAGACAATGCTCTACATTCTACCTTGGTAAGTAGTGTTTGGGGTCTTAAAAGCCTGCGAGCGGGCCATCTAAGATACTCCACTGGTCTCATCCCTTTGGGAGCAAGGGAGAATGAAGAGAACAGGATACAAGGAAAAGATCAGTCTGAAGGACTAACTGTCCACAGCTACCAAGGCCTCCACCGGACTGAGTCCAGTACAGCTAGATGGTGCCCAGCTACCACCATTGACTGCTCTGACCAGGATCACAACAGAGGGTTCTGGACAGAGCTGGAGATGGATGTAGAAGATAATTTTAACTCAAACAAAAAACTCCAGATTTACTGGCCTAAAGGAGACTGGAGAAACCCCGAGAGTATGGCCCCAGACACCCTTTTAGCTCAGTCGTGAAGTTATCTCCGAGGTTCACCGTTCAGCCTGGGAGTGCACAGCCCTGTAAAACCAAATGAGACTAACAAGGTACAGGAGTCCAGTGACAAAGGCCAGAAGGCAGAAGGAGACAAGGAAGTTGGTAATAGGGAACACAAGGTTGAGCAAGGATATTGTTGATGTGTTGTGAGATTGTTAACCATTGTCATAGGGCAACATTTGTAGTAACTGTTAAATGAGAAACTATTTTGTTCTATAAGCCTTCATCTTAAGTGAGAGTAACAGCACAATTGGAAGAGCGTAGTCAATGTCACTGAACTGTGCATGTGGAAATTTTTGAAATGGTGTATCTTTGGCTATGTGTATTTTCACCAAAAAAAAAAGTTGAGAAGAGGGTTGATATGTTGTGGGGTTGTTAACCAATGTCATAAAACAATATGTGTACTACTGTTTCATGAGAAACTATTTGTTCTGTAAGCCTTCACCTGAAGTACAATTAAAAAAAATAAAGACATTACCAAAAGAGTCAAAAGACAGCCTACAGACTGGGAAAAAATTTTTGGCTACGACAAATCCAATTAGTGTCCAATCTCTAAAATCTACAAGATACTGCAAAACCTCAACAACAAAAAAGACAGATAACCCAATTAAAAAATGGGCAAAGAATATGAACAGGCACTTCGCCAAAGATATTCAGGCAGCTAACAGACACATGAAGAAATGCTCACGATCATTAGCCATTAGAGAAATGCAGATCAAAACTACAATGACATATCATCTCACCCCAACAAGGCTAGCATTAATCAAAAAAAACCCACAAAATAATAAATGTTGGAGAGGTTGTGGAAAGACTGGAACACTTATACACTGTCGGTTGGAATGCAAAATGGTAAAACCACTTTGGAAATCAATTTGGCGCTTCCTTAAAAAGCTAGAAATAGAAGTACCATACGAGCCAGCTATCCCGCTCCTTGGAATATATCCTAGAGAAATAAGAGCCGTCACACGAAGAGATAGATGCACACCTATGTTCACTGCAGCACTTTTCACAATAGCAAAAAACTGGAAATAACCTAGGTGCCCATCAACGGATGAATGGATAAACAAATGATGGTACATTCACACACTGAAATACTATGCAACAATAAAGAATAACAATGAAGCTGTGAAACATGACATGGAGGAATCTGGAGGACATTATGCTGAGTGAATTTAGTCAGTCACAGAAGGACAAATACTGTATAAGACCACTATTGTAAGAACTCAAGAAAAGGTTTAAACACAGAAGATAACATTCTTTGATGATTACAAGGGTGGGGAGGGAGGGTGAGGGTAATTTACTAACTAGACAGTAGATAAGAATTATGTTAGGGGAAGGGAAGGACAGCACACACTACAGGGGAAGTCAGCACAACTGGACTAAACCAAAGCTAAGAAGTTTCCTGAATACAATCAAACACTTTGAGGCACAGAGTATCAGGGGTAGGGGTCTGGGGACCATGCTTTCAGGGAACATCTAGGCCAACTGGCATAACAAAGTTTATTAAGAAAAATGTTCTGCATCCTACTTTGGTGAGGGGCATCCGGGGTCTTAAAAGCTTGCAAGTGGCCATGTAAGATGCATCAGTTGGTCCCAACCACCTGGAGTAAAGGAGAATGAAGAACACCAAAGACACAAGGAAAGTATTAGCCCAAGAGACAGAAAGGGCCACATAAACCGGAGACTTCATCAGCCTGAGACCAGAAGAACTAGATGGTGCACAGCTACCACCAATGACCGCCCTCACAGGGAACGCAACAGAGAGTCCCTGATGGAGCAGCAGAAAAGTGGGGTGCAGAACTCAAATTCTAGTAAGAAGACCAGACTTAATGGTCTGAGACTGGAAGATCCCCAGAAGGCATGGCCCCTGTATTCTCTATCAGCCCAGAACTAAAACAATTTCCGAGGCCAACTCTTCAGACCAAGATTGGACTTGACTGTGGGACATAAAATGATACTCGTGAAGAGAGTGCTTCTAAGCTCAAGTAGATACATGAGACTAAATTGGCATTTCCTGTCTGGACGCGAGATGAGAAGGCAGAGAGGGTTGGGAGCTGGTTGAATGGACACGGGAACTCCAGGATGGAAAGGGGGAGTGTGCTGTCACTTTATAGGCAGAGCAACTAGCGTCACATAACAATGTTATGTATAAATTTTTGTATGAGACACTAACTTGAATAGTAAATTTTCACTTAAAGTACAATAAAATTAAAAAAAAAAAAAAAAAAAAAGAATTAAACGCTAAAACTGGGTAGATAATACCCAGACCTATTTTTGGCATGTTCACCATTCAACAGCATACTAAATCATTCATAGCTCAATTTGAAGATATTACTAATACTGTATTTGGAGGAGAAAAATCCCTGTATTTCATCAAACTCAATTCCCTAACCTACTATCTAAATAGCCATTTTCATTTAAAATGAATAGGATTCTTCATTTACCCAAAATTACATCTGTCTATAACAAGAATTTTTTAAATCATGTAAGACATTTAGATATCAAGGATAAAAGAACAAGGGCCAACTAACCAAGAAAATGAAGACTGACTTTCCCAGAAGCTTTGTAAACCAATGTAACCAATGTAAAAAAAATGGAACCATGATAGAGTTTAGCTAGTTAAAAAAAATTAACAGTCTCTGTTAAGGGTGATGAAAAAAATAGGAAATGGATAGTGGTGTGGTGGGTTGCACAACATGTTGAACATAATTAATGTCACTGAATTATACATATTAAAAACGTTGAAATGGCAAATGATTTTTCATATTTATTTTTATAATAAAAAAAGTAACAGTTCATTATGGGACACAAACTTTTTCATAACATGAAGTTTTTAGATAAATTTTTATGAAAGTATTATTTGAAAATAACAGTTTCGTTATTGTCATTTGTTTCTTTAGTAGCACAAATTATTTTTATATGCATTTCCTCACATTAACCACTTATTAAGGCAGTGATTCTCAACGGCAGGAGATTTTGCCCACCATGGGGCATTTAGCAATGCCTGGAGGCATTTTTGGTTGTCACAGTGGGAATGGGAGTTGCTACTGCCACCTCGTGGATAGAGTCCAAAAATACTGCTAAATACGTTGTACAATGCACAGGACAGCCCCCGCATCCCAACTAATTAGCCGGCCCAAAATGTCAATAGTGGCAAGACTGAGAAATCCTGGATTTCTCCAGGGTATAATTTTAAATCATGGGTATTTCTACAAACTAGTCTGGGAACTAGATTATGTATTTAACTTTCCAGTAATTAAAAATTAGAAAAAGGGTGTTGTGGCTTAATTAATCCAGCACAACAAAAGACTAGGCTATTTCCTTAAATGATACCTCTTAAGTACCAATTCTTTCAGCTATACAATCAAAAACAAAGTCATTGCTAAACATCTATTGTAGACTGAAAGAAACTCCAAAAAGCTATAGACTTATGTGGCACAGGCAACAATTTATTGTGAAAGTAAAGCTCCTAACTGGCCCAGGTAGAAAGCCATGGAGATGGGCTACATCAGAACGTACAGCTTTCTGTCCCTTAGCATGAAAGCTGAAAAATTATGAACTTTCTGGCACAGAAGAGATTATTTTGTCCAGAAAAACTGAAGGAATGCACTGTGAATAAAATCACTTGGAATATTTGTTAAAATGTAATTTGTAAAACCTACCTCTAGAGATTCTGGTTTAGCAGTTATGAGTTGGGGCACACAAATCTTTATTTTAACAAATACCCAAGGTGATCCTGACCCAGGTAGTCCTAGGTCTACACATTGAAAAATACTGTTCTAAGGGAAAGTGTTACCCCTTCTACCATAAATAAATCTAGATTATGGCGCATATAAAATGTTTAAATTGGAGTTAGGACTGCATTCCATAAGGGCTCCCAAGATAAATTAGCTATAAAATGAATCCTAAGGGGTTTGTGTTATATGTTAATTTTACCTAAAGAAAAACAAAACATGAAAAGAAGTTGAACTCTAATGATATGCAGGATGAAGTGTTTAGGGGTGAAGTGTACTGATAACTGCAAATTACTGGGAAATGCACTTTAAAAAAGAAGATGTACTGATGGATGAGTAAACAGATGGAGAGATGTGATAAAGCAAATTTAGTAAAATTTTAACTGTAAAATACAGGGTAAAGGGTGTACAGACACAATTCCTTCAGCTTTTCTATGTTCAATGTTTTATATAATAAAATTTTTTTTTAAATTTTAAAATCAATCCTAAGACTTGTATCTAGAAGAATACATAAAAACTTTCCAAAACTCAACAGTAAAAAAAAAAAAAAAACAATCCAACTAGAAAATAGGCAAAGGACTTGAAGAGACAATGACTGAAGAGGACATACGGATGGTAAGTAAGTACGTGAAAGGATGTTCAATATCACTAGCCATTAGGAAAATGTAAATAAACATGACACTCAGATATCACTACACCCCTATCAGAACAGCTAAGAAAAAGGAAGAGTGACAACACAAAATGATGGCAAGAATTTGGAGAACACTGATGTCTCATACGTTGCTGGTGGGATTGTAAAATGGTACAGCCACTCTGGAAAAGTTTGGCAGTTTCTAAAAAAACGAAACATACACTTACCATATGACACAACAACGGCATCCCTCAGTATTTCTCCCAGAGAAATGAAAACTTACGTCCAGACAAAAATACGTATATGATTGTTTATAGCACTTTTATTTAGAATAGCCCGAAACTGTAAACAATCAAACTTCTTTCACTTAGGTGAATGGCTGAACTGTGGGACATCTATACCATGGAATACTACTCAGCAATAAGAAGCAATGAATTGATACATGCAGAAACTTGGATAGATCTCAAGGGCATTAAGTTGAGTGAAAGAAGCCAATCTGAAAAGGACACATATTGTGTGATTCCATTTATGTAACACTCTCAGAATGACAGAATTACAGAAATGGAGAAAAATGGGACAGCAGTTTCCAGGGATTAGAAATGATGGAGGAGGATACACAGCACCTCTCTGTATTACCTTTGTAACTTCATGTGAATCTATCCCTCATGTATCCTAATAATTATTCCACAATTACAAATTAAAACGAAAAGAGAGAAAGAAGTCTAATAAAACTGAATCTTTAAACCTGTTGAACAGAAATTAAGCTGGATGTTGCTTCCCAAACCCAGAAGGTTTTGGTACAACTGACATTCATCTGTTTTATGTAACAGTAACCTGATGTCAGCCCCTTTGTTCAATCTTGGAATGACAACTGATGGATGACAACACCACAAAGAAGGATGCTGGTTTTATAATTTGATATGGCAGGAAAAAATACATCTAGCTAATCAGTCACTCAGTAAATACGATAAAGTAGTGAACAAAACAAGCTCCTGAATTCAGAGAATTCACAGTCTAGGAAAAAAAATTAAACAAGTTATTTACAAATAATTATATAATTACAAGTGCTCAAACTGCTGCTACAAATAGCCTAAGCATAACACACTTAAGCAGACTTTACGCAGACTGTGGAATAATTAAGAATGTGGAAAACGAAGTTAGAGATAAATTTTTACTTTATGTGCTATGCTTTTCTATTATTTCTCAGATTTTTCATATTAAACATTAGTTATTTTTATACCCAGGAGTCCCTGGGTGGTGCAAACTGTTCACATGCTCAGCTGATAACTGAATGATGGGAGGTTTGAGTTCAGCTGGAGGCATCTTCCAAGAAAAACCTGGCAATCTACTTCCAAAAAATCAGCCACTGAAAACCCTATGGAGCACATTTCTGATTTGGCACACATGGGATGGGCATGAATGGGAACCCACTCGATGGCCACTGGTAACAGACCTAGAACACTTCATCAGAGAAACCTGCAATATTAGTAATATTTCATCAAGTTAGCAGTTTTATACTAAATAGACAATAGATAAGTGGTAACTTTGGTGAAGTGTAAGACAGTACACGATACTGGGGAAGCCAGCTCCACAGACACATCCAAACTCCCTTGTGGGGATATATGCCATTTAAACATGGCTGCACTACTGACAACTGCAGCCCCCACAGGCCTCTATGCTGCACAGCATGTTGAGACTTGTCCCCCACATGTTGAGACTTGTCTCCAACATGTTGAGACTTTTCAGGATTTGTTTTCCCAAACCTATTGTCCCTTTACTGATTGGCTTGTTTACCTGAATTCCTTCTCCCTTGCCAGCACCCAAAGCCCATTGTTTTGTTAATTGCTTTATTGCTTGCTGTACTGACTATAAGATAAACTCCTGGGATTGAAGCGGGGTCGACTCCTCAGAGTGACCCTCCTGGCCCCATTTCTCTGTAAGAGTTGTGGCATGGTTACTGTCTCCGCGCTCGCTGCAACACTCCCTGAGGGACTGAATTGCTGGGCAGAGGGCTGTGGGGACCATGGTCTTGGGGAACATCTAGCTCAACTGGCATAACACAGTTTATAAAGACAATGTTCTACATTCTACCTTGGTGAGTAGTGTCTGGGGTCTTAAAAGCCTGTGAGCGGCCATCTAAGATACTCCACTGGTCTCACCCCTTCGGGAGCAAGGGAGAATGAAAAGAACAGGGTACAAGGAAAAGATTAGTCCCAAGAACTAATGAACCACAGCTACTATGGCCTCCACCAGACTGAGTCCAGTACAGCTAGATGGTGCCCGGCTACCACCACTGACTGCTCTGACCGGGACCACAACAGACGGTTCTGGACAGAGCTGGAGAAGGATGTAAGACAAAATTCTAACACACACAAAAAAGACCAGATTTGCTGGCCTGAAAGAGACTGGAGAAACCCTAAAAGTATGGCCCCCAGACACCCTTCTAGCTCAGTGGTGGAGTCACTTTCGAGGTTCAGCGTTCAGCCAGGGATTGGACAGCCTCATAAAACAAAATGGGACTAACGAGGCACAGCAGTCCACGGACAAGGACTAGAAGACAGAAGGGGATGCGAAAGCTGGTGATAGGGAACCCAAGGTTGAGTAAGGACAGTGTTGACATGTAGCGGGGTTGTTAACCATTGTCATAGGGCAACATGTGTACTGTTTAACGAGAAACTATTTTGCTCTGTAAACCTTTACCTAAAGTGAAATAGCAGCACAACTGGAAGAACATAATCGATGTCACTGAACTGTGCATGCAGAAATTTTTGAAATGGTCTATCTCTGGCTATGTATATTTTCACCAAAAAAAAAAGTCAAGAAAGGAGAGGGTTGACATGTCATAGGATTGTTAACCAGTGTCATGGAACAGTGTGTGTACTGCCTGCTTGATGAGAAACTATTTGTTCTGTAAGCCTTCACCTAAAGTACAATAAAATTTTTTTTAAAATTTACCAATTTTAACAACATAGAAAGATGAGGGTGTGGACAATTCTCACTCACTCAAACCTACATTACAAAACAGGGCATCAAACATGACATTTTTATGGAATAAAATGTTTGAGATTATTTCTGTATGGATTGAGTTGTGACACTTCCCCCTCCCCCCCCAAAAAATACATTGCAATCCTAACCTCTATACCTGCGGATGTAAAAACAACCCGTTGCTATCAATTTGGACTCACAGTAACCCTATAGGACAGAGGAGAACTGCCCTTATAGGGTTTCAAGGCTATAATCCTTACGGAAGCAGAGTGCCACATCTTTTTCCCGCAGAGCAGCTAGTGGGTTCAAACCGCCTACCTTTTTGTTAGCGGCCAAGCACTTCAACCACTGCACCACCAGGGCTCCTCACTGGGCCCCTTAACAACCTCTATAAACCAAAAAAAAGAAAAGAAACCTGCTGCCATCAAGTCGATTCCGACTCATAGCAACCCTATAGGACAGAGTAGAACTGCCCCATAGGGTTTCCAAGGAGCAGGTGGTGTATTCGAACTGCAGACCTTTCGGTTAGCAGCTCAGCTCTTAACCACTGGGCCACCAGCATTCCAAAAACCTCTATACCTGTCTGGAAATAAGGTTTTGTTATGTTAACAAGCCATAGGGTGTGTCCTAAACTTAATCACTACTGAGTTAACATAAGAAGCAAGGAAGACACAGGACAGGGAAGCACAACAGAGGAAAGACAGGCACTATCAAAATCCTGGTGGCGTAGTGGTTAAGAGATTGACTGCTAACCAAAAAGTCTGGGGTTCGAATCCACCAGGTGCTCCCTGGAAACCCTATGGGGCAGTTCTACTCTGTCATTTAGGGTCACTATGAGTCGGAATCAACTTGATGGCAAAAAGTTTGGTTTATCTGATGACAATGGAGGCGTAGAATCTACAAACCCAGGAACTCTAAGGATTGACTGCCAACCACTAGAAGTAAAATAGACAAAGGAGGACCTCCCTCTAGAGCCACACTCTGAATTCAGACTTCTAGCCTCCTAAATTGTGAGATAATAAATTTCTGTTCCTTAAAGTCAACCACTTGTGGTATTTGTTAGAACAGTACTAGGAAACTAAGACAACTTCTTCATCTGTAAATGTATTATGCTGTACTTAAAAAAAGAGAAATTCATATAATATCATGGTGTTTTTTTCCATATTGAAGATTTACTCGATTAGGGATTTCCATTGCTCCTGGACCCAGATCCAGCAGCTATATTTCTACTTTAAGAATTTTGTCTGTCACCTTATTTCATTAGTAATAATAATAAACACTAATATTAACAGTATTATACATTTATGCACTAACTCATTTAATCTGCCCAATAACTCCATGAAGAGTTAACCCATTTTAAAGATGGAGAAACTGAAGCACAGACACATTAATTAATTTGTCCAAAGTTGCACTCTTAATATGTGAAGGAGCTAGGATTTGATACCAGGGAGTTTAGCTTCAAAGTACCTACAATCTTAACCAGTTCCATATACTTCTACTTGACAGTATATAATCATATACAGTAAATATAAGAGATATATGGTTTTTTCCTTCAAAATATTTTTCATGAAAATAAATTTGACTCACTTTGTTCCAAAAGTATATAGTTTACAAAAACACAAAAATAATGGTTGTTCTCATCACTAGAACAGAGTGCTTATTACATGCCAGACAGTTACTCAGATTGATACCTGGCAAAATCTCAATATCCATTATTGCATTTAATCCTTAGAGTATTACCTGTCAAATGCTATTAACCTCTTCAATTAATAAAAGGGGAAAAAAAAGGCTTACAGAAGTTAAGTAACTTAATCAAGTCACACAGCAAGTCAGCGGCAGAGCCAGGATTTGAACCTTGATCTCTGACAAAAAGTCTCAGCTCTTAACCCTTGCACTCTGTTGCTTCTTTTATAAATTTTAGGAACATAAGAATATCAATTAACTACTAGACTTTTTATAAATTTGTAAATGATTATTTTAAACACATACACCAAATAGCAGACAAACTGAGAAATCCTTAAATACAATTACAAACTTCTCAGCAAACCTCAAGCTGGACAAAAATCCCACATTTCCCTAATTAATGTATTCTCTTAATTCTCAAAAGGATTCTTCCATAACCTTTTTTCTCTCCTTAAACCTCCAGCACCTACTCCACCTTCTTCACAATTCTAGCCGATAATCCTGCTTCTTATTTCAGTGAGAAAATGGAAAAAGAAAAGAACACTCACCACTAAATCAACCAACATACCTGCATCTGTACCCACATACTATGCCTTGAAATGGATGAACTGTTGGAATGGATGAACTATATGAGTCTTGAGATCGACATCTGTACTTTTGTTCTGCAAAACATCCACACTAAGCAAATGTGTAGTTAAAAATGTAACCCAACCCAAAAAGAGGTCTTGCCTTTCTCCTGGGCTTCTGAGACGTAATTCTCTAAGATGCTATGCCTGATAGGGAGTACCTTTGTTTGCCTGGGGGACTTGGGCCTGGACTGTCTAATAATGTGACTTAGGGTTGGGGCTGGCCACACCTGAACAGTTTCAGGGTGAGGGGTGGCCAGGCCAGAAAGACCAACCATGTAATTTAGTGTGTGAGCTTTGGGTCACACCTAGAGGGGCTGTAGACAAGAGATTGAGATCAACCATATGGGCAATCAATTAATCCATCAATCACACCTATGTAATGAAGCCACAGTAAAAACTCTGAACACAGAGGCTCAGGTGAGCTTCCCTGGTTGGCAATACTCTACACATACTGTCACCTATCAAACTCCAGGGAGTAATACATCCTGACTTCATGAGGAGAGGACAACAGAAGCTCAATGTCTGATACTTCTCCTGGACTCTGCCCTATGTACTTCCCTTGGATGATGTTAATCTGTATCCTTTCTCTGTAATAAACTCTAAATGTGAGAATAACGACTTTCACTGAGTTATGTAAACCACTCAAGCAAATTATAAAACCTGAGGGTGGTTTTGGGAACCCCCTCAAATTGTAATTAGTGTCAAAACTGAGGATGGTCTCGTGAATTGTGTCCTCTAACTTTGCAGTTGGCTAAACTCTCACAGCTGGTGTCAGAGGTGAGGGCAGTCTTTGGAGTTCTACTAACTCCTCACAGCAACTCAAAAACATCGCTCCTGCTATTATCCCTTTTCTCTCTCTCTCTCTCTCTCTCTCTCTCTCTCTCGCATCATCAATCTCCCCCTCTCTAATGGATCATTCCTATCATCATACGAACATGATTTAATATTTTCCCACCTTTCAAGAATCTTACTTGACATTACATCTTCCTCCATCTATTAACCCATTGTCATGGATTGAATTGTGTACCCAAAAAATATGTGTCAACTTGGCTAGGCCATGATTCCCGGTATTGTATGATTGTCCACCATTTTGTCATCTGATGTGATTATCCTATGTGTTGTAAATCCTACCTCTACGATGTTAATGAGGCAGGATCAGAGGCAGTTATGTTAATGAGGCAGTACTCAATCTACAAGTTAGGTTATGTCTTGAGCCAATCTCTTTTGAAATATGAGAGAAGCAAGCAGAAAGACATGGGGACCTCATACCACGGGGAAACAAGAGCTAGGAGAATAGTGCATCCTTTGGACCTGTGGTCCCTGCGCTAAGAAGCTCCTCAACTGGGGAAGATTGATGACAAGAACCTCCCCCCAGAGCCAACAGAGAGAGAACATCTTTCCCTGGAGCTGGCACCCTGAATTGGACTTCTAGCCTCCTAGACTACGAGAGAATAAATTTCTCTTTGTTAAAGCCATGACGTGTGGTATTTGTTATAGCAGCACTAGATAACCAAGACACCCATGTCTGTTTCCCTATATCAGAAAAATTACTGAGAAGGACTGTTACCACTATTCCTCCCATTTTCTCTTGAATATGTTCCATTCAGGCTTTTGTCTCCATCCCTCTACCCAAACTGCTGAAGGTCATAAAACCCAATGGTTAGTTTTCAATCCTCATGTTACTTGACCTATCAGCAGAACTTAACACATTTAATAATTCTCTCATTTTTAAACATTTTCTTCAGTTGGCTTCTAAGACATTACATTTTCTTGGCTTCTCTCTCAACTCGCTGCTATCCCTGCTCGATCTTCTGAGTCTTCCGGAAACTCTCATCTTCCCAATGTCTAAATGCTGGAGAGCTCAGGAGATGAATCTCCAGAACTCGTCTCTTCTTTACCTTTACCCAGTCTTTAAACTAACTCTTCCAATCCCATGCCTTTAAATCACCTGACCTCTCCTCCTCAGTCCAGACTAATATACCTAACTTGATACATCCACTGGATATCAACAGGTTCTCAAATTTAACACTGCCCAAACCAAAACCTTATCATTCTCCTTAATTTTTTCTTCTCTCAATTTCTTAATCTCAGTAAATGGCAATTCCATTCACCCAGTTTCTTTGACCTTGGAGTCATACTTAATTCTGTCCTCCTGTGTACCCTACGTTCGATCCACCAGCAAATCCTAGCAAATTCCAGCAGCTCTATCTTCAAATATATCCTAAATATCCCCAAATTATTTCTCATAACCTCCAAAGTTATCAACCTATTCAAAGCCACTATCACCTCTTACGCAAATACTGCCAGAGATTTAAAAAAAAAAAAAAATACGTAACATTTGCCAATTTGCCAATTTTTACATATATAATTCAGCAATGCATAGGTTCCCTGCTTCTAGCTTTGCCCAACTATACAGTCTATTTTCTACAAACCAGCCAGAGGTATCTTTTTAAAACATACCTTCAGATCATTTTATTCCTTCATGAAAACTCGTCACTAGTTCTCTCTCTCCCTCAGAATAAAATGTAAAATCCTTGTGGTA
The DNA here is from genome assembly GCA_030035585.1 of Dugong dugon. NCBI lineage: Eukaryota > Metazoa > Chordata > Mammalia > Sirenia > Dugongidae > Dugong > Dugong dugon. The sequence continues at coordinate 61,725,291 of CM057466.1, forward strand.
TATAATACAAGGTCTTTCACAGACTAGCCTTCAGCTACCTCTTGGACCTTATCTCTTACAACTTCCCACCTTCACTCATTCAGCATCAGCTAGACTGGTCTCACTGTTTACAACAAGTATGCTTCAGCCTCAGGGATCTTGCTTGCTGTTCCTTCTGATAGTATGTGCTCACCAACCACAGCATCCTAATATGACACACACATACTCGTCTTTCTCCTTCCCTTTAGGTTGCTTATTTTTCTTCAAATCACTTATCATTACCTGACGTATTTGTACTTTATTTTATATGAAGTCTTCAGACAAAATCAAAAGCTATTTACCTGAAAACATGTATATAAAGTTAAAAACCTAAACAGTATTTCCTAAATCTACACAAAATTACAGTTCTGACCTTGCATAGTAGTATGGGACCACAAAATCACTGTACAAGCTGAAACCATGCAAAACAATCTCAGTAATCAATGGAAAAAATTACGATTGTTCTACGGACTTTAATTTGGTCAAAATACTTAAAACGCTATTACTGTCAGTTACAAATGCATAAGTAAATGAAAAATAAAAACTAATTTTTTTAGTATTACAGTAAAGTACTAAAATCCTGGAATTTAAAACGTTGCTGCTGTTGTCACGTGCCGTCAAGTCGGTTCTGACTCATAGAGATCCTACGTACAACGGAACAAAACACTGCACGGTCCTGCACTATCCTCACAATCATTGTTATGTTTAAGCTCATTCTTACAGCCACTGTGTCAATACATCTCACTGAGGCTCTTCCTCTCTTTTACTGACCTACTACATTACCAACCACGATGTCCTTCTCCAGGGACTGGTCCTCCTGACAACACATCCAAAGTACATGAGACAAAGTCTCACCATTCTTGCTTCTAAGGAGCATTCTGGATGTACTTCTTCCAAGACAGATTTGTTCATGTTTCTAGCAATCCATGGTACTTTCAACAGTCCTTATCAACACCATAACTGAAAGGCATCAATTATTCTCCAGTCTTCCTTATTCACTATCCAGCTTTCACATGCATATGAGGTGACTAAAAACACCATGGCCTGGATCAGGCCCACCTTAGTCCTCTAAGTGACATCTTTGCTTTTTAACACTTTAGAGAGGTCTTTTGCAGCCGATCTGCCCAACACAATACGTCATTTGACTTCCTGACTGCTGCTTCCATGGGCACTGATTGTGAATCCAAGTAAAATGAAATCCTTGACAATTTCAATATTTTCTCCATTTATCATGATGTTGCTTATTTGTCCAGTTAGTAATGAATTATTATTGGTTCTAATTTAAAACATGAGAAACGCTAAAAATTAAAGTTCATATTTTCATAAAAATATTATCAACAATACTCTTTTCAACATATAACTGATGTGTAGAACAAGCATCTTTTTTTCTATGACTCAGGGAATTGATGTATTCATTTATTAAGTTTGGATTCGCTTCCAACATTTTATCCTTTGTGCTGTTAATGCTGTGAACTATCTCAACTCCTTTACATTTAATCTGAATTTCTCTTCAACATTCTCACTTTCAATTTTTTTGCTGCATTTTCATCTCTATTGATCTATCACTTCTTTCAAATATCCATTTTTGTACAATGTCATATAAGCATACCACTGGGAGCCAAACAGGAAGCACAACTACATGCTTTGCTGTCTGTGTATGAACTAAATAACAGATGCACAATGACCAGTCACTGACATAACCTGAAAATGACGTGAATTCTCAATGATCACAATGGGCATCTGTAATTTACTCAGTAATTGGTGGCTGAAGAAAGAGCTACGAAGTTTGTACTTTACGCAATTATTCACAGTTAATATGCCCTGGTAACTGAAATGTGAACTGTGTTTTTGGGAGACAGGTGTTTTATTAAACTAGACTGCAGTAAATGACATTCATGCATATGGAAACTGTGGAAAGTAAGGCTTACCTATTATACAGAATGCCTGCTTCCTCATGCACAGAATGAAGTTAACAGTAGCACCTACCACCTAAAAGATGTTGTAAGGATTAAAGAAGACATGTAAAGCACTTAGTCACACTGTCTGGTACTAAAAAGCACTCAATGAATATAAGCTCTTATTTTTGATAGTGATATGGCAAAAAAAGAGAGAAGAGTTCCATAGTATTACATACTTTAGATATACTCAAGTTAACCAAAACGGGATAGGCTTCTTTACTGTGTCATCGTTAGGTGCTATCGAGTTGGTTCCGACTCACAGAGACACTATATAAAACAGAACAAAACACTGCCTGGTCTGTATCATCCTCATAATTATTGCTGTTTGAGCACACTGTTGCAGCCACTGTGTCAATCCATCTCACTAGGGGTCTTCCTCTTTTTCACACAACTCAAAATGAGAAGAAACAGCTGCAAACATGCACTAATAATCAGAATATGTAATGTTCAAACTATGAATCTAGGAAAATCAGCAGTTGTCAAAAATCAAACGGAACGTTTGAAGATCGATATCTTAGGCATTAGTGACCTGAAATGGACTGGAATTGGCCATTTTGATTCAGACCATCATATGGTCTACTCTGCCAGGAATGTCAAACTGAAAAGGAATGGTGTCACATTACTGTTAAAAAGAACATTTCAAGATCAGTCCTAAAATGCTATATTGTCAGTGATAGGATAACATACATCTACAAAGAAGAACAGTTAACAGGACTACTGTTCAAATTTACACACCAAACACTGAAGTCAAGGATGAAAAAACTGAACATTTCAACCAAGTTCTGCAGCCTGAAATTCATCAAACATGCAATCAACATGCACTGATAATTACTGGTGATTGGAATGCGAAAGTTGGAAAAAGACCAAAAAAAAAAAAAGTAGTTGGAAAAAATGGTCTTTAATCCAATTTGAATTAGTTTTTCTGTATGGTGTGAGGTATGGATCCTGTTTCTTTTTTTTTTTGCAGATGGACATTCAGTTTTGCCAGCACTTGTAAAAAGACGGTCTTTTCCCCATCTGATGGACTTTGAGGCTGTCGAAGATCAGGTGACCATAGGTGGATGGATTTACATCTGGGTTCTCAATTCTGTTCCATTGGTCAATGTGTCTGGCCTTGTACTAGTACCAGGCTGCTTTGACGACCATAGCTGTACAGTACGTTCTGAGGTCAGGAAGTGCGAGTCCTCCTACTTTATTCTTCTTCTTCAATAGTATTTTACTTATCCAGGGTCTCTTCCCTTTCCATATAAAGTTAATGATTACTTCTTCCATCTTGTTAAAGAATGCTGTTAGTATTTGGATTGGGATTGCACTGTAATTATAGATTGCTTTAGGCAGAACTGACGTTTTCACAATGTTGAGTCTACCTATTCATGACCATGACATGTTTTTCCATCTATGTTGGTCCCATTTGGTTTCTTGCAGTAGCGTTTCATAGTTGTTGTTTTTTTTTGTTTTTGTTTTTGTTTTTGGTACAGGTCTTTTACATCCATGGTTAGACTTACTCCTAAGTATTTTATTTTTTTAGAGGTTATTATAAATGGTATTGCTTTCCTGATTTCCTTTTCGTAGTTATCTTTATTGATGTATAGGAAGTATAGGAAATCAAATGATTTTTTTATGTTTATCTTGTATCCTGCTACTCTAGTGAATCTTTCTATTAGGTCCAGTAGTTTTCTTGTGGAGTCTTTTGGGTTCTCTATGTATAGTATCATATCAACCACAAATAGGGACAGTTTTACCTCTTCCTTACCAATCTCAATGCCCTTTATTTCTTTGTCTTGCCTTCTTGCTCTAACTAGGACTTTAGCACAATGTTAAATAGGAGTGGTGATAAAGGGCATCCTTGTCTTGTTCTTGTTCTCAAGAGGAATGTTTTCATCCTCTTGCCATTAAGAATGATGTCGCTTAATAAAGGGCATCTATGCTAAACCAACATCCAACATCATTTTTAACAAATGGTGCTGGCAAAACTGGATGTCCATCTGCAAAAAAATGAAACTGGACCCATACCTCACACCATATACAAAAACCAATTCAAAATGGATCAAAAACCTAAATATAAAGCCAAAAACTATAAAGTTCATAGAAGAAAAAATAGGATCAACTCTAGAGAGGATCAACGGCATTAACAGGATACAAACCACAACCACCAACACACAAACTCCAGAAGATAAGCTAGATAACTAGGATCTTCTAAATATCAAACACCTATACTATTCAAAAGACTTCATCAAAAGAGTAAAAAGAGAACCAACAGGCTGGGAAAAAACTTTGGGGCATTACAAGTCAGACAAAGGTCTAATCTCCATAATCTACAAGAAAATCCAACACCTCTACAACAAAAAGACAAATAATCCTATTAAAAAATGGGCAAAGGAAATGAACAGACACTTCACCAAAAAAGATATTCAAGCAGCCAACAGACACATGAGGAAATGTTCGAGTTCACAAGCCATTAGAGAAATGTAAATTAAAACCACAATGAGATCTCACCCCGGCATTACTGGCAGGAATCAAAAACACTAGAAATAACAAATGTTGGAGGGGATGCAGGGAGATTGGAACTCTTATGCACTGCTGGTGGGAATGCATAATGATACAGCCATTTTGGAAAATGATATGGCGCTTCTTTAGAAAGCTAGAAATAGAAATACCATACAATCCAGCAATCCCACTCCTAGGAATATATCCTAGAGAAATAAGAGCCGTCACACGAATAGAGATATGCACACCCATGTTCATTGCAGCATTGTTCACAATAGCAAAAAGATGGAAACAACCTAGATGCCCATCAACAGATGAATGGATAAAAAAACTATGGGACATACACACAACGGAGTACTATGCAACAAGAAACAACAATGATGAATCTGTGAAGCATCTCATAACATGGATGAAACTAGAGGACATTATGCTGGGTGATATGAGTCAATCACAAAAGGACAAATACTGTATGAAACCTACATTGTAAAAACTCATGTAAAAGTTTACACACAAAAAGTAACAATCTTTGTTGGTAACAAGGGATGGGAGGGGTGGGGGGGAAATACTAAATAGACAAGTGGTAACTTGGTGAAGGGTAAGACAGTACACAATCCTGGGGAAGCCAGCACAACTTATATAAGGAAAAGTCATGGAAGCTCCATAAACACATCCAAAATCCCTGAGGGACTGAATTGCTGGGTGGAGGACTGTGGGGACCATGGCCTCAGGGAGCATCTGGCTAAACTGGCATACTACAGTCTATAAAGACAATGTCCTACATTCTACCTTGGTGAGTAGTGTCTGGGGTCTTAAAAGCCTGTGAGCAGCCATCTAAGATACTCCACTGGTCTCACTACTTCAGGAGCAAGAGAGAATGAAAAGAACAGGATATAAGGAAAAGATTAGTCCAAAGGACTAATGGACCACAGCCACCAAGGCCTCCACCAGACTGAGGCCAGTACAGCTAGATGGTGACCAGCTACCACCACTGACTGCTCTGACCAGGATCACAACAGAGGGTTCTGGACAGAGCTGGAAAAGGATGTAGAACAAAATTCTAACACACAAAAAAAGATCAGACTTACTGGCCTGGCAGAGACTGGAGAAATGCCGAGAGTATGGCCCCCGACACCGTTTTAACTCAGTGATGAAGTCACTCCCGAGGTTCACCATTCAGCCGCGGATTGGATAGCCCCATAAAACGAAACGGAACTAATGAGGCACAGCAGTCCAGGGACAAGGACTAGAAGGCAGAAGGGGATGGGAAAGCTGGTAATAGGGAACCAAAGGTTGAGCAAGGACAGCGTTGAGATGTAGTAGGGTTGTTAACCATTGTCATAAGGCAATATGTGTACCAACTTTTTAATGAGAAACTGTTTTATTCTGTAAACCTTCATCTAAAGTGAGAATAGCAGCACAACTGGAAGAATGTAATCGATGCCACTGAATTGTGCATGTAGAAATTTTTGAAATGGTGTATCTTTGGCTATGTATATTTTCACCAAAAAAGAAAAAAAGTCCTCCAAGGTTGAGAAGGGAGAGTGTTGACATGTCGTGAGATTGTTAACCAATGTCATAAAACAATATGTGTACTGACTGTTCAATGAGAAACTATTTGTTCTGTAAACCTTCACCTAAAGTACAATAAAAAAATTTTTTTTTTTTTTAAAAACTGGATGTTGACAGAACTTGGTGTAATTTTCTTTCTTTCTGTTCTTTTTTTTTTTTTAACTGTAATTTTCTTCTGTGATCAACTGATTCTGAAACATTTAAATGTAACTAAGTAAAATCTTTTTCTTCCTGGACAGATTTGTAAAACATTAAAGATTTCCTCCATGATTCTACCCTACTCTCTAATTTGAAACGTATCATTTAGTTCTTCAAATCAGATCTCTACATAGTAATTTTCTGTATAGTCTCTATTTTCTATTTAGGAATTCACAAATTACAAGAACAAAGCAAAAAAGTAATATAATTACCAAAGTAAAAGGAAAAACTATACATTAATACGAAATACGACATTTAAAAAAAAAAAAAATAGTTGGTCCCTAAGTTTAGAACAAAAATTCCTGTAAACATCTCATCTCCTTTTTCCACAAACAGTATTTTCTACATGCACATTGCTTCCTGCACTTTTTTTCTTCATGGCTTATGATGAGTCATATCAAACCATACTGTTCATCCATTGTGCACACCCTATCTTTTCTTAACTATAGGGTTCTCAGAAGTGTACCACAGTCACTGTAGTTGCTATCAGAACCATTATCAATTTTCTGGATAACCAAACTGTATGGATAAATGCCTAAACTCCTTTCTGATCTAGCACTGACTGGCTCCTGCTACTGTTTTGAACCATTAATTGACCTAATTAAAAAAAAAAGGAAAAAACATTCCACCATGGGCAATAAATAACCTTGGAAAAAAATATGGAGCAAGGGCCAGTTTTGTGAAGTTACATTCAGAGAATTTATTCTTTTCTCTCCCTATGTTTTCAGTACTTATCATTAGAAAAAGTTATCTGTATAATATTTTAAAATTAGAATATATTACTACTTCATCAAGATTATTATCAACAGATTAACATTATCTTCCTTTATCTGGGTACAAAATTTAGTGATTTGTGTTTCACAAGCAAAATCTAGGCAACTATATTGCACATACATTTAATTATATTTTAAACTCTTAACCTCACCACATTTCAGAATTTAAATAGATTTAGTCTGGCAATATGCCAAATGTCTTTAACAAGCAATTAGCTGAACAGAGTGCCACTTACTGGTTTTTAGTTATTAGTCACATGAATACTTAAAAGAGAAACACGATAACAATTTCATTCAGAGAGCAGTAGCAAATTTTAATGAACTCATAGGACTCTAAGAAGACAAGAGTACAGCAGTACCTCCACTGCACATTCTAACAGCAAATTATGTTAGAATTACCTTTCAATGCTAAAGCTTAGCATCAGAAAACACCCTTATAAATCAAAGGAAAATCATATAAATTAATACAATCTTAATAAGTAAAACGAAACCTAGAAGTAGATGTATATGAAGAGACTGCACTTGCAAAGATAGTACATAAAAAAAAAATTTACTTTAAGTTATATTTTTTCAGTTTTCTAGCTCTTAACAAAACATTTCATTATCTGTGGATTAGCTTTAAAAAACAATCTAACAATAAAATAAAAACCCATTGCTGTCGAGTCAATTCTGTGTCATAGCAACCCTACAGGACAGAGCAGAACTGCCCCATAGGGTTTTCCAAGGAGCGGCTGGTGGATTTGAACTGTCGACCTTTCTGTTAGCAGCTGAGGTCTTAACCATTCTGTCACCAGGGCTCTATGATTCAACAATACAGAATCCCAAATAAACTGTCTAAAAGACAATTACTCCAATCGACATAAAAATAAATGGGCTTTAAAAACCAAATTAAGCAATTTATTTTCTAAATGTAAAAAAAAAGAGATTTAAGCTAGTTTCAGACTCAACTTTCCCTTTATATGGGTATGACTGTCACTCATTTCAAACTTGTATTTTTACATATCAGCTAACAACTTGATATAATTTGTCTTACTTTCAAAGGCATCCTAATAAAGAATGATGTAAGGCTTATTTACCTTGACTGGGTTGCATATTCATATTTGGTCTGGGGCCGTAGTTTCCCATTGGTTGTCCTTGACTCATTGTCATCTGATTCTGTACTGGCATGCTCTGCGATGATGGCACAGAATGGTTATAACCTCCCATGGATCCATGGCTACTTGAAGGCATGTTCATGGAACTATTTGTCATATTGAGTTGATTGGGTCCAGGTCCCTGCATAGGCATATGGTTAGGACCTTTGAAGAAAAATGATCAGAAGCAAAATATGAAAGTTAAATAGATGGTCTATACAAAAGCACTTAAAGAAGCTTTCTATTTTTTGCATTAGGTAATAATATTTGACAGTAACTTAGTATTCAACCTATAGCAAAATAAATGCTTTACATGAATGACAGCAAACCTGTGAGGTAGATATTATTTATTATTCCCATTTTACAGATTAAGAAACTGATGCTGAAAAACCAGGAACGTTCTGAAAAAGAAGAGTAATAAAGGAGAACCAGCTTTATAAGAGAGTAAAACATATCATAAAGCTGGAATAAGTAAATGTAGAACTAGCATATAAATGAACTGATTAACAGATCAATGGACCAGAACAGAGTCTAAAACACAGACCCCAATGCATAATTTAGTAAATGATAACAGTGGTGATATTAAGTATCAGTGGGTAAAAGAAAGATAATTCAATAAATGGTGACAACTGGGTAGCCATCTGGAAAAAACTAGGTTGGATCCCTACCTTAGTCCTTCCACCAAAACTAATTCCAGATGGATAAAAAATTTAAACATTTAAAAAAAAAAAAGAAGAGAAAGCATAAAAGTACTACAATCTATGAGAGAAATATTTAATAATCTTAGAGTAGAAGGGCCTTAACTATGCCAGAAAACTCACAGCCATAAAAAGCTGATAAATTAGATAGCATAAAAATCAAAAACTGTACATGAGCAAAAAAGAAAATTGTAATAAGATTAACTGAGGGAAAATCATTTACAAGACATACAGGCTGAACTGATTACTTAGTATATAAAGTAAAAGACCACCACCAGTAAAAGAACGAACAAAGGACATGAAAGACCATTTCACACAGAAACTGCAAAAGGGATCATATACATGAAAAAGACTGACTGCTTCACTTGTAACAGAAAGGCAAATTAAAACTATGCAATCCTCTTTTCATTTCTCCAATTTGCAAAGATCAAAGTTTGGATCCAACTGCATTATGGAGAAAAAAAGCATTCTGATACATTGTTGAGGAAACTTAAATATAAATAAACTATCAAATTTTAACACACATACAAACACGTATTTATATATAAATGTGTCTACAAATATTTCTATAAACATATATTATGTATATATTTATATTATATACATTATATATCCATGGCAGCATAATTTATAATAGCAAAAGACCAGACACAACCTATATTTCCACCATAAGGGAACTGTTCAATTAAATTAGAGTACGCTCATAAAAAAGAATGTGATGCAATTACCAAAATAAGAGGCAAGCTCTTTATATACTAAGTGGAATGATGGTCTCTAAGATATATCTTGGGGGGGGGGGGGGGGGGGGAATACACAATAGTATTCAATACATGCTACAATTTGTGTTGAAGAAGAAAAACACCAACGTGGAGGAGGAGAAGAAAGAACAAGAAATGTATATATGCATGCCTTTATATACAGAGAAAATCTTTGGAAGGACAATTAGAAGCCAATGCCTCTCTAAAACTAAATATCTAGAGAGACAGGATCTACTGTATACTCTTTGGGACCTTCTGACGTTGATAACATATGCAGGCATAATCTAGTTTTTAAAAAATCAATTAACTGTTTTAAAAAGGCAGAAACTAAGATTGAGAGATTATTTGTCCAAGATCAAACAGCATAAGTAGCTCTGCCACTTAGATTATAAAATAAAATAATAAGACTAAATTTGGAAATTAAGAGCCTAGATGTAAATTGGTGTGCATAAAAATGTTGGCTAAATGCTATAAGGAACTTATCAAATAAAGAAAATAAGTTACTAAGCTTCTAATTTCTCCTACACCTAACTATAACTCTCCAACTATAAATACTTTGGAAGCCATACAGTATTGTAGATAACCTGAGTCATAACAGGCTAATAATATCTGGCTTATAAAAGAATATAACTATTCCAGATGGCCTTATACAAAAAGCAAAATGTTAAGTTATCAATAACTGCATTGGTGCTCTTGGGTCTTAGGCTCAAGTGTTGGCATGGAGAAGTTAAGTCAAAATTGTAATTAAAGCTACTACCATAAAAAGTCACACACCACCTAGCTTGCTAACCTGCACTAACAGTATCCTTCCAGTTTTAAAAATAACGTGTCCTGATGAGCTAAATGTGGATTCAGCAAGAAGCTTTTTCCTGACTACAACCTCAAAAGTAGCTATGTTTTTATTCCTACCACCATATTGGGTGTGGGTCATGGATGTTGCAAGCCTCAGCAAGAAATAGGAAATAACCACTGAAACACCACTTCAGTCTTCTATAAACCAGGCTACCATGCCTCCAACCACAGAATGTGCTCTCTTTTCTTCTTTTTCTATATCCATCATCTCTGAACACCAATGTTACCAACTCAACATATCAGCTAGAGAAGACACTATCGTAAGAATGTAAATTACTAATTTTAAAAAGAAATTGTTCTGTGATTTTAATTATTTCTACTATTGCTATTTATATACTATATTCTTTTTGATAACGAAAGTAACTCAACTTTAGAAAGTAAAAATATTCTCATATTTAATGTAGCAAGTACTCGACACTAAAAATTACGGGTACAGGTTGTTGCTACTGTTACAAAAACAAAATAGTTTAAAGTATTTTTCAGATTAAAAATTCAAACCAGCAAAAGGTAACTAAATAAGCATTCAATGGCCTGGAAGATATTCTAGTGGCTCAAAATTTAAAGTGGATAAATATTAAAGGGAGTTTGGCTCATTATATAAGAAAGCACAGAGTAAGATCAATTTCCATATTCATTATGCTATAAACAGGTATTCATAAAAATCTCTACTATCAATGAGGAAATACTAAGTATATTAGGACTTTAGAGAGTGTTTTGTTTCTATTCCTGGTGTACTGTTTCCAATTCTACTGTTTCTGAGATTAATAAATGCTTATGTAAATATAAAACTAAAGGGAAATGTTGTAGTACCTTTTTATAAACAGATTTTAAATCTTAAGCTATGGTGCTATGCATTTTTTCCAAAAACCTTCTAAAGCCAGCTGTATTGCATAGTTTCAGACAGACTAAATTTAGCGAGTTCTGTTCATCAGAGGAATGCTGTGTGTCAGCTACATCAAAGCCCAAGGGCAGCCTGATAAACACTGAATACAGGTCACGTAGCTCTGTAGCTAACAAACTCTAAGAGAGCTTGTACTCGGGGGCATTCAAAGCAGTTTTGTCATCAACAATCTAGTATCCCTTGAGCCCCCATGTCGTTTCAGTTGCTAAGCAACTCTGGTGTTAATGTCTTAGAGGAGAAAAACTTACCAGGCATCTGGCCGTTCATCTGGTTCTGCATGTGTGGTGCAGGAGGACCCCCACCTACAATTCCATCTGAAGACATGTTGTGAGAACGAGGAGGTGGGGGAGGGCCGCTCTGATTCATCCCTCCAAGACCCATAGGCATATTCTGTGTGGGTGGCTGAAAGGAGACAGTTTAGTAAACAAGAGAAACAGACAAATATATTAATTAAAGATGCATATGGTACAACAGTTGCCTATATTATTAAACTGGATAGAAGCAAAAACACAATGTATTTCAATTTATTCTAATGCATTTTAATCATGGACTTATTAACATCATTATTTAATATCCTCCCAAACTTCGCAAGATGATTAACATGAAGGCAGCATCGAAGCACCTCAGACCAAAAGAACACCATGATTAAAGCATATTTTACTTTATACAACCTCAATAGTAAAAATGAAATTTTTAACATTCTGTACAAAAACAATACTTATTTGTATATTAAAGAGCCATAATGAATCCATTATTATTTTAATTGCATTTAAAAATTAAATCTCTTTTTATTGGTTATATTAATATGTATAGATATATTTTTACTAATGATGGATTTTACCTGAAAGGTACAGTAACAAAAAACAGAAGGATCAGAAGCCTCAAAATATTTATTTTATACTGTTTGAGGGGACAAAAGTGGTGGGCAAGGGAGTATTTTAAAACACGAAGACCCAGCTCGAGCTTAGTCCAACGTTTTTGTGCTGACTACTCCTATAAATTGGAAACATTACTGATGGCCTCCAAGGGTGCAGAGACAGCTGCCTCAAAAGGATGCCTTTGGCAAATTTCCTAATGAAATTGTGAAGAAAATAACTGACTAACCTTGAGAGTTCAAAAAAGGGCAAAAGGAAACAGAGATACAAGGTGGTCTGCAACACCTGGCTCTCTTCCGAGGGATATTTTGGTAGAAAAAGCGAACAGTTAGTTTCTTTCCAAACTGCCATTCTTAAGCCTGCAGGATAGGGAGGCATCATTTTTCCCACAGATCTATTTCTGCCTTCTTTCTCTACTTCTCTATGTTCTAAACATAATATCCATTCCTCTAACTTCAGTCATGCTCTTCCTTCCATAGTTGCCGATGGCCAGTTAGTTATTTTAATCTGTACTTTTCCAGATATGTGAACACAATTCCCTCTGGCACACTTAACATATACTATACATTGTTCTTCGGCCATCACACGTAAACACTGAAACCTCCAGCCATTTAATAAGCATTAAAAGAAATAACTTGGTTACTTGCAGAAATAACCAAGTACTATTCTAATAGCAAGGAGTCCTGGTGGTGCAGTGGTTAAAGCACTCGGCTGCTAACCAAAAGGTCAGCAGTTCGAACCCACCAGCTAGTAACCGGGAGAAAGACGTGACACTCTGCTGCCGTAAAGATTACACCCTTGGAAATGTTACGGGGCAGTTCTACTCTGTCCTACAGGGTCGCTATGAGTCAGAATTGACTCGACGGCAAGCGGTTTGGTTTTGGGTATTCTAGTAACACCATTTAAATCTTAATTTCATCACTAACTACAACCAAACAATAACTCTTCCTTACTAAATATTTTCTCAGAAATCAGCATTCACACTTCAATTCTCACATTAAATTCTTTACCCAACTTGTATTCTTTAAACGGTTAATAAGCTTATTCAGTTTAAAAACAAACATACCTACATCAAACTAAGCCAGTGTCACATCTTACTTTTAATTATCTTTTTATTTGTTATCATCCTTAAAACCTGGCTGACCCTGATGTGTTTGTTTGAAAGTGAAAATCCTTCCTCCTACATATTAGTCCAAATATTCTCTCATCTGTTGAAAACTCATGTTCTCACTCTCAATAGGCATCAGGCTTTCATTTTCTTGTGACTCAATTTGTAAAACATCATTATTCACAGTTCCCATCATGATGGACTAGCTTGTATCAAACTAACTCTCCTGACAATAAAAATTATAAAATCTAAATAAAATGTAAAAAACTGTTTGAAGGCATTGGAGAGCAACTAAAACAGGCAGGAGTTAAGTGGGCTATGACTCTTAAAAGAAGGGAAGTTTGTAAGATCAGCTCCACAATTACCTTGGCTTTTTTCTGACTCTGCTGTGTAACAGAGGAATAGAACTCAAGGAGAAAGCAGCAGTCCTACTGGACTGAGGAGAAAAAAAGTCAATTTTTGGCTACCAGAGAGCTGGAAACTAAGGGACAAAATTCCAAAAAGGAAAACCACAAATACGGGGGAAATTCAAGAAAACCAGCAAAGAACAGCAATTAGGAGGCTAAAGAGATGAGCACAGATTTTAGATGCTGCCTCATGCTAGATACAGACGTTGGAGTGTAAGCCCCATGTTAGATACCTTCATGAACAACTCAAGTTCTGTGTTGAAAGTTGAAAAGGGCCTCTCCTTAGGACTAACAGCAAAACTGAAATACATCAGCCCTAACAAAGTCTATAATCAACTCTCAACAGTTTGAAGGTGATCTCCATGTACTACTTTGCCTACCAAAAGAAAAACTTAACCCTCTTTAAAGAAATAACACCAACTAGAGCTTCTACAATTGTTCGTTCACAATGTCTGGCATTCTATCAAAACTTATAAGGCATTTAAAAAAAAACAAGACTAAATGGCTGACACCCACTAGGATGGCTATAATAATAAGAAAACAAAAACACAAAAAATAACAAGTGTTGGTGAGAATATAAAGAAATTGAATCATTCATACACACTGATGGTGCAGATGCTGTGGATAACATTTGTCAGTTCCTCAAAAAGTTAACCACAGAGTTACCAAATGACCTGGCAATTCTACTCCTAGGTATATATACCCAAAAGAATTGAAAACATACAGTCACACAAAAACATGTACATGAATGATCACAGGAGCATTATTCATAAGAGCCAGAAAGTAGAAACAACCCAAATGTCCACCAATGAACGGATAAACAAAATGCGGTATAGAGCCATACAATGGAATATTACTGAGTCATAAAAAGAAATGTACTAATGCTACAACATAGATGAACCTTGAAAACATTATGCTAAATGAAAGAAGCCTGATACAAAAGGCCACGTATTGTATGATTCCATTTTTATGAAATATCCAGAATAGGCAAATCCATAAACACAGGAAGTGGTTGGCTGTCGGGATGGATGGAAGAGGAGAAACTGGGATTGACTATTAACAGGTACAGAGTTTCTGTTGGGGTGATGGAAATGTTTCGGAATTAGACAATGGTGCTGGTTTCACAGCATTGTGAGTATACTAAAAACCACTGAATTACACACTTTAAAATAGTTAAAATGATGAATTTTATGTTATGTGAATTTTATCTCAATTGTTTAAAAAAAGAATGGACAACCAAGAGAAATAACAGAGAATAGAAAAAGGCACGTAGGTAGCTGGATAAAAGGTCAATATATAAAATTACCAACTGTATTTCTACATGCTTCTAACAAATAGAAAATCAGACTTTAAAATCAATAGCACTGATAATAGCATCAAAATAACTAATAGCTAGGAATAAATCTAACAAGAGATATACAATACCTCTACACTGAAACACTGCTCAGAGTCTGACTAAACGGAGACGATATCCCATATTCATCAACTGGAAGACTCAGTATTGTGAAGATTTCATTTCCCTCATGTTGACCAGAGATTTAATGCAATCCCATAACAAAATCTCAGCAGGTTCTGGGCATAAATTTACCAGCTGATTCTAAAATTTATACAGACAGCCTCCACCAGACTGAGTCCAGCACAATTAGATGGTACCCAGCTACCACCACTGACTGCTCTGACAGGGATCACAATAGAGGGTCCTGGACAGAGCTGGAGAAAAACAGAGAACAAAATCCTAACTCACAAAGAAAAAAGACCAGACTTACACTGGTCTGACAGAGACTGGAGAAACCTCAAGCGTATGGCCCCCCACAACACCCTTATAGCTCAATAATGAAGTCACTCCTGAGGTTCACTCTTCAGCCAAAGATTAGACAGGCCCATAAAATAAAACAAGACTAAATGGGCACACCAGCCCAGGGGCAAAGATGAGAAGGCAGGTTGGGACAGGAGAGCTGGTAATGGGGAACCCAAGGTCAAGAAGGGGAGAGTGTTGACATGTCAAGGAGTTGGCAACCAATGTCACAAAACAATATATATATTAACTGTTTAATGAGAAACCAGTTTGCTTTGTAAGCCTTCATCTAAAGTACAATTTTAAAAAACTAAATAAATAAAATTTATACAGAAATGCAAAGACATAGAATACCCAGGACAGTCTTGAAGAACACTATCAGATATGAATACTTACTATAAAGCTACAAGTACTAGAGAATGTGGTTAATGCAAGGACAGACAAATAGATAATGGCACAGAACAGAGTTGAGAAACAGCTCCACACATATAGTCATCTTACAACAAAACAAGTTACATTCAATGAGGAAAGGAAAATATTTCCAATAAATGGCGCTAGATCAACTGAATATCATGCAAGAAAAAAACTGAACCTTGAATCCTAGCTGACATCATTCATAAATAAATTTGTGATGGATCATGGATAAACAAACTTCTAGAAGAAAATGTAGGCAAATATCTTCATGACTTTGTGATAGGAAAATATTTCCTGAACAAGATACAGTAAGAATTGCCCATAAAAGAAAAGATTCATAAATTGGGCTTCATTTAAATTATGAACCGTGTTCATCCAAAGACACCATTAAGAGAATAAAAAGGTAATTTTCAAACTGAGAGAATATATTTGCAATATATATAACCAACAAAAGACTTGTATCCAGAATACATAAAAAACCTGCTACAAATCATTAGTAAAAAGACAAACAATTTAAAAATGTTAAGAAAAGAAGGCACTAGAAAGCTTTTGGGGATAACAGAACTGTGTCTTTAATGCAGTGGAAGTTACATAGATTTGTCAAAACCCATCTATCTGTACACTTAAAATGGATGCATTTTATTGCATGTGAATTACACTTCAAATGTCACCTCCTCAAGACAGTATTCTCTGACCACAAAAGTAATCAGGCCCCCATTATCCATTCTCACAGTTCCAGATGCCCTTCCTTCATTGCACTTACAACCAAAACCAAAAGACCTGCTGCCGTGGAGTCAATTCCAACCCGTAGTGACCCTATACGACAGAGTAGAACTGCCCCCATAGGGTTTCCAAGGAGCTGCTGGCGGATTCAAACTGCTGCCCTTTGGATTAGCAGCCAAGCTCTTAACCACTGCACCACCAGGGCTCTGCATCCACAAGAGTTGCAATTTTAAATGTGTTTGTGTGATTACTTGATTAATGTCTGTCTCTACCACTACGTTAAGTTCCATAAGGATTGAGTTCATCATTATATCTGCTTACCATTGTATCCCCCAATCACATAGTATCAGAGGTACTCAATAAATATTTGCTAAATGAAAGAATGATTTTGAAATAAGAGCAACATTAAAATTAAATTGAGGGTCACTATCTTTTTGACAACCTTCATAAAAACTTTTTAATTGTCAGAATTGCCTTCTCTACCTCCACATCTCCATTTGGATTTCTTTCAGACATCTCAAACTTACAATCTACAAAACTAAATCCTTGATCTTACCCCCACCCCCACCCCCAATTCCCTTTATTCATAGTCTCAGTTGATGGCAATTCCCTCCGTCCAGTTGCTCTGCTGAAAACCATGGAGTCATCCCTGACACCTCTGTTTTTCTCACACCCTGATTCTCACATCCAATTCAGCATATCCTTTAGGCTCTACCTTTAAAATATACTCAGAATTTGACCACTTCTACCACCACCTCCTCTGCTACCACCTTGGTGTAAGCTATCATCATTATCTCTCACACTGATGATTCCAACAGCCTCCTAACTAGCTTCTCTGCTTCAATTCATATGCCTCTTTATTATATTCTCCACACAGCAGTCAGAATGAGCTTCAATTCATTCTTCTGCTCAAAATCTTTCAATGGCTTCCTATCTCACAGTAAAAGTCAAAGTCCTCATAACAACTTATAAGACCTTAGATAATCTGTCCACACCATCTCTCCTACCTTATTCTGCTCCAGCCACAATGACCTTCTTGCTGTTCTCTGAATACCGCAGGCATAGTTTCACCTCAGGACATTTGCACTGCTTGTTTCCTCTGCCTAAAGCACTCTTCCTCAAGTCTTTGCTCAACTGTCACTGTCATGGATTGAACTGTGTCCCCCCAAAAATGTGTGTAATAATTTGGCTAGGCCATGATTCCCAGAATTGTGTGGTTGTCCTCCATTTTGTGATTGTAATTTTATGATAAAGAGGATTAGAGTGGAATTGTAACACCACTCTTACTCAGGTCTCATCCCTGATCCAATGTAAAGGGAGTTTCCCTGGGGTGTGGCCTGCATCACCTTTTCTCTTATAAGAGATAAAAGGAAAGGGAAGCAAGCAGAGAATTGGGGACCTCATACCATCAAGAAAGCAGTGCCAGCAGCAGAGCGTGTCCTTTGGACCGGGGTCATCGCGCGAAGAAGCTCCTAGTCCAGGAGAACACTGAAGAGAGAAAGGCCGACAGAGAGAAAAAGCCTTCCCCTGGAGTTAATGCCCTGAATTTGGACTTTTAGCCTACTTTAACTGTGAGGAAATAAACTTTTCTTCGTTAAACGCGTCCACTTGCAGAACTTCTGTTATACAAGCACTAGATGACTAAGACAGTCACCTTCTTAATGAGGTCTATCATGACCACTCTATTTCATACTGCAAATTCCGTCCCCCTCACCCAGCATTCCTAACATACTTTACCTGCTATTTTTTTCCCTTTTCCTTGGCTCTTATCATCTAACATGTTGTAAGATTTACTTATTACGCCTGCCTTTCTTGCTAGAATGTAAAACCCAAAGAATAGAAATATTTGTCTGTTTTGTTCCTTGAAGTATCAAAAATACCTAAATACTGCTTGAAACTGTAGGTACTTAAATATTTAGTAAATAAATGAACTCTCAAACTGAAATGTTTATCATAAAACTAAAAATAATTCTGATTATAAAATTATCTTCAGTATTTCTTTAAAATATAAAAAAATCACTGCAGAAATTTTAGGTTAGTAATCTTCATCTGTATAATTATCGCTAGCAAAACTGTAGATAGTATAGATCTCCACAATGAAGCACTAAAATGACACACAAATAGATTCAAAAATAAATATTATCCAAAATAGAAGATATGTACAAAACTTCCTAAAACTGACAAAGAGATGATATCTATACACACAAAGAAACTGACTAGTTGACCAAGACTGGCTCCAAAAGTCCTATGAATATCATAGCTACCTTACTTCCTAGTCATAAATCAGTATCCCAAAAATGAGTTCTACACATATCTGAAATAGGTTAGAAAGGTATCTCCTCTATTCCTCACTCATCCTCACAAGAAATTTCAGGATACCATCATGAGCAGCATGGAATCTATGCAGGCTTTAAATAATACGAACTGATTTCTCTAACTTAATATTATCTCACAAACTGTCATCCTGTTATCTTGTCCAAAAAAAGACAGCTAATAGAGAACTGAGTCATACCATAATACCTGACTAGCTGAACTTCCATAACTAGTAATACTTATTTCCAAAGTATGATGATTCTCCAAATTTCCTAGGGCCTCAGGCCCCAGACTTACTCATCTACCAATTATATTCTCAATTTTAGTACTAGATCCCAACTCCCTGGTTCCCCATTACATTCAACCTTTCTCTATTTTATGAAACAGCGAGTACTCCTTCCTAAAAAATCCACCAGTTACACTTTATCTTAGCTAGAGAAACTAAATCTACGCAACCCTGATGATGTAAATTACTGAACAGTCACTCCAGATCCATATAATCATAAATAACAAAAAGTAAAATGCCTTCCTCTTCCCAGACTAGGGTATTCTTAAATACATTTCCAAAAAGTATTACTCCATTCCTGAAATATCATGGGGAATAGGATTCTAAACCTTTCATAAGGTTGTAACAATATCATTTGTTAAGAAACAGGAAGACGTATTTAATTTTGCATTTCACATTATTTTTATATCTATATCAATTTGATTAAATTACTAAACTAGTATGTGTTTATTCATTCACCAGCAGATGAATGGATACACAAAATGTGGTATATACAATGGAATATTCCTCAGTCATGAAGAGAAATGAAGTCCTGATACATGCTACAACATGGATGAACCTTGAAAACATTACGCTGCGTGAAATAAGTCAGTCACAAAAGGACAAATATTGTACGATCCCAGTTATATGAAATAGGCAAATGTATAGAGACCAAAAATTACTAGTAGTTACCGAGAGTGGGAGGGAGAGGGGGAATTACTGATTATGGGACACTGAGTTTCTGTAAATTGTCGTGGAATAATCTGGAAAACAGTAGTGGCAACAGTTACATAGCATGATGAACATAACGCCACTGTTATTATAGACATTGTTCCTTATCAGTATATATAACTCAACCTCATTCAGAAATGCAGAATTCAGCTGAATAGCTGTAATAGTTTTTAACCCATTCCCAATACTAACAGTTGTTTCTAATTTTTTTGTTAACATAAACAATGGTTCAGTAAATAGCCTTGTGCAAATACTTCTGTATACGTGTGAAATAAGAGTGAACTACTTAAATTCCAATATTCAGGTTCTTTTCTTTCTTATTTTATTTCAAAATTGTTTGTAGTAGGGGTGAGCTAGATATATTATTTTCAACTAATGTCAAAGAGACAATCTTTAGATTCCCTCATGCTTGTGGAAGCTACTTTCACTGATTTTAATACAGCTCTGCAAAAAATAAAAATAAAAAATTGTATGTGTGCACGTATCTGTGTGTGCTAATAATCTAATATTTATATTCCTTTCAGTAAGCTTTATTCAATCTCTACATATCTAGACTCAATTAGACAGTCTACTGAATTTTATACATATTGTCCAGCAAATAGTAAGATATCTGAAAGACAAGATAGACAATGGTGTTGGCAAAATGCTCCCTATAATACTGATACAGAGGAATGTGCCCCCATGGGTCAATTCGCTATGAAATACAGTGTTACCTCCTTTATGAAACTTTCTCTAATAGCAGAACTAATCACTTCTTCTACTCTATTTCAAATACACTTTGACTACATAGTGTTTTTAAAACAGCGTGTATTATACTGTAATTATCTGTTGATTTGGCTTTAATTTCACTAATAAAATTTTTGGCAAATAAAAGGTTTTGTTTTACATTTTGAAAGAAATTAATTATGGCTTTCTTTAGTTTCCTCCTTTGCTTTACTCTCAACAAAGCCTTCTTCACCTCAAAATCAGATAAATATTGATGTCTTAATTTGTACTGAATCTCGTAAAAATAAACATTTCAAAGGCATTTCACCTGTAGTCCTGCTTTCTGTTTTTATACCAGAATGTTTCAATTAGACACTTTGTATTGTGCAGCAGCATGCTAGGCACTAGAGAAAGAAAAGGACTTGAAGAGGAAG
Organism: Dugong dugon; assembly: GCA_030035585.1. Classification (NCBI taxonomy): domain Eukaryota; kingdom Metazoa; phylum Chordata; class Mammalia; order Sirenia; family Dugongidae; genus Dugong; species Dugong dugon. The sequence goes on from CM057466.1 coordinate 61,746,407, forward strand.
CGGTGGTAGGTGAGAAACAACTGGAGAAGTCTGGAATAACCACCAGGTTTCTGACTAGAAGATCTAAGCTTGAATACTCCTCTCTTGAGATAGGAAATCTGAAAATGCAGGCTGAAGATTTTTTGTTTTTTGTTTTTAACAGCAAAGGCCAAAAAAGGTAGAAGTGAGGAGAAATAAATTTTGACCATATTGTGTTGAGAGGTCTGTAGAATACCCAAATGGGTTTGTCAGCTGGAAACTGGATTCATGTCTTACACTCACGCAAGGAGACACATATTTGGGAACCATCAGTATATAGGTGAAACCTAAAGTCAGGAATGGAGGAAACCAGGAATCTGGAGTCTAGATGGGATCTCCCAGGAAGAATGTGTATTGTGAGAGGATGTTCAAGTACAGAACTTCAACATGTGATGGGCAATTTAAGGATGACAAACTGAGCAGCTAGAGAGGTTAAAAGCAAACTATGTATCACAGAAGCCAGACGACAAAAACTTCAAGGGAGAAAATAGTCAATATTATTATGTTTACCAAACACTGTTCAATAAAGTTTAAAATATTCTTAAAATGATGCTAATATTAAAGAAAAGTTCTTTCCATAACGCTAAATGAAAATGTAAACACCTCTCATTAAAAAAAAATTATAACAAAAGCACAAAACAGATCAATGTGTACGGCAAAGTTCCACTTGTATAGAAAAGAAGGGGAAAAGATACAGTTATAGTGGCTTTTATCTGCAGAAAAAGCAAGTGGAAGAGGTAGCAGTAGACTTTTGTATGACTTTTTGACATTCGTGATGTCCTCACTATATCAAAGTATTACCTATCCTAAAAATTAAGTTAAAATTTATAAGCGCAATATACTCTGCTAATCTCCAAAATGTTCTCCACGGCTATAAGCATATATGTTCCTTCACTTCACTTGGATCACAACTGTAAAAAAGTAAATTCTTTAATACCAAATTTTAGTCAGTGAAGTACCTTAACAGATGTTTTGCCAGTGAGATCACTGAACCTGAAAACTAATAATTTATAATGATAACTGTGTATTGAGCAGCTAATCGAGGGCTGCCCAAGGGTTGTCCAGAACATTAGGTGTGGCATTACTCAAAAATGCAATTTAGGAGATGAAAAACAATATATAAAATGTAAGACTACTGGCTTTAAATCAATTTTTCTTAATAGGCTAGACTAATTCTTTGTAGAGAACACCTATTAAACAAAGATTATCATTATGCATAGTAAATTTAAAATTCAAGAATATCTGGCTAAATTAGGAAATCTTTTAACTTAATACTCATACAAATTAAGTAAAAAAACAAGATAAGCAATTCCAATCAGGTTTCAGCCTTTTTATAAAATTAGCACATGCTTATATATTCAAAATAGCCTATAACAAGTTTATTTTTCTTCACTGCAATTTTGCTTTCAAAGTCAGCAATGCAAATCTACTTCCTGGGTAAGTATTTTACCTTCCTCTCATGCAGATCATATGTTAGTTCAACCCTCTTATTATTACAGGGTTGCTATGAATCAGAATTGACTCAATTACAAGTTATAGTCTAGGCCCAGAAAGATAATTATTTCCCAAAGTCATACTGCTAATTACAAAAAAAAAGTTCTTAAGACACATTTTAGATCATAGAATCAGATCTTCTGATATTTCCATTATGCGGCAAATGCTACTGACTTGTCCTTCAACAACCATTCTCTTTTTTCCTTCAAGAGAATCCTCAAATTATAGCTGTACACACGGTCATCCAGAATCAAGATTTTATCTCCCAAGCTTTTAGCAGCCAGGTGTGACCATGTAATAAATTTTTGGCTAATGGAATGTAAGCAGAAGTGATGTGCACAACCGGGCAGTACCCTTAAAGAGAAGCAAAGTGCCTCTACTTCCTGTCTTTCTCCTTTCCACTACTAGGATTGTGGACTCATTGGTGACACATCTTCAACCATGCAAACGACGGTAATTTCCAGGACACAGCAAATCAACAAGGTAGGAGATTGGATAGTCATCACCATAGAGCCCCATATCAACCCTAGACTGCATACAGACTGTTACTTGGTAGAGAAATAAACTTCCACCTAAAGTCATTACTATTTTAGGTTTTGTACAGCAGCAAAACCTAGATCCTATCCAATATGCACTATTTCAAACTGCCTCCCTATGGTTAGCACTCTTCTGTACAAAGAAACAAAATCACCTAAAGAATCCACATCTCTATCTGTGTAAAATGGCGGCATGGGGATGTCTCACCCCCTAACTTCACAAGGGGAAGGAGAGAGAATCATTATGAGCATCAACAGCGCTGATTGCTATGAGGCGGAGGTCAGACACACCTCCACCTTCCAACTTTTTTACCAATTCTGACACTAGCTGTCCCTCCCCACGGCACTCTCCCCTTCTCTGCTGGGTTCAATAACTTGTTCCAACAGCCACACAGAACTCACAGACTGTACTCACAGTTATGGGGTTTATTAGGGAAGTAACAGGTAACAATTCAGGGTCAGGGTCAAAACGTTTCAAACTACAGCCAGTAACTAGTATATTCTCCCTTTTAGCAGATTGGTTGTGCTCATGACACATTCTGTTATCCTCATTTTCCCAAATTCACCTATACTCTTATTTCACATCCAATCGAACTGGTTTCCTTCTAGTTGATTTTTCCCTTTCTAGCGCCATTTTTCTTGATTGGCTTAACCCTCTGTTCTTCCCTCTACTAAGAGGATATATTTATTTCTAGTCTTTCTAAAATCCTTCCTCCTTTGTTAGCTCAGCTCCCCAAGCAACCTGACCTACAAAATGTCCATATTTTCTGTAAATTTTGACCACATATTTAAAATTGAACTTTGAGCAATGTTGAGATAAAAAAGTTTATTTTGAAATGTATCAAACAGAAATATTCATATTCACTAGTAAAATAAGACATATTTTTCTATATATTTAATATAGAAGGTGATTCTATATTAAATAAGTCTGAAATATAAAAGAATTTGTAATAAAATATCCCTTTTCCTTGTGATAGTTCTTAACCAGGTGATAGTAAAATAATATAATCTCCCTGCACTGGAGCCCTGGTGGTTAACAGTGGTTAAGACTTCAGCTACTAAACAAAAGGTCAGCAGCTCAAATCCATCAGCCACTCCTTGGAAACCCCATGGGAGTGCTCTATTCTGTCCTATAGGATACAGCAACGGGTTTAGTTTTTTTGGTATCCCTGTATTTAGACTGTAATAATTTTATTGCTTCTCTTTGATCTATAAGGAACAAATGTAAATTCTATAAAAAACATATGCAAAAAATTTTATAAGCGTTTATAATTTACCAATAGGTGAGAATGGAATATGCAATAAATTCTGAATTAGATAATTTATTGTACCACAATGAATTTCAATGTGTAAAAATAGTGGCATGGTAGGGGCTTTTGGCCTCCTCTAGCTTCAGACAGGAAAGGAGAGAGAATCAAGTTCAACAGCCCCAGGCTGACTCCTATGAAGTGGAGGTCAAACATATCTCCTCTCTCCAACCTTTTTACCAATTCTGACACCAGCCATCCCCTCCACAGCACTCTCAACTTCTCTGCTGGATGCGATAACTCACGGCAATGGCCACACACAACTCACAGACAATACAATTATGGGGTTTATCAGGGAAGTAAAAGGTTACAATTCAGGATCAGGAACGACTCAGAATACAGTTCTTTGGTCAGGACAGCTTCCTGGCCATGCCCACAGGCAGGCCTCTCCCTTGTCCTCGGCCCCTCAGGCTTCTTGGGCCTCTTGGGTCGGAAGGCCTCTGCCTTGCTTGGGCCAGTATTACAGAGCTCTTCAGTACACTGATAAGTACCCAAAGGCACCCAACTCTGCCAGTAAGCCTCAGACCAAAGGCATTTAGCTCTCTAGTTCTGTAGGTCGGTGAGCCAAGCAAGCTCCGCCAAGTGCCCAGAGGCACCCCACTCTGCCAGCAATTCCCAAAGGTGCTCAGCTTTCTCACTCTGTGGCCCGGGAAGCCCACCGCATGGTCCAGGAAGCCCACTGCATGGTCTCCTGCTGGTCTCCTAATTCTGCTGCCTCTGCCACCACAATTTCGCTCCCGCTGCTTCTCATCATCTCTCGCCATCTCTGGTATTACAGCTCTCTTTCTCTGTCTCCTGGGTCTAGGAGGGTCTCATTGCAGGGATTCCAGGTCCAAACGACATGTTCTACTCCTAGCTCTTCTTTCTTGGTGGTAGTGAGGACCCCTTCTGCTCTGGGATTGGCTCTCTTTTAAGCCCTGTGGGATGGCAAAACTGACCAATTCCCTCATTAGGGTTCCATACATGTTATTTGTGTGGTCCCACCCCCCACAGGGGTTCCATGTATCTTATCTGCATTATAAGCAAGCTGTTCAATCCCCTTGGTGGGCCACAAGTACGTTATTTGTATAGTCCCACCCAATCATTTCATAGGAGTTACAAGACCATGGCAAGAAAGGCCATATAAAAGCAATCCTTTACACTGTACAATGATAAGTTCAATTTTACCACATCGACTTTCCTACAGGGCAGAGTAGGACTGTCCATAGGATTTCCAAGGCTGTAAACCTTTATGGAAGCAGACTGCTACCTCTTTCTCCTGCAGAGTGGCTGGCTGGTTCGAACTGCCAACCTTTTGGATAACTGTTGAGCACTTTGAGCACTGCACCACCATGGCTCCTTCTTAAGAATATCACCTTCCTAAGCAAGGGCAAGAGAAATTAGTAACTAAAACTCAAAATACATGATCTGACCAAAATTTTGTTTTGTTTATAAATGCTAAAAAGAAAATAGGTCATATTTAAGGAAGCTGTAACATTTAAGACTTTAAGACATTTCCATATTGTGTTGGGATGGTATTTCAAATCAAGACAATCTTACAAAATCCAGAATTAACCAATATCCTAAGTTACGCAGAGAACCTCAATTGGTTGGTGGTAGAAGGGCTATGGAAGGGAGCAATCAGAATCACCTTATGACATTTTGCAAACTACATCCCTCCTCTAACCACCCACAAGATTCTGATAAGACTATCTCAGAAGAAAATGTTCCCCTCTTCACCCTCTGTCAGTGCCCTGCCTTGAGAATCCCTGCCATATGAGTTACTGTTACTGATAAGAATGTAGTGAGAAAGTGTGGTATCTTTCAGGTGTGCTGGAACAAGGGGAAAAAAAGTTTCAGAACCACTGAATTATGGGTCACCATGGTGATAACAGAGTCCCTGGATAGTGCAAATGGTTAAAAGGCTCAGTGGCTAACCAAAAGGTTGGAGGTCTGAGTCTACTCAGAGGTGTCTCGGAAGAAAAGCCTGGTGATCTACTTCCAGAAAAGCAGCCACTGAAAACCCTATGGAGGACAGTTCTACTCTGACACACATGGGGTCACCATGAGTCAGAACTGACTCAGCAGCAACTGGTTACTGGTTATGGTGATAGTAAGATAAGTTCTTAACCTACCACTTAAACCTATAGTTTAGTCTCCAACCAGAAAAACTACTAGAACCAAACCAGAAGCATATATATTCATTTAATTTTTTTAAACTGAACATCTAAGTGCAGGAACAATGCTAGACAACAAGGAAACAAAAATGAAGAAGGCATTCGTTTCCGTAACAACATAATAGGACAATCAAAATACTGCATGTTGTAAAATTTAGACTCAAGCTTTGTGAAGACATAGCCAAATCTTAGCCTAATAAATGAACTTAAGAGCCACTAGGTCAGGTTTTTATTTCCATTTCACCCTAAAAGCAACATAACATGACAGCAGAAAATACAAACTTTGCTTTCACTAAGGCCTAGGTCCAAATCTGAGCAAGTTAGTTAACTGATCTGAGATTCATTTCCTCAACCGCAGAATGGGACTAATATCTTAAAGGGTTCCAAGGTTGAAAGAAAGTATTTAAAGGACCCAACCCATGGCAGTCACTCACCAAGTGTTAGCTAACTATCCAAAGAAACAGTCATATTTAAGAAGCCATAAAAGTAAGTAATATTCTATGGATAACAAAACAATACAATTCTAATACTTAAAGAATCATCTTGGGTAATGGCAGACTAAACACAACAATAAAAGACGGACTAAATATTTTTTAAAATATGCTTAAAGTTACAGAGGAGCTAACAAAGTAGTAACAGTGATCAAGCCAAGAGACAAGAAAACAAAAACAATCCAGAGAGATAGGTCCAAATTTGGGGGTACATTTGCTATGGTGTATTAGCCAATCCAGAAAGCCAGTTGAGAAGTTCAGAATGTGTTATCTACAGGCTAAAGGGACAAAAATCACAGTGAAGGGCCCATCAACGATAGAAGCCCTGTTAAAACGCAGGCATAAGGAAATACCACATACATAACAAACTTTGCATGGTCTGTATCTCAGATTCAATTCACCTGAGAAACCAAGAAAAATTTCAATATCTAAAATGCAATTATACTGTATGAAACCACTTTTATAAAAACTCATGAAAAGGTTTACACACAGAAAAAAATAATCTTTGATGGTGACTAAGGAGGGGAGGGGGAAACACTCGACAACGAGTAAGCAGTAACTTTGGTAAAGGGTAAGACAGTACACATACTGAGGAAGTCAGCACAACGTGACCAAGGTAAGGTCATGGAAGCTTCACAGACACATCCAAACTCTCTGAGGGATTGAATTACTTGGCTGAGAGCTGGGGACCATGGTCCTGGGGGACATCTAGTTCAATAGGCATAATAAAGTTTATAAAAAAATGGTCTACATTCTACCTTGCTGAGAAGTGTATGGGGTCTTAAAAGCTTGTGAACGGCCATCTAAGATACTCCACTTGTCCCATCCTATCCGGAGCAAGGGAGAATGAAGAAAACCAACGACACAAGGGAAAGATTAGTCCAAAGGACTCATGGACCACAACTACCACAGCCCACACCAGACAAGAGTCCAGCACAACTAGATGGTGCCCAGCTACAACCACCAACTTCTCTGACAGGGATCACAACAGAGTTCCAGACAGAGCTGGAGAAAAATGTAGAACAAAATTCTAACTCACCAAAAAAGACCAGACTTACTGGCCTGACAGAAACTGGAGAAACCTTGAGAGTATGGCCCCTGGACCCCCTTTTAGCTCAAGTAATGAAGTCACTCCTGAAGTTCACCAGTCAGCAAAAGGTTAGACAGGCCAATAAAACAAAACAAGACTAAATGGGCACATCAGCCCAGGAGCAAGGACAAGAAGGCAAGAGAGGACAGGAAAGCTGGTAACAGGGAACCCAAGGTCAAGAAGGGGAGAGTGTAGGCACGTCATAGGGTTGGCAGCCAATATCACAAAACAATACGTGTACCAATTGTTTAATGAGAAACTAATTTGCTCTGTAAACTTTCACCCAAAGAACAAAAAAAAAACCTATAATCTAAAATAAATAAATAAACAAAGTGCAATTAAAGGGATACCAGACTGCTAGTGCCCCAGTGTGAGAAGGAAATGGCAATGCTCTCTGGAGGAAGATAATACCATCTTAGGTGGCAAATTATTTCTACAACAATTACAGAAAATAATTTCTGACTATCAAGATAAGCTGACACGAGAAGGCAATACAACTATAAACAAGAACCAGTAGAAATAAGAGACAAGTGAAACAGACTCACAAGAACTCCAAATATTAGAATTCTCAAATGCAAACTTTAAATTAACAATGCCTTCCAAAAAATTTAAAAACAAATTGATAGATAGACAGACCACATAAAGTAAGAACACTAAAATGTTAATTTTAAGATCTAGATGGTGGGTATATGAATGTTCTCTGTAACACTCTTAGATTTTTTCAGTATGACTAAAATTTTTCATAATAAAATATTTTTAAAAAATAATGCTTAGTATGGTCACAATTTCAGCAGAAAGAATTTTTATTTGAATTTCAATGTGAAAAAGAACTAAACAGGGAGGGAAAATATAGCAACAGAAATTAAGAACACAATAGATAGGTATAACATCAAATCAAGCCCAGTGGATAAAAAATTAGTAAACCAGAAGATAGGTCAGAAAATAAAAATCTAGAATGACAAAAGGTTGGAAAAATTGGGAGGGGTTAAGAGACTAAAGATACAGTAAAAACGAGAACTAATCTGTGCTGTAAATTTTTACCTAAAGTACAGTAAAGTTAAAAAAATACAGTAAGATCTAACAAATTTAATTGAGGTCTCAGACGAGAGAAGAGAATTATCTGTTTGAAAAGACAATGACTTGAGAATTTCCCAAAACTGATGGAACACATCAATCTACAAATTTCAGAAATACCAAGAAACACTAAACCCGTTGCCATCAAGTCGATTCCAACAAACACTAAGTGGGATAAAACTTTCTTAAAAAATCTACATCTACACATATCACAGTAAAACTGCAAAAAACCCTAGATAAAAATCTTAAACGCAGGCAAAGAAAATAGGCAGATTACTTTCAAAAAAGCAAGTTACCATGGGACAACTGAATTTTCAGTAGATAGAAGCCAGAAAACAATGGAGTTGGAACTCCACTCCGCTGCGGCTTCCCCCTCCTTCGTTTGTCGCCCTTGCAAACAGCGGCTTTCCAGCATGGTTTGCTCCAGGCCCGCTAGCCTTGCAAGCCGCAGCCTCTAATCACGGTTTGTATTTGGTGCCAGATCTTTGGGCATGCGCCTGCCAGGATCTTGACAAACTGCGCAGATTTGGAGAATTGTGTGCTTACCTGACCCTGGACCTGAGCATTGCTGAAGGGAAGGGGAGGATATTCTCTACCACACAGTTCCACCGGAGCCCCCTGGCAAAAGGAGAAGTCCCACAGGGCAGACTTCCTATGAAGACTGACTCAGCATGACTCAGCACCCAGATCTCCAAATCTGGGCATGGGAGGGCTGAAGATGTAGGGTTTCAGGCATTAATCCCTGCCCCTTGGGGACTCGAGGACCTAAAAGGTACCCAATCCCCCTTGGTCTTAGCGACCCCACGTTGCTTCTTGTCTGTGCAGACAATAAATTGTCACTCTGCTTCCCTTGCAGTTAGCATCTATCTGTCTTATCCCGAGCTGCTAATAAGACAGGACAAGAACCCGAGGAATTCAGTTACCGAATGATCAATCAGCTGTTAGTAGAAAACTGTCAACCAAGAATCTATCTCTGGGGAAAATATCATTTAAGAATGATGTTGAAACAAAGGTATTTTCAGATAGAAAGAAAAGAAAAAGAAAAAACCGTAGAAATTTGTCACTACCAAACCAGTGCTAAAAGAAATACTAAAAGATGTTCTTCAGGGAGAAAAAAAAAACCAGATGTGAGACAGAAGGTTGTAAAAGAAAGAAGGAATGAGGAGCATGAAAAATAGTAACCATGTGGATGAGTCTAATGAATTTTAAAAAAATTAATAATAATCACTGGTGGGTAACATATAAATCCAAACCCACTACCATCAAGTCAATTCTGACTCATAGCTACCCCACAGCGTTTCCAAGGCTATAAATCTCTACGGAAGCAGACTGATACATCATTTTCCCATGGAACTGCTGTTGGTTTCGAACCACCGACCTTTCGGTTAGCAGTCGATCACTTTAACCACTGCACTACCAGGGCTCCTGGGGTAACATACAGAGACTTAAAATACGGGCAACAATACGTAAGTCATCAGGAGAATGAATGGAATTTAAGTATATGATCATCCTTACATACAATCTGTATAGTAACTACTAAAATAATAATGTGAGCATAACTTCCAAACTTATAAAGAAAAAAAAGGAATAATAAAAAAATATATATACAGGCAAAAAGAACAGAAAAACGGAGTATGAGTGAACAACAGACGAGACAAATAAGAAGCACATTGTATGATGGCAGGTTTAAACCCAAATATATGAGCAGTAGATAAATGAATTTATTCTAACTAAAATACAGATTGGATTTTTTTTTTAAATCTATGTAATGCTCATAAGACACATCTTCAACGCAGGAAAGAGAAAAACCACACAAACACTAAAGAAGAAAACTGGTTTAGCTACACGAGATGACATGAACAGTTTATGCTTGACTACTACCTAAAGCCTGGTGGTCCAAACCCACCCAACAGGACCACGATAGCAAAGCCTGGCGATATATTTCAGTAAAGATTACAGCCAAGAAAACCCTATGGAGCAGTTCTACTCTGTAATACAAGGGGTCGTCAAGAGTAAGAAATGACTCAACAACAAAGTGTTTGGTTTTTTGTTTAATTAATATCAAAGAAGACTTTAAGGACACTTCATAATGATAATGTTACAGAGAAACAGAAAGTTCTAGTATTTCCAAATTTATATACTTCTATTAACAGAGCCTCAAAATGTGTTAAGCAAAAACTTGAAAAAGCTACAAGGAAGAACAGTCAATTCACAAATATATGTGCATATTTTAACATACATTTCTCAGTAACTAATAGAACAAATAAAAAAGATCAGTAAGGTTAAAAAAAAATCGGTAAGGCTATAGAATATTCTAACAAGATTTACACACTTGACCTAACAGTCCTAATAGCTGCATCCAGCGCCTGAAGAATACACATTCTTTTTAAGTACACAAAGAACACTTTTAAAAATTAACCATATTCTGGACCATAAAATAAAATCTTAAAAAATTCCAAAGAACTGAAACAATATGAAATGTTATCTAACCAAAATGCAATGAAGCCAAAAATCAGTAAGAAAAACTATAAAATTCCCACATATTTTGAGATTAAGAAATATATTTCCAAACAATCCATGTGTAAAAAAGAAATAGTGGAAACTAAATAAATAGGAAAATAATACATATCACAACTATGATTAGAGGGAATTTATGCCCATAAATGCAAAGAATAGAATGGAAGGCTAAAAATGGATGAAATAGGCATTTATCTCAAAACTTTGAACCAGAACAACAAAATATTCTAAAAGGAAGAAAATATTAAAAATAAGAAATTAAACAAACAAAACATATAATATAGCAATGATTCTCAAAGCGTGGTCCTCAAGATTCTTTGAGGGTCTGCAAGGTCAATACTATTTCCATAATAATACTAAGATGTTGTTTGCTTTGTGCACTGTGTTGATATTTACAATGTTGATGCAAAAGCACTAGTAAATATAACCACTGGAGCCTTAGTATGAATCAAGGCAATGGCTGTATTCTTATCACACAACAGCAGTTCAAAAATGAATAAAGTCCTTTCCATTTAAGAATGTCCTTGGATAAAGCATGAAAAATTACTAATTTATTAAATTTTCCATGTCTTTTAAATATTCTATGTGACAAATGGGAAGCTGCAAAACAAAGTAAGATGCTCTAGGAAAAGCACTTTGTGAGAGAGTTGCTAGGGAAACTAGGCATTGTTTTCATAGACACCACTTTTACTTGAAAAGACAATTGCTAGACAAACTATAGTTATTTAGGCTTGGGTATTTGGCAGACATTTTCTCAAAAACAAACACAGTGAGACTGTCATTTCAAGGAAAACAATGAATAGTTTTTGTTACCAATAATCAACTTCAAGTTTTCAAGCAAAAATTGGAAATTTGGCAAACTTGTATCTACCACCTGGGCTTGAAAGCATCCCAGTAAGTACACACTTTTCTGATGAGACTGGTAGTGATATTAACAAATGTGATTTTTTTTAATATCATATAATGAATACGTAATATGTCAACATGTGGAAGATCTGGAAATCTCAGTGAACTTGTATTTTTTCCAAATCACCAAAGCATGATGTTACAAAATCATGCACGAGTAAACGATGCATTCAAAGTGCAAGATAGACCAATGGACTTTAATGTACCAGAGTGCAAAAAATTTAATGATAAAGTTTCAGATTCCATACTACAAATAACTTTTATAAAAAAAAAAACTTGAGAACATTATCCACAACAATCTGAAAAGCCTATTAAAATAGTCCTCTGTTTTCCGGTGACAAGTCTGAGACTAGATTTTCTTCTTCTACTTTAACCAAACAAATACATTACAATAGATCAAATGCAGAAACAGATATAAGAATTCTGATATGAGAACCCAGATATCTATGAAACCAGACATTTAAAAGAGATTGGCAAAAATGTAAAACAATGCCATTCATCTCACTAAATCTGTTCTCAAAAATATGGTTATTTTTCATTTAAAAATGTTATTTATATTAACATGTAATGGGTTTACTACAGTTACTTTTAAATAAATTAGTATTTTTTAAATTTCTAAGTTTTAATTTATAAACTGAGAAACATATAATTTATATCGATGGAAGTAACCCACATAAAGATCTTTGGAGTCCTCAATAATTTGAAAGAATGTGAAGGGGTCTTGACACCAAAAGGTCTGAAAACTGTAGCAATAGAGAAACACCAAAGCCAAAAATTCGTTCTCTAGATAGAAAAATATATATATGATGAACACTTAGCAAGACTGATAAAAAAAATTTTTTGAGAAGGCACAAATAAGCTATGTTGAAAAGAAGAAAATACCACTACAAGATCCTGTACATATCAAAAAGATAAGATTATATTATGAACACTATGCCAATAAATTTGAAAATTTAGACAGAATGCTAAAAAGAATACAATTTACCAAAATAGACAATATATAAAATATAAGAATATATAAACTGTTATAACCAATAAAGAAACTGAATAAGTAAATAAAAGCCTTCTCACAAAGAACACTCCAGATTCAGGTGGCTTTTCCTATGAATTATACCAATCATTTAAGAAAGAACTAACAGAAGTATTATGTAAATTCTTCCAGATAAGAAAAAAAGCGTGAAAAATCTCCCGCTCATTTTATGAAGCCAGCATAAACTCAAAATAAAAACTAGACAAAGGCATTATAAGAAAGAAAATTAGGGGTCAGTCACACTCAAAGATGCAAAAATCCTGATCAAAACATTAACAAACTGAATACATCAATATTTTAAAAACACCATGACCAAGTGGGTCATGACCAAGTGGGTTAATTACAAGAATGCAAAGTTGACTGAGCATTAAAAAGTAAATCAATGTAATCTATCACATTAACAGATTTAAAAAGAAAAATATTATCATCTCATTAGATTTAATAAACGTATGTAAAAAAATTTAACATCCATTCAAGATATACACTTTTACATATGAGAGCACATCAAAAATAGAAGGGAACTTCCTTAATCTGATAAAAAGGTTATCTGGAAAAAACTACAGCAAACATCATATTTAATGGTCAAACAGTGAAAGTTTTCTCTTTGAGATCAGGAACAAGACAAGGATGTCCTCTATCACCACTTCTATTCGGGACTATACTGGAGGTCTAGCCAGAAAAGTAAGGCAAGAAAAAGAAATAAAAGGTGTAAGGATTGGCAAGAAAGAAACAAAACTCATTATTCACAAATGATATAATCATGAATAAGAAAACTGAAAGTATCCACAGAAAAACTGTTAGAAGTAAGAGTTGAACAAGATTGTGAGATTCAAAATCAACTGCATTTCCACATCACAGCAATAGCAGTTAGAAAATGAAACTTAACAAAGATTCCATTTGCAATGGCTTCAAGAAATATGAAATATCTAGTAATAAATCCAATGAGAGGTGTGCCAATCCTCTGAAGGAAAACCATAAAATTTTATTGACAGACACTAAAGAACTAAACAAATGAGAGATATGCAATGATCCTGATTTGGAAGACTCGATAATGTAAAGATATCAGTTCTCCCCGAAATGATTTAGAGTCAAGGTAATCTCAATGAAAAATCAACAGGATTATGTGTATATGTATAACTTGACTTGTTGATGTTTTAAGTATATATGGAAATGCAAAGGACTAATAGCCAAGACATTCTTGAAAAAAATAAGGAATAAGTAAGAAACTTCCCTAAAATGTATCAAGATTTATTAGACTATGAAAAGTGTGACAAGATAGTGGAATTTATAAAAACAAATCAACTAAGCAGAACACATTCATGCATCTACTGACATCTGATACATGATACAGTTGTCAGGGCAAAATACAGAAACGATGTTTTGACTTGTTTTTCCAATAAATAAAGCTAGAACAAGAACTATTCACATGGAAACAAATGAAATTGAACTTATACCTCACAACATTTACAAAACTAAATCCTACCTAACTGGTAAGCACTTGGTTACTAACTGAGAGGTTGGTGGTTCAAACCCACCAGTGGCTCTGCAGGGAAAAACGACCTGGCAATCTGCTCCCATAAAGATTTACAGCCTAATCCCGCTCCTTGGAATATATCCTAGAGAAATAAGAGCCGTCACACAAATAGACAGATGCACACCCATGTTCACTGCAAAAAGATGGAAACCTAGGTGCCCATCAACGGACGAATGGAGAAATTCACACAATGGAGTACTACACAACGATAAAGAACAACGATGAAGCCATGAAACATAACATGGAGGAATCTGGAAGTTATTATGCTGAGTGAATTTAGTCAGTCACAGAAGGACAAATATTGTGTAAGACCACTATTATAAGAACTCAAGAAAAGGTTTAAACACAGAAGAAAACATTCTTTGATGGCTATGAGGGTGGGGAGGGAGGGTAAGAGTTATTTACTAACTAGACAGTAGATAAGAATTAGCTTAGGTGAAGGGAAGGACAACACACACTACAGGGCAGCAAAACTGGACTAAACCAAAGCTAAGAAGTTTCCTGAATACAATCAAACACCTTGAGGGACAGAGTAAGCAGGGGTAGGGGTCTGGGGACCATGATTTCAGGGGACATCTAGGTCAAGTGGCATAACAAAGCTTATTAAGAAAATGTTCTGCATCCTACTTTGTTGAGTGGCGTCTGGGGTCTTAAAAGCTTGCAAGCAGCCATCTAAGATACATCAGTTGGTCCCAAAGACATAAGGAAAGTATTAGCCCAAGAGACAGAAAGGGCCACATAAACCAGACTTCATCAGCCTAAGACCAAAAGAACTAGATGGTACCCGGCTACCACCAATGACCGCCCTGACTAGGAAAAGAACACAGAGGCCCTGATGGAGCAGGAGAAAGGTGGAGTGCAGAACTCAAATTCTAGTAAGAAGACCAGAGTTAATGGTCTGACTGAGACTGGAGGAACCCCAGAAAGCATGGCCCCCGGATTCTCTATCAGCCCAGAACTAAAACAATTTCCGAGGCCAACTCTTCAGACAAAGACTGGACTGGACTGTGGGACATAAAATGATACTTGTGAAGAATGTGCCTCTTAGCTCAAGTAGATACATGAGACTAAACGGGCAGCTTCTGTCCGGAGGTGAGATGGGAAGGCAGAGAGGGTTAGGAGCTGGTTGAATGTACATGGGGAATCAGGGGTGGAAAGAAGGAGTGTGCTGTCACAGTATGGGGAGAGCAATTACGGTCACATAACACTGTATGTATAAATTTTTGTATGGGAGACTAACTTGAAATGTAAACTTCATTTAAACTACAAAAATAAACAATAAAAGATTTACAGCCTGGGAAACCCTATGGAGTAGTTTTATTCTGTTGAATGGGGTTGCCATGAGTCAGAAGTGATTTTATGGCACAGAACAATAACTGGTAATCAAGTTCATGACAATAACCACATAAAAAAGAATTCCTTCAAGCTTAAAACAAAGTTTATTGATTATATATCCCTAGTGGGATATACCTTGAAAACAAGCATCTTACTGTCAGAGGTAATATTGGCATGGGGCCCCTGGGTGGTACGAACAGTAAACACACTTGGATGCTAAGCAAAAAAACTGGAGGTTCAAGTCCACCCACTGGAGTCCTGGAAGAAAGGCCTGGCAATCTACTTCAGAAAATTCAGCCAGGAAAACCCTATGGAGCACAGTTCTACTCTGACACACGTGGGGTCTACCATGAATCAGAATCAACTCTATGGCAATTTTTTTATTTTAATATTGGTATTGCTATAGCAGAATTATTTTTTATATATATAGTAATAGAAAGCACATACAGAAATGTCATTAAGGAACCATAATTTTTAGAGTTAAGAGAAAAAATACTAAGATATAAAAAATTAAAGTTAAATAAAAACACTATAATCTTTCATTTGAAGTGGAAATAACACTAAAAACTCAGTATTTTCTCTTACTAAAAAAAAAATGTGTTTACTAGTTTTGTCCACCAAAAGACCTAGAAACAACCAAAACCCAGTAATAATATATGCTCCACACACCCCAACTGTGGTCTCTTAATACCAATTCCCATAAAAAAAAATACTCCTTAGAAAAATGGCCAAATCCAGTTCTGGGTAGAAAATCTATAGAATGAGCCTGATGCCGCTCTCAAATCCTGAAAGCAAAGAAGCTATATAACACTGCAGTCATGTCAAAAGGACATAGGAGTCAAATAAGAGGCTCCCACTGACCAAAGATGAGATAATTCTAACATCATAAGGAATGACTGTAATGGATTTAAACTCATCAAAAATATAAAAATCTGTAAATTCAGATGATACTACAAACAAAAATAATTGGTTGCCTCTGCAGATTGCTAAGCAACAACACGTTATTCTGAAAATTGATTTAAAAAGGGGGGTCGGGGGGACAGAATCAAGTCTTTCTCTTGACTTTCCAGTAGGGACTGTATTTCAGGATAACCAAATATTTGATGAAACAAAGTTTTTCTTGTTAAAAAAAAAAAAAAAAATTATAGCTAATAATTGCAGGAGGAATTGTAAAAGTAGAAATCCCCAGATCTGGTCAACAAGCATCCATTAAGGAGAACTTTGTAATGGATTATTCAGGCTGAAGTCAACTGTACCCACTGATCAACCTTAACATTACTAGAAATGGAACAACCAAGCATGGTCCTCCTGATACAGCAACTACACAGCACCACCAACGAAAAACTCTTGACAGAAAAACTAAACCTGACTTTAATCAAGCCTCTCTAATTACCAGTTTACAGGAAATAAGAGGATGGAAAAACATGTTAAAGGACCCTGAGGATACAATCAACCAAATTCAGAATGTGAGAAATTCTACAGAACATATGAGTCAGTTTCTTCAAATAAATGAAGAATGAAAAGGAGAAACTGATAAAGATTAAATAAGACAAGACACAAATCAATCAGTGTAATACATAGACCTTGTTTGGATCCTGAGGCAAATAATCAACGATTAAAATATGTTTTTGAGATGGGAGGGAGAGGGAGAGGGAATCACTTGCTAGATAGTAGACACTTGTTACTTTTGGTGATGGGAAAGGCAATTCCAAATATGGGTGAAATTAGCACAACCTGACCAAGGTAAATAAACACACTAAGAAGTACATGAGAGAAAGGGACAATTTCAGTAAATGCTATGACATACAGAATTTTGCAACAACAGTAAAAACAACCAAACAATATGTGTCTGGTTACATAGGTACATATGGATGCATATATGTGTATAGAAAGGCATATGCGAGTGAATGTACGTGCATGCATAGGTGCATCTGTAGGCATATGTATAAACATGTTTGTGTATGCTGCATATATACCCACATATATAACTAATAACATAGGGGGCACAGTTATGGAGGCTTTCTAGATATCAAAATACTCGCTGGATTGGTTTACTGGGTAAAAGGGCTTGGAACCCTAGTCTTGGAGTCACTTGGCATACCACAGTGCCCGAAGATAATGTTCTACACCCTAGTTTGCTAAGTAGCGCCTGGGGTCTCAAGAGCTTGCAAGTGGCCATCTAAGATACAATTATTGGTCTCTACTCGTATGGAGCAAAAGAGAATGAAGGAAATCAAAGGCTCAAAGAAGAAACAAGTCCATGGGACTAACAGCTCAAACGAACCACAACCTCTTCTAACCTGAGACCAGAAGAAATAGATAGCACCAGGCTACTACTATCGACCATTTTGACCAGGGATACAATAGAAGGTCCCAGATAGAATAGGAGAAAAGAATAAAACTGAAATTCCTAAAAAACAGCCAGGACTACTGGACCGATAGGGACCAGAGGAACTCCCAAGACTATTACCCTAAGATACCTCTTCAACTTGGAATTGAAGCTATTTCTGCAGGTCACCTTTCAGTCAAATAATAGACTGGTTTATAAAATAAACAGTATCACCTGTGACTAATATGCTCCCTTAAACAATTAACTACATGAGACCAAATGGTCAACAGTTACCCAAAAGCAAAGATGAGAAGGCTAGGAGGGAAAGGGAAACTCAACCAACGGGAACAGAACAAACAGAATGGAAATAATGAGAATGCTGACATATTGTAAAAACTGTAATCAATTTGTATAAAAATTGTTAAAGGGGAATCTAATTTGCGATGTCAACTTTCACCTAAAACACAATAAAATTTTATTTAAAAACCACATTTTTTGTTTTTTCTTTAATGAAATCAGGAAAAATTTAAAATAAATTAGTTATTATAAGATATTAAGAATTATGGTTAATTTTATTGGGTGGAATAATGGTATTTTGATTATTTTACCTAAAAAAGTCCCTATCTGCAAGTGGTAACTTTGGTGAAGGGTAAGACAGTACACAATCCTAGGGAAGCCAGCACAATCTGTACAAGGAAAGGTTATGGAAGCTCCATACACACATCCAAACTCCCTGAAGGACTGAATTGCTGGGCGGAGGGCTGTGAGGACCATGGTCTCGGTGAACATCTAGCTCAACTGGCATAAAACAGTTTATAAAGAAAATGTTCTACATTCTACCTTGGTGAGCAGCATCTGGGGTTTTAAAAGCCTGCGAGCAGCCATCTAAGATACTTCACTGGTCTCACTCCTTCCAGAGCAAGGGAGAATGTAGAAAACAACATACAAGGAAAAGATTAGTCCAAAGGACTAATGGACCACAACTACCACGGCCTTCACCAGACTGAGTCCAGTACAACTAGATGGTGCCCAGCTACCACCACTGACTGCTCTGACCAGGATCACAACAGAGGGTCCTGGACAGAGCTGGAGAAAAATGTAGAACAAAATTCTAACTCACAAAAAAAGACCAGACCTACTGGCCTGACAAGAGACTGGAGAAAGCCTGAGAGTATGGCCCCCAGACACCCTTTTAGCTCAGTAATGAAGTCACTCCAGAGATTCACCGTTCAGCCAAAGATTAGACAGGCCCATAAACAAAACGAGACTAATGGGGCACAACAGTCCAGGGAAAAGGACTAGAAGGCAGGAGGGGACAGGAAAGCTGGTAATAGGGAACCCAAGGTTGAGAAGGGACAGTGCTGACATGTCACAGGGTTGTTAACCATTGTCATAAAACAATATGTGTACTAACTGTTTAATGAGAAACTGTTTGTTCTGTAAACCTTCATCTAAAGTACAATAAAAAAATTTTTTTGAAGTCTTTATCTGCTACAGATGCATACTGAAGCATTTACCTGTGAAATTATATGATGTCTGGGATTTGCTTTGAATTACTCCTACAACTAAAAAATAAAGTAAATAAACAGGCAGGGAGATGAGTGGGTGGATGGATGGATGGGCAGATGAGTAGATGGATACAACTTCTTTAGGGAGGAAATCAATTCTAGGCAATTAATTCAAACTAAATACAAAGGCAAAACAGAGATTTTAAATAATATAGGAGAAAATCTTCATATCATCAGAGTAGATACACTAAACAAAAACTCAAAAATCACTGAATAAAAATGTGTTACACCATAACTCTATAAATATTGGCAGCTTCACACTATTTCAAAGGTACTTACTGCTGGTAAAAGAGACTGCATATTTTGATTAGAATCTGCTATTGTAGCAAGGTAGACCAAGTTTGTATGCAACATCTGCTGATACCTATTAAAACAAAAGAAATATCAATTATTAAAAAATAATTTTATTCCTGTATGCTTAGATATAAATAGCATTCTAACCATATCTAGAATGTAACAGATTCATGTTATCTGAAAATTAATAGTACTTCAATTTTTTCTATTTCCTCTGCAAAAGAATTTCAAATCATAACACATTAAATAATAATAAACAGAAATCTTACCGTGTGCCAGATATTGTTATGATTGTTTTATATACATACATATAATAATTTTTTAAGTTCATTTAATCCTCAAGCCATCATTGTGAAGTAGGCACTCATTTTTCCCATTTTACAGATGAGGAAACTGAGGTTTAGAAAGGTTAAATAACTTGTCCAAGACTGCATAGCTAGTAAATGGAGACACATACTCTCAGTAAACTGAGATATGTACCAGCTCCACATGTAGTACAATTTTCCCCCCACAAGGGAACTAAAGTGAAGGAATTCAACAAAACTGATGCCCTTACACACTTCCACTGCCATTTTCATGTTGCTCAGAATCTCAAATCCAAGTATAGTCAACGTATTCTGCTAAACTGTTAGAAAGGAGGTAAGAACCACACATTTTTTCCCCTTCTCAGTCTTGCAGCCGTGATCAACAATTTTTGTATGCCTGCTTCAGTTACAGAGCCCTGGTGGCTCAGTGGTTAAGAGCTTGGCTGCTAACCAAAAGGTCTGCAGTCTGAACCTACCTGCTGCTCCTTGGAAACCCTATGAGGCAGTTCTACTCTATCCTGTTGGGTCCCTATGAGTCAGAATTGACTCAACAGCATCAGGTTTAGTTTGGTGGGTTTGGTTTGGTTTGCTTCGGTTACACTGCATATCTAGCAGGACTCATCATATAGAGAAGATGAACAGATAATCCCCTCCATCAGCCCCCCCCCCAAAAAAATAACTGTATGATTAAGCACAGAGATGGAAGAAAAAATAGGACTTATAAAAACAAATCCTCATCATTCAAGCTAAGTGGTTAAACATGATTATTTTAACTTCTATTACACTGCATTACATTAGCTTATGTAAGCCTTTCTTCAAGGCCTATCAAACTGCTTCCGTAAAGATGACAACCAAGAAAATCTTAAAGAGCAATCCTATTGTGTAATACACGGGGCTGCCATGAGTCAGAGGCCAACTACATGGCAGCTAACAACCAACAACAGCAAATCTTTCCTCAGAATTTTAAATTAATCTGGATGAAACTAGATTAAAATTAGTAGCGATCCAATTACTACTGTTTGGTCTCTGCATATGTGAGTGAATCAACCCAATTCTGTTCAATTACCAACTGCAAATGCAGTACTTTTTCCTCTGACCCTAAACACCAGAACTAGGTCAGATCTCACAAGTAAAAGGGCACAGTCCTCCAGACTGCCAAGTCTGTGCAAGACTTCAGATGCCAGTCACAAACTTGTGGTCCCCACAACACTCTCACTTCTGACCTCTGGCTACAAATTTGGGGTTTCCAATACCCTTTGGAAACCCTGGTGTCGTAGTGGTTAAGAGTTCAGGTACTAACAAAAAGGATCGGCAGTTTGAACCCACCAGGCGCTTCTTGGAAACTCTATAGGGCAGTCCCACTCTGTCCCATAGGGTCGCTATGAGTTGGAATGGACTCGACGACAACCGGTTTGCTTGGTTTTTTTTATTACTACCCTTTCAGAAGGCCAGCTATAAGCTGGGTCTCCAAGGACCCCTCATTTATGACTTGCTGGCTACAAATCTGGGGGTTCCCTCTACCACTCAGGTACTCAGCCATAAACTTGAGGATCCCCAGGGCCATCATTATTTCTGACCTGCTAGCCACAAATTCACGGATTCCCATTACCCTCCTCAGGTTTGATAATTCACTAGATTAACTCACAAAGCTCAGGAAAGCACTACACTTACGATTACAGTTTTAGTACAGCAAAAAGGACAAAAATGAAGAGATATATAGGGCAAGGGCTGAGAAGGTTCTCGAGGCAAAGTTTCCATGTCCCAAAAAAGGGATGCGTCACCCTCCCAAGAACCAATGTCTTTTACCAACCAGGAAGCTCATGGATATTCAGTGTCCACAGGTTTTATGGGGATCTTATTAAGTAGACATGATTAACTGAATTTTCACCCATGTGGCTGAACTAAATCTCTACCCCCTTCACCCCCATGGTTTGGCTAATATCACATGGTAGGTCTTTCTGGCCTGGCAAGCCACCATTCATTAGTATAAACCCTCAGGTGTGGCCTGGTGCCATCACAGATAATAAAAACTCCAGTCACTGGGGAAATATGAAAAGTTTTAGAAAAGACAAAGACCAAATTCTTTGGGTAAAGTTAACTGCAAACCCCACAAGACCCAAGTAGTAAACCTCATAAATATAAACTTAAAACCTGTATCAAATTGTTTGGCTGTCTTAGAATCTCATTTACTAAAAAATACTGAATGCAAATAAATAATGAAGACACCAAAAGAACCTCTTCAGCTAAATGGATAGTCTAACATTCAGATTACAGATTAATTTTCTAAAATAGACACCATAAAAGGAATCCTAGTAAATTCATTGCTGTATATTTTTTTCCTGTTAGAAACAATTGGGTTCACTACTTTTTTTCTTTTTCAAAGAGAAAAAAATGTATTTCTCGCTGACCTTAAAATAAAGTTCCCCTGGGTGGCACATATGGTTAAGCGCTTGCTACTAGCTGAAAGGTTGGCAGTTCAAACCCACTCAGAGGCCCCTCAGAAGACAGGCCTGGCAACCTGCTTCTGAAAGGTGACAGCCTTAAAAATCCTATGGTGCAGTTCTCTGCACACAAGGGGTCACTATGAGTTGGAATCAACTCACAGCAACTAACAACACTGACAAGTCTATGCTCTCAATGCTCCTCCTCACATGTACACTATGTTACCCAACCAGACATTTGATATATTTTTGTTATAGTAACCCTTATATAATCAAGGATCAGGAAAAAAATAAGTTTCATTGTACTGAATTATGCATAATGGTTAATTACATTGTTGAAATTGTTCAAACAGCACTAATAGGGACTACTAACTAGAACTACGTCACTTTTTTCTGTAGGTATCTTGTAATGGAACTTAAGATACAGGGTTTCAAGGTCTTGCCATTTTCTAAAACAAACTAATTTTTTTAAATTAGAACATATAACCCATTTTAAAGTCTATTCCTTCAATTTTTACTTTTTCCTTCTTAGTATTAGAATGGTTGTATATACTCAGACATGAGGTTTGCTGAGGACCACTGACCATGTCATCAAAACTAAAAAATGCCAAACTTTACCAATAGACTATGGTTTGCTTATAATTCCCTAAGAAAAAAAACTTAGTATCTTTTTAATTGGTACTTAATAAGCTATTATTAAAACAGCATTAAATCTAATCTGCCATACTAAAGCTTCATTTATAAAATAATGGAGAAAGTAGATCTCTAAAGTCTCCTTCAGTTCAAAGTATCTGTGAACCTATAAATACAGCATGTATTTAGGGAGTTGTTTAATTTTAAGACATTTCTCCAACTCTCTTCCCACCCATAAAATCTTTTTAACATTTAATTTGAAATAGTTTCAAACTTACAGAAGTTTCAAGAAAAGTATAAAAAAGTCTCATATCCCATTCTCCCAAACTCCCCAATTCTTAGCATTTGACCCCATCTTATCATTCTGTTTCTATATCCATACACACATCAACATACATAGATACATTTTTTTTTCAAAACCATTTCAGAGTCAACTACACGCCTAATATCCCATCACTTCTAGTATTTCACTGTTAATTTCCCAAAAACAAGGCTATTCCCCTATATAACCAGAGTGCAACCAGCATAACCAGGAAATTACCAGGTATAAATAATTATTCTAGATCAGCACCTCTCAACTTTTATCATTCCTTGGCTGACTTGAGGTAGTGATCTCTTTACCACTGATGATTATCCATAATTAAGCTAAGGAAGTGGATAAACTAGTTAATTTTTTAAAAATATCTTCAAATATAAACAAACAATATTCATCAAGAAACAATACAAAATTATCTGCCCTGGAATCGTTGCTGAATCATGATGACCCCATGTGTTGAAAGAAAGAACTGTGCTCCATACGGTTTTCGATGGCTGTGACCTTTAGGAAGCAGAATCCAGGCCTGCCTTCTGAGGTGATTCTGGATGGGTTCAAGCCACCAACCTTTCAGTTAATAGTTGGGCGATTAACCATTTGTATCACCCAGGGCCTCAAAAAAAGACAATATACATAAAATAGAAATAGTCATATAAAATGCAAAATGAACAAGTGATTAAAAAATGTAAGCTGGCACTAAGATCTCAGCTTCTAAATATCATTTTTCAATAAAAAGAACCAGGGCTTGGAGAAATGGGTGATTCCAGGTTGAGGCTGGAAAATACAAGATAAGCCTAGAACATTTCATAGTGCAAGAAAATACTCAAAAGATTACAGAGACACATCAAAAAGCCTGAAGGGCTTCCAGTGACAAAATTTGGGACAAACTAAGAAAATAAATAATGGAATAACCCAGTAATACAGTAAAAATTTATAGCTCCATTCAGATATAAATAAATGAATGAACAAATTAGTAAGTAGGAGGTGGGGAGGGGAAATTTCTTCTAACTGATTCCAAATAAATGTACAAGGAATGATGAATTTATTCACCATTTGGCAATCACCACAGTATTAACTGCTTGAGGCAAGAATCATCAGTGGATGCTAAATTTGCTGTGAAAGTATGATGAGAAACAATGAGTCTCAAGGTATCTCCCCTATATGATACATATTAATTACAAAGGGAAAAACAGTAACTTTACCATGAAGAAATTGACATGTACCACCTTAATGAAGTGATCAAAAGCATCACCAATATTGGGACAAATTGATACCATGTGGCTACTGAGGACACAATATCCCATCTACGGCGCGCCTGACAAAAATGTACAATCTCAATCTAATCATAGGGAAACACCAGTCTAACTGAAAATGAAGGACATTCTATGAAATGTCTACATCATAAAAGATAATACTGAAATTAAAGCATACTAAAGAGACATGACAACAAATGTAGCAAATGATCCTGCACAGGATCGTGGTTCAGAAAAAATAAATTTAATTGGATAACAGGCAAATTTTTAAAAAACGTTTGATGATGAGATACAGTATGGCACTCTCAATTTTTACAATTATACTGTGGATACTGAAGAATATGTGCTTGCTTTAGGAAATACATACTGAGGCTGTTAAAGGTTAAGAGAGAAGATAAAACTATCAGTCTCTACTTGACAGGTGCGAAAGAGAAAGAAGGAAACCAAAGTTTCAGAGAAGACTCTAATCTACAGGGTTAACAGCCTAGAAAAGCCATGGCCTCACCTATCCTGATACCAGAAGAATTAAATGGTGCCTGGCTACCACTACCCACCAGTTCTAATGAGAGCCACAATAGATGGACACTGACAGATGGGAGAAAAACGCACAACAGGACTCAAATTGGTAAAAAGTCCAGGCTTACTGAGCCAGTTGAGACTAGAGGACTCCCTGAGAACTACCACCCTGAGATATCTTTAAATTTTGAACCAAAACTATCCCAAGGTCACCTTTTAGCAAAATGACAGACTGGCACACAAAACAAAGGATATTACCAATGAAGAAGGTGCCCCATTAAAAAGCTAGCTATACGAGACCAAATGATCAACAATTACTATAAAGCAAAGATGAGAAGATAAAGGAGCGGGGAAACTAAAGGATTGGAAATGGAACAACCAAAACGCAGAATGCTGACACACTGTGAAAAATGTAACTAATGTCACAGAACAGTGTGTGTAGAAATTTCCAATGAGAACCTAATTTGCTGCATATACTTTAACCAAAAACACAATAAAATATTATTTAACAAAAAAAAAAAAGGTAAAAGAAGTATATCTGTACTTACTGTCAAATGTTTCAGAAAAACAATATGGGGAAAATGAATGATAAACTATGTTAGCATTAAAGGAATGTTAGCGGAGGGTATGAAGAAATTTCTTGTACTATTTTAGAAACTTTTTTGTGTTAAACTATTTCAAAATAAAAAGATACTACTACTTTTCATCAATTGTTTGTAGATGCCTGAGTCAGTTCCGACTCATAGCAACCCTATGTAAAATAAAACGAAACACTGCCCAGCCTTGTGCCATCCTCACAATCGTTGCTATGCTTCAGCCCATCATTGCAGCCACTATGTCAATCCATCTCCTAGAGAGCCTTCATCTCTTTCACTGACCCTTTACTTTACCAACTGTGATGTTCTATTCCAGGGATTGGTCTGTCCTGATAACATGTCCAAAGTAAGTGAGAAGTCTCGCCTTCCTCACTTCTAAGGACCATTCTGGCTGTATTCTTCCATGACAGATTTGTTTATTCTTCTGTCAGTCCATGGTATATTCAATACTCCCTGTCGACACCATAATTCTTTTGCATCAATTCTTCTTCAGTCTTCCTTATTCATTGCAGAGCTTTCACATGCACATGAGGCAACTGAAAATACCATGGCTTGGATCAGGCACACCTTAGTCCTCAAAGTGACATCCTTGCTTTTTATTAATACTTTAAAGAGGTCTCTGCGGCAGATATGCCCAATAAAATATCTCATTTGATTTCTTGACTACTGCTTCCAAGGGTGCTGACTGTGGACCCAAGTAAAATGAAATCCTGGACAACTTCAATATTTTCTCTGTTTATCATGATGTTGCTTACTGGTCCAGTTGTGAGGATTTTTGTTTTGTTGAAGTGTAATCCATACTGAACACTGTAGTCTTTCATCTTCATCAATAAGTGCTTCAAATCCTCTTCATTTTTTTTTTAATTTTTATTATTTTTTTCATATTTTAAAATTGTACTTTAGATGAAGGTTTACACAATTAACTTCTCATTAAACACTTAGTACACTTATTGCTTTATGACATACGTCAACAACCCCACAACATATCAACACTCCCTTCTCGACCTTGGGTTCCCCATTATCAGCTTTCCTGTCCCCTCCTGCCTTCTCATCCTTACCCCTGAGTTTGTGTGCCCATCTAGTCTCGTTTTGTTTTATGGGGCTGTCTAATCTTTGGCTGAAGGGTGAACCACAGGAGTGATTTCATTACTGAGCTAAATCGGAGTCCAGTGGCCAAACTCTCAGGTTTCTCTAGCCTCTGTCAGGCCAGCAAGTCTGGTCTTTTCTTGTGAGTTAGAATTTTGTTCTACATTTTTCTCCAGCTCTGTCCGGGACCCTCGATTCTGATCTCTGCCAGAGCAGTCAGCGGACAGCATCCAGCTGTACTGGACTCAGTCTGGTGGAAGCAATGGTAGTTGAGGTGCATAAGTCCTCTTCACTTTCAGCAAGCAAGGTTGTTATCAACTACTTATCGCAGGTTGTTAATGAATCTTCCTCCAATCCTGATGCCACGTTCTTTTTCTTATAGTCCAGCTTCTTGGATTCTTTGTTCAGCACACAGAATGAATAAGTATGGTGAAAGGACACAACACTGACGCACACCTTTCCTGATTTTTAAACCACGCATTTTCACCAATTAGATGTCCAAAAATTTTTTAAAGATAGCTAATATCCATTAAGGAGCCCTGGTGAAACAGTGGTTGTTTGGCTGTTAACCAAAAGATTGACAGTTCAAATCCACCAGCCACTCCAAAAGATGTGGCAATCTGCTTCTATAAAGATTACAGCCTAGAAAACAGTATATGGCAGTTTTACTCTGTCCTATAGGGTTGCTATGAGTCAGAATCAACTCAACAGCACACTAAAACAACAATATCCATTGCTGGCATTGGTGGCTGGAAACCAGCAATCTGCAAACATTCAATCCTTTTGCAGGTTAATTTGGCAACTTAGCATGGTCTTTAACCCAGCAACTTCATTTGTAAAAGTCTAACCTACATACATACTAAAAACAGCAACAGCTATATATATGTTTGCATAGATGTGAGTGTTCATGTGTAAATGCACATAAAAATGTTTAGAAGGATACATACTAAAGCACTAAAAAGTTACCTTCTGGAGAGGAGACAGAAGTAAGAATGAAAAATAAAAGGTGACTTACGGATGTGGGGCCAAGACGGCAAAATAGTGGACCCTCTTACAACAAAGACCCAGAAAAACAAGTGATTCAATTATATATGGAAATCTGGGAGCCCTGAACATCAAAGGGAGAGTTGAGGAACCGGACTGAGTGGCAGGGGAGGGAGAGACGGTTCAGAAGCAGCAAGGAGTTGTCAGATGTGACCCGGCGAGAGTCTGAGCCCTTCAGACCTAAGCACGTTGCGGGTGAGTGGGAGGCAGGCAAGCAGTGGTGCTCAGGAGGCACATTTTCCAAACCCGGAGAGACTCAGCACCAGAGAGTCTACTCGGCCACCCAGAACCAATAAGCAGCAGCCCTCCATAAGCGAAAGACAAGTACACGCGTACAGCCTACCGCACAGATCAGAAACACCCTCCTTAGGGAAAAAACTTTTTCCCATTTACCTCCCCACTCCCAGCTCTGCACTGGGTCCCACACCAGCTTCACCAACTGCCGAGTCCCCTAGGCCTGAAGTAGGATCCATCACACACCCAGAGCCATTCTCCCTGCCTTGGAGAGTGAATAAATTAACAAACAGGAGTAAAAATAAACTGCTGGCTCCCCTAAGCTAGAAACCCAGGGTAGGCACAGCTCCTTTGCCTAGGCACAGGCGTTAGGGATCCACGGACTTTGAGTGCCTTTCCCCCTGCATAAACTTGTGTGGGCCCGTCTCAATAGCATAGGCCCTCATTACCGCAGTACAACAGGATATATACCAGAGCTCTAACTTCAACTGTTTCAGCAGTGAAATGGCAGGTTCTTGACATCTGACACTGCTCTGCCCGTTAAGCAGGGTCTTCACCTACCCACGTCAGGGGCCTGAGGACTGGTGACTCCACCCGTGCCACCTAGCCACCTGCAATCAGGGCCCATGGAAAAGACGTGCCCCCAAGTCCTTACACCAACAGTATTAGGCGCTCATAGTCTGGCTGCAAAACCCAATAACCTACGCGTCATAGGGAACAGGGAAACGCCTTCCTCCTGGACACTCGGGGGTGGCCTTCAGCCCCCTGCCTTGCTCAGAGTGTGACCCCTGCTACAGCCAGATGGCTGTGCCTACACCAATCGCCCATGCCTGTCTAGGACTGTAAGTGAGAGCTTACACCACACACTAGGTGACTATCTCCCTGGGCACCTGAGTTGAATCCATACAGGAGGACTGGGCGGACTCTGGAGCTAACATACGTACTAACAGATCTAACCACCTGGTGACAAGACATTAGAGCTGCAAAGGTGCCAATAATCAACCTAGCTCACACGAGCAGCCTACTGGGCCTATCAAAACAAAACAAGAAGCTAGGACACAGTAAACAAACATAAATATAATAACTTATTCATGGCTCACCACCAACAGTCAATATCAAATAACATAAAGAGGCAATTCATAATGGCTTCAGCAAGCTCCCAAAATAAAGAATATAGAAATTTTCCAGAAGCGGAAAATTTCTTGGAATTACCAGAGGCAGAAAACAAAAGATTAATACACACAACTCTACGAGAAATTAGGAAGGATATTAAGCTAAATGCAGAACAAGCAATAGAGAAAATTAAAAGATTAGAAAAGAGCATAATAACAAATTTAACAGGCTGCAAGAATCCACAGAGAAACAGCAATCAGAAATCCAGAAGATTAACAATAAAGTTTCAGAACTAGACAACTCAATAGAAAGCCACAGGAGCAAAATTGAGGCAATGGAAGTTAGAATTAGCAAGACTGAAGATAAAGCACTTGGCACCAACTTATTTGAGAAAAAATCAGATTAAAGGTAAAAAAAAATGAAGAAACCGTAAGAATAACGTGGACTCTACCAAGAGGAATAACCTACAAGTGAATGGAGTACCAGAACGGAGGGGGGATAAGAAAAAACATAGAGAATTGTTGAAGATTTGTTGGCAGAAAATTTCCCTGATACCGTGAAAGATGACAAGATATTTATTCAAGATGCTCATCAAACCTCACATAAGGTAGTTTCCAAAAGAAAGTCACCATGATATATTATAATCAAACATGCCAAAACCAAAGATAGAGAATTTTAAGAGCAGCTAGGGATAAACGAAAAGTCATCTACACAGGAGAGTCAATAAGAATAAGCTTGGACTACTCAGCAGACCATGCAGGCAAGAGGGCAATGGGATGACATATATAATAAAGCCTTGAAGGAAAAAAACTGCCAGCCAAGAATTCTATATCCATCAAAACTGTCTCCAAAATATGATGGCAAAATTAGTGCATTTCCAGATAAACAGAAGTTTAGGGAATTTGCAAAAACCAAACCAAAGTTACAAGAAATACTAAAGGGAGTCCTTCATTTAAAAAATCAGTAACATCAAATAACAACCCAACACTAGAACACAGGACAGAGCAACCAGATAGCAACCCAGATAGGGATGTCACAAAAGTAAATCAAAGCTAAAACACTGAAAATAGGGAAACAGCTGTCAATATGTAAAAGACAACAACATTAAAACAAAAAACAGGGACTTAAAAAATGTAGACATAAATTTTTCATATGGAGAGGAAATCAAGGCGATATAAAGAAATACAAGACTGACATAAACTTAGAAAAACAGGGATAAATATTAAGGTAACCACAAAGAAAACTACCAATCCTACAAGCCAAAATAAAAACTAGAAAAATATAAAGATTCAGCAAACATAAAATCAACAACAATGAAAAAGATGAAAAGAAAATACGTAAAGAAAAAAGACTCAGCAAAGAAAATTAAGTGGAACAAAAAAACTGTCAACAACACACAAAAAAAGACATCAAAATGACAGCACTAAACGCATACCTATCAATAACTACGCTGAATGTAAATGGACTAAATGCACCAATAAAGACACAGAGAGCGGCAGATTGGATTAAAAAAACACAATCCATCTATATGCTGCTTACAAGAGACACAACTTAGACTTGAAGACACAAAACAAACTAAAAATCAAAGGATGTAAAAAAATATATCAAGCAAACAACACTCAAAAAAGAGGAATCACAACACTAATTACTGACAAAATAGACTTTGATGTAAAATCCACCACAAGGGATAAGGAAGGACACTATATAATGATTAAAGGATCAACACACCAGGAGGACATAACTATAATAAATATTTATGCACCCAACAACAGGGCTCCAAAATGTAAAAATAAACTCTGACAGCACTGAAAAGAGAGATAAACAGATCCACAATAGTAAGTAATAGGAGACTTCAACCCACCACTTTCGGTGAAGGACAGAACATCCAGAAAGAAGCTCAACAAAGACACGGAAGAGCTAAATGCTACAATTAACCAACTTGATCTCATAGACATATACCAAACACTCCACCCAACAGCAGCCAACTATACTTTCTTTTCCAACACACATGGAACATTCTCCAGAATAGACTACTACATATTAGGCCATAAAGCAAGCCTTAACAAAATCCAAAGCACTGAAATATTACAAAGAATCTTTTCTGACCATGAAGCAATAAAGGTAGAAATCAACAACAGAAAAACTAAGGAAAAAAATTCAAACACATGGAAACTGAACAACTTCTTGCTCAAAACCTACTGGGTTATAGAAGAAATTAAGGATGGAATAAAGTAATTCACAGAATCCAACGAGAATGAAAACCCATCCTACCAGAACCTTTGGGTCACAGCAAAAGCAGTGCTCAGAGGTCAGTTTATAGCAATAAATGAAAACATCCAAAAAGAAGAAAGTACCATACTCAAAACATTAACCCTACAACTAGAACAAGTAGAAAGAGAGCAGCAAAAGAAGCCCTCAGTAGCGAGAGGAAAAGAAATACTAAGAATTATAGCAGAATTAAATGAAATAGAGAATACAAAAACAACTCAAAGAGTTAACAAGACCAAAGCTGGTTCCTTGAAAAGGTCAACAAAATTGATAAACCATTGGCCAAACTGACAAAAGAAAAACAGGAAAGGAAGCAGATAACCCATACAAGAAACGATATGGGTGATATCACAACAGACCCATCTGAAATTAAAAGAATCATAACAGAAACCTATGAAAAACTGTACTCTAATAAATTTGAAAACCTAGGGGAAATGGACAAATTTCTAGAAACTCACTACCAACCTAAACTAACACAAACAAAGGTAGAACAACTAAATGAACCCATAACAAAAGAAGAGATTGAAAAGGTTATTAAAAAACTCCCAACAACAACAAAAAAAAAGCCCTGGCCAGGATGGCTTCACTGGAGAATTCTACCAAACTTTCAGAGAAGAGAAAACACCACTTCTACTAAAGATATTTCAGAGCATAGAAAAGGATAGAATACTCTCAAACTCATTCTGTGAAGCTAACATAACTCTGATACCAAAACCAGGTAAAGACACCACAAAAAAAAAGAAAATTACACACCTATATCCCTCATGAACATTGACGCAAAAATCCTCAGGAAAATTCTACCCAACAGAATTCAGCAACATATCAAAAAAAAAAAATTCACCATGACTAAGTGGGATTTATACCAGGTATGCAGAGATGGTTCACCGTAAGAAAAAAAAACAATAGAATCCATCACATAAATCAAAAAGACAAGAACCACATGACCTTCTCAATCAATGCAGAAAAGGCATTTGACAAAGTCCAACACCCATGCATGATAAAAACTCTCAACAAAATAGGAATAGAAGGGAAATTCCTCAATATAATTAAGGGCATTCATACAAAGCCAAGAGCCAACATCATCCTAAATAGAGCGACTTTGAAAGCATTCCTCTTGAGAATTGGAACCAGACAGGGATGCTCTTTATCACCACTTATATTCAACATTGTGCTGGAGGTCCTAGCCAGAGCAATCAGGCTACAAAAAGAATTAAAGGGCAGCCAAATTGGTAGGGAAGAAGTCAAAGTACCTCTATTTGTAGATGATAGGATCTTCTACACAGAAAACCCCATAGAATCCACAAGAAAACTACTAGAACTAATAGAAGATTTCAGCAAAGTTTCAGGATACAAGATAAACATAGAAAAATCAGTTTGATTCCTTTACACGAACAAAGAGAACCTTGAAGAGGAAATCACCAAATCAATACCATTTACGACAGCCCCCAAAAAGATAAAATACTTCAGAATAAATCTAACCAGAGATGTAAAAGACCTATACAACGAAAACTACAAGACACTACTGCAAGAAACCAAAAAAGAGACCTGCATAAGTGGAAAAACATACTGTGCTCATGGATAGGAAGACTCAACATTGGGAAAATGTCAATTCTACCCAAGGCGATCTACAGGTACAATACAATCCCAATCCAAATTCAACTGGCATTTTTTAATGAAATGGAGAAAGAAATCACCAACTTCATACGGAAAGGGAAGAGGCCCGGGTAAGTAAAGCATTACTCAAGAAGAACAACAAGGTGGGAGGCCTCATACTATCTGATTTTAGAACCTATTATACCACCAGGTAGTCAAAACACCCTGGTACTGGTACAACAATAGATACACAGCCCAATGGAACAGAATTGAGAATCCAGACATAAATTCATCCTCTTATGAGCAGCTGATATTTGACAAAGGCCCAAAGTCCGTTAATTGGAGAAAAGGCAGTCTCTTTAACAAATGGTGCTGGCAGAACTGGATATCCATCTGCAAAAACTGAAACAAGACCCATAGCTCACACCATGCACAAAAACTAACTCAAAAGGATAAAAGATTAAATATAAAATCGACAACGAGAAAGCTCATGGAAGAAAAAATAGGGACAACACTAGGAGCCCTAATACATGGCACAAACGCAATACAAACCATAAGTAGCAATGCACAACGACCAGAAGAGAGACTAGATAACTGGAAGCTCCTAAAACTCAAACACTTACGCTCATCAAAAGACTTCACCAAAAGAGTAAAAAGACAGTTTACAGACTGGGAAAAATTTTTTGGCTACGACAAATCCGATCAGCATCTAACCTCTAAAATCTACAAGATATTGCAAAATCTCAACAACAAAAAGACAAATAACCCAATTAATAAATCAGAAAAGGATAAGAACAGGCACTCTGCCAAAGAAGATATTCAGGCGGCTAACAGACATAGGAAGAAATGCTCACAATCATCAGCCATTTGAGAAATGCAGATCAAAACTACAATGAGATATCATCTCACCCCAACGAGGCTAGCATTAATCCAAAAAACACAAAATAATAAATGCTGGAGAGACTGGAACATTTATATACTGTTGGTGGGAATGTAAAATGGTACAACCACTTTGCAGATCAATTTGGCGCGTCCTGAAAAAGCTAGAAATAGAAGCACCATATGATCCAGCTATCCCGCTCCTTGGAATTTATCCTAGAGAAGTAAGAGCTGTCACACGAATAGATATATACACACCAATGTTCACTGCAGCACTGTTCACAATAGCAAAAAGATGGAAACAACCTAGGTGCCCATCAACGGACAAATGGATAAACAAATTACGGTATATTCACACAATGGAATACTATGCAGCGATGAACAACAACGATGAAGCCATGAAGCATAACATGGAGGAATCTGGAGGGCATTATACTGAGTGAATTTAGTCAGTCGCAGAAGGACAGATATTGTATCAGACCACTGTTATAAGAACTCCAGAAAAGGTTTAAACACAGAAGAAAACATTCTTTGATGGTTATGAGGGTGGGGAGGGAGGGGGAGGGTTATTTACTAACCAGATAGTAGATAAGAATTAGCTTCAGTGAAGGGAAGAACAGCACACACTACAGGGGAAGTAAGCACAACTGAACTAAACCAAAGCTAAGAAGTTTCCTGAATACAATCAAACACCTTGAGGAACAGAGTAACAGGGGTAGGGGTCTGGGGACCATGCTTTCAGGGGACATCTAGGTCAACCGGCATAACAAAGTTTATTAAGAAAATGTTCTGAATCCTACTTTGTTGAGTGGCATCTGGGGTCTCAAAAGCTTGCAAGCAGCCATCTAAGATACATCAGTTGGTTCCAAAGACATAAGAAAAGTATTAGTCCAAGGAACAGAAAGGGCCACATAAAACAGAAACTCCATCAGCCTTAGACCAGAAGAACTAGATGGTGCCCAGCTACCAACAGGGACAGCCCTGACAGGGAACACACCAGAGAGTCCCGGATGGAGCAGGAGAAAGGTGGGGTGCAAAACTCAAATTCTAGTAAGAAGACCAGACTTAACTGTCTGTCTGTGACTGGAGTAACCCCAGAAAGCATGACCCCTAGATTCTCTATCAGCCCAGAACTAAAACACTTTCCAAGGCAAACTCTTCAGACAGGGATTAGACTGGACTGTGGGACATAAAGTGATACTCACGAGGAGTGTGCCTCTTAGCTCAAGTAGATACAAGAGACTAAACAGGCAGCTTATGTCTGCAGGTAAGATGGGAAGGCAGAGAGTTAGGAGTTGGTTGAATGGACATGGGGTATCAGGTGAAAATGAGGAGTGTGCTGTTCACAGTATGGGGAGAGCAATTAGTCACTTAACAACGCATGTATAAATTTTAGTATGGGAAAAAATGTTTTTAAAAAGTGACTTACGATAGTTCCGGCAAAATGGTGCTCTAGGCAGAAGCACCAAGCTGTCCTCCACAGCAAAGATCCGAACAACTAAGCCGAACAGAGAATACAACAATCCTGAAACCCTAAAACATCAAATGAAGAGATAAACAACTCAGCCAAGCACCAAATGGAGTGAGAAAACTGAGAGAACCGAGAGGGAGGAGAGATTCATGCAGAGGTCCCCTACCAGCTAATGCAGCGCGGATCCGCCATCTTGGACTCCTATCAGAGACCAGCAAACAGGCGGTACAAGAAAGCAGCCTCACAGAGCTTCCAGCGGGAGACAAAACAACTGGTAATTTACGATATAGGCTTTCCTATCCCCCACCCTTCTCCACCCCCACTTGGACTCCTCTGCTTCTCGCGGCCACAGTCTCTTGCCACGAAACAGCGGCTGCTTGGATTCCACACACCCGAGCAGGCAGTTCTCTGCATGCCATTTGTTGGCAGCTGGTGTTGCTTTTTTTCTGCTTCCCTTTATTTCTTCCTTGCCTCTACCCACCTCCCCCTCCTTTCACTCACTCCGTGCACAATCTTTGCTTCTTCCTGAGGGGCTGCAGAGCTCCGGAAAATTGTGATATACACTTTCCCACTCTCTACCCTTCTTCACCCACACTCGGCCCCCTCTGCTTCCCACGGACACAGTCTCTTGTGCAGAAACACCAGCCCACACTAGCTGGCTCTCTGACTGCCATTTGTTGGCTGCTAGTGTTGCTTATTTTTTTTCTGCTTCTTTTGATTTCTTACTTGCCTCTCGCCACCTCCCCATCCCTTCGCTCAAGTACCTGGCCCCTTGCGCCATCTTTGCTTCTTCCTGAGGGGCTGCGGAGCTCCGTTCAAGTGTGGAGCTGCTTCCCGGTTTGGGCTGCTGTGCTGGTAGGATCCCGGGGCTTTTGTTCATTTGTTTGTTTTGAATTGTTTGTTTGATTTCTTTTTCTTTTCTTGACATGGGAGCCCTTTCTGGCCAGGCTGAGCTGTGTGGCAGGGAGACTCCCCTTCAGCTTCCACAAACGTGCAGAGGGATCCCTGAGAGCATCTCTTTTTACGTTGCTGTTTTTTTTTTCCTTCTATTTCTTTGGGGGCCTTTCTTGCTTTTTTTTTTTTTTTTTTTTTTTTTTGTTTAATTCGTTTTGTTTTCTTTTTCCTCTTTTTCCCTTTTTGTCGTTCTTCACTGCTCAGTTTCTCGTCTCTCTATAACTTCCTTCTCTTTCTGTTCCCTGAATACCTGGTGCTGTATGCCTCTCTATGCCTTCTAGCCAACCTGTACTGCAATACCTGAGAGTGACTTCCCCAGACCTCATAGCTGCACCGGTGGGATCCCTGGGAACATTCCGGTTCTTTAACCTTTCTGATTCTTATTTATTCTTTCTTTTCTTCCTCCTCCCCTTTCCGTTTTTTTCCATTTCATAGTCTCTCATCACTCCACTCCAACAGCAAGCTCCCCTAGCATTCTTTTTTGTTTGTATGTTTTCGGCTCCTGTTCCTCTCTCCTCTCTCCCATATTCATCTTAGCTCCACGCATAACAATCTCCCTGCTGCATCCTACCTACCTGTACCGTGCGCTTGACATCACACCACCAAGCAGCACAGGCACGGCCTACTGGAACCTACCCTGCACTGATTACCAACCCGTTCTGGTGTCTGTAATAAGTGCCACAAACAACCCATCCCAGTAACTCCTCTTCAGCTAGACCTGCCCTGCCGTACCATATCTGAGTGACTGACCCTGCCAGTTGAAGGAGACGAAAAGTACTGTGCCCACAGACGAGCAAACAACAAAGAACACACAGTCTGCCTGCTCATAGTCAAATTTTTTTTTAAAAAAGGGACGAAACAAACAAATCTACAATTAATAAACGAGAAAAATAACTACTGAATGCCCTGAAGACGGCAGACAATATCAAAACATTTACAAAAACAGGACAGGACGGTTCCAGCAGGCATCCAAAATAAAACACCAGATGACTCTCCTCTGGAAGAAAATGCACTAGAACTACCTGATAGGGAATTCAAATCTCTAATACTCAGAATTCTCCAAGAACTGAGGCAAAAAGCTGACAAACATGAGGAAAAAAAATCAATAAATTCATGGAAACTATGGACAAAAGATTGGAAGAATTCAGGAAAATAATGCAGAACAAAATGCCAAAATAAATTCACAACTAGAAATTATACAAAGACAACAATTAGAAATCCAAAAGATAAACAACAAGATTTCAGAAAAGGACACTGTCATAGAAGGGCTGAGAAGATTTGAAACGGTGGAAGACAGGATCAGTGGAATTGAAGACAAACACTTGGATACAACTCTGTTTCAGGAAAACTCAGAAAAAAGAACAAAGAAAAATGAAGAGACCCTGAGAGTTATGTGGGACACAATCAAAACCAAAAATCTGCAAGTGATTGGAATTCCAGAACAGGGGGAGAAAACAGAAAACACAGAGAGGATCGTTGAGGAACTGCTGACAGAAAACTTCCCCAATATCATGAGAGAAGAAAAGCTGGCCATCCAAGAAGCTCAACAAACCCCATATAGAAGAGACCCCAAAAGAAAATCACCAAGGCATATCATATTCACACTCGCCAAAACCAAAGACAAACAAGAATCCTGAGAGCAGCTCGCGAAAAACAAGAAGTCATATACAGAGGAGAAACAATAAGACTAAGCTCAGATTATTCAGCAGAAACTATGCAGGCAAGAAGGCAATGGGATGACATATATAAAATCTTCAAAGAAAAAAACTGCCAGCCAAGACTAATATATCCTGCAAAACTCTCGTTCAAATTTGATGGTGAAATTAGGTCATTTCCAGATAAACAGAAATTAAGGGAATATGCAAAACTCAAACCAAACTTACAAGAATTATTAAAGCGACTTCTTTGATCTGAGGACAAACAGCTTCAGCTCACAGGCAGAACCTAGGACGCAGGATCATACCAGCCAGATACCAATCTTGGAAATGAACTCTCAAAGACTATCCAACACCAAAACAAATACAACAGGGAATCAGAGCAGTTACTCAGTAAATGACAACAACATCAAAACAATAAAAGAGAGAATAAACGGCAGAGGTATAGAACCTTCTAATAGAGAGGAAGGCAAGGCGATAACAAGTAATGGTAGACTGCTACAAACTTAGAAAGATAAGGGTACAATTCATGGTAACCACAAAGAAAGTTAACAAACATACTCATTAAAAAAAAAAAAAAAACAGGAAAAACATAAAGTCTCAGCAAAAACAAAACCTACAAAAACAAAAGAAATACAAACAAAAGTAACTCAGCACAAGAGTAAGAAGAACAAAGAAAACGTCAGCACCACAAAAAAAAAGCACTACAAAATGACAGCAACAAACCCACATCTATCAATAATTACACTGAATGTAAATGGAGTCAATGCACCCATAAAGAGACGGAGAGTGACAGAATGGATAAGAAAACAGGATCCATCAATATGCTGTCCACAAGAGACACACCATAGAAACAAAGATGTGAATTTAGTAAAAGTCAAAGGTTGGGAAAAAACATATCAAGCTAACAACTACCAAAAAAGAGCAGGAGTGGCAATTCTAAACTCAGATAAAATAGACTTTAAAACAAAATCTACCATAAAAGACAAAGAAAGACACTATATGATGATTAAGGGGACGATCCATCATGAAGACATAACCGTAATAAACATCTACGTACCCAATGACAGGGCTCCAAAATACATAAAACAAACTCTAACAACACTGAAAAGAGAAATTGACAGTTCCACAATAATAGTAGGAGACACCAGTCTCAGTAAAGGACAGAACAACTAAGAAGAAACTCAGCAAAGATACAGAAGACCGAAATGGGGGACATTACAACAGACCCAACTGAAATAAAAAGGATTATAACAGAATATTATGAAAAACTATCCTCCAACAAATTTGAAAACCTACAGGAAATGGATAAATTTCTAGAAACACACAGCCTACCCAAACTACAACAAAATGATGCTGAAAATCGAAACAGACCCACAACAATAGAAGAGACTGAAAAGTTAATAAACTCCCAACCAAAAAAGCCCTGGCCCAGATGGCTTCACTGGAGAATTGTACAAAATATTTACAGAAGAGCTTCTACCAGTACTACTCAAGCTATTTCAGAGCACAGAAGAGGAAGCAACACTTCCAAATTCATTTTATGAAGCCAGCATAACGCTGATACCAAAACCAGGAAAAGATGTCATAAAAAAACCAAATTACAAACCAATATCTCTCATGAATATAGATGCAAAAATTCTTAACAAAATTCTACCCAAAAGAATTCAGCATCATATCAAAAAAATAATAGACTACGACCAAGCAGGATTCATACCAGGTATGCAAGGATGGTTCAACATTAGAAAATCAATCTATGTAATCCACCACATAAATAAAAGGAAAGAAAAGAATCACATGATCATCTCAATTGACACAGAAAAGGCATTTGACAAAGTCCAACACCCATTCCTGATAAAAACTCTCAATAAAATAGGTACAGAAGGGAAATTTCTCAACATAATAAAGGGCATCTATTCAAAACCAACGGCCAACATCATCCTTAATGGAGAGAGGCTGAAACATTCCCCTTGAAAACAGGAACAAGGCAAGGATGCCCTTTATCACCACTCCTATTTAACATTGTGCTGCCAAGTTCTAACTAGAGCAATAAGGCAAGAAAAAGAAATAAAGGGCATCCAAATTGGTAATAATGAAGTAAAACTGTCCCTGTTTGCAGGTGAGATGATACTATACACTGAAAACCCTAAAGACTCCATGAGAAATCTCCTGGAACTAATAGAAAGATTCAGCAGAGTAGCAGGATTCAAGATAAACATTCAAAAATCAGTTGGATTCCTATGCACCAGTAAGGAGAACGATGAAAAGGAAATCAGGAAAACAATACCATTTTTAATAGCCCCTAAAAAGATAAAATACTTAGGAATGAATCTGACCAGAGATGTAAAAGACCTGTACAAAGAAAACTACAAAACACTACTCTAAGAAACCCAAAGGGATCTACATAAATGGAAAAACATACCATGCTCAGGGATGGGAAGACTCTACATTATGAAAATGACAACTCTACCCAAAGCAATTTACAAATACAACGCAATCCCGATCCAAATACCGACAACTTTCTTCAAAGAGATGGAAAAACTAATGATTAACTTTACATGGAAAGGGAAGAAGCCCCAAATAAGTAAAGCACTACTGAAGAAGAAGAATAAAGTTGGAGGACTCACACTACCTGACTTCAGAACCAACTATACAGCTACAGTGGTCAAAACAGCCTGGTACCGGAACGGCAGATACATTGACCAATGGAACAGAATTGAGAACCCAGATATAAATCCATCCACCTACGGTCACCTGATCTTCGACAAGGGCCCAAAGTCCATCAAATGGGGAAAAGAGTCTTTTTAACAAATGGTGCTGTCAAAACTGGATATCCATCTGCAAAAATGAAAACAGGACCCATACCTCACGCCGTATACAAAAACTACTTCAAAATGGATCAAAGACCTGAATATAAAGCCTAAAACTGTAAAGTTCATAGAAGAAAAAATAGGGCCAACACTTCAGGTCTTAATACATGGCATTAACAGGATACAAACCATACCCATCAATGCACAAAACCCAACAGATAAGCTAGATAACTGGGATCTTCTAAAAATCAAACACCTATGCTCTTCAAAAGACTTCACCAAAAGAGTAAAAAGAGAACCTACAGACTGGGAAAAAATGTTTGGACAGTACAAGTCAGACAAAGGTCTAGTCTCCATAATCTACAAGAAAATCCAACACCTCTACAACAAAAAGACAAACAATCCTATTAAAAAATGGGCAAAGGAAATGAACAGACACTTCACCAAGGAAGACATTCAAATGGCCAACAGACACATGAGGAAATGCTCGCCATCACTAGCCATTAGAGAAATGCAAATTAAAACCACAATGAGATACCATCTCACCCCGGCATTACTGGCACGAATCAAAAACAATGGAAATAACAAATGTTGGAGGGGTTGCGGGGAGATCAGAACTCTTATGCACTGCTAGTGGGAATGCAAAATGATACAACCATTTTGGAAAATGATATGGTGCTTCCTCAGAAAGCTAGAAATAGACATACCATTCAATCCAGCAATCCCACTCCTAGGAATAGATCCTAGAGAAATAAGAGTGGTCACTCGAATAGACATATGCACACCTATGTTCATGGCAGCTTTGTTCACAATAGCAAAACGATGGAAACAACCTAGATGCCCATCAACAGATGAATGGATAAACAAACTATGGTACATACACACAATGGAGTACTATGCAACGAGAAAGAACAACAATGAATCTGTGAACCATCTCATAACGTGGATGAAACTGGAGGACATTATGCTGAGTGAAATAAGTCAATCACAAAAGGACAAATGTTGTATGAGACCTCTATTGTAAAAACCCATGAAAAAGTTCACACACAAAATGTAACAATCTTTGTTGGTTACCAGGGATGGGGGGGGGGGGGGATACTAAATAGACAATAGATAAGTGGTATCTTGCGTGAAGGGTGAGACAGTACACAGCACAGGAGAACCTAGCACAACTTGTACAAAGAAAGGTCATGGAAGCCCCACAGCCACATCCAAACTCCCTGAGGGACTGAATTGCTGGACGGAGGGCTCTGGGGACCATGGTCTTGGGGAACATCTAGCTCAATTGGCATGACACAGCTTATAAAGACAATGTTCTACATTCTACCTTGGTGAGTAGTGTCTGGGGTCTTAAAAGTCTGTGAGCGGCCATCTAAGATACTCCACTGGTCTCATCCCTTCGGGAGCAAGGGAGAATGAACAGAACAGGATACAAGGAAAAGATCAGTCCAAAGGACTAACTGTCCACAGCTATCAGGGCCTCAACCAGACTGAGTCCAGTACAGCTAGATGGTGCCCGACTACCACCACTGACTGCTCTGACCAGGGTCACAACAGAGGGTTCTGGACAGAGCTGGAGAAGGATGTAGAACATAATTCTAACTCACAAAAGAAAGACCAGATTTACTGGCCTAAAGGAGACTGGAGAAACCTCGAGAGTATGGCCCCAGACACCCTTTTAGCTCACTGGTGAAGTTACCTCCAAGGTTCACTGTTCAGCCTGGGAGTGGACACCCCCATAAAACCAAATGAGCCTAACGAGGTACAGGAGTCCATTGACAAGGGCCAGAAAGCAGAAGAGGACAAGGAAGCTGGTGATAGGGAACCCAAGGTTGAGTAAGGATATTGTTGATGTGTTGTGAGATTGTTAACCATTGTCATAGGGCAACGTGTAGTAACTGTTAAATGAGAAACTATTTTGTTCTGTAAGCCTCATCTTAAGTGAGAATAACAGCACAATTGGAAGAGCGTAGTCAATGTCACTGGACTGTGTATGTAGAAATTTTTGAAATGGTGTATCTTTGGCTATATGTATTTTTACCAAAAAAAAAAAAAGGCTGAGAAGTTAGAGGGCTGATATATTGTGGGGTTGTTAACCAATGTCATAAAACAACATGTGTACTTCTGTTTCATGAGAAACTATCTGTCCTGTA
Source organism: Dugong dugon (assembly GCA_030035585.1). Classification (NCBI taxonomy): domain Eukaryota; kingdom Metazoa; phylum Chordata; class Mammalia; order Sirenia; family Dugongidae; genus Dugong; species Dugong dugon. Next base: position 61,789,403 of record CM057466.1, read on the forward strand.
AGTTCTCACCTGAAGTACAATAAAAAGAATAAAAATAATAATAATAAAAAAATAAAAAGTGACTTACTTTTAACTCCACAAACTTTTATAACTTCTGACTTTTTTATAATGACCACGTTTTTAATTTTGAAAATAATTTTTAAACATAGAGGAAAAAAACAATGTACTAAGGAGAGACTGTAAGTTAGATAACTACTTAAACCAGTTATCAAGTCAACTCTAACTCAGCTACTTCATGTGTATCAGGGTAGAACTGTGCTCCACAGGGTTTTCAATGGCTGATTTTTTGGAAGCAGATCATCAAGTCTTTCTTTTGAGGTACCTCTGGGTGGACTCGAACCTCTAACCTTTCAGTTAGCAGCTCAGCATGTTAACTATCTGCTCACCCAAGATGCAAATTAGATAAAAGCTGAATTAAATGATAGCAAGAGACGGATACAACCATGAAAACTATGCAGAACAAAAGTCAGGGTTGCTGGAAAAATCTGCCTGAGAGTAAACTACCAATGAGATCTCTACAAAAAACACATGCACTCCAAAACAACAGTGAGAATAAAATATTCTAGAGCTGTGCTGTCCAATAAGGTAGCCACCTGACAGATTGGTTATTCTGCACCTTAAATGTGGCTAGTCCAAACTAAGATGTGTTACATGAGTAAAATACACAATAGATTCCAAAGACTTAATGTGATAAATAATATATCTCAGTATTTTTATATTCATTACATACTGAAATATTATTTTGGAAATATTAGGTTAAACAAAATATTAAAACTATCTTCACTTTTCTTTTTTAATTTTTAATGTATCTATTAGAAAACTGAGGGCAGTGGTGGTTCAGTGGTAGAATTTTCATTTTCCACGCAGAAAACCTAGGTTCAAGACTTGGCCAATACACCTCCTGTTCAGCCACCACCTGTCTCTCAGCAGAGGCTTGAGTGTTCCTATGATGCTAAGCATGTTTCACAGGAGCTTCCAGATGAAGACAGACTAGGAAGAAAAGTCTGGCAATCTACTTCCAAAATCAGCCAATGAATATGCTATGGATCAAAACAGTGCAATACACAACTCATCAAAGGTATGGCACAATACCAGGCAAAACTCCGTTGTACATGGGGTTGCCACAAGTCTGGCCAACCTGATGGCAGCTAACAGCAACTGCACTAAAAAATTTAAAATTATATATGTAGTTCACATTCTATTTCTATTGGACAGTGCTATTTTAGAGACTTTTGATAAAATATTCAACTTTTTCCACGACGTCGGATTCTACTAGGAGATACCATTTACTTCAGACACATCACTTCAAAATAAGAAAGTTTGGTCCTTATGAATGATAATCAATTCCCTATTTATTAGATATAAGCTTCGCTTTCTCATTCACATAACTGGATGTAACTCAGTATCTTATATATGTGAAGATCTAACTTCTCCACACACAAGACTATATACAAATGTAAAGTCATTAGTTTATAATGTAGGATGAGATAAGGAAAAAAAACTGACACCTCCTCTACCTATCTCCTAAAGAGGAAATTTTTCCTTTGTGAAAATCAAGAAAAGTCACACCAAAATTTATACACAAATGTTCGTAGTAGCATTATTCATGAGAGCCAAAAAGTGGGAACAACTGAAATGTCCATCAACTAATATGTAAATAAAACATGGTATAACCACACAATACACAGTTATTCATTAACAAAAAGGAATAAAGTACTGATACATGCTACAACATGGATGAATCTTGACAACATTATACTAGGTAAAAAGAAGTCAGTCACAAAATATCCTACATTGTATGATTCTATTTATGTGAAATGTCCACAATAGGCAAATCCACACAGACAGTAAGTGCATACATTAGTGGTTGCCTCGGGCTGAGGGGTGGTGTGGGGAACAGAATGAGGAGTGATTGCTAATGGGTTGGGGGTTTTTTAGGGGGCTGATGAAAATAATCAAAAACTGACTGTGGTAATGGCTGTACAACTCTGTGAATATAATCAAAACTACCGAATTGAATACTTTAAATAAGTGAATTATATGGTATGTGAACTATATTTCAATTAACTTGTTATTTTAAAAAAAAGTAAAGCAAAAAAATAATCAACACAGAAAAATCAACATAAAAAAGGTTGCGTAGTAATCTTACTGAGAACATTCTGAGGTCTTTCCTTTATTTTGATAGTCCATTATACACTGAATAAGATGGTTATTTTCATCCAACATCTGAAATAAAATTAGAAAAAGTTTATTACAAGTTTAGTGCATGGAGAAGCATTAATAAATATTGTTTTTAGAAGAACTTTAAAGTAGATCCCCTAACAAATTACTGTTACCCCAAAGCGATCATTACACATTATAAAAAAATCATTAAACAAACATGGTAATATAAAAAACAAAATTCCCTTAACATTATTTTTTGTTAAATGTTGTTACCTGATGCTACAACATAGATATTTTTAAATTCATTTTAATACCTTAAATAAAATTAGAGAGATTAGTGAATTCAGCTTTCTCATATAATATTTCATTACATATTAAACTGTTTAAATCTGCTGAAAAAATACTGAAAGCACAGTTCACATGTACAACTCTCTCAATAATTGATTTTTTCCTTAGGTGTCTTGAAATGTTTTATCTATATAGGAACTGAATCTACTCAGGTCTTTTGTATAGATAACATATAACTCACCACAGAAAATCTTATTTTGCCAACTCTTTGGAACGATAATTTGTTTAATCAACAATTCTTTTAATACCTCTATTCCCGGATGCTCCCTATGAATTTTTATCTAAAGCCTAGAAGGAAAAATTTGGAGTTTCTTTTGTATTCAAATATTTAACTCTCTCTCAACAGAAGCTTTAGCTAATTATGACTAAAAGTTAAGAGTCCAAGTTGGCTTTGCAGTAAATTTATGAAAACTTCAGTCCAGGAGGCTTGATGTATTGGCTGGCTAGTTGCCAAGTGTTACACGGTATGGTTTTGCGACTCCCCAAGTATGGCATAATAATCAAATACAATAATCTCTATGCACATAAAATACTGCAAACTTTATGAGCTTATCTTATAATTAAGTTGTCCCAAAATTTTGAAAATAAAAGCATATCGATTTCTCATTCTATCATCTTATAAAGCAATCCTGGCTTTTTTTAAGGGCTAAATAATTAATCTACGTAAAGGAGCACTGAAGAAAGAATACTGATGTAGCAACTGGAAAGCCGGTTAGTTTTAGTGGCAGCTTTGCAATCCTGAAAAAAATACTTAACTTTTCAGGGACTCATTTATCTGTAAAATCAAGAGAGGATAATAGATAAGTAGATGTTTCTCTTGAACTTTCCATTCAATGAAAACATGAGGTACAGCACCATAATCATTCTATCACAACAATTTAGGTAGAATGTAACTCTTGCAGGAGAAAGATGTGGCAGTCGGCTTCAGTAAAGATTTACAGCCTTGGAAAACCTACAGGGCAGTTCTACTCTGTCCTGTAGGGTCTCTGGGTCGGAATCGACTCAATGGCAATGGGTTTGGTTTGGTAACTCTTAATTAAAAAGGAAGATCCATTTAACATTAATTGTAAATTTTTTCTGCACATGAACCATTCTTCACTTGTTAGAAAAAGTATTAATATGCCCTTCTAATAACTGCAGCTATTTCTTAAATAGAATCGTATGCCAAGAAAAAAAAAATGCCCTTAAAATGGCATTAATCTAATCCTCAACCTAACAATTTTGCAACATATCTTTTCAGCATATTCCTCAACCTAACAAACTTCACTGTTAGAATATCTGTCTTGTATCTGACATCGATGCCTCACATTGGAGAATGAGGCACCTAACTTGAAATCCATTTTCTCTTTTCATCTGAGGATGAAAAATAATCGATCAGCATCCCCTAATTTAATCACCCATGACAAATATCTCAAGAAAAATTCGTTATAGGGAAAAAAGTAAATACAGAAAAACCCAGGACTTTTTCTATATCCTAAAAAGAAAAATAAACCCTTTCAGAAACATTGTGTGTGGGTGTTAGCTGTTTGCCAGGCTGCAGCTTTAGCCCAGTACCCTACATGAAACATTACATTTCCAGTCACTACCAAGCCAATTTATTCATAAAATAAAGCAACAGTTGGGCAAATGTGAAATGCCACACTACAGAAAACCTGACAGTAAACAGAAGCCGATTACCATACTCTACTGGGGACACAATGGTGTCCTGAGTGATACTAAAAGTTGACTTTTCTTCAATTTTCATCCTTGCTTCAGTGCATAAAACCAAACCGAAAGAGGTAAGGGAAACGGCTAATTTTAGGAAGTGATTTTTTAAAGTCTGAGTAAAATTTAGAATGCTGTCTTGCTTATAGGCAACAAGGGGTAGACGACAATAAAGAAACTTTGTGTCCCAAACTGGCAGCTACACAACAGCGACAGTGGTAGCACTACCCTCTAACGGGGACCCAGCTCCCTGTGTATTTCCACCACCAGACTGTATGCTCCATGAAGGCAGGGATTATGCCTCACCACTGTAGCTTCAGCGCCTAAACTATGCGCTCAGTAAATATTTACTTCAGCTGTAAACGGTTACGGGTGGACTAAAGAAAGAAAAAGAGGACTCCTAAGGTAACCCCGAAGTCCGTAGGGTGATCTCTCACCCGTCCCTCTGACTCAACTAAGGTGCCCTGCGGCGTCCTCCGAGTTCTCCTGCGTGCTCCCCAACTCCGCTGAAGTTTGGGGGGCGGCAAAGGCGTGGGAGTCGACCAACGCTCGGACTTTCCCTCCGCCTCCCGCGACCAGACGTCGGGTTTGCAAGAAACAGCCGCCCGCGCGGGGCGGGGCGGGGCGACGCGAAAGTAACTCAGGAGCGACGCGTGAGGGGCGCCGACGGCGAGAAACAGCCGGTCCTTGCTCGGCCCCGCCGCCGGGCGCAGGCGCCCCGCCGCCCAAACGCCGCCCCATCCCTAGAGAAATCGGGCGGCACTTAATTGGGCTTTTGGGCCTGTAGGAAAGAGCCTAAACGCGCGAAAGACTCCACGACAAAACTGGTTTGCTCTCTTCGCCCACAGCCCGCGGCTCTGGTTCCCAGACAACTACGTCCCACCAGGCCCGCCTCCGCCCCCCGCCGGGCCGACTCCCGGCCGGCCCTACCCCAGTGTCTCTCCCAAAGGCAATTTAGCCTGGCATCCCGACCCGCGAGGTTTCACCTTCTGAATAGCAGCGGGAGTGATCTCCCCCTTGCCTCGCTGCCTCGGTGCTGCGAACGCCACAGACATGTTGCCGCCGTCACCACTATCAGCAAGTCCCGAGCGCTCCGGGTGAACGGCAAACTGGGGAAAGACACCGGCCTCCCGGGTTGAACCACGTCAGGAACAAGAGGAGGGGGACGCTCCAGTGCCGCCGAACAAACCACCAGCCGGTCTGGCCCAAAGAAGAAAGTCTGACCCGTGGAAGTCTTGTTTCTGCTTGTTATTTGAGAACCACAGCTCCAGTATAACTTCCCTGTTCTTTATCGTCCCCGCGTCCCTCAGACTTTATTTATCCGGCCACCCCTCCCGTTTGTGCCAATGGTAGGGCCGCGCCCCAGCCGTCCCTCCGCTTCAGCGATTCAGGAAATGGTCCCGCCGCCGCGGGAGAGAGAGAGGCTGGGGCAACCCCTGTCACAGGAAATGCGAGCGACCCGAGCCGGCCCGCCCCTTTCGCGCGGGTGCAACTTGCCTCCTTCTCCCGCGCGCTGAAACGTCTGTCCCAAATGCGTTTCGGTGCTCTGCTCTAGACATGGTTTAGTTCTCCCAACTCCATTAGCACCCATCTTGGGAAAAAGTAGCCGCCCAGACTTGTCCCGGTTCTCGCCACGATGCAGGGCAGGAGGAGGCAGCCCGGACAGGGGTGGGTCAGCACCCAGTAGTTCGTGCAAACCCAGGTAGCATCAGCTAAGATGAAGCAGCGGTGCAAGGACTATGAGAACGCGGATTTGCTAGTTTAAACGGCTCGGCTACGCCCCAAATGCGCACCTCCGAGTCCACGGTCTCACACGTACACAGAGTCAAGCCTAACAATGGAAAGTAAGTGACTCAAAATAGGGAAATGAAGGTTGTATCATGTACTCAGAGGCAATCAACCAACTTGACTAGAACGACCATAGGAGCGCACCTCTTGAGACAAACCCTTAGCATAAATGATGATTTCAACTGACTTGGATCTTTGGAATTATATTTTGAAATAGAGCACCCTCACTGTTTCCTTTTACAGTTATATTTTGTTGTTGTTATTAGTTGCCTTGGAGTCCATGCCAACTCATGGAAACCCATGTGTGCAGAATAGAATTGCTCCATAGGGTTTTCAAGGCTGTGACCTTTCAGGAGCAGATAAGGAGGCATGTCTTCGAGAGAGGGCTGGTTCCAACAGCTTAACCATTTGTGCCACCCTAAAAACCAACTCAACTACTTGACTGGATTCTGACTAGTTGAGTGGATTCTGACTCATAGTGGTCCTCTAGGACAGAGTACAACTGTCCCATAGGGTTAACAAGGCTATATATTACTTGTTAACAGAAGCAGACGGCCACATCTTTCTCCCATGGAGCAGGCTGATGGGTTCTAACCTGGTGGGGTTCTTTATGAGACCCCATGTATATGAGACCAAACAAATCAACACTTACTTAAAGGTACACCTCACACCTTTTGGTTAGCAGCCAAGGGCTTAACCACTGTCCTACCTTAGTGTCTTTTAAATTAGGCCTAAGCTTCCAGGCTTCAATTCAGTACGAGAAAAGAAAAAACCAAGTTTTCAAATTATGGAAAAAACACAGATGAATGTGGATGATGTGTTCTGTGTTGTTTTATGATTATTCTGTAAATTTAGGCTTCCATATAGGGTCACTGTGAATCGCAATTGACTCAATGGCAATGCGTTTGGTGGAGTTTAAGCCTTGAAGAAAACATTCTGGTATATTTGACTTGATGTAATCACATCAAATTGGGAAAAAATTCTATTGAATTCAAAATACTACAAATCTCATCCATCGCTATGTGTCCAACACCTGGTATTCATCATCCTGTCCTGATGTTTAGGCAAAAGTACCTTAGTTAAGAACAATTTTTCAGTAGGAAAAATGGACTTTAAATAGTCCTGCTGCCCCAGATCACCCCCCTTGGCTTTTTTGCAGCACACCAAGCAAAATTTCTAGCAGTCTTTGTGTCCTTTGTTAATTACAAAATAAACCATTGGGTGAAGATATCTTTCCTTTCATTGGTTTTTGTATAATACAAGAGCTGCTTTAAAAAAAAAAAAAAAATTGCTGTCTAGTCACTTCTGACTCATGGCAACCCCAAGTGTGCAAAGTAGTACTGTGCTCCATAGGGTTTTCAAGGCTATGACCTTTCAGAAACAGATCACCAGGCGTTTCTTCAGAGGCACCTCCGGATGAGCTTGAACCACTAATCTTTCAGTTAGTCCACCGCTTAACCCTTTGCACCACCCACAGACTCCTGCATTAGCTGCTAGGGCCATATTTACTTATAATGTGTCACCAAAGCCAAGAGTCTACATGATTTTTAAATTTTACAGAGAAACGTGAACCAATGATAATAGTTGTCTAAATCCCTATAACCCCGTTCCAAAAAAACAAATGTGCCCAAGGATAGGTACTTCCTTTGTTCAAATTATAATTTCCCAACAGCAGGAATGAGAATTCAACTGAGAATAATTTACAAGTTCCCTTGAGACATTTATTCGTTCAGAGTAGCAGGGCAGGGTTTAGGGCACACGTAGCCTCCTAGGCATGGATAAGCACACCCTTTTCTGGGACTACAGTATGCCATTAAAATCTTACTAACTAGTGTCCTATCTTGGAAGTTGGAAAGAAGTGGTTAGAGGTCCAGCCAGAAATGCAAGTTCACTTGAGAGAAGTGAGCACCTAAAAGAACCCTCTAGCTTCCTTAATAAAACCCAGTCTGTCAGCCTGACCTAGAAGAGTCAGAGAATGAGAGGGAAGATTTCAGCATCAGTGCCTTGAGGAACTTTCTTAGAGTTTTATATTCTTTGGAAATTTAAGAGCCCTGAGTTAGTGGAAAGATAGCTACGGAGACCTAGTATGTCACTCTTCACTATTAATTTTTTGTTTTTTGGTCTTTTTTAGTAAATTTTTAAAAATTTTTTCATATAATTTTATAAATGTTTTTCATTTTATGATGTAAAGAAAGATTTGGAGTTTATATATATATGTATATGTATACATATATAAAATTGCATTTAACGTGAAAGTTTACATAGCAAATTAGGTTCCCATTTGAAAATTTTATACAACTTGTTCCCTGACATAGATTACATTATTCACAATGTGTCAACATTTTCATTATTTCCATTCTTTTTGTTTTGTTTCCATTGATCTAGTTTCCCTGCCCCTCTTTACCTTCTTAGCTTTGTTTTAGGGTAAATGTTGACCTTTGGTCTCTTATAATTGATAATTTAAGGCTGCACAGTATTTACAGGTGATGTTGTTTGTTATTATTTGGATGAATAGTGACCATTGAGAGTGGCTTCAGTTCCATATTCAAAGGGTATCTTAGGGCAATAGTCTCTGGGGTTCTTCTACTCTCTATTGCTCCAGTAAGTCTGGCCTTTTTTAGAATTTGAGTTTTGTTCTACATTTTTCTCCTTTCTGTCTGGTTCCCTTCCATTGAGCCCCTGGTCAGAACGGTTGGTGGTAGCTGGGCACCATCTAGTTCTTCTGGTTTCAACCTAGTTGAGGCCATGATTCATGTAGGCTATTAGTCCCATGGATTAGTTTATTCTTTGAATCTTGGTTTCCTTCATTCTCTTTTGCTCTAGATGAGTAGAGACCAACAGTTGTATCTTAGATGGCCACTCACAAGCTTTTAAGACCCCAGACGCTACTTACCAAACTGGAAGTAGAACATTGTCTTTATGAACTTTGTTATGCCAATTGACTGAGTTGTCCCACGAGACAATGGTTCCAACACCATTAGTTTTTAAGAGAGAGGAAGCTGACGCACAGATTGAGTGATAGCACAGTTGAGAGGAAAAGGAGAATAAATAGAATCCCCAGTGTTTAGTTTAGGAAGAAACTGGGAGTGAATATAAAGAATGAAGTTGGCTTATGTCTGGGAAATATCTCTGGGGGATTAAAAATGAGCTATTCTAGCAACTATATCCCCAGCTAGAAAAATCAGTCCCATTATTTAGACCACTTTTGAATTTCTGAAGAAGAAATCGAGGTCAAGATGTTTACCTAAGTTTTATTGACTACAGAAAGGCATTCGACTGTATGGATCATAACATATTAATAGATAACATTACAAGGAATGGAAATTCCAGAACACTTAACTATGCTCTTGTGAAACCTGTACATGGATCAAGAAGCAGTCATTCAAACAGAAGGGATATTGCATAGTTTAAAATTGGAAAAGGTGTGCAGCAGGGACGTATCCTTTCGACTTTATTTATTCAATCAATATGCTGACAAATAATCTGAGATGCTGGACTGTATAAAGAAGACTGTGGTATAAGAATTGGAGGAAGACTTATTAACAACCTGTGCTATGCAGATGACAAAATTTTGCTTTCCGAAAATTAGGATGACATGAAGCACTTACGTGAAGTCAAAGAGTATGGCCTTCGGTACAGATTATACCTGAACATGAAGGAAATAAAAATCCTTACAACTGGAACAATAAACAACATCATGATGTTGATGTTTTTGTTAGGTTCCCTTGAGTCAGTTCTGACACATAGCGACACTGTATAACAGAAAGAAACACTGCCTGGTCCTGTGTCATCCTCACAATCATTGCTAAGTTTGAGCTCATTGTTGGAGCCACTGTGTCAATCCATCTCGTTGAGGGTCTTCATCTTTTTCACTAACCCTCTACTTTACTGAGCATGATGTCATTCTCCAAGGACTGGTCCCTCCTCATAACAAGTCCAAGTATGTGAGACAATGTCTTAACATCCTCGCTTCTAAGGAGCATTCTGGCTATACTTCTTCCAAGACAACCCATGATACATTTAATATTCTTCACCAGCACCATAATTCAAAGGCATCAATTCTTCTTCAGTCTTCCTTATTCATTGTTCAGCTTTTGCATGCATAGGATGCAATTGAAAATACCATGGCTTGAGCCAGATGTATCTTAGTCCTCAAGCTGACATCTTTGCTTTTTAACACTTTAAAGAGGTCTTTTGCAGCAGATTTGCCCAATGCATTACGTCATTTGATTTCTTGACTGCTGCTTCCATGGGCATTGATTGTGGGTCCAAGTAAAATGAAATTCTTGACAAATTCAATATTTTCTCCATTTATCATAAGGTTGCTTATTGGTCCAGTTGTGAGGATTTTTGTTTTCTTTATGTTGAGGTGTAGTCCATACTGAACACTGCAGTCTTTGATCTTCATCAGTAAGTGCTTTGAGTCCTCTTCACTCTCAGCAAGTGTCTTAGTCATCTAGTGTTGCTGTAACAGAAATACCACAAGTTAATGACTTTAACAAACAGAAGCTTATTCTCTCAATCTTTCCTTGGACTAAGAGCTTCTCTGCACAGGAACCCCGGGACTAAAGGACACGCTCTGCTCCTGGTGCTGCTTTCTTGGTGGTGTGAGGTCCCCCTATCTCTCTGGTCGCTTCTTTCTTTTATATCCCAAAAGAAACCAGCTTATGACACAATCCAGACTCATAGATTGCATCCTGCCTCATTAACACAATGCTGCGAATCACTCCTCAGTAATATCAGAGGCAGGATTTGAAACACATAGGAAAATCACATCAGATGACAAAATGGTGGACGGTCACACAATACCAGGAATCATGACCCAGCCAGATTGATACACACATTTTTGGGGGACATAATTCAATCCATGACAGCAAGCTAGGTTGTATCATCTGCATATAGCAGGTTGTTAATGAGTTTTCCTCCAGTCCTGATGCTGCATTCTTCTACACATAGTCTAGCTTCTCGAATTACTTGCTCAGCATACAGATTGAATAAGCATGGTAAAAGGATACACCCTGACACACATCTTTCCTGATTTTAAACTAGGCAGTACCCCCTTGTTCTGTTCGAATGACTGCCTTTCGGTCTATGTACAGGTTCTGCAAGAGCACAATTAAGTGTTCTGGAATTCCCATTCTTCACAATGCTATTATCCATAATTTGTTATGACCCACACAGTCAAATGCCTTTGCATAGTCAATAAAACACAGGTGAACATCTTTCTGATATTCTCTGCTTTTAGCCAAGATCCATCTGACACATCCTCTTCTGAATCCGGCTTGAATTTCCAGCAATTCCCTGTTGATCTACTGCTGCAACCGTTTTTGAATTGTCTTCAACAAAATTTTACTTGCATATGATATTAATGATACTGTCCAGTAATTTCCGCATTCTGTTAGATCACCTTTCTTTAGAATGGGCACAAATATGGATCTCTTCCAGTCGGTTGGCCAGGTAGCTGTCTTCCAAATTTCTTGGCATAGACAAGTGAGCACTTCGAGTGCTGCATCTGTTTGTTAAAACATCTAAGTTGATATTTCATCAATTGCTGGAGCCTTGTTTTTCACCAATGCCTTCGGTGCCACTTGGACTCATTTCTTCAATACCTTTGGTCCTTGATGATATGCTACCTCCTGAAATGGCTGAACATCAACCAATTCTTTTTGGTACAGTTAGTTTGTGTATTCTTTCTGTCTTCTTTTGATGCTTCCTGTGTCGTTCAATATTTTGCCAAGAGAATCCTTCAGTATTGCAACTTGAGGCTTGAATTTTTCCTCAGTTCTTTCACCTTGAGATATGCCACGCGTGTCCTTCCTTTTTGGTTTTCTAACTCCAGGTCTTTGCACACTTCATTATAATATTTTACGTTGTCTTCTTGAGCTGCCCTTTGAAATCTTCTGTTCAGCTCATTTACGTGATCATTTCTTCCTTTTGCTTTAGCTACTCAGGAGCAAGTTTCAGAGTCTCTTCTAACATCCATTTTGGTCTTTCTTTCCTGTCTTTTTAATAACCTTTTGTTTTCTTCATGTAGGATGTCCTTGATGTCATCCCACAACTCATCTGGTCTTAGTCTGGAAGCTCTGCTGAAATCTGTCCACCATGTGTGTCTTTGGCTATGTATATTTTCACCAAAAAAAAAAAAAAAAAGGTCGAGAAGGGAGAGGGTTAACATGTCACGGGGTTGTTAACCAATGTCATAAAACAATATGTGTACTGACTGTTTAATGAGAAACTATTTGTTCTGTAAACCTTCACCTAAAGTACAATAAAACATAAATAAATTAAAAAAAAAAAATCTGTCCACCATGGGTGACCCTGCTGATACTTGAAATACCAATGACATGCGTTCCAGCATCACAGCAACACACAAGCCACCGCAGTATGCCAAGTGTCAGAAACAGCATGATAAATAGAGAAAAAATTGAAGTCATCGATTATTTCATTTGTTAAAATAAACTGAGTCAATGATAAAATTAATCTATTAGATGAGGTTTATTTGGGCAGAAGATTCTCAAATCGGGTAGCACCAAACCACGTATGGAAAGACATCTTACCAATTATCAGCAGTCGCTGAGTTTTTATTGGCAAAATACAGAAGCAAAGAAGCTTATTTCCGATTGGCTTATACAATTTACTATTGAAACACTGTGAGGATTTCCTTGGTCAACAAGGGTAGAAGTACTGTCAGAATCTCATTGGTCAACAAGGGTGGCCTGATTTACAGGAAAGCTGTGCTTAAGTTTTGGTAAAGACAAGTCTTAGGGGCATTGTCCACTTGACCACCAATGCCATTTTGTCAACCACATGACTCCATTTTTATTTCATCTAACACATTCTACTTGGATCAGTAAGCAATATCCATGGAAGCAGCAGTCAATAATGAAAGGACATATTGCATTGGGCAAATTTGCTGCAAAAGACCTCTTTAAAGTTTTAAAAAGAGATGTTTACTTTGATGGCTAAGGTGTGCCTGACCCAAGCCATGGTATTTTCAATTACCTCGTATGTATACAAAAGCTGGACAACGGAAAAGGAAGCCAGAAGAAGAATAGATGCATTTGAACTATGTTGTTGGTGAAAATTTTTGAGTACAGCATACTGTAAAAAATGAACAAATCAATCTTAGAAGAAATACAACAGGGATGTTCCTTAGAGGCAAGGATGGCGAGACTTCAGCTCATTTACTTTGGACACGTCATCAGGAAAGACCAATTGCTAGAAAAGGACATCATGTTTGGTAAAGTAGAGGCTCAGTGAAAATGAGGGAAACCCTCAAAAGGATGTATCTACAAAATAGCCACAGCAGTGCACTCAAGCATATCAGTGATCATGAAGATGGCACAGGACTGCGCAATGTCATATTCTGTTATACATAAGGTTGTTATAAGTTGAAGCCAGTTCCGTGGCAACTACAACAACAAAAGGTTTTTTGAAATAATCTTAATAAAGGACATATCCAGTGGATCAGAATAACTGAAATAGTATATTCTTCATTATTCATAATAATGATTTTTTTTGTTTTTTTTTAAATTTTTTTATTGTACTTTAGATGAAGGTTTACACAACAAACTAGTTTCTCGTTAAACAATTAATACACATATTGTTTTGTGACATTGGTTGCCAGCCCCATGACATGTCAATACTCTCCCCTTCTCAAACTTGAGTTGTCTATTCCCAGCTTTCCTGTCCCCTCCTGCCTTCTTGTCCTTGCCCCTGGACTGGTGTGCCCATTTAGTCTCGTTTTTGTTTTATGGGCCTAATATTTGGCTGAAGGGTGAACCTCAGGAGTGACTTCATTACATAGCTATAAGGTGCCTGGAGGGCATGCTTTTGGGGATACTATTGATTTTAAGAAGGAATATTTAATCAAAAATAGACAGTAACATAAATATTATCTATGCTTGATTTTCAAATGTTTTACATGAGTTTGTTGGTAATCCTTAAATGTGTTTCAGTGGACTGATAAAGTGAAGTGTTCCAGGAATATGCTCCATAGTTAGTAAAAGTATATAATGATATTAAAAATTATCTTAAACTACAAAAAGTATACATGTGCAGATAATTGAAATGATTTTACTTTAATAAGGCACTTCTTTAATACTTACTGTTTTATAATTAATAAAACGTATGTACTATCAGATTTACTGATATTTTAAGCCCCAGTGCTGCCATAAAGTCTTAGAATTCATTGGGAGGGCTTCGACGAAGTCTGTCTGCATCTAATTGGGCTCAGAGCAAAACTCCTCAGCAAATACGTTTCAAAATATTTCTGCTCACTGTCACCATGGCATTTGATGAGTCATTCTGAGTTGTGGTTTCCACAGATTTCAAGACTATAAGGAGAGCAGCATACATCTATGTATATAATCATTATTTCGGGAAAGAAAAAATCACCTTTCCCAATTCTCTATAAAATACTTTGTTTTCAAGACTCCAGCAGATTACATTAAAAGTAAACTATAGCAATATGTATCTGGGGCATTTTCATCTCCTTACAATATCAAACATTGAATGAATCAAGGATGAGCTGAATCATTTGCCTTTGAGGGTTTAATGATAGAGAAAAGTATTGGGTTGGTTTTAAAAATTAGTTTCTAAGTAAAGCTCTCTCCAATCTAAAAACTGAAAAATGCACCTGATGGGAGTTCCTAGTTCTTCCTCTTTCAGTGTGATACTAGGTGTTATGGATTGAACTGTGTCTCCCAAAAATATGTGTCAACTTGGCTAGGCCATGATTCCCAGTATTGTGTGATCGTCCACCATTAAGTCATTAAGTCCACCATTTCGTCATCTGATAAATGATTTTCCTATGTGTTATAACTCCTACCTCTATGATGTTAATGAGGCGGGATTAGCAGCAGTTATGTTGATGAGACACGACTCAGTTTATAAGATTAGGTTGTGTTTTAAGTCAATTTCTTTTGAGACATAAAGAAGAAAAGCAATCAGGGAGACATGGGGACCTCATACCACCAAGAAAGCAACATGGGGAGCAGAGCACGTCCTTTGGACCCGAGGTCCCTGCGCTGAGAAGCTCCTTGCAAGGGGAAGATTGATGACAAGGACCTTCTTCCAGAGCCTACAGAGAGAGAAAGCCTTCCCTTAGAGCTGACACCCTTCACACTTCTAGCCTCCTAGACTGTGAAAGAATAAATTTCTCTTTGTTAACACCATCCACTTGTGATATTTCTGTTATAGCAGCACTAGATAAGTAAGACACTAGGCAAGTCACTTCGAGATCTCAGTTGCCTTCCTGAAAAATAACTGCCCTATCTCAAATAGCTTGTCATGGATTGAATTGTGTCCCCCAAAAATATCTGTTAACTTGGCTGGGTCATGATTCCCAGTATTGTATGATTATGTACCATTTTGTAATCTGATGTGATTTCCTTATGTGTTGTAAATTCAATCACTATGATCTAATAAGATGGATTCGCGGCAGTATTATTGATGAGGTATACATGATTGGATAGTGTCTTAAGCCAATCTCTTTTGAGATATGAAAGAGAAAAGAGAGCAGAAACACATGGGAACCTCAGACCATAGAGAAAGCAGTGCCAGGAGCAGAGCACATCCTTTGGACCTGAGATTCCTGAGCAGAGAAGCTCCCAGACCAAGGGAGGATTGATAACATGGACCTTCCTCCAGAGCCACTGGAGAAAGCATTCCCCTGGAGCTGATGCCCTGAATTTGGACTTGTAACCTACTGGACTGTGAGAGAATAAACTTGTCTTTGTTACAACCATCCACTTGTGGTATTTCTGTTATAGCAGCACTAGATGACTAAGACAGAGCTGTTAAAAATAATGTGTTTAGTTATTTATTTACTATTTATTATGTACTAGCCATTATGCTAAGTGATTATCTTACATTAGATTCTTAAATTAAGGTTGACTCAATTTTAATAGGTAAAATATGTAAAAACACATCAGATATTGTAAATTCTAAAAGTGTAAGATCTTTACTTACCAATAAGATAAGTAGGAACATGTACATTTCAACACTAAAAGTGACCCAAAGCATGCAATAGTGTAGTCTATCCTTGGGGAATTTTCTGGCCTCAATTTAGAGATCAAATTTTTTTTCTTCCCATTTGACACGTTCTCTTCCCTTGTGCATGATATGAAGTTAGGCCAGGCTTCAGCAAAAGAATATAATAACTGTTTTTGAACTGCTGCACAATTTATAGAGGATTATAATGTGTTACCTATTAACTAGTTTTCCTATGAACAAGTGTGGTAGGCAGAATAGTAGCCACCAAGGATGATAGCACTCATATTTTAATCAATGGAACTTGCAAATATGTTGAGTTACATGGCTAAGGAGAATTAAGTTTGCAGATAAAATTCAGCTAACTAGTTAAATCCATTGCTGTTGAGTCGACTCCATAGCGACCCTATAGGACAGAGAAGAACTGCCCTCATAGGGTTTCCAGGCAGCAGCTGGTGGATTCAAACTGCCATCCTTTTGGTTAGCAGCCATAGCTCTTGTTGATTTTAAATAGAAAAATTGTCCTGGATTATCCAGGTGAGCCCAACGTAATCACAACAGTCCTTAAAAGTGGAAGAGGAAAGCAGAAGAGGAGAACCAAAAAGAGGTGGCAACATAAGAAAGACTCCACTTGACCCTGCTAGCTTTGAAGATGGAGGAAGAGGCCACAAGCCAAGGAATGTGGTGAGTTGAAGAAGCAGGAAAAAGTTAAGGAAGCAGACTTCTGCTTACAGCCTGCAGAAGGAACACAACTCTGCCAACACTATGATTTTAGCCCAGCGAAACCTATTTCAGACTTCTAACTTCCACAACTGTAAAATAATAAGTTTATAATTTTTTAAGCCACTAAGTTTGTGGTAATTTACTAGCGCAGCAATAGAAAACTAATATAATGGGTTTTTCAGCTTAAAGTTTTATGTTTTGAGTTAGGTAATATGCAATAAAATACTGAAAAATTACTCAATATATTACAAACTATTGTGTCCTAGTATATGTTTAGGAGCCCTGGTGGCGCAGTTGTTAAGAGCTCGGCTGCTAACCAAAAACGTTGGCAGTTAGAATCCACCAGCCACTCCTTGGAAACGCTATGGCGCAGTTCTACTCTGTCCTATAGGGTCACTATGAGTCAGAATTGACTAGATGGCAATAGGTTTGGTTTTTTTGGTTTAATATGTATTAAACCAACATAACATTCACATTGATTATGTATTTTCTTAAAAATAATGGCATTATATTGTGGGATTTATAACATGTAGAAATAAAATTTATGATAAAAAGCGGCGCAAAGGATGGAAGGAAAGTACACCGTTGTAAGCTTCTTATATTTTATATGAAATGACAGAATATTATTTGAAAGTATAATATGACAAGTTAAGCTGCATATTGCAAAACTGAGAGCAGGTGTTTTCAAACTATTAGGTCTCAGGAAAATTTCAACTCAACATTTTTTGAATACTTTAAAGACATTTTGTTTACATGGATTATATCTCTCAACATTTACTTTATTAAAAAAACTGAGAAACTTTTAAAACACAAGAAAAAACAAGCACACATTCCATTAACCACCAGAATAATTAGATCCTCACATATCATGTAGCCTCTGGAAAACTCCATTATACGCTCATAAAAGGGAGTAAGTTTAGAAAAGTGAAAAAAAACTTAATATTATCACAAAAACAGTTTTGACTAGCTGGACTTCTAAAAGAGTACCTAGGATGCCCAAGGAATCCCAGATAACACTTTGACTAGAGCAACCACTGGTAAAGTAAAACAGCAAATAAAATAAAAGCCGTGCGGCTAGTAAAACAATGTTGTTGTTGTTGTGTGCCGTGAAGTTGGTTCTGACTCATAGCAATCCTATATGGCAGAGTAGAACTGCCCCCATAGGGTTTCCCAGGCTGTAGTCTTTACAGGAGCAGATTGCCAGGTCTTTTTTCCCACAGCGTGGCTAGTGGTTCAAACCACCGACCTTTCAGTTAGCAGCTGAGGGCTTTACCATTGTGCAACCAGGGCTCTTTAGTAAACAAATAAGGGAGATAAAATGAAATACTAAAAAGTATTTGAATATTTTTTAAAAGGCAAGAAAATTAAAAAGAAAAATAGTTGAGACAAATAAAAAACAAATGGTAAAATGGTAGATTTCAATCCAATCGTATTGATAAAAACATTCAATGTAGATAGTATAAACCCTGCAATTAAAAGGAGGAGATTAGGATAAGCAGTTCCAGAATAAGAAAATTAGGACTTCAGAAAATCTAATCCTCCATAAAGCCACAAGAAAATTGGAACAAATAATAAAAATCAACTTTTCAGAACTCTGGAAATTAACAAAAGGCATCCAACAAATAAAAAGAGCATTTATTCTAGAAAAATGGCTAAATCTCAGTAAGAACTGTGAGCTTTGTGGAATTTTACGTTGCCTTATACTGAGCTACCTCTCCCACCTGTCTCCACTTGGAAATCAGCAATCTGGCAACCACAGTATCTACGAAAACCAGCAGCCTAGCAGGCACTATAGCAAGTAGAACAGGTTTGGAGAGCCCAAAATAAGCCTTATCCCCAGAAAATTGTCACTATTTGTCCTGTCTGGCAGTTCCTTGGAAAAAACTGATTCACAGGGCTTGCCTTCACTTGACCTAACTCAAGAGTTTTCTCAGTGGGGAAAGTCCTCTCCCAAAGGTGTTTGTTGAAAACAATCAGTGACAATTGTATAATACCACAGCTATCTGAGAGAACAATACCATTTGGGGCAAAAAAGAGGCTGACCAAAAAATTTGGAAAAAAAAAAAAAAGCTGAGGGATGAGATGTCCATGTTGTTGTTGTTAGTTGCTATCAAGTCAATTCTGACTCATGGTAACCTCGTATGTGCAGAGTAGAACTGCTCGTAGGGTTTTCAAGGCTATAACATTTGCGCAAGCCAATCACTAGACCTGTCTTCTTAGGCTCCTCTAAGTGTGTTCCAATTGCCAACCTTTCAGCTAGTAGTCAAGTGTTTAACTGTTTGTGCCATCCAAGTACTAAAATGTCTATGGGGGAATTGTATTGTAAAGGTTGGACATATTCCTGGAGATCTAGAAGGCCACATGCATGTGCAGGGCTGTGCATATGTCCAGGAAATGCCCAACAAGGCCCTTATCTCCCACCTTTGGCTGACCTTGAGGCTCTGCACAAGCAAAAAATGGAAAATAAGACAGAATTGTAAACCACTGGAGCACTGATATTATACCATGACATAATGTGTGTGGACAACTCCTGATGGGACAACACATATTTTGGGGCAATATAATGTGTTGGGGCAATACATTATACCCCAACAAAGAAACTTATTGGCTCAAAGCATTTTAAAAAATCCCTGTTCATTCATTAGCTGACCACTAAGCTAACCAAGCAGAGAAATCAGTCATCACACATGTATACAGACTTTAGAGAATTACTCTAGGAAAGTTACCTGAAAACAGCAACAGTCCCTGGGGAAGAAAGTATATGATTTCTAGAGTTACCACACTGCATTATTTAAAATGCCAGGTTGTTAACAAAAAAGTGAGGCATGCAAACAAATAGTCTACACAAGGGGAAAAAAATCAGTTAATAGAAAATATCTATGAGGGAGCCCAGATATTGGACTTAATGACAAAGACTTTAAATCATCTATTATAAACACATTCAAAGAACTAAAAGAAATGTTTCCAGAATTAAAGGAAAGTATAAAAACATCTCACCAAAATAAAATGTCAATAAAGAGATAGAAACTATTAAAAAGAATGAAATAGAAATTTTGGAGTTGAAAAGTACAATAATTAAATTAAAAACTCACTAGAGGGACATGAAAGCAGATTTGAGCTGGTGGAAGAAAGAATCAGCAAATCTGAAAATAGGTCAATTGTGATTACCCAGTCTGAAGAACACAAAGAAAAAGAATGAAGAAAAAGAAAAACAGCCTCAGAAATCTGTGGGACACCAGCAAGCATACCAACATGTGCCTAATGGCAGCTCCAAAGGCAGAAGAGAGACAGAAAAAAGAAAGAAAGAATATTGGGTGGGGGAAAAAAAGGCCTGTAACTTCCAACAAATTTGATGAAAAACATTAACTCAAAAAGATCCATACCTAAGCATATCTCAAACTATGAAATTGAAAGAATGTTGAAATCAGCAAAAGGAAATAACTCATCAAATACAAAGGATCCTTAACGAGATTAACATCTGCCTTCTCACCAAAAACCACAGAAGACACAAGGCAGTAAGATGACATGTTCAAAGTCTCAGAAAAAAAAAATGCTAACAAAGAATTCTGTCTTTCTGTCTATATCCAGTGAAACTATTCTTTAAACATAAAGGATACAGAGAGTACCCTGACACATTGTGGGGGAATAAAATCAAGGTCATGAAACACTTTATGTACAAACTATAGAATTGAAAACTAATTTGCTCTGTAAACTTTCACCTAAAGCACAATAAAAAATAAATAAATAAAGGATAAATTAAGACTTTCTCAGAAAACAAAAACTTAGAGAATTTGTTGTTAACAGAACTATCCTACGAAAAATGCTAAAGGAAGTCCTTCAGGCCAAAATAAAATGATAAAATCCTGTTAGACCAATTTTGCAAGACTTATTTTTTTTTTTTTAAACACAGTTGACTACTCTACACACAGACCTCACCACATGGATTACACAGGAATCAAATCTGTGGAAAGAGGCAATGGAGAAACTCAATATCATCAGTCAAGACAAAACCAGGGACCATCTGAAGAACAGACTGTCAATTGCTAATGTACAATTTCAAGCTGAAGCTGAAGAAAATCAAATCAGGTCCACAAGAGCCAAAGTGTAACCTTGAATACATCCCATCTGAATTTAGAAACCATCTCAAGAATAGATTTGATGCACTGAACACCAATGACCAAGGACCAGAAGAGTTGTGGGATTACATCAAGGACATTATACATGAAAGTGAAAGGTCATTAAAAAGACAGAAAAGCAAGAAAAGACCGAAATGAATGTTAGAAGAGACTCTGAAACTTGCTCTTAAGCTCAGAGTAGCTAAAGTGAGTGGAAGAGATGATGAAGTAAAAGAGCTGAACAGATTTCAAAGGGCAGCTCAAGAATACAAGGTAAAATATAAACTGTGCAAAGATCTGGAGTTAAAATACCCAAAGGGAAGAAAACGATCAGCATTTCTCACAAACTGAAAGAACTGAAGAGAAAATTCAAGCCTCAAGTTACATTACTGATGGACTCTATGGGCAAAAAATTGAATGACTCAGGAAGCATCAAAAGGAGATGGAAGGAATACACAGAGTCACTGCACCAAAAAGAATTAGTCAATGTTCAACTATTTCAGGAGGTAGCATATGATCAAGAACCATTGGTACGGAAGGAAGTTCAAGCTGCATTGAAGGCACTGACAAGAAACAAGACTTCAGGAATTTACATGATGCTTCAACAAATGGATGCAACACTGGAAGCACTTAGTCATCTATGTCAAGAAATTTTGAAGACAGCTACCCAGCCAACCGACTGGAAGAGATTCATATCTGTGCCCATTCCAAAGAAACTCAATCAAACAGAATGTAGAAAATACCAAACAGTATCATTAATATTACATGGTAGCACAATTTTGCTGAAGATAATTAAAAAATGACCACAGCCCTTCATCAGCAGGGAACTGCCAGGAGTTCAATTTGGATTCAGAAGAGGATACAGGATGAGCGATATCATGCTGATGTCAGATGGATCTCGGCTGAAAGCAGAAGTGACGGTAAATTTTATGAGTCTACTTGGCTAGGCTATGATTTGCAGTTGTTTGGCCAAACATTAGACTAGTTACTGCTCCATAAAGTAATCTAATATTATGTAATGTAATCACTTTTCATAAATTAATCTAATGTCATCAATCAATCGGTTGAAAAGTGAGTAGTGAGTTTCCTTAGCGTGATGATACAGACTATAAGCAGATATTTTGGCAGAACTCTCTCTCCACACTCTTCCTGTCTTCTGACCTACAGGCCTTGGGAGGCAATCCTGCAGAAATGTCCAGCTTGCTGCCTGACCTAAGGATTTTGGATTTGCCAATTGTGCACAATCCCGTGAGCCAGCAGGAACCTCCAGCCTGCTGTCTGACGTACAAATTTTGGACTTGCCAAGGCTGGAATCTTTATGGAAGCACACTGCCACATCTTTCTCCCACCAGGCAGCTGGTGGGTTCAAACTGCTGACCTTATGGTTAGCAGCCAAGTGCTCAAGCACTGCGCCACAAGGGCTCCTTTGGACTTGCCAGGCCCCCACAATCCTGTGAGTCAGAGAAGTCTGTAGCCTGTTGCTTGACCTACAAATTTCAGACTTGCTAGCCCCCACAATAGCGTGATCCAATCCCTTGAAGTAAATCTCTTTATATATGTATATATACGTGTTTCTTGAAAGAACCCTAAAACAGCAGAGAATACCAAAAAGATGTTTACCTGTGTTTTATTGACTATGCAAATGCATTCAGCTGTGTGGATCATAACAAATTATGAATAATATTATGAAGAACGAGAATTTCAGAACACTTAATTGTGTTCATGTGAAAACTGTGCATGGATCACGAGGCAGTTATTCAAACAGAAAAACGGGATACTGCATTTTCCAAGTTGAAAAAGCTGTGCAGCAGGATTCTATCATTCACCTTACTTACTCAATCTATATGCTGAGCAAATAATCCAAGAAGCTGGACTAGATGAAGAACAAGGTGGCATCAGGACTGGAAGAAGACTCATTAACAACCTGCAATATGCAGATGACACAACCATGCTTGCAGAAAATGAAGACAACCTGAAGCACTTAAAATTGAGTGCATGTAAAACAGATGAAATCTGAGTAAGCTCTGAGCATTGTACCAATGTCAGTTACCTGGTTTGTTATTGCACTATGATTATTTATGTAAGGTGTTACCATTGGGTAAACTGAGTGAAGAGTACAGGGGAACTCTCTGTACTACTTTTTCAACTTCCAGTGAATCTATTTCAAAATAAAAAGTAAGAAAAATGTTTATTTAGCAAGAACACTAGAACACTTCTCAAAGAACAGTTTCTGGGAAATGTTGGTTTTTCCTAATACCGTAAAATGAACAAGAGTGAATTGTTTTTGGTTTGTCATTATTTTTATTTTTCTCACTAGAATCAAACTTTTCGATAGTTGTTAGTATTAAAGAAAAGGAGTGAGTGGTGGATAATCACAAATTACTTTCAGTAGTCAAGTAAACTTCTGAATTAAGTACGTATTTGGAATTGAGGAAATCAAACTTTCCTCTTTTGTAACTTTTTTTTTAAGGTTGATTTACCAAGGTTAATATCCTCTCCAATGGAAAAAATCATATATTAAATAACACATGTAAAGTAACAACAATAATAGTTAAACAATAATAGTTACTACCTACCAGGCACTACTTTAAGTTATTTATGCCTGTAAACCTACTTAAGCCTCAGAGCAACATTTTGCTGTAGGTTTTCTTATATTCTCGTTTTATTGATGAGGACAAAGAAGCACAGAGTTGTCTCACAGGTACTAATGTAGTGACAGGTTATACAGACTTTTATAGACGTTTTATGTAGCACATTTAATTTCTTCAATTAAAAAACTATTATCATAATTCCTGCCATTAGCATTAGTTTGATGGACTAATTTACTCTATTTGATGGACTGTTTGCTCATCTGCTCTATTTTGCTCACAAGGCAGAAAATGTAAAAAGTAATACTATTTTGAAAAATTATCATTTCTTTCTTCGGGTTACAATGACAAAAGAACCTGAGTGTGAAAGAAAGAGCAGGAAAATTAGAATTTGAAATCCAAAGGGGCTTCAACGTTGGGGTTAAAATTTACCACTTTATGAAAAAGATATGCCCAAAACCAAAACCCACTGCTGTGGAGTCGATTCCATAGCTACTCCATAGGGTTTCCAAGACTGTAAATCTCTGTGGAAGCTAACTGCCGCATCTTTTTCCCGCGGAAATGCTCGTGGTTTCGATCCCCGACAGTTAGCAGTCAATTGCTTTAACCATTGCGCCACCAGGGCTCCTTAACAGATGTATAGTAACAAAAATATCTCGTGTTTGAATGCCTCATCTTTGATGTCTCTTTCATAATAACCGGAGTGACTTGACGCCACCACGAGGGCAACACTCTAGCAGGAAAATTGCAAGTTACGTGCCATTCACTAAAGATATGGGAGGAGCACGGCCAACTCCCAAGCTTGGCTCCTAGGCTAGAAGCGTGCAGGCTAGCGGGAGCAAGGGCTTCCGGGCAGCAGCTCGAGGTTGTCGTAAGGTCTTATGCGTTGTAGCTCAAGCCACCTGTGTGGAGACTTCCTGGCGGCAATTGGAGTCTGGCACGAGTCTTTCCGGGCAGGCGCAAGAGCTTCCCGGGAGCAGCACGTGGCAGCGGAAGTGGCTACCCAGCAGCCAGGCTCGTTAGAGGCACTGTTGTATTCGCTCTAGTCCCGCGCAATGACTTCTCGGTACGATCGAGCCATTACTGTCTTCTCCCCAGATGGACACCTTTTCCAAGTGGAATATGCCCAGGAAGCGGTGAAGAAAGGATCCACGGCGGTGAGTGAGCCACATCCCGATCTCCCTCCTTTGCCTTGGGTCAGGCCTAATCTTTGCCATGTTTCCTCAGCCGACTTTGCCTGCGCAGGGTGTCAGGAAATTTTCACGCAACTTGTGAAAAATTGTTTAATCTCTTTTGTTATGGGAGGTGCGGTTTCTGGGATTTGGGCTGAAAGTAGCAGAGTAAACGTTGGTAGATTTAATTGGTTTCTGTTGTGCAACTGGCTTTGTTGAATGATGGCTATGGAGGCAAAACTGTGTGTGTGTGCTGTAGCCTTGACTCTAGGTGAGCTATTAATCCTTTGTTTGATATTAAGGAAAGAAAAGATTTCTGCCAGCCTGTTACGGCCTACCTGACTATGCTCACTTCCTCAGGAAGTCAGCAAACCAAAAAAACAAAAAGCCTTGCCTCGAGTGGATTCTAACTCATAGCAACCCGATAGGAGGGAGTAGAACTACCTCATAGGGTTTCCAAGGAGCAGCTGGGGGATTTGAACTGCCAACCTTTTGGTTAGCAGCTGAGCTATTAACCACTATGCCACCATGAAAAAGTTAGTCCAGGGTAACAGTTCTTTCAAGTTAATAATATAATTATAATATAAGTTTAAAGTTGGACCTGCCTGCCACTGAAATATAAGGACTCCTGGTGGCGCAATGGTTAAGCGCTATAAGGTACAACCCACCAGCGCCTCCACGGGAGAAAAGATCTGGTAGTCCGCTCTGGTAAAGATTACAGCATAGGAAACCCTATGGGGTGCTTCTACTCTGTCCTGTGGGGTCACTATGAGTCGGAATCGAATCGACAGCACACAACAACAGCCCCTGAAATAATGAGCTAAACAATGTAAGATTGAATTCTTGTTGACTAGGAAACGGTTAAAAAAATGGTAATCCACTTACCAAACTCTTATACCCATTAAAAATAATTGTCCTAAAATTTGCACCTAAATATTTGGCATCCTGTTAGAGTCTTGGAACCCCAAGAATCTGTACTCTTTCGTCGCTTTTTTGTTTGTTTGTTTTTAAATAACATTGGGAGTTAACTTTAGAGATTATCCCCTACCTTTAAGTTAGGTATCCATTTATCTGAAAAACTTTTAAATACTCAAGGTAGCAGTAATACTGCTGCTAAATTTTAACTGCATTCAGTAATCCTAGTGATTCATAAAAATTAAAAAGGACAAAAGTGCCCTAGTGACCAAAAATCTATTTCCTCAAATCATCCAAGTCCTAGCTTATGAATTCAAAGGATCTGATTTTTTTTTTTTAATCTCGCAAATACCATGAACATGTTTGGTGTATATTTTGAAAATTGAGACATTAGCTATTAGAATAAACAGTGCATTTCTAAATCTACTGGTGTCTGTATTGTCTCTCACCTTTCGTACAACTTAGTTATGGATGGAAATAATTCACTTTTATTATTATTTATCTATCAAATGTAAAGTGGTAAAAAAAAAAAAATAACACTAGAAATAATCTTAACATTTTTAAAAGTATTTTTCTACTTAATTGGGCCCACTAGTTTTGTTTCTGTTTTGTAAGTAATTTTTTTAGAATTTTAAATTTAAGAAAAGCCTCATGTAGCTGAAACCAATAGGGTACCATTTTGATAAAAACAAAAAGTTATATAATTCCCAGCATGGCATGTAGCATATGGTTAGAAAATAATGCCCAAGTTTTAGAGCCTAAAATAAAGGGAGTAATGGGAAAAGACTGGGGTGTAATAAGAAACCACATTGGCTCATTTAAAATGTTTTAAGAATGCTATAGAACTGATTGATAGTTCCTTTGTAATGAGCTGTAAAAGGGTAAAGATATAAAAGTACCTATAGTGGGCATTTTTAAAGATACATGGAAAGAATGAGACAGTTTTGTCTCAAGATTCTGAAATTATAATTTGCATCTTTGTATGGAGTTACTCATTGTGTTTCCTTGTGGGTATTGTGATCTTTTATATAGTGTTCAGTTTATAGTGGCACTTGTTCATTAAAATATGTTACAAAATTGTCTGTCTATAAATGACAGTTGAAATGATGAGTTATAAATAAGCCACAGTTGACTGGTTTTGACCAGTATGTGATATTATTTAGTAATAAAAAAGTTATATGGGCCACAATTAGAGGCCTTGGATTCTAGTTCCATCTTGATGGTTATCTGACAGCATAAAGTGAGGCAAGAGGCCTGTTTTCTTTTTGCTTTAGTTCTCTTTTCTATAAATGAAAAATATGTTTGGATAACATTTTGGAGAGATAATAACCTTCTTTGGGGGAAAAGAAATGATTCCTTCACAATATTCCCGTGAAAAAGTTAAGATTTATTATCATTCCTTCATTCTGTCCTTTCCCTGACCCCAAACTTATTAGTTCTGTATTTCCTACCTTATCAAATCTCAGTTCCACTGTCTAGCCATCAAAGCCTTCCATAATCCTTATCCACCCTCCTTAATTAAAGGGGGAGCATCAAGGTTTTATGAACATTCCACACTGTAGATGCTTTTGCCCGTGTAGCTGGGGAGAGGAAAAATCTTTCTTTCTGCCTCTCTACTTCTTATGTATCCTTGAAGAATCTCCTCACATTTCTCCTCCCCTATGAAGCCGTCTTTGATCCACTCTAGTCATCATGGATCTTTTTCGTCTTCTGAATTTATAATCTGCACCATAGAGTATTGTACCATTTACTATTTTATATATTGTGTTTACTGTTTGGCCTTGTATTCTCTTCAGTTTCAGATATATTTAATAGTCTTCTCACACCAAGTAGATCTTTGAGGATACTGATGGTGTAATTCCTTTTTATAGGGAGTAGGAATTAAACATTTAAGTAATATATATTTTGTACCAGGCACTTTATGTACATTATCTAATTTTAAGGACAGTATTTAATCCCCTTTCTATAAATGTGGAAACTGTGATTCAGAAGCTTTCATAAATAGCTGAAAGTATCCAGCTAGAAAGTGATGGAGCCCATATTCACACAAAATTTTTCTTTCAAAGCCTCTGCTAAACCATTGTGCCATGCAGGTTGTTCAATAAATATCTGTTTATTAGTTAGCTATTGTTATGATGTGGAAACCCAGATGTGTATCACTTTAGGCAATTAACTTCTGTTGTAGGGGAAAGAACATCATAAAGTTTAGTGAAGCAAAAAGTAAGTTTTATTCAGTCAGCATATAGTCAAAAGGCAGAAGTAGGAAGCAGACAACTGTGCTGCTAAAGCCATGCTGCCCAAGTCCAAGGAATATTACAGAATAGACAAGAATGGGAAAATGGACAAGCATGCTGCCACAACCATGTCTGCCCAAGAGTTCAAAAGAACAGTTACAGAGCCATCAGTACATATTAACATTACAAATGGGCAAAACCATTGAAAGCTTAGCCTTTTCAGATCGGCTAGAAACTGTGATCCTACATTCTGAATCCTCTTTTTTAACAATCATTGGTACAGGTTTTAGTAATGAGAGTCAGGAGGGTCTTCATCGGTCCAACAAATTTCTATCCACTAAATGCTAATACAGAAAGATAAGAGTGGAAAGTCTTTTGTGTTCTGTTTGATTGGCTTTATGTGAAAGTTTCCCTAAAAGATATTTTCCAAGATTATTTTAGCTATTGTCTTTATACCTCAGGGCCCAGTTGATGTGTCCTTGTGAGTCCTTGTGAGCCCACGTCCACCTGGGTCACATTCTCTATGCTCAAGGACAGGGAATAATAACTCCAGTATTATTTTCTAAATCACTTCTCTAAGCTGCAGTTTCTTTAATAGTAAAATAGGCACCTACCTCATAGGATTGATGTTTGAGTTGAATTAGGTGAATAATATAGATAAGCGTCTTCCATAGTGTCTGGTTCACAGAAATTACTTAGTAAGTAGTAGCATTTATTATTTATTATTCATTTGTTTTCTCTATTCTTTTCAATTTTGTCTATGATTCTTTCATTTATTATTTATTATTTCAGGATATTTTTGTTGAATGCTTACATATGCCAAATGTGGTGCTAGAATCTAGAGTTTCATTACGAATAGGGTATACCCAACCCCTGTCCTCAGCTTATGATCTGTCAGGAAGCTTAGATGATTAAGTGAATAGTCCTGATAAAAATATTTTAATAAGAAAAGTCTGGTGGAAGAGGAAAGGGCGCAGAGTATTCTAGGTAAAGGAAAAAGCATTTGGGAAGACCAAGTAGCAAAAGACATTTATATTCTAAGTTCTGTGAACTGGAAGGCACTCAGGATTGCTGAAGCAATGGAAAAATAGGAAAAGATGAAGCTAGAAACAGGGACCAGATGATGGAATGCTTTCAAACCATGTTAGTGAGAATATTCTTGATCCTGGGGGAGTAAGAAACCTTGAAGTGTTTTGATGTGGCTATTATCTAGATTGGAGCCCTGGTGGTACAGTGGTTAAAGGGCTCAGCTGCTAACCAAAAGGTCAGCAGTTCGAATCCACCAGTCGCTCCTTGGAAACCCTCTGGGGCAGTTCTACTCTGTTCTGTAGGGTTGCTGTGAGTTGGAATCGACTCAATGGCAATGGGTTTAGTTTGTTTTTTGGTATTATCTGTAGATTACTGCTAATTCTGTTTGTCATGGATTGAATTATGTCCTCCAAAAAATGTGTGTATCAGTTTGGCTGGGCCATGATTCCTGGTATTGTGTGATTTTCCTATGTGTTGTAAATCCTGCCTCTATGATGTTAATGAGGGAGGATGGGTGGCAGTTGTGTTGGTAAGGCTGGACTCAATATATAAGATTGGATTGTGTCCTGAGGCAATCTCTTGAGATATAAAAGAGAAGTGAGCAGAGAGATGGGGACCTGCAACAACCAAGAAAGTAGTTCCAGGAGCAGAGCGTGTCCTTCGGACCTGGGGTCCCTGCGCGAAGAAGCTCCTAGTCCAGGGGAACACTGATGGGAAGAAGGCTGACAGAGAGAGAAAGCCTTCCGCTGGAGCTGATGCCCTGAGTTTGGACTTTTAGCCTACTTTACTGTGAGGGAATAAGCTTCTCTTTGTTAAAGCCATCCACTTGTGGTATTTCTGTTGTAGCAGCACTAGATGATTAAGACACTGTTCTTCTAGTAACAGACTTTCTCTTGGCTGCTTATGGTCCCCAATTCCTGTCCACCAAATTGCACAATACGTGGGAGAGCTTTTGTAGAATTTTATCTCTTTAACTTTTATACAATTTGTTCATTCTATAAGAAATCCAAATGGAGTCCTTGATCCTTCATTTTGGTTCGAATTGTTCTATATTTACACAGTACTTCTTCAGGTATGTTGTGTAAGACTTGGACACTCTTAGAGTTTCAGATTGGTGGTATAGTCTTTGTAATTTCTACCTATATCTTTTTTGCCTTGAGTTTTGGGGATAGACTTTCAGTAAGCCTGTACCTGTACAGCTTTTTTCCTAGAAGTCTACTTTTCTCACTTTATTGCATGTTTAAGGAAAAGCCTTTTCCCTTAAGTCACGTGTGAGAATAACTTGATTTTAATGTTAAAAATGACAGCTAATTATGTTTTTTAATAACTCGACAGGTCGGAATTCGAGGCACCAATATAGTTGTACTTGGAGTAGAAAAAAAATCTGTTGCCAAGCTTCAAGATGAAAGAACTGTGAGGAAAATTTGTGCCCTTGATGACCATGTCTGCATGGCTTTTGCAGGTACTTAAGGACCTACAATAAAGATACACAGTAATTTAGTGTCCTAGGGCAGCACTGTTGGCCCCACTACCTATAGCTGTTGTGCTGTATATATATATACACAACATGTGAGTAGTACACCATTTCTTATTCAGAACAAACAGTAGACACTGTCTTTTAAGGAAAATCACAATGCTGTATGAGTTGCATGTGCAGGTTGCCTTAAGGGCTGTCTTGAGATCCCAAGTACCCACCAGAGTACTGGGATAAGAATTCTACTCAGTGGTACCAACCACTCCACGGGTGTTATGTCCATTTATCCTGATCACGGCGTACACACAAGACACTAACATGGTGTTGGCAAAAGTGAAAGCCATTTTAATTACTCACAGACAACAGTGTACAGCAGGAAAAGTTCCATCATGAGCAGCCCTCCCTGTCTCAAAAGCTGTCCAGGCAGAATGCAAAACTTCCATGGGTGCCCCCTCTCTTTGCACTGTGGACAAAGGACCCTGAGGATCTTCCCCAGCGTGGTTTTATATTCCAGTGGTCATATATTTCACCGCAGAGTACAATGCAGGTTTTCTTGCCTGATCACCTCAAGGTGGGGGTAGTTAGACATAGGGGCGCCAGCCTGGAATTGTTAGCCCAGAATTGTATCACTTTAGCCCTGCTGCTTATTTAGACAAACCATTAGACTTCGGAGGGGGAGGTGCAGTGGTTTGTTCTGAAGCTGAAAGATGCCGTGGGAGGGGGACAGGGAGTAGTTTTAGCTGTTCAGGCCATTCGAAGAACTGCCTCCCTTATGTCTGTGTGTATATATATATGTATATATATGTATGTATGTATATACAGAGAAAGTCAGTTTGTGAGTGGCGCAAACAGTTGAAAAGCGCTCGACTAACTGAAAGGTTGGCTGTCCTAACCCATCCAGAGATACCTCGGAAGACAGGCCTGGCCATCTGCTTCCAATAGGTTGCTACCTTGAAAACCCTGTGGAGGAGTTTACTCTGCACATATGGGGTTGTCATAAGTTGGAGTCAACTCGAAGACAGCTAATAACAACACATATATAAATATGTATAGGTATGTACCACCAGTTGCTGTTGAGTCCACTTAGGCTCATGGTGGCGCCATGTGTGTCCAAGTAGAACTGTGCTCCATACGGTTTACACTGACTGATTTTTCAGAAGTAAATCACCAAGCCTTTCTTCCAAGGCATCTCTGGATAGACTAGAACCTCCAGCCTTTTGGTTAGCAGCCAGGTGCGTTAACCATTTACACCAAGGAATCCCTGGGTGGCACAAACGGTTAAGCACTTTACTACTAGCTGAAAAGATGGCAATGAACCCACCCAGAGGTGCCTTTGAAGACAGGCCTGGTGATCTGCTTCTGAAAGATAACAGCCTTGAAAACCCTATGGAGCAGTTTTACTCTGTGCATGTGGGGGCTCCATGAGACAGAGTTGACTTGATGGCAACTCACAATGACAATTACATACAGTTGTTTTCTTTTTAAAGTTTTTATTTTAAAATAATTATGGATTCAAATAGACAATAGGTAAGTGGTAACTTTGGTGAAGGGTCAGACAGTACAAAATGCTGGGGAAGCCAGCACAGCCTGTTCAAGGCAAGGTCACGGAAGCTCCACAGACACATCCAAACTCCTTGAGGGATGGAATTACTGGGCTGAGGGCTCTGGGGACCGTGGTCTCAGGGAACATCTAGCTCAATTGGCATAACATAGTTTATAAAGACAGTGTTCTACATTCTACTTTGGTAAGTAGCGTCTGGGGTCTTAAAAGCCTGTGAGCAGCCATCTAAGATACTCCACTGGTCTCTCCCCTTCGGGAGCAAGGGAGAATGAAGAAAACTAAAGATACAAGGGAAAGATTAGTCCAAAGGACTAATGGACCACATCTACCAGGGCCTCCACCAGGCTGAGTCCAGTACTACTAGATGGTGCCTGGCCGCCACCACTGACTGCTCTAACAGGGATCACAATAAAGGGTCCTGGACAGAGCTGGAGAAAAATGTAGAACAAAATTCTAACTCAAAAAAAAAAAAGACCAGACTTACTGGCCTGACAGAGACTGGAGAAACCCTGGGAGTATGGCTCCCAGACACCCTTTTAGCTCAATAATGAAGTCACTCCCAAGGTTCACCCTTCAGCCAAAGATTAGACAGGCCCATAAAACAAGATTAGACTAAAAGGGCACAACAACCCAGGGACAAGGACTAGAAGGCAGGAGGGGACAGGAAAGCTGGTAATAGGGAACTGAAGGTCGAGAAGGGAGAGAGTTGACATGTCGTGGGGTTGTTAACCAATGTCATTAAGCAATATGTGTGTACTAACTGTTTAATGAGAAACTATTCTGTAAACCATCATCTAAAGTACAATAAAAAAATTTAAAAAAAAAATTACAGATTCACAGGAAGTTGCAAAAAAATATGAGGAGGTCCCTGTACCCTTCAGTCAGTTTCCTACAGTGTTAACATCTTCAAAACCAGGAAACTGGTACAATCCACAGAGCTTATTCACATTTCACCAGTTTTATATTACTCATTTGTGTGTGTGTGTTTGTGTGAGGTGTATGTAGTTTTATTAAACTTTATCAAATGTGTAGATTCACGTAGCCATCACCACAGTGAAGACACAGAACTGTTCCATCACCACGAGGCTACCTTATGCTATTCCATTTTAGTCACACCCACATCTCTATAATTTTGTCATTTGAGGATGTTATCTGAATGGAATCATACAGTATGTAACCTTTTCAGATTGACTTTTTTTACTTAACATAATTAAGATTCATCCAAGTCCCTATATGTATCAATAGTCCATTCCTTTTTATTACTGAGTAGTGTTCTATGATAGGAATGTACAACAGTTTGTTAGCAGTCTCTGTTGAAGGACAGTTGGGTTGTTTCCAGTTTTTGGCTATTACAAATAAAACTGCTGTGAATGCTCATGTACAAGTTTTTGTGTGAACATAGGTTTTCAGATCTCTGGTATGCCCAAGAGTACAATTACTGGGCCATATGGTAGCTGCATGCTTAGTTGTATAAGAAACTATTTTTTCAAAGTGACTGTATACTATTTTACATTCCCACCAGCAATGTTTCTCTGCATTCTTGCCAACATTAGATATTGTCACTGTTTTTCATTTTAGGTATTATAGGCATGTGGTGATATTTTTTCATTGTGGGTTTAATTTTCATTTTCCTAATGGAGACCTGGTGGCATAGTGGTTAAGAGCTTGGCTGCTAACTGGAAGGTCGGTAGTTCGAATCCACCAGCTGCTCTTTGGAAACCCTTTGGGGCAGTTCTACTCTGTCCTGTCTGGTCACTATAAGTCGGAATTGATGGCAATGATTTTTTTCTTTTTTAATGGCTAATAAAGGAGCAGTGGTGGTGCAGTGGTTAAGCTCTTGTCTGCTAACTGAAAGGTCCCCAGTTTGAACCCACCCAGTGGCTCTACCGGAGAAAGACCTATCGATCTGCTTCCATAAAAATTAGAGCCAGGAAAACCTTATGAGGCAGTTCTGTCACATGGGGTTGCTATGAATTGGAATCAACTCAGTGGTGCCTGATAACAACATTGGCTAATGATGTTGAACATCTTTTCATGGGCTTATTTGCCATCTCCAGCAAATAAGACGTCTATTCATATATTTTGCTCATTTGCTAATTGTAATTGTTTCTAAAACCACAGTTTTTATATTGAAGATTAAAACTTCATTGAGCAAAAAACAGCCTTTGTCCTACTGTCTTTAAAAAGGAATCATCCTAATATAAATGATGTGGGATGCTTTAATTTCTGGTATGCATATCTTTCTGACTTTAATATAAATTTAAAAAAAATCTGTACATTGCTTTTTAGCAGAATAAAATAAGCATTTGCTAATATTCTCCACCACATACTAATTGGTTGCAGGCTTGGAAAATACTGAAATATCTGTTATTGGGGAAATGATATAATAAATCATGATATAATAAACCATCCTTATGGTGGTTTAAAAGCAGAGGTTCTGGAATCATAGCAACTCAGTTCTAAGCCAAACTCCATTGTCTACTAAACCTGTGACTGTGGGCAAGGTAGAAAACTGTTCCTTGCCTCAGTCTACTCATTTGTAACATGAGATTAACGATGGTATCCACCTTGATTTGTTACAAGAATTAGGTGAGTTAATACATGTGATGCATTTAAAAGAGTCTGATACCTGCTGAGTGTTTAACAAATATTATTACTCTGACCAGTATCGTTGTTAGGTGCCGTTGAGTCGGTTCTGACTCATAGTGACCCTATGTACAACGGAACGAAACACTGCTTGGTCCTGTGCCATCCTCACAATTCTCGTTATGTTTGAGCTCATTGTTACAGCCACTGTGTCAGTCTGTCTCGTTAAGGGTCTTTCTCTTTTTTGCTGACCCTCTACTTTAACAAGCATGATGCCCTTCTCTAGGGACTTACCCTTACTGATAACATGTCCAAAGTATATGAGATGTAATCTCGCCATCCTTGCTTCTAAGGAGCATTCTGGTTGTGCTTCTTCCAAGACAGATTTGTTTATTCTTTTGGCGGTCCATGTGTAGTCAATATTCTTCCCAGCACCACAATTCAAGGGCATCAATTCTTCTTTCGTCTTCCTTATTCATTGTCCAGCTTTCGCATGCAACTACTATCATTAGTACTACCATACTGTCATTATTTAGTGGCAGTTTAAAAAGGAGGTGGTAGGATCAATGTGTATTGACATGGAAGAGTATCCATAATAAATTGCTTAAAATAGCAGGTTAGAGAAGAATATGTGTAATATCCCGTTTATATATTGTGAATTATACGGTAGCTCTTATTTCCTCTATAATGTTGGAATATTTTACAGTGAGTACAAATCAGGAAAAAAAATACAGTTCTGTTTTGAAAAAAGTCACACTTTTTTTGTTATATTGTAATTTTAGTATTTGGAAAACAACCGTATGAAAAAGTGAAGAATTTGAAAAAAAATTATTTAATATAGCATGTGGAATTCCACTTAATAGTGGAAATTTACATTACAGTAGTATCTTCAAGGTAAGTTATGGTATAAATTTAAAAGCACTAGACTGAAGGCTCATTTCTTGTACATATTGCTTATTTATAAGCATGAAGTTGTAATTTCAAATGCTATTTTTAATTAAATAGAATTTTTTCTCTTTTTACCTAGCCAGTTAGTATTGATTACTGTAATTGCTGTGAATATTAAAAACCAGTGAACACATACAGTGTTGTTCATGTAGTTTGGCAAATTTATAACTGATTTTTTTTCTTCAATTAGTTGTAATACTGCTTTTCTAAGTAAGTATGATACTTTTATGTTTCTTCAGTTTTAAATCATGGTCACATTATAAAAGGTAAATTAGAAATTTCCTACAATGACATCTCTAGGGTTGGTGTCAACCAGTGCAGTAACTCGCGTTGTCACCACCACCCCTGGGGCAGTCGGGGCTGTCTCGCTGACAAACAACGTCCCCTCCCTTGGCAGAGTGGCCCTGCCTCGCCCCTGCGTAGCCCGCCCCCTCCATCCATGGCTTCTCACAGCTCCTCCCCTCTCCCATTGGGCAAGGCGGAGACAAGAAAAGAGTTACCACGCTGGGTGACACCGCTCTGCTCCTAGTGACTGGCAGGTGACTGTGTGTGTGTGTGTGTGTGTGTGTGTATGTGGGGTGTGTGGTGTATGACAGGTTACCACACTGGTGATGGGTAACACCAACCCTAGTGATGCCGCCGCCTTGGCAGTCCCTCCCCTGGTAGTACTGGCCCACCTCCACTGCCATGGACCCTGGGGTCATTTTGGTGTCACTGTTGACAATGTCCTGGGGTGCAGTCAGCACCCCCTAGTGATGCCACTGATTTCCTACCTGATCATGTTTTATAATTGAGTAATGTGTCAACCTTCTTTCTCTTGCTGTTTCTTTCTCTCAAATAACATTTACAAAGAGGAGAGAATCAGTTTCTCTTCCTATAGTTGAGTATCTGATTACAACTGGCACCCTGCCTATGAGTGCTAGGGTGACTGGCAGTAGTATATCTGCCAGGTGCTTCGTTGTTGACTGATAGTAACTGTCTACAGAATTGAGGATTCTTCCCGATTTGTAGAAACAGGATGTGAAATGGTATCGAAGTGTAATAAGTTTGTGACTGCAAAAGATTGATGGTGATGTGAGAAATGGCTAAGTTTCAGAGCTTTGGTGAATAAATTTTTTTTGACGGTATTAGTATGGAGAGAGTAGGGGGTACTTAAAAATGACTATGGAAGAGTCAGGTGCCAAAGAGGTCTTAAGTAGAAGTGTTTGCAGTTATTTAATCAGTTAAAGTTTATTGTGAGTTTGTTACTCTTGATAGAAACACATTCTGTTTCCTTATAGGAGTGCTGAGAATTATCACATGATGTTTTGGTTTTTTAACATTTTGATGTTCAAGCCCTTTATCCTAGCCAGAATGCTGAGAAGTGACCAGTTGCATTGAAAGCAGTTTGAATTCAATGGATATTATGTTTGATGGTGAAGTAATATTCATTGTTAAGAAGAAATCTGGCTTACTTCATGGTTTAGGTATCAAGTTTATTTGTTTTGGTTTTTGGAATCAGGATAGACTATCAACTTTTGAATAGAGTGCCGTTGAGATCTTAAAAAAAAAAGTTTTAAAAAATATAATTACAGAGATTTTGTAAAAAAAATTTTTTTTTTTTTTTTTTTACTCAGAGAATTTTATTTTTAAAGCATACAAGTCTATTTTCAGACCAGAGTTTCATAAATGGCTGTTGGTGATTTTGTAAAATTATTTAATGAAGCCTAATGACTAGCTCAACTACTGTGATTTAAACCGGCTTACTCTTAGGGAAATAGTTTTCATAACACTGGTCTTTAAGTCATTATTCTTTAAAACCATTTTCTTTACAAAGCAAGTAAGTATGCATCAAATTAAGTCCTGAAGTAAATAAATCAGAATGTGGAACAAATGATACTTTTATTTTCTAAGTCTTTTTTAATCAGTATATGTTGAGAAAAACAAAGGATGTTATAAGAAAGATTTCATAGGAGCTAAAGCCCTTTTGACAATGAAAAGTCATCCTTTTTTGGTAATATATTGAATACTTTTATAGGACTAACTGCTGATGCTAGAGTAGTAATAAACAGAGCTCGTGTGGAGTGCCAGAGTCATAAGCTTACAGTGGAGGACCCGGTCACTGTAGAATATATAACTCGCTTCATAGCAACTCTAAAGCAGGTAAGCTGATATTCTAACAGATTTCTTCACGTTTTCTCCTTTTCCACCATTATGAATACTATCGTGGAAATACTACAATCAACCCAATCATTTAGTCTATTGAATCTACTAAATTTCTTATTCCTTCTCACACTAACTTCACATTCACATACTTATTCTAGTGGAATGGGTTGATTTCATCAGCAGAAATCTTAACCAGTATCAATTCTAGTAATTTAAAATTTTAGAAGTATAGTAACTCCGGTCTTTTAAGGGAGTTGCTATATTTCTGGAGATATAGTAGTAAGAAACATTCTTTGAATTTTTCCAGAGAAATACCCATGATTCTGTCACCTCCAAACCTGTACACACCTAATCAGGTTTATATATGAGTACTTCTGAACCTGGATGTTTATACAGTTTAACATTAAGTATAATCATGATGGATGCAAGTATTCTTTTTTCACTTATTATCATTTTATTTGTACTTTATATATGGCAACATGGAGCCCTGGTGGCACAGAGGTTAAGAGCTCAGCTGCTAACCAAAAGGTCGGCAGTTTGAATCCACCAGCCGCTCCTTGGAAACCCTATGGGGCAGTTCTGCTCTGTGCTATAGAGTCGCTATGAGTCGGAACTGACTGGATGGCAAATAACAACAACAACAACAACATATGTCAATATAGCCTCATAGTTATCATTTTTACTAACTATATGACACTATATCTAGTTGCTATCTGATAATTTAGTTAGGTTGTTTCCAGTTTCTTTTTCAGTAGTTTCTTTGAAACTATTTTTCTACTTTAATAATAATATTCTCTTTTTCACAGCTTTGTTTTTTTCCTTTTTGATTCATATTGTTAAATTAATTTTCAGGATGGAATTACTAGGTCAGAAATAGTAACCAGTTTTAAGACTCCTGTTATATGTGGCTAAATTGCTTTCTAAAAAAGATTGAACCAGATTTTATTGTGTAATAAGCAATGCATAAATGTATCTCTGAAGAATCATC
This sequence comes from Dugong dugon, assembly GCA_030035585.1. Classification (NCBI taxonomy): domain Eukaryota; kingdom Metazoa; phylum Chordata; class Mammalia; order Sirenia; family Dugongidae; genus Dugong; species Dugong dugon. Next base: position 61,827,877 of record CM057466.1, read on the forward strand.
AATGTTGGGTTTTTCATTTTTCTTTTATTTTGCAAATAAGCATAATATAGCCCTATATTAGTTATTTTAATTTATATTTTATAATTAGTATTGAGGTTCAATTTTTTCCACATATTGGTTTCCTATTTTCTTTTTTCCCAATGTAAACTATCTTTCCTTATGACAGGCACTTTAGTGGTTAAGAGCGGCCCCAGGAGCTAGAATTTTGAGGTTTGAATCCAGGCTTTTCTACTTTGTAGTTGGTGCCTATTTTTGTCTCAATGTTACTGTTTTTTTTTTTCCTTTTTTTAAATTGTGCTTTAAGTGATAGTTTACAAGTCACAATTATCCTAGTTATAAAATGAGCATTACTATAATACTTACCTTACTGAAGTACATTATGGATTTAATACATTTAAAGCACTTAGAATACTTCTGGCATGGATTTTACCATTTGCCCTCTTAGAAACTTATGAACTATATATTCTAAATAGGTCTCTGGTAGTGCAGGCAGTTTGTACTCAAGGTTGGCAGTTTGAACCCATCCAGAGTTACTTCGGAAGACAGGCCTCTTGATCTGCTTCCGAAAGATCACAGCTTTGAAAACCCTATGGAACAGTTCTACTCTGTAACAGGTAGGGTTGCCTGACTCAGAGTTGACTCAATGGCAAGTGGTCAGGTTTTTCTGTATTCTGTATATTAAAATTGTAATTGATTTATTTATAACAACGTTGCCCTATTATTTTTTTCTTTGTAAATTCATGTTGTAAAAAAGTGCAACATTTTTATATTATGCTACTTTTCTATTTTATGTGCTTTTATTTTCCCAGTAATTAAAAAAGTATCCACCAAAAAACAAGGGACAGAAACAGAACATCATGCATACACTGTTCCCAATTGTGCTTTTAAAGTTTTCTTACAGAAATTAAAATCTATACACAGGACATTTTGGAAGTGCATGCTGTAAATCTGTAGCAGTGGGGTTCCCTTTGGGGAGCGCTTGGGCTCTGGGGCAGAATAGAGATATCCTTTCATGTACAACCTCTTATATGTTAAATTATTTTAACTCTGTGCATGCATTACGTTGTCATTTAAAAAGAGAAAATGTGGTTCATTAAGCAAATGAATAAAAAGGGTCTCTCATCTAAGGTATATTTACAAAGCACCTACTTCATACCTAGGTGTGAAGTAGGAACAATAGGGAGTACATAGGAATTAGGACATAGACCCTATTCTCCAAGAGTTTATTTATAGTCAGAGCCCAACTATTTGCATTAAAATTTTAAAGTGGCTTGTAAATCTACATATAATATGACAAAATTGAAAGATAAAGGAATCAAAATGCAGATACAATACATAGACAAGATCAGAAAGAAAAGTAATATAAAACTCTCTTAAACCATAGAGTTATATACAGTTCCTAAAGTTGGCCAAAAATTTCATCCTGAGCTTTTTGTCAGAACTGCCTCTTTGCACAACTTCTTGGGACACCAGTTTCATAGACTTATCACGTGAATTCCACCCGTTGTATATAAATCCAGAAAGTTCCTGGCACTAAAGTAGAAAGAAATACGATTGGTTTTCAGTGCCTCATTGTATAAAGAAAAAGCGTGCTTTTTTCCCCAGAGAAACAAAGATTTCCTTGTTGTGGGACTAAAAATAATGTCTTATTTGGGTTTTCAAATAGAGATAACAGTATATAGTGAACAGAGTACTTGATAATAGGTAAACCAAGGATGTGCTTCTGAAGCACAGTTCACAATTATAGCTTTATTGGGGACCAAAATGGTGTGACATAACTATACAATTCTCTGGTAGATGAAAGAGATTACCATCTAGTTATGTTACTAAAATGTACATAAAGCAACAAGAAAACAATTATAAAACCTTATATAATCAAATTTGTGATTTTATTTTACAGACTACGTACATTGATTTCTTAAAAATTTTATCACGGATAGTCCAGTTAGGTTTCAGGAAAAGGATCTCTAAAAATATACAGAATAAGAATTGGTAAAGTAGATCATTGTGACAGGAATACTTTATTATTAGAATTTACTTGGTAAGTAATAGTGTTATCCCTTGTAGTGACCTCACATTGTCAATGGTTATGAAAACATTTTATTTTTCAGAAATATACTCAGAGCAATGGACGAAGACCTTTTGGTATTTCTGCCTTAATTGTAGGTTTTGATGATGATGGTATCCCAAGATTGTATCAGACAGATCCTTCTGGTACCTATCATGCTTGGAAGGTAAATTATGAATTTGTTAGTTCTTTTTGTTAGAAGCTGAATAAATGTGTTCATTGTAAATACTTTATTGCATTCAGGGATGTGCCAAAAATTAGGTTGCATAATTTTAATGGTAGCACAGACTTTATAAATGTAACCCTTTAGCTCATCTGAAATTATGATAGTTTTTGATAAAAACATCTTAGTATATTAATCATAGAGTCTTTCCCTTACTTGTATAAAGATGAGACAAATCTTAAGTGTATATAAATGGCCAGGTAAGAGAAATAAAATACTCTTTTAATAAAGAATTAAATGGGCATTTAAATCCTTTACTGAAATATTTAATGCATCCTGTATTCTATCTAGGAGAGTCAGACCACCCCAAACTGTGAATCTATACTTACATGTCGGTATGTTGTAGATGTCACCACATAATTCCTAAAATGTAATTTGTTTTCTGGATGAGCTGTTAATTCCTGTTTCAGTACCCAACTACTGACGTTGTTTAACGGTGCATGTAAATCTAATACACAAATCTAGGGCCTACAGAAACTAGTGGTGATTTCTGAGACAGAGGAAAAAAGTTTCCTGCCATATGAGAGGGAGAAGGTTGGCCTTGCAGAGAAGAGACCAAAACTCAATGAGTTCTCTACAATTGCCAGGTTAGCCAGATCAAGATTTTTGGAGTTGATAATTAAGAAAAACTGAGAGAGTAGGCTTGGTAATGTGGGGCTCTGAATAGGAGGGAGAAAGATCATAAATATTATTCTTTTCTGTTTCTCCAATTAACCATAAATATCTTTGAAATTTAATTCAGTAAATATTTATGGCATGCCTTCTGTGTCTTAGACATTAAGAGGCACTTTGGAAAAATGTATGTACCAATTCTAAATTATTTAGAGACATGTGCCTAATGTTTCAGAGCCCACTTTGGCTATTTATCTATTATCTCCAGAAGTGACTTAGTCTGTATTGTCATATATGGGAATAAGACTGTACTACAGAATCTATTACAAGTTATTTGGATTTGTTAAAAATTTGAATACCAAGGATCTAAATAATCTCACAAAAAGTTTATTGTACTTTTATTGAATTCCAAATAAATAGTAGAGAAATGTTGCTGTGGTCTTTATGCCTATGTTAAGTAAAAGATTTGATTTGAGTTGATCATACTCACACGATACTGTTTTATAAATCAGTTAACCAGGCTGGTAAAACAGTGGGTTACATTCTTGCTGCAAAGATTGGAATACTGTGTCAGCTGCACATCTTCTTTTAAGCTACCTTTTAAGCAATTAGGAAAATCTAATTAGTAATGAGAAATATGGATTTATTTGCCTGCTGCAAATATCTAACTTTTTTTCTGTCAATTAGAAATCTTTTACATGTACTGGATTTCTTGTTTCTCCCAGATCTCTACCTTAAACAATGTTATTTCACTCAATCTTCTCTAAATATTTTGAAGGCTGCCATCTTCTGTTTGCATTTATTATTACATCATTACTCTTCATTTCAGTACAATGACTAAATATTCCAAGCTTGTGTTTAATTTTTCCTTTTAGATTGGTTGCTTTCTGGAAATATGCAGTAAGGCATTTTTATTTTACCCCTGGATCAATTTGTTGGGATTATGAAATTTTAAAATTACTGGGAATGTCATCAATCATCTTGGTCTGAAACTATGTATGCTCTGCTGCAGTTTCTTAAGGGAACTTGGTGGAAATACACCCCACTACCATTATTTTACTTATTTTTACATATTACACTTTCTTGTAAGATTTTGTTTGGAGGAAGTATTATGTGGTGTAAAAAATCGACAGTAGAAACATTTGTAAACCTTTTGTTTTACATATATGGTAACAGACTCAGGAGTTACGTGATTGTTTTGTTTTGAGTTCACATCACTAGTTAATAGCACAATTGGAATTAGAACTCAGGGTCTTCTATTTATTAGTCCAATATTCTTTCTACTACATTATGCTGTTGTCCTTAAGCCAAATATATATAAGTGCCGTGAAGAATAAAAAAGCAAGGTAAGAAGGATAGAGAGCGACTAGTAGATTACATGGAAGGGAAAGGTCCCTTTGAAACATTTGAATGGACACCTGAAGAAAGTAAAGAAGCAAGCCGGGCAGTTATTTGCTATGGTGTTCCAAATACGAACAATAAGGACAGAGTCCCAGAGGCAGAAGAATGCTCCATATGTATGGTGTCTCCAGGGAGCATTTCTCTGAGGAAGTGATGTTTAAGCTGAAACCGAATGAAAAGAAGCCAGCAAGTGACTATGCTTGGGGGTGGAGGGCTGCCATATGGGGATGGGCTTAGGGAGGATCTTACCAAATAATGCTGTTAGTCTGCCAGATTTGGGACCCATGATTTTAATTTGAGAAACTTAGACTTTCGGGTAGATCTGTGTGAAATCCATACTGTGTAGGAGTTGCTCACCTTATGAGCCTAAAGGGTTTAGCCAAATGTTTATTTTTTATAAAACAGCAGATCTCAAAAAGGTGGTCTGTAGATCTCTGGTCCATGAAATCAAAACTATTTTCATAATACTGCTAAGACGATATTTGCCTTTTTTTTCACTGTGTGGACATTTGCATCGTTGATACAAGAGCAATGGTGGATAAACTGCTTGTGCCTTAGCATGAATCAAAGCCGTGGCACCCACCTGTGTTAGTGCTGATTGTATTCTTCACCATCATGCACTGGAAGTAAATAAAGTTGAGTTTCATGTAAGATGTCCTTGATGAAACTATTAATTTTACTGAATCTTAACTCGAGCACACATCCTTTTAATTTTCTGTGTGATGAATGGAAATGGGCATAAAGTACTTCTGTTGCAGGTACAGTGGTTGCCTTGAGGAAAAGCAGTTCTGCAATTGTTTGAGTTGCAAGCTCAAGTCCATTTTCTATGGAACTTCATTTTTATTCAGATTTGGATATTTGGGAGAACGAACAGCTTCTCAAAAATGAGCAAACTGGGTTTGTCACTTTAAGGAAACATCTGACAGCATTTATTGCCAATGATAAAATTTGAGCTTTCAGGAAAATAGAATTTTTGAAAGCTTGTATTTGCCACCACGAGCTTGACAGCTTCTCAGTACTTGAAGATTTCTCTGATGAGATTTTTGGTGAAATTAACAAGCATGATTAATTGATATTTTAAAAATAAAGTAGGTCACCATCTGGAAGTTCTGCATAATTCAGTGAACCAATGTTCTCCAAATGACCAAAGCATGATATTACAAAATCTTGCAGCCTATTATAACTACTAAACTCTGCCATTGTAGCGTGAAACCAGGCACCGACAACATACAACTGAATGGATGTGGCTAGGTACCAATAAAACTTTACTTAAAAAAACAATACAGGAACTGGCCCATGGACTAGTTTGCTGACCTCTGGACTATACATTGGTTTATGCATATGTGACAAACTGATTTAGACCTTACAGAGGAAGGTTCCTGAGAATAGGGTTAAGGTATATATATATATATATATATATATATATATATATATAATCTTTCTTAGAGATCAATCAGGGAGGTATAAGCCATTTGGAATATCCAGTCTATTTTTATTATTTTCGTAAGAAATCAACCTATAAGTAAGCACTTTATAATTTCTCTCATGTTAAAAAACAAAACACAAAGACTCTCTTAGTCACACTTTGCTTCCCACTACCACCCCATTTCACAACATGCAACATGAGCTTCATAATGGTGCCAGTTTCTCATGCCCTGCAAATCCCATGAGAACAACACAGGAGAACCCAGGTGGCTGCAGTGGGTTTGTGTTGCAGCTGAGAAACCCTGAGCTTGGAGAATCTATTACTTTTATAGTAGGCGGTAAGCATGCCTGCTCTGTTCTGCAGGGAGACATTACCTCATCCCTCAAGGTTGGTTGCTGCAAACACAATCCTTAGAAATGGCCCAGGTCAAAAGCAGTCAGGGCCATGTGTTCTTGGCATAGCCAGCAAAAAAGTGCCGTGACAGTCCAAGCCCATGTAGGATTGCCTCTCCCAATACCACCATTTCTCACCTATTGTCTGATTGTCAACAGATTCTGTTAAAATTAAGTCAAATCAGATCATTCCTCCATTCATAATCCTCCCCTATGTTCCTATAGTAAGTGAGAGTAAGAGCCAAAGCACTTATAGTGGTCTACAAGGCTTTACCTTGTCTGGCTTCCCCTTAACTCTAACTTACACTTTATTCTCGTCTACCCAGCCACACTGGCCTTTTAACCTTTCTCAGGGCCTTTGACCTTGCTTATTACTTGCTCTGCCCGGAGTTCTCTTGCAGATATTTGCATGGTTTGCTGCTTCACCTCTTGCAGGTCACCATTTGAATGAGGTCTTAGCCAGCCCTTCTGTTCTACTCCCGGTGCTCTTTACTCCTTTTCCTGGTTTTATCTCCTTTTCACTAACATACTGTTTATTTTATATATTTTCTAGTGTATTATCCATCTCTCCCCCACTAGACTGTAAACTCCGTGAGGGCAGGAATTTTTGCTTCATTTTTATATACTACTGAAACAACATTGCCTAGAACAGAATCTGATATACAAGGGGCTCATAAATATTTGATGAATAAATGAATGTATATAAAGCTCTCTCTACTTCATTTTCAAAGTGTTGTTACACTTGAGACTGTTGAAGCATTAGTAACTCTTACAGCTTTTTAAACTTGTTTTATTTCCTCTATTAACTAAAAATTTATTAGGGGAAGTTTGTGTTTTAAGTTTTCAAGATCTGTTTCATAGTAAACACTAATCAGGTGTATTTATAGCATTCAAGTCATGAAATTCTGCTTCTAAATGTCTGCTTTGACTATAATTTTATTAATTTTTGATGATACTATCTTATAGACGGAGCCCTGGTGGTGCAGTGGTTAAGCACTCAGCTGCTAACCAAATGGTCAGCAGTTTGAATCCACCAGATGCTCCTTGGAAACCCTATGGGGCAGTTCTGCTCTGTCCTGTAGGGTCAGTATGAGTCAGAATCGACTTGATGGCAGAGGATTTGGTGTTTATCTTATAGACATTTAGTTGCAGGTATATAAGTTCTTGCTTAGTAGTTCTCAAAAATAGGTACTTAAATGTGTATCTAAGAAGTTGTACACAATTAAAAAAATCTGCTATATTTCATGTATAGCTTATTGATTTTTAAGGACATCAATCTGGCCATTAATACTCAAAGTATATGTTAAAAACTTTTGTTTCAATTTACTATTTATTACTTGAAAACATTACATTTTTAAAGTATGAAAGTAAAGTTAGCTGACAAAGAACATTGATGAAAACCAGCATCTTCTATATTACTGGGCATGACGTGGAGGCCTGGTGCCATGGCGGTTAAGTGCTCAGCTGCTAACCAAAAGGTGGCTGTTTGAACCCACTGGCCACTCTGCAGGAGAAAGATGTGGCAGTCTGCTTCGTAAAGATTACAGCCTTGAAAACCCTGTAGGGCAATTTCACTCTGTCCTTTAGGGTTGCTGGTGGCACGGTGGTTAAGAGCTCTGCTGCTAACCAAAAGGTCGTCAGTTCGAATCCACCATCCAGTCCTTGGAAACCCTATGGGGCGGTTCTGCTCTGTCCTGCAGGGTTGCTGTGAGTAAAAATTGATTTGACGGTAACAGGTTTGGTGTTTTTTTTTTTTTTTGGTGTAGGATTGCTATGAGTCGGGATTGACTTGACAGTCATTCATTTTAGTGCATGAAGTTCAATTACAATATTAGCGTATACCACTTTAAGGAGACCCACATCTATAAGTTTAAGGCCTACAGCAACTGGCAGTATTAATGCTTTTGAGGGCATGTTTTGCTATTTCAATATGGGCCATCAAGCTTGAAAATGGGAACAAAGTTAATATGTTATACACTGCAGAGCAATGTTTCTCAAGGTGTATTCTATTTATTATTATTTTTTACTGTACTTTAGATGAAGGTTTACAGAGCAAACTAGCTTCTCATTAAGTAATTAATATACATATTGTTTTGTGACATTGGTTGCCAACCCGACATGTCAACACTCTCCCCTTCTCAATCTTAGGTTCCCCATTACAGCTTTCCGGCCCCTTCTGCTTTCTTGTCCTTGCCCCTGGGCTGGTGTGTCCTTTTAGTCTCATTTTGTTTTATAGACCTGTCTAGTCTTTGGCTGAAGGATGACCTCAGGAGTGACTTCATTACTGAGCTTTAAGGGTATCCAGACTCTTGGGGTTTCTCCAGTCTCCATCAGACCAGTAAGGCTGGTTTTTTTTTTTTTTTTTTAAATGAGTTAGAATTTTGTTGTACATTTTTCTCCAGCCCTGTCCAGAATCCTCTATTGTGATCCCTGTCAGAGCAGTTGGTGGTGGGTAGCCAGGCACCATCTAGTTGTGCTAGACTCAGTCTGGTGGAAGCTGTGGTAGTTGTAGGCCATTAGTCCTTTGGAGTAATCTTTCCCTTGTGTCTTTGGTTTTCTTCATTCTCCCTTGCTCCAAATTGGGTGAGACTAGTGGAGTATCTCAGATGGCCGCTCACAAGCTTTTAATACCCCAGAAGCTACTCACCAAAGTAGGATGTAGAACATTTTCCTTATAGACTGTGTTATGGCAATTGAGCTAGATGTCCCCTGAGACAGTGGTCCCCAGCTCTAGCCCAGTAATTCAGACCCTCAGGGAGGTTGGATGTGTCTACGAAGCTTCCATGACCTTGCCTTGGTCACGTTGTGCTGGCTTCTCCAGTATCATGTATTGTCTTACCCTTCACCAGAGTTACCACTTATTTATTGTCTATTTAGTATTTTTCCCTCCCCACCCCTCCCCTCCCTCATAACCATCAAAGATTGTTTCTTTTTGTATGTAAGTCTTTTCGTGAGTTTTTATAGTAGTGGTCTCATACAGATCTGTCCTTTTGTGATTGATTTGTTTCACTCACCATAATGCCCTCCAAGTTCATCCATGTTGTGAGATGCTTCGCAGATTCATCATTGTTCTTTGTTGTTGCGTAGTAGTCTACCATGTGTATGTACCATAGTTTGTTTATCCATTCATCTGTTGATGGGTACCTAGGTCATTTCTGTCTTTTTGCTATTGTGAACAACGCCACAGTGAACGTGGGTGTGCATATGTCTATTTGTGTGACGGCTCTTATTTCTCCAGGATATATTCCTAGGAGTGGAATTGCTGGCTCATATGGTGTTTGTATTTCTAGCTTTTTAAGGAAGCTCCATATTGTTTTCCAGAACCATTTTGGATTCCCACCAGCAGTGCACAAAAGTTCCAATCTCTCTGCAGCCCTCTCCAACATTTGTTATTTTCTGTTTGTTTTTATTTATTCGTACCAGTAATGTTGGGGTGAGATTATATTTCATCGTGGTTTTGATTTGCATTTCTCTAATGGCTGGTGATCGTAAGCATTTCCTTATGTGTCTGTTAGCCACTTGAATGTCTTCTTTGGTGAAGTGTCTGTTCATATCCTTTGCCCATTGTTTAATTAGATTATTTGTCTTTTTGTTGTAGAGTTGTTGGATTTCACTGTAGATTTTAGAGATTAGACCTTTGTCAGATTTGTCATATCCAAAATTTTTTTCCCAGTCTGTAGGTTCTCTTTTTTCTCTTTTGGTGAAGTCTTTTGATGAGCCTAAGTGTTTAATTTTTAGAAGATCCCAGTTATCTAGCTTATCCTTTGGTGCTGGTGTGTTGTTATGGTTTGTATCCTGTTAATGCCGTGTATTAGGGCCTCTAGCATTGGCCCTATTTTTCCTTCTATAATCTTCATAGTTTTTGGTTTTCGATTTAGGTCTTTGATCCATTTTGAATTAGTTTTTGTGTATGGTGTGAGGTATGCGTCCTGTTTCATTTTTTGCAGGTGGACATCCAGTTTTACCAGTGACATTTGTTAAAAAGACTGTGTTTTCCCCATTTGGTGGACTTTGGGTCTTTGTCAAAGATCAGCTGGCCATAGGTGGATGGATTTATGTCTGGGTTCTGAATTCTGTTCCATTGGTCAATGTATCTGCCATTGTACTAGTACTAGACTGTTTTGACTACTGTAGCTATATAGTAGGTTCTGAGGTCAGGTAGTACGAGTCCTCCTACTTTATTCTTCTTCTTCAGTAGTGCTTTACTTATCCGGGGCCTCTTCCCTTTCCATATAAAGTTAATGATTACTTTTTCCATTTATGGAAAGAATGCTGTTGGTATTTGGATCTGGATTGCATTGTATTTGTAGATTGCTTTGGGTAGACTTGACAGTTTCATAATACTAAGTCTACTTATCCAAGAGCGTGATATGTTTTTCCGTTTATATAGGTCTCTTTTGGTTTCTTGTAGTAGTGTTTTGTAGTTTTCTTTGTATAGGTCTTTTACATTCCTGGTTAGATTTGCTCCTAAGTATTTTATTTTTTTAGGGGCTATTATAAATGGTATTGCTTTCCTGCTTTCCTTTTCATCGTTCTTCTTATTGGTATATAGGAATCCAACTGATGTTTGTATGTTTATCTTATGTTGTGCTACTTTGCTGAATCTTTCTGTTAGTTCGAGTAGTTTTCTTGTGGAGTCTTTTGGGTTTTCTATGTATAGTATCGTATCATTTGCAAATAGGGACAGTCCCTATTTCTTTTTCCTAAACAATTTAGATGCCCTTTATTTCTTTGCCTTGCCTTATTGGACTTCCAGCACAGTGTTAATTAGGAGTGGTGATAAAGGGCATCCTTGTCTTGTTCCTGTTCTCAAGGGGAATGTTTTCAGCCTCTCTCCATTAAGAATGATGTTGGATGTTGGTTTTGTATAGTCAAGGTGTATTCTTTTGATGTTAATAGATGTAAGGGTTCTCTAAGTAATTTTGAGAGATGTTTGTCTAAACAAAATTAAATAAGTTCTTTACCACAGTACTTCTAGATCTTTTACAAAGCATTGTATATCTTCTAGAAGGGAGTGAAGAAAGTAACATTCCCCAAGACTACTTGAATTTAGAAACCTTGTTTCATAGATCCTTTTTCCACTCTGGTGTTCCATGGAATCCACTTTGGAAAATGTCGCCATAAAGGAATAGAATCTCAGGCCTAAAAAGACTGTAAAGTCTGTTTATCATAACCATTCAATTCACCGTTTCTGAAAACACTTGGCCAGCTTTACTTTCTGTTGTTTATATTTCACAGATACTGGAAATTGTGATTAACTTTACTGCGGGACAGTTACAACACTTCATCAACCAGTCATAGGGTGTGGCTGCTCTGGGAAGGGGGCATGACCTTAGGTGAGGCAGCTCTGGTAAGCAAGGCATCTCTCAAAGAGTATTGAGAGCTGAGGGGCATCTGCTATTGACAGTTCCAGCAAATGTAGGAATAACTCCTTTGTTTCTTAAGGGGGATTGGAGCAATGCATCGCAGGAACCACTTCAGAGGTGTATCGGTGAGGTGTTGTTTTTGGCTCCTAATAACAGGCCTGATGATGCTTAACATATAGGGTTTACTTTCCTCACATAATAAGAAGTTCGAAGGTAAGCAGTTGATTTTATTAGCCTTTCCTATGGTCTCGAGCTGCTAGACCTCCAGCTAGCACATCTTCATTCCAGGCAGCAGAGGTTCTTAGAAGTCAACCAATGACTTCCACTTGTATATTCCTATTTGTAAGGGAGGTTAGGAAATTACATTCTTCAGCAGGCACATTGCCTAGAGTTCTGTCACAAAGGAAGAATGGATATTGGGGGTGGCAGCTAATAGTCTTTTCTGCAGAAAATCATCATTAATCTGAGTAGGCAGACAAGAAAAACACTGCAAAATTATTTTAATCATAGCAGTCTTTGTTGAAGTGGTCTAGGGTAGGAGGTAGAGCGGGGTGGAGGATTGACGGTACGAGTGTCGCAAGAGAAGGCTAGAGTTTACAAAACCAGTCAGGTAGTTAAGGGTTAGAAAATTTTGATTGTCAAGAATTGGAGGAAGTAGGCAGGAAAGTCACCGTGAAGTTTCAAGGTGACCTAAAAGGCCCAGTGAGATTTTGGATAAACCACAACTATATGCACTATTCTCTGGGCAGCAGCCAGTTTTGTTTTTATGTTCATTTTCTAAAATTCCCTTTGAGATCTCTTTTACTGTAATCATAATACTAATCCAAACTGAGACATCCCCCGTTTAATGTCAGGATCCTACATCTGGTTGTTTCTGTCCACAGTCAGCAAAGCATAGGGATATGTAGAGGATAGTGTATAGAGTTAAAAGCTTAGACTGTCAGAAGCTCCTGAGATAAGCCCATACCCGTACCGCCCTTGTCCACACAGAGAGAAGCCTGAGAGACACACCCACATCCCTTCCTGGCCAGAGAGAAACTCCATAGATACACCCATAGTCCTTCCTGTCCTAGCCAGCACAGAGAGAAGCCCTGGAGACACTCTCACAGTCCCTTCTGCCTGGCCAAGCAGAGAAGCCCTGGAGAACCACCCACCCCTCTTTTTGCATAGCCAGAGCCACCTCACACCCCACCTGGCCTACACTGCAAAGCACCCAGGTTGCTCTTCCCACTCACTGCTTGCCCCAAGCCCAGAATACACACTGCGGATGAGGGAAGGCATTTCAGGTGACCCTCCCACACTGCACATATTCCCTGAGGCCACCTGAGCATAGGTGGAGACCTCCAGCACTCCCCCACACCAAGCTGTAAATAAGCAGAGAGCCTGCCTCATACATCAGAGTCATACTGCCTCCCTGGGTCTGTAAAGATGATCTATCCTGCTCTCCAGAGGCCACAGTAACAGCACACACCAACGTGAAAGAACTCCACGACCCCACAACAGCTGTGGAGGGACCCTGACCAGCCAACACCTGAAGCGCCACAACGGGGAAGCGTGTACTTGCATATCCTCACACAGTCCTACAAGGGAAGATATAGGTTCCCAACAATGGGGGATTCCCACGTGTATGCGACTCATAATACCCACCAGTGAGAGAAAATTACTCCAAACAAACTGGCAGCATCATGGTCATACATAGACCAACAGTGCAAAGCAACATCAATTAAAACAATACAAAGGAAGGTAGACAATATAAATGGAAAAAGCAAAGCTCCAGATATATTAAAACAAATGGAAACATACAATCAATAAAGAAATATATAAATGAATAAAATAGAACATTAATGCCTCAAAGACAGCAGTCAATTACAAATATGAAAAAACAGGGTAAGATGGCTCAAACAAGTGAGCAAAATAAAGATACAGAAAACCTTGCTGAGGAAGAACTGATAATAGAACCACCTGACAACAAATTTAAGAGACTAATATTTAGGATTCTCAGAGATCAAAGAAAACACAGAAAAAAAACCTTAGAAGCATTCAGGAAAGCAAATACAGGAACAAAATGACAAACCCAGTAGAAAAATAGAAACCATACCAAAGCAACAACTAGAAATTCAGAGATTAAGAGTAAAGTGTCAGAAATAAACAACTTGATGGAAGGACACAGAAGTAGAATTGAATCAGTGGAATAAAGAGTGAGTGAAATAGAGGACAGATCTCTTGATACTAACTTGTTTGAGGAACAATCAGAAAAAATATTGGAGAAAAATGAACAAAGCCTAAAGGTTATATGGAAAACTATCAAGAGGAATAGTATATGCATATTAGGAATTCCAGAAGGGAAAGAGAAAAAAAAGACCGCAGAGAGAATTTTTGAAGACATAATGACATAAAACTCCCCAAATATCATGAAAGATGAGAAGATCTTCACCTAAGGAGCTCAGTGAAGCCAATGCTAGGTAGATTCCAAAAGAGAATCACCAAGAAATGTCATAATCAAAATTTCCAGAACCAAAGACAATTTTGAGAGCAGCTCATAAAAAAAGAAATAACCACTTACGAAGGGGCTTCAGTAAAACTGCTGATTTCTCATCAGAAAACATGCAGGCAAGAAGGCAGTGGGAGAACATATACAAAGCCCTGAAAGAAAAGCACTGCCAACTAAGAATCATATATCCAGTGAAATTAGGACGTTCCCAGACAGGCAGAAATTAAGGGAATTTGTAACCACAAGACAAGCCCTATGAGAAATATTAAAGGAGAGTCCCTTGGATAGAAAGCCAGTGATGTCAGACAACAGTCTAAGACGAATACACCTGACAGTATCACCCAGATACCAAGGCAAATAAAGACTTCACAAAAGTGAAATAAAGCTACAAAATGTTTAAAGGGAACCGGAGAGATAAAGAAGTAAACGATGAAAATTTCAAAACAAAAGAGTGAACGAACGGTGTAATTACAGAACTTCCATATGGAGAGGAAGTCAAGGCGATATCAAGATATAACAGATTGCTTTAAATATAGGATGATAAATGTAAACTTCAGGGTAACCACAAAGAAAATTAATAAATTTGCTCATCAAAATGAAAAAGAAAATCAGTAAGACTTAGTAAACACAAAACAACAACAAATGAAAGGAAAAGAAAATCCACGTACAAGAAGAATTCAACACAGAACAAAGAAACTATTAACACCACAAAAAAAGTATAACAAAATGACACAGTAAATTCTTGCCTATTGGTAATGACACTGAATGTAAATGGATTAAATGCACCAGTCAAGAGACAAGAGAGTGGCAGAATGGATAAAAAAACATGACCTGCAATATATTGTCTACAAGAGACACACCTTAGACGCAAAGACGTAAATAGGTTAAAAATCAAAGAATGGAAAAAATATACCAAGCAAAAAGCAACCAAAAGAGAGCAGGGGTGGCAATATTAATATCTGACAAAAGAGACTGTAAGTCAACAACCATTTTAAGACACAAAGAAGAACATAATATAATGATTAAAGGGTCGATTCACCAAGGAGACATAACGGTTATAAATATTTATGCACCCAATGCCAGAACTCCAAAATAAAACAAACTCTTAACAAAACTGAAGAGACAAATAGATCTACAATACTAGTAGGAGATTTTAAAACAACCACTTTCAATGATGGACAAAACTAGAAAGAAAATCAGCAAAAATACAGACGATCTAAATAACACTACCAACCAACTGGACCTCACAGATACATATATAGAACAAACTATGCAACAGCAGCACTATACACATTCTTCTCCAATGCATATAGAATGTTCTCCAGAATAGACCATATTCTAGGCCTGTTTTAGTTAACTAGTGCTGCTGTAACAGAAATACCACAAGTGGATGGCTTTAATACAGAGGAATTTATTCTCTCGCAGTCTAGGAGGCTAGAAGTCCAAATTCAGGGTGCTAGTTCTAGGGGAAGGCTTTCTCTTTCTGTCGGCTCTAGGGGAAGGTCCTTGTCATCAATCTTCCCCTGCTCTAGGAGCTTCTCAGCACAGGGACCCTGCGTCCAAAGGGTGCGTGCTCCTGGCTCTGCTTTCTTGGTGGTATGAGATCCCCCTGTCTACTCACTTCTGTCTTTCATATCTCAAAAAAAGACTGACTTAAGACACAACCTAATCTTGTAGATTGAGTCTGCCTCATGAACATAACTGCCACTAATCCCACCTTATTAACATCATAGAGGTAGGATTTACAGCACACAGGAAAATCACATCAGATGACAAAATGGTGGCCAGTCACACAATACTGGGTGGGAATCATGGCCTAGCCAAGTTGACAGACATTTTTTGGGGACACAGTTCAATCCTTGAGAAGGCCAGAAAGCAAGCCTCAGTAAATCTAAAAAGAAATTATATAGAGCATCTTCTCAGGCCATAATGGTAAGGAACTAGAAATCAGTAACAGGAAGAACAAGAAAAGTAAATAGTTGGAAACTAAATAGGACATAACTAAAAAAAGTAATCAGTCACAGAAGAAATCAAAAGTGAAGTATAAATATACCTAGAAGCAAATGAGAATGAAAACACAACATACCTTTGGGTTGCTGCAAAACCAGTGTTCAGAGAGAGATTTATAACAATTAATGTACACATTAAAAAAAAATGAAAGGTTAGAAGTCGATAACTTAACCTGACAAGTTGAACAAATAGAAAAGGAAGAGCAAAAGAAGACCAAAGCTACCAGAAGAAAGGAAATAATAAAGATCAGAGCAAAAATAAATGAAAAAAAAAAAACAACAGAAAAGCAATATAAAGAATCAATAAAAGAAAGTTGGTTTTATGACAGGAACAATAAAATTGACCAACCACTGCCCAATTTGACAGTGGAATAAAATGATAAGCAAATAACCAAGATAAATGAAACCGGAGACATTACAACAAATCCAAATGAGAAGGAAGATCATAACAAAATACTAAGAAAAATTATATTCCAACAAATTTGAAAACCAAGAAGAAATGGACTAATTTTTAGACGCACACTACCTACTTAAACTAACACAAATAGAGGTAGAAATCTAAACAGACCCATAACTAGAGATTGCAGATGTCATTTAAGAAAAAAACACAAAAACTACAACAAAAAGACAATCCTATTAAAAAATGGGCAAAGGAAATTAACAGACACTTCACCAAAGAAGACATACAGGTAACCAACAGACAAATGAAATGATAGCGATCACTAGCCATTAGAGAAATGCAAATTAAAACTACAATGAGATACCATCTCACCCCGGCATTACTGGCAAGAGTCAAAAACACTGGAAATAACATATGTTGGAGGGGCTGCAGGGAGATTGGAACTCTTACGCACTGCTGGTGAGAATGCAAAATGATACAACCATTTTGGAAAATGATATGGTGCTCCTTAGGAAGCTAGAAATAGGAATACCATATGATCCAGCAATCCCACTCCTAGGAATATATCCTAGAGAAATAAGAGTCGTCACTCGAATAGACATATGCACACCTATGTTCCTGGCAGCATTGTTCACAATAGCAAAACGATGGAAACAACCTAGATGCCCATCAACAGATGAATGGATAAACTAACTATGGTACATACACACAACGGAGTACTATGCAACAAGAAACGACAATGATGAATCTGTGAAGCATCTCATAATATGGATGAAACCGGAGGACATTATGCTGAGTGAAGTAAGTCAATCACAAAAGGACAAATATTGTATGAGACCTCTATTGTAAAAACCCATGAAAACGTTTACGCACAAAATGTAACAATCTTTGTTGGTTAGCAGGGATGGGAGGGGTGAGAGGGAAATGCTAAATAGGCAATAGGTAAGTGGTATCTTTGGTGAAGGGTGAGACAGTGCACAATACTGGGGAAACCAGCACAGCTTGTACAAGGAAAGGTCATGGAAGCTCCATAGACACATCCAAATTCCCTGGGGGACTGAATTGCTGGGTCGAGGGCTGTGGGGACCATGGTCTCAGGGAACATCTAGCTCAATTGGCATAACATAGTTTATAAAGACTGTTCTGCATTCTACCTTGGTGAGTAGCGTCTGGGGTCTTAAAAGCCTGTGAGCGGCCATCTAAGATACTCCACTGGTCTCATCCCTTTGGGAGCAAGGGAGAATGAAGATAACAAGATACAAGGAAAAGATTAGTCCAAAGGACTAATGGACCACATCTACCACGGCCTCCACCAGAATGAGTCCAGTATAGCTAGATGGTACCTGGCTACCATCACTGACTACTCTGAGCAGGATCACAACAGAGGGTTCTGGACAGAGCTGGAGAAGGATGTAGAACAAAACTCTAACTCACACAAAAAAGACCAGATTTACTGGCCTAAAGGAGACTGGAGAAACCCTGAGAGTATAGCCCCCAGATACCCTTTTAGCTCAGTGGTGAAGTCACTTCTGAGGTTCACCGTTCAGCCAGGGTTTGGACAACCCCATAAAACAGAACAGGACTAATGAGGCACAGCAGTCCAGGGCCAAGGGCCAGAAGGCAGAAAGGGACAGGAAATCTGATGATAGGGTACCCAAGGTTGAGTAAGGACAGTGTTGACATGTAGTGGGGTTGTTAACCATTGTCATAGGGCAACATGTATACTAACTGTTTAAT
Organism: Dugong dugon; assembly: GCA_030035585.1. Lineage (NCBI taxonomy): Eukaryota > Metazoa > Chordata > Mammalia > Sirenia > Dugongidae > Dugong > Dugong dugon. Next base: position 61,846,002 of record CM057466.1, read on the forward strand.
GAGAAACTATTTTGTTCTTTAAACCTTCATCTAAAGTCAGAATAGCAGCACAATTGGAAGCGCATAGTCAATGTCACTGAACTGTGCATGTAGAGATTTTTGAAATGGTGTATCTTTGGCTATGTATATTTTGACCAAAAAAAAAACAGTCAAGAAGGGAGAGGGGTGACATGTCACGGGGTTGTTAACCAATGTCATAAAACAATATGTGTACTACTGTTTCATGAGAAACTGTTTGTTCTGTAAACCTTCACCTGAAGTAACAATTAAAAAAAAAAAAACCCATAAAAAAATTATTTTATTTTATAAAACATAAAAACAACCCAGGGCCTGAAAGCTTCGTCGGGGAATTTTACCAGACATTCAGAGAGATGTTGATGCCAGTTGTACTTAAACTCTTCCAAAACAGAAAAGGAAGGAATAGTTCGTAACTCATTTTATGAAGCCAGCATCACCCTGATACCAAAACCAGGTAAAGACATCAGAAAAAAGGAAAATTATAGACCAGTATTTCTCATGAATATGGATGCAAAAATTTGCACCAAAATTATAGTCAGCAGAATTCAACAGCATATAAAAAAATCGTAGATCATGATTAGGTGGAATTCATACCAGAAATGCATGATTAGGTGGGATTCATTCAACATTAGAAAATCAGTCAATGTAATTCACATAAATAAAAAGAATCACAGGATTGTCTCAATTGATGCAGAAAAGGCATTTGATAAAATTCAACACCCTTTCCTGATAAAAACTCTTAATAGGAATAGAAGAAAAATCCCTCAACATAATTAAAAGATGTATATGCAAAACCAGTAGCCAGCATTATTCTCAGTGGAGGAAGACTGAGATTCTTACCCTTGAGAACAGGAATGAGACATTATTCAGTATTGTACTGGAAGTCCTAGCCAAAGCAATAAGGCAAGAAAGGGAAATAAAGAGTATTCAAATTGCAAAGGAAGAAGTAAAACTATTTTTGAAGATGATATACATAGAAAATCTCAGCAATTCCAAAAGAAAGCTACTGGATCTAATAGAAGGATTTATAAAGGGGCAGGATACAAGATCAACACACAGAGACCAGTTAGGTTCCTTTACGCTAACAAGAACTTTGAAAGAAAATAGCATTTACGATAGCCTTCAAATGATAAAATACCTAGAAAGAAATCTAAGCAGGAATGTGAAAGACTTACACAGTGAAACCTATAAAACACTACTAAAAGAGACTTACATAAATGGAAGAACATTCCACGCTCATGGATTGAAAGACTGAACATTGTGAAAATGTCAATACTCTCCCAAAAGATCTATAGATATAATGCAATCCTGATACAAATTCCAACATTGTTCTTTACTGAAATGGAAAAACTAATCACCAACTTTATATTGAAAGGAAAGAGGCCTTGGATAGCCAAAACATTGAAAAAGAACAAAGTAGGAGGCCTCACACTTCCCGATGTCAAAACATGCTATACAACCACAGTAATCAAAACATCCTTGTACTGGTTCAATGACAGACATATAGTCCAATGGAATATAATTGAGAACCCAGAAGTAAATCCATCCATTTATGGGCAGCTGATTTTCAACAAGGGGTCAGGTCTATTCAATGAGGAAGAAACAGTCTCTTCAACAAATGATGCTGGCAAAACTGGATATCCATTTGCAGAAAAATGAAACAGGATCCATACCTCACCCATACAGAAAAACTAACAAAGTGAATCAGAGACCTAAATGTTAAAGCTAAAACTATAAAGATCCTCAAAGATAATTTAGGACAAAACTGTGGAACCCAGTTTTCTTTAGAAATAGATTATCAAACACAGCTGTAAATGCACAAACAACAGGAGACAAAATAGATAATTGGAACCTCCTAAAAATTAAATACTTAGCACATCAAAAAACTTTATCAAAAGAGATCCTACAGACAGAAAAAATCTTTGGGAACATTTGATAAAGGTCTAATCTCTAAAATATATAGAAAACTTCATCAACTCAGCAACACAAATACAATCCAATTTTTAAAAATGGACAAAGGATGTGAACAGGTATTTCACCAAAGAGGACATTCAAGCAGCCAACAAATGAAAAGATGCGATCATTAGCCAGTAGAGAAGTGCAAATCAAAACCACAGTGAGATACCATGTCACCCCTGCAAAAAGGGCACTGATTAATAAAACAGAAAACAGCAGATGCTGGCGAGGTTGTGGGGAGATTGGAAACTTTCTCCGTTGCTGGTAGGACTGTAAAATCGTACAACCACTATGGAAAATGGTTATCTGCTTCCTCCAAAAGCTAGAAATAGTAATGCCTTATGATCCAGCAATCCCACTCCTAGGTTATACCCTAAAGATCTAATGGCAGTGACACAAATAGACATATGCACATGGCAGCATTCCCAATAGAAAAAAGATGGAAACAACCTAAATGCCCATCAAAGGATGAATGGATAAACAAATTGTGGTACATATGTCTAATGGAATACTGTGCACTTACAAAGAATAATGATGAGTCCTCGAAACATAACATGGATGAATCTAGAAGACATTCTACAGAGTGAAATGACTGTGATGATTAAGGTTGTGTGTCAGCTTGGCTGGGCCACGACTCCTGGTGGTTTTGCAGTTAATGCAGTTTGGCAGTCGTATGATGTTATGGCCACTTCCATGATGAGATTTGATATAATATGGTCACCTCCATGATGGGATCTGCTGTGAGTAGCCAGTCATTTGAAAGGGAGTTTCCTTGGGCCTATGGCCTGCATTGAATGTAAGTGGACATTCTGGCAAGGCTCAGGGGCTTTTGCTTACTGTGGATCCTGCAACTGGCTCCTGTTTGTGTGACTTCCAGGTCTTGGGAGTTAAGGTAGTAGCTTACATGTGGCCTTGCCTGCCAGTCTTGGGATTTGCGGATCTTCGCAACCTGTGAGCAAGAGCCCTGTGCTCTTAGCTGCTCATTTTGGATTTGCCAGCCCCTGCTACCTGAGTCAGGAGAAGCTTCTATCTTGACCCACGAACTTGGGACGTTCCAGTCTCTACAACCACATGAGCCATTTCCTTGATATAAATCTCTCTATATGTTTGTATGCTTTACTGGTTTTGGTTTTCTAGAGAACTCAGCCTAAGACATTTGGTACTGAGAGTGGTTCTACAGAAACAAAATTGTAAGGATGAGTTTTCTAAATTGGTTCTCAAGTCTGGTTAGTGTTAAAGATGTTGATGACTCTGCTTCCAGTAGTAAAGAGGGTACTGCTAATCATGGCATGAGGTGGCAATACAAATATGCAAAATATCATCACCAGTAGATTAGGTATTGGTTAAAGGCAAGGCTCTGGGTGATTGCGTGTGTGATACTTTTATACACTTTGGAAGTAATGAGAAGCATAAGGAAGCTGGTTGATTGCTGCTACTTTTGCTAGACAAACTGGTAAAAGAAAGAGATGAGCTCAGGGCTTTAGAGTCAAAGCTCAAGTGCCACATAAACGACCTCAAAGTTTCCACTTGTGCCTTGAAAGGAAGCCTTATTTCTTGTAGTAACAGAGCTGATATTGCCGAAAACCAAACCCAGAGTCTTATCATAAGACAGGCTGAATTATGACACCAATTAATTGCAAACCTCTAGAGGTGTCTGAAGTTAAAGTGAGGGCATTGATTGGGAAGAAATGGGGTCTGGAAATTTGGGATGGAGACATATGAGCAGATAATCAGGAAGCTGGAGACATTGAGCCCCTTAAATTCTATTCAGTCACTCCTGCCAACAGAACCAGCCCTATCGCTCCATTGTGAAGAGATTACTCCGTTTGTCTGCTAAACCACCCTTCCCAGTAAAACCATTAGCCCCTCCACCCCATCTAATGAGATTAACCCAGCAGTGTCTAAAGAACCTTTGTCTGAGTCATTGCCTGGGGCATCACCTGAGGCAGCTGCTTTACAAGACAATGCTGAATGTTCTTAAAACACTTCCCCACCACCGATTTTGGCTTCTGTGTTCAAACAAAAACCTGGAGAATATGTGTGGGAATGGCTATTAAGAGTGTAGGATAATGGTGCAAGGAACATAAAGATGGATCAGTCTGAGTTTATTGATATGTGCCCACTAATCACAGATTCTTCATTCAGTGTTTCAGCTCGAGAAGTTAGGAAAGTAGCTAATACTTTATTTGGATGGGTCCCTGAAGCATGGATTACACAGTTGTTAGGTGCCCTTGAGTCAGTTCTGACTCATGGCGACCCCATGTATAAGAGAATGAAACATTGCCCAGTCCTGTGCCATCCTCACAATCCTTCTTGTGCTTGAGCCAATTGTTGCAACCACCGTGTCAATCCATCTCCTTTATGATATTCCTGTTTTTCTCAGACCCTCTAATTTAACAAGCATGATGTGCTTCTCCAGGAACTGATCCCTCCTGCTAACATGTCCAATGTATGTCAGATGTCATCTCACCATCCTTGCTTCTAAGGAGCATTCTGGCTGTACTTCTTCCAAGATACGTCTGTTTTTTTCGCAGTCCATGGTATATTCAGTATTCTTCGCCAGCACAATTCAAAGGTGTCAGTTCTTCTGTCTTCCTTATTCATCTTCCAGCTTTCCCATGCATATGAGGAGATTGAAAACACCATGGCTTGGGTCAGGCACACCTTACTCTTCAGGGTGACATCTTTTGTTTTTAACACTTTCAAGAGGTCTTTTGCAGTCCAATGGAATGCATTGTTTGATTTCTTGACTGCTGCTGCCATGGGCATTGATTGTGGATCCAAGTAAAATGAAATCCTTGACAACTTAAATCTTTTCTCCGTTTATCATGATACTTCTTACTGGTCCATTTGTGAGGATTTTTGTTTTCTTTATGTTGAGGTGTAATCCATACTGACGGCTGTGGTATTTGATCTTCGTCAGTAAGTGCTTCAAGTCCTCTTTACCTTCAGCAGGCAAGGTTGGGTTGTCTGCATATTCCGAGTTGTTAATGAGTCTTCCTTCAGTCCTAATGCTGTGTCCTTCATACAGTCCAGCTTCTTGGATTATTTGCCCAGCATACAGATTTAATAAGTATGGTGAAAGGATACAACCCTGATACACATCTTTCCTAACTTTAAACTATACAGTATTCCTTTGTTCTGTTCCAACAACTGCCTTTTGATCTATGTATAGGTTCCTCATGAGCACAGTTAAGTGTTGTGGAATTCTCATACTTCGCAGTTGTTATCGATAGTTATGATCCACACAGTCAGATGCCTTTGCATAGTTAATAAAACACAGGTAAACATCTTACTGGTATTCTGTGCTTTTAGCCAGGATCCATCTGATATCAGCAATGATATCCCTAGTTCCACGTCCTCTTCTGAATCCGGCTTTAATTTCTGGCATTTTCCTGTAGATGTACTGCTGTAGCCACTTTTGAATGATCTTCAGCAAAATTTTACTTATGGTGTGATATTAATGATATTGTTTGATAATTTCCACATTCTGTTGGATCACCTTTCTTGGGAATAGGCATAAATATGGATCTCTTCTAGTTGGTTGTTCAGGTAGCTCTCTCCCAAATGTCTTGGCATACATGAGTGAGCACTTCCAGTGCTGCATCGTTTGTTGAAACATCTCAGTTGGTATTCTGTCAATTCCTGCAGCCTTGTTTTTTTGCCAATGCCTTTAGTGCAGGTTGGACCTCTTCCTTCAGTATCATTGGTTCCTGATCATATGCTACCTCCTGAAATGGTTGAACTTCAACCAGTTCTTTTTGGTATAGTGACTCGGTGTATTCCTTCCATCTTCTTTTGATGCTTCCTGTGTCGGTTACTATTTTCCCCATAGAATGCTTCAGTCTTGCAACTCAGGGCTTGGATTTTTTTCTTCAGCTCTTTCAGCTGGAGAAATGTTGAACGTGTTCTTTTCTTTTGGTTTTCTAACTCCAGTTCTTTGTGCATATCATTATAATACTTTATTTTGTCTTCTCATGCCACCCTTTGAAATCTTCTGTTCAACTCTTTTACTTTATCATTTCTTCCTTTTGCTTTAGCTACTCAACGTTGAAGTGCAAGTTTCAGAGTCTCTTCTGACATCTGTTTTGGTCTTTTCTTTCTTTCTTGTCTTTTTAACGATCTTTTGCTTTCTTCAAGTATAATGTCCTTAATATCATTCCACAACTCATCTGGTCTTTGGTAATGAGTATTCAAGTGTCATATCTATTCTTGAGATGGTCTCTAAATTCAGGTGGGATATAATCAAGGTCATACTTTGGCTCTCGTGGGACAACTTGGTCATTAGGCATTATGTAGTTCATAAAGTTTATGTTCTCCATCCTAATTTGGTGAGTAGTGTCTGGGGTCTTAAAAGCTTGCAAGTGGCCATCTAAGATACAACTGCTGGTCTCTACTTGTCTGCAGCAAAAGAGAATGAAGGAAACCAAAGACTCAAAGAAGAAACTAGTTTACAGGTCTAGTAGCCCATACAAACCATGGCCTCATTTATCCTGAGACAAGAAGTAGACAGTGCCTGGCTACCATTACCAACTGTTTTGACCAGAAACACAATAGGTGGTTCCGGATAGAATGGGAGAGAAATATAGAACAAAACTCAAATTCTTAAAAAAGGTGAGACTGAATTGTTAGAGACTAGAGGAATGCCCAAGACTGTCATCCTCAGATACCCTTTAAACTTGGAACTAAACTGGCTTATAAAATAAACAGTATCAACCCTGAGTACTGTGCTCTTCTAAAAAAATCACATATATGAGATCAAATGGTCAATATTTACCCTAAAGCAAAGATGAGAAGGTAAGGGATCGGGGAAGCAGGGAAGCTAGAGTGATGGAAACAGAACAAGCAGAATGGAAATAATGAGAAGGTTGACACACTGTGAAAAATGTAACCGATGTCACTGAACACTATATATGGAAATTGCTAAATGTGAACCTAATTTGCTGTGTAATCTTTTCACAAAAAACACAATAAAATATTAATTTTTTTTTTTTAAAAGCTTGGAATGTCTGGAAACAACATAGTTTCAAATACCAGCTCTTCTATTTCCTCCCTGTGTGATCTTGGGCAGATCACTTAACCTAGTGTTTCTCAAATAGGATGATTTTGCCTCTACCCCACCAAGGGACATTTGACAATGTCTGGACTCATTTTCTGTTGTCACAACTGGGGGTCAGGTACTACTGGCATCTTAGTGAATGGCAGGCAGGGATGCTGTTCAACAATCTACAATGCACAGAACAGCCCCTACAACAAAGACATCTGGCCCAAAATGTCAGGAGTATTGAGGTTGAAAAAGCCTTTTTTAACCTTTTCAAACCTCCATTTTCTCACTCATGAATTGGGGTTAGCAGTAGTACATATTGTTTTTGTGATGATTAAATTAGATAAGCCACGTAAAATGCTTAGCGTAGTGCCTGGTACATGAATGCTATGTTAATATAATTATTATCAGCATCATTATCATGACTGTCATTATTACTAGTCTTGATATTTAGACTTAATTAGAAGAACATGCTGTCTGCTGTTTGTAGCTGTGTAACCAGGGAAACTCATTTGTTTCTTTCATTTGATGAAAAAGTCTGTGGAACAGAGAAAAATGCAGAATGGAACAGAAGACACTCTTCTTGCTTATGTAGTCAAAGAAGATAATCAGTAATTAGGTGACCACTATACTTTCTTCTGAGTTCTATGAAATTGATGCTCAATCCTGTTTATGTAAACAGCTTTCCTGTTCACATTAATGTCTTTTTTCTCTTTTCTTTCTGCACTATATTGCAAAGCCTTATACTTCCCTTTCTTTCCACATCTTTTGGAGTTCCAGCCTCAATCTTTTCTGGTTATTAAGGACTTGGGAACCATTAAACTAATTGAAAGCATTGGCTAGGACAAAGCATTGGTATATTTGAAAGTAAAAATTATGCTACCATTACAGATTATTCATATAGTAATGAAATGAGCTACTTAAGTGTTCTCTGAGTTTTCAAACCTACAATTTTCATTTTGTAATTATACTAAGGAATGCTGGAGCAAACTCCAAACTCCTGAACTTCACTTAACCATAAATTCATTCATATTGCACTGATACTAATTAGTTTTTATTTTTTAAGGCAAATGCAATAGGCCGAAGTGCTAAAACTGTTAGAGAATTTCTAGAAAAGAATTACACAGAAGACGCTATGGCAAACGACAACGAAGCTATCAAATTGGCAATAAGAGCTTTGCTAGAAGTAAGTGATCTAATACAGCACATTCAATAAAGTGTGTTTTGTGTTTTTCATCCAATTTTTTATTAAAACACAAAATTCGCTAAAGTAAATCTAATATTGCACTTGTTCTATGTTAGGTTGTCCAATCTGGTGGAAAAAACATTGAACTTGCTGTAATAAGAAGAAATCAACCTTTGAAGGTAAGTCATTAACTGTTGTTAGCTGCTGTCAGGTCAGTTCTGACTCATAGTGACGCTATGTACAACAAAATGAAACACTGCCTGGTCCTGAGCAATCCTCACAGTTGTTGCTGTGTTTGAGCCCATTCTTAGAGTCACTGTGTCAGTCCATGTCCTTGAGGGTCTTCCTCTTTTTCTCTGGCCCTCTGCTTTACCAAGCATGATGTCCTTCTCCAGGGACTGGTCCCTCCTGATAACATGTCCAAAGTACATGTGATGAAGTCTCACCATCCTCGCTTCTAAGGGCATTCTGGCTGTACTTCTTCCAAGAAAAGTTTGTTCATTCTTCTGGCAGTCCATGGTATATTCAGTATTCTTTGCCAACACCATAATTCAGAGGCATCACTTCTTGTTAGGTCTTCCTTTTTCATTGTCCAGCTTTTGCAGGCATATGAGTCAATTGAAAATACCATGGCTAGAGTCAGGTGCACCTTAGTCCTCAAAGTGGCATCTTTGCTTTTTAACACTTTAAAGAGGTCTTTTGCAGCAGATTTGCCCAGTGCAGTGTATCTTTTGATTTCTTGACTGCTGCTTCCATAAGTATTGATCATGGATCCAAGTAAAATGAAATCCTTGGCAACTTCCATCTTTTCTCCGTTTATCATAATGTTGCATATTGGTCCAGTTGTGAGGATTTTTGTTTTCTTCATGTTGCGGTGTAATCCATGCTGAAGGCTGTGATCTTTGATCTTCATCAATAAATGCTTCAAATCCTCTTCACTTTCAGCAAGCAAGCTTGTGTCATCTGCATAATGCAGGTTGTTAATGAGTCTTCCTCTAATCTTGATGCCGTGTTCATCTTCATATAGTCCAGCTTTTCGGATTATTTGCTCAGCATACAGATTGAATAAGTATGGTGCACACCTTTCCTGATTTTAAACCATGCAGTATCGCCTTTTTCTGTTCTAACAACTGCTTTTTGGTCTATGTACAGATTACTCATGAGTACAATTAAAAATCTGAAGTTCCCATTCCTCACATTGTTATCCATAATTTGTTATAATTCACACAGTCGAATGCTTTTGCATAGTCAATAAAACACGGGTAAACATCTTTCTGGTATTCTCTGCTTTCTACCAAGATCATCTGACATCAGCAATGATATCCTTCATTCCATGTCCTCTTCTGAATCCAGCTTTAATTTCTGGCAGTTCCCTGTCGATATACTGCTGTAACTGTTTTTGAATTGTCTTGAGCAAAATTTTACTTGTGTGTGCTATCAATGATATTGTTCGATAATTTCCACATTCTGCTGGATCACCTTTCTTTGGAATGGGCACAAATATGGATCTCTTCCAGTCTGTTGGCCAGGCAGTTGTCTTCTAAATTTCTTGGCATAGATTAGTCGGTGCTTCCAACGTTGCATTTGTTTGTTGAAACATCTCCATTGGTATTCCGTCAAATCCTTGAGCGTTGTTTTTCACCAATTGCTTCAGTAGTCATTAACTGAAGAGGAAAAAATGTCTGTAGTATAAAGAATTTTGACGAAAGTAAAATATTGTTGATCAAAAGGAAATGTTATTGACACCGGTGCATCTCAGTTATAAGCATGAAACATTCATTAGTGTCCATTGATACCGTGATGACTTCTGTTTTGTTTCTGTTGGCTAATATTCACTAATTTGTATGTCCTTATTGCAAACCTTTATCTACCCCTTTGTGAAGACACAGAGACGCTGAGATCTCTATGTCTACCCCATTTAATGCATGTTTCTATAAGTAGGAACCCCACTGAATCAGTCCTGTGTGAGGGTCTCTATAGCATGTCGCTGGGGAGAGTCATTCCTTGCATCATATACTGTAGTCACTCTTCCGTTCTCTTCAGATCTTTTGAAATTATGCCATGTTTCCAGCCAGTGTCATTGAGCTCCCATTTGTATAATTATTGGCCCTCCAGACTTCTGAAATAATGTTATCCTTCATAATGTCAAAAAACAAGGATAAACATGCATTTGTTCCTGATTATCTGTTCATCTTCTGTTTTCTCAAATTTTCCTTGAAGGTGCCTTGAGTCTTTGTAAGACTTGAATTTTAGTACCTAAGCTTGTAACCTTTCTATATTTCTTTGTGGCATGTCTAATTACTTATATACCTTTTATCTGCCGTTATGGTTAAACTACTAGACCACAAAATAAAGTGTTCAGAACAGTGTGATGAATAAATTGTTCAGAACGTTGTGATAGAGGAGTCATTGGCTAAAGAGCATTGAAATGTGGTTTACTATCATTCGTTAGGTAGAACTGTACAGTATAGTTTGCCAGCTAGGTCTCTTCAGCTGAGTGTGCACAAAAGCACTCAAAACATGGACAGCTATAGTAAAGTATATTATAAAGGTTGCTTTATATTTACATTTTGTTTTAAGGAAAATATTTCAGGGAGCAATAGTGTTAAAATCGGTGCTGTGTGGAGCAGTGGGTTTTTCTTTTGTTGTTGTTGTTGCTTTGATATCACTTTTCTGCCTTGTATTATTCAACAAATGGATGAGGATGCAAGGATAGGACAACAGCAAAGTTTCGATACATAAGAGAAACAGGAGCAGGCCAGTGGCATCTGCCCCTGCGTGATCCCACATTAACAACCAGGTTGCTTGAGCAGAGTGTGGAGTTGGAGACTGGGCTGTAAAGTTGCCCATACTGCCAAAGGCCAGGGGACAGATGTGCTAACACCACAGGGACGCAGAAAACACTGAGGCCAGAGTCTCCTCTACATCCATATCTCATACATACATACACAGATTGATAGATACAGACACAGTTAAACATGTATTTTTATTTATGAACGGTGGATTGGTGTGTGTTCTGGCACTATCATTGAACATGGTATTTCAGGATAGGCTGTAGGACAGAGTCTCTAGAGCACAGACTTTAGAGTTGAAATGACCTGGGTTTAAGTTCCAGCAGAAACATTTGTTTAACAGTATGACCTTGAGCAGATTATTCCCATCTTTAATATTCAGTTTATTCATGTGAAAAATGAGGCTAAAAATAACTACCTCAGAGGGTTGTTGTTATAAGTAAATGAGAGAGCATGAGATATTGGTATGTTAGGTGATACACATAATAGATGCTCATTTAATGGTACTCTTATTTATTTTATCTTTAAAGGAAGATATAATATGCCTGTATGTGTTTGCATATATATTAGACAGGGAGAATGAATATATACCAGAATTTGGTCAGTTTTAGAGTCATTAGTTCTGGCTAAAAGCAGCTACTATGTCTTTTTACCTTTGATGAAAAATTCTAAAAGAAGAATCCTGACGTTGTTCTTTTCCAAATCTGCCTAATTTTTTTAAATAGTATCTTATTCTTTTTCCTTTTTATTATGTGATATCTTTAATCATTTTATACGTACTTATAGTATCGATAGTATACAGGATGAGTTTAGTGTACAGATATGTGAGAGATAGGTGTATACTTCTGGACTATAAGCTCATATTAAATGGAACTTTATTTGTGAGTACCTTGCGCAGCCTGGTTTGTAGGAAAATCTCTTCAAGACTGTTTTGAGTTTGCTTCTGTAAGGTACCCCGGGGTTATTACCCACTCAGGAGCAATTTTTATGTCAGTTTCTCAGCTTGAGAGTGTATAGACTATGCAGATAATAAACGTTTGAATCAAACCTATGTGAAATGAAAATATAATTATTGAAATTTTAAATAAGTAGTTAAATGTAATATGCAGTAGATTTCTAGTTAAACATAGTGAATTGATTACGTGTGTTTATTTCCCTCTCTCAATCTCTACAAACACAACTAAACTGGCAGTAAAAGGAAGCAAAAAAAGACATAAATCATAAAGAAAATAACACGAAAAAAGGATCATAGTAAACAAAAGAGAAAAAAGGTATAAACCGTAAAGATCTCTCATGAGTGATGTCAACATTTTTTTAAAGATGGGAAGCAGAAGATGAGTGTATCTGATTTAGTAGAACAGAGGAAAAAGAAACCTTACTGCCTGCGTTACATAGGGGGTTAATGATGATAGGCAAAATCCCATAAAAAATCAGTACTTGTTGGAACCAGGTACATTTAGTTTCCAGTGTTACAGGTGAAGTAAGATGGAAAAGAGCTAAAGCCAGAGGCTAAAAACAGATTGGTTGAACATCTGTGCAAAAAACAGACCGTCAGATTTCCCTCTCTCACCCCATGAAGCGAGTTTGATTATCTTTCTACCGCCCTACAAGTGATCAGAGATTTCTAAATGGTCAGACCTTCAGACCTCCTAGCCCCAGTTCATGCTTTGTTTCTAGAACACAGTCTTTATCCCTTAGCAGAAGACTGGAAGATTTCTCTCTGGAGAAACTAAATAACTCTTTAAAAAAAAGAAAGCCTACAGTAACAGTAAAAAAATATCCACTCTTAACCTCAACACCTGATCAACATGCAGGGAGCCCACTAGTTGATTTCCCTCACTATACACATAGAGGTTCCATTCACTTTTTAGTACCTCACTCTAAACATAAATATTAAAGTTTAGCAAAGGATCTCCAGATATTATGAAAAATAGACTAAAACAGAGAGAAAGGGGACTGGGGGGAACAGGCATTACAGGACGCAAAAGAAATCTAAAATAATAGCAACACAAAAACTATGATTAATAACCTCAGAAAGATGAGAGAACATTAAAAAAAAAAATAGAACTCAGAAGTACTCTTGCAAAATTAAGAATAAATAGCCAGAATTAAAAGCTCAATAGGAAAATTAGAATTAAAAGTAAAATCAAGGAAATCTCCTAGAAAATAAAACACAAAGATGTAGAGAGAAACAACCAGAGAAAAGATAAATTAGATCAGTGCATGAAGTCTAGCAGCTGAGGAAGAAAGAGAAAACAGATTTAAGTGGGGTGAAAAGTCTTCAAAGAAATAGGAAAATTTCCTAGAACTGTAGGATGTGAGTCTCTAAATCCAAAGGTCTCAGCAAGGACTCAGCACAGTAAATGAAAAAGATCCATCCAGAGATATTCATCAAAAGGTTTCAGAACACCAGGGATAAAGAGATCTGAAGAACTTGGAGGAGGTTCAGGATACATAAAAAGAAAAGGGAATCCAAATGGCACTGGAATTCTCACAGCAGCATTGGAAGCTAGAAGACAACAGAGCAGTGTTTTAAATGCTGAGCAAAAATGGTATTCGACCTAGGATTCTGTGTCCGATCAAACTTAATCAAGTATAAGGGAGAACAGAAACACTCTTTGACATGCTAGGTCTTAAAAATATTATCTCCCTGGCATTTTTCAGGAAGCTACTAGAGGGTGTATTCCAGCAAAACAAAGGAGTAAACCAAGAAAGAGAAAGGCACAGGTCCCAGGAAGTAGTGATTAAAACACAGGAAAGGAAAGTCCTAGGGAGCGGCTGTTACAGATTAAAGTAGGAAGTCAGAAGCATACAGTGAGAAATCTCCAAAAAAATTAAATTGTTGGGAACTGTACTTGAACTTTTGAAAAAATTATTAGTTGGTATATGATTAATCTGCTGGAACGTTTGGAAAATTTTAGCAATAGGCATATAGAACACTAACCAATGATTAAAAGGAAAAAAAAAAAAAGGTCTCTATCTGCTTCAGGAAACAAGAATTTATATGAGAAAGAAATGTAAAAATATACTACTTGTTTCATCAGTGAACAATAATTATTTAATCATAATACTACTATAAAAAACTATTCATATAAAAATATTGTGTTATAGGACTATTTTGGAGGAGAAAGATAACTAAAAACCCAAATTCACTGCCGTCCAGTCGATTCTGACTCATAGCGACCCTGTGGGATGGAGTAGAACTGCCCCATAAGGTTTCCAAGGCTGTAAATCTTTAGGGAAGCAGACCGCCACATCTCTCTCCTGAGGAATGGTTGGTGGATTCAAACTTTCAACCTTTTGGTTACAGCTGAGCATTCTAACCACTGCACCTCCAGGGCTGCCCTTGAGAATGATTCCAAAAACTAAGCCAAACCTGTTGCCATCAAGTGGATTCCGACTCATAGTGACCCTATAGGACAGAGTAGAACTGACCCATAGGGTTTCCTAGGAGCCGCTGGTGGATATGCACTGCCAGCCGAGCTCTTAACCACCGTACCACCAGGGCTCCTGAGAAAGATAAAGGGGATGTAAAATAGCTGAATTCTCATCTACTATATTAGATAATGTCTAAAATAAAGAATTAGAAGTGAAATCATAATACTTAAAAATATGAAGATAAAAACCAGAAGACACAGCTGGAAGAGATGAGTGTGCTTGCCTCTGAGTAAAGGGTGGAAGGGAAGCGGGGTGGGGCAGAGCAAGGGACCACTGTATTTCATTATAAGCGTTTTAATACCATTTGATTATTATAATATGTGCATGTAGCACAAGTAGAGGACTTAGTTTGGTGTAGTTGGCTACCTCTTTAATTTTGAAATGTTCACTACTCTGGCCCCATTTTTTAAAAAGTCTTCTTCGACTTCATCTCCAGGTAGTGTCACTTTGTATTTTGTGTTCTCGCATCACTTTGTTCAGGTTTTTATTGCAACATAATGATTTTTTTATATGTCTGTTTTTCCCACTAAACTGTGGACTTGTTGGTGACAGGAACTGTATTATTCTTCTTTATTTTTTAGATCCCATTTTACTCCCAATAATTGCTTCATAGATAATCCACTTCATAAAATGTTTAGATTATATCTTATATAGAGATTATTGACAAGTATAGGCATTCCTACACACATCTTATTGGTGAAATGAAAAGAATTTTGGAGTTGGGTCATCTGGTTTTTAACTCTTTGTCAATCTTTGGCCAAACCACTTAATTTCATGGGTCTCAATTCCTTATGTGTAAAATCTCGTGTTGTACTAATTGCTAAAAACACTCCCATCACTAACATGTTTGAAACTTTGCCTTTTCGTGAAAGTTGATTATTCATTTATCTGTTTTATGGATAATTTCTTTTCAGTATTAAGATCATTACATTTAGGCCTTTATATACAAGTTTCTTAACTTCAGTGAAATATTCTTATAGCAGCAATCATGTAGCCTTGGATCCATTCAGAAGCAGTAGAACAGACAAAATTATATTGTGAATTCTTAGAAACTAAAAACTCTTTTTGCTTTCTGCTTAGTGAGGGAGAAGTAAACAGAAAAGTACAAATCATGTTTCCCCTACCTCTCTTGGCTATTCTGTAAGCTGATAAAATAGTTACATCCTATCAGAGAATCACATAGTATGGTGCAGGTGGAGGGGGTTTCAATAATGAGTTACTTGCTCATGGACAAGGGGCCCTGGTGGCACAGTGGTTAAGCACTCGGCCGCTGAAAGGTTGACGTTGGAACCCACCCGCCGATGAGAAAGATGTGGCAGCCTGCTCCCATAAAGATTTACAGTCTTGGAAACCCTATAGGGTTGCTATGAGTGAGAATCGACTGCATGGCAATGGGTTTGATTTTTTGGTTTTTTTTCTTTTTCCTCATGGATAAGAATAAGCCTTGTGTTAGAATGTTTTCAGAGTTAAACATACATATATAAGATATACAATGCAATATCACATTTGCCCTGCATTCTTTTTTAGCACAATGATAGTGGATATGTCACAGTTCTGATTTTGTCCATAATTGTTACAAGTATGTTGCTTTTGAATCTTTTAAAACATTTAATTGCATATTTGAAGCTGTAAAGTATAGTTATAAATAGAAAATATAAGTCTGTAAAATATAATATGGTTCCTTCATATGGTAAATATTTAAAAACTATTGGCATAATTCAAATTGATTTTTTAAATTTTTTCTCATTGTAGATGTTTAGTGCTAAAGAAATTGAATTGCAAGTAACAGAAATAGAAAAGGAAAAGGAAGAAGCAGAGAAGAAGAAATCAAAGAAGACTGTCTAATTCTTAGGATGGACACAGAGTTTTTAATGTTTTGTTATACTGTTTAGAATTAGTGAAGTTTTAGAGGAGATAAGTTACTTTGCGGCATTAAATTTGCTACGATATTTTGAGACTGCCGTATTTATGGCTGTCTTCAATCCATTACATGGACAAAAGTAGATTAGTATGAAGATTTTCTCTGAAAGGATACTAGGAAAAAAGATTTTTAATTAAAAAATTAGTAATTGGTGAAGTTTGAATATTGAATTTTAGTTAGAGATTTCTATTTACATTTTTCACTGTAAGTTGCAGTATATTGTTTCGCTCATTGAAAGGCTAATCAAAATAGGCAGTTAAAGTGTGGTAAGAGTTTATAAAGATATTTGAACAGAATGCTGTATGAACATAAGAAGAGAAATGAGTACATATATTCTTAGTTTAGATTTCTATTTTAAGTATGTATAGTATGTTAGGTTCGTTACATGTTCCTTCTGTGTACTTACTATGTTCTTGGCATACTGTGCTCATTTAGAGGAACAAAAGAAAAATAAAGAGTAATCCCTACCTACAAAGAGGGTTTAATCCATATGATCCACAAAAAAGAATGTTCTTAAGGCCTGTAAGGAGGTTACGTTTTGGAAAATAAAGGACATTAATAGTCACAAAAACAAAAGCCAATTGTTGTTGTTGTTGTTAGGGGCTGTCAAGTCATTTCCGACTAATAGTGACCTTATGTACAACAGAACGAAACACTGCCCGGTCCTGTGCCATACTCACAATCTTTGCTATGTTTGAGCCCACTCTTGCAGCCACTGTGACAATCCATCTCATTGAAGGTCTTCCTCTTTTTTGCTGACCCTCTACTTTACCAAGCATGGTGTCCTTCTCCAGGGACTGGTCTCACCTGATAACATTTCCAAAATACTTGAGATGAAGTCTGGCCATCCTTGCTTCTAAGGAGCATTCTGGCTGTACTTCTTCCAAGACAGATTTGTTCGTTCTTCCGGCAGTCCATGGTATATTCGGTATTCTTCAGCAACACCATAATTTATATGCATCAATTTTTTGGTTTACCTTAATCATTGTCCAGCTAGTACATGCATCTGAGGCCACTGAAAATACCATGGCTTGGGCCAGGCGCACCTTAGTCCTCAAAGTGACATCTTTGCTTTTTAACTTGTTTAAGTGGTCTTTTGTAGCACATTTGCCCAATGCAGTACCTTGTTTGATTTCTTCACTGCTGCCTCCATGGGTGTTGATTGTGAATCCAAGTAAAATGAAATCCTTGACAACGTCAGTCTTTTCTCTGTTTATCATGATGCTCCTTATCGGTCCAGTTGTGAGGATTTTTGTTTTCTTTCTGTTAAGGTGTAATCCATATAAAGGCTGTAGTCTTTCATCTTCATCAATGAATGCTTCAGGTCCTCTTTGTTTTCAGCAAGCAAGGTAGTGTCATCTGCATATTGTAGGTTGTTGTTGAGTCTTCCTCCAATCCTGATGCCCTGTTCTTCTTCATATAGTCCAGCTTCTCAGATTATTTGCCCTGCATACAGATTGAATAAGAACGGTCAAAGGATACAACCCTGACGCACACCTTTCCTAATTTTAAACCATGGAGTACCCTGTTGTTCTGTTTGAACAACTGCCTCTTGGTCTTTGTACAGGTTCTACACGAGCACATTTAAGTGTTCTGGGATTCCTGTTCTTCTCAATGTTACACATAATTTCTTATGATCCACACAGTCTAATGTCTTTGCATAGTCCATAGTATACAGGTAAACATCTTTCTGGTATATTCTGCCTTCAGCCAAGATCCATCTGACATCAGCAATGATATCCCTGGTTCCTCGTTCTTCTCTGAATCCAGCTTGAATTTCTGGCAGTTCCCTGTTGATGGACTCTTGCAACTGTTTTTAAATGATCTTCAGCAGTATTTTACTTGTGTGTGATATTAGTGATACTGTTTGATAATTTCCACATTCTGTTGGATCACCTTTCTTTGGAATGGGCACAAATATGGATGTCTTGCAGTCAGTTGGTCAGATAGCTTTCTTTCAAATTTGTTGGCATAGGCAAGTGAGCGCCTCCAGAGCTGCAACCATTTGTTGAAACACCTCAGTTGGTATTCTGTCAATTCCTGGAGCCTTGTTTTTTGCCAGTGCCTTTAGCGCAGCTTGGACTTCTTCTTTCAGTACCATCAGTTCTTGATTATATGCTACCTCCTGAAATAGTTGAACATCAATTATTTTTGTACAGTGAGTCCGTGTATTCCATTTTCTTTCGATGCTTCCTGTGTCGTCTAATATTTTCTCCATAGAGTCCTTCAGTGTTGCAACTCAAGGCTTGAATTTTCTCTTCAGTTTTTTCAGCTTGAGAAATGCTGAACATGTTCTTCCCTTTTGGTTTCCTAACTCCTGGTCTTTGCACATTTCATTATAATACTTCACTTTGTCTTTTCGAGCTGCCCTTTGAAATCTCCAGTTTAGCTCTTTTACTTCATCTTTTCTTCCTTTCACTTTAGCTACACTATGTTTCTGAGCAAGTTTCAGGGTCTCTTCTGCTATCTATTTTGGTCTTTTCTTTCTTTCCTGACTTTTTAATGACCTCTTGCTTTCTTCATGTATGATGTCCTTGATGTCATTCCACAACTCATCTGGTCTTTATAGTCATTAGTGTTTAATGAGTTAAATCTGTTCTTGAGATGATCTCTAAATTCAGGTCATGTACTTTGGCTCTTGTGGATTTGTTTTAATTTTCTTCCTCTTCAACTTGAACTTACATTATGAGCAATTGATGATCTGTTCTACAGTTGGCCCCTGGCCTTTTTCTGACTGATGACATTGAGCTTTTCCATTATCTCTTTCCACAGATGTAGTCGATTTGATTCCCGCGTATTCCATCTAGCGAGGTCCACGTGTATAGCTGCTGTTTATGTTGTTGAAAAAAGTATTTGCAATGAAGAAGTCGTTGGTCTTGCAAACTTCTATCATGCGATCTCTGGCATCATTTCTATCACCAAGGCCATATTTTCCAACTGTGGTTCCTTCTCTTTCTCAAAAGTTTCCATCTTTCGCATTCCAATCACGAATGATTATCAATGCATCTTGATTGCATGTGTGATCAATTTCAGACTGCGGAAGTTGGTAACAATATTCAGTTTCCTCATCTTTGGCATTAGTGGTTGGTGAGTAAATTTGAATAATAGTTGTATTAACTGGGCTTCCTTGTAGGCATATGGATATTATCCTATCACTCACAGCATTGTACTTCAGGATAGATCTTGAAATGTTATTTTTGACGATGAATGCAATGCCATTCCTCTTCAATTTGGCATTCCAGGCATAGTAGGCCAGGTGATTGTCTGATTCAAAGTGGCAAATACCAGTCCATTTCAGTTCACTGATGCCTAGGATATTGATGTTTATGCGTTCCATTTTGACGACTTCCAATTTTCCTAGTTTCATACTTCATAAATTCCGTGTTCCTATTATTAATGGATGTCCGCAACTGTTTCTTCTCATTTTGAGTTATGCCACAAAAGCAAATGAAGGTCCTGAAAGCTTGACTCCATATGCGCGTCATTAAGGTCAACTGTACTTTGAGGAGGCAGCTCTTCCTCTGTGGTATTTTGAATGCCTTCCAGCTGAGGACCTCATCTTCCAGTACTATATCAGACAATACTCTGCTGCTAGTCATAAGGTTTTCACTGGCTAATTTTTTTAGGCTTAGACCGCTGGGTCCTTCTTCTAGTCTGTCTTACTCTCGAAGCTCTGCTGAAACCTGTCTACCATGGGTGACCCTGCTGGTATTTGAAATACTGGTGGTATTGCTTCCAACATCATAGCAATATGCAAGCCCCCACAGTATGACAGACTGACAGACGTGGGGATGTGGCCTGTAGTCTGTCTTTAAATTAGGTTTCCTTAGATTTGGCTTCCACAGTTCACTTCCCCCTCCTTCCAGGTTTCCCAGTTCTGATTCTGCAAAGAGTAAACATGCTTGGACCAGCCAATATTTTTGTATCAGGGCAGAGTCACCGTGGCCAGCCAAAGAGTTGGTTTTCCTCGGGCCAGGTTCCCATTGCTTGTGCAGTCAGCACTGACCTTGGTCTGAGAGCCCAATGGTTCCCTCTGGCAATGTCCTTTGTGTAAGTAAAGCACTTATGTTGAAAACGACCATGGACAGGGTGGGCAAAATGACTTGTCTGGCAGCACACATGCCTTCTTTCACTGAAAACACTTTTTACCTCCTCGTTTTTTTATTTAGCTGACTCTTGATATGCCTTGTGACTGAACACAGTCAGTCCTCTGCAAAAAGCCTTTTTTCGGGCTTGGTTAGAGGCCTAACCTCTGCAGTTTGCTAGCTCTTTGTCTTGACCTACCTCACACTGTCTAGTGTTTCTTACTTGTATCTCTCCTACTAGAGTGTGAACACCTCAACATAACGTTACAGGTTTGGGCCTCAATATGTGATTACTAGAGAAAGAAACTTTAAAAGGGCTTTGAGTTTTATTGAAGTGGTAGGCAAAGTATATATATTATTTAATTCCTGCAAAAGAGGCGGGTTTGGGGAAGGATTCTTTTTTTATTTATTTTTTGAACATTTTATTGTGGTTGGGTGAAAGTTTACAGAGCAAATTAATTTCCCATTCAATGATTTATACACATTTTGTTTCATGACATTAGTTTAAATCCCCTGAATGTGACAGCACTCTACACCCTTCCTCCCTGGGTTCCTCATTTCCATTCACCCATGTTTCCTGCTTTCTGAACTTTGTTTTTGGGCATATGCTGCCTTTTTGGTCTCACGTGGTTAATTGTTGTGAGAAGCATGTTCCTCACCGGTGCTTTGTTCATTTTATAGACCTGTCTATTGTTTGGCTGAAAGATGATCTCCAGGAATGGGTTCTGTTCCAGGTTTGAAGGGTGTCTAAGGGACACAGCCTCAGGGGTTCCACCAGTCTCTATCAGATCAGAAAGTCTGGTCTTTGTGTGAATTGGATTTTTTTCTACAATTTTCTCTGACTCTATCCCGGACCTTCTATTGTGATCCCAAATCAGAGCAGTACATAGTGGTACCCCAGTACCATCTAGAGTGGAGGCTGTGGTTCGTGTGGTCCAGTAGTCTTTTGGACTAATTGTTTCCTTGAGTCTTTGATTTTCTTCTTTCTTCTTTGCTCTGGACAGGAAGAGACCAATAGTTGTATCCTAGATAGCCGTTCGCAAGCTTTTAAGACCCCAGATGTTACGAAAGGAGGATGTAGAACATTCTCTTTATGGACTGTTATGCCAATTGACCTAGATGTCCCCAAGACTATGGTCCTAAGGTCTTAAGCCCAGGGACCCAACCCCTTAAGGTGTTTGGTTACGGCTAAGAAGTTTCCATAACTTTGTCCCCTGAGTGCTCTACTATATACATGGATATATTTGCAGCACATACAAATATGTATGCATAAATATTCTCTGCCAAATCTATATATGCTCGTGGTTTTACTCTCATATGACATCCCACAACTGTTCAGCTTACATATCTACCTATGTATCCACTCGGAAATTATTGTTTGTTATTACTGTTATTGCAGGATTGTGTATGTAATAGTATTTACCCTTGTTTCCTTTTACTCTTGTGTTCCTCCCAGTGTCTTCCTTTGCCTTGGTCATGTCATGCTGGCACTCCACTTACTGTGTATTGCCTTTCCCTTCACACTAAATTACTACTTTATAGGGATGCTTACCCATCCCTGGTGTCTTAGTTATCTAGTGCCGCTATAACAGAAATACCACAAGTGGATGGCTTTAACAAACAGAAGTTTATTTTCTCACAGTCTAGGAAGCTAGAAATCCAAATTCAGGGTGCTACCTCCAGGGGAAGGCTTTCTCTGTCTGTTGACTCTGGGGAAATGTCCTTGTCATCAATCTTCCCCTGGTCTAGGAGCTTCTCAGCACAGGGATCCAGGGTCCAAAGGACGTGCTATTCTCCTAGCTCTTGTTTCTTGGTGGTATGAGGTCCTCTTGTCTCTTTTATATCTCATGAGAGTTTGGCTTAAAACACTATCTAATCTTGTAGATTGAATCTCATCAACATAACTGCCGCTAATTTCATCTCATTAATATCGTAGAGATAGGATTTACAACACACAGGAAAAGCACATCAGATGACAGAATGGTGGACAATCACACAATACTGGGAATCATGGCCTAGACAACTTGACACATTTTTTGGGGGAACACAATTCAATCCATAACACCTGGTAACCATCAAAGAATGTTTCTTCTTGTGTGTAAACCTTTTTTGATTTCTTATATTAGTGGTCTCATGCAATATTTGTCCTTTTGTGATTGACTTATTTCACTCAGCACGATGTCCTCCAGGTTCATTCATGTTGTGAGATTTTTTTTTTGGATTTACCCTTATTCTTTAGCATTCTGCAGTATTCCATTATGTGTATGTACCATAGTTTGTTTATCCATTCATTTGTTGATGGGCACTTAGGTTGTTTCCATATTTTTCTATTGTGAATAATGCTACAATGAACATGGATGTGTACATACCTATTTGTGTCAAGTCTCTTATTTCTTTACGTTGTTATATACCTACTAGTGGGATTGCTGGATCATAAGGTATTTCTATTTCTAACTTTTTAAGGAAACACCATACTGTTTCCCACAATGGTTGTACCATTTTACAGTCTCACCAGCAGTGTATGAGGGTTCCAATCTCCCCATTCCTTCACCATCATGTGTTGTTTTCTGTTTTTTTAATCATTGACGTTTTTGTCAGGGTGAGATGATACCTCGTTGTTTTGATTTGCATCTCTCTAATGGCTGATGATCGCAAGCATCTCTTCGTGAATGTCTTCTTTGGTAAAATGTTCATGTCTTTTGCCCACTTTTTAATTGAATTGTTTTTTTTGGTGGTGGTGTTGAGATGTTGAAGTTTTCTATAAATTTTAGAAAGTAGTCCCTTGTTAGATATCTCATTGCCAAATTTTTTTTCCCAGTCTGCAAGTTCTCTTTTTACTCTTGTAGAGAAGTCTTTTGATGTGTGTGTGTTTAATATTTAGGAGGCCCCAGTCATTTAGTTTATCTTTTGCTGTTTTTGCATTTCTAGTCATGTTTGATAGTCTATTTATGCCATAAATTAGGGCCCCAAGTTTGCTGCTATTTTTTCTTCCATGATCTTTACAGTTTTAGGTTTTACATTTAGGTCTTTGATCCATCTTGAGTTACTTTTTGTATATGGTGTGAGGTATGGATCCCATTTCATTTGTTTGCAAATGGCACCTAGTTGTGCCAGCACCATTTGTTAAAAAGACTATTTTTTCCCTATTTAATGGATTTTGGCACTTTGTCAGCTGTCCATAATTAGATGGATTTACTTCTGGGTTCTCAGTCCTGTTCCACTGG
Organism: Dugong dugon; assembly: GCA_030035585.1. Taxonomy (NCBI): domain Eukaryota; kingdom Metazoa; phylum Chordata; class Mammalia; order Sirenia; family Dugongidae; genus Dugong; species Dugong dugon. The sequence goes on from CM057466.1 coordinate 61,869,666, forward strand.
TCTATGTGCCTGTTGTAGTACCAGTATCAGGCTGTTTTGACTACTGTGGCTGTATAGTAGGTTTTGAGATTAGGAAGTGTGAGGCTTCATACTTTGTTCTTCAGTAGTGCTTTGCTTATCTGGGGTCTCATTCCTTTCAATATAAAGTTGGTGATTAGTTTTTCCATCTCTTTAAAGAATGTTGATGGAATCTGGATCAGGATTGCATTATATTTGTAGATTGCTTTGGGTAGTATTGACAGTTTGACAATGTTAAGTCTTATCCATGAACGATACGTTCTTCGATGTATGTAGATCTTCTTTGGTCTTGCAGTAGTGTTTTGTAGTTTTCTTTGTATAAGTCTTTTATATCGCTAGTTAAATTTATTCCTAAGTATTTTATCTTTTTAAGTGTGATTGTAAATGTTACTGTTTCCCTGATTTCCTTTTTTGGAGTTCTGTTATTGGTGTAGAGGAATACAACTGATTTTTGTATATTGGTCTTGTACTCTGACATTTGGCTGAGTTCTTCTTGTAGTTCCAGTAGTTTTCTTGTGAAGTCTCTGGGATTTTCTGTGTATATGATCATGTTATCTGCGAATAGGGATAGTTTTACCTCTTCCTTACCAATTTGTATGTCCTTTATTTCACTTTCTTCCCTTATTGTTCTAGCTAAGACTTCCGGTACAATATTGAATAAGAATGGTGATAAAGGGCCTCTTTGTCTGGTTCCCATTCTCAAAGGGAATGCTTTCAGTTTCTCTCTGTTAAGAATAATGTTGACTGTTGGTTTTGTGTATATACCCTTAATTAAGGAATTTCCATTTTGTCTTAGTTATCTAGTGCTGCTATAACAGAAATACCACAAGTGGATGGCTTTAACAAACTGAAGTTTATTCTCTCACAGTTTAGGAGGCTAGAAATCTAAATTCAGGGTGCCAGCTCTAGGGGAAGGCTTTCTCTCTGTGTTGGCTGGGGGACAGTCCTGTCTCCTTTCAACATCTGTGGGCCCAGTATTCCTTGGAAATCTTCATGTGTCTTGGCATCAATCTTCCTCTGGTTCTAGGAGGTTCTTAGTCCAGGGACCCTAGGTCCAAAGGATGCACTCCAGTCCTGGCTCTTCTTTTTTAGCAGTAGTGAGGTCCCTCCTCTCTCTGCTCACCTCTCATTTTATCTCTTGTAAGGTAGAAGATGTGACTTAAGCAAGGGTGTGACTTGACTTAAGTAAGGCAGTGAGTTAAGGTGTGACTTGAGTTAGGCTGTTACTTGAGTTACTACCTTCAGTAAAACTGTGACTTGAGATATACCCCACACTAATCCTGAACATATAGAGATTTAGTATTTACAACACATAAAACAGAGAATGATTACATAATACCACAAAATGGAGGACAGTTACACAATGCTGGAAATCATAGCCTAGCCAAGTTGATACATACTTTGGGGGGACATAATCCATGACAATGACCTTTAAGGCCTTGAGAAGCCAGGCCCCTGCTTCCCTCTCCCACATCATTTCAGGCCACTCTCCTGCTAGCTCACGCTGCACCAGTATTATGGGTGTTCTTTTAATTCCTGGAACACTCCTCTAGTTTCCTATCTAAATTTGATTCTTTTATGCGGGCTATACCTCCAAGGAGATTCCCTTTCATTGGATTGGCTACTTATAGTATATTCAATCATGGGAGTGATTACATTAAAACACTTGAGAATCATGGCCCAGCCAAGTTGACACACAATCTTAACCATCACAGTGGCTGTGGAAATGAGAGAACTGAATGGATGCTAGAGATGTTAGAGATTTATGCCAGAATTGACATGATTTAATGACTGATTGAAACAGAGGTAAAGAAGAGAGAACAATCAAGGTTGAGTCCTAGTTTTGCATGTGGAACAACTGGAGGGAGGTTGATCAGGCTCACTGAAATAGGGGTCAAAGAAGAAGAAGCAGGTTTGAAGTTGAGATGATAAGTTTAGTTTTGAGCTTGTGGAATATTCAGGTGGAGATAATAGACAGCTGTCTACATAGGTCTGAGGCCAGGAGAGAAATCTGAGTCAAAAATACAGACACATACAGAAGTCATAAGCATACAGATAGAAAATAAGCCATGAAAGTGAATATTATCACCCAAGAAATGTATAGACTTCAAAAGAAGCTAAAATGTTTATTACCAGTAAACCAGTCACCATGAGTTGACTCCAACTCATGGTGACCTATGTGTGTCAGAGTAGAACTATGCTGTATAGGGTTTTCATGGCTGATTTTTCAGAAGTAGATCACGAGGCCTTTCTTCTTCCCCGTTAGCTCTGCATGGACTTGAACCTCCAAATTTGTGGTTAGCTGAGTACATTAACCATTTGTAGCATACAGGGACTTAGAAATATTTATTGTCAATGAGTAAGAATGTGTACTCTGTTAAAAAACAAAAGCAAAGGGATTTATTGAAGTTTCAAGACAGGTCGGACTGGGGGCGCATCTGATCACAAAAAATTAAACCAAACAATCAAAAATGGCAGAATCAGAGAGGCATATTTATGAGGTAAAAATACAACATTCTGATTGGAAGTTGCAAGATTAGGTAAGCAGGGGCTTTACAGTGATTAGTTGGAAACACGAATGTGGGCTTTTCACAATGATTGGTTGGAAACACATATGTGGGCTATCTGGATCAGGTAGCTTAAATACATGACTAAGGGAGGTTTTACTGGGTGGTCACAAGGATTATCCTGAGGGCTGCTGAGGGGTTTTCTGATAAGAGTCTTGTGTCTAGACCCTCCCTTAGGAACGTGCTTCAGTTTAACAACTAAGAAAAACATTTACTTTGTCGTGTACTAAATCTAAATGTTTAATGGATGCAGAGAAAATAAGCAAAAGCTAAGACGAAGTTGAGGCTCAGATCTGGGCCAGTCATTCTCATACGAGTCAGGCACAATTAGGGAATACTCACACATTATTAAAAAAAAAAAAAAATTCACTGTTGTCAAGTCAGTTTCAACTCATAGTGACCCATAGGGTTTCAAAGGCTGTAAATCTCTATGGAAGCAGACTGCCACATCTTTCTCCCGCAGAGCAGCTGGTGGTTTCAAACCATCAACCTTTCAGTTAGCAGCCAATCGCTTTAACCACTGCACACATTATCAGCTCGTGTTATTTATGTGGAGGATTGCACTAGGCACAGGGGATACAAAGACAAGTAAGACAAAAATTCCTGCCCCTGAGGAGCCAGTCTAGAGTGAGAAAGTGGGATAGGAACAGGGTTTCAGAATAGATCGTTCCAGTTCAAAACCCTGCTGAGAATTTCTAACAAGTTCCCAGGCTATGCTAATGCTGCTGGCTAGGGACTATCTTAGTTATCTAGTGCTGCTATAACAGAAATACCACCAGTGGATGACTTTAACAAGCAGAAATGTATTCTCTCACAGGTTAGGAGGCTAGAAGTCCAAATTCAGGGCACCAACTCTAGAGGAAGGCATTCTTTCTCTGACAGCTGTGGAGGAAGGTCCTGTCTCCTTTCAACATCTGTTGGCCCGGTGGTCCTTGGAGATCTCCATGTATCTTGGCATCAATCTTCCCCTGGACCTAGGAGGTTCTCGGCACAGGGACCCTGGGCCCAAAGGATATGCTCTGCTCCTTGCTGTTCTTTCTTAGTGGTAGGAAGTCCCTCTCTCTCTGCTCATTTCTCTCTCCATCATCTCTTGTAAGATTAAAGGGGATGCAGGGCACAACCCCAGGGAAACTCCCTTTACATCAGATCTGGGCTGTGACCTGAGTAAGGGTGTTGCATCCCATCCTAATCCCCTTTAACATAACCTAATCTTGGCTCTTTAATCACAGGCAAAACCAAAACCCGTTGCCAAGTTGATTCCAACTCATAGTGACCCTATAGGACACAGTAGAACTGCCCCATAGGGTTTCCAAGGAGCAGCTGGTGGATTCAACTGCTGACCTTTTGGTTAGCAGCTGACCTCTTAAACACTGCACCACCAGGGCTCCTAACCACAGGCAGAGATTAGGATTTACAGCACATAAGACAATTAGATTACAAAATGGAGGGCAACCACACAATACTGGGAATCATGGCCTACCCAGATTGACACATATTTTTGGGGGACACAATTCAATCCATGACAGGGATCAATTCTGAGAGCCATTAGTAGAGCAGTGGTTTTCAAAATTTATTATACATGAGGATCACCTGGGGATCTTGTTAAACTGTAGATTCTGAATCAGTACATCAGGGGTGGAAATGCAAATTCTCAGCAGGAGTTTGAACCAGAACAAACCAGTTGGAAGCCTTGGATAGGAAAGAGAGAAGTACTCTTTGTCAAATATCTACTATGCATTAGGTTCTCTATTCTGGTTTTAAGATGAACACAACATAGTCCCAGTCATCAGGAAGTTCACAGTTTAATGGGAGAGGACAATCAAGAAAAATAACTTGTATGTTACAGTATAATAAATACTATGGAAAGATGCTGTGGGAGAAGAAAGAGAGGCACCTAATTTATCCAGGAAGGTCAGGGTAGCTTATTGACTTTTGAAGGCCAAATGCTAACTGAAGACCAGGTAGAAGATGGGTTTCACATGAGATAGGTCTTTGAAATGAGGTGAAACAATGTATTCAAATACATGAAGTTGAAGGAGAGCTTGGGACATTTGGGAAATGTTATCTACAGTGCCAGTTGTGCAAGGGTTCCAATACTGAGGTGCCTGGAATGCCTAGATTGGCTGGCTCAGGTGTAGGCCCAACTCCATTTTATGACTTCTGCTTCTGCATTCCTGAGAATGTAACCTCAACTTCTTCATATGCATATGGCCTTGGGCCTCTTACTGAGTAGACCTAGCAGACTGACTTCTTCTCATTCATAGGCATATGAGCTTGGGCCTCTGGCTGGCTGGAACTAACAGACTTCTTCCCATCCATATGTATATGGCCTTGGGCTTCTGGCTGGGCAGAACAAGCAGACCCTGGCCCCTGTCAACCATCTTGTGACCCCCTTGCAAGCATATACTTCCACAGTTATGTGAGTATACCCAATCCCCTTAACCCATATATACTGTTAACCAATCTCAACCAAAGACTTGCTTCAAGATACCCTGCCATCCACTTTATTGATTTCTCACTACTATTCAGAATATTGTAAACTAAGTTCCTAATTGAACCATATCTTAGTTATCTAGTGCTGCTACAACAGAAATACCACAAGTGGATGGCTTTAACAAATAATCTTCACCTGGGTCTAGGAGCTTCTCAGCACCAGGACCCTGGGTCCAAAGGACACGGTCTACTCCCAGCTCTTCTTTTTTGGTGGTAAAGAGGTCCCCCTCCTTTCTGCTTGCTTCTCTCTTTTATACTTTGAAAGAGATTGACTCAGATACAACCTAATCCTGCAGATTACATCTTGCCTCATTAACATCACTGCCTCTAATCCTGCCTTATTAACATCATAGAGGTTAGGATTTACAACACATAGGATAAGTACATCAGATTACAGAATGGTGGACAGCCACACAATACGGGTAATCATGGCCTAATAAAGTTGATACAAATTTGGGGGGACACAAGTTAAATCCATAACAAACTCTATACCTATGCCTCTGTGACTGCAGCTTGTCAGAGCCCTGGTTTTCACTTTGTGAGATCCAACATGTCTCCAGCTTGAGCTACCTTTTCTCTTAATAAATCTCTTTACTTTCATTTTAAACAGAGTATGTGTTCTCCCTTGACAACATACTTAGCATAGCTGGCAGGATTCAAAGGTGTCTTAAATTTGGCAAATCCTGAGAAGTCAAAGACCAGAGACCAGAGCCTGTGTAAACCCTTTATGCTTCTCCACCTCCACAGTCTCTCAGTAATCACTTAATGTAAGCCTTCTCAAATCAAGTGTCTGCTGTATTCCAAAGAAGGTTCTTTGAGAGATTTATTGTTAACTTTCTGTTTTTACATTCTTTTTTAGTTCATGATTTGAACATTTTTGTGAGTCTGCCATTGATATAAGATTGATATCTCTAGGGACACCTAAGGCTTTTATGTTCCCGTAAAGTTTGCATTTGCAAGTTACTTAGTAAAATGGGGAATTGCACACCAAAAGATCAAGCAGGGCCCCCTTTGCGGACTCCTGTGGCTTATATGGTTAAGCATTATGGCCCTGGTACTGTTTTGTACATTAGTCAGTGGCATGCAATTATGAAGGAAGATCCAGAGACTCAGTGGTTTTTGTGGACCTTGTTTGACGTAGGCAAATTCATTTTTCTACAGAAAATTAGAAAATAAAGGGTCATGATTAAAAAGTGTTCAGTGGGACTCCTATTTTAATTGGTATATAGAGATCTCAAAAAAAAAATCAGGATATTTGTCTTAGTTATCTAGTGCTGCTATAAGGGAAATAACACAAAAGGATGGCTTTAACAAACAGAGATTTATTCTCTCACAGTCAGGAGGCTAGAAATCTGAATTCAGGGTGCTAGCTCCAAGGGAAGGCTTTCTCTCTCTGTCGGCTATCAGGGAAGATCCTTGTCATCAATCTTTCCCTGGTCTAGGAGCTTCTCAGTGCAAGGACCCTGGCTCCAAAGGATGCGCTCTGCTACTGGAACTTCTTTCTTGGTGGTATGAGGTCCCCATGTCTCTCTGCTCACTTCGCTGTTTTATATCTCAAAAGAAATTGACTCAAGATACAATTTAATCCTGTAGACTGAGTCCTGCCTCATTAACATAACTGCCTCTAATCCTGCCTCATTAATGTCATAGAGGTTAGTATTTACAACACATAGAATAATCACATCAGATAACAAATTGGTGGACAACCACAATACTGGGAATCATGGCCTAGCTAAGTTGACACACAGTTTTGGGGGGACGCAATTCAATCTGTAACATTACACTCTTTGGCCCCCCAAAATTCATGTCCTTGCCACATGTAAAATGTATTCACCCCATCATATCATCCCAAAATCTTAAATCAACTCTAAGTCTAAATTCCAAAAAATTCCTCTTATTCTGCGAAATCCAGAATACAGGTTATCTGCTTCCAAAGTACAGTAGTGAAGCAGGCACAGGGTAGATGTTTCCAAATGGGAGAAATTGGGGGGAAAAAGATTAATAATGGGCAGTAAGCAAGCTGAAACTGAAGAAAATTAGAACAAGTCCGTGAGAGCCAATGTATGACCTTGAGCATATTCCACTTGAATTTAAAGACCATCTCATGAACAGCTTTGATGCATTGAACACTAATGACTAGATGAGTTGTAGAATGACATAAAGGACATCATACATGAAGAAAACAAGGAGTCATTAAAAAGACAAGAAAGGAAAAATGATCAAAATGGATGTCATAAAAGACTCTGAAACTTGTTCTTCAATGTAGAGTAGCTGAAGCAAAAGAAAAATGAGGAAGTAAAAGAGCTGTACAAAAGATTTTAAAGTGTGGCTCAAGAAGACAAAGTATTATAATGAAATGTGCAAAGACCTGGAGGTATAAAACCAAAAGGGAAGAACACGCTCAGCATTTCTCAAGCTATAAGAACTAAAGAGAAAATTCAAGCCTTGAATTGCAATATTGAAGGATTCTACGGGAAAACTATTGAATGATGCAGGAAGCATCAAAGAAGATGGAAGGAACACACAGAGTTAGTATACCAAAAAGAATTGGTTGACATTCAACATTTTAGGAGGTAGCATATGATCCAGAACCAATGGTATTGAAGGAAGAAGTCCAAGCTGCACTGAAGGCATTGGTGAAAAATAAGCCTCCAGGAATTGACAGAATACCAATTGAGATGTTTTAGCAAATGGATGCAGCACTGGAATTGCTCACTTGTCTATGCCAAGAAATTTGGAAGACAGCTACCTGGCCAACTGACTGGAAGAGAACCATATCTGTGCCCATTCCGAACAAAGGTGATCCAACAGAATGCAGAAATTATCAAACAAAATTAATATCACACACAAGTAAAATTTTTCTGAAGATCATTCAAAAGGAGTTGCAGCAGTACATCAACAGAAAACTGCCAGAAATTCAAGCAGGATTCAGAAGAAGATGTGGAATGAGGGATATCATTGCTGACGTCAGATGGATTTTGGCTGAAAGCAGAGAATACCAGAAAGATGTTTATTTGTGTTTTATTGACTATGCAAAGGCATTAGACTGTGTGGATCATAACACATTATGGATTACATTGCAAACAATGGAAATTCCAGAACACTTATTTGTGCTCATGAGGAACCTGTGCTTGGACCAAGAGGCAGCCACTTGAACAGAACAAGGGGATACTGTTTGGTTTAAAATCAGGAAAGGTATGCATCAGGGTTGTATCCTTTCACTAAACTTATTCAATCTGTATGCTGAGCAAATAATCTGAGAAGCTGGACTGTATGAAGAACACGGCATCAGGATTGGAGGAAGACTTGTTAACAACCTGCGACATGCAGATGACACAATCTTGCTTGCTGAAATTGAAGAGGACTCGAAACACTTACTGATGAAGATCAAAGACCGCAGCCTTCAGTATGGATTACGCTTTAACATAAAGAAAACAAAATCCTCACAACTGGACCAATAAGCAACATCATGATAAACGGAGAAAAGATTGACGTTGTCAAGGATTTCATTTTGTTTGGATCCACAGTCAACGATCGTGGAATCAGCATTCAAGAAATCAACCGGCATATTGCATTGGGCAAGTCTGCTGCAAAAGACCTCTTTAAAGTGTTAAAAAGCAAAGATGTCACTTTAAGGACTAAGGTATGCCTGATCCAAGCCATAGTGTTTTCAGTCACCTCAAATGCATGCAAAAGCTAGACAATGAATAAGGGAGACCAAAAAAGAATTGATGTCTTTGAATTATGGTGTTGGTGAAGAATATTGAATATACCATGGAAGGCCAGAAGAACGAACAACTATGTCTTGGAAGAAATACAGCCAGAATGCTCTGTAAAAGCAAAGATACTGAAGATTAAATAACACTATTGTCTTAGTTATCTAGTGCTGCTGTAACAGAAATACTACAAGTGGATGGCTTTAACAAACAAAGATTTATTCTCACAGTCTAGGAGGCTAGAAGTCCAAATTCAGGGTGGCATCCCTAGGGGAAGACTTTCTGTCTCTGTCGGCTCTGGGGAAGGTCCTTGTTATCAATCTTTCCCTGGGTCTAGGAGTTTCTCAACCCAGGGACTCCAAGTCCAAAGGATGTGCTCTCCTCTCTGCTCTTCTTTCTTATTGGTATGAGGTCTTGCTCTTCTCTGCTTAATTCTCTCTTTTATATCTCAAAAGAAATTGACTCCAGATACAACATAATCCTGTAGATTGAGTCTTGCTTCATTAACATAAATGCCTCTAATCCTGCCTCATTAAAATCATAGAGGTTAGGATTTACAACACATAGGGTAATTACATCAGATCACTAAATGGTGGACAACCACACAATATTGGGAATCATGGACTAGCCAAGTTGACATACATTTTTAGGGGACACCCTTCCATACATAACATAAACACTCAATAAATACTTGTCTAGGGAATGAATGACTGAATGGCATTGGGAAGGGGAGGCTTCGGAGGATATATAACTCAAGAAAATAAGTGTTATAGTAGATATTGCAAATAGAAAGTTCCGTGATTGCAGAATATTCTAGAAAATATTATTTATGAAGTTTTGGCCTCTTGAGCAGTCACCACTTCGTCTACACTTAATATTAAATGACGAGATTTCATTTAGCTTACTTTGGACATGTTATTAGGAGGGACCAATCCCTGGAGAAGGACATCACGCTTGGTGAAGTAGAGGGTTAGGAAAAAAGAGGGAGACTGACACAGTGGCTGGAACAATGATCTTGAACATACCTGCTATTGTGAGGATGGCCCAGGACGGGGCAACGTTTCGTTCTGTTACACACAAAGTCGCTGTGAGTTGGAACCAACTTGACAGCAAATAACAACAACAATATTAAATGAAAGGAAATGATTACTCACATTGTGAACAATGGCCCATCTTTCTACTTTAAGGAAGTTATTTGTTAATAAGCTTCTGCTTGGCTTAGTCCTTGAGCAGGCTGCTGTATTTGCTCAGCTTTATGACATCCAGTGAAGTTTCTTGGATACGATGTAGAAGAGACGGGGGAGTAATCAGCCATACTTACAGATTTCAATTGTCACTAAGAATATAGATTTTAAGAAGTTTGTGTTAATGTTTGATTATGCAAAAATATGTTTGTTTTAGAAAAATTAGAAAATATAGATAGAGACACAAAAAGAAATTTATCAATTAAAATGGTTCCAGAGATGTCCTCTGTTAACAGTTTGGTGTATAATTTTCTAGATTTTTTTCTGAGCATATAATCTTCCTGCTTATTGGCTTAAAAAGTTTTTTATTTACAAAAAATGGAATCATCCTTTACATACTGTTTTATAACTTCCTTTTTTCACTTAATATATTATGATCATTTTTCAATGTCAATAAATATATCTCTGCAAGTGTAAATGTTATGGCTGATTAGTATTCCTTTGTGTGAATGGATCATAATTTAATTAACTAATGCCTTTGTTTGGAGATTTTGATCGTATTCATTTTTTCTCTAGGAGCATTACTTTTTAAAAAAAGTGTCCCAGACTTCATTAAACCTTTAATGGAGGCATCAAAAAATGGAAATCATTAATGAAGTAAAAATATTTTAGTCATTTAAATCACATTCTTTTAAGAGGAAATGAATGACAGAGAGTGAAACGTGGCATTGTACAAATGAGTTTTGTAGCAGAAAGTATTTAAATGCCCTTCTGTAAAAGCACACAGAGAGTGGGCCAGGCTCAGGAGTATAGAACTTGAAGGCATTTGTTTCTGAATTACTTTAAAACTGAGGTCATAAACATATTAGCCAAATAGTTTAATTTTCTCAGGCAGATTTTTCAGCTGGTCTTATTTCATAGATAAACAAAGCTTTTTCTTCAAGCTCTACAAAGTAAGAAATTTTGATTCATTTTCTTAAGAGACTTTAGGCATTTGGAAACTCAAAAGGACAATAAGAATTATTTACACTGTTCACCCAATAATTATACCCCTAGCCTTTCACTTTGTCCAAATTAAATTATGTTCTTAGTATGTATGAAAAATAGTACAATATTAGAAATAATAAAGTAAGCCTTTTTATTTATGTACAGTTTTGTTTCATTACCTGAATTGAGCAGAATATTTTACATTTAAAGGCTTAGTCTCTCATTTAGAAAGTAAATGAATAAGTATTTTTTCAAGATTTTTAAATTTTACATGTATTTGAAATAATGAACATAATAAAATCAAATCATTATCTACTCCCTCTAATTTTTTTCTTACATAGAGAGAGAAACTGCGTGATTTTGTCCCCCCTCCCCTAGGATCCTGTTTTATTAATAAATTTCTACATCATGCTTGGTGAAATAGAGGGTCAGCGAAAAAGAGGAAGACTCTCAATGAGATGAATTGACACAGTAGCTGAAACAGTGGGCTCAAACATAGCAATGATTGTGAGGATGGTGCAGGGCCTGGCAGTGCTTCGTTCTGTTGTACGTAGCGTCACTATAAATCAGAATTGACTCGATGGCACCTAACAACAACAACATAGGAAGAAAATTTAAACATAATCATTACTAAACTCCAAATTCAGGACAGTGGTGTTTACCTGTGGTAGGTAGGGAAGAGTATGCTCTCTGAAATTAGTAAAGCTGCTATCAATTAGATAAATTTTAAAGCAAACTGAGACGATTATAAGGAAAGTGTGCAAGTTTACTTTAAAAAGAAAGTAGGGCTGCTCAGACAAGCCTTTTTGTAATTTGATAAAGGTTAATTACACATACCTAAAGTATGGATCCCTAGTGACTCAGAGGTTAAGAGCTCGGCTATTCACCAAAAGTTTGGCATTCCAATCCATCAGCCGCTCCTTGGAAACCCTATGGGGCAGTTCTTCCCTGCCCTGTAGGATCACTATGAGTCAGAATCAACTGGACGGCAATGGGTTTGATTTTCTGGGTTTTTTTAAAAAGAAAGTGTAAGGAGCCCTTCTGACGCAGTGGTTAAAGCACAAAAGTATAAGGAGTCCTTCTGACACAGTGGTTAAAGCACTTGGCTGCTAACTGGAAGGTCGGCGGTCAAACTCACCAGCCACTCCTCGGGACAAAGTTGTGGCAGTCTGCTTCTGGAAAGATTTACAACCTTGGAAACCCTATGCGGCAGTTCTACTCTGTCCTTTAGAGTCATGATGAGTCGGAAACAACTCGAAGGTAATGAGTTTGGTTTTTGGTTTTAAAGAAAGCATAGGAGTCCTAGTGCTGTGGTTGTTAAGCATGTGGCTACTACCCGAAAGGTTGGCAGCAGAGGCGGATTAACCAGTAAAGACGGTATGCCTTGGCTTGCATTGAGCGAGGTATGCACAGGGTTACTTGTATTTACTTGCTAATCTGTGGTAAGCAATTTCACCTGGGTTTCACCACCTCTTTGACATGGTGGAGGACAGGTGAACTTGTGAATTGTGGATTGGTAGAAAGGCACAATTGGGCCTGTGCATACCTTCCTTATCGGGTAACCTGGCCCTGGTTGGCAGTTTGAAACCATCAGTGGCTCCATGGGAGAAAGATGTGGCAGTCTGCTTCTGTTAAAGATAAATAGCCTTGGAAACCTTATGGGGCAGTCCTACTGTGTCCTGTAGGATTGCTGTGAGTCAGAATTGACTTGATGGCAGTGGGTGGGTTTGGAAAGAAAGTATGGAGTCTCTAGGTGATGCAAAGGATTAATGGAATGAGCCACTAATCAAAAGATTGGTGGTTGGAGTCCACCTAGCGGTGCTTGGGAAGAAAGGCCTGGCAATCTATTTCTGAAAAATCAGCCATTGAAAACCTTTTTGGGCACCGTTCTACACTGACACGTATGGGGTCGCCACGCGTTGGAATCGACTTCACGACAACTAGATTAATGAAAGTATGTGAGCTGGGGGTGAGGTCTGTAGAATAGAAGTTTAGAAAAGGAGAGTCCTTGAAGCAAACTTTGAACAGTCCTTCCACAAGTATTTACTGAACTCATACTATATGGAGGGAGAAAAACCAAGGCTAAACAATTTTCCCGGGTAGTAAAGAGCCTATCTAAGAAATTCCACTACACCTTTCTGCTTCACTGAAAATGTTGCAAGGCTCTGTTCAGTTAATTCATTTAGCAAATATTTATTAAATACCTTTTATGTGCAGGGCATTTTGTCAGAGGCAGTGTAGGGTATATGATGAATCAGACATTTGTGGAGTAGTGGAAAGAGATGTACTTTTTTTAATATATATAATTTTTATTGTACTTTAGATGAAGGTTTACAGAACAAATAGTTTCTCATTAAACAGTCAGTACACATATTGTTTTATGACATTGGTTGGCAACCCCATGACATGTCAACACTTTTCCTTCTCGACCTTGAGGACCTTTTTTTGTGAAAATATGCATAGCCAAAGTTATACCATTTCAAAAGTTTCTACATGTGTGATTCAGTGACATCAGTTACATTCTTCCAGTTGTGCTGCTATTCTCACTATCCTTTTCCAAATTATTCCATCACCATTATCTTCAATTCACTCCCCCCTAGGCTTCCCATCAAACTTTCTGAGCTGCTGTTGTCAATTGGATCTCACATAGATAATTCTCTTTTTTTGGTACCTTAGATGAAGGTTTTCAGAACAAATAGTTTCTCATTAAACTACACATATTGCCCTATGACAATGGTTAACAACCCCATGACATGTCGACACTGTTCCTTCTCAACCTTGGGCGCCATTTCACCAGCTTTCTTGTCCCTCCTGCCTACCAGTCCTTGTCCCTGCACTGCGGTGCCTCTTTAGTCCTGTTGTGTTTTATGAGGCTGTCCAATCCCCGGGTGAATGGTGAACTTCAGGAGTGACTTCACCATCAAGCTAAAACGGTGGCCGGGGGCCATACTCCAGGGGTTTCTCCAGTCTGTCAGGCCAGTAAATCTGGTCTTTTTTTTGTGAGTTAGAATTTTGTTCTACATCAAAAGAGATGTACTTTGACATCATATAAACTAGTGTGAATCCCAACTTTTTCAATTATTCTTTTAACTGCAGTTTTTAAGTCAGTAAAATGAAGCTGTTTAAAAAACAAAAGTAAGAAAGGAAATGTGTCTCTTAGCACACAAGAGGTGCTCAATAAATTTGGTTTTCCTCTGCCCAGTAGCACTTGGAAGAGTTTGTTAGAAGTGATCAGGTAGGTCTTTATGGAAGGAGGAGGTTGTGATTGATTTGGGTCATGAAGGATGAGTTCTTAATTTGGACTGGTTTTGGAGTGGAAAACAGGAAAGAGTGAAAAGTAAATCCTGTCAATTAGAGTTTACAGGGAAGGAGAAACCTAGGAGCTGTGAATGTCAGGTTGTCTGCCTACTTGCAAAATCTCCTTCAGCATAGTCTGTTCCTAAAAAACACACTATTATGACAGTACCCTAATATTGAGGTATCTTCTCTGACTAGATCACTAAAGGGCAAGATTTTCCAAACTGGATTGTAGTACTGATTCATTCTTGGGAGGCTGGCAGTGGTTAAGAGCTCGGCTGCTAACCAGCTGCTAAGCAAAAGGTCAGCAGTTCCATCCACCAGCCGCTCCTTGGAAACCGTATAAGGCAGTTCTACTTTGTCCTACAGGACTTGATGGCAACTTGGGTTTGGTGTTTTGTTGTTGTTGATTCATTCAACAAACATTCCTGACTTACTCAATGAATACCTAGGATTTCATTTAAGATCTAAGTGGTAGAATCTGAGAATGTAGGTATCAAAAAGCAGACTCCTAGATTTCAAGGAGATAGCCATACTTAGAATTTTATTAAGATTAGAGGGGATAATCTATAGCAGTACCGTAGAAGAAAAGATTTTCCTTTGTGGCAGTTCACCTCTAAAATTATCTGAAAATAGGCACACTTTACAGACTATAAATTGATACATCATTCTTAAACATTTTACAGTCAATTGTAACGCTAACTTAGCGACGTTCTAGCGTTTAAAGCCCGCAGAAAAACACTGATAGCTTATTTAATTACCCTTCTCCAAAATCAGTCCTCAACATTTTTTCCCAAAAAAGTAGAAGCCTTGGGAAAGTCCAGTCCCAATTTTTCAAGGAACACGCAACCCCGCACATCAAAGAGAGAAGCCTGGATGCCGCAGTTTCCCAAATGCAGTTAGCCCCTCCCACGTGTTAGGGTTTTGGCACCTCGCCCCTCCTCCCTCCCGATTCCGGGGAAGAGTCTAAAGCTCTCCGGAGCCGTCCCTAGTGACGTCACGAACGCGATTCCTCTCCGTGGCCAATTAGATGGTCGGATTCCGGGGAAAGCCCGAGGCGGCGGCGGCAATCTGGGCGCGTGCGCGAGGTCTCCGCGTGGCTATATAAACATGGCCGGCGTGGTCGCGCGGCAGTGCTGTGCCGAGTGCTCGTAAGAAGGGTTCCGGGCGCTGTAGTTTTGAAGTTTCTGGCGAGGGAACCGTGGGCTAGAGTTAGGCTCGGAGGTGGGAGCAGAAGTGACGCCCTTCCGGGAGTCGCGCGGCGGGGCTCAGCTGCAGCAGGAGCGGTGGCTGAGGCGCGGGGCTGAATCGGCGCACGTGTGAGCTCCGCTGAGGAAGCGGCGAGCGTCCGAGCAGGTGTCGCTGCCCGCGTGTCCGTGCGAGTTTGGAGCCCCCACCTCTAGGGGAGCAAGGTCCAGGACGCGCGGGTCCTGCTGCCCAGCCAGCGTGCGTCCCTAACTTCTCCGTCGCGGCCCCTGCGCCTTTCCCTAGAGATGCTGTGGAGCCGGAACTGCACTGGAGTCGGCTGCCGCTTGCAAAGCCTCTCCTCGTCTCTGCTCCCGGATTGGAGGACCCGCTGCTGCCGCTGAGGCACCTGGGGGGATGCCCGCGGGCCTCTCAGAGCCGGCCGGTGCCGCTCCCCCGGCTGGTGTGAACGCCTCCGCGACGGTGACCATGGCCCCTACTGGGACTCTGCCGGTTCGGATGGAGAACGCTCAGGTGGCCCTGGGCGCCGCGACCAAGGCTTCTGTCACTGTCTGCACGGGGTCATCGGCGTCCCAGCCCCTGCTGAAGGCGGCCCCCATGGGGACCCTGGTGACCAAAGTGGCTTCTGTCAGTGCTGTTCCTAAACTCAGCAGCGGCCCTAGGCTGCCGGCCCCTCAGATGGTCGCCGCCGCTAAAGCCCCCAACACAACAATCTTGTTGCCTGCTAATTTCCAGCTTCCTCCAGGTATGTGGATCAGTCTTTCTAGTCTTATCCATTGGTCCAGCTAGCGGTGACCCGGGAAACGTCGCAGCCCCGGATTGCTCGTACTTGCTGGTCGCCACAAAAACTCATCCAGAGAACTGTTAAGCCTTTTATAATCTTGACTTTGCAAGGAGCTTGAAGGAAGCAACCTATTGGGCAGCGACTTGGCTTTGCAGTTAAAAGAGCCTTTATAAGTCCTCACTGTGTAATTTCTCTTTTCATAATTTTGGAGTCTTTTCACCTAAGTGACTCGGTACAGTATATCCAGGAGAGCCTTTGAGGTTATTTTTAAGTTTATTGGTTTCATGTGGAGAAAGGAGCAGTTTATATTTCCATATGCTTAGATTACGATGCAAAAAAAAAAAAAAAGTGTATTTAAAAGGTTCTTGTGTGTTAAAACTGAAAGAGGATTTTAAATTTAAGCAAGCCAGAATAAATGTACTGCTTTCCTGTCCCAGAAACAAATAATGCTGCTTTCTGTACAATCTTCAGGGGTGTAACGATTGTAACTCTCACTTGTTCTCAGAGGGAACAAGTGCCAGAGTTGACAGATTAGAGGGAGGCGATTGTTATATTTGACTTGATATTTAAATACGACGGTTAATGAGTCTTTGATTATTTTTTATCCTGGTGTTTTCTCCTTTAGGCTGTTTTACATGATTTACAGAAAAGTTGCTTTCTGATCATTTACATACTGTAATGATAATTGAATGCTCCTACCTTCTTTTCTTCCTTACAAAGTCTCTTGAAATGTTAGTGTCTGTTGGGGAGAGGGGCACATTGCACAGTCTTCTATGACATAAACTTCTCGTGTAGTTATGTTGTCTTCTATTAATTTTGCTTAGCAGTAGTTGAAACTCTGACCTGCAAAGATGGTAAAAAACTGAAAGTATTGATTTAAAAGCGAAGTATCTGGTAGCATGATGATAGGGGCTCTTTTGTAGCTAATGTGTTTGGTCATGAATAATTGTGGAAAGATTATGTTCTTTGAGGTGTCATCTGTTTTGTACAGGGAGGCTGCTTGCATACACAATGTACATTTGTTAAGGCTGTGCACCACTGGATACGTTATTTGCAAGTTCTAAATTGTCATACTGCATACACTCTTAGAAAGTAGTTAGGAGTGTGTTTGGATGAAATTACCTTCAAAATTGTTTAAAAAAAAAGTTTTGTCTACTCATTGAAGTTTGTTTAGATTTAAAAAAGTTATTTTTATTGTGTTTTAGGTGGAAGTTTACAGGGCAGATTAGTTTCTCATTAAACAATACGCATACTGTTCTGTGACATTGGTTGTCAACCTTGCGATGTGTCAGCACTTTCCTCTTCTTGACCTCAGGTTCCCCATTTCCATTCGTCCAGCTTTACTGTCCCCTCCTGCCTTCTCGTCCTTGCCCCTGGGCTAGTGTGCCCATTTAGTCTCGTGTACATGTTTGAACTGCATGTGTTATTGTTTGTTTTATAGGCCTCTCTAATCTTTGGTTGAAGGGTGAACCTCAGCAGCGACTTCAAAAAGGGTGTCCGGGGGTCATACTCTTGGGGTTTCTTCAGTCACTGTCAGGCCCGTAAGTCTGGTCTTTGAGAGTTAGAATTTTGTTCTCCATTTTTCTTCTGCTCTGTCCGGGAAAAAAATTATTTAGAACTGTCAAGACTGAAAACTTGCTGATAAGTGGTAATTGATAATTTATTGAGGGCTTATCATGCTAGAGAGTTTTTGTGCATTATTTATATTTTATTTGTTGATTGTCATAGGTAAGTAACAGATAAGATCTCTAAGAGTAAGTAATTTGTCTAGTGCCAGGCCAGGCAACTTGAAGGTATCAGGGGGTTTGAAGCCAGATCTTTTTAACTCTAGTCCTTTCATAACACCGTGCTTGGTGCATGCGTGTGTGTGTGTGTGTGTGTGTGTGTGTGTGCGCGCGCGTGTGCGTGTGTGTGTGTGTGTGTGTGTGTGTGTGTATAATGTGCCTAACTGAGTATCATTGCTGAAAGGTGATTTAGAGAATTTTAGACCTAATCTTACATTTTATGTACGAGGAAACCAAAACTCAAACTTGTCTGAGTTAAATAGCAGCAAGCTAGGACCATAACCTAAATAATAATACTCTAAAACGTTGTTATTCATGATGGAGAAACTTCCATAAAAGAGAGCAGATAAATCACCTTTGGGAATTGTCAGTTACTGAGGAGGTGGGGGAGTGCTTTGAAGAGCTGCTTTTGGGAATTTCTGCTGATGGTTGGCAGAAGAGCATAGTAACACATTGGTGCGGTCATTGGGTGCAAGACAGGATAGCCCTATGGACCTTAACGGCAGTAGTCAGAGGGATGAAATGGAAACACTGATTAAAGTAACTTTTTTTTTTTTTTTAAGGTTATGAATCTGATGTCCCCTTTCTGTTATGTACTGAAGATTAGCAATTGATTGCTCAAAGATGCTTAATGTGTCTAAGTCAGCTCTTGATTTTCCAAAATGATGAATCCTTTAAATATCAGATTTCTCTTTCAGGATTTCCTCTATGAACAGAACGTAAAAAAAAAATATATATATATGCAAGGAAATACATATGAGCTATATGTTTTTCTAGGGAGCAAAGGCTGGAGATAAAAAGTTTGTGGCATGAGGAGCATTATGAGGAAGTGAAAGGAATTATATATAGGTAGTCTCTGGGTTTCGTTCCTAACTGTGTCTTTAAGTCAGATTTGTAGATAAGTCAGAACAGGTGCATACAGTTTTCATTTAGCCTTACATGTATTTTAGTGCAAGAAAAGGCTTGGAGTCTTTTCAATGATTTAAAAGCTGCACGTGCAGCAAGTTAAGGTGATTGTGATGAAGGATTTATTGCAAGTAGGGATTGGTTCGGTAATTTCAAAGTGGGCAGATTTACATAACATTAAAGGGCAAGTAGTTGTCCTTGTAGAAACCCTGTTGGCATAGTGGTTAAGTGCTGTGGTTGCTAACTAGAGGGTCGGCAGTTCGAATCCACCAGGCGCTCCTTGGAAACCCTATAGGGTAGTTCTCCTCTGTCCTGTAGGGTCGCTGTGAGTCAGGTTTTTAGTTATCCTTGTAAGTCATAACCTGGGGAATGCTTGTATCTGTGGAATATTTGTGGTAATCTCTTCAGTCTTCTCTTTTGTGTTCTGTTTGTGGTATTCTGCATCTCTTCTATCACTTGTTTTAGAGTGATGAGCAAGGACTTCGGTTACTTTTTTTATGGCATAAATGGTGATAAATTCTCCTTGACAGTCATACTGTACAAAAGTTTGTGAAAGTTAACTTGTGAAACAATTGAGTTCCTTTTTCATCAGCTCCTTCATGCTGAGACAGGTATTAAAAATAATCAAAACTCACCGGAATTTTAACCTAAGGTTTTTTCTGAGCAGTTATTCTATATGGAAATAGGGAGGCCATTTTGATTTCAGAAGAAGCAAATGGCTCGAAGAAGCTAGGTACAGTGGGGCTTATAAACAGAAGAAACAAACAAAAAAAAAAACCCAAACCCACTGCCATGGAGTTGATTCTGAATCATAGCTATCCTATAGAGTAGAACTGTACCATAGGGTTTCGAAGGAGTGGCTGATGGATTTCAGAACTGCTGACTTTTAGGTTAGGAGCCAAGCTCTTAGACCACTACACCACCAGGGCTCCTATGAAGAGAAGAGGAGGGAGAAATACAGAAGATTAACCATTGGCTAATCTTAACATGATTGATTGAACCCTGTCTTCTTCCTTTGCTAAGATCAACTGATACCAGTTTCCTTCTGGCCTGGTTGCTAATAATTTGGCCCTCCACCCACCTACAGCCATGAGGTTTTTTTGAGATTTAAATTGGGAGATAATGGTTGACAACTGTCCTTTTCTAGCAGGATAAGACAAATTTACATTGCTATACAGCAGTTTCTGGCAGGCTTTTTGCAATTGGGTCAGATATTTTATGGTTGATATTTGGTTTTGTGGATAAGAAAAACCTTAAAATTAAAGAAAGATGTCTGTTATTAATTTTCCTATTCAACACAGGGCATAGAATTTGCATCTTCTTTCTCAAATTCCTGAAATAGTCCCTGGATGGATTGTTTGTTTCCATTCTGTCAAAGGGATACAACTTAGATGATCAACTTCCACAGTTGTTAAAGTGCCACTGGGCTTTGTGAAATGGGAAGAGATTCTTTTCTCCACTGCTTCCTGTATGCCATCCACTGTCTGTATTCCAAAGGCGGTGGAGCCACTTGGTAATATCAGTGGTATTGTTCTTGTGGGATAGACATCCTTCAGGAGGAAGTGCTGGCATTCTGCTTTCCTCAAGGCTATGTTAGGTACTCCTATGTGCTCCCATTTTCTTGGGATAGATATCTAGAATTGGAATTTCTGGATCAAAGAAGTATAAATGTTTTAAGTCTATTGATATATTTTGTTATTTACTCAGACATTTCAGTGCTAACTGTGTGCTGGTTCTATGCTGAGTACCATGGATTTAATTGTAAATAAGATAGATGCAATTCCTCTCCTTGGAAGCAGAGAGATTTCCAGGTTTTCCATAGATTTCTCTGAACTTAATTTTTTCAACAACTTTATTATTTTGTAAAATAATTCATGCATATATGAAAATAACAACAATAAAAATATGGAGAATAAAAAGAAGATAGTAAAAATCACCTGAAGTCTTATGAGCCTACTTTTAAAAGATGAAATTTAGTAGAGATTAATAGAAGCTCTGTTTTGGCAAATCAGCTGTGTCAATGGAGCATGGAGGATCCCTCCCATAACTAACAGGAGAACTAGGATGAAAACTTACTGGTTGATTTAACTTACTCATTTACTCCATTCAGGAAATGAGGGAAAAAGGAAGATTTACCTGAATTCAGGCTCGGTATGAGAAACTTTTTATGACATGTGAAAAATTGGAGGAATTGGGTGCATGAGGCCTGAGGAAGAAAACACTTAGGATATGTTAGCTGCCTGCTGTGGATTGAATTGTGTCCCCCCAAAACATGTACTGTAGTCCTGGCCCCTATACCTGTGGATGCGGATCCTGTTTGAAAATAGAGGTTTTGTTATGTTAATGAGGTCATACCAGAGTAGGGTGGCTCCTAAATTTACTTCTTAGTTATAAAAAGAGCAGAATAGACACAGACACACAGACAAGGAGAAGATAGATGCAAAGGAACACCAGGGATCGCTGGCAGACACCAGAAACTAGGAGAGAGAGTCCCATAGAAGGAATCCACACGACTGAGACGCTGATTTGGACTTTTAGCTTCCAGAACTGTGAGAAGATAAATTTCTGTTCTCTAAAGCCACCACTTGTGGTGTATCTGTTACAGCAGCACTAGTGAATCAAGACATTGCCTTCGAATGTTTAAAAGACTGTCCTGTAGAAATGAAAATAGGATTATTTGTGTGGTTGCATCTGTGGATATTAATGGGAGGCACATTTTGGTTCCATATTGCTGGCCTGCTTGTGAAGAAATAATATGCATACATTTCTGCCTCTCTAATCCTGAACTTCTTTGAGCAGAGACTAGAAGGTTACCAGTTAGGCATTTATGTATAGGTATTAAATTGCAATAGATGACTTCTAAGGCGCTGTCTGACTTTTATGTTTGTATGGATCTGCTGTCCTGCCAGAGTCAATATCTACCAATGTTGAGAGTATGAAGAAATTAGACAGCTTCTATCCATATTAGCTTGCTTCCAAGACAAAGTAGGAAAGGCATCTTGGAAGATAAGAATTAATTGGGCAGAAAAGTAGAGTATGTTAAACAGTTCTGTCAATGTTTGCATCATCTATTTTGGTTCTCTGTTGTTAGGTGCATATATGTTTATAATTGTTATCTTCTTGATGAATTGACCCTTTTTATACTATATTCTTTCCGTTCTTTAGATTATATGATCTCTGTTGATCTATCTTCAAATTCATTGATCTTTCTTTTGCCAGTTGAACGCCTGTTGAGCCCCTCTGATGAATTTATTTAGGTTGTTGTACTTTTTAAAAATCACAAAATCTTTTTTTTAAATAATGTCTGTCTATAGTGATACTCTCTATTTGGGCATCGATTAGAAGGACTCCCCACCCCCCTTTTTTTTTCTTTTTAAAGCGTGGTTTTCTTTAGTTGTTATTATTTTTTAAAGTGTATTTATAATGGTTACTTTGAATTTTTTGTTAAAACTGACGTTTCGTGTTTTACCTAGCTGTTGGACCCTACTCATTGCCATTGTATTGCTCTGTTGTTTTAGAAAATGCCCTGGTGCCTAAGTGCTGAACAGTCTGATCCAATTTATTTGAGCTAGTTATAGGAGTAGTTTTTAAGGTTAATGTTTGACATTTGTTCTGAGCTCAGGGGGCCTTTTTTTTCATTGTCTGGTTCTCTCGGTAAACTTGCAGGCTTATAGCTTGTGTCACTCCTGAAGCTACCAGTTTCTTCTTAATTGCTCCATTGTTCCTGAGAGTGCCTTAGCATTGAGTTGCCACATACTCTTTTTCAGGTAAAGTCAATTCGTTTGGGAAGAATTTTGGAGTAGGAGATGGGGAGAGTGGTGTGCTTCCGTCTTAATGACACACTTGCTTAAGCAGGGTGTTACCTCTCCTGACCTTGAACCTGTTCCCTATGAATGATCTGGGGGGAGGAGGATCTGGGCATGAGTGTTCCTAGCATGCCATGTCTGAAGTAGGGTCTTCCCCTTATGAGTGAGGATGGGTTGAAAAAAGGAGCCTCTACCCTCTTGGACGCACTCACCTGGAATTTATCCCACCACAACATGTAGCTGGGGGTTGGGAATGAGAAATGTTGGTGGTCTACCCTCCCAGAAGATATTATAGCCCTCGACTGGGAGCTTATGAGAGAGGGAGCCCTATGTTCTTGGCTATGCTGCCTGAAATAGAGTTTCTGTCATGCTGAGGTGTAGAGGGAAAGAATGGGTTGTGGTTCACATGCCACAGGTTCTCACGGTTCTTGATGAGTTTTAGTAGATTTTCTTGAATAAATGTTTGTTCTTCTGTATACAGTCCCTGGGTATCTGCGGGAGATTAGTTCCAGGACTCCTAAATAAAGAAAAAAACAAAAAACAAACCAAACCTGTTGCTGTTGAGTCGATTCCGACTCATAGCGACCCTATAGGACAGAGTAGAACTGCCCCATAGGGTTTCCAAGGAGTGGCTGGTGGATTCAAACTACTAACCTTTTGGTTAACAGCCAAGCTCTTAACCCCCACAAATACCAAAATCTGAGGATGCCCAAGTCCCTTGTATAAAGTGGTATAGTATTTGCATATAAGCTATGCACATTCTCCTGTATACTTTAAATCATCTTTAGGTTACTTATAATACCCAATACAATGTAAATGCTATGTAAATAGTTGTTATACTGTATTGTTTAGGAAATACTGACAAGACTCAGTGAACAATGGTCAAAGGATGAGTGCTGGAGAGAGACTGAGGATCTTTGAAATGGCGGGAGGCTACAGCAGGGTATGCCTACACATCATTTCATTTGTGTGGATTCAGTGTAGTACTTGGTGCACTGCAAATTCAAGTTTTGCTTTTTGGAACTTACTTTTTCTTCGCCCCAAATATTTTTGATCCATGGTTGACTGAATCTGCAGATACGGAACCCGCTGATATGGAGTGCCGACTGTACTTTAGTACAATTTGAGGAGCCCTGGTGACGCCGTGGTTAAGCCCTTGGCTGCTAACCAAAAGGTCAGCAGTTCAAACCCACCAGCCACGCCATGGGAGAAAGATGTGACAGTCTGCTTCCATAAAGATTACAGCCATGGAAATCCTGTGGGGCAGTTCTACTCTGTCCTCTAGGGTCGCTATGAGTTGGAATCAGTAGCCCTGGGTTTGCTTTGGTTTTTGGTTAGTACAATTTCAAGAGACTTTAAATGATTGTGTGTGTGTTTTTTTTTTTTTTTTTAATTTTCATCAGTGAAGCTTATTTCATTGGGGAATGGGTCTGTGGAGTTCCCCATGCTGCCATTCTAGAAGGGGAACTTCTGCTATGAATATTCTTGTACGTGCCTTCTATGGACACGGGCAAGAGTTTCTTAAAGCTAGAAATAATGGGTTGGAGGGTATGTAAATAGAAACCAATTTGGCACAATCATGTAAAGTTGAACAAAGTGCTTGTAGCAAATCACACTACACTACCATTATTTTAGCAATTCTGTTGATGCTCATCTAACACTTGGCACTGTCATTGAACTTGTTAAGTTTTGCCTAAGTAGGTATAAAATGGTATCGCACTGTGGTCTTAATTTACCCTTCCCTATCATTGGCATCTGTGTTTCTTTTGTGCATTGTGAATTGAATACTCAGCCTTTGAACATATGTGAACTAAAATCTTCTCCCATTTTGCGTGTTATCTTTTTACTTGACAGTATCGTTTGCTAAACATAATTTCTTAATATTTATGTAGTTGAATGTATCAAATTTTTCTTATTTAAAAAATTTCTCCTTATCCAAGGTCAGAAGGAGAATTTTTTACATCGCCTAAGAGTTTTAAAATTGTACTTTCTGCCTTTGTATCCTTAATACACCTTGGTTTTTATATACGGTGTGAAACAGGCATCCAATTTCATCTTTCCCATATAGATGACTAGTTAATCTAGACCTGTTTATTGTTTATCCTTTCCTCACTGATCTACAGTGCCTTTTAGGAAAATTTGGTGTGACATATCTCCGTGAGTCTATTTTGGGGTTCTCTATTCCATGGGTAGTGTTGTTTTGTTATTGTATCATCTTAATTACTGTAACTTTTTATAGTTTTGATGTTATGAAGGAAGAGTATTTCACCTTCTTTAGGAATATCTCAGCTATGTGCTTAAAGTTTTCATATTTTAAATAGTTTTGAGTGAAAATATTTTTCCGTATTATATATGATAATGAGCATGCACAGAATTCAGTATGTACTAATCACTTACTCAGAGCAATTTCCAGTGTTGAAAGAAATTAGAGTAGAAAATATGTAATGGCTGTGTGTCATTTATTAGCTCAGAGGTCACTTTATTTTCTTTTAACTATAGGAACAGTTGTGATCAAAAGTAACAGCGGTCAGTTGATGCTGGTGTCTCCTCAGCAAGCTTTACCAAGAGGTGACACAACTGGTAACGTAATCTCCAGACCAGCAGTACCAGCGAATGCTCAAATAGTCCAAACCTGTATGATGCCGGTAATGGACCTTCCCTTTTTTTCATTTTCCTTAGTTTTTTCAGCTATTATCTTCATACTACTGTGTACCTGTTTGCTAATGAAAATTATTCAGAACTTTTGAATTAAGTGGCTTTCTTTGAATATGTTAATTTAATCAAGATTTCATTTTTGTCATTTGATAATTGTTGAAATAATAAAAATTTAATGTTCATACTCAAAGATTTTATAGTCCTTAAAGGAAGATTCAGAGAACTATTTGCATCTCTAAATGGAAGGAAAAAAGGCATTCTGCTTCAGTTTTAATTTGTGGTAAAAATATTTAGTCTATAGTTTATAGTATTCCTTTTTAATTATATCCTGAAGAGATTTTCTTTAAGAAATAAATCTGCATTAAGTTGGCATTGTTAGGAAAGAGCTTACTTTATATAAGTGGTAATCTTTCTAGGTAACTATAGTTTATCTTGGAAACCATGGTGGCATAGTGGTTGAGAGCTACGGCTGCTAACCAAAAGACTGGCAGTTCAAATCCACCAGACACTCCTTGGAAACCATATGGGGGCAGTTCTACTCTGTTGTATAGGGTTGCTATGAGTCGGACTTGAATCGATGGCAGTGGATATATTTTTTTTTTTATAGTTCATCTCAAGTGCCAGAGTTAAAAATTTTTTTTTTAGTGTACATCTTTCTTTGCTTATTTAAATAAAATACTGAATGTAATTTAACATTTCCTTGATGACTCAGGCTTATCTTACTGAAAGACTGTCGTGTATTCAGTGGTAATACCATTCTCTGCCAATTTTTTCTTTTTTTCATTTTTTTGTTGTCCTAACTTGATTCCAGGTTCTCAACTAGTCATTTCCTGTGTTAGTGTATTTGTCTTTAATAGCTGCTTCTCTCTTGTTTGCTTTTTCTAACTGCTGTGGATTGAGAAGATTGGTTAGCAGATTTTTGTTTAGAATTAGACATATGAGCCAACGAGTAAAGTTCAAGATTTTAATTCTGAATCTTTTGAAATTTATTTAGTTTGAGCTTTCAGGTAAATGGGTATTTACTGAATCATTTTTCCCTTGTTAAAAATATTAAATGACTGTCAACTGGCCAGTTGACCAGTTTAGGTTTATAGTATAGGATGTGCATAGAACCCATAAGGTTGTAGAAGCAGTTACAACAAAGAATCTTGCTATAGTAAAGTATTTTAATGTTAACCATAACATTGATTTTAAATCACTAATGTTGATGACTATGTGTTATTTATTTTTCCTCAAGAATTCTAGCTCACAGTTAATCAAGAAAGTGGCAGTGGTACCTGTTAAAAAACTGGCACAAACTGGAACTACAGTGGTAACCACTGTTCCGAAGCCTTCCTCAGTACAAGTAAGTTGTGACTTAATTGTGGTCATGTGTGCACTGGTCATTCACTTATCTCTTTTTATTTTTATTTTTTATTTGGCAATTTCCTGCCAGGTAACTAAGTTACTGAGTATGATACATTGAAGAGAGCAGTTCAGTGATGTATGGTGACAAAAACCAGGAACTGTTGGAGATGTGGGGAACACAAGACAAATGTGGTGTATAGAATATCTTGGAGCATCAGTTTTACTTGATTGTGTTAATACAGATATATTTAATAACCATGTGTTGCAATCATCAAACAGGCTGAGACAGAATTTGGTATATGGAGTATTTATTAGAGATTGATACCTTGTGAAAGAAAGGGGAGTAAGTAAGAGTTTGAACTGGGTGCGGGCCCAGTAAAGCCTCAGCCAACCTGGTGAGAAGCTTTGGAACATATGTGGCCTGTCAGAGCTGTCCTGTTGTGGGCCTTAATTCTCCCTCATGATCAGTCATTGGATGTGGACTCTTCCAGGAAAATTGTGCTCTTGGGCAAGGTGATTCTTTGCAGAAAAAGCAAACCCTGAAATTTGTGACAACTGTAAGCTGTCTGCTGAGCGCACTCTTAGCAGCTAGCACAACACAAACTTCCCTTTATGATGGTTCATCACAGCCTACCTTTTGCATCTCCTTTCTGCTGGAGACCTACTCTTTTGGGGTTCCAGTGGGTCTCTAATGGCTGAGCATTTCTTCATGTGTCTGTAGGATGTCTTTTGACTCTTTTGATGAGTATAAGTGTTTGATTTTTAGGAGCTCCCATTTATCTAGTCTCTCTTCTGGTGCTTGTGCGTTGTTACTTATGGTTCGTATTGTGTTTATGCCATGTATTAGGGATCCTAGGGTTGTCCCTATTTTTTCTTCCGTGATCTTTATCGTTTTCGATTTTATATTTAAGTCTTTGATCCATTTTGAGTTAGTTTTTGTACATGGTGTGAGGTATGGGTCTCCAGTGGGTCTCTGAAACAGAGGAGTTTTGAGAGTTCTTTACATGTTCTGGAATTAAACCCTTTTCAGATATATGGGTCTCCAGAATTTTCTCCCATTCTGCAGGTTGTCTCCTCACTTTGTTGATAAAGTCCTTTGATGCATGAGTCCAATTTACCTATTTTGTCTTTTGTTGCTTGTGCTTTTGGTGTCATAGCTAAGAAACCATTGTCAAAAACAAGGTCTTGAAGTTTTACCCCTGTGTTTTCTTCTAAGAGTTTAGTAGTTTCAGTTTTTATATTTCGGTCATGGATCCATTTTGAGTTAATTTTCATATATAGTGTAAAGTATGGGTCCAACTTCATTCTTTTGCATTGTGGAGATTCAGTTGTCCCAGCACCATTTGCTGAAGAGACTGTTCTTTCCCCATTGAACAGGGTTGGCACCTTTGTAGAAAATTGGTTTGCCATAGATGTATGTGTTTTTTTCTGGACTCTCAATTCTATGCTGTTGGTCTATATGTCTGTCCATACACCAATAACACACAGTTTTGAATACTGTAGTTTTGTAGTATGTTTTGAAATTGGGAAGTGTGAGTCCTACTTTGTTCTTCTCTTTCAAGACTGTTTTGGCTGTTCGGGGCCTCTTGTAAATCCATATGAATTTGAGGATTGGCTTTTCCATTTCTGCAATACATGCTGTTGGAATTTTGATGGGGATTGCATTGAATCATTTTGGGTGGTATTGATATCTTCACAATATTCAGCCTTCTATGAACACAGGACGTCTTTTCATTTTTTAAATTGTACTTCAGGTAAATGTTTACAGAACAAACTAACTTCTCATTAAACAGTACGTATATTATTTTTTTCTCTTTTTT
Source organism: Dugong dugon (assembly GCA_030035585.1). NCBI lineage: Eukaryota > Metazoa > Chordata > Mammalia > Sirenia > Dugongidae > Dugong > Dugong dugon. The sequence continues at coordinate 61,898,236 of CM057466.1, forward strand.
GTATTTTAGATGAAAGTTTACAGAACAAACTAGATTCTTACTAAACTGTTAGTACACATATTGTTCTATGACATTGGTTAACAGCCCCACGACATGTCAGCACTCTGCCCTCTCAACCTTTGGTTCCCTATTACCAGCTTTCCTGTCCCCTTCTGCCTTCTAGTCCCCACCCCTGGGCTAGTGCACCCCTCCAGTCTCCATGGGCCTGTCCAGCCAGTCTTTGGCCAAAGGGTAAACCTCCGCAGTGACTTCATTACTGGCTAAAAGGGTGTCAGGGAGCCATTCTGTTGTGGTTTCTCTAGTTTCTGTCAGGCAAGTAAGTCTAGTGTTTGTTTGGTTTTTTTTGTTTTTTTTTTTTTGTGAGTTAGAATTTTGTTCTACATTTTTCTTTAGCTCTGTCCAGGACGCTCTATTGTGATTCCCTGTCAGAGCAGCCAGTGGTGGTAGCTGGGCACCATCTGGTTGTACTGGACTCAGTCTGGTGGAGGCCGTGGTAGTTGTGGTCCATTAGTCCTTTGGACTAATCTGTCCTCTGTATCTTTAGTTTTACGGCACTTTTTTTTTTAAATTTTTTTTATTGTGCTTTAAGTGAAAGTTTACAATTCAAGTTCGTTTTTCATACAAAAATTTATATAAACATTGTTATGTGACCGTAGTTGCTCTCCCTGTACTGGCACAGCACATTCCTCTTTTCCCTCCTGTCCATTGAACCAGCTCCTGACCCTCTCTGCCATCTCATCTCGCCTCTGGACAGGAGCTGTCTGTTTAGTTTCATGTATCTACTTGAGCTAAGAAGCAGTCTCTTCATGGTACCATTTTATGTCCTATAGTTCAGTGTAATCTTTGTTTGAAGAGTTGGCATCTGGAATGGTTTTAGTTTTGGGCTAGCAGACTCCAGGGACCGTGTCTTCCGGGGTCCCTTCAGTCTCAGTCAAACTATTAAGTCTGGTCTTCTGACTAGAATTTGAATGCTGCACCCCACCTTTCTCCTGCTCCATCAGGGACTCTCTGCTGTGTTCCCTGTCAGGGCGGTCATTGGTGGTAGCTGGGCACCATCTAGTTCTTCTCAAATTCACATATCTTGACTATTATAGAAGGAAAATCCCTTGAAGGTGACGGCAGCCTGACCTTTCTTCTTGTATGCCTGTAGGACATGTACATTTAAAGTAAAATGATGAGGCAAGACTGAGTTTTCTACACGAATTGTAAATATATCCTCCCTCCTCCTCTTCCCCAGACTTTTTTCATGTCCTGTAACTTTTTATATTTGTCTTTTTAAAATTAGATTATTGCTTTATGTACTGTGGTTTTCTGAATTACTGCCTGACTTTTTTTGTATTAAACTTTTTTTTCCTGCAGGTGATGCTAGAATCACACCTCACTTCAATAGAAAGTGGAAGAAACAACCAAAATTCTTTTCTGTGTGAAAAAAGGATACCACATTTTGTAATATTCTTTATGCTTACTCTAATAGTCTGTATAAAAGCACCTTATCAGATAATAAGATAATGAGTAGCTCTCTCTATGCTTTTATATTTTAAGAAGAAGCATAAAATTGCAAATCAGGAAATTGTCTATTTTCATATGAAGACTAGCCATTTTGAATCCATTTTGGAGATGTATCAATATATTTTGAGGACTGATGTGTTTGGGATGTTTTTTCCACATACAATGTTAGGATTGTATGTGCCGTTAGTCTCCTTGTTTTTTACAGAAAGGAATCAGAGGGTTAGCAGGATTAAGTAACTTGCCTGAGATCATTCATTTAGTACAGTGAATGAAACCCACATCTGCTCAACTCCAAAGCTTTTATAACTGTTATGTTGCCTTGCTGTAGTAGAGCCTAACATAGAAGCAAAGATATCAAGATTCATTTGTAGTTCGATGAGTGTAAAATGAAATACCCACTAAGGTATCATAGTAATGCGTATCTAAATATATACTACTTTTAATTTCAGTCAGTGCCTGTGCCAACCAATGTTGTCACAGTTACTCCTGTAAAGCTGTTGAATACTGTAACTACCCCAGAGCCTTCAAGTTTCGGAGTATCACCAGCCCCCTCCGGTGAGCCCAATCTCAAAACAGAGAACTCAGCGGTTGCTCAGACTCATCTTTCTCCGGTAAGCTCTCACATATACCTTCCCAAAAAAAAAAAAAAAAAAAACAAACCTGTTGCCACTGAGTTGAACCTAACTCATAGTGACCCTATAGGACAGAGTAGAACTGCCTCATAGGGTTTCCAGGGAGCAGCTGATGGATTCAAACTGCTGACCTTTTGGTTAGCAGCTGAGCTGTTAACTACTGTGTCACCAGGGCTCTCACATGTACCTTACATGACTACAATTCTTTGCATATTTTCCTGGTAACATTTGTGATCGTTTTTGTTTGTATCTCCATGTTTAGATGATGCTAGAAAATGTGAACAAATGTAAGAACTTCCTAGCAATGTTAATAAAACTAGCATGTGGTGGATCGCAGTCTGCAGAGATGGGGCAGAATGTGAAGGAATTGGTGGAACAACTTTTGGTAAGTTAATTACTGTAAAATCTTGCAAGCTCTGTAAGGACCCATAAAATATGTTTTAAATGGGAAATGTATATTTTTTTCATGAGTTTTATTTTTTAACTCATTTTTGTGTTTTTGCTTCTTGACAGCTTTGTAATGAATATAAATCTCAGACAAGTAAATCTGTTACATATTTCTGTATACCAGTCCTGATTCCCTTAGCCTAAAAAAGGCGTTAGAGAGAAGGTTGACTATTTGGTCAAGTCGGAAATTGTTATTAGAATTGCAGAATACCAGAAAGCCAAGCTATCAAGAATTACAAATTTCAGTTCCATATGTCCAAACAACTTTTAGTAACCTTTGAAAATTAGTTAATCTTCTTAGATCTTAGTTTCCTTATCTATGAGTAAACTTGATGATCTCTGAGGACTCTACATGTGCCAAGATACTGTGTGTCTCATAGCTGTCCAGTTATACATCTTTGCTTTCTTATATCCTTTTTCAGTTAAAATACTTAGATACGCTAAGGAGGATCAAGATGGAAGTTAGCAAATATTTTTACCATATGCTTAATAGATATGCTGAGGATGTAACAAACAAATGTAATTTTAGATTTCTTGTAGTACTGAAATCTACAGGTTTCTCTGACCATGTAATTCGTATTTTGTATATTCTTCATATAAAAATAGTTACTCTTTCCCAGAGGAAAATAAGTGTGTATCTCAAACATTGTACAGGAAAACAAGCGTAGTTTATAAATACTAAAATACCTTCTTTACTACTATTTTTTAATGTTACCTGTAAAATATTAGAGCACATTTTAAATGGTTAGTTTTTTTATTTGGGGAGATGTTTTTATTTTAGAAATTTTAAATTACAAGTCATAAACAAGTTTTCAATTTAACTTTTGAGTACTTTTTAAAAAGTAAACACTCAGTTTTGGTCTTTCCATTTTCAAGGTATGCTAGCTTTGAAAGATGACCTGTGACTTTCTTCTCCGAGAAGGAATACTCTAGATGGTAATGGAAAGGAATATGCATCCAATGAAACATTTTAAAATTTCTAAGCATAAAGAATTTGTGTGAACTTTTCAAAGAGATATGAGTAGTCAGGAATTAGTAAAATACTCTTTCTTATTTAACAAGACCGATTTAGCTTAAAAGAGCCCTGGTGGCGCAGCAGTTAAAGTGTTTAGCTGCTAACTGAAAAGTCATGGTTCGAACTAACTGACTAGTTGCTTGTGGGAGAAAGATGTGGCAGTCTGCTTCTGTAAAGATTTCAGCCTTGGAAACCCCGTGGAGCAGTTCTACTCTGTCCTGTTGGATCAGTATGAGTCAGAATAGACTTGAAGGCAACAGGTTTATTTAGCTTAGAACAGCAGTTCTCAAAACATTTTAGTCTCAGGATACGTTTATATTCTTGAAAATTGAGGACTTCACAAAGGCATTTTGTTTAGGGTTGAAATTAAAACTGAGAAATTAAAAAAAATATTAATTTAAAACTAACAAACTCATTGCATATTAACACAAGTAGCATTTTTGTGAGAAATGACTATAGTTTTCAAAAATGAAAAAGTATTTAGTGAGAAGAGCGGCATTGTTTTACATTTTGCAAATCTATTTAATGTTTGAGTTAATAGAAGACAGCTGAATTCTCTGTCTGCTTCTGTATTTAATCTGTTGTCTGATAAGTTATTTTGGTTGAGATATTTGGAGGAAATCTCTAGCATCACACAGATGGTTGGATAAGTGAGTACAGGCAGGCTCTGGGTTAAGAATGAGATCCGTTCCTAACTGTATCTTTAAGTCAGATATGTAGGCAAGTTGGAGCAGGTGCATATGGTTCTCACTTAGCCTTACGTTAGTGCAAGAAAAGGCTCAAAGCCTTTTCAGTGATTTAAAGGCTGCACGTGCAGCAAGTGAAGGTGATTGTGATGAAGAATTTGTTGGGAGTAGGGGGTCGATTTAATTGTTTCAAAGCGAGGGCAAATTTACATAACAGTAAAGTGCAAGTATGAGTTGTCCATAAGTCAGACATTCATAACGCTGGGACTGCCTATATTTTCACAGCCTTTCTCCAGATCCTTATGGATTTTCTTTAGCGTCCACTCATTTTGCACATTGAGTGGATCTTTTACACGTGCATGGTTTTGTAACATCACACATTGATCATTTGGAAAATATTGGCTCACTGAGTTATGCAGATCTTCCAACTGTTCACAAATTTGATATTTAATAAGAAGAATCGCCAGTTAATTTCATCCTGCCAGTTAATTTCATCCCAATATCATCAGAAAAGTCTTTAAGTACTAGAAAGCTATCAAGTTCAGGGTAATGTATATACAGATTTTCCACAATTTTAATTTTGGCTGGAGAGCTCCAATTTTTATCACTGACAACAAATACTATAATTTTTTTTTTCTTACAAGTAGCAGGCTTACTTTGTTTTTGAGAAAATATCGACCAGATATCCCAACCTGAGTAAGCACAGTTTGATTGACATTCTTTCTAGCAAAAATGGTGATCAGTGAGAAATCAGCTAGTTCAGCTAGCAACTCAATCACAGTGCTTTTCCTTCAGTGTCTTACTTTGATTTGCAGCAGAATTTGTGGTTCCAGTTTTGTCACATACATTGTTAAAAAGACATGTACCGAAGACTTGAGATTTAGTAAAATTAATAATCTTTACTGTTTTGTTGAGGACATTTTTTAAGTCCTCAGTTTTGAAACTAGCTCAGTTTTTTTTTGCTACATGAAGTACATACTAATGTAGAGTATGATGATGACTATTACAGTTTGTTGCCATTACCTTTTGTGCCAGTAGTTTTACCCACCGTTGCCTTTGTACCATCACTGTAAATATCAACACAGTAAAAAAGGCAAAAAAAAGATCTTAATATGAAAATAATTTAGACATTTCAAATTCCTGAAAGGCTTAGAGCAATAAGTAAGGGTTCCTCAGTCCTTTGGAGCAATAGTATATCTAGTGTTATGGCCTTGCAATAGTATTCTGAAATAACAGTCTTATCTTGGTTAATGTAACTTAAAAATTGAAAAAACAAAACAAAACAAAAAATCCAAGCCCCTAAACAAAATAACTTCCTATTCCCTATCCTAAGAAATTTAGAATTCCTGTGAGTCTTCATTATTCATAACAGACTATAATAATGGAGGATTTTCAGTCATGCAGATCTTCTCTCACTTTGCTTCCTGGAACCTTAAAAAAAAAAAAAGTCTTCCCTTCATTGTATTCTCTATGACCATTATTTATGTTTACCCATTTCAAAGCTGACATGAAAAAATCGCCACTCACTTAATGATGGATTTCTACCGGTTGTGAAAAACTTGCTATGTCCAGGATAGCAAACATGTATAATCATGAATTGTATACTTTGCATCTTAAAATATTTGTAGACTGAGAAGTGTTTCTTTCTCTCCTCAGGATGCAAAAATTGAAGCGGAAGAATTTACTAGAAAACTGTATGTTGAACTCAAGTCTTCACCTCAACCTCACCTAGTTCCTTTTCTTAAGGTAGAGTTATATGTTACCTTAAAGACATTTTTTTGAGTTAGATTAAATTAAAATAATTTAAAATCCAAGTAAGTATTTGACTATGACAGCAATTCAATGTGAGGATCCTAGCAATGTAGGAGAAACCTCTCAGTTCAGTAAAGTGTAGAGCATGTTCATAATCCATATTCTTTGGATTATGCTGAGAAAACAGAAGTAATATATCATTCATGAACATAATATTTAATGCTTCTACAAAATATACTCAAGAAGTCTTGAATGTTCTTTTGAAAATAGGACTTTCTGGTTTTCTCCTAATGACTCATATTCTTTTAGAAATAATAAACCACATAGTACTAAATTTGGTGGAAAGACTATTATTTTTAAAAATTAATTTACGTTGTTAGGCGTACTCATCTCTAAGATTTATTGAATTAAATAGCATTTTAATAGAGAACAATAACTTCGATAACAAGATTGTTTTGGCAGACTGAAAAAAAATACATTCCTTTTGATACTCGGAAACTGAAAAGGAATTAAATTGAAATTCATAAAGTCATTAAAGATCCGGGGTTGTAGTGAACCAAAAACTCATCCCATAACTTTTGAAACAATAGAATGAGGAGTTGCTCTTAGAAAATTTTGTGTTAATTGTCTAGAATCGATGAAAGAGGCTTCATAGTGGAGACTCCTTTTGTTCCTCATAAAAGAAGGATGGGAAGGGGGATGGGGCACCACGTTTTCATTTTCAGAAGGATATTAAAGTAGTAGAAACTGTCGTTAAGAGAGTGACCAAGTTGATTAGGAGAGTACAGATCATGTGATATGGAGTGTGGCTAAAGAAATTGAGAATCCTCTTACAGTTCAACAGCAACAAAAGTAAAATAAGCAACCCAATTAAAAAATGGGTAAAGGAGTTGAATAGACAGTTTTTTAAAGAAGATATACAAGATATACAAATGGCCAATAAGCACATGAAAAGATGCTCCACTGTCATTAGGGAAATGCAAATCAAAACCACAGCAAGATACCACTTCACACTCGGTAGGATGCCTGTCAGAAAAAGAGGAAGATCCTCAGTGAGATGTATGGACACAGTAGCTGCAACAGTGGGCTCAAACAGCAATGATTGTGAGGATGACTGAGGATGACACAGGACCCAGGCAGTGTTTTGTTTCGTTGTACGTAGGGTCACTATGAGTCGGAACTGACTCCATGACATCTAACAACAGCAACAGTATGGCTGTAAGGATCCCTGGTGGTGCAATGGTTAAAGAGCTCAGCTGATAATGGAAAGGTCTGTTCAAACTCACAGGTGGCTCTGCAGGAGAAAAGACCTGGCAATCTGTTCCCATAAAGATTACAGCCTAGGAAACCCTATGGGGAGGTTCTGCTGTGTCACTTACGGTTGCTGTGAGTTAGAATTGACTTGACAGCACAGAACAATAACAGGATTGGCTATTATCAGAAAAATGGAAAATAACAAGTGTTGGCAAGGATATGGGGAAATTCAGACCCTCAGCCATTGCTGGTAGGAATGTAAAATGGTGTGGCCACTGTGGAAAAGTTTTGTTGTTCCTCAAAAAATTAAATACAGAATTATCATATGACCCAGCAATTATACTCTGAGTTATATACCCAAGAGACTTGAAAGCATGGACTCGGATACTTGGACATTAATATTCCTTGCGGCATTGTTCACAGTTGCCAAAAAGTGGAAACAACCCAAGTGTACATCAACAGATGAATGGATAAACAGAATGTGATATAGCCATACAATGGAATATTATTCAGCCATAAGAGAAATGAAGTTCTGATACTTGCTATGACATGGATGAACCTTGAAAACATCATGCTGAGTGGAATAACTTTGTCACAAAACAACAAATACTGTATGATCCCACTTATATGAACTATCTAGAATAGAAAATGTATGGAGATAAAAGTTAGTAGTGGTTACCAGGGTCTGGGAGGAGAGGGGAGTAGGGAGCTGTTGTTTAAAGGGTACTGAGTTTCAGTTTGGGATGATGAAAAACTTGGAAATGGACAGTGGTGATGGTTGCACAATGTGGTGAGTCATTAATGTCACTGAATTATACACTTAAAAATAGTTAAAATGGAAAATTTTGTGTTTCATATGAACTTTAAATAAAATTTAAAGAAACTGAAAATGTTATAGCCAGAGGAAACTTGGTCTGGGAAGGGGAATACCTAATAGTAAATCATCTGTGCAAAAAATATTTGACTTTTGTCGCTCTAGACCATGTAGCTAGGATTGGGTTGATTTGCCTAAAAATGTGGTGGGCTGCTTTATGAAGTGAGTTGTACTCTTGTCTTTGGATGACCCTCTCTAATGAGATGTTAGAGGCAGTTCTTCCTTTGGTCTGAGATTGAATCCAAGGTCCCTTTTCAGTGCCATGGTTCAGTGAGCTATAGGTGCTGCATGTAACACTGGCAACCCTTTGGAGTTTATCTGTATTTCATACCTATTGAAGACACTGTGGGAAGGGAGGTAATTAGTTAGCACCTATTACATGTCATATACTTTGGTAAATACTTTTAATTTGCATTATTTACACTTAATTTTCATGTCAGTCCTTCGAGAGTAGGTGCTAGATAACAGTATTCTGTATTTTAAAAATGAGAAAACTGTTTAAATTGACTAACTTTTGACCAAAGACAGGTCCAGTAAATGCCAGAATTTTAGGGTATCTGAATCTGCTTGCTAGATAACACTGCCTTTAAGTTACCAAATATTACCATGAAGTATTTTCTAAGCGCCTGTTAAGTCATGATTTTTTTGGAGTTTTTTTCCCCTCATTGAGAGTTTTTGGGAGTTGGGTGTTGCATAGGATGAAGGATTCAGCATTTAAGCATAACTCTAGGCAGATGATCAGGAGATAATTCAGATATGTATTTATATTATTGTCTCTCTTAAGTCTTATGACTTCAGCATTTCTTTCCAATTTTGCTTTTCTTCACAAACACCTCGTCTTAGATTTCTAGTTTAAATTTATTTAAACAAATCACTTTATTTGTGTATTTCTAAAACAGTTTGTTTTTATAGTTTTGAAATTTTGGAAGAAGATTGTGAGGGATTTTCAACTTCTTTATTACTGTTTGTATTTTCTTTTCGAAAATTTCTTCAGATAAAAATTTTCTCAATCTTTTTTTATAAAGTAGAGGAAGGGGAAAAGAGTTCTCTTTACTTCTTAAGTAGGGACTGTATTTCTGCGTGATTACTTTCGTTGTTCTTAGTATGTAGTCTCATGGAAGTTAAGTGTCCAAACAAGGAGATCTCTAAAACAGGCCATGAATTCCCCAAAAGATAACCAACTATCTACCTTTCTCGGCATTTTTTTTTCTTACTCAAAAACACAAACAAGCAAAAGCCCATTGGTGAAAAGGCAGAAACTGTTAGTTTCTGGACCAATAAGCAACAGTGTGCTAAATGGAGCAGATACTGAAGTTGTCAAGGATTTCATTTTACTTGGATCCACAGTCAATGTCCATGGAAGCAATAGTCAAGAAATCAAATGACATATTGCATTGGGTAAATCTGCTGCAAAAGACTTCTTTAAACTGTTAAAAAGCAAAAATGTCACTTTGAGGACTAAGGTGCACCTGACCCAAGCCATGGTAATTTCAGTCGCCTCACATGCATGCAAAAGCTGGACAATGAATAAGGAAGACCGGAGAAGAATTGATGCCTTTGAATCATGGTGTTGGTGAAGAATATTGAATATACATGGACTGCCAGAAGAATCAACAAATCTGTCTTGGAAGGAGTACAGCCAGAATGCTGCTTAGGAGCGAGGATGACGAGACTTCATCTTACGTACTTTGGACATGTTAATCAGGAGGGACCAGACCCTGGAGAATGACATCATGCTTGGATAAGTAGAGGGTCGGTAAAAAAGAGGAACATCCTCAAGGAGGTGGACTGACACAGTGGCTGCAAGAAAGGGCTCAAACAGTCATGATTGCAAGGATGGTGCAGGAGTGGGCCGTGTTTCGTTCTCTTGTATATAGGGTCGCTAACAACAGCAACATTAGTTTTTAGTTTGAACTGACTACTTTTTCAGCAGGATAGAATGATAGACCCAGATTTAAAATCCAGTCAAAATATTTCAGCTCTATTAAAGAAATTGTTTTTTATCTTAAAATTCACCTTGTTTTTATTTGGTTTATGTTAAAGACCTTCTATCCAAAGTTTGAAAGTTATTTAACAAAAAGACTTGTGGTGCAATAAGCTTAATAGATACTGAAGTTAATTACCTATTATGGGGTTTAGATTAAGACAAACAAGAATAATGCAGCGTTTTATTTTACTAAGTTGATATTGAGGTATATAAAATAAGTTTAGTAATGAGACATGAACACTTTTGGGCTAATGGACTTTTGGACTTTGAATTGATTGTATGCCTGTCACTGATAGGCTATAAATAAGTGGTACAGCATTTCCTCAACAGAAGCACTTGATATACTTCTCATTTACTTTATGTTGTAAAGAGATGAAGTATACAGTTTTGTTTTACTAGGAGCTAATTTTTTTTTTTTTCTCCTCCGCTTGTGTTTCTAGAAAAGTGTGATTGCCTTACGACAACTTATACCTAACTCTCAGAGCTTTATTCAGCAGTGTGTTCAGCAGACTTCTAGCGAGGTAATCATTGCCAGCTGTACCACAACAGTTACTTCTTCTCCTGTGGTGACAACAGCAGCTTCCTCAATCCAGTCTGAAAAGACTGTTATTGTTTCTGGAGTAACAGCCCCTAGAACTGTGTCAGTACACACTCAGAATCCACTTGCTGGTCCAGGTGGAGCAAATACTGGAGTTGTGACACTTCATTCTGTGGGCCCATCTGCTGTACAAGGAGGAACAACAGCTGGAACTGTTTTGCTTCAGACTTCAAAACCACTTGTGACTTCTGTACCAAATACAGTTACAACAGTCTCGCTTCAACCTGAAAAACCGGTTGTTTCTGGAACAGCAGTATCGCTGGCCCTTCCATCGGTGACTTTTGGAGAAACTTCAGCTGCAACTATTTGTCTTCCTTCTATAAAACCTGTTGTTAGTTTTTCTGGGACCACATCTGACAAGCCTGTTGTTGATGCTGCAGTCCAAATCAAGCTCGCACAGCTGAACTCCATCCTCTCACAACCACCTGGTATTCCACAGACAGTTAAAGTCAAACAGCTAGTGAGTAACATTTTCATTTCTTCCTCAATTTTTTATTTTGAAAATTTCAAACCTTGTATACCCTTTACCTTGTTTGACCGATTGTTAACATTTTACCATATTTACTTCATTTCTCCCTTTCTCTCTGTGTACACACACACACACACACACACACACACACACAGGATTTTTTGTTGAACCATTTGAGAGTTGGTTGTAGAGTTCATAACAGTTCACACCTAAATACCATGTATCTTCTAAGGAAAAGGACATTTGTTTTTACATAACCACAATATACTTACCTTCCCACGTGGAAATTAATATTGGTACAATACGATTGTCTTTTATATAGTCAATATTCAAGTTTTCTCAGTTGTTGCAAAAAATGCCCTTTATAGTTACTTATTTTCTGGTCTTGTTTCTAATAAAAAAAATTGTTCATTACGTTTAGTTGTCATTTCTCTTTAGACTCCTTGGATCTAGCAACAGTTCCCCAGCCTTTTGTTGCTGTTCGTTATATTATAAAGTTTCAAGTGCATAGGCTAGTTATTTTACACAATGTCCTATTATTAGGTTTTGTCTGATTTTTTTCCCCTCATGATTAGATTCAGTTTAAGTATTTTTGGCAGTGCTACTACATAAGTGATATAATGATAACACTTCTTTTAAAAAAAGTGCTGAGGGGAGGAAGGAGACCGTGAGAGGATTGGATAGGTAAGAGATTGTGTTTTTTCCCCCTAAACTTTGTGGTTTGGGAGGTTTTTGGGTGAAAGAAGGAAATTTTAGCTTTTTATTGATTAGTATTCTTAGGGTTTACAATGCCCTGCTTTTTTTAGGACAGGTTTATCAGGTGTACTGTTAATCTGTGGGAGATAGTATGTGGCAAATTAATTAAATGTAATTTTTTAGTACAGTTCTTTTCTAACTTATGCCATAACAGAGTTGTTCTTTTGATTTTGGGTGATTGTCCTTTTTCTCTTTTGTACATCTAGTGTTAAAAGCTGTGTTTTTAATCTCTTTGTTTTAGTCTGTTTTGCTTCTTGAAGAGTAAAATCATTGTAAAATTCTAAGCCTTGACTGCATGATCAGGATAAGAGGTTAGTGTCTATGGATGGTTGCCTTCAGAAGCATGGTTGCCTTCAGAAGCAGAAGGGCAGCTTTGGACATAGAATGAAAAGGGAAGATCAGGTGATAACTGGATAGGAGTCAAACCCTTGCGTAGGTACAAAGTGATGTCATTTCCTGGATCCTCATCTTTTTTCATCCTTGCCTTCCCCAGGTCTGTTTTCTCAAATGGAGAAATGTATGTGCTTTGGAGAGTTTCTCTCAGGAGCCTGAGTTTAATTTCAGAGACAAAACATTTTGTAGAAACAGTGATTCTTCAACATTGGTTTGAGCAGCCAGGTTTGGGAACCACTGAAACAGAGTAATTGCTCCAAGGAAAAGCCTTTCTTTGATAGCACTGAACAGAATTAGAATTCTCTTTAAGAGCCATAGCTGATTCTTGAATCAGTGCTAATTTTTATTCAACATCTATAGCATATAGTCTGCTAAAGTGAAATAACACTTTATTGTTAACATACAGTTTTAAAAGTATGTCGTGTACACAGTATGGATTTTAAAATAATTTTATCATGAAGCATGGGCAGGGAGAAAACTAAGAACCCAGAATTTTAAGTGACTTTATCTGGTGGCAGTCAACAAAAAAGATCTGACACTAGAACTCATTGTCTTTTTCATTTGGTTATAGTGTCCTGGTAAGAACTTCTAGATTTCTGGTGTGTCCTCACACAGTAAACTGTATTTGGTAATAATATCTTGACAGAGTTTACATTTTGTAGATTTGACTTGTTATACATTAGAAATAATTTCAATGAAGAAAAAATGTACTGGAAAGTCTAACAGCAAATTATAGGGTTTTTTTTTTTTTTTTTTTAACTTCCTGCTTTCATTCTTAAAAGAATGTGGGATAATTTAATTTTCACTGTATATTCTACTTTCTTGTTTGGCCTTTGTTTCAGTTTTAGTCAACAGATTTGATGCTAGTATTCATACGTTTAGCTATTTAAAATGTCAAAAGTCAGAGCAGCTGGACACTGAAGATACATTATAATCTGTTTTACAACAGATATACCTGGGGCATCTAAACTGTATAGTAGTATGCCACAGAGAGGATTGAATTAGGACATCCTTTCAAATCAGCTAATTTACTATTACTTGAAGTTTGAAAATACACCTCAACTAAACAAAACAAAAATCCTCACGACTGGACCAATAAACAACATGATAAACAGAGAAAGTATTGCACTTGTCAAGGATTTAATCTTACTTGGATCTATAATCAATGCCAATGGAAGCAGCAGTCAAGAAATCAAATGGCATATCACGTTGGGCAAATCTGCTGTGAAAGACCTCTTTAAAGTGTTAAAAAGCAAAGATGTAACTTGGAGGACTAAGGTGTGCCTGACCCAAGCCATGCATGGTATCTTCAAGCATCTCATGCATGCGAAAGCTGTATGGAAAAAGTACAGCCAGGATGTTCCTTAGAAGTGAGGATGGTGAGACTTCGCCTCACGTTCTTTGGACATGTTATCAGGAGGGACCAGCATGATGGATAAGGACATCATGCTTGGTAAAGTAGAGGGTCAGCAAAAAAGGGAAAGGCCCCCAACAAGATGGATGGATAGACAGACACAGTCACTGCAACAGTGGGCTCAAGCATAGCAAAGATTGTGAGGCTGGCACAGGACCAGGCAGTATTTCTTTCTGTTGTACATGGGGTCACTATGAGCTGGGACAGACTCGATGCACCTAACACCACCACCAACATCTGTAATAACTCTAAAACTTCCTGCCTTATTTCCTAGTGTAGATTATTCTTAAAGATACTGAAGTGATAAATTACTAAGAATTACAACATGTAGTTTACTCTCCAAAATTATTGTCCTTTTTGTCAAAAATGAGACCAGATATTTTGAATTAACTTTCTCACTCATCAATTTTATTCACGTATGCTGTGGATTTAAGGGGCTTTATTTTTTAACCTTAGACTGATAAAAAGGTAGTTACCAAAAATTCATCAGAATTTAAATTTTAAAAATGATTAGACTGAAATAAAAATTTAGCTTTTGCTAATAAATTAAGTCAGCCTTTTACTACTTAAATTATCTTTTGCTCATTAAAATTACAATATTTAAGTTAAATTTAGCTTTTGCTCAGTGATTAATGAAATATTTACAAGTATCCCAAGGAAAACTTTCAACCATCAAGACTCCTGAAGAGTTTCTACTTTATTATCTAACCATCATCTGTAGTCTATAATTCAGTCCATCCACTTTTCTTTTTTTAACTTTTAAACCAACAAGTCAAAGGTAAAAATGCTAAGCTCAGCATTTAGTTCAAGTATTTAACATCATATAACAAACAACTACTATGCCATAACTGATAGATGGCAAAGAGATTAATCATTTACAAGAACTGAATTCTTAGCTGAAATACCAGGAATTAATAATTGGGCCCATATTATAATATTTCAAGCATTTATTTATTTTTAACATATCAAAAATTTTTTTATTCTGCTTTAGATGAAGGTTTACAGAGCAAGTTAGTTTCTTTCTTTTTTCGTTTTTTTGATTTTATTTTTTCCCATACAAAAATTTATACATACATTGTTATGTGACTCTTTAATTGCTCTGGCCATACTGTGACAGCACACTCTTCCTTTCTACCCCTGATTTCCCATGTCCATTCAGCCAGCTCCTAATCCTCTCTGCCTTGTCATCTCACCTCCGGACAGAAGCTGCACATTTAGTCTCTTGTGTCTACTTGAGCTAACAGGCACACTCCTCACAAGTATCACTTTATGTCCCACAGTCCAGTCGAATCCCTGTCTGAAGAATTGGCCTTGAAAATTGTTTTAGTTCTGGACTGATAGAGAATCCAGGGGCCATGCTCTCCAGGATTCCTCCAGTCTCAGACATTAAGTCTGCTTACTAGAATTTGAGTTCTGCACCCCAGCTTTCTCCTGTTCCATCTGGGACTCTCTGTTGTGTTCCCTGTCAGGGTGGTCATTGGTGGTAGCTGGACACCATCTAGTTCTTCCGATCTCAGGCTAATGAAGTCTCTGGTTTATGTGGCCCTTTCTGTCTCTTGGGCTAATACTTTCCTTATGTCTTTGGTGTTCTTCGTTCACCTTTACTGCAGGTGGTTGGGACCAATTGATGCATCTTAGATGGCAGCTTGCAAACTTTCAAGACAGATGCCACTCACCAAAGTAGGATGCAGAACATTTTCTTGATAAGCTTTGTTATGCCAGTTGACCTAGATGTCCCCTGAAAGCATGACCCCAGACCCCTACCCCTGCTACCCTGTCCCTCAAAGTGTTTGATTGTATTCAGGAAACTTCTTAGCTTTGGTTTAGTCCAGTTGTGCTGACTTCCCCTGTAGTGTGTGCTGTCCTTCCCTTCACCTAAGATCATTCTTATCTACCATCTAGTTAGTAAATAACCCTCACCCTCCCTCTCCACCCTAGTAACCATCAGAGAATGTTTTCTTCTGTGTTTAAACCTTTTCTTGTGTTCTTATAATGGTGGTCTTATATAATATTTGTCCTTCTGTGACTGCCTAAATTCACTCAGCATGATGATCTCCAGCTTCCTCCATGTTATGTTTCACGGCTTCATCGTTGTTCTTTATCGTCACGTAGTAGTCCGTTGTGCGGATATACCATATTTGTTTATCCATTCGTCCGTTGACGGGAACCTCCGTTGTTTCCATCTTTTTGCTGTTGTGAACAGTGCTGCAGTGAACATGGGTTGCATATATCTGTTCGTGTGACGGCTCTTATTTCTCTAGGATGTATTCCAAGGAGTGGGATAGCTGGATCATATGGTACTTCTATGTCTAGCTTTTTAAGGAAGCGCCAAATTAATTTCCAAAGTGGTTGATCCATTTTACATTCCAACCGACAGTGTGTAAGTGTTCCAGTCTCTCCACAACCTCTCCAGCATTTATTACTTTGTGTTTTTTTTGGATTAATGCTAGCCTTGTTGGGGTGAGATGATATCTCATTGTAGTTTTGATCTGCATGTCTCTAATGGCTAATGATCGTGAGCATTTCTTCATGTGTCTGTTAGCTGCCTGAATATCCTTGGCGAAGTGCCTGTTCATATTCTTTGCCCATTTTTTAATTAGGTTATTTGTTTTTTTGTTGTTGAGGTTTTGGAGTATCTTGTAGATTTTAGAGGTTAGACGCTGATTGGATTTGTCGTAGCCAAAATTTTTTTCCCAGTCTGTAGGTTGTCTTCTGACTCTTTTGGTGAAGTCTTTTGATGAGTATAGGTGGTTGATGTTTAGGAGCTCCCAGTTATCTGGTCTGTTTTCTGGTGCTTGTGCATTGTTACTCATGGTTCATATTGTGTTTATGCCATGTATTAGGGCTCCTAGTGTTCTTCCTGTTTTTTCTTCAATGATCTTCATCGTTTTTGATTTTATATTTAAGTCTTTGATCCATTTTTAGTTAGTTTTTGTGCAAGGTGTGAGGTATGGGTCTTGTTTCAGTTTTTTGCAGATGGATATCAAGTTATGCCAGCACCATTTGTTAGAGACTGTCTTTTCCCCAGTTAACAGACTTTGGGCCTTTGTCAAATATCAGCTACTCATACGTGGATGAGTTTTTGTCTGGATTCTCAATTCTGTTCCATTGGTCTATGTATCTGTTGTTGTACCAGTACCAGGCTATTTTTGACTACCGTGGCAGTATAATAGGTTCTAAAATCACGTAGTGTGAGGCCTCCCATTTTGTTCTTCTTCTTGGAATAATGCTTTACTTATTTGGGGCCTCTTCCCGTTCCATATGAAGTTGTTCATTTGTTTCTCCATCTCATTAAAAAAAGCCGTTGGAATTTGAATCGGGATTTCATTGTATCTGTAGATCGCTTTGGCTAGAATTGACATTTTCACAGTGTTGAGTCTACCTATTCATGAGCAAGGTGTGTTTTTCCACTTAACACAAGTCTCTTCTTGATTCCTTGCAGTAGTGTCTTGTAGTTTTCATTGTATAGGTCTTTTACGTCTCTGGTTGGATTTATTCCTAAGTATTTTATCTTCTTGTGGACTATTGTAAATGGTATTGATTTGGTGATTTCCTCTTTGAGGTTCTCTTTGTTGGTGTAAAGCAGTCCGATTGATTTTTGTATGTACCCTGAAACTTTGCTGAAATCTTCTGTTAGTTCCAGTAGTTTTCTTGTGGATTCTTTGGGGTTTTCTGTGTATAAGATCATATTGTCTATAAATAGAGATACTTTGACTTCTTCCCTACCAATTTGGATGCCCTTTATTTCTTTTTCTAGCCTAACTGCTCTCGCTTGGACTTCCAGCACAGTGTTGAATAAGAGTGATGATAAAGGGCATCCTTGTCTGGTTCCTGTTCTCAAGGGGAATGCTTTCAGAGTCTCTCCATTTAGGATGATGTTGGCTGTTGTCTTTGTAGAAATGCCTTTAATTATGTGGAGGAATTTCCCTTCTATTCCTGTTTCGTTGAGAGTTTTTATCATGAATGGGTGTTGGACTTTATCAAATGCCTTTTCTGCATCAATTGAGAAGATCATGTGGTTCTTGTGTTTTGTTTTATTTATGTAATGGATTATATTCTTTGTTTTTCTAATGTTGAGCCATCCCTGCATACCTGGTATAAATCCCACTTGATCATGGTGAATTATTTTTTTGATATGTTGCTGAATTCTATTGGCTAGAATTTTTTTTTTTTTTTTTAATATATATTTTATTGTACTTCAGGTGAAAGCTTACAGAGCAAATAGTTTCTCATGAAATAGTAGTACACATGTTGTTTTTTGACATTGGTTAACAACCCCACAACGTATTAAGCCTCTAAATTCTCAACCTTTTTTTTTGATGAAAATTACAGATGGCCAAAGATACACCGTTTCAAAAATTTCTACATTCACAGTTCAGTGACAGTGACTACGCTCTGCCAACTGTGCTGTTATTCTCACTTAAGATGAAGGCTTACAGAACAAAATAGTTTTTCATTTAACAGTTACTACACATGTTGCCCTATGACCATGGTTAACAATCTCACAGCACATCAAGAATATCCTTCCTCCACCTTGTGTTCCCTATCACCAGGGGGCTTCCTTGTCCCCTTCTGTCTTCTGGACCTTGTCAGTGGACTATTGTACCTCTTTACTCTCATTTGTTTATTTATTTATTTATTTATTTTTATTTTATTTAAACACCATTTCAAAACTTTTTACTTACACATTTAAGTGATATTGACTATGCTCTTCCAATTGTGCTGCCATTCTCGCCCAAGATGAAGGCTTACAGGACAAAACATATTGGCTAGAATTTTGTTGAGGATTTTTGTGTCAGTATTCATGAGGGATATCTGTCTGTAATTTTCTTTTTTTGTGGCGTATTTACCTGGTTTTGCTATCAGGGTTATGCTGGCTTCATAGAATGAGTTTGGGAGTCTTCCATCCTTTTCTATGCTCTGAAATACCTTTAGTAGTAGTGGTGTTAACTCTTCTCTGAAAGTTTGGTAGAATTCTCCAGTGAAGCCGTCCAGGCCAGGGTTTTTTTTTGTTGGGAGTTTTTAACTTACCTTTTCAATCTCTTCTCTTGTTACAGGTTTATTTAGTTGTTCTACCTCTGTTTGTGTTAGTTTAGGTAGGTAGTGAGTTTCTAGAAATTTGTTCATTTCCTCTTGGTTTTCAAATCTGCTAGAGTACAGTTTTTCATAGTATTCTGTCATGATTCTTTTAATTTCAGTTGGGTCTGTTGTGATATCACATAGGTCATTTCTTATACGGGTTATCTGCTGCTTCTCCTTTTTTTGTCAGTTTGGCGAATGGTTTATGAATTTCATTGATCTGTTCAAAAAACCAGCTTTTGGTCTTATCTCTTTCAATTGTTTTTCTATTCTCTATTTCATTTAATTGTGCTCTAATTCTTATTTCCTTTATTCTGGTGCCTGAGGGCTTCTTTTGCTGCTCTCTTTCTACTTGTTCCAGTTGTAGGGTTAGTGTTTTGATTATGGCCCTTTCTTCTTTTTGGATGTGTGCATTTATTGCTATAAACTGACCTCTGAGCACTGCTTTTGCTGTCTCCCAGTGGTTCTGTTGGGATGTGTTTTCGTTCTAGTTTGATTCTATAAATTTCTTTATTCCATCTATAGTTTCTTCTGTAACCCAGTAGTTTTTAAGCAAAGTATTGTTCAGTTTCCATGTGTTTGATTTTTTTTCCCTTGCTTTTTCTGTTGTTGATTTCTACTTTTATGGCTTTATGTTCAGAAAAGATGCTTTGTAATATTTCAATGCTTTGGATATTGTTAAGGCTTGCTTTATGGCCTAATATGTAGTCTATTCTGAAGAATATTCCATGTGTGTTGGGAAAGAAAGTATATTTAGCTGCTGTTGGGTGAGGACCAAAATTGAAAAAGCTCTATACTGTTGGTTCTAAATGAAAAACTTAAACCCTTTGTTTATTTCTAGTTAATTTATTTGAACGAGCGCTTTAGTAGATCACAGGAAGACAATATATGGTAATCAGTGAGAAAGAAAAGATAATGTGTAGTGATAAACTGAAATTTAGAAAGGGTGAGGAGGCTTTTTCAACCAAGGATAAAAACGCACCGTTTTGTAAGATAACAGTATTATAAAACCTAAATCTTGAAATCGTAGATTGGGAGAATTCTTTTCAGAACTTAAATGGGTGGTGCTTGAAACATCTTATCCAGGAGGTAGGAGACCTAAACAATTCTCTAGAAGAATGAGTACAAGCTAGAAACAGATCTCTAAGAAGGAGTTTTAAAATATGTAATCAATTACTAAAGGATATAAATTACAACATTTAAAAACCTGACATTAAACAAGATACTCCTGCATCTGTTTCTTTAGACGACTCTTGGAAACTATGTCCTGAATTGCATGGACCACAGTTTTGATCCAGTGTGGCAATTCTCATGTTTTAAATGATTATTTGCCATATTTCTCTTATGCTGCCTAAGATCCTTTATGATGTTTCTAACACCCTGAATGTTTTTGTCCTTACTTTGACCTTAGATTAAATTGGGCTATGGTTTATAATCAACTCACTGATAGGATTCTTAAATTATTTTCAAATTTGTTAGGTACTGTTGAGTTGGTTTTGATTCATAGCGACCATGTGTACAACAGAACAAAACACTGTCCAATCCTATGCCATCCTCATAGTCGTTGCTATATTTGAGCCCATTGTTGCGGTTACTGTGTCAGTCCATCTCATTGAGGGTTTTCCTCTTTTTACTGATTCTCTACTTTTCCAAGCATGATGTCATTCTCTAGGTTCTGGTCCCTCCTGATAATATGTCCAATTATATGAGGCGATTGAAAATACCGTGGCTTGGGTCAAGGGTACCTTAGTCCTCGAAGTTGTGTCTTTGCTTTTTAACACTTGAAAGAGGTCTTTTTCAACAGATTGGCCCAGTGTAATGCATCGGTTGATATCTTGATTGCTGCTTCCATGGGCATTGATTGTGGATCCAAGTAAAACGAAATCCTTGACAACGTCAATATTTTCTTTGTGTATCGTGATTTTTTTTTTATTGGTTCAGTTGTGAAGATTTTTTTTTTTCCTTTGCATTGAGGTGTAATTCATACTGAAGTTTTTTAATCTTCATCAGTAAGTGCTTCAAGCCCTCTTTGCTTTCAGCAGCAGGGTTGTGTCATCTGCATATCACAAGTTGTTAATGAGTCTTCCTCCAATCCTGATGTGTGTTCTTCATGTAGTCCAGCTTCTTGGATTATTTGTACAACATACAGCCCTGACGCACACCTTTTCTGATTTTAAACCACACAGTATCCACTTATTCTGTTCGAATTACTGCTTCTTGGTCTGTGTACAGGTTCCTCATGAGCACAATTAAGTGTTGTGGGATTCCCATTATTTGCAGTGTTATCCATAGTTTGTTATGATTCACCCATCTGAACGCCTTTACATAGTCAGTAAAACACAGGTGATATTTTCCCTATTTAAAATACATTTCTCTAGTGGCTCTGTTACTTATATTTCTTCCTTAATAGAACTATAGACATTTAGTAAATAAATGACCAAGTACATTCAACTATCACTCTCCAAGTATCACTACTTTATTAGTATAAGAAAAAAATAGTTATTAGTGCATTGTTAATGTAGTAACTTTCATTATATTATAAGTAAAACTGAGTTCTTTAATAAGTTGATCTAGAATATTAAAAATTTTTGATCTTATATTTTTTGGTACCTAATTATTTTTTAGTGGGAAGAATCTTTAGAGAATTTATCAAGAAATACTTTTTATATAAAATGATCAGTGAGACTTAAGTTGGCCAGTTGTCTCTGACTTTGCAGACAAACCCGCTGCCATCAGCTCGATTCTGATTATAGTGACCCTATAGGACAAAGTAGAACTGACCCATGGGGTTTCCAAGCAGCAGCTGGTGGATTCAAACTGCTGACTTTTTGGTTAGCAGCAGCAGCTCTTAACCACTACACCACCAGGGCTCTAGATAAGGAGAAATATTTTCAAGGTAGGAGTTATAGGCTCTTAGCATCCTGGTGGCCAGTATTTTTGTTAGAGAAGTTGAAATATATGTTAATTGTTTTATTTGCTCAAGTAATTTATCCTCAGTTTCTTACTGGATTGGCCTACTAGTATTCAGGCTTGAGCAGTTTATCTTTTTTTTTTTCATCCTTTTAAGAGTGAGAAGCGAGAGAATTCAAATGTTCATTTTATTCTCAGTTAAATAGGACTAGTGAAAGATTCGATAAAGAAAGATTGAACCCGTGCGAGCCCAACCTATTATTTATCATATGTAATTAGAAATTGTGTAGAAAATTCTTCACGGGCAGTAATAACGATCAGAGTTTACATAATAGCCTTAATATACACATTCGTTAACTCTATTCATTTAAATTTACTTGAGGGGCTTTTTTTTGTATTTTAGCTTGGTAAGTGTATATTAGAATTTATAGAGTGATAAAACTACTTAGAGGCAATATTTATAGTGTGCGTGTCCTATGCATTATTCTCAAACATGTTTAATCATAAAAAATTTCAAACATAGAAAAATTGAAGTTTAAAATGAACACCTGCATACTAATCACCTAGATTCTACTCTTCGCAGTTACTACATTTACTTTATCAAGTATTTATATGGATATTCATTTTAAGTTTTTGATGCATTTCAAAGACTTCTTCCTAAATATTTTAACATTAACTACATTAATTAACTACAATTCAGTATTTGTTTACTTTTATAGGTAAAACGTGAATACAGTGACACGCACAGATCTTAAGTGTACCACTGGATAAGTTTTTTTTTTTTTTTTTTGGTGCTTTAGGTGAAGGTTTACAGAGCAAATTAGTTTCCTGTTCCGTAGTTCATACACAGCTTGTTCCCCATTGGATAAGTTTTGATAGTCAGTGCATACCTTGTATAACTCAGACCCCTTGTCGAGGAATAGAACATTACCATCACTCCAGAAAGTTCCTTCATGCTCCTTCTCAGTCCATCCTCATCCCTGTTCTCTCAGAGGCAATGACTCTGCTAACAGATTTCTCCTATAGGTTAGTTTTCCATGTCCCAGCACTGAAATGGAATCATACGGTCGGCACATTTTAATTTTTTAAAATAGAAACAAATCGATTTTTGACTTGAAACAACATTTACTTATTCCTGTAAAAGCAGGTGATACAATTTAGAATTCATTTGAGCAAATTTTTAAAAGTGTTCAGAAGGCCGTTTAATGTACAGAAAAAGTATGTTCTGGGATTTACCAAGGCTGAGTTTTAATGTAGATTAGGAATGGCAAATAAATTTCAACTCCTGTTGTAGGATTTTACTAGAGTCTTGTTTTAAGAATGATTCTGAGGCTGGGTGTGGGTTTAATTAGCACTAGTGCTGGGATTTAGTTGTATATGCCATTGTCCTAGAAGATGAGGAATTGACACATTGACACATTGACAGTTCATGAGAAACACATGACGACTTAATGTGTTTCCTGAGTTTTATCTTACAGCTTTTGCTTAGTTTGGGCTCCTCTATTTTCTAGAATTTAACCTTAATAAGTGTATGCTAGTAGTCACATATTGAATATCATGTGGAAATTAGAGGTGATATTGCCCCGATTCCAGTAATTTTATGTGCACATGCTACTTGAGTTATTTAGAGATCAGTATTTGATTGCTGTGTATTTATGATGAGGGGAATGGTGGGGTTGAAAGACAGGGAAAACAAGGTGTCAGGGGTGTTCTCTTCTACATGTTTAATCCATACTTCTTTGCTTCCTTTCCTTATGGAATTTAGGAAAAATTTCTTGTCAGATATCCTGGGTAATATTTACTATAGACAGTACGAAACAAACAAGAAGAAGAAAAAAACCTGTCAGCCAAAGAATACTGTTTAGCATTTCTAGACCTGTAGTTTATATAAACTGCTGTAAGGTTAACTTACGTTAACATCGCAAATAAGACCTCAGAATTTGAAATGTCAAGGGAAAATTCTTTACCTTTCTTTCCTTAATTCTAGAGTTTCTTTGGAAGGAAAATATATAACTTTTTTTCAAAACATAATAGCTCATTCTTTTACTTGCCAAGTAGTAGCACTGTCTCTTCTGTGGGCGAATTTCTGTTTAAGCTAATTTCAGTCTCTATGATATGTAGTAATACTGTGGTTTTAAATGATACTTTGTGTGAAAGAACACTAATGAATTCTCCTATACCTTCTCCTTCATTATATTTTGTTTTGCTTGGCAGGTGTGCAGGAGTATGGTGCCTGTATTTTTTTAGATTATATAACATGTTGCCCAAGGTGTTACAGTCATTAAGATGACAAGGGACATGGGGATCTGGAGTTGTTAAATTCCAGCTCAAAACTTTGTGTTAGATTTTTGTGTGGGCATAAAAAATGATATGAAGACTAACTTGCAGACAATTTTCTAATAATATTTTATTGCTATCTTTTATAATAAAAATACTGAAAAGAATACATAATAAGGGATACCAAGGAGAAAAATACAAACAATAGAGAGATAAGCTGGGATTGTTAGGAGTATTTCTGTTAACTTTCACTCTGAATGCATAAATGGGACTCTGAATGTATACCAGTTGGCAAAATTTAAACCTGATTCCTAGTGCTTTACAGTATGTGAGTATGACCTCTACTTCATTGAAATGCTTCATTTTTTTTCAAGAGTTCTTGTCTCAAAGAATGATGATTGTTGAATTTTTTTTGACTTGTATTTCTTCTCTAGGGGCAATGGTTCCCATAGGATTACTTCCTAGAACATTTTGTGTTTCTTATGAGTTAATTATTGTTTTAGTAATACACGTTAGACTTTTTCATTTTAGGTACAAAAATTAGAGAATCAGAATAAATTGTATCCCTAAAACTCTGTTCAGTAGTTTATCTCCTGACCAGACTATGACTAGTTTATATTAGCCATCTATTAGTTTAAGGACTTAGTTCACTATCAATAGCTAGATGACTGTGCTGCTTTGAAGTGAAAAAAAGAAGCTGTGCTATATTGTTTTTTCTTTCTTCTTTGAAGGTAAAAGTAAGACCCTGCTATTTTAATTTTCCTTCCCTTATCCCTAGCCCTTACCCCTCTATATTGCTTGAATTATGTTATCTTGGAGAATGTCTTTAGCACTGTCACTTTCCAAAAAATTGTATAGGAAGAGACTTTTTAAAAACAACACTTAAAAAGTTCTCATCTTTTAGAGATTTATTTTGAAATATTTATGGATAAAAAGATATACAACTGTGGTTTGCTTTACAGTAATTGAAGGTGGTGGGGAGGTGTGGGTAGGATCATAAATGAAACAAGATTGGTCAAGAATTAATCATTGTTGAAACTGTAATGGTATAGGGGGTTTCATTTTATTCTCTGCTTTTGTATATATTTAAAAATTTCTAACATAAGTTAAAAATAAAGGATTAGGATCTTTGTTATGTAGTGCTGCTATAACAGAAATACTACAGGTGGATGGCTTTAACAAACAATTTGTTTTCTCCCTGTTTTGGAGGCTAGGTGTCAGAATTCAGGGCACCAGCTTTAGGGAAGGCTTTTTTTCCTCTACTGGCTCTAAAGGTCCTTGTCTCTTTGCAGCCTCTGTTTCTTGGTTCCTTGGAGATCTCATGTCCGTCTTCCACCAGCTGTGCTTTGCTTGCTTAGTTGCTTGCTTAATTTGCTCTTTTTGTGTCTCAAAAGATACTAACTTAAGACACACAGTACACGAATACGACCTCATTGGTATAACAGAGAAAACCTAATCCCAAATGGGATTATAACCACAGCTATAAGGGTTAAGATTTACAACACAGATTTTGGGGGGACACAATTCAATCCATAACACGATTCAAACTTAAATTGGGCTGTATGAAGTAGAAATTTGAAATCTGCCCTAACAAATAATATATGATATAAGAGATAGTCATGTTTTTCACTTTTGAACAAGATACTTTTACTTTTACTACAGACACACACACACACACACACACACACACACACACACACACACACACACACACACACACACACACACACACACACACACACACACACACACACACACACACACACACACACACACACACACACACACACACTTGGGTGAGCGTAATCTGTTGCTAATATTGGAAGCTTATCCTTCCCTAGAGTAGATTTAGTTGAATGAACATATTGATCGTTCTCATTGTTTCAGGTAGTTCAGCAGCCCTCAGGAGGCATCGCAAAACAAGTGACTGCACTTTCCCATTCCTCAGCATTGACCATTCAGAAATCTGGACAAAAGAAGATGCCAGTTGACACCGTAATACCGACCAGTCCGTTTTCTCCTGGTAGGCTGTGGCCCATCCCCATCCCACCACACTGGGATTGGAACACAGTGGGTTTTTGCACTCTATTTTTTGTTTTTGTATTAAGAGACATTTGGTATTTTGAGTTGGCACCTATGAAAGAAGACTGAAATATAACTACTTATTACACTGTTTCTGCTTACATAGGCACTTTTTAGGGATGTATGTTGTTTTAGGATGAAAGAGGCAGCTTCTCAAGGTATTCTGTAATGAGATAAAACAACCTACTAGTAAATAAGTACTTTTTAATTTATAAAATTTCTTTTTAAAGTGTAGTTGTTTGAGTTTGGAAATCAGTGTTACACATGGAAGTTCAGGCTTTTATGTGTTTTTAAGATCTAACAATGTGAGTTGTATACTATTAGTGTTTCAGTTACCTTTTGTGCATGATGTTTTTATAACGTTGATAATTCTATAGACAATCTGAAGACCATATAAAAAGAAGTAGAGAGATCTTTATTTTCTAGAAATGATTTCTTATGCAGAGAATAAATTCATTGCCATGTTTGAGTTTAAGCATAATTCTAGGGCAGATTGAAATTTTCTTTGATTATTCTATATACTGTATTTTTACTCAAAGAATGTGCAACTTCTAAGTTTGTTTGCCAACCCTGCCCTCCCACCGTGAGATATTTTTGTAAGCACTGCTATGCCAATTTTTTTTCGTATAGCTGAAAAAAAGATTAGCATAGTGCGCTAACAAAAATAACTTGCAGGGAGGGGCGAGTATAGTTGGCAAACAAACGTAGAAAGCATGCGTTATTTGCGAAAAAATACAGTATATTAAAAGCTGTTGTCTTGAATTTTTGCTAATATGACATGATTGTATTTTTTGTGTCCTAGTTTTTTCTTTCTCGTTTGTTTTTATAGCTTCCATTCTAAAGCAGATTACCCTACCAGGAACTAAAGTTCTGTCACTTCAAGCATCTGCTCTTCAGAAAAATAAAATAAAAGAGAATGGAACAACATCCTTCAGGTAAAGATAACAGTTAAAAGTTGATCTGGTTTAAAGAAATAATATTTCAAAAAAAGAGACAAGAGATAACAGAGAATAATACCTAAATACAATAAATATATTGATGCCTTTTAAAAAAACTAAGTACTTTAGTGAGTGTAATTTATAAGCAGTAAAGTACACAAATCTTAAATGTACAGTTAAATGCATTTTGACAGTATATATACCTGTGTAGTTAAAATTTAAATGAACATATCCATCACCCTTAGGCACCTTTCCAGTGAATTACCCTCATATTCTTCCCGTCAGCCACTATTCTTATGTCTATCAGCATATATCATTTTTGTCTGCTCTTAAACTTCATATGTAAATGGAATATGCTCCATAGGGTTTCCAAGGAGTGGCTGGTGAATTTGAACTGCTGTTTTGGTTAGCAGCCATAGCTCTTAACCCCTGTGCCACCAGGGCTCCACATTATGTACAGTATGTTTTTGATATTCATCCTTGTTGTTTTGAATATTAGAAGACTGTTCTATTGTTGAGAACTATTCCATTATATGAATTTAAATTTGTTTATCATTTTTCCTGTTGATGGACATTTGGGTTGTTTCCAGTTTTTGATCATTTATAGAAAGTTGCTGTAAACATTCACATACAGATTTTTATGTGAATATAAGTTTTCATTTCTCTGTTGTATGTATCTGAGTGTGATTGATGGATCATACGATGAGTGTGTGTTCATCTGTTTTAAAAACTACCAAACTGTTTACCAAAAAATGACTATCGTTTTATATTCCCACAAGCAATGATGAGAGTTCCTGTTGCTCCACAGCTTTGTCAGCACTTGCTATTGTCAGTTCTTTTGATTTTTACCATTTTAATGGGTGTGTAAACCCAACCCATTGCCGTTGAGTCGATTCTGACTCATAGCGACCCTATAGGACAGAGTAGAACTGCCCCGTAGGGTTTCTAAGGAGTGCCTGGTGGATTCGAACTGCTGACCTTTTGGTTAGCTGCTGTAACTCCTAACCACGGTGGCACCAGGATTTCCAATAGGTGTGTAGTAGGTATTTTATTGTGGTTTTAATTTGCATTTCTCTAATAACTAAAGATATTGAGAGTCTATTTTTGTGCTTATTTGCTACCCATGTATTTTCTTTGGTGAAGTGTATGTTCAATTCTTTTGCCCATTTTTTTTTCAGGTTTTTTGTTTTCTTATTGTTGAAGTTTGAGAGTTCTTTATATATTCAGGATACAAGACTTTGGTCGGATAAGTGATTTGCAAATATTGACTCTATCAGTGGAGAGTCTTTTCATTCTATTAACAGTGTCTTTAGTGGAGCAAAGTTTTTTAATTTTGATGAAGTCCAGTTCACTAATTTTTTCTCTTGTGGATTGTGCTTTTCACATCTTATCGAAGAAATGTTTGTATAATCTAAGGTGATGAAGATTTTCTCTTGTATCTTCTTTTAGAAGTTTTACAGTTTTCGGTTTGTCCTTTATTGATATTCTTTAATTCTGATGTATTGCCAGAATTGACTCAATGACAGTGGATTTTATTTAATTTTTATTGCCTATATAAAAAATCAGGAGCCCTGGTGGCCCAGTAGTTAAGCATTCAGCTACTAACCAAAAGGTTGGCAGTTCTACTCTGTAGGGTTGCTACGAGTTGGAATCAACTGAACAGCAATGGGTACGGGTATGGTATAAAATAAGTGAGTGTGTGCATGTGCTGAGTTCTTCTTTATCTTTTCCCATTTTTGGCTGCACTGTTTGTACTTTGTTACAGCATATAATATTTGTTCATTAGTCTTCCTTTCTAACTCCCACCTAGATTTTAGTCATAGGTCTACTTTATATATTAAGCTGTTTACCTTCAGACCACTTTCTGAATTTTTCTTGGTCATCTCTTGGCTAGATGAAGGTCATCTGCTAGCAGATTCCTCAAGAAACCTCATAGGTACAGAATTCCCTAAGTTCTTTTACGTTGAAAACTATTTTCAATGACCTCGTACTCCCAGGACAGTTCAGCTGGGTTAAAATCGTTGATTAACTCTTTTTGTATCGCATTTTAAAAAAATGCTGCTCCATTATTGCCCTGATTTGTGCATTGTTTTTAATATATTTGATCTTTTTGTCTGAAGACCTTGGGGATTTTAAAATTTCTATTTGACATCTGACAGTTTTACACTAGGATATGTTGCAAAGTTGATTGTTCTAACTTAATTTTCCTACTTTTCTCTGTTGGCCCTTTTAACCTGTAGATTCTGGTCTTTTGTAATTTATGAAAATTTGTCTTGGATTATAGTCTTTAGTATTAGTTCTGTTCCTTTGTTTTCTGTTTCTTCTGCAGGGACTGCAATAGTTGCAGTAGTATGGGCTTTATTTTTTCTTTTCCTCTCGTTTCCATTACTTTGTCTCTGACTTTTTCTTAAAATGTCTTTCCTTATCTCATTCCCTTGGTTGTTTTTCTACCTTTCTTCAGTGCTTCTTTATAGGTTTTCCTTTGCATGTGTTCACCTTTGGAAATCTGTTTGGTTCTTTTTTGATTTGCAGTGCGCTAAATTTTCTCCTTTTGCGTCTTGTTCCCTTTACCAAAATCTGTCTCTCCCTATCTGTTTTTGGCCTGTTTTCTCCCCAAGAAGCTACACAATTCAAAGACTGCCAGTTAAAATTACATGTACTTTTAAGTTCCTTTCCTGTAGCCCATGCTTTGATCCACCAAAATACCTTTTATTATTTTTTTGACTTGGAGTGTACTTAGTCTTTCTGCCAGTAGTATACAGGCAGTCCCCGGATTACAAATGCCCGATTTACAGACAACTCCTACATAACCTTTGATGTTATGTAAATTTGCCCTCACTTTGAAATGATTGAACCAACCCCGTACTCGTACTTGCAATAAGTCCTTCATCACAATCACCTTCACTTGCTACACATGCAACTTTTAAATCACTGAAAAGACTCCAAGCCTTTTCTTGCACTAAAGTATGTGTAAGGCTAAATAAAAGCCATATGCACCTGTTCCAGCTTACCTACAAATTTGACTTAAAGACATAGTTAGGTCTGGATCTCGTTCGTAACACCGGGACTGCCTGTGTTTTATCCTTATGCCTGTCAATAGCTGTCCTGTCCACTTTCTCAGTATTTTTTTTGCTCAGCAAAGTGGGTTTGATTTGGGGAAGGCAGAGTGCCAGAGGAGTAGACAGTGTGTGCTGAGATTTGATATTTTTCTTTTTCATTTTATAGTTATTTTGGATTTTGAGTGTTTGTTTTTAGATTACTCTGATGTTGTGGTTTTTGTCATTCTGTATTGTTTTGGAAGAAACCTTGGAAGATGGTGGTCTAGGCAGCTGTTATTGTCTTCCGTTTCAATAGATTTTGACAAAAGGCTAGATCTATTTACCATATACCACAGTCAAAATACAGAGAATGTTGTCAACACCTGAAAAGGTTCCTTTGTGCTCCTTCCCATCCATTCTCTACTTTATACCCTAGGACCCAGACAACCACTCATCTGCTTCCTGTCATGGTAGATTAAATTTGTCTTTCCTGAAGTTTTGCGTAAATGGGATCATAATAATTTGTCTTCTTGTTTCTGGCATCTTTCACTTAGCTTGATGTGTTTGGTATACATCCATATTGTTGAATGTACCAGTAGTTTGTTCCTTTTTATTGCTGAGTAGTGTTCCATTGGATAGATGTACTACATTTGTTTGTATTGCATTTTTTAAAATCTCTTCACTTGTTAATGTACATTTGGATTGTTCCCAGTTATTGGCTTTTCTGAATAAAGCTACTAGGAACACTTTGTCCAAATCTTTGTATGTTTTGCCTTCTACTAGCACATTGGAGTGGAATTGATGAGTCATATGGTAAGTGTGTATTTAACTTTATAAGAAATTGTCAAATGGTTTCCTAAGTGGTTGTACCATTTTACATTCCCATCAGCTTGTTCCACTGGTTCTACATCCTTGCCAACAATTGATGCTCTCAGTCTTTCCAATTTTAGCTATTCTAGTTGGTGTATAGTTGTATCTCATGGTGGTTTTAATTTACATTTCCCTAGTAGTAATGATCCTGAATATATTTTCATGTCTTTGTTGCTACTTCTGTTGTGCAATGTCTTTTAAAGTATTTTGCCCATTTTTTAATTGTTTTTGTCATAAGCTTTTTCTGCATCTATTTAAGATCATTGATTTTTATTCTAGTATTCTAAGTTATATATTATTTTTAATGTTAAACCAACCTTACATTTCTGCGGTATTCCTTTTTATACATTGCTATGTTTGATTTAATTAATATTTTCTTAAGGGTTTTGTGTTTATGTTCATGAGGGATTGTGGTCTTATAATGTCTTTGTCAGATTTTGGTGTCTGGTTATGCTGGCCTAAAAAAATGAGTCTTAAAGCATTTTCCTGCTCCTCCTGTATTTTCTTAAAGACTTTGTGTAGAACTGATGTTATTTTTTCCTTAAATCTGTGAATGAACTTACCATTAAAATGAAATGTGTTTTTTGGGGGGAAGGTTTTTTTTTTTTCAGTGATTGATTGATCTTTTATTTTTTTTCAGTTGTATTTCAGGTGAAGGTTTACAGGACAAATAGTTTCTCATTAAACAGTCAGTACACATGGTGTTTTATGACATTGATTAACAACCCCACGACATATCAACCCTCTCCCTTCTCGACCTTTTTTTTTTTTTTTTTTGGTGAAAATATACATAGCCAAAGATACACCATCAATTTCAAAAATTTCTACACAAAGCCCCGTAAAACCAAATGAGACTAACGAGGTACAGGAGTTCAGTGACAAGGGCCAGAAGGCAGAAGGGGACGAAGAAGCTGGTGATAGGGAACCCAAGGTTGAGTAAGGATATTGTTGATGTGTTGTGAGATGGTTAACCATTGTCATAGGGCAGCATTTGTAGTAACTGTTAAATGAGAAACTATTTTGTTCTGTAAGCCTTTATCTTAAGTGAGAATAACAGCACAATTGGAAGAGCGTAGTCAATGTCACTGAACTGTGCATGTAGAAATTTTTGAAATGGTGTCTCTTTGGCTATGTGTATTTTCACCAAAAAAAAAAAAAAAGGTTGAGAAGTTAGAGGGTTGATATGTTGTGGGGTTGTTAACCAATGTCATAAAACAACATGTGTACTTCTGTTTCATGAGAAACTATTTGTTCTGTAAGCCTTCACCTGAAGTACAATAAAAAAAAAAATTTCTACACGCACAGTTCAGTGACATCGATTACGGTCTTCCAGTTGTACTGCTCTTCTCACTTTAGATGAAGGTTTACACAACAAAATAGTTTCACATTAAACAGTACACATGTTGCCCTATGACAATGGTTAACAACCCCACTACATGTCAACACTGTCCTTACTCAACCTTGGGTTCCCTGTCACGAGCTTTCCTGTCCCCTTCTGCCTTCTAGTCCTTGTCCCTGAACTTCTGTGCCTCATTAGTCCCGTTTTGTTATATGGGGCTGTCCAGTCCCTGGCTGAATGGTGAACCTCGGAAGTGACTTCACCACTGAGCTAGAAAGCCGTCTGGGGGCCATACTCTAGGGTTTCTCCAGTCTCTTTCAGGCCAGTAAATATGGTCTTTTTTGTGTGTGTGAGAATTTTGTTCTACATCCTTCTCCGGCTCTGTCCAGAACCCTATGTTGTGATCCCGGTCAGAGCAGTCAGTGGTGCTAGCTGGTCACCATCTAGCTGTACTGGACTCAGTCTGGTGGAGGCCTTCGTAGCTGTGGTCCATTAGTTCTTTGGACTAATCTTTTTCTTGTATCCTGTTCTGTTCATTCTCCCTTCCTTGCTTCTGAAGTGGTGAGACCAGGAGTATCTTAGATGTCAGCTCACAGGCTTTTGAGACCCCAGACGCTATTCATCGAGGTAGAATGTAGAACATTGTCGGGGGGAAGGTTTTTGATAAGAAAGTCAAATATCACTGATAAAGGACTATTTAGATTTTCTAGTTCATCTTACGTCGATTTCAAAGTTTTATCTTTGAAGAGTCTTGTACATTTCATCTTTTAAAATTTATTGGCATGAATCTGTCCATAATATATTATTTTCTTTTTAACGTCTGTGGATCTGTAGTGGTAGTTTAGTATAGTGCATTTTTCAGTGACTTTGTGTATTTTATCTTAGTTGATTTTTGGGGGGCCTAAAGTTGTTCATTTTATTCCTTATCCTTTTAAGGTCTATTAGATTTTTTTCCCCTAAATTTTATTTATTTTGTTATTGAGAATATACACAGCAAAACATACACCAATTCAACAGTTTCTGTATGTACCATTTAGTAACATTGATTACATTCTTTGAGTCGTGCAACCACTCTAACCCTCATTTTCTGAGTTGTTCCTCTCTCATTAACATAAACTCACTGCTCCCTAAAGTACCTGTCTAATCTTTCGAGTTGCTGTTGTCAGTTTGTTCTCATATAGATAGTTCTTCAAAGAGCTTAATGCTCAAGGCAGACCTTTACCGCTAGGAGCCCTGGTGGCATATGGTTAAGAGCCCAGCTGCTAACCAAAAGGTTGGCAGTTCGAATCCACCAGCCACTCCTTGGAGACCCTATGGGGCAGTTCTACTCTGCCCTACAGGAGTGCTACAAGTTGGAATTGACTTGACAGCAACAGGTTAATGGCTTATTGTTTGCTTTTAAGATGACTTCATGGGATATTTTTGGTTTAAGGTTTAAGATCTCAGGGCAGTAGTTTCAGGGGTTCATCGACCCTCCATGGCTCTTGAACAAAATCTGCCCCGTGACAACTCAAGCTGTAAGAAATGTGGCTACACAGAGTGGGGAGTACCCTTAGGCCAAAAGCCATAAACTACAGATTTCACCCATTGTTTTTCCTATCTTCCAAGGGTTGACTCCCTCTAGTTTCTGCCTGCTTTTGTTCAATTCTCAGTGTTTTCAAGTGATTGCCTTTTTTGTTTATTGTATCTAGACTGTGTAATTGTTATTAATCAAGCTACTCTCCAGTTACCAGAAACCATAACCCCTATTTCTTTTTTATAGGTGATTCTCAGGTAGAATTATTTATCTTTCCCCCTGTGTTCTTAAGCAGTTATTAATGGTTATTTTAAAGAGCAGGTCTGATATCCCAATATCTGGATTATCTGTGAGTCTGCTTCTGTTATCTGGCCTTTTAGTCTTGTTTCTTCCTGTACTTGGTAATTTTTTATTCAATACCAGATATGTATGAAAAAAAATTAAAATAGTGTTAGATTAATTCTCTTTAGAAAGAGAATTTACCCAAATTTCCTGGCAGGCAGCAGAGGAGCAGATCATCTCAATCTAATCAGGGACTGAACTTGTTCAAAGCTAGGCTGTAATCTTGGTAAGACTCCATGTGCTTTTGGTTCCCCCCACCCTAGGATGTAGCCCCTCAGGGGTTCCAGCTTAAGACTGGGATACTTTCTTTGCTCTCTGAACCTTTTTATCTTTTTATCTCCTCAGTACCCTGCAAGCACTTACAACTCGGTGGGCTCTTCATAAGCTATTTATTTGGCTGCTTCTTACAGTTTTGCAGAAGTTTAACGGTGAATGCCTTGAGGGGACTTTTCGTACTTCACTTCTTTATAGGGTCATGGCCCATTTCTTAAGTCCTTGGAGTCTTGGAATCCTTGAACTCTTCCTTTTTATCTTTTGATCCTCATGAGATTGCTGAATACTCTGCTAGGTTTTCTCACTCTTAGCAACCGCTCTCAAGAATAAGCATATGCCCAAGGGAAAAGCAACATGGAGAAAATTGAGATTACTTCAGTGAGGTTCTTTTCTTATCAGGGCTGTAGCCCCTCAAGAACTGGCTTCCTTGGCGGCTCTCTGATGCATTCAAATAAACTTTGAAAAATTTTTCCAGCTTTACTAGTTTTTCTTTTCCAGAGTAGTTTTGTGCTACAAGTAGTAATCTGCAATAGAAACAGAAGTCTTTGTGTAATTCTTTATAATTTTTGGGTGTTGGCAAATACCTGTTAGGTTTACTCTTTTGCAATTAACTTTCTTTAATGTGTATTTTGATGAACAGAAATCCTTAATTGTATAGTAGTAGAATTTGGTGATCTATGACTATTGTTCGTTTGTTTCTCATTTCAGAGATTCTCTGGGCATTCATGAAGCTGGTCTTCTATTTTGTCTTCTAAAAGTTTGAAGTTTTACTGGAGTGCAGTGAATTACTTAATATGACCCTTTTAGCCATGCATGGTCTTGTGACTACCAGAAAATGATTGGGTGTGACTATGCAAATAGGGTGCTTATGGCCCACCAAGGGAATTGGACAGCTTGCTAATAATGCAAATAAGGTACATAGCACTGTTGTGGATGGGACCATTCAAATAAGGTGTATGGAACCCTAGCAAGGGGGTGGTCATTTCTGCTGGGCTTAAAATGAGCCATCCCAGAGGTGGAAAGGGGGAACTTCACTACCACCAAGAAAGGAGAGCCAGGAGTCAAGGTGTCCTTTGGACCTGAGGTCCCTGCACTGAGAACCTCCTAGACCCAGGAAACAGAGAGAGAGAGAGAGAGAGAGAGAGAGAACAGTAACACCAGAGACAGCATGAGACTGTGAGAAGCAGGGGCAGAGAAATGGCTGCAACAGTACCAGGAGGCCTGCTCAAGACAGCTGGTGGGCTTCCCAGCGCATGCACTAGGGCGGTTACAGTGGGTGTGCTGACCCACTGAGTGAGAGCTGAGTGCATTCGGGCAGGAGGCTTACTTGTGGAGTAGGGTGCCTCTAGGCACTTGTTGGCAGAGCTAAAGAGCTTTGTAACACTTGACTGACCAGGGCAGATGCCAGACCAAGGGGCCCAGGGAGAGGCCTGCCTGTGGGTACTGCTGAAAAGCTGTCCTGACTGAAGAACTGTATCCTGAGTAGTTCCTGATCCTAAATTATAATCTGTTACTTCCCTAATAAACCTCATAATTGTGAGTACGGTCTGTGAGTTCTGTGTGGCCATTGTAATGAATTATGGAACCCAGCAGAGAAGTAGACTGCCTTAGGAGGGACCGCTGGAGTCAGAATTGGTAAAAAGGTTTGAAAGAGGAAGTATGTCCAACCTCTGCCTCATAGGAATCAGCCTTGGGCTGATGTCAATCTTGATTCTCCTCTCTCCGCCTGAAGTTAGGAGATTCTGACACCACCATAGCATTTTTGCATTTATTTATTGTATTTAAATCTTGATGGCATTAGGAGTCAATTTTGTTTTTGTTTTTTTCCTGTTTCCTGTATCTTTTACTTAGTCTGTCTCTTTTGTTTAAATCTCATTTATCTTGTTGGTTAATTTGTTTATTCCTAATAACTTTCTGTTTTATTTACTTCAAAATAAATTTTATATCTGACCAGCCATGTCCCTCTACCTACCTCTCCTTCTCTTGTTTTTCCTCTTCCTGTATCTACTTCCATATTCCCTTCTTCCTCTTCTTGATTTCCGTGGCTGTTCTTGGGCCTTTGCTGTTACATATGTGTGTGTGTGTGTGTGTGTGTGTGTGTGTGTGTGTGTGTGTGTATAATGAACATTTTTTTATGCTTGAGGTGAAAGTTTACATAGCAAATTAGTTTTCCAATCAGTGATTCTTACACAGATTGTTCTGCGACATTGGTTGGAATCCCCACAATGTGTCAGCACTCTTCCCATTTCCTCCCTGGACTCCCCATTTTCATTAGTCTAGTTTCCCTGTTCTCCTTGCCTTCTTATCTTTGATTTTGGGCAAATGTTGCCCTTTTGGTCTCGTATAGTTGGTTGATCTAAGGCACACATTCTTCGTTGGTGTTATTGTTTATTTTATAGCCCTATTACTTGGTTGAAAGGTGGTCTTCAGGAGTGTCTTCAGTTTTTCAAGTTTAGAAGGATGTCTTAGGGTTGTAGTCTTGTGGTTTCCTCCAGTCTTTCAGACCAGTAAGTCTGGTCTTTTTTTTTTTTTTTCCTTTTAATTTGAATTTTATTCTACCTTTTTTACCCATTCTAAGCGGAAACGTCTATGGTGATCCTGGTCAGAGTGGTCGGTAGTGGTAGCCAGGCACCATCTAGTTCTTCTGGTCTCAGGTTAGAGGAGACTGTGGTTTGTGTGGGCGATTAGTCCTTTGGAAAATTGCTTCCTTGAGTCTTTGATTTTCTTTGTTCTTTGCTCCAGGTGAGAAGAGACCAATAGTGGCTTCTTAAATGGTCAGTTGCAAGCTTTTAAAACCCCAGACAGTGCTCACCAGGCTAGCATATAGAACATTATCTTTATTAACTGTGTTTTGCCAGTTTACCTAGATGTTCCCTGAGGCCATGGTCATTAGCCTTCAAGTCCAGTAGTTCAGTCCCTGTGCCTAAGTAGTTTCTGTAACTGTGTTCCTATGTACTCTGTTACATCTATGAGTATACATGCAACATTTACAAATGTGTGTATAGAAATACCCACAGCCATACTTACATCTGTATGCGGGCATTCTCTGTATAACCTCTCTCACATATTTAGCATGCATATGAGCCTATATATCTACTCAAATTATTGTTTGTTATTACTGTTGTTGCAGGATTGTATATGTTACAGCATTTACTGTAGTTGCCCTTTATTCTTGCATACTTCTCAGTGTCTGCCTTTGCCTTGGTCACATTGTGCTGGCTTTCCCCATACTGTATATTGCCTTTACCTTCCCCAGAATTAACACTTGTCTATTATCTAGTTAGTTATTCTCCATCCCTCCCCCTCCCATCCCTGGTAACCATCCAAGAATGTTTCTGTATGTAAAACTATTCTTGACTTTTTGTAATAGTAGTCTCATACAATATTTGTTCTTTTGTGATTGACTTATTCCACTCAGCCTGATGTCCCCCAGATTCATCCATGTTGTGAGATGTTTTACAGATTCATCGTTATTCTTTATCGTCGTGTAGTATTCCGTTGTGTGTATGTACCACAGTTTTTTTATCCATTCATCCATTGATGGGTATTTAGATTATTTCCATCTTTTTGCTATTGTGAATATGCTGCAGTGGTCAGGGGTGTGCATATGTCTATTCTTGTCACTGGTCTTATTTCTCTAGGATGTATACCTGGGAGTGGGATTGCTGAGTCATATGGTAATTCAATATAGCTTTTTAAGGAAGCGCCATATCATTTTCCACGGTGGTTGTACCATTTTACACTCCAACCAGCAGTGTATAAGAGTTTCAGTCTTCCTACAACCTTGCCAACATTTGTTGTTTCTTATTTTTTTTGATCAGTGCCATTATTGCTGGATTGAGATGGTATCTCATTTTAGTTAATTTGCATCTCTTTAATGGCTAATGCCACTGTGTGTTGGTCAGTTTGTCATACTGTGGTGGCTTGCATGTTGCTGTGATACTGGAAGCTTTGCCACCGGTATTTCAGGTACAAGCAAGGTCACCTGTGGTGGACAGGTTTCACCTGAGCTTCCAGACTAAGACAGACTAGGAAGAAGGACCTGGCAGTCTACTTCTGAAAAAATTGGCCAACGAAAACCTCACGAATAGCAGCAGAACATTGTCTGATGTAGTGCAGGAAGATGATCCCCTCAGGTTGGAAGGCACTCAGAATACAACTGGGGATAAGCTGCCTCCTCAAAGTAGAGTTGACCTTAATGATATGGTTGGAGTCAAGCTTTTGGGACCTTTGTTTGCTTTGGTGGCATGACTCAAAATGAGGAGAAACAGTTGCAAACATCCATTAATAATAGGAACGTAGGATGTACGAAGTATGAATCTAGGAAAATTGGAAATCATCAAAAATGAAATGGAATGCATAGACATCGATATCCTAGGCATTAGTGAGCTGAAATGGAATGGTGTTGGCCATTTTGAATCGGACAACCATATGATCTACTATGCTGGGAATGACAACTTGAAGAGGAATGGTGTTGATGTTTGTCTTAGTCATCTAGTGCTACTTTAACAGAAATACTACAAATGGATGGATTTAGCAAAGAGAAATTTATTCTCTCACAGTCTAATAGGCTACAAGTCCAAATTCAGGGCGTCAGCTCCAGGGGAATGCTTTCTCTGTTGGCTCTGGAGGAAGGTCCACGTCATCAATCTTCCTTTGGTCTGGGAGCTTCTCTGCGCAGGAACCTCAGGTCCAAAGGACACACTCTGCTCCCAGCACTGCTTTCTTGGTGGTATGAGGTTCCCGTGTGTCTCTGCTCGCTTCTCTCTTTATATCTCAGAAGAGATTGGATTAAGACACTAATCTTGTAAACCTCATCAGTATAACCTCATCACAGTGATAGAATTTACAACACATGAGGAGATCACATCAGATTACACAGTCATACAATACTGGGGATCATGACTCAGCCAAGTTGACAGATATTTTTGAGGAACACAGTTCAATCCATGACACTCCATCCTTTGGCCCCCAAAAATTCAACACGTAAAATATACTCACCATATCATAGCAAAAGTCTTAACTCCAAATCCAAATTCCAAAAATTTCTCTTCATCTGTGAAATCTAGAATACAAACTCTCTGCTTCCAAAGGTACGATGGCAGAACAGGCACAAGCTAGACATTTCCATCACAAATAGGAGAAATTACAGGGAAAGAAGGAATAACAGGCACCAAGCAAGTTAGCAGAACACATTATATTAGCCCTCAAGACTTGAAAATAATCCTCTGTTTTCTGAGACCATTTACACAGTAGCCCTGCCCTCCAGACTCCAGGTATTGGCCACAGTCTCTGGATTCTGGTGGAGGCCCCTCAGCCCTGGGCTTCAGCTCCTCCTTCCAGGCCCACCGGGATGACAACTCTGCTCCCTCGGCTTTAGGCGCACCATTCTCCTAGTCCATTGGAGTGACAGTTCCACCCTTAGAAAGACCAGGGGCCACGCCTCCACCCTTTGAAACCCCAGAGGTCTCGGCCACACCTTTTGAGACTGAGGCAGCTTGGCTTCTTGTGTTCCTTGTCTTTAGCTTCTGCCTCCTGTTGCCTCTCTGCCCTTGGGCCTCACGCCCACATCTGCCTTGCTCGGGCAAGTGTTTCAAAGCTGGGCAGCTCCACCAATAGTGCCTGGAGGCACCCCACTCTGCCAGGAAGCCTCCTGCACACAGGCACTCAGCTCCCTCGCTCTGTGGGTCAGCAAGCCTAACTCCACCAATAAGTGCCTGGAGGCAGCCCACTCAGCCAGGAAGCCTCCGACACACAGGCACTCTGCTCTCTTGCTCCACGGGTGGGCTCTAATACTGTCTTGCTCTGATCTCCTGGTTCCGCTGCTGCTGGTCCTCCGCTGCTGCCACTCCACCATCCATTCACAGTTTCAAAACCGCTTCCACATTTTAGGTATCTGTTAGAGCAGCACCCCACTCTCAGTACCAAATTCTGTCTTAGTCATCTAGTGCTGCTCTAACAGAGATACCACAAGTGGATGGCTTTTCACAAGAGAAATGTATTCTGTCACAGTCCAGTAGGCTACAAGTCCAAATTGAGGGCATCAGCTCCAGGGGAACGCTTTCTCTGTTGACTCTGGAGGAAGGTCCACGTCATCAATCTTCCTTTGGTCTGGGAGCTTCTCTGCGCAGGAACCTCAGGTCCAAAGGACATGCTCTGCTCTCAGCACTGCTTTCTTGGTGGTATGAGGTTCCCGTGTATCTCTGCTTGCTTCTCTCTTTTATATCTCAAAAGAGATTGGATTAAGACACTAATCTTGTAAACTCATCAGTATAACCTCATCATAGTGATAGAATTTACAACACATAAGGAGATCGCATATAACCTCATCATAGTGATAGAGTTTACAACACATAAGGAAATCACATCAGGTTCCACAATCATACAATGCTGGGAATCATGACTCAGCCAAGTCGACAGATATTTTTGGGGGACACAATTCAATCCATGACAATGTTCATTGTCAAAAAGAACATTTCAAGATCTATCCTGAAGTACAACACTGTCAGTGATAGGATAATATCCATATGTCTAGAAGGAAGACCAGTTAATATGACTATTATTCAAATTTATGTACCAACCACTAAGGCCAAAGATGAAGAAATGGAAGATTTTAACCAACTTCTGCAGTCTGAAGTTGATCAAACATGCAGTCAGGATGCATTGATGTGCTTTCATTTTGATTTGATTCTAGGAATTTTTAAATTTCATTTTCAATTTCATCTGTTACCCAGTAGTTTTTAAGCAAGGTGTTACTCAGTTTCCACATATTTGATTTTTTTTTCTTGTTCTTCCTGCTACTCATTTCTAATTTTTGTAGTGTTATGATCAGAGAAGAAGTTTTGTACTATTTCAGTATTTTTAAATTTATTGAGGCTTGTTTTGTGGCCTAAAATATGGTCTCTTCTTGAGAATGATCCATGTGTGTTGGAGAAGAATGTGTGCTGTGCTGCTGTTGGGTTGAGTGTTCTGTATATGTCTAAGGGGTCAAGTTGGTTGATTGTGATTTTTAGATCTTCTGTATCTTTGTTGGGAAACCCTGGTGGCATAGTGGTTAAGTGCTGTGGCTGCTAACCAAAAGGTTGGCAGTTTGAATCCACCAGGTGCTCCTTGGAAACCCTATGGGGCAAGTCTAATCTGTCCTATTAGGATCACTATGAGTCGGTGCTGACTCTATGGCAGCGGTTTTGGTATCTTTGTTGAGTCTCTTACTAGTTATTCTATCCTACTATTATAATAGTCTCCTACTATTATAGTGGAACTGTCTGTTTTTCTTTTCAGTGCTCTTAGAATTAGTTTTATGTATTTTGGAGCTGTCATTGGATGCGTAAATATTTATTATGGTTATGTCCTCTTGGTGAATGATGCCTTTAATCATTATATAATGCTCTTCATTGTCTTTTGTGGAAGATTTTACCTTAAAGTCTTTTTTATCTGATATTAATATTACCGCTCCTGCTCTTTTTTGGTTACTGTTTGCTTTATTTTTTCTCAACCTTTAATTTTTAGCTTATTTATATCTTTGTGTCAAAGTTGTATCTCTTCTGGACAACACATTGATGGATCATGTTTTTAAATCCATTCTGTTACTCTCTGACTCTTGACTGGTAAATTTAAACCATTTATATTTAGTGTGATCATTGATTAAAAAAACAACCAAACATGTTGACATTGAGTCAATTCCACGACCCTG
Organism: Dugong dugon; assembly: GCA_030035585.1. Lineage (NCBI taxonomy): Eukaryota > Metazoa > Chordata > Mammalia > Sirenia > Dugongidae > Dugong > Dugong dugon. The sequence goes on from CM057466.1 coordinate 61,940,379, forward strand.
TAGGACAGAGTAGAACTGCCCATTGGGGTTTCCAAGGAGAGGCTGGTGGATTTGAACTGCTGACCTTTTGGTTAGCAGCTGAGCTATATTATGTTAATTCATACTGCACCAGTATGAATTAACTACTGTCATTTTGTTGTGCTTTTTTTTGTGATATTGACAGATATGTCCTGCTTACTTTTCTGTACTGAGTTATTTTTGTTCATGGAGTTTCTTTTCATTTCCTTTGCTGTTGTTGATTTTGTGTTTACTGATTTTTGTGGTTTTCTCTTTTATTTTGATGAGTTGGATTATTACTTTTCTTTGTGGTTACTACCCTGAAATTTACTTTTATCTTCCTAAGTTTAAAACAATCTGTTATATCTTGCTGTCACCTTGACCTCTCCCTATGGAAGTTCTGTAAGTACACCATTTATTCCTCCTTTTTGTTTTGAAGTTGTCCTTGTTTACAGGTTGACGTCTCTAGTTCCCTTTTTTTCAGTCTTCTAAGTTTATTTTTGAGAATTTTTTGTCTTGTGTGGTATCTGGGTGATCATGTCATGTGTCTTAATCTCAGGTTGTTGTTTCGTGTTGTTTCTTTGTCTGAAGGACTCCCTTTAATATTTCTTGTAAGGTTGATCTGGTTTTTACAAATTTCCATTTATCTGGAAATACTGAATTTCACCATTGTATTTGAGAGACAGTTTTGCTGTATATATATTTCTTGGTTGGCAAATTTTTTCTTTCAGGGTTTTATAGCCTTCTTGCCAACATGGTTTCCACTGAGAAATCAGAGCTTAGTCTTATTAGTTCCCCTTTGTAGGTGACACTTTGTTTTTCCCAAGCTGCTCTCAGGATTATTTCCTTGTCTTTGATTTTGGAAAGTTTGTTTATGATATGTCTTCATTACTTTCTTTTGTTTTCTGCCCTTTATGGGGTTCGTTGAGCTTTTTGGATGGATAACTCTCATCTTCCATGAAATCTGGGAAGTTTTCTGCCAGCAAATCTTCAAAAGTCTTCTGTGTGTTTTTTTTTTTTGTTTCCTCCTGTTCTGGAATTCTTATCACATGTAAATTATTCCTCTTGATAGTGCTGTACATAACTCTTAGGCTTTCTTCTTGTTTTTTCTTTCTTTTTTCTGAATGTTCCTCAAATTAGTGGCATGGAATTTGTCTTCTGTTTCAGTGATTCTGTCTCCCATTGATTCAGTTCTACTCCTGTATCTTTTCATTATCTATTTCTGAAATTTTTTTTGTTAATCTTCTGGATTTCTAGTTGCTGTTTTTGTGTGGCTTCTAGTTGTCTGTTTATTTTGTCATTATGTTCTCATATTTTTAAAAAAAATTCTTCTAGGGTTTTGTATATTTTCCTTGTTTTTGTCTGTGCTTTAATTATTTGAGCACCCTATATTCAAAAGCCTTTTGAATGCTCTATTAAGTAGGTCCATTACCCTTCCTTCCTCAGGAAGATTTTCTGCCTCTTTGTTTTGGTCACTTGTTTATTCTGTTTCTTTATAGGATTTGATATTCTCTTCTGTCTCCAAGGCATTAAGGTGTTACTTATTTCTGATCTTTTGTTTTGTTTCAATATATCGGTGAGGGCAGGTCGGGTGTACTTTGCTGTTCGTTCAGCTGGTGGCAAAGGAGTGTTCAGCACCTGTCTCTAGGTGGGCATGGCTGTGACAGGCAGGGTGAACCCACGTTGCTGTTCACTGTGCGCATGAGACGGCTGAGGTGGTGCCGTGTAGCTGCTGGGTGCCTTCTGCCATCAGTCCAGTAGTGTGGGAATGCTCACAGTCACGGAGACACTCCCTCCACCCACTCAGCAGGGTGATGGGCGAGGGGTGGGTGACTAGGGAGTATGGTGGCGCTTATCCTGCTTAGTGGCACAGAAGGTGTGGCAGGGTGAGGCAGGTGGCTGGGGAGCATAGTGGTACCCACTCACCCGTCTCAGCAGGTTGCAGTGGGCTAGAGGTGGGGCGGGTCTCATGGCCACAGATCGTGGTGGTGCTTGCTTGGCCTGCGCAGTGGGTGAGTTTCTGGGTGTGGCAGGTGGCCAGAGAGTATGGTGGCACTCAGCCCACTCGGCGGCACGGCAGATGAGGGTCAGGGCAGGCTGCGTGGCTGAGGAATTTGGTGGTGCTAGCATGGCCTACTTGATGGTGTGGTAGTCAAGGGTCAGAGCTGGCTGGGCAGCCGGGAGCATGGTGGTACTTGCTCTGTCAGAGTTGCTGCTGGCTTTGTCTCAGTTGTTCACACTGTGCCAGGCTGGCTGGCAGGGAACCTCTGCTCTGTTTCTCTCTTCTTTCACTGTTTTTGTTAAGCTGCTTCTTCCAGCTGGTGGTTGATCTAATTCTTTATTCTTTCATTCAATGCTCAGGGTTCCAGGATTGTCATTTGTAACTGTTTCACTTGGTTTCTCAGGTCTTTGCTGTAGAGGGATGGTGTAATACGTCTGATCAAGTCGCCATTTTGTTCCATATGAATTTAAGAATCAAGCTGTCAAGTTCTACAAAAATCTGTTAGAATTTGAATTGGCATGGCCTTGAGTCCGTAAGTCAGTTTTCTTCCAACTGATGTCTTCATAATCTTGAGCCTTCTATCTATGAAGATGGTTTTTGTCTGCATTTATGTGTGCCCTCTTTATTATCTTTCAATGAAGTGATATCGTTTTATCTGTACAGATTGTACGTAACTTGCATTTACCTGTTAGATTTATTTCTAAGCACCTTATCTTTTTGTTGTTATAATAAGTAATATTTTTGGTAATTGCCTTTTCTGTTACTAAACCCTTTGCTGCCAAGTTGATTTCAATTCATAGTGACCCTGTAGGACTGCTTCATAGGGTTTACAAGGAGTGGCTGGTGGACTCGAACTGACCTTTTGGTTAGCAGCCGTAGGTCTTAACCACTGTGCTACCAGGGCTCCTTTCTGTTACTGTTGTTATTGTTATATGCCATCAAGTCAATTCCGACTCATAGCAACCCTATAGGACAGAGTAGAACTGCCCTGTAGGGTTTACAAGGAGTAGCTGGTGGATTCAGACTGCCGACCTTTTAGTTAGCAGCCGTAGCTCTTAACTACTGCACTACCAGGGCACCTTTCTGTTACTGGTATGTAGAAATGCAGGTTGATTTTTTTTTTTTAATCAGTGCAGCCCTAGTTAAATTCTTGTTATTTCTAATAATTTTTAGATTATTATGGATGACTTAGGTAGACAAAGATGTGAGTGGTGAAATTAGAATTAATGAGTTGAATTTATTTATTTTGCTTTCAGCACTTTCAAGATGTCATTCCATTGTTTTCTGAAATCTATGTACATGTTCACATTCTAAGGTAAAACACACAAGGAAAAGTCATTTTGAGTCAAACTATAGGAAATAATGAGTTTGAACATTGGATTAACAAATGCTGAATATTAAAAAAAACTACTATGCAATGTTTAAAAATAAAATATGGAATCACAAAAATGAGCACGCAGTAGTTATCTCAAAAAATGAAACAGAGATGTGAAAAAGAACCAAATAGAACAGAAGTAAAAAATGTTAATTTTTAAATTTAAAACCTCATTGATTGGATTAATCAGAAGGTTAAACCTGAGGATCTAAACTGAGTTTGCTTTATTCCAGAGAGGATTTGTTGCTGTTTCTGGTAGGAAGTAGGGATGACTGTTGACATGGGACCACTTTAGCCCTGTTGTAGGGACCCAGACTTAATCCAGGAGTCTCAGATACAGTTTCTCCATTGTACCATTAGACCACAGGCATTTGGCTCTGAGGCAACCCTGCCTTTAGGGTGTACTCTTTCTTATTTTTGATGACACTTTTTGACAACTTCTGTGAAGCCAACAATGTCTTTTACTGTTCTGCTTATAATGTAGTGTAATTGTCCTTCACTAAAACTAGTGCATTTAAACTACTTGAAGCAAAAGTGTCACCAATGGTATTTTTATTTTGAAATTTCCAGCTTATTACTTTTCCTTGTATATCTATTCCTCGTGTATCTATTGAGTTCTTATTGCTTTCTATACTTAGGTATAATTCTTTGTTCTATATATTGTAAATATTTTTCTCCCAAACTTTTATTTAACTTGTAACTTGGTTTTTAGTGTCTTTTGTTATACAGAAATTTTAAATCACAATGTTAGGTTTACATCAGTTTGTTCTTTTATGGCTGTTGAATTTTACCTTATTTTAGGAATTCCTTCCCTATCCAGAGCACATATGATGTGCTTCTACATTTTCTTTTAAGATACCTATATACAGACACCGTTCACATATACATATTTACCTTTAGAGCTTCAATAATTCTTTTTTTTATTATTATAATCCAGTAATTCTTGGCTTTATCTTTGTCTGACGTAGAGGTTAACTTTTTCCCAAATGGATTGCTCATCTCAACAATAATTTCTGAAGAGTTCATCATCCTTACTTTTCTCATTTAAATTGCCACCTTTATATTATAGAAAATTCCCATTTATACAAGGGTACATTTCTAGAATTTCATTTTAGTGACATGTTGTTTTATTTCTCTTAATATTTTGGTGTTTTCAGTTATCATAACTTCACCATTTATTTTTATATTTGATAGGGTAAATCCTCTATTCCTTTCTGTCAGAGGAATAAAAGGGAATTTTAGAATCAACATGGCAGTTTCATAAAAATTTTGTATTGAGATTATGTGATTAAGTTAATTCTAGAGAGAACTAACATTTTTACAATGTTCAAGATTCCTCTGGAAACATGATAATATTTTCTAGAATTCATTATGGTTGTAGGTAACAGAAAACTCAAAAACAGTGGTATAAATAAAATAGAGAATTACTTATCTCTCAGATTCAGGAAAAGTGGAAGTAGTGTTATGCTCCATGGTGTTAAGGACCCAGGCTCCTTGCTTGCTTTCTTTGTTTTTTCAAATACACATTGCCACTGTACAGTTTTTAAACGTGATACTCGCTGAACTTTCAGTCCCCCGTCTTCATATGGTTTGGCCCTTCATATTTCAGTATAATAGTTATCTCCTCAGAGAGGTTTTCCTTGTAAAGTAGCTCCTTCCCCAGTCATATCCACTGTCTTAAGGTACTCATCTAAAATTATCTTGTTCATTTATTTGTGTACTGTTCCATGTGTTTCTCATCTTTTTAATTCTCTACTAGAGTTTACAATAACTGTTGTTTACTGTTGTTCACCTAGTGTTTAGAACAATGGCTGGTTCATAATAGGCATTCAAATGTTTGTTGAAATAATGAATTTTGCAAAAAGAGGAGTATCTATAATCCTAGCTGATTTTAGCTATCTTTTATTATACTAAGATAACTTTTTCATTTTTTAATAATACTTTCTAGTAGTTCAAGTCATGTGGTTTCATACGTCTATTTTCATAGTAGTTTCTTTGTTTTATTTAAGTTTACTTTCCTGGATACTTAATATCAATAGCACTTCAGTCATTGTTAAAATAAAACTTAAAATAGACCCTTGATGTTGATTCCTTTGTTAAATAAGAGGAGGAGGTATTAGTGTGTAGCATTAGATCTTATCTTGATTAAATTGGTGAGGTTTAATTTTATAGAGTGATATCTGCCTACTTGTTTAAAACCACCCTGTTAATGTGGGGGGGAAAAAAAAAATTCATTTGTGACTTTTTCCAATAAAGAAATGGTATTTTCTGTTCTGCTTGTTAATCTATTTGGGATGAATATGGGGAGCTGTATAGTGCTTAAACACCAGAGGGTGCCAGAGGTTCATGTTTTGTCCTTCATAGTCTAGAATCAGAAGCTACAAATATTATAGCACCTTTGCATTTTTGTATAGTTAACCCTTTTTAGACTGACAGGATATATAATGATAATAAGGAATTGTCAGTTTTTATAAGATGTGATACTGCTTTATGTTTATTTTTAAAAGAGTTCTTATATTTTAGAGAAACAACAAATATATAAATAAATATATAAATAAATAAATATATGTAAATATTTCTGGTAGCGAAGGTATTTTAACAGTGAGGGGTTTAGTGCGTGATGTTATTATTGATTTTAAAAGACACTTTTAGAAAATAATATAGGATAAAATTACATGGTATTTGCATAGATTTTACTCTACCAACTTTAGTGTCCATTTTTTTCACATTACAGGAATCAGATTTTCTAGTGTTAAGTAGATAAAACATACGTTTTACCTCTCAATATATGTAATTCATCGTTGTCACGTATTAGAGTTTATTTGTCCTTACGTGTATAAGCTTACCAGTAACATATATGGCTGATCAGTCCAGAGCAGGGTCTCAAGAAAAGAAAACAGCTGCTGGTGACAAAGACTTCCCATCTTGGAGAGACAAGTGAGACAGGGCAGAGGCTTCTGTGGGAGCTGTGCCCAGATTAGAGCATAGGGTTAAAATCCAACCCAAAAAATCTTCTTGGAGGAGGTGCCTTACAGTAGGTCTTGATGGAAATTAAGTTCTTGAACATTCCACACAGGGGAATTATATGAGTGAAGACTTGGAGGTGAGATTATGAAGTGTTTCTAAGTTTTTAGCCATGATTTGCTATAATAAATGCTATTTAGGAAAATTATTTTTGTGGTTATATGCAGAAAAATAGGAAAGAAAGACATTAGAGTTAGGTACACCATGAAGCAAAGTTGAAGTTATATGGGCAGGAGATAGGAACTATATATATAGACCAGCATGTCTCAAAATGTGGTCTGCAGAAAATAGTTTTGAAACACTCTTTCAGGGGCCTACAAGACCAAAACTGTTTTCGTTACGATAATATTTGCCTTTTTCACTTCTGATTCAAAAGCAGTGGTGGGTAAAACTACTGGAGTCTTAACACAAATCAAGGCAGTGGCACAAAACTGTACTAGTAACCAGGTATTTATGCTTACCTACTTGCGGTAAGTAAAAAGAAACAAAACAAAACAACAACAAAAACTGGTTTTTCTTAAGAATGCCCTTAATGAAGCAGTATATATTATTATTTTTAATAAATCTCTGTCCTTGAGTGCACACCTTTTTGCTGTTCTGTGTGACAAAATGGGAAGTTTACAAAAAGATCTTCAGCTGCATACCAAAATAAGATGGCAGTCTCAAGGACAGTTACTTGTGCTTGTATTGAATTGCAGGCTGACTAAACAATTTTTTTGTGTGGAATACTATTTTTACTTGGACGAATGACTGACAAACTGTGGTTATTTAGACTTGGGAATTTGACGGTTTCATGAGCTTAATACTCAGATTTTCTGATGAGATTGGTGGCCATGTTAACAAATGTCATTTTTGGATTGTGTATATAATTAGTCTACATTTGGAAGTTCTGCTTAGCTCAGTGACCCAGTCTTTTCCAAAATGACCATGCATGACGTTACAAAACCGTACATGAGTATAAGAGATCCATTCAAAGTGTAAGAAGACCAGTAGATTTTAAAGAGTTTAGCAAAAGTATGTATAAAACAAGGTCACTTTTCATACTAATTATTTTTTAATCTTGATATTGTTAATTTTTATAAAAAATGTTATTTATTTTTCAGTGAATAAGTATAGTAAATTTGGTTTTAATTTCTAATACAGTTTTGTTCAAAATCACATAAGTACAGTTTGCTGTTTTACTGATAAGGACATTGATGAATGAAGAGGTAAACAAACTTACCTGAGGTCACACTATCAATAATTGTCAGAACAGGGACTGAACCTGTAGTCTCTTTAACTCTAGAATTGATATGCTTAATTTTTTTTTTTTTTTTTTTTTGATATGCTTGATTTTTATAGTTCAGTATTTTTCCAAGTGTGGTCCCAGAGCATTTGTATCACAGTTGCCTCAGTGTGCTTGTTTAAAAAAATCCAGGTTTCTGGTCCCTATCATAGACTCACTGAAAGAATAGTGTGTGCTCTGTGGGTATATTTTTAACTGTGAGACTGCATTTCTTTACTTCTTAGGTGGTTCCTAAACTCTGAAGAGTTTGAGAAATACTGGAGTGTGCTATGCTACATTTGAGTTAGTAGAGAAATAAGTTGCTGTGAATTTGATTCTGACTCATGGCAGTCCATGTGTGTTAGAGTAGAACTGTGAGACAGGGAAGAAGCTTTTGTGGGAGCTGTGCCCAGATTAGAGCATAGGGTTAAAATCCATGCAAAAAAATCTTCTGTGCTCCCTAGGATTTTCAGTGTCTGATTTTTCAGAAGTAGATGGCCAGGCCTTTCCTCCAAGGTACCTCTGGGTGGAGTCAAACTACCAACCTTTCAGTTAGAAGTCAAGCTTGTTCATCATTTTTACCACCCTGGGACTCAATTTAATAGAAAGAAGAAAGGAATTTCTGATGGAGAAAAACTACTTCAAAAAAAGAATCGAAGGAGGAATAAACAGGATCTTGTATGAGTTTTCAGACTGGCTTTGGTAGAGAGGCCATGACAGAATAGTGAAAAAAAGAATTTTGAGGGTATTTTTGATTATGTATAATGAGTCTACAAAATAAGTTATTATATCATGTTATTAGTAGTTTAAGGGAAGAACTTGACCTTAAAATTGTTTTTAGTTTGTATTTTAAAAGTAAATTATTTGACTTTGTAATGCATACATTTTGCACAAATTTCAAAATGTTCAAAAGGTATGCAATGGAAAAATTAGGCCCTCTCTCATTGCTTCTTCCTTCTGCTACCCAGTTTCCCTGCCTGGCGGCAACTATTGTTACCAGTTTCTTGTGTGTCTTTCCAGAGATAGTCGTTTCAACACAGAAGGTAGTATATGCTGCATAATGTTTTGCACTTTGACGTTTACCACTTAGTAATAAATCTTGCAGATTGTTCCATGTCAGCACATATTTACTGTGATTTAGTCTTTTTAACAAAGTTCCATCATGATAAGTATTTAGCTTGTTCCCAGTGTTTTGCTCTAGAAAAACAAAGGTGTAATGGGCTTATCATTTTACAGAATTTCTAGGAAGAGCGATTTATTAGTTTTAAATTTTTAGGTGATGCCAAATGGCCTTCTACAAAAGTTGTCCTAACAAATTATACTCTCAGCATCAGAGTTTGAGATAGTATATTTCCTCATATTTTGGTAAACTTCAAAAACTTTTGCCAGTCTACTAGATGAAGAATTTATATCTTATTTCTGTTATGAGTGGGGTAAAGCATCTTATATTTGAGTTACTTTTATCTTCTGTTTTGTTTTCCTATGTCTTGTCCATTTTTCCATTGAACTATTACTCTTTTCCTTAGTTATTTATAGGAGCTCTTTACGTATTAAGGAATTGGCCTTTTTTCCATGATATGAATTGTTTCCTTCAATCCTCAGCCTAAGATATAGGGACTGTTACTGTCCTCATTTTTACTGAAGATGAGGGTCCCAAAAGGTTAGTTTGCTTTATTTCACATAAGTAAAAGATGACAGTCAGAATTCCACGGTAGGCAGTTTGAAACAGAGCCCTCCTTTTCATCTAGTGTTCTACTGCTTCCCAGCACATTGTAATAAATAGCGCACTGTTTTGAGCAGATAGTAATTTCTCAGTTATTTAAATACCACTTATAGACTGTTCTGCTAGGAACAATAGGTGATGAAGATGATTAATAAAATTAATCTAGTTGGAGTTTAAGGCCAGTACATTGATGATTAGAATAGAAGGAAGAGTAAGGCCTATCATAACAGACAACAGTGTGCGCTAAGAAGTTCAAAAGCTGTGGTAATTGGATAAGCACTTTTAAAGTATAGAAACTAATTAAACCAGCATTTCTAAAGGAGGCATTTGATGTGGGCCCGAGGGCTTTGACAGCTGGAAGATAAGAAAGCAGGGGGGGAGTTGAAGGCTAGAACAGGAAGGAATAGTCTTAGCAAAGGCCAGAATCAGTAGGAGCTGTTTGATAGTGAGTCCTGGGAGGGAAGTGCTAGTTTGGGCTCTTATCTGGAAGGCCTTGAATGTCAGGGTGAGTTCATGGGAACACGAATGGTTTTGGAACAGAAATTAAAGAAGTACCATCCTTTTACTTTAGAAGAATCAGTCTAATGCTGTTATTGACCTTAAAAAGGTAGAAGGTTAAAGAAGGCAGGCATGAGCAGTGGTTAACTTTAGTTTTTAACTAAAGACTTAGATTGGTTTCAGAAGCCATATGCAAGGCTTTAATGATGAATGGATAATACTTCCTTAATTTCACACAGTACCCTATTAGACCCTTAATAGTTGGAAGGCTTTTTTCCTACTGAGGCACTATAAAGTTCTCTATCTTTTAAAACAAACAAAAAACTAGTTATCTTTCACAGCACCTCATCAAAAGGCAGTGTGTTAAACCAGAAGACTCGAAGACTTGCTTTGGCCGTTCTCACTTTCTTTTAGAATGAAAACCAAACTGGGATCCTGAATATCCCTAACCATCAAAACCTTTATTACTGTGCTGACCTATCTTAGCCTTATTGGTAATGCTGCTACAACACTGTATAGTCTTTGCTTTCCTTCATTCTGCCTCCTTTCTTAGAGGATGTTTTAAATGGCTTGGGTGCTGCTTATTGTGGCACTTTTTCCTCTTTCCTCAGTAGGGGTCCTTGTCTACTGTTGCGCTCATCTGTAGCTATGGCAACTGACGGCCATAGTGGAGGAAGCTGTGTTAAGCTTGTGGCCAGACAGAGGGGAAGGGCAGGCAAGAACAAATCTTACTGGGTAGTTCCCTGTTTATTTGCAGAGGATGGCCACAAGAAGATTCTAACACACATGGAACTGTCTCTTCATTGACTGAATTATATTCAATTCTAGTACTCTGCTCTAAGTACTGGTAATAAGTAGACCTGGTACTGGTCTCTCCAGCCTATGTGTGAGATCTCAACAGGGGCTATTTTGGAACCCTCCTGTAGATGCAAGGTTTACAGGGGCCTGTGTACCTGGCATACACCTGAGATTGTAAACACTCAGTGTTGTGTGTATATGTGTAAAGGTTATCTGTTGTATACCTTTAATAATTCCAGTTTTATTGTTAAGGGAAGGATGAGATTATATATCTAATTTCACTTTATTTTCTATCTTTCCTGTAATTTTTATTCTCCAAATGTTTATTTTTTTATTTTAATATTGCTAATTATTTTGATTGAGTAATCCATGCATACAGTACAATATTCAAAAGCTAGAAAGTTATAATATGGTATAAAGTCAGTCTTTTTCCTATCCCTGTTCCTTTTGTATTTCCCTCTCCAGATGGGAATTTCTCATGTATCTTTCCAGAGATACGTACATATTCCCATTAAAAACCTGTTGTCATAGAGTCCGTTCTGACTTACAGCGACCGCATAGGACAGAGTAGAACTGTGCCCCATAGGGTTTCCAGGGAGTGGCTGGTGGATTTGAACTGCCACCGTTTTGGTTAGCAGCCATAACTCTTAACCACTGTGCCACCAGGATTCCATGTACATGTAAGCATACGTATATTCAAGATGTAATCTATTCTGTACCTTGCCTTTTTTTCACTTCACAGTATACCTTGATGATTGTTCTGTCAGTCCAAAGAGAGCTGTCTCTTTAAGTGGGTGAGAGGGACCTTAGAAAGCAGCTAATCTAAGTTATTAATTTTTCAGAGGAGAAAATTGAGTCCCACAGATGTTAAGTAAGTGGTTAGGATTCTGTTTTGGAGTGAGCTGATTTTTCATTGATGTATACTTGGCATTTTAAAAATAGTTTTTACTCAGGCCTTTTAAATTATATTTTACTTAGATTTTTGTATGTGTTTAAGTTTATAGTGTCTACCATTCTTAAATTCTAGATGTTTAAATCTGTACATAATACTTTATTTACATAGGTGGCAAATTGGTTCCTAGAGATATTCTCATCATTCCATACCTCTGATAATATCTCTGTGACATTTGGTAAGGTGGAGTCTGACCATTTTCGTATAGTTTCTTTGAATACTGCTTGTTTTATTCAGAGGTTTGAAATACTAATTTTTTTTTTTCCATTTCTCCATTGCAGAGAAACATCTTTAATGTTGAGATTTTCACGTACTGTTTAGATTGTCAGATAATTGTTCTTTCCCTTCACTTTCAGCTGCTGTATCTAGCACTTTACTTTCCTTCATGTTGCTTACATCTCTTATGTATGTTTGAGTTTGGGCTCTTTCCCCCTCACCGCTAATGTGCTGCTTCGTATAGTTGAACACCAGGGGCCTTCCATTTCTTGAGCGCTTGATGTTAATAATTTATTTTTCTGTGCACAAATGTGTTACCACAGGGAGGTTCATGATTTAAATTTATTGACATGAGACCACATGATATACCAGTTGGCCCATGCAATAAAGAAGCAACATTTTTTTAATATAATCATGTTTGTGTAAATTATGTTGCACATTGGTGTGAGAGTTATGACCAATAATTTGCTTGTTATTGCATATGATAGTAAGAATACAGTGAGGAAATTTTAGTGTTTCTTTCCTTACTCTCTTCTCTACCCCCCAAACATAGGTACTGATTTTAGGGCTGTAGCCATATAGCAATTGTTAGAGGAAAACAACCTTAACTTTGTTGGTGCCAAACGAGGAGCCCAAATATGTTTTGTATTTTATATGTAAGTGTCTTTAAGTGTGTGTGTATAAAATTTTATACATACGGGTGGTCTTGGGTTACGAACATCCAACTTAAGGACAACTCCTACTTGCCCTTTGATGTTATGTAAATTTGCCCTCACTTTGAAACACTTGAACCAACCCCTACGCTTAACAAATTCTTCATCACAGTCTCCTTCACTTGCTGCAAGTGTAGCTTTTAAATCATTGAAAAAGACATCGAGCATTTTCTTGCACTGAAGAACCTGTAAAGGCTAAATAAGAACCGTATGCACCTGTTCCAAGTTACTTACAAATTTGACTTAAAGACACAAATAGGAACGGATCTCCTTCGCAACCCGGGGACTGCCTGTAGGCTCTTTTCAGCCTTGCTGGAGGATGTAGTTTAGCAAATTCAGTTGGTACAGATAGAGCACACCGAAAGTCTGAAGCAGAAAAACAAATCTAGTTTAAACCACTTGGTTTCCGAACAGCTAGTCAACAAATCTTCTTCTCAAGGACTTCTATGTGAGCATGGACCTTTCAGGACCTGGAGATTTATGCTGCCCATCAATGGAGTGGTGGACTACATTGGGGAAATCTGAAGGACTTTTAACCGTTGTAGATGGAAACAAAGGTGTCTGCTTTTACCTCTCTGTCTTTTGTTGCAGGGGATTTGTGGATGAGTTAATGTAAACTCCAAATCCCTCTCGATGTATCTCATTTACCAAACTGAGAGCAAGAGATGAGCACTAGAAGACAAAGTTGCTTCTGAATCATCCTTCCAATATTAAATGTACACTAGTAGTTCGATGAGTCCCTGGGTGGCACAGACGGTTAAGCATTTGACTGCTAGCTGAATGATCGGCGATTTGAATCCACCTAGAGGCACCTTGGAAGACAGGCCTGGTGATGGCTTCTGAAAGGTTACGGCCTTGAAAACTCTGTATTATACTCTGTACACACAGAGTCACCATGAGTTGGAATTAACTCAATGGCAACTAACAACAACAGTGGTTAGAGAAATTTTGAAGACTTATTAAGGGAACCAATCTTCTGTTCTCTTGTTGCTTGGATGAATTGAGTAAAATGTCATTCGTTATAAAGAAACTTCTGTAACTCTTTTGCTCTCTTAAGTCACACACACACACACACACACACACACACACAAAAAAAAAAAACAAAAAAAAAAAAAACAAAAAAAATAAACCCCAAAAAGCTATAACCTTTTTTTCTGTTAGAGATGAAGATGACATCAATGATGTGACTTCCATGGCAGGGGTCAACCTCAATGAAGAAAATGCCTGCATCTTAGCAACAAACTCTGAGTTGGTTGGCACGCTCGTCAGATCATGTAAAGATGAACCATTTCTTTTCACTGGAGCTCTACAGAAGAGAATTTTAGACATTGGTAAGTGCAGAGTTATGATTCTTTACCTAGTAGGCTTGTCTGTTTGAGGGAAAATGTTATCAAAAGAGATTGCCTTGATTGGTTGTCTTGGAACTCTGAGGCTTAAATAAGGCTCAAGAAATCAAGATTTCATGGATGCTATAGGAAGAAGTACTTCATTTTAAAAATGATTAAGATAAATTATATAACCTGTGGTTTCTGATTTAGACAATAGAAGTTAATAATTTATTCACATTTCTTAATGGGGGAATATATGTGTGTATTTATAGAATGTATACATATAATGTATGTTTTTTTCTGTCCTGTTTCTTCCTTTGTTGGCTTTTAGGCATATATGTGTACAAATGCATACTTATGTTACATGTGTGTGTTTATGAAATGCAGAAACAGCCATTGAGAGTAAGTCTCTTTTTCCTTACGTCATCCCTGAAATTTAAACCCATCCTTGCCTTAAAATGGAAGCCCTGGTGGTGTAGTGGTTAAGAGCTATGGATGCTAATGAAAAGGTTGGCAGTTTGAATCTACCAGGCACTCCTTGGAAACCCTATCGGGTAGTTTTATTCTGCCCTGTAGGGTTGCTATGAGTCAAAATTGACTCGACGGCAATGGGTTTGGTTGTTGGTTTTTTTTTTGTTTTGTTTTGTTTTGTTTTGCCTTAAAATAACTAAATTGAAATATTAAGAGTTCTCGCCAGGTTCAGGAGTAGTTGTTAGGTGGCTGCACTGTGTTAAAGAAAACGAAAGAGAACATACTAATATTATCGTGGTGGTTAACAGCTTTTTTTAGTTGTTTAATCACAAACTTAACGTTAGCATGAAAGATTACATACAGTCTCTCCAAATTAACTGAAAAAGGAGACAAATTGGTGAGATACTGTGTGTGAGTTATCTCATTTCTTATGTCCTGACCCTGGGACTTACTGGAGACCAGCTATCTTTTTTCACCTATGTCAGATTTTGGGTGGCAGTACTTCCTTGCTTCAGTCAGTAATTAGAGATGAATTCAGTTTTGGTTCAAAGTAATGGACTATATTTTGAAGGCTTAGCTTTAGAAAACGTAGATAATTTTACATTATCTTCCTCTTGTTTGCTGCAGACTACATTTTGAATTAAAGTTTTAATATTTATTATGTAATTATGTCAAAGAATGCAAATGATGCGTTGATACGCATTAATTGAAGTATATTTGTGCTGTGGTCTTTCACTGTTGGTTGACAGTATGAGTATGTTCCAGATAAATCAGAATGGAAAGTCAAGCCATAATATTTGAAACATTTCTCAGGATGCACATATGTTAAAAACAAACACAATAGCACTATTAAAAGCCCATGTAAATTAGACTATGTAATTGCCTATATTTTCAGTTTTAGAACTGTTGATATAGGTGGTTTCACTGTGCTCCAGAAATACTATTTAAATACTGATAAGGTTGATTTATAAATGAGTTTCTGCCTTTGGGCATGTGATTCAAATTGTTTTCCTTAAACTTTTTCCCTAGTTAGCAGAAGGAAGGAAAGATGTTTAGGTTACTTATGGAATGGAGATACAGTGAGAGAAGTTAACCAGACAGGTGAAATGATGAGAGTTTGAACCTATTTCCGCTTGTAAATTGATTACACAACAGTTTATAAGAACATAAATTAGTACAAAGTAAGCATGATTGGTAATGGATAAAAGAAGTATAGGTAGGTATTGTAGACAAGGCATTAACAGACTCACACTCTGAATTTGTTTAAATAAATGTCATAAATTGTTAACAGTGTCAAACGGCGAAATGTAATTTTCTATTTTTTTAATTAATAAAATTAACAGAATATGGCGCTAATTTCTGTAGTTACCATTTTCCTCCCTGAACACTAGACTTGATTTGTGTTCTTATTAACTTTGTCCTATAAATGACCTTGCAAGGAGAATGATTCTAGAGGCTAAGTGAAACAATGTCTATATTTTCTGAGGCTTCAGGCTAGGTTTTATTAATGTAATGTCTAAGATCTTTGAAGTTGTGACTTTACCAGGAAAATCATAATCTCCAAACCTTTATTCATAATGGGTATGACTTCCAGGGGGAACAGAATACCTGCTGTGCTAATTATTTCAATTATCAGCCACTACTAAAACACGTAATGGATTTTCTCTGCTTCCACAGGTAAAAAGCATGACATTACGGAACTTAACTCTGATGCTGTGAACTTGATCTCCTGTGCAACACAGGAGCGGTTACGAGGCCTTCTAGAAAAACTGACTACAGTTGCTCAGCATCGAATGACCACTTACAAGGTAATCATTAAAGAACTACAGACTTCTGTCTCTCCTCTTTGTAGTGTTAAAGATAGTGTTTTGCGATGGATTTATTTTCTAAATATGTTTTTAAAGGAAATGATTGAAACTTACATTTCATATTGGTAAGAAATCAGTCTCATATCCAGTTTGCCATATTTAGATATGTTAAACATGACAAATGAAATTAAAATAGAGTTTAACATGGTATCCAAAGCTTCTATGTCAGGGTAGATTGAAATACACATCTGTTTTGTCTCAGGCTTCTCCTCCTTAAGCTTTTGATGGGGAAGGAGGATTTGTTAGAATGGAATACTGGTTACTTTTGTTCTCCTCAGTGGTCTGTATTCTGCCAGCATTCCTGTTCCTATTAATAAGTTAAGTGATTGCACTGAGTGTTAAAACTGGTGCCACTTGTTATTGGCTGCTTTTATAAAAAAACTAAGTGCGAGAATATCGTACCTTGTTTCTAGTGTTGTGAGCCAAATCATTTGCCATTATCAAGATAAAGGCACTTGATGCATTTGAATTATAGTTTTGGAGGAGGGCAAATGATTGTGATGAGGAATGGGAGGGGGGAAAAGAAAGATAACCTTTTCCCCCTATGTAAATAAATGTTGACAGCTAGATTTTGAGCAATAGGTATGGGGGTAACCTTATGAGATTTTGAGTTTGCAAGAGTGGTTAATGTCATGGTGTCCTAGCCATAGGTTAAAAGGAATCCAAGAAAATATAAGTTGCCACACAACTGGGAATTTCCCTGGAGGAATCATTCTGTTTTTCTTCTTTTCCTGCTTCATTTAGAACTTTGGAAGAACTACCGTATTTTTACACAAATAATGTGCACCCTCTGTGTTAGTTTGCCCTCCCCCTGTGAGGCACCCTCACAAGCACTGCCATGCCACTCTTCCACATGTAGCTCTGGAATAAAAAAAAAAAAAAAAATAGCATAGCATGCTTACAAAAATACCTCGAGGGAGGAGGGTGTGGCTGGCAAACAAATTTAGAAGATGTGTGTTATTTGTGTAAAAACGTAGTATATTTAGTTTCTGAACCTCACTTGCATAAATCTTTGTGAGACTTTGCAGGAGAAAAAACTGTGGACAAAACAAGACAATAATAATGCCAGTATTTGTTGTGTATTTTTAGGAATTTGTCCATTTCATACATCTAGGTTATCTTAATTCATTGATATGCAGTTGTTCATAGTGTTTTCTTATAATTCTTTTTTTTCTATAAGGTTGATGGTAATGTCACTTTCATTTCTGATTTCAGTTATTTGCATCTTCTCTCTTTTTTAACTATGTCATTCAAGCTAAGGTTTGTCAATATTTTCAAAGAACTACCTTTTGGTATTACTGATTTTTTTCTTGTTTTTCTATTCTCTGTTTTGTTTATTTCCACTTGAATCTTTGTTACTGTTTCCTTCCTTCTGCTACTGTTAGGTTAGTTTGCTCTTCTTTTTCTAGTTCCTTAAAGGGTAAAGTTTAGATTATTGATTTTAGATTTTTCTTCTCTTTAAATGTAGATAGATGTTTACCGCTACAAATTTCCCTCTGAGCACTACTTTTGCAGTATCACATAAATTTTGGTGTGTTGGATTTTCGTTTTCATTCATCTCTAAATATTTTTAAATTTCCTTTGAGATTTCTTCTTTGACCCATGGGTCTTTTGAGAGTGTGTTGTTTAATCTCTATGTATTTGTGAATTATACAGTTTACCTTATGTTGTTGATTCTAGCTCCATTCCATTGTGATCAGAGAAGATACTTGATGTGATCAGAGAAGATACTTGATATGATTTTGTGTTCCATGTGCACCTGGAGACTGTTCCATGTGGTGTTGTTGGGTGGCATGTTTTATGTATGTCTGTTAGGTCTAGTTGGTTTTTAGTGTTGTTTAAGTCTTCTGTTTCCTTATTAATCTTCTGTCTAGTTTTTCTAGCCATTATTGAAAGTGGCATATTAAAGTCTCCAACATATTGTAGAACTCTCTAGTTGTCCCTTAAATTCTGTCAGTTTTTGCTTTATATATTCTGGAGCTGTATTGTTTTGGTGCATGTTGTTGTTGTTGTTTGCTATCAAGTCAATTCTGACTGATAGTAACCCTGTAGGACAGAGTAGAACTGTCACATAGGGTTTCTTAAGCTATAATCTTTATGGGAGCAGATTGCTAGGTCTTTTCTCCCATGGAGCTCCTGGTGGGTTTGAACCTCTGACCTTTCAGTTAGCAGGCGAGTGCTTACCCATTACACCTCCAGGACTCCTTTATTTGGTATATAGATGTTTATACTTGTTAAATCTTCTTGATAAATTGACTGTTTTATCAACATATAGTGTCCTTGTTTGTCTCGTAATAGTTTATGACTTAAAAGTCTATCTTGTCTGATGTTAGGATAGCCACTCCAGCTTTTTTTTTTTGGTTACTGTTTGCGTGGAATACAGTAAAACTTGCAAAAGCTGGAACCTGTGCAAGGTGATCAGTGAAGGAAAACTCAAATATTTTCTACTGAAATGAGCAATGGCAAGTGGTAAGACTGTGTCCTGTCACAGGTGGAAAACTTGCGAGCCCGGAAAAACAAGGCAGTCCCGTTAAGTTCCAACTCAGAAGTTTTACTGTATCTTTTTTTTTCTTCTTCTGTCATCACCCCAAATAGAAACTCAGTACCCCTTAGGTGGTAACTTCCGATCCTACCCCCCCACCGCCACCCCCACCCCCGGGCCCTGGTAACCATTAATAAACTTTGTTTCTATGTATTTGCCTATTCTAGATATTTCATGTAAGTTGAATCACACAATATTTGTTCTTTTGTTTCTGACTTAGTTCATTTAGCAATTTTGTAAGGTTCATTCATGTCATAGCATATATCAGAACCTCATTTGTCTTTATGCCTGAATGATATTTCAGTCTATATCACATTTTGTTTATACCTTCATCTGTTGATGGACAGTTGGGGTTGTTTCCACCTTTTGTCTATTGTTAATAACGCTGCAGTGAACATTGGTGTACAAGTATCTCTGAGTTCCTGCTTTCAGTTCTTTGGGGTATACATATAGGAGTGGAATTGCTGGATCATATGGTAATTCTATGTTTAACTTTTTGAGGAACTGCTGAACTGTTTTTCACAGCAGTTGTACTATTTTATATTTCCATGGAATATCTATTTCCATCCTTTCACTTTCAACCTATTTGTGTCTGGATTTAAAGTGAATCTTTTATAAACAACATATAGTTAGATGATTTTTTTTTTTATTGTACTTTAGGTGAAGGTTTATAGAACACATTTTCTTATTAAACAGTCAGTACACATATTGCTTTATGCTGTTGGTTAGCAACCTCACAACATGTTAACATGCTCCCTTCTCGGCCTTGGAGGACCCTTTTTTTTTTTTTTTTGGTGAAAATATACTTAAGATGATGTTTTTTTTTTTTGGGGGGGGGGTGGTCCATTCTGCCATTCTCTGCTTTTGATTTGAGAGTTTAGTCTATTTACATGGAAAGTAATTACTGATAAGGAGGGGCTCTGCCATTTTGCTCTGTTTTCTGTGTGCCATACCTTTTTTGTTCCTTATTTCCTCCGTTACTGCCTTCTTTTCTGTTTAATTGATTTTTTGGTAGTGTACTGTTTGATTCCCTTCTCATTTTTTTCTGTATTTCTATATTTTTTAGTTTTTTTTTTAAAGTGGTTAAAATTAACATCCTTAATTTGTATCAATCTAGTTTCAGTCAGTACTAATTTAGCTTGTCTAACGTATAGAAACTGCTCCTACACAGCTCTGGCATAGTGGTTAAGAGCTCGGCTGCTAACTGAAAGGTCAACAGTTTGAATCCACCAGCCACTCTTTGGAAACCCTATGGGGCATTTCTGCTCTGTCCTATAGGGTTGCTGTGAGTTGGAATTGTCTCGATGGCAGCACTTTTTTTTTTACGGGTATACAGCTGTATTTCCCTCCCCTTTAACCTCTTGTTGTCACAATTTAATATGGAATAGAATTTTCCAAGTAATGTTAGTGTTCTCAGTGTTATTCAGAGCTCTGTTGTGTACAGCCTTTAGATGGAATTCTTCTGTTGTATGTCAATAGTACATGTCCCAAGCATTTAATTGCCCTAAGCAAAATGGATAGTATCTACACCACCTAGAAGACTTCAGTAACTTAGTTTAAAGCCAGCACCTCTTTAACCTCCGTGTTGTACACTGTCTTTCCGATTAATTTTCCCCCTGCTCCCTCCCCCCCTCCACCCACTCATTCCTTAATACAGCTAATTCCACTGTCTGGATTTGCACACATAGAAAGGGATCTACATTATCATCCTCCTTTAAAAAGAAATAGTATTCGTTTATATTTGAATCCAGTTCAAAATTACACTTATTATATAGATTTTGATTGTAATAATCTTTGAGTCACAGGGTTAGCCATGTCATTGTGTTTCAGTTCATCCTTGATAGGATTTATCTATGCAGTGTGGGAAATTGTACTCTGTGAGTTTCCCAATACTCTCATTTTTTAACTTTACTGTTATTAAAAGCAAAAGCTCACCATCTCTTTTCTCTGGACATTCTTTTACTTTTGATGATCTTTCACCTGGGTAGATAACAATTCTCTAATTAATCACAGTCGATAAACTGAGATGTAAGTAAAGAAATAGAAGTGACACGTAGTACAGAACTGTGGTCTTGCTGCCAGGTGTGTTTATTTTACTTTTGGTGAAGGTTTACAGAACAAATAGTTTCTCATTAAATAGTCAGTACACATATTGTTTTATGACATTGGTTAACAACCCATGTCAACCTTTTCCCTTATTGCCCTTTTTTTTTTTTTTTTTGGTGAAAATATACATAGCCAAAGATACACTATTTCGAAAATTTCTACATGCACAGTTCAGTGACATTGATTACGTTCTTCCAGTTATGCTGCTATTCTCATTTTAGATGAAGGTTTACAGAACAAAATAGTTTCTCATTAAACAGTTATTACACATGTTGTTGTATGACAATGGTTAACAACCCTACTACATGTCAGCAGTGTCGTTACTCAACCTTGGTTTCCCTATCACCAGCTTTCCTGTCATCTTCTGCCTTCTAGTCCTTGTCCCTGGACTGCTGTGTCTCATTAGTCGCATTTTGTTTTATGGGGCTGTCCAATCCCCAGCTGAACGGTGAACTTCACTCGGAGGTGACTTCACCACTGAACTAAAAGGGTGTCTGGGGGCCATACTCTCAGGGTTTCTCCAGTCTCTTTCAGGCCAGTAAATCAGGTCATTTTTGTGTGTTAGAATTTTGTTCTACATCCTTCTCCATCTCTGTCCAGAACCCTCTGTTGTGATCCTGGTCAGAGCAGTCAATGGTGGTATTCGGGCACCATCTAGCTGTAGTGGCTTCAGTCTGGTGGAGGCCTTGATAGCTGTGGTCCATTAATCCTTTGGACTAATCTTTTCATTGTATCCTGTTCTCTTCATTCTCCCTTGCTCCCAAAGGAGTGAGACCAGTGGAGTATCTTAGATGGCTGCTCACAGGCTTTTAAGACCCCAGACACTACTCACTAAGGTAGAATGTAGAACATTGTCTTTATAAACTGTGTTATGCCGATTGAGCTAGATGTTCCCTGATACCATGGTCCCCACAGCCCTCTGCCCAGCAATTCAGTCCCTCAGGGAGTTTGGATGTGTCTGTGGAGCTTCCATGACCTATCCTTGTACAAGCTATGCTGGTTTCCCCAGTATTATGTACTGTCTCACCCTTCACCAAAGATATCACTTATTTATTGCCTATTTAGTGTTCGCCCCCCCACCCCTCCCATCCCTCGTAACCAACCAAGATTGTTACCTTTTGTGTGTAAACTTTTTCATGAGTTTTTACAGTAGAGGTCTCATATAATATTTGTCCTTTTGTGATTGACTTATTTCACTCAGCATAATGTCCTCCAGTTTCATCCATGTTATGAGATGCTTCACAGATTCATCATTGTTCTTTCTCGTTGCATAGTACTCCATTGTGTGTATGTACCATAGTTTGTTTATCCATTCATCTGTTGATGGGCATCTGGGTTGTTTCCATCGTTTTGCTATTGTGAACAATGCTGCCTGCCAGGTGTTTTCTTACTGAAGATACAGTCCTCTGCATGCCAGTGGCCATGTAGAAGCTTCAGTTTTTTCCTAGTGGAAAGGTGCTGTAGTACTCTAAGTGGAATTCATTTGATGGTGTTGATATCATTTGGTCTGGGTTCTTATATTTTTATTTTTATTGTTAAGCTGTTTAATATGAAGTGGCCCTAACATTCCAAAGCCCTAATCAGTTGGTGCATGAGGACTTCAGTTAGGCCAGCTGGGTAGATAGGAAGGAAAGTGATAAGGTTGGGTGCACTGTTGTTTAAATACGGTAGAGACTCAGGAATAGAGGAGGCACTCGCTTGCTTAGTAGTATCTGGAAGAGTAAAGGAAGGCTATGCTATGTCAGAGGCAGTTGTGTCTGAGTTGGAGCAAGAGAAGTACTCTTATCATGGGGATGAGATTAGGTTAAAACTTAGTAAGTCTGTGCCCCTTTTTAGTGTTTGTTGCCCTTTTAAATTAAATCCTGTCAGCACACTATCTCCACGGCGTCTGAACACAAAAATAGTAAAGAAAAAATTTAAAAAACCACTGATTATTTTGTTTCTACCTCTGTAGTTGGCCTATAATTTATTTTGTATTCTGTCTTGTATTATTTAACTTTAAAAGCATTTGGGAATTCTTTTTGTATTAAACATTAAATAAAATAAGTAGCTCTAATATATCTTTGTCCCTTAAACTATGTAATACTCCTTTGATCTAGTTTAATACTGAAAATAAAAATTTTAGTTTAAAAAGAATCTTGGGCCAGCCATCCAAGGCACAACAATTGGTCTCTGTTCAACTAGAGCAATAGAGGAAGAAGGAGAGTCAGGAATAGAAGGAAGATAATGGAATGTGTAGCTCATTGCCTCCATAAACAACTACCTCCTTTGCCATGAGACCAGAAGAACTGGATGGTGGCCGGCTACCATTACGGAACATTTTGATGAAAGATTCCATAGAAGAATCCTGATCAAAAGGGAGGAAATGCAGAACAGAATTTCAAATTGTCATGGACTCTAGACTTTCTGGAGCCTTGGAGGGTAGATGAATCCTAAAACTATTGCCCTGAGATCATCTTTAAGCCTTAAACCAAAAATGTCCCCTCAAGTCATCTTAACACTGAACAGTAATTTAGCTTAACTAGTAAAAAAGGTCCACCTTCAGCCTTATGCTCTTTTAAGAACTATCTGTATGAGAAAAAATTGACAACAGCAACTTGAAAGATTAGATAGGAACCTTAGGGGGAGGAACTACTCACAAAAGGAAGGTGAGAATGGTCGCACAACATGTAATCAGTGTCACTAAATGGTACATGTAGAAACTGTTAAATTGGTGTGTGTTTTGCTGTGTATATTCTCAACAACAACAGCAAAATAAATAAAATTTAGAGAAAAAAAGAGATTGACTCAAGACATACCCTACACTAATATTGCATCATTAACATAATAAAGAAAACCCATTCCCAAACGGGATTATAACTATAGGTATAAGGGTTAGGATTTACAACATAGTATTTTTGGAGCACACAGTTCAATCCATAACAGGGTGTAATATGCAAAATCTGTATAAAACTTCTGAATTTAACAACAAAAAGATAACCCGATCAAAAAATGGCAAAGGACATGAACAGACACTTCACTAAAGAGGACATTCATGCGGCCAACAAACACATGAAAAGATAGTCACTGTCATTAGCGTTAGAAGGATGCACGTTAAAACTACAGTGAGATACTACCTCATCCCTGCTTAAAATGGCATTGATCAAGAAAATAGAAAACAACAAATGTTGGCGAGGATGTGGAGGGATTGGAACCCTTATCCACAGCTCATGGGAATGTAAAATGGTACAACTGCTGTGGAAAACAATATGATGATTCCTTAAAAAATTAGAAATAGAGCTACCTTATGATCCAGCAATTCCACTTTTAGGTATATACCCTAGGAATGTAATAGAAGAGACACAAACGAATATATGCACACCTGTGTTCATTGCAGCACTATTCACAATAGCAAAAAGATACAAACAACCTAAGTGCCCATCAACAGATAAATGGATAAACAAAATGTGATACATGCTTCCAATGGAATACTGCGCGGCCATAAAGAAAAACGAGTTCCAAAACATTTTGGCAACACGGATGAACCTGGATGACATTATGCTGTGTGTAGTAAGTCAATCACAGAAGGACAAATATTGTATGATCTCACTTTTATGAAATGACAAGAGTAGGTATATATATAGAGACCAGTGTTCTTTGGTGGTTACCAGAGAAGGGAAGGGGGAAGAGGGGATTCATTTTCTAGATAACCCTTGCGGTTGAGTCGATTCCGACTTGTAGTGACCCTGTAGTAGTCACTTTTTGTTTATGATGATGGGAAAGTAACACCGAATGTGGGTAATGTATGCACAGCTTGACTAGTGTAGCTGATGTCACTAAAGTTTTACACAAGAAAATGGATGTATTGGTAAATGCTATGTTATATGTAACTTTGCAAAAACAAAATATATAAACAAATAGGGGCTACAGATGCTGATGCTTCTTAGACATAACCAGTCACCTTACACAATTAGTTTTCTTAGTTTGAAGACTTAGGGTCATAGTCTCATGGAACAACTTGGTCAAGTGGCGTAATACAGTTCATAAAGTTTATATTCTACGTCCTAGTTTGGTGAGTAGCATCTAGGGTCTTAAAAGCTTGTGATTGGCCATCTAAGATACAACTCTTGGTCTGTATTTGTCTGGAGCAAAAGAGAAAGAAGGAAACCTGAGAATCAGAGAAGGAACTGGACTACAGGACCAGTTGTCTCCATACTCCATGAACCACGGCCTCCTCTACCCTGAGACCAGAAGAAATAGGTAATGGTGCCTGGCTACCACTACTGAATGTTTTGATCAGGGTCACAATAGATGGATCCTGATAGAAAGAGAGAAAAATGTGGAACGGAACTTCAAATTGCTGAAGAACCTAGATTTAACCGGACCCATTGAGACTGGAGGAATCCCTAAGATTATTGCCCTGAGATACTAGATACTGTAAACCTTGAACCAAAACTATTCCCTGAAGTCACCTTTTAACTAAATAGCAGGTTAGCTCATAAAGTAAGGAATGCCACCCTTGAGTACTGCTCTTTTCAAGAAATTACTGTATGAGATCAAATGGACAATAGTTAACTCTAAAGCATGGATGAGAAGGTTGGGAGCGGTGAGACTGAGTTAATGGGAGTAGAACAGCTAGAATGGAAATAATGAGAATGTTGACACAATATGAAGAATGTAACCAATGTCACTGAATAACGCGTAGAAATTGTTGAACGGGAACCTGTTTTGTTGTGTATACGTTCACCAAAAATATAATAAAATTAAAAATCTTGGGCATATGAAATCTCTCAGTCCCAGTTAATTGAATCAACTGTAAGTATGGGGATAAAATGACGCTGGGAGTGGTGCTGTACCCATGATTTCCAAGCCAGTCACTGACTGGTGGATTAAATGTTTGAAAACACTCAGTTTCTTTACCGTACAGCCTCTTTCCTGTAGTTTGGATGCTGAAGTACTGCGATGAGTGTCGTTGGTTGCCAATGAGTTAGCTCCAACTCATGGCGACTTTATGTATAACAAAACAAAGTGTTGTCCAGTCCTGTGCCATCTTCATGATCATTGGTTTGTTTGAGTTCATTATTGTGGCTATTGTATAGTAGTGGATATTTGCAGCTGTTACTTCTCATTTTGTGTTGTGCCACATCAGCAAATAAAGGTCCCCAAAGGCTTTACTCCATTCCCGTCATGAAGGTCGACTACTTTGAGGAGACAGCTCTTCCCCAGTCATATTTCGAGTTCCTTCCAACCTGGGGGGCTTATCTTCTAGCACTATATTGGACAATATTCTGTTGCAGTCCCCACTGGCTAATTTTCAGAAGTAGATTGCCAGGCCTTTCTTCCTAGTCTGTCTTAGTCTGGAAACTCCGCTGAAACCTATCCAGCGTGGGTGACCCTGCTGGTATTTGCAATACCAATGGCACAATTTGCAGCTACCATAGTACTACAAACTGACAGACAGTGGTGGACTGAGATGTGTAGATGGCAGGAATTCTTAAATATTGATTGAGAAGATATCCCCCCCCCCCAAAAAAAAAAAAGCATAAGCAAACTCACACATGTGCTAAAATACCAAACCAAACCCTTTGTTGTTGAGTTAATTTGGACCCATGGTGATCCTACGTGTTACAGAATAGAACTTTTCCATAGGTTTTCTTGGCTGTAATCTTTACAAAAGCACATTGCCAGGCCTTTCTTTCGTGATACTGCTAGGTGGGTTTGAATTGCCAACCTTTAGGTTAGTAGTTGACCGCAAACTGTTTGTGCCACCAAGGGACCTCACACATGTATTAGAGAAGAGAAATAGGTGGTCATGTGAGATGGAAAAAAATAGAAAATTTTTAGATTGTTTTTATACTCTAGAATATCAGAATAAATGGAAGAATTTGAATTTTATTGAATGGAATCATTTAAGACAAGTAATTATACTTCTTTATTATGGCTCTCATTTATAAATTATATACTTGGTTTTTTTTTGACTACAGTTTCTTCTCAAATTCACTGCTGAAGGAATTCATCAAAACAGGGTTTCAGGATTTTAATATATGCCACATTATCTTATGTTTTATTTTGATAGTAGTTGTATTCACTTGTCAAAATTAGATCATTTCAACAGTGAAAACCAGGGTGATAACTTTTATCCTTGTTACATTTTTCAGTGAGCTGATTGTTTCCTACTTTTTGTCTTTTACAGGCCTAAGATTTAATTACTCATTTTACAGTCTGCTGAAGATGGATAGTAATATAACTAAAAAGATTTAGATTATAGGTTGATTGTAGACTCTCTTGCTTTCTACTTCCTGTTATGATCTGCTTGACTTAATTCCTTTTTTTAAATTTATGATTCTCACTGGGAAAGTTCTTTGAAACTTACGTGCTTACTCACCTCCCAAAATTTAAGGATGATTAAAATTCAATTTTTTTGGTTAAATTTGTTTATACATAAATATTACTTCCTGAAAATTTAGCTTGGTATGTATATTGCTGTTACTGTCTTTATCTGATTTATAATACTACTTAATGTGGAATGTGTTACCCAAGATCATCGTAAGTCTTTTTTTTTTCCCAGACAAGTGAAAATTACATCCTGTCTAGTGACACCAGGTCACAGCTCAAATTTCTTGAAAAGCTGGATCAGTTGGAGAAGGAGAGAAAAGATTTAGAAGAAAGAGAAATGTTATTTAAAGCAGCCAAGGTAAGGGCCTATGTGATTTATGAGTGAACATGGCCTTACAATGAGGTCAGCATTGGTTTTATCGTTGTTTGACCTTCTTGGTTTTATTAGGGCTTCAGATTTCCCTGGAGGATTTCTTAAAATGAAATTGCTAATAGAGTCTCTCCCAGACAGGGTAGTGTGGTACAGTGGCTCTCAGTTGATTTAGTTTGATGAGACATGACAATCTTTGCTCATTCCCTGTGTTCCTCATCATACCTACCACCTCCCAGGTGTAAGTACTTTGTAAAATTTTCAGTCTTTTTGCAGGTATGATTTGATATGTGCCTAATTGAGTTGAGAGAGAAAATTTGGAAAGGGGGCAGGAAAATATTGGGTAAAATTAGGAATAATTAGAATTATATGAAACAAAATATAAGATGGGCAGAAATGGGTTAGAGAGAGAATTAAGAAAAATAGGTAAATTTATTTATTACCCTCTTCCTTGACTATTAGTGCTACATGGAGTCAGAGCTAATTTCACTACAGTTTCACTTTGTAGCTCCATACTTCTTCACAGGTTTGGGGTTTTTGCAAGAAGTCTGACAGGCTGGGCATTAGACTGATTTTTTATTTTAAACGCCTTAATTTTAATGTTAAGTGTTCCTGGCAGCTTCTCCTTTTAGAGCGTTTGTTCGTAATCACATACCTTTTTTTTTCTTTTTTTAACCAATTTATTTTGAAATAATTTCAGACTTGAGAGAAGTTGCCAGAGCTGTACAAAGAACTCTCGCTCTCTTTCCTAGATTACCCCATTTTTAACATTTTGTGGCATTTGCTGCATCCCCATCCTCTCCCCCTGCCTTCTATACGCACACAAGCACACTCATTGTCTTCAGTCTTTTTCTTTTTTTTCCTTTCTTCACAAGTGCAAAGGCTTTTAGTATATTCACAAGGTTGTGTAGCCATTTACACTAATCAGTCTTTTTCTGAACCTTTTCAAAGTAAGCTTCAGACAGGATGTCCCATCACTTCTAATCATTCTAGTATGTATTTGCAAAAATAAGGGCCTACTCCTATATAACCCTACAAGTCAGGAATTCAGCAGTGTGATACTACCATGTAATTCATAGACCGCATTCACATTTTGCCAACTCTCTTGACCATATCCCTTTTTTGCTTTATGGCCTGTTTTCCCATTTAGGAATACGTGCTTTATTTAGTTGTCATGTCTTTTTAGACTCTTTCAGTTAGTGTTTATCCGTCTTTCCCGGATGTTCGTGTCCTTTACGGTTTTCAAGAGTATAGGCCTTACATTTGACAGGAGGACCCTCAACCTTGGTTCACTTGATATTTCTTCCTGACTAGACTTAGGTCATACATTCTTGGCAGGAAAACACAGAAATGACGCTGTGATCTCAGTAGATCACAACAAAAGACCTGCAGTGTCAACCATGATCACTTGGTCATGCTGGTGCTTAGCAGTTCTCTTCATTTTAAATTTCCCATTTTCCCCTTTGTAATCGGGCAGTTTTTGTAGAGAGAGAAATTCTGAAATTATGCCAATATTCTGTTCCTTATCAAACCTCCGTGTGTCAACCTTGGCATCCATTGATGACTCTTGCCTGAGTTAACTACCCTCTATGATAGTGACGCAGTGGTTAAAGCACTTGGCTGCTAACCAGAAGATTGGCCCACCAGCTGCTCCATGGGAGAAAGATATGGTAGTCTGCTTCCATGAAGATTTACAGCCTTGGAAACCCTAGGAGGTTGCTATGAGTCGGAATCTGGACTCTATGGCAGTGGGTTTTAGTGGGTATGGTAGTTGCCAAATGGTGTTTCCATCATCTCTTCTACATTTTTTTAGCAGTCTACTTTATGGGAAAGCTTCCTTTTCTCATTCATTGATTCATATTAGTATGGGCTCATAAATTTCTGTTTGATTCAACAGGTTGTAATTTATTACTGTCATTATTTAATTTGAGTTTCAAATTGCTCCTGAGTAGGAAGCCCATCTAGCTGGTACTTTTGTCCTTTAGATATGTTTCCATCACTCACTGAAAACATCCTTACTTTCTGGTACAAGATATTCCAGGCTCAGCTTTTACTTTTCTGCCCTAGCCCTGGAATTAGCCATTTTTTCCAAGCAACTCTGGTTCTTTTTGGTTCAAGATGATATTCAGAAACCAACATTAGACCATAGAGTATACTTATTGCTACTGGGGTGTCATTGCATGTTAGACCCTCTCAGTGGACCTATCTATGCAGTATGTGTAGTAGGCTCATGCCTTGGCAAGGCTCCCCAGCCGCTCACCACCTTGCATTCTTGACAGCTGGTCTACACCTTCATGTGCCCCAGTCCTCCCACAAGGATTGGAGTACTATATCCTTGATCTCTGGGCCCTGCGGGATGTTGCTGCTACATGTTTCTCCAACCCCAGCCTTGTGCAACTTCCCAGTGTCCCATGGTCTCAGGCTTGATACTGACCCTCCCCTGCAGTGGGGAGAGAAGGGAGATGGAACTGGAAGATACTCTTCCTTGAGACTTCCAGTATTATAAGCAAGCACACAGCCATTGTAAGGAAGTGGTTTGTTGGTATTTTATTTCATAAACTGGTGAATATTTAGTGACTATTGGATGTAATATATCATACTTGTTTCAGTCTATTTTAGCATTTCTTTACCAGACTTCTGAATGTTGGAGTTGCCCAGGTTTCAGTCTTAGGTTGCCTTCTCTGTCTGTATTCTCTCTTATGTTTCATATTACCAACTCAGCCCACATTTTGGAACTCTATACTTATATCGCTAACTGCCTACTTCACATCTCTACTTGGTTGGGCAGTACGCATCTCAAATTTAATGTGTCCAGAAGGACTTCTGATATTCTTTTTTTCATCAGAATACCTTTTATTCTTACGGGTTTCTTAACTAAGTAAATGACACCATCATTCATTTAGATGTTCAAGCCAGAAAAAACATCTTTAACTCTTCTTTCCCTTCTCTCTTTTCACAAGTACTTCACTTCCTATTCTACTTCAAAGATGTATCCATCTTTTCTTTCCATCACCGTTGTCACCACTTTGGTCTACATCATCTTTCACTTGGGCTATTATAATATCTTCTAACTGATCTCTTTTTCCTTCCACAATCCATTCTTCATACTATAGTCAGAATAATGTATTCATATAAATCTCCATTGCCTAAAATCCTTCAGTGGCTTCCCTTAAAAGCCAAACTCCTTTCCGGATTTTAAAGGCCTTACATAATCTGGCACCTACCTTTCTCTCTTAGCTGGTCTCGTATTGTTGCCTTCTTCACTCACTCAACTCCAGTCACACTGACCTTTCTGTTCCTTGAGTGTACCAAGCTTGTGTCTCACCTTAGGATATTGGACTTCTAACTGAGTGTCTAAAACAGAACGTTGAGTTTCCTTTCCTTAAATATGCTCTTCTTAGATCTTTACCATTTCAAAAAATTGAAATTACCGTCCTCCTTGTTGCTTAGGCTAGGCTCCTAGAAGTCATCCTCGATTCCAGTCTTTACTTCATATTAGATATCCAGTCCGTCAGTAAATCTGGTTGGCACTACCTCTAAAATATATCTTGAATGCAACAATTTATCATCATCTCTGCTATGACTGTAGCCCAAGCCACCTTCATTTTTTTCCCCCAATTAGCCTCTTACTCAGAATAGTTGTCTTATAGCAGTTTCCTAATTGCTCTGTGTGCTTCCAGTCTTGGATCCCTACACTGCATCCTCTCCATAGCAGCCAGAGTGATCTTTTGAAAGTATGATATCAGTGGTGTGTTACTCCTCTGCCCCAAACCTTCCAGTGGCTTGTTCTTATAACTAGAGTAAAACCCCAGCTCCTTTTCATGACCTACAAGGCAACAAACACATTGTCACCAACCTTATCCCTTCAGCTCTTTACTGTGCTCCAACCACATGGGCCGCCTTTCTTTATTCAAGTATGCCAAACTTGTTCCCATTTTAAGGCTTTGCAATGACTGTGCCTCTGCTTGGAATGTTCTTCCCCCAAATCTTTGTGTGACTGCCTCCTTCTTCTCATTCACATCTCCTCAGATATCACTCTTCAGAGAGGCCTTCCCTACCATCCTAGCTAAACTAGTAAACAAACATGCCTTCCTCTCGGTTCCTTTCTATCACATTAAGATATTTTATTTTCTTTATGACACTTATCAGTATCAGGAATTCTTATTTTATTTTTTTCTCATCATAAATGTTTTACATATTGAATGGGTGTATAATTTTTATAAAATCATTTAAGTTTTTATTATTTTTGTCTCTTTAAAATATAAGTTTCTTGAGAGCAGGGTGTTTGTGTTGTTAGTTCATCTCTGTATCTATCTATAAGGTCTTAGAACAGTGGCACGCAGAATAGAATCTATACTATGGATGATCAGTAAATACTGAATGACAAAGTCTTAGTAGCCAAATGTGCGTGTTTTATACTGGGGTAGAAGAATTACCGTACATACACATATACACAGACATCTATAAATATATACAAACACATACTCATTTTATGCTGATATTAATAGGTGGAATAACAAAGGAATTTGTCTTAGTTTGGGCTGAAATGGAGTTATTTTAGTACATTGGGTATTAAAATGAGACGAAAAATTACTAGCTTTGCATAGAATTTTATGTTATTTAATTCAGGTGATTGAAATTAGATGGTATTCTTACATGTAAACAGTTTCTCATGTTTTCCTTTAAAAAAAAGGTACTGATAAATCAGTAAAAATATCAGGTCAACTTAGTAAATCAGAAATTACTTGTAGCTTTTATTTTGTTAGCCATCTTTAGCTTAGCTAACTTACGTTACATTTTATAGAGCAAATTTTTATATTTATAAGGAGTTACGTAACTTTCTTAGGATGAGAAAAAGGGTATGCCTATCCCAAGCGTATTATTTCAGTGGACAGATGTTCATGGTGTCAGAAATAGAGTTCTTTACCCTTTGTTCCATCACAGCGTTACATATAGAAAGTAACTTTCTGCTTACATGAGACCTCTAAGAGGAGTGTTAAACTGAATCGGTTTGGAAGGTGACATTTAATAAACATTTGTTGAACTTCTAATTTGTACACAACGTTCTACTAAATGCCGTTGAGGACCCAAAGATGAATAAGATGAAAACACTGGCATTTATTTCCTGCTTATGTTAAAAATTATTACACTTCTAAAGAGAGAGATTGGGTTCAAGGTTAGTTAGGCCTGGTTCTTGATTTTAGTAGTCCTTGAAATACCATGTGTTTTTCTAAAATGGCTTCACCTGAAGATCAGCCAATGTTGATTGTTTTCATTCCATTTGAGCCAACAATTATCCTTCCTTTCTTTTCCTTCATCTGTACCATCCGATTTCTAGTGTTTAGCGTTCCAACAAGAACAACGCCAAGCCTCAACTGGGCCTGACTGACATTGTTAGCATCATTTTCAGTGTAAGCTTCCTCCGGGCTACGACCACAGCAGCCAGCCCAGATGATGAGAGGGAGGGGGGAGTCGTGGAGGAAGTGCAGCAAGACTGGATTGAGGCATTTTCCCCTGGAGCTAAGATTTTCAATCACAAGAGAAAATTGTCATTTATTAAATATTTAACGGCAACTGTGGTGTTTAGATGCTGGTAATTTCTATTAAAATTTTCTTTTCCTTTGATAGAGTCGTTCCAATAAAGAAGATCCAGAACAGCTGAGATTAAAGCAGAAAGCCAAAGAGGTAGGACTTTGAAGTTACCATGATCATCTTTGTGTTTGAGGGAAGGTTGGCAGCTCTCTCCTGGCAATTAGGTCAGGGTTTATTTTGCTGTTGCATACCATTTGCAGAAGCCTTGGGGAAGGACAGGAACTGCTACAGGCAAGGGCAGGACTTCAAATGAGGTCAATGAGTTATGTGCTCGCTTTTTAAAATTTATTTTCAAGGCTTGGGCCTGTCTAGAAATGGCTCTTTGTAAACTACAGCAGTGTATTTGGTAGGGATGTAATGTGGGATTAAAAAAAGAAAAAAAGAAACTTTTGAGATTTAGCATCTGGGACTGTACAATAGGCTACATTTTTCCAGGGTAATTGTTCGTTTTGTAAATCTGATACTACTTATAATTCTTTGGCTGGGAGGCGGTACTGGGATTTAGTTTTAAATGGAAAACGCCTCTGGCTTTTAATTTTCTGGGCCCAGCAGTTTTCTGTTCTGGAATGGAGCCCTTGTTTCGCACAGTTCATGTTTAGCTGCAGGGGTTTTAGTTTATAGCTTAGACTGGTTAAGCTTTTACTCCCAGAGGCCTCTGCATAGCAACTGTAGAAATCAACAAATAAGTTCATTTATGTCTGCAGCCTCCTCTCAGTAGCTGACTTTTTACATTTCCCAATATCCATTTCCTGACTTTTCTAGCCCCAGAGAAAAAAGCTCCACTAATTGGAGCTTATTTTAATTGAGCCTTAATATTGGATCTCACTGGAGTTGCCCTCAGAGCTGCTGGGAATGGATTGAAATGAAAGTACCTAAGGTTGAAGATGTGGTGTGTGTATGGGTGTGTGTGAAATTTTTCACTTGACCTACAGATTCTTTTCCCTGCTGAATAAATCATCAGGCCTGTTCACATTTCTGATTAAGGATCTGACAGCAGACGATAATAAAGACAATTGAGGTGTAAGACGCGTGATACGGAGCTGAAGAAATTGGTTTCTATAGTTACTTGACTGATTTCATGCAATTTTTAAGGATTTTTGTGCTAAATAAGAGTGATTTCCTGAGTAACCTTTTTTCTTAACTGTGCTTCTTGAACTATGAAATTTGTTGTTGCTTAACACTGCTGCACTTGGCTTCTAGATGCCAGCAGCAGCGGGTTATATTTATGAATGTTTTAAAGCCCCTTATTGTTTGGATTAATGTAGACGCTAAGGCAAAACAAATGGGAAGCTAGTAAGATTCTTACAATCAAATGTGGTATATTTTTACCAAAATAGAGGAGGAAAACACATGAACCCTGGGTGGAGGGGTTTCTGAATTGCAATGAGGAAAACTGGAAAGTGGGGGCATTAAAAAAGATTGAAAACAGAAATACTTCATTTTCAGCAACAAATTTCTCTTATTCTTTCCAGTGGAAATTTTATCTAAAAATGAGAAGTGTGTCTGGTTCGATTATTGATTATTTGGGAATGGGCAACTTATTATTGTCCTGATTCATGGATATCTCTCTTTTAATTAAAAAACTGGTTAGATGCTTATCTCATTTTCTTCTAA
Organism: Dugong dugon; assembly: GCA_030035585.1. Classification (NCBI taxonomy): domain Eukaryota; kingdom Metazoa; phylum Chordata; class Mammalia; order Sirenia; family Dugongidae; genus Dugong; species Dugong dugon. Next base: position 61,975,147 of record CM057466.1, read on the forward strand.
ATACATCACCTTTTAGAAAAATATATATCAGAAAATTTACCTTTTATCCTTAAAGATCTTTGTCTGCCCCTCTTTCCTAAACAATCTGGATCTTAGATTAGTTTTCCTTTCAGGTTTGTATGACATGGTTTTGTTTTTTGTTTTAATGTTGTATTTAATTATTCCCTGAGGGATAAATACACAGACGGCATTTTTCAAAGAAGAGTGTAAGAGTAAATGTGTAAAAATGTCTGTCTTAATAGAGCAGGTGGCATTAAACCTGAGTTTTCTCTCCCTTTGTGCCTCCATTTATTTCTTTCTCTGACAAGACTAAAAAAAAAATCAGTATAATCTCTTTCCAAATAGTTTGAAAGTTTTCTAGTTGCTTTCTATCCTAAATCTTCTTTGATCAAGAAAGGAATCAAGTAGGTTGGCCTCATTCCAAGAACAGAGCTACTCTGTATTAGTTGCAAATGTTTGATGAAAGTAAAATATTGTCATTTTTTCATCCCCCTGTGCCCTAGAGCTCTTAATAACTTTAATATTCTAAGGGGCTGTAGCTCAGAATCAAATACACAGGGGTGCCATATTTTGTTTGATTGCAGGAATCATTGACCCTACCTTAATAAAGAATTGAATTGTTATCTTGTCTGGTAATATGTAAAGTTATCATTTGGGATGCGCTAATCAGTATCACAGTGATATGAACTATAAAGCTTTGGTTTGTGATTTCTTGGTATTTGGTTGTCTTGTAAGTTTTCTTTGTTCAATTGTGAAAATTAGCACAGATTCCTTACAGTTGCTTGACTTAGAACTGCATTACTTTTCCTTTCCAGATAATTTACTCACCAAGCAGGTAAAAGGAAATAGATTAATGACATTATCTTATCAATGCAGAACTCCAAAGAACAATTTTAAAGAAGTTGTAGGCTTTGTTTATGCTGGGAAGTGTTTCAGCCATGGAGTTTGGCATATAAATATTAAATGACAACCTGAATCCCCTTTGTACATAATCTTATAATACACATTTGCTTTCAACTGTTAACAACTAGATCATTTCTCCTGTGGTTTTTCTTCTCTCTAATACAGTTTTAGAGGCTTTTCATTTATTCTTTGCATTTGGGTGTAAGGACAAATTGTGTTAAATTGTTAAATTAGGCAGGTTTTTATACAGGTGTATAATAATTTTTCATCTGTCCTATTGACTTCTTCCAAATTTGTCATTGTCAATTGGCACTTTAAAAAAAAAAAATAGGCTGCCTTTGGATTTGCCTTGAGCCTAGTCACAGTCCATTGAAGTAGCTCCTGCTGCATACTGTTCTTATTGACGTGACAGGTTATCTATCTATTTGAAATCTTCCTGATGTCTGACTCTCGATATCCCTGTAATTCAAGCATTTCATTTTAAACTTCCGGGCTGTCTTTTCTTTTCCTCTTTTTCTGTTTTTTTCCCCCTCTTAGAAAATGTGGTATTCTGTCTCTCTCTCTCTCTGCCTCTCTCTCTATTATAAGTTTATATTTCCAGTACCAACACTTTCACATTCTGATTTTTTTCCGTAGATGCTTTTCCTAACATGTAAGTACTGACATTCTTTCATTTCACCATCTATTTGTGAAAGATTTTAAATAAATTTACTAGTTGCCAGGTTCTAACATCAAGCAGGCACATCTTTGTTTCGTGCAGCTGCAGACTTGCCTGAGATGTGTGCTGTGTATCCCAGATTAACATCTAGCCCTCAGTGTTTTCCTTTTTTTTTTTTTTTTTTTTTAATCACATCATCCAGAATTCTGCAGAGCAGCCATCTGACCTGGGCGTTCAAACATCCTGATTCCTTAAACATTTGTTATATATACTATGACCCTTATTTCTTTTTGAATTTCTTCTTTCTCCTTTGGGAAATGTGAGTTCAGTGCATCTGTGCATAGTGAGACAAAGAATTCATTTACTTTCTTTTTAGCAATTCCTGGCATTCCCACTTTCATGTGTTATCAAACAACAGAGGAAAGAAGAAAGAAATTCTATACTGGAGTGCAAATCATGGACCTGCTGGCACATGACCTTTGTGGTGCACCCTGAAGGAACTGGGCAAAAGAATAAGTATTAAATGATTAAAATCCAAAACCGATTAGGAAACTTGTATCCTGAAGTATTTAGGATTTTTCTTTACAGAAACAGGTCATAGAGAGGCTTAGTCACACACACCTTGCCATCCCCCTGCAGCAAAGAACTGAGAAACCAAGTAAAACAGATACAGATGACAATATGGGCACCCAGAACAGAAAACATAGGACATAAAAATTGTACGGGTAGTCCCAGACATAGGACTGGGTTTGTTTCTAACAACTCGGTCGTAAGTCAGTTCTGACGTAAGTCAGATACCTCTTTTTTTTGTTTTCATTATTATTACCTTTTATTATCAATATCTTTATATATTTAATTTTTATTTGTCTTAGAGCATTGGAAACATTACATATAAATGTACATATACACTTTAATACATACATACATAAAAAAAATACAGAAATCTTAGAAATTTACTCCAATGATGAAGAAGACTTGGATCATGTTGATATTTTGTTAGTTGCAGTAATAACTCCACTTTTGGAAGGTTCTGGATCATCTGGATTATCACTGGAAAGGAAGATGGAGTTTTTAGTCAGAAAATCAGCGGGAATTGTCTGCATGTCCCTTTTCTTTTTTTCTTCATATATTTCATGGTAACATCTCACTGCTTCCTGAATCTGCCTGCCAACTATAGCAAAGCGATCTGTGTTTGGGTCCATGTTTTCAAGCACCTGAAGCCCCTGAGTTAGTTTAGAAAAAACTCATCTTTTCATTGTAAAATTTTTTGCAAGTTTCTCTCCATCTTCTTTCTCATTCTTTCTTTCTTCTTCAGCATTTCTGTCCTCTTCAAAATCTGTTAAGTCCTGATCTGTCAGTTCTTCATTTTCATGATCTATGAGCTGTTCCACATTGGCAATATCAACTTCTAAATTCAGCATTCTTGCCATATGGATGATTTTTCCACGGATCCCTTCCATCGTATTATGATCAATGCTTAGAGTGTGTTCACATAACTCAGCAGTTTCTTCCGTATCCCCTGCATGCATTTTCCTGTAACGTACTCCCAGGAAGTACAATTTTCCAGATAAACTGACAGTCATAAGTGTGGTTTGTCATAATGTTACTGCAATTATGCGGATTGCAGCCGCCTGCTGCAGTAGCCAGTTCTGAGACAGGTGAGGTGAGCAGCAAGAGTTTTATTATGTATCAATATATAGGAGACTTGGAGGCGCCCTGAAAAGCGTGGCCCCTGGACTCTCTATCAGCCCAGAACTAAATCAATTTCGAAGGCCAATTCTTCAGACAGGGATTGGACTGGACTGTGGGACATAAAATGATAACTCGTGAAGAGTGTGCCTCTTAGTCAAGTAGATACAAGAGACCAAAGGGGCAGCTTCTGTCCAGAGGTGAGATGGGAAGGCAGAGTTAGGAGCTGGTTGAATGGTCATGGGAAATCAGGGGCGGAAAGGAGGAATGTGCTGTCACAGAATGGGGTGAGCAATTAGGGTCTCGTAACAATGTAGGTAAAAAAAAATTTTTTTTGTATGAGAAACTAACTTGAAATGTAAACTTACTTTAATTACAACAATTAAAAAATATATATATAGGAGACAGAGGGGAATAAATTCCTCCAAAAACCTGCCTCCCCCACTAGAGATTGGCCAAAGGCTTTATAGGGACAGGATTATGGGTCTTAGAAGTTTGTGTTAGTTCCCCCTTGAGGTGGTCACATCCCAGATAAGTTAATCTTTTCTTAGGGGTTATCTGGCGACATCCTGGTTTTCTTGTCCCAAGATGGGTGCTTTGTTCGGTTTTTCATTCCTAGATCATTATCACTTGTTTTCCACCATCCAAGAAGGAACATCGGTTAATCTTAAACTGTTTATAGAGCCTGGAACTGGAGGGAAAAACAAGATCATGAGACAATGTGGGGGTTAGCAGTGGCGAGTAATAATAGTGAGCCAGACCTGTGCAACCTCTTCCAGTAATACATCGTAAGTTGGGGACTATCTGTAGTACAACGAACCATAAAGCATTTTTGTACCAGAAATAAAATACTGAATCATAAAAGCTCGTTGTTGTTGTTAGGTGTTGTCAGTTGGTTCCGACTCATAGTGACCCTGTGGACAACAGAACAAAGTACTGCCAGGTCCTGTGCCAACCTCACAGTCGTTGGTGTGTTTGAGCTCATTGTTGTAGCCAGTTTGTCAGTCCATCTTGCTGAGGATCTTCCTCTTTTTCGCTGACCCTCTGCTTTTCCAAGCATGATGTCCTTCTCCAAGGACTGTCGCTCCTGATAACATGTCCAAAGTACATGAGACGAAGTCTTGCCGTCCTTGCTTCTAAGGAGCATTCTGGCTGTGCTTCTTCCAAGACAGATTTTTTCATTCTTCTGGCAGTTCATGGTATATTCAATATTCTTTGCTGACACCATAATTCAAAGGCATCAAGTCTTCTTCAGTCTTCCTTATTCATTGTCCAGCTTTTGCATGCATGTGAGGCGATTGAAAATACCCTGGCTTTGGTCAGGCGCACCTTAGTCCTAAAAGGGACATCTTTGCTTTTTAAAACTTTAAAGAGGCCTCTTGCAGCAGATTTGCCCAATACAATCTGGCGTTTGATTTCTTGACTGCTGCTTGATAGGTCGTTGATGGTGGATCCAAGTAAAATGAAATTATCGACAACTTCAATCTTTTCATGGTTTGTCATGATGTTGCCTATTGGTCCAGTTGTGAGAATTTTTGTTTTCTTTATGTTGAGGTGTAATCCGTGCTGAAGGCTGTGGTCTTTGATCTTTATCAACAAGTGCTTCAGGTCCTCTTTTCTTTCAGCAAGCAAGATTGTGTCATCTGCATATCGAGGTTGTTAATGAATCTTCCTCCAGTCCTGATGCTGCACTCCTCTTCATGTAGCCAAGCTTCTCAGATTACTTGCTCAGCAGACAGATTGAATAACTGTGGTGAAAGGATACAACCCTGATTTTAAACCATGCAGTATCCTCTTGTTCTGTTGGAACAACTGCCTCTTTGTCTATTTACAGGTTCCGCATAAACACAATTAAGTATTCTGGAATTCCCATTCTTTGCAGTGTTATCCATAATTTGTTATGATCCACGCAGTCGAACACCTTTGCATAGTCAATAAAACACAGGTAAACATCTTCCTTATATTCTCTGCTTTCAGCCAGGATCTATCTGACATCAGCAATGATATCTCTTGTTCCACGTCCTTTTCTGAATCCGGCTTGAATCTCTTGCAGTTCCATGTCATGTACTGCTGTAACCGCTTTTGAATTATCTGCAGCAAAATTTTACTTGTGTGTGATATTAATGTCCAAAAAAACCCATTGCCGTTGAGTCGATTCCAACTCATAGTGACCCTATAAGACAGTGGAACTGCCCCATAGAGTTTCCAAGGAGCGGCTGGTGGATTTGAACTGCTAATTTTTGCTTAGTAGCTGATCTCTTAAGTGCACCTCCAGGGCTCCGATGTTGTTCGATAATTTCTGCATTCTGTTGTGTCACCTTTCCTTGGAGTGGGCACAAATATGGATCTCTTCCAGCCGATTGGCCAGGTAGCTATCTACCATATTTCTTGGCATAGGTGAGTACTTTCAGCGTTACATCCATTTGTTGAAACATTTCAGTTGGTAGTCTGTCAAATTCTGGAGCCTCATTACAGATTAGAAAATATATTATTTAGTTATGAGACAAGAAAGGTGTATTTTTAAAATAAAATTTAAAAAGATAGGAGTTAGTGAAACATGGTAGTTAAACTATTAAATTATAGCAATTTACCTTTTAAACTTTATGCTAGTTCTGAATGGGCCAAAACTCATGGAACACTGGATGGGGCAAAATGAAATTTGTCATTGGAAGTACATTCTTGCAGTGAAATTAATGCAGTATAGAGAAGACATTTTTAAAATGACAAGTTATAAAGGGCTTGTGTACATAGCAGAGAAACAGGTGCAAATGTTTCAAAACATTGTCTAGGACAATATTTCTCTAACTTTGTATGCATGAGAATTATCTGGAAGGCTTGTTTAAAATACAGACTGCTGTTTATGATATTGTAAGCCTGGCGTGGGGCCTGAGAACTGCATGTCCCACAATGTCCTGGTGATACTGCTCCTCTATTGCTACTCTGGAGATCACACTTAGAACCATTCATCTTTAAAATTCATCACATTTATTTTCCCATTAAGTTGTCAAAGAAGGTTAAGCAAAATACTGTGATTTTGGAATCCGAGATTTGGCTTAGCTCAGTTACCATTCAGTGACCATTCAGTGGGTTTTCTCATGGAACCAGGAAAGCTATACTAGGTCTCTCTCTTTTTTAAAAAAAAAAAATTTTTTTTTATTGTTGTACTTTAAATGAAGTTTACATTTCAAATTAGTCTCCCATACAAAAATTTATACATACATTGTTATGTGACCCTAATTGCTCTACCCATACTGCGACAGCATACTCCTCCTTTCTACCCTGAATTCCCCACGTCTGTTCAACCAGCTCCTACCCTTCTCTGCCTTCCCATCTCACCTCCGGACAGAAGCTGCCCATTTAGTCTCTTGTATCTACTTGAGTTAAGAGGCACAGTCCTCATGAGTATCACTTTATGTCCCACAGTCCAGTCCAATCCCTGTCTGAAGAGTTGGCCTCGGAAATTGTTTTAGTTCTGGGCTGATAGAGGACCCAGGGGCCGTGCTTTCTGGGGTTCCTCCAATCCCTGTCAGACCATTAAGTCTGGTCTTCTTACTAGAATTTGAGTTTTGCACTCCACCTTTCTCCCGCTCTGTCAGGGACTCTGTTGTGTTCCCTGTCAGGGCAGTCATTGGTGGTAGCTGGGCACCATCTAGTACTTCTGGTTTCAGGCTGATGAAGTCTCTGGTTTATGTGGCCCTTTCTGTCTCTTGGGCTAATACTTCCCTTGTGATTTTGGTGTTCTTCATTTTCCTTTACTCCAGGTAGGTTGGGATCCATTGATGCATCTTAGATGGCCACTCGCTAGCTTTTAAGACACCAGACACCACTCACAAAAGTAGAATGCAGAACATTTTTTTAATAAACTTTGTTATGCCAGTTGAGCTAGATGTCCCCTGGAAGCATGGTCCCCAGACCTCTACCCCTGCTACTCTGTCTCTCAAAGTGTTTGATTGTATTCAGGAAACTTCTTAGCTTTGGTTTAGTCCAGTTGTGCTGACTTCCCCTGTAGAGTGCGCTGTCCTTCCCTTCACCTAAGATAATTCTTATTTACTATCTCTACACTAGGTTTCTCAATGAATATTTTCACAAAAGATGATTATTGGCTATATTTCTTGATTGATGTACCTTGCTTGTTGTTAGGTACTGTCCAGTTGGTTCTAACTCATAGCAACCCTATAAGACAAATTAGAACTGCCCCATAGGGTTTCCGAGGAGCCACTGGTGGATTTGAACTGCTGACCTGAGCTCTTAACCAGTAACCCACCAGGGTTCTTGTGCCTTGGATAGAAAAGATATTTTATTTAAAGCTTCATTAGAAAGTTGCATGAGACAACTTCTGGGCAACATGGCACTATAGTCAGAAGCACCACACCATCCCTCCACAGCAAAGATCTGAAAAACTAAGTCAGACAGAGTCACACGTCATTCCTGAAACCCTAAGAATCAAATGAAGAGATAAAGAACTCAGCCAAGCACCAAATGGGATGAGAAACTGACCGAGAACAGAGAGCAAGGACAGATAGATGCAGAGGTCCCCTATCAGCTACCACAGCACGGATCTGCCATCTTGGACTCCTGTCGGGGATTGGCAAACGGAATACGAGACAGCAGCTTCACGGAGCTTCCAGCAGGAGACAGAACAACTGGTAACCAATGATATACACTTTCACACCCACTACCCTTCCTTCACCCCTGCTTGGCCTCCTCTGCTTCCTGCGGCCACAGTCTCTTGTCTGGGAAGCACCAGCGTCACCCCAGTGTCGCTTGGATTCCAACCGACCATACTGGCCAGCTCCAAGTGCCATGTGTTGGCTGCTGGTGTTGCTTTTTTCCACTTCATTAGATTTCTTCCTTACCTCTCACCACCTCCCCCTCCTTCCTCTCAAATACCTGGCTCTGTGGCCATCTTTGCTTCTTCCTGAGGGGCTGCGAGGCACCACTTAATTGTGGAACTGCTTCCCGGCTCGTGCCACCACGCTGGTGGGACCCCCAGGGACTTTTTGTTTGTTTGCTCTGATTTGTTTGTTTTCTTTTTCTTTTCTCGGCTTGGGAGCTCCTTCTAGCCGGGCAGTACCGTGTGGCTTGGAAGCTACTCCCTTACTCTGCGCAGATGCACAGGGACACCCCTGGGGGCATTTCTTTTTTTTTTTTTCTTCTTTTCTCTCTTATTCCCTTTTTGTCTTTCTTCATTTCAGTGTCTCGATTTACTCATTTTTTCTTTTATCGTTTTTCTTTTTTTTTTTCATTATTGTTTTTCCCCATTTCTCAGTCTGTCATCTTTCCACTCCAATAGCAAGCTCCCTTAGCACTCTTTTTTGTTTGTTTGTTTTTGGCTCCTGTTCTTCTCTCCTCTTTCCCATACCCGTCTTAGCTCCACACATCACAGTCTCCCCCCTCCTTCCTACCTACCTGCACTGTACGCTGAACATCACACCCCCAAGCAGCACAGGAACGGCCTACTGGAACCTGCCCTGCACTGATTCCCGGCCTGCCCTGTCGACTCTAGTACACGCCACAAACAACCCATCCCAGCACCTCCCCTTCAGCTGGACCTGCTCTGCTGTACCATACCTGAGTGAGTGACCCTGCCCATTGGAGAAGGAGGTGAAAATTATCGTGCCCACAGACAAGCAAACAACAAAGAACACACAGCCCACCTGTTCAGACATAACCAAATGAAACAAAAAAGCAGGACGAAACAAATCTAAATCAGTAAACGAGGAAAATAACTACTGAATGCCACAAAGACAGCAGACAGTATCAAAACATTTACAAAAACAGGACAGGATGGTTCCAGTAGACGTCCAAAATAAAACACCAGATAACCTTCCAGTAGAAGAAAAGGCACTAAAACTACCTGATAGGGAATTCAAATCTCTTAATATTCAGAATTTTCCAAGAGTTGAAGCAAAAAACAAAAATGAGGAAAAAATAGACAAATTCATGGAAAAGGCCGACAGATTCATGGAAAATACAGACAAAAAAATGGAAGAATTTGAGAAAATAATACATGAAGAAAATGCTAAAATAAATTCACAACTAGAAATCATACAAAAACAACAGTTAGAAATCCAAAAGATAACAAGATTTCGGAAATGGACAGCGTCATAAAAGGGCTGAGGAATAGATTTGAAATGATGGAAGACAGGATCGGTGAAATTGAAGACAAACACCTGGATACAACTGTGAGGAAAAATCAGAAAAAAAAAAAAAGAAAAGAAAAATGAAGAAACCCTGAGAATTATGTGGGATACAGTCAAAAGCAAAAATCTATGAGTGATCAGAGTTCCAGAAAGGTGTGTGGGGGTGGTGGTGGTGGAATGGAAAACACAGAGAGGATCATTGAAGAATTGCTGACAGAAAACTTCCCCAATATCGTGAAAGATGAAAAGCTGATCATCCAAGAAGCTCAACGAACCCCGTATAGGATAGACCCCAAAAGAAAAGCACCAAGGTATATCATAATCACACTCACCAAAACCAAAGACAGACAAAGAATCCTGAGAGCAGCTCGAGAAAAACCAGAAGTCACATTCAGAGGAGAAACAGTAAGACTCAGCTTGGATTACTCGGCAGAAACCATGCAGGCAAGAAGGCAATGGGATGACATATATAAAATCTTGAAAGAAAAAAAATAGCCAGCTGAGAATTATGTATCCCACAAAACTCTCGTTCAAATATAATGGTGAAATTAGATCATTTCCAGATAAATGGAAATTAAGGGACTATGTAAAAACCAAACCAAACTTATGAGACTTATTAAATTAGGGAGTCCTTTGATCTTAGAACAAACAACATCAGACCATAGGCTGAATATAGGACACGGGATTGTACTAGCCAGATACCAACCTAGGAAATGAACTCTTAAGGACTTTCCAAAACTGAAAGAATTACAGCAGGGAACCGAGAGATTAATTTGTAAATGACAACAACATCAGAAAAATAAAAGAGGGAATAAACGGTCTAGATATAGAACCTTCTAATGGAGAGGAAGGCAAGGCAATACCAAGTAATAATAGACGGGTTCAAACCTAGGAAGATACAGGTAAATTTCAAGGTAACCACAAAGAAAGTTAACAAACCTACTCATCAAAATAAGAAAAACATAGTCTCAGTAAAAGCAAAACCTGCAAAAACAAAAGAAATGGAAAAAAATCCACAAGCAAAAGGAATTCACAGGAGAGCGAGAGGAACAAATAAAACGTCAGCACCACAAAAAGAAAAGCACTATAAAATGACAGCAATAAACTCACACCTATCAATAATTACACTGAATGTAAATGGCCTAAATTCACCCATGAAGATATGGAGAGTGACAGAATGGATAAAAAAAATAAGATCCATCAATATGCTGTCTACAAGAGACACACCTTAGAAACAAAGATGCAAATTTATTAAAAATCAAAGGATTGAAGAAAATTTATCAAGCAAACAGCTACCAAAAAAGAGCAGGAGTGGCAGTACTAATCTCAGATAAAGTAGACTTTAGAACAAAATCTGCCATAAAAGACAAAGAAGGACACTATATAATGATTAAGGAGATGATCCATCATGAGGACATAACCTTAATAAACATCTATGCACCCAATGACAGGGCTCCCAAATACATAAAACAAACTGTAACAGCATGGATGAAACTGGAGGACATTATGCTGAGTGAAATAAGTCAATCACAAAAAGACAAATATTATATGAAACCACTAGTGTAAATATTCATGTAAAAGTTTACACACAAGAAGAAACAATCTTTGTTGGTTATGAGGGATGGGGGGGAACTAAATAGATAAGTGGTAGCTTTGGTGAAGGGTGAGACAGTACACAATACTGGGGAAGCCAGCACAATTTGTACAAGAAATGATCATGGAAGCTCCATCAACACATCCCAACACCCTGAGGGACTGAATTACTGGGCAGAGGGCTGTGGGGACCATAGTCTTGGGGAACATCTAGCTCAATTGGCATAACACAGTTTATAAAGACAATGTTCTTACATTCTACCTTGGTGACTAGCATCTGGGGTCTTAAAAGCCTGTGAGCAGCCATCTAAGATACTCCACTGGTCTCACCCCTTCGGGAGCAAGGGAGAATGAAGAGAACAGGATACAAGGAAAAGATTAGTCCAAAGGACTAATGGACCACAGCTACCAAGGCCTCCACCAGACTGAGTCCAGCACAACTAGATGGTGCCTGGCTACCACCACTGACTGCTCTCACTGGGATCACAACAGAGGGTCCTGGACAGAGCTGGAGAAGGATGTAGAACAAAATTCTAACTCACAAAGAATAAAGACCAGATTTACTGGCCTGACAGACTGGAGAAACCCCAAGAGTATGGCCCCCAGACACCCTTTTAGCTCAGAGGTGAAGTCACTCCTGAGGTTCACCGTTCAGCTGGGAATTGGACAGCCCCATGAAGCAGAATGGGACTAATGAGGCACAGCAGTTCAGGGACAAGGACTAGAAGGCAGGAGGGGACAAGAAAGCTTGTGATAGGGAACCCAATATTGAGAAGGGACATTGTTGACATGTTGTGGGGTTGTTAACCATTGTCATAAGGCAATATGTGTACTAAGTGTTTAATGAGAAACTATTCTGTAAACCTTCATCTAAGATACAAAAAAAAAAAAAAAAAAAAGGAATTGTCTATGTGAGATCAGATTGACAATAGCAACCCAAAAGGTTTGATGGGAAGCTTAGGGGCCAGTGAGTAAGATAATGGTGATGGAATAATTTGGAAAAGGATAGTGAGAATAATAGCACAACTGGAAGAATGTAATTGATGTCACTGAATTGTACATGTAGGAATCTCTGAAATGCTGTATCTTTGACTATGTATATTTTCACAAAAAAAAAAAAAAAAAAAAGATCCTCTAAGGTGGAGAATGGAGAGTGTTGACATGTCGTGGGGTTGTTAGCCAATGTCGTAGAACAATATGTGTCCTGACTGTTTAATGAGAAACTATTTGTTCTGTAAACCTTCACCTAAAGTACAATAAAAAAAATTAAAAAGAAAGTTTCATGAATCCTTAATTTTGTAGGATGGTGTATCTTGAGAGGCGTATTACCATCATTGTAGAAGTGTTGCATATTATAAAAAAAAAATGTTGAACTAGAAGTCAGAGAAGGCTTGGGTCTACTATCTAGATCTCACTTTGGGCAAGTTACTTCTTTGAACTTATCCCAGTTTTCTCGTTTTAAAATGAATGTACTAATACCTACTCTGATTATGTCACAAGACTATCATAATTTAGGGAAAGACGAGGATTAGAGGAAAAGCCAGAAGCTCAAAAATATTAGCTACAGAAACATTTAAGATTAGTGCTGTCAAGATCTTAGGTTTAAGTTTGAGATTAACCATGAATATATTGGTTATTTTTTCTTTACTGAGGGCTGGAAAAAGAGAGAACGGGGGAGAAAAAAGATTGTAATGGGGAAAACGGGGGAAACGGTTCTTTAGTCTAGAGTGAATACAGCGTATATTTGCTTTGAACGCAATTAAGTATTACGTTTAAGCTAAAGGTGTTTAATTGAAACTAATGAGGAATATACCATTTTCCTAGAAGGTGTAGGGATGGGTTGGAAGGGCTGACCAGGAAGGCATCAGAGTGTATATTTCAAATTCTAAGAATCTTAAGTGTTCTAGACAGTGTCTTGACATGGTAAGAATTTGCCTTAGTGGTTGGGAAAAAAAAAAAATTCAGGCCCTCTACTATTTGAATTGGTGGAATGACTGCCTAATTATTGACTTTGATGGCTCCAAAAGGATCCTGTGTTAGAAGCAACGATGGCGAGACTTCGTCTCGTATACGTTGGACATTTTATCAGGAGTGACCAGTTCCTGGAGAAGGACATCATGCTTGGTAAGGTAGAGGGTCAGTGGAAAAGGGGAAGATGTTCAGTAAGATGGATTGACACAGTGGTTGCAACAACGGGGTCAAACTTAACAATGATTGTGAGGATGGCGTGGGACTGTGTAGTGTTTCGTTCTGTTGTACATAGGGTCACCGTGAGTCAAAACCAACTTGATGGCACCTGATAACAACATTCTGAATGTTAGATAAGGTGGTGATTTTTTTTTTTTTTTGGTGACTTGCTTTTTCTTGCTTCCTTTGGTTTTAATAACCCTGTTATGAGCCAGTTATTTTCTGCTCTGAATTTTTTGCTGATACTGTGTTTTCAGTAATGGAAGGCATGCCAAATCAAGGAGCGTTTCTGAATTTTTGTTATGAAATACGGATTTTGATACATACCATGTGGGGCACATATGCCCCCAGTCAACTCTATTGGTAGGAAAGATTGGTGGGATCAGGCAAGGATAAATTTTTTTTATCTTAGCAATTTTATTTTATTTGGTGAAACTTTTCAAAACATGGGGTAATGCATAAAGGCACCTGGCAGTGGTTGCGCTTAATTGTTGTTCTGGTCTCCTCCTTCTTAGTGCTGCGTTCTCTGCATTGCCTTCTAGTGCCCTTGACACGTAAATGCTTTCCAGCCTGTTGGCAGAGTATATCATCTGGCACCCCGCTTACTCTTGGCTTGTTTCTCACCGGAAATGAGGGTCTTCCTCTACCTTTTCTGGCCCACAGCAAGCTGCCTAATGAAAGCGAGACTGAAGGATCGTTGGTCACATCTGTCCTCGTAGTTACAGTTCCAAATTGTAAAATTGTCTGCAGTGCCAAAGTCAATAAGAAAATACAGCAGTCAGTGCCACCATTTGATAGAGTGGCTTCTGATGGCATATCTTTTACTCCTCTGGTCAAAGTGGTTCACTCCTCCCATAATTGTGTTGTATTGTGTAACTGCCTTGGGCAAGGGATTACGTAGGAGGGACCATCTCTGTTCTTTTGACTCTAGTGATATCCTTTGGATTGTGGAGCAATGACAAAACCATTACAGGTTTATTGTCCTACCACTTTACTGCTGACACACATCCTTTCATACAAAATCTAAATTGTCTGCTCTCTAATTTATCTTTCCTCTTCAGCATGTCTGGTAGCCCCTTCTATCTACTTGCACTGTTCCAACAGCATACAGTCCCCTTTCATTCATGCTTTTCATCAAGTGATAGGATGTAACATAATTGTCGAAGCCAATGAGCCTATGAGAATGGTACCATGCATGACATAGTCTAAGTACAACACTCACTGAGGGAGAGAGATGATGGGTCATTGTCCACACCTTTTTTTCCACAGTAGATAGCAAATTGTCTCACAAAGCCAGTTTGTGAGTCAGCCAAGCACCAAACTTAGTAACTGCGCTTGATGGGCTTTATGGCATGCATTGTTTCATTGATGAACGGCCCTTGAATGGCGCCATGCTTTCATCAACTGCCATGACATTTGATGGCACATATACTGTCTTTAGACAGCTGTTGAGAGCATCAATAATTGGGCACAATTTGTGAAGCCAGTCGTAGCCAGGTTCTCCTCTGGTCACAGCTTTTGAATTGTCATTGCAGTGTATGTTCTTGTAAGTTTCTTGAATCTGGCTTTAGTCGTAAGTTCTGGAACCGAAGCAACACCCAGGCTGGGGTCACCAAGTCAATGCCTCAGCTTCAGCAAGATGTGTGTACCTGTCACTATGTGCGCAGCGATGAATGCCTTTATTCCTCTACAGTTGTAGGCTGCCAGTTTTCGGTTGACCTAATCTCCTGCCCTCTATGTCGTCTGGTGTGCTCCTGGCTCACGTTAAGAGTCGTTTGGTCTTTTTATAGTTTCCAAAATCTCTCCCGTAAATAGAGACAAAAAATAATCTACTTCTGTGTCTTTATGGGCCAAGGCCGAGCAAACTTTGGCATGTTGCTGAAGCTAGGTCCTTAGATGGTTAAAGTAGGAGACATCCTCTCACCATTCCCCTTCGTTTCCTTCCCTTTCATTGTGGGCATCATCATCGGCTTCAGCCCTTTCCTCTGGAACATCAGCTGCTTCCTCATTCTCTACTACCACATCAGTGTTGTTCCTGCCTTCAAGACGTGCTGCAGATTCCAAAAGACAGTTTAGCTCCTCCAAGGCATCCTCGTCACACTCCTCCGAGTCCCCTTCTTTGCCGTTTAGAGAAAAAAATCTAGAATTTCATCATATTTCTTAAGATTTCTCTGTTAATAGTTTGTGTGTGTGTGTTTTGTTTTTGGGATTTTGGTAGTACATAGGATTTAAACTTGCTTTTTCCAGTAAACTTGGTATTTTTAGCAGTAATTCAGAAGTGATTATAAGCTTTGATGATGAGAATTTTAGAGTTTGGGCAATGAATTTTTCCAAAACATTTCTAAAATTCTATTTAAATTTTTACTATTTTCGAAGTGTGTATTGTATAGAGTCACTATGAGTCGGAATCGAATCGATGGCAACGAGTTTGGGTGTTTTTTTTTTTTTTTTTTTTGGTATTGTTTGGTGTTTGGAGTTTTACTGTTATCTCTCTACTTTTAACTTTTCATTATGAAGTCTAAACAGGACATTATCCTTAATTCCTTGTATGCTGGATTCAAAACCTTGTAGTGTACTTTGTTTCTCTTTTTTCTCTTAGGTTCTTTAAAACATTCCTATTTGGTGACATTAGCTGTTTTTATTGCTCCTACTGTATTTATTGTTGGGTAGCACACGTAAACTTTTGAGACACATTAATTTATCTCTCTGATTTATTTATTTTTTTGAATACTGATTGTTTTATGTCTTACAATGACTTTCCAAAAGTTTGTAGCAAAATTGGACTGAAGATGACACCACTCCATGTTTTCACATCATTTGTTACAAAGGGCAGCTCTCTTCTGTACTTTCAATACCTGCATTTTTCTATATTTTGCCTTTCTTAAGCATGAAAAAGACACATTTTTTGGATTTCGTATATTGTCAGTGCTATACTTTCTAGAAAGGCAAAATATAGGAAAATGCAGTGCATAGTGGTGAAGTGCTATGGCTGCTAATTAAAAGGTCAGCAGTTTGAATCCACCGGGCGCTTCTTGGAAACTATGAGGCAGTTCTGCTCTGTCCTTTAGGGTTGCTATGAGTCGGAATTGACTTGACGGCAACGCCTTTGGTTTTTTTTTTTTTTTTTTTTTTTGTTTATGCTGTATAGATAATTTAGTCATTCCTGTTAAATATGTCCCTATGTCTGTCCAGAGAGTTGGCTATATAACACTTGTTTATTCATTCTTCACATAGCTCCTCTGATTCTGTCTAATCTTTTGGTTTCTGTTTCTATTAGTTTTTATTTTTCCTTATGTTTTGTTCTCTTTGAAAATTATGTGCTTAGCATCAGGAACTACCTCTATTGACTTTACCTCTAAGAGCTTGTGTGATCTTTGAGGTAATCTATTAAAGTGTTTTCGGTCTTGATTAAAGTTAGAGCTACCATGATTTGTACTTAAAAAGGAACAGAGACAAGTACAAACCACAAGGGATAAAATAATCTGCAATTACTATTGGTCTTTTGCTCTTTATGGCACTGACTTGAATTTCAGGGAACCCTACTTAATATCACATAGACTGTAATAAGGGAAATGAAGGCTTCAGACTTTTACATTAGCCATAAAGGAAGGAGTGATGGTATTCCTAAAAGAACCTGCTAAGCCTGTTTAGTCTCTTTAGACCAAGGTGTATGTTGACCATGTTGATGGGCAAACGGCTTAAATTTTATGAAACAAAGGCTAGTTGGAATATAATATAACAGAAACCTGTTGTCAGAATTCTGGTTAAACTAGCTTTTAAGAGTTCCAGTTAAGATGGAATAAACACACTCCACACTGTCTCTCCCACTGAATACAACTGTAAAACCTGGACAGAATGCGTGGAGCAGCTATTTGAAAGAACTTTGAAAAGTAAATAGTGGACAGATTGAGAAAGAAGATTAGAATTTAAAATAACTACTAAGCCAGCCACTCTGCCCCTTCCTCTTTCCCCTCTCTACGGTTCCTCATGCTGCCTGGTCCTAGACACAGACACAGTTGCAGATTTGTGCAGCAAAGTGGAGTAACTAAACCCTCAGCTTTCTGGCTGGAGGACCAAAAAGGGGAGCCCCAGGGAATCAGAAATCATTAGCAAGATTGTGGAGAGAGAGAAACTCAGGAAAATAACCCCATATCATTGTTACAAACCTCTGGGCCCACCCTCAAGCTACCTATATTATATGTGGATCTGATTCTAATCAGCATCCTAAAGACTTTAAGAACGGAAGTAACAGACTACTGTTAGTTTCCAGACTGGCCACTGGGTGGTGCATATGAGGACAGATCTGAATATCATTGCAAAGGCTTTGAAACGTGAACTGATGTTAGAGCCACAGCCCACAGAAGTATTATTGGAACTTGGGAACTGAAACCAACTGGGTTGATTGCATTCAGAAACGAAAACAACATTCTCCAAAGGATATATAACAAGACCCATACTCTCATAACTTAATATTCAAATTGTTCGAGATAAAATCCAAAATTACTTGGCATCTGAAGTACTAGAAAAATCTCAACTTGTGTGGAAAAAAACAATAGATGCAATCCTGACATGATACAGATGTTGGAATTGTCTGAAAAACACATTAAAGTACCTACTGTAAATATGCTCCAAGAAGGGTGGCAAACTCTTGAAATGACTGGAAAAATATAAAGTCCCTAAGTAGAAGATATAAAATAATATTCTAAATTGTAAATTTTAGAAATGAAAATTACCAGAACCAAAATAATAAACTCACTGGATGGACTCAATAACAGAATAGAGATGATAGCGGGGTCAGTGAACATGAAGAGGGATCAAATAAAGTTTATCTACTCTGAATAACAGAGAAAAAAAAAGACTCAACATCATTAGTCAATAGAGAGATGCAAATCAAAACCACAGTGAGATAATCACTTCACTCCCACCAAAATGACTATGATCAAAAAAATGTAAGCCAACAGCTGTTGATGAGGATATGGAGAAATTGGAACCCTCATCCATTGCTGGTGGGAAGGCAAAATGACATAGCCACTGTGGAGAACAGTTTAGCAGGTCCTCAAAAAGTTAAACAGAACTACCATATGACCCAGCGATCCCAATCCTAGGAATATACCCCAAAGAATTGAAAGCAGAAATGCAAACAGAAACCTGTATAGTAATGTTCATTGCAGCACTACTGACAATAGTCAAAAGGTGGAAACAACCGAAATACCTATCAGTAGATGAGTGGGTAAACAAAATGTGGTATATACACACAATGGAATATTACTCAACCACAGAGAAATGAAGTCCTGATATATCGCTGCAACATGGATGAACATTATGCTGAGTGATATAAGTCAGTTACGAAAGGACAAATGGTACATGATCTAACTTGTATGAAATAGGCAAGTGTGTAGAGAACGAAACTTATTAGTGGTTACCAGGGGTGAGAGGGAGGGAGAAGAGTGGGGGGGGGATCATTGCTTAGGGGACACTGAGTTTGTGTTTGATAAAATAATTTGGAAAAGGATAGTGGTAATGATTGCACAATATGATGACTTTAATCAATGTCACTGAGTTTTATATGTAAAAATTGTTTAATTGGCAAATGTTTTGGAATATATATTTTATCCCAATGGGAAAAAAAAAAAGCCTCAGGGACCTGTAAGACAGTTACAGAAGGCCTGGCATTTGTGTTTATCAGAGTCCAAGGAAGGGAAGAGAAACAGTAAGATGCCAAAAAGTTAAATTAAAAAACAAAAAAACAGAAAAACAACTAGTGGCTAAAAACTTCCCAAATGGGGAGAAAAACAAACCCAGAAATTCAAGTATCTCAGTGAACCCTCAAACAGGATAAACAAAAGAAATCCAGGTTTAGTTATATCATAATCAATCTCTGAAAACTAAAGACATAAAAAAGAAATCTTGAAAATAGCGAAAGGGACCTATTTCTAAAGACCAAAAAACCAGTCTCATTGCAGTCAAGTTGATTCTGACTCATAGTGACCCTATAGGTCAGAGCAGAACTGCTCCATGGCGTTTCCAAGGCTGTGTGTAAATCTTTATGGAAGCACAGTCTCACATCTTTCTCCTGTGGAGTACCTGGCAGGTTCAAACTGCCGATCTTTTGTTTAGCAGCCAGGCACCTAACCCCTGTGCCACCAGGGCTTCTTATTTCCAATAGGGGAACAATAATTCAAATGACTGGATTTCTCATCAGATATGATGGACACCAAAAAAAGTGGCAAAACAT
Organism: Dugong dugon; assembly: GCA_030035585.1. NCBI lineage: Eukaryota > Metazoa > Chordata > Mammalia > Sirenia > Dugongidae > Dugong > Dugong dugon. Next base: position 61,994,555 of record CM057466.1, read on the forward strand.
TTTTTTAAGTTTTATTTTATTGTACTTTAAGTGACAGTTTACAATTCAAGTTAGTCTCTCATACAAAAATTTATACATATATTGTTATGTGTCCCTAATTGTTCTCCCTATACTGTGACAGCACACTCCTCCTTTCCACTCTTGATTTCCCATGTCCATTCAACCAGCTCCTGACCCTCTCTGCCTTCTTGCCTTACCTCCGGACAGGGGCTGCCCGTTTAATCTCATGTATCTACTTGAGCTAAGAAGCACACTCTTCACGAGTATCATTTTATGTCCCATAGTCCGGTCTAATCTTTGTCTAAAGAGTTGGCCTCGGGAATGGTTTTAGTTGGGTTGACAGAGAGTCTGGGGGCCATGGTTTCTGGGGTTCTTCCAGGCTCAGTCAGACAATGAAGTCTGGCCTTTTCACTAGAATTTGAGTTCTGCACCCTACTTTTCCCGTGCTCCATTAGGGACTCCCTGTTGTGTTCCCTATCAGGGCGGTCATTGCTGGTAGCCGGGAACCATCGAGTTCTGGTCTCAGGCTAATGCAGTCTCTGGTTTATGTGGCCGTTTCTGTCTCTTGGGCTAATACTTTCCTTGTGACTTTGGTGTTCTTCATTTTCCTTTACTCCAGGTGGGTTGAGACCCATTGATGCATCTTAGATGGCCTCTTACAAGCTTTTAAGACCCCAGACGCCATTCACCAAAGTAGAATGCAGAACATTTTCTTAAAAAACTTTGTTATGCCAGTTGACCTAGATGTCCCCTGAAAGCATGGTCCCCAGACCTCTGCCACTGCTACTCTGTCCCTCAAAGTATTTGGTTGTATTCAGGAAAATTCTTACCTTTGGTTTAGTCCAGTTGTACTGACTTCCCCTGTAGTGTGTCCTGTCCTTCCCTTCACCTAAGATAATTCTTGTCTACTATCTAGTTAGTGAATAGCCTTCTCCCTCTCTCCCCCCTCATAAACATCAGAGAATGTTTTCTTCTGTGTTTAAACCTTTTCTTGAGTTCTTATAATAGTGGTCTTATACAATATTTGTCCTTTTGTGACTGACTGAATTCATGCAGCAAAATGCCTTCCAGATTACCCCATGTTATAAGATGTTCCACGGATTCATTGTTGTTCTTTATTGTTGCGTAGTATTCCATTGTGTGATTATACCACAATTTGTTTATCCATTCATCCACTGATGGCCACCTAGGTTGTTTCCATCTTTTTGCTGTTGTGCACAGTGCTGCAGTGAACATGGATGTGCATATGTCTATTCGTGTGACAGCTCTTACTTCTCTAGGATATATTCCAAGGAGTGGGATTGCTCCTGGATCATATGGTACTTCTATTTCTAGCTTTTTAAGGAAGTGCCAAATCCACTCACAAAGTGGTTGTACCGTTTTACATTGCCACCAAGAGTGTATAAGTGTTCCAGTCTCTCCACAACCTGTATTTTGTGGTTTTTTAGATGAATGCTAGCCTTGTTGGGGTGAGATGGTATCTCATTGTAGTTTCAATTTGCATTTCTCTAATGGCTAGTGATAGTGAGCATTTCCTCATGTGTCTGTTAGCCACCTGAATGTCTTTTCTGGTGAAGTGCCTGTTCATATCCTTTGCCCGTTTTTTAATTGGGTTATTTGTCTTTTTGTTGTTGAGGATTTGCAGTTATCTTGTAGATTTTAGAGATTAGATGCTGATCGGATTTGTTGTAGCCAGAAATTTTTTCCCAGTCTGTAGGTTGTCTTTTTACTCTTCTGGTGAAGTCTTTTGATGAGCATAAGAGTTTGATTTCTAGGAGCTCCCAGTCATCTAGTTTCTCTTCTGATGTTTGTGCATTGTTACTTACGGTCTGTGTTCTGTTTATGCCATGTATTAGGGGTCCTAGTGTTGTCTCTGTTTTTATTTCCACGATCTTTATAGTTTTAGATTTTGTATTTTGGTTTTTGATCCATTTTGACTTAGTTTTTGTGCATGGTGTGAGGTATGGGTCTTGTTTCATTTTTTTTGCAGATGGATAACTAGTTCTGCCAGCACCATTTGTTAAAGAGACTGTCTTTTCCTTAATTAACGGATTTTGGGCCTTTGTCAAATATCAGCTGCTCATAAGTGGATAAATTTACATCTGGATTCTCAATTCTGTTCCATTGGTCTATGTTATCTGTTGTTGTACCAGTAGCAGGCTGTTTTGACTACCGTGGTGGTATAATAGGTTCTAAAATCAGGTAGTGTGAGGCCTCCCACTTTGTTCTTCTTTAGTAATGCTTTACTTATCTGGGGCCTCTTCCCTTTCCATATAAAGTTGGTGATTTGTTTCTCCATCTCATTAAAAAATGCCGTTGGAATTTGGATTGGGATTGCATTGAATCTGTAGATCGCTTTGGGTAGAATCGATATTTTCACAATGTTGAGTCTTCCTACCCATGAGTAAGGTAGGTTTTTCCACTTATGCAGGTCTCTTGTTTTCTTGCAGTAGTGTCTTGTAGTTTTCATTGTATAAGTCTTTTATGTCTCTGGTTAGATTTATTCCTAAGTACTGTATCATCTTGGAGGTATTGTAAATGGCATTGATTGGTGATTTCCTCTTCGAAGTTATGTTTGTTGGTGTAGAGGAATTCAACTGATTTTTGTATGTTTAGCTTGTATCCTGATACTTTGCTGAAATCTATTCGTTCCAGTAGTTTTCTTGTGGGTTCTTTGGGGTTTTCTGTGTATAGGATCATATCATCTGCAGATACAGATACTTTGACTTCTTCTCTACCAATTTGGATGCCCTTTATTTCTTTTTCTAGCCTAATTGCTCTGGCTAGGACCTCCAGCACAATGTTGAATAAGATTGGTGATAAAGGGCATCCTTGTCTGGTTCCTGTTCTCAAGGGAAATGCTTTCAGAGTCTCTCCATTTAGGATGATGTTGGCTGTTGTCTTTGTAGAAATGCCCTTAATTATTCTGAGGAATTTCCCTCCTATTCCTATTTTGTTGAGAGTTTTTATCATGAATGGGTGTTGGACTTTGTCAAATGTCTTTTCTGCATTGATTGAGAAGATCATGTGGTTCTTGTCTATTGTTTCATTAATGTGATGGATTCTATTGATTTTCTAATGTTGAATCATCCCTGTATATCTGGTATGAATCCTACTTGATCATAGTAAATTATTTTTTTGATATGTTGCTGAATTCTGTTGGCTAGAATTTTGTTGAGGATTCTTGCGTCTATGTTCATGAGGAATATTGGTCTGTAATTTTCTTTATTTTGTGGTGTCTTTACCTGGTTTTGGTATCAGGGTTATGCTGGCTTCATAGATTGAGTTTGGGAATATTCCATCCTTTTGTATGCTCTGAAATACCTTTAGTAGTAGTGGTGTTAAATCTTCTCTGAAAGTTTGGTAGAATTCTCCAGTGAAACCATCTGGGCCAGTGCTTTTTCTGTTGTGAGTTTTTTAATTACCTTTTGAATCTCTTCTTTTCTTTTAGGTTTATTTTGTTTTTCTACCTCTGTTTGTGTTAGTTTAGGTAGGTAGTGAGTTTCTAAAAATTTGTACGTTTCCTCTAGGTTTTCAAATTTGTTAAAGTACAATTTTTCATAGTATTGTGTTATGATTCTTTTAATTTCAGTTGGATCTGTTGTGATATCACCCATCTTATTTCTTATATGGGTTATTTGCAGCCTCTCCTGTTTTTGTTTTGTCAGTTTGGCCATTGGTTTATCGATTTTGTTGATCTTTTCAAAGAACCAGCTTTTGGTCTTGTTAACTCTTTCAATTTTTTTCTATTCCCTATTTCATTTATTTCTGCTCTAATTCTTATTATTTCGTTTCTTCTAGTGCCCGAGGGCTTCTTTGCTGCTCTCTTTCTGCTTGTAGGGTTAATGTTTTGATTTTGACCCTTTTTGGATGTGTGCATTTACTGCTATAAACTGACGTCTGAGCACTGCTTTTGCTGTGTCCCAAAGGTTCTCAGTAGGATGTGTTTTCATTCTCGTTTGATTCTATGAATTTCTTTATTCCATCTGTAATTTCTTCTGTAACCGAGTAGTTTTTGAGCAAGGTGTTGTTCAGTTCCATATGTTTGATTTTTTTTCCCCTTGCTTTCTCTGTTATTGATTTCTACTGGTCAGAAAAGAAGCTTTGTAATATTTTGATGCTTTGGATTCTGTTAAGAGTTCCTTTATGGTGTAATATGTGGTCTCTTCTGGAGAATGTTCCAGGTGCTTTGGAAAAAAAGTATACTTGGCTGCTGTTGGGTGGAGTATTGGTATATGTCCATGCGATTAAGTTGGTTAATTGTAGCATTTAGCTCCTCCGTGTCTTTGTTGCGCTTCTTTCTGGATGTTCTGTCCTTCACCAAAAGTGGTGTGTTGAAGTCTCCTACTACTGTTGTGGAGCTGTCTATCTCTCTTTCCAGTGCTGTTAGAGTTTGTTTTATGTATTTTGGAGCTCTGTCGTTGGGGGGTAAATATTTATTATCGTTATGTCCTCCTGGCGTACTGACCCTTTAATCATTATATAGTGTCCTTCCTTATCCTTTGTGGTGGATTTTACTTTGAAGTCTGTTTTGTCAGAGATTAATATTGCCACTCGTGCTCTTTTTGGTTGTTGTTTGCTTGATATATTTTTTTCCATCCTTTGAGTTTTAGTTTGTGTCTTTAAGGTGTGTCTCTTGTAGGCAGCATATAGATGGATCATGGTTTTTTGTTTTTTTTAAATCCCTTCTGCCACTCTCTGTCTCTTTATTGGTGTATTTAGTCCATTTAAATTCAGCGTAATTATTGATGGGTATGAGTTTAATGCTGTTATTTTGGTATATTTTTGTGTGTGTTGTTCATAGTGTCTTTGCTCCACTTAATTTTCTGTGCTGTTTCGTTTTTCCTTATGTATTTTCTTTTCATCCTTTTCATTGCTGTTGATTTTGTGTTTGCTGGGTCTTTATATTTTTCTTTTGACGTATAGGATTGTTAGTTTCCTTTGAGGTTACCATAATATTTACCCTTATTTTTCTAAATTTAAACCATTCTTTTATTTCTTGATATCACCTTGACTTCCTCTCCATATGAAACATCTATGACTACATTTTTTACGTCCCTCTTGTTTGTTTTAACGTTGTCATCTTTTACATATTGATGTCTCTGTTTCCCTATTTTCAGCATTTTAGCTTTGCTTTATTTTTGTGACTTCTCTGTATGGTTTGATATCTAGTTACTCTGTCCTGTGTTCTAGTTTCGATTTTTATATGATGTTACTGATTTTCTAACCAGAGGACTCCCTTTAGTATTTCCTGTAATTTTGGTTTGATTTTTTTGAAATTTTCTAAGCTTCTGTTTATCTGGAAATGCCCTAATTTTGTCATCGTATTTGAGAGACAATTTTCTGAATATATGATTTTTGGCTGGCAATTTTTTTCCTCCAAGGCTTTATATATGGCATCCCATTGCCTTCTTGCCTGCATGGTTTCTGCTGAGTAGTCCGAGCCTAGTCTTATTGACTTGCCTTTGTAGATGACTTTTTGTTTACCCGTAGCCACTCTTAAAATTCTGTTTATCTTAGGTTTTGGCAAGTTTGATTATAGTATGTCTTGATGAGTTTCATTTGGAATCTGCCCTGTCTCGGAATTGGTGAGCATCTTGGATAGATAATCTTCTCATTTTTCACAATATCAGGGAAGTTCTCTGCCTGCAAATCTTCAACAATTCTTTCTGTATTTTCTGTTATCCCCCTCATTCTGGTACTCCAGTTACTTGTAGGTTATTCTTCTTAATAGAGTTCCGTATAATTCTTAGAGTTTCTTCATTTTTTAAAATTCATTAATCTGATTTTTCCTCAGATAAGTTGGTGTCAGGTGTTTTATCTTCAGTCTCAGTAATTCTGACTTCCATTGCCTCAATTCTGCTCCTGTGACTTTCTATTGAGTTGTCTAATTCTAAAATTTTATTGTTAATCTTTTGGGTTTCTGTTTACTGTCTCTCTGTGGATTTTTGCAGCCTGTTAAATTTTTCATTACGTTCTTGTGTGACCTTCTTAAGTTGCTCTGTCTGTGTGTTACTTGGCTTGTTCTGCGTTTTGCCTGATCTCCTCGTATCTTGAGGAGCTCTGTATATTAGTCTTTTGAATTCTACCTCCGATAATTTCAAGAAATTCTCTTCCTCTGGAAGATTTCTTGATTCTTTGTTTTGGGAGCTTGCTGAAGCCATCATGGTCTGCCTCTTGATGTGATTTGATATTGACTGTTGTCCCCGAGTCATCAATAAGTTATTATATTTATTTATTTTATGTTTGCTTAATGTTTCCTAGCTTCTTGTTTTGTTTTGTTATGCCCAGATAGGCTGCTCATGTGAGCTGGTTTGATTATTTACGTCTTTGAAGCTCTTAACACCCTGTCACCACATGGTTAGGTCTGTTAACTAGTTATGTGAGCCTGTTTACTTTTTTTGTGTGGATTCAGCTCAGGTGTCCAGGTAGTCAGTCACCAAGTGTGTGGTGCAGGCTCTCACACATAGTCTTAGACGGCCAGGGATGATTGGAGTAGGCACAGGTATCTGGCTGCAGTAGGGGGTTATGCGCTGAGCAAAGCAGGTGGCTGATGGCTGTCGCCGAGTGTCTGAGTGGAATGTGTGTTCCTGTTCCCTAGAACACTTAGGTGCCATGAGTTTTGCATCCGGACTTTGGGCACCCATTGCTGTTGGATGTAAGGACTGGGAAGCACCTCTTATTCTTTTACCCCTGTCGCATGTGGCTGGGAGAGTGAGTAGAGCCACCAGTCCTCTGATGTGGGTAGGTAAGGACCCTGGTTAATGGGCAGGGCAGTGTCAAATGTCCTGAGTCTGCCAATCCCACTTAATAGCTGTTGCAGTTGAAAACAGGCTTCGGGTATATACCCTATTGTACTGTGCTAATGAGGGCCAACGTTGTTGAAATGGACCCACAAATGTTTATGCAGGGGTGATAGACATTCAGTGTCTGTGGACCCCTTATGCCTGTGCCTAGGCAAAGGGGCTGTGCTTGCCCTGAGTTTCTGGCTTAGGGGAGCTGGTGGATTATTTTTTCCTATTTGTTAATTTGTTCCCTCTCCTAAGCTGGGAGAATGGCTCAGGGCTCGCCATGGGAAGGACAGGTCGCTGAAGTTGGACCAGGACCCAGAGCAGAGTGGGAAGGGGGCAGATAAATGGGAGAGAGGTACTTCCTAAAGGGGGAAAGGTTTTTTTTTTATCTGTGCGGTAGGTTAGACACTTTTACTTATCTTTCGTCCATTGAGCGCAGGTTTTCTCTGGCTCCAGAGGTTTGAGCAGGCTCTCCGCCATTCATTTTCTCCTGGTGTGGAAAACGCATCCCTAGCGCTACTGCTTGCCTCAGCCTGTTTGTGCCAGCTGATCCATCCTGTAGGCTGCCGGCCAGGTCCAGTCTGGCAAATACTTGCCGCTTCTGAACTCTCTTCTTCTCCTGCCACTCAGTCTGACTCCTTGACGTTGTCTTTGATGTTCAGGGCCCCTAGATTGTCATATATAATTGATTCACTTGTTTTTTTCGGGTGTTTGTTTTAAGAGGGACCACGTGAAGCATCTGACTTCTCTGCCATCTTGGCCCCACCCTAGCTTATTCCTTTTCTTTCCACTAATATATATAAAAAAAAAATTGAAGTGATCTTAAAGTGGAGTCTTTACTTTGTATCTCCTTGAGGCTGTTTCACCATGAACTGTTTCCTGTTTTCAGTCTGCTCATGTGTTAAAAATTTGGTTAGTGCTCTTTTTAGAGAACATTCTAATATATTTTCAGTATAACCGGACAGGTTACTTTTACTTAACTGCGTTAAAGTCTGATCTTGTCTGAATATTTGACTAGCACCTGCCCCATTTTCTTTCTTCCATTTCTTCCATAGCATTAAGATTTTGATGGAAATGAAACATTCTTCCTCTTCTGGAAAAGCTTAAGGACCTGTGTAGTGGTGTTTTGTTTTGACTTTCTCTTTTTTTTTAAATAAACTACAGCTTGACATGTGCCTTGATGAAATGCTATTATCATGCATTTACTTTACAGCTTTATTGTCTTATCCATGTGTGTTTTAATAGGACATATTTTATGACTACTCCTGGATAGTTTTGCCCTTGTACTTGATTATTAACTACAAGTTTATACTTTGTAGATTTAGGCATTTTGGGTTAAGTGTGATGAAAGCTGTACAACAAAATAGTACTAAATCACTTCACATTTTTGCCATGATGGTAAATCTAGAGTGCACTCTCTTATTTGCAAATCAGAAAGTGTAGTGTATTGAAAAAAGTTAAGAATACTTGGCTCTGAGTTCCATTTCTACCATTTACTGTTTGAATGACCTTAATGAAGTTTTCTTAACTGCTTACAACCTCACTGTCTCCATTAAGAAAAAGAGGATGAAGTATATGGATGATTTTTATATGTTATTGTATCGTTAATATGTATCTTTCAGTGTGGTTATGAGAGGTAAAAGTTGATTTTTGAGGAAGTGCTTTATAAATCTGTAGTAGAGTTGTTTCCTATCATGTAGAAAAAAAGTTTTTTTAAAGTGATTTTCTTTTAATCTTAAAAGGTTGACCATAGTTTGCTCTCTCTCTCTCTCCAGCTTGTTGTTCTGCTTACTCTTCAGGCGTTTCTTACCTGTGCTCAACCTGCAGAGAGATTAAGCATTAGATGCCTTTCTTTTCTTCTACCATCCTATACTTACTCCCTCCCTAAGTTCTGCCTCTGCTGATAAGAGATTCAGGACTAAAGAGGTTGTTGGAGTAAAGGAGTCAGGGAATGTGCCGTTGGCTGTTAAAGGAATCTGATATTTATTTTACACTGTAACCTCATTTATACAGAAATAGGCTTAGTGATCAGTTTCTTTATCCCTCTGAGCATGACTGTGTATAAACATTGATTTTTTTTTTTTCATTTTCCAGTTACAACAGTTGGAGCTCGCACAGATACAACATAGAGATGCCAATCTTACAGCTCTTGCAGCTATTGGACCAAGGAAGAAGAGACCATTAGAATCTGGACATGAGGTATTGAAATAATGTTTGTTATTTTATTTTTCTTGTCAAGAAAGCAAGCCAAATATGAAGCAAAGACATAGAAGTAGTTTAGCCTACCTTGCACAGTATTGCTGCCAAACTCTTCTTCATAAAACTGTTCTTTACCTGTTTTATGAAATTTTAATTTTTGCCTGGTTTTTAAGAAGTATGCAGTCATGCGTCACTTAACGTCCATGATACATTCTGTGAAATAGAACATTATGTAATTTGAACATTGTTCAAACACCACGTTACATATAGGCAGTCCTCGGATGATGAATGAGTTCCGTTCCTAAGTCTCTTTAAATCGAATTTGTACGTTAAGTCGGAACAGTTAGGTACAGTTCATATCTAATGTCAGTCAAATGTTTGTCTTAGTATATTGTGTTTAGTGTACCATTTTATGCATAAAAAACGTTAAAGAAACACTTCCCAATACATTAAACATTTTTAACATAATAATACAGTTATAACAGTACTGATGTTTTTGATGCACGTTGCAAAGTAGTGCCCATTTGTTATTACGAACCATTGTATGTACCTCGAATTTTTAATATAAGATGTTGCCCGGATGTTATGTGGCGCATGACTGTATTACCTTGAACTTAATTCTGCTTACTACTTGTTTCACACTTCTTCCTATCCTGCATCTCCAGTCATACTGTTTTCTCACTATTTCTGTTTTTGAAATTTCTGTGCATTCTTTCTACTGATCTTTTCAAATCCTACTTATCTATTAATACTGAATCTACTGTCTTATTTTGTCCATGAACCCTGACTTGTTTATTCCCATACTGACTTCTTTTCTGAGCACATAATGTGTTTGCATGGCATTAAGTGATCTTTGATTGTTCCTTGTATAGATATTTTTCCTTCTGTTAGATTATAAACTTCTTGAGCAGGAACTATGATCTTATTCCTTTGTGTTCCTCACAGAACTGAGCACAAGAGTATTGTTAATTGCTTGATTAACACCAAGGAAGAATCTTTCTTATATCTTCAGATCAATTGTTTGTTATTTTTAAGATCTATCAACAGAGCTTAGATAGAGGTATGGTAAGAGCTTTGGAATGGGGACAGTAGTGAACGCACCAAGTCTCATCTCTGCTTTATAAAATATAAATGGACTTTGAGGCAAGCTCCTCACCACTGTTGATGTTTCCTTTATTATAGGAAATGATAATCAACTCAATCAATGAAGGATTTAAAAATATGAGTTTTCATTATAAATGAAATGACTGTAATATGTTCACATGCTTAAAAAAAAATGAAACTTTACAGTTTACAAATGTATTAAAAAATATTTCCTCCTTCCAGATTTCCAGTCCCCTGTGCCTTGCCAACCAGATGTAACCACTTGTAGGTTTTTGAGTATCCTTCCAGAAAATTGTTTTGAATATGGGCACATATCTGGTGTGCCTTCACAAATCCACATGTTTGTTTTTACTTAAATGGAGTCAATCTGTACGTACTGTTCTGTCCTTGATATTTCTCCCTCTCTGTAATCTACTTGATGTAGATTTATCTCATTCTTTTTAAAGATATCTGACATTACAGTGTTTAGATAATACATAATTTATTCAGACAGTCCTCTAATGGACATTTAGGTTGTTTCCAGGTTTTTACTTTTATTAAGACTCAGAGAACATTGTTGTTCTTACATTGTTATGTGTTTGTATAATCTAACTGTATGCTAAATTCCTAGAAATGGAATTCCTGGGTTAAAGTGTATGCATATTAGTAAAACCTTTCTGAGAAAATTCAAACATATACAAAAGTAAAGAAAATAATACAACGAACCCCCATATGCCTACCACCCAGTTGGAACCACTATTAATTTATATCTAATCTTGTTTCATTTATATCCCTACCAACTTTCCCAGGAAAGTCCCCCTTCCCACGCCCACAGCATTTTAATGTCAGTCCCAGACTCAGTATTGTTTTATCCATAAATATTATTTGTTACTTTTTTATTTTTGATAAATATTTAAACATCACCCTCTGAATATGTTGTATGAGTTTTTTACATCCACCAGTAGTACATAAGAGTGCCTGTTTCCCCACACACTCATTAACACTAGGTATTATCTTTACCATCTTACAGTTGAAAAACGGCAGTTTTTTTAATAGAGTGATTAAGTTATGAGTAAAGTTGAATAATTTTTCATGTGTATATTGGCATTTTCAATTTTCCTTTTTCCTGCTGAGTTGAAAACCTTCCCCTCTTCTTTTCTGTCTGTTTGGGCTTTATTCATCTAAAAGTTTTGGGACCCTGGTGGCACAGTGGTTAAGAGCTTGCCTGCTAACCAAAAGGTCCACAGTTCAAATCCACGAGCCTGTCCTTGGAAACCCTATAGGGCAGTTCTACTCTGTCCTATAGGGTCACTATGAGTCAGAATCAACTCGACAGCAATAGGTAAAAATAAAAGTCAGTCTTCCTGTTTGCCTTCTGGACTTTAGTGCTATTTAGAAGGGCCTTTTTTAATTAAACATTTGTGTTAATATTTTTATCATTTTACCCTTAAAGTATAAATGTTTGATTCATCCAGAATTTCTTTTGAATAGAGTTGAGATATGAGTTTAGCTTTATTCCCTCAGTCCTCTGTCCTTCATTCTCCTCTCTTTCTAGAAAATTGTCCAAATACCACTTTCTCAGTAATTCTTTCCCCAGTGATTTGAAATAGCATCTTTATCACACACAATTCTGTATCGAATACAAATTCCCATATGTACTGGAGTCTGTTTCTGTACACTTTGGACCAGCATTGTCTAACAGATGATGAAAGTGTTCTGTATCTGCCCCGTCCTCAGTAGCCACAAATGGCTGTTAAGCTATTGAAACGTGACCAGTGTGACTGAGGAAATGAAGTTTTAATTTTTAAAAATTAAATAACTCAGTGTTGCTGGATGGTAGTCATTCTATTGGACAGTACAGCAGGACTATACTGCTGATGTATGTCTAATTATGTATCAGTTCAAATCCTTAATTATTATTAAAAAATCCTAACACGTTGCTTTTGAGTTGATTCCAACTCATAGCGACCCTTTATCTGAAAACATAAAACTAGACCAGTAAAGAGATTTGTTGTTGTTGTTGTTTCAATTGTGCTTTAAGTGAAAGTTTACAGTTCAGGTTAGTTTCTCATACAAAAATTTATACACACATTGTTATGTCACCCTAGTTGCTCTCCCTATATTGTGACAGCACACTCGTCTTCTCCACCCTTGATTTTCCATGTCCATTCAACCAGCTACTGTCCCTTTTTGCCTTCTAATCTCGCCTCTGGGCAGAAGCAGCCCATTTAGTTTCATGTATCTACTTGAGCTAAGAAATACTCCCTTCACAAGTATCATTTAATATCTTATAGTCCAGTCTACTCTATGTCTGAAGCGTTGGCTTTGGGAATGGTTTCAGTTCTAGATTAACAGAGAGTCTGGGGGTCATGTCTTCCTGGGTCCCTCTGGTCCCAGTCAGACCATTAAGTCTGGTCTTTTTACTGGAATTTGAGCTCTGCATCCCACTTTTCTCCTGTTCCATCAGGGACTCTCTGTTGTATTCCATGTCAGGGCAGTCATTGGTGGTAGCCAGGCACCATCTAGTTCTTCTGGTCTCAGGCTGATGAAGTCTCTGGTTTATGTGGCCCTTTTTGTCTCTAGGGCTAATACTTTCCTTGTGTTTTTGATGTGCTTCCTTCTCCTTTGCTCCAGGTGGGTTGGGACAAATTGATGCATCTCAGATGGCCGCTTGCTAGCTTTTAAGACCCTAGATGCTGCTTACCAAAGTGGGATGCAGAACATTTTCTTAATAAACTTTGTTATGCCAGTTGACCTAAATGCCCCCTGAAAGCATGGTCCCCAGACCCCCACCCCTGCTACTCTGTCCCTGGAAGTGTTTGGTTATATTCAGGAAACTTCTTAGTTACTGGTTTAGTCCAGTTGTGCTGACTTCCCCTGTAGTGTGTGTTGTCCTTCCCTTCACCTAAGATAATTCTTATCTACTATCTAGTTAGTGAATACCTCTCTCCCTCCCCACCCTTGTGACCATCAAAGCATGTTTTCTTCTGTGTTTAAACCTTTTCTTGACTTCTTATAATAATGGTCTCATACATTATTTGTCCTTTTGCAACTGACTCATTTCACTCAGCATAATGCCTTCCAGATTCATCCATGTTATGTTTGGCAGATTCATCATTGTTCTTTATTGTTCTGTAGTATTCCATTTTATGAATATACCATAATTTGTTTATCTGTTCATTCATTGATGGGCACCTAGGTTATTTCCATCTTTTTGCTAACCTGAATAGTGCTGCAGTGAACTTGGGTGTGAATATATGTATTCGTGTGACAGCTCTTATTTCTCTAGGATATATTTCAAAGAGTGGGATTGCTGGATTGTATGGTACTTCTATTTCTAGCTTTTTAAAGACGCGCCAAATCGATTCCCGAAACGATTTTTAGGAGCTTATTAAGTCTCTCTTCTGGTGCTTGTGCATTGTTACTTACGGTTCGTATTGTGTTTATGCCATGTATTAGGGCTCATAGCGTTGTCCCTATTTTTTCTTCCATGATCTTTATTGTTTTTGATTTTATTTTTAAGTCTTTGATCCATTTTGACTTAGTTTTTGTGCATAGTGTGAGGTATGGGTCTTGTTTCAGTTTTCTGCAGATGGATATCCAGTTATGCCAGCACCATTTGTTAAAGAGACTGTCTTTTTCCCAATTAATGGACTTTGGGCCTTTGTCAAATATCAGCTGCTCATAGATGGATGAATTTATGCCTGGATTCTCAATTCTGTTCCGTTAGTCTGTGTTATCTGTTGTTGTACCAGTAGCAGGCTGTTTTGACTACCGTGGTGGTATAATAGGTTCTAAAATCAGATAGTGTGAGCGTCCCACTTTGTTCTTTTTCTTGAGTAATGCTTTACTTATTTGGTGCCTCTTCCCTTTACATATGAAGTTGATTTGTTTCGCTATCTCATTAAAAAATGCCGTTGGAATTTGGGTCGGGATTGCATTGTATCTGTAGATCGCTTTGGGTGGAATTGACGTTTTCACAATGTTGAGTCTTCCTGTTCATGAGCAAGGTATGTTTTTCCACTTATGCAGGTCTCTTTTGGTTTCTCGCAGTAGTGTCATAGTTTTCGTTGTATAGGTCTTTTACGTCTCTGGTTAGATTTATTCCTAAGTATTTTATCTTCTTGTGGGCTATTGTAAATGGTATTGATTTAGTGATATCTCTTTGAGGTTCTCTTTATTGGTGTAGAGGAATCCAACTGATTGTTGTATGTTTATCTTGTATCCTGATACTTTGCTGAAATCTTCTATTAGTTCCAATAGTTTTCTTGTGGATTCTTTGGGTTTTTCTGTGTATAAGATGATATCATCTGCAAATAGAGATACTTTGACTTCTTCCTTACCAATTTGAATGCCCTTTATTTCCTCTTCTAGCTTAAATATTCTGGCTGGACCTGCAGCACAATGTTGAATTAAGAGTGGTGATAAAGGGCATCCTTGTCTGGTTCCTGTTCTCAAGGGAAATGCTTTCAGACTCTCTACGTTTAGGATGATGTTGGCTGTTGACTTTGTATAAATGCCCTTAATTATGCTGAGTAATTTCCCTTCTATTCTTATTTTGCTGAGAGTTTTTATCATGAATAGGTGTCGGACTTTGTCAGATGCCTTTTCTGCATCAGTTGATAAGATCATGTGGTTCTTGTCTTTTGTTTTATCAATGCGATGGATTCCATTGATTGTTTTTCTAATGTTGAACCATCTGTGCATACCTGGTATGAATCCCACTTGGTCATGGTAAATTATTTTTTTGATATGGTATTAAATTCTGTTGGCTAAAATTTTGTTGAGGATTTTCATGTCTGTGTTCATGAGGGATATTGGTCTGTAATTTTCTTTTTTTGTGGTTTGTTTATCTGGTTTTGATATCAGGGTTATGCTGGCTTCATAGAATGAATTTGGGAGTATTCCATCCTTTTCTGTGCTGTAAAATACCTTTAGTAGTAGTGGTGTTAACTCTTCTCTGAAAGTTTGGTTGAATTCTCCAGTGAAACTGTCAGGGCCTGGGCTTGTTTTAGTTGGGAGTCTTTTAATTACCTTTTCAATCTCTTCTCTTGTTATAGGTTTATTTAGTTTTTCTACCTCTGTTAGTGTTAGTTTAGGTAGGTAGTGTGTTTCTAGAAATTTTTCCATTTCCTCTAGGTTTTCAAATTTTTAGAGTATAATTTTTCATAGTATTGCGTTACGATTCTTTTAATTTCAGTTGGGTCTGTTGTGATATTGCTCATCTCATTTCTTATTCAGGTTATTTGCTTCCTCTCCTGTTTTTTCTTTTGTCAGTTTGGCCAGTGGTTTATCAATTTTGTTGATCTTTTCTAAGAACCAACTTTTGGTATTGTTAGTCTTTCAACTGTTTTTCTATTTTATTTAATTCTTCTCTAATTTTTATTATTTTCTTTCTTATAGGGCCCGAAGGCTTCTTTTGCTGCTCTCTTTCTACTTGTTCGAGTTGTAGGGTTAATGTTTTGATTTTGGCCTTTTCTTCTTTTTGGATGTGTGCATTTATTGCTATAAACTGACCTCAGAGCACCACTTTTCTGTGTCCCAAAGGTTCTGGTAGGATATGTTTTCATTCGTGTCCCAAAGGTTCTGGTAGGATATGTTTTCATTCTCATCTGATTCTGTGAATTTCTTTATTCTGTCCTTAACTTCTTCTATAACTCAGTAGTTTTGGAGCAAGGTGTTGTTCAGTTTCCACGTGTTTGATTTTGTTTACTTGCTTTTTCTGTTGATTTCTACTTTAATAATTTTATGGTCAGAAAAGATGCTTTGTAATATTTTGATGCTTTGGATTCTTTTAAGGCTTTCTTTATGGCTGAATACGTAGTCTCTTATGGAGAATGTTCCATGTGTGTTGGAAAAGAAAGTATACTTGACTGCTATTGCGTGAAGTGTTCTGTATACATCTGTGAAATCAAGTTGGTTGATTGTGACGTTTAGATCTTCCGTGTCTTTTTTGAGCTTCTTTCTGGATGTTATGTCTTTCACCAAAAGTGGTGTGTTGAAGTCTCCTGCTATTATTGTGGAGCTGTCTATGTCTCTTTTCATTGCTGTTAGAGTTTGTTTTATGTATTTTGAAGCCCTGTCATTGGGTCTGTAAATATTTATTATGGTTATGTCCTCCTGGTGTATTGACCCTTTAATCTTTCCGTCCTTCCTTATCCTTTGTGGTGGATTTTACTTTGAAGTCTATTTTGTCAGAGATTAATATTGCTACTGCTGCTCTTTTTTGATTGTTGTTTGCTTGATATATTTTTTTCCATCCTTTCAGTTTTAGTTTGTTTGTCTTTAAGTCTAAGGTATGTCTCTTGTAGGCAGCATATAGACGGATCATGTTTTTTTTTAATCACTTCTGCCACTCTCTGTCTCTTTATTGGTGCATTTAGTCCATTGACATTCAGCGTAATCATTGATAGGTATGTATGAGTTTAGTGCCGTCATTTTGATATCTTTTTTTGTGTGTAGTTGACAGTGTCTTTGTTCCACTTAATTTTCTGTGCTGAGTCATTTTTCTTTATGTATTTTCTTTTCATCCTTTCCATTGTTGTTGATTTTGTATTTGCTGAGTCTTTATGTGTTTCTTGTGTTTTATTTTGATGTGTGGGATTGTTAGTTTCCTTTAAGGTTACCTTAATACTTACCCTTATTTTTCTAAAGTTCAACCAGGCTTTTATTTCTTGATATCATCTTGACTTCCTCTCCATATGAAAGATCTATGACTACATTTTTTTTAATCCCTCTTTTTTGTTTTAATATTGTTGTCTTTTACATATTCACATTTCTGTTCCCTGTTTTCAGCATTTTGGCTTTGATTTATCATTTTTGGTTTGGCTTTTGCAGATTCCCTAAACTTCTGTTTATCTGGAAAAGCCCTAATTTCGCCATCATATTTGAGAGGCAGTTTTGCTGGATATATGATTTTTGCTGGCAATTTTTTTCCTTCAAGGCTTTGTACATGTCATCCCATTGCCTTCTTGCCTGCATGGTTTCTGCTGAGTAGTCCAAACTGAGTCTTAGTGACTCTCCTTAGTTGACTTTTTGTTTATCCCTAGCCACTCTTATAATTCTCTGTTTATCTTAGGTTTTGGCAAGTTTGATTATAGTATGTCTTGGTGACTTTCTTTTGGGAGCTACCTTGTGTGGGGTTCTGTGTGCATCTTCGATAGATAATCTTATCATTCACGATATCAGGGAAGTTTTCTGCCAACAAATCTTCAACAGTTGTCTGTATTTTCTGTTATCTCCCCTGTTCTGGTGCTCCAGTCACTCATAGGTTATTCCTCTTGATAGAGTTCCACATAATTCTTTGGGTTTCTTCATTTTTTTAAATTCTTTTATCTGATTTTTCCTCAAATAAGTTGGTGTCAAGTGCTTTATATTCAGTCTCTGTAATTTTGACTTCCATTGCCTCAGTTTTGCTCCTATGACTCTTCTACTGAGTTGTCTGATTCTAAAATTTTATTTTTAATTGTCTGTGTTGCTGTTTGCTGTCTCTCTATGGATTCTTGCATCCTGTTAAATTTGCTGTTATTGCATTATGCTGTTCTATAATGCTATTCTGTAATCATCTTAAGTTCCTCTGTTGCTTTGTGTGTTCCTTGGCTTGTTCTGTGTTTTGCCTGATCTCCTTCCTGATCTCTTGTGGAGTCCTGTATAGTAATCTTTTGTATTCTACGTCCGTTAATTCCAAGAATTTATCTTCCTCCGGAAGATTTCTTGATGCTTTATTTGAGAGCTTGCTGAAGCCATCATGGTCTGCCTTTTTATGTGATTTGATATTGACTGTTGTCTCCAAGCCATCAATAAATTATCATATTTACTTATTGTATATCTGCTTACTGGGTCCTAGTTTCTTGTTTTCTTTTGATATGCCCAAATAGGCTGCTCCTATGAGCTGGTTTTATTATTGGCACCTTTGAAGTTGTCAGGTCTTGTCACCACATGGTTAGATCTGTTACTAGGTATGTGAGCCTAGCAGTCCATTTACTTTTCTTGTATTGATTCAGCTCAGGTGTCTGTGCAGTCAGTCACCAAGTGTGTGGTGCAGGCTCTCACCCACAGTCCTAGACAGGCAGGGATGATTGGAGTAGGCACAGGTATCTGGCTGCAGTAGTGGGTCATGCACTGAGCAAGGCAGAGGGCCGACGGCTGCCCTTGAGTGTCAGGGAGGAAAGCGTGTCACTCCTCCCTAGAGTGTATAGGTGAGTGGGTTTGCAGCCGGACTATAGGCACTCAGTGATGTTGACTGTAAGGACTGGGAGGCACCACTTGTTCTTGGACCCCTGTCGCAGGTGGCTAGGTGATGTGGTTGGAGCCATCAGTCCTTACGCCCCTGATGTGGGTATGTGAGTACCCTGCTTATTGGGCAGAGCATTGTCAAATATATCACGAACCTGCCACTCCACCATATAGCTGGTAACAGTTGAAGTTAGGCTTCAGCTATATAGCCTGTTGTATTGTGCTAATGATGGCTTCAGAACTGTCTCTCCTGCCCCCTGCTTCTCAGTGCGATTCCTCAGCTTTGCCTTTGATGTTCAGGGCTCCTAGATTGTCATGTATAACTGATTCACTTGTTTTTTCTGGTCTTTGTAGTAAGAGGGACTACAGGAAGCGTCTGACTACTCCACTATCTCGGCCCTGCTTGTTTTTTTTTTAAATTTTTTGTTTTTTTTATTTGTTTTTGTTTATTTATTTTTCCGACATCTCTAGCATGGGCCAGCCCTCTGTTCTTTATTTTTGGTCCATTTGTATATTAGTGTATGTAAATATTGTATGAAAACCAGGGTCATGCTTTTTCATCATTAAGCATATTTTTGTAAGTATGCCTAGTTTGCATACTGTTTTCTTTTTGTTGCAAGAATATTTATTTGTAATGGTTTTTCATTTCCATAATTATTATTTATAATATCATAATGCCTTCAAGAAAGAACTATAGGCAGGTCTAAGTTCTTGACCTACTTTTCTGTTATGGTAGCATAGTACAGCAATTTCTGTTCAGTGTTTACTGTTTGAGGAAGCATTGTAACACACAGGATAAATAATGTGCTCTAGACGGAGACAAATCTGGGTTTGGTTCTTTACTCTGTTCAGCTTTGTAACCTTGGACAAAGTTCTTTAAACTCCATACCTCAATTTTCTTCATCTGTAAAATGGATATAATACCTGCCTTATAGTGTTTTAAGGATTGTATTAGATAAATTACTTAATTTCCAGCTTTGAGTAAGTGCTTAATAAATTGTCAGTGTTGTCGTCATAGTAATAGTCATTGCCATATTTTAGCTTTTAGTCATAATATATAAGTAGTATATTAATAACAAACAAACGAAAACTGTTTCTGTTGAGTTGATTCCAACTCATAGCGACCATATAGAGCAGAGTAGAACTGCCCCATAAGATTTCCAGGGTGCGGCTAGTGGATTCTAATTGCTGTCCTTTTGATTAGCAGCCTAGCCCTTAACCACTGCGCCACCAGGGCTCCAAGCACTATAATTACTTTTAAACATAGTGAACTGAAATGGTAACTATTAAACACTTTAGAGCTTCTCTTCTCTGTCTTGTTAGAGTTTGTCACAAATTTTAGAGATGTTGAACATTCATTTATTTATATAATCAGATTTTTTAATGTCTTTCATTGATGTGATGTTTGAATTTGAGAAAGTTCTTGGGTTAGAAAAACAGCTATGCTGTTTGAGTTCAAAGCACCGATAAAACTCAGTTTATATGATTGACATTAAAATGTAAACTTAATTTATCTTTTAATTTCAAAACAGTTGTTGTCTAACTTGGATATAAATACATTGAATTGTCAATTCATGCTTGCTGTTTCTTTAGTTTTGAGAACTTGAGGCATGTGATGTATTTCCCCCTGTATTTTCTGGATTTTAAGCTTAAATGTCAGACTTTTACTGAATTAATCAACAGGTAATGTTATAAATAATGTCAGTCTGAATTGAAACTATCTATTTCTTTAATGAACTGGTAACACTGTTAGCATAATCTGTATTTTGAAATTAGCTGAAGACTACTTTCTTTTTTGTTGATTTTTATTAATGGCATTTTAATTTAATTTTTTTTTAAATTGTACTTCAGGTGAAGGCTTACAGAACAAATAGTTTCTCATGAAACAGTAGTATACATGTTGTTTTATGACATTGGTTAACAACCCCACAACATATCAACCCTATAACTTCTCAACCTTTTTTTTTTTTTTTTGGTGAAAATACACATAGCCAAAGATACACCATTTCAAAAATTTCCACATGCACAGTTCAGTGACATTGACGGCGCTCTTCCAATTGTGCTGTTATTCTCACTTAAGACGAAGGCTTACAGAACAAAATAGTTTCTCATTTAACAGTTACTACAAATGTTGCTCTATGACAACGATTAACAATCTCACAACACATCAACAATATCCTTACTGAAACTTGGGTTCCCTATCACCAGCTTCCTTGTCCCCTTCTGCCTTCTGGCCCTTGTCACTGAACTCCTGTACCTCATTAGTCTCATTGGTTTTACGGGGCTATCCAACCCCAGGCAGAACAGTGAACCTCAGAGGTAACCTCACCACTGAGCTAAAAGGTGTCTGGGGACCATACTCTTGGGGTTTCTCCAGTCTCCTTTAGACCAGTAAATCTGGTCTTTTTTTTTTTTGTGAGTTAGAATTATGTTCTACATCCTTCTCCAGCTCTGTCCAGAACCCTCTGTTGTGATTCTGGTCAGAGCAGTCAGTGGTGGTAGCCGGGTACCATCTAGTTGTACTGGACTCAGTCCGGTGGAGGCCTTGGTAGCTGTGGTCCATTAGTCCCTCAAACTAATCTTTTCCTTGTATCTTGTTCTCTTCATTCTCCCTTGCTCCCAAAGGGATGAGACCAGTGGAGTATCTTCGATGGCCACTCACAGGCTTTTAAGACCCCAGACACTACTCACCACGGTAGAATGTAGACCATTGTCTTTGTAAGCTGTGTCATGCCAGTTGAGCTAGATGTTCCCCGAGACCATGGTCCCCCCAGCCCTCTGCCCAGCAATTCAGTCCCTCAGGGAGTTTGGATGTGTCTATGGGGCTTCCATGACCTTTCCTTGTACAAGTTGTGCTAGTTTCCCCTGTACTGTGTACTGTCTCACCCTTCACCCAAGATACCACTTATCTATTGCCTATTTAATATTTCCCCCCCACCCCTCCCATCCCTGGTAACCAACAAAGATTGTTACATTTTGTGTGTGAACTTTTTCGTAAGTTTTTACAATAGAGGTCTCATACAATATTTGTCCTTTTGTGATTAACTTATTTCACTCAGCATAATGTCCTCCAGTCTCATCCATGTTATGAGATGGTTCACAGATTCATTGTTGTTCTTTCTCGTTGCATAGTACTCCATTGTGTGTATGTACCATAGTTTGTTTATCCATTCATCCGTTGATGGGCATCTAGGTTGTTTCCATCATTTTGCTATTGTGAACAATGCTGCCATGAACATAGGTGTGCATATGTCTATTCGAGTGACAACTCCTATTTCTCTAGGATCTATTCCTAGGAATAGGATTGCTGGATCGAATGGTATGTCTATTTCTAGCTTTCTGAGGAAGCGCCATATCATTTTCCAAAATGGTTGTATCATTTTGCATTCCCACCAGCAGGGCATAAGAGTTCCGATCTCCCTGCAGCCCTCCAACATTTGTTATTTCCAGTGTTTTTGATTCGTGCCAGTAATGCCAGGGTGAGATGGTATCTCATTGTGGTTTTAATTTGCATTTCTCTAATGGCTAGTGATCGCGAACATTTCCTCATGTGTCTGTTGGCCATTTGAATGTCTTCTTTGGTGAAGTGTCTGTTCATTTCCTTTGCCCATTTTTTAATAGGATTATTTGTCTTTTTGTTGTAGAGGTGTTGGATTTTCTTGAGGATTATGCAGATTAGACCTTTGTCTGACTTGTACTGTCCAAACATTTTTTCCCAGTCTGTAGTTCTTTCGACTCTTTTCGTGAAGTCTTTTGAAGACCATAGGTGTTTGATTTTTAGAAGATCCCAGTTATCTAGCTTATTTGTTGGGGTTTGTGCGTTGATGATATGGTTTGTATCCTGTTAATGCCATGTATTAAGGCCTGAAGTGTTGGTCCTATTTTTTCTTCTATCAACTTTATAGCTTTAGGCTTTATATTCAGGTCTTTGATCCATTTTGAAGTAGTTTTTGTATACGGTGTGAGGTATGGGTCCTGTTTCATTTTTTTTGCAGATGGATATCCAGTTTTGCCAGCACCATTTGTTAAAAAGACTGTCTTTTCCTCATTTGATGGACTTTGGGCCCTTGTTGAAGATCAGATGACTGTAGGTGGATGGATTTACATCTGGGTTCTCAATTCTGTTCCATTGGTCAATGTATCTGTCGTTGTACCAGTACCAGGCTGTTTTGACTACTGTAGCTGTATAGTAGGTTCTGAAATCAGGTAGTGTGAGTCCTCCAACTTTATTCTTCTTCTTCAGTAGTGCTTTACTTATTCGGGGCTTCTTCCCTTTCCAGATAAAGTTAATGATTAGTTTTTCCATCTCTTTGAAGAATGTTGTTGGTATTTGGATTGGGATTGCGTTTATTTGTAAATTGCTTTGGGTAGAATTGTCATTTTCACAATGTTGAGTCTGCCTATCCATGAGCATGGTATGTTTTTCCATTTTTGTAGATCCCTTTGGGTTTCATGCAGTAGTGTTTTGTAGTTTTCTTTGTTTTCTTTTACATCCCTGTTCAGATTTATTCCTAAGTATTTCATCTTTTTAGGGGCTATTGAAAATGGTATTGTTTTCCTGATTTCCTTTTCATCGTTCTCCTTATTGGTGTATAGGAATCCAACTGATTTTTGAATTTTTATTTTGTATCCTGCTACTCTGCTGAATCTTTCTATTAGTTCCAGTAGATTTCTCATGGAGTCTTTAGGGTTTTCTATGTATAGTATCATATCATCTGCAAACAGGGAGAGTTTAAATTCTTCATTACCAATTTGGATGCCCTTTATTTCTTTTTCTTGCCTTATTGCTCTAGCTAGAACTTCCAGCACAGTGTTAAATAGGAGTAGTGATAAAGGGCATCCTTGTCTTGTTCCTGTTTTCAAGGGGAATGTTTTCAGCCTCTTTTCATTAAGAATGATGTTGGCCGTTGGTTTGGCATAGATGCCCCTTATTATGATGATAAATTTCCCTTCTATACCTATTTTATTGAGAGTTTTTATCACGAATGGGTGTTGGAGTTTGTCAAATGCCTTTTCTGTGTCAGTTGAGATGATCATGTGATTCTTTTCTTTCCTTTTATTTATGTGGTGGATTACATTGATTGATTTTCTAATGTTGGACCATGCTTGCATACCTGGTATGAATCCTCCTTGGTTGTGGTCTATTATTTTTTTGATATGATGCTGAATTCTATTGGCTAGAATTTTGTTGAGAATTTTTGCATCTATATTCATGAGAGTTATCGGTCTGTAATTTTCTTTTTTTGTGACGTATTTGCCTGGTTCTGGTATCAGCGTTATGCTGGCTTCATGGAATGAATTTGGAAGTGTTGCTTCCTTTTCTAAGCTCTGAAGTAGCTTGAGTAGTACTGGTACAAGCTCTTCTGTAAATGTTTTGTAGAATTCTCCAGTGAAGCCATCTGGGCCAGGGGTTTTTTTGTTGGGAGTTTTTTTTTATTACCTTTTCAATCTCTTCTCTTGTTATGGGTCTGTTCATATTTTCAACATCATTTTGTTGTAGTTTGGGTAGGCCGTGTGTTTCTAGAAATTTATCCATTTCCTCTAGGTTTTCAAATTTGTTGGAGGATAGTTTTTCATAATATTCTGTTATAATCCTTTTTATTTCCGTTGGGTCTGTTGTAATGTCCCTCATTTCATTTCTTATTTGGTTTATTTGTGTCCTCTCCTGTTTTTCTTTTGTCAGTCTGGCCAGTGGTTTGTCGATTTTGTTGATTCTTTCAAAGAACCAACTTTTGGTTTTGTTGATTCTTTCTATTGTTTTTCTGTTCTCTATTTCATTTATTTCTGCTCTGATCTTTACTATTCCCTTTCTTCCAGTGGTTGTGGGCTTTTTTTGCTGTTCTCTTTCTATTTGTTTGAGTTCTGTGGTTAATGTTTTGATTTTCTCCTTTTCTTCTTTTTTGATATGTGCATTTATTGCTATAAATTGTCCTCTGAGGACTGCCTTTGCTGTGTCCCAAAGGTTTTGGTATGATGTGTTTTCATTCTCATTTGATTCTAGGAATTTTTGGATTCCATCTCTGATTTCTTCTATTACCCAGTGATGTGTAAGCAGGGTATTATTCAGTTTCCATGTAGATGATTTTTTTTCCTTGCTCTTTGTATTGTTAATTTCTACCTTGATGGCATTGTGGTCAGAGAAGATACTTTGATTTCAGCGTTTTGGATCTTGTTAAGGATTGCTCTGTGGCCTAAGTTGTGGTCTATTTTGGAGAACGTTCCATGTGCATTGGAAAAGAATGTGTACTTTGCAGTGGTTGGATGGAGTGTTCTATATATGTCTATGAGGTGAAGTTGGCTGATTGTGCCCTTTAGGTCTTCTGTATCTTTGCTGAGTTTCTTCTTAGTTGTTCTGTCCTTTACCGAGAGTGGTGTGTTGAAGTCTACTATTATTGTGGAACTGTCAATTTCTCTTTTCAGTGTTGTTAGAGTTTGTTTTATGTATTTTGGAGCCCTGTCATTGGCTGCGTAGATGTTTATTATGGTTATGTCTTCATGATGGTTCATCCCCTTAATCATTATATAGTATCCTTCTTTGTCTTTTATGGTAGATTTTGTTTTAAAGTCTATTTTATCTGAGATTAGAATTGCCACTCCTGCTCTTTTTTGGTAGTTGTTAGGTTGATTTTTTTTTTTTCCAACCTTTGACTTTTAATAAATTCACATCTCTGTTTCTACAGTGTGTCTCTTGTGGACATCATATTGATGGATCCTGTTTTGTTATCCATTCTGTCACTCTCCGTCTCTTTATGGGTGCATTGAGTGCATTTACGTTCAGTGTAATATTGACAGATGTGAGTGTGTTGCTGTCATTTTGTAGTGCTTTTTTTTGTGGTGCTGATGTTTTCTTCTTCTTACTCTTTTGTGCTGAGTTACTTTTGTTTGTATTTCTTTTGTTTTTGTAGGTTTTGTTTTTGCTGAGACTTCATGTTTTTCCTCTTTTTTTTATGAGTATGTTTGTTAACTTTCTTTGTGGTTACCATGAATTGTACCCTTATGTTTCTAAGTTTGTAGCAGTCTACCATTACTTGGTATCGCCTTGCCTTCCTCTCCATTACAAGGTTCTATACCTCTGGCTTTTATTCTCTCTTTTATTGTTTTGATGTTGTTGTCATTTACCTATTAACTGCTCTGATTCCCTGTTGTATTTCTTTTGGTTTTGGATAGTCCTCGAGAGTTCAGTTCCTAGATTGGTATCTGGCTGGTATGATCCTGCGTCCTAGGTTCTGCCTGTGAGCTGAAGCTGTTTGTCCTCAGATCGAAGAACTCCCTTTAATAATTCTTGTAAGTTTGGTTTGAGTTTTGCATATTCCCTTAATTTCTGTTTATCTGGAAATGACCTAATTTCACCATCAAATCTGAATGAGAGTTTTGCAGGATATATTAGTCTTGGCTGGCAGTTTTTTTCTTTGAAGATTTTATATATGTCATCCCATTGCCTTCTTGCCTGCATAGTTTCAGCCGAATAATCTGAGCTTAGTCTTATTGTTTCTCCTCTGTATATGACTTCTTGTTTTTCGCGAGCTGCTCTCAGGATTCTTGTTTGTCTTTGGTTTTGGCGAGTGTGAATATGATATGCCTTGGTGATTTTCTTTTGGGGTCTCTTCTATATGGGGTTTGTTGAGCTTCTTGGATGGCCAGCTTTTCTTCTCTCATGATATTGGGGAAGTTTTCTCAATGATCCTCTCTGTGTTTTCTGTTTTCTCCTCTTGTTCTGGAATTACAATTACTCGCAGATTTTTGCTTTTGATTGTGTCCCACATAACTCTCAGGGTCATTTCATTTTTCTTTTTTCTGAGTTTTCCTGAATCAGAGTTGTATCCAAGTGTTTGTCTTCAATTCCACTTATCCTGTCTTCCATCATTTCAAGTCTGCTTCTCAGCCCTTCTATGACACTGTCCATTTCTGAAATCTTGTTGTTTATCTTTTGGATTTCTAATTGTTGTCTTTGTACAATTTCCAGTTGTGAATTAATTTTGGCATTTTGTTCCTGCATTATTTTCCTGAATTCTTCCAATTTTTTGTCTGTATTTTCCATAAATTTGTCTATTTTTTCCTCATGTTTGTCAGCTTTTTGCCTCAGTTCTTGGATAATTCTGAGTGTTAGATATTTGAATTCCCTATCAGGTAGTTCTAGTGCATTTTCTTCTAGAGGAGAGTCATCTGGTGTTTTATTTTGGACGCCTACTGGAACCATCCTGTCCCATTTCTATAAATGTTTTGATATTGTCTGCTGTCTTCGGGGCATTCAGTAGTTATTTTTCTCGTTTATTGATTGTAGATTTGTTTTTTTCGTCCCCCTTTTTAAAAAAAGATTTGAGTATGTCTGAGCAGGCGAACTGTGTGTTGTTTGTTGTTTGCTTGTCTCGGGGCACAATACTTTTCATCTCTTTGTCCAACTGGCAGGATCAGTCACTCAGACATGGTATGGCAGGGCACGTCAAGCTGAAGAGGAGTTACTGGGACGCGTTGTTTATGGCACTTATTACAGCCACCAGAGTGGGTCGGTAGTCAGTGCAGGGCAGGTTCCAGTAGGCCGTGCCTGTGCTGCTTGGTGGTGTGATATCAAGGGTATGGTGCAGGTAGGCAGGATGCAGCAGGGAGATTGTTATGTGTGGAGCTAAGATGGATATGGGAGAGAGGAGAGAGGAATAGGAGCCAAAAACATACAAACAAACAAAAAAGAATGCTAGGGGAGCTTGCCATTGGAGTGGAGAGATGAGAGACTATGAAGTGGAGAAAAACAGAAAGGGGAAGTGGAAGAAAAGAAGAGAATGAATAAATAAAACTCAGGTTAAAGAACTGCAAAGTTCCCAGGGATCCCACTGGTGCAGCTATGAGTTCTGGGGAAGTTGCTCTCAGGTGTTGTAGCACAGCCTGGCTAGAAGGCGTAGAGGTATACAACGCCAGGTATTCAGGGAACAGAAATAGAAGGAAGATATAGACAGACGAGAAACTGAGCAATGTAGAAAGACAAAAAGGGAAATAGAGGGAAAAGAAAACAAAACAAATTTAGGGAAAAAAAAAAAGAACAACAACAAAAAAGGCCCCCAAAACAACAGGAAAAAAAAAAACCAACAAAAAAAGAAATGTCCTCAGGGATCCCTGTGCACGTCTGTGGAAGTCGAGGGGGAGTCTCCTTGCTACGCAGCTCCGCCTGGCCAGAAAGGGCTCCCGACTCAAGAAAAGGAAAAGAAAACAAACAAACAATTCAAAACAAACAAACGAACAAAAGCCTCGGGATCCCGCCAGCGCGGCAGCCCAGACCGGGATGCAGCTCCACTCTTGAACGGAGCTCCGCAGCCCCTCAGGAAGAAGCAAAGATGGCGCATGGAGCAGGTACTCGAGCAAAAGAAGGGGGAGGTGGCGATAGGCAAGTAAGAAATCAAAAGAAGCAGGAAAAAAAAAGCAACACTAGCCACCAACAAATGGCACTCAGAGAGCCAGCTAGTGCGGGCTGGTGTTTCTGGACAAGAGACTGTGTCCGTGGGAAGCAGAGGGGGCCGAGTGTGGGTGAAGAAGGCTAGAGAGTGGGAAAGCGTATATCACAAATTACTGGAGGTCTGCAGCCCCTCAAGAAGAAGCAAAAAGGGCGCACGGAGCGAGGTACTCAAGCGAAAGGAGGGGGAGGTGGCAAGAGGCAAGGAAGAAATCAAAAGAAGTGGAAAAAAGCAATACCAGCAGTCAAGAAATGGCACTCAGAGAGCTGCCCGCTCAGGTGTGTGGAATCCAAGTAGCTGGTGTTTCCTGGTCAAGAGATTGTGGCCGCGGGAATCAGAGGAGGCTGAGTCGGGGTGAAGAAGGGTGGGTGGTGGGAAAGCATATATCGCCAATTACCGGTTGTTTTGTCTCCTGGTGGTTGCTCCGTGAGGCTGCTTTCTCATACCCCGTTTGCTGGTCTCCGATAGGAGTCCAAGACGGCGGATCCGCGCTGCATTAGCTGGTAGGGGACCTCTGCATGAATCTCTCCTCGCTCTGCGTTCTCTGTCAGTTTTCTCACTCCGTTTGGTGCTTGGGTGAGTTGTTTATCTCTTCATTTGATGTTTTAGGGTTTCAGGATTGTTGTTATCTCTGTTCGGGTTAGTTTTTCGGATCTTTGCTGTGGAGGGTCGGTGTGGTGCTTCTGCCTAGTGCACCATTTTGCCAGAACTCGGCTTTTTAATTTTAAAGGCATTTTTAAGACGGGAAACTGGGGAAAACCCTGTGGTATGCTGTGTCAGTGTTTAAGTATACTGCTAATTTCTTTGCACTTCTAATAAATTGAATTGCATTAGTCAGAATGTTAAAAGTACCCTGTTCATTTGTTTTATTCCCTCCTAAATAACACGAAAGTGATGTTATATGAAACAATTTTCATTTTTAATATTCTATACCCTGGAAATAGGCTTTATCTTCTGTTTTCTTCTTTCGTTATAGGTGTGAACTTTGCAGTCTTACCCGTTTAATTTATATTTGCTGGAATAAAGATATACTGTAATTCCAGAGAAGAGTAAGAGTAGAGTCTGGTACTTTGAAGAATATTTGTTTAGTTGAAATGCAGGTTTTTTTCTCCTAAAGGCGAGACCCTTCACTTTGGAAGATTGAATAGAATGATGGTGTTTTAAAAAATAAAATTCAGAAAATTAAGCTTAGTACGTTTAACATTCAGAGATTACCATTTTTGTTGATAGTGATTGGAGAAATTATTTTTAGGTCTTTGTCTTTTAGTTTAGTTTTTTTTTTTTCCTATTATGATAAAACAAAGCATAGCTGCCTCTATCCTGAAAAACATCCTTTTTGTAGAATTTATATACTAAACTGGCCTCTTGTAGATTTACACTTGATTTCCTTAGTAGTCTTGGTAAAGTTGAATAGTATCAGTTACTGTCTCATGTTAAACTGGCAAAGAACAGCAAGTACCGCTGACCATTTTGAACCAAGTATTTATACCAGAAGCCTCTTGGCTTTAGGGGAGGAAAATAATTAAAATTTACTATCTAGGAGTATTTTGGAATTATCCTTAATTACTGCTGTGGTTTGAAGTTATATATAAAAATAAATACATGTGAAGTCTTTTTCAAAGCAAACAATAGCTTAGCTTAACTAATAAAAAAGGGTCTGCCTTGAGCATTATACTCTTTTAAGAACTATCTACCTCGTGTATGGGATCAGATTGATAACAGCAATTTAAAAGATTAGATAGGAACCTTTGGGGGGCAGTGAATTTATGTTAATGGGTGAAGAACAGCTCAGAAAAGGAGGGGAAGAATGGTTACACAGCTTGAAGAATGTAATCAGTGTCACTAAATGGTCCATGTAGAAACTGTTGGTGTATGTTTTGCTGTGTATATTTTCAACAATAACAACAAAATAAGTAAAAATTTTAAAAAATAGAAAAAAAAGTGTGAAATTAGTTTTTTAATTAATGTAGGCTCTACAGATATTTATGCGGTAAATTAAAACCTACTTTAAGATTTAGAGTATTTGCTATTGTGTTTGTATGTTTTTGTTGTGATATGTTTGGGGTCCTTTGGAATGTTATGAGATTAATAACATCACTATCTGCATTCATTAGAGATTCTTAGATTAGAAAAGATCTTTTTCTCCATTACTGATAATTCTGGATAATTCACGTGACTTAGTAATGATCCAACTTGAATAATGACATTTGTTTATTTTTGTTAAATATGAAAATAGGTTTTATTTTAACTTTATATGATAACATATCTGAAAAAGTCACATCATTATAGATTTTTTGGGCTATGAAAATACAAATTAAGGAATGCCTGAGTGCAATTTTACTTTGTTTATTTACCAACATAAATGAGGTCTCCTGAGAACATTATTCAATTGCCTTGAAAATACCGATATTTCTGTAAAAATCATATGGCTTACAGAACCAAATGAAGCTACGTGGTGATTACAGTATTAATGTGCCTAGTAAATTTTGCTTAAAATAGTGTTCATTTGCTAGCTAAAAGGAAGAAATTATTAGGTAGATAAGTATGTGCTCTAGAAGCAGGTTAGAGTGTTATCGTCTTTAATTCTACTTCTTGGACATAAAAGGAAAAAGTGTTTTTGCAACTTTGCTTAGCAATAAATTAGAAAATTAAAAATCATTAGTAAGCAATTCTGATTTTGAAACAAGTACATTTTTTGCCATAGTTATATTTCAGAGAGGAATATCAGATACTGATAACAGTTGTCCTGTCTCTCCCCACAATTAAGGGTGCATCTCTAAAATGCATTTCTTCTTTGCTATACTTTTTTTATTTCTGAACGTTGAAAATAAGGTATTTAGTTTTGGACATTCTTATAGATAATTATTTTAGACAGTCATTCTTTAAATATTAATACTAAATATAAGAAAACCCAGGCAAATTTTATTTGGATAGAACTTACCATTTTACTGCAGTATCCTAAATCCATATTTTTATCCATTGTGTTCTATGGCCTCACTATAAGATTAATAACAGAAATCATCACATTGCAGTATTTTGAGAGAACTGTGGACCTAGGGGAAAGAAGGCAAGAAGTAACACTTTAGGATAACATGTTAAGTTCATTGTCAGGTATATTTCATGTGATAGCTTGCAGAAGAATTTTCTATTGTTTTTTACATGTATTTAGAGATGACTTTTGAGAAATCCTGCACCACAAATAGTGTTGCAGTTCAGTTAGAACCTTTTCTGTGTAAAACTTAAAGTCTTGTTATTATCTATTTTATTATTGTAGCAACTGAACTCCCCCTCTATTTCTGACTTGATATTTAAACATTAAGGTAGCTTATTTGATTTTGGGGGGATAAGGTGGGAAGAAGGGAAGCAGTTTTCAGAAGGTTGTGGGCAAATAGCAGTAAAAATCAGGATAGAGAAATAAATGATGCTGCTATGAAGGAAATAGAAGAGTTTTAAGAATCTTTCCCGTATGTTTTCTTTGTCATTACGTGGCCCTTTATCTGGATGCCATAAAACGCAAAGTGTTTCTGAAAAAGGAGCCCTGGCGGCACGGTGGCTAAGTGCTAGGCTGCTAACCGAAAGGTCAGCAGTCTGAACTCACCAGCCACTCTGCGGGAGAAAAATGTGGCAGTCTGCTTTCATAAAGATTACAGCCAAGAAAACCCCATAGGCAGTTCCTCTCTGTCATGTAGGGTCTCTGTGAGTCAGAATTGACTTGATGGCAGTGGCTTACTCTGAGAGATGCCTGGTCCTCTGGAGGGCAAAGTATGGCATTAGGGCCTAAGCTGTTTTAAGTTAAAGATATCTGAAGGTTCTTAGATTCGCTCAAATTCCTTTTTTGCGCCTGGTGTACAACTTTAAAACTACAAAGGAATTAAAGCTGCTTTTAAGCAATAGGCTGAACTTGTTTGAAACCAAATTTATCTACCTAATTAGTGCTGAAGCAGTGTAAAAGTAATAAAATGCATTTTATTTTGGGGAAAAAAAGTTTACTTCAGCATTGTTACTTAAGAAGTATATGGCAGGGTTTGAAAAGCTTAGCTGACAAGAAATAATTTAATTTGGCAAGTTCGTATTGCATGCCTACTATTTTGAAAAACTCATTCGTATGAAAAAGAAAAACATTTATAGTCATTTTTAATAGAAACCACCAGGACATTTCACTAATCTGAGTTTATCTCAGAAAAATATTACCGGTGTCACAGTGACATCAACATCCTCTCACTGTTCCTCATTATTCAATATTGCATCATCAGTGTCTTGGCATGTTGTTGACACTCACTAAAAGAATTTGTTAGTGGAATTCCAGAACAACCTCTGGATTTATGAAGAAATCTATGTGGTAGGTAGCCATTTTTTACCTTCCATGTTAATCCTTATAACAGTATTCTCTCTCTCCTTCCCAGTATTTCTGTGCTTCAATGGTATGTTCTTTTTGGGAAGTGAGAGTTGGGCTAGTTAAGTGCCAGGTAGTTATTGGCTGCAGCCATATTCTTCTTACACTCAGAAGGTCAGTGTAGGGACACCAGGCACTGTTTACTGCAGCTCAGAAATGTTGCATGGCAAAGATTAGACAGCCCCATAAAACAAAACGAGACTAATGGGGCACAACAGTCCAGGGACAAGGACTAGAAGGCAGGAGGGGACAGGAAAGCTGGTAATAGGGAACCCATGGCTGAGAAGGGACAGTGTTGACATGTCATGGGGTTGTTAACCATTGTCATCAAACAATATGTGTACTAACTGTTTAATGAGAAACTATTCTGTAAACCTTCATCTAAATTACAATTAAAAAAAAAAAAAAAAGATTACAGCCTAGAAAACCCTATGGGGCAGTTCTCCTCTGTCTCATGGGGTCCCAAGGAGTAGAAATTGACTCAACGGCACTTAACAAAAACAACAATAATAAATATAATATGGATAGTTAAAGAACTTACTGGCAATAAGCGTGCACTTTTATAAGATATAGTATTTCTCTCTTCTCCCAGGTTTTTTTTATATTTTTCTACTATATGCTTTTAAAATGAAATTAATTTAGTCTTTAAAAAAAAAAAAATGTTGGCATGGGCAGCAGTTGGGCACACAGTTCCTGTGGCTCCCCTGACTGATCTCCTGTAGCATCTCAGAATCCCAGGCCATTATGTACATTTCGTGGAGCAGCAGCCTATCTCATAGTTCCTCGGCTCCCCCGCCGATCCTTTATTTTAGCTTCTCTGATTCCTGGGCCAGGCCCAGCACCAGACATAGAAGCAACAGCTGTAGATAATCTTTTTAGCCAGGTTGTACAGTTACATAAGACCATATCTGTGAGCCCTGGTAGCACAGTGGTTAAGTGCTTGGCTGCTAACTGAAAGGTCGGTTGCTCAAACCCACTAGCCACTCTGAGGGAGAAAGATGTGGCAGTCTGCTTCTATAAAGAGTATAGCCTTGGAAACCCTATGGGGCAGTTCTGCTCTGTCGTATTAGGTTGCTATGAGTTGGAGTCGACTTGATGGCAATGGATTTGGTTTTTTGTTTGTTTTTGTATCTCTGTAATAAATGTCATATTCTGTATCATTCACAGTGTTCTCTGATCAAACTTCGACTGATTCAGAATTTTATACTATAACTAGCTACAGAGGAACAGCACATTAAAGATAGTGTCCTGAATTAGTTTTGGGTTTTCCAGAATTGGTTCTCTGGTCTAATAAGATTTAAAGGCATTAATGACCAGGTTTCTAGTGGTAAAGGGGCCACTGGTAGTCCATCACATACAGTGGCAGAAACATTTACTTTAATTATTGCCTGTACACACCAGTGATCAAGTACCCATAGAAGGGAAGGCTTTTGGAGACCAAGTATTTACTACCACAGAACATTTTGGTGAAAATAAAAATAATGAGATTGATTGGTTCCTTCAAAGTATGCTAGAGAACTTAGGGAAGAAAAATGTGAACACGAGGCTTTAAATTCTGAGCTCAGGATCTATGTAAAGGACTTGAAACCCTCTGTTTGCCCTTAGTAAAGGCCATCAGAATCAGTTTGCTTTCATTTGTCAGGGTCAGCAGTGTGCCTTCACTGACCCACCTCAAGGGTATATCAACTCCTAATCAGGAGTTAATTGGACTTTTTTGGAAACAGTGGAAGGCAGAGATTTCTGAAGACCAGTTCAAAGTCTAATCCTTGCTAGAAGGCCTGATACATGGCATAAACAGAATACAAACCATAAGTAACAATGTGCAAACACCAGAAGAGAAACTAGATAACTGGGAGCTCCTAAAAATCAAAGTCTAATTCTGCAGGTGACTGAAATACAGTGCAAATTGAACTTTAGTCTTGCAAGGTCTGTTCTGTTAAAGTTAGGACATTTATTGGGAAAGAATGGAAAACTAGAATTTGGGGCAGCGGGGGGGAATATGGACAGATTCCAGTGAAGCTGGGAACGAAACTCTTAAATTCTGCTGAGCTTCCTTTGCCAGTCTTTCTACCCCTGTCTAAAGGAGGTTAGTCTCCTGAACAATCTGATAGCTTCACTTGAAGTAGTTGCCTTGGATGTAGGTACTCATTTTCTTCGGGACTTATCCTTACCATCTCTCATTGCTTCTCTGCCTATAACCAGACTCAGGTCCTTGCAGTAGTCCTCTAAGTGTGTGACCCAAGAAGAGATATGATATACACTAAAAGAAATGAATGAGTTTGCCTGCAGTTACCTGGGGGAGTGGTCTAGGAATGGATTAGAAGGGTGTGGGATCAGGGTGGAAGTAATATAAAGTTGGATCAGGCTCAGTTTATTGATATGGGCTCACTACGCAGAGATTTCAGATTGAAGGTGTTAGATCAAAGGGCTAGGAGTGGCTCTAACAGTTTGCTAGATTGGTTGACTGAAAGCCAGACCAAAAGGTTGTATAAACTAAGTGACGTTGAGAGGGATGCTAGAACTTTCTTCACGTAGTGTAGAGGAGGTTATCCAAAGGCTTAAGGAGATTGGAATGCTAGAGTGGATTTATCATATAAGACCTCGTAACATATGTCCCCCTGGTGGTCCAGAAGACATTCTTTTCATCCAATCTATGAAAAATACATTCACGAGGGGTGCCCCATCATCCTTTAAGAGCCTTGGTCACTATTTAAGACAGTAAGGACAGGAACACTGCTGCCTTCAAACTGGGCTCCTTGTGAATTCAGTGGGGATGATTTATCCCTGGGTGCCAGAAGGAAGTAGTGGCACTTAATTGCTAAAGACAAGATCAGACTGATTATTGTAAGTAGCAGCAAGGCCAAAGCAGTAATCAGAATAGTCTGAGCTGCAAAGATCTTTGGCATTGGCTAGTTGGTAGCCCCTAGAACTGAAATATGTGGGCAACCTTTTAAGACTTGCTTGATTTGTATAAGTGGAAGAGCTCTAGGTCTGGTGAACAGAAGTATGACTTGGATCACTACAAAAAAGAGTCATAGGCCCATAACCAGTTCCCAAATTTAAAACAAGTTCACAGACCCAAAGACCTTTGAATGAAGGGAAAGCCAGGCCCCCTTGGGTAAGAGCCCTGCTATACAGCCAACATTTTATACTGTGAATCTCCTTCTAGCCTCCTCTAAAAGAACCTGCAGCTGTTTACCAGGGTGACTTTGCATTGGGGAAGAGGAATAATTAGACTTTTTAGGAATTGCTGGACACAGACTCTGAGTTCCAGGAGATCCAGAACACCACTGTTTTCCATTAGTCAACAGAATTTTTGCTTAGGTCAATCCCAGTAGGCCCCTGAACTCACTCTATGGTTAGTTCTATATTTCTGGAATGCATAATTGAATAGACATACTCAACAACTGGCAGAATTCCCACTTTGGTTCTCTGACTCAAGGAAGAGGGAAAGTTGAGTGGAAGCCACTAGAATGGTAAACTATTAAACCATTTCCTGGAGGGATTACAGAGTCACCATCAAGGACTTGAAAGATGCAGGAGTGGTGATTCCTAGAACGTTGCAATTCAGCTCACCTGTTCAGCCTGTGAAGAAGACAGATGGATTTTAGAGAATGATAGTAGATTATCATAAGTTTAATCAGATGGTGACTTTGATCTCAGTTGTTGTTCCAGAGATATGATTTTGTTGCTGAAGCAAATTATTGCATCCTTTGGCTTTTAGTATGCAGATACTGATTAGGCATGTGTCATGCCCCCCCCCCCCCTTATTAGTACAGCCCATCAGAATCAGTTTACTTTCAGTTGTCAGGGTCAGCAATACACCTTCACTGACCCACCTCAAGGGTATACCAGCTTTGAAGCCTTATATCATAAACTAGTCTGCAAGGATCTGAATCACTTCTCCTTTCCTCAGGACATTACATTGATCCATTAAATTGATGTCATGCTGATTGGATCTTGTGAGCAAGAAGTAGCAACTCCTCTAGACATTTTAGGATGGTGCGTGCATTCCAGAGGGTTAGGGTTAACTTTCAGAAAAATATAGGGGCCTGCTATCTTGGACTTTCTAGGGTTTTAGTGGTTTGGAACATGTTGAGATATCCTTTCCAAGATAAAAAGAAAACTTGCTGTATCTAGCCTCTACCATTACACACAAAAAAAGACACATTTGGATTTTAGAGGTATCACATGCCTTGTTTGATCTGAAATGAGCATTGCTCCCCTTTCCATGATTCTTGCTCTGCTCTCTATTGCGCTAATGAGGAAGGGGTCTGTTCTGTTTCTCTTACTATTTTATTTCCAGTGGGTCCTTCACTGTTAACTCTTCCCAGGTCCCTTTTTCCCTCACTTATACCTTCTGATTCTTCACTGGTGACTTCTCTAAGCTTTCTTTTTTCTCTGTGATGTGAAATCTTTAATTTAAAAATATTGTTTTCAGCAGAATAAATATGTTCATTGTAAAAAATGTAGTAAAGGAGAAAGTGTCTCTATCCTATCACATATTTACAAAAATCATAGTGTACTAATATTTTTTGTATCCTACTTTTACACTTAGGACTCCTGGTGGCACAGTTGTTAAGCACTTGGCTACTAACCAAAAGGTTGGCGGTTTGAATCCACCAGCCGCCCTGCAGGAGAAGGATGTGGCAATCTGCTTCCATAAAGATTACAGCCTTGGAAAAAAATAAAAAAATAAAAATAAAATAAAAATAAAAAGCTGAGAATTCAGAGGGTTAGAATGTTGTGGGGTTGTTAACCAAAGTCATAAAACAGCATGTGTACTACTGTTACATGAGAAACTGTTCTGTAAGCCTTTACCTGAAGTACAATAAAATAAAAAAAAAAAAAGATTACAGCCTTGGAAACCCTATGGGACAGTTCTGCTCTGTCCTGTAGGGTCACTACAAGTTGGAATCAACTCGAAGGCAATGGTCAGCTTTTACACTTAATGATGTAATGTGTACATTTTATCAATGATATTAAATGCAGTTCTATACCACTTCACTGACCGACTATAATTTATCCATTTCTATGGACAAAGGAGCCCTGGTGGAGTTATGGTTAAGCACTTGGCTGCTAACCAAAAAGGTCGGCAATTTGAATGCACCAGCAGTTCCTCAGGAGAAAAGACCCGGTGATCTGGTCCTGTAAAAATTACAGCCTAGGAAACCCTATGGGGTGATTCTACTCTGTCCTACAGGGTCAGTATGAGTCGGAATTGACTCAGCAGCACACAACACCAACAACATTGTTGGACATGTTTTAGTTTTCCATATAATGGTGTGTGAGCCTATTTGTAATTAAAGTTTTTATATTGACTACCAATTGCTGTCCCCCCAAATTGGGCTACTTTACATTCCTACCAGCAGTATATGGTGGTGTCTGTTTAGTAGCATCTCATCAATACTGAAAAAAAAATTTTTTTTTAAATCTTAATGCCTTTTTTTAATCTCTTGGTCTTTTGAATTGTTAATCTCCTTTCCATCCTCATTAGGAGTCATAAGATACTTGTTGAGATAGCATTTTTATTCATTCATTCATTCATTCACTCACCCAATTCTGCTAGGTATAATGGCAAGAAAAATAGAGACAGTTTTCAACTTGCTTGGAACTTACAGCCCAAAAAGTTAGTTTTCTTTATCACAGCAGTGCTGGGTTTACACTGATCTGGCCTATTTTGCCTTATAAATAAACATGCATTTGCAAAGCAAATGGTGATGATTAAGGGTGTGCTTGGAGCCTGTGATACAGTACAAAGATAAGGACCTTTCTTAGCATGGTGGTTCTTGTAGCAGTTGGCCATGGATACTTGTGGTTACACTGGAAACTAGCATACTGTATATAGAACAGTAGAGCTGTCTGTAAGAACCTTTAAGATTCCTATGTCTTTTCCTCAGGTATTTCTCTTGTTACATTCCTCTGCCCTATTATTTTGATCATTGTTTCCCCTAGGGCATGTTGTATTTTAGATGTAATATTTGAAGGTTTATGCGGTATTTTTTTTTCTTCAAAGCACTAATGATGAGCCTATGCAAGAAAGGTTTTTTTTTCAGGTTGTCTAGTTTTGTTACGGTGATTCCTCTGAGTTTTCAGGCTGTGTCTATATGTGTGTTTCTTCTGTAATTTAGACTAGTTTTACTTTTCTTAGGTTTCTTATTTTCACATGACCAGTTATACGGTTAGAGTTATTCCCAAGTGTAGTATCAGTAGCTGTTTGTTTTAGCCTCCTATACAGCTATTTGGTTCATACTTCAGTGACTATAAAAAGTATGAATTACCTGGGTTGTATAGCATTACCTATAATAATATCAGTAGGTCTTAGAGGGTTTTTCAAAGTGATAGATGAATGCTAATTAACAACAAACTTATGTTTCTGGGAAAAGTAATTGGTAACCCCATTACCAAGCATACCTTTCAATAGTTTAAATGACAGTTAATTTTTCTGTGGAATTTGCCCAGATTAGATGTTCAGCTTCTAAGTTAATGTTATTGTTGAAAACCCGGGTTTACATGAAAAAAGTGAATAACTGCCTTAGGTATACTTGCAATGGTACCTTCTAGTGGTACTTAGAGTACCATTGTTGAGTTCCCATTTCTACATTTTTCCCAAGCATCTCAAAGAATATTGAAGAATGTAGACATAGGTTAATTTTGCAGTGTTTAGCTTATTTGTTTGTTTTGATTTATCAGAATGTGCCAATATTTTTCGTTGTTGAAATTTAATTCGCATACCCTATAATTCACCATTTTAAAGTATACAATTCATTAATTTTTGGTATATTCACAATGCTATACAACTATCACCACTATTTAATTCCAGAACATTTTCATCACCTCAAAAAGAAACCCCATACCCATTAGCAGTCACTCCTTCTGGCCCCTGGCAACTGTTAATCTGCTTTCTGTCTTTATGAATCTGCCATTCTGAGTGTACAGTATGTAACTTTTTGTTTCTGGCTTCTTTCACTTAGCATGTTTTAAAGGTTCATCCATGTTGTGGCATGTATCAGTACTTTATTTCTTTTTATGGCTGAATGATATACCATTGTACGGATGTACACGACATTTTGTGTATTCATCTATCAGTTGATGGACATTTTGGATTATTTCTAATTTTTAGTAAAAACGAAAAGCAAACCCGTTGCCATCTTGAGTTGATTCTGACTCATAGTAACCCTATAGTACAGAGCAGAACTGCCCCGTAGGGTTTCCAGGGAGTGGCGGGTGGATTTGAACTGCCGACCTTTTGGTTAGCAGCCGTAGATCTTAACCACTTTGCCACCAGGGTTCCAGTTTTTGGTAGGTAATGCATAAATAATTCTGCTGTGAACATTCATGTACAAGTTTTTGTGAACAACTATTTTCAGTTCTTTTGGGTATATCCCCAGGAGTGGAATTGCTGGGTCGTATAGTAACTCTGTTTTTGACTTTTTGAGGAATTTCCAAAGTGCTTCCCATAGTGGCTATACATTTTATATTCTCACTGGCAATGTATAAGGGTTTCCAATTTCTCCACATCCTTGCCAGTTCATGTTATTGTTCTTTTTTCCTTTATTATGGCCATGGTCTTGTTTTGCATTTCTCTAATGACTAATGATGTTGAGCATATTTTCATGTATTTATTGGCCATTTGTATATCTAATTTGTAGAAATGGAATTCAGTTTATCTATTGTTTTCTTTGGTTGCTTGTACATTAGGGATCATATCTAAGTACCTGATGCCTACTCCAAGGTCACAAAATTTACATGTATGTTTTCTTTTAAGAGATTTATAGTTTTAGCTCTTACATTTAGATCTTTGATCTATTTTGAGATAATTTTTTATATATTGCAAGATAAGGGTGCAACTTAATTATTTTGTGTATGGAATCCAGTTATCCCAGCCCATTTGTTGAAAAAACTATTCTTTACCCCACTGAATGGTCTTGACACACTTGTCAAAAAATCATTTGACCGTAGGTGTATGGGTTTATTTTTGGACTCTCAGTTCTATTCTGTCAATCTGTATTCCTGTTCTTATGCCACTACCATACTGTCTTATACTCTGTAGTAAATCTTGAAATTGGGAAGTGCAAGTCCTCCTACTTTGTTCTTCTTTTTCAAGATTGTTTTAGATATTCTGGGCCCCTTGCATTTTTATATATATTCTACGATCAGCTTGTCGATTTTTACAAAAAGGCTCCTGGGATTTTGATAAGAGTTGCGTTGAATATGTAGATCAATTTGGGTAGTATTGCCATTATATTAGTCTCCTAGGACTAATGTAACAAAGTACCACAAACTTGGGTGGCTTGAAAAATAGAAGTTTATTCTCTCATAGGTCTGGAGGCTAGAAGTCTGAAGTCAAGGTATTGGCAGGGCTATCCTCCCTTCAAAGGATTCTTCCTTGCCTTTTTCTAGCTTCTGGTAGCCCCAGGAGTTCCTTGGCTTGTAGAATGCATCACTTCAATCTCTGCTTTGATTGTTGCATGGCATTCTCCCTCTGGAGTCCGCGTCCCTTCTCTTAGTCTTATAAGGACACTGGTCATATTGGATTATGCTGCTTCAGAATGACCTTATCTTAACTAACTACATCTGCAGCAAAGCTATTTCCAAATAAGTTCACATTCTGAGGTTCTAGAGAGGTCATGAATTTGGTGGGGAGACTGTTCAACCCAATACAGCTACCTTAACAGTATTAAGTATTCCAGTTGTGAACATACGATATGTTTCCTCCTGGTCTTTAAATTTCTTTCAACAATGTTTTGTAGTTTTCAGTGTACAAGTCTTAGTCTTCTTTTGTTAAATTTATTCCTAAGTATTTTCTTCTTCTTGATGGGAATGTAAATGGAATTGGTGTCTTTTCACTTTCTGATTGCTCATCACTAGTATATAGAAATACAATTGATTTTTGTATATTTTGTGTATTTATTTTGTATCCTGTAACCTTACTGAACTTGTTTACTAGCTCTAATGGTTTGTATGTGCGTGTGGGGGAGAGGGGGGTATGTGTATGTGTATTCCTTAGGATTTTCTATATACAAGATCATGTCAGCTGCACATAAGAGATAGTTTTACTTCTTCCTTTCCAATCTGGATGCCGTTTTATTTCATTTTCTTGTCTTATTGCCCTGGCTAGGACCTCCAGTACAAGTTGAATAGCAGACATCCTTTTCTTTTTCCTGATCTTAGGGGGAAGCCCTTCAGTCTTTCACTTTTAAATATGTTAGCTCTTTCACTTTTAAGTGTGATGTTAGCTCTGGGTCTTTCATAGATGCTCTTTATAAGGTTCCCTGGTGTGTTTTTATCATGAAAGGGTATTGACTTTTATCAAAAGTTTTTTCTGTCTTTATTGAGATAATCCTTTTTTTTTTCTCTCTCTCTCTCTTTTTTCTATTAATAAGGTGTATTACATGGATTGATTTTCAAATGTTGAATCAACCTTGCATTCCTGGGATAAATCCCACTTGGTTGTTGGTGTATAATCCTCTTTATGTCCTGTTGGCTTTAGTTTGCTAATATTTTGTTGAGATGTTTGCATCTATATTCATAAAGGATTTGATCTGTAGTTTTCTTGTGGTGTTTTTGTCTACTTTTAGTATCAGGGTAATACTGGCCTTATAAGTGAATTAGGAGGTTTTTATGGATTGAATTGTGTCCCCCAAAAATGTGTGTCAACTTGGTTGGGCCATGATTCCAAGTATTGTGTAATTGTCACCATTTTGTCATCTGATGTAATTTTCCTTTGTGTTGTAAATCCTGCCTCTATGATGTTAATGAGGTAGAGTTAGAGGAAGTTATGTTAATGAGGCAGGACTCAATCTACAAGATTAGGTTTCCTTTTGAGTCCATCTCTTTTGAGATATGAAAGAGAGAAGTGAGCAGAAAGACAGGAACCTCATACAAAGAAAACAGTGTCAGGAGCAGAGCGCATTCTTTGGACCCCAGGTTCCTGTGGTGTAGAAGCTCCTAGACCAGGGGAAGATTGATGACAAGGATTGTCCCCCAGAACTGAGAGAAAAGCCTTCTCTTAGAGCTCGCACCCTGAATTTGGACTCCTAGCCTCCTAAATTGTGAGGGAATAAATTTGTCTTTGTTAAAGGCTTCTGCTGTGGTATTTCTGCTATAGCAGCACTGGATAACTAAGACAGAAGTGTTCCCTCCTTTTGTATTGTTTGGAAGAGTTTATGAAGAATTGATGTTAATTCTTCTTTAAATGTTTGGTAGAATTCAGTAGTGAAGCCATCTAGTTCTGGGCTTTTCTTTGTGGGAAGCTTTTTGATTACTATTCAGTTTCTTTGTTTTTTGTAGGACCGTGTGCCAATTTGATTAATCTTTAGCTTCTTAGTATCAAGTGTTATGTGGCTTTGTATCCTTTTTCATTCTTTCATCCTGTCCTCGGTGTCCTGGGCATATATGAGTGAAGTGCTAGATGCTTAAAGAACCTTTCTTGCCACTAAATTCTTGGGTTTTGATTGCAACATGAAAAGTGTGTTCAAATATTAAAGCTGATTGGATAATATCTGCTTGATTTAGTTTAGAATGTGTTATCCAAGGAGATTTTAATTGTTTGCTGCTGTGCCACAAAGGACACCTTGGGTCATTCATGGAGTCGACCAGGACAGGTCATCTGCTGGATTTATCACACCACACAGTAGTTTGATTTCTAACGTCATATCTTGTATGTTATAGTCCATTGCTTTTGACCGCTTTTAGTGGCTGTATTTGGTTTCTTTAATTAGGAATTTCAGTAAAATCAGTTATTCTTCATTCTCCCAAGTCAGTCTTACATATAGCAAATAGAAGGAAGTACATTTTTTTCCCTTGCTCGAGATTAAAGGTAATCATTAGTTAAATTATTAGGCTTGCAAATAAAATGGTTTAGGGTAGATTAAGTTATTAATTAGATAATTTTTCCTACTGCTTATGTATGCTTTTGGCCATTAGCTTTCAGACCAATGATTCTCAGCTGAGGCCAGTACCTGCTCCTTTGTGTGTTTGGAAATGTGTGGAGTGTTGTTGCTTTGTCACAAATGGCTGGGGGAGGAGGGGGCTACTACTAGCTTTTGGTGCCTGGGGGCCA
Source organism: Dugong dugon (assembly GCA_030035585.1). Classification (NCBI taxonomy): domain Eukaryota; kingdom Metazoa; phylum Chordata; class Mammalia; order Sirenia; family Dugongidae; genus Dugong; species Dugong dugon. The sequence goes on from CM057466.1 coordinate 62,037,761, forward strand.
GTAATGCTAAACACCACGCAGTGTGAAGGGGCAGATCCACCAAGTGAACCTTACCCAGATTTCTAATACCACTCCCATGGGGAAATACTGATATATAAATTTCTCAAGCATTTTGATAATACTCATAGTCTCTTGAGTTGACTGTACTCTAGGGTCTTCTACAAAACTCTTTAATTTATGATGAATTTTCCATATAAGTATTGGAGTAAATATTTTTTTGTCTGTATTCTATGTAGCTGCCTTAATCTTTGGTGCATCTACCTAGTAGTGGATATAGAATTTTAACATCACAGTGCTTCTCAGACTTTCATACTCAATTACATAAGACAGTAGAGAAGAGTAACCATGTCCCTTTAGGGAGAATCTAGAGGAAGGTGTTCACACAACAGTGACTTCAAAATCTCAATTTTAAGCTTAAAATTCAAATTAATTTAGCATATGAGTTTTAGATTGAGGTATAATTTATATGCAGTAAAATGCTCTGGTTTTAACTGTAAACACTCTAGTGTTTAGTGTTTTTATCATGAAGATATAGTCAAGATACAAAACATTTCTGTGACCCCAGAAAGTTCCATCATGGCCTTTTCCATCAATACCACCTCCACTCTCTCTGCAATTACGGATCTAATTTCTATTAGCATAGCTTAGTCTTGCCTGTTTTAGAACTTTGTATAATTGGGAATTGTATGATTGCTCTTTTGTTTCTGAATTCTTCCACTCAACATAATGTTTTGAGATTTATTCACATTGCATGTATCAATAACACATTCCTTTTTAGTGCTGAGTAGTATGAATACACCATAATTTGCTTATCTATTTACTTGCTGTTGGACACTTGGGCTGTTTCCACTTTTTGGCTGTTATTGATAAAGCTTTTATGAACATCTTCGTATAAGTCATTTTGTGGACATATGCTTTTACTTCTCTATAAATATATAGAAGTGCAGCTGTTGGATCCTAGGATGTAGGTGTATGTTCACTTTATAAGGGACTGCTAAACTCTTTTTGAAATTTTTGTACCATTTCATACTTCCTTTAGTAATGTACCTTTATTTTCATAATGTTGTCTTTTTGAAGATGAGCAGGTTTTAATTTTGATGAAGTCCAATTTATCATTTCTTTTATCATTAGTGCTTTCTGTATTCTAAAATCTTTGTCTGCCCCATGGTTGTGAATATTTTTTCCTTTTTCTAGAAGCTTTATAGTTTTAGCTTTTTTATCTATCTTGATTTAATATTTGTATATGTTGTGAAGTAGATGTTGAGGTTTATGTTTTCTCATATGGATATCCTGTTACCCCACCCCATGTATTACTTTCCTTTTCCCATTGAATTAGCTTATAGCTTATGTTGAAAGCTATATGGGGAGATATACACACATGTTCTGTTGAGGTATTTTTCTATATTTAAGCCAATACTGCAATCTGTTGATCACTGTAATAGTGTTGAAATCAGAAAGCGTAAGTCCTCCAGCTTTGTTTTCATTAAGGTTGTTTTTGGCTATTCTAAGATCAGTTTGTCATTCCTAAAAAAGTGACTAGATATTTTTTATTAAGATGTCATTCATCATGGATTGAGTAGTGTCCCCCAAAAATGTGTGTCAACTTGGCTAGGCCATGATTCCCAGTGTTCTGTGGTTGTACTGCATTTTGTGATTTGATGTAATTTTTCTGTGTGCTATAAATCCTGATCTCTGCCTGTGGTTAACGAGGCAAGATTAGGTTATGTTAAAAAGGATTAGGGTGGGATGCAACACCCTTACTCAGGTCACAGCCCTGATCTAATCTAAGGGGAGTTTTCCTGGGATGTGGCTTGCATCACCTTTTATCCTGCAAGAGATAAAAGGAGAGAGAAGCAGGTAGAGAGATAGGGACCTCATTACCACCAAGCAGGAAGAGCCAGGAGCAGAGTGCGTCCTTTGGACCTCGGTTCCCTTTGCTGAGAACCTCATAGGCCAAGGCTAGAATGATAACAAGGACCCCAGAGCTGACAGAGAAAGCCTTCCCCTGGAGTTGGCACCCTGAATTTGGACTTCTAGCCTTGTAACTGTGAAAGAATAAATTTCTGTTTGTTAAAGCCACCACTTTTGGTATTTCTGTTATAGCACCACCAGAATAACTTAAGATAGTATTGAATCTGTACACCAATTTGCAGAGAATTGACATCTTAATAATACTGAGGTTTCCAATCCATGAGCCTCAGATGTCTCTCCATTTACTTCTGTCATCTTTAATTGCTCCACGTAGTGCTTTAGTTTTTAGTGTAGAAGTCCTTCATGTCTTTTATTACATTTATACAACTCAAGAGATTATAAGTATTATCAAAATGCTTGAACAAATGTCATCTGGTGGCAAGTTGGTGGGGGTGAGTAGATGAGATAAGTTGTTAAAGGGCTGGGTAATGCTTAGGAATAAGCCATCACAGGAATTTACCTTTCTATTTTCCTCCCAGATTTATATGAGGATTGGTTTTTCTATGTCTGTAAAGAAGGCTGTTGAAATTTTGATAGGAGTTGCATTGAATCTGTATAGTTTTCATTATATATGTCTTTCACGTCTCTGGTTAGATTTATTCCTAGATATTTGATTATCTTAAATGCTATTGTAAGTGGAATTGTTTCCCTAATTTCCCTTTCTCATTGCTGGTGTATAGAAAACCAACTGATTTTGTTTGTTGTCCTTGTGTACCCTGCAGCTTTGCTAAATTCTTCTATTAGCTCTAGAAGTTTTATAGTAGACTCTTTGGAATTTTCTGTATATTGGATTTTATCATCCACGAATTGTGATAATTTTACTTCATCATTTCTAATCTGGATACCTTTTATTTCTTATTACTCTTGCTGGGACTTCTAATATGATATTGAATAGAAGTGGTAAGAGCAGGCACCCTTGTCTTGTTCCCAATTTCAAGGGGAAAGCTCTCAGTCTCTCTCCATGAAGTATAATATTGGCTGTTGGCTTTTCTTATATGCCCTGACTCATGTTGAGGAATTTCCCATCTATTCCAATCTTCTTTAGTGTTTTCATCAATAAAGGGTGTTGGATTTTTTCAAATGCTTGTTCTGCATCCATAGAGATGATCATGTGGTTCTTTTCCTTTGTTTTATTGATGTGGTGTATTATGTTGATTGATTTTATAATGTTGAACCATCCCTGCATTCCCAGAGTAAATCCCACTTGGTCATGGTGTATGACTCTTATAATATGCTGCTGGATTTTGTTTGCCAGGATTTGGAGAATTTTTGCATCTGTATTCATCAGAGATATTGGCCTGTACTTCTACTTTTTTGTGATGTCTTTGTCTGGTTTGGGTATCAGGACTGTGTTTGCTTCATAGAATGAATTAGGGAGTATTCCTTCATTCCGTTTATTTAGGAAGAGTTTAAACTGTATCAGTGTCAGTTCTTCTGTAAATGTTTGGTAGAATTCCCAAGTGAAGCCGTCTGGTCCAGGACTTTTTTTGTTGGGAGGTTTTTGATCACTGATCCCTTCTCTTCACTTGTTATGGATTTGTTGAGATTTTTCTATTTCCTCTTGAGTCAGTTTAGGCAGGTTGTGTGCTTCTAAGAATTTGTCCATTTCATCTAGGTTATCCAGTTTATTGCTATACAGTTGTTCATAATATTCTGTCATAATTCTCTTTATTTCTATTGGATCAGTTGTAATATCCCTTCTATTATTTTTTATTTTGGTGGAGCAATAATTTTAAGCATTTTGGATCTGGGATACTTGGAGCCCTGGTGGCACAGTGCTTAAGCACTTGGCTGCTAACCAGAAAGTTGATAGTTTGAACCCACCATCTGTTCCTCGGGAGAAAGATGTGGCAGTCTGCTTTCGTAAAGATTTACAGACTTGGAAACCCTTTGGAGCAGTTCTACCTTGTCCTGTAGGTTTGCTATAAGTCGGAATTGACTCAACGGCAATGGGTTTGGTTGGTTTTTTATAGTACATTCAAGGAGCCCTGGTGGTGCAACAGTTAAGTCCTCACCTGCTAACTGAAAAGTTGGTGGTTCAAACCCACCCAGTGGCTATGTGAGAGAAAGCCCTGGCAATCTGCTTCCATAAAGATTACAGTCAAGAAAACACTGTGGAACAGTTCTACTCTGTCACATGGGGTCGCTATGAGGCAGAATCACCTTGACGGCACCTGACAACAGCAACAGTAAAGTACTTTCAGTTGGTGACTTCAGTAGGAAATTGAACATTGGGGTCTGGAATTTAGGAGTTCTGTCAGAGCCCTAGTGGTCCAGTGGTTAAGAGCTACAGCTGCTAACCACAAAGGTCAGCAGTTTGAATCCACCAGCTGCTTCTTGGAAACCCTATGGGGCAGTTCTACTTTGTCCTAAAGGGTCATTAGGGGTAGGAATTGAATCTCAGCAGTGGGTTTGGTTTTTCTGGTTTTATGGAAGCTAAAAACGTAGATGATGGTTATTAGCATATAACAGGCAAGGACAGGTGAGTATATGATTGCCATATATATCTTTATTTGTGTATTTGGGGATACACGGTGACTGGTATTTTCTAATGAGAATTAGAAATTCTCAATAGAATGTTAATCTGTGGCTATGATATTGCATAACCATAGTGTACTGTCCTATAGAAAATTTTATGTAAAATACATTCTCTTTTTCTTGCCTTTCCTCCTTTCATAGATGTTTAAAGTAATACTTTACAGGGATGTCAACCTGTAGCATAGTCAAAATATTTTTTTCTCTGTAGTTTTCAGAGAGAAATAGTAAAGTTGATTATTAGCACAATGGGGTTTACAATAGTAACTTTAAATATGTTAACACTATGTGTCTGTGTAACAGTGGCCAGCCTTCTTCACTTTGGTTCTTTCCTTCCCACACAACCGTTAAGATCTGCTGGAACTCTGAAGAGGAGGGAATTCAGGGACCATGCAGTGATGGAAAGATTAATTTTCTTGTCAAAGCTGTAGCAAAACATGGTAACATCTGGGAGGTAATTTATTTTTTAAAAACCAGTGTAGTGTGTTGTTGTTGTTGTGTGCTGTCAAATTGATTCCGACTCTTAACAACCCTATAGGACAGAGTAGAACTGCCTCATAGGGTTTCCGAAGAGCAGCTGGTGGATTTGAACTGCCGACCTCTTGTTTAGCAGCCTGGCTCTTAACCACTGCACCACCAGGGCTCCGAGTTTATAAAGCCTGTTTTATTTGTTAAATACCCCCAGAAACTTTTTTTTGTTTTTTTGACAAAAGGACATATGATACAAGAAATGATCAAATAACCTGCTTGTCTGTGTCCTCTTCCTCAAAGAGTTTTTTCCTTCCATTGTGCATTTTTATTAGGGGAGGGTTCATGACCCCTTTTAGTTTTGATTTTGAGGTCATTATTAAGCTTTTTTTCCCAAAGTATCTTATAATAATCAATCATGAAGTAAATGGTATAATCTCTGTGTCACCCAGGAACTAAACACAAGCTTGTCTTTATAATTACGGAACTAGAATTAGAATTCAAAATCCATAATTTTAAAGTCACATCAGTCTGCTTATGTATATGAATTCTGGAAAAGACTGTTGAAACAGATACTTAGGAGAGTCAAAATTCTAGGGCAGAAGTTACATGCAGGGCTGTCAGTTTTCTGAAATAACTCAAAGGGATATACAATAAAGGTGAGAGATCTGTTGCTTCAAAAGTTCTGCCTGTTGACCAGCAGAGGGCACTCAGTCTTGAAGCTCGGTGTTTTCTGCTTTGTGTTCCCCTTAAGGCCTAGAAGCTCATGTCTTTTGAATATGGATTTTCAGAGTTCTTGTTATACTGGGTCAGGCATCCAGTGCACTTTTATTTATCCTTCCTTCCAAGACTTTGAAGACGTTTGATTTTTGTTCTGGAACCAGATCTTCATTTCACCCCGTTCTCCACGTCTAGTCTTGTTTTTTCCTTAAAGTTGAAAAGACTTGATCATTCCCTTAAGAGCTGCCATGGTAGCACAGGGTTAGGACTTAGTGAAAATCAGGTGGATAGTCTGAAAAATGTAGTGAATCTTTGCTTCTCAGTTCTTCTCTTCATTTAAAATGTCCCAGTTTTCGTGCTTGGTTAACTACTAAGACTCAGGGCCACTTTTGTATTTTCATAGTCTTATGATTCAGGGGATAAGGTTTACTTTAGTTTTTAGTGATAGTATATATGAGCTTCGTTGATTGTGAAAGCAGCAAGCTTCTCCACTGTTTGATTTGAGGGTCCTAAGAAAATCTTCCTGTCTGAAATATCCATTAGTCTTCTTTTTAACTTTAGGCATTCAAGGCTCCATTAAGTTCAGAAATTTCACTGGGAGGGACAAGATAATGTGGCAGCACAGATTATTTCTGTAAGTTAGTTAGCCAGTCGTTTAGTAAGAATGTGACAGAAAAGGGCATGGGCAGTGAGGTTTAACTAGTTCTAACCAGGGAATGGGAGGAAAGACTTCGAACTAGGATTCTGCTGTTTCCTGTTTAAAAACCTTCAGTGCCTCCCAACTGACTAATTAATTATGATAAAAAGTGTCAACATTTATAGAGTGCGTACTATGTATCACCTGTTTATAGAGTGCACTGTTTTCATTTAATTCTCAAACCAACCCTATGAGATGATTACTGTTACTATTCCCCTTTTGCAGATTAGGAAACTGAGGCACAGAGACTTTAAATCATTTGCCTGAGGTTGCTTATGGAGGAGACAGCCATTGTTCAAATCTCCGGTTTCTTCCCCATAGTAGGTGCCTGGTAGCCCAGATAGCTTTTGAATTGAATCAGAACATGGACTAGCATGAAGCTATGTCACACTGAATGGTGGCTTTTGGAAACAGAAGCCTGTATGAAGTTGTTGAGAACTTCAGCAGAATTCATGAAGCCACTGGGTTCATAAAGATGATGTTTCTGCTTCTGCCTCAGTATAGCAGTAATCTAATAAATATGGAAAATAGGTAGAGAAGCTTTTAAAGGTTTTACTTCTCAATACTCACTTTGTTGAAAGGATAAACGTTTGGAAGGGTGGTTATTTTTAGTTACTCTTAGTATCATTCCTAAAATGGCATCATTGTCTGAAATTGGTAACTGATGATATTCACTTTTTCTTATTGAAGTGGAAGCGTTCCTCAGAAGTTCTATTATAAAAATATGAAACTTCATTTAGTGATAAAATTTAAAAAAATTAATGTGGGCTAACTTAATTGATCTTGCTGTTTTCAAGTATGTTAACATTAGGTTTGATTAGGTTTCCTAGAACATCTTTGTGTACTAGGTAAGTAAATTATTTCTTTAATCTTCATTGAATTTTATCTTCCATTTTCTTTTAGCATCTTTTTATCCAGGTGAAGAATCAAGATGAAGGGATAGCCTCATGTAGAAAGTCCGTTGGGAAAATCCTCTATTTCAGAAATAAACAGTACTTTGTCACTGGAGCCTCCTTTTCTTCCCCCTTACTACAAATTCTGGGCTCTTGACTACATTAGCACTCTTTGGCATTGACAGTGAGGTGGAACCAGAAATCGGTTTATCAACTTCAGGGAAAGCACGTGGTGGGACGGAAGAAAATTAAAACTTATGGAGAAAGGCAGATTTGAGTTCATACAGCTATCTGTTACCCATATACTCTACCTCCTCTTTACCATGGATAACAGAGGTAGCTGATTATTCTGGTCAGGTCATTGTGAAATAGGCTAGTCAAGAATTGTGGGCTTTCCTGAACTATAAGCATGGGAATAAAAATGCTGTATGTTTATATCCAGGTTCAAGAAAAATTGACTTCCTAAGTCAGTCACTATTTGGGAAAGAGAATGCTATCACCTTTGTGAAGTTGTGAATTATGAAAGACATTTCTGTTGGGTTACTTAATGTCCTTTGGGGTTTGTTTCATTTATAACATTGCCTCGGGCCTTCTGCAGCATCCTGTTGGAATGACCTCCTTTTCAACCCTGTGCTGGCAGCTGTAATACAGCTCTTTCCCCTGGATCCTTCAGGCTGGTCACATGACAGACATGAACTGTGACCCCTTTGTCCCTTACCCAGATAATTAGCTCTCTTTACTTTTTCTGTTTAACAGTTTTGACTTATTTTCTTCCTCTTTTTTCCCCGCTTCCTCCCCTTCTTTTAATTTCCTACCCAGGCAAGATTTTTTTGTAGCAATTTAATTTTTTATTGAAGTATATATAACCTTGATGCAGAAAAGTACACAAATCATAAGCTCACTGATGCTTCACAGCATGAACACACCCACGTAGACAGTACTCGGATCAAGAGAGAGAACATCACCAGAACCTCAGAAAACCTCTCCTATCTCCTTCTAGTCACCACTCCTCTCCCCAAAAGGAAATCACTGTCTTGACTTCCCCAGCTGTGCCCATTTTTGAATGTTAGAAGAATGGAATCATACAATATGTACTCCTTTGTGTCTGGGCCCTTTCATTTAACATGCTGTATAGTATTCCAGTGTATGAATACACTACCGTTTATTCTACCTTGATGAGCATTTGGATTGTTTCCAATTAGGGCTGTTATGAATGGCAGTGCCATAACATTCTTGTAAATGTCTTTTGATGAACATATGTCATATTTCTGGATACTTAAATAGAAGTGGCATTGTGGAGACATAATGTATCCATCTAGCCATTTAATTTAAAAAGTCATAGAAGACTTAACATTGATTTTAGGCAAACTTTTGGTTGGAAGCATTTATAAACATACAGAGATTCAGTTTTGCATAATATATCTAATTTGTGGCTATGGAAAGTGCCTCTAGCTCAATGAAGTATATAGTTCTAGACAGTTAACTCCTGTGTAGAACAAAATCGCCATTCACTGCCAATGACAAGTTATACTAACTTTCTTCCTGCTATTTTTTACACAGTTTTCCAGAGCTGAGTTAGTGGGCCCATTCTGCAAAAATCTAACGGACATATTTTGATGGTAATAATTTACAGTAGCTAAGATTACATAAGTTACACACCTCTGAGTGGTGATGCTAGCAGGGAAGAGTGATATGGTAGTGCCGACAGCCATGCTTAGCTAAAGTTACAGAGGTTGAACACTTGTATTTATACAAATTGCATTCATTACCAAGAACCCTGCAGAAGTGATGAGAGACTGGCTGTACACTGTAGATAGGATCCAGGATAAGTAGCCAGGCATCTGTGCAGCCATGAGTAATCTTTTTTTTTTTCCCCCTCCCTCTTCTAAATTGTGAAATTTTCAAAATGTGTTCCACAGATACTTGTGAACAAGCTTAACCTAGTCTGAGTATAGAAATATGTTTATGGTATCATATCCCTCAAAAACTGGATAGTAGCTTTTAAGGACATTTTAATTTGATCATCAGATAAAGTTCCCTCAGTCATTCTGTGAACATTCATAGAATTCAGTTGACTGTGTTTGAGAATGATGTTTTGGAGACCTTAAAGATTGCCCTTTCCCTCCATCAAAACAAAACCAAAAGCTCAAAAAGGTAAAGAGAAAAGTTAAAATTTGATAGTTGTGAAAGAGTAGGAACAGAACCAGAAGATTTGCTTCCTATGTTAGGTGAGGATCTTTTCATGTTAGGTTTTTGGATGGAGAAAGGAGATCTACTTATCCTAATGGGATGTTTTTGAAACAAAATATGGCAAAAATGAATCAGAGAATAAAATATTTCATTTTTACAAAATTATCCTTCTTTCAATTTTATATTTTAAACAGTAGTTTATAGACATTAATATTTAGAAACTATCTTAATAGAGGAGTATTGGGTTTCTTTCATTTTTGAATGTCATTTAGAACTCATATTGGTGGTTCTGTTTTGAACCAGTACAATCAGTTCAACAAATATTACTAATAATCTGTGTTGTACTGTGCTAAGCCCTAGAGGGGATAGAAATGATATTCCCTGTTCTCAGAAAGCTTATGGTCTAGTGAGTATGTGGCAGTGGCAGGGGAGGGGGGCATATATGAATTACTGTAATACAATGTTAGGTGATTGGCATAGTGAGAATTCCATGGGTGGCTGGGCAGGTAGCATTTGAAATGTGTCTTAAAGGATGAGTGGGTTGGCCTAGAATGGCCTCTTTGCTGATTTCTGCCTGTTGGCAGAGAAACAGTGTGGCTGGCGTTAAGATGCTTTGTAAAGGAGTAATGCAAACTAAGGCGGGAGTAAAGCCAGGGTGGTGAATTTACACCTGATTTAGTGATAGTATAGCACAGTGATTAAGAGCACTCGCTTTAAATCACACTAGAAGTTGAGTTCCAGTGTGACCTTAAACAGATGGCTTAATCTGTCTGAGCCCAGTTTCCTCAACTGTTAAATGGAGATAGCACCTGCATAACTTGCTGCAATGTTGTGTGAAAAAAGAGATAATACGTGAAAAGTGCTTAACATAGATTTCAACCCATAACAATTCTTAAGTAGCTACTGCGGACAATGGGGAACCATAAAGATTTTTGAACCATGGTGTGGTGGGATAGGAACCTTGCAAGGCTTTTATTTTTATAATTGACGTACAAAAGACTGCACACATTTAAAGTGTACAATTTGATAGGTTTTTACATATGTATGTGTCCATGAAATCATCACCACAACCAAAATAAGGAACATATCTGCCACTCCAAACGTTTTGTATAAGATTTTAAAGAAGGAAAGTCTGGTCTGCAATGTGTAGGAAAGATTGGCATGAAGTAGAGCTCGGAAGCGGAGAAATCAGTGAAGAGGCTGTTGCCATGGCCCAGGTGAGAGAATGAATGAGTGAGGTCATGCACTCAGTGTGGTGGCAGTTTGCCTCCCCTAAGAGACTGGGCTGCTAGAGGACAGGGTTGAGTCTTCGTCATTCTGTCATCTCCAGCACCTAACCCAGTACCAGAGGTATTTGCTTTGTAAAAGATACCTTATTTTAAACGGTTTCTCCCTTTATTTTGTTTAGGGCTTAAAAGATAACCTTCTTGCTTCTGGAACACCCAGCTTGACAGCCACCAAACAGTTGCTTCGTCCAAGAATCACGAGAGTCTGCCTCAGGGACTTGATATTCTGTATGGAACAGGAAAGGGAGTTGAAGTATTCTCGAGCTCTGTACCTGGCCCTTCTGAAGTGACCATTCCACTCTCCGTGCAGATCCTTGCTGTTTACTGCCAAAGAAGATAGAAGGAGCATTGTTGCACTGTCCTGAAATGTCAGTTTCTGGAAAATAATCACCAATACGGAAGGCCATTGTTTACAGTTATAAACTTTTATTAAATCTTATGTATACATCCCATGGGATTCTTAATGACCAGAATTCAGCTTTGTCTTGTGAAAATTGGTTATGAGATACAGTTTATACAGAAGTAGGCATCTGCATTGAATTACAGCAAGTTAAGGCTCTGTCTATTACTACCTGCTTTATTTGACAAGCTGTTTGTAACAGGTGAGGTATCTTTCCCTGATAACAGCCTAATATAACTTGCATTGGAAGGAAGGGGAGAGAAAGGAAGAATCACTACTTACTAAGAAAAATGCATTTAATCCTATACTGACCCTATCTCTGGGTTAGGTTGTCTGGGTTGAAATCAGAAGTTGTTTAGCTAATTATGACAGCCACTTCTGTAGTTGAAGGTAGCAAGCAACAGAGCAGGGCCCAGGATGACTTTGGCTGGCTGAGTCCCGGTGTTGTCAAAACCAAGACAGATGGAGATCGTTTGTGCCTGAGGTTGCTATTCTCTGGTTCATATCACCATGTGCTGCTCCTGATACCAAGTGAGAGGACATCCTTGTCAGGGAAACCTTAAAAGTAAAGCTGCTGAAATACCTCAATGAAAAATGGAAAAGGTGGAAAGTATTGGAAGGAATGGTGGGGCACTGAGTTCAAACTAGTAAGGGGAAATGAAAATGGAATCGTAATACAGAAAATGTGCTGCATATGCCCCGGAGGGGCAGAGGTGGAATTGGAACTCCAGGGCAACCGGTGTGTGTTTTGTTGAAGGAGAAAAATCACAACCCAACTAAAAAGGAAAACGTATCAAACATTTTCAAATTACAGTATTTTAAAAGGAAGAAGTTATTTTTTATTTTGTATTGTTTTAAATCCCAAGAAGGATCATTTTTGTAAGTTAGAGTTTTTATTGTTCCTTTTCTCATAAAATTTTAGTTACTCTAAGTTTTAAACATCTTGGTGCATTTAAAAAATCTGAATTTTTGACATTAGGATTCCATTTTGGATTCTATACTTAAAAGGTAATGTCAGCATTTCACTTTTGGGGATCTTGGCTATAAATATACTATGAGAAACAAGTTACATATTCATATGAAGAGGAAGCTGATGTTTTGCAAACTTTTCTTTCTTTTTTTTTAAATCTCACCTGTGTGGGATGCACCTGGTGAAAAATAATAGCTATAGTTAGAATCATATGCATAACGAATGAATAAATCATCCAAAAAGGTTTTAAAAATGGGAAAGCTATGCTTGTTAGAAAAAGAATTCAGGGGGAAGAGCCTGAAGTATGTTACTCTTCATCTTGTTCTTCCCATTGGGACTGTTATGGCCATATTCTATACTACAGTAAGTTTTAAATTAGCCACATTTTTTTGTTTCAGCAAGTTATTACATAAAGTGCTGTAAATTGTGTATATGTTAAGAGTACTTTGAAAAGAGATATATACCCAAAGTTGGTTTTGTATATTTAAATGCTTAGCTTTATTTTTTTGTAAAATGCAACATATTCCCATATTTGTGTATAATCTTATTGATCAGATGTCTAAAATTATTTCAAATACTTCATTAAAATAATTATTTTATTATAAGAATAACTTTGCTCAGTCACTGCCTTTGAATACCAGTGTCTTTAGCTCCTGAAGTGCTCATATCTGCTGGGCAGTGGATCTTTCTTGGCTCCAGTCATTACTTTGGAGTGTTGTCATTTGGGTTCTAGAACCTCACTTTAGATCCGAGTCTGCTATATCACTTTCTTGGAAATAGTTCTAAGTTTTCATGCTATTTGACTCTCTACGAAAGCTAAGTATATTCATTATAAAAGTTCGTGGCCTCTTAGGGTTTTCTTACTAAGGTGTTCTTTTTCAAAAGTTATGAAATACATAACTTTGTTAACTTTTTGTTATGAAATACATCTTATGTGCAGAAGAACAAACACAGTATATCCAAGGTATTCTTCCTCTCAGTTTTCAAAATGGTGACCTTAGGGTAGATTTGATTTTACAAATCTACTAACACAGTGTTGCCAGTGTTTAATTCACCAAAAATCTATATTTCCACTTCTTTTCAAAAATTAGAAGATCTGAAGTCATTAGGTTATATAACCTGTTGTATGGCAACAATCCACTGGGGCCAACCAGTGGCTGTCCACTTTAGATATGGGGACGTAAGTTTATCTTCCCTTGTGTGATACCTTTTAGCATTGGTGTTTGTGACCCTTTGCCTTCAATATTTATCTTGGGTGATGAACTGAAAAAAGGAGCAAGTATCAGGAATTCTCCATCTATTTACTTTTTTAAAAACAACTTCGTTTACATATTTCGCATATCATAAAATTCACCCATTTCATCCATTTACTTTTAATATGACTGACTGACCTATTAAATTGTCTCCTCCTCAACATCTTTGACTCTCCTCCTCCCCCTCTTAATAAAAAAGAAAAAATTTAACATTGTTTTAAAGCCAATGCTTAAAATTTGCATTTGAGGTAAATTTTGTTTCATTAGACTTTTGGCAGAACTTCATGTAAAATTAAGACTATACTAGTTACATCACGGATACAGCAAAGAATACAAGCAATGTTAAAGCATAGTCTTTAGAAAAATATGGAACCAAGATTCCATACTGATTAAGTTGGACTTTATCTCTTTGCCTAGTTGTACAGCGAACCAATTCAATGTTTATGAAACTGAGCTGGACAGGACTCTGATTCTGCCAGAGATAAAAGTATAATGTGTCACATGTTTAAACATGACCTGGTGGCCAGTTTTTATTGTTTTTAGCATTACTGTCATTTCAAATACCTTCATATGCCTCTCTGAACTGACAACTTTTTTTTAACACGTGGGTGTGATTTACGTCTGCTATCAACGTCTTTTCCTCAGTGACTTTCTAAACCTCTTCGTTAGTAGTTTCACATGCATTTCGGTTGTATTGCGTTTGTGCATTTGCCTTTTCACTGAAGTTGTTTCACTAGTTGGAAATTGGTTCTCAGGAAAATATTTTTTAACATTTTTCTTTTAGGAAACATTTGAGAGTAACATTGCAAGTAAGAAACCTAAAATCTTCACCACCATACTTGAATACTGACTGGTTAGGTGAGAGAAACAGATATATAACAGTAACAGAGTTAGAATTTATTTAGACCTTATCACGTTGAATGTTAATGGCAAGAAAATCCTCCCCGGGAACTCTGACTTTGTTGGTAAACCATGACGAGAGCAATTTTAATGGCAACTCTTCTCCTTTAAAATAACGTCAGGTTGACATATTTCTAAGTTCTCTTATTGTAGGTGGTATTGAGGAATTAGCCTATGGGTAGAGCGTACACTCTGGAGTAAGAGTGCCTGACTTCCCATCTCAGCCTTGCCTCTTACCAGCTGTGTGATCTTGGGCACATTATTTAACTTCGCTGTGCTTGTGCTTCCTAACAGTACCTACCCATGAGGTGGTTGTGAGAATTCAGTGAATCGGTATATGTACACAAATACTACGTGCCTTCTGTGTTTTTTTGCCAGTCACTCCCTCCCACCTGCGAGGTATCTTCAGAAGCTCTGCCACTATGCCATGTTGCTATAAAAACAAAACAAAACATAGTGTGCTTACAAAAATAGGCTGGAGAACAAACTAGAAGGCACATGTTAATGCATTAAAATACAGTAAAGCACTTAGGACAGTGTATCACATGTAGTAGACACCGTATGTGTTAGTAATGGTTTAGTTGATAGATAAATGGCATAGCTCTACTTCCTGCCCACTTCCAGTACTGTATTATTTATGAAAGTTGCTGGTTGAATGCATGAACCTTAGTGTTTTATTTAAATATAATTAAGATCATGAAAAATTATTATTATACATTGGGGATTGTAGGATGGGAGGCTAGAAGGAGAAAGGTATGAAACTATAGTGGAGCCATTAAACAGAGTAATTCCTCTATTCATGGTTTTGCCTAATAAGTTTCTTGTAGGGTTGGATGCAGTAAAGAAGCCATGCTATTACTTTTCATATTTTTAATTGAAAACATAGATAATATGGTGAACATTCCAACAGTATAAAGGGGGGGTGAAACCAAAGTAATCTCTTACATCCCATGTTCCCCTCCCTAGATTCAACCACTTTTACCAGTTTCATATGTATCTTTCCAAACAGATTGTGTATGTGTACATATAAGCACATAGTTGTATATTCCCCCTTTATTTGCAAATGGCAGCATACCTCGTCATTTTCATAATCCTATTATTAATTGAATTTACACTATGTTCCAGGCCGAAAGTCCTAGTAGATAGAATCTTGATTAATCTTTGGGAAAACACCACGTAACTTGCTGACTATTTTGTAAATTTTACTATTTCACTAGAAGAACCCAGTCACATCTGAATGTGTCAATAGTGTTTCTCTACTAATGAGTATCATGAAAAGCAAGAAGGGGAGTTAGGGATTCCCTAAGGGGGTTGAGGTCAGAGAAGAGTCACGTAAGGGAAGAACTGAGTGTTCGGTTTCACTGACATCAGCCTCCCACCATGAACACTAGTATCCTGGAAAACTAATTTAAATTTAGGATCACTCCAGCCTCTTTTCTGTAAAATTTATATTCCCCTTCACTAAAAATAGATCAAAATAGGGATGATCTAAATTTGAGGTTCCCTGGAGTGATCCCTGATGGGACACCTAACACCCAAAATACTCATTTAGCAAACTTGTAAGAACTTTATGTGAAGGACTACGGGGAACAAAGATGTGTAAGACACAGTCCATGTCCTAGAGGAGCTCCCTAGTCAGATGGAATATATACATAAGCACATTAATAATGCAGAGTAGTATATCTGTATTCCAGGGACAGGTGTATATGTTAGGTTCTCATAGATGTCCTTAAACCAAAAAAACCAAACCTGTTGCTGTCAAGTCAATTCCAACTCATAGTGACCCTATAGGACAGAATAGAACTGCCCCATAAAGTTTCCAAGGAGCGTCTGGTGGATTTGAACTGCCGACCTTTTGGTTAGCAGCCATAGCTCTTAAGATACTACTTTCAGACGGAACAATCATGTTAAATCACTCACCAAACCAAACCCATTGTCGTTGAGTCGATTCTGACACATAGTGACACTATAGGTCTAAGAGAAAATCCTTCCTTGCCTTTCCACCTTCTGGCGTTCCTTGGTGTGTGACAGCAGTTCTCCATCCACTGCCTCCGTCTGCACGGGGCCTTCTTCCCCTAGTGCCTCCTTGCCTCCTCATGTCATCTCTTACAAGGACATCAGTCATTGGATTTAGGGCCCACAGTCATCCAGAATGGTCTCATCTCTATTCTGAAGTTTTGGGTGGACATGAATTTTGGGGGGACACTTTTCAACCCACTAAAGGAGCATACTAAGATTTTATTCTCATAGTTCTACTTTCTACCTCTGACTTCAATAACAGTGAAAAGGTTCTGGTGGTTACAACGTAAAGGGGTTGATTTTGTGAATCCCACGCTGGAAACCTTGAGGTCTGTCTAGGTGCCTGTCCTTACCGTCTCTTCCACTTCAGGCAAGGCTCAGAAGTTCCCAGAAGGTAGGTGGCCCTGTTCTGAGAAATATGGCTTTGATGTGGTTAAGATTGTGCCTTCCTGGTGTTTGCAGTGGTTTATTCAAGTGAAGCTCCCTTCAGGAGGCTTTCGTGGTTTTGTATACTATTTGCATGCTATGTTGACCTTTGTTAAGGGAATTCTTCACAGTGTGAGAAAAATCACAAATTTATTTCACGTGGAAATAATGACTAATAAATGTCAACTATTAGAACTTCTTTTTAATGAACCTGGGTCCTCTCTTCAAGGACCAGGGATTCTAGTCCTCCTGAAATGAGAATGTGCCAATATGTGGAAAATGTCAGTAACTGTGCCCCTTGCAATCTGTTTCCAAAATGCCAATTGGGAACTGTCTTGTTTACCTAGTGTTGCTGTAACAAATACCACAAGTGGGTGGCTTTAAAGAACAGAAATTTATTTTCTCACAGTTCAGGAGGCTGAAAGTCAAAGTTCAGTGTGTGGCTCTTTTTATAACTCAGAATTGATTAGGTTTGGAACACACCCTACACTGATACAGCCCCATTAACGTAACAAGAAAACCATATTCCCAAACAGGATCACATCCACAGGTACAGAGGTTAGGATTCCAACATGTTTTGGGGGGACACAATTTAATCCATAACAGGAGCCCGGTCCCATTAAAGGATTTAGTTCCAACTGATTTAACACTGGCAGACTTGCTTTTGAGGTAGGAATCCGAGCTGCTGGGGGAGGAAAAGAAGCAAAGCCCAGAATTCCTGGTGTGAGACGCATCACCAAAGGGGTTTTGAAACAGGAGGAATATCACCAATGGCCTTATTGACTTAACCCAGATGCTTCCATTGGCATTAGCCTCTAGAACTGGGAGTCCATAGCCAGTTTTAAACCTAGGGTCACTCCAGGCAGCTCAGGTTTTATCAACTTTCTTTTATGCCTAGAATATAAAAAAGAGCCTAACTATCTAAAGAATGTGTATTTTGCCTACTATAGCTTTAAAAAGCCATCTGTCTACTTCTTTTCATCTTATTGACTGACGAGGCAAACAGTAGCCAGGGGTTTGGGGAAGAGGCCCTTTAGGAGAGGTCTGCATATACTCTAGACAGAAGTCCACAGAGAAGTCTGATGCAGCCTGTGAAGGTCAGAAAGCATCAGACTTTGCCTAAAATGTTAACATGGGAGCAATCATCTAAGACAGTGATTCTCAAACCTGGTTCATGACACTGTGTCTTCAGTTATCTCGAGGGAGGACGCAAATCTCAGGTCTTGAAGGTTAAGTTTTAATTCACCTTTCAGAGGTGCAGAGGTAGGCATGGGAATAAAGAAAGGTGTCAAGTCAAGCAAAATGGTAGATGTTACATTGTTGATCTGGTTAAATCTCCTTCCAGGTTACTGATGACATCATTGGCTAAGGTACAGTCTGGGTTGCAGAGTGTCTGGGGAACAAGGACACTGATGGGGTCTAGTTTACCACATTTAAGTATAAATCCACTTAGACCCAGGCTGCATATGTACAGCCCAAGGTGCTTGATGTTTCTGAGGTGGTCTAAAAGTTATCTAGTCCAATGTCACCCACCTAAAAAAGGAATTCTCTTCAGCATCCTTGAAATATAGGTCCTCCCTGTAAATAGTTCAGTCATGAGGACCTCACTACCTTATTATACCATTCATAATTGAACTGTCTAAATCTATGGAGTCCTTGGGTGGTGCAAACGATTACTGCGCTTGGCTGCTAACCGAAAGACTGGTGGTTCTAGTTCACACAAACATACCTCGGAAGAAATGAATCAGCCATTGAAAACCCTGTGAAGCACAGTTCTACTCTGACACACATGGGGTTGCCAAGAGTCAGAATCATCTCAGAAGCAACTGGAATTACTTCTATATTCTATCTTGATTTGAGTGGAACTCTGCCTTCCTGTAATTTAATATTTTGAGAATATTTTTGTTCTCTGAAGGTACATAATTACAGCAGCAATTAATTGAACCTTGACTGTGTGTCAGATACTGTGCCAAACTTCTGCATTATTTAAATAACCTTATGAGAGACAGCAGCAGAGAGCTGCTAGCTATTCACCAAACCCATTTCCTTTCCTTCCTGGTCACACAGCTAGACTACATTTCTTAACCCCTCTTGTAGTTAAATGTGACCATGTGCCTGAGGTCTGGCCAGTGATATGTAGGCAGAGTGATGTTGACAATTTCAGATCTGGCTCATGCAAACCTCCCACACGTGATTTCCCACATCTTCTTTCCCTCTCCACGATGACCTTGGAAGCTTCACGTTGAAGGTGGTGGAGCTACCAGATTGGAGGAGACTTGGATCACTGAGTCATGGCTTGGGGCAAAGCTGCCTGTTCATCCAAAACACTCATTTCTGATTACACACAAGAGAGAAATAAACATCTAATATGTAAGCCACTAATACAATATAGCTGTTATAGCAGTTAAGATAGCTGAATTAACTAATGCAGATAGGTGCTGATATTGTTACTTCTATTCTATTAATAAGGGTACTGGTATGTCAAGATGTTAGGTAATTTACTAGAAGTCACAGAGAAGGCCGTGGAGTTGGGATTTGAACTTAGGTCTGTGCAGAACATGCAGTCTTGACTCCTACACTAAGCTGTTATTTTTGAATAACACGTGATATAATTTTAAATATCTAAGGATATTTGTCACTTCTGCAGGCTGAAGGATGCGTTTCTCCAATTCTCACAATGTGGATTCTAGATGTCTCAGTATTTTAATTGTTCTCTTGGTTGCATTCTAATATGCCAAAGGCTGTGCTAAAACATGGTTCCCCGTGCTGAATGCAACACAGCAGATGGGGTATGGGAGTGTGGAGAATAGTGGGTCCACTTACTGTTTAGATCAGAATCCCATACTGTTACTGGTGCCAAGTCAGATTGTGGTAGTGTGAAGCTTGTGGTTAACTGATCACCTAGGGCTTTTTCACTCTTGCTATTCTAAGTGAGGCTCATGGACCAGCAGCATCAGCACCACCTAGCGACTTGTTAGAAATGCAGACTCTCAAGCCCCACTCCAGACCTTCCGAGTCAGATCCTCAGGTGATTCCTGTGCGCTAGAATTTGAGAAGCCCTGCTCTGATAATTGCCTTTATCAACCTAAACAGAAAACTTCACATGTCCAGTTCGACTTCGTTTTGTTGATTTGACCTGTTGTTCTAGCCAGTCACAGTCATTTAAAATTTGATTCTGTCACTTACTGAGGACAAGGCCTCATTTATGGAGGACTTACTTGACTTCAAGTTACTAAATCAACTATGCAGTTCAGTATCCACCTCAGCCTCGTGTCATCCACAGATTTCATGAGCATGCCTTATGTGTTCATTCAACGTGCCCATAAATGTGTTGAGCAGCACAGGACCAGCTATAAAACCCTGAAACATGTTGCTGTTCTCCAACATCCAACTATTAATGCTGATATCACTTGACAGTCAACTGTGACTATATACTGGAGAGTTCAAGTTTTTGTCAATGGCTCTGGAGAGCAACTTGCTCCATTGTTTGCACTACTTAGTGCCATCTCAAAGATGAGCATGAGAGTGATTTGGAGGATCCCCGTCCCTCTCCTCTTCCACCACTGTTTTCTGGTGGTGCCTTCCTGTCTCTGTGAGAAACGTGGACCGGCATCAGTGATAGCACATTTTAAATGCCCTGGGGGTGTTTGCTACAGTAAATCTAAGTAAAGGATTGCCTCAAAGTGAAGAATCAACTTTTTAGGGTCACGAGGTACAGAGGAATGTTCAAGGTGTCTGTATTAGTAGGATTTAGTGAAAGGTTACAGGGAAAATCAGGACACAACACTGTTGAGCCAGGATTCTGGAAGAATGGGAATGTCAATCACCAAAGAGCACAAATTCTAGCAGCCCTGTAATCTCGTCTCCTCAATATCAGAATCCTTTTCTCTCCACTCTCTGACGTTACAGTGCCTCTGCTATTCTGACTCTGCTTCTACTACAAACTGTTCTGTTCCTGTCTTTGTTCTCTGTTCTAGAGCCTCCTCCCTCTTGCACATTTTTGGACCTGCCACAATTCTCTGTTTGTTGCATTCAAACCCCCTAAGAGCAAGGAAGTGGGTGGGTCTGTGAACTGCAAGGAAAGACCTTTGGCACTGTTGTTTATTTAGAGGAAGACGTTAGCATAGCAGACACACTATACACTTGCTACTCAAAGTGTGGTCTGCAGACCAGCAGCATGGGCATCACCTGGGAGCTTGTTAGAAATGCAGAACCTTGACCCACCCCAGAGCTGCTCAATCAGAATTTCCAGTTTAACAAGTTCACCAGGTGATTTGTGTGTGCATTATACTCTTGAGAAGCAATGTTCTACCAAACTGCCTATTTTCAGTAAATCTGGACTTCTCTGTATATTAGGTTTGCCTAAAATTGTATACCCCTGTGTGTCAGTCAGATCAGATCCAGACTCAGGAATTTTAAAGCAGTCTTGAACCTTAACCTTACAGTCAGATTTCAGAACAAGAAGTTGAAGCACAGAGAGATTAGCTGGTTTGCCTGAGGCCACAGCACTAGAATGCATTGTGATTTGTGCACAATTTTCTAGGAACACTGTTAATACTAAAAAAAAAAAAAAAAAAGTTTCATGTGTGACCTGGCAACGCTGAGTCAGTTTCAGAGCCAGATAAAGTCAAGAACTGGAAGCAATGAAAGAATGAGCCGACTATGTACATTAACTGCATTCAAAGGGGTTAGTGCAGTTGGGGGTTGGAGAGGAGTCAGGATTGTCTGCCAGAGAGAAACACCACCTTCTTCCAGTTACAGGCTAACACCTGGCAGTTTATTCTGTCTGGTCTTATTCTCTTAGGAGTGATTATTAAAGTCTGCCCCATTCTAAGCAAATTCTCCCACATCTTTTATATTTTGAATTTTCATTTTTATTTATACCAGTATGCCTTTGGCCCACACAAGTTTTTAATCTGAATCAGACACAATGATAATAAAAATGATTATAGTAGTAGTACTGAGAGTGACTAAGGCATTTTAAAGGAGTCCTGGTGGCGCAATGGTTAACTGCTCAGCTGCTAGCCAAAAGGCCTGCGGTTTGAACCTACCAATGGCTCCACAGCTCCACAGGAGAAAAGACCTGGCAATCTGCTCCCATAAAGATGACAGCTTAGGAAGCCCTATGGAGCAGTTCTACTGTGTCCTATAGGGTTGCTATGAGTTGGAATTGGCCCGACAGCACACAACAACAACAAGGCATTTTAGATCTATCTATATAAACCAGCAATTTGGAAATGTATGTTTAACTGATACTATAATTCTGAAAAGTGTCATTGCAATCTTGAGGGTTTTCCCTGCTGAATTCTCCACTTGGTTCATAAATCAATCTTATACCTTAAAATATTTTTCTTACGTTTTGTAATGGCCATTGTTCATTCAATATTTAGCCACAGAATACCCATTTTATAGAGTTTTTGAAGTGTTAGAATTGTACCCATGAATGCTCAAAGGAAATTTAGAGATCCTGGTACAGCGCCCCCTACTTGCCCCCGCCACCTTACAGGTGAGGAAAATAATGTTCATAAGTGGTCAGTGGCAAAACAGAAACGGGAGCCCAGGGGTCAGCAGGTTTGAGTCATCCCAGAGGACAAGTCGGTCTCGCCCTGTGGTCCTGAGACTGGTCCTGGGCACTGCCTGAGGGCCCAACATCTGGACATTTGCCTGGGATGCCTGGTGAAATGTTTACCCTGTCCTGTCATGACAGGTCTTAGCTTTGGCTCTTCTTTCCAGGCCCACAGGTTTTTGTCTGTAAGTTGGATACATTTCAATTCCCTCTACCATTTTCCCTGAGTGTGTAGTACGGCTGCTCTTGCTCTACGGGTTGTGTTCATTTGCTTTGCCATGCGTCCGACAGACAGAATTGGTGTCGACTATGTATCAGCTCCTGCATCTCCTACAGTGAGGTCCCACCATAAATACCCATACACCCTCATCTAGGAGCCCTCTGCGTAGTAGATGAGACATATGTGTGAGCTGGTGATTAGAACACTGCCGGGCCAGTTGAAAGCATGAACCAAGCGCTAGGGGAGATTTTTTGTTGTTTGCATCAACTTTTCTTTCTTTTGTTGTCTACCTTTTCTTTCAGATTCCTTGTCTTCTAGAAAAAGAATAAACATTTATCAAATAGCTTAATGATAGTAATACCTTTAAAATTTTTTCATCATGTGTCTGTTGAACTGCAAGCGCTGTAATGGGCTCACAGAGAGGACTAAGTGGGAGAGACAAACAAGTCACCAACTAACTACCTGGAATATGCTAAGTACCCACCATGACAGAGGATGTGCAGAGCACGGTGGGTACAAAGGAGTACCTACTATGCAAAAGAGGGGGTGCTGGAACTTGAAGACGAATTGGGAGTTATTTAGGCTGAGGCAGGTTTTCTAGGCAGAGGGCAAAGGCACCTAATTGGGGAGTTGTTAGTGTATTAAGGCTGCAGCATGTCAAGTGCAAAGTGGGGAGTGACAGCATAAAGGGCCTCGTAACCCAAGCTGAGGCGTACAGGAGCTAATGTGATGGTCCTGTCAGACCTCAATGGGAGCAGTACAGAGCATGTATCCTATACTCACTTGACTCTTTCAATTGTACTATGTTGAGGGCACACACACAGGCACTCCTGAGAGGCAATGCCTACCTGAATTAAAGCACAAGTGGTCCTCAGCTTTCACTCAGCTGCCACTTAGGCTCACCATTCATGGACACACCAACCCACCTTCCAGCCTTTGGGTTTGGTCTTTCATACACTGCAGGACTAACGTTCAGGCATCTCCTGGTGGCCCTGCCTGCCAGGCATCATCACTAAGAGACCAGTAGGTGGGTCACTGCCCTACTTCCTGAGCCAGCATATGAGGGGGGCCCTGCTGAGCCCCTGGCCCTGTAGAACCCTGGAACATGTTTATGGGGTTCTTTCACCCCACCTCATCCTCGCTTCCTCTTTGGTGGGACTGGTGGGGGTAGGTTAGGTTGGAGACACAATGCTGGGTTGTCTGTAGACGGCCTCACATATGCGGTTGGTCCAGTGAGGCCCCAGTTGACTTGTTTATGGTAACAAGCAAAAGAAGTACTCTTCACTGCAACCTTGCTTCGGGAAAAACCCACATCTGGCTTACCGGCTAAAAGATTAAGGGTTGCTCAATGCAGAGGACACAGGGACGCAGTTGTGGCTTCTGGCTGGATTGGGGGCTCAGAGCCAGCAGGGGCTTCCCCTCCCCAGCACTCGGCCCCTGGGAGACTTCTTAGTTGCCTGCCAGCTAGCGTGAGCCTGAGGGAGGAAGTGCCTACAGAAGCCATAATTAGGGAGTTAATCATCTTTTTTTTTTTTTGCTTGTCTGGAATAGAAATTCTGGAAGTCAGCAGGAGCCAAACCGGCTGGGCAGGGCCCTGGCGGCTGCTGTGACTGTTGGTGGCAGCACAGGCCACCCTTTGAGCCATAGGCATGTTCCTCTGGGCCCTGCCCCAGAGGGGTTAGGTGGATCCTCTGAGTGCAGAACCTGTGTGAAGTCGCCTAACAAAAGCTGTGGCCAGGCCAGCAGGTTGTTATCTTGTGCATTCAAAACCTTTAACCCTGGCCAAGCATTTTCAAATGTGCTCTGTAATAAAAACTCCCACGAGCTTTCTAGGCATCTGTCGTGGCCTCATCAAAGCTGTTCTTACAAGTGTGCAGTTTCCAAGTATGGTATCCCAGCCATTACTGCCCCCAAAGGATCCGATGGTTATCTCTCCTCCTGGAAAACTGAGGAGCGAAGATTGATGTCTTCCTCTCTCATTAGCCCATCTTCCTGGGAGCGAAGCCTCAGGCTTCCCGTCAAGATGGACAGACCTGTTTTAGGTACAGACCCTTCTGCCTCTAATATGAGCCCTAAGTATTGTGCTTCCGCACCAACTAAAGGCCTGTTAACCAACAACAGACTCCCTTAGTCACTTGGCTAGGAGAGCTCGCTGAGTGCCTCCCAGCGCCGTCAGCCAGTGGGGTGGAAGGGGTTGGAAAGAACAAATCCTCCCAGGTGTCACCGGAGGCTATTGGTTAGGCATCCAGGAGGTTATGTAGAACTGGGTTTGTGGGTCCCAGTAGGGCCCCCCTGCTGGGGTGAGTGCCTCGGTCCACATCAGAAGCGAGGCATCTCCAGACCGGCGGCCCCAAAGTCATGGGGCCCAAGTGGGGCCTCAACGCGGGGCGGCTGCTGGACGGAGACCAGGGGAGGAGCCACCCTACCCTGCTGGCCTCTCCTTGCATCCTATTGTCCCCTCCCTGGGCTCACAGACCACGGGGCAGGGGCAGGGGCAGTGGTTTCTCGTGGCTCAGAAATTTGGGGCCTGAGGTCAGGTGCATTTGTTCTGCACCTCAGTGTGGCACAGGCAGGCGATACCCGTGTGCACTCCCGGGAAGCTCTCCAAGGTCAGGGTATATGTCAAAGGACAGAGGGAGTCACTGCAGCTCCCCCGCGGGGGTCATATTTTCCTACGCAAAATCTAGATCCAGGGTTTGCCCTCGAGGAGCCACAGCTGCCATAGGCAAGTCCAAGAATCCGGGGTCCCAACAGAGGCTGCCTCCAGATCGGTTCACATCACTTTTTATGGGTGTGCCGGTGTCTCACCTCTCACTCACGTTTATTGAGATGTGGCCAGAAGGAGTGGAGCAGAAAGGATTCGGTAGGAAAGGTTGAGGATGGGGCGTCTAGCATCTCTGCCCTCCAAACGCTCAGCGACTGAGCAGCCCCGCGCTGGGGCACAGCTCTCCTCCCCAGTCTCTGCTGGTTGATCTGTGGGAGGGGAAAGACATTGATGCCTTGCGCGATCATTGTGATGATTAAATATGAAAATACCCAGGACAGAGACTAGGGCATAAGAATGTAGCTTAGAGAACTAAAACGTAAGCAAAAGGAGTCCTTAGGTGGTGCAAACAGTTAAGACTGAAAGGCTGGCAGTTCGAATCCACCCAGAGGCGACTTGGAAGAAAGGCCAGGCGATCTGCTTCTGAAAGATCACAACCTTGAAAACCCTACGGAGAACAGTTCTACTCTGACACACATGGGGTCGCCATGAGTTGGAATAGACTCGAGGGCAACTGGTTTTGGTTTTAAGCAAATAAACTTCTCACCGAATCTAACACTCGTAGATACTGCCTTCTAATCTAACCCAGGACAAACTTTGCTTCACGAATTGCAGCTTTAGAGACATTTGATGGGAAGGAACTGCACAGTCTTCCCTGGCAGGAAGTGTGTCATGTAGTTTGGAAATCGGTTTTAAGAGGCGGGTCTCTACGTCTGAGCAGGAAAGAACAGAAGGCGGGGTTGTTGGCCTCTGCGTTGCCCCTCTGTGCAGCTCGCTTGTCCCCACTGCTAAACCTCCTCAGTGTCTAAATAAACAAGATTGAGTGCAATACATAAAGCCACGACCACGTCAGTATCTTTTCATTCTGAATTGAACAATTTCAAACTTCCATCTGCTGTTTTTTCAGAGGAGGCGGAGGACCTCACTCTTTATAAAAAAGCAGACCACAATTTCATCTTTCAGTGCTCAGGGCTCCTGTACTGGACCTGTGTAGCTTTTAAGCTCTGTAAACAGCAGTCTCCCCAAAACCCACAACTGAGTGCCGTTGCCAGGGAGTGGGTGGATGGGGATTTTTTTTTTTTTTTTAATTCAGCAAATAAATTGGCTTCTCTCAGTATCTTTACTTCTCATGGGTTGCGAATTTGCCCAGCTGGTCAATCTCTTTTATAAAAGTAATATGTGCTCATTTTATTAAAACAACCAACCCCAAAAACCAAACCCACGGCTGTCCAGTGGATTCCCACTCATTGTGACTTCATAGAGTTTCCAAGGCAGTAAATCTCTACAGAAGCAGACTGCTGCATGTTTCTCCTGCCTAGCCGCTGGTGGTTTCAAACTGCCCATCTTTCGGTTAGCAGTTGATCGCCTTAACCACTGCTCCGCCAGGGCTCCTTTTATTAAAACAAAGGCCTCTCAAAGTGCAGATGGTGTGCTTCCTTCTTGCTAGTCCTCACAGATTCCTTGTTGCAACCAACGCGGGCGTAGTTACTTTGATAATCGTATGAAATAACCTTAACTTTGCCTAGGGATATTTATAACAAAACATGCAGAATTATTGCACCATAAAGCCAGCTTCACTGATTCTTGCTGATTAAAAACTTTTTTTTTTTTAAGAGTAACATAATAAAAAACAAATAGATCCAACAGCTGGAGCTCTGAAGACAGTTGCACTGGGCCTACAGGGACCCTCCCTCTGGTCTTTGATATCTGTGCTGTCCTTGGAGAAGTCAGGCCAGCCGGCCAGGCCCTGCCCCACAGTGCTTCATGCATCACCTGCCTGCCCGCCCCAAGCTGAGGCGAAGAATGAATGGCCTGGGAAGGACACACTTGTCTTTCTGCCATGCTGGAGGCCAGTGCCAAGTTTTGCTTTAGGAAAAATGAAGGCAGAGCAATCCCTGGTATTAGGCAAGGCAAACGTATTCCACCCTGTCCGCTGGCAGACAGGCAGAACAGGATGGAGGCATTTTTAAGTGATGCTGGAAACTTGCAAGGATAAGAAGTTGTCAGGACCTGGCATAACCCTTTATTCCTCCTTCCAAGGTACCCACTTACCAGGCACATCCTCAAGGGCACTGTGAAATCAGGCCCCAGTGGGGGTTTGTCCCTTGGCTGTGGGCCAGAATCAAACTGGTTTCATCAGGCCCTGAGTGTATATGCAATGCGCATTAATTGGTGCATTCAGCGTTAATCCTCGTTTTCTTTGGGTGCTGCGAGGAGCTTTCCCATAACCTCTCCCATTCCGTGCCCTCGTATTGGGCTCTAATCACCACCACCACCCTATTCTCTTTTCTCACTTCCCCTGATTTTTCTTCAGCCCCTCTCCTGGCCGAGTTCACACATTCATAATCCTTAATCCATCAGAATCAGAGATTTCCCTGAATCTAGCACAGGTGGAAAACCTGTTTTAAAAAGATAAAAGGAAAAAAAAGCAAAAAAGCATCTTCTTATTCCTGAGAGGTGACAGAACGTATCATCCTAAGGCCGCTTGGCCTCGATGCTCGGGCTAGAGAGAAGAGTGCTGTGACCCCTTTCACCAAACCAGTCACCAACCCTGGG
The DNA here is from genome assembly GCA_030035585.1 of Dugong dugon. NCBI lineage: Eukaryota > Metazoa > Chordata > Mammalia > Sirenia > Dugongidae > Dugong > Dugong dugon. The sequence goes on from CM057466.1 coordinate 62,065,595, forward strand.
TGACCCATAGTGATTATTTTTAATAATATTGGAGAGAATAAAAATTAATATATACTGAAATATAAAGAATAATGATTCAGCGAACACCCATGTATCCAACACCCACTTTAAATAAAAGAACATGGCAAGTGGTAGAATTTTTGCCCCTCTGTTAGGGAGACCTGTAGTACAGTGGTTAAGAGCTTACAGCTAACCACAAGGTCGACAGTTCAAATCCACCAGCTGTTCCTCGGAAACCTTATGGGGCAGTTCTACTCTGTCTTATAGGGTCACTTCACTGTGAGTTGGAAATGACTTGATGGCAACGGGTTTTTTTAGGGAGACCTGGGTTCAATTCCGTCCTAGGTACCTTATGCTCAGTTACAACCTGTGTCTGTCAGTGGAGGCCTGCATGTTGCCGAACAGATTTCAGGACAGTGTCCAGACTAAGACAGACTAGGAAGAAAGGCCTGGGGAGCTACTTCTGAAAATCAGCTAATGAAACCCTATAGATCATAAGGGTCCAATCCTGTTGTGTAGGGTGGACTTAACGGCAGCTAATAACAACAACAGCTCTTATCTGTGGAGTCTTCGGTGTGCCACTCCCTAATATTGCCCCCTGTATTGTAATATACAAGGAGCCCTGGTGGCACAGTGGCTAAAGCGATCGGCTAACCAAAAAATCAGCAAGCAGTTTGAAACGACCAGGGGCTTGGAGGCAGAAAGATGTGGCAGTCTGCTATCGTAGAGATTTATAGCCTTGGAAACCCTACGGGGTGGCTATGAGTTGGAATCAACTTCACAGCAGTGGGTTTCTTTTGGTATTGTAATATAGGGTGCATATTTTTCTGTAACTTGCTTCTTTTTGCCTACGTTAGGCTCCTGAGAAGCATCACTTTGGCTGTGGCTGAGTAGTTGGGTTTTGATGCTGCACTGAGTCCCACTGTATGCAGATGTTGATACTGATGGACATTTAGGTTGTTTTCAAGTTTTTCCGATTACAGACTCCCCAGCTATGTACATTCTACACCTGTCATCTTGTTCAAGACCTTCTCTGGGTTAAAGCATAAGCACATCTTCAATTTCCCAGTGTCATTCTGACAGGCAGTGTAGTAAGTCTTCCATTTGTTTCATGTCCTTACAAACACAGTTGATAATTGTTTCTTACGTCTGCCAATCTTGTGGGTGTGAAGAGATATCTCATTGTGGTTTCAGTTTTAATTCCCCTGTTGGTTAATTAGGATTGGTATCTTTTCATATACTAATTAGCCATTGTGAAATACCTTTTCAAATCTTTTGCCTATTTTTCTTAACAGATTTGTAGGTGTTCTTTACATATTTCGGATACCAATCCTTAGTCAGTTATGTGTGTTGCAAATATATATTCTCAGTTTTGGCTTGTCTTTCACCTTCTTTATGGTACCTTTTGATGGACAGATGTTATTAATTTTAACACAGTTAAAATCTTTCATCTTTCCCTTTATAGTCTGTATTATTGTCTGGTTTAAGGAATACAACAAATTCAGAAAGATAGTCTCCTATGCTGACTTTTAGAAGTTTTGTAGTCTTTTTCTGATTTAGCTTTTTAGCCCATCTGATATAGATTTTTTTAAGTGTTGTGAGTTCAGGGTCTAATTTTTTCCCCGTACGAATAAGTCATTGCTCCACTAATTTACTGAATAAACCATCTTTTCCCACTGATCTGCTATGCTGCCAATGTCATGTACCTATGGGTCTCTTTGAGGCTCTCAATTCTATTTGTCAGTTTATCTAGCTCCGATACTGCACTGTTTCAATGACTATAGCTTAAAATAAATATATCTTATGATACAAGTCCCTCTCCCCTGAGTCCCCCATTTCTTCTTTAAGAGTGTCTGGGCTACTAGACTGTTCTTGTCCCTTTGCACTTCCATATAAATTTTAGAATTGGTGTCAAGTTCCACAAAAACTCTTGTTGGTATTTTGACTGGAATTGAACTAAATCTGTAGATAAATTTGGGGACAATTGATATCTTTACTGATTATAGAATTTTGATGCTATTCTAAATTGTATTTTTTAATTAAATTTTTAGAGTTTGTTGATGGATGAAAATACAATTGATTTTTATATTTGATTTTATATCTACCACCTTACTAAAACTCCATTAATACTAATAATCTTGTAGATTTTTTAAATTTTCTTTTTTATTATGACACCTCATCCAGTTAACTAGATTTTTATTTTTAATTGTACGCTACATAAAATTTGCCTTTTAAACCATTTTCGTAAATGTAAAATATAGTGGCATCAATCACACACACATGCTGTGCAGCTATCATAACTATTTGTTTCTAAAACTTTTTCATCATCCTAAACAGAAATGCTGTGCCCATTAAACAAGAACTTCCCATTTACTCCTCATCCAAGCACACGGTGACCAGTAATCTACGTTTGTCTGTATACATTTCTCTGTTCTAGATATTTCATATAAATAGGATCATACAATATTTATCCTTTTGTGTCTGGCTTTTTTCACTTAGTGTAATGTTTTCAAGGTCCATCCATGTTGTAGCACGTATGAGAACTTCATTCCTATTCCGCTACAAGCTGAATAATACTTCATTGTATGTATATGCCACATTTTATTTATCTATTCGTCTGTTGATGGACACTTGGGTTGTTTCCACCTTTTGGCTATTTGAATAATCTGCAATGAACATTGGTGTACAAGGATCTGTTTGAGTTCCTGCATTCAGTTCTTTTGGGTACATACCCAAGAGTAGAATTGCTGGGTCATTAGGGTTCTTTTTGAAGGTAGTCATATCATCGGCAAATAACAATTTTGTTTCTTCCTTTGCAAACTTTACATTTTTTGTTTCTTTTTCTTGCCTTCTTCTTTTAGCTTGAATCGCCAGTAGTAATAGTGGACACCCTTGTACCTGATATTAAAGGGAATACATCTTACGCTTTATCATTAATGATGATGTCTATAGATACTCTTTATTAGGCTGGAGAAGTTCCCTTATATCCTTAGGTTGTTAAGAGTTCCCTTGTTTTTCTTTTGTTGTTGTTGCTTGTTTTGTTTTTAAATATGCATGGATGTAACATTTTGACAACTACTTTTTTTCTGTTTTAATTGGAGCTAGCATGACTTCTCTCCTTTAATTTGTTAATGAGGTAAATTACATTAATTGATTTTCTAATGTTTATGACCAGCTAGGTCATAACGATTTTTTTACACAGTGCTGGAATTCATTAGTGTTCTGGTTGCTGTGTAGCAAACTACTCTTAAAACTTAGTGGCTTAAAACAGCATCCATTTTGTTATATCTACGATTCTGTGGGTCAGAAATTTGGGCAGGGGCTCAGCTAGGGGATTCTCCTGGTCAATGTGGACTCATTGAGGTCACTTGGTGGTATTAAACTGGCAGATGGGCTGGACTGATGGGTCCAAGACAGCCTCATTCACATGTCTGCCACCTGGATAGAGATGGCTGGAAAACTGGAGTCACCTGGATTGTCAATTGCATTGTCTTCATGTTGCCTCTCCAGCTAGCATCTCAGGTAGTCTGACTTCTCACATGGCAGCTCAGGGCTCCCATAGACAGTATTCCAAGAGACTAAGGCAGAAGCTAAAAGCTGCTTCTCACTAGCCTCAGAAGTCATGCGGTGTCACTACTACTGCATTCTACTGATTAAGCAAGTTTCTGGAACCAACCCAGATTCAAGGGAGAAGGAATGAGACTCTCCCTCTCAATGAGAGTAGATAGCTACTAGTTTGTGATTTTTACATCTATGTTTCATACGTGAGATGGCAACTTTCCTTTCTATCATTATCCTTACCTGGTTTTTATATAAAAGTTATGCTAGCCTCATTAAAATTAGATGGTGAGTCTAACCTATTTTGTGAGGGTCTGCCAGGGAAAACTTGCTTAGGTTTTCTTTATCTGAAAATGTCTTAATTTTGTTCTCTGGAAACATTTTTCAATGGGTACACAATATTAGATAGATGATTATTTTCTCTCAATATGTTAAAGACATCATTCCATTGTTACCTGACTTCCTGGGTGCTGGTGAGAAGTCAGCTATCAGTCTAATTAGCCTAAATATTGTTTCTTTAGGTAATCTGTCTTTTCTCTTAAGAAGCCCTGGTGGCACAGTGGTTAAGCGCTTGGCTGCTAACCGAACGGTTGGCAGTTCAAACCCACCAGCCTCTCCGCAGGAAAAAGATGTGGCACTCTGCTTCTGTAAAGATTTACAACCTTGGAAACCATATGGGGCAGTTCTACTCTGTCCTATAAGGTGGCTAGGAGTCAGAATTGACTCGACAGCAATGGATTTGGTTTTGAATTTGATCTTCTCTCTTTGGCTGCTTTTAAGCCCCTCCCCACTTTGGGGTGTTAAAATAGTTTCACTGTGATAGTTTCATCATCTGGATGTGGATGATGATGATGACTGTGATAATGATGATGATTTTAATTTGTATTTATCCTGCTCAGGATTTTTTAGGCTTTCTGAACCTATGAATTGGTATCTTCCATCAGTTCTGGAAATTTTTTCATCTCTTGAAATATGGTATTTCTCATTCTTTAATCTTTCTCCTTTTGGAATGCCAATCAGACATACTTTAAATTTTCTTATGCTTTGTTTCTTATATTTTAAACTTCTTTCCGTATTTTCTGTTTTACTGTCTATCTGCGATACATTCTATCTAATCTCTTAGGAACTATCTTCTAGTTCACAGATTCTCTCTTCAAACTGTGTTCAATCTGCTCTTAAATACAACCACTGAGTTTGACATTTTATAATCATTTTCATCTGTTGAAGTTCTATTTGATTCTTTTTCAAATATGGTCATTATAGTCTCTTGCTCTTTATTCATATTTTAAATTCCTTGTTTTATCTTTTAAAACATTTCATATTCTCTCTAAAATCTATAGGAAAATCCAACACCTTTACAACAAAAAGACAGATAATCCAATTAAAAAATGGGCAAGGGATAGGAACACACACTTCACCAAGAAGACATTCAGGCAGCTAACAGTTACACGAGGAAATGCTTGCAATCACTAGCCATTAGAGAAATGCAAATTAAAACTATAATGAGATACCATCTCACCCCAATATTGCTGGCATGAATCAAAAAACAAACAAAAAATCAGAAAATAACAAATGTTGGAGAGGCTGTGGGGAGACTAGAACTCTTAAGCACTGCTAGTGGGGACGTAAAATGCAACAACCATTTTGGAAAACAATATGGTGCTTCTTAAAAAGCTAGAAATAGAAATACCATACGATCTAGCAATCCCACTCCTAGGAATATATTCTAGAGAAATAAGAGCTGTCGCATGAATAGACATAAGCACATCCATGTCATTGCAGCATTATTTACAATAGCAAGAAGATGGAAACACCCTAAGTGCCCATCAACAGATGAATGGATAAACTATGGTACATACATACAAAGGAATACTATGCAATGATAAAAAACAATGATGAATCTGCAAAACATCTCACAACATGGATGAATCTAGACGGCATTATGCTGAGTGAAATAAGTCAATCACAAAAGGACAAATATTATATGAGACAACTATTATAAAACCTCATGAAAAGGTTTACATACAAAAAGAATCTTTGATGGTTACGAGAGAGGGGAAGACTGGGGAAGGAAAAACACTAGCTGGATAGAAGATAAGTGGTAACTTTGGTGAAGGGTAAGTCAGTATACAATATTGGGGAAGACAGCACAACTCGACCAGGGCAAAGTCATAGAAGCATCACAAACACATCCAAACTCCCTGAGGGACCAAATTACTGGGCTGAGGGCTGGGGACCATGGTCTCGGGGAACATCTAGCTCTGTTGGCATAACATAGTTTATTTAAAAAAAAAAAAGTCTACATTCTATTTTGGTGAGTAGCATCTGGGGTCTTAAAGCTTGTGAGCGGCTATCTATGATATTCCACTGGTCTCATCCCATTGGGATCAAGGGAGAATGAAGAAAACCAAAGACATAAGAGAAGGATTAGTCCAAAGGACTAATGGACCACAACTACCACAGCCTCCACCAGACTGAGTCCAGCACAGCTAGATGGTACCTGGCTGCCACCACTGACTGCTCTGACACAGATCACAATAGAGGGTCCCAGACAGAAAAATGTAGAACAAAATATAACTCACAAAAAAGACCAGACTTACTGGCTTGACAGAGACTGGAGAAACCCCAAGAGTATGGCCCCCAGACACCCTTTTAGCTCAGTAACGAAGTCACTTCTGAGGTTCACCCTTCATCCAAAGATTAGACAGGCCCATAAAACAAAACAAGACTAGATGGGCACACCAGCCCATTGTCAAGGACTAGAAGGCAGGAGGGGAGAGGAAAGCTGGTAATAGGGAACCCAAGGTAGAGAAGGGAGAGTGTTGACATGCTGTGGGGTGGGTAACCATTGTCACAAAACATTATGTGTACTAATTGTTTAATGAGAAGTTAGTTTGTTCTGTAAACCTTCATCTAAAGTACAAAAAAACAAAAAACAAACTCCTTGAGGTTCCAACTTAATGGGCTGAGGGCTGGAGACCATGGTCTTGGAAGACATCTAGCTCAATCGGCGTAACATAGTCTGTAAAGAAAATGTTTTACATCTGACTGTGGTGAGTAGTGTCTGGGGTCTTAAAAGCCTGAGACTGGCCATCTAAGATACATCTACTGTTCCCATCCTGGCTGGAGCAAAGGAGAATGAAGAAAACCAAAGACACAAGGGAAAGATTAGTCCAAAGGACTAATGGACCACAACTACCACAACGTCCGCCAAACTGAGCCCAACACAACTAGATGGTGCCCAGCTACCACCAAGAGCTGGTCTGACAGGGATCACAATAGAGGGTCCCTGACAGAGTAGGAAAAAAATGTAGAACAAAATTCAAATTCACACACAAAAAAAGGCCAGACTTGTTGGTCTGACACAGACTACAGAAACCCTGAGAGTATGGTCCCCAGACACCTTTTTAACTCAGTACTGAAGTCACTCCCGAGGTTCACCCTTCATCCAAAGATTAGACAGGTTTGTAGGGCAACCAATAACACACAAAAGGAATGTGCTTCACAGTTCAGTCACGTATACGAGATTAAATGGGCACACCAGCCCAAAAACAAAGACAAGAAGGCAGGAAGCAACATGGAAACTGAACGAATGGAAACAGCGAACCTGGGGCAGAGAAGGGGAGAGTGTTGATACATGGTGGGGGTTGGCAACCAACGTCACAAAACAATTTGTGTGTTAACTATTTAGTGAAAAACTAATTTGCTCTGTAAACTTTCACCTAAAGCATAGTTTTAGAAAATTCCATATTCTGTGTCTGATAATTCTATCATCTAAAATCTTTGTGGGTTTGATTCTTTCGTATGATGTTTCTCCCCCCTCCTATTGGTCCTCATTTATTCTGTTTTAATTCCTTGTGTATTTTGTGATTTTTTTTTTTTTTTGACTGTGAACTCATATATGTGGGAATTATTTGAAGCTTGATTGCGCAAGTTTCTCTTGGGAAGATTTGTATTTGCCTCTGCCAGGCATCTGGGGACACTACCAGGCATCTTTATACTAAATATTCAACTTGAGATTTCTCCTTCCTCCTCAGTGCAAGGTTCAAGGAGACAAATTCCTTTCACTTCCTTGGGTGAAATGGGTCTAATTTCACAGTTCACCCTTACATGGAAGATATAACCCACTGGAGTTCTAGCTTCATGCAGGGAGCTCTTCTGTTAGACTGCCTTGATTGGACCTTGTTTCTTTCACCCAGCAAGGGTGTGGAAATCAAAGTTCAAGTTCACTGTTCAGCAAACGTATCTAGGTCTAAGCTGGCTTTAGAATTCTGCATATCTCTCTGGGTTCACTTGGATTTTGGTCTCTTGCCACTTTTCTTGGAAAACTCACTAATGCTCTTTATATAAAAGCATTTCTAGTTATTTTCCACAGGTTGTTAGGTCAGAGTATCGTTTCCATCATACTTCCAGACTAATGCTCTTTATATAAAAGCATTTCTAGTTATTTTCCACAGGTTGTTAGGTCAGAGTATCGTTTCCATCATACTTCCAGAAATGTAAGTCTTTCCAACAATTACTGCTCCGGTGCCTATTCCCAGAGTGCTAATTTTTGCTAGACAAAGGTTTGGGGGTTTCTAGCTTCAATAGAGCCTACCTGGCTGCTTTGCAGCCCCTCTTCCCATTTCTCTCAGATTCCCTTGCATGTTCACTGCTGTTTCAAATCTTCTCCTCTTGGCCTTGACCTATGAACCTCTGCTTTCAGAGACTCCTCTGCTTTCCTGTATTACAAAGTACACTGAGCCATCAGATATGCGATCTCTCATACTCCCTCTGCTCTCCTTTACAATATCTCTTTATCCACTTTTATCCTATTTATCCCTCCCTTAAGTTCCATTTGGAGAATTGTCCCTCCTTTCCAAGGCCAACCCCTCTCTCTTTGCCATAAATTGGAATTTATGGAATTTATGGAATTCCTCCCTTCCTCCCACCTATTCTCTGCGTCTTTTGCCGATTGTGTTCTTGCTAATCTTTCAAGATTGAATACACTCCTTTCTCCTCTGTGATGCCTTTTGAGATGGCCCTTCAACCTTCATCCCAAACCTTTCTCTATGGAGGAGGCAGGGCCAAGATGGCAGAGTACTCAGATGCTTCCAGTGTACCTTCTTACAGTAAAGACCCAAAAAAACAAGTGATTCGATTATATATGGCAATCTGGGAGCCCTGAACATCAAAGGCAGAGTTGAGGAACTGGACCGAGTGGCAGGGGGTGGGAGAGATGGTTCAGAAACAGTGAGGAGTTGCCAGACCTGACCTGGTGAGAGCCTGTGCCCTTCAGGGGTGAGCAGTGAGGCAGGCAAGCAGTGTGCTCCAGAGGCGGAGGCGTATTCCTCACTGGGAGAGACCCAGCCGCTGAGAGTCTACACGGCCACCCAGAACCAGTGAGAAGCAGTCCTTATCACCAAAGATGAGTAATTGTGTATGGCCTACAGAGAGGATCAAAACCACCCCGACTAGGGAAAAACCTCTCCCCCATTTACCTCCCCACTCCCTTCTCTGCAATGGGTCCTGGACCGGCTTCAGCAATTGCTGAATCCCCTGGGCTGGAAGTAGGATCCGTTACATGCCCTGAGCCATTCCCTCCGCCTTGGAGAGTGAACAAATTAACAAACAGGGGAAAAAATAAACTGCCAGCTCCCCTAAGCCAGGAACCCAGGGTTGGCACAGCTCCTTTGCCTAGGCATAGGCATAAGGGATCCATGGACTTTGAGTGCCTTTCCCCGTGCATAGACTTGTGTGGGCCCATCTCAACAGCACAGGCCCTCATTACCGCAGTACAACAGGGTATATACCAGAACTCTAACTTCAACTGTTTCAGCTGTGAAGTGACATTTGACACTGCTCTGCCCATTAAGCAGGGTCTTCACCTACCCACGTCAGGGGCCTGAGGACTGGTGGCTCCACCCACACCACCTAGCTACCTGTGAGAGGGGCCTATGAATAAGAGGTGCCCCCCGGTCCTTACAGCCAACAGCATTAGCTGCTCATAGTCCGGCTGCAAAGCCCACCCACCTACACGCTGTAGGGAACAGGGACACACCTTCCTCCTGGACACTCGGGGGCAGCTGTCAGCCCCCTCCCTTGCTCAGAGTGTGTTCTCCTGCTGCAGCCAGATGCCTGTGCCTACACCAATCACCCATACCTGTCTAGGACTGTGAGGGCCTACACCACACACTTGGTGGCTATCTACCTGGGCACCTGAGCTGAATCCATACAGGAGGAGTGGGCGGACTCCTGAGCTCCCATACCTAGTAACAGATCTAACCACCTGGTGACAGGACATTAGAGCTTCAAAGGTGCCAATAATCAAACTAGCTCATATGAGCAGCCTATTTGGGCATTAAAAAACAAAACCAAACTTTTCTCTAGGAACTCCAGTGACACTTTACTGTTAACATTAACATAGAACTTACACTGCCATGCAATGTGACTGTTTGCATAAGTATCATTTCTCCTACTAGATTATAAGATCCTTAGAGAAGTCATTGGTTTATTTTTAAAAAATATTTTACTGTGTTTTCAGTGAAAGTTTACACAGCAAATTAGGTTCCCATTTAACAATTTCTACATAGTTTATTCAGTGACATTGGTTATATTTTGCCCTTTCTACTTCTTCTTCTTCTTATTATTGTCAGTCTTCTCACTATTTCTATACTGGTTGTTTCATTCCCAGTAATCTAGCTTCCCTGCTTCCTTGTCTTCTTGTCTTTACTTTTGAGTAAGTGTTGAGTGTTTGGTCTCATTTAGATGACTTTTTAAAGGAGCATAGTACTCACGGGTTATACTGTTTTGTTTTGTTTTTTAATTTATTTTTATGAGCCAATCTGTTATTTAGCTAAAAGATCACCTCATGGAATAGTTTTGGTTTAAGGTTTAAAGAGTATCTCAGGGCAATAGTCTCAAGGAGTACTCCAGTCACAATTGATCCAGTAAGTCTGGATTTTTTAAGAAATTGCATTCTGTTCCACATTTTGCTCCTATTCTATCAGGATCCATCTATTCTGTTCCTGATCAAAATGGCCAGTAGTGGAAGCCAGGCACAATCTATTTCTTCTGGTCTCAGGGTAGATGAGATTGTGGTTCATATAGACTATTGGTACTGTGGACTAATTTCTTCTCTGAGTCTTCAGTTTCCACTGTTCTTGTTTTATCTTTATTATTTCTTACTGTGCCAAACACAATACTTTGCATATAGTAGGTTTATTGTGAATGCTGTTGAATTCAAAAACAAATCCTGTATTGTTTTCTCTAGAAATCAGCTTTTTAGTAATTTCTTTTCCTTACTCAGTCTTCATTTGATCCATCTTTACTAGATCCCTCTATTCTGTGGTCAAACACACTCAAGTATTTTGGACCTTAAAGGGAAAGAAAACTATCTTCCCTTCATCTTGCTCTTTCCTTTTTTTTTTTTTTTTTTTTGATCTTTTCCCTTCTAACTATCTTAACCATGTGGTCTATGACTTCTGTCTGTCTACACTCTTAAAAAGGTTTCTTTCTAATTACCACCACATCCTCTCCTCAGCTTCCTCCCCTTGCTGGGAAAGTGTTCTCTACCCCCATGTGACCTGTGGTGCCCTGGTTCTCCTGCCCTCTGAATGCTCTTTTTTCATGCTCAACTCTTCACCCAAGCCAGTTCCCAGCTTGCAGCTTTCCTTTCTGTATTGAGGGATCCCACTACCTTCACGGCTTTAGCTATTATAATGTGGCTGCTTCTTACATCTTGATTCTCCATCATTGGAAGAATTCTCACCTGGGTTTGATTCCCAGCCAATGCACCTCATGTGCAGCCACCACCTGTCTGTCAGTGGAAGTTTGCATGTTGTTATGATGCTGAACAAGTTTCATCAGAACTTCCAGACTAAGACAGACTAGGAAGAAAGGCCTGACAATCTACTTCTGAAAACCAGCCAATGAAAACCCTATGGATCACAATGGAACACTGTCAGAGCTGCAACCTGATCAGGACTGGACAGTTTTTTGTTTTGTTGTGCATGGAGTTGCCATGAGTTGGGCCAACCTGATGGCCGCTAACAACAACAATCTCTTCTAAAGTTAAAATACTGCATCCATAAATTCTTCCCAAACATTTTCATTTTAGTGTCCCTACATGGGGTTGCCATGAGTCAGAATCGACTCAACAGCAGCTAACAACAACAATGCTAAAGGTGACTCTCTTTCCTAATTTTTTTGGCCTTCATTCCTTCTGTCACATCCTGGGTCATTTAGGCTAAAAAAATCTGTTTGGTTTGGCCCCTCCCATTTTCTTACTCCTCTCTCCCTCACTCTCTATCAAAGAGATGGCCAAACAAGTTGGTTCTGACTTTGCAACATCTCTTTCCATTCCAGTTGCCTCTACTCTGGGTTAGGACCTCATCCACTTGATTGCTGCACGAGGCTCCCTGTTATGCATCTGCTATTGGCCTCCTTCCTTTCTCATTCATCTTGTACATCATTAGCTAGTATTCCAAAAACTCCCCCCAGGACATTACTGATACACAAAACTCATTGTGGCTACCACAGCATATGGGATAAAGAACACATTCTTCACTATGACATTCAAATTCCTCCTTAAACCCTTTTCTTGACCTGATTAGCTATCATTCCCCAACATGATCCATTTGAGTCAAATATACAAATCACCTTCCAACTCAGTCCTTTGTTCACATTGCTCTTTTTCCTGGAAGTGGTATCCTCTTCATTTCTCCTTTCTGCCTTTGTATGTATATTTCAATCCTATCTCAATCTTTACTTGGTCCATGAAGCTGTTTTCTACTATTTTAAAACATAACAACCTCTCCTTCCAAATTATTGCATACTTTGTTACCTGTACATTTGGCACCTACTCCAACTTTGTATGATTAAATTTCATGCGTTTACTTAATTGAACCAGGTCTATATGTTCCTTGTAATAAATCAAGGGATATTTGATATCTACACTAATTTCCTGCTGTCTTAGTCATCCAGTACTTCTCTAACAGAAATACCACAAGTGGATGGCTTTAAAAAAGAGAAGTTTATTCTCTCATAGTCCAGTAGGCTACAAGTCCAAATTCAGGGCTTTGGCTCCAGGGGAATGCTTTCTCTGTTGGCTCTGGAGGAAGGTCCATGTCATCAATCTTCCTTTGGTCTGGTAGCTTCTCTGTGCAGGAACCTCAGGTCCAAAGGATGTACTCTGCTCCTGGCACTGCTTTCTTGATGGTATGAGGGTCCTATGTGTCTCTGCTTGCTTCTTTCTTTTATATCTCAAAAGAGACTGGCTTAAGACGCTATCCAATCTTGTATACCTCATCAGCATAACTGCTGCTAATCCATCTTATTACATCATAGTGATAGAGTTTACAACACATGAGGAAATCACATCAGATTACAAAATGGTAGACAATCATACAATACTGGGAATCATGACCCAGCCAAGTTGACAGATATTTTTTGGGGACACAATTCAATCCATGACACTTACCCTCTTTGTTAAGCTCACATGCCAGCCACATGGGACCGCTTGTTCTTCCTCATATAAACTCCATGTTTTCCTGACTCTGCTTTTGTTGATACTGTTCTTTCAACCTTAAATGTCCTCCTTGGCCTTAATTTTTTTAGATGAAGAAATTGGGAAGCAGAGTCTGGGACCAATCCAAAGCCCAGTGTTGTAGGAGTTGTTGCCCAGAGCTGAGCATGAACTGGAGCCTGAGATGGAGGCGATTGTTGGTGCAACCTATCATTTCTAAGATTTTTCATAAACAAGTCCCTTGATATTAATATTGCTTCCTGAAGATATAAAGTAGCTTCCCAACCTTTCTTCTTTTCCTTTTCCTTCTAGCCAATTCATTTTGTACATTCCCAGGTCACCATGGGCGTGTTCAGTCACAGGGATAAACAGCAGTTCAATTAGCGACAAGCACCTCCTTTTGACAAAGTGCCCCTAAAAAAAATCAGAGTCAAGGATATTTGTTAAATATTATTCAACCATAAAGAGAAATGAAGTTTTGATACATGCTACAACATGGACAAGCCTTGAAAACAGTATGCTGAGTGAACAGGTCAGATGTAAAAGGACATATATTACTTGATCACACTTATTTGAAATATGTAGAATATGCAAATGCATAGAGACAAAAGTAGATTAGTGGTTATCCAGGGCTGGAGGAGAATGGGGATTATTACAGGGTACTGAGTTTCTGTTTGGGATGATCAGAAGTTTTGGAAATAGATAGTGGTGATGGTTCTCAACAGGGTGAATGTAATTAATGTCACTGAATTGTTCACTTAAAAATGTTAAAATGGAAAATTTCATGTTCTACGTATTTTACCACAATACAACTTTTAAAAACTTATTGAAAACTCACTATGTGTCAGGTACTAGGCTAGGCATTTTCACATGTGGCGATCTGCTCCTGTAAAGATTACATCCTGGGAAACACTATGGGGCAGTTCTACTCAGTTACATAGGGTTGCTATGAGTCAGAAACGACTCAACAGCGCACAACAAGAATAACAACAATATCCTTTACCTCATGAAATCCCTGTGAGGGGTATGAATATGAAACAGGTGTATAGGAAAAGAGTGTGGATTTTGGAATCAGACAAACCAGGATATGAATTCCAATCAAACTACTTGCTGTCTGGCTAGCTTCTGTTTCCTCAGTTCCTGTGAGGGTAATACCACCTGTGATGGTTAAGACTGTATGTCAACTTGGCTAGACCATGATGCTCAGTGTTTTGGCAGTTGTATAATGTTGTGATCACTTCCCTGTTGAAATCTGATATGTGATCACCCCCATGATGGAATCTGCTGAGTGGTACTGGCGGGGGTGGGGCCTGTGGCGGCTCACCGCCCCCTCAGCCTTCATCTCTCCGCCCTCTGCCAGCTACTTCCTTCCTACTCGCCTTGCCAAGCTTTTTGACTTGTTCCGGACTCAGCAGCTGCCTCTTGTTGTTTTACCCCCGGTTCTTGGGACTTGAGCTAGCAGCTTATCTGTTGACCTTGGGATTCGTCAATCTTCACAGCCTGTGAGCAAGAGTCCTGTTCCCCGACCTGCTGATCTTGGGTTTACCAGCCCCTGAAGCTACATGAATCAGGGGAAACTTTGCGGCCTTGCCTGCTGATCTTGGAATTTGTCGACCTTTGCAGCCTGTGAGTGAAAGCCCTGTTCTCCGACCTGCTGATCTTGGGTTTGCCAGCTTCTGTGGCTGCGTGAATTAGGAGAGGCCGCTATGCTGATCCATGGACTTGGGACATTCTAGCCTTTACAATTGTGCGAGCTGTTTCCTTGATATAAATCTGTACATATATTTATATGCTTTACTGGTTTTGCTTCTCTAGAGAACCCAGCCTAAGACACCACCCCTCTCACAGGAATATAGTGAGTATTAAGTAAGATGATATAATATACATTTCCACATATTTTAAAAATCTTTTAACAGATAAATAAGCAACTTTAGAGCAATTAAGTAATTTTCTCAAGGTCACAGCTTATAAAGCAGAGCAAGATTTTTGATATATCTCACAGGTCAAGGGAATATAAACTTGTAGTTAGTCTATATCATTTCATTAGTCCATGTTTCTAATACCTGGAAACAAAATCTAGATTTTCCAGTTTCTTCAGGAACCAGTACAAGAGACAGACCATGACTTGGCAGGCGCAGCTGAAGGTCTAAGACAGGGGCTGAGACAAGGGATGGAAGAAGCAGAGTGAGCTTAGTGCAAAGGCCAAACACATAGAGAGGCTGGGAAGCAGGGCATGGTAAGCAGCAAGAAGAACATGTCAAAAGGATCCACTCTCCCTGGAAAATAAGAAAGTTTGTTTAGCTCATTTTATACTTTTATGACATTGAGTGGATTTAATCCTTTTCTGCCGAGGGTAATCCACTCTTCATAGGGGTCTTGGGGATTTGGCCAATAGTGAGAACATCTGCGGTGATATTAAAACTCATTTTGTGAGGTTGTCAGCCATTACTTTCTAGCCATAAATTTTATCCTTTAAAACAATGAGAAGGACTGCTTTGAAAAATTCCATTTGATGATGGAAAGTACAGTTGTAGAAAGCCCCAATACACAACTGGGTGGGTGTAAGTTATTTGGTGCTTCAGGAAGGGCTGGAGCCTCTCCCACAGAAGCCGCTCATATTAATGCTGTGGTGAAGCAATGAAAACATCTGGTAGCATAAACCTGGGAAAGAAGGTAAAGAGAAAGGAAGGGGAACATACCTCAATCCATGGCATGTCCTTTCTTTTCTTAGTTGGGTTCTAGCTTCTTCAATATGAGAGTAGAAACGACCCCACCTACTTGTGTGTATGATCCTTATAGCCAGGAAGTGTCTTCTCCCTTTGCACCTAAGAAAATTTAGAGTCAAGAATATTTATTGAAACTTACCATGTGCCAAGGAGCCCAGGTTGTGCAGTGGTTAACTGCTCGGCTCTAACTGAAAGGTTGGCAATTCGAACTCATCAGCAGCTGCACAGGAGAAAGATGTGGCAGTCTACTTCCATAAAGATTTACATCCTTGGAAACCCTATGGAGCAGTTCTACAATGTCCTACAGGGTTGGAATGGACTCTGTGGCAGTGGGTTTAGTTTGGGTTTAGGACTATGTGCCAGGTCCTAGGGTGGGCATTTTCGCATATGTAATCTCCTTTATGGCATTGGTGGTTCACTGGTAGAATTCTCCCTTCCATGCGGGACCTGGGTTCAATTCCCAGCCAATGTACCTCATGCACAGCCACCGTCCATCTGTCAGAGGAGGCTTGTGTGTTGTTATGATGCTGGGCAGGTTTCAGCAGAGCTTCCAGACTAAGATGGACTAGGAAGAAAGACATGGTGATCTACTTCTGAAAATCAGCCCATGAAAACCCTATGGATCACAACGGTCCAATCTGTCACCAATCATGGAAATGGTACAGGACCGGGCAGCATTTTA
Source organism: Dugong dugon (assembly GCA_030035585.1). Taxonomy (NCBI): domain Eukaryota; kingdom Metazoa; phylum Chordata; class Mammalia; order Sirenia; family Dugongidae; genus Dugong; species Dugong dugon. The sequence goes on from CM057466.1 coordinate 62,082,066, forward strand.
TTCCAATGAGCGTGGGGTCACCATGAGTCGGGGGCTGACTGGACGGCAACTAACAACAACAATCTCCTTTCTACCCCATGAGGACCTGTGAGGTATATGAATTTGATGGAAGTCTATGGAAAAAAGAGTTGGATTTTGGAATCTGACAAACCGAGATTTCAATCTGACTTAGGAAATAATATTGGAGTTATTCTCTGTCCTTGAGCACAGAGAATGTGACCCAGCTGGAGCTGGACTCACAAGAACACATCAACTGGGCCCTGAAGTATAAAGACAATGGCTAGGATAATCTTTGAAAATATCTTTTAGGGAACCTACATAAGCCATTCAAACAGAACACAAGAGACTTTCCACTTTTAGCTTTTTCTATTAGCATTTAGTGAACAGAAAATTTGTTGGACCAATGAAGACCCTCCTGACTGTCATTACTGAAACTTGTACCAATGATTGTTAAGAAATACAATTCAAAACGTAGGATCACAGTTTCTAGCCAATCTGTGAAAAGGCGAAGCTTTCGATGGTTTTGCCCATTTGCAGTATTAATATATACTGATGACTCTATAATGGTCTTTGGACTCGGGCAGGCATGGCTGTGGCAGCATGCTTGTCTGTTTTCCCATTCTTGTCTATTTTATTAATAGTCTTTGGACTTGGACAGACATTAGCTCTGGCAGCATGCTTGTCCACTTCCCACTTTTGCCCTTTTGAATATATGCCAAATACAGTTTTCTTTTTGCGTTATTAAACTTTGTGATGTTTTTCCGCTACAACAAATCCCAACTTCACTACTCACACCCCCTAGATGAGTGGCTTGAGACAGCCATTTATTCAAAGCTCCACAAATAAAAGCGTTTGTGATGAAGTTTGTTTGGGAAATGCTGCATGTTACTTTCTCCTTCTGGAAATTCACAGTGAACATCAGTAATTGTAATAATTAGAGACTGTTTTTCAGCTAACAGCCATCAAAGTCAGCTGCTTGGACCCAGGGTGGTAGTTCTTGGGTTATTCCCAGACCCCACGTCATGCCCCGTAAGAGGGGGTATAAAGAGTTACAGTGTCTTTTGGCTGTGGAGCACACTGGGAAGGGGGGAGAGCAGAGGCTCACCTTCCAGCCTGCTAAGGAGCCAGGAAGCTCTCAGTCATTCATAGCGAAAATCCCATTCAGTCACTTTCTTCCCATTCCTTCCTCTCTGTGACAGAAGGGGGAAATCCGCTTTTGTGTGCTGATGGACATTCTGTGGCTACTGTAATCATTTAAAATATGCTTTAGAGATGTAAAAACTTGAAGTGGTCTTCTTAGGAGCAACTCACATTGTTATGCAACTGAAGACATTTGCAGGTGTGCAGAGGGTGCATGGTGGGGGTGGGTGGGTAAGCGTAGAAGAAACATCCAGTGTCCTGTTTAAGGCTAAGGATGCAGGTAAAATCTGTAGCAGGTGGTTCACACAAGACAACTGGTGCCTCTAGGCAGGCATCCCACAGGGGACGTCGGAGTAAAGACTCAGTCACTTTTGAAAAATGGCCTTCCACCAAGACCGTTTCTAACTCCTTGCCTGCTCTGAGTCCTCCATATTGCCAATATTTGCTTTAGGGAACTAGACAGAAATCATAACTAGGCAACATTTATTAGATTCTCCCTGTGTGCCAGACGTGGTTAAAGAAGGCTTCATGTCCATTTTCCCAGTTGATACTCTTGGCAAAGCTGTGATTTGTGGCAACAGAGTATTATTAGCCCTGTTTTACAGATAAGGAAACGGAGGCTTAGAGAGGCTAAGTCACATGCTCTCTGAAGCTAGGGAACCCAGGCCTGTGTAGCTTCAAAGGTCATGCCCCCAATCTCTGTATGGACTGCTTCAGAGTACAGTGCTGAGTCGTCCACGGAGACTTCCTCACATTCTAAGCAGAAAGTTAACCACGGGGAGAAGTAAGAGCCTAAGAAATAGGATCTACCTTTGAAAGGCTGCCCACTCAGAGAGAGCTTGGCTCCCTTCTCAGTGAGGTGGGAACAGGAGAACCTTCTCCCTGCAGGGCTGCCTGGGCTCTGGCCGTGTGAAGAAAACCGGTTGCTGTTGAGTTGATTCCGACTCATAGCAATCCTGTAGGACAGAGTAGAACTGCCCCATAGGGTTTCCAAAGAGCGGCTGGTGGATTCAAACTGCCTGCCTTTTGGTTAGCAGCCAACCTCTTAACCACTGCACCACCAGGGCTCCGAAATCCAAGCCCCTTGCAGTCAAGTTTATTCTGACTCATAGCAACCCTATGTAAGACAGAATAGAATTACCCCCATAGAGTTTCCAGGCTGTAATCTTTATGGAAGCAGATTGCCACATCTTTCTCCCACAGAGTGGCTGGTGAGTTCCAACCCCTGACTTTTCTATTAGCAGCCAAGCACTTAACGACTGTGCAAACAGAGCTCCCAGTTCGAATCCACCAGCCGGGGCCAGAGCTCAGAAGGGCCCTGCACTTGGTTTGATGTTCTCCTGTTGCCATCTGGAAACTCTTAATACTTTTGAACAAGGGGCCCTGCATTTTCGTTTTGCACTGTGCCTGTGAATTTTGCAGCGAATCCTGCCTTTCTGGTTCCCCTTCCCCGGCAGAACGACATCCAGCCCGGGAAAGCCCTTCCAGGAGCTGCCACCCTCCCCCGCCCCCGCCCCCGCCAACCCTGGTCTGGCGCTCTGGGCTGCTGCACACAGGGTTGCCCATCAGGTGTGGATCCTCCTGCACTCACCGCACAGGTTTTTGCCTTTGCGCATACTGACCCTCAGCCTCGAAGGCCTCCCCTCCCCCGCCCCTCCACTGTCTGACTCTTCCTGTACCTTGAGGACTCAGTTCAGAAGTCACCTTCTTGAGCATCCTTCGCCCCTTCCCCTGGTCTGGCTGGCGTGTTCACCTCCTGTGCTATTCTGCCCTTCTCTGAGCTCCTGGAGCAGGCACGTGGCTGAGGCACCCTCGCAGCCCCAATGCTGGGCACGGTGCAGCACACAGCCAGTGTTTGAACGACTAAAGGAAGCTTGTTCTGTGGGGAACTCGCCCCCACAAGCCGAGGGGCTCATTTTCTGTCCAGATAAGATGGTCGCTCTTTCTCTCCTCTGAAGTATTCCTTTTACAAACGGAACTCATTCCTTAGCCAAAAGCCATTATCAAACGCTGGGCTCTCAACCCTTAATTATGTGTCTGTGTGTGTATTTTAACTGAGGCTACTAATGAATTAAAAACACTTTGCTTTAGATACTTGTGATGGTTGCACAACATGGTGAATGTAATTAATGTCACTGATTTATACGGGCTTAGGCTGTGAGCATGGCTGGGCCCTTTTATTGTTGGGGTCTCAGGGAGGACTCCACCTTTAGGCAAAGCAAGCCCAGGGCCTGGGGCCCGTGATACTTTTAGGAGCTCCCAAAATGTTTTCATTTCAGTTTCTTTCAAAATCAGAAGAAAAAAATGAATATAATTTTAATAAATATGTATCAGTCCAGCCTGGATTACATTAGTCTTTCTGCCAAAGTAGTGATAAAATATAGTCTTTAATATTTTCATAGAAGATGGGGCCCACAAAGACAAAGGTGCACAGGTCCCCCAAAAGTCATCATGCAGCCCCATGTGTTTGGTGTTAGCTGTGCTCACTCACAACTCCTGCCCTCAGATTCTACCAGCAGCAAGAAGGTAAGCCAGACGGTTTGAAGGTTTGGTTCGCATGGGTGGGACAAGTGATCTGTGACTTCCCCCCAAAGCAGGCCTGAGAGAACACTGTATTGTGATCATGGCTTTAGGGATGGAGGGCTGCTTTGACTGCCTATCTCACCAAATAGAAGCTTCCTCAAGGGAGCAGGCCTATTGAGCAGGGAGCCCAGACGGCTCAGGGCTATGGCCAAGGCTGGGTGCGATTTCCTTTGGGTCAGTGCACCCTGTGCTCCTCCACCCTCCTGGTGAGGTCAGAGCAGGGCGCACCCTTCAGAGGATGAACGTCTTTTCCTATCCTGGGGACCCCAGGCAGTTCTGAAGAGTTTGCTGGAGTCGATGCCAATCAGAGAGTTTAAGTTGTGCATTTGTTTTTTCAGGAAAATTCCCTTAACCCTGGATTTGTGAAGCAGTGGAAAGTGTGTTGAACAGAGAAGGCTCTGCGTTCCTCGTGGGTAACTATGTTAGCTCCTTGGGGCCCTAGGACAGCAGTGCCTGAGGACAGATGCAGCATGGGGTAGGTGATCCTGAGGGCGTGAAGCGAGGCAGCTAGTATCACCAAATGGGCCTGGACGAGCACCTGGGAATCTGGATGAAAGTCCCAGCTCCCCCACCGCTGGCTACGCGGGTTAGAGAGTGTTCTCTCCGAGCACTGACTGTATGCCATGTTCTGGGCAAAATCCCCTCCACGCACTGTCTCATTTTCACCTCAGCACAACACTCTGAGGGCAGTGCTTTTTTATTGTCTCCAGTTGCCTTCATGTTGGTTCCGACTCATTGCGACCCTATATGTTAGAGTAGAACCACTCCATAGGGTTCCCTTGACTATAATCTTTACAGAAACAGATTGCCAGGCCTTTTCTTCCACGATACTACTGCCAGGTGGGTTCGAACTGTCAACCTTTAAGTGAGCAGCCGAGTGCACTGTTTGCACCACCCAGGGACCTTGCTATTATCCCCATTTTACAGGTGAGAAAAGTGAGATTTAGAGAGGTTGTAGAGAGAAGAGCTTAGTTGTTCACCGGATGAACTTCAAGTTGCCTGGCAGTGAGGTCTCTGGGACTGGAAGCCCCTCTCCACGTGATGGGACCTCCCTCGCTGTCCCCAGATCCTGTGCAGCTGGGATTCCCAGCACCTCCCTGAACAGCCACCATCTATGCTCAGACCTCCTGGCACCCATGCCCCATTTGTCCTCATTCTCAAGACTCCTTTTATGCCCAATAAAAAAGAAAAGCAACAGAGGGGCAGGTCCCTCCCCTCCCAAACAACCATGGCGTACCTGCTGGGCAGTACTCTTAGCAGGATATTGACAGAATGGAGGATGCAGGTACTTGCTGACCCTCTGCCTGTGAGTTCCAGCCTGCCTCAAGTGACCCTTGCTGAGTTGCCTCCTTCTATTAGCATAACTAAGGTTAAACAACGTCCCCAAGGTCATGCAACTAACAAGGGCAGAGCCAGGATTTAAGTCAGGCTGAGTGATTCTAGAACCTGTGTGCTAAACCATTGCCTTCTATTTCTGTACTGTTTCTTCATTAAAAACAGTTTAAATAATCCTTGCCCTGGCTTTCTCACAAGGTTTCTCAGAAGGTCAAATGAGACAATATATGCAAAAGCACTTTATAAGCTAAACCTGCTATGCTCCCTGGTTTAGTAAGTACCACCCCCCCCAACCTGCTTACTCCTTTTCATTTTCAAATTACTTTAAAATGACTTAGTGAACAGTTGGTTTTCTTGTCTTGATTTGAGGGCAGTGATGATTTGTGATAAGTAAAGTTAAAGCAAAGCCCTTAAAAACAAATCCATTGCTGAGTCGATTCTGACTCATAGAATACTATAGGACAGAGAAGAACTGACCCATAGTGTTTGCAAGGAGCAGCAGCTGGTGGATTCGAACTGCCAGCATTTTGATTAGCAGTCGAATGCACCACCAGGTCTCCAAAGCCCTTTAGGTGGTTGCATTTCAGCACGCTCTGATGATAGGAAGATAAACAAACAAACAAAAAAACCAAAAACCCATTGATGTCAAGTTGATTCCAACTCATAGCGGCCCTATAGGAAGATAGAAGGCTGATATTGGGATATCTGATTTCTAGTCTTGGCGATGCCATTGTACTTACAGGTTCTTTATGACTTACAACACGGCTCCATTTGGACGATGTAAGTCAAATACTTCTCCCTCTCTCTTTTTTTTTTAGTTTTCATTATTATTGCCTTTTATTATCAGTATTTTTATAAATCCGATCTTTGAACATCTGTGGGTAAACATCTGTGGCAAATTACACACTGCAACATTGTATGTAGTACATATTACTAATGATAAGATGTACAAATAAAAGACGGTTATAAGTGTGGTTCTTCATTACTCAGATATGTCATAAGTTGAGGACTACCTGTATTTCAACCTTTAAGTGTACACCCCATCTTTTCATTCTTGAGCACCTAATAAAAGCCAGATTCTGTGCTAGACACTAAGGATACAGAAATAAAAGTCATGATTCATGCATTCCAGAAGTTCAGCCTGGTTTTCGTGGCAACTTTTGGAGCAATGTGGTAGACTGCATTATTGTCCGAAATTATTTGCTGCCACTCCCTGTGAGAGAATTGGTCTTCTCTATCCCATTGACATCGGCATGGGCATATAGCTTACACTGGCCAATGGAATCTGAGTGAAGGTGACATATGCCACTTCTGAGTCATTGAAAGTCTCCACCAGTTCTCCTGTTCTTTTTCTCTGCCATGAGATCAGCTTGTCCCAGAGAGGGACTGCATGTTTAGCCTTGGTTCTGGAACAGAAAAAGAGCTATGGTTGACTCATAGAAGACACGTAATGTCAGTAAGAGATAACTCTTTTGTAGCTGTAAGACTCTGAGATTTTTGGGGACATTTGTTACTCAGCTTAACCTAGCAAAAGCTGAGTGATACAAACAGAAAGATGTGGGCTTTCTCCTCTGTTTCCTCATTTGTGGAAGTTTGGTGATAAGAACAGTAATCCTCATGTCTGAATTGATAGATTTCATGTGACTTAAAGAATCTATTTCATTTACTTCTTGTCTTCAGAGACTTAGGTCAAGGCAACTGGAAATATCTAATCCACAGAAGTTCACAGACCACTTTCCTATGGCCTTGTGGCTCTTGGGTCCTAGACTTGAATATTTCTTTGCCATTATTTTTGAAGAGTGTTTGGTTCTTTATCTCAGAATCAAGTTCAGAGCTGCTTTTTCTGTCCAGGTTTGTAAGGCCAGATCCTGAGGTTGTCCTTCGTGTTGGGTAAGGACTTCACACTGGAAAGAAAATCTTACAGTGAGACAGTCATAACTGGGTACAGAAGATGTTCCTGCCAGTCTACTTTCCCACTGAGTTGCCTATCAGATTCCACCTCTGGGGGGCACCCCAGAGTCCCTTCTCTATCTGGTCTTCCTATTTTTCTTCTTTATTCATAGTTACTTCTTTTTCCCCCTTCCACTTGATGAACCTAGAGAGGCAGAGTCATTTCCTTCAGAGCGAAATACCTGGAAGACAAATAAACCTCCCTTGTACTAGTATTGAGTACTTCTTACAGCCTTACTTCCAAGTACAATTATGCCGAGTCCCTCCTTTCTCTCCCTCCCTCCTTCCCTCTCTTCTTTCCTTCCGCCATAATTACCTTCTTTCGTTCTTCAATTCTTTCCTCCAGCAAATACTTAGTGAGTGCATATCATATTCAAGGCCCTGCCCTGGGCACTGGAGATTGATGCAGCAGTGAATAAAAGGATCAGGAACTTCCTCCCAGGAGGCTGGGGGAATAGTATTAAGTGAGTGCAGGTAGGCAGGACAACCCCAGCCTGTTAATATTTTTATACAGAAATCTGAAATATTGGTGTATTCTTATTATTTTTACAGTTATACTAAATGTAGACCTCTGGGTAGAGAGGAGATTAGATGGAAAGATGAGAGGATGAGGGAGGAAAATGGTAACAGAAGCTCACCAACAGTCTTCCTGGAAAATTGCTCTATGGATTTATCAAACTGGGTCTTAGAGCCTTTCAAAGTTTTGAGCTAGAATGGGGATAAAAAATCATTAAGTCTGGTGATGCCAAAAAATTTCCACGAAGTGGCTGAGAGGATGAATTACTGTCCCTGGGGGACGTTTAGACTTAGCATGAGGCTGCCAGACACAATGAAATTTCCTTGAAATATCTTTTCTGATTTAGAAATTAATGTAATTTTTTGCATGCTTTTCATAACATAGCTGTTCATTTTAATATAAAAATTATCCCTCCAAGACCATATATTGTATGATTCCATTTCTATGAAATGTCTGGGATAGGCAAATCTATAGAGACAGAAAGTAGATTAATGGTTGCCTAGCTGGATGAGGGTAGTTGTGGGGAAGTGGCAAGTGATGGCTAAATGGTATGGGGCTTCTTATTGGAGGTGATGACAATGTTCTAAAATTTATAGTGGCAATGATTGCAGAACAGTATGAATGTACTAAAAACCATTGAATTATATACTTTTTTATTTTTATTTTTGTTTATTGTTGTACTTTAAGTGAAAGTTTACATTTCAAGTTAGTCTCTTTTACAAAAATTTATACATACACTGTTATGTGACCCTAATTGCTCTCCCTATACTGTGACAGCACACTCCTTTCCACCCCTGATTTCCCACGTCTGTTCAACCAGCTCCTAACCCTCTCTGCCTTCCCATCTCACCTCTGGACAGAAGCTGCCCATTTAGTCTCATGTATCTACTTGAGCTAAGAAGCACACTCTTCACAAGTATCATTTTATGTCCCACAGTCCAGTCCAATCTTTGTCTGAAGAGTTGGCCTCAGAAATTGTTTTAGATCTGGGCTGATAGCGAATCCAGGTGCCATGCTTTCCAGGGTTCCTCCAGTCTCAGTCAGACCATTAAGTCTGGTCTTCTTACTAGAATTTGAGTTCTGCACCCCACCCTTCCCCTGCTGCATCAGGGACTCTCTGTTGTGGTCCCTGTCAGGGCGGTCACTGGTGGTAGCCGGGCACCGTCTAGTTCTTCTGGTCTCAGGCTGATGAAGTCTCTGGTTTATGTGGCCCTTTCTGTCTCTTGGGCTAATACTTTCCTTGTGTCTTTGGTGTTCTTCATTCTCCTTTACTCCAGGTGGCTTGGACCAACTGATGCATCTTAGATGGCCTCTCGCAAGCTTTTAAGACCCCAGACACCACTCACCAAAGTAGGATGCAGAACATTTTCTTAATAAACTTTGTTATGCCAGTTGAGCTAGATGTCCCCTGAAAGCATGGTCCCCAGACCCCCACCCCTGCTAGTCTGTCCCTCAAAATGTTTAATTGTATTGAGGAAACTTCTTAGCTTTGCTTTAGTCCAGTTGTGCTGACTTCCCCTGTAGTTGAATTGTACGCTTTAAATAGGTGAATGTATGGTACGTGCATTATATCATAAATACAGCTTTTTGAAAAATGAAAAACTATCCTGCCCAAGTCAAGTAGAATTAGCATTCTGGGAAGATGAGTAACTTGTAGCTTGTCTCCACTGAGTAAACTGGGATTAAATGCACCCATTTAAGTAGAAAGATTCTGGTCCAACTGCATCACTTTACAGATTTACACAAACCTGAGATAGTGAAGGATCCCAGTGGACTTTGTACTTGTTTTTGTCAGGCTTTGCTTTCCTAAGTCATTTACTTACTAAGTCTGTTCATCCACACACATTTCCTGGTACATGTCACCAAAACCAGTAAAAACCAGTTGCCGCTGAGTCAGTTCTGACTCCTGGCAACTGCATGTGTGTCACAGTAGAACTATGCTTCATAGAGTTTTCATTGGTTGAGTTTTTGAAAATAGATTGCCAGGCCTTTCTTCCATGGTGCCTCTGGGTGGACCTGAACCACCAACCTTTCAGTTAGCAGCCCAGTGTGTTGCCCAGGGAGTCTGTCCATGCCATTAACCCTCTTGTATTCCATCTCTGGCTTTCCATACTCTAGGTGTCCCCCAAATCAGTGGTTAAGCCTGTAGATCCCTCACCTCCGCCTGCCTTGGGGCCTGGGTGGGAGTGGCAGGAGGAGGAGGAGAGGCCCCACCTATTCTTGCCCTGGGCCCCACTGAACCAAAGGCCAGCTCTGACTTAGAGAAGCTGTGGGAGTGAGAGCCACTATCTGTTTAATCAGGGAATAAGCAGCAGTATCTGGATGGAATCTCAGCCAGGACACTTTGATCCAAACCTGCCTGGCACTGGGCAAGCTGTGAAAGGGAACTGTTGGGATCAGATATGAGGTTGGGTCATGCTGCAACCTGCAGCCCTCATGGCCTCTCCTTTCCCAAATGACCTCATACCTGGGGACCACCGGTGTATTCCCCTCCCTGCCAAGTGGACCTTTTCCCTGAGGGGTGGGCTCAGATGTCTCTGGTAATCTTGGGGCCCATTTTCTGTTTGGTTCTTTGTGGTTTCTTGCACCCATTCTTTCATGAGGTTTTCACATCGGTCCTGTGAGGTAGCCAAAGCCGAGATTATTTACCTTCATTTTTCACTTGTGGAAACCAAGGCTGAGAGAATGTAAGTGATTTGCTCAAGGTTTTTCAGCCAACAAATGGAGCTGGGTCTGCCCCACACCTGTACCACTAAACCAGTTGCTGTTGAGTTGCTTCTGACTCATGGCAACCTCATGCATGTCAGAATAGAACTGTGCTCCATAAGATTTTCAGTGGCTGATATTTTAGAAGTAGTTCACCTGACCTTTCTTCTGAGGCACCTCTGGGTAGACTGGAACCTCCAGTCTTTTGGTTAGCAGCCGGGTGTATTAACTGTTTGCACTACCCAGAAACTCCAAGACAGGCTATCTTCCCTATGCCCTGTTTCCCTTATTCCATCCACTGCAAAGCAAATTCCACCTGGCTCACTAGCTCAGATTAGCAACTGGAGAATAGTCCAGAAGGTTGCCCACAGCCTCAAAGGACAGTGTGAGCATAAATCACTGTCAATTGCTTTTAAAGACCATCTATAGGATAACATCGTTTTAAATCCATGCCCAGGGCTGAAATTGGATTGAAAAGTTGTGAGAGATGGCAGTTCTGTGTACTCAGAAGCATTTCCTAACAACTAACTCTCTCCGCTCCTCCCTTTCTTGAAAGCGAGAGGTTAGGGAGTTAGAGACCGGCCACTGACAGATATGGCAGTGTGAGATGTTTTCCTGGGGAGATATTTAACCACCACCTGTCTAGGAGAGGAGGCCTGGTGGTGCAGTGGTTAAGAGCTCGGCTACTAAACAAAAGGTCGGCCATTCGAATCCACCAGCCGCTCCTTGGAAACCCTACGGGGCAGTTTTACTCCGTCATATAGGGTTGCTATGAGTTGGAATTGACTCAAGGGCAACAGGTTTGGTTGGTTTTTTGTCTAGAAGATGGACAGCTGGTCCTGGACATTAACAGGGAACTATTCCTTGTAGCCATGGTGGCCCAGTGGTTAAGAGCTCGACTGCTAACCAAAAAGACGGCAGTTCGAATCCACCAGCCGCTCCTCGGAAACCCTTGGGGGAGTTCTGCTGGGTCCTATAGGGCACTATGAGTCAGAATTGGATTGACGGCAACGGGTTTGGTTTTTTTTTTTAATTCCTTATAGAAAGGAGCCCTGGTGGCACGGTGGTTAAGCACTCTGCTGCTAACCAAAAGGTTGGCAATTCGAACCCACAAGCTGCTCCACAGAAGAAAGATGTGGCAGTCTGCTTCCATAAAGAGTCACAGCCTTGGAAACCCTACGGGGCAGTTCTACTCTGTCCTATAGGATCGCTATGAGTTGGAATCGATGGCAACAGGTTTGGTTGGTTTTATAGAGCCTAGTAAAGGACACTTGGGAAGTCTGAGATCTAGAATTCTGGGGCAGGGCCAGAGTACTTTCCCTGTAAGGTGAGAAAACTGCCCCACTGACTTGCATTCAGAAGTCTTAAACCAGTTACCGTCCAGTCCATTCCTACTCATGGCAATCCCGTGTGTGTCAGAGTAGTACTGTACTCCATTGCATTTTTCTTTGACTGGTTTTTCAGAAGTAGATCACCAAGCCTTTCTTCTGAGGTGCCTCTGAGTGGACTCAGCCCTCCAACCTTTCAGTCAGATGACTTGCTGTGTATTAATTAGATTAATAGGATTAAAAGTTATCTGATTATCTAGTCTGGTATTTTTAAAACACTTTAAAAAATCTTCAGTGTCCTTTTTTTAAAAGAAACCAAAATCCATAAATCATATGAAGCCCAAATTCATAAAAAGAAGAGCAAAGCAGGGAAAAAAGAGGCATATTGAAGGATGAACTACCTGGAGCCCCACCCACACCCTGGCAGTTGCTGGAAAGTCTAGAATTCCTCTGAAGGCTACTGATGTAGTCTTTCATTTCATGTATGGGGAAACTAAATATAATAATAGTAATCATGATTATGGAGCCCTGGTGGTGCAGTGGTTAAGCGTTCAGCTGCTAACCAAAAGGCTGACAATTTGAATCCACCAGCCGCTCTTTGGAAACCCTATGGGGCTCTTCTACTTTGTCATATAGGGTTGCTATGAGTCGGAATCGACTCCACAGCAATGGGTTTGGTTTTTTTGGTTTTAATCATGATTATATCTTACTGAGGTCTTACTAATACTCATCCCAACAGCCCGACAAGATAGATATTTTCTTGGATTATCCAAAGAGGAATCTGAGACTCAGCTAGGTTAAGACTCAGCTAGGAAGTCACCCAGGAAATGAGTGGAGGGACAAGGGACTTACACCAGGTCACATCCTTGTAAACAGATTCCCCACCAGACTTGAGCTCTATAGGAACAAGACCTCAATGAAAACTCAATGTACATTTGTTTTTCAACCTCTAAACGGGTCTCCTTTCTGGTACCTACTTTGAATAGTGAGAGGGCCCTGATTGGTGATCTTAGACAGATATGTGGCTCTTCTTATCCTACAAGGCATGTCGACAGGAGGAAGTAGGCCACATCCCCAGAGCCACTGTGAAGCCTCGGCCACAGGGATGAGGTGATAACCATTCTCTCGTGTCATCTCCACCTCTGACACAGAAACACCTTGTCGCTTAGAATGACTTCTACTAACTGGGCATTTAGGCAGGGAACTCGGTGTCAGAGAACGGTAAGAGCCTTAGAAGCAGTGATCCAACATCCTAATTTTACAGATGAAAAAGCTAGGGGATGGAGTGGCAAAAGGGAGGAGGAGGAGGAGAGGTCCCCATGAAGTCAGAAGTCCCAGCAGCATGACAGGCTTGGGCTAAGAGCACCTGTATTTGGGTAGAGGGCCAATAATGGTGACCACAGCCCATTCATCCAATAACTATTTATTGAGAGCCTATTATGTTCCAGGCACTGTTCTGGGGTGCAGGATATATGTATGAACAAAACACATAAAGGCTCCTACCCTCATGGAGCTTACGGTCTAGTGAGGTGTGTCCAGGAGTAAAACGTTTTTGATAATGTTCCTCACATGTAAGTCTATTTATTTACAAACTATATATGTGTGTTGTTGTTGTTAACTGCTGTGGAGTTGGCTCTGACTCATGGTGACCCCATGTACAACAGAACGAAACATTACCCGGTCCTGCACTGTCTTCATGATCATTGGTATTCTTGAATCCATTGTTGCAGCCACTGTGTATTTTGAGTGCCTTCCAACCTAGGGCACTCATCTTCCATCACTACATCTGAAAATATTCTGCTGTGATCCAGAGGGTTTTCATTGGCTAATTTTCAGAAGTAGATTGCCAGGCCTTCCTAGTCTGTCTTAATCTGGAAGTTCTGCTGAAACCTGTCCACCATGGATGACCCTGCTAGTATTTCAAATACCAGCATAGATTCCAACATCATACCAACACACAAACCACCAAACTGACAGATAGGTGTGACAAACTGACAGACAGGTGGTGGTATATACATGTACTTCTATACTAATATATTATGTATATTTAAATGTACTCTCAAAATAGAAACATTTAAAGAATAAATTAAAATACATAAGTAGAAGTCCTAGTATATTTTCTTTTCCTCATCCCGGTTGGATCAGGTTAGGAACAGACTTGACACACTCACTTTGGGAACCTCTGGATCTACCACCCTACAAACTGGGAAATTAGGAAACTCTGAGGTCAGATGTTCAGTTTTAAGTTATGTTTTTATTCTGAGATGCAGTACTCTCTTACTGTATTATTACTTTATTCAGTTATTATCTTTAAGTTCATTTGACGATCCGGACGTTGGTTTGGCACTGGTGAGAGGGAAGGGGTAAGGAAGAATCATTGTTTAGGGAGGACTGAATATCTGTTAACAGTGATGGAAAATTTGGCAGTGGATACTGGTGATGGTAGCACAACATGATTAATGTAATGGGCGTCACTGAATGGTACATGTGAAAAATGTTGAATTGGCAAATGTTGTGTTACATACATATTTACCACCAGGTAGATAAATAAAGGAAAGAAAGAAGAAAGGAAGGAAGGGAACAATGAAGGAAGGAAGGAATGGGAGAGTTGAGGCTGAAACTGAGTGAGATGTCACAGGTGACTACCAGAAAAAATGTAAACACCTCCCCAAGGGATTCCTAAAAATTTGGGCAAGAGTGTGGCCTTTTGCGTTATGGCGGATGAGGCTGTACATATTTATTTTCTTTGAATGCTAAAGGAAAAGGTGACCCCAAGAGGCTGGTGGGCATGGGAACATTAAGGACTCATTGTTATCAGTAACCTCCAAATGACTCAGGATTCAGGACTGGCGGGATCAAGTTTGCTGCAGTGTGGAGAGAATGTGAGAGGAGGAGGGCTACGCAGCCAAGGGTAGAGCTTCCTTTTGTTGCCCGAAATCGTGCTCATACCTGACTGGAATGACATTGTCTGCTCCTCTCTGCCTGCCTTCACCTTAGGATAAAATTACACATTTCCAGTTACAGGGCTGGTTAAAAATCAATACAAAGGTGGGAAAAAACAGATCATTTTTCTTATAGAAGTAACCGTTTTCATTAATTTTTCATTAGTGCAGCCTGTTTTGCTATCCATCACCTCGAAGCTGTAGATTGCATTTCAGCGAGTGCACATGTTTTGTGGGCTCAGGAGATATTGGTTGATAGAGCCAGCAGTTTAATGCCTGTGATGACTGCCTTTGGAGCGGGTTTAGGTGACTGTTAAGATCCTCGTGTTGGTTAAAATGTGCTTAAAAACATTGTTTCCACCCACCAAACCTCAGTCCTAACTATCATGGAAATTCTATTTGTAGAATAAACACATGTTGAGCTCCCATTGTATTTATTTTCAGGGGTGTGTAAAGGTCATGGCTTCTTGGATACTCTTGGTGTTGGTTGATATGGGTCCATTTGACTGGTGCGCTTTGCTAAGAATTACCAGATTCATGCCTTCTGGACCTGGAGTCTTGGATGGGAGGAAGAGCAGGGCAGTTTCTTGTGTTTTTGCACATGAGCTTCCCTGTGCTTTCGATGCCATTATTTTTGCCTTAAACTCCTCTCCACATTTCCCTAATCTCAGCCTGCCTCATCCCCTAAGAAGCTTAAACATATTCTCTATGAAGCTTTCTCAACTCTCCACCTTGGCAGAATTGCTCGAACCTTGCTTGTGCCACCAGTAAACCTTATACCACCTACCAGCTGCCATCTAGTTGATTCCAACTCATGGTAACTCCATGTGTGTCAAAGTAGAGCTGTGCTCCATAGATTCAGTGGCTGATTTTTCAGAAGTAGATCACCAAGCATCTCTTCCAAGGTGCCTCCGGGTGGATTCGAATCACCTGCTTTTCAGTTAGCAGCTGAGTGCATTAACCACTTGTACTACCCAGGGACTCCAGTAAACCTTCCACCCCTTCTCATATGGTCATACTATTCTATAGTGGGGTCGTCTGTTCAGGTGCATATCCCCCAACCAACCTCGAGCTCTTTGAGAACAGGGGCAATGGCTTATAAGTTTTGGATTTTCAGCACCTGGCAAATAGAAGGTGTTTAATGGAAAGTTTACTAAGTGAAGACATGAATGGAACTCATCCATTGCCTTGAGTAAGCAAGGGTGTTGTTGTGTGTCATCAAGGTGATTGCAACTCATAGCGACCCTATATGACAGAGTAGAAGTGCCCCATAGGGTTTACTAGGCTATAATCTTTGCAGGAACAGTTTGCCAGGTCTTTTCTCCCATGGAGCAGCTGGTAGGTTCTAACTGCTGACCTTTCAGTTAGCAGCTGAAAGCTTAACCATTGTGCCACCAGAGCTCCTTAAGCAAGGGTAAGAGCCTTCATTAGCAGTGCTTGGAGTCAACAGTGGGAGGTGGGGCAGGGCCATCGAATTTGAGGAAAGCCTGACACTACTTCAGTTGACTTATCCTATCGATGTAAAAGAACTACGTCCTAATTCCAGCTCTGAGGCATAATTAGCTGTTTTTTTGCTTTTTTTTACTGCAAGAATATGAGGTGATATGAATAGATACGGTCGTTCTCAAATATTCAAATTGCCAAATATTATCACCCTAACTTGCTGGGACTGTACCTTCTGCAAATTCAGTGTTAGGAAATGCTGAGAGAGAAAATATTTCTAATAACTCTTGGTCTATAGAATGCAGAAAATAATAACCATATCAGATGACTAGTGTTAAGTTGTGCCGTTTTAATAAAGAAAGTGAAAGTTAAAAAAAAAAGTCCACGTATTTCACTCTGCTGTTTCCTTCTGGCTTCTCCTCTGGTTCTCTTTTCCTTTGCAAATTCTTAAAAGAATAATCTACAGCTGCTGGCTTTACTTCCTCATTTCTGATTCACTTCTTGGTGACTGCAGTCTGGCTCCAGATCTTAGCCCTTCACTGTTCCTTACTCTAAGGTTGGCAATGACGTTGTAATTGCCACACGTGATGAACACTTTTCAGTGCTTTTCCTATCTGACCTCTCTTGGGCACTGGACACTCACATTCTCTCCTTGAAACTCCTCCCGTCACTAATTTCCTCCCCCAGTTGTCAGTGGTTTTCCTCTTTCCTCTGGGGCTGTGCCTTCTGGGTGTCCACTCACCATAAGTGTCGGTGTCCAAGCACTGGTCTCATCCAACTCTAAACAGTCTCCATGGGCTCCATCAACTCTCTCTTGTCACTCACCATTCCAAATCGACAAGTTTAAACCTGGCTCCCCCACAGTGCCCACCTGCCCCTCAGTGCTCACCCCTGTCTCCTGCCTATCTTCTGGATGTCCACAAGCACCTCATGCCCATGCTCAAAACCAAACTCTAGCGAGAATTCTCTCCTGCCCCACAAATGCAGAGCTTCTTCTTGGCCTTCATTTACTCCTTCCCTTAAGGGATCCCCCACCAACTGGGAGCCTGAGATAGAAACTTTGGAATCATTCTTGACACTTTTCTCTCTTTCACTACCCACATCTAATTGTTGTTTTTACCTTGGAAATATCTTGTGAATTCGCCCCTTCTTCTCTCTCCCAATTGTTTTCATTTATCATAGCTTCATGAGACAGCTGGAATAATCTAATTTATCTCCTCTTCAGTCTCTCTCTGCTCCATTTCCTTCTCCATTCAGCCACAAAGACAGTATTTCTTAAAAACAAATCTAGTTACATCACTCTTCTGCTTAAAAATAGCGATGATTTCTTGTTGCCTGTGGCTGGTTCCCATACTGGCCACAGGGCCACCTGGAGATAGATTCCTAGAACCTCACTTCAGAGATTCTGAGTCCGTAGTTATGGCCTGGAAATCTGCATTGAAAAGGGCTCCCTTTCAAGAAAAATGCAGAACAGAGCTTCAAATTCTCAAAAAGTCCAGATTTACTGGACTCATTGAGACTGGAGGAATCCCAAAGAGTATTGCCCTGTGATACTCTTTCCATCTTGAACAGAAACTATCCCCTGAAGTTAGCTCAGAAAGTAAAGAATGTCATCCTTGAGTACTGCACTGTTTTTAAAAATTATCTATCATCAACAGTTACTGTAAAGCATGGATGAGAAGGTTGTGGAGCAGTGAGACTAAGTTAATGGGAATGGAGCAACTAGAACGGAAATAATGAGAATGTTGACACAGTGTGAAGAATGTAACTTATGCCACTGAACAACGTGTAGAAATTGTTGAATGGCAAGCTGTTTCTCTCTGTATACTTATACCAAAAACGCAGTAAAATATAAATAAAAAAAAAAAAAGCCCCCTTCCTAACTTCCCCGGAGGGCCTCCCATCTCTCATCCCTACCACCCTAGCTCAGGCCTCTGTTTGCAGCCTCTGTGTTTTGCACATGCTATTGTCTCTACCTGGAACATTCTTTGCTTCCCAGGCCTCTTCCCTTTTCTCCTCGGTGGGGTCATCCTACAAGATTCAGCTCCAGGCCCAGCTCTGTGAAGCCTTTCCTGGATCCCTAGGATAAATTAATTAATTGCTCCCTCCTCGATGTTCCCAGAGTGGTCTGAACATACTCCTATTAGGGCATCTATCAACTCTTCAGTGGTTATGTGTTCCCCTCCTGTCTCCCTCATGGAAATGGGAGCATCTCCTCAAAGGAAGGACACCGTCTATTCATGTCTTCGTTCCCAGTGTCAAACATAGCCCCTGGCATGACAGCCCCACTCAATCCTTGGTAAATGAGTAACTGGAATAAGCCTCCCTATTTCCTCTCTTATTTCAAGCACTGCTTGTCAGGGGGTGCAATGGGTACTGCCTTGTAAATGTTGCTTTAGTTAGGACCTTCAGTTTTTCTGAGTCAGTTTTGATAAACTTAATTTCATTTATTCCTTTTATTTTAGTAGGAGAAAACTAAGAAGGGATTGAGGAGGGGCAAAGGAAAGAATTAAGGGCCAGCAACGTGAGCCTTCTCCACTCTGATGCCTACCAGCATTGTTTGGTTGTTGTTGTAGTGTGCCATTGAGCTAATTCTGACTCATACCTACCCTATTACAGAGTAGAACTGCCTCATAGGGTTTCCTAGGCTGCAGTCTTTTTTTTTTTTTTTTTATTGTTGTGCTTTAAGTGAAAGTTTACAATTCAAGTTAGTCTCTCATACAAAAATTTATACATATGCTGTTATGTAACCCTAGTTGCTCTCCCTATACTGTGACAGCACACTCCTCCTTTCCACCCCGGATTTCCCACGCCCATTCAGCCAGCTCCTGACCCTCTCTGCCTTCTCATCTCACCTCTGGACAGCAGCTGCCCATTTAGTCTCATGTATCTACTTGAGCTAAGAAGCACACTCTTCACAAGTATCATTTAATGTCCCATAGTCCAGTCTTATCTTTGTCTGAAGAGTTGGCCTCGGGAATGGTTTTAGTTTTGGGCTAACAGAGAGTCTGGGGGCCGTGTCTTCCAGGGTCCCTCCAGTCTCAATCAAACCATTAAGTCTGGTCTTTTTACTAGAATTTGAGTTCTGCAGCCCACTTTTCTCTTGCTCTATCAGGGACTGTCTGTTGTGTTCCCTGTCAAGGTGGTCATTAGTGGTAGCTGGACATCATCTAGTTCTTCTGGTCTTAGGCTGATGAAGTCTCTGGTTTATGTGGCTCTTTCTGTCTCTTGGGCTAATACTTTCCTTGTGTCTATGGTGTTCTTCATTCTCCTTTACTCCAGGTGAGTTGGGACCAATTGACACATCTTAGATGGCCTCTCGCTAGCTTTGAAGAGCCCAGAAGCTAGGCTGCAGTCTTTATGGTAGCAGATCATCAGGTCTTTTCTCCCACAGTGCAGCTGGTGGGATTTGTTTGGGTATAATGAAAGTCTTCCCTATTTCACGGTTAAGCATTTCCACGTTGAAAAGCCCCACTGAGGTGGTTTTCCTGATTACCAGGAGGTAACATTAATTTCTTCACCTAGCAGGGCACTGCCTCCTGGCCTGACCTTTTGTGGAAGAGGAGGACTGCATAGGGAGGTATCAGCAGGGTACTGAATCAGGCTGGGGTGAGGTCTGGGAGAAAGAGCCTTCTAGAAAGACAATTACAAGGTCAAGCACCCATTTGGAGAGTATGGTGGAACATTGCAGGAGTAAATTTTTGTTTTCAGTGGGCTGAGCTCTTTAAGTGAATTGTTTGGCCTTGGTTTTATTTTCCCATTCACAGAAAGCAGGAAGATCTCAAGGAAAAAGAAGTGTGAAAAATGATAAGAAGACTAAAAGTGAAGCTTATAGAAACTTCACACAAGAGGGCTTTTTAGTCTTCTTCAGAATAGGAAAAGAAAAAGTAACAGTGAACATTTATTGAGTCACATCCTGTCCCCTGAGCTCTACATGAGTTATTCACCACTCTTGTCCTCACAGGGGCCCTCTGTGGCAGGTATTGGCATTATCCCTCATGTTTCACTGAGGAATATGAGGCACAGGGGGTATGTAAGTTTTCCAAGGTCACACAGCTTGTCAGCAGGGGGCAGGGATCTGAACTGACACTCTATTCATAATCATGCCACAGTGCTCTTCAAGGCAGGAGGGAGGGAGAGGCCTGCTGTAGAGGAGTCAGTGTAACGTTGACTTGTGGCAAGAGAAGGCAGATCCACTTCCCCATCTCAGAGAAATGGCTTCAGATTGGAAGGAGTAGAACAAGCACAGTAAGGAAGGAACTGAACTTCAGGATACGTGCAGAGTGTGGGCTGGCACCTGGCAGCTTTAAATGTCTTTAAAAGCCTTTGGTTTATGTGAACTACATTTCCAGATGAGGAAGGACTTTTTTTTTAAATAATTATATTTTAGATGAAGGTTTAAAGAGCGAATTAGTTTCTCATTAAACAATTAATATACATATTGTTTTGTGACATTGGTTGCCAACCCCACGACATGTCAACACTCTCCCCTTCTTGACTCTGGGTTCCCTGTTACCAGCTTTCCTGTCCCCTCCTGCCTTCTCGTTCTTGCCCCTGGGCTGGTGTGCCCACTTAGTCTCGTTTTGTGTTATAGGCCTGTCTGATCTTTGGCTGAAGGGTGAACCTCAGGAGTGACTTTAGTACTAAGTTAAAAGGGTGTCCAGGGGCCATAGTCTTGGGGTTTCTCCAGTCTCTGTCAGACCAGTAAGTCTGGTCTTTTTTGGTGAGTTAGAATTTTGTTCTACATTTTTCTCTAGCTCTGTCTGGGACCCTCTATTGTGATCCTTGTCAGAGCAGTTGGTGGTGGTAACTGGGCACCATCTAGTTGTGCTAGAGTCAGTCTGGTGGAGACTGTGGTAGTTGTGATCCATTAGTCCTTTGGGCTAATCTTTCCCTTGTGTCTTTGTTTTTCTTCATTCTCCCTTGCTCCAGTTGGAGAAGGACCAGTGGTGTATCTTAGATGGCTGCTCACAAGCTTTAAAGACCCCACTCACTACTCACCAAAGTAGGATGTAGAACACTTTCTTTATAAACAATGTTATGCCAGTTGTTTCGCAGTTGGCCCCTGGCCTTGCTCTGACTGATGATATTGAGCTTTTCCATCGTCTTTTTCCACAGATATAGTTGATTTGATTCCTGTGTATTCCGTATGGCGAAGTTCACATGTATAGTTACTGTTTATGTTGTTGAAAAAAGTATGTGCAATGAAGAAGTTGTTGGTCTTGCAAAATTCTATCATGATATCTCTGGCATTGTTTCTATCACCAAGGCCATGTTTTCCAACTACCAGTCCTTCTTCTTTGTTCCCAACTTCATATTCCAATTACCAGTAATTATCAATGCATCCTGATTGCATGTTCAATTAATTTTAGACTGCAGAAGTTGGTAAAAATCTTCAATTTTTTCATCTTTGGTCTTAGTGGTTGGTGCATAAATTTGAATAATAGTCGTATTAACTAGTCTTTCATCAATTGCTTATTTGCAAGTTCAAGTTGAAACTGAAGAAAATTAGAACAAGTCTACAAGAACCACAGTATGACCCTGAGTACATCCCAAGAGAGAGAGACCATCTCAAGAATAGATTTTACTTGTTGAACACTAATGACCAAAGACCAGATGAGTTGTGGAATAACATCAAGGACATCATATATGAAGAAAGCAAGAGGTCATTAAAAAGACAGGAAAGAAAGAAAGGAACAAAATGATGTCAAAAGAAACTCTGAAACTTGCTCTTGAATGTCGAGTAGCTAAAGTGAAAGGAAGAAATGATGAAGTAAAAGAGCTGAACAGAAGATTTCAAAGGGTGGCTGGAGAAGACAAAGAAAAGTATTATAATGACATGTGCAAAGACCTGGAGACAGAAATCCAAAAGAGAAGAACAAGCTTGGCATTTCTCAAGCTGAACGAACTGAAGAAAAAACTCAAGGCTTGAGTTGCAATATTGAAGGATTCTAAGGGGAAAATATTAAACGATGCAGGAAGCATCAAAAGAAGATGGAAGGAATACACGGTCACTATACCAAAAAGGATTGGTTGATATTCAGCCATTTCAGAAGGTAGCATATGATCAGGAACTGATGGTACTGAAGAAAGAAGTCCAAGTTTCACTGAAGACATTGGCAAAAAACAAGCCTCCAGGAATTGATAGAATACCAATTGAGGTATTTCAACAAACAGATGCAGCACTGGAAGTGCTCACTCATTCATGCCAAGAAATTTGGAAGACAGATGTGGAGCCAACATGGTGCTATAGACAGAAGCACCATGCCATCCCTCCACAGCAAAGACCTGAAAAACTAAGTAAAACAGAGATAAATGTCAATCCTGGAGCCCTAAGTGTCAAATGAAGAGATGAAGAACTGAACCAAGCACCAAATGGAATAAGAAACTAACAGAAAATAGAGCAAGGAGTGTTACGAGCAGAGGTCCCCTATCAGCTAATGCGGTAAGGATCCACCGTCTTGGACTCCTGTTGGAGATTGTCAGACCGGGAATACGGGAAGGCAGATTCATGGAGCTCCTAGCAGGAGACAGAGCAGCTGGTAACCAGCAAAACATGCTTTCCCACCCCTTATGCTGCCTCCCCCTGCTTGATCTTTTCCATTTCCCAGCTGGCCGATCCTCAGCTTCCTGGTGGGTCGATTCCTGGCTTCCCATTGGGCTGATTCCTGGCTTCCCAGAGGGCTGATTTGCTGATTCCTGGCGGGTCAATCTACTGCTTCCCAGTGGGCCACAACCATGGCACAGGAGGCGCTGGTTCCATGCCATGCAGATTCACCTCGCCCACACTGGCCAGCTTCTTCACTGCCATTTCTTTGTTGCTAGTGTTGCTTTTTTCGACCTCTTTTGGTTTCTTCCCTGCCTCTCACCTTCTTACCCTCCTTTCTCTCAAACACCTAACTCCATGTGCTATCTTTGCTTCTTCTTGACAAGCTGTGAAGTGCTGCTCAGTTGGGTAACTGCTTCCCCTGTCTGCATGGCCATGTTGGTGGGATCCTTGGGGGCTTTTTTTGTTCATTTTCTCTTTATTTTTTCCTTTTTATCTTTCTTCATTTCTCAGTTTCTCATCTGTTTCTACTTACTTTCTTTTCCTGTCTCTAGAATACCGGCCGCTGTTTATCATCTCCACCCCTTCAAGCCGGGCTGTACTTCGTGGTTTGGGAGCCACTTTCTTGGTCTGTGCAGCCTCACCAGTGGGATTCCTGGAGCATTTTAAAAAATTTTTATTTATTTTTTTCTTTTTATTTTTCTTCATTTCTCTGTTCCTTGTCTCTCCACTCTAATGGCAAGCTCCCTCAGCACTTTTTTTTTGCTCCTGTTTCTCTCTCCTCCCTCTCTTCTTTTCCATATCCAACCTAGCTCCACACATCACAACCTCCCCTTCCCCCTCCCTCCTGCCTATCTGCACAGTGTACTGAACATTACACTCCCGAGAAGCACAGGCAAGACCTACTGGAACCTGCCCTGCACTGACCACCGGCTCACCCTGTCGGCCCCAGTGCATGCTACAAGCAACACATTCCAGCCCCTCTGCTTCAGCTGGACCTGCCATTCTGCACCATAGCTGAGAGATTGGCCCTGCCCATTGGACAAGGAGGTGAAAAATATTTTGTCCACAGATGAGCAAACAACGCATAACACACAGCCTGCCTGCTCAGACATAACCAAATAAAACAAACAAAAAAAAGGACAAAACAAACAAATCTACAATCAATAAATGAAGAAAATAACTACTGAACGTCCAAAGACAGTAGACAATATCAAAACATATAAAAAACAAAACAAAACAGGACAGGATGGTTCCAGTAGGCATGCAAAATAAAACACCAGATGACTTTCCAGTAGAAGAAAAGGCACCAGAACTACCTGATAGGGAATTCAAATCTCTAATATTCAGATCTATCCAAGAGTTGAAGCAAAAGCAGAGAGAAATGAAGAAAAAATAGACAAATTCATGGAAAAGGCAGACAAATTCATCGAAAATACAGACAAAAAAAAAAAGGAAGAATTCAGGAAAATTACCAAGGCATATCATAATCACACTTGCTAAAACCAAAGACAAAGAATCCTGAGAGCAGCTCAAGAAAAACAAAAAGTCACATACAGAAGGGAAACAATAAGACTAAGCTCTGATTACTCAGCAGAAACCATGCAGGCAAGAAGGCAATGGGATGACATATATAAAACTTTGAAAGAAAAAAATTGCCAACCAAGAATAGTATCTCCTGCAAAACCCTCATTCAAATATGATGGTGGAATTAGGACATTTCCAGATAAACAGAAATTAAGGGAATATGTACATGAAAACCAAAACAAACTTACAAGTATTATTAAAGGGAGTCCTTTGGTTTGAGAACAAACAACATCAGATGACACCTGAATCTAGGACATACCTATTCAGTCTGTATGCTGAGCAAATTATCCGAGAAGCTGGACTATACAAAGAAGAACACAGCATCAAAATTAGAGGGAGGCTCATTAGCAACCTGCGTTATGCAGATGATACAGCCTTGCTTGCTGAGAGTGAAGAGAACTTGACAACACATTGCACTGGGCAAATCTGCTACAAAAGACCTCTTTAAAGTGTTAAAAAAAACAAAGATGTCATCTTGAAGACTAAGGTGTGCCTGACCCAAGCCGTGATGTTTTCAATCACCTCATATGCATACAAAAGCTGGATGATCAATAAGGAAGACCGAAGAACTGACACCTTTGAATTGTGGTGTTGGTGAAGAGTATTGAATATACTGTCTTAGTTATCTAGTGCTGCTATAACAGCAATATTACAAGTGGATGGCTTTAACAAAGAGAAATTTTTTCTCTCACAGTCTGGGAGGCTAGAAGTCCAAATTCAGAGCTTCAGTTCTAAGGGAAGGCTTTCTCTCTCTGTCAGTTCTGGAAGAAGGTCCTTGTCATCAATCTTCCCTTGGTCTAGGAGCTTCTCCAAGCAGGAACCTCAGGTCCAAAGGATGTTTCTGCTCCTGGTGCTACTTTCTTGGTGGTATGAGATCCCCCCGTCTCTTTGCTCATGTCTCTCTTTTATATCTCAAAAGAGATTGGCTCATGACACAACCCAATCTTGTAGATTGAGTCCTGCCTCATTAACATAACTGCCACTAATTCCATCTCATTAACATCTTAGAGATAGGATTTACAAAACATAGGAAAATCACATCAGATGACAAAATGCTGGACAATTACAGAGTACTGGGAATCATGGCCTAGCGAAATTGATACATATGTTTTTGGGGGACCCAATTCAATCCATGACATATACCATGGACTGCCAGAAGAATGAACAAATCTGTCTTGGAAGAAGTACAAGCAGAATGCTCCTTAGAAGCAAATACGGTGAGATTACATCTCACATACTTTGAACATGTTATCGGGAGGGACCAGTCCCTGGAGCAGGACATCATGCTTGGTAAAGCAGAGGGTCAGTGGAAAATGAGGAAGACCTTCAATGAGATGAATTGACACAGTGGCTGTAACAATGGACTAAAGCATAACAATGATTGTGAGGATGGCTCAGGGCCTGGCAGTGTTTTGTTCTGTTGTACACAGGGTCACTATCAGTCAGAACTGACTTGATGGCACCTAACAACCACAACATCGTGCCAATTGAGCTAGATATCCCCTGAGACCATGGTCCTCAGCTCTCAGCCCAGTAATTTGGTCCCTCAGGGAGTTTGGATGTGTCTATGAAGCTTCCGTGACCTTGCTTTGGTCAAGTTGTGCTGACTTCCCCAGTATTGTATATTGTCTTACCCTTCACCAAAGTTACCACTTATCTATTGTCTATTTAGTGTTTTTCCATCTCCACCTTTCCCCTTCCTAGTAACCATCAAAGATTGTTTCTTTCTGTGTGTAAGCCTTTTCATGAGTTTTTATAATAGTGGTCCAATACGGTGTTTGTCCTTTTGTGATTGACTTATTTCACTCAGCATAATGCCCTCCAGATTCATCTATGTTGTGAGATGCTTTGCAGATTCATCATTGTTCTTTACTGTTGTGTAGTATTCCATTGTGTGTATAAACCGTAGTTTATCTATCCCTCTGTTGATGGACACTTAGGTTGTTTCCATCTTTTTGCTGTTGTGAATAATACTGCAATGAACAGGGGTGTGCATAGTCTATTCGTGTGATGGCTCTTATTTCTCTAGGATATATTCCTAGGAATGGAATAGCTGGATCATATGGTATTTCATTTCTAACTTTTTAAGGAAATGCCATATCGTTTTCCAAAATGGTTGTATCATTTTACATTCCCACCAGGAGTGTATAAGTGTTCCAATCTCCCCACAACCTCTCCAACATTTATTATTTTCTGTTTTTTTGATTTGTGGCAGTAATGTCGGGGTGAGATGGTATCTCATTGTAGTTCTGATTTGCATTTCTCTAAGGGCTAGTGATAGAGAGCATTTCCTCATGTGTCTGTTAGCTGCCTGAATGTCTTCTTTGGTGAAGTGTCTTTTCATTTCCTTTGCCCATTTTTTAATTGAATTATTTGCCTTTTTGTTCCTTGATGAAGGATTTTTGATGCGTTAACTAATAAGATTTCCTGGAAAAAGCAGGGTGTGGTGGTGGTGGTAAAAATTCAAAATCCATAAATGTTCCAATTATCAAAAAGAGGAAAAAGATCTAAAAGAATAGTCTAATAGACTATTAATGGCACCTTTTCTGTGTTAGGTAAGACTTTTCAATTCCATATAACCAAAACCAATTTAAACAAAGTAAAAAAAGTGCAGTTTATTATAAGGATACAGAGCTGTCTCACAGAATCCAGAGCAGGGATCCAGCAGGCCTCAGGAATGAACCAGAACCTGGGAATCAATGGCTGTTATTGCTGCTTCAACTGTGCACCTGCTACCCAAGTTTCTCTTGGTAATGAACTTGGGGCCCCACAGAGCCCAGGTTAATATTTCCTCTTTTTGAGAGCCCAGCCAGACTGAGATGAGAGCCCCTTGGACCCAGTTATGTATATATTCCCAGGCAAAGGACTCTGGTTGGCACAGGTATTCCCCCTGGGCCAATCAATGACGCTAATCAATCAGTAGCCTCTCCATCTATAATGGGGGAGGTTTTGTGTGGTGATGGGGTTAGTATCATAGGAAATTGGGCAGGGTGGTAAGGAACTCTTCTCAGATAGGGCGGGCATCTAAGCTGACACCCCAATTTCCCACCAAATTCTGGGCTGAATGTTATAGTTTATGTATGAAAGCAGACCACAGAATAAGTCTCCTCAGAATAAGTAATTTCCTTTTGGTGGACTTACTAAACAGGTAGATACGAAGAATGGCATAGATATAATAGTCAGATGATCTTGTGGAAAAGCTACAAGGGAGATGACTTTATCTTCTTTGTCTTTGAACGGCTGGTGCGGAGCACAGTGCTGGGGTGCAGTAGGTGCTCAATAACTTTGAATGAATGAATGAACTGTGTTGAGTGACAGCACAGTCATGTGGGTTCATAGCTGTCAGGAACACCTGTACCCTAAAAATACTGTTTAATGGACTGGTGTCATCCTGGAGAGAGGAGTGTCATGATGTGT
Organism: Dugong dugon; assembly: GCA_030035585.1. Lineage (NCBI taxonomy): Eukaryota > Metazoa > Chordata > Mammalia > Sirenia > Dugongidae > Dugong > Dugong dugon. Next base: position 62,109,561 of record CM057466.1, read on the forward strand.
GACATTTCGGCCATTACATCAGTGGCTTCAGTGAAGATGTAGAAGCCATGCTGACAGAATTTTCAGATGACTCAACATTTGAAGGAGAGAGAATACCCTAGAGAACAGATATAACATTCCCAAAGCACCCAAGAGACAGGAATGAACAACTAATACCAACTCTGTAAGACTTAACTGGAACTAATGGCAAGTTTTTAATTTGGTTATAAAATAATCAGTTGCTCATGGGATTTGGGCTACCTGGCTTTCTCAGGGTGGTGTCTACTTCTTGAGATATGTTAAGCTGGGTATAGTGTCCAGATCAAGTGAGTTTTAGTTGAAAAAAACAGTAAGGATGCTTTTATGCAAATAGTTTTTAGGTGGAAGACAGTGGGCTAAAAGAAGGACTATCAAGGTAAAAAGGTGTATTGTACGTGACAGCAGGAATGCCTTCTATCTGTGTAGGGCTTGGCTTTTCCACATTGTCTTTCTTATTCCCCATGACAGCTCTCCTGTAGAGTTGAGGGAGACCACGTGCTCCCTTTAATTTTGCTGATCCTGTCTTCCATTGTTTCAGATTTTCTCCTGAAACCTTCTATTGCACTGTCCATTTCTGAAATTTTGTTGTTTATCCTTTGAATGTTGAATTGCTGTTTTTGTATGATTTCTAGTTGTTTATTTATTTTGACATGTTGTTCTTGTATTATTTTCCTGATTTCTTCCATTGCTTTGTCTGTTTTCCCTGATTTTGTCTGTATTTTCCATGATTTTGTCTATTTTTTCCTTCATTTCTTGGAGGACCCTGAAATATAAGAGTTTTGAATACCCTATCAGGTAGTTCCAGTGCCTTTTCTTCTACTGGAAGGTCATCTGGTCGCTTTTTTTTATTTTGGTCGCTTTCTGGTGTCATCTGTCTTGTATTTTTATATGTTTTCATATTTTCTGCTGTCTTCAGGACATTCAGGATTTTCTTCATTTATTGATTGTAGATTTGTTTGTTTCATCCTGTTTTTTTGTTTGATTTGGTTATGTCTGGGCAGGTGGGCTGGGTGTGTTTTGTTGCTTGCTTGCCTATGGGCATGACACTTCTCACCACCTTGTCCAGGTGGGCAGGGCCAGTCACTCAGCTATGGTGCAGCAGGGTGGGTCCAGCGGGGGTGGAGGGGTGGGGATGGGTAGTTTTTGGCCCAAACTGGGGCCAATGGAGTGGGGCTGGTGGGCAGTGCAGGGCGGTGTCTGGGGGACAGCGCTGGTGCAGCACAGAGGCATGGCATTCAGTGGACAGTGTAGATAGGCAGGAAGGAAGGGAAAGGATGTGATGTGCAGTGCTAAGTGGGTGAGTGAAAGGAGAGAAACAAAAACAAAAAAATAAGGAGAAAAAAATGAAGGAAAAAAGTAAATAAAATGGCAGCACGGTAGGATTTGGTGGGTGGAGGAAGGCCAGACTCAGCGAGGCCATGTGCCAGTGGTTCTCTAGCCAAGCAGTGTGGCTCTGTCTGTCGAGAAGTTGTGTGGGTGATGCACGGGACTAGGTGAGCAGGAGAAAGGAAAGGAAAGAGAGAGAAGAAACCAACCAACCAACAAACAAAATAAATAAAAACAACAACAACAAAAATATGGTGGTAGTGGAGCTGGCCATTGGGGGTGGGGTGGATTTGGGGTGGTGGCAAGCTGGTGTCTCTCCCCCTGGGTGGCACGGCCTGTCAGGTAGGGGTGGAGGTAGTGCAAGACCTAGGTGAGAGGGGGAAGGAAAGGCTAGAAGGGGAAAGATAAAGAAAAATAAAAAATATGGTGCTGAGGGAGCTGGCCTGTGGGGGTGGCACAGACCTGGGGAGGCCATGTTTCAAGAGGCTCTCCAGTCAAGCGGTACAGCACAGCCTGCCGAGAAGGGTGGGGGGTGGTGCACATGTGCTCTCTTTAAAGCTAAAGTACCTGACAGTGTTTAAGTGACCTGTCCAAGGTCAGATGGCTCACAGAGCTAAGACGGGAATCCAGGTGTTCTGGTTTCTAGCCAGATGGAATCCCTAGGCAACCCATGATTAAGGTTGAAGAAGAAGCTAGGAGATCATAGCAGGATTCTGTTGAAGTGATTCCTTCTTTGGGAGGTGGAAGGACCTGCTGTTAAAGAACCCCTAGCTCTCAGTGTCTGTGATTGCAAGGATGCCTGTGCAGGACTTCAGGTTCTGTTGCAAACTGACTAAGCAAAGGATGAGAGGTTGTGAGCAGGTGGCCTTCTTACGTCACTGACCAGCCACCTGGCAAACACCACCACCACTTGTGAGGGAAAGGTTGGCCTTGAGGGATGGAAGACAGTGGTTTCCCTGACTTCGGTGCTCTGAATCATTTCTAAATGAGTTGTCATTTAGCCAAAAGGAAGTTTAATGAAATCGCTGCTTCAGCCTTTTGGAACAGTGTATCTGATACTCAGGGCTTGGCTGCAAGTGTCATTACTTCTGGATTAATTGCAGAATCAAGCTTTCATTTATCTGAGATTTGCTAATTGGTGGGTGTGGCAAATCAGACAGAAACCTTTAATGTGGGTTAAAAAAGTGTTCAGCCGATGCAACACGTGATCTTTGATTGGTTCGAGAATTGGCAAACAAAACAGTGCTAGAGAAAATTACTGGAACAACTGGAGAAATGTGAATATTGACTGCGTGTGTGTGTGTGTGTGTGTGTGTGTGTGTGTGTGTGAGACATTGCATCAGTGTTAAATTTCTTGAGAGTTATATAGGAGGAGCACGCCCTTGTTCTTAGGCAATTCATGCTAAAGTATTTAGGGGTGAATTGTCATGATTAAGGAACCCTCGTGGCTCAGTGGTTAAAGCGCTCATCTACTAACCCAAATGCTATGGGAGAAAGATGTGGCAGCCCGCTTTGGTAAAGATTACAGCCTTGGAAACCCTATGGGGCAGGTCTGCTCTTCCTATAGGTTCTCTATGAGTCAGAATCAACTTGGCAACAGGCGTCATGATGGTGGCAATTTACTTTCAAACAGTTTAGCAACAGCAATAAAGTATAGAGAAGGAGAGGGAACGAATGTGGTAAAATGTTAACGCTTGATGAATCTAGGATATATGAATGTTCTTTGTACTATTGTTTCAGCTTTCCTGTAGGTTTGTATATTTTCAAATGAAAGTTGAGGGAAAAGTGGTTAACACCCATATAGAAGCAAACTTCAGAAAATAGTTGTACTGTATGGTGACCTTAAAAATTAAAAGCTCCAGTATTAAGTAGGCAATTTGGGGCAAACCATATTACTACTTTTCTTTTCCTAGCAGTGGAGAGCTGGTAAGCTACAGAATAAAACAAAGGCTATTTTGTGTGGATAGATGAACTCATTTATCAGTGTATTCAGACTGGAGATGCAGAGTGGGGAGTTCAGCCTGTGTAAGTTTCTTTTTTCCTCCCTGATCCCATCAATCTTGATTAACCCTATAATTCCTTCCTGACACTTATCACGAAAAAGGGGCAGCCCTACCTGAACACTCTAACATTGTCAGCATTCGAGCATGTTGCCAGGTATAACGCGTCTTTGAAATACAAGCCATAATGTAGTTTTTCCGGCAAATACTCTTTTAATTTGAAAGGTACAGAAGTTAAGAATCTGTTTTTTTAATTATTGTTTTAATGTTGCAAGTCAGATAACTTACCAACTGAAAAGATAGTGTTTTCTTTTAAAATTCATTACAAATTCTTTATTTAGAGGACAACAAAATGTAAAATTCTTTTCCAAAAAGTGTTGGTGGAAAGTGTTTGGTTTACAAATGTATAATTTGGATTTTTTTTTTAACTTGTTAAATACACTTTTATGGCCTGAAGAAAACTTTATGAAAACTGAGCCCAACCTGTTTGTCAATCTGGAGTGTCTCTCTGAATGCCCGGAAGCTCTCACAAGGTAGAGATGGCATGCACTTGGCAGTTATCCAGGTTTGGGTTAGATTGTAGGCTTCCCCTTTATTTACTGTTTGAATCATTCTTGTGTCCCCTCTTTTTTTCCCTGAGCTGTCTGGCTAGAGGATTATCAATATTATTGATTCTCTCCAAGTATCAGCTTTTGATTTCATTGCTTTTCCCTATTTTTTGTTTATTGCTTTTCGTTCTGATCTTTATTATTTTTGTTCTTCTGCTTACTTTAGATTGCATTTGCTCTTTTTCTAGTTTCTTAAGCTGGAAGCTGGGATCATTGATTTGAAACCTTCTTTTTCTAATATAGGTGTTTGTTGCTATAAATTTCCCCTTAAGTTTCTGCTTTAGCGGATCCTGCTTTAGCAGAATCCCACACACTTTGATAATGCTGTATTTTCATTTTCATTCAGTTCAAAATATTTTCTAATTGCCCTTTTGATTTCTTCTTTGGCCCATGGGCTATTTAGAGGTATGTTATCTGGTTTCCAAATATTTGGGGATTTTCCAGACAGCTTTCTGTTATTGATTTCTGATTTAACTCCATTGTAGGTTAAAGAACATACTTTATCTGACTTGAATTCTTTAAATCCATTAATATTTCTTTATGTTGTTAGCATTATTCAAATCATCTATATCTTTGCTGATTTTCTGTCTACTTGTTCTATCAGTTACTGAGAGGGAGGTTTTGAAATCTCTGACTGTAATTATGGATTTGTCTATTTTGCCTTGCAATTCTATCAATTTTTAGTTCCTATATTCTAATGCTCTGTTATTATGTACAAGCAAAAATGGTTAGGACTATGTCCTCTTGACAGCTTTATAAATTGTGAAATGACTTTCTTTATCCCTGGTAACATTCTTTGCTCTTCGGGCTGGCATTGTTTCTGACAAGAAATCTGCTGTCACCCTTATCTTTCTCTGTATGTAATGTGTCTTTTTCCCCTCCCCCTCCTCCCCACAGCTGCTTTTAAAACATTTTCACTGTCATTTATTTATTTTATCACTGGTTTTAAGTAACTTGATTATGATGGGACTTGGTATAGCTTTCCTCATGTTTCTTGTGCTCATAGTTCATTTTCCTTCTTGGATCTATGGGCTTGTAGTTGTCATCAAATTTAGAAAATGTTCTGCCATTATTTCTTCAACAGTTTTTTATCCCCTCCACCCTCTTTGAGAGAGACTCCTGTTGCATATGTAGCAGGTTGCTTGAAGTTGTCCCTCAGCTCAGTGATGTTTGTTTCAGCCTTTTTTTTTTTCCCTTCTGTGTTTCATTTTAGACAGTTTCTATCGCTATATTCCAAGTTCACTAATCTTCAATATGTCATCTGTCGCTAATCCCATCACATCTATTTTTTATCTTACACTTTGTAGTTTTCATTTCTAGAAATTTGATTAAGCAAACAAGAAGATAAACATGTTTCAACGCAGGTAGACTTGGAGCAATTGGACACGTTGGGGAGCTAAAAGCATTAAGTAGGCGGCCAGGGGAGGCCGCAGAGGAGGTTGAGGGGTAGGTCGTGGAGGGCTTTGCATGCTGCACTAAGAAGAAACAATTCTAAAAGCAGCGAGGAAGTACTGTCAGGGAGTGATGCCAGGGAGTGACCTGGATGCAATGTGGAGGATGGATTTCAGGGGACAGTATTTCCAACCCTCAGCAGAAAACTAATTAAGATCTTATGGAAGTAGTCCACATAAGAGAAGTTGATAATACAACATTGGTAAGTGCTAATAGGGATGGAGAGGAGAGACCAATTTGAGGAATGTTTAGGAGAAACTTTCTGTAGAACTTGAACAAGTGGATGTGGGGAGAGCAGGAAATGGATTCCTGATTTTGATAGAAGGGGGCATCCAAAACCAGAAATAAATCTAAAAGGAGAAAGGAAAGCTATAGAGGCCAACATAAGTTCAGTTTCTGATAGTCAAATGGAAGTGTTTTGCAGACCCTATATCTATCATTGCTTATGATAAGATACGGAGCCCTCGTGGCATAGTGGTTAAGAACTACAGCTGCTAACCAAAGGGTCAGCAGTTCGAATCCACCAGGCACTCCTTAGAAACCGAAGGGGGCAGTTCTACTCTGCTCTATAGAGTTGCTATGAGTCAGAATCAACTCGACGGCACACAACAACAACGATACAATACAATGAAATTATCGATTCCATGTCTTACTCTTCGGCTAGACTAAAAGTCAAACGGTGGGACCATGTCTTATGTGCATTGTATCCTCAGTGCCTGGCCCCCCTGTCTGAAGCCTGGGGAGAGGTCAGGACTGAAGCACAGGTGATGGGAAGCTGTGAGATGGGGGAGAGCACCCGGGGAGACAGATAGCAGACTGAGAAAAGCAGCGACACACAAGAAAAAAATGTTCACACCTTGAGGTAAGAATATGAGAAGTGAGTGACCTGGTGGCCTCCTGTTGTCACGTGGCTCCTCAGGGGGCCCTGGGAAGTAACACCTAGATGCAGTCCTGCTGCTTTGTCAATATTTTTGGTTTAAGTAAGTCATTCCCTTTGTGTATTTTTAACACACCTAATTAACACCAATGGGGGAAGTGGTGGTTCAGTGGTCGAATTCTTGCTTTCCCTGCAGGAGAACTGGGTTTGATTCCTGGCCAGTACACCTCATGCACAGCCACTACCCATCTGTCAGTGGAGGCCTGAGTGTTGCTATGATGCTGAGCAGGTTTCAGTGGCACTTCCAGACAAAGATGAACTAGGAAGAAAGGCCTGGAGATCTACTTCCAAAACTAATTCAGTGAAAACCTGATGGATCACAATGGTTTGATTTGCAAGTGACCATGGGGATGGTGCAAAGACGAGGCAGCATTTTGCTCCATTGTGCACGGAGCTGCCACGAGTCGGGCACCACCTCAGCGGCAGCTAATAATAACATTAATGATTAATGTGAAAAGGTTTAGGGAATGTGCAGGAATCATTTGGATCTATCACTTGACTAACTTTACTTGGAAGAAAAGTAGGGGTAGGTGGGAAGATTCATTGCAGACTGTATAGAGGCATAAAGCTATTGGCAGGAAAGATTTGGATGTGTGTATGTGTTTAGTTTTCTTTTACCCCACATAGAGGCTATGGGAAAATAACTCTGATTTGAAATTATAATGGCAGTAGGTAACACAGGTAAACATCCTGTTTTAGAAACACATCTACTCTGCTTAAGGTAAGAGAGCTATAACTGGATAATTTCCATGCATACACTGTCTACTTAACAGAATTTCAAAATTTCTGGTATTTAAGAGACCAATTATTCGAGAATGTGACTTACAAAAGAACAATATTTTAAATAACGAAACATTTAAAATAAAGAGCAATTATGGAGTAAACATTAAAATTGTAAGGCTCACGAAAAGTCCATCTCCCCCATTTCCCCTTGACAATTCAGCTGCCCTTTGCTGCTGGCTAATAGAAAAATCAGCTGCATCAAGCAGATTTCTCATGTTGCAGACCTTTAGATGATCCTTTAAGGCCTCATCAGACTGGATTTATAAATTGCCCCTACAAGTGTAGCTTCTTTTCCCACTACTGTGACACTTTTGTGACAAGGAATTGATTGATCTTCAGCTTCCAGGACAGGTTTTCTTAGTTTAGTCCCAAGTCACAATGGCATGCATGGCAAGTGATTTCTCTGGCTTTCCTGGCCCTGTAAGTCCACAGTCTGAGTCATCACCTGTACTGCCTGTTCCTTATTCTGACAGACACAGTCCTGTAGACAGATGGGCAGGAGTGATGAAACACTGTGTAATTCCCACTGAGAGTGAGGGAAAAAGGAGAGACAGAGAGAGAATGAACTAGGAGTCATGTAAAAAAAAAACAAGGTTAAGCTCTATGAATCTAACCTACATCACAGCATATGAAAAGGAGCTTTGAAGTCAATGGTTACCTCTACCCCCCTGTCTTAGTTATCTAGTGCTGCTATAAACAGAAATACCACAAGTGGATGGCTTTAACGAGCAGAAGTTTATTCTCTCACAGTCTAGTAGGCTAGAAGTCCAAATTCAGGGCACCAGCTCCAGGGAAGTCCTTCTCTCTCTGTTGGCTCTGGAGGAAGGCCCTTGTCATCAACCTTCCCCTGGTCTAGGAGCTTCTCCACACAGGAACCCCAGGTCCAAAGGATATGCTGTGCTCCCGGCACTGCTTTCTTGGTGGTGTGAGATTCCCCTATTTCTCTGCTCGCTTCTCTCTTTTATATCTCAAAAGAGATTGACTTAAAACATAACCTAATCTTGTAGATTGAGTTCTGCCTCATTAGCATAACTGCCTCTAATCCTGCCTCGTTAACATCACAGAGGCAGGACTTACAACACAGAAAAATCACAGCAGATGACAAAATGGTGAACAATAACACAGTACGGGGAATCATGGCCTAGCCAAGTTGACACACATTTTTGGGGGACACAATTCAATCCATGACACCCCCTGTTGCCGTCGAGTCGATTCAGACTCATAGCAACCCTAGAGGACAGAACTATCCCATAGGGTTCCCAAGGAGCGGCTGGATGATTTGAACTGCTGACCTTTTGGTTAGCAGCTGAGCTCTTAACCACTGAGCCACTGGGGTTCCAGTATTTGCACATCCCTTCAAATTCTGAAGGTTTGAGATTATCATTGAAGTTTCAAAGAAACTCACATAAATTAAAACATCAGAGAAAAGGTGACTCCTGCACTGCTACAGCTATTGTTGCAGGTGGCAGATGCTACTGTCAGTATTTCCTGTGCCACAAAGTTCACCCCAGCCTCTGATAGCTTTTTAAGAGGAGGCAGAAGAAATCTGTGGCTGGTGGGCTATTTCCACAGGACTGGGCAATTCCCTACCTAACTAGGAAAGGATGAAGGCCCTCTAGTTAAATTTCTGTTAAGTATCCCACTCCCTCCCCTCACCCCAACTCCATGAGAAGTATTCAATCAGGCTTTCAAAAGAATAGGAGACACCAACTATTGTTTAATAAACAGCAGTAGAGTCATAAAAAGGCAGGTCACAAAAGTAACACAATGATACTACCCAGTATTTCCAAACTTGCCTGATCAAAGAGTCACCTGTGTGGGGCATTTGTAAAAAATACAGATCCCCAGGCCCCTCACAGAAAGAATGAGATTCAGGATGCCGGAGACAGGGAGGGGTGTTGGCGGAGAAGGTGGTGGACCAGACTCTATAATTTTAACAAGGGCCTCATATATGTCTAAAGAACAGCCAAAGTTAGGCAACACTGATACAACCCGTTTGAAAGCTGGACAATGAATATGGAAGACCAAAGAAGAATTAAAGCCTTTGAATTACAGTCGTCCCTTGGTATCTGCAGGGGATTGATTCCAGAACACCACCCCCATACCAAAATCTGGGAATGCTCAAGTTCCTTATATAAAATGTCATAGTATTTGCATATAACCTATGCACATCCTCCCATGTACTTTAAATCATCTCCACCAAAACCCGAAAACCAAACCTGTTGCTATCCAGTTGATTTCGACTCATAGAGACCCTATAGGACAGAGTAGAACTGCTCCATAGGATTTCGAAGGAGGCTGGTGGATTTGAACTGCCAACTTTTGGTTAGCGGCCGAGCTCTTAATCACTGTGCTACCACGGCTCCAAAATCATCTTTAGTTTACTTACAATACCGAATACAATGTAAATACTATGTAAATAGTTGTTATACCGTACTGTATTGTTTAGGGAATGATGACAAGACCCGAGATGAACACTGCTCAAACAATGAGTGCTTGAGAGAGACTGAGGATCCGTGAAATGGTGGCAGCTACAGCAGGGGATGCTACACATCACTTCAATCACGTGGATTTAGCATAGTGCTCTGCAACGGCAAATTCAAGTTTTGCGTTTTGGAAATTTTTTTCCCAAATATTTTCAATCCAAGATTGGTTGAATCCGCAGATGCGGAACCCACAGATACGGAGGGCTGACTGTATGGTGTTGGCAAAGAATACTGACTATACCATGGATGGCAAGAAGAATGAACAAGTCTGTACTGGAAGAAGTACAGCCAGAATGCTCCTTAGAAGTGAGGATGGTGAGACTTCATCTCACTTTCTTTGGACATGTTATCAGGAGGGACCAGTTCCTGGAGAAAGACATCACGCTTGGTAAAGTAGAAGGTCAACGAAAAAGAGGAAGACCCTCAATGAGACAGATTGACACAGTGGCTGCAACAATGGGCTCAAACATAGCAATGATTGTGAGGATGGCGCGGGACAGGGTAGTGTTTTGTTCTGTTGTATATAGGGTCGCTATGAGTCGGAACCAATTCGATGGTACCTAACAACAAAAACTTTCATTCAGAAGAGCTACTTGACAGTCACCGTGTCAGAGCCAGAAAGTCTTCTCAGGACTTTGGTTGCGTATATTAATATTAGCTGGTCATGGATGTTAGAGTAATTCCTACTCCATAACCAGTAAGCTACTGCAGTGACTTTTTGTCTAGAGTCTTATTATGAAGCACACTGCAGTTGCAAATGACTAAGCAAAATTATTGTTTTGCATTGGTGAGGAAAACCAGAAAGAGTTGAGTCCAAGGTAGTAATCAAATAAATTCATGGTGTGTGTGGGTATGTGTTTGTGAATGCATGTTTTTCCAAGTTTCTCGTGGATTTTGGCAAAATTTTTTGGCTTACCAATTTTCTCATCTGTAAAAGCAGGATAATAATGCCGACTTCCAATGAAAGGAGAAAATATCTGTAAAGCCCTTAGCATAGTGCCTGGCACATAGTAAGCACTCTGTGAGGGTAGTTATTATCACTATTGTCAGTTATGTACCAAAAGTTAAAATTTTATGATCATGTCATCAAAGTTAGGTCTTCAGACAATTAAGTTCTTATGCCATGGTATGTGATTCCACCCAAATGAAGTATTTCTAGAAAGTCTAAAACTGTTTTATTATTTTAGAACTCTCAAAGTTACAAACTGGTAGCCTGCAGATGCCTTGTTTCATCTGCACGTTTGAAAAAAAAACAAGTTAGTTCCAACATTTATATACCTGGAGATCTCACACAAAAATCTGGATTTCCAGACTTTCTAGAAAAAAATAAAAATTTAAGTAGCATAGGACCCTTGTTCTCCTATAGTTACAACTTGCTGGCATTGAGCAGAGGCTGCCCCTTAGAATGAGACACACATAGTCTGGTTTGCCTGTGTTCTACTAATTTATGTGACTTGCCTAGCCCCATAGGCATCTGAGTTTGTCACCCCTACACTCAAGTGATTGATGTCTTATTTTCTCCTGCATCTTTAACTCTTAGCTCATCAGCTCTTGGCCTAGGTTGTAGATCATGAATGAATGAATCGGGGAAATAGCCACTCAACTACTCCTCCCACCCACACGTTGTTTCCAGCTGGTCAAGCCTGCAACCCCCCCCGCCCCAGATTAATACCCGGAGAGCATACCTTCTATGATTCTTCAGCATCTCCCAAATGAAGTCCCAAACTCCCCAGCCTGGCACTCAAGATCTGCCCTACCCACCTCCAGTCCAATTGCACTTTCTTTTCCCAGCCCAGGTTTCACTCTTCCCCAATTACACCCAGCTGGATCCCACACCATTCTCTAAACCCAGATTGGAGCCTGTGCCCTCCATTTACATCCCTTCCTTGCAAAAACCAACTGTCTTTCCAATGCCACCTTCCCTGTGATGCTTTTTTCTAAGTTCCCCAACTAAAGGAATCCCTTTTCATTTGGCATCCCTATGATCCTTGGTTTGTAAGTATGAAATGACGTATATCCCATAGTGCCTTGTATGGTAATTATCTATGTACCTACCTTAATTCCGCTCCCTGTGGCAGAAACCATGCCATAGCCATCTGTTATCACCAAAACCAAGCCAAGTGTCCAACACATTATAAGGAGGCTCTAAATATTTATATACAGGAATACATTTCCATTTTAAGGAGAAAATGCTATTAATCGACTTTCTTCCTTATCCTAATATCATGAAAACCTACTTTTTATCAAATTGTTTTGGGACCTCCTTATGAAGCTTAGAGCCCTGGTGGCGTAGTGGTGAAGAGCTCGGCTGCTAACCAAAAGGTCAGCAGTTCAAATCCACGGCTGCTCCTTGGAAATCCTCTGGGGTGGTTTACTCTGTCCTATAGAGTTGCTATGAGTCGGAATCAACTCGATGGCAATGGGTTGGTTGGTTAGTTATGAAGCTTAACTGAGCATTAGCCTTTATCTTATCATTTACTTGATGTCCCTGAGCCTTAGTTTCTTGAACTGAAAAACGGGCATAATATAACCTCTAGTGTGGTCATAAGGATAAAATGAGTTAATGCAGGTAAAGTGCTTACGACAGTGCGTGGTGCACAGCAGACACTAAATGGATAGCTATTATTATTATATTGAAACTCACCTAATATTTAGAAATCAGGTTAGCAGTGGCTTGCTTCATTCTATTTTTCTAAAATACTTCTTAGAAAAGAGCAGGCCAAGGATTGTATGTATGTGCCCTGGACTAAAGAAATGTATTTTGCTATAAAAAAAAAAAGCAAAAGAGAGAGAGAGAAAAGGTTATTTCAAATACCAATGGTTCAGGCAATAGTAGCTTTTTTAAAAAGTACACATTTATAACTACCAAGGTAATGATCGATTCTGAAAAAGATTATGAATGATGTTAAAAGCATTGAGTGACAGCGTGTTGAGGAACAAGATATTTACACAGTTGCAGGATATCACCCCACAGATGATTAATTACAAAGGGAAAAAGCTACTTTTACACTGGAGAAATTTGGTGGACATCACTTCAACCAAGTGGTCAAAATTACCGTCACCAGCATGGGTCAAACTGCCTGTCATGGATTGAATTGCGCCCCCCTCCCCCAAAATATGTGTCAATTTGGGTGGGTGATGATTCCCAGTATTGTGTGGTTGTCCTCCATTTTGTGATCTGATGTAATTGTCCTGTGTGTTATAAATCCTAATCTCTGCCTATGGTTAGTGAGGTAGGATTAGGTTATGTTAAAGAGGATTAGGTTATGCTTGTTATGTTAATGAAGCAGGATTAAGGTGGGAGCAACACTCTTACTCAGGTCACAACTCTGATCCGAAGTAAGGGGAGTTTACCTGGGATGTGGCCTCCGTTACCTTTTACCTTAAAGGGATAAAAGAAGAGAGAGAGGGACCTCCTATCACCAAGAAAGAAGAGCTGGGAATGGAGCATGTCCTTTCGACTCACAGTCCCTGCACTGAGAAGCTCCTGTAGCCCAGGGAAGATTGATACAAGGACCTTCCCCCAGAGCTGACAGAAAGAGGAGCAAGAGGAAGGACCTCCTACCACCAAGAAAGAAGAGCTGGAAGCGAAGCGCATCCTTTGGACCTGGGGTTCCTGAAATGAGAAGCTCCTAGACCTGGGAGAAGATTGATAAGGACCTTCCGCCACAGCAGACAGAGAGAGAAGGCCTTCCTCTAGAGACAGCAGCCTCATTTTGGACTTCAAAGCTCCTAAACTGTGAGAAATAAATTTGTTTGCTAAAACCATGTACTTGCGCTATTTCTGTTATAGCAGCACTAGATGACTAAGACACTGTCCTTACATGTGTCATGAGGTGATGCAATGAGAAGAACATGACATTACCTTTGTAGTATTATTGAAAAAAAATTAACCTGATGCTACCAGTGAGGGAACAATCAGACACATCTATATTGTGCAACAATCTACAAAACATTTGAGCTAGACTCTTCAAATAAGTCAGTGTCATGAAAGACAAGACAAAACAAAACAATCTAAACAAAAAGATAGTGGGAAAATCTTTCAAGTTAAAGGAGTCTAAAGAGAAAAGGCATTGGTTGTTCAGTGGTAAATTTCTCACCTTCCATGTTGGAGACCCAGGTCCGGTTTCTGGCCATTGCAACTCATGTGCAGCCTCTACCTGCCCTCAGTGGAGGCTTGTGTGTTGCTGAACAGGTTTCAGGGGAACTTCTAGACTAAGATGGACTAGGAAGAAAGTCCTGGAGATCTACTTCCAAAATATCAGTCAATAAAACCCCTGTGGATCACAACAGTCTGATCCTCTGGTGCATGGGGTCCCCATGAGTCAGGGTCAACTCAATGCAGCTAACAACAAGAAGAAAGAGATTCTACTTGTACTGTATTTTTATGCAAATAACTTGCCCCCTCTGCATCTGTTTGCTGGCTGCGCCCTCCTCCAGTGAGGTACCCTGACAGGCACCGCCATACCAATCCTCTCCCCCATGTTGCTGTAAAAAAAATTAACACAGTGCGCTTACAAAAATACCTTGTGGAGGGGAAGGGCATGGCTGGCAAGTAAACGCAGAAGGTGTGTGTTATTTTTGTAAATATATGGTAAATGCAGTGCATGATCCTTGATCAGATCCGCTAGGGGAAAAATAAGCACAGATACAAGGATCATTATCGGGACAGCCGGAAAAGTTTGAATATGAGCTCTATATAAAAATTAGGGAAAAAATCAAGATTATGACTCAGTTATATTTTGATTAACCAGCTCCTGCCTGAAGTACTTTGGTATCTGGGAATCTGTATCTTGTAAGACCTAAAACCATGAAAACTACAAGTGAGAAACCATTTTCATTCTCTTGGTACCCAGATTTCTGGGGTCCATGGAATTGGGGTGACCCACCCAGGCCATTGCCCTGAGATCGTCTTCTGAACCCTGAGCCTTGAGAAAACTGGCTTCCTGATCTAAAGGCATCTTTAAGACAAACAGCCTGGTGAGTAGCTCAGTGAAGACCGTTTTGCCTTAAGCATTGTGCTCTTTGGAAGAATCGTCTCTGCGCAGTTTCGAGAAACAGAAACTTGAGTCAGACTAAAACCAAACCTGTTGCCATATAGTCAATTCCAACTCACATTGTCACGGGGCCAGAACAGTGTTTACATAATAACAATTTACTCTAAAACACAGCTTCTAGTTCTTTCATCTTCAGAACATTTTTGACTCCCTAGTCAAAATATGACCCTGATTTGCAAATGGTATATTAAATAAACTTCAATTTCTGTCATTGGTTTAATATGATTTTGGTTTTAACACAAGTGTTATATTTGCTCCAGTGCATTGGATCAGAGTTTTTGTAGAAGAATGTGCGATTAGGCTGTAGTGTAACATGGACTTGTGAAAGAACCAAGTGGGTGCTGATAGCTAATGAATAAAATTCTTTGGAGCATTTGGTTGGGACAATACTAACTGCACATAGGAAATTCTGGGTAAATGTTAGCTGATGACAATGACCAGCAGAATGGCCCAAAGTGCAGCCCTTGCTTTACTGATTTCAGGAAATTTTGTCTGATGAAGATGGATGCCTCATAAAATCATACAGCAATTTTACTCTCCTTTCAGGAGGATGGGTGACGGAGCAGCTGATGATAGCAGCCTGGCTGTTCCCATGTGAGACAGTGGTGTCTTAGTCTCAGATGAGGGAAAACTGACAACAAGGTGGAAGTATGGCTTGTAGTCATTAAAGTAACTCAGCGTTTGGGCTGTGTCTGTGTTTCAGGGAGCGACAGGCGCCATTAACAGCTTACTTTTAGTTTCAGGAGCCAGAGATAGTTTCATTACTAGTGTCCTCAGGCATAGACTTTTTAATTTAAAAAAAGAAAGTAAGTTCAGGATGGAAATAGCCCATCACCACAGGAACATCTCTGCCACAGAAACACATTACGGTTTCCCTGTCTATCTTATCAGCAGGCTGGGTTTGAGTGTCAGGAATGAGGACGAGGAAGCAGGGAAGAAAGGTGAGAGCAGGGCTGATAGAAAAGGAGCTCCTGGGCGTGCAACGGTTAAACAGTCACTAGGTTGTTAACTGAAGGGTTGGAGGTTCCAACCCACCCAGCGGTTCCACGGGACAAAGACCTGGTGAACTGCTCCTGAAAAGATTACAGCCAAGGAAACCCTATGGGGGCAGTTCTACTCTGTCATACAGGGGCGCTATGAGTTGGAATTGACACACAACACCAACAGGGCGGTTAGAGGAGCAGGAGTCAGGAATAACTTGGAAAAGCTAGAGCATAATTCCAAAGTGATATTGAAATCTCAGGTGTCTTACCTCTCTGGCTAATAATAAACCATTATGGCCCTGAGATTTTTCGCTACTTTTTCCAACGCTGTAAGACCCTACTTCTCGGATCTTTTGGACAGGTGATGTTGTAGATTCAAGTGGGCCACAAATTCTTTTTGTCATTTTCCCCAACAAGAGGTGGATTTTAATTCCCCTTCTCTTGAATCCAGAAGTCCCTGGGTAGCACAAATAGTTTGCGTTCTTCTACTAACCTGAAAGTTGCTGGTTCAAACCCACCTATTAGTGCTGTGGAAGAAAGTCCTGGTGATCGGCTTCCCTAAAGAGTCCAGCCAAAAAAACCCTATGGAGCACAGTTCTACTCTGTAACACATGGAGTTGCCATGAGCTGGAATTGACTAGATGGCAATAGGTTTCCTCCCCGCCCCCTGAACCTGGGCTGGCCTTGTGTCTGCTCAACCCATAGAATATAGTGGAAAGGCACTGTGCAGTCCGGGTCGAACCTTTTAGAGAACTGTAGCTTCCACCTTCTCTGTCTTGGAACACTTGGACGTGGGACACTCCCTTTTAGAACCCAGATCCCACGCTATGAGAGGCCTCAGCCACGTGGAGAGGCCACCAGCCAGTATTCATTGCCAGTCATGTGAGTCAGCCATCTTGGGCATCCCAGCCCAATCAAACCCCAAGAGCACATGAAGCCTGGTTCTGCTCACGCGAAGCACAGAATCACAAGAGAGAATAAAATGTTGTTTTAAGCCGCTAAGTTTTGCCATGGTTTGTCCCGCAGCAACAGGTGTAATGGACAAGTTCACGAGAAGAAAGATTTATCTTGCTAACCAAAGCAGAAGAAACAAATGAGGGAAATTACCGTTTGCTGAGTTGGAAGAGAACTGTTTAAAACAGCAGATGACATCCTTATCCCTGAGTGAGCTTTAACCTCAAAATGGAATGCAACGTTTAGGACTCTTTCTGCCCGACAGAAAATTCAAAATGAACATTTCCATTCGAATCCAGCCTCACCCCAACACGTGTGTTTCATGCAGACCTTATTTTTTAAACAGAGTTTATTATATTTAATACATTATAAAATTTGAAAAACTGTAGGAAAGCAGCAGACTCAAACTGGAGCAACTCTAACAAGTAATAATTCTGGCCCCTTTGCAAATCTGATCAGTTTAAAAACAAAGTGATGGTCACATCTGTGAGGCAGACAAAAGAGTGTGACTTCTGTACAAACTACAGTTAAAATTTCATGGCTAACATCTTTCAAACGCAATGTGCTCAGCAGAGTTTTCCTGAAGTCCTGCCGGGTCCCTGCCTAAAGACAGACATGAAGCCTCTGTATGCAAAGAAATGCTGTTCAAGGTGTTTTTTTTTTTTTTTTTCCTTAAAAAAAAGAGGGATAGAAGAAAGAAAAAGGAAACCGAAATGACGGATGGCTGTTTGGCAATGGGAAACCGTAAGGAGATGTGTCCTCAGCAGTCATGGCTTGTTATTGGTCAGCAGGCCCCAGGGGCCCAGGACACTTCATGGCCATCACAGCACCAACTGTAGCTACCACCTTTTTTTCTTTCTTTCTTTCTTTTTTTTTGCGTTTCCTACCTTTTGACATATATATATATATATTTATATATTTTTTACACCTTGAGGATAGCACTATTCCAATTGTTCCCATATGAATACAGGTGTGGTCTCTATTTGATATAAATGTGTCTTTTATTCAATTTTAGGTCCAGGACTTGGTTTGCTGTCCCAACTGCACGTAAATGTCTCTTGCTTGTTTGCGTGATTTCTTGTGTATGTTGTCATTTTTGCATAAGAAACATGTCCATTTAGTCCAGAGGCTCCTGCTTTATCCGGATGACGGAGGAGACACGGGGCGTCCGTCTCAGTTCCCGCCGCAGGACGTATTCGCTGAATTGGGATGAGTCCACTCCTCCCCCACAGGAGCCTACAATTTCAAATCCTCTTTGCTGCAATCTCTCGAGGACCTGCAAGAGGCCAAGACAAGCATCCAGTTATGGGCAAGACAGGTCCCTTGGCCACATGGCTACATTAACACCCCAGAAGTTTGCAGATCGTTTGCAGCTCTGATCAATCTCATCTAACCCCTCAGTCTCTCTGCGCATCTCTGAAAGGATGACCCTGGATTAAAGGGCAGTAGAGAGGGAGGAGGAATCCTTGGGCAGTGCAAATCGTTAACACGCTCAGCTGCTACCTGAAACGTTGGAGGTTTGAGTCCACCCAGAGGTGCCTCAGAAAAAAGGCCTGGAGATCTACTTCTGAAAAATCAGATATTGAAAACCCTATGGAGCACAGTTCTACTCTGACACACAAGGGGTTGCCATGAATAGGAGTTGATGCAATGGCAACTAGTAGAAAGGGAGTGAATGTTTCTAATACTGAAATGTGCCATTACATGCTTGCTTTGCAAATTTCAGCTCTTCCAGTTCATTTAATTGTTCCAGCCACTTGGCATAATGGTTGGTGTTAGCGCCATTTTATAAACGGGAAAACTGAGGTTCATAGCTAGTAAGTCATGGAATTGGGTTTCCAACTCAGGTGTTTGGCCTCAAATCCCATGTTTTTTTTCTAATACGCAACACTGCTTTCTCTGCAAAAGGAGAGGGTTCACATGCCAAAGCTCATTTACCACTAAAATATACCTGATGAAATGATAAAAGATATAGAAAGAGTGATATCTGAATTTCCTTAGCTAGTGATTCATTTGTACCCTCTGCCATTGTTCAAGTTTCTCAATACTGAGTTAATCTTCCATATTTCAGCTTGGAAGATTTATGTAATTTCAGTAGCAAAAGAAATGGACTGCTGAAGCCAGCTGAAGTGTATCTATAAGTTTGCAAGTTTGTGGCATATGAAACAGATTCATTGCCTCGTGTAGGCAAGAATAAATGCAATGATTGTATACTAGAAAATATATCCAAAATAGAGATCTTCTAAACTTCTCATATAAACATAAGCTGCATAGTGTACTCTTTAATTTTGAAATTAAATACCTTATGCCAGGAAGATCCCTGAATTTGTCACTACACGTCTGACTTCTTAAATGCAGCCAGTAGCTCCTAAAACCCTTAGACAGGCAGAAATATAGAAAACAGATCTGCAGCATTCTGCTTCCTTAAGAACTGAACAAATACTAGACTTGCAACTGTTCCCTGCTAGGATTTAGGATATAATTAAATTACTTCACTATTCTAAAGGCAAGACGACTCAATCATAACTTTGAAAAAAAATGCCTGGCTCAAATTCTTTTTTTGGAATGAAATGGAATGTTACTAAATAAGTAACTTTCAAAATGTAGTCAATAAAAAGTGAACCCTTACTTTTTAATTATTATTATTTCCTGGTCATCTACTTTTATATGGAGTATAATGTACTATCCTGGAAAACAGTTTACTAGATGAGATTGAGAAATAAGAGAGTATGTTTGCTAAAAAGTCTCAAATGCTGGCAAACAAAAACACCAAAAAAAAGTCCTATTTGAACCAAATTAACATTTGACCCTACAGTGCTCTATTTCTGTAGAGAAATTAAAAATGCACAAGCAGACCAGTCAGTGTGAGGACAGGATTGAAGAAAACAATCCCTAAGTTCAAAATGAAGATGTAGTTTGGTGGCAGGTAATAACAAAGCGAAGTGCACCCCAAGGAGAAGTCCCCAGCAGAGGCAGGAACTTGACCTGTCAGCAAGAAGCAACCCAGTTTGCTTGGCCAAACCACCACATTGGAAAGGACTCTTTACCACGATTAGGAAAGAAAATACCAAGTTGTAGGAAGCTGTGAACAATAAAGAACCTAACTCTGATATCTGTTTTTCTTTGTTACGGTAGCTCTATCGCTAACATAAGGAACTCCCTAAGCCTCTTCCTCCCCAGGGGGTCTGACACACATAATATGATAATTGTCCAATATGATCCAATGTTACCTTGGATGTGGTTAAAGTTTATTCCAATGTAATGCAAACAGCTTTTGCTTCTTGGCCATTACTTTTTAAACATCACCTTGTTAATAGCAAATTTGCTTAAATGTAGTGATCACTGAATTAAAATAGCTCCATGTGGTATCCTGTACCTTATGTCCTATCCCAAATGTCTATATACCCAGCGGACAATTCCTATTTCTTGGTCAGTGGAGCAGGAAGAGTGGGTCATGGCCGTGTCATGCAATGTTTATCCAGATGAGAATTTCTACATCTGATCAAACTCAAATGATCCGGGGAGCTTGTCAAGCACGTCGATTTATAATTACAGTTATTCACCGGCCTGCCGGGGAAGGCCCTAGTGAGTGATGAAATGCTGTCCAGGCTCTGAATGGCTCCGCCCTCCCTCCTTTCTGGCAGAAAGCCAGGAGCAGGGTATGTGTGTGGGGGGAGGGGAAAGGCTTTCAGGACTCCAGAAGCCTTCACAAAACAGAGGCCTCATTGAGAACGCTGCACGGGACAGCGCAGGAAGTGTACCGCGCACAACTCCGGGGGGCGCCATTCGCACGAATAAGCAAGCAAATGTGGCCCCTGGAAGCGTGCAACCTAAAGCCACGCCCCCACCTGCCTGATGGTGGGTGCCTTCCTCTAACCTGCTTCCAGGTCCTTTTCTGCCAGAGTTTCCTGCTGTTCTGCTCTCAGACATCTCTTCGTAAGTCTAAAAAGTTATAAAAGTCACGGAACAATCCTCAAGAGGCAGAAGGGTATAGTGGGTGCTCTCATCTCCGAGCACTGGGAGAGGTTTTGTTGGCTAAATACTGAACAGAGAGTCATGGGTCCGTTTCGGTTCAAAAGGGAGAAAAAACAAAAACTCTTACTCTGTTGACTTCAGATAGTTTTGTGTCTTTCCTGATATTCCTAATATGCAGAGCATACTCCCACTCAGGTCTTCAGAACTTGCCGATCCCTCCGCCTGGAGTACTCTGCCTCCAGATATCCTCTTCTCACTACCTGACAAACATGTATGTTGGTTACTGTTTGCCCCCCACCCTGTGCCCACAATGTAAGTTCCATGAAAATAGCCGTTGTCTATTTTGTTCTCGTCTGTGTCTCTAGTGCTCTTGCCAGAGCCTGGCACGTAGTAGGGGTTCAGTATGTGTTTGTGGAATGACTGAATGGATGACGTAGAGGAGTGAGTGCGTTCATCTGCCCAACAGAAACGTTAACACATGAGGATCAACTTTTTGGAGGACAGGCACTATGTGAAGGCAAGGTTACGTATTAAGAATGACAACTCCATACCTGGACTGAGTTGAGGTGACAGTATCCGTTCAGTGGGAATCTGATGACGTGTGTCGAGTCGTGGTTCCAGCCCGCGTTGACAGAGTTACACATCACATCGCCGATTTCGGGAAACACTTCTTCTATCAAGGACTTGTCACCGCTGAGTGTGATCCTCTCTCCAAGGTCGGGGGCGACACGCACCACTAGGCACTCACAGGGCCTGGAAAAGCGGCCAGCTTCTCTGTCCTGCTTCCATCTTTCCATCTCCAACAACATTGGCTGAAGCTGAAAATATTTTGCCTCTTCATATAATAAAGTGTAGTCCTAGTGGGGAGGAAAAAAGGGTATCACACAGTGCAAAATTACAAACATAAAGTACCGAAACTGTTCACAGGTAAGGTGATTTTTTTCAGCTGTGTTGTTATTTCAATATCGAACCTGGATGCAAAATTTTCACTTACGTCGTTTTCTAAAGACTGAGCTTAACTGGCATTCATTCATTCAGTGGTGATAAAAGGAGCTAAGACTTTTCGACCATTATTAACGACTGGGCAGCCCCACTTCTAAGTGCTTTACATGAAGTAAGACCTGTAATTCTCCCAATCGCCCGATGAATTAGAAACCATTATTATCACTATTTTGCAGATGAGAAAACTGAGATGTGAAAGGACATACCCAGGACTCTTCTCCTTTAGTGGAAAAATGTCTTCTGGGTATTTAAAATCTGATTGTGTTGCTGAGAACCCAATGAACGTCCTCTCTGATGAGACGCGTGGATAAGGTGAGGGACAACCGTCAAAGGTGCACCCTTCACCAGAAGGCTCTGCCCCTCACGTCAACTTCAGCAGAAGCTCCAGAACTTCTCACAGGAAGGTGTGGGGCAGTTATGGTAGGATTGGGGTCAGTTGTGAGTGGAGGCCTGGAGAGCAGCCGGCTGCTTGTATTTAAATTTCTATGTTTATTTGAAATGGTTTTGGGGTGGCTGATGGAGATTTGGAAGGCTAATGTGCTGCCATCACAAACTGAGAGAGGCGAACAACACTAGCCCTTGACTCCTGGAAGATAAAGGTGCAGAAAAGGAAACTAGTTTATTTCTGAAAGCAAAATCACCCAGTCTTTAGGCATTGGTCAGTTCCTTTTTCTCTCACCTTAAAAAAAAAAAAATCTGTTGCATTAAAGCAGGAATCCAACAAACAAGTATTAAACCACACACAAGCAACTGAATGGGAAGACCAAAGAGAACAAAGGGGAGGCAGCAGCTTAGGAACAATGTTAACAAGCAGGTCAATATTATGTCTAAACGTAACTATGGTCACAATCATTTCTGGGTGTGAGATAAGTGGACACTTGTCCAGACACGCTGACTGAGAATATTGACACAGGCATTTCACCCGTCCTTCCACAGGCCAGGGCTGGCAGTGGTGCCTCGTGCCTGCAGGAGAGCGGATATGTAAATACGAGGCCTGAGTGCTGGCAGAGGACACTGCTGTGTGGATTGTGGAGTGTGAGAAGGAGGGGATGACCAGGCTGTGTGCACTGTGGAGTGAGGAGGGGATGACCAGGCTATGTGGACGGTGGAGTGTGAGAAGGAGGGGATGACCAGGCTGTGTGGACCGTGGAGCGTGAGAAGGAGGGGATGACCAGGCTGTGTGAACCGTGGAGCGTGGGAAGGAGGGGATGACCAGGCTGTGTGGACCGTGGAGTGTGAGGAGCGGATGACCACGCTGTGTGGACCGTGGAGTGTGAGGAGGGGATGACCACGCTGTGTGGACTGTGGAGTGTGAGGAGGGGATGACCACGCTGTGTGGACCGTGGAGCGTGAGAAGGAGAGGATGACCATGCTGTGTGGACCGTGGAGTGTGAGGAGGGGATGACCAGGCTGTGTGGACCGTGGAGTGTGAGGAGGGGATGACCACGCTGTGTGGACCGTGGAGTGTGAGGAGGGGATGACCAGGCTGTGCGGACTGTGGAGTGTGAGGAGGGGATGACCAGGCTGTGTGGGCCGTGGAGCGTGAGAAGGAGGGGATGACCAGGCTGTGTGGACCGTGGAGCGTGGGAAGGAGGGGATGACCAGGCTGTGTGGACCGTGAAGTGTGAGGAGGGGATGACCATGCTGTGTGGACCGTGGAGTGTGAGGAGGGGACGACCATGCTGTGTGGGCCGTGGAGTGTGAGGAGGGGATGACCAGGCTGTGCGGACCGTGGAGTGTGAGGAGGGGATGACCAGGCTGTGTGGGCCGTGGAGCGTGAGAAGGAGGGGATGACCAGGCTGTGTGGACCGTGGAGCGTGGGAAGGAGGGGATGACCAGGCTGTGTGGACCGTGAAGTGTGAGGAGGGGATGACCATGCTGTGCGGACCGTGGAGTATGAGGAGGGGATGACCATGCTGTGCGGACCGTGGAGTGTGAGGAGGGGATGACTACGCTGTGTGGACCGTGGAGCGTGAGAAGGAGAGGATGACCACGCTGTGTGGACCGTGGAGTGTGAGGAGCAGATGACCACGCTGTGTGGACCGTGGAGTGTGAGGAGGGGATGACCACGCTGTGTGGACCGTGGAGTGTGAGGAGGGGATGACCAGGCTGTGTGGACCGTGGAGCGTGAGAAGGAGAGGATGACCAGGCTGTGTGGACCGTGGAGCGTGGGAAGGAGGGGATGACCAGGCTGTGTGGACCGTGGAGTGTGAGGAGGGGATGACCACGCTGTGTGGACCGTGGAGCGTGAGAAGGAGAAGATGACCATGCTGTGTGGACCGTGGAGTGTGAGGAGCGGATGACCACGCTGTGTGGACCGTGGAGTGTGAGGAGCGGATGACCACGCTGTGTGGACCGTGGAGTGTGAGGAGGGGATGACCAGGCTGTGCGGACCGTCGAGTGTGAGGAGGGGATGACCAGGCTGTGTGAACCGTGGAGTGTGAGGAGGGGATGACCATGCTGTGCGGACCGTGGAGTGTGAGGAGGGGATGACCATGCTGTGCGGACCGTGGAGTGTGAGGAGGGGATGACCATGCTGTGCGGACCGTGGAGTGTGAGGAGGGGATGACCAGGCTGTGTGGACCGTCGAGTGTGAGGAGGGGATGACCAGGCTGTGCGGACCGTGGAGTGTGAGGAGGGGATGACCATGCTGTGTGGACCGTGGAGTGTGAGGAGGGGATGACCACGCTGTGTGGACCGTGGAGTGTGAGGAGCAGATGACCACGCTGTGTGGACCGTGGAGTGTGAGGAGGGGATGACCACGCTGTGTGGACCGTCGAGTGTGAGGAGGGGATGACCAGGCTGTGTGGACCGTGGAGCGTGAGAAGGAGAGGATGACCAGGCTGTGTGGACCGTGGAGCGTGGGAAGGAGGGGATGACCAGGCTGTGTGGACCGTGGAGTGTGAGGAGGGGATGACCATGCTGTGCGGACCGTGGAGTGTGAGGAGGGGATGACCAGGCTGTGCGGACCGTGGAGTGTGAGGAGGGGATGACCAGGCTGTGCGGACCGTGGAGTGTGAGGAGGGGATGACCAGGCTGTGCGGACCGTGGAGTGTGAGGAGGGGATGACCAGGCTGTGCGGACCGTGGAGTGTGAGGAGGGGATGACCAGGCTGTGCGGACCGTGGAGTGTGAGGAGGGGATGACCATGCTGTGCGGACCGTGGAGTGTGAGGAGGGGATGACCAGGCTGTGCGGACCGTCGAGTGTGAGGAGGGGATGACCAGGCTGTGCGGACCGTCGAGTGTGAGGAGGGGATGACCAGGCTGTGCGGACCGTGGAGTGTGAGGAGGGGATGACCATGCTGTGCGGACCGTGGAGTGTGAGGAGGGGATGACCATGCTGTGCGGACCGTGGAGTGTGAGGAGGGGATGACCAGGCTGTGTGGGCCGTGGAGCGTGAGAAGGAGGGGATGACCAGGCTGTGTGGACCGTGGAGCGTGGGAAGGAGGGGATGACCAGGCTGTGTGGACCGTGAAGTGTGAGGAGGGGATGACCATGCTGTGCGGACCGTGGAGTGTGAGGAGGGGATGACCATGCTGTGTGGACCGTGGAGTGTGAGGAGGGGATGACCACGCTGTGTGGACCGTGGAGTGTGAGGAGCAGATGACCACGCTGTGTGGACCGTGGAGTGTGAGGAGGGGATGACCACGCTGTGCGGACCGTGGAGTGTGAGGAAGGGATGACCACGAGAGGACTGTTTTCATTTTGCACTTTGTTCTTCCACTTGCAAATCCAGTAGCAGCAGCAGCATTTACCCAAGGCCTCCAGAGGAAACTGTGGAGTGGCAAGAGGATACAAGTGGGTCTTTCTTGAGTGGGCTAGCTGGGTAATTCACTTTCCCTACTGGAAAACTTGGGCCAGGTGTAAGATAGTATCCTCGATACTCATCTCTCAACAGAAGGACTACTTCTTTATTCTGTCCCTCTCGACGCCAACCCCTTTATCAGAGAGATTTTGGTTCCCTACAGGAGAGGAACCACATTCATTTCACATGTTTTACCTGTGTAACCTCCTGACCCACAAGAGATACTGCTTTGGTTTAAGGACTTGACCACCTAAACGGAAATGTGGCCACTCTTAGCACAGGGCAGAACTGGGGCTGCCTAACCCATCCTGAGGGGTAGGAGTAGAGACAGTGTGCAAGTTCCTCCGGGCTCCCCAGGATCCCACTTAGAGGCCTGTCACCTTTGAATTACACCAACTGTGATATACTGCTGTCATGGATTGAATAGTGCCCCCTCCTCCAAAATATGTGTCCACTTGGCTAGGCCATGATTCCCAGTATTGTGCGTCTGTCTTCCATTTTGTGATCTGATGTAATTTTTCTGTGCGTTGTAAATTCTAATCTGTGCTTGTGGTTAATGAGGCAAGATTAGGTTATATTAAAGAAGATTAGGGTGGAATGCAATACCCTTACTCAGGTCACAGCCCTGATCTATGTAAGGGGAGTTTCCCTGGGGTGTAGCCTGCATCACCTTTTATCTTACAAGAGGTAAAAGCAGGGAGAAGCAAGCAAAGACAGAAGGACTTCACACCACCAAGAAAGAAGCACCAGGAGCAGAGCTCATCTTTTGGACCCAGGGTCCCTGTCCCGAGAAGCTTCTCAACCAGGAAAGAGTGATGACAAGGACCATCCCCTAGAACCGACAGAGAAAGCATTTCCCAGGGGGCTGGTGAATTCAGACTTCTAGTTCCTTGACTGTGAGAAAATAAATTTCTGTTTGTTAAAGCCATCCACTTGTGGTATTTCTGTTACAGCAGCACTAGATATCTACAACAACTGCCCTACGTACTTTACTTACTAATTAAGATTACAGATCTCAAGGAGATTTAAAAACAGCACTGAGAGTTACACAGCAACAGAAGCAAGAACTTCTGCTACTGCTTTTTATTTTCCTGTGAGATTTAATTACAGATTTTAGCAAAAGGATGTGGCCTTCAGTGAAAATATACCTTATCTTTCTAGAAACTTTAAGTCTTCAAATCTTAGAATAAAGGTACTCAGAGTGGTCTTCTT
Source organism: Dugong dugon (assembly GCA_030035585.1). Lineage (NCBI taxonomy): Eukaryota > Metazoa > Chordata > Mammalia > Sirenia > Dugongidae > Dugong > Dugong dugon. Next base: position 62,136,159 of record CM057466.1, read on the forward strand.
GACCAACTTGCCTCTGTGGAGGAATCCTTTTCAATATCGTCGAATAGCGACCATTCAGCCTGTGATGGAATGCTTTCAGTGATGAGGAACCTACTACCTCAAAAGGCACCACGTTTACTTTGTTGGCAACTCTGATTGTTGTAAAAGTCGTTGTTAGAATGGCCTGAATTTTCCTGTAACTCTAACTTATTTGTTTTAATTCTGCCCTCTGGGGTTACAGTGATTGTAATCTTTCTTTGATATGGTAACCCTTCAAATATTCAAAGACGATGGTTATGTCTTAATATTCTTCAAGCTAAATACCCAATCTTTTCAGCTCTTTCTCATTTCTTATGACTTTCCAGTCCTTCAACAACTGATGTGTATTTGACTGTGTCAATGTGGTTTTTTTTTTTATTTGTGCTTTATATGAAGGTTTACAGAGCAAATTAGTTTCTCATTAAACAATTAATACACATATTGTTTTGTGGCGCTGGTCAATGCACTTCTAAAAGCCCAAAACTGACCCTAATATTTCAGATGTGTGCTAACTAGTGCACTGTACAACCTCTATTTGGTTGGACACTTTGTCACCAGGAATATTAGCTTCCTATTACTGCTGTGATTAATTACCACAAATTTAGTGGCTTAAAACAACAAAAATTTATTATCTTACAGTTCTGAAGGTCAAAGTTTAAAATGGGTTAGCAGGGCTGTGCTCCCTCTGGAGATTCTAGGGGAGAATCTGTTTTCTTGCCTTTTCCAGCTTCTAGAGGCTGCCCCCTATTCCTTGGCGTGTGTCCTCACATCACTCCTACTTTACTTCCTTCACTAACTCTGACTTTCCTGCCTCTGTCTTTCACTTATAAGGACCCCTGTGATTACACTGAAACTACCTGGATAATCCAGGATAATCCCCCCATCTCAAAATCCTTAACTTCATTCCATCTGCAAAGCCCCCTTTGCCATCTAAAGCAACATATTTACAGGCTCTGGGAATTCGGATGTGGACATCTTTGCGGGACCATTATTTTGCCTACCACACAGTGAAAGGCCATATTAGCTTTTCTGGCAGTCCCATTACACTGTTGGTTCTCATTTCGCTTAGACAAATAGCTGCTGTCAAGTCAACTCCAGTTTATGATGACCTTATGGACAGCAGAACAAAACGCTGCCCAGTCCTGCATTGTTGTCGCAACTGCAGGCATGTCTAAGCCCATCATTGCTGCTACTGTGTCAATTCATCTCACCGAGGACCTCCCTTGCCCTTGCTGGCCCTCTACTTCACCAAACATAATGTCCTCCTCCAGTGATGGATCCTTCCTGATGATGTGCCCAAACCAAGTGAGGTGGACAATGTTCAGTTGTGATCCATAAGGTTTTCATTGGCTAATTTTTGTAAACAGATCACCAGGCCTTTCTTCCTAGTCTGTCTTAGGCTGGAAGCTCTGCTGAAACCTGTCTACCATGGGCAACACTGCTGGTATTTGAAATACTCGTGGCATAACTTCCAGTATCACAGCAACATGCAAGCCACCACAGTATGACAAATGGGCAGATGGGTAGTGGACATTTTGCTTAGAGTGAACTAAAATCCTTAAGTATTTTTCACAAGAGCTGCTATTGAGCTAGGTCTCCCCTACTCAACTTTTATGAAATTTTAAAAATCCTTCATTATTTACCTCCCCTTAAACTTCATACCGTAGGTTCTGAACTTGTCCCAGTGAATTGAGAAAATGTGGATTCTCTTATCCAGGGCTTTGGGTCTACTTCTCGTTTTTGTGTCATTTGCAAATGGGATGAACTAGGTGTTCTGTGTCTGTGAGTTACTTCTCAAAGCACAAAGAAGAAAGAACTATGTGTAGGTCTCGGTCAGGTTGCTGCTCATCTAATAAATTAAGACTGGATTTTGGCTGTTCAAGCAGTTAGTTTCTAAGACCACCCAGCCCAGAGTTGCAGCATTTGCTAGGTGTCTTGTTGAAATACTATGTGTTTGGGTGGGACTATATGGGGAAGAAGGAGGCCCTGGGTGGGGAGGGGGAAGGTCTTCTCTTTAACTCTTTAGGGCTCAGTTTCCTTGTCTGTAAAATGAGGAGAATAAATTACATTCAAGTTGCTTCCAGGTCTAATAATTTACGTGTCTGTGTCCATGACAATGCTCTGATCTATCTGTTTGTTTATCATAACCCAAAGGTAATGACATTAACTTAACAGGATTTAGAATTCAAAATCTCCCCATGCTGTCTTGGAATCCTCACCACATTCTTTTTTTCTCCGAGTTCACAAACCACATTTTTAATCCATTCTAAAGTCTGGCCATGGACTGGCAGAAAACCCGTTGCCATCGAGTCAACTCCAACTCATAGCGACCCTAGACTGACAGAGAACCTCCTGATACAATGTTCCTAGAATTCATCCTTACCTGCAATGCTGTGGTTAAGCACCTGGCTGCTAACCAAAAGGTCAGCAGTTTGAATCCACCAACTGCTGCTTGGAAACCCTATGGGGGCAGTTCTACTCTGTCCTATAGGCTCACTGTGAGCTGGAATAGACTCAACAGCAATGGGCTTGATTTTCCTTCCTTACAGAGCCCTGGTGGTGCAGTGATTAAGTGCTCGGCTGCTAACCAAAAGGTTGATAGTTCAAACTCACCAGCCAATCTGAGGGAGAAAGACGTGGCAGCGTGCTTCCGTAAAGATTACAGCCTTGGAAACTCTATGGGTAGGCTCTACTCTGTCCTATATGGTCGCTATGAGTCGGAATTGACTTGAGGGCAACAGGTTTGGTTTTCCTTCCTTAATCAGGATCAGTGAATTTGATTAATCAAATCCCATGCTTTCTTTTTAGAATGTTATTATATTTTATTTTAGATTTTCTGGACTTGTGTTCATTCCCATCTTGGCTCTGAAGCTTTTGAAATCTTCTTTCCTAAGCCTTGGCCCTTATCTGACCATGTCTACTGTTACATTTTTTTTGGCTTTTGCAAACTCTAGATGAATTAGCATCTTATTTCCAAGGTACCAATCGCTGTTGAGTCGATTCTGACTCATGGTGCCCCATGTGTGTCACAGTAGAACTGAGCTCCACAGGGTTTTCAGTGACTGATTTTTCATAAGTAGATCACCAGGCCTTTCTTTCGAGGAGCCTCTGGGTCAACTTGGACCTCCAACCTTTCTGTTAGCAGCTGAGCACATTAACCATTTGCACCATCCAGGGACGCCATGGTTGGAGCACAGCCATATCAACGGCAATGCTCTCAGAGATACCCATAAAACCCACTGCCACTGAGTCAATTCTGACTCACAGTGACCCTATAGGACAGGGTAGAACTGCCCCACAACGTTTCCAGACTGTAAATGAAGCAGACTGCCACACTTTTCTCACAGAGCAGCTGGTGGCTTTAAACCACAGACCTTTTGGTTAGCAGCTGAACACTTAACCACTGCACCACCAGGGCTCCCCCAGAGAGAGATACCTGTAAACTCCCACAACTCAGGTTCTCAGCACTGCCCTGGTATTTCCACCCTGAAAGAATGCTTCCACTAATTCTATGAGATAAACTCCTATCCTCCCCATAAACGCCCCCTTTTTCTTTTCCTTCAGCTAGACTAGTCGTTCTCAACTGGGGACAATTCTGACCGCAGGGAACATTTGGCAATGTCTGGAGACATTTTTGGTTGTCATCACTGGCTTCCAATGAGTAGTGGCCAGGGATGCTGCTCCATATCCTACAATGCACAGGATAGCCCCCCATAACAAAGGATTATTTGGTCCAAAATGTCAGTGGTGCTGAGGTTGGAAAACTCTGAGCTAGAGAGAGATGGTTTTTGCTGCACTTAAGGAACATGTAACTCCCCTAATCCAATGGTTAGTCCTAGCATCATTAATGGTGGTTCAACTATCTTTGTTTTCTAACGTGATGCAATATGAAGTATACAACATCACTGGAGAGGCAGTCTAGCCAAAATGTTTTAATTTAAACCTGTCAAGCCTTAAGATATCACTTCTAGTTTACAGGGAATTAAGCGGCTAGATTAACAAGCTAAACTACATATGACAAAGCAACCGGACAAATCCAAATGATGAGACATTCTGTAGGACAACTGGCCTATCTCTTCAGCATGTCAGTATCATATAAAAAGGGACCATGCTAGATAAGGGACTAAAGGTCACAGGGTCTTCAAATCAGTCTTCGAAGAAATACAACCAGAATGTTTCTTAGAAGCGAAGACAGTGAGACTTTGACTTGCTTACTTCGGACACATCATTAGGAAAGACCAATTGCTAGAAAGGACATCATGTTTGGTAAGCAGAGGATCAGCAAAAATGAGAAAAACCCTCGATGAGATGGTCTGACACAGTGGTCGCAACAATGGACTCATACCAATGGTCATGAAGATGGCACAGGACTGGGCAACGCTTTGTTCTGCTATACGGGAAAACCTACAAAAGTTGGAACCTATGTAAGGCTGTCAGAGAAGGAAAATGCAAATATTTTCCACTAAAATGAGTGATAGAAAAGTGCTAAGACCGCACTCTGTCAAAGGAGGAAAACTGGTGAGACCGGGAAAAAACAAGGTAGCCTTTCAATTTCCTGCTCTCACAGGTTTCACTGCACATGGGGTCACCATGAGTCAGAGCTGACTCAATGGCAACTAACAACAATAACAAGGGACATAACCTGATTTAGTAGGTGGTCTTGGATCAGATGCTGTGTTGGAAAAATCCTCAGTAAATGACATTTTTGGATCAATCAGGGAAATCTGATCATGGTTGAGGTATTAGAGAAAATGAAATTCTAGTAAAATAGAAAGGTAGACAATGTTGTCTGGAATAAGTATAAAAAAAAATTTGGAAGGCTACACACTAAAGGTTTTAACATTGGCAACCTCTGAGTGGTAGGAATATGATGTTTAAAAAATTTCTTTGCTTGTCTACATTTTCAAATTCCTATAATGTACATATACTTCTTCTATAATATTAAAAGGTTATTAAGAAGTTAACTAATAGACTTTTGAACATAAGCCAGGGATAGGTAAGTTGGGAGCTACAAATTTGTTTCTATCTAGTAAGTGCGGAAGCTCAGCTAGAGAGACTGCGAAAGATGTTCGCAAAATGGGGACACTTATCAAAGAAGATGTTAAAAATGAAAAAGGGGAGACAGAATTTTGTGGTTCCCCATAAATACGTGACAAAGCTCTGGCTTACTGGAAGTTGCTACCCAGTTATTAGCAACTGTGTATGTGTGCACGTGCGAACACAGGGAATAAAGCTACAATGAACACATTGGTATAATGGAGGCAGGGAAGGAATTAAGGGAAGAGGGACAAATGGTCAAATCCATGATGAAATACTGCAGAGAAGCTCTGTGATCACTCATCCAAAGAAGATATAAGTGGCATTCAGTTGGGCCAGAGTGCAAGCAGCTGCCACTTAAATGGTGGTCTGAAATCTGAAATGATCTAAATTATTAAATGGGTATCTCGCTCAGACAGCACATTTGTGGAATATCTTAAGAGGTGCAGGATGCTACAATTTCAAGATTTCATGCGCTTACTTAACCCAGCATTAAACAACAGACAGAGGAGCAGGTAATCAATGAACATCCTCCCAAGCAAACCCAGTAAAAAAGATTCACTCCACACGCAAAGGGCTGTGCCCCTTTTCTGGGGCCAGGAGAAGAAGTATGACGAGGAAGAAAGCACCTATTAGACTGTTCAGGGAGGGGCGGATTCAAAGCTCATATGGGTGCCCAGATTTGGGGTTCCGAGGCTGAACTGCTGCTGTCCCTGCAAGTGCACCACCAGCCCCAAGAGCTGAGTGAGCCTCTCGGCTTCCATTCCCTGCTGCTGCTCCTCCCAAGTTCCAGGACGCCCTGTAATTTACTGCCTGCCACCCAGACATTCTGTGAGAAACACTTCAAGGCCCTGGGATACGTGACTTTCATTTGACATACTTTTTGTTTTTTTCCCCAAGCAAGGCTATAGCTAAATCTTTAGCCAATTAAAGGGTGTGTTCCACACTCAGGATTGATGAACAGCAGGTCTTCAAGGGCTCTGGAAGCCTCAGGGAGCATGCAAAAGGCACGGAGAAGTGACCTTCATAGTTGCAGGCAGATGGGTGAGCGTGTGAGTCCTCAGGGGACTGCCCTCTGGAATCTCCCACAGCTTAGCTGCTATGCAGGAGCATTTCCTTACCCAACATCGAACCCAAATGCTTGTGGAGGAAAAATAATGCCTGCCTCATAGGTTTAGATGAAAGCATGTGTTTACAAGACCTAGCTTGGTTTCTGGAACACAGTGCACCTAAAAATGAATGGCCATTTATAATTTTCTCACCATAAATTTCTGAACATGAATTGTTTTGTGATTCCCTGGAGTCTACATCCCTTTTAATCATGGGAATTATGAATTAATATATTACTCTGATAAGTAGCTTAAAAACCTAAACCTGTTGCTGTCGAGTCGATTCTGACTCATAGTGACCCTACAGGACAGAGTAGAACCACCCCATAGGGTTTCCAAGGAGTGGCTGGTGGATTCAAACTGCCGACCTTTTGGTTAGCAGCCGACCTCTTAACTACTGCGCCACTTAGGATGATGATATTATATATATAATTTGTTTGACATTTTCCATATAGTCTTGTACGATTTTAAATAAGGTCCCTGGGTGGTGCCAGTGATTTGCTCTCGACTAACTTAAAGGTTGGTAGTTTGAACTCACTCAGTGGTGCCACAGAAGAAAGTCCTGGTGATCTGCTTCTGTAAAGATTATAGCCAAGAAAGCTCTATGGGACAGTTCAACTCTAACTTATGGGGTTGCCATCAGCTAGAATTGAATCGACTTGACAATAATGTTTTGTTTTTTTTTTAATTTTAAATATAAGTGTATTGTCTACTTACATTTAGCTTATGGCGTTCTATGACTCCTTTTACCCTTTTTTGTGGTGTTCAACTTAATCAGTATTAAATTAAGCAATTATTGTGTGCCCAACACACAATGTCCTCCAGAAAAAGATAAAAATGTCTTTGCCTGTGAGAGCCTTACAGAATAGTTAGGGAGTCAAGATATACACACAAACATATTCAGAAACCAAATACAAGAAAATACATGACCAGGTTTTGGATTAGCTGGTAGGAACTAAAATCTAGTTTGAGTGTGAGTGAGACTCACACCATTCATTTACTTATCCATCCACGCATTCATTCACTCATGCCACAAATATTTAAATGCTTACTATGTGCCAGGTGCTGAGCTAGTGTGACAGGCACTGCTGGCTAGCTTCCCTAACAGTATTTCCAATCCCGGATCCCTTGCCCATTTCTTTCACTACAGAGGCTGAAAAAGAGAGAAAACCCTTTCCCAGGCTCCACTGTAGCCAGCAGAGGCTCAGCCCTGGCCAATGGGCTATAAAGGGGAAGTGTACCAGGGATCTTCTGACAAGAACAGAGCCTTGTGAGTAATAGGCCGTTTGCCCCCTTTTCCTGCCTTGAATGAAGACATGACACCTGGTGCAGTGGCAGCCATCTTATAACCTTGAGGAGACAAGCATGAGGCCAAAACGCCAACACTGGGGGATGGGAAAACAAAAACACAGAGTCCAGGTCCTTGATCGTGTCACTGAGCAGACACCACTGCCAACAGCCACAGACCTCTGACTTCTTATGTGAGAAAAACAAGTCTCCATTAATTTAAGCCACTGCTAAGTGGCTATTCTGACACTTGTAGCTGAAAGCATTCCTAACTTACAGCCGGGTCTGTAGTGTCCAACAATACAGAATTACAAATATACTGTGTGTATCTATGGAGAATCAAGGGGTGCAGGCAAACCTAAGCTAGACTGGGGTGGAGAAGGCTTCCTGGGGTGTGATGAATTAGAGGAGCCATGAACCACAAATACAAACCAGCGCAAAAGGAGGGAGAAGAATGCATCAAGCAGACAGACCAGCCTGTTTTGAAGGGGGAAACAAGATGGTGCATTCAAGGAACAATGAGAAGTCCTGTGGGGTGTACGTGTAGGGAGCAAAGATAAATCAGGTGAAATGGGGAGAGGCTGGAGTCTCTGGGCTGGGTAGGCTCTAGAAGAATGTGGCACCTTGTTCCATGAACAATGGGAAACTCCCGCAGAGTTTTAAGCAGGAGTTAAGTTGTGATACAATAACCCTTTTAAAAGTGTCCCCTGGCAAAGATTAGACTGGACTGTGGGACATAAAATGATACTCATGAGGAGTGTGCTTCTTAGCTCAAGTAGATACATGAGACTAAACGGGCAGCTCCTGTCCAGAGGTGACATGAGAAAGCAGAGAGGGTCAGGAGCTGGTTGAATGGACATGGGAAATCAGGGGTGGAAAGGAGGAGTGTGTTGTTACAGTATAGGGAGAGCCATTAGGGTCACCTAACAATGTATGTATAAATTTTTGTATGAGAGACTAACTTGAATTGTAAACTTTCACTTAAAGTACAACAATAAAAAAAAATAAAAAGTGTCCCCTGGTCAGGCATGGGGTGGGGATGGGGGCACAGTAGAGAAAGGTGGGTGTAGCTATAAAAGGGCAACATGAAGGATCCCTGTGGTGATGGAACTGTTCTGTACCTTGACTGTATCGATATCAGTGTCATGGCTGTCATGTTGTACTATAGCTCTGTAAGGTATTACTGCTGGGAAAAGCTGGGTAAAAGGTACATGGGATCTCACTATTATTTCTTACAACTGCACGTGCATCTGTAATGATCTCAGTGCAATCTCAAAATAAAAAGTTTTATAGTAAAAAAAGACAAAGAGAAAAAAAAAAACCTCTTAGTTTCAAGGTGAGGAGTAAGTGAGAGAGGGGTAAGGATGGGAGCAGGGAAACCAAGTATGAAGCATCCCAAATAGTCCAGAAAGCTGCTATGCTTTGGACTAGGCTGGCGTGATGGAAGGAGTGGATTGATTCCAGAACTATCTCTAGGAGGTAAAACGGACAGGACTCACTGACTGGTCATATGTGGGAGGTGAAGAAGAGGAAAAAGTCCAGAATGACTCCCAGGTTCCTGCCTTGAGCAAGTAGGTGGATTTTTGGCATCTTTTACTGAGACAGGATACAAGGAAGAGGGGCAGGTTTCACGTTGGTGGTGGTGGTGGTAGGGAGGCGGGCATGGTGAGCTCATTTTGGGGCAGATTAAATTTCAGGAGCCAATGGTCTATGTAGGTGGAGATTCTGAGTAGGCATTTGGAAACGCATTCACCTTAAAATGAAGTCATTTTCATATCCCAGTAAATAACTTCCTGGTGAACTCCAGGTTGGATAGCTTAGATAGCAAAAAATAGCATCATGAAGTTCTGCAATGGTTTCAACTTATTAACTACACGTTTGTAGCCACATTAATTGGATTTCTTTTTTGACAACTTCATTTTTTTCCATTTATTTTAACTCCCCAAGTTATACATGAATGCCTGCTCATTGTAAAAAAAATAAAATTCAAACTCAAGTACACAGAACTATTAATATTTGTAATTTAATGTGGATCTCTCACCTTGAAATCATCAGGAATGAGGAGTTTGGATGTTCGTAGAAAATTCAAGATATATCTGAACATCTGTCCATCTCTGTCAATGAAATAGTGCTGTTTGAGACTGTCCAAAACAATGGGCTCTGTACCATCAAAAAGTCTTCCGATTCTGTGATAGAAAAGAGGGAACAGTGAAGACAATTAGAATCAATTTTCAGCCGCTCAGACTAAGAGCTACAGTTTTGTGTCACTGCCACAGAAAACACTTTTAAAGATGGCAGTCAGGAAAAATCACCCTTAAGTAGTTATGTTTCTCTGAGAAGTGCTAGTCCTTGCTTGATAAATATCTCAGGACCAGACAATTCAAAACAGTTTCAGGCTTTCTGAAGTAAATTCTTTATTCACTGTCTTTCACCTGTAAAGAAAATGTTCCTTGACATGGTGATTATGGCAAAGTGCTGTCATCGTAATGGAAGATCATGTCTTACCCTGTGTTACTTAAAACAAGCATCTCTGCTTCTTAAAAAATACGTTATTGCTCCAAAGTGTCTTTTCAATAGATTCTACTAACAAAGTAATTTTGTTTTCAAGAAATCTGTTTTCCAAGCTTTCCCCACCCATGAATCCCAGCGCTTCTAAAAAATGAAGCACTGCCTATATGCTAACATCTACATTCAATTATAAAAAAGAATAAAATATCACTAGTCTAGGAGAATATGTTTTCCATTAATAATATAAAGGCTAGTGTCTTAGGTCTCAGCAAACAGTATTTTTAACAGTCAGGCGTCATTATAAAAAATAAAAATTTGGCCACACCAAAAATATGACCTAGTTCTAGAACATAAGTGGCTATGGGTCATTTTTAAAAACAGGGAATCATTATTGTTTCTTCCCATTCACAGAGCTAACATTTCTGCATTGTGTTACAATGAAAGCATTTTGCATCCATTCTCATTTTCCCTTTAAGGAGGGCTGAACTCACACATTTTAGTATGTCCTCAGTAAATAGAAAGTGCTCACATCTATAGTATGAACAAGTAGAGGGCTGGCTAACGAGGTACAAACATTCCATATCAGGAAATAGAATCTGCACTCTAGAAATCATTTCCCTTACCAAAAGGTACATTTTGCTTTTCATTAACATTATAGGCAATAACTCCATTAATGAAAAACTTTTGCTGATCTCATGACAAATTTGTCTCTGATTTGGAACATCATTTTTATTGCTTTGAAGATGATTTTGAAATCAGATATTTTCTAATCTTACATTGAAATTGAATAATAGTCGCATTAACTGGTCTTCCTTTTAGGCATATGGATATTATCCTATCACTGACAGTACTATATTTCAGGATAGATCTCGAAATGTTCTTTTTGACGATGTGATACCATTTCTTCTTCAATAGATCATTCCTGGCATAGGAGACCATATGATGTCTCATTCAAAATGGCCAATACCAGTCCATTTCAGCTCACTAATGTCTAGGATATCGATCTTCAAGCGTTCCATTTCATTTTTGACAATCTTCCTTGATTCATACTTCGTACACTCCGTGTTCTGATTATTAATGGATGTTTGCAGCTGTTTCTTCTCATTGTGAGTCATGCCACATCAACAAATGAAGGTCCTGAAAGCTTTACTCTATCCACATCATTAAGGTCAACTCTACTTTGAGGAGGCAGTTCCTCCCCAGTCATGTTTTAAGTGTCTCAACCTGAGGGGCTCATCTTGCAGCATTATATCAGACAACATTCCACTGCTATCCATAAGGTTTTCACTGGCCAGTTTTTTCAGAAGTAGATCACCAGGTTCTTCTTCCTAGTCTGTCTTAGTCTGGATGTTTTGCTGAAACCTCTCCACCAAGGGTGACCCCGCAGGTATTTGAAATACTGGTGGCAAAGATGAAGAAAATGAATTTTTTTACTAATTTCTGCAGTCTGAAATTGATCAAACGTGCAATCAAGATGCACTGATGATGACTGGTGATTAGAATGCGAAAGATGAAAACAAAGAAGAAGGATCAGTACTTGGAAAATACGGCCTTGCTGACAGAAATGACATGGGAGATCGTGTGACAGAATTTTGCAAGATCAATGACTTATTCATTGCATATACCTTTTTCAACAACATAAATGGCAACTATACATGTGGACCTCACCAGATGGAATACACAGGAATCGAACTGACTACATCTGTGGAAAGAGATGATGGAGAAGCTCAATATCATCAGTCAGAACAAGGCCAGGGGCCGACTGCAGAACAGACCATCAATTGCTCATGTGCAAGTTGAAGCTGAAGCTGAAGAAAATTCAAACAAGTCCACGAGAGCCAAAATATGACCTTGGGTATATCCCACCTGAATTTAGAGACCATCTCAAGAATAGATTTGATACGTTGAACACTAAGGACCGAAAACCAGACAAGTTGTGGAATGACATCAAGGACATCGTACAGGAAGAAAGCAAGAGGTCATTAAAAAGAAAGAAAAGACCAAAATGGATGTCAGAAGAGGATCTGAAACTTGTTCTTGAACCTAGAATAACTAAAGCAAATGGAAGAAATGATGAAGTAAAAGAGCTGAACAGAATATTTCAAAGCGTGGCTTGAGAAGACGAAGTAAAGTATTATAATGAAATGTGCAAAAACCTGGAGTTAGAAAACCAAAAGGGAAGAACATCCTTGGCATTTCTCAAGCTGAAAAAAACTACAGAAAAAACTCAAGCCTCGAGTTGCAATACTGAAGGATTGTATGGGCAAAATACTGAGCGATACTGAGAAGATGGAAGGAATACACAGTCACTGCACCAGAAAGAATTGGTTGGCATTCAACCATTTTAGGAGGAAGCATATGATCAAGAACCAATGGTACTAAAGGGAGAAGTCTAAGCTGCAATGAAAGCATTAGTGAAAAACAAGGCTCCAGAAACGGATGGAATATCAACTGAAATGTTTCAACAAATGGATGAAATGCTGTTAGAGCTCACTTGTCTATGCCAAGAAATTTGTAAGACAGCTACCTGGCCAACTGACTGAAAGAGATCCACGTACTTTCCTATTCCAAAGAATGATGACCCAATGGAATGCAGAAATTATCAAACAATATCATTAATATCACATGCAAAAACTTTTGCAGCAGTACATTGACGGGGAACTGCCAGAAATTCAAGCCAGATTCAGAAGAGGATGTGGAATAAGGGATAACATTGCCCATGTCAGATACATCTTGGCTGAAAGCAGAGAATACCAAAAAGATGTCTACCTGTGTTTTACTGACTATACAAAGGCATTCGACTGTGTGGATCATAACAAATTATGGATAACATTGTGAAGAATGGGAATTCCAGAACACTTAATTGTGCTCATGGGGAACCTCTACATAGACCAAGAGTCAGTTGTTCAAAGAAGTACAGCCAGAATGTTCCCTAGAAGTGAGGATGGCGGGACTTCGTCTCAAGTTCTTTGGACACGTTATCATGAGGGACCAGTCCCTGGAAAAGCACATCATGCTTGGAAAAATAGAGGGTCTGCATAAGAGAGGAAGACCCTCAAAGTGATGGATTTACACAGTGGCTACAACAATGGGCCCAAACACATCAATGATTGTGAGGATGGCGCAGGACTGGGCAGTGTTTCCTTCTGTTGTACATGGGGTTGTTATGAGTCGGAACTGACTGGACGGCACCTAACAACAATACAATGCTGAAATGGGACAGCTGTAATGGTAAATCGATAATTCCACCCCTCTTAAAATACGACAAACAAATAGAAAACCCACCCTCACTACAAAAAAGAAAGAAAAAGAAAAGAAAGGTATGTGTATTTCTGTTTCAGTAAAAATCTTTTAAACATAACTAGAAAACTCATGTCCTGTCTGAAGGCATTAAGTGCAAAAAAGGAAAGCAGCTATTATAGTAGGGTCATATTTGTAAAACTAAGCATATTTTTCTGAACAAGTGTTTTTGTCTAACTTTCCCTGAGAGTGATTATCCAGGGTATGGATTACAGCCATGCTAGGATTCTTACTCTGTGTGCTATGTTGTCGTCCATTTCTCATTAACATATCCATCAACTATCACGCTAGGTTAAGCAACGGCGAAATTAAAATTCACTCAGTAACTTGCTTCTGGTTTTTCCAAGGCAGCTTGATGCAGGATGCGAAAGAAAGAGACGTGTTTGCCTGTTATTGACATTTGATTCGTCACGGTTAATAACACGATAAATTTAGATGAGGGGCAGAAAAGGGAGCTGCATTTAATAAGCACCTTCAGATGCCTTGCATTATCCTAAGCACTTTATGTATGTAATAAATTAATTATCCTCATTTTAAAGATAAAGAAATAGGCTCAAAAAGATGAGTAACTTGCCCAACTAGTTAAGTGGCATTGGGAGATTTGTACAGTTTGATCCCAAAGAGGCCTCCTTGCAGCTACTGGAATGAAAAGAATTACTGCTATAAAATGGAAGCTGTTGGCCTACACTTTTTATTTCTATCATATATTTATTCAGCAAGAACATTACAATGAAGTCCATGTGTGCACACTGATTATTCTTGAGGCCTGAAATAAATCAGCATCAATGATCTCAGGTCACCTTAGTAAAGAGATAAAGAGAAGGAAAAGAAATATTTTATTCTTAAACAAACTATACTTTTTATTATTAGACAAATAGTCATTTTCAAAATGTAGACTTGAACAGGCATCGATCTACACTGAATGAAGGAGAAAAGGAAGGAACGAGTAGAGAGTAGAAGGGAGGCTTGTGGTCTGTCCAGGCTCCACCAGTTACTATCTATAATCTGGGTCACTTCTCAGTGTCTCCATTTCTTTTAGAAATTTAAGTCTCACTTTCTTTTAAAAATTACCCCAACTTTTTCATAGGATTGATGAGAAAATCAAATGTGATCATGGCAAGCTCAAACAGTTCTCATGGGATTGATGAGAAAATCAAATGTGATCATGGCAAGCTCAAACAGTTCTCATGGGATTGATGAGAAAATCAAATGTGATCATGGCAAGCTCACGAAGTGCACAGCCATAGAAAGTATGCCCAAGTAGCAATAACAAAAATTTCTTTGAAAGCAGCTCTTAGAAGATGGCAGGCAGCAAGGAAGAGAATTTCAGAAATAAAAGGAATAATCTCGGCAGAAGTGTCTTTTTTTTTTTTTAAAAAAAAGACTTCTCCAAAATGGAACTATTTAGGGAAGAAAAACCAAAAACCCAAACCCGTGGCCATCGAGTCCGACTTACAGCGTCCCTATAGGACAGAAGAAAACTGCTTCATAGGGTTTCCAAGGAGCGGCTGGTGGATTCGAACTCCCACCTTTGCTGTGAGTAGCCGAGAGATCTTATTTAGGGGAGAAGCATCATTTAAATGGTTTTTAGGGCACATATAAATTACCTCTGGCAGATAAAGAAAATTGGGCATAGATGCAATTAGAGGCATCTTCACATCTGACTCATGCGAAACAGAAAAAGAAGCTAGGGAAAGCCAGGAGGGAAGTAAAGGCTGATGTTGAGCACTAGAAAAGCTGCCCGGCTTGCGGACAAAGGTAGTAGCTGCGGCCTCTGGAAGCGGCAGTTGGAGAGACTTGAAATTTCTAGGCTGAAATCATTCAAACAAAAGGAGGCAAGAAGCTGATCAAAAGGCCTTTACTCCACAGGCCTGGTCAGAAACCACACCGGGTGTGGTACCAGCCGAGCTGTCAGAGTACAGAGGACAGCAAGGAAGACACCGGCCCTGCCCCAGGAGCTTGCTTGATAAACAGTAACAGTCGTTGGGCCAACACCCCCAAGCTCCTCTCAGGCGCGGACATTCTGCAGCAGGAAGACCCTTCGCTGAGGCTGCGGGAGGAAGCCGCTGGTAGCAGGACGTGCAAGTGGGAATGGCGTGGGCCTGAAGATGGTTATTAAAAACCATTCTTAGCTTGCTGGTTCGGGCAGAAAAAAATGCTGGCCTGCTGGTTAGGACAAAAAAAGCTGTGTAATCTGTGTGGGAGCTGAGAGTGAAAGGACTTTGAAGAGAAAGGTAAAAGGATTGGAAAGGAAGAGCACTTTGGCCGCATTGAGGCACATTCCTAACTGAGAGGTGAAGGCGCCTTGGACAAGACAGAGTTCCTGTATCTGAGACAACAAATGCGAGGAGCAGCAGGAGGAAACATAATGCTGCTGATTTCTGCCAGCTTTAAGGGGAGAAACGTTTTGAACTGTGAAAACAATGCGGAAGGAGAGTGCGGTGCCAGTAACCATAAAATGGCGTCCCTGGGTTGTTTTTGAGATTGGGCTGACTGTACTGAGTAAAGTTATTGTTTTGGCTAAGCAAATAAAGGGAAACACCGACACAGGCTGTATTTCTTGTGGACATATGAATGGAGTTACAAATCAAACTGCAGTGATTTGTAAACTCTGGTGCCTGAAAACTATGTGGAACTGATTAGAGTTTACTAATCTTGGAGAACATTCCTGTTTTCCAACTGACCAAGACCAAGCTGGCTCTGGATGATACACAGCTGCCTTTTTTTTTTTTTTTTAAGGCACTCATTGAAACAAGTGGCAATACTGGGAAAGACTTTTTTCCTACAAATTTTTGGTCTTTGAGGATAGGATCATCAATAGCTTAACTAGTAATAGTAAAATGGTAATTTTTATAAGACAAAAAGCTTTTTGTTATTAAAATAAAATTCACATAATATACAGTTAACCATTTTAAGGTCAATAATTCAGTATCATCTAGTATATTCACAACCACCACCTCTATCTAGTTCTAAGGAATTTTAATCAGTCCTAAAGAAAACCCTGTACCTAATTTGCAGTTACAACCCAATGCCCCCTCTCCTCAGCCCCGGGCAATCACCAATCTGCTTTCTGTTTCTATGGATTTACATATTGTGGACACTTCATATAAATGGAATTATATAACGTGGTCTTTTGTGTTTGGTTTCTTTCACTTAGCATAATGTTTTCAAGGATCATCCATGTTGTAGCGTGTATAAATCATTCATTACTTTTTATGGCTGAGTAATATTCCATTGTATGCATAGACCACATTTTGTTTATCCATCTATCAGTTGATAGACGTTTGATTTATTTCTACTGTTTGGTAGGTGATGCCTGCATAATATTGCCATGAACATTCATGCACAAGGATTTGTTTGAGTACCTGTTTTTAATTCTTTTGGACATATACCTAGGAGTGGAATTGCTGAGTCATATGGTAATTATGTTTAACTTTTTGAGGAACTAATAAGATATATACATGTAATATTTTATCGTATTTTTGGTGAAAGTGTACCCAGCAAAATAAGTTCACATTCAACAATTTCTACACATAATGTTCAGTGACATTAGATACATTCTTCACATTGTGTCAACATTCTCATTATTTCCATTCTAGTTGTTCCCTTTCCAATAATCTAGTTTTCCTACCCACCCCCACCTCCTCATCTTTGCTTTACAGTAATTGTTGATCATATAGATGATTTTTAAAGGAGCACAGTGCTAACAGGTGATATTCTTTATTTTATGAGCTAACCTGATATTTAGCTAAAAGGTAACTCCATGGGATAGTTTCAGTTCAAAGTTTAAAGAGTATCTCAGGGCAATAGTCTTGGGGATTCCTCTAGTTTCACCTGGTCAAGTAAGTCTGGATTTTTTAAGAATTTGAGGTTCTGTCCCACAGTTTTATCCCTTTCTGTCAGGATCCATCTGTTGTGGCCCTGATCACAATGTTCTGTAGTGGTACCAGGCACCATCTAGTTCTTCTGTTCTCAAGGTAGACAAGGTCATGTTTCATGGAGGCAATAGTAGACTAGTTTCTTCTCTGAATCTTGGTTTCCTTCTTTCTCTTTTGTTCTGGATGAGTAGAGACCAACAGTTGTATATTAGATGGCCGCTAAAAAAACCAAACCCATTGCTGTTGAGTCAATTCTGAACCTTTTAATCCCCCAGATGCTACTCACCAAACTAAGATGTAGAACATAAACTTTATGAACTATATTATACCAGTTGACTGAGCTTTTCCACCAGACCGTGACCTAAGCCTTCAAACCAACAAAACTGATCCCGTGAGGTGACTGGTTATGTCTAAGATGTATAAGTAACTGTGTCCCCTATTTGTTTAATTATATATATGGATATATATACATATACACATACACACATATATTTATATACATATATACATACAAATATATACACACATATACATATATACATACACACATACATACACATATATATACTCACGTATATTTTTGGTTGTTGTTGTTTCAAAATTAAATGCCCTAGCATTTACCAAACTATCCTTTTTCTTGTGTATAACTTAGTGGCATCACTTACCTTGGTCAAGTTGTGCACACTTCACCCAAATTTGGTGTTACCCTAATAATAATTAAATTTTTTTTTAACATTTTATTTTGGACAATTTCAGATTTGTACCAAAGTAAATAGTACAGTGAACCCCATGTGCACATCACCAAGCTTCAAAAACTATCAACTCTTGGCCAATCCTGTTTTACTACACTTTCATGGCTCTCCCTCCCCCACAAGGTTTTTGCAAGTAAATCCCAAACATCACATTATTTTACTTGTGAATATTTTGTTAATTAATTAATAGGATTATAAAGTTTCACTATAAATGTACATTAACAGATAATAAATTATATCCTTACTTCTTACTTTTAAACATTAGCACTCTGCTGATTACTCTTATTTCTGGAGCAAATAATGGAAGACCTAATCTCCAACAAAATCAAGCTCCCTGCGGTGGGAAGTGGGTCTGGCCCCCTTGCTGGCTCCCACCCTCCCTGGCAAGTGTTCTGTACATGCTGGGCATTAAAAAATGGTTTTCGACTGAGTAAGAGAGTACGAGGGATAGGACCTGCTTTAGCTGGCTGACTGAATTATTAAGAACTTATTTTTTTTCTTACGTATTCATTCCTTTTTAGAACCTGAGGCACCTAATTTACTGTGACTCAGAATTCTTAAGAATTCTGCTTTCCTTCTTTCTTGTGTAATTATTCATTCATTCATTCTTTCTTTCCATAAATATTCACTGCACCTGGCTATGCAGTCATGGTGCTGGGCACAGGGGTGCAGTGGGGATGGAGCCACAGTACTTGCTTTTGTAGAATCGGGCACTCTGTGGGGGTGGGAATGCAGACCAAATGCAGTGTGATCAAGAGCGCCTTTGGAGGCAGGGAAGAGAGCTCACTGGAGACTGGAAGGGTAAGCAGAAGCTGGCCAAGTACGGGGGCGGGAGATAAGATAAAGTAAGCAAGGAGAGGTGTAGGGAAGACACCAAGGCCTGAAGTCAGAAAAAGCCCAGGATGTCACTCTCCACTGAGGTGGGGAGTCGGGCAGACTGAAAAATGAGGCTGGAACAGCAGAAGCCAGGGTGAAGAGCTTTTGAAGCTGGGCAGAGGAGGCTGGATTTGGTCTTGAGGACCATGGGGACTGATGTCAGGCTATGCACTAAGCGAAATTCAGTAAAAGAGCAAATTCAGAAGTGAGAATTGAATAACATATCTGAAATCACTTCTCACAGACCAAAAAAAAAAAACAAACCCATCACCGTTGAGTCAATTCCAACTTAAAGCAACCCTACAGGACAGGGCAGAACTGCCCCATAAGGTTTCCAAGAAGCGGCTGGTAGATTCAAACTGCTGACCTTTTAGTTAGCAGCCAAGCTTTTTTTAACCACTGTGCCACCAGGGCCCCATACAGCTGGTGGCTTAGCCAAAGCCCTTCTCCTTTGCCTTGCTCTGATTGTGTAATTTGCATACATCAGTCAGTGGTTCTTACCCCTGGCTGCGCAATGGAATCACCTGGCGGGCTTTAAAAAATACTGGTGGTTGGGCCCCGCCCCTAGATATTCTGGTTTAATTGGCCTGGGGTGGGCCCCAGGAATCAGTGTTTTTTAAAAGCTCCCCAAGTGAGTCTAATGACCAGCCGAGTTGAGAAGCAGAGCAAAGGGGAATGAGCAGAGGGGTGACGAGGGGCAAGTCTACATCATCAGCCTGACGTGTTTTCAGTTAGCCGTTCTGTCACTTTAAGCTGTCACAACAGTCTTTTTAAACCACCAACAACTTTTAGAAGTGAAAGATCTCTGGATGACCTAGTTCAATCTCCCCATTTTACAAATGAAGAAACAGGGTTTCCCATACTTAATACTCAAGGCTGCACTGCTGGTTAGATGCAGAGCTGGTTCTAAATTCACCATGCTGCTGAAAATCAGCTCATGAAAACCCTGTGGATCTCAACAGTCTGATCCTCAGCAGATCATGGGGATGGCGCAGGACCAGGCAGCATTTGTTCCTTTGTGCGTAGGGTCGCCATGAGTTGGGGGCCAACTCAACAGCAACTAGCAACATTAGGTGCCAAACACTGAGCTGCATCCTTGAAGGCTTTATTTCATTTAATTCTTACAACAATCCTTATTATCTCCATTTCACAGATGAAGACACTGAAGCTCTGAATGGTTAAGGGCACACAGCTTCTAAATGATTAAGCATGGGTCCCAACGTAGGTCTGATTCTAAAGCCTATGTTCTTGACCACTCAATATACTGCCTCTTCATTTGTAATTTACAAAAAAGAAAACAGAACAACTTCCTTTGTTGTTGTTGTTGTTGTTAGGCACCGTCAAGTGAGTTCTGACTCATAGTGATCCTATGTACAAGAGAATGAAACACTGCCCGGTCCTGCGCCATCCTCACAATCATTCCTATGTTTGAGCCCATTATTGCAGCCACTATGTCAATCCATCTTGTTGAGGGTCTTCTCTTTTTTGCTGACCCTCTGCTTTACCAAGTATGATGTCCTTCTCCAGAGACTGGTCCTTCCTGATGACATCCATACAGCATACAGATTGAATAAGTATGGTGAAAAGATGCACCCCTGACACATACCTTTCCTGATTTTAAACCATACAATATTCCCTTGTTCTGTTTGAACGACTGCCTCTTAATCTATGTACAGGTTTCACATGAGCACACTTAAGTGTTCTGGAATTCCCTATTTATCCATAAATTGTTATGATCCACACAGTCGAATGTGTTTGCACAGTCAATAAAACACAGGTAAACATCTTTCTGGTATTCTCTGCTTTCAGCCAGGATCTATCTGATATCAACAATGATATCCCTTGTTCCCTGTCCTCTTTTGAATCTGGCTTGAATTTCTGGCAGTTCCCTGTTGATGTACTGCTGCAACTGTTTTTGAAATATCTTCAGCAAAATTTTACTTGCATGTGATATTAATGATATTGTTCAATAATTTCTGCATTCTGTTGGATCACCTTTCTTTGGAATGGGCACAAATATGGATCTCTTTCAGTCAGTTGGCCAGGTAGCTGTCTTCCAAATTTCTTGGCATAGACGAGTGAGCTCTTCCAGCATTGCATTTGTTTGTTGAAACGTCTCAGTTGGTATTCCGTCAATTCCTGGAACCTTGTTTTTCACCTACGCCTTCAGTAAAGCTTGTACTTCCTTCAGTACCGTCAGTTCTTGATCATATGCTACCTCCTAAAATGGTTGAACGTCAACCAATTCTTTTTGGTACAGTGACTCTGTGTATTCCTTGCATCTTTTGATGCTTCCTGCATCATTCAATATTTTGCCAACAGAATCCTTCGAAAACTTCCTTTTGGAAAGGTACAATTTTTATAGTTCAACAGAACTTGCTAATATTATATGTTACCCCAAGAAGGTTTATTTATTATCATCAATTTTGTAGGGAAACTAATGTATTTAATAGCTGCGATGCAAGAGTTGAGGCTCTGGGGCTTGGTCTAGTTGAGTTCAGGGAAATCATTGTTATACTGAGAAAATACTTTAACCCCAACCCAACCCAACCCAACCTAACCCAATTAAAAAAACAAAAAACAAGGCTGCTGAGCTTATTCTCAAAGCATTGGAACAACCATGAAGGGGCCTAAGCAGGGATGGGAAAACAGAGATTCTCAGGACAATGAAACTTCTTCTGGAGAGAAGAGTATATATGGGTTACAACTCTATTTGCCTTGCAGTTCTTGTGTTCCATTAGGTGACGTGTCCCTGCATTTAATCCTGACAAATCCCTGAGGCATATGTCACTTTACAGCTAAGGAAATTCAGCTTGGAGAGGTTGGCCAACTTGTCTGAAGCCACCTTTTGTCCCCTCTTCCCTACCGTCTGGTGAGCCCATGGCATGTGACATCACACCAGGTTCTGCTTTACCACTGGGGAAGTGGATTAATCCTTTCAACTAAGCAAAGCCGGTCCCTGCATGGTAATTACACAGGGAGGGAGCTGGTAAGAGGCGCTCCTTTACCCTTGCTGCAGGACCTCCCTGCCCAGGAGGGTGGAGAAGACGCTGCCCAGGGGTGGGGTTGGGAATGAAGTGCCAAGGCTAGCTGAGGGAACAGAGGGTGAGAAAAGGGCATGACACTGGTGGGGGCCTCTTCACCCACTTAGCTTTCCCTTGCTAAGAAATGCCCTTATTTCCCTTACCTCTGGGCTTCCAAGCCATGGGAAATATGGTTTGGATTTGATGAAAAGATTTCATTTAGTTTCTGGCCCATATCTACTTTGTTGGCTAAGAGATTCAGAAGTTAACTCCCCAATGACTTCCTTAGGTTACTTTCTTGGGAGTATTCTGAAATTATAAAGGTGTTATCTGCTCATTCTTGCAAATTCTGAAAGTACAGAGGATGAACCAGCTGCTGTCAAGCTGACTCCGAATCACGGTGACCCCATGTGTGTCAGAGTAGAACTGTGAGCCACGGGGTTTTCAATGGCTGATTTTTTTGGAAGTAGATCACCAGGCCTTTCTTCTGAGTGGATTCAAACCATCAACTTTTCAGTTAGTAGCCAAGTGCTTAACCGTCTGTGCCATCCAGGGCAACCATAAAGGATGAAGAAGCAGTAAAACAGAAAAACAATCTGCCATGAGCCCACCACTCAATGAGGGCATTACTTTATACACACACACACACACACACACGCACACACACACACATAAACTATTTTAAAGAGTGTTTTTCTATTGAACAGTTTTGTTTTCGGAAACACAGCTTCATAGTTGAAAATTTTCATTTTTTTAAACTGTCTATTACTTCTGAGCTACTGAAGTTTTATATTCTTTCTCAGTGTAGAGTCCGAGGGAGAGATTTTCTTTGGAAATCCACTCATGCTAGGTCATCTGAGATCCTCTGGGCTGTGCCTACGGGAGCAGTCACGTCAAGGCACTTTGCAGGAATTTCATTCTCTGAGAACTACCTTCCTTTTATGGCTGCTAGCTGGGATGCCCAAGCACGTTTCTGTTCTAGTATCTGATATTTCACAAAGATGGCAAACCAGGTAAACGGGCGGGTTTAAGTCTGTACACTTGTGTGCACATGAGCAATTGTGAGCGAGCGGGCATGTGTGTGTGTGGTATACATGGGCTGCATGCATGTGTGGTGTATGTGTTTTGTGTGCATTGCACGTGTGTATGTGTGTATATGTGGTATGTATGCATACGTGTGTGGTATATGTGTTCTGTGAGTGTGTGTGAATATGTGTATGACTGTGTATGTGTGCTGTGTATGAGTGTCTGCGTAGTGTGTGAATGGGTATGTGTAGTGTTTGTATGGTGTATACAAGTGTGTATGGGTGTATAGTGTGTGTGTGTGTGTATGTGAGCGTATATATGTGGTGTGTGCGTGTGCATGAAAGTGTACAGGCAAGAATTATGTGGAGAGCCCTGACCTCTGGCAGAACCTGGACTCAGAATAGCAGGGAGAGGAGGCCCACCACATGGATGGAGGGGATAGCATTGCAACCAGTGAATCTTTTTCCCTCTTTCTTGCTGAGATAGGAGAGGAAGGAAATGAAGTGGGTGGAAGGGAAGAGAAATGCTAGGTTGATAATGAAACCTTTTTGAAACATATTTTCCGTTCTCTTGCATATATTTTTAGAAGTCCATAATAAAAAGATTTTTGTTTTTTTTTCTTTTTAAAGAAAAGGGAATGCTATGCTGGATATTACTGTAAATTTATCATTTTATAAGCATTTAATTTGCTTGAAGTATTATAACTTGAAAATTCTAGAAATAGTTCTTTAACGTATCTAGACTTGGGAAATTTCATCTTTATTTCATGAACACAGATAAAAATTAATTCAGAGCTTGTTAAGGAAATGGATAGAAGTAATTCAAGGGAAGGGAGAAAATACCTTCTAAGTAAAAACAAACAAAACAAATTTTATCTACTTATGGGGAAGCAATGCTTCCAGTACCTGTTCCCTGAGGCAGCATCATTTTCTTAAATGATACATAGAACTGAAGAAAGCAGGGGAGAAAGGAAAGGCAAGCTTAAAATATAAGAAAAAGTATGAGAGCAGTAACAATTGAGGAAGTCAGCATTTTGGAGAAGTGATCAGTGATGGCAGCACTGATGGCTCAGGGGTAAGCTCAGGGTGACTCACGGGGCCGATAATCCTTCAGGAATATCATGAGTCCTCCTGATGACTGGCTACAATAATTCTTTAAAATTAGGAGAATTACAGTGACTGTTTACTACGAAAAAAATGATAAATAGGATAAACCTGAAATAATAATAAAAAACAATTTACCTAAGTAAGCTTTTTACTTTAACATTTACTGAACTTCTACCATGTTCCCAGTGCTCTGCTGGGTCTCTCAAAACGAGCATGACACCGTCCCATGGGTGCTATGGAAGGACAGAGGAAAGGGACCTACCCAGCAGGCAGGGAAGGCTTCCTGCAGAAGGCACCTGTGCAGAATTTTAAGGATGGGTAGGAGTAAGGAGCTGGGCAGAGGGGCTTAGAGAAGGGATTCTAGGCAGAGGAGACGGCTTGAGCAGAGCCACTGAGCCAAGAAAGAACATGTGGGTGAGGAGGGAACACAGCAAAAGAGCAACTCTTTCAAAGTGACAGCCTTAGTGGGTATCTAAGGGCACCATTATTCACAAGAGCTTTGCTTTCAGGGATGCCTTTGGGGCCCTGGCATGTTCAGCTCTAAGACTCATAGGCCTGGGTTTGAATCCTGGCTTTACTATCCTCTTATGATTATTTTTTATGGTACTTTAGATGAAGGTTTACAGAACAAATAGTTTCTCATTAAACAGTTAGTACACATATTGTTTTATGACAATGGTTAACAACCCCACTACATGTCAACAGGGTCCCTTCTTGATCTTGGGTTCCCTATTACCAGCTTTCTTGTCCCCTCCTGTCTTCTCATCCTTGCCCCTGGGCTGCGTGCTCCATTAGCCTCGCTTTGTTTTATGGGGCTGTCTAATCTTTGGCTGAAGGGTGAACCTAGGGAGTGACTTCATTACTGAGCTAAAAGGGTGTCTGGGGGCCATAACTCTTGGGGTTTCTCCAGTCTCTGTCAGGCCAGTAAATCTGGTCTTTTATTGTGAGTTAGAATTTTGTTTTATATTTTCTTCAGCTCTGTCCAGGGCCCTCTGTTGTGATCCCTGTCAGAGCAGTCAGTGGTGGTAGCCAGGCACCATCTAGCTGTACTGGACTCAGTCTGGTGGAGGCCGTGGTAGTTGCGGCCCATTAGTCCTTTGGACTAATCTTTCCCTTGTATCTGTTTTCTTCATTCTCCCTTGCTCCCGAAGGGGTGAGACCAATGGAGTATCTTAGATGGCTGCTCACAGGCTTTTAAGACCCCAGACACTACTCACCAAGGTAGAATGTCTGGCTTTACCATCTTTGAAATCAAATCAGTTTGAGTTTTTATTTCTTCATCTGCAAAATGGGATAGTATCTTGCTCAAAAGATTCTTGTGAAGAATAAAAGGATATCTAAAAAGAGCTGCGTTTACTGAGTGTTCCCTAAGTGCAGGACACAGTGCAAAGTCTTCATAGCAACTTTACAAGGTTGGTGCAATTAACCCGTTTTACAGGTGAGTGAACTGCAGCCAGCTAATCAATGATGACACCAAGGTTCACAATCAGGCAGATGGGCTGCAGGGCCCAGCTCTGACCATTCACTCACTGCCTCAGGGTCGATCTGCTCCTCTGTGGTGCCTCCTGCACGCCTGGCATGGGCTCAGGGAGAGGTCAAGTAAAAGCTGACAGATTTTCATCCTTTGGAGATTGTGTTGTTATCCCAAGGCAGAATTCTTGCTGTACATGCAATCCTGCTGCGTATCTTGAATTAGAAGAAAACTTTTAAGATCACCTGGTCCTGCTCCTGGGTTTGAGCAAGCATCTGTTTAAAAATAATTTCTAGAGCCAGAGGCTATTTTTCTAAGATCAGTTCAGGATCAGATAATCACCATCTTCCTTGGATGCTCAATTTGGTGTTTTTAGCTAAAACGGTTTCTGTTTAGATTTTTTCTTGCTTTTTATTTGGGCAAGCGTATGTGCACATATGTATACAAGCCTGCCCCCACAGCCACCCCCACCCTCCTCCCAACAATCTGTTCTATATTTGGAGGTGTTTTTGACAAACTTTTTAGCCTCTTCTTCTCTTGATTTAAAACTCCAGAATATAGTCTCCACCTTACAGTAATTACTATTCAGAGAGAAAAAAAAAAGGTAGAATCACTGATATTTACTGGGAGTTTGTGTTAGGCACTCCATTACAAACTTGATGGATTACCTGATTTAATCCTCACAACTCTATAAAGTAGTTACAAGTAACATTTTGACTTTACTGATGGGGAAACTGAGGCACAGAGCCATCAAATGCCGACGGTCTCTGAACTATCTGGTTTCTTTTCCCTGAAGACTGAGGCTCAGCCCGTGCTTGATGCTGTACTTGACCCTGAACGTCCCAGAATTCCCAGCTCCTTTCTTGCTCTGGCATCTCCTGATAATCTTTCTTCATTTTGTAGTTACGCTCTAGTTTCTTGTTATGAAGCAAACACTTTCATGTATGCCCACTGAATTCAATCTGTTTCTGAGGGAATGTTCTTATTCCTGGGCTCCTGGGTATCCCCAAACCCTAACTACTGGATTCCAGGCCAGTTTTTCATGTATGCCCACTGAATTCAACCTGTTTCTGAGGGAACGTTCTTATTCCTGGGCTCCTGGGTATCCCCAAACCCTAACTACTGGATTCCAGGCCAGTTGCTGTGGAGTCGATCTAACTCATGGTGACCCCATGTGTATCAGAGTAGAACTGTAGTCCATAGGGTTTTCAATGGCAGACTTTTCAGAAGTAGATCATCAGGCCTTTCTTCTAAGGCAACTGTGGGTGGACTGGAACCTCCAACCTTTTGGTTAGCAGCCGAGCATGTTAACTGTTTGTATCACCCGGGGACTCCAATTATTGGACTAACTTGTTGCTGTTGTGTCAATTTCGACTCATAGTGACCCTACAGGACACAGCAGAACTGCCCCATAGGGTTTCCAAGGAGCGGCTGATGGATTTGAACTGCTGAGCTTTTGGTTAGCAGCCAAGCTGTTAACTACTACGCCACTATGGCTCCGATAACTGGACTAGTGCCTTCATATTCGATGAAACATTCTGGATTCTTCCATTCACGTCATCAATTCTCTAAGAAGTACAGCGGACGCGTGGCCCACCGCCATGATACTGGCTCTCCAAGTGGCCCTCCTCTCTCTGCTGTACTTTGTGATTATTGATGAGAACAGGATGTGGAACGGAGTTTGCCCCCATTTCCTTTGGTTCTTTACTGTTCCAGACTATTGGAATCCTCTTACAATCCTTTAACCACTTCAAATAAAGGCATCTTATTAACTATATGACACTATAAGAAGACTATGGCCAAGCCACCTGTTTCTGTTTTCAATCTAACAACTTTTCTCACTTGTTATGATGCCAGCAAAACAGCAGCTTATGAAGTATTCAAATATTTTGCTTAGTAACTGTAAGCGGAAAACCAGAGACTTAACACAGGGCTTAACAAAAAAAAAAAAAAAGAAAGAACATAAAAAATATGTACGCTATATCTAGGGACTAGGTAAGTGGTTTTTGAAAGCTTAACAAAAGATGTATGGAAGAAAATAACCAAATTTACCCTGCTTCCCTTCTTGCCTTGTGAGCAATCCCCGCCCCCCCCCCCCCACATACACACACACACACACACACCCATATACCCCTTCACTACTGACTTTAGAACCACACACACAAAAAAAATCCAAACCACAAACCAGCTGCCATCAAGTCAATTCCGACTCTTAGTGACTCCATGTGTTGCAGAGTAGAATGTGCTCCATAGGGTTTTCAAGACTGTGAACTTTCAGAAGCAGATTGCCAGGCCTTTCTTCTGAGGCATCTCTGGGTGCTTTTAAACTTGACCTTCAGTTAGTAGTCAAGTGTGTAACCCGTTTGCACCACCCAGGGGTACCTACTGACTTCAAATAGCACTCAAAACTTACAGTATTGACAGGTGGTTGAATGAATGAATGACTCTGTCACTGTATGACCTAAGAGTGACTAGGAAGCTTAAAAACGCACTCAGAAACTAGGCTTCAGGATGACAAAGACAAAGGGAAGAGATTTAGCCTCAGGACTGTGAGTTATACCTCCTTAAAAAAAGGCAAGAAAGCTGGGAATTGGACAAGGGGTCATATTTACACAGCTTCAAAAGTGTAGAAACATTTTAAAGAATATATAAAAGTCCATATCACCCCAGTGATCTTTTGTTTAAAAAAAAGTCTAATTGCATCTTCAAATCACAATGGAGAATGCACTTGGTTCTGGCTTTACACTTTGAGAAGCTGAAGATTTCTAATTCATGTCACAAGGTTATTTAAATAGTCACCAAATCAAAATGACATGTGAAAAATATGAAGTTTAGATCAGCTCATGATTCAAAGACAACACTCGTGGGTGTGTATGGTTGGGAAATCTCTAGCGAAGCTGCTGACAGCATTCTGCCTTTGGCTGCATCAAGGCCAACGATGTGCAGTCTGTAGGTGTGCACCCTTCTGGGCTAAGGCTTGCTTTATCATAGTTCAAGAATTTGCCCTTGGGCCCCAGGCCGGTCTGTAGGCATGCTGGGTGATATGTGCACCTATCAATATTTCTCCCTACCCCTTCCTACCAACAACAGAGCCAAGCCCTAACCTGAAAAAACACTGAAAGAAATACACGTTTCCCAGCTAATAACAAGAATTTCTTACTTGGGGAGAAAATAATCATATATAGAAGTTGAAAGGGTTTAATTGTCATTTGATACCATTGCTTCCCATAACTTCTCATTCGGGAAGTCCTGGGTGTGAAGAAGTGGACTGAAGCTAAAGGACATTTTTCAAATAAATACTTTGGCTATGTTTTAAAATCTACACAAAGGATCGTAAAAGAGCCTGTCAAGCCATGTCCTTGTAAACACAAACCCTATCTTCACTGTTCTAATGGTCATGGTTGTCCAGCCCGGCTGAGAAGGGAACTTTATTCTCGATTAACATGACTCCTGTGTTTGCTTGGTTGCTACACCTTTATTCCAGTCCATTTTAATTTGGACAGCGGTTTTCGGAATCCCACATTTTCCTGTCATCTTCTTCCTTTTGCAGCGTATCATCGAAATGGTAATATTTTGATGAAGTATCTTCCTAAGGGCCCCTAAGATAAGGGATTCAGTGGGATACACTGAAAGGATCCTTCTTCTCTTATGTTGACTGTTTGCACTGCTTTGAGACTAGAAAGAGTTTTTTTTTTTTTTTTTAAGGTAAGCTCTAAGGCCCTCAGGACTTTCGAAGCTGTTTTTAAAAAATCAGTTTTCAGAGGGGTAGAAGGGGCCTAGCCAGTCTAATGAGGCTGGGTGGGAGATCTGGAACACCGTTAGCTCAGATCACAGAAACAAGTTTGGGCGAGCTCAAATTCACCTTCCAGTTAGGAAGCCCTCCCCGCTCACCAGCCATTGCCACTGTTTGAAAGCGGTGGTTAGCTGTCATGCACAACTGTAATTTATCTTCTGAGTGTGGGGAGCACAAGAAGAAAAGTTGCACAAGAGTAAAAAATAATCATTACCACCAAAAAAATAAACAGCAATGTCATTACAAAGCAAACTGACACATGGCATTTATGCAGCAGTAGGGGCCATTATCCAGCGACAGGGACATTTCCACTGACGCTGCATCTTGATTAGGTTCAGGCCACCCAGCAAATAGCCGACAGAATTGTGGGATGGCAACATGGCTTTTTAACATTTTCTTTTGCAAATGGGATTGCCACCAGGTTGGAACTTCTGGGTGTCTGTCTTTGGAATATGAATATATGAAAAATGTTCATGCTGTAGCATCCACCAGCCTGCCAGGCCCCCTCCCCCTCACTCTCCCACCAGGACACCAGGCGCACTGGAAAGGGCATGTTACCCAGCCTTCCGCTTGCTGGTTTGGGGTTGAACTGTTGGCACATTCTATCTCCAGGCATCTTGAGAGTAATCTTTCAGAAACAGGATGCTGATAATTTACGAATCTGAGGCTATAAATCCGGCATTTTTAATGAAAACAAATGGCATTTTAATAGGTTACTTCCATAATGATGATAGACTAAACTGCCTGGCAGACGTGCTGAATCCAAGTCTTCTAATGACACACCTCAGGTTTCAGCAGGGGGCGAGTCTGTGTTTAGTGGACCACTACGGTATCTTTTAGTGTGACTTTCTAATACTACTCACAGTGGGCTTACTTATTTTTTTAAGTCCTCAAATGGTAAATAAAAATTAAAACACCGTGTTAGTTTAGTTTATTTTTTTAGGTTGTAAATAAGTGCTTCAGTGTGGAAGTTAAAGGGGAGAGGTATTTTCTGTATTGGCTTAATAAGAAAGATTCCCTGAACTTGAGAATAACTTACACATAATTTTATTCCAGCCAAGTACACACACAGCATAGACATTTCCCTGTGTCCTTACTTAGGGGGTACCTCTTTACTAGACACAAAGATACAAAGAGATTGGACATCTATATGAAGTCGCTCACCGTGGCCTAGGAAGATGGTATCAGATAGACGCATTAAACACAAAAATAACACTGTGGAATGTAATAATTCCTGCCTGCATGGCTGTCTGTGTGGCCAAGATGTAGTTAGTATTTTGGAAATTCATCCTCATTTGCCATAAAGAAGCTCTCAGACAAAGCACTAAGTCTGAATCAGTTACGTGACTGACAGAAATGACAGAGCTTGAAAAGCCCAAGTCTGTCCCTGAAGGAATCATAGGAGATTCGTGAGCTGGGCTACATGAAATAACATCTTAAGTTTTAAGTCCTTTTAAAATTTATGGACATCAGAATTGTTCTCCAGAACACAGGAAAGTGAAGCATATATCTTACGTATTAACTTTGTGTTAACCTGAATCTTCCCCGAAACACCTACTAATTAATTTTCTAAATGAGTAAGTGGGTCATATAGTTTATTACTATAAAAGTACTTTCTTGTACTGATGAGAGAAAACATTTAAGTATGATTTAAAAAAACACAGAGCAAAAATGACCTTGGTTATTATTGTATGCCGCTGAGATTGGGGGTGGGGGCTTGTTTGTTGTCTTAGAATAACCTTGGAAACGCTGACTAATATGTGAGCCCTTCCAAAAGTTTTCCATGCCCCCAAGAGGGAAGTGGAGGCAACCAATGGGCAGGCGGCTTTGAAGAGGCCTGTGGTCATGGATGGGGCTAAGACGATACAGAGGGACCTAGGTAGACCTGAAGACCAAAAACCAACAAACAAAAACAGTAGAAACACGGAACTCTCAGCAGCAGAAGAACCACAGCAGGATTCAATGAAAAAAATGTGCAAATGGATGCTACATTAGCAATGGATGCAAAACTGAACTGAGCCAGATAAAGAGGAAATAGATGCCCTCCACTAATGCCTAGTTGATTCTTAGATCACCCATGAAGAGAGGTAATGAGAGGGGGAAGGAAAAAATCCTGAATTATTTACCCAAAAGAGTGCAAGAAATACTTAAGCAACGCAGTTCATATTCAATTGGCAATAACAAGTTTTCTGCCATCAGCAGAAATGGGGGCTTAAGAACTAAGTTCAGTTACAGAGAAATAAAATATTTTTACACACTTGAAGAAAAAAGACTTTGGCATTGCTCAATGAAACTATTCATCACAACAGATCAAACACAAGCAGAGTCACAGTGTTAACGTCCCAAGCAACGCGAATCATACTGGCATCGATCGCAAAGGCCGCTGTCCCCACACGACCGTGATGTGACTCAGAGTTCACTGCCCGTCTCTGCACACCAGGGGCACAAACAGGGAGGGGTGTATGACCCCCCTGGATGCTTATTAAAGCTGCAGGTGGCCCTCACATGATCAGAGATGCAGATTAATAGAGATGGGCCCAGGAATCTGCATTTTTCAAGTCCCCCGTGGTGACTCTGATGTAGGGGAATGAGGGAGGAGGTATCAGTTGGAGGAAAACATTCCGAGGACAGGTGCCATCCTTCTGCTAATGTGGTTCACTTGTGTCTGGGTTGTGTCTGGGTTGATTTATTCCCATCTCCTTACTCTTTCCCTCCAGGGTAAGTAGGCTAAAAATTCCCTTTCTGGTCTCTGCCTTGAAGAAAAAAGGATGTAACTCTTTGTCGTTCAAATTGGACTAGGCCTGCTGCTAATCCTAAAGTCACCCTAGCACCTAATATTTCAAAATATTTGACCTTCAAGCTGTAGCAGCATGAGATGCTGCAGGTCACGGAGGGGAACACCAGGCAAAACTCATTCAACATTCAACAAATATTTATGAAGCATTTGCTACGTGCCAGGCACAGTGTGGAAGGCACTGAAGACGACTTGTGGATCTGTTGTCTGTTTAAAAATCTAAGGCATAGGTTTAGAGGGCGTACTTCAGAAATGATTTATTTTGATTTTTCTGGATTGGTATGTGGGTGTGTGCATGTATGTGTGCGTGTGTTTTGTGCAAAAATAGTATAAACTCTGAGTGAGTTTGCCATATTGGTGGGGCATTCTTGGGTCTACTGTTCCATGAGCAGCAGGATGGGGAGGAGCACAGAGAAAAGGGGGATGACCACTGCAGCAAGGGGCCTAGATACTCCCAATGTGATCAGTAGCCCTAACTAACCCAGCCTTGGCCAATTTGCCAAGAGGCATCTCCATGCCTTCCAGGGGCATGGAGCACAGCATGCTAGGGTCAAATCTGGTCCCTGAGGATTTTGCTAATGATTTTCTCTTCATAGGTACCACATACAAACAACCATCAGGCAAGGCAGCAAGGTCACTGGTCCAAGGACAATCTTGTCCCTAGCTGTGGGCTGACTTTGTGCACTGAACACTGGGGTCTGAAAAAACAACTTCCAGAAACCTATGGGCAAATAAGAAAAATACCTCTTTATCTCATTGCCCAATCTCAGGCAGTGCTTTCCAAGCTTTTATTAAAAGTCATGACACACATAAAAAAAATGATAGCACTGTGTTTGCATGACACTATGGTAGATAGAGGAGCCCTGGTGGCGCAGTGGTTAAGAGCTCAGCTGCTAACCAAAAGGTTGGCAGTTCGAATGCACCAGCTGCTCCTTGGAAACCCTATGGGGCAGTTCTACTCTGTCCAATAGGGTGGCTGTGAGTCGGAACTGACAGTAACGGGTTTGGTTTGTTTGGTTATGGTAGACAGAGAAGGCTGCTCATGGCTGCAGGCGACTGGCTGGGGAGCTCTGGCTACTTCAGGGGCTGGAGGGGAAAATATGTATAATCCGTGCCCTGAGCACTGACCGAGAAGCTTTTGACTAGGGAAGGTAAAGGCAACCTTGCACATAAAGGGGTTTAAAATATTGTACATGACCTGCCCTCTTGGCTAAAGAGCACCTTTTAAACATCATGCTGGAAGGTGTGATGATGGACCACACAGTTGAACAGGAGAAGCTTTTAAAAATTACCATGCCCAGGCCTTGTCCCAGTCCAATAATATCAGAATCTCTGGGGGCGGGGCTAGGCTCTTTGAAAAAGAGTCTCAAGTGATACTAACATGCTCCCAAGGTAGAGAACAACTGCTGTAGGTGGAAGCTAGAACCAGGGCTTTGAACCCGGTTCAAACCCCTGCTGAGAATTTGCATTTCCTCCCCAGATATACTGAATCAGAATCTACATTTTAACAAGATCCTCAGGTGATTATTATGTATAATAAAATTTGAGAACCACCGCTCTACTAGTGGTTCTCAGAACTGGTCCCTAACCAGCAGCATTAGCATCACCTGTGAACGTGTTAGAAATGCAATTCTCAGCAGGGGTTCAAACCCATATGAACTACTTGGAAGCCCTGGCTAGAACAAGCCATGGAGTCAGAGCGGAGATGGAGCCCTGGCTCTTTGCTTGCTGAGAAAGACATAACACATTGCCTAACCTCTCAGTGTCCCAGTGGTCTTATCTGTAAACTGGGGCAAATAACGATCCCTACACATGGGGTCACTGGGAGTCAGAATCAACTAACAACAACCTCTAAGGTTACTGTGACACATTAAATGAGATAATCTATGTAATGAACCCAGCACAGTCTTTAAACCTAACTTTATATTTTGGATAGCTTTACTCAATCACTTGCCCTCTTTTGTTCTGAAGATTTTGCCTCTGTATACAATTTTACTCAACCATTAATTCATACATTAAGCAAACTTTTAAATGTCCACTATCAGGCAGACACAATACTAGGTACCAAGAATAGAAGGATAGAGGGTTTGTATTTAAGATGAGATTGAGTTCTTGGTAAGTGAGAAATTAATAAAAATTGAGACTATGACCCACAGTCTTGTTCTGAGTTGTCTCATGCTACAGGTGCTCAGTGTCACTCACCACATCACTGCTCTGCCATCAAAGGCACGGTGCCAGGTGTGTCTGTGAGGAGTCTGCAGGTGGCAGGATGTTTCCAGTTCAACATAGCACTGGGCTAAGGAACAAGGGGAGACCCCGGGTGGTGTAAAAGGTTAAGTGCTTGGCTGCTAACCGAAAGATTGGAGGTTAGAGTCCACCCAGAGGCACCTTAGAAGAAAGTGTTGGAGATCTACTTCCGAAAAATCAGCCATGAAAACCCTACGGAGCACAGTTCTATTCTGACACACATGGGGTTGTCATGAGTTGGAGTCAACTTGATAACACTGGTTAAGGGACAAGGCAGGCTTGTTATTATTTGCCTCGAAGGGGATTCTGCCCACATTTATTTTAACATCTTTTAACTCCTTATTTTGATCAAAACCAAACATAACTTCAGTGACCAATGCATGCAAAATTAAAGAAAATTCTTATCAGAAACAGTATCTCAGTTCATACCTAATTATGTGTTTCCCTCCCACTGAGGTGAAGGGTGAACATAATTATTTCCCACATCAGATAACAGGAGACAAAGTAACAGAACTCAGACTAGGCACCTAATCATAGATCAGGTGTGATTTGTGATGCTGAAGTGGCAAAAATCCGCTTCTAAATCTAAACTACATTGTCAACTTGATATTGTATTGAAAATTTAGATGAACAAAGAAAATGTTCTTTAAAAAGGAAAAAACAAAAAACAAAACCGTAATAATACAATGATCTATAGACTTAATATAGGAAGTAACTACATTCCAAAGCAGGCCTGTTTACCTTGTGTTATTTTTCCTAACAGCACTTACTACTAACTGAAATACTGCTTATTGCTTGTTTACTTGTTTGTTGTCTGTCCTCTCCTCTCCTTCCCACCCATGTAGGCTACCAGATGGCAAGGACTTTGTTGGCCCCTATATGGCCTGGCATATAGGGAGCAAACCAAACCAAACCCATTGCCATTGAGTCGATTCCGACTCATAGCGATCCTATAGGACACAGTAGAACTGCCCTATAGGGTTTCCAAGGAGTGGCTTGTGGATTTGAACTGCTGCCCTTTTGGTTAGCAGCCAAGCTCTTAACCACTGCACCACTAGGGCTCCTGGTATATCGGGAGCACACAGTAAATTTATCGAATGAAAGAACTTCACAGGGAAAACCACAGGCACTGCACGACCATCTTTTCTTTACATTATGCTCTAAGACAAGACTTCATGAGTTAGATTACTTTAAAAGCTAGGCCCATTTTGTCCTCTGGTGCCAAACGAAGTTTGCTGAATCCACCGGCAGTGTGTGTAGCTTAAGTTACTGAACCAGCAATCAGTTGCCGTCCAGTCAACTCCAACTCAAGGTGACCCCATACGTGTCAGAGTAGAACTGTGCTCCATAAGGTTTTCAATGGCTGATTTTTCAGAAGTAGATCAACAGTCCTTTCTTCCAAGGCACTTCTGAATATACTTCAACCTCCAGATTTTTGGTTGGCAGCCAAGCTCTTAGCCATTTGTTCCACCCAGGGCCTCCTAAGTTACTGAAGGACTGGCTTTTCAGCACTGAACAGAAAAATCCGTTTCATCGTTTAAAAAAAAAAAAAAAAGTCTTTTGAAGCCAGTTTCATTTACTCTTTGCCTGTATGACTGATGCACAATTTTGGAAAAGGAATATTGTGAGATGAAAAGAACAGAAAGAGTAAAATTTCCCCTATTACCCTGGAGAAACTTTCCATTTTTACTTGCCAGGTGCTTTTCCTCCTTTTAATCCAATCTAACCAATCAAAACTGCTCACCATTAGTGTTAACACTTCATGTATTTCCTTAGAAGTTTTCACCGCAGCAGGAAGTGCTCTCTCTTCCCATTTGTGCTGAGATCATACCTAATGTTGATTTCTGTGGTTGTTGTTAGGTGTCATTGACTCGATTCCGACTCATAGTGACCACCTGTCACAGAGCAGACCTGCCCTATAGGGTTTTCTAGGCTGTAATCTTTATGGGAGCATATTGCTAAGTCTCCTGCGGAGCCTCCAGGTGGGTTTGAACTGCCAACTTTTCGGTTAGCGGCCGAGTGCTTAAGCATTGCATCACTAGGGCTCCTAAGGGTGATTTCTACTCATCTAAA
The DNA here is from genome assembly GCA_030035585.1 of Dugong dugon. NCBI lineage: Eukaryota > Metazoa > Chordata > Mammalia > Sirenia > Dugongidae > Dugong > Dugong dugon. Next base: position 62,172,457 of record CM057466.1, read on the forward strand.
AAAAAAAAAACCCAATAACCTATTCTGTGGCTTTTTAACTTGATATAAACACTGAGTTTTTAAACATGCTGATCTAAAGAGCAGGTCATAGTAAAAAGCATTCTATTCCATCCCATACAATAATTCTGAGAGCTCAGAGAACTGTTGGGCAAATAAGATGCATTTATTTTGGGGCCCTTCTGTTGACATCCTGAACCTGGTGACTTTGGTGAGCCCATACCTAGGGATCACAGTGTTGAATTGGAACCGTAAAGTCATAAAAAGTCACAGCCCAGGATCTCCAGCCCAAACACAGAATTACAGCAAGCTCCCTAGGCTGGCCTGCAACAATGGCATGGAAATCCAAACTTGAGAACTAATCCATCCTCAGAGTGTATGCGCCATCCTTTATACTGCACGACCTGACTTTCATCACATAACAATCCTGTGGTGGCTAATCCTCCGAGTGTAAAGCACTCCAGGAAGCCAGATCCTGTCTGGCAAAGCACACATGCTTGGCATCTCCGTCCTGAAGCTCCAAATACACACACCCCTTGGGTGGCCATGGGTGTCGACTGCAAGGCAGGGAGCAGAATCTCTTGAGTTTTGCAATTACCTACATATGCCACTGTGCTTAGTGACTCTGCAGTTATTTAGGAGAGTAACCATCATACAGCTGCTATTAATGTTGTTTTTGTTAAAAGTAATAATAAAGGATGAAACAGACCTAGGTTTGAACTGACTTATGTCTTCTTTAAAAGCAGTCCTCGAATGTATGAATAGGTTATTACATCACATACATATGTTGCTAAAAAGATATTTCAGAGTGTCAATGGCAGATTTTTAAAGAGGCCAGATAATTTGGTACCAATCTTAATTACTTACGATAAATATTATTTAGATACCCAGATATTTTATCAATGATATTAATAAAAGGTACTTGGATTCTTGAATCAGGTATAATCAGATCTGTCCTTAAGATCTGCAGGGCCTGGGGCGAGCGTACAAATGGAGGCCTAGCTACCATATGTCTGGACATTTACAAGTTGTCAATCAAGTTAACAAACTGTTAAATAAAATACGTTTCATCTTCTTTGTATATACATTTATAATCTTTGCTTGATGGTGATATGTTTTCCTTGGTTTTTTTATTTATTTGATATAAATTTATTGCAGATCTGAGCTGGCTGCTTTTCTTTGTGATTACAATTCAAAATAGCAATCAGAATCAGAGGCTACAAAGTCCGTTAATTGGGGAAAAGACAGTCTCTTTAACAAATGGTGCCGGCAGAAGTGGATATCCACCTGCAAAAAACTGAAACAAGACCCATACCTCACACCATGCACAAAAACTAACTTAAAATGGATCAAAGACTTAAATATAAAATTGAAAATGATACAAATCATGGAAGAAAAAATAGGAACAATGCTAGGAGCCATAATACATAGCATAAACACAATACGAACCATAAGTAACAATCACAAGCACCAGAAGAGAGACTAGATAAATGGGAGCTCCTAAAAATCAAACACTTATGCTCATCAAAAGACTTCATTAAAAGAGTAAAAAGACAACCTACAGACTGGGAAAACATTTTTGGCTACAACAAATCCAATAAGCATCTAATCTCTAAAATCTACAAGATACTGTGAAACCTCAACAACAAAAAGACAAACAATTAAAAAATGGGCAAAGAATATGAACAAGCACTTCACCAAAGAAGATATTCAGGTGGCTAACAGACACGTGAAGAAATGCTCACAATCATTAGCCATTAGAGAAATGCAGATCACAACTACAAAGACATATCATCTCACCCCAACTAGGCTAGCATTAATCCAAAAAACACAAAATAACAAATGCTGGAGAAGTTGTGGAGAGACTGGAGTGCTTATACAATGTTGGTGGGAATGTAAAACGGTACAACCACTTTGGAAATCGATTTGGTGCTTCCTTAAAAAGCTAGAAATAGAAGCACCATACGATCCAGCTATCCCACTCCTTGGCATATATCCTAGAGAAATAAGAGCCGTCACACGAATAGATGTATGCACACCCATGTTCATTGCAGCACTGTTCACAACAGCAAAAAGACAGAAACAACCTAGCTGCCCATCAATGGAAGAATGGATAAACAAATTATGGTATATCCACACAATGGAATACTATGCAATGATAAAGAACAACAATGAAGCCGTGAAATATAATATGGAGGAAGCTGGAGGTCATTATGCTGAGTGAATTTAGTCAGTCACAGAAGGACAAATATTGTATAAGACCACTATTATAGGAACTCAAGAAAAGGTTTAAACACAGAAGAAAACATTCTTTGATGGTTACAAGGGTGGGGAGGAAGGGTGAGGGTTATTTACTGACTAGATAGTAGATAAGAATTATCTTAGGTGAAGGGAGGGACGACACACACTACAGGGGAAGTTAGCACAACTGGACTAAACCAAAGCTAAGAAGTTTCCTGAATACAGTCAAACACTTTGAGGGACAGAGTAGCAAGGGTAGGGGTCTGGGGACCATGCTTTCAGGGGACATCTAGGTCAACTGGCATAACAAAGTTTATTAAGAAAATGTTCTGCTTCCTACTTTGGTGAGTGCCATCCTGGGTCTTAAAAGCTTGCAAGTGACCATCTAAGGTACATCAGTTGGTCCCAACCACCTGGAGTAAAGGAGAATGAAGAACACCAAAGACACAAAGAAAGTATTAGCCCAAGAGACAGAAAGGGCCACATAAGCCAGAGACTCCATCAGCCTGAGACCAGAAGAACTAGATGGTGCCCGGCTACCACCAATGACCGCCCTAACAGGGAACACGACAGAGAGTCCTGGATGGAGCAGGAGAAAGGTGAGGTGCAGAACTCAAATTCTAGTAAGAAGACCAAACTTAATGGTCTGACTGAGACTGGAGGAACCCCGGAAAGCATGGCCCCTGGATTCTCTATCAGCCCAGAACTAAAACAATTTCTGAGGCCAACTCTTCAGACAGGATTGGACTGGACTGTGGGACATAAAGTGATACTCATGAGGGGTGTGCCTCTTAGCTCAAGTTGATCCAAGAGTCTAAATAGGCAGCCTCTGTCTGGAGGTAAGACGGGAAGGCAGAGAAGGTTACGAGCTGGTTGAATGGACATAGGGAATAAGGTGGATAGGAGGAGTGTGCAGTCACAGTATTGGGGAGAGCAATTGGAGTCACATAACAATGTATGTATAAATTTTTGTATGGGAAAACTAAAAAAAAAAAAAAGAATCTGAGGCTGGTAGGATCTTCTGAAAGGGAAAAGTGTTTATTACTGAAGCAGTGTAGATCAGCATCTGTCTCATAAACATCTCCAAAGAATTGTTTTGCATCTTATACAAAACATTGGTAAAGACAGATGACATCACTGATATATGCAATACAGGCAGTCCCTGGGTTACAAATGAGATCCATTCCTGAGCCTGCCTTTCAATCGAAATTGTACGTAAGTCGGAACATGTACATACGATTCTTATTTAGCCTTACTTTAGTGCAAGAAAAGGCTCGAACTTTGTTGGTTACCAGGGATGGGAGGGGTGGGGGGGAAATAGTAAATAGGCAATAGATAAGTGGTATCTTGGGTGAAGGGTGAGACAGTACACAATCCTGGGGAAACCAGCACAACTTGTACGAGGAAAGGTCATGGAAGCTCCATAGACACATCCAAACTCTCTGAGGGACTGAATTGCTGGGCAGAGGGCTGTGGGGACCATGGTCTTGGGGAACATCTAGCTCAGTTGGCATAACACAGTTTATAAAGGCAATGTTCTACATTCTACCTTGGTGAGTAGTGTGTGGGGTCTTAAAAGCCTGTGAGCAAGATACTCCACTGGTCTCATCCCTTCGGGAGCAAGGGAGAATGAAGAGAACAGGATACAAGGGACACATCAGTCCGAAGGACTAATGGCCCACAGCTGCCAAGGCCTCCACCAGACTGAGTCCAGTACAGCTAGATGGTACCCGGCTACCACCACTGATTGCTCTGACTGGGATCACAACAGAGAGTCCTGGACAGAGCTGGAGAAGGATGTAGAACAAAATTCTAACTCATAAAAAAAAGACCAGATTTACTGGCCTAAAGGAGACTGGAGAAACCCCGAGAGTATGGCCCCCAGACACCCTTTTAGCTCAGTGGTGAAGTCACTTCCGAGGTTCACTGTTGAGCTGGGGAGTGGGCAGCCCCATAAAACCAAATGGGACTAATGAGGCACAGCAGTCCAGGGACAAGGACTAGCGGGCAGAAGGGGATGGGAAAGCTGCTGATAGGGAACCCAAGGTTGAGCAAGGATAGTGTTGATGTGTTGTGAGGTTGTTAACCATTGTCATAGGGCAACATGTGTACTGTTTAATGAGAAACTATTTTGTTCCGTAAACCTTCATCTAAAGTGAGAATAGCAGCATAATTGGAGGAGCGTAGTCGATGTCACTGAACTGTGCATGTAGAAATTTTTGAAATGGTGTATCTTTGGCTATGTATATTTTCACCAGAAAAAAAAAAAAAGGTCGAGAAGAGAGAGGGTTGACGTGTCGTGGGGTTGTTAACCAAGGTCATAAACAATATGTGTACTACTGTTTCACGAGAAACTGTTCTGTAAACCTTCACCTGAAGTACAATTAAAAAAAAACAAAAGAAAAGGCTCGAAGCCGTTTCAGTGATTTAAAAGCTGCATGAGCAGCAAGTGAAGGTGATTGTGATGAAGAATTTGTTGTTGAGTGGGGGTTGGGTCAAACATTTCAAAGTCAGGGAAAATTTACATATCATTAAAGGGCAAGGTGAAGTTGTCTGTAAGTCGGACGTTTGTAACCGGAGGACTGCCTTTAGTTACAGTATTCAGTCCCCTTACTTAAAAAATCACTTGATGATGGAAGTGGCTAACAATGTGAATGATTAACCTTGTCGTGAAAGGTACAAGTCAGTGAGCTTATTGAATCACTACTCAGCGCCTGTTGTTAGCTGCCAGCAAGTCAGCCTCCTACTCAGGGTGACCCCATGCACAAAGCAATGTAATGCTGCCAGGTCCTGTGCCATACCCATGCATATCAGACCACTGTGATTCATAGGGTTTTCACTGGCTGATGTTTGGAAGTAGATCACTAGGCCTTTCTTCCTAATTTGTCTTAGTGTGGAAGCTCTGCTGAAACTTGTCCAGCATCACAGCAATATGCAAGCCTCCAATGACAGATGGGTGGTGGCTGCGCTTCAGGTGCATTGGCTAGGAATCGAACCAGGGCCTCCCACATGGGAGGTGAGAATTCTGTCACTCAACCACCAATGCCTAGTATTTATTCAATTACTACTCAGGGATTACTAGCCAAGTAAAAAAAAACCTCATGGGCGCACACACACACACACACACACACACACACACACACAAATACACACACACAGGGGAGCCACCGACAACCTTGGGAATTAAATGAAGATCAAAAGATATTTTCTTTTGGTGAAATGGCTACTATGATAAAGCAGAAAGGAGAAGCCTATATTCACTTGGAGGGACCATACATCTCGGTGTTGTTCACAGCCAGATGGTAAAAATCAAGACTTCTTAGGAAAAGCCCAGAGATTCTGATTTTATTGGTCTGAGGCAGGGCTGGGGCCTGTTTTTTTTTTTTTTTTTTAATGCTTCCCAGGTGCTTCTAATGTTCAGCTGTGTAGCCCATCATACCACCTTCCAGATGATCTTCTAAAGGTGGTCTTTAGACAAGGCGGCAGGTCAAGTAGAGACAGAATTGAAAAATGGAGTAAAGGTTCTTTGCAGGCCCTCTGAAATTGGAGAAAGATGCTATAGTCTTTTAAGACAACTTGTCACTACAAATTGTTGCTGTTAGTTGCTGTCAAGTCAATTCCAACTTGTGGTGACCCCATGTGTGCAGAGTAGAATTGCTCCACAGGGTTTTCAAGGCTGTAATCTTTCAGAAGCAGACCGCCAGGCCTGTCTTCTGAAGTGCCTCTGAGTGAGTTCGAACTACCAACCTTTCAGCTAGTGGTCAAATGCTTAAATGTGTGTGCCACCCAAGAACTCCAAGAATTAGAGTTACTTGTAATTCTGTGGTCACAGGCAACATAATTTCCTAGGGTTTATCCCAAATAAATAATATGCAAGAGATTTTCTCAGAAATTAGAAGGAGTACCTTACACCTATGAGGAAAATATGAAGAACAATTTCTTCTCTGTATCTTTGACTACTAAAATTTGTGTATGAGTCCCATGCAACTGACTGTTGCTTTGAAATGAACATTCAATTACTTAAACAAAACAAGAGAAAGTAAAGCAACATGTAGTGGTCAATCAACATCTATACCAGTGCTATCTGACCAATGTCACCTACTTTAGGTATAAGCAACATAAACAGATACAGTTACTTCGTAAGACTCATTTCAAAGAGTCTTGACATATGCTTAAAAATATCTCCTAACAAAAAAAATGATCTTGAAATTCCTCAGCAGGTCTGTGATGGGGTAGCAAAAACAATCTTGGTAGGGTATTTTACATAAAAGAAGCAAGAGGCCACCAGATCAGACGACGAGTCCCTTGAAATGGGTCCAGAAGTAAGACTATTTCCATGGTCTAGTACATGAAAGTCAGTTTGAAAAGAAACCATTGCTGGGTTTGGCAGATGAAGTATATAAGGCAATACTATGTGTCAAGTATAGCGCCATGACGTACTTTTCATAATCACAGTTAATCCTCTTGGTAACTTTGCAAGAAGGTATATTTGTGCCTATTTTATAGGAGAGAAGACAGATGCTCACAAACTGGACCTATCGAAGGCCAAATAACAATGCAGAGGCAGCATTCAAACCCAGGACTAATGAATTGGAAGTTACTTTTGATACTGCTTCCATGATACTCTGGCCCACTGGTGACAAGGAAGCACAAGGAAAGGTTGAAAAAGGAATATGAACAACTCTATCTTTTTCAGTTCAGTTGGTGAAAGAGAAATTCAATTTATGGTATATACAATATCAAACTGGGGGATGGGTGGGCTTAATTAAATTAGTTTCTAAACATCTGTGTATAGTTCAGTGTTGCCCAATAGAAATAGTAAAACACATGCATAATTTAAAATTTTCTAGTAGCCACATTAAAAAAGTAAAAAGAAACAGGTGAAATTAATTTTTATCTATTTTATTTAATTCATTATATTATCATTCCAACATGAAATCAATATAAAAAATTATTGAGATATTTCACAAATTTTTTTTGTACTAAGTCTTTAAAACCCGGTGTTTATTTTACACTTACAGGATGCTTCAGTTTGGAGACTGGCCACATTTCAAGTGCACAATAGCCACATGTGGTTAGTGGCTACCTATGAGAGTGGAGGTATAGATAACACTGAAATCCATGCAATCTGAAGCACATCTCAGGGTGTGGGACAAAAAGTAGATTCTTAGAAACATGCATGAATAGGTGGACCAAGGAAGAATCTCCAAATGAGACACTATTTGAGGTCTTTATCTAATGCTATGCAGTACCAAAATGAATGAAGTGGTCAATTATTTTCCAGAGAGGAACTGGTTAAGTGGAGCATCTAGCCCGCTACCTTCTACCTCTGTCGACAGGCCAAGTGACGCCAGAGAGCTCCACAAGGGCAAAACTCTGGCCGGCCACTAGTCAGGGCAAAGCGTTTCATCTAGTTGCCATGAGACTAAAAAAAATCCTATTGTTTATGTCACATATAAATAGTGTGATTATTAACTTCCCCTTGCCTTAGAGGTAGGGAGAGTTGAGTTTATGGTAATGGGGGGATAATTCAGAAAAGGATAGTGATAATGGTTACACAGCATGAAGACTGTAATCAATGTCAGTGAATAATACATGTCAAAATGGTTGTACTAGCAATTGTTTTGTTATGTATAGTTTTACCACACACACACACACACACACACACACACACACACACACACACACACACACACAGAGACCTCTATTATTTCAAACAAACATAAAGCGAACTGAAGCAAAAGGCCACCAGACAGATGAATTCTGCTGCAGTCGAGGTATATGCTTTTTGAGTCTCCTGCATGTTTTGTGACTTGTCCTCTAGAATTAAGGGTTCACCTGAAGAGGCAGTAGTGATTTTCTGTTCTTAATGCTGATATTAGTGGAAGGCTAGAAGGGGTGGAAACAGGTGTTTTGTTGTTGTTGTTTTGTGTTTTAAAGAACACTACTTATTTAAGTATATTCTTGGAAAACATAGTCATCACTGTGACATGATTTTGTAGCATCTACGATAACGCACTTAAGGAAGGTGAGGACTCAGTAATACTAACAACTGATTGATACAATAATTTCATTTTAAAACACATAGTTTTTTCTTTTTGGTAATTGATTAGAAACATATTTTAAAAATAATTTCATTTTGATTATAGAAATTAAATCTGGAAATCAAGAGATATAGTGTTTCATCTTTCTTCTTCCCAGTGTTCACATCCTTTCATAAAATATAAAGTAGCAGAATGAAAGTAAAGAAAGAAAGAAGACAGTCTTCCTGCAGTTATCAAGATGACAGTGACCTCTAGGTCCCTGCAACCTCTTTAGGTTGTAAGCGACCCAGTATCTGTGACTTTGTAAGACATTTTAAAAAATGCAACAGGTTGTGTTTCTGAAGTCTAAGCAGCGGGTTTTCATTTCCTAAGAGCAGAAACAAGCAAAGAAATGAGCCCACGTGAGCTCATGCCTCCTCCCCTACCCGCCAGCAGAGCTGGTGAAGGTAAATTCCATTCTAGTCCCCAAATTTGGGGCAGAGCCAAGAGGGCTGCACCAGCGTGCAAAGTAAATGATTTCTCTGGAACTCCTTTAGAAAGGCGCGGGTAGGGCTGTGGGAGGGGATATCTCTCAAGCATAAATTTACATTGTCTATTTGTAAACCATCCTCCCGCATCATACGCTTTATGTACGACAACGCTTCCTCTTCATATGCTTTTTATGTGGCTTGAGCTGCTTCATAAGTTCCATGCCCCAGTCCCCTCTCCTCTTTTTTTTTTTTTTTTATTAACAAGACTATGTTGGTTTCCTGGACTTTTGCATACTGTTGCAAATATACTGTCGCACTGATAAGAATCTCTCTTAATATACTTTTTTTCTAGTTCACAAGTTGGTGGGCCAACTGATCTATAAAATTATAAAAATTTGTAAAAAAGTGTTTTCAAAGAAGAGGACAGAAGAAAGGTAGGGATGGGAGAAACCATCCTTCTTTTTGTAAAACAGTAAGAAATAGGAAGGTCTTTGTAGAGTGAAATATCACAGAGCTCCATTCTGGTGTGATATTTTTACATGTACTTGACCAAGCTGTGGGTCAAATTCTACTCGCAGAAGACGACAGCTACATCCAAGAGAAGCCTCTGCAACGTGGTAGTCCCACACAGTGCTTTTATGTCCTAACCCCAGCCTTGGAGAGGCCCCAGAGCTGTCCTGGTCAAAGGAGAAACAGATCATCAAACACATGACGGACAGATGTGTCAGCTTTCAGATTACCTTGATTCAGGGTATTTGGTGAGGGTAGCCAGGCTGCTGGTGTACATGTGGCCGCCCACGTCGATGTGGACGGGTGCATTAGATTTTGTGAGCTGTGCTGGCGTTGGAATGCCTTGGTTGTTCAGCGGAGATGCAGGGGACCTAGTGATCAGAGGTCTTGACATATTGGGCCGACTGTCCTACAGAGAGAGAAGCAAGTTTAGACATATTTTCTGCTTTCAGTGGGGAGAAAGGAAATACACACAGCCTAAAGAATAAACCAGTGACTAACACACACAGGAAGAGAATTACATTAAACTTTCAATGTAATTAATGTAGTAAATGATATTCAGTCGGTAATAAAATTTGGAAAATGACCAAGCTCTCCCATTTGTTACAGTGAATATCAGAAAAACAGATTTTATAACAAAGGAAAGGAAAACTTGACATGCTCAGAAACAAGGAGCTGAACTAATGTTCATTTCAAATAATCCTGAAAACGATAAGGGTTCATTATACTAATGAATTCTCGCATTTAACAATTGGTAAAATGGCATGTGGAGAAATACTAATCACTCCAATGAAAAGATAATCAACATTTCAAACAATAAAACATCTAAATAAAATATGTGTGATTTATTGTTCTCTTTGCAAACTTCCTCACTTCTATGCACTTGGAATACGTACAGACCTTCGGCACTTGCGCTCTGCAAAATGTTTTCTTAAAGTGCTTTTTTTTTAAAAAAAATTTTATTTTCTGAATCAGGAAAAAGAGGGCGCAGCTCACATACTTAGAGCAACCTCACAGATAATCACCACAAGCTTTATCAGTCAACAGATTTTCTTTAAAGGTCTACCCACACTTTACCTACTTGTTCCCTGTTTGTCTCCCTATAAGACTGTGGGTCTGGGGGCCCTCAAGCGATAAATACATGCTTGCGGACCATGAGCAAACTGCTATTCTGCATGCCTGACTTCTTGGAGAAACCCAGTTCCCAAAGTGGAACCGAGGCGATGTAGATGCAGCAGTGCGTGCATTCACATGAGCAGAGGTGCAACGTGAGGAAACAGAGCAGAGCGAGGAAATCCCATTGTGGCAGCCAGAACCCATTTAAGCAATGGGATTCTTGAGAAATTAAAGTATTACATCCTTTCCATGGATACAATACAAATATTTCAAACACTATCCAAACATGGCTGATTGCTTTTAAATTAGAGCCCAAACCACAGACAAGTAAAGTCAGGTCTCTGGCATTCAATGAAGGGGTCAAATATTTAGAGTCTACAATTGCAGAATAAATTAAAATAGCACTTGCGTCTGTGAATTCTCTAAGGCTGGAGACTGGAGATATAAAGCATATTCTCCAAATTTCTAATTTAGTCAGAGGTTGTTTTCAAACACGCAAACAATGCGTGGCAAAGCCAGCGGTAAGGCATTATAAGGAGATTTTGAAAAATGCCTTGGATGTAGATTACATAGGGGAAGTCATCTAGTTTTTGTGCACAAAACCCAGCATGATAAAATATAAATTTGTAAAACATCATAGATTTTATGATCTGGAACAGCTTTAGGAGTTACCTGGGAAACAACTGTTAGACTACTTAGCGTTAACCACATGTCCAGGCATGACTGTGGAGACACATGCTTTCTGAAACTAAACATCTATGAGTGGGGTGGTGATTAGGCCTTTACACAGAATGTTTAACATCTGTGTTGTGCTTTTCTACATGCTGAATTAAGCAGAGCCCAGAAACGGAGAAACAGTTCATGTTTTACTTCTTAAATTGGGTAGCGAGTTCATGGGTGCTCCCTATATTCTTCTTTATACTTTTCTGTATATTTTTAATAATGCAAAATAGATATTTAAAAAAACACAAAAGGATGTTTGTAGCACACAAAGAAAACAAGTTAAAGGGATACTGGGTAGGGAAAATGCTAAAAAATAAAGTCACAGTTAGTAGGAAGTATTAAACAGTTAATGTTCAGAAACATTAAAAGTAGCATTTTAAAACTTGGACGACAGAAATCACATTTTTTTTCCTTTAAAAATGCAATCACATAACCTCTCCTTTTAAGTGATACATACTGCCTGACTTCCTTTTAGAAAATGATTTCCTGGCTAGAGAGACACACACACACACACACACACACACACACACACACACACCCCTCCCTGTTCGGATTCAGCCCATCACACACACACACACACACACACACACACACACACACACACACACACACACACACACACACACACACACACACACACACACACACACACACACACACACACACACACACACACACACACACACACACACACACACACACACACCCTCCCTGTTCGGATTCAGCCCATCACAGCACTGCAGAATCTGTAATAGTTTCTCAATTGGACACATTCTATACCCTGCCTGAGGGTGCTCAGGTGAAAATGAACAGATTTGCAGGGTTAATATTGTAGTTAGACTGTGACCTCATTTAGCACAGTCCTAACACTGTGAGGTCTATATAGAAGGAGGAAAAAAAAGGAAAGCATAACTGATTGGTTGAAGGATTCCAGATTTCTTGGCGTATGTACCATTTACACTGTAAATCATAAATGTATGGATATTGCTAAATTTAAAACTAAACCAGTATTTCTTTAGCTGGGGGTGGTGGTTTAACCCTCAGGGGCAAGGAGGGAATTTCATGATAGCTGAGGCTTGGACAGACTCTAGAAAGACTGCATAATGTTGGAACTGGTCTTTGGTGAGCTCTCCTAGCTCTCCTTCTAGGCTCTATCTCCTCCTCTGCCCTGGAAACGTTCCCTGTTCTATGTGTGTCCCTTTGGTTATGATCATTTCTAAGGCGTTACGATATTAGCTAACAGACAACAAACGGTTTCACTCCATATTTTCTGTATTTATTGGTGCAGGTTGAAAGAACTTTTAAGACTCATAGGCTGGGGGATGTCCGAGGCTTAGAAGTCTTGGCACTTATAGTGGACATTGGAGGTGACACTCAATATTATTCCATCTACTCCAGATGCTTAATCTAGAACAATCATGGTAACCCTTCTCCCTTTGCCAGTGACTGAAGGAGACACTTTCTCTCATTTCTCTGGACATCGAGGTCCTGGATGGGATGCCTGTAACTACAGCAGCCATCTTGCTACCAGCCTAAGGGCAAAGCCAGTGCCCAGAAAGGCAGAGCTGAGAGCTGGAAGGAACCTGCGTTCTCACTGACATTGTTGAGACACTGAGTCAACCAACTCTGAACCTCCTATCTCTGGGTTTCCTGTTACTTGAGAAAATCAATCTCTTTATTGTTCAAGCTGGATTGAATTTCTGTTACCTGCAGCCAAAAGCCATCCTGATAGAGCACCCATCCTGTTACATGGCTGCCTCTCTGGAAGGTCATTTGGCTGGGTGAGACTTGGCTTATAATGCTAAGCACAACTGCCTGCAGCAGAACTTTCCATCAGATTGTCACCATGCTTCAACTCTACTTTCCCATCTGTTTTCCCTTTAATCACTCACCCATCATAATCTCAATTTACACATGCTTTTCAGGATTGCTTTTGAAGAAATGAAAACCATGAACAGGAACCAGGAGTGCAAATGACTCGGCTGTGCTGCCTCCACTACTGAAGACACAGCTCAGAGCACTGATGTGTATTCCTGACAGTTAGCCAGAAACCCACCTGTGATAACTCCTGCTAGATTCCTCACCAGGAAAAAGGAGCCCACCCCTAACATTAAGTCATTTAGTTACTGCACCTTTCTTGGTGAAGCCCATTATTCCTTCCTTCCATAATATTTATTACCATCTCCGGTGTACCAGGCACCAGGGGATGGATATACTGCTACCTGACCTCACCAGAAGGGGCCCTGGTGGTGAAGTGTTAAAGCGCTTGGCTGCTAATCAAAAGGTTGGAGGTTTGAACCCACCACCCACTCTGCAGGACAAAGATGTGGCAGTCTGCTTCCGTAAAGATTTACAGCCTTGGAAAGTATGGGGCAGTTCTACTCTGTCCTATAGGGTTGCTATGAGTAGAAATCAACATGATGGCAGTGGGTTTGGTTTCTTGGTTTTGGCCTTACCAGGTTTGCTGTTCACTGGGAGAAAGAGACCATTAAACAAGCTACAATATTAGGAGAGGGGAAGGTCAGGTTAATTTATTAGCTTAATGGAGGGACACTTAACGCAGGTTTGGAGTTGGGAAGATGGACGGAAAGGATTTCCGGAGACAGTCTAAGATGAGATCTAAAGGCTAAGAAGTCAACAAACAGTGGGAGCCATTAAGAAGTACACGAGAGAGGCGGGGCCAAGATGGCAGAGTAGTCAGATGCTTCCTGTGGACCCTCTTACTAGAAAGACCTGAAAAAAAAATCTGGGAGCCCTGAACATCAAAGGAAGAGTTGAGGAACTGGATGGAGTGGGAGAGATGGTTCATAAGCAGCGAGGAGTTGCCTGACCTGACTCGGCGAGAGCTTGAGCCCTTCAGGCCTGAGCAGCTCGTGGGTGAGCATTGAGGCAGGCAAGCAGCCGTGCTCAGGAGGCATGTTTTCCACACCTGGAGAGACCTAGTGCCAGACAGTCTACATGGCCACCCAGAACCAGTGAGAAGCAGCCCTCAATCTGGCGAAAGATAAGTAATTGCTTACGGCCTACTACGTGGATCAGAAACACCCCCCTTAGGAAAAAACCCCTCTCCCATTTACCTCCCTGCTCCCTGCTCTGCACTGGGTCCCGGACCAGCTTCAGCAATTGCCGAATCCCCTGGGCCGGAAGTAGGATCCATCACACGCCCAGAGCCATTTTCCCAGCCTTGGAGAGTGAACAAATTAACAAACCGGGGAAAAAATAAACTGCTGGCTCCCCTAAGCCAGGAACCCAGGGTAGGCACAGCTCCTTTGCCTATGCACAGGCATAAGGGATCCACAGACTTTGAGTGCTTTTCCCCCTGCATAGACTTCTGTGGGCCCATCTCAACAGCGTACGCCCTCATTACCACAGTACAACAGGGTATATACCGGAACTCTTTAACTTCAACTGTTTCAGCTGTGAAGTGGCAGGTTCTTGACAATTGACATGGCTCTGCCCATTAGGCAGGGTCTTCACCTATCCACATCAGGGGCCTGAGGACTGGTGGCTTCACCCACGCCACCTAGCCACCTGCGATAGGCGCCCATGAATAAGAGCCCCCCCCTCCCCCAGTCCTTACAGCCAACAGCTAGGGGGTCATAGTTCGGCTGCAAAACCCACCCACCTATGCATTCCAGGGAACAGGGACACCCCTTCCTCCCGGACACTCGGGGCGGCCGTCAGCCCCCTGCCTTGCTCAGAGTGTGTCCCGCTGTTGCAGCCAGATGCCTGTGCCTACACCAATCACCCATGACTGTTTAGGACTGTAAGTGAGAGCCTACACCACACAGCTGGTGGCCATCTACCTGGGCAACTGAGCTGAATCCATACAGGAGGAGTGGGCGGACTCCTGAGCTCACATACCTAGTAACAGATCTAACCACCTGGTGACAGGACATTTAGAGCTTCAAAGGTGCCAATAATCAAACTAGCTCATATAAGCAGCCTATTTGGGCATATCAAAACAAAACAAGAAGTTAGGACACAGTAAGCAAACATAAAATAAATAAATATAATAACTTATTGATGGCTCAGAGGCAACAGTCAATATCAAATCACATAAAGAGGCAATCTGTGATGGCTTCAGCAAGCTCCCAAAATAAAGAACTTAGAAATTTTCCAGGGGAGAAAAATTTCTTAGAATTACCAGAGGCAGAATACAAAAGATTAATATACAAAACTCTTCAAGAAATTAGGAAGGAAATTAATCAAAACGCAGAACATGCAATAGAGGAAATTAAAGATTACAGAAGATCATAATGACAAATTGAACAGGCTGCAAGAATCCATAGAGAGACAGCAATCAGAAATCCAGAATATTAACAATAAAATTTCAGAATTAGACAACTCAATAGAAACTCACAGAAGCAGAATTGAGGCAATGGAAGTCAGAATTAGTGAGACTGAAGATAAAGCACTTGCCACCAACTTATTTGAGGAAAAATCAGATAAAAGGATTAAAAAAAATGAAGAAACCGTAAGAATTATGTGGGATTCTATCAAGAAGAATAACCTACGAGTGACTGAAGTACCAGAATGGGGCGGGGGGGGGGGGGGAATAACAGAAAATACAGAGAGAATCATTGAACATTTGTTGGCAGAAAACTTCCCTGATATCGTCAAAGATGAGAAGACACCTATCCAAGATGCTCATCAAACCCCACATAAGGTAGATCCCAAAAGAAAATCACCAAGACTTATTATAATCCAACTTGCCAAAACCAAAGATAAAGAGAGAATTTTAAGGGTGGTTAGGGATAAGCGAAAAGTCATCTACAAAGGAAAGTCAGTAAGAATAAGCTCAGACTACTCAGCAGAAACCATGCAGGCAAGAAGGCAATGGGATGACATATATAAAGCCTTGAAGAAAAAAACTGCCAGCCAAGAATTATATATCCAGCAAAACGGTCTCTCAAATATGATGGCAAAATCAGGGCATTTCCAGATAAACAGAAGTTTAGGGAATTTGCAAAAACCAAACCAAAATTACATGAAATACTAAAGGGAGTCCTCCGGTTAGAAAATCAGTAACATCAGATAACAACCCAAGACTAGAACACAGGACAGAGCAACCAGATAGCAACCCAGATAGGGAATTCACAAAAGTAAATCAAAGCTAAAACACTGAAAACAGGGATACAGATGTCACTATGCAAAAGATGACAACATTAAAACAAAAAAAAAGAGGGACTTAAAAAATGTAGACATACATTTTTCATATAGAAAGGAAGTCAAGGTGATATAAAGACATAAAAGACTGGTATAAACTTAGAAAACTAGGGGTAAATATTAAGGTAACCACAAAGGAAACTAACAATCCTACAAGTCAAAATAAAAAACTAGAAAAACATAAAGACTCAGCAAACACAAAACTCAATAACAATGAAAAAAATGAAAAGAAAATACATAAAGAAAAATGACTCATCAAAGAAAATTAAGTGGAACAAAGAAACTGTGAAAAACACACACAAAAAAGACATCAAAATGACAGCACTAAACTCATACCTATCAATAATTATGCTGAATGTAAATAGACTAAATGCACCAATAAAGAGACAGAGAGTGGCAGACAGGATAAAAAAACACGATCTGTCTATATGCTGCTTACAAGAGACATACCTTAGACTTAAAGACACAAACAAACTAAAACTCAGAGGACGGAAAAAAAAATATATCAAGCAAACAACACGCAAAAAAGAGCAGAAGTGGCAATATTAATCTCTGACAAAATAGACTTTAAAGTAAAATCCACCACAAAGGATAAGGAAGGATACTATATAATAATTAAAGGATCAAAATACCAGGAGGACATAACTATAATAAATATTTATGCACCCAGCAACAGGGCTCCAAAATACATAAAACCAACTCTAACAGCACTGAAATGAGAGACAGCTCCACAGTAGTAGTGGGAGACTTCAACACACCACTTTCGGTGAAGGACAGAACATCAGAAAGAAGCTGAACAAAGACACGAAAGATCTAAATGCTACAATCAACCAACTTGATCTCATAGATGTATATTGAACACTCCACCCAACAGCAGCGAAGTATACTTTCTTTTCCAATGCACATGGAACATTCTCCACAATAGACTACATATTAGACCATAAAGCAAGCCTTAACAAAATCCGAAGCATCAAAATATTACAAAGCATCTTTTCTGACCATAAACCCATAAAAGTAGAAATCAACAACAGAAAAAGCAAGGAAAAAAAAATCAAACACATGGAAACTGAACACCTTGCTCAAAAACTACTGGGTTATAGAAGAAATTAAGGATGGAATAACGAAATTCATAGAATCAAACAAAAATGAAAACACATCCTACCAGAACCTTTGGGACACAGCAAAAGCAGTGCTCAGAGGTCAGTTTATAGCAATAAATGCACACATTCAAAAAGAAGAAAGGGCCATAATCAAAACATTAACCCTACAACTGGAACGAGTAGAAAAAGAGCAGCAAAAGAAGACCTCAGGTGCCAGAAGAAAGGAAATAATAAGAATTACAGCAGAATTAAAAGAAATAGAGAATAGAAAAAAAATTCAAAGAGGTTAAGACCGAAAGCTGGTTCTTTGAAAAGATCAACAAAATTGATAAACCACTGGCCAAACTGACAAAAGAAAAACAGGAAAGGAAGCAAGTAACCTGTATAAGAAATGAGATGGGTTAATATCACAACAGACCCAAATGAAATTAAAAGAATCACAACAGAATACTATAAAAATTATACTCTAACAAATTTGAAAACCTAGAGGAAATGGACAAATGTCTAGAAACTCACTACCTACCTAACACAAACACAGGTAGAACAACTAAATAAACCCATAACAAAAGAAGAGATTGAAAAGGTAATTTAAAAACCCCCAACAAAAAAAAGGCCCGGATGGTTTCACTGGAGTGTTCTACCAAACTTTAAGAGAAGAGTTAACACCACTACTACTAATGGTATTTCAGAGCATAGAAAAGGATGGAATACTCCAAAACTCATTCTATGTAGCCAGCATAACCCTGATACCAAAACTATGTTAAGGCACCAAAAAAAAGAAAATTATAGAACAATATCCTTCATGAACACTGACAAAAATATCCTCAACAAAATTCTAGCCAATAGAATTCAGCAACATATCAAAAAAATAATTCATCATGATCAAGTAGGATTTATACCAGGTATGCAGGGATGGTTCAACATTAAAAAAACAATCAATGGAATCCATCACATAAATAAAACACAAGAACCACATGATCTTATCAATCGATGAAGAAAAGGCATTTGACAAAGCCCAACACCCATACATGATAAAAACTCTCAACAAAATAGGAATAGAAGGGAAACTCCTAAATATAATTAAGGGCATTTATACAAAGCCAACAGCCAACAACATCCTAAATGGAGAGACTTTGAAAGCATTCCCCTTGAGAACGGGAACCAGACAAGGATGCCCTTTATCACCACTCTCATTCAACATCATGCTGGAGGTCCTAGCCAGAACAATTAGGCTAGAAAAAGATATAAACGGCATCCAGATTGGTAGGGAAGAAGTCAAAGTATCTCTGTTTGCAGATGATATGATCTTATACACAGAAAACCCCAAAGAATCCACAGGAAAACTACTGGGTTTCAGCAAAGTTTCAGGATACAAGGTAAACATAGAAAAATCAGTTGGATTCCTTTACACCAACAAAGAGAACCTCGAAGAGGAAATCATGAAATCAATACCATCTACAATAGCCCTCAAGAAGATAAAATACTTAGGAATAAATCTAACCAGAGATGTAAAAGATCTATACAATGAAAACTACAAGACACTACTGCAAGAAACCAAAAGAGACCTGCATCAGTGGAAAAACATATCTTGCTCATGGACAGGTAGACTCAACATTGCAAAAATGCCAATTCTACCCAATGTGATCTACAGATACAATGCAATCCCGATCCCAATTCCACTGGCATTTTTTAAGGAGATGGAGAAACAAATCACCAACTTCATATGGAAAGGGAAGAGGCCCCAAATAAGTAAAGCATTATTCAAGAACAAAGTGGGAGGCCTCACACTACCTGATTTTAGAACCTATTATACTGCCATGGTAGTCAAAATAGCCTCGTACTGGTACAACAACAGACACACAGACCAATGGAACAGAATTGAGAATCCAGACATAAATTCATCCACCTATGAGCAGATGATATTTGACCAAGGCCCAAAGTCTGGTAATTGGGGAAAAGACAGTCTCTTTAACAAATGATGCTGGCATAACTTGATATCCATCTGCAAAAAACTGAAACAAGACCCATACCTCACACCATGCACAAAAACTAACTCAAAATGGAACAAAGACTTAAATATAAAATCAAAAACAATAAAGATCATGGAAGAAAAAATAGGGACAACGCTATGAGCCCCAATACATGGCATAAACACAATACGAACCATAAGTAACAATGCACAGCACCAGAAGAGAGACTAGATAAATGGGAGCTCCTAAAAATCTAACACTTATGCTCATCAAGAGATTTGACCAAAAGAGTAAAAAGAAACCTACAGACTGGGAAAAAGTTTTTGGCTATGACAAATCCGATAAGTGTCTAATCTCTAAAATCTACAAAATACTGCAAAACCTCAACAACAAAAAGACAAATAACCCAATTAAAAAATGGGCAAAGGCTATGAACAGGCACTTTGCCAAAGAAGATATTCAGGCAGCTAACAGACACATGAAGAAATGCTCACGATCACTAGCCATTAGAGAAATGCAGATCAAAACTACAATGACATACCATCTCACCCCAACTAGGCTAGCATTAATCCAACAAACACAAAATAACAAATGCTGGAGAGGTTATGAAGAGACTGGAACACCTATACACTGTTGGTGGGAATGTAAAATGGTACAAACACTTTGGAAATTGGTTTGGTGCTTCCTTAAAAAGCTAGAAATAGAAGTACCATATGATCCAGCTATCCCGCTCCTTGGAGTATATCCTAGAGAAATAAGAGCTGTCACATGAATAGATGTATGCACACCCATGTTCACTGCAGCACTGTTCACAATAGCAAAAAGACAGAAACAACCTAGGTGCCCATCAATGGAAGAATGGATAAACAAATTATGGTATATCCACACAATGGAATACTGCGCAATAATAAAGAACAATGATGAGGCCGTGAAATATCTTAAAAACATGAAGGAAGCTGGAGGTCATTATGCTGAGTGAAATTAGTCAGTCACAGAAGGACAAATTTGTATAAGACCACTATTATAAGAACTCAAGAAAAGGTTTAAACACAGAAGAAAACATTCTTTGATGGTTATGAGGGTGAGGAGGGAGGGAGAGGGTTATTTACTAACCAGATAGTAGATAAGAATTATCTTAAGTGAAGGGAAGGACAGCACACACTACAGGGCAAGCCAGCACAACTGGACTAAACCAAAACTAAGAAGTTTCCTGAATACAATCAAACACTTTGAGGGACAAAGTGGCAGGGGCAGGGGTCTGGGGACCATGCTTTCAGGGGACATCTAGGTCAACTGGCATAACAAAGTTTATTAAGAAAATGTTCTGCATCCTACTTTGGTGAGTGGCCTCTGGGGTCTTAAAAGCTTGCAAGCGGCCATCTAAGATGCATCAATTGGTCCCAACCTCTTGGAGTAAAGGAGACTGACAAACACCAAAGACAAAGGAAAGTATTAGCTCAAGAGACAGAAAGGGCCACATAAACCAGAGACTTCATCAGCCTGAGACCAGAAGAAATAGATGGTGCCCAGCTACCACCAATGACCACCCTGACAGGGAACACAACAGAGAGTCCCGGATGCAGCAGGGGAAAGTTGGGGTGCAGAACTCAAATTCTAGTAAGACGACCAGTCTTAATGGTCTGACTTAGACTGGAGGAACCCTGGAAAGCATGGCCTTTGGACTCTCTATCAGCCCAGAACTAAGACAATTTCAAAGGCCAACTCTTCAGACAGGGATTGGACTGGACTGTGGGACAGAAAGTGATACTCGTGAGGAGTGTGCCTCTTAGCTCAAGTAGATACAAGAGACTAAACGGGCAGCTTTTGTCTGGAGGTGAGATGGGAAGGCAGAGAGGGTTAAGAGCTGGCTGAATGGACATAGGGAATCACAGGTGGAAAGGAGAAGTGTGGTGTCACAGTATGAGGAGAGCAATTTAGAGTCACATAACAATGTATGTATAAATTTTTGTATTTGAAAAAATAAAAAATTTTTAAAAAAGTGCACAAGAGAAAAGGATGTTTGTGTTAAAGAATATGGCATATATAATTTTGCAGCAATACCAACAATAACCAAAAACTGAGTGTATGGTCACATGTGGGTGTGTATAGACATATATGTGTATGGGTAGGAACCAGAATGTACAAATGTGTGCACAGATAGAAGTATTTTTATCTATGTATACATACAGGTATGTGTGTGCATGCATATATATTCACAGAGGACACAGTTACAGATATTTCTCAGATATAAACTTGCGAGATTGTTTTTCTGGTTTTGAAGACTTAGGACCTTAGTCTCATGGGACAACTTAGTCAACTGGCATAATATAGTTCACAAAGTTCATGTCCTGCATCCTAGTGAGGTGAATAGCATCTGGGGTTTTAAAAGCTTGCTAGCAGCCATCTAAGATACAACTATTGGTCTCTACTCATCAGGAGCAAAAGAGAAAGAAACCAAAGCTTTGAAGAAGAAAGTAGCCTACAAGGCTAATAGCCTACAAAAGCCCTGGCATATAGGGAGCAAACCAAACCAAACCCATTGCCGTCGAGTCGATTGCGACTCATAGCGACCCTACAGGACAGAGTAGAACCGCCCGATAGGTTTTCCAAAGAGAGGCTGGTGGATTCAAACTTCCGACCTTTTGGTTAGCAGCTGAGCTCTTAACCACTGTGCCACCAGGGCTCCCAAAACACGTGTGTGCACACACATACACAAATAGCACCTAAATTATATGGAATGCCTTGAGAATGCGGCGTTATGATTAACTCTATTTTCTGATCATCTGACTGCCCTTTATGGCACGCAAACTGCAATCAAAGTATATTAGGCACAGACCCTGCTTCCAAGGGTGAAAATTTGTGGCTGCCTTGGGAGTACTATTTCAGGATTGACACATCCTACTGGCCTTTCATTAATATTTTTTTAGAAAACCACCACCTTACTGACCATAGTTAGTTAATCATATAACAGGACTCTCAACCATAGTGTCAACCTATTTCCAAAGAGGCTCCATTTGTTTCCTCATTCAAGTAATATTTATTGGAAGAAGTACAGCCAGAATGCTCCTTAGAAGCAAGGATGGTGAGACTTTGTCTCACATACTTTGGACATCTTATCAGGAGGTATCAGTCCCTGCAAGAAGGACATGCTTGGTAAAGTAGAGGGTCAGTGAAAAAGAGGAAGGCTCTTAACAAAATAGACACAGTGGCTGCAACAATGGGCTCAAGCATAACAACAACTGTGAGGATGGTGCAGGACCGGGCAGTGTTTTCTTCTGTTGTACATAAGGTCGCTGAGTCGGAACTGACTTGACGGCATTTAACAACAACCATATACCAAGCTCTATGGTCCCTATTGACTTTGACTAAATAGCAGAATGAATCTAGAGAAAAAGAATCTTTTCGTATAATTTCACGAGTTAAAGAAGAAAAAAAAAAAAGCCCCACCAGTGCTTCAAAATTGAGAAGTACTGCTGTATTCGTAATTTATTTACCAGGTAGTTTCTGCCAATCTCAATCATCCAGAAGACAGAAGAGAATTCCCTGAAATAGCTTTTTGAGCACCCAAATTTGATGTCATATTTTCCATTCACTTTATTCATGGGAGCCCCCTTCGAACTCATAGTGCCTAAACCAAAACGAAACCCAAACCCAGGGCCGTTGAATCGATTCCAACTCATAGTGACCCTGTACGACAGAGAAGAACTGCTTCATAGAGTTTCTAAGCAGCGGCTGGTGGATTTGAACTGCCGACCTTTTGGTTAGCACTGCACCACCAGGGCTCCTCACAGAGCCTTCTTACACTTCATTTACAAATTTTTAAGTGTAG
The DNA here is from genome assembly GCA_030035585.1 of Dugong dugon. Classification (NCBI taxonomy): domain Eukaryota; kingdom Metazoa; phylum Chordata; class Mammalia; order Sirenia; family Dugongidae; genus Dugong; species Dugong dugon. Next base: position 62,195,626 of record CM057466.1, read on the forward strand.
TTATTAGTTTTCTAGCCCACAGCATAATAGCGGATTACCAAAGTCATCCAAAATTAGCCATCCAAAAGCCAAACCCCAGACTAACTTTCATTGGAGAGTATTTAATATATTGAAGAACAATTTCCACCCCAAAACAGTGAAGAAAAAACATTGCTTTAAACTAAGACAATTTTTAAAACGTCAGCTGGAAAACTCACAGATACAGAACACCCTAAGGGTACAGGAGAAAGAACACTGGTTTTGGGATAGAAAGACCTGATTTGAGCTCAGCCTCACCCTTTGCGTGGTCTTGGAGAAGTTATAAAACTGATATAACTCCACTTTTCTCATCTGTAAAATGGGGCTAAATCTACTTACCTGTAGAGAGGTAAAAATGGCGGCAGATGAGGCAGTATTTATGAAAACGTTAACACAGTGCTTGGTATAGAGAAGGACCTTCTACACACGCACAAACATGAAATTTGACAAATCAGTAAACAAGATATACAGAAGGAGTCTTCTACGGACCTAGAGAAAATAGAGAACTTTTAATACAGTTGAGAAAGTATGGTCCACGAGTGGAAAAGACAGCGTTTTATGTTGCCATAATAAAGGATTATATTGTGGGATATAGATAAATAGAAAATAGGGCAGAGCATAATAAGATGCTAATTATGTGCTTTGGACAAAGGATATGAAAGGAAGTAGAGAATGAAATCATCACAAGAAGTTTATAAAACGAAATGACACTTGAGCTGTTTATCTTTTCAGATCAAAAATTTAATTTCACAGATTAAAAAAAAAAAGAAAGAAAAAATAGAATGTTTCATTTGGAAATGACCGCAACCGTGTTAAATTAATCTGCAACTACTTCTTAATCTGAAAGAGTAAAGTATTACTTGCCTTGCTGTGGGCCAGGATGAGGCATTACTGTTTATCTATTTCAGCGAACAGTCTTTCTGCTGGATATGAAGGGCCTCCAACGTGACTTACAAACCCTGGCAGTGCAGTCAGTGGTGGTGGAGTGCTTGGCTGCTAACTGAAAGGTCAGCAGTTCGAACCCACCAGTTGCTCTGTGCGAGAACTATGTGGCAGTCTGCTTCTGTAAAGATTTACAGCCTTGGGGCGGTTCTCCTCTGTCCTATAGGGACCTTATGAGTCAGAATCGACTCAATGGCAGTGGGTTTGGTTTTTGGTTTGGCAACGTGCTTTTTTGTTTTTTCATAGTGAAATATGTATCTGAGAAGCTCCTTTATGAGATTATTAAGCTGGAACCATGAACGGAACGAGTATTTGCCAAAATTTTCTTTTTTTTTTTCTGAAAGGAAAATGAACTATGAGAAAAAGAACATTTTGATATAATTTTGCTAGCTGAATTAATTTTTAGAATTAACTTCTCAGCTATTTTAAAATGCATTTAAAACACTAGAGTATTTTTTAATACATACTAAACTTAACTATGGATCTTACTAATTCTGGCTTATTTTTAAATTAAAATGTAGCATTAAACTGAAAAGGCAAGCTTTGTAACAGTTCTGGAGGGAAAGACCTTTTTTTTTCTGCAAAAGTGTGTGTATGTTTGATAAAAAACTCTGGAATTCAATGCACTAAAATATTAGCAGTGTTTAGGTTTGGGTGATGACGTTACAGGTAATTTTTTAAAAAAATTCTTTCGTGCTTTATGGAGTTGAACATTTATTACTTTTGAAATGTAAAAAAAATGTTTTCAAAAAGGAAAAAAAATTAATTAGCATCTACTCTTGTCATCCAGCTGTATGTTACCTTCAAAACAGAGAATTTTTTTTGACATTTTTAAAGGATGGATTAAAAGAAGAAATACAAAAATAAAACTAAATTTAGGAATAATGCTTCCCCTTCCCTTCATTTTCTTGCCAGGGAGGAAATCCGCGGAACAGAAAATTAAATGAGCCTTGGGTCATTTGGTAAGCTCATATTTAGCTGACACAGAAACTATTTAGTTTGATCCTGAATGAAGGGCCAAAAGCTTATGGCTTCCACACTATGGTTTCCACACTCCTTTTCCCTGACCCCCTCCATTCCCAGCTCTGAAGCACAACAGGAAGAAAATGAAAAAGGCTGTCCATATACACCCCTTGTGTTTCCAGAAGTCACGGCTCTGTGTGCTCTCTTGGAAGGAAAACGCAAATGGCAGCAAAGGTTGGCAATTAAACAGTATCTAATACTAATTGGGAGCCCTGGTGGCACAGTGGTTAAGAGCTTGGCTGCTAACCAAAAGGTCAGCAGTTTGAATCCACCAGCCACTCCTTGGAAACCCTATGGGGCAGTTCTACTCTGTCCTATAAGGTCACTATGAGTTGGAATCGATTCAATGGCAACGGGTAATACTAACTGAGGAGACTTCTGGTTTGAAATCAGAAACCTCTGTGCAATGTTAAGTATTACCACCATTTCACAGAGAAGGAAGTTGACCATGAGGTCAAGTGGCTTAGCCTATAATTATCTAGTAATGAACTTACTGTGATATTTTACATGCTATCCATCATGTACCAAGATAAGGTTCCCACTTTCCTATGACTACGCTATACACTGAGGTTCTCCCAGGAGAAGGGATAGATTTGCCTTGTTCCATCCACATTCTTTCACTCAGTCTGTTTGGGGATGAAAACAACTAGCTGCAGGGTTAGAAGATGGTCAGTGGTCACGGAGAAGGCTAGCTGGCCCAGGAAGTGGACACCCTGCTCCCGCCAGCTATCATTTATTTCCCCATCACAGAGAATTAGCATTTTATTTATTCCCCCAATTCCTAGTTCTAGATGTTAATAACAGGACACATCAGCTTCTAAATAGATAATAAACCTGACTTACTGGCTTCTTGGATGTGATCCTAAAAATTCTGTGTCCAGCAGAGTGTCAAAAGCTAAATTTGTTCCTCTGAACCTTAATTGAGTCCCTGTGGGACCTTCCTGTCAGATCCTTAGATGCACATTTGCTTGACTTCTCTGCTTTCAAAAATAAAAAAATTAAGATACACAGGTTTGTAAATATACTAGCTTAATCTAATTTACAAAATAAGTGTTTCCATCAAAGGTTCACTGCTCACTTGTTCATTCATTTAGAAAATGTTAGCTGGCTACTCTATCTGGCACTGGGCTAGGGCACTATGGAAGCGTAACCCTTCAGGGAGGTGAGAGTCTATGTTGGGAATAGACCACATGGACAGGATGTTCCTGATGACAAAAGCCCCCATGCAAATAAAAAAAAAAAATAAATCAAGTTATAGGTGGAAACAATCCATGTGTTCATCAATAGATGAATGGATAAACAAAATGTGAAAGGAAGCAAGAGAGAATTGAAGTTCTGATACATGTTACAACCTGGATGAACCTTGAAAGCATAATGTTGAAAGAAATTAGTCACAAAATGGTAAATCTTGTATAATCCTACTTATAGGAAATATTCAGAATAGGCAAATGCATAGAGACAAACATTTATTAGCGGGGTTGGGGTGGGGATAGGGACTTGCTTAATACAGAGCTTCTGTCTGGGAGGATGAAAAACGTTTGGAAACAGACCGTGGTAATGGTTGCATGACATGGTATATGCAATTAATGTCACTGAATTAGACACTTAAAACATGGCTAAAATGCAAATTTTTATTATGTATATTTTACTACCAAAAAAATTTAAAAAAAAATTAACTTACGCTTTCCATGATCTGAGAACTACTTATTGACGCTTTTAAGTGAATTATTTTGAAGGCAAACAATACTTTTGTATAGCAAGGAATGAGCCCCTCTTGGTTTTACAAAGCCAGGGCATATTCTTTTTGAATAATACATACATATTTTTCCTATTTAGTTTTTCCATATTGTTGTTGTGTGCCATCGAGTCGATTCCAACTCATAGTGACCCTATATGACACAGCAGAACTGCCCCATAGGGTTTTCTAGGCTGTAATTTTTATGGGAGCAGATTGTCAGGTCCGTTCTCCCAGGGAGAAAAGAAACGAAATTGGTGGGTTCAAACTGCTGACTTCTTGTTTAGCAGCCAAGTGCTTAACTGTTGTGCCAGCAGGGCTCTTTCTTTCCATATTACAAGGATCATACTCCTAACTTTTGACCAATCACCTTTCAAAGAGGGAACTGTTTCCAGTGTTCCTAATGATGTTGACCTTGACTGAAGTTCCTAAACCCAGGACCCTTTTCCAGAGGATGTGACATAGCAGAGACCCAAGTTTAAGTCTGAGCCACACCACCAAGGAATTGTATGACTGTGGCAAATTATTTTCTCTATATATGGGCTTCAGTTTTCCCATATGTGATATATGTGCTTGAACTAGATGGCCTATAACACTCTTTTCAGTTCTGATTTTTTAAATAATTTTGCAATTTTAAAATATACATACCACGGAGACTCACATATCTTAAGAAAGCTGGCATTTTATGAGGTCAGAACGGGAATTCAAAATTCCTTTGAAAGGAAAGAGAACCGGTCATAAAATGAAAGACGTTCCAAAAGTACAAGTGAAAAAAAGGAAAGAGAGAAGCTCCAACACAGAAGATTTCGCAACAATCACAGCATTTTCTCTAGCTGATTGGAAAAATTAAATTTTAATCACTACTGCTTTTTATTAGCCTTCACTGACTGGAGGAAACGACCAATAAAATATGGTGCTTTATGAGCAAAACGCCTATTCAGAGAGATTCTTTACTTCATATCGTTTTATTGGTGTGTTATTTATTTATATCTTGCATTGTTCTAAAATATTAGAGTGGTCTGAAAGCAGTGTATTTCAGATTCCCCCACAGAACAGAAAAAAAAAAAATTGTTTTGGTGATATAAAACGAATGCTTTTAATAAAGTAAGCACCTCTTGTAAGCAGAATCAGTGCCATCTTTCCAAAAAGACATATTGGGTAATAAAAAAAAAGGGGGGAGGTGTTGAGGGAAGTAGGTTCTATGTTCACAAACTAGAACAATAGATCAGATGTCACACTGACAGGCATGCCAAAGGTCTAGTGGCCGACCGTGATCTCTGGTGCTAGCTGATATCCTTGTCCTCAGAAGATGTAGACGGATTCTCTTTTGGATGTTTGGGTCATCCTAGTTCTTAGTTACATGATTCCCATCTGGAGCTGCTGAGGGTGTCTGTGTGTGAGATTTGTAGAGAAGAAATGTGGAGGTGAATTAACCAGCTACTCTGGCTCTGCTCCTTACAGAGTGGCCAAAGAAGGGTCTGCAGCAGCAACTATGGCCAGTGACCCCTGGAAGGCCCAACCGTGCCCACAGCTGAACTGCTGCCCCGGTATTAGCAGTAGGTTTGTTTCTCCGGAGTTGCAGATATTTTGGTGAGAACACTGGTTGATGAAACTTCCTGCTTAGGAGCAGATGGGTGAGAAGACAGCATTGAAAGCACAGGCTTGGAAGAAGGTGAACGAGCAGTAAAGACTCCTCCTCCTCAGTATTTTATCGCAATGAGCTATTGTTTACAATTCTCTCGCTGTAAAGAAGACACCTGTGTTCTTCTATAAGTATCTTAAAGCAAATACCAACAAGGGTGAAAAAACAAACCAGCTTTTTAAAGATCAATCTGATTGGGAAGAAGAGTTCGCTATACAATTGGAAATGTATTTAAAAAAATCATACCTGGAATTTACATAGCATCTTACACAGATAAAGCAGTTATCTGTGATATCCCAGAACTCCAAAGACCTTATAAACAACAATAATCTCATAAGTATTAAAAGGTCCAGAAAGGGGGGAAAAGGCAAGGTCAACACTGTCTTTTGCAATAAAAGGAAAACTGGCAAAAAAAAAAAAAGGGGGGGGGGCAGAAATATTTAGATCAGTTGTCCAAGGTCAAAAGAGTTAGTTGATTTTGAGCTAGAAGCAAATTACTTCGGGATCTAACTTGCATTCTCCCGTTTCAGATGTGCTGTCTGGATCCACTCAGGCTTGGATCAGACTCTGAAAATAGAGGCCTTTCATTTGCCCATGGCAGCAGACTGCCTTGCATGGGAGCATTTCCGCTCCAGGAAGCAAAACGTGCAGCTGAATTTCTTTGGTATTCTTAAGAGCCGCAGCTTAATTTTATTAGATGCTTATTTTAACCACAAGACACAGTATATAAATGCCAAGATGATAGCGGGGGGTGGGAGAGTGAAGTGGGTAAATGCAACTTTGTCTGAAGGGAAAAGTAGCCAGGGGTGGGGAAGCAGGAGAGGGACAGGCAGCAGCCCATGAAAAGAAGCCAAGAACAAATGCCAAGACGAGAAGGATGAGCAAGGGGCAGGAAATGAGAAGGCTAGCGATGTGGGAGGGAGACCAGAAGAGGAAATGATGGAAAGGAAGAGGAAGAAAGGTGTGTGGGAGGGGAGGGCGGAGAGGGTCAGAGTAGTTGCAACTAATTTTTCCAACCATGTTATTTATCTGCTGAGGAAGACAGGAGTGGGTGGCTAACTATTCTTACTGTTCCCTCTGCAAGTGGTCTGAAGGGCTCTTTCCAATGTGTAGCCGGGAGAGAGGTTTGGGAGAAGCAGTCACAGGGTTCAAGCTGGACAATGAGAAATGAAGACAGAAGAATTATGCATTTGAAATTGTGGTGTTGGTGAAGAATACTGAATATACAGTGGACTGCAAGAATAACAAATAAAGCAGAAGAAATACAACCAGAATGCTCCTTAGAAGGGAGGGTGCCGAGACTTTGGCTCACTTACTTGGGACAAGTCATCAGGAAAGACCAGTTGCTAGAAAAGGACATTATGTTTGGTAAAGTAGAAACGAAGAAAACCCTCAATGATATGGACTGACACAACAGCTTCAGCAGTGGACTCAAAACATACCAACAATCATAAAGATGACACAGGACCAGACAACATTTTGTTGAGTTATATACAAGGTCACCACAAGTGGGAGCCAACTCAATGGCAACTAACAACAACAACAACCAGGTCTTGCAATTTGCTATGATCTTCCTGATAAAAAAAAATCTGAACAATCCCTCTTTGCATTACTTCCTTCTGAAGATCGTGGGTGGAAGCCTAGTTTTTAGAGATCTGTATCGATCCTTGACGCTAATAGAGCTCACGAATGAATGAGCTCACAGATAAATGACTATAGCAAGTAGAACGGAAGATCACAGGCATCAACTGCAAGCCTATAGATACAATCAGAACAAAATCAGGGGGTAAGCACCATCCAATTATTTTTCCTACTAAATCTCCACAGTACTTAATGAAATATTTTTGCACACAGTAGAAAATGAATAAACAGTAGTGATGATAAAGAAAGACTACAAGGCTCCATAATTGACCGCTCTGATCTCCTCCCAGTAAATGACCTCAGTGACTTGTCCTTTAGGGCAGTGACCCTCAAACACTTTTTCCTTTGTTAGCTACTCATCCCACCTGTCAAATAACAACAACCATAATAATAATAAAAGAAACAATACCCACAATCTCATGGAGTTAATAGGCACAAATATCAATTAAAAAATTAAACACTAATGAGGTGATACGGATTTTGTGAAAATAAACACACAATTCTTCCCAAGACAAGAGCATTTGATGCTGTCATTCTACATAGTAAAAACACCGGGGCTGGAAGGAACAAAGTGGCCTGGGGCTTGCCCAAGGAATCTTCAGTCCAAGCTCTGAGAACCAGGGCATTAGGAGCACTGGGATGGCTGTGGTTTAAAAAATGACAAGATGGCAGCTAAACCACTCTCTGGGTCGATGAAGTCTGGATCTCTGCAGCTTCGAGTGACAGATCTGGATTGGGTGGGGTGGGGCTGGGCGGAACAAGCAGTCAAACTTGACCAAACTCCCAGCGCAGGGTAAAGCGTTTCACAGGTGCAATGCGGTACTCACAACCATCCTTGGAAATCAACTAGGCTCTAGGCTCTGCTCCGCTCAGACAGGGAGTGTGAGTTTTTGCTCTTAGCACAGAGCCTGGCATTTAGTAGGCACTAAACAAACATTTGTTGAATAACTTAACATTGAATTCCAGAAGGGAATTTATAAAGGGGGGGGGGGTGCACCATAGCTCTCCCTCCTTCACCTTCCTCACACAGACTTCTTTTCCTTCTCTCCAATAACCATATATTAGAAACCACTTTAGTATAGACAACAGGAGCAGAAAAGGGAAACAAAAAACTAACCAGGGGCTGGAACAGGCAGAAAGCTTTTATGTAACATAAAAATAACAATATAGCTGCACATTATTTAAATACAAAGACCATGAGAAATGTTTCAAATAACTAAGGTGAACATTTACTCTGTAATGAAAATGATAACATTTTAAAATGAAGTAAAATATTTTAAGGCACAATCTTATGAAATGACAGCTACTCTTCATAAATTCTATCTGGAAATATATTACTAAAATATTAGTGATGGTATACAGAGGCAGCATAGAATTCATGCTGACAGCAGAAACTCCAGGGCTAGGCTGCTGGGCTTCAAATCCTAGTCCCATCATGTGCCAGCTATGTGATTTAACCTCTCTGCCTCAGTTTCCCCATCTGCAATAATGCCTTTTATGATTATTGTGAAAATAAATAATTCATGAAAAGCACTTAGAAGTGCCTGGAACACAACTCAAAAAATGTAAGCTACTACTTTTAAATGTAAGTTTTCAAATTACAAAATATAAGTCTATGCACACAATGTTGTCCACACAACCACCCTTATTTCTTTATTATTTCTGTTTTTTCAGCGGTTCTGAACTTGCTGTGAAATCCTAGCAAACTTTTACTGCATAGTACGCAGGGCTACACAAAAGCTCAGAAACTTTAACCTTATAATTATTATCTTTTCCACTGAGGTATCATGTGTATCAAGTAACTTTTGAAATAATTAACCACCAAGAATAATAAGTAGCAAATCCATTGGTTTTTTTCCTGCTTTTACTTTAAGAGCTGTTAAAATACAAATTCTATCTCAATTACTAAGCTTAGTGAATGAAAATTTGCCTGACTTTTACAATTACAGTTAAATCTCACAAGTTTTGCGTTTCATGTATTTTCATATACTCTTAATTCTAATGATGGCCTTAGATGACCACTGCTTAGAGAATTCCCATGCAAAAGGAAGTGCTCTCAGAGACACAGAACACATTCCTTTCTGTAGTTCTAATTTACGACAAATAAGCAAAAGATGAGATTCCGCTTTGTGAACAGTGCTAAAATACTAACTACTGTTTGCAGCCAGTCCGGTACTTCACGGAAAAATGTTTTACTGAAATAAAGGAAAACAAGTCTAATTATTTACATCTGAAAACACGCTGGCTTACTAACGGAAATCCTAAACTGAAAGATAATCAAGTGAAGTCAATAATAATGACACTTACCTTTCTGGCCTGTTTATCACAATTTGGAGAAGATGACTTGAGTATTAACATTCACCCACCATAATACATTCCATCCCTGTATTATTTTATGTACTAATGATAGTCTGTTCAGTGTTCTTGGTGTACAGAAATTAAAATGTTAAACAAATTAAGCAGCGGTTACCACTTTTCTCTCTAAAGCTATATTTGGTCACAGTAATGCAATTTAGTTGTAAGATTAATAAACAGGGAGCTAGAAGAAGGTAAGAAATTAGCATACTTGCAAAGTAAAACATAGTAATTGTGGAGCGGGACCTGCTCTAGGTGAAAGTCTATGTATGTGAAGCCAATCACTGACGTTTGTTACTCTTAATTTAAAAATCTGTAAGAAAGCATCAAATCAATTCAATTCAGTCTTAATGAGACAGCTTTAGCAGGAGCCTATTCACTGTACCTCGTCTAATTAGCATGAATATTTCCTCAGTGTCAAATCTGACAATACATTAAACTAACGTTCATCTCATAATATGGGATCATATTTGAGTTAGTAGCTCTAAAACAAAATTTGCATATTGACATTTTGATAATGAATAACAAACGAATTCAGAGCTGGAGGAGATGGTTTGTGACCATTTCCCAAAAAAGGGAAACTGAGGCTCAGGGAGGCTCAGTGGCTTGCTCAAGCCCCACTGCTGATAAGAATCTAGCTAGCATTCTACCTCCAAGTTTGTTGCAGAATACCTGGGGTCTTAAAAGTTTGCAAGCCAGCCATTCAAAGTACAATAATTGGTTTCTATTTGCCTGGAGCAACAGAGGAAGGAGAGTCTGGAATTAGAAAGAGTATATGGAATGTGTGCCCAACTGTCTCCATGAACAACTGCCCCCTCTGCCATGAGACAAGAACTGGATTGTGCCTGGCTACCTACCAGTACTGAATGTTCTGATCAAAGATTCTATAGAAAAATCCTGATCGAAAGGGAGAGAATGCAGAAAGAATTCCAAATTCTCACGGAATCTAGATATTCTGGAACCATGGAGGCTGGATGAACCCCTGAAACTATTGCCCTGAGATAATCTTTAAACTGTAAACCAAAAATATCCCCTGAAGTCTTCTTAAAATCAAACAATAGTTTAGCTTAACTAGTAAAGCACTGTGCTTTTTAAAGATCTATCTATATGGGATCAAATTGAAAGATGAGATAGGAAACTTAGGAGGCAGTGAGTTTAACGGGGGAGGAACAGCTCAGAAAGGGAAGGTGAGAATGGTTGCATAACTCAAAGAATGTAATCAATGTTACTGAATTGTACATATAGAACTGTTGAACTGGTGTTACGTTCTGCTGTGTATATCTGCAACATCAACAACAAAAATAAAATAAATTATATACAAAAAATAATAAGTGGGCCAGCACCCTGCATCCACAGGACCACAAGCTCAACATCCTGCTTCACTGCATGTATTTGCTGAGCGATTTTCTGCCATCTCTCCCGAGAGAATTAGATCCCTGTGTAACCTTGTAAAACTAAATGGAAACCAGATAATATTCCACCTAAATTATTGATGACTAACGGTATTTAAGTCTCCACAACAGAGGACCTCAGGTACCTCCGTGGATGTTATTAAGTATAATTCTTGCTTTTTAATTGCCACTTAACTTGAAATTACTACCTCCTCAAGATTTATATGAAGATAATTTGGAGATTGAGTTTGAGGTGAGCGTCCACACGCATGCTAACGTGTTGCCACCGAGTTGATTCCGGCTCATAGTGACCCTATGAACCAGTTGCTGTCAAGTCTGACTCATAGTGACCTATAGGACAGAGTAGAACTGCCCCATAGGGTTTCCAAGGAGCAGCTGGTGGATTCGAACGGCTGACCTTTTGGTTAGCAGCCGAGCTCTTAACCACTGTGCCACCAGGGCTCCACACATGTGCTAATTGACTTTAATTCATATATATTTCTAAAATGATATGAAGGACAAGGGATGAGGAAAATATTACAAATCAGAACTAAAAAACAAAACTAAAATAATTGCTAAGAAGAGAGTGCCACTCAGTTCCATATTTTAACTGTAAAATGTTTACTATGTCCCAAGCAAGAAATGGTAAAATTACTTTCAATTTATGCCTATAAACTTTTGCTCCTGCTTGGCTGCCCTGGAGACACTGGAGTGGGTGAGGGAAGTCCTTGCTTTGCACTGGCACATTAAAACCTTTCACTGCCTGGCTGGCAGCTCCCCTGTTTCAAGTTACTAATGTTTCAGGAGCTGAGTCCCAGTGCTCCTGCACTCCCGTCTCTGCCCAAAGTCGCCAAACCTCCTCTTGATGTGAAAGTAGGAAGCGGAACTTCTTTAAAGAAGTGCCAACAATTGTTGGTTGTAGGAACTTTTCTTTTCAGAGGAGAACTTACGAAAAGCAGAAAAAGGTCGAGCTGCTGGTGGCAGAAGAGCAGGGCAGGGCCACTCACCCTCTGCCAGGTTGTCTTCCCCTAGAGGTGTCTGGAACCTCCTGGGTCCTGAAGTCCACAGGGTGAAGACCTCAGGCCTGGATTACCACAGAGGTGCTTCATCTGTGACAGCTATGAGTCTACTCATGACAATAACGAAGGTAACTTTTTTTTTTTGAGCATTTACTGTGTGCTAAAGAGTTGATCAAGTCCCTGGGTTAAGCACCTGACTACTAGCTGAAAGGCTGGCAGTTCACATTTACCCAGTGGTGCCTCAGAAGTCAGGTCTGATGATGCGTGTCCAAGAGATCACAGCCTTGAAAACCTTATGGAGCAGTTCTACTCTGCACACATGGGGTTGCCGTGAGTTGGAATCGACTTGGCTACCAACAACAACAAAGAGTTGCTGGGTGGCACCAAAGGTGAAAAGAGAGGAGTTCAAGAAAAAAGAGTGAGCACTGGCTACTAACTGAAAGGATGGCAGTTTGAATCTACCCAGAGGCGCCTCAGAAGAAAGGCCTGGCAATCTGCTTCCGAAAGGTCACAGCCATGAAAACTCTCTGGAGCACAGTTCTATTCTGTGCACATGGGGTTGCCATGAATCGGAATTGACGCCACGACAACTGGTTTGGATTGGTTTACTGTGTGCTAGGAGTTGAAACTGACGCAATGGCAACTAACAACAACGGACACCATTCTCAACTCTTGACTGTAACCTTTGCACTGACCTTGTGACACTTGACTAATGGACGTGCTACTACTATTCTGAAGCTGTAATCTTGGCAAAATTTCAACCTCCCTCAATTAAACTCACTTTCCAGATAAAAGTAATAAAAAAATAAAAAATAAAAAAGACACCCAACGAAACGGACTTTTCATAAATGGGGGAAAGAACACGTACCTCACAGGGTTGATCTGAGGATTTAATGAGGGTATGAGATGTCTAACACAGGGTCAGGGGCAGAGTGAGGAAACGGTCAATTTTTAAAATTTTTTTTTAAAAATCTATCAAAATTACACTCTACCTAGCTACAGAGTTTTAAGGGCTGGATTTACAGTTTTTAAAAGCTTCTGTACCAGATTCCTAGGAATTTACCATTCACTTTAAAAGCAGATACAAGCAAAAGAAGCCAACATGAAAGAATATTCAGTATACAATTTAATTTATATGAAACTCTAGAAAAGGTACAACTAATCTACAGTGGCAGAAGGCAGATGAGTGATTGCGGGGAAGCTGGAGGGTGGGCAGGACAGACAGATTTGGAAGGGACACAAGGAAACTTACTAGAATGATAGAAATGATCTATATCTTGTTTGGGGTGGTGGTTACACAAGTGTATTAAAAAAAAAAAAAAAAAAAACCTGAACCCATTGCCACCGAGTTGATTCTGACTCACAGTGACCCTGAAGGACAGAGCAGAACTGCCCTATGGGGTTTCCAAGGAGCAACTGGTGGATTTGAACTGCCGACCTTTTGGTTAACAGCTGAGCTCTTAACCACTGTGAAAACTCATTGAATAGGACACTTAAAATGGATGTGCTCTGTTGTGTGTAAACCACACAACACCTCAATAAATGTGATTGAAAAGAGAGGAGTTTAAGAAAAAACAGTGAGCACAAATTTTCACAAACGTGATGTTTAGTCATATCCGGCACGTTTTGTTGAGACTGACACTCCATCAAGCACATTTCCTCTCCAGCTACACAGGATTGACACCTTAGACAACTGTAACTTTCTCAAGTTTAATCAAATCTTGACGGCATCTATGTCTAGATCATGCCCATTGCTATCACTGAGAGAGCCCACGGAACTGCCTGGAGCTCATGAACTAATAATAAAAGTTAACGTTTTCTGAGCACTTACTATGTGCCAGGCTCCGTGCCAAGTACCTTTTATGTGAGTCAGCTCATTTAATCTCTGCAGTGACAATGAAGCAGGAATTAACACTGAAGATAACTGAAGTGTAGAAAATTTAAGTAATTTGGCCAAGTCCCAAAGTAAGTGGCAGAGGTCTAAACGAGATTGCAAGCTTCTCCCACAGTGTTGTGTATGCTGCACTATGAATCTGAAACTATTACTATTAGCTCACAGACATGTGGGTACTTTTGAGGTTTCTGAAGGAGAACTAAAATTATTTTAAATAGTATCAATTTTTGTTGTTGTTAGGTGCCGTCAAGTCGGTTCGGACTCATAGTGACCCTATGTAGAACAGAACAGAACACTGCTCCGTCCTGTGCCATCCTCACAATCGTTGCTATGTTTGAGCCCATTGTTTCAACCACTCTCAATCCATCTCACTGAGGGTCTTCCTCTTTTTCGCTGACCCTCTACCTTACCAAGCATGATGTCCTTTTCCAGGGACTGGTCCCTTCTGATAACATGCTCAAAGTACATAAGATTAAGTCCCAACATCCTTGCTTCCAAGGAGCACTCTGGCTGTACTTCTTCCCAGACGGATTTGTCCATTCTTCTGTCAGTCCATGGTATATCCAATATTCTTTGCCAACACCAGAATTCAAATGCAGCAATTTTTCTTCAGTCTTTCTTATTCATTGTTCACTTTTCACATGCATAGGAGGCGACTGAAAATACCATGGCTTGGGTCAGACACACTTTACTCCTCAAAGTGACATTTCTGCTTTTCAACACTTTAAAGAGGTCTTTGCAGATTTACATTTTTTAAAAAGTTATTCAGATATTACCGTTTTTTTTTTCATGGTCATGTTGTAGACTTGTATTCTCCAAAGTGTTATGAGAAACAGTGATGCTAGATATTGCCATGTGGGGCAGGGGAAGGTGACCAAATAAATTTGGAAAACACTGAGTTAAAACAGGTTTCTTTATGTAGAGTTTCCAAGAAGATGGCATTGTTTCCCGAAACCAACCTGACCCCAGAACCCTATTTTTTTTAGGTACCAACTGCAGCGTTTCTCCGAACTTACTCTGGGGAAAGTATTACAATGACTTACTTTCTATATGAACTTTTCCTGAAAATTTGGCTATTTTGAGACTCAATTTTTACATGTAAAAATGTGGATTATAATCTTTTTTTTAAAAAAAACTATCTCAAAGGGTTGTTGTAAGGATCAAATTTGATAATATATGTGAAAGGACATTGAAACCTGAAAGACCATATACCTAAGGTAAGCCTTGTGTGGTTCTGTGAAAATCATACTATTTAACACAGTTTTTTGATTTTGGAAAATAGTGCTGGGTAGCCTCCCTTAACCTACTGCTGATTCCTCTTTCCTAAATTAAAATCTTCTAGCACATTGTTAGATGCAATTCGTGGAATGATGATTGAGGTGCTCAAATCCCGGCTGACACTATTCAAAACGACTCCCGGGACTCTGGGGTCTGAGCTTGTTCACTGCTGGCCAGCGTGGCTGGAAGATTGAGAACAGACTCAAATCTGCTGCTCAACTCTCAAAAAGTGGCGAGACACTGGGAAAGTGGCCAGTCCGGGGACACCTCAACTCCAGCAGGATTTGGGGGCTACAGGAGCGGTGCTGGGGACATTGGTGCCTGTGGTAGTGGTGGTGTGGGACATTAACTCAGAAGCTTCTCAAATGTTAACTTGGTGCTTCTAATGTAAACACCCTGAGACCACCTGCGTGGGCATCCTGCTGCTCCACCTTCAGAGGAGGTGCATTCCAGAGCGATTACCATAGCAACCAGATTAGGGTGCTCCACCTCACTGGGTGCAACTGATTGCCTGTGTGTCGCCAGAGACAGCTCCCAAGACTACATCCACCCAGACTTTGGCTTGCCAGGGGTGCCCGGCCAAGGTGAAGGTGCTGGCATGGCGGCACTCACAAGCTCCTATCAATTTCAGGCTTTGGGGAGAGAGAGAAGACTCCCTAGTGTACACAAAACGAGAAACTTCATGGTCCCATTGTATTTTAAAAAACATTCTGCCTCTACAGATCGAATGTGCTCAATTAACTGTCCGTGTTACTTTCGTTTTTATTATAGCAACAATTTGTACTATTTATAAGAGCTTCGAAATTCACTGATGGTCATTATTCTATCTTCTTCCTATATTATATTGTTCTCTCTTCTTCCAAACTGTTGAGCACCTGTCATATACCCAAACATTTAAGGCTCTACCTTTCAAAAACCATATGTGATGAACACACATATGTTTGAATATGCATTTTATGTATCTGGAAGAATCCATAAGAGAATGTTAACAGTCGTCTCTAGGGAGAAAAATGGGGAGCTGGGAATCAGACTTATTTTTCATGGTATATTTTTAAATTTTAGCATGTACATGTGTTGAATTAAAGAAAAAAACTTTAAGAACCTAGGAGCACAAAACCACATATGCCCTTCCAGAGTTATTCGTGAGAATTACAACTTTTACCCCTCCCTCTAGCAAAATGACTTAATTTCAGTTTATATGCGCTGCCTGCATAAACTCTACCCAAAGAGATCCTCTGAAAAGAACACTGAATATCAATAGCTCATTTCCCTAAAAGCAAAAAAATCCCTCATAGGAAACCCAGCAAATACCAGCCACTAGCCTCTAGAACCTTCCTTTGATGAGTCCAGCACAGAGCAGAATTATCCAAACTTCTAAATCCTGGTTTATTTCTCACAGGCAACTCTCTTCTACCAGAAAGGAATTCCCAGAAGGCCTTTAGGGTTAAGAGAACTAGCTAACATTCACTCAGCGCTTACGGTATGCCAGGCCTTGTGCTAAGCATGGTCCAGACACTGTCTCACGAGGCAGGACTTCCAGTATCCCTAGTTCACAGATCAAATGCAGTTTAGAGATTAAGTACTCTGCTTAAGGCCACAAACAGAACCACACCAATGCACATGCTCTTGTCCAGCTTTGTTTCCAGGACAGAATCCCAGGATGTGATTACTTTGTGTAAGACGGTGCTCAGTAACTCCCTATTGCCTCCTGGGTCAAGCACAAGCTCCTCTCCACTGAGGTCCCAGTAGACTGTTTCATCTTACCTCCTTCTATGCACCCGGAATTAAATTCAACTAATTTAGTATTTCCCAAAACTTTTGCCTGAGCTGGGCCATCTGCCTGGTATGCTCTTCCAATGGTTGGCTCCCTCGTGCCTCTAAGATTTCCTTCCTGAATGTCCCACTTCCCTGACAACCACCTACCATGTCTGATTTCATCGTCTCTAAAACACTTAACCCATTGCTGTCAAGTCAATTCTGGTTCATAGTGACCCTACAGGACAGAGCAGAACTGCCCCACGGGGTTTCCAAGGCTGTAAATCTTTACGGAAGCAGACTGCCACATCTTTCTCCTGCTGAGTGGCTGGCAGGTTCCAACCACCGACCTTGTGGTAAGTAGCCCAACACTTAATCACTGCGCCACCAGGGCTCCTTCTAAAACACTTACTACCATATGATATTTTTTCATCCGGTTACCTCTTTCCCTTCTATGTCCATCTTTTTCCTCCTAGAATATAAGGTCCTTGTCAGTGTGGTTGATGTCAATCATTCCCGGAGCCTACATAGCTCCTGTACCAAACCCAGTTGCTATTGAGTTGATTCTGGCTCCTGGCGACCCCATGTGTGTCTGAGTAGAACTGTGCTCCATAGAGTTTTCAATAGCAGATTTTTTGGAAGTAGATGGCCAGGACTTTCTTCCGAGACACCTCTGGGTGGACTTGAACTTCCAATCTTTCTGTTAGTAGCGAAGTGTATTAACCGTTTGTACCACCCATGGATGCTACACAGCTCTTGCAGTAGGTGTTTAATGAAGAGTAGTCCCTAGTTGGCGCAAACAGTTTGCACTCAACTACTAAAGGCTGGCAGTTCAAACTTACACCCAGCTGTACTGCAGAAGAAAGGCCTGGTGATCTGCTTCTGTAGAGATTATAGCCAAGAAAACCCTATGGAGCAGTTCTACTCTGTTTAACACATGAGACTGCCATGAGTCAGAATCCACTCCATGGGAAAGCTGAGAGAGATATGCAAGTTATTTTGATATTTCTAAGCTCCCACTCCCTCCCACAGGGTAGGGTCCCCAGGTTACACAAATCTGATTTTCCTGGAGGCAGGAGGCCAACACTTTCCTTTGGGTGAAAAAAGGGAAAAAAAATTCAAATGATGTACAAAACTGTGACAGCTAAATGTGAGAAGAAAGAACAGCAAGGACGCAGCCCTTCCCCGACACAGCCGTGTACACAAGTTGAGAAGGCAGGGCATGTCTCAAGCACCTCGAGACTCCCTGGGCCTCAATTAATTTATACAAGAAACCTGTGCGGATCTTTCCAACTCTTTGAGGCTGAGGTCTAGATCAAAAAAACAAAAACCAAACCCGTTACCCTCGAGTCGATTCTGACTCAAAGTGCCCCTGCAGGACAGAGCAGAATTGCCCCATAGAGTTTCCAAGGAGCAGCTGGTGGATTCAAACTGCCAACCTTCTGGATAGCAGCCAAGCTCTTAACCCTGGCACCACCAGGGCTCAGAGGTCTAGATCAGGGTTCCCAAAAAGTGGAGCACGCATCACAGATGCAGGCTACTTGAGGTGGCAGGCAGATGACTATTTTATGGTTTTCAAATAGTTGTGCACGCGTTTTAGAGAAATACAGCTAGCACATCAAATCTGATTTTGTGTCTATTATCACTTGGAATGAGGTTAACATAGTCAAGAGGCGAGTTGAAAAATACTACCTAAATAGGAATACAGGTGAAATGAGAAGGACAGAGCTGAAGTCAAGATGGCACACGGTGAGGTCTGAGAAGTGGGACTTGTGGTTTGCTCCTTCTTCTCCTGCCAGGCATCCAGAGAGATGTTGGAAACTGAGGAGACGCTCCTAATGACCTGGTCACTAGAATACTACCTGTGTGTAAACAAGCTTAACGCCTCGGGAGCCTGTCTCTGAATAGTTGGTATTTTCAGTCCAATGCATCTTGCACATTTTGGGATTTTCCCCAACAATTTTCAAACCACAGAATTGACGGTTATCCTTTTTCTTGGTTCTGTATAAACTAGGAAGGAGTAAACAGCAGAGCCCTGAATGCTAATGCTTTTAACCCCCTAAGCCTCAAACTGTTTTTCCTTTAACTCCCCTGCCTTGAACATTGTTGCTAGCACCTTTAAAAACCCATAGCCTCTCCTCCTTGACCCTTCTGCAATATAAATCTATTCTGCAGTACGTAAGAGGGGCCAAGGATGCATTCTCAGCTGCAGCGGTTTGGGAGGCCAGGGTCAAGGGCAGGTCTGTCTGCTTTCTCCTCCATCCCCAAAGAAGGGGAAAAAACTTAGGCTGAAAAGCTAACTACAGACAACTTAAAAAGGGGAGGGGAAACTACTTATAGAGAGAAGAAGAAAGCTGGGATTAGACAGTGAAAGCAATCAACGTTATAATGCTATGAAGTCATGATTCCAGGTCAGTGACTGAATTTTTCTTTTGTGTACAAAAGTCCTCAAACCAAAGCAAAGCTATGACTAAGGTTGCATAGACAGCTTCAGAAAGGTGAGCTTAAAAAATAAATTTTTATGTTTGCATGAGAGAGAAAAAATTTCAAGTGTTGCTTCTATTGTAACAGTAATTTTTTCTAGAAAAAAAAGCTAGCAAATAAAAGCTTTTCCCTATGAGCATCCAGTTTACTCAGATCCAATCCAGACCGAAATCTAGAAGTTGTCTTCTCCCAACATACGTGCATGGTACGTAAAATCAGTTAAAGCAATGCTAACAAGAAACATCAGACCCAGCCATGTCCCACAGAATGAAACTCATCTGTCATCTCCCTGGTCTGACTGAGAAACAATTTTATACATTGTTCCTATTCTATCCTAGCTTTTCTTCCATTAGGGCCCTGGTGGCACAGTGGTTGAGAGTTATGGCTGCTAACCAAAAGGTCATCGGTTCAAATCCACCAGCAGCTCCTTGGAAACTCTATGGGGCAGTTCTCCTCTGTTCTGTAGGGTCACTATGAGTTGGAATCAACTCCACCACAACAGGTTTCTTTCAATAAAATGGGCCCCTTCCTTGAATTTGATCCTCGGTTTTCTTACTGACACAAAACAAAAAGGATGCTCGAGTTATCCTCCTCCTCAATGGGGATCAGTTCCCGTTGGATGAGAAACCACCCTTAACAGGTACTGCCCACCAGTCATGAGTCACCTGACTAAGGAAGAGCAGTGGGCTGGAGGAAGGACGAGGAGGAGGGCCAACAGCTGACCAAGCCTGGAAGTGAGACCAGCTTAGTCTGCACGGCAGTGCTACTAATGGCCAATTCTACCTGAGTCTTTTACTAACATGTTTTTAGAAAAATACATAAAAAGTTAATAAAAGAATCTAAAGCTATCACTCCACTTGTCCTCCGGATTCTGCCACACCCAGCTGGCCGTCCCGGGAAACGTGGGTTCTTCTAGCTCTCCACTGACTCCTTCCCATCGGCATTTAAACTTCTTAAGAATATGCAAAATCCCCCCTCTAAGCTCCCCACACTAGTCCACACCTCCCTCGAGTCACTGCTCTCCTCTCCTTCACAGCCAACCTGAAATAAGATACCAGTGGGATCCATGCCCTCACCTCAGAACCTCTCTCAACTCACTCCAATTTAGCTTCTGCTCCATCACCCCACAAGACTCTTTTTGCCAAGATTACCAGTGATTCCCTATAAAGGGTCCCTGGGTGGTGCAAGTGGTTTGCGCTCAGCTGGTAACTGAAAGGTTGGCGGTTCGAACCCAAGAAAGGCCTGGCAATCTGCTTCCATAAAGATTACCATGAAGCAGTTCTACGCTGTAACACAGAGGGTGGGTCACCATGAGTCAGAATTGACTGATGGCGCAAAACCATAACCCTGCAGAGGAGCAAGTGGACATGCATTGGGGTCTCATCTTATTTGAAATCTCAGCTACATTTAACAAAACCGACTACTCCCTTCGCTTCTGAAAACCTACACCCAAGTTTCCCTTCTCCTTCTCAGGCTCCTGGCTGTGGCTCTTTGCCAGCAGCTCCTTCTCTGCCCTGCCTCTAAATATTTGAGTTTCTTACGGCCCTTTTCTTTTCTCCCACAATGATTTCTCTGAGCAATATTATCCACTCCAAATGGCTTCAATTATCATCTATAAGCGGAACTTCCAAATTTAATCCTCCTGCCCAGACCTTTTTCAGACCTGTGTATCTGCCTACTTATCCACCATTCCACCATGGTTGTCCCATGTTGTTGTTAGCTGCCATGGAGCTGCTCCTGACTCACGGTGACCCCATGCACAATTGAACTAAACGCTGTCCAGTCCGGGGCCAACCCCATGATCAGTTGCCAGTCTGACCTTCATGATCCAGAGAGTTTTCATTGATTGATTCTCGGAAGTAGACCACCAGGCCTTTCTCCCCAGTCTGTCTTAGTCTGGAAGCTCTGCTGAAACCTGTTCAGCATCATAGCAGCATACAAGCCTCCACTGACAGACAGGTGGTGGCTGCGCATGAGATGCACTGGCCAGGAACTGAACTCAGCCTCCTCATGGAAGGTGAGAATTCTACCCCTGAACAACCACTACCCCCACTGGCTGTCCCACTAAAACCCAAACCAAACCCGCTACCGTTGAGCTGTTTCCGACTCATAGCGACCTTATAGGACACAGCAGAACTGCCCCCAAAGGGTTTCCAAGGAGCAGCTGGTGGATTCGAACTGCCAACCTTTTGGTTAGCAGCCAAGCTCTTAACCACTGCGCCACCAGGGCTCCAGCTGTCCCACATGCCTCTCAAATTCAACGTTTCCAAAGCAGAACCCATCATATTCCCCAGTGCTCCTCCTGCAGCGGCCCCCGTTTCAATATGCAGCATTGCCACTTGTCTTGTCTCAGTCTTTCTGAACTCCTTCCCTCCCTCAATGTCGATCTCCATGTCCTGTGGATTCTACCTCCCAAGTATCTCTAGGATCCATCTAATTCCCCACATCCCCACAGCTATCATCCTAATCCTCAGGCACCCTCACCTTTCCCCTTGCTCTAGCTCCTCTGCAATCCACAGTCCACAACTCAACTGGAGCAAAGCTGTGGGGTGGGGGTGGGGTGGGGGGAGGAAGTTGGAGTCTGTCCTCTTCTCTTAAACCCTTCAACAGGTGCCCTCCCCATAGGATGTGGTTTTGAAACCTTTAACATAGCCTAGGCATTCCCAGGTAGGGCTCCTGCTGAACTCTTCGGCTTTCTCTCCCACCACTTCCCCCTCACTCTCTCTATTCCAAGCCCACAGCTCAAAATCCTTCTTCCTTTCTTTATTCTCTCTGCACCTCCTTGAAGTGAGAACAAAGTAAAGTCCAAAGGAGAACAGAACCAAGAGAAACAGACAGTTGAAGAAAAGTACTAAGAAAGGAAAAACAGACAGTAGGTTTGTATACTTTTATTAACTGTACTTTGCCCAATCAGACCATATTTTTTTTTTAAAGAAAAAAGTAACTTAAGAGGTTGCACCTAAGCTAGAATACAACACAAATACTCAAACATTAATAAATAAGTTTGAGAATATTGATTTCATTTTCTGTAGTTGTGAACAATCAAAAAGGTGACTGGAGTCCATGACCAAATCTTATGAAAATAAAGTAGGATTAATGACAAGCATCACTGATATTTCTTAATACAGTATATGTTATGTCCAGTGGCTGCTTGGGTGGCACAAATGCGTAAGTGCTTGGCTACTAACTGAAAGGTTGGCAGTTGAAGTCCACCCAGAAGAAAGACCTGAAACTCTACTTCCAAAAGGTCATGGCCATTGGAAACCAATACAGTTCTATTCTGACACACATGGGGTTGCTATGAGTTGGGATCTGGTTTGTTTGTTTTAAGCTTTAATAGAACTAAAACCAGGACAGTGAGAAGAAGATGTTAGAAAACAACAACGACAAAACCTAAGGTAGACAGACACGGATAGGATTCAGACCCTTTTCTGGCCCCTTCATTCTGTAGAGGAGCACTGGTGGCACACTGGTTAAGAGCTCAGGCTGCTAACCAAAAAGTTGGCAGTTCGAATCCACCAGCTGCTCCCTGGAAATCCTATGGGGCAGTTCGACTCTGTCCTATAGGGTCAGTATGAGTCAGAATTGACTCAATGGCAATGGGTTTGGTTTTTGGTTTTATTCTATAGAAAAAGTGCTTACCTATGGATCAAATTCCGCTAAGGGAACTGCAGTGGAAGACTGGACAAATATTTATGTACTGGGTTGATATTTATTTCCTTGGTAGTTCAAAGCAGTATGTCTACACTTCCTTTTTCTCTTTATCTTAAGCCCAAATTGTTAACCCTGACCCCCTAAAAGTTAGAGTTCCCTGTCTAAGAAATTCTCAGTTTTGCACTGGCAACTCTATAATTTGAGCAAATACTATATACTGGATGATTCTGTGAAATGAAATGGGTACCTTTACAAAGGTTTTAAGGTGTTTCTATGGTGTAGGAGGGGTTGCAGGTTGGGCCAGGGAAGGGAGGAGGAGAAATGAGGGCTATGCGGAAAGGAAAAAAAGGAAAGAAAAGAAAATATGAGTAAGTCCAAAGTAGAGAGGGGATGAGTATTTGTACAGACCTAAAACACAGAAGAAGAGGCTGAAAAGTCTAGGTTTGGTGACTGTCGGGCAAGGAGATGTTAGTCCTGCCCCTCCCATGTCCCCAGAGGGCACAACCTTGCCAACCAGACCCACACCTCCACAAAAACAGCACAGCATGGCCACCTCACAACCTCTAACTTGGCTGGTGATTTCTCTGGGTGTATGTGATTCCCTTTGGGTGCTAAGAAATGAACAGAAGAGAACAAATTCAACTTGGAACATAAGCAGTAGAGAACCTGACTTAACCATCAGGGGCACTGCCTCACTCACCTAACCCTTCAGAGCATAGCACAGTGCTAAGCACACAGTAGGTATGCAACAGGTATTTAAGGAAGGGTTGGGTTTTGTGTTCCCTTTAAGCTACTGGAGGAGCTTTTTATTTCTAACCTTCACAGCTAAGAAATTCATTTTTTGAAATGAGAGTAAAATATTTAGGTCCTTCCTGTTTAAGGCTAAGATGGCAAGGATTATAAATTAATCTTTAAAATGTTAATGTGAAATATTTTTTATTCATTTCTACAAATACTTTTTGAGCACTGAATATGTGCCAACCACAGTGTCAGGCACTGGGAAGAGAGCAGTGAGCAAAAGAAGCAACGTCCCTGCCCTCAGGGAATGGACCTCATTTAAAGGGTAGAATGAATAAAAATCATGGAACTATTAATGCCTACTCTTAAAAATAATCAACCAGTATTTGTTGAAGAACTGCTCTGCATACAGC
Organism: Dugong dugon; assembly: GCA_030035585.1. Taxonomy (NCBI): domain Eukaryota; kingdom Metazoa; phylum Chordata; class Mammalia; order Sirenia; family Dugongidae; genus Dugong; species Dugong dugon. The sequence continues at coordinate 62,219,608 of CM057466.1, forward strand.
AAATAAACAAATAACCCTCAACTAATTAGAAAATGTCAACCACATATTGAAATACACTGAGTCAAATGCATTACTTCATACATCACATGAAGTCAAATATTAAAGACAGATAAACTTTTAAAACATATAAACCCTTAAAGCATATAAATCCTAACCAGAAATGGTAATAGATACTATACAGTATATCAAGGTATGTTTAAACAGCCTGACCAAATATCTGAATTCATGTCAAGGACTGGGGCTCCAAACAGAATTTCTCTCAGTGTATTTAAACTGTGATTTGATTTACAAACATTTGATTTGTAAGAATTTGAACTGCAGACACTTTTTTCCAGGACGGAATCATAGGTTCTTGGGTGTGAAAGGGATTTTAAAGATCATCTGACCGAAAATTCCTATATGGTTTGTTGTATTGTCTTGTGAATTCTGACTCATGACGACCCCATGTGCTATGGAACAGAATTGCTCCATAGGGTTCTTGGCTGTAATCTTTACGGCAGCAAACTGCCAGGCCTTTTCTTCTGAGGTTCTGCTGAATGGGTCTGAATGGCCCACCTTTTGGTTACCAGTCAAACGCAAACTGTTTGCCCCACTTGCGGACCATATGGTTGTTGTCCTATTTAGAAAGACTTGTAACTTGGCTTAGGTGAGTTAGCATGATGAACACCCAGTGGGAAGGTCTAGATCCTTAAACTGTGTGTGACCAGTAGCCAGGCCAGCTCATCCCTCATTCTCAAACACTTACTCCCATGATTCTTTAGCATCACAAACACAGACTAAGCATTTCACAAACAAGTGCCGATTTTATGTTAATATTTTCTTTTGATTCCATCAATACCTCACCAGCTTTCTTTTCCATGACAGGGAATAAGGCCCAGATTTTCTGACAGCCTATTCAGAGAGGCAGTGTGGGGACAAGCGTACACGTGAGAGAGAATAAAGATCTCAGTCCCTCAGCAACTTGTTCAGATTTTGAGTGGCGTGGGAGAACCGCCCAGGATGGGAACCAAGCGAAATAAAGCGTGATGTAATCCCATTGTAAAGGTTAGAGATTACAAGCCTGTGAATCAGGATCAATTCCTGACTCTAGACCAGATTCTGCTGTTCTATCTGTCTGAGCCTCCATTCTCTCACCCGCCTAACAACATGCTGAAGTGGTCAGATGTGTTCTTTGTACTACGTTCTTAAGAAAGAGACCACGTGACTGCCTCTTCTATACGGCTCACCCGTCCCTCTCCTAATATTTTACTAGGGAAACTCTAAATCTGACGTGGCTCATCCAGCAATGACTTCTCCATCTGCAAGAGTAGACAAGGCCATCACCACGCCATCTGCTATGGGTTCAAGTAGAGCCTTGGCTGGGATTATTTTAGCACATGGTGGTCAATGTGTGTGGCTTGCTTCTGTGTGGGTGGAACCCAACTGACAGAGAAGTTAAGAGGAGGGGTCTTGGAGTCCAGGGTGGCCACCTACCACTGAAGTCTATTTTATGATCGTTTTATTGGTTTTAATGTCCAGCTCTACCATCTGAATGTCAAGTCCCTGAGAAATGCAAAACGTCTTGTTCTTTGGGAGTCCCTGGGTAGTACAAATGGTTAAGCACTTGGTTACTAACCAAAAGGTTGGCAGTTCAAATCTACCCAGAGGCACCTCGGAAGAAAGGCCTTGTGATCTACTTTCAAAAGATCACTGCTGTTGAAAACCCTATGGAGTGCAGTTCTACTCTGAAACACGTGGGGTCGCCATGAGCGGAAATGACTCACTGGCAATTGGTGGTTACCAGAGACCAGCATATAATACATACTTGATCAATGAACAGATAAGTGAGAGACCTGGGATAGAATCCTAGATTTACCATTTACTAACAGTACTTCTTAGGGCAGGTTACCTATCCTGTCTCTAGCCTACAAAATTGTTATGAGGATTAAATGGACTAATGTACACCGGGTATCGATAGTAGCCTGTTACACATAAATGTTAGCTATTAGGTTGACTATGGGCACAAATACTTCAGGAATAAAATGTGTAGCCCTGTTACCAAGCAACGTATTAAAGGCCAATAATCTAATTACAATTCAGACTTCATGATGCAGATAATATTGACTGCATTTTTAAACAAGTTGGTATAAACTAAATTAAGCCTAAAATGTGAGTCATTTGATGATTTATATCAGCTGAGCAAGTATTTTATTTTGGTTTAGTAGGAAAGCACTTTCACACAAATAGTGCCACTTTGCATGAATATTTTGCCAGAAAGTTTTATATTCTTTTTTGTATCTGAATGGTATTGTAAAGTGGTCAAGAGAATATTTTTAAAACTATTATTTTAAAAATCTGCAGCTTATTACTGTCATATGCATTTTCTAACAATAAAAGTTTAAAAGATCCTAGTTCTGTATTGTAGATGACTAAGATATTTGTTTATTGGAACAAATTTAGAACGTGTTTACTGGTATCACAGTTAACATTCTAATGAAAACTATAAATAAAAAAGAGACCACTCTCTAAAAATTCATTGTTCATGATTAGGAAAAATCAAACTATGTAATTTGATAATTTTATTGAACACCGAACACATACTGTCAATACTTGTAAGTCAATTCAATTATTTTTTCTATTTAAAATCTGAAGTTAGTCCAAAATTAATCCTTTAAACATTTTATGTTAAGTATACTTAAATTGTCCTCTTCATGATACACATGAGGAGAGAGTTAAGTTTGAGGGTTTTATCTTATTTTTATACGTTAGTGAGTCATATTCTGGGGGAAAACAGCAATACTTATAATTTAATATCTCTAAAGTTTTATCTTTTGATTATTATTATTTCATTCCTACCATAGATGTGGGTTCTCCAATTAGTTTCTATGCATTCTCATTCTTTCGCCTGTGTTTATAAATATTTCCTGATTTTTTCTCAATCTTTTATCTTATCTTTAAATGAGGATATTGAGAAGCTACGAAGCCCTGCTTGTGCAACAGTTAAGCACTTGGCTGCTAACAGAAACGCTGGCAGTTTGAACCTATTCAGCAGCTCCTCAGCAGAAAGACCTGAAGACCTGCTTCCGTGAAGATTACAGCCAAGAAAACTCTATGGGGCAGTTCTACTCTCACATGGGTTCACTACGAGTCAAAAATCAACTCCTCGAAGACACCTAACTACAGCCATCAGATACTAGGAAGTACCCTACAAAGTGTCTTTAGAATGAAATCAAATATGGGAAAACCCTCCGTAAAAGGAAAAGCACCATACACATGTAAATTATTAGTTCATCGTTCGTAGTATAGGCCCACTGACTCAAGATGTAAGAGAGATAATGTTAGGTATCAAAGGGTCAGACCTGTGGTGATCCTAAAAGCTGTAATTAAAACGTAGACTGTGACACAGTGCCAGTTCTGTATTTCTTTGGGTCATTAAACCAACACTCAACCTTAAAATACGTAGATTAGCAGCAGGGTGAATCTTTAGAGGGGCTAATATATAGTGACATGTGGCAGCTTACTTCGAGTCAGTGACGTTTAAAATACTAGTGTACTAAGGCGTTCCTGAGCAAATAAAAGGCTTAAATTTCTGATTTTATTTTTTTCCAAGTTTCCACATTCTCTTTACACACTTTAATGTTTAAAACTTAGTCTTTCAGTCTGATCAGGCTATCTTCTGTCACATTTCTTAGATATTAATACACAGTTTTCTCTCCAGCGTTTACTTGTGAACAGCCATCAGATGAGTGATTTTCCCCTTCATCTGCAACCAGTCCTCCTTTTGACTTGTCCTAGATAGTCTCACTGTAGTTTCTCCAGCATCTTCTCAAGTATTTCTAAGTCATTCCTCATCTTCCAAGTCCTATCCTTGCACACAGTAAGTGCTCAATAAATGCTTTTATAAATGAATCCTATTTTCAAAGTCTTTCTGTGCTGCATTCTCCTTTATCTTGCCTTTTTTCTTCTTAGATCAGCACTCACATCCCAACAGGTGGTACTACAGCGTATCGAGATAGCAATCATATGATAGAATGGGATTCTCTATACCATGATCCTCTTTATGAGTTAAAAAACTTTTTGAGAAATATTCCGAGAACTTAACCAACCCCCCCAATAAAATGATCCTTAAATCAATGAAGTCACTAGCACTGTAAGCAACTGACTATTCATTATAAGAATTAACATATGAACGAACACTGGGTTGAGAAAAAAATAAAATGAAACGAGCATAATCAGGTTTCTAATGTTCTTGTTATACTTTTATTGAAATCTTTGTGTTTCTACAATAACATGTTTTTAAACTGCTACCTCAATTCACTGAAAAATAAACATTCTGCAAGTATTTTTTTCTTGAGTAAAAAACAATTATTTGTTTGAGATGAAATAAAATATCTAAAACGTACTTTAAATCAATTTAGATATCGTTTTAGCAGAAAGAGTGTCATAAAATGGAAGCTGATATTTCAACTGAGCAAGTTTAATAAAATACCCTATTCTAAAAGTGCACAAACTTATCCTGTAAGTACTATAATTGCTGAATACTGTGAATATTTAAAGGGCAAACTAAATTAGAAGTAATAAATTCCTGCATCATCAAATCAATCATTTCTATTTTATAAGGGTAGTTTGTCAAATTAAAAACAAGTCACAAAAGGTCATTAATTGGTCAGCAATATTGCACCAGAACACCAATCAATTATTGTGATTCTGCTGTCTATTCAAAACACGTTAATACACGTCAACTTACAGTGAAATTTCTATTAAGTATCAGACAGAAGTATTATAAAATTCTAGTCCAATCGTGCACTAAGAAATGCAAAAACCCTAACATAGAATCAACCTAGCCACAGATTTATAAATATGGGCCCTACTTCTAGAACACTGAAATTAGAAGATTTATGACAGTTATTGCTATCACAAACTTTATAATGCTTTAAGAATTCCAGTATTGTGACCCCTCCCCTAATCCCAAGCCATTCCCAATAAAATTTAGTATCTTGTGGAAAAACTGTTGATTTCATTCTAAGCCAACTTTTGTGAATCTGCTAGAGTCCGGATAGCAGTTATGCCCATCAGAGAGCTCCCCACCAGGCTCCGGCACTTGAAAACTTCCAAGGCTCTGTAAGAGAAACAGGAAGGTCCACAGAGCAAACCTAGGAGGTGTGGAGGTCAATTCCACCTGGGCCATAACACACGGAAATCTTACAGGGAAGTAGATGAGAAAAAACAGGCTTTGTAGTAGGGTCCATATGCACGTACTAGTCAAGACCTTTTTTAAAAGTCCTCTCTGCTGAGAGACGGTGCAGGATCCGGTGAGCCAGAGAGGACATAACCCAAACTGAAAACCAATCCTGTTGCCTTCAAGTTGATTCCGACTCATAGTGACCCTACAGGACAGAGTAGAACTGTCCCATAGGGTTTCCAAGGAGCAGCTGGTGGATTTGAACTGTTGACCTTTTAGTTGGCAGCTGAGCTCTTAACCACTGTGCCACCAGGGCTCCAGAGTGGACATAGCCACCGTCAAATTTAATATCTGCCAGGAGAGCAGGCAGTGTTCCTGGGTGGACAAACAGTTAAGGCTCTTGGCTGCTAACCAAAAGACTGGTGGTTTGAGTCCACCCAGAGGTGCCTGGGAGCCCTGGTGGCACAGCGGTTAAGAGATTAGCTGCTAGCCAAAAGGTCAGCAGTTCAAATCCACCAACCACTTCCTGGAAACCCTATGGGGTAGTTCTATTCTGTCCTATGGTGTCGGACTCAATGGCAAAGGGTTTGGTTTTTGGTTTAGAAGTGCCTTAGAAGAAAGGCCTGGTGATCTACTTCCCAAAAACCAGCCATTGAAAACCTATGGAGCAGTTCTAGTCTGACACACATGAGGTCAACTCAACTCAACAGCAACTGGTTTTTGGTTTAGGAGATCAGAGGAAGTGCTACTAGCCAGAGTATATGGAGTCCCAAAAGAAGAAATGGCAGAAATGTCCTGAAACACCTGGACAACCTACTTCCAAGAGAAAACCTAATGACCGAGACTGGGACTTTGTCATAAAGATGAGCACTTTTTCAAATGTAATGTAAACCATTCTGTGCTAAGACAATAAGATGACAGCACACATTCATACAGTGCTCATGTTTTAAGTACTTTTCAAATAGTAACTCATTTAACACTGACAACCCTATGAGGCAGGTATTACGATCACCCCCATTTCATCAAGGAGGAAGCTGAAACACAAGCTCTGGGCAGAGCTAAGATTTGGTTCAGGGAGTCTGGCTCTGGAGTTTGCTTTTAAGCATCATGTGATACAGCTTCTCAAAAGAGGTTGCTGCTGTCCCCAGGCCCAGCAAAGGCCAGCGACCACACATAGCAAAATGGAAGCTATTTACTGGAAATACTCTTTTGTCTTCTCTGCATAGTTATGTCATTGTTTCATAATGCTGTGTTTTGACAAGTTCTCTCCTCTTAAGCTGCTCTAGGAAAGCACCTAAGAAGTGATGTGAATTTAATGTTATATCATCTTCTTTTTACTTTTATTTGTGAAAAGTTGATAAGACTTTTTGAATCAACAGACCATGCATTTAAAAGCACAGACTCTGGAATCTAGGTTCAAATATCAGCCTAGTTACTTACCAGTGGTTTGACCTAAACATCCAACATCTGTGAACCTGAGTTTCCTCCTCTGTAAGATGGAAATAATAATTGTCACTCCTTGAAGGGCTGTGTGAGGATGAAATGAGAGACCATGTAGACCACGGCTCCTCAAGCTGTGACATGCAGAGGAGGATCCAGTGTGAGGGGGAGACAGAGTGCTAAGATTCTGCATTTTCAGCAAGCTCCTAGGTGATACAGATGCTAGGTGATGCTGCTGGTCAGTAGACCCCTTTAAAGTGCTTTAGTACATTTTGGTTATTATTAATGCTTACACTGCACTTCATAACTATCAAACCAGTAAGATGTGGTGACAATTTACTTCAAAACTCTGTAGTGAATAAAGCAGGTTGTCTCTGCAGATTACAGGCCATTAAACCTAGAGCCTCATGACCTGTCCCCAACCAACTCCCTTCATTCACATCTGCCTGGATTTAGTCTAATATTCTACTCAATGATGCAAGTGAAATATTTCATTTCTAAGCCACTGTCCTTAACCAACTACATATCAAAATCCCCAGCAAGTTTAGGCATCAGAATTAGCCACAAGCTCAAGAAACTTGTTCCAAACATTCCTCAGACTGCAGTAACAAAATGGAGGATTTTTTTTTTCAGTATTGTGGAAGAAACGCCTGGTGATCTGCTTGTAGAAAGATTACAGCCAAGAAAACCTTATGGAGCAGTTCTACTCTGTAAAAATGGGGTCACCATAAGTGGGAACTGACTGAACAGCAGTGGTTTAGGCTTTGATGTAACCATGTGCACATATGCGTGTGTGTGTAGTCTACTTAGTTTGGTCCCCGGCACGTGGTGGAAAGGGCCTAAACAGGAAAAGGTGCTATAAATAATAGCTCCCTTTTTCCTGTGTTGAGAGAAAGAAAGGATGGGGATTGGATGGGGAGACACTGGACTGAACAGGGTTAACCTAGATTAGGGACACGGAGTAAAAGTGGAAATTGATGATTACAAGTTTCCAGACCAGTCCTGACATTTTAATTGAGTAACCGAATTACTCACAAAGGGAGCGACATCTGTCTCTGTCACCCTTCAACATTCCTCTCTGAGTCCCTCTCCTTCTTTCCCAGAAGTCTACAAGCTAATCTATCCTAAATCTGTCAGCCCTTTCAGGTAGCACATTTATACCCCCTTCCTCCTGGACAGGATCAAAACACCCATCTTCCAGGGTTCACTGCCAGAGAATCAAGGGCAAACAGTAATTCAGGGTGTGAAGGCATCCAGATATTCTCAGGGAAGGTTTGCATTATGAGATTTTCGCATGTAACTGGCTCTATAATTGGGTGGAGCTGGGGCTTAGGTGTGGGGGTGGAGAATGGGCTGGTGTGGGAATAACTGAGCTGCTCCAGCAGGTTCCCAGTCCTCTCCTCCAAGGTCTCCCCCAGTTCCCTCGGCTTGCCAAGGTTAAATAAATGGACTCAACCTAGGAGACCTGCACCATCCTCACAGTGCACAGCCTCACCTTTGGGACTGCCCTCCATCCCACAGGATTTAAAAACAACAACAACAAAGCCACTGCCTGGAGAGAGAGCAGGAGCTGAACTGTTTATAATCCTTAAACACGAATCACAAGGTGCGGAATACAGAGGGTCTCCAGTTAAAGAAGTTCCCATGGGGGCCGACAATGTGGAAAACCAGCCCTAAAGCAAGCTGCGTGCACGAAGGAGTTGCCTAAAAGCACAGGTGATGAAAACTCAGCTAAGGCTTGGCCACACTGGATTTACAACACTCTAAGGTATCTCCTACTTCTGGTATTTTTGAAAATTCTGTTACCCAAGACTTGGGAAAAATCTAAAATGTGATCTAAATAAAAAAGATCAGTCATTAATGAAAGTTTGCTGTTATATATGAACGTGTCCTTTCAGGGACAAAGAAAAAGCTCCACCAGATTCTTGAAAGATAACTTGAAAGGGAAGGAAGTCTGACTGTAAACAAAGTATACAGCAGAAGGACTTGGAGAATTACTGAAAACCTAAAACACGTCTAATTAGGTTTGGCCTCCTGCAGTACTAGTGGGTATAGTGTGGTCTATTATCCAGTTTGCAGCCATAAAAAAACCTGTTGCCGTCGAGCTGATTCTGACTCAGTGACCCTACAGGACAGAGTAGAACTGCCCCATAGGGTTTCCAAGAAGCAGCTGGTGGATTCAAACTGTTGACCTTTTGGTTAGCAGCCCAGCTCTTAACCACTGCACCACCAGGGCATTAGATAATACAGTCTCAATTTCAGATTTAATCACAGACTTGCTTAGGCTCAAACACTCATTAACTTCTCGACCATATAAAAGCGTACTCTGTCATAAACACTGGGCCCTACTCAGATCCCATCGTCTCTTGAAGGAGAATAGCAGGCAAAGAGAAATATTGTATAAATCTGAAAACTCAAGAGAAGTTTGGAGAGCCTAAACCTTCAAGAAAGTTCACTGCTTCCACTCTGATGTTTATGTATCAAGCTTCGAATTGCTTCAGCTTTAAGGGTATTAGCCCACTCACTTGCCCCTGCTCTGCAAACTCTTACTGAGGGCAAGAACTGAATCCTGCTCTGCTTGGCAGCACTTAGCAACTGGAAAGATGCTCAGTCAACAGTGGTTAAATTGAATTCGGTTATCTTTAAAACACCAGTACGGTTAAATATAAAAGTCTGCCAATGCAATGTTTCAAATCTTAAAGCTACATTTTATTTCATTTTTAGGTTATCAAGGTCAATATCCCTTTTGGGACCAATTAATTCCCCCTGCCTTATCCCTTATCTAAATTTTCCAAGTAAGTATTTAAAAATGCATCTTGACTAATTGGTATAATGCAGTAAACTGCAAATTAAGGGACATAAAATAGATTATAGAAGTAAAAAGTCAAGCATTTATGACTGACCCATGGAGTCAATGTTTACATGTTTGGTCCTAAAATTTTCAAAACTCCTGTATCAAGTCTGCTTTTGAAATGGAAGTTAACACACAAAAAATAACTTAAAGCTCAATTTTTTATTATGTAACTGAGGCTTTAACTGGCCTAGGACAAAGTGAGAACCTTGCCTAACTGGCCCCACAGACAATTAGGGGTCCTATGAGAAGATCCACACCCACTGAGTCAATTCTGACTCAAAGCGACCCTACAGGACAGAGCTGAACTGCCTCACAGGGTTTCCAAGGAGCAGCTGGTGGATTCGAACTGCCGACCTTTTGGTTAGCAGCTGAGCTCTGAAGCACTGTGCCACCAGGGCTCCCTATGAGAAGAAGGGACTTGAAATCTCCTTGGAAATGACAAGAAGAGAGCCTTTAGGAGAATTTGTTTGGGAAGTCAGATTTTAAAATCGGGGTGATACAAAGACTAAAGCTTTAGGAAAAACTGGGATTCAGTTTCTTACTCGGCAGCAAATACCTCTTTTTCTACTTCCTGGATCAGATTTAATAGACAGTGAATTGACAGTTGGTGTGGGTTTATATCATCTTAAGATAATACACCCAAATGCTGACTGCAATACTAACATACAAGAATAAAAATAGATTTCTTTGTCAAAATGAGTGTTGCAAAACATTGACTTTTTTTGACCTTTTAACTTTCTCTATTTTGATCTAGTTTAAATATTTAACAAGGCCAAAATCTTGCCAGTGAGAATACCTGCCAGTGTAAAATTGATTAATTTATAAAGATTTCTGGTACAAAAGCAAAAATAATAGCTCAGAAACTGTTTCCTGAATGAATGAAAAAAGTTACATACTTATATAAATGACATTTTGTTTCTCCACCAATTTGAACTTCCCATAAAGGAGAGCAAATGTTCCTGCAGTAGAAAAAGGAATGTAGTCACAAACTAATATTAAAAATCAAAAAAATATTTGTTTTGAACAAGGCAGTTCATTCTAATAGCTCCAAATAACCACTGTTAAAATATTACATTGTTACAGTTGCTATAGTTGGTAAACACACTACTCTTCTCACATTGGCAAAAGTTTGATTCCACCTATAAAGAATAGACTACCCGTCCCCTGTAATCTCCAAATTCAAAATAGGACTCTAGGGACTATTTCGATAGCACACAAAATTCACGGTTTTTCTATTAAGTAGATCCCTTTTCTCCTCCCATCACAGCACCTAAATCAAAGCTGGTTTCCCAGTGATGTAAGCATCTGGCTTTTCCTCAAAGGTTAAGGTAATGAACAATTGTGTGAGCCTTCTCAGGAAGCTGGCTCCTGTTTCCAGCTCAGAACCTGTAAGGACACAGTCTGACCCACAGTGAAGACAATGGAAACAGTGGACGTACACCACTGACCCTTTATAACAGATTTCCTAATCACAGAATTCCTTAAAAGTATTTCTGGAAATAACCTGGGTTAGGGCTAAGCAAGTTCAACTAAAGACGCTTTTGTAACAAGCTTACAAATGCTTCTAAGTAATACTTTAGAGTTCATTTTTGTTTGGTCTTAGAGGCACAGGCTATAAAAACTATGAGATTTAGACTCTAAACTACTATTACTATTCTTTGGCTCTGTAAATGATAAATTACAAATTGCTCCATCCATCTAAGCTGAAGTATTGTTCTCTGAGGCAGGAAAAATACTTTATTTCCATGCAAAGAGACAGCTGTACAGATGTAGCATACGGTACTAAACCTGTTAAAATACACCATGTAATCTCCACCTGGGAGGTAGGACCCTGTACACCAATAACTGGATCATCTTGGATCACAACAGCTATGTGGGGAAAAAAAAAAGAACTAAAACTACCTTTTACATTTAACACAACTATTCAAGAGAATTAAAGAGTGGACCTCTTAAAACAACCGTCACCACCACCACCACCCCATGTCCCGAAAAACCAAAACCCAAGTACTTCACGAGTAAAAAATCACATATTCTATAACCTTTATTCATCCATTCATTTTTCAACCAGTCCTATAGATGATATGCTCATTAACACCCTCAAGAAGTGAAAAGAAAAAGTGCATTTAATGCCCTGGGCTCTTTATATTTTGAGAAACTTGACATGTTAGAAGAGAATAAAAGCACTGGTGGGTGACCCTTGTGCTACCAGGAAGTCTCTAATAATATGGTCAACAGTGGAATTCAGTAAGACAGCACTCGAGAATACTTGATGTCCGTGGGCATTCAGGTTAGAAAGCTTATGTTTATAATTAAGTAATAACGACCGAGGCTAGAGGTACACAGGGCATTTCCTGGGGATTAATGACCTAGAGCAATGCTCCGGGCCAGTAACCCCAGCCAGTCATTAATCCCCAGGAAATGCCCTGGACCTCAATCTTTACAGTGACTTTAATAAATGCAAGAGGAAAAGTTTAATATCAACTTTCCACTTAAACTAAACATCCGTTTCAAAATCCAGAATGCTCAGACTTCATTCAGTGAGTGCTACTGGAGTTACTGGTTTAGAGTTCCCTTAAATTTCTTCATGCTAGTAAAACGCATGCATGAAAAGCTGACTCTTAAATATGTGCAAACAGAACTACTTTTTGTAGAACTGTAACTAAAAGCAACTTAACTAAGGTAATTTTTGAGAGCCATAATAATCACATAACCTACCTATGGACACTCAAGTCTATATTTAACTTGAGGGTTACCTGACAATAACTCAAGAACAGTAAAAGAATCAGTATACAATTCATTACAAGTGATTTATCTAGCTCAGTTAAAACAAGAGAGACTGCATTTCTTAGAACCAAAGCAAACCAACAAAGCCTCCTAATCTTTCATGGAATTTGAGCCATTATTCAATGACACTGATGTCAAGAAACCAGTAGACAGATGCCAGAGACAACTGTTCCATTATTATTCCAAGCAAATATATACTTCAATAAACTTTCTTAGGCTTTTAACTCTTAATTAATCAGGTGGTGGCACAGTGTTTAGGTGCCTGATTGTTAACCAAAAGGTTGGCGGTTCAGACCCACTGGCCGCTCCTTGGGAGAAAGATGTGGCCTTCTGCTTCCGTAAAGATTTACAGCCTTGGAAACCCTATGGGGCAGTTCTACTCTGTCTTATAGGGTCACTATGAGTTGAAATTGACTCATCGGCAATGGGTTTGGTTTTTTGTTTACTCTAAACTAGGGCATTTTAAAGGTTTTTACTGTATCAGAAGAATGTGAACAATTATTTTTGTTGGAAGAGAAAAAGCAAACCCTAATTTTCCAAACAGGAGAAAGATTTCTCCTCTCCATCCTTAAAACTCTCTAAACAACCTCTGTCAGAAATGTACTACGCATACTCGAAGTACAGAAAGACACACAGACTACAGGTCTTGTGTATTTTAGAAAACTTTGGTGTTTATATTACCATTCACAGCCCCTTTCTCAGTTGGCCTTGAGGCTTGCCGATTAGCTGGTAAATGTTTGAAAGGGTCAGTTTATCCAGAACTGGAATTTCCACTTTGCAAAAAGCACCAAGGTACCTGACATCTGTTCCATGAAGGGCCTGCACTACACCTCCAGACTTAGAGTAGAAATTCCTACTTCTGCTTGACAATAGGGAGGTCAAACTCATAAAACCTCCGATGGCTACTTTTGCCTGCAGAATAGAGCATAGTTCCCACACACCTCTGGTTTCTGGCTCCTGGAGAAGAGTAGCCAAAAAGTGAATATATCCCTCCAGGGAAAATAACAAGACAAGAAGCATCCACATTAGCCTCCAATCTCAACCTACACTTTGTCACTGCTTAGAATAAAATAATTTTAGTGTTGAAATAATTCACTCATCTTGGATGAGGACACTGAAGCTCAGAGAGGTGGGCTGATTTGCCCAAAGTGGCTCAGATTCTGGGAGAGAACTCTGGTGTTCTTGCCCTTCTAACCTGCTGCTTGCTTTAATTATCTATCTCCCCCTAGGTGGGGAGCTCCACTGGACTAGGGATAGGCAGCAATATTTCAGCGCTCACAGTGTCGGGCTCCAATTCATAGCCCAACTGGCAGTGCATATACCACGCTTTCATCTGAATAATAACCTTAACAAGTGGATTTCTTTTATGGAAACTACACCCCAAACTTCACATTACATTTGACTACATGTTACAATATAAACTGGCAGTCAACTGCCAGCCTCTCCACTCCCCGCCCCCTTTACTTAAAAAAAGAAAAGCTACAGGAAGTGGGATTGGCATATATTCTTTTTAATAATTTATAACATTTTCTACCTTCATGAGTTAGGGAGAATATATAATAAAGTATTTTAACAGCTACTGTATTCATCAAGGACATTTAAAATAATTGCTTCCTTTATATTTACAGTGTTCCAGCACTCTTGGCCTTATAAAACTCACGCACTGAAAGGTGAGAGGCTGAAACACTTGAGCTAACCCTTTTGTTCCGCCAACTTTTGCTTTTAGCGTTCCTGTGCAGCAGCGATTTGTTACATAGCATGTCCTCTCTCACATCTTAAGGTTAGGTATAAAACTTGCCTGAACACCACCAACAGACTTAAGTTTCTAAGGGTGAAATAAAATCTAATTCAGTATATTTTGTATACTGTATACAGCATACTTTTGAAAACTTCCCTCAAACCCAGATCTGCATTAGCCCAAAAGTTAGGCCCCAAGTGGCACCAGAGAAACATTTCATGCATAGAGTTTGGTTTGGTTACCTGGGTGGGGGAAACAATAGCAGGTGAAACTATTGTGGGAGAATTGGTGCTTCTGTGCCCATTGACTTCTGGAAGAAGAGGCAGGGGGTCGTGTTTCACGGAAACCACCACCACCGCATCCACAGGCTCCGGGGGGCGGATACAAAGTCTTTTGGGGGAAGAGGGGCCGCAGATTTCCCCCGGCCGGTACACCGACTCATACAGGGTGCGCTTGGGCGCAGCCTCGGATTTCACGTCGGCCGCGACCTGGCTGTCTTTGGGGAGGATATAGGTGCTCCCCAGCGAGGGCGGCTGGGGGCGGTGGTGGTGGGAGGGATGGGTTGGGGGGTGGTGGGAGTGGTGCCGAGCCGCCCCGTTCAGAGCTTCAGCGTAGCAGCCCTGAGGGGCGGGCGGTCCCAGCTTGGTGCCAATGCCCGCGATGCTGTTGAGCGTGGCGATGGAGACGGCGCCGATGCAGTGGTTGGTGTAGGTCTTGGAGAGCTTGGCCGCCTTGGAGAGCATCTGCATCCTGGTGCCCAGCAAGTTCTTGCCGATGGCTTTGTTCTCGTACCACGTCACATCGCCCTCGCTGCAGTGGTCCCGGGGCCGTTGGAAGAACGCCTTGCAGAGCGGGTTGCGCTTCGACAGGTACTTGACGAAGCTGGCGTAGGGACAGAACTCAGTGCCCGTCTCGTACATGCGAGGCAAGTTCTCCTCGTCGCTGCTCTCAGCGCGCTTCTTGCTCCAAGACGACGAGCGCGACTTGTGGTAGGGCCCGAGGGACTTGAAGTAGACGAACTTGCGGCCGTCCTCATCCATGGCCAGCCCAAAAGAGTCCTCCTCCAGCTCGCGCTGGTTCTCGCGGCCGCGAGTGCAGAAGTACATGCACGTCTCAAACCAGACCTTGTTGAGCAGCCCGAAAGGCGTGTTGGTGCTGAAGACGCTGGAGGTGTAGAGCTTGCGCAAGTCGGCGCGCGTGATGGCTTGTTTCTGCACAACGGGCCCGGCGCCCTGCTCCTCTAGCTTGCGGATGACCGCAGCCAGCGTCAGGTTGGCGCTGCGCAGCTCGGGGTCCTTAGTGAGGTCGAGCGTGCGGCAGTACGGGGGCTCGTTGAGGTAGCGGTTTAGGGAGCTGCGGATGCTGATGAGCGACGACTTGCTGTAGAGCTGGCCGCTCTTGGAGCGGGCCTCGGCGTAGAACGAGCGCAGGACGCGGCACAGCGCCCCCTTGTCCATGGTCTCGAAGTCCGGGCTCTGCGCGTTCTCGCTCAGGTACTCCCGGAAGATGCGCACGGCGTAGCGGGTGGCCAGCCGGGTATTCTCGCTCAGCCGGGCCCGCTCGGGGCGCTGCAGCAGGTCGGGGTCCAGCTCGGCGCCGTCCCCAGGTGGCCCGCCGCGGGGCCGGGGCGCCAGCAGTCGCGGCGGCGCCTCGGGCTCCAGCGCGGCGCTCTGGTCCATATTGATCATATGGACCGGCTCCGGCTCCAGGTCCTCCCCGGCCGAGTCCTCGGGCTCCAGGGGCTCGTCCCAGTCCAGACCCATCTCCTCCTCCTCCTCCAGCCCCCCACCTCCGTCCTCCTCCTCGTCCCCCGTTATCTGCACCTCCTGGATCTCGTCCTCCTCCTCCTCTTCCTCCTCCTCCTCGCCCGCGCTGCAGTAGTGCGGGCGGCTGTGGCGGTGGCCGCGGGCCCCCGCACCGCGCTCGCCCTCGCCCCGCTCCCCATTGTTCTCGCCGGCGGCGGCGGTGCTGGCGCTGCCGCCCGCGCTGGTGTTACAGTCCCCGCTGCCAGGCATTCTCGCCATATTGCCGTCTCTCTGCCAGTCCTCGGGCAGGGCGCATGCGCTATATTGGACCGCAGCGCTGAGAGCTTTTGTGTTTAATGACCTTCAGCTACCGGGAGGCAAAGCCGGGCTCTTAAAGGAGCCGCGCTCCAATTGTCATTCCGGAGCGGTGCTCCGAAAGGCCAGAGGCGCGCAGGGGATGGAGGAGAGGGAAGTGGGAGTAAGTTAGAGAGAAGGTAAAGGACCGAGGCTCCCCTGCCCGCTCCCCACTTCTCAGAAAACTTTGAAGGAAAAAAAGGAAGGGGAGGGAGAGTTGTCGGTGGGGGTGAAACACTCCCAACTTACCCTCTGGCGAAGGGGCGCTCGGGCCCGACTGGGAGAGAGGGAGGGCCGACGGGAGGGCGGGGCGGTCTCACTTCTCTAAGTAATGCCCGAGGAGCAGTGCCTCTTCCACCACCCCCTCATTGCCCCCCGGAGCCAGGGGTTCGGGCTCGCGGCTGCAACGGGCGGGTTGCGGGTGCTGCTGCGAGAAGCCCGTGGCTGGGGCCGCCCGGAGCGGAGCGAAACAGGCAGGTTAATAAGCAGGGTGGAGGAAGCACGGCGAGGCCCCGCACCCTCTCTGCGCCCGCGGCCAGGGCGCAGCAGGCGAGGCTTGGGAGATGGGATGGGGCTGGCGGCGGCGGCTCCCCCACCTACTTGCTGGCGGCGAGGCGCGGGGGCCTGGGGCCAGCCGCGCGGCTCCCAGCTCTCTTTCCGACTTTCTCAAAGGAGCGAAACACGCCCCACGTCAGCCTCATCCCTTTAGACTTTTCCAACAGCCACTTTCAAGCCGTCATTAAAGACCTGCGGCGCTCCCCGCAGGTCTGGGGCAAGTCCGCGCCGGTCTCGCCAGCCCGGGGAAGGAGGGAGAGAGAACGCCTGGGAGGGGCGTGTGGGAGGGGAGACGCGGGGCGAAGCGCTCAGGACGGCAGGGACCCTTCCTCACGCACGCCCAGGTGGCTATCCTCCCTACCCCACCGCAAACTGACACAACTCCCCCGGGCGAGGAGGCGCTCCGCCTGGCAAGAGCAAGAGACAGCCCTGTTCCGGAGACCCGTCCGGCTGGCAGGCAGGCGGAAAAAGTGAACTTGGGTCTCGCCCCCCACCCCCCCGCAACGATTCCGGCAATTCGGATCTTGAGCGCGCGCTCTCTCTCCAAGTTTGCTAACCGTCATTCGTTTGCCCTCGGGGCTGCGCTGCCTCCGGCGCGCGGGGGCGGGCACCTCGGAAACTGGAAAGACAGCCAAAGAGCTCGCCGGGTCCCGATTTCCCATAGGAGCCACTGTCCCATTTCCAACCCAGCGTCCGCCCCCGGCGCGCCTAGGCTCCGGGCACGTCCTCCCATCGCCGCCTCCCATTCTCCCGGCCCGGGGCAGCGCCCCCGGAGCCGCCAGAGATCGCGGCTTTTCTCTTTGGCGTCACTGCCCAGACCACCTCCGGAGCTTCCATTGCATCCCAGCTCTCCTCTCCTACGGCAGTCCGAGTGACCCGTCGCGCGCCAGGCAGCTTTGAGTCCCAGGGGCGAGAGGAACCCATGGAGTTAGGGTCCCAGCAGCGCGCCCGAAGGCCAGGCCGGCCCTCCTCTGAGGCAGCCTCGCTAGCTTCTCGAGTGTGCCTTCGAATTTGCCTCCAAATACGAATTTTCAGCAGTTAGGAGGTGGGAATCAGGTCAACTGCTGTCCTCCCTTCTTGCTTTCACGGCAGCTTATGTTACTCATCAATAGAAACCCCTACATCAGTTTGTAATTTAAAAAAAGAAAGGACAGAATTAGAATAGGTCTCTAGGCCCCTGGGGCGTGTAAGTGGGAAGTTGAAGGTGACTTTTCTCCAGTGATCGGTCCTTGCAGGGACGCCACGGAGCGCTGGGGAAACTGCGCCAGGTGTGAAAACAAGTTAAAGCAAGTCCCCGCCTCACAGGCCACTGCCGCTCCTTGGGGAAACACACACATGCCCACACACAGACACACACAGCTGTCCCGGGAGGCTAGGGACCCGCGGGTTGCACGACTCGGGAATCTTGACCGAGGGGCTGCGGGGAGAGACCGCGTGGGCTTTGTTCACCGCTGCGCTGCCCTCCGGGCACCCGCCCCCGGAAATATGTAGAAGGCGTGCTAGTCTCTTGGAGCCCAGGACAGTGGGCAGCTAAGTCAGTTGCACACGCGGGTCCGGACACTCGAACTCGCACAAGCCAGTCGCACACGGCTACTTCCGGAGGGCTGGCCCTTTGTCCCGGGATGCTCCCAGGTTGTCGGGTACCTGTACACTCGCGTGAGGAATTTCAGCGAGGCTGAGAACTCCTCAAGTTGGCGCCCGGCTGATTGCCTCCCAGGGGCTGGCCCCTGGCCCTACCTACCAAGGGGCCGCACTTGCTCGGGGCTGCGCTTCAGCTCAGCCTGGGTACCCGGGCCTAAGCTCCAGCCCTGGAATGGAGGCGCTCCCCGGGTCTCCCCGCTTCTGCGAGAGCAGCGGGGTCCGCCTCCCCCTCGCTCCCCTCCCCTCTGGGCGAGCTGCTTTGAATTGCTCGCAGTTTGCCGGAGGCGGTGTGCTGGGTTGACGCTCCGGGAAACAAAGCAACCAAAAACAGCTCCCAGTTGACGTCAACTTATTTCCAGAAAGAAAATAGTTTTGTGCTCCCGGGACAAAGTACCCCCTGGGGCAGGTCTCTACTGGCAAAAACCAGGCGCGGGGAGGAGGGAGAACAGCAAAAACCCCCGCCTCCCCCCCCTCCACAAAAATCCAAGCGCTAATAACTTTTTAACGGACGTGGAAAAGCAGAGGTTTCAGGTGATGCCTGGACAGTTTGCAAACAACAGGTATGGCCCTCGCTTAAATTAGAAACGAAAAACGAACCTTGGAAAGTATGCACTTGGCCCGATTATCGGGTAAGTGTGCTGCTGCTTCTTCGCACCAACTTCCTGTAACGCTACCAAAATTCTTTGCCCATAATGATGACACTTTATCAAATATTAGAAAAGACCTCTTCAGGTTAGTACCTACAGTATTCACTAGCAGGAACAGACAGAAAAACCAAGCAGATATAAATTTTTTTTTTCTGTACAAAAACATTGCTTGATTTTTAAAACCCAATAGCACAAAATTACAGTTGAGTTCATAAAGGAATTCAATTTCAGGTTTAATGATCCCTTAAAAACATCCTGTGATTCCCTACACTCAATTCCAAATTGAAAACATCAAGAAATCTTCTTATTTTTGTAGAGGCGGTATTGCCTGTCGTTCTGCCCATCAGATTCCTCCTCTTGGACTCTGCCGCATCAGGACATCCCTTTAGCCCACTACTTACAACTGACAGCTAGCTGCCAAGTCCCTCCTTTGAAAGGGCATTTTATTTCTTGTGTAGAATGCATTACTTCTTTATTTGAAAAAAAAAAAATGATTCCAGTACTGTATGGAACATTTATTGCAATTACTTCAGAACTCTTTTTTTTTTTTTTTTATTGTACTTCAGGTGAAGGCTTACAGAACAAATGGTTTCTCATGAAACAGTAGTACACATATTGTTTTATGACATTGGTTAACAACCCCACAACATGTCAACCCTCTCCCTTCTCAACCTTTTTTTTTTTTTTTTTGGTGAAAATAACTTAGCCAGAGAGACACCATTTCAAAAACTTCTACATGCACAGTTCAGTGACATGGACTACGCTCTTCCACTTTAAATGAAAGCTTACAGAACAAAATAGTTTCTCATTTAACAGTACACATGTTACCCTATGACAATGGTTAACAACCTCACATCAACACTACCCTTACTCAACCTTGGGTTCCCTATCACCAGCTTCCTTGTCCCCTTCTGCCTTCTGGCCCTCGGACTGGACTGCTGTGCCTTGGTTTTATGGGGCTGTCCACTCCCAGGCTGAACGGTGAACCTCAGGAGTGACTTCACCATTGAGCTAAAAGGGTGTCTGGGGGCCATACTCTCGGGGTTTCTCCAGTCTCCTTTAGGCCAGTAAATTTGGTCTTTTTTTTTTTGTGAGTTAGAATTTTGTTCTACATCCTTCTCCAGCTCTGTCCAGAACCCTCTGTTGTGATCCTGGTCAGAGCAATCAGTGTACTTCAGAACTCTTCACATTAAGATGCTTACGACTTCAACAAGATGTTTCATATTTTTGTCTCTTACATCATTTTTAAGTATCACCGATATATTTGTGCTTCTCCATTTCTCAGAATAGTTGAAAGTAGTAACATGGTTATTTTGGGAGGAAAAAAAAGTTTCCTTTCATAACCTCCCCCCACCCCCATTTCAAGTTCACACTTTATGAAAGGCTATGCAATATAGAAACATATTCAGTTCTTCTTCATTTTTGCTCCTTCTGTTTTCTGAACATCATCTGTTACAGTTGATGTCGTAATTGCTTTTATCTGCCTATTTCCTCTACTAAACCAATACTCCTTTTTAGTTCCAGGCTGGTTTCTGGGACATGGTGAACACTCAAGTCATTCTTATTGAATGAAAGAATGAACAGGATCTGTGCTTAGTTAAATCCTAGATTTAGCAAGAAGCTTTTTGTGAAAAATCTAAACTATCATGAATCTGAATTTCTGTATTAAAAATCAGGACAAAACGCTAAGTACAAGGGAACATTATTACTTGCAAATGAAAATACACGTTAGGCTGCTTGGATTAATATATCCCCACCATGAATTCCCTCTTTAGTAGAACATGCTCTAGAAAGTTGCTGCAGAAGTAGAGCGAGGGCCCATTTTCTCCCAGCAGTTAATGTTAGACTTTTCTGAAAGCAAATCTGGGGAATGGAGGGATACATGTAATCAAGACAAGTGGGTTGGGAGGATTTAAGTTGGTAAATTCAAGAAGTTTGGGGGGGCTTCCTGGAGAGAGAGGCCAGAAAAAGCATTTAGTTCATCACTTTAAAGAAACGAAAGAGAAAGTCATGTTTTCCTGATCTGATTACTCAAAGATTCATAAAGTACATTGAAGGTTAAATAAGAATTTAAATTGAAGCTATTTTGACATATCTTTGTTTCAGGTTTTCACTAATAAATTCTATTGAACTCAGTTGAATTCTTGAGTAATGTTTTTGAACTCAGATTAAAATTCAACCTGTATAATGTAACTCTACAAAGTAGAAGAAAAGCAAGATAGTTCCATAAGGCAGAAATTATGTCTTATCGCTGTATCCCTAGTTCGTTGCATATTTTGGCAGAGTGGCTGGCACATCATGCACAAACAAATATTTATGTATGGGGAGAGAACTAACCTTAAGAAAAGGTTGTTGAGTAGCGTGGTTTCTGAAACTAGACTGTCTGGGTTTGAATCCTCTTTTGGTCAATTATCAGCCACCCTTCCTATGCTTCAGTTCTCTCATCTGTAAAATGGGTGATAATAATGGTCCCTACCTCAATTGTTGCAAGAATTAAACGAGTTAATATGTGTAAAGTACTTCACAGCGTCTGGCAGATTAGTAAACATCTAACTGTTAGCTCTTATTATTTATTAAGTTTGTGAGATTTTTCAGGCTTGATTGTAAACCAGGAAACCAAGGCCAGAGAGGCTCAAGATTCCACCACTTGCCCAAGGTTTCACAGATACACAGGGCTCCCAGTAGGACAGGAAGGACTGACGCCATAGCCCACTTGATCACATTTAACCTCTAGGGACCAGAGAATTAAAACACAAAAGTCTTCAAGGGAGCAATTCCCTACCATTAAATTACTCCTGTGTGCAATTCAATTTGGGAATCATGGAAAGCAAGTAATAGTGAGCTGAGGCCTTGGACTGTGAACACAACAGAAATGGGCTAAGAAACAGTGTAACCTTTCTCACTTGACCACCTCAACAGTGCTGCCATTTTCTGGGCTGCTGGTACAGGGACCCATTTTGTGTCCAAAAGAAATGATGAAGAATTAGGAGAGGAAAGCAATGTCCACAAATCCAACCAGACTAGAATGAGGTGCTTTCTCTTGAAACACTGAGCTGCTCTGCATCAATCTCCTGGGGGCAAGGAGGGTATTACCTATTTCTTTTCTTTGGTGCTTTGTCAAAGAACAGGTCAAAGGGAACTTAAAACAGTGATTGACAGGAGTAGCATATTTAGTTTCTAATTGCCACCTGGTAACTATAATTCTTGATCTGTCCCCCTAATAACCACCTACCAGTCTCCCAGGCTATGTTTTAAACCAAGTAATGTACAGGGGTAATGTTGCTTTCCCTAAGTAAATTATGTGGAGCCTAAAAGTGTGCTATCTCTGTTTGTTATAATATTCAGATAATGAAACTTCACTTGGTTAATAAAAGAGTTAAATTTAAAGGTTGTCAAAGTTAAATACATTATAAAAAATTAATAATGACAGTCATTTCCTCCTTTATCTTCTAGTCATTTTTTTAAAGGATAAGTGAATGTTAGAACGCTTATTAAATAACATTTATTTCAATGTCATTGCAATACTAATTAAGGTGGAAAAGGAGATATAGATATGTTAATATGTCATCTAACAAATATGTAATTTTTTAATATTGAAGGAGCTATTTAAAATTGTCTCAGAACATAAAATGTTCCTGAAACTATTTGCTACATTTCAACCAAAGTAGCCTGTTAAATTAGTAAAACAAAACGAAAACAAACACTTTATGCCTGAAAGTTGGTGATAAAATGTTATTCTCTTTTTTTTTTTTATTGTTAGTATCTACTGGGATAGCCTTTTAAGAAAGCAGTTGGGCAACCTGTTCAAAAGCCATGAAACTGTTCGTATTTTTTTTGACCCAGAAATCACTTCTGAAATTCTTCTTAAGAAATATCTAATTTTATTTGTATTCTGGTAAAGTTTGGTTTATGGTGTCTAGACCATTTAAACAAATGAGTTTTGCACTTGACAGAGTGTGCTCTGAACTGCATTTCATAACGTCTTGGGTGACTTAGCTGTGTTGACTAAAGGTTAGAGGGTAAATATTTGTTGACAGAATGAAGGAAGAAGTTCAATTAGGGCAGTATCATGTCTTCTCAAGGTTCCAGAGCAATGCCAAGTACTCTTTGAAAAATATTGATAATGATGGCAAAGATAAGGATATGAACTAAAAGAACAAAGCACTGTAGAGTTTAAAGCTCCTATTTCAGTATCCTTACGACTTTGAGCAAGTTTATGGACCGGTTTTTGAAGCTCTAGATATCAGAAATTAGCACCTAGGTATATATCGTGGCAGTTCACAGGATGTGCTGAGGAGTATGTACTTGCCCTGTGGCTGTGCTTCTAAATGAACTACAAAAGAAAAAGAAAAAGGAAAAGAAAAAAAAAACAAAAACTCCTTTTAAATACCCAGAAGCACTAACCCACATTTTGAACTAATTGACTTACTTTTTCTTAGGAAAGCTTAATTTAACTTACAGGGACACTAGGGCTTATGTGAATATTTAAAGAAACCCTGAGATGGGTTTGTTCTATTTTTCTAATTTGACACTGGCAACCTAGACTCTGAGCCTGATGGAAGATGACTGTCTTTGAGAGCGGCGAGGAGGCAGGGAACATCCTGACCTAACCCCTCTACTGTGTGAGCTGAGCTTTCAGAGCCTAGGCATGGTTGGTACCGGTAAAGGACTCACAAGTCTTCTGTTTAGTCTTCCCGTAGTCGGTCCTTTGATTTAGCATGCCCCAGGGGTCACATTTCAAATAAAAGCAAACTCCCCTGAGGTTGATTTCATCTGTTTGTTTTACTCTCTTTATGGCTCATTCCCCTATATTTAAAACAAAAACCAAAACACCCAAACTGTGGTTTATCATTCTTTTCTTATTACAAAAGCAATAAATGTTCATTGGAGAAGACTTGGGAAGTACAGAAATTGTAAAAATATAGATACACTGTCTTTCTTGTTAACATTTAGTGAAAGCTTGCTTCAGTCAGAATCCCTGGGTGGGGCAAACTGTCAGCATTCTTGGCTGCTAACAGAAAGGTTGGAGATTTGAGTCCACCCAGAGGCACCTCAGAAGCAAGGCCTGGTGATCTACTTCTGCAAAATCAGCCATTGAAAAGCCTGTGGAGCACAGTTCTACTCTGCCACATATGCAGTTGCCCTGAGTTGGAATCGACTCGATAGCAACTGGCTTATTTTTGTTCTTTGCTTTGGTCAAGTCTTTCACACAACACTCTCGATTCGATTGTTCCTGTTTTCCAGATGAGTAGAGACCCAGGAAGTTCGGAATCCAGAGCATATGATCTTTCTTAACAGTTCACCAGACCAAGTCCTTTCAGTTCTATTTCCACTGCCCAGAGAAAACCTCATTTTACATTTTGGTGGATTTCCCTGAATTCAATCCCATGTGGTTGAGCGTTTAAGTACTATGTATTTCAAAATCTGTAACTCAAAATATATAATCAGTAAATTTTTGGCACACTTTGCCAAGCAATGCGAAGAGGCAGGAGGGTAGGGGCAGCTCGGGCCATACTCAGGAGATTCTCTCCAAGAACACACCCAGCCTGACTCCATGGAGGGGTGAACCTTCCCGCAGACATTCATCAGGCCCACACGCTCAATATTTTTTTGTTCTACCTTTTTGGTAGTTAGCCCATTTCAATCTGTTATAGAAATCCACATAACAGTCTTCATCCTACTCAAGGAAGTTCAGTTGAACGGTCAGAGTTTGAGGATGAACCTCATTCCAGGTCCTCTTTGCTGTCCATATGGTGCTTTGCTATAAAACACAGCTTTTAAATGGGCAGTCACTGAAACACCCGTGGGAATGTTTGCTATGGCTATTGTTGCCACTTGGGTGGCACTTTGGACATTCTAAGTGCTTTTTAGCACCGTGATTTAGTGGCTGATGTGCTTTCTAAACTATTAATTCAGCTTTCTTAGAATTACCAGCTTTTAGAGTTAGAGCCTGAGACAGAGGTTTTCAAACTTGAGAGTACATCAGAATCACCCAGAGAACTTGTTTAAAATACAGATTTCGGGGTGCCAACTCCAGAGATTCTGATTTAGGATGTGTTGGGGACACCCAGAAATGTGCATTTTTAACATACGTCTCAGATAAGTCTAATCCTAATCTGACCACACTTTGCAAAACACTGCCTTAAAAGCTAATATAATGCTGTAACCAATAAAAGAATTTCCTCTCTAGTAATGATAACTAAATCATTTTGAGGTCATGGATTCATTTGAAAATCTCATGAAAGGTATGAAACTATTTCCTCAGAAGATGCACACACACAGCCAATTTTGCCTACCATTTTAGAGGGGCTGAGTCAAGTCTGCATTGTTAAAACTCTGCTACTTGGTCTCGAACATCACTTTCATACTTTTCCTCCCTGGTCAAAACGTTATCATAGCTCCTCCCCTACTTTAGTTCCAAGTTCAAACTCCTTATAATCTTGCCCCAGCTTAATTTCCCAACATTCTCAATTGTCTCCCTGAGTCCAAGGAGCCCTGGTGGCACAAGGGGTAAGCACTCAGCTGCTAACTGAAAGGCTGACAGTTTGAAACTTTCAGCGGCTCCATGGGAGAAAGACCTGGCAGTCTGCTCCAGTAAAAGATTACAGCCTAGAAAACCCTTTGTGGCAGTTCTACTCTGTTACGTGGGGTGACTACAAGTAGACAGTCGACTCAGTGGCACCTAACAACAACAGCACAACATGAGCCCAGCCGTCTGTGGGACAGGAATCCAGAGGAACAGCACTGGAAATGTCAGACACAGGCAGCAGACATGGCTGGGACTCCTGAGGACAGTGGTCCTTAAACTCCACATGCATCAGAATCACCTGGAGTGCTTATCAAAACACAGAGTGCTGGGCCCACCCCCAGAGTGTCAGATTCTGCAGGTCTCGGGTGGGGCCCGAGAATTTGCAAGTGCCCAGGTGATGCTGATGCTGTTGGTTCCTGGACGACACTTTGAGAACTACTGGTCTAGGAGAAGGTGGACAGATATATCCAAAGGGAAGGGTCAGTGCAGGAAAGGAAGAAAGATGGGGCTAGTGGCTGAGGGGGTAGAACCTGGTGATCCTTCCTGAGTCAATTCAACAAGGTCAGGGAAGGAATCCTCTGTGACTCCCATGGTGGAGCCTGTGGTTGGAGGAGCTGTTAGGAGGCCTAAATAAGAGTGGACGCCCTAAACACAGCTTTCCTTTCTGACATGGAAACCCTCGTCCTCTTCTCATCTAAATTGTCTTGATTCTTTAAGGCCCAGCTCCAAATCCCACTTCTTCCTGAAGCCTTCTGTGACTACTGTAGCCTAAAGCAATCTGTCAGTGCTCTTGACCCCTATGACCAGGCTCTTCACTGGGAGCTCGAGATGCCCTTTGGGTCTAAGTTGTAAGTTCTAGGGGATGCAGGTGGCTTTTCTTTATCCTACCCTCTTGCTTAGAGTCCCTGGGTGGTGCAAACAGTTAAGTGCTCACTAATAACCTGAGGCTTGAGTCTCAAAAGTTTGGAGGCTTGAGTCTACCCAGAGGTGACTTGGAAGAAAGGCCTGGCGATCTACTTCCAGCCATTATAAAACCCTACAGAGCAGTTCTATTCTAACACACATGGGGTTACCATGAGGCAGAATTGACTCGACAGCAACTGGTTTGGTTTTTACTCTCTTGCTTGTAGTGTCTTCTCTGGGAGACTTCACATAGCAGAGCGGCTCTCCACACTGGCTGCACCTTAGAATCACCTGGGGAGCTTTTAAAAATCCCAACATCACTGAGGATTTGGGGAGAAACATCAGCCCTTCACCCGCCCCAAGGCAGATAAAGCAAATATGACAAAACGTTAAGAAGTATTTCATGTAGGTCATGTGACTGTTCATTCTCTCTACTTTTGTGTAGGTTTGAACATTTTCACAATTAAAAAATGTGTACCAATGCCAGGTCCCACCCCAGAATAATTAAACTGAAAACTCCTGCGGCCAGGTCTGAGACCTCTAATAGCCCCATGTATTCTCTCTGGTTTTCCATCATCAAATTTCTTCTTCTTATCTCTCTTCAGGCCTCTCCTAGATAGCAGAGGTTCTTGCCCTTGGCTGCATCCTGCTGTCACTTGGAGAACCTGTAAAAATACTCATGCCTAGGTTCTGTTCCCAGAGAATCTACTTGAATTGGTCTGGAAAGTGGTCTGGGCATGGGGAGTTTTAAAAGCTTCCCAAGTGATTCCAATGTACAGCTATGATTGAGACCCACTGCCTTAGACTAAGAGCCACCCCAAAACAACAACAAAAAAACCCCAAACCCGTTGCCGTTGAGCTGATTCAGACTCAGATTCAGTGCAGAACTGCCCCATAGATTTTCCAAGGAGTGGCTGGTGGCTTTGAACTGCCAGACTTTTGGTTAGCAGCCTGAGCTCTTAACCACCGTGCCACCAGGGCTCCCTCTCTCCCCCAGTAACCACTAATTACTTTTGATTTTTATTTATTTGCTTATTTCATATGTGGTATCCCACAGTATTTGCCTTTTTGCGTCTGACTTATTTCACTCAGCATAACGTCCTCAAGCGTCACCCGTGTTGTGGATCATCAGAACTTCATTCCTCGTTATGGCTGAGCAATACTCCATTTTATGTGTGTGCCACATTTTGCTTATCCATTCATCAGTTGTTGGGTATTTCAGTTATTTCCACCTTTTGGCCATTGTGAATAGTGCTATGAATATGTATACAGACACTTGTGTACATGCATCTGTTCATGATGCTGCTTTCAGGTTTTTGGGGTATATACTTAAGAGTAGAATTGCTGGGTAATATGGTAGAACTATGTTCAACTTTTTAGGAACTAATTGTTTTCCATAGTGGCTGTACCATTTTACATTCCCACCATCAATGGATGAGAGTTCCTGTTTCTCTACAGCCTTGCCAACACCTAGTGTTTTCCGTTTTTTGTTTCAGTCATTGCCATTTGTATGGGGGTACTTGTTCTTTTTTTTTTTTTTTAGAATTTTGTATTATTTTTATTATTATTATTATTTATCCTCTGATGGTGGCTTTTTTTTTTGTTGCTGTTGTGCTTTAAGTGAAAGTTTGCAACTCAAGTTAATCTTTCATAAAAAATTTATACATACATTGTTATGTGACCCTAGTTGCTCTCGCTATACTGTGACAGTACACTCCTCCTTTCCACCCCAGATTTCCCGTGTCCATTCAACCCTCTCTACCTTCTCATCTCACTTCTGGACAGGAGCTTCCCATTTAGTTTCATGTATCTACTTGAGCTAAGGAGCACACTCTTCACGTGTATCATTTTATGTCCCATAGTCCAGTCTAATCTTTGTCTGAAGAGCTGGCCTCAGGAATGGTTTTAGTTTTGGGCTCACAGAGAGTCTGGGGACCATGTCTTCTAGAGTCCCTCCAGTCTCAATCAAACTGTTAAGTCTGGTCTTTCTACTAGAATTTGAGTTCTGCACCCCACTTTTCTCCTGCTCCATCAGGAGAAAACACATAACTCTCTGTTATGTTCCCAGTCAGGGTGGTCTTTGATGGTAGCCAGGCACCATCTAGTTCTTCTGGTCTCAGGCTGATGCAGTCTCTGGTTTATGTGGCCCTTTCTGTCTCTTGGGCTAATACTTCCCTTGTGTTCATGGTGTTCTTCATTCTCCTTTACTCCAGGTGGGTTGGGACCAATTGATGCATCTTAGATGGCCGCTCACTAGCTTTTAAGACCCCAGATGCCACTCACCAAAGTGGGATAAAGAACATTTTCTTAAAAAAATTTTGTTATGCCAGTTGACCTAGATGTCCCCTGAAGGCATGGTCCCCAGACCTCTGCCTCTGCTACTCTGTCCCTCAAAGTGTTTGGTTGTATTCAGGAAACTTCTTAGCTTTGGTTTAGTCCAGTTGTGCTGACTTCCCCTGTAGTGTGTGCTGTCCTTCCTTTCACCTAAGATAATTCTTGTCTACTTTCTAGTTAGTGAATACCCCTCTCCCTCCCTTCCCACCCTCGTATCCATCAAATTTAATGTTTTCTTCTGTGTTTAAACCTTGAGTTCTTGTAATAATGGTCTTATACGATATTTGTCCTTTTGTGAATGACTAAATTCACTCAGCATAATGCCTTCCAGATTCCTCCATGTTATAAGATGTTTCATGGATTCATCGTTATTCTTTATCGTTGCGTAGTATTCCATTGTGTGAATACACCATAATTTGTTTATCCATTCGTCCATTGATGGGCACCTAGGTTGTTTCCATCTTTTTGCTATTGTGAACAGTGCTGCGGTGAACATGGATGTGCATATATCTATGCTTGTGATGGCTCTTACTTCTCTAGGGTATATTCCAAGGAGCGGGATAGCTGGATCGTATGGTACTTCTATTTCTAGCTTTTTAAGGAAGTGCCAAATCGATTTCCAAAGTGGTTGTACCATTTTACATTCCCACCAACAGTGTATAAGTGTTCTAGTCTCTCTACAACCTCTCCAACATTTATTATTTTGTGTTTTTTTGATTAATGCTAGCCTAGTTGGGGTGAGATGGTATCTCATTGTAGTTTTGATTTGCATTTCTCTAACGGCTAACGATCGTGAGCATTTCCTCCTGTGTCTGTTAGCTGCCTGCATGTTTTCTTTGGTGAAGTGCTTGTTCATATCCTTTGCCCATTTTTTAATTGAGTTGTTTGTCTTTTTTTTCTTGAGGTTTTGCAGTATCTTGTAGATTTTAGAGATTAGACGCTGATCGGATTTGTCTAGCCAAAAATGTTTCCCAGTCTCTAGGTTGTCTTTTTACTCTTTTGGTGAAGTCTTTTACTTGTTCCTTTTTGAAACCTAAAATTTCGGCAATGTATGGTTTGATATGCTTGCTAGTTTTAATTAGGAAGTCAGCTGAGGAGTCTTAAGACTTTAGATAGTGTATGTGCTTAGGAAAGCTGATTTTAATTTTTCCCTTTTAGGTGCCAGGACTGGGTGGTGAGCAAGGTAGGATGGAAGACGCATAGAATGTTTCTGGAGTTACGGAGTTAAGGGGAAAGAAATAAGGAAACCTTGGCTACTTGCTGCCTTTCTTCAGAGTCTGTACCTACACATGAAAGCCATCCATTTGTAAATGGGAAAGAGAGTTGTTTTAAATTTTGTTTTGTTTCAGACAATTAAGAGCCAGAAAATTAGACATTTAGATTGATCCCCCTAGCCTCCGTAGCATTTGGTTTGACAAAGCAAGCACTCCAGGTCTTCCTTTCTAACTTTATGATAAAAAACATAAAATGCTAATTCTAATCTTCTATTAATTTCTTTTAAAAAAAATTCAGCAGTTGTCCACAATGATACAGGAAAACCTCAGGTAAGGGTATAATTACCATTTGTCAATTAGCTTAGGCTCTTCTGTTAATTTACAAAGAGATTTGCTTAATTGTAAATAGTTCATCCCCACACAAACGCTATAGTGTGTGTGTGTGTATGTATGGGTATGTGTTAAGGACCACTTTTACAGAGTCACAGAACATACAGTAACCTAACTTGTAGCCCTTGAATAGATTTCAACTCATAGCAACTTTATATGACAGAGGAGAACTGCCCCATGGGGTTTCCAAAGCTGTAATCTTTATGGAAGCAGACTGCTACATCTTTCTCCTGAGGAATGGCTGGTGGCTTCGAACCGCCTATCTTTCAGTTAGTAGCCTAGCGCTAAACCATTGCGCCACCAGGGCTCCTTGAACATATAATATCTATTGAAAACAAAGCAAAAGGAAACATCAAAAAGAAAGATACCTGTGACTGTATCCTAAAGTGATATAACAGGAGTCAAGTCTTCTAAAAAGTTAGACCAAGTTTTCTTTGAAGAGTAGTATTGTGTAGTAGAAAAGGAGCAGTGGTGTAAGAGCTGGGCTGCTAACTGAAAGGTCGTCGGTAGTTCAAACCAACCAGCTGCTCCATGGGAAAAAATGTGACAATCCACTTCAGTACAGACTACAACCTTGGAAACTCTATGGGGAAGTTCTACTCTGTTCTATACGGTCGCTATGAGTTGGAATCGACTTAACGGCAATGGGTGTGGGATTTTTTTTTTTTTTTTTTTTTTGGTGCGGGGGTATTGCAGAGCAGATGAGAGGAAAGGAGGTGACTAATTTATTAATGTTGGTAAGGGCCTTTGAAGATGAAGACTGCCAGGTGAGAGTGCTAAGTATCAGATTACTATGTAATTAGGGATCAGCCCTGTTCCAAATCATCTCCATCTCTGGCAGAGTCTCACTTCTTTTTTGCAAACACTGAATTCTTTCATTCATAACCTTTCCCTTTATGTAAATATAGTTCTGCGGATCTCCATTTAAGGACTTGGAGATCATCAGCTGAATTGAGTTATCTAGATGTTATGGGAATGAAACCTTGATTTTCTTTCCATTTTTAAAACAAGAGGAAGCAGTTCCCTCTTTGAGCACAGAAATGAACCTTCACAGAATTTTCTCTGAACGCTAGGTCTCTGAGAGATATAGAAAGCCCATCAAGAATGCCCAGTCGTACATTAGACTTTTTCATCTCCACCTACAAGAAATAAGCTTGCATTTTTTTCCAGTGCTTGTTTCATTTTGTGGGCATTGGTTTGATTCCTCTGAATCCCAACTTACTTTTTTGGATGAGTTATTCTGTCTTTAATTTACTGCTTGATACTTGTGTGGGGGTGAGCATGCTTTGTTCCAGGAACTTCTTCCTGTGGGATGCTGAAGTGTTAGTGCCAAATTTTTTTCAAAGGGGGATGGAAGAGTCAGGTTTAGTACTAAGGATTAACTCAACAGTAGTTGCTGAACTCTTTGAAATCATTAGATGAAAGGCAAAAATAGATCTGTACTAAGTATACATATAAATGCTATTTTTGTTATTATTGTGCATTTTCCATTCAAGAAATATATTATTATTGGATAGTTTGTCCTCTGGATTTATGGCATTTTATGTTCTATTTAGGAAAAATGTGTTTAACAACTGTCCTCTACATTTCTTACCCAAGATAACTTTCTTATTTTGGTAGACTGTGAACCCTACAGCCTCTTTCTTCATTCTATACCCAGTAGCTAACACAAATCCAAGCAAACAGTAGTGGGCAACAACCATTTGTTGAACTGAAGTGAATAAAATTGCTTGACAATTTGAAATGTGATTAAATAGCTGTAATTAAATATTGCCACCACTCATCTGTCAGTTTGTTATACGGTGATGGCTTGTATGTTGCTATAATGCTGGAAGGTAAGCCACTGGTATTTCAAACATCAGCAGGGTCACCCATGGTGGACAGGTTTCAGTGGAGCTTCAAACTAAGACAGAATAGGAAGAAAGGCCTGACAATCTACTTCTGAAAATTAGCCAATGAAAACCCCACGAATTACAACAGCATATTGCCCAATATAGTGCTAGAAGACACTCAAAATACACAGTGGCCGTGACAATGGACTTCAGCATACCAACAAGCGTGAAGATAGCACAGGATCCGGCAATGTTTCATTGTGTGGTACACGGGGTTGCCATGAGTCAGAAATGACTCGTCGGCAACTAACAACAGCAACAATTAAGTATTGTTTTCTTTTCAGCTAAGTTAATGAAGGATTTTGGCATTTTCAATCACTGTTCTTCCTGAAAATTTTCAAGGTTTCACTGGTCTGTCCAAGGATCCTAGTGCTGTATGTGTGGGTGGCCCAAGCGGGCGGGCGGAAGCTGGATTCCATCAGGACAGCTGTTTCTGCCCAGGCCCCTGCCCTGTGTTTACCCTGGCTGCCTGGATTTTCACTTCCTCCTGCCACCAGGTCCACACCTGCACTGCAGAGACACCGGATCAGTTTCATCAACCTCTTTTTGGCTGTCCTGAAACAAACCGCTCAGAGTTTGTCACGCCAGGTGCACCACAGGCTCCGAGTTGGTTAACAAGTCACGAGAAGACAGCTCCGAAATTGCACCTGACTAAGGAGGGTGAGGGAGGGTGAGGAAGGGTATATATAGAGCTTTTCACTTGTCAGGTCCGTTTGGGAAGTCTGAGTTTACAGTTTGGGGTGGGAGCTGATTCCTGGAGCATCTGCACAAACGTTTTACCTGCAGCAGCCTGTGTGCTGAAATCCACCAGGCTGGCACTTGGTGGTTCAACTTGAACATACAGGCTTTGTGGTCTGATCCAAAAGTCACAGCCCACACAACTGGCATTTCTCCTGGTGGCGTGGAAAACCTTAGACCAAACTCTGCTTTGGAGGCAAGCTCTTGAAGGGAATAAGGAAGGGACAGGGACCTAGCCATCTGTTCTTCTCCATCTGGGAATCTCCTTTGTTCCCAGGCTGGATCAGGCATCAGCCTTGAGTGTGGTGCCCTGAAGGGCTGCCCCTGAGAGAACGGAGCAAGGGAAGGGCTTTGTCTGGCTGAAGAGGTTCTCTAGAAACCAGGGAAGAAAATAAGGGAAATTACTCGGAGGGTCTGCAGCAAACCCTCTCTCTCTCTCAGTGGAGTTCAAATACTAATCAGGCTTCCCTTGATACTAAAAAACAAAATGAAACAAAAACAAGTTGCCGTCGAATCGATTCCAACTCGTGATGATCCCATGAGTGCAGAGCAGAACTGAATTCCATACGGTTTCCAAGGCTATGACTTTCAGAAGCAGAACGCCAGGTCTGTCTTCCGAGGCACCTCTGGGTAGGTTCAAACCGCCAACCTTTTGGCTAGTAGCCAAGGGCTTAACTACCGGCATCACCCAGGACACTCCTTGATACAAAGCTGCCTAGTATTCCACAAAAATAAAAATAAAAACGAAAACAAACAAACAAAACACCCCAAACCCCATGTGTCACGGAGCAGAACTGCTTCATAGGGTTTTCTTGGCTGTCATCTGTATGAAAAGAGATCACCAAGACTTTCTTCCGAGGTGCCCCTGGGTGGGTTCAAACTGCCAACTCAAAACTCATTGCCATTGAGTTGATTTCGACTCATAGTGATCCTATAGGACAGGGTAGAACTGTCTGCATAGGGTTTCCAAGGCTGTAAATCTTTATAGAAGCAGATTGCCACATCTTTCTCCCGTGGAGTGGTCAGTGGGTTTGAACCACCAGCCTTTCGGTTAGCAGCCAGTTGCTTAACCACTGCACCACCAGGGCTCCTTGTGCCACCCAGGGACCTAGTATTCCACAAATTATTATTTAAAGAGATATCCAGTCACCACCAATGTCTCCATCTTTCAGTATGTTCCCCAGAATAGGAATTGTATAGTTTCTGCTCACCCTCACGTTGGGATAAGAAATGTCCAGGCATTTCTCAATGCTTCAAGAAATGTGTTCCTAACCGTAAAGTACTGAAACTGGAAAATTATATAGTCACCACACTGGAATTCATTTGTGATTCCAATATGCTTTCTTGAGAGTAAGGGATAGAGTAATTGTTGTGGCTCCCAAAGAGGACACCATTTTAGGGGGTGCTGAGAAGGTCTCTGGGTGATGCAAATGGTTTGCACTTGACTACTAACCAAAAGTTGATGTTTGAACCCAGAGGCACCTTGAAAGAAAGGCCTGGTGCTCTGCTTCTGTAAAGATTACAGCCAAGAAAACCCTATGGAGCAGTTCTACTCTATAACAAACGGAGGTGTCATGAGTCAGAATTGACTTAATGGCAACGGGTTTGGTGGGAATGAGATGAGGCTGCAGTTGTTTGAGAGATACAGGTCTAGTACTTGTCTTTCTAAAGCATTCACCATAGCAAATAAGGATTGAGTATACACTTTGAAGATAATGATGGGAATTTTTCCTAATCTATGTAAAAAAAAAAGCAGTTTTTCTTTGTGTGTGAGTATGTTACTCCAGCAGAAGAAAAACAATGGAGTTATATATCTTCAGAAAAGTATTGTTTTTTATAAAATCACAACACGATCAAGGCCTTACTTTTTCAAACGTGTAGGATTTTAAGCCAGCACGCCATTTTAGATCTTCTTCTCAGGCCACTCAAAAATTCTTTCCCTACCTGCTTCCTCTCTACTTAATAAAGCAGAGTAGCAGATTCCATAAGGTGATATCAAATGAACCCCCAAATACAGCCCAAGTGATGTAAGTGGAATTAGCAGGGGGAAAGAGTGGAAGACTTCACAAATAGAAGTGGACCCACTCATGTCTTTTCTAAAATGATTTTTTTCTTCAACATTAAAAAAAAAAGAGGTAGAGTATAAAGGCAGTTATTTATATAATCATTGCATCTAAAACCATTACACTGTAGAATAATAACAAGCAAAAATAATTAACATGATCCATTGAAAGCTTCACCAAGACCAGCACTGTGTTTGCTCCCTGTTAATTTGTAACTAATTTACTGAGGCTGATACACTTGATACAGAGCTCTGTAGAATCCATGCAGAGCCCTGGAAGCTGGAAGCCCCAACGTGGTGTCTTGATCGCTTCTGGTTGGTACTGTTGAAAACCAATTTACACTAGAGTTGGGTTCCAGATATATTTTCTTTGTGAAAATAAAATGTTATTTTTCTTTTTTTCTTCTTCTTTGTAAATTTGGGGATAAAAATTTGGACTGAGTTAGGGATGAAGGAGGAAGATTATTAATATTTTAAAAAGACAATTGGCCTGTCAACTTATCCCAACCCCACTGCATAAACATCATTTTCGTGTAAGGACTGAGCAGAAGCCCCTTTACTAATAACAGCAACAGACCTTTGTAAGGTGCCTTAGAGTTTACATAGCACTTTCACATGTATTATCTCATCTAAACTTCACAACAAATATTGAGGAAGTACTATTGTTTATTCCCCACTTGGCTGATTAAAAAAAATCTGAAGCAGAGAGCATTTAAGCAACTTGTCCACAAATAACCCAGGTATTAAGAGGCAGGGTCAGGAATTGAACCCAGTGTTCTGATCTCAAGTCCTGTTTTCCTTCACCAAACTGAAACCAAACCCGTTGCCACTGAGTCAATTCCGACTCATAGTGACCCTATAGGACTGAGTAGAACTGCCCCATAGGGTTTCCAAGGAGCGCCTGGTGGATTCAAACGGCCCACCTTTTGGTTAGCAGCCATAGCTCTTAACCACTACACCACCAGGGTTTCCTTTCCTTCACTACACCATAAAAAACAGTTGCGATCAAGTCAATTCCGACTGAAGGTGACCCCATGTGTGTCAAAGTAGAACTGTGCTCCATACACGCAAAAATCAATGGCTGAACTGAAACCATTCCTGAAGCCCACTTTTCAGACAAAGATTAGACAGGCCTATAAAACAAAAATAACATACATGAAGAACGTGCTTCTTAGTTCAATCAAATATATGAGACCAAATGGGCAACTCCTGTCCAAAAGCAAGATGAGAAGGCAGGAAGGGACAGGAGCTGGACGAATGGACACAGGGGACCCAGAGGGGAAAGGGGGAGCATGCTGTCACACTGTGGGGATTGCAACCAATGTCACAAAACAATATGTGTATAAATTTTTGAATGTGAAATGAACTTGAGCTGTATTAAAATTATTAAAATATTAAATATTAAATAAAAATTAAAAAATTTTTTAATTTGCTTTAAGTGAAAGTTTATAATTCAGGTTAGTCTCTCATACAAAAATTTATACATACATTATTATGTGACGCTTGTTACTGTCCCTATACTGTAACAGCACACTCTTCCTTTCCACCTCGGGTTTCCCGTGTCCATTCAACTAGCTCCTGACCCTCTCTGCTTTCTCATCTCGCTTCTGGACAGGAGCTGCCCATGTAGTCTCTGTGTCTACTTAAGCTAAGGAGCATACTCTTCATGAGTATCATTTTATGTCGCATAGTCCAGTCTAATCTTTGTCTGAAGAGCTGGCCTCAGGAATGGTTTTAGTTTTGGGCTCACAGAGAGTCTGGGGGCCATGTCTTCCAGGGTCCCTCCAGTCTCAATCAAACTGTTAAGTCTGGTCTTTCTACTAGAATTTGAGTTCTGCACCCCACTTTTCTCCTGCTCCATCAGGAGAAAACACATAACTCTCTGTTATGTTCCCAGTCAGGGTGGTCTTTGATGGTAGCCAGGCACCATCTAGTTCTTCTGGTCTCAGGCTGATGAAGTCTCTGGTTTATGTGGCCCTTTCTGTGTCTTGGGCTAATACTTTCCCTGTGTCTATGGTGTTCTTCATTCTTCTTTACTCCAGGTGGACAGGGACCAATTGATGTATCTTAGATGACCACTGGCTAGCTTTTAAGACCCCAGATGCCACTCACCAAAGTGGGATGCAGAACATTTTCTTAAAAACTTTGTTATGCCAATTGATCTAGATGTCCCCAAAACCATGGCCCCCAGACCGCTGCCCCTGCTACTCTGTCCCTTGAAGTGTTTGGTTGTATTCAGGAAACTTCTTAGCTTTGGTTTAGTCCAGTTGTGCTGACTTCCCCTATAGTGTGTGCTGTCCTTCCCTTTACCTAAGATAATTCTTGTCTACTATCTTAAAAAAAAAATTTATACATGCAATTATAAATTTAAGGGAGTTAAAATTGACTAAATGTATAAACAAAACTGTTGATTTGAAAGAATTCAGTCTGAACAATTTGAGTTGCCCAATCATTAATCAAAGATCCCCCTGAAGTGATTATTCTTATTTAAATAAAATTATTGGATGTATACATAGAATAGCAAGTTATACAATCTGAATTAAAAAAAAATGGCTGATTTTTTTGGAAGTAGATTGCCAGGCCTTTCTTCTGGGGCACCTCTGGGTAGACTCTAACTGCCAGCCTTTTCAATTAACTGAACTACCCAGGGACTCCCATTCCACTGTAATTGCCCCTTAAAAGGTATAGGAATATGGCAGGGGCCTCTGTAAAATAAGCTGAGTGCTTTGGGCAGAGCGTCACTCAGTAGCTGGTAAAAACCCACTCACATCTCTCCCCTCCTGACAGCTCCCAGCTCAAATGTCATGGAAGAGAAACACTTCCTACCTCTCTTGCCTTTCTCCCACCCCTGACAACACTCATTCTGCTATTCAGGCTGTCAGATTCTTCTTGCAAAGCATTTGGGACTTCAGTGGGGGGGCACTTTGCCTTGATTCTTGTGACAATGACAACTGAACTGTTACATTAATTATTGAGGGGGAATTAGGGGCACAGATTATTCACAAAGAACAGGTAATCCCCAAATCACCTCTGGTTATGAAATACAGCCCCTGATGTGATCTTAACCCTCTCCTAGCTCAGACCTGAAATCATGGATTGGAATTTAGTTTAAGACAGAAAGAAACTGCTTATAAAGATATTCACTCTCAGATAATTAAGAGTAATATATTGTCTGGGAAATGGAATTAATTAGATATTGGTAGTCAATTTAACTAAAAGGTCATGTAAATTTGGCACCAAGGCTAACCAATGGCTTGCGTGTGCAAGAGAAGTTAAGGAAGCTGAAGTCCCACAAGTAAGGAAAAAACAATTGGTTTGTAGCAAGAACTGAAGTTAACTTCTTTGCAACCAAAGATCCTTGACTAAAAGTACTGAGAAGAAAATTTTTTAATAAAAACACAGACCAAAAGGACAAGCCAGGCTGTATTCACATCCTAAGTAATAAGGCTGCTAAATTCCGAATAGGGAAAGCTAAATAAATGCATTTTGGAATAACCCAGGAGGGCTTCATGGAAATGGGGACCTTTGAGTTACTTTTTGGAAGATAAGGAACATTTGGTTAGATCACATGCTGGAGAGTGACACGGAGAAAGCTGTGTTCTGGGAATATTAATTTTGTAAGTATGCAGGGAAATGGGCAGGAGAAAGCTGCTTAGGAGGACAGAGAAGAGGAGGGGAGTATCTGAGGAACAATGCAAGGAGCAGCTTATGATAGACTGACTGGGTTATTGGGTAGGAGGAAACCAAGTTGCCTTCCTCTAACATTAAAAGATTCTATGATTTCAGTGATTCAAACCTTGGGGACAGGGAAAATGGTGCTTCAGTTGACAGATGAGGAAATCTGGAAAAGGCTTCTCATCAGGGACATTGTATAACTTCACTGCTCTCTGAGAATACCTCAGACATACTCTGAGTATAACTCCATTACTCTTTGAGGAAAAGGAACCCTGGTGGTGCAGTGGTTACGTGCTTGGCTGCTAACTGAAAAGCTGATGGTTGAAACCCATCAGTGGCTCTGCAGGAGAAAGATGTGGCAATCTGCTTCCGTAAAGATTATAGCCTAGGAAACCCCAGGGACAGTCCTACTGTGTCACATGAGGTTGCTATGAGTTAAATCAACTCGCTGGCACAACATCAACAACTCTCTGAGGAGGCCTCAGTCATACTCTGAGTATAGCTCCATTACTCCCTGAGGATGTCCCATTCATACTCTGGTATAACTCAGTTACTCACTGAGTGTGTTCCAGGTACTTCCATGGTCCTAGTCATATTTTTTCCCAGATGAAGTTTCCAAATTCTTCATTTTTATTCCTAGTAATCATAAAATATTTTTACTAGTAAATATCCATTACATCTAATATTTCTTACCTTTCTCCTTACGGAATGTAAGGGCTCAACTGCAAATTTCCAGGTAACACCCGCATTAGGAAAACATTTCTTTCTCTTACTAGTTGGAGGGCAGGGACTGAATCTCATTCATTTCTGCAGTAACAGGGACCACTGTTGTTTCTTGAATATACCAGGCCAGTCAATACAATACATAGTTACCGAATGAATGAATGAATAAGTAAATATGTAAATGAATAAGTAAATATGCAAATGAATAAGTAAATATGTAAATAAATAAGAAAATATGTAAATGATAAGTAAATATGTAAATCAATGACAATGTTCCCATTCTCCAAGCTTTGGAAAAACTGCTATTGCCTTAACAAAAAGAAGGGGAAAAACCAAGAATAGTCCACGTTGCAGTTTTAAAAAAATGCCCACTCCTGAGTGATTGCTTCAAGGGTAAAGTTAGCAGACAGACAGATACATATATAAGTTATATAGTCTATTTAGTTTATATGTAACTATATACTATTATACTACATATCCTATAAACTATAGTATGTACATATACCAAACTGAAACTCGTTGTCATTGAGTCAATTCTGACTCACAGCAACCCTATAGGATATAGCAGAACTGCGCCATAGGGTTTCCAGGGAGTGCGTGGTGGATTCAAACTGCCGAGCTTTCGGTTAGCAGCCAAACTCTTAACCACTGCGCCACCAGGGTTTCCTGTATGTATACGGACATACATATGTATGCATATATGTATACACACACACAGATAAACCCTCAAATCATATATGGTGACTGCATACTAGCTGGCAGTCATCGTGTAACCCTTTACAAATAGACATTGCTTAAAAAACAATCACAGGGTAGCAATTTATGCTTGCTAAAATGTACTTACTTATACACTGTTCCATACTGCCTCTCTAAATAATGACATGGAGTGTTTAGCCTAAGTAGCCAAGAACAAATTAATTCACTGTATGAGTTTACTCTATTTGAATGTGATAGTAGATGATACTTAATTCTGTATCCCCTTTTTTTAAACTGAACTTCATGCTAGTGCTAAAGTTTTTTATTCTTAGCTAGCACCATTACAGAATGACAAATGAGATATCTGTGTCAGAAAATTACTTCAGGTAATTCAAGAAAAATGAAGAGTCCCAGGTATGGCATAAACCAGTGCAGGAGTCAGATTATATAAAGTTCTTTCTATTGGTTTGGGTGGTATTTTATTAGGGCCAGAGTTATCGGAAAGGCTGATAGATGTGAACACTGGATGGTTGGGAGAGTGTGCGCGAGCTTGTTGTTTGACGTTTCTATTAAAAGGAAATCAGTGTGACGTTAAGACACTGGCTGAGGTGCTTGGTTGCTTCCGGAGGCAGGGACTGCAAAGTGGACTCTGGAATTATATTGATGGAACACTTGGGGTGGGGCTGCTAAACACTCCATTTTTCTTCTTTTTAAAATGTCTTTCAATCAGCCAACCAACGGTTATTTATTCAGGGATTGCTCAGCATGGTGGTAAACCCTGAGATACTAAATAAACTGGATCACAGTCTAGGTGAGGAACTCCCATTCTTGTTGACTAGAATAAATCAGGTTTCAAGATGGTGTGGCATAGTGTTTCTCAGAGCCCTGGTGGCGCAGTGGTTAAACGCTTGGCTGCTAACCAAAATGTTGGTGGTTCAAACTCACCAGCTGCTCTGTGGAAGAAAAGATGAGGCAGTCTGCTTCCATAAAGATTACAGCCTCGGAAATCCTATGGGGCTGTCCTGTTTTGTCCGATAGGGTCGCTGTGAGTCGAAATCAACTTGATGGCAATGGGTTTTAGTGTGGTAGGGTTTCTCAAATCAGGTCAAGCTATTGTAGCAGTTGAAACAGTACTGGAAAAGCTCAAGCAAACCGAGTCTCTCTCCCACATGGCTTAGGTTTGGAGGAAATGATTTTATTTTAGTTTAAATACATGCCTAAGTTAAAGGTTGATTTTCTAAGATACAGACCATCCAAATATATTGTTAGCTGATTCACAGATACCAGTGGTCCTAACCCTCAGATTCCATGCCTCCTTTTTATAACAAATATTTTATAATGCCCTCCTGACAGTCCTGCAATAAAATTCATAGTAATATAACACATATAATTGAAAAGAAAAATCATTTTATTGCTCTACTTGTAATATGAAAGAGAAATAAGGGAAAGTAACTTATTTTGAAATAATATGAACAACACAATGTCAATGCTTGGGCCCAACTATACTAGAGGACATAATGAAGTACTTGGAAGCTGTATGGAATCACCAGGAGT
Source organism: Dugong dugon (assembly GCA_030035585.1). Lineage (NCBI taxonomy): Eukaryota > Metazoa > Chordata > Mammalia > Sirenia > Dugongidae > Dugong > Dugong dugon. The sequence goes on from CM057466.1 coordinate 62,261,237, forward strand.
GTGGGCTGCAAATGCACACTCATACAGGTGTGGTTCCCGGCACTCAGAGCTCACCAGAGCATGGCTACTGGTGACGAGATTTACAAAACAAGAACAACTCTTGGAAAGTTCGGGACAAAACAAGGCAGCGTTTCTCTCTATGTACGTGGTAATTGCATTGTTGGAATCGTACAAAGACGCCTTGTGCTTATATCTAAAACAAGTCCAGTTCTAGGTTTAGATAATGATAAGCAGATTTTTTACCTACACGTTGGGTTGTGTTTGAAAGTTGAAGACACAGGACAATTGCTTGTTATGTGAGACTGTTCCTTGCATGGTGGGACAGACAGCTCACATCCCTGGGCCCTGACCACCAAATACCAGTCATTGCCCTCAGTCATCGTGACAACCAAAAAGTTCCCGAGGTTTCCACCACACCCCTTCTTGAGAACCACTGACAAATGCTGACCGTCCTTTGTGCCCTGGTCCCTGTCACCCTCTCACTGGAGTGTTCTCAGGTCATTCACAGCCTTCTCCATTCTGTGGTGTCCTCCTTCTGGGAGCCCATGGTTTGATTGTCTTTTATCGATCATATTTAATAAATAATCATATGGCTTTTAACCATGTTGCCCAATTACCTGAAAACTAAAGAACCAATCTTTAAAAACACACTTTCCTCTCTTTACTGTTAGAAAAGCTGACAAATGAGCTGATATCAGATGTTTGTTTTAAAAACTAAGCCTCAATGTATGTTGTATGTTGCTACAGGGACTCCACACTGAGGACCTTCAGGCCGTGCAGGGTCCCGAAATGACTCGTCAGTGAAGAAAGATCACATCGCCCTCCAAATGGGCCTGAGTTAACATATATTTTTACTGTGGTGTTATTGCTAAGAAGGAGTCCCTGGGTGCTGCAAATGGTTAAGTGCATGACTGCTACCCAAAAGGTTGGCGGTTCGAACCTCAGAAGAAAGGCCTGGTGATCTGCTTCTGAAAGTTCACAGCCATGAAAATCCTATGAAATGCAGTTCTACTCTGCAACACTTGGGTCGCCATGAGTCAGAATCGACAATGGCAACTGGTTAACTGGTTATTACTAAAAAGAAGTCCCTCGGTGGTACAATGAAAGGTTAAGCGCTCAGCTGCTAATCAGAGTTAGAGGTTTGAGTCCACCCAGGTGTGCCTCGGAAGAAAAGCCCTGGCAATCTACTTCTGAAAAATCAGCCATTGAAAACTCTACAAAGCAAAGTTCTACTCTGACACGCAAGGGGTCACCATGAGTCAGAATCAACTCAACTTCATGGCAACTGGTGGTAGTTACAAAAAAATTCAGTAATCCTCCAGAATGCAAGGGTTTGAGGGCAGGCCTTCTTTGTTACCTCATTTCTCACAGTACCTGTCATGTGGCCTTCAGCACAGAAGGCACTCAATAAATATCTGAATTTGTCCATGTAAGATATTTAAAGTAACTAAAAATATTAATCAAAACACGCTAGCTTCAGTCCCTCCAGACAGATGAACTTTCAATGCACAATATTTCACTTTCAAGTATGTCTGCATCTCACAATTGATAAGGGCAAATGTGAGTCATGGCTAAGATCAAAACTTTTCACATAGTTTATTCTTTCAGCGATTTCATGGTAGATAAAATGATAACTTGAAATCTGCAGAGTAATTACGTCAAGTAGCCTCACGTCATCATTTATTCATTCCCAGGATAAAATTGTTCTCCCGGGCCCTACAAGAAACAAGTTTTGCTAAGACAAGCAAGCCCCAATTACAGTGATATCTTTGCTGTGGAAAAAATAAATGTGTAATTAAATTTTGCAGGTGCAACAATCCTGCCACCACAAACCATGGAGGAAATCTGTGAAATTATCCCGAGCAATTTTCTCTAGTGTAATTTGGAAATTAGCCCACCTGGAGACATAAACCCACAATTTCCTCTGCCATTGCCTTATCACACTTATCTTGTCTTAAATGCTGAGACTCCAATTGCAAAAAAAGAAACAGGTTGGAACACCAAAATTGCAGCAACCAAGCAGAATATTCCAGAAGTTTGAATTCCAGGTCCATTGACTTTCATGGTGGCTTTAAAGACCATAAAAACCAACCGAAAGTACTGCAGGGCATAACTAACCTGCCAGAAAAGTATTACTGAGTCATGGCAACTCGGATACATGTGCAGACTTGAAAACGCTGTCTGCTGTGCCAAAGCCTGCGTTCCTCGGGAACCACATGCAGTGTCTCCTGAAGAAGACGGTGTGCGAACACAGCTTGGGGATAGGGCTTGTTAACACCAAATACTGTGACCTCCTGAAGAGAGCCACGCTTAACTTTTCTCTTAGTCTTTTCAATAGCGGAGGAAGGGGTGTGGTCTAGACACCAGGGCAAAGAGGCGGAGTCAGAAATTGTGTGGTGTGTCTGGTTTCCGCAAGTCACTGTCGTGACTTGGGGAAATCGCTTTTCCAGCTTAAGTTCACCATCTGTCAAAGCAGTGCCTTTATTTACAAAAGGGCTTGGGGATCTTCAAAGAGACGACTCTCCACCATTATTCAAATATTTGTACATCTTTGAATCTGTGCTGGCCATTCCTCATTTGCTCCCAAAACTTCTCAGGGAGTTTGGACCACTCAGAAACTTTAGAATCTTCCTCCCTCCTTATCTCGCTCCTACCCACACCCCTCAACTCCCCCATCCCCCAGGGGAAAAAACAAAAAACCTTTTTGAACACATCTATCCTTTCATTAGGTGTCCCTGGGTGGCGCAAAAAATCCTCAGTTAGGAACGGAAAGGTTGGTGGTTCAAGTTCACCCACAGGCACCTCAGAAGAAAGGCCTGTGATCTGCTTCCAAAAAATCAGCCATTGAAAATTTTATGGAGCACAGTTCTACTTGGACACACGGGGGGTCACCTTGAGTTGGCATCGACTCCACTGGCAACTGTAATTTGATTATTTGGACTCCGGAAACAGAGCCCAGGATTGAATCTCTAGTGTTATCTGGTTATTAGCATGGCGTCCTTGTGTTTACTTCATACAAGTACACATTCTAGATATAGGCACATGTACAACTATATACATATACTTATGCAATGATATACTCCACATATGCCTCGACACTCATGTATCTATACCCAAATATTTGGACTTCACGGTTTATAGGAAGCCTCACTAACACTGCCCCACCCACCCCAGCATTCTGTGTCCACATCTAACACAACAGTTATCACCACGTATTGTAATTGTGTGTTTATTGTTTGTTGTCCCCATTTGACTAAGAATTCCTTTAAGGCCAGGACTGTATTGTTAATTGCTATTTCTCCTATGCTTAGCACAGCACTAGGCACTTGGTAGGAAATCAATGTATTTTTGTAAAATGCACAAATGGATACATATATTTTTGGCATTCTCTTGATTTCTTTAACTTTTATATTTTTATAAGTTATTTCTAGGCTCTCAAAAGCTGTGAGGCACCTGGTAAACATTTCAAACAATTTCCACAGAGGAAAAAATGAATGTCTCCTTTCATCCCTCCTCATCAATCTCACTACATTCCTCCAGAGCAAACTACTCTTAAAGCCTTCTCTTTGCATTTATAAACATATACTTAATACATCAACAAAAAATATGTTAAAGCACAATGGGGCTATACTTTAGGTATTGTTCTGTATCTTGCTTTTCTTTCCACTTAATCTATAAAATATTGTATTCCATCTTATTTGTAAGCTCATAATATTTCTTTTTTCAGGTATTCATCTATCTACTTATTTATTCATTATATAAAAACTGTTCAATACACTTGTTAAAAAAAAAAAAAACCAGTAAAAGCAGAAGGGTATAAAGTAAAATAAAAAAATCGCTTTTGCCCATTGTTCCTCTCTGTCCATTTCATACCTCAAAGGTAAACATTTTCAGTCATGATGCCTAGTTTTAATACTTTCGGTGGTTATCCCCACAACTCTAAATAATTTCTTGATTCCCAAACGTCTGATAATAGTCCTCAGTTTCTTGATAAGAGAGTCAAGGAATTTAGTGCTCTTACTTCACCTCCCTTCCACTCTTCTACCTCCCGATTTTCTTCCTGTTGTAATGTTTAGTTATTTTAGGAGTTGCATTAATAACCGTACATAAAACACTTAAAATTCTATCTTGACCCATAAGCTTTAGGCAGCAACTACTAGTAATGTGCTGTGAGTGTTGCAGATATACCTGCTCTTCCCTCCCCTCCGGTTCTGCCTCCACCTTCGAACTTCCGTCAGCTACACCATTACGGTCAAGGTTGAGGGATACTTGCATCTGGGCTTTAGGGGTCTCCTCTTCTTCTGTGCGGTGCCTCTGCTTTCGCCTTCCAGAAATTAGTTGGGATTTCTCATCTGCTGATGACATGTTTCTTGTCTTTAGTGTTGTTGTAAATTACATCTTTATAGGATTTATTATTATTATTATCTCAATGGGATTTAGGGAGGTAGTAGAGATACCTGCAGGAGCTTAGACTCCCATCTTGAACTGGGAACTTCTGGTGCCTTTGACTATGATTATTTCTTAGATAAATTCATCGTTGTTGTTATTGTTAGGTGCCATCGAGTCGATTCTGACTCATAGCGACCCTATAGGACAGAGTAGAACGGCCACATAGGGTTTCCAAGGATTGGCTGGTGGATTTGAACTGCTGACCTTTTGGTTAGCGGCCAAGCTCTTAACCACTATGCCATCAGGGCTCCAGATAAAGTCATTAGCAGTTGTTAATTCTGATCGTTCTGAAATACAATTGTGTCTGTGATTTGAACAGTGTTGAAAAGAATGTAAGGATTTGCGAAGTCAACCAGATGACTCTGTTCACGTCATCAGTGTAGCTCACCATGGTTTTCCCTATTTGCACATCTCCAACTTTTTTCTAGTAAGCAATAATAGCAAAATTCTCCCATAAATGATGATGCATTTTTTTTCCTCGTCCATAAAATCTATTTTACAAACTTTGGTAGTACACTGTTATCTAAAAAAGACCTGAACTGGCTTTAATAAAAATATATATTTACACTAAAATTAAAACTATATCAAGGAATTAAAATTGCTTGTGTCACAAACTGGAGTCCTTGGGTAGTGCTAATTGTTAAGCACTTGACTACTAACCTAAAAATCGGCGGCTAGAACCCACTCAGAGGTGCCTTGGTTAAGAAAGGCCTGGCAATCTGCTTCCGAAAGGACACAGTCTTGAAAACCCTGTGGAGCATTTCTACTGTGCAACATGGGGCAGTCATTCAAACAGAACAAGGGGCTACTGCGTGGTTTAAAGTCAAAAAAGGTGTGCTTTAGGGTTGTATCCTTTCACCATACTTATTCAGTTTGTATGCTGAGCAAATAATCCGAGAAGCTGGACTATATGAAAAAGAACAGGGCATTAGGATTGGTGGAAGACTTATTAACAACCTGCGATATGCAGATGACACCACCTTACTTGCTGAAAGTGAAGAGGACTTGAAGCACTTACTGATGAAGATCAAAGTCTTCAGTACGGATTACACCTCAACATAAAGAAAACAGAAATCCTCACAAATGGACCAATAAGCAACATCATGATAAATGGAGAAAAGATTGAAGTTGTCAAGGATTTCGTTTTACTTGGATGCACAATCAATTCCCGTGGAAGCAGTGGTCAAGAAATCAAATGCCGTATCTCATTGGGGAAATCTGCTGCAAAAGACCTCTTTAAAGTGTTAAAAAAGTAAAGATGTCACTTTGAGGACTAAGGTGTGCCTGACCCAAGCCATGGTATTTTCAGTCACCTCATATGTAGGCAAAAGCTGGACAATGAATAAGGAAGACCAAACAAGAATTGATACCTTTGAATTCTGGTGTTGGCAAAGAATATTGAATATACCATGGACTGCCAGAAGAATGGACAAATCCGTCTTGGAAGAAGTACAGCCAGAGTGCTCCTTAGAAGCGAGGATGGCAAGACTTCATCTCACGTACTTTGGGCATGTTATCAGGAGGGACCAGTCCTGGAGGAGGACATCATGCTTGGTAAGGTAGAGAGTCAGCGAAAGAGAGGAAGATCCGCAACAAGATGGATTGACATAGTGGCTGCAACAATGGGCTCAAGCATAGCAGTGATTGTGAGGATGGCACAGGACCCGGCAGTGTTTCGTTCTGTTGTACATGGGGTCCTATGAATCGAAACTGATTCAACAGCACCTAACAACGCAACAACACGAGCCGGAATCAACTTGACGGCAATTGGTTTGGATTTTTTTGTTGGTATCATAAACAATTGCCATCATTTGTTCTATATTGTGCTCTGTATTGTTCCTACATTGTGTCTCCACAAATATATAGTAAACTCTCAGAAGAATTATAAAGAACTTCTGAGACTGAGTCTCACTCGTTTTGTTATTTGTACCTAGCAAAGGGCATGGTATATGGTGGGTGTTTGACTAGGTTTGCTGACCTGAACTGAACTGGCCTTGCAGTACCTGTTGCTTCTTCATAGCAGATTTCTGGGCTCCAAGCCATGGGAATAGCACGGCCTTACACATTTTTTTTCTATGCGACTATTTGAAGGAGCCCTTGAAATGCCGGAGAAACTCCTTTTAATCTAATTATACATGACTCCTTCTTTCCCCTTCTTGGTATGCCAATATTAAATGCAACAGGGAAACTGATTTCAATTACAGTGGGTGACTTCCCCTTCCAGTTCATCAAATTACCCATGCAGCACTTCCGTGGAGGTTATCCAGTGTAATTCTTTGTCCCGGGGAGTATGAACAGAGTGCCAATTACTTAAGAAGTGCTCATTATGAATTAGAAAGCAAATGTAATTACCGCATGCCAATTGCATAGGAAATAAGAATGCTTTTCAACAAAGCGAGGTTTATTTTATGTGTCCCTTATAGCTCCCACAGGATCTGTTCTTACCTGTTTTCTTACTGCACAGGATAATGAATACACGTAGAAGATGAAGGTTTAAGAAGTAGGAAACCTACTAGATTGAAAACTCCTTTGTCTTGCTGCATTGTATCCCCAGTGCCCATCTGGGCACACAGTAGGTGCCCTAAACAAAAAAGCATCCAAAGGCCTGGGTGTGCCAGGGTGGTACTTAAATTTATATTAAAAAAAAAAAAGTTTTAAAAGCTGGAAATTAGTGATTGACATCTCTCCCCCACCCCGTCCCCCACAACCCCTCAGTTTTACTGCAGATAAAATAAAGGCTTCACGTGACAGTGTGATTCCAAGGCCAAAAAGCCTCTTTCCTAGGTTTATGCCTGGTTCCCTCCACTTGGTTTTAACTGCCTTGTATGAATCAGACTCGACTCGATGGCAGTGGGTTTGGTTTTTTTTTTAAGGCAAAGACCACGTCAAACATTCCTCTTGTATCTGTCCTGAACCTCATCCATATTCACCTCCCAGTTAGTGCCAGACACGCTAGGAAATCAAAGCATAATTAGTGATTGGCTAATTGTTTCATTTGGTGGGTGACCTGCAGAACTAAACAACTATTTTGCAGATGCCTACAGGGTTGCTATGAGTCGGAATCGACTCCACGGCAATGGGTATGGTTTTTTTTTTTAATTAACAGAGAAGACAGAGCCCTGGTGGCACAGTGGTTAAGAGCTCAGCTGCTAACCCAAAGGTCAGCAGTTCGAATCCACCAGCTGCTCCTTGGAAGCCCTCTGGGGCAGTTCTACTCTGCCCTATAGCGTTGCTATGAGTTGGAATCAACCTGACAGCAACGGGTTTGGCTTTTGGTTTTACCGAGAAGACAAAAGCTGTACATTTTTTCAATAACCGTCGTTTGATGTGTCAACCTGATTTAGATAACAGGATTTTTCTGTATTGTTTCCCCTAGGAGGCTTAATTGTCTTCTTAAAATTTAGTTGAGTTTGATGTAAATATTGACATAGAACTATTATCTGAAAAAGTTATATTTTCCACAAATTACATGCAAAAAATAGAAGTTATTTCCCACCATCATATTTTCATATTCACATTCCTTGTTAAATGCAGAAACATCCAGCAATGATGAAAGAGACCAGAAACGGCCAAGCCAGAAGCTGAGAACAATAGGCAGCTCCTAGGTGGTTTGCTTTGAGCCCTGTCATGGATTGAACTGTGTCTCCCAAAAGTATCTGTCAACCTGGCTGGGTCATGATTCCCAGTACTGAATGATTGTGTACCATTTTGTAATCTGACGTGATTTCCTTATGTGTTGTAAACTTCATCACTGTGAGGTAATAAGATAGATTAGTGGCAGTTATATTGATGAGGTTTACATGATTGGATAGTGTCTTAAGCCAATCTCTTCTGGGATATAAAAGAGAGAAGCGAGCAGAGAGACAGGGGACCTCATGCCACCAAGAAAGCAGTGCCGGGAGCAGAGCTTATCCTTTGGACCTGAGGTTCCTGAGCTGAGATGCTCCCAGACCAAGGGAAGACTGAGGCATCACAAGGACCTTCCTCCAGAGCTGACAGAGAAAGCATTCCCCTGGAGCTGGCGCCCTGAATTTGGACTTGTAGCCTACTAGACTGTGAGAGAATAAATTTCTCTCTGTTAAAGCTATCCACTTGTGGTATTTGTGTTATAGCAGCACTAGATGACTAAGACAGGCTCTCAAGTTGGAAGGAGAAAACTAGTGATTTCTTCAGCTGGGCATCCTATCTTGCTGCTTAGGTCTCCCACCCATTGGAAGGGGACTTGTGTATCCTTTGAGCCACAGAAGAAGTATAGAACAATGAAGAAAGTGTGAGCTGCCCGCCTATTTGCTTCTGTCTTCTCTATCTATGCAGAGTCCTGGTGGCACAATGGTTAAGTGCTGGACTGCCAACATAAAGGTTGGTGGTTCGAACCCATTTCGTGGCTCCGTAGACCTTGCAATCTGCTTCCATAAAGATTACAGCCAAGGGGAAAACTCATGGGACATTTCCACACACGGGGTCGCTATGAGTTGGAATCAACTCGACAGCATCTAACAACAACCTCTATCTACTCAGCCGATGGAGAAGTTGGCCAACAGTAACCTGGTCCTCACCGATTCCCTCTGAAGCAAATAAGTAGAAAGGCTTTCCATGTTTATGGGAGCTCAGGCTCCACCTGCCTAATACCAAGTGAGTGACTTGGAAAGAGAGGTGATTCATTCAGTCAACAATATCCATTGAGCACCCATTATATGACAAATCTTGTTTTAGGCTTTGGGAATAAGCAGAGAGTAAGACGGAGCAGGTCCCTCAGTGCCACAAGTGGTTTGCACTGGACTACTAACTGGAAGGTTGGTGGTTCGAATCCACCCAGCAGTGAGTGGAAGAAAGTCCTGGCAATCTACTTCCATAAGATCACAGTCATTGTAAACCCTATGAAATGCAGTTCTACTCTGACATACACAGGGTCACCCTGAGTTGAAGTTGCCTCCACGGCAACTGGTTTGGCTTTTTAAGGCAGAGGATGTTCCTGTCCTCACTGTGGTAGGGGAAACAAACAGGAAATATGGAAATATATGATGTAATGTCAGGGGTCCTAAGTGCAATGAGGAAAAACAAAGTGGGGTCAGGGGATACAGAAAGAGTCCTAAACTCTGCTGCTAACCGAGAGGTCGGAGGATTGAACCCACCAAGCCACTCCTCGGGAGGAAAGACCTGGCAGTCTGCTCCCATCAAGATTACAGCCTAGGAAACTCTATGGGGCAGTTCTACTGTGTCACATGGGGTCTCTATGAATCAACTTGACGGCACACAACAATAACAACAGGGGATACAGAGTGAGGAGCAAAAGCCAAAGGAGCTTTGGAGCGGGTGGGGTTTGCTGCAGGTAATGGAGGAGCCTAGGATGCCCAGTTAGTGTTACTCTGTAAGTGAACCCAGGGCCTGAATCCTTCAGTCAGATCTCTATTCCCGAAAGAATGGGGCGGTCTGTGTTTACCAACGCTGCAGGACAAGAGGGGCTGAGAGCAGCCCTTTGTTTTCTGCAGCCCTGCCTTTGTTTGGAGCACTGGATGTGATTTATTACCATTATTATTGTTATTACCGACGTTGGCCTTGGCAATGAAGTTCCTGTTGCTTCTAAATCTGATTCTAAAAGAGGCCGCAGAAACTCACGGCTCAAGAGGACATTTGGGAAGCAATGCAGCAGAATGGTTAAGAGCAGGGTTCAGGAAATTGCTGCCCGCATGCCAAGTGCAGCCTGCTGTCTGTTTTCATATGGCCCAAGGGCTAAGAATGATGTTTTACATTTTAAAATGGTTGAAAAAAATCAAAAGAAGGGTAATATTTTGTAACACGTGAAAATTATATAAAATTCAAATTTCAGTGTTCATAAAGTTTTATTGTAACACAGCCACGTTTATTTGTTTACCTATTGTCAATAACTGCTTTCACACTATAACAACAGAGTTAAGCAGTTGTGACAGAGAGTGCATGACTTGCAAAGTCTAAACTATTTATGATTTGGCCCAGCAAGAAAGTGTGCTCATCCCTGCATGGGCTGCGCTCAGCAAGGAGCTGGTTATAACATTTATGGTATGTGTTGACAAAAGAATATTATGTAGCCTTGAAAAATAATTATATAGATCTCTACATATTGTGGCGTCCCTGGGTGAAAGCAAATGGTTAACATACTTGTGAATAGAAGGGTTGGAGGTTTGAGTCCACCCAGAGGCACCTCAGAAGAAAGGTCTGGCAATCTACTTCCAAAAAAATCGGCCAGTGAACACCCTATAGAGCGCAGTTGTACTCCGACACATCTCACAATAGGTTGGAATTGACTCGATGGCAACTGATGGCAGTGGTGCTCTATGTTATCACAGAAAGATGCCTGCAATATATTAATTTGAGAGCAATATGCTTGGCTTTTCTAAATATTCACTGTTGGATACCTAGCACCTAGAACTTAGTGACCCATGGTGCAGACTCAATATTTTTCGAATGAATGACTATAACACAAAATCTAAGGAGATATAAATTCAGCTGTATACAAATTAAATAAAATATATTTTACATGGCAAAAATCATCATGAGGAAAGTCAACAGACTAATGATAAACCTAAAAATTTTTAGAAAGAGGCTATTCTTGAATGAGCTTCTACAAATCAGTAAGATGACCAACAACTCAATAGAAAAGTGGGCAGAGGATATCAACAGGCAGTTCACAGGAAAGAACTACAAATGGCTCATTAACCTCGGAAAAGAAGATCAAGCTTACTCTTAAGAGAGAAGCAAACTAAACTAAATGAAATACTACTTGTGTTTCATTTAATAAATAATACTTGCGGCACAATGATTAAACACTTGGCTGCTAACTGAAAGGTTGGTAGTTCGAACCCACCTACCCACTCTGCAGGAGAAAGACCTGGCAATCTGTTCCCGTAAAGATTACAGCCTAGAAGACCCTTGGGGCAGTGCTATTTAGTCACATGCGGTTGCTATGAGTCAGAATCAACTCGATGGCATGCAACAACAATAGGTAATGGGCTAACCCTAACCCTTGTACTAGTGGAATTGTAAATTGGCCAGACTTTCTAGGGAGTACAATTTGGCAATACCTAAACAAAATTTAAAGTGTACATACCCTTTGACCTAGTGATTCTAATTCTAGAAATTCATCCTATAGAAGTACTTGCATTTGAAATGATGCAAGTACATGGTTACTGTCGTAGAATTATTTACAATCCCAAAAGATTGCAAATAACCTCAATGTCCATCAATAGGAGAAATACTTGAAAGTCCAGCCTATAAAATACCCTCAAAAAGAATGAGGGAGCTTTTCACAGAGAGATATGGAAGCAACTCCAAATTATATTAAGTGCAACAGGTATAAAGAATATGTATAAAATGATAACATGTTTGTTAAAAAAAAAGAGGATTTATACAGAGTTCCTTACATAAAATGTTTTAAAAGATATACAGAGTGATGATGGTAGCACAACATGGTGAATGTAATTAATGTCACTGACTTGTATACTTAAAAATGGTTAAAATAGTCAATGTTTTGTTATCTAGATTTTGCTACAATAAAATAAAATAAAAATATACAGAAGAAACTGTGTGGCTGAGGAACAGCGAGGAAGGGAGTATTGCTTTTACTTCATACTACTTTTTTCCTTTTGATACCATACTTCATAAATAAAATTAACAGTGAAGTATGAATGCTTTCAGCATAATTTTGAAAAATGTGAAAGAACATATTCAGTCAACATTATAGGGAACTTTCCTTTCTAAATTACATATTTCTGTAATGTTTAATAGTGGATAGATAGTAATCAGAAAAATAAAACAAGACAAAGACTGTATTCTATGCAAATGTGTACTATCTGATGTAGCCTCTTTTATCTTACAGGAATTCAAAAACACTTGGCCTTAGATCAAACCAAAAACACAAACCCACTGCCACGGAGTTGATTCCAACTCATGGCAACCCATGTATTACAGAGTAGAACTGCTCCATAGGGTTTTTTTGGCCTTAATCTTCAAGAAAGTAGATCACCAGGTCTTTCTTCCATGGCACTACCGACCTTGAGGTTATTAGTTGAATTTAAACCATTTGTGCCACCCAGGGATATTGTTTTTAGATAGGTTACGTTAAGATGGAAATAAGTTCTTTGATCTGATTCTGTTATCTTCCAAATCTTTAGCACAACAAAATACAATGAGGTCACTAGCCAGTCATTTCAACTATCGTTTTGATTACATGATGTTTTCTTAACAGTTGTTTTAGGAAATTTAAAAACATCCTGTTTCAGAAAAATCAGACTTCTCAGTCTATCAAGATAAAAAAAATTAGCTCCTAAGGACCCTGGGGGAAGATCACAATATCAGTAATGGTATCTTCCTTCTAACTGCATAAGATCACTACCCATTTTTCCTCTGACTGAATGCCATGGTTACTTTGATTTGGAGTTTGGTTTCACCTTCTCAAGTTAACATCAAAGGTCAAGGGACAAGTCCTACACACTGGCCTCTCTGCATATTTTTTAAAAGCCAGCTGGGTTTGGTGCTGGCCCAGAACGTTATCTAAGTTAGGGTCATTCCTGGTCTGGAAGACTAGGATCCGGAGCCATGATAGCCTGTGAGTGGCCTGGAAATGTCCTGGACTGAAATTTCTTAGAGTGAATCTACCTGAACCCTAATGCTACGTTGTCCAACAGCCATGAGCCTTGACATGTGGCTGGTACATACTAGATTTTGAAGACTCGGGCCAAAAAATACCAACAACACTAAACTATCTCATTAATAAGGTTTATATTGGTTACATGTTGAAAAATAGTATTTTGGATATACTGGGTTAAATCAGATAAATTAATTTATAAAATGAACTCCACCAATTTCTTTTTACTTTTTTAAATGTGGCTACTAGAAAATTGGAGTCCCGGGGCACAAACGGTTAAGTACTTGACTACTAGTGGACAAACTGGCAGTTTGAACTTACCTATAGACACCTTGGAAGACAGGCCTGGCAGTCTGCTTCCAAAAGGTCACAGCCTTGAAAATCCTATGGAGTTCTACTCTGCACACATGGGGTTGCCATAAGTCAGAATCGACTCGATGGCAGTTAACAACTAGAAAATTAAAGATGACTCACATGGCTCACATTGTATTTTTTTTTTCCCCCAGTGACACCTAACAACAACAGTCCTCACAAAAGTATCATGTTATCCCCATTTTACAGAAGAGGAAACTGAGGGTAAGTAACTTGCCAAAGTCCTGGTACTGTACAGACCCTCTGGTTTGGCCCATGAGGTCCTTGCTAAGGAGGCTGTTCTGCTCCTCTAACCACTTTCCCACCACTTGGGCACGCACCCTGGACTCAGTCAGACGGAATGCTTGCAGTTTGCTGAAGATTGCCTTCAATTTTCTGCTTCTGGGCTCTGCCCTGGTTCTTTCCCCAGCCTAGAGTGTTCGTCCTGCTTTCTTCACCTGAAGAACTCCTCTAGGTCCTCTAACTATAGATCTTCTTTCTCTCTGAGGCCTTCCCTCACTGCTCCAAGCCCCTGGAAGTAACTCTTCCTCCTTCAGGCTCCCATAACCTTATACATACCTCTATTATAGACTTACCTGCACTCAGCTATAACTGGGTGTTTACATGTCTGGCTCCTCAGGAGCGTGTGACCTCTCTGAAGGCACAGGCTGTAACTTTGTAATCTTTATAAAGTCAGAGGAGAGCACTGTGCCTTGCCCAGAGCTGACATTAAGAAAATACTGAAGTAATGAATGCTTATTCTTACTGCTTGTATTATACTTCCATTGGCAGCTCTATGCTAGAAGGTTTCTACTCACTGACTTATACAGTCAGTCACTCAACAATTATTTGTAAGGAGATTTCTATGTGCTAGGCATTGTGCTGGGCCCAGGAGATACCATGATGATTTTAAGGAACTTTCATTTCAGTGCAAGCGGCAGATGAGAAGTGCTCCAACAGGGATATCCACAGGGGGTTTTGGAAGTCCGCAGGAGGGGCTCCCAACCCCGTCCGGGTACACAGAGGGTGGTGATGAAGGCTGGAGGAGGGAAGGTTCCCTGGAGTTGTTGAAGTATAAACTGAGTGTGGAAAAATGTAACGAAATTAGGAGAAAGACTAATAATACTTAGGATATCAGTCTTCAATCATTGCTTTCATTTTTGATGACTTCCAATTTTCCTTGATTCATACTTTGTACATTCTATGTCCTGATTACTAGTGGATGTTTTCTGCTGTTACTTTTCATTTTGAGTCCTGCCACATCAGCAAATAAAGGTTCTGAAGGCTTGACTCCATCTGCATCATTAAGGTCAACTCTACTTTGAGAAGTGGGCTGTTCTTCACTTAGTTGTATTTTGAGTTCCTTCCAGCCTGAGGGGCTCATCTTCCAGCACTATATTGGACAATATTCTGTTGTGATCCATAGGGTTTTCATTGGCTAATTTTCAGAAATAGATACCCAGGCCTTTCTTCTTTGTCTGTCTTCGTCTGGAAACTCTGCTAACATCTGTCCACCATGGGTGACCCTGCTAGTATTTGAAATACCGGTGGCATAGCAAAATGCAAGCCACCACAATACAACAAACTGACAGACAGGTGGTGAATATACCATGGGCAGCCAAAAGAATGAACAAATTGGTCTTAGAAGAAATACAGCCAGAATGTTCCTTAGAAGTGAAGACAGTGAGATTCTGACTTGCTTACTTTGGACACATCATCAGGAAAGACCAATCACTAGAAAAGGACATTGTGTTTGATAAAGTAGAGGGCCCATGAAAATGAGGGAAACCCTTAATAAGATGGATTAACATAATAGCAGCAACAATGATCCTGAAGATGGCACAGGTCCTGGCAACATTTCGTTCTGTTATAATGAGCTCACCATGAGTCAGAGCCAACTCAATGGCAACTAACACACACAGGAGAAAGAGGGGTAATAGGGTGACAGGTGTTGCAAGCTTTGGTAATAGCACGCACAAGAGTTGAAGGCAGAGAGAAAGTGGCTTCCATTAGGGAAAAACAAGTGGCCCAGCTGGAGTTTGAGAGTCAAGAGAACTGAGTGTGGGAGGGGCAGGCAGGGTCCAGATCACGAAGAACCCTTCTTTCAGGTTTTTCTTGCTTCTAACTTTGGGTAACCAGGGCCAGAAGGGACACCTCAGTGATATTCTGGACCATCCTTGCCCTGATCTGATTCTGCTCCTTGGCACTGGGTTGGTGGATTGCCCTTAGGAGCTGAAGAGAAAGATAAATGTAGCAGGGCCCTGGCTTCCTGGGCAGCCAGGACCTGCTGTGAATCAGGAAGTTTCAGCCCATGTTCACTTCGGCAACTGGTATGTTTTTGATAACCAATACTTTTTAGCAAATAAATTCTCAATTCTGGTAAGATCACTACCCATATTGATAACTTACTTAACCTGAAGTTTACTATCCAAATGGAATCCTTTACCTGTATAAAGAATCAAATGTTTGACCAGGGCATTGCAATAAATACTGAAGCCAGAAGTTTTTGCTCTGCTACTTAATGGGGGGCCTTAAACAAGTCAGTATGCTGGGGCCTCAGTTTGTCTATTTTTTTAATGAGGGTTCCAACTCGGTGATGTCTGTTTCTCTTTCAGTTTTAATTTTCACAAATCCTGGTACATTGTAAATGCATGCTAATAAAGAATTATCTAACTAGGATTAAGTTCTGGTACAACGGCAAGAAGGCAAAAATGGGATTTCATTCAGTTCAATGGTCCAAGTCAGAGAACTAATTACATACTTTGCAACTATTATTCAAAGTGTCATATTTTATTGAATAATGTTGTGTGATGCATCTGACTTTTTTTTTTTTTAAGTAAAATTGGCAAAGTAAGAGCAATATACCACCCCTTGAACTGACTGTTTCTGGTAATTTTTAAATCTACCAAATTTGATTAACTGCACTTAAAACAAAACGTATTATAACTCCAATAAAAGTTTATTATAAAAATGTTAATTAAGAAAACAAAATAGATTTTCCAGTAGATCTGGAGCCTTCTCCAGCCCAAGACAGTAGTCAGCAGCTGTCCCAGAATTCTTGTTGTGTGGGATACTCTAGATTCCCTTGTAGAATATATTGTGCTGGGAAATACTCCAATGACATAGTATAGAGCAGTGGTTTGCAACTTTTTGGTTTCAGGATCCCTTTACATTCTTAAAAGTTATTGAAGGCCCTGAAACGCTTTTTTTTTATGTGGGCTAATATCAATATTTGTCATTTTAGAAATTAAAACTGAGAAAATATTACAATTTTATTTAAAAATTCATTAAAAATTAATAAAACCATTACATGTTAACATAGATTATATATTTTCATGAAAAGTAGCTACATTTTTCAAAGCAAAAATTTTAGTGAGAAAAGTGGCATTTTTTAAAGTTTTATATTCTTGCAAATCTCTTTAATCTGGCTTAATTTAGAAGATAGATGGATTCTCATATCTACTTCTGCATTTGATCTGTGATATCACATGTCATATGGCCTCTGGAAGACTCCACTATTCAACTGTGAGAGAATGAGTGAAAGAAATATCTTAGTGTTACTATGAAAAGAGTTTAACTCACAGACCCCCTGCAAGTTCTTTTTTGAGGAACCTCAGAGTTCTTTGAACCACATTTTGAGAATTGCTCAGGTAGAGACTAAAAAAAAAAAAAAAATCCAAACCTGTTGCTGTTGAGTGACCCCATAGGACAGACTAGAACTGCCCCATAGTTTCTAAGGAGTGGCTAGTGGATTTGAACCGTGAGCCTCTCGATTAGCAGCCTGAGTGCTTAACCACTACACCATCAAGACTCTCACGTAGAGACTAGCTCAAAAGAATCTGTACTCTGAGGAAAACAGAGTTTGGACATAGGTGAAGCTTAACAATAAGTATGGAATTAGTGACATCTTGGCCAAGTAATAAAGAGTGGCTGAGGCATTGGTGCTGGAGCCCAGTGCGGACCAGTTGGGTGCAGGAAAGACAATACCCAGGTGGCAGTTGGCATTTGAAGCAAGGTAGCAGATGTGCACAAAGCTAATCATCAAAGAGATGTTTTCAGGGGACTGGAAACCTTTTTCTTGGCTGGAATGAAGAGTATAAACTGGGATGTAAAGGAAACGCCACCACAGAGGAGGAACCAATTGGGGAGAGACTTCAAGCAAGTTATTTGGAGTTTGCATATGGTAAGAGATAATATGCAGAGCCAGAGGTGGATTATCCAATAGGCAAGGTAAAAGCATGGTGCTTACCTTGCTTACCAGATCATCTGTAGTGAAATTGTGCACTACAGATTAGTGGGTAAGTTCATGCTTACCTTGCTTACTGGGTGATCTGTCCCTGTCAGGGATTGTAAATTTGAAAACAGGCATCGATTCTGTAAGAAGGTGCTGTAGGGTTGGGAGAGAGACAGATGCCAGCCATACCTAGAAGCAAAGTCTTTGATGTGGTGAAAAAATGTGAAATGGTTCACTACAGATGATCTGGTAAGCAAGGTAAGCACTGTGCTTACTTTGCCTATTGGACAGTCTGCCCCTGTGCAGACCCAAGAGAGGTTCCGAAAGGTCCATGATAATGCCACTGTAGAGATCATCTAGTCCACTGGTTTCACACTTTCTACAAAAAGTAGAGTTCCTTTTTCAAAAGAAGTCTTACACTAAGCCCTAATATATAAAATATAGAAAACTCTAGTTGTAGCTCTGGTTGAAGTAAGGAAGGGAGTCTGTGTGGCCTGGCTTTCTTACTCTTCCTGACTTTTCCACCCTCGCCTCAGCTAGCCCTGAGGCACGGCCTCAGAACTCTAGACTTCCAGGGAAAACCAACCAGTTGCCATGACTTTGACTCATGGGGACGCCATGTGTGTCAGAGTAGAACTGTGCTCCATAGGGTTTTCAATGGCTAAATTTTTCAAAAGTAGATCATCAGGCCTTTCTTCTGAGGTGCCTCTGGATGGACTTGAACCTCCAACTGAGTGCTTAACTGTTATAGCACTTAACTCCTAGACTTTCAGGGAAAGCTGCTCTAACTGCAGACAATTCACAGAGCAAGATAAATGCTCTGAGTTCCGTCCCCTGCCCATGTTGGCAAAGATGGGAGACAGGAAAGTTTGGAAGGGAAGTGCATCTACATGAGCTGCCCCATAATGAAAGGCTCTGACTGGACCTGTGGCTGTGGGATTAGACCTGGAGGATAGGGTGGTGATATGAATGTGAGGGCACTAGAGAGACAAGACTCGGAGGGATGGCTCAGATTTTCAGTCTTGGACACAGGGTGTACCATTGGCCGCATGAGGACATCAGTAAATGTAAGGGATTAATGAAGGTCAACATTAATTGAGCATTTATTATATGTTAAGCCTTTTCCAAGAATGATCTTTTTTAATCCCCACAAAACCACTATGAGGTTTTACTGTTTTCCACATTTTATGGAAACTAAAGCTTAGATAAATTAAGTAACTGGTACAAACTGGCCCCGGTGTGAGTGGTGGAGCCAGGCTTTGAACTCCATGACATGATCCCAGGGCTGTGCTCTTAAGTACTAAGCTATCCTGGTTGAAGAAGGAAGGTAATGAGTTAATTGTTTCCTCCATTCCTCCAACCATCCATTCAACAAACAAGTATTTGTGAAGGGCCCATGACACGCCACATAGGGGATGGAGCTGTGAGCATGGCCCCTGCCCTTAGGGAGATTTGTTTTTAACATTTACTCCTTAAAGTTTATAGAATATCCAGTTGGAGGTGTCCCTAAGTCAGGAGGAGATTGAGAACTGATAGAGGGATACAGTCTGAGCTGGAGATACTGCTTTGGAAATGTAATCAGGCCACAGAAAAGACAATAGAATTGGATTTAAAAAAATTCTAATGAGTGATTCAGAAAAGCCCTAGAAAAGTCATTTAAGTATTGTCCTGATATTTTATATTCTTTAAAAAAATCAATATCCATATAATATTAGCACTGAAATTCCATACTATTCTATTGGTTTCTAAAATTCCCAGTGGAAAACTAGTCAGATAAAGTCTTTTGAACTTTAAATGAACCTGAAAATGGCTATCAAAGGCCTGCCAACAATGCCTTCAACATATCTTGGTCATTGTGGTAGTCACTATTGATGGCCTACCCACTGGCCATTTCTTTGCTAACAGAATCCCAGTTTTATTCAAGTATCTGGTGGCCATGTGTATCCAGGAGGCTAGGTTCCTCCTCAGCCCCAGAAGGTCACTCTTGATTGGTATAAGCTCAGCAGGGTAATTCCATCCCCTTGCTAGTTCAGAAATGGGCACACAGGTAATTCTGTGTGAGAGATAAGAAGTTTATGGGGGACTATTATGTGTTCCTGCTGATAATGAGACGTATGGGAAGAAACCCCTTTTCCACTTCATATAGTCATGACTACATGTGATGCTAGGATCTGTGGCAGCCACGTTGTGAGCATAAGGGGAGTAGATCTTCAAGGACAAAACTGAAAGGATGCAAAGCTTTTGTTGTTGAGCTGCTGAATTAGCAAACTCTGGAGCTGCCCTACCTCTGTACTTCTTATATGACAATACATTTTTCTTATTTATTAGGAACGTATTAGACTGTTTTTGAGTCTCTTGTTATTTGCAGTGTACAGCATCCTACGTGATATAGTTACGTATATTGCCCTATCGATTTAGAAAAGTAGTTGATTAAGCAATAACTCAAAATGTACAGCTGTTTCGTTTTCACAAGGCTTCTCTTGGAAAATATAAACTAGATCAAGCCTTCTTTTCTGCTCGTCTAGCACAGTTGTACCTGCTGAAAAAGCTGTCTGCAGAACAATGTTAAAAGGTTACATAATGCAGCTGCAAATATCCACCTATTTAGGTTACTGTTTATGTTCCATAATGGGTGAAAATTGCCTATATGCATTTCTGGAATTTCTAATTCCAGACATCTGGAAGCATTATATATATAAAGTAAAGCATTTTATCATGTGTTCAATAGATTTTGGCTAGGTTCCATATTGTACTTTAATCCAAATAATGATTAAAAGAAGAAACAGATTTCCATGTCTTTTTGGATGTCTGTTTAATTGGCAGACCAGGAGAGCTAATTATTGATTATCCATACAAAGGGGAATATAATGGCCAAGTGTTCAACTTAGACAATGTATATGAAAATAGTTAGAAAAACTATTTTCAACCCTCCTTTACCCATCTTTTAAGGATTATCTAATCCTCTTCTGAAAGGCCACTGAAGAAAGATAAAGCATATTGTCCAAGGTCACCCAACTGGGAAAAAGAGGCCCTGAGATGGGATTGGGAGCACTGGTGGCAAAGTGGTTAGGTGATACAGCTGCTAACCAAAAGGATGGCGGTTCGAATCCACCACCTCCTCCTTGGAAACCCTATGGGGCAGTTCTACTCTGTCCTACAGGGTCACTTTGGGTTGGAATCGACTCGCTGGCACCGGGTTTTTGGTTGGAGCTGGCACCAGGTTTTTGGTTGGAGCTGGGATTGAGGGTGGTGCAAATATAACGCGCTTGGCTGCCAACTGAAAGGTTGAAGGTTCGAGTCCACCCAGAGGCGCCTGAGAAGAAAGGCCTGGGGGAATCTACTCCTGAAAGATCAGTTGAAAACCCTATGGAGCACAGTTCTACTCTGACACACATGGGGTTGCCATGAGCAGGAATCTGATTTGGTTTGTTTTCTTTTTGGAACTGGGATTGAACCCCAGGTCCACTTGACTCCAGAGTCTAGACATCCCCAACTCTCTCCAAGATGCTGAAACTATCCCCTTGCCTTCACCCTGGCCACCTTCCAGGAGAGATCAGAAGCAGCAAACTGCTCAAAAGGTGGGCTGAAGGAGAGAAGGCAGAAGCAAAGCACCTATATAATCTATGTATGTGGTAATCAGTTACACAAATGTTTTATTTACTCTTAAATCCTATGTAAAGCAATCAAATTAAAACCCTGGGACAATGAATTATTTTTAACGTTAGAATATAAAAGCAAGAACTTATACAGTAACCATACTACTGGCTACTTTGTTAATCTAGTCAGAACTTTTGCCACCCGTGCATATTAATGGAAGTCTTTCCCATGTTCAGTAATGCCTCATACAGAGTCTTCTTCAGTACACAGTAAACACTTTAATTATGAGGACTAAATTCTCAGTTCTCATCTATTGAGAGTAGAACTGTTTCTGTTCTTTAAAAAAATTATTTAAAAATTCCACTATTCTCCTTATTACAAAATAGTTTTCCAAAATTTAAAAACAGTGGATGTCCAAAAAAAAAAAAACCTCCAACACAAAACAAAAAGTGGATGTCCTTTGCTGGAAAAAGAATTTAAATAATCCTGTAAAACTGCTTAGTTCTTCTGCAGTGAAGAATATGAAGAGGCCTGTGGTCCTTTGAAACTGCAAAATGTCTTTTGGGGAGAAAAACATAAAAAAGAGAAAAACTCAGAATTCTGCAGTTTACCTTACGATTGTTCATTTACAATATTTCCATGGTTACCATCACCAAACTGTAGTGGTTTTGTGCGTATCATTCCATGCCTACCAATCTCTAGTTCTCTCCCCAACATCTGTTCAGAGGTTTCTACCTGATATGCTTGTATGAGGCCGTAATGGTTCAGTGGTAGAATTCTCGCCTTCCTTCTCTGACAGGTTCTGGCTTTCAAAGGTTTTACTGTAGTAATAGTTTAATAAATGGTAGATGGCCATTGTTTTTATTATTCTCCACGGTGGCTGTTTTAAACATTTCCTTCTCTCTTTGAGCCCTGAGCTCCACCTCTGTTGCCCTTTCTCACCTTCTGGTTCACAGAGAAACTAAGAGATGTTAGGTGGGATTGCTGATGAAAGAGCACTCCTAAAATCACAAGTGGATCTTTCTCTCCCACTTCCCTTCTTGAACAATGTGGCTCGAAAGCCATTAGGGCAGATGAAAGTAAGCATTTGCAGCCTGCTTGCGGGGAGCTGTGGAGGCCCAGAGTTAGGTATTGGAGCCTGAGGGGGTAAGAAGGACATTGCGTAGGAGGGCTGCCTGTCATAGGAAGTTAGAGCCCCAGCAGGGTGATGAGGGGTCCATGGAGAGATGCCTGGTATGAAGTGTCAGGGCCAGAAGTGGGTGAGGTATCATCTATGTGGGGTGAGCAGCCACATAAAAGAGTTATCAGAGGCTGGGCAAGGTTGAGGAGGACGGCCCCCCAGAGGAAAATCCCTAGGATGAAAGTTAGAGCTGAGTGAGGTGAGAAGGGCAGCTCCCCAGGCCCCCTGTAAAGGAGTGACCACGTGTGGGGAGTCAGAACCTGAACAAGGTGAAGAGAATATCTGCATGAGACGGGTGAACTGGCTTGAGGTGTTGGAACCTGAGTGTGGTGAGGAGAGTGTCTATGCAGGGAGGGGGCAGTAGTGGTAATAGGAGACTGGTTACATACAGGGGATTGGTCAAATAAGTAAATACATTAAGGATAATGGGAGCTGATTCTCACTGTCAGAGAAGGGAGCTGACAAATATGGGACGGGAGACAACTACACTGTGATGTGGGATTGGAATTGGAGATATCAATATGATTTCAGATTTTTCCTTATAAATATACAGAAACAAATACAGATGTCAAGGTATATGTGTATGTATTTATGTATACATATAAGTTCCCTAACTATTTCCACTGAGAGGTTCTGGGAGCAAGAACATCCCAGTAACAATGAGCACACCTAGTACTGATATCTTAGCTTCTAAATACCATTCTCCAGTGTAAGAAACCATGACTCCCTGGAGAAATAGCTGATTCCAAGAATGGCGCATAAATAGTAAAAGATGAATCTGGAGCATCTCTTGTGCCAGAAAGCAAGGAAATGCTCAAAGAATGATGAGGGCATACCACAGGGACGTGGGAACCAGCTTGAAGGGGTTTCCAGTAGCCAAATCAAGGGCAACTTGAGCATGAAACTAAATAATATAGTAACACTGAGTAACATGACCCATTGAATAAAATCATGGGTGCATACTGACATTAATTAATAAATGAATACCTTCAAAACTTGATGAATGGGATATTTATATAGTTTTGAAGTTTCTCCCCACAAAGTATCACTAATCATAAGGGGAAAGGAGTACCACTACAGTGGAGAAGTTTGACAGACATCACCTTAATCCAGTGATCAAAATGAACATCAGCAATGGGACAAATACAAATCATTCACCACCCGATAGAAGTCAGTGAGAACCCAGCATCACTTCTGTGATATTTCTGCCCAAGATGCATAATCTGAATCTAATGACAAGGACACCTCCAACAAATTCACGTTGAGGGAAACACCATGAAATAACTGGCCTGGAATCTTCAAAAGTGTCAGGGTCATGAACCTCAAGGAAAGCTGGTGGAATTTTTCCAGAGTGGACTAAAGGCAATGAATGATTCTGAACTGGAGACTTTTGCAGTAAAGGGTATGGTTGCAAATTTTGGTAAAACCTGAATGGACTCTGCGGATTAAATAATTTATCAATGGTAATTTCCTGAATGTGATGGTTGTGGTTTTGTAGTAACATATCCTTGTTTGTGAGAAATGTACACTCAAGTATAAGAGGCAGATGGGACACCAGGGCCACAACTTACTGTCAAATGGTTCAGGAAGAAAAAAGTTGTACCGGACATAAAACTCTTCTGTAAGTTTGAGATTGTTTCAAATTAAAAAGAAAAATGCTCTTTTAAAAAAATGCCAATGACCTCCTTGCTTGCAAATCAAAGAGCTGCTCTTATTTTTTGAGTGTTAGTATTTTATTCACTTATTGAAATGTTTTCCCCTTGCTCTTCGAGATGTTCTCTTCTCGTGGTTTTGCTTCTGTCTCTAATTCTTCTTCTCAGACTAGTTTCCCTCTAGTCGTCCTCTATTGTGGCTGGTTTCACCTTCCAGGACCATCCATCTACTCATTTTCTCATCCCTTCAAATACCTATTCATCCATGTCTCCCAAATCTATATTTTCTGCCCAAGTTCTGTTCCAAGTGTCTGTTCCAAGTTCCAGAAGCTAATTTCCAACAGCCTACTGGTCACCTTCCCTAGATAAGTCCTACATGGAATTTTTGTTTTGCTTTGCTCTAAAGATTTTTTTTTTATTTTCATTACTTAATTTTTTAAATAATAACTTTATTGAGATATAATTCACATATCAGAAAGTTCACCATCTTAAGGTATACAATTCAGTGGTGTTTAGTATATTCAAAAGTGGTGCATAGATCACCACTAATTCCAGAACATTTTCATCACTCCAAAAAAAAAAAAAAAAAGAATACTATACCATTAACAGTTGTTCCCCATTCTCATCTCCCCCGGCCCCTGGTAACCATTAATCTTTGTTCTGTCTCTATGGATTTGTCTGTTTTGAACATTTCATATAAATGGAATCATACAATATGGCATTTTGGGTCTGGCTTCTTCATTTAACTTAATGTTTACAAAGTTCATCTATATTTTAGCATTTATCAGAACTTCATTTGTTTTTATGGCTGAGTAATATTCCATTGTGTGGATATACCATATTTTGTTTATCCATTGATCAGCTGGTGGACACTTGGACTGTTTCCACTGTTTGGCTATTATAACCAATGCTGGTATGAACTTGTGTACAAGTTTTTGTATAGACATATGTTTTTAGTCCTCTTGGATATATATACCTAGGCGTGGAATGCTAGGTCATATGGTAACACTATGTTGACCTTTCTGAGGAACTGTCAAACTATTTTCCAATGTGGCTGCACCATTTTACATTCCTATCACCTGTGTATGAGGGTTCCAATTTCTCTACATCCTCGCCAACACTTATTAATGACTTATTATTGACTTTTTGATTACAGGCAGTCCCCAGGTTACTAGTGTCCAACTTATAGACAACTCGACTTAAGAACAGACTGCCATAAAGCCTATTATATAAAAAATTTGAGTTAAATACAATCGTTTGTAATAAGAAACACACACACTACTTTGTGACACTCATGAAAACATTGTGCAGTTTGGAAGTGTTTCTTAAGTGTTTTATATGCATAGAAAGGTAAAATATATACTATATACTAGATGAACATTTGACTAACTGAGGCTAAATAACAACCCTATGTACTTGTTCCAACTTAAACCTACAAATTCGACTTAAAGACAGACTTAGGAACAGATCTCATTCATAACCTGGGGACTGCCTATATAGCCATTCTAGTGGGTGTGACATGGTATCACAATGTGGTTTTGATTTGCATTTCCCTAATGACTAATAACACTGAACATCTTTTCATGTGCTTATTGGCAATTTGTAATATCTTCTTTGGAGAAATGTCTAGTCACATCATTTGACCATATTTTAATCAGTGTATTTGTCTTTTTATTGTTGAGTTTTAAGAGTTCTTTTTATATTCTGGATACCAGTCCATTATTGGATATACGATTTATAAATATTTTCTTTCATTCCATGAGTTGTCTTTTCACTTTCTTGGTGGTCTCCTTTGAAGAACAATAGTTTTAAATTTTCATCAAGTTCAATTTATCTAATTTTTTTCTTTGTTGCTTGTGCTTTTGGTGTCTTATTTATGAAACCATTGCCGAATCCAATGTCACGAAGATTTACTTCCATAGTTTCTTCTATAAAGGTGATGTTTTACCATTTCAGCCTTTACACTTAGGGTAAGAGTTAATTTTGTATGTGGTGTTAAAAAAGTGCAAACTCCCAAATGCAGTTTACAAGGCTCTACATGATCTAGCCCTAGTTTAAATTTTCTAACTTTGTCTCCTGGCAATCTCTCTCTGTACTTGAACTTTATGCTCAAGCCATATGTAAATCCTGGCTTTTTCCTGAATGCATCATATTTTTTTACATCTTAGTAACTGTGGTGGATTGATTACAAACTTTTTTTTTTTTACCCCTTTCTGTGTACAGTGTGATTTTGTAGTTCTTCCCATCAAGAGATGAGGTCTGTTTCCCCAAACTTTGGATCTGGGTTGGCCTTGTGGCCACTGGAATATGTTTCCAATCACTGTGTGCCATTTCTGAGTTCAAGCCTAAGGAGGTTTTGTGTGCATCTGCTGTCTCTTGGATCTCTGAGTCCACCTTGAGAACCAACCTGGGCTAGCCTGCTGGACCACAAGAGACCACATACTGCTGAATCATACCACTCAAGGCCAACTCTGACCATCCAGCCCTCAGCTGACCAACCAGCTGACCTCAGACCTGTGAGCAAGCCCAGATGAGATCAGCCAAGCCAGACTCAGATCAGCAGAATTGCCTAGCTGACCCACAGACTCATGAGACATAATAAATAGTTGTTGTTTTAAGCCACAAAGCTTTGGGGAGGCTTATTTTGCTGTGTTCATTGTGACCATAGCTTTTGCATGTGTTATTCTTTTGCCTTGAAATGCCTCTCTCTTTTTTTTTTTTAGCCCAGTAACCTTCTAAGCTCATCTATCAAGATGCAGATCAAAAACAGTCTTAGCTGGGAAAGCGTCTTGTCCCTATCTGAGCAGATTTAGCCGTTTTCTTTGCCGAGCTTCACACCTCTATTGTAGCAAGTAACATAAAGTTACTTGTTCGCACATCCATCTCTGCTTTAGGCTGAGATAATTATCTTACGAAGTGCACCAAAAATTGCATCAGTGAATAAATAAATGTTAAAATGTTAAGCATATTTAATCTTTTCTCTTTTTTGTTCTCCTTCTTGCAAACTATAAATATACTTCTTTTCATGCCTAGGTCCTTTCTTCTGCAATACCCACCAGTTGCTGCTGAGTCGTGGTGACCCTATATGAGAGTAGAATTGCCCCATAGGGTTTCCAAGGCTGTAATCTTTACAGAAGCAGACTGCCACATCTTCCTCCCGCAGAGCAGCTAGTGGGTTTGAACCGCCAACATTTTGGTTAGTAGCCAAGTGCTTTAACCATTGTGCCACCAGGGCTCCTTTCCTTCTGCAATACCTACTACCTAACTGTTGCTGTCTAGTCAATTCCGACTCATAGTGACTCTACAGGACAGAGTAGAACTGCCCTCTAGGGTTTCCAAGGCTGTAATCTTTAGAGAAGCAGACTGTCACATCTTTCTCCAGCGGAGTGGCTGGTGGGTTCAAATCGCGGAACTTTCTGTTAGCAAGCGCCAAGCACTTAACGCTGTGCCACCAGGGCTCCTTCTTTCTGCAATACCAAACAAAAACCAAATCCATTTCCGATGAATCGATTCCAACTCATAGCAACCCTATAGGACAGAGTAGAACTGCCTCATAGGGTTTCCAAGGCTGTAAATCTTTACAGAAGCAGACTGCCACATCTTTCTCCCACGGAGCAGCTCTTGGGTTCCAACTGATGATCTTTCAGTTAGCAGGCAGGTGCTCAACCACTGCACCACCAGGGCTTCCCCCAAATTGCGGTCATTTACCACATATTGGCTCAGGCATTTCTGCCTCTTTTTACTTTCCATCTGGGGTTTTTAAGTCCATGCAGTGTCATATATTTCTTGATGGGCAGTTTCCTATACTGGACAGGCACATTATTTGCAAATACTCTTTGAAACGTTCAAATTCTTAAAATTTCTTCATTGTTCAATTTAATTTTTCATTATATTTACCCCTACCCTTGTAAACAGATTAAAAACATTCCCTGTTTGCTTTTAATGTCCTACCATCAGCTTCCTTAAGAGTGATTAAAAGTCACCTTGTCTGTTTGGCCTTGAATGTGGTTCGCCTCACTAATTTTCTGTTTCCAAGTGAGAGTAGAGATGGCTGATTAAATTGTTCTAACCACAGTTTTATGGGCAACTGGGTGGGATTTTGTGACCTGTGGTTTTCATTTGTTTAGATTTCACTTCATTCACTCAGAGCTTCATTTGTTCTGTGCCAGTTGGACATGGCTCAATTGTCAGTCCTAGTGCAGAATGATCAAGCTCTTAGAGAAAGAGCCTGAAGAAAGGCACAAAAATGGTCCCTTCGGTCACCACAGTATTCCTGGAAGAAGCCTGAGGGAAGACAGCAGTCCACAGCTGGGGAAGGTTTGAGTGTGCAGCCCCCCACCCTCTGCACCTCCTTCAGCCCACAGCCCCCCATTACTTTTTATTGTATTGTCTGTGTCAGCCTCAAGACATTTGAGTGTATAATTAATCACATCCTATGTCTTTATAGTGCACAGTGATCCCTCACCAACTTTATATTGAACACAGTATGTTTAATTATTTTAAAGAAGACCTGTGTGCCTCTTGCAAGATCTGATTTCATCACAAAGCTCTGTGGTCACAAGCCACTTGTTCCTGATGTCAAAGTTAACCATCATTTACATAATAATACAACAGCAATAACATTTAATGCCTTTTATCAAACCAGATTGTAAACACTAATTAGCTTTACTTCATTGTATTCTGGTGGGGCTCAGTAAACTATGATGCTTGTTTTGTAGATACTGAAACAGAGACAGGAGATTTCTGGCTTGCCCAAGGCTGCAGAAATCAACGTCAAAATTGGGGTCATAACTCTTGCCCAGTTGACTAGACTGCTCTGGAATCATAGGATACGTTTTAAAAGTAGTACCAAGACCTTATATAATGCAGTGAAAAAGTCCTGCCACATCAGCCATTGCATTTTGGATGATACATGTAAATAAAAATCCCTAAGCATTAAATATTTAAGTAGAAACATTTTAATGAAAAGAGTAACCATCTCAAGTTCCTGGCACTAGTGCATCATAGTCTAATTCTCTCTAATAGCCTGTAATTTTAAAAATGAAGTCACCTCCTACTTGTCTTATATAGTACTCCGCCATGCTGGGCAAATTAAGCCAACTGGGTTGAGGCAGCAAGGCTTCTTGCTGAAGCACCAAGTTCAGCCCTCAGAGACTAATTGGGCCACATTACCAGGAGATGTACCACCACACCTAAAAGCTGTGTTTCACCAACAGTTCAAGGGATAGGGATACCTCACTGAAAATTCTGGATACAATTTACTTTTTAAATCATTGACTGATTTTTTTTCCTATTAAAACTGTTTATCAGGGTGGTATGGGATTTTTATAGTTTCAGTGTTTTTTATTTAGGACTGTAATCCATTTTGAGTTAAATCTTCTATATGATGCAAGGTATGGATCAAAGTTTTTTTTTGCATATAAACATCCAATTTTTTCAGCACCATTTGTTAAAAAAGACTATCTTTTCTTTACTAAATTGCCTTCATACTTTTGTCAAAAATCATTTGTATATATAAATGTGGGGGTCTATTTCTAGACTATCCAAAAAGAAACGTTTTTGTCATCCTTATCTTTGTCTTTCTGTAGTAAACATTTTTTTTCTCTTCTTTTAAGATTTTATCACTGATTTTGAGCAATTTGATTAGGACAAGACTTAGTGTAGTTTTATTTATATTTCTTGTGTTTGGGGTTTGTTGATCTTAGATCTGTGGATTTATGGTTTTCAAGTTTTCATCCACTGTTTTTTCAAACACTTTTCTCTTCCCTGGCTCTCTCCTCTCTCCTTTGGGAACACCAATTACATGCATTAGGCTACTTGAAGTTGTCCCAAAGGTAACTGATACTTTTTCCATTAAAAAAACTTTTTCACTTGGTGTTTCTTTTTGGATAGTTTCTGTTGCTATGTTTTCAAGTTCACTAATCTTTTCTTCTGCATTGTCTAATATATGCCATTAATCTCATCCAGTGATTTTCATCTCAGACATTGTAATTTTCACCTCTAGAGGTTTGATTTGAATTGTTTTTATATCTTCTATGTTTCTACTTAGCTTTTTGGACATATAGAATACAGTTATAATAATGGTTTTAATGTCCTTGTCTGCTAATTGTAACATCTGTGTCAATTCTTGGTTGATCTTGATTGATTGATTATTTTCCTCATTATTGGTCATGTTTTCCCGCTTCTTGCAAGCCTGGTGATCTCTCACTGGATGCCAGACATTGTGATTTTACCTTGTTGGGTGCTGAATATTTTTGCATTTCGGTAAACATTCTTGAGCTTTGTTTTAGAATGAAGATAAGTTACTTGAAAACAGTTCAATCCCTTTGGGTAGTGTTTTTATGATTTATTAGGTTTATCAAGATAAATGCTCAATCTAGGACTAATAATTCACCAGTACTGAGGCAAGACCTTCCTTAGTCATCTACCCAATGCCCTGTGAACTATGAGTTTTTCCAGTCTGGCTGGTAGGAACTGGCACTATTGATAGCCCTGTGAGCCCTGGGCACCATTCTCTCTCATCCTTTTGAATGGTCTTTTCCCAAACCTGGGTAGCTTCCTCACATGCATGTGCTGATCATATTCTGCTAAATATTGCAGGGGGATCCCAAGCAGATCTCAGGGGTTCTATCTCTGTGCAACTCTCTCCTCTCCAGTATTTTGTCCTACAAACTCTAGCAGCCTTGGTCTCCCTGAGCCCTTGGCTCTGTCTCCTCAACTTAGGGGGTCCACTGGCTCTGCTTGTGTCCCCTTCCCTGCACCGCAGCCTTGTAATTCTCTCAAGGCATTAAGCTGGGGCAATTGTAGGGTTCCCCTTGTTTCTTTCCCATCTCTCAGGGATCACTATTCTTTGTTGCCTTATGCCTTGTGTCTTGAAGACCATTGTTTTATATATTTTTTCTGGTTTTTTGGTCATTTCAGATGGAAGGGTAAATTTGGTCCCTGTTACTCTGTCTTGGCTGGAAGCAGAAGGCTTTCCTCATTTGATTCTTAGTTGTATGGTGTCCAGTATCACTGTGCAGTATCCTTGAAACCATGTTTTAACTTGCCAATGGGAATATAAACTTTGAGGCCGGAGGCCATGTCTTTTATTTCTTTGTTCTAACCACAGTGCCTGAGCTAATGCCCTGCACACAATCAGAGTGCAATAAATATCTGAGCTAAACAGCATATTTTCACTTCCTCAGACTCAGCACACTGAGGGTTGACTCATGATGAAAAATCAATAGATGTGAAATTTCTTATTCAACTCGATATTTTTAGTGTGTGAAAAATAGCCTGTAACTAAAATATTTTTGTTCCTATCAAGTTTTCAAAGAAGTGACACTCTATTTCTTTTTTTAAAATTAACAGTCACGTACATTACAGCACAGAGCTGTGGAAGAAATCCTTGGGCCCAAACCACCCAGACTGTGAAGTAAAATGAACAGCCTGTCACTGCTCATCTGAATTTCCTGTCTGTCATTTCTGTTTGTCTCCCAGCTCTTTTGAAAGAAGGATATAACACTGTTTGGTACCCAGGCTTTCTCTGACAGGAGCATGAAAGGAATAGGAGAGAACCATGTATCCTGGTTTTATTCTAGAGGTTCAAATTCACTTGGCTTTTGGGGTTTTTTTTTGTACTGCTAAAGGAAGTTGTCTACTGGGAGATGAAGGCTTCACAAAAATCTTTGGTCCAAGATTTTCCAAGCATAAACTTTTTGAATTGTATTGCTATAGATTTATGGCTTTAATACATCATTTACAAGACAGGCATTTTTGTCCTGCTTTGAACAAGGAGAGAAAAGGCTGTCATATGATCAAGCCGCAGAGAGAATGTGCTAATAATATAACTTTATATATTTACGCAACAATTATCAAACATGTCCCTACCTCAGGGCCTTTGCACATACTGTCCCTTTGCCTGGATTGCTCTTCTCCCAGATGTCTACATGACTTGCTCCCTCACTTTAACCAGGCCTATTCTCAGAGAGGCCTTCCCTGAATACCCTATCTTAAAGAGCAGTGAAGCTGCACCACACCTACCCCATATCACTCTTTTCGTTCAAGATTTTTTTTCTTTTTTCTTTATCATTCACCGCCTGAACAGTTAAAAAGATATATATAGCTACACATATGTACATTCACGTACATACGTACACATGCGTTTCTTTATTGTCTGTGTCCCCCCACTAGACTGACTATGAGAATAGAAACGTTTTCTACTATACGGGCAGTCCCCGGGTTACGAACATCTGACTTATGGACAACTTGTACTTCAGAATGGACTGCCATAAAACCTATTATATTAAAAATTTGAGTTAAATACATACGATGGTTCCTAATAACGCACGCACACACTACTTTGTGACACTCATGAAAACACTGCATGGTTCGGAAGTGTGTCTCAAGTGTTTTATATGCATAGAAAAGTAAAATGTATATTCTGTACTAAGATAAACATTTGACTGATGCTAAATAAGAACCATATGTACCTGTTCCAATGTACCTAAAAATTTGACTTAAAGACAGACTTAGGAATGGATCTCATTCATAACCCAGGGACTGCCAGTATTCTCAACACTTTGAACAGTGCCTGGCACACAGTAGGCATTTAACATTTGTCAAATGAATGATTAAAGATTTACTGATTTTCTCCTTTGTGCAAAGGTAGTGGAGGGACTATGATATGAATCACTCTAGTTCCTATTTTCAAAGAGTTCACCTTCTAGTAGAAAGACAAACACAAAAAACCCATGACCACAGTACAAAGCAGAACAATGGAGTAAGTAATGTGTTTTGGAAGCACAAAGGAAGGCGAGGTGGGGAGATGCACAGCGGTTTTTCAGGTGCACTTCCCCACAGAAGTTTGATGGGCAGGGAGGAGTGTGGGCAGTCTATCCTGAAGGCAGAGTGAGCAGAGATCTGGAGCCCTAGGAGCTGGAGGCATGTTGTGGCCCTGGAGGAGACCCAAGTGCCTGGGTTTGTGAAGATGTAGCAGGCGATGAGGCAAGAAGGGAGGTCTTGGGACCAATCATGGAGGCCTTGAGGCCAGTAAAAGGATTTGTTATTTTTCTTAAAGAAGTTACGTTGTTGTTAGGTACCGTTGAGTTAATTTTTGACTCATAGCAACCCCATGGGACAGAGCAGAACTGCCCCACAGGGTTTCCTAGGTTACAATCTTTACAAGAGCAGATTGTCAGGTCTTTCTCCTGTGGAGCCTCTGGTGGGGGGTTCGTACTGCCAACCTCTTGGTTAGCAGCCAAGTGCTTAACAACTGTACCACCAGGGCTCCTTCTTAAAGAAGTTAAGTAAGGTAGTGTTTTGAAGTTAAGTAAGGTAGTGTTTTAAAATGGTCTTTAGCTAGTCAACTTCCTACCCAGGAAACCTGGATATTTATCAACCTATCATGGAACATGAACTCATTAGTTTAGTGACTGCACTTATCTTGTTCCCCTAAACATAGGTACTGACACCTTTTCTCTAAGCAATTATATACCATGAAAGTGTTGCCCAACTCTTAAGAGTAATTAGCAGCTTTCACTGTCGCTCGATCCATTTACTTTTTTTTTTTTTTTTAACATAATAAACACTTACTTTATACAGAATCTTCATTTATGCTTTCTGTATAAAAATGAACCAAGCATTTTCTGGAGGAAGCCTCAGGATCTGATTGCATGTACCAAATGCATTCCATGCAATCAACATAAGGACAAAACAGTGATGTGGGAGGTAAGTCTTAATATTCCCCCCACCTGAGAAGGGAAACGTTATGGATTTATGGAAACCTTAAAGACCATCAAAGCTTTGTAATCACCTTCCCATGTCATCCCATCCCATCTACCCCATCCCATTTATCCCTCCAACTACACCCAGTCCCACCATTCCATAGATGAGAAAACGAGGCCTAGCCAAGTTGAACGACTGGTTCAATGGCTCTCAGCTGTTCATCAGTTCATCCAAACCCATGAGTCAGGTCAGAGCTCTTTCTAGCTCTCTCATTTCTTGGATACAAGCAGGTTATGTCAGGGCTACTGGACATGTTCCTAATCTGTCATTTTTATTCAGAGTTTTTTTTTTTTGGGGGGGCGGGGGGAGGGATCCTGGGCGGAGGGAGAGGGAAAAGATTTAAATAATTGAAGAAATAAATAGTACTGAACAATTAATGTTCAAATGAGGATTAAAACAAATGAAGATCTATTATGAATAGAGTGCAACATTCACATGGGACAATAGCCAAAAGGTGGAGAAAACCCAAGTGCCCATCAACAGATGAATGGATAAATAAAATGTGGTATATGCATACAATAGAGTCCCTGGGTGGTGCAAATGATTAAACATGCTAGATTGCTAACCTGAAAGGTTGGAGGTTCAAGTCCACCAGGAAGCCCTGGTGATCTACTTCCAAAAAATCAGCCACTGAAAACCCTCTGGAGCACAGTTCTACTCAGATACCCACGGGGTTGTCAAGAGTCGGGGTAGACTTGAGGGCAACTGGTTTGGATACATACAATGGAATATTATTCAGCCGTAAAGAGAAATGAAGTCCTGGTACACGCCACCACATGAATGCATCTTGAAAACATTATGCAAAGTGAAATAAGCCAGACACAAAGGGTCAAATATTGTATGATTCCACTTTTATGAAATATCTAGAATAGGCAAACCCACCGAGACAGAAGATTGGTGATTATCAGGGAATGAGGGAAGAAATGAGGAAATGAGGAGTTAAAAGACGAAGAAGAAGGATTATTCACTATTGTGAATATGTCATAAAATGGGAATGGAACCTTCAAAAAAAAATCCACATGGGTTTTAAAACTGGAACAGGAGATGTCAAAGAAATGTCTGCTTTGCAGAACTGGGATCTTTAGTGCTTTTAATTGTCACGGGGGACAACAATTTCTCCTTCTTCTTTTTTTCCTTTTCCCTTTTCTTTTTCTTATCCTAGTTGGACCTCAGAGACTGAGTGTTGAGTTAATCACACTCCTTAGTTCAGACTCATTATCTTGAGTCCGTGCTAGGGCCCTCTCTTGATTAATTAATTGATTAATTTTATTTCCATTCCCTCTCCTTCACTCCCCCTACCATAGGCAACCATCCTAACAGATTTTTTTTTTTTTTTTTACCTGTGGTAATAATATATATAACAAAACATTTGCCATTTCAACATTTTTTACGGGTACAAGTCAGTGACATTAATTACGTTTATCATGTGCAACCATCACCACTAACCTTTTCCAAATTTTTCTATCACCCTGACCTAATTGATTTTAAGATATACATCTTTGTTGTATGTGTTCTTGCCAGATGTGGACTGTTGTTTTATGTGCCTGCACCTTGTTTTCACACTGTACTATGCTTTCAAGGCCCATCCCTGCTATTATGTTTATATCTAGTGCACCCTAGGACTGCCACGAAGCTCTTATCTACTGTCCCAGTGATGGATGTAGAGATTGCATTTGGGAGACAATTTCAAAGGGAATGGGGTACTCAATCTAGTCCAAAAAGGTTTTATACATATATTTAATTCTTTGTAGTTCATCAGTGTGAGGAGCAAGCAGAACCTGTCATTATTATTACTATTATTTACTCAAAGGAATACAAAGTTTTGCCTAGGCTGTTAAGTGTAGTCTGCCTGACCTTGACTTTATGGCATAAGACAGGGAAAAGAGGGTGAGTTTGCCAGGTATGTCTTTCTCTGCTCACTTAGCACCTTTGAATGGTGGACTCATGCATTTAAACAAATTGGGCATTCCAGGATAATCTTTCAAGGTCATTTCTCCAGGCTGAGCACATTCAAAAATATTGCACAACAACAAATTATGTCTTGAGTACTGTTACATTCAGGGTCAAGGAAGAGGCATTACAATAATCCACAGAACTAGTTACGTTAGCTAAGAGGAATGTCTGCTGTCAACCACGGTAAAAAGATGTGCATAAAGATGAAATTCTCAACATACCACTCTCCCATGTTTCGTTTGGGGAGAAAAGCCTCACAATATGCAGGGTAACCAACAATTTAGCTTCTGCAATATGATATGGGAAAATCAGGACAAACAAAAAGAATCTTTTGGTCCACTGGATACTTAATTGAGCTAAAAATATGAGAAACCAAAGGAGATGATGTCTCATAAATGAGGAGCGGTATTTTAAGTAGCCAACAATATCATTTTAATGCATTTAATTTTTCAAACTGTACCACAGTCTCCTATGTGGTAGAGAATGGTTTTGGCATTTCAAATGCGGTCCAAGTCTCCCATACATTGGTTATAACTGAACCTAAAGTTGGATAAGGAAATTAGAGGGTGTGGGTGGAGAAGAGAATTTAGTTTAATGGATTCGTTTTATCCCAAAAACTGCAGCTGTGAGCTTAATGTTAAGCAATGAAAGAAAAGAAAGGAGAAAGGAAAGAAGAAATGAACAAATGAAGAAGGAAAAACTCCATGTGAAGTTTAAAAGATAACCTTTTTAAACACAGTGCAAATAACTAGTGTTTCTTTGTTGATTGGGTCTATGCTTCCGTATTAAGTCTGTGTTAATGAGTAAAAATCCTTGAACTTGGATGAGTAAGAGGACCTAGGTTAAAAAAAGAATTGACTCTGCCACTCAAAGCCATGTGATCTTGAGCAAGTCATTTTATCTTCTGAGTTTTATTTTCCTCATCTGTAAAATAGGCATGACGACTATCTTACAAGTGGTTTTGTCCTTGGAAAATTGTCAAGTGTTACACAAATCTAAGGGATTTTCTCAGCTTCAAAAGAAGATTTACCTTCAAGGAAGTTAATTGAATGGATTAGGGAGATGAAGCAGCATACTTAGTTTTATCAGTAATTCTTTGTAATAAATTATGGAGAACCCTACCAACTGGACTTGAGCCCATGTTCCAGGATCTAGGTGCATTCTACCTCTACCAACTCTAACTCCATCTTTAACTCCAAAACCAAACGAAACCAGTTGCCCTTGAATCGATTCCAACTCATGGCGATCCCACGTGTGTAAAGTAAAATTACACTCCATAGGGTTTTCAAGGCTGTGACCTTTTGGGAGCAGATCTCCCAGCCTGTCTTTGGAGGTGCCTCTAGGTGGGTTCAAACCACCAACCTTTTGGTTAGTAGTCAAGTATTTAACCGTTTGTGCCACCCGACTCCATCTTTAGAGAACAACAAATCATGGCTCTAGGAAACACATTCTCAGGGGAAAAAATTGTCTCTGTCTTCATCTTTCTCAGACGTCTAGATCCTTTGACAATAAATAAATGGGAATGGAAAAGAGCCTCAAGGCAAGAAAGGTTTCAAGGTTGACACTCTTGACCAATTTTATTTACAGTCCTGTATTTATAGAAGACCCTAATGAGTGGATTCACACAGTGGCTGCAACAATGGGCTCAAGCATAAAAATGATTGTGAGGACGGCGCAGGACTGGGCAGTGTTTCGTTCTGTTGTGCATAGGATCACTGTGAGTCAGAACAGACTCGATGGCACCTAACAACAACATTTACAGTCTTGTACTGGACCTGACAGGAGCCCTGGTGGCAAAGTGGTTAAGAGTTGGCTGCTTACCAAAAGGTTGGCAGCTCGAATCCACTAGCCGCTCCTTGGAAACCCTGTGGGGCAGTTCTACTCTGTCCTATAGGGTCAATATGTGTCGGAATCGACTCAACAGCAATGGGTAACGGGACCTGATGAGCTCCAAATCCAATTAGTGCTCTGTTTCAACTCTTCCAAGTCAAGGTTATTATTTAAAAGTAGCTACATTTCTATTGACATTTGTGAAATTATACATAGAAGAAAATTAAGCATTTTTGGTTGGATGTTTCTTTTCACAAATTGCAACAACTGTCTGCTTCAATGTGAAGAATAGGAAGATCAGCATCTTACCAACTTTCATGAAAAGCCAGTGCCCACTTCTTGCCTACAACGGAAGGTCTATACACTCTCTGCCCTCCCTGAAAATTCTTGCACAATTATTATCTATTTAGTAGAATTAATATAATTGGTACTATCCTAGTCTCTAATTTTCAGTACTAAAAAAAAAAAAATTAGTCTAGATAAATGTTATGCATATATGCCTTTCTTGTTTATAAACTATTTAGTGTCTTGGCTTCCTAAGATAGAATTCTCTGGGTGGTATAAATGGTTAAGCACCTGACTACTAACCAAAAGGTTGGCAGTTCAAACCCACTCAGAGGCTTTTCAGAAGAAAGTCCTGGCGATCTGCTTCTGAAAGGTCATGCAGTTCTACTCTTCAACTTGTGGGGTTTCCATGAGTTGGATCAACTCAATAGCAACTGGTTTTTAGTTTTTGCCTTCCTAAGTATACTTTTTTTTATTTTTTGCCTTCCTAATTATACTAAGTACACCTGACCCAAGCCATGGTGTTTTCAATCGCCTCATATGCATGCGAAATCTGGACAATGAATATGGAAGACCGAAGAAGAATTGATGCCTCTGAATTATTATTTGAAGAATATTGAACATACCATGGACTGCAAAAAGAATGAACAAATCTGTCTTGGAAGAAGTACAGCCAGAATCCTCCCTAGAGGCAAGGATGGTGAGACTTCATCTCACATACTTTGGACATGTTATCAGGAGGGCCCAGTCCCTGGAGAAGGACATCATGCTTGGTAAAGTAGAGGGTCAATGAAAAAGAGGAAGACCCTCCATGAGATGGACTGACACAGTGGCTGCAACAGTGGGCTCAAGCATAACGACGATCATGAGAATGGAGCAGGACTGGGCAGTGTTTCGTTCTATTGTACATAGGGTTGCTATGAGTCGGAACCGACTGGACAGCACCTAATGACAACAAAGTGTACTTTACTGAAGCAGACTGCCATATCGTTCTCCTGCAGAGAGGTTGATGGGTCCAAACGGCCGAGTTTTTGGCAGTGGCATCACAAGGGGAGTACAGGGGGTGTGGGCCTCACCAGGTGACATTGTTAGAGGGGGTGACATCAAAATGACTGTCTATAAAATTTTTGTGCAGTGTTTCAGCAGAAATTTATTATTTTTTTATAAAAATATACCTGTAGTTAGTTATAACAACAAAATTTTTCGTAAGCCCAGCTTACATGTCTCGGTATACTTACAAGGCTAAAACTGTATGCTAATTTACTTTTTTGAAACTTCTAATGCACTAAGAAGCCCTGGTGGCGTACTGGTTAAGAGCTATGGCTCCTAACCAAAAGGTCAGCAGTTCCAATCCACCAAGCCCTCCTTGGAAACCACATGCGGCAGTTCTACTCTGTCTTACAGGGTCGCTATGAGTTGGAACCCACTTGACAACTTTTTTTTTTTTTTTTTCCTAATGTGCTCTGGTCAGAGCTGTCATTGTTACCCAGTTAGAAAGACGCTTTGAATCACATGGTGTCCTCTGTGCGCTGTCAGCATGCTCTGTTGCTTTTGTTGCTGCTGGTGTTTTTATAGTCATCGATTTTGTCAAACTTTCTGGTGTTTCAGCTACAATATTGTGGTAATTAGCATGGGGGGGTAACACCATGAGTTACTGCACTGGATAACGCCATCTCTAGTGATGCCACTGACTTTTGGTTAGCAGCTGAGCCCACGAGGGTGCTGTGAGTCCAGATTAACTTGACAGTGGGTTTGGTTGTTTGGTTTAAGCGTACTTTAAGTTCCTTCCGGACCAGAAGCATATCAGGTGCTTCTTGTGTACCTACACCATACTTCCTATTAGAGTGTTTCTGTAACAATTATCTACGTATTGCTTTTTTTTTTTTTTTTTTGCTTTGACTTTTAAAGTAGATATTACTTCTGATTATAGAAAGGATCTATTTTCACATTTGAAAAGTCAAAAGAAGACTATGAACCATTCCCATAATACTACCACCCAGTGATAACCTCTCTGGGTGTGTGTCATATGTCTGTGGTGTGATACAGATAGCTGTATTGTGGCAGCTACTGCAGGTTGTCTAACGACAGCCATTTCTCCCCATTTTCATTGCTATTGGAACCTGGTTTTGTTCAGGCATCTAACAGCCATGTGCTTGAGGGAGTCTGGGTGGAGCAGGCTCTGCAGGTTTCATCTTGCTGGGCCAACGATTGCCTTAGGCCTGGGCATGGAACCCAGTCCTGGGCAATGGCACCGGAGGAGGTGTCTGTGGGGCGGAGGTGGGGCGGGAGGACTTGTAAAACAGAAGCTTGGGAGGAAATGCCCCTTCTTCACTGGACGTGGCTCTGTCTGCATCTTCAGACCACAATGGAAGACACCGCCAGCACACCGAGAATGGAAGAGTACATCCATTCTTCACAAGTCATGGAATTCGTCAGCTCCAGGATGCCGTCTTTGGACTTCCTGTTGTATGAGATAATAAGTGGCCTTCTCGTTTACGTCACTTTTCATTGCATTTTCTGTTATTTGTAGTCAAAATCATCTTAACTTTTCATGCATTCTTTTCTCAATAGTATATTGTATGTGCTTTCCTTGTCATAAAATAGTCTTCAAAAGCAAACCTTGTAATTATCTGTTTATTTCTCTTCCTCACAGGACTGTGAGTTCTTTGAGTGCAGAGATTGGGGTTTGGTGTCTGTTTTATAGTCTTGTGGGTTTTTTCTCCCTCAGTCTTACACCCTACCATAACATCCGGCACAATGTAGCTACTAAATTTTTGTGGAATGAATAAACGAATGTTTTAATTAACAGTTGTGTCTAAATGCCACAAACTCTATCCAATAGTGGAATCCCTGGGTACCACAAGCATTTAACGCACTTGGACAGTTACTGAAAGGTTGCAGTTTCGAATCTACCCAGAGGCACCTTGGAAGAAAGACCTGGCAATCTCCTTCTGAAAATATCAGCCCTTGCAAGCTCTGTGGATGCCGTTCTTCTCTCACACACATGGGTCACCAGGAGTCAGAATGAACTCTACGGCAACTGGTCATATCTAATAGTAGACAAGTATTGGTTTAGTACGTACATATCTTTCTCAGCTGTTCTTTACTGAGCTGGGCATATCAATGTCACACTTGAGCCTGCATTTGCTGAAGACAAATTTCAGGAAAAAAACTATAGTATGCCAATCCAAAACTGTCTTATGACAGAGATCAAAACTGCAAATCTGAGAGCTATTTTAAAATAAGAGTGTAAGGGTTGTGGAGTGACTTCATTTCAGGATTGTTTTTATCACTACACACCTGGAATGATACCCACTGTCTGAAAAAAAATTCTTCGTGAAGCTGTACATAAAAAATAATTTTTTAAAATGGTTTTGGGTATATTTTCCTCAATTCCTTCCTCCTTTTCTTTTTTCTTTTTAGTTATAGGGGTGCTGGAGCCTTGGTGGTACAGTGGTTAAGAGCTCAGCTGCTAACTGAAAGGTCTGCAGTTCGAATCCACCAGCCGCTCCTCGGAAACCCGATGGGGCAATTCTACTCTGTCCTACAGGGTTGTTATGAGTTGGAATTGACTTGATGGCAACAGGTGTTTTTGAGTGCTACTTACTAGTGTGGATGAACCTGGATGGGTCACCTGATAATTGTTCCCCCAACACCTTGTACTTCCCCTTGCATAACAGTACCATGCTAGTGGTTTCTTGTTCAACCTGTGTTTCCTTCCCCATTAGACTGGAAGCTCTGTGAGGTCAGAGACCATATTTGCCCTCACCCCTGAACTAGTACTTACCAGTCGTTCCACAAATATTTGTTGAGTGAATGGTTAAAAATGTGGTGGTGGGGGGTGAGGGGGTGGAGAGGGAGGAATTCATAGTCACACAAAAATCCAAGTTGTCCATGAACCAGTTCTGTAATGTGGACTGTAAGTGGACAAAGGGGAGCAGGAGGGGCCGTGTGGGGGAAGAGGATGAAAGGTGATGTCAAAGGGGAAGAAGAATCCAATCTTTGCTCCATCCCTAGCTGTCCTAAGGACATGCATTAATAGAGATAGGCACAAGGGGGCAGACCAGAGCTGCAGTGAATGCCAACCTGTGGCATATTTGGCTCTTTGGTGATGTTACTTTTTAATAACATCCGTTAATACAGAGTGGGCTTGTGAATTCAATCTGTCCTGTTAAAAGGCACTGGAAGAGCCAAAGCTTTACTTAACAGTGTCATCATGCATTCCAGAAAACATACTTTTGCCCATATCAAATAGGCCTCTATAAAGAGGCCACATAAAGTACAGAAGGACCCTCAAATGCATATTAAATTGCTTCCAGAAGGAACCAAGAAGCTCACGGATTTCTGGCAGTTCATTCCCAAGGCTTGA
The DNA here is from genome assembly GCA_030035585.1 of Dugong dugon. Classification (NCBI taxonomy): domain Eukaryota; kingdom Metazoa; phylum Chordata; class Mammalia; order Sirenia; family Dugongidae; genus Dugong; species Dugong dugon. Next base: position 62,303,525 of record CM057466.1, read on the forward strand.
CCTACACTTGGACACTGAATATGGGGGAATGAAAGAGCACAGAACTGGAATTAAAAACAAACCAACCATGGATTCTAGTGCAGGCTTTCTAACTTAACTAGCTGTGTGGCTTTGAACAAACCATTTAGCAGGACATGCTTTTCTTATTTGCAAAATAAAGGGACTTATTAGAGCCATCATTTCTCAATCCAATAAAACTCTGGATGTAAGCTGTCTAAATTCTTAACTAAAGACCAAAGAAGTAAGAAAAAGAAAGAGGGTGAAGAGGGCAAAGAAGAACCAAGTGCTAACAACTAAGGGGAGGAACAGAGGAGGAGGCGAGAGGGCTCCGGTCGCTAAACATATGCCTCATTTAGGGAAAACAACCAACTAAGATCTCTTCAAGCTTTACATTCTGAGATTCTATTATTTCCTACTTTATATTTCATTTGGATGTTTGCCATAGACTCAACTTACCCACGTCAAAGTTATGCTCTTCTCCCCATAAACCAACTCTCTTTCCCACCATCCTGGTCTGCTGGTAGGACACTAAATTTTCTTCTAGTAATCTAGACCTAGAGGGCAATGGTGGTTCAGTGGTACTATTCTCGCCTTCCATATGGGAGACCCAGGTTTGACACCCGGGCCAGTGCACCTCAAGTGTAGCCCCCAGCTGTCTGTTAGTGGAGGCTTGTGTGTTGCTATGATGCTGAACAGGTTTCAGTGGAGCTTCCAGACTCAGGCAGACTAGGAAGAAAGGCCTGGTGATCTACTTCTGAAAATCAGCCAGTGAAAACCCTATAGATCACAGTGGTTGATCCCGTTGTACAGGGAATCACCATGAGTCAGGGTCTGACTTGATGGCAGCTAATAACAACAACAATCTAGACCAGGGGTCCTTGCCAGCCATTGTTCCTGTTTCATACCATAAAGTCTGATAGGGTAAAGAGTCAATAATGGGGTTAACAAATCACAAACCATTATAAACTGTGATCAGTCCCATGAAGAAAAAAAGGATTCATAATTGAAAACAATGTGAGTGTGCGCTTGTGTCCAGGAGGTAGAGAGGAACCTAATTTGGGTAGCCAGAGAAGGTCTCTCTGAGAAGATGCCGTTTAAGCTTCAACCAGAAGCATGAACAGGAGCCCGCCAGGTAAGGGGTGAGGGTGCAAACAGCAAGTGATGAAGGGGCAAGATGCGAGGAGGAAGAGGCACACTGAGTCCAATCAAGGTAAACTTGTATTCTAAGGGAGAGGACAGGTCATCTTTCACTTAATCCTCATATTCACCATCTATATCCTGTCAGCCATAAAATCTGGTTAATCCTCATTTTGAATATCTTTGATATCTCTTACATTCTTTTATTTTTCATATTTGATCTTCACCTTCACCTCATTCTTGGACAATCTCTTAATTGGCTTGCCTGGTTCCAAACCTCTTCTCCCTCCCCAGTCACCATGCCTATCCCCCATCCCACCCCTCCACACATATTTTTTCCCACTAAGCTTGCAAACTGCTGCCAACTGGTCTTTCTCAACACTGCTTTCATGCTATTATGCCACCTCTCAAAATCTTCAATGGCTTTCTATTGCCTATCAAATAATGATCAAATTCCTCTTCCTTCAAGATCTTCAACACTACAGCCCCATTTCAGCTACGCAGTCTCATTGCCCTACAACACTGTTCTTCCACAGCATAATAAGTTTTGTTGCAGTCTGAGGGATATTCACGCAGTCAAGTTTTACTGGTGACGTGGTGGGTGCCTTGCAACACTAATTCCGCTTCCGTAACAGGATCCAGCATTTCCTTCATTTCCTTCTGGTTTCTACTTCTCCTCCACGTGGTCCATCCTTGGCTCCAGCGTGGGCTTAGTTGGCTTAGCCAATCCACACATTCCATTTCCTTGGATTCTATTATTCCTTTGGGAGAGCATGTGGAGTGAGTGGTCCAAGCCAGGCCAATCAGACAGCATTTTGGATTCTTGACTCCTAGGACAGCTGATGCTCTCTCTCCTGGATGACGCGTATATGAATGTGAAGCCTGGAGCTGCCGAAAGAATTCACTTTGCCACCATAAGGGAGCCAGGTTTAGGATGAATAAAGCTATACTGTGGAAAGCATTGTGAGGAGATGGAAAGAAACTGGATCCTGCCTTGATGACATGAGACAGTGAACTTTACAACTGTATGAGCCAATAAAACCCCTTTATTGTTTAAGCTAGTTTGATTAGGGCTTTCTGTTTCTTGCAATCAAGAGCACGCTAACTGCCTAAGCAAGCCTACTCTATGCCAGCACTGTTCTAGCAAGGAGTGCCTGGGTAACACAAATGGTTAAACGCTGGGCTACTGTAATGGGTTGAATTGTGTCCCCCAAAATATGTGTGGTAAATCCTAACCCTTATACCTGTAGGAGTAACCCCATTATGGAGTAGGGTTTTCTTTGTTATGTTAATGAGGCCGTATCAGTGTAGGGTGTGTGTTAAGCCAATCACTTCTGAGATGTAATAAGAGTAGATTAGGCACAGAAGCCAAGAGGCTCTGATGGGGGAAGATAGATGCCACACCCCATGAAGATCACCAAGGAACCGAGGAACAGAAGCTGAAAAGAGACAAGGACCTGCCCCCAGAGCCAACAGCGAAAGACTTCTCCTACAGCCGGTGCTCTGAATTTGGACTTCTAGCCTCCTAACTGAGAAAATAACTTTCTGTTCGTTAAAGCCACCCACTTTATTTCTGGTATCGCAGCATTAAGAAACTAAGACAGCTACTAACCAAAAGGTTGATGATTCGAACCCACCCTAAGGCACCTCAGAAGATAGGTTTGGCAATCTGCTTCCGAAAGGGAACAGCTATGATAACCCTATGGAGTGCAGTTCCACTCTGAAATGTGCGGGGTCGCCATGAGTTGGAGTCGACTTGACCGCAACTGATTATTTTTTTGGTTGGTTCTAACGAAGTCCCTGCTTTAATGAAACTAACCTTTTTGTGAGGGCACATACCAAAAAAGAAAAAAAAAAGAACGAAATAAGATAATTTTATATGTTGATAAGTTCTATGGAGAAAACAAAATGATAGAGAGAACGATTGGGTGGAGAGGTTTGGGCTACTTTAGGTTGGGTGGTCAGGGAAGGCTTCTCTGAGGAAGTGGTAGGTATTTTATGAGGAAAAGAGGTCGCCAGGGGCAGATGAGGGGGGAAGGGCATTCCAGACAAACGGAACAGCAAGTGCAAAGACCTTGCAGCAGGAAAAAGCATGGAGGGCTCCAGGAACAGAAAGGAGGTGATGCGGCTGGACAAGAGAGGGGTGGTACGAGATACTGATGCTTGTTCCTCTTTCTCTGAATCTTTTAAAGCTTTCAAGGCCCTCCTATGCCCCATCTCCTTCTTGAACTATCCCTGACAAAGATAAGAATCCCCTTCTTCACTGGACTACAGCTTTCCCAGGCTGGACCTTCCTTTACACTTGGCTGGTCTTTAACCCTCTAAGTTTTTATTCTAATTTTATTGAGTCTCCTCAATTTGACTCTAGTCTTTGAGAAAGTCTCTTATGCTTTTGGTGCGTCATCACAAAAGCGTAATGCCAGTAGACTTAATTGCTGTGAAAATACACTGTGCTTCTAGATTCCTTAGAGTGCATTAGAAAATCTTAGGTTGAACCATGTGGAATTATAATTTTTGTGGGGTTGAAAATAATCAAATAGAGGCAATTTCATATGGTTCAACCCATATTATAACACCATTTTTAATTACACTCTGGTGGCGCAGTGGTTAAGAGCTCGGGTGCTAACCAAAAGCTCAGCAGTTCAAATCCACCAGCCACTCCTTGGAAACCCTATGGGGCAGTTCTACTCTGTCCTGTAGGGTCGCCACGAGTCCGAATCAAGTCAACGGCAACCGCTTTTTTTTTTCCTTCTGGTTTTTATGGCTCAACTCCACCACTAACTATCCAAATGGTCAGTCATGGCTACCTTAGGTCACCTGACTGTCCCCTACGTTAACTGTGGGCAGTAAATTATAAAAAACAAACACTGTGCAGTTTAGCACTTGAATTTAGACTTGGATAGTATATTTGACTTTTACGCATGTGATTGGTTTTTATTAATATGATTTGAGAAATGATGGGTTTATTAGCACATGTGTGACCTAGTCCAGAAATCCCTAGCCACTTTCAATAGAAGCCACGACTACCTAGTTACTCATAAAGGAAGAAGCCCTCTCCTCTCTCTGGGCCCAGGAACTCATTGGCAGGATTCTTTTGTCCTTGACTAAAAGAAGACAAATCAGGGCCCCTCAAGGATCTGCAGGCTGCCAGGATGATGCCGTTGGCCCCCACTCCTTTCCCACATGTGCTCTGCCAGGAGTGTGAGAACTGTCAACCACCCTAGGCGAGGGGCCCTTCTTTTCCTTTTGAATGGGTCTGGAGAAGTCTCTGAGTGGTGCAAATCGTTAATGCCCTCGACTGCTAGCTGAAAGGTTGGTGGTTTGGGGAGACCCAGCGGTGCCTCGGAAGAAAGGCCTGGTGATCTACTTCTGAAAAATCAGTCATTCAAAACCTTATGGAGTACAGTTCCACTCTGACACACATGGGGTCGCCATGAGTCAGAATCAACTCAAAGGTAACTGGTTTAGAGGTGATCAAGTGGCCACAGAACTCACTTTTGTCTTACGAGTCGGTGTTTTCCGTGTAAGGGCACATGCTTCAGAATTAATAATTTATTTTCCATCTAGATTAAAACATGTAACTCTTTGCATCTCAGTTTTTTCACCTGTAAATCAAGGACCCAGACTAAATGATTTCTAAGGTCATTTTCAGCTAAACACCACGTGGCTGGCTAATGACTTGTCACTGGTAAGGTGTTACTGCACCTAATACACACACACACACACACACACATCTATTCATAAATCTGATTTTGATCCTAATTTCCCATGTAGCATCTCCATGCAACTTTTCTTTTAAAGAGTGGAAATTAACCTTCATGTGAGCAATGCACATTTTGTGAACGGCTTTATTACAGCTCTACCAAATTTCCTCAGACACGCCAAAGGCACTACGAGGGATAACTTGAACGTTCTGAAGAAAGCAGTTTGCCTCAGAGGAGGGTGGGAAAAATAGTAAAAAATATGTCTGAGTAACTTCTTCAGTGGTGAAATTCCATGTTTTGCTCTTTTTCTAGAGTTTTAAAAATAGCCTAAATGGAATCTTACTCAACTTCCTACAAGAAAACATACCTTTGGGCTGAGAGACAGCATTAGAAATTTCATCCCAAAGAATTATTTTTTGGGTGGGAGTATGGGGTGGAGTTAAAAGAGCCTGAAGATAGAGGCTTCTAATTAAATTGCCCTCTCAACCAGAACTGCAGAGTATACCCTATAAGCACCACAATTTAGATTAAATCTGGGACGGAATGATAATTTTGTTAGTTCAGAGGTTTTTAAACTATGGCTCGCACTGCTGGAGAGTTTCCGATGACTTTTCAAGGTTCTGCAAGGCGTGTGTATTTGCTGGGGGACCAGGGGACTCTCAGTAGATGAATAAATGAGAAAGATTTCACAGTCTCAGGAAGTTTAACTAGGTCTCAGATGATCAGGAAGTGCTATAGTTTGTCTTTTTGGCTTTGAGGATGACAAACCCACAACAAATGATTAGGGTGGAAGTTTTGAATGCTTTTCCCACTAGTGGTGATGGACTTGCACTTATTCACCTGCACTCTTCATGCAGTTCATCTGCAGTGCAGGGCTGGGGAGTGCAAGCTGGTGCCAGGTAGTAAAGGGGGGAGGGGGGAGGTTCATCTCATGACCTTGGCCTCAGCCCTGCCATCTAACGAACCCAGCTAATCAGTCACAGGCAAAACAGATTATTCATTCATTCATTTATTTAATAACATCGAGTGCTATATGCCAAGTAAAGTGCTAGGTGCCAGGGATACTGAGGCAGGAATGGCAGACAGGGTCAAGAAGCTTACATTCTTGGGAGAGCAGGTGTTAATGGATAAGCCTACAGATAATAAGCTAATTAATACTGTAATAGAAGCCCTGGGGCACAGTGGTTAAGTGCTTGGCTACTAAATGAAAGGTCAGCAGTTTGAACCCATCAGCCACTCCACAGGAGAAAGACGTGGCTATACAGATTATAGCCTTAGAAACCCCATGGGGCGGTTCTACTCTGTCCTACAGGGTTGCTATGAGTTGAAATCAACTCCAAGGCAATGGGCAATACTGTAATAAGAGATGTGATGGAAATGTCTAGGTTTACTCAAGGGCAACTAACAACAACGAGAGCACAGAAGACAGAGACTCAGCCTAGTCTGGGCAGTGGGTTCAGGGAAAGCTTCCTCGTGAAAGAGACATGTAAACTGGAACCTTAAGGATGAGGAGGAAAGTTGACCAGGTAAAGTGTGGTGAATCAACATTCCAGTCAGAGGGACCAACATGTGCAAAGTAGGAAAGAGCAGGAAAGGAAAAGGGTAGGAACAGCTTGGCCGTTTCAAGGAATGAAAAAGAAGCCCAATTTGTCCAGAGCAGAGGGTCTCAAAGTATGGTCCACAGAACTCTGGGGATCCCCAAGACCCTTTCAGGAAGTCAGCGCGGTCAAAACTGCATTCATGATGATACTAAGATGGGATCTGCTGTTTTCACTGTGTTGACAGAGTTCCTGGCTGGTGCAAACAGTTAACGAGCTCAGCTGCTAACCAAAGACTGGAGGTTCAAGTCTACCCAGAGGCACCTCAGAAGAAAGGCTTAGCGACCTACTTCTGAAAACCCTATGGAGCACATTTCTACTCTGACACATACAAGGCCATCATGAGTAGGATTCAACTTGACATCGACCAGAAAACAAGAAGATTCTGTTGACTTACACTAATGTGGCAAAAGCAAGGGTGGGTAAAATTGCTGACGCCTTACCGTTAATCAAGGCAGTGGCACCAAACTAGATGAGGAGTCATTGCATTTTTCAGCTCCTCACAGCACTTTGTTGTTTGTTTGTTTTTTTAAATATTAGCTTCATTTAAGAATGTCCTTGATGAAGCAGTAAAAAATTATTAACTTTATTAAGACTCCACCCTTGAGTACATGTCTTTTTAATATTCTGTGTTGCTAACTGGAAGTACGCATAAAGCACTTCTGCTGTAGACCACAGTAAGAAGGTTGTCGCCAGGAAAAGCACCTGTGTGACTGAGTTACGGGTTGTGCCAGCTACTTTTTGATAGAACACCATTATTACTTGAAAGAACAATGGACAGACCTGCTAGGGTTATTCAGACTTGAGTAACTGGCAGATACGTCCTTGAAATGAATGAAGGATGCCTATTACTTCAAGGAAAACCTCTCACAGTATCTGTTGCTGATGATACAGTTCAAGTTTTCAAGTAAAAACTTGAGAATTCTGGAACACTTAAACACCTGCTATCATGAACTTGATCGCCTACCAATGCTTAAAAATACTTTTCTAATGAGATTGAGGATGTGAATATTCCAGGTTCCTGTCAGGCAATATAATCTCTAATTTTTTCAGTGAAACTAATCAAAACCTACATTGTGAAATACCATATATTATTTATAAATAGAAGGAGCCCCAGTGGCAAAATGGTTAAGCATTCAGCTGCTAACAGAATGGTTGGCGGTTTGAACCTACCAGCAGCTCCTCGGGAGAAAAGACTTGGCTATCTGGTCCCATAAAGATTATGGCCTAGGAATCCCTATGGGGCAGTTCTACTGTGTCACATAGGGTCACTCTGAGTTGGAATCAACACGATGGCACAACAACATTTATGAATATCGATACAAAAATTCTAAAAAGCACAGAGTCAAACACCGTATCAGTAAGCCAGGTAGCGTTTATTCCAGGAATGCAAAAATGTTTCAATATCGGGAAATTGATTAACATATTATTATTTCCACAAATTAAAGGAGAAAATTAATATGATCTTATCAATAGATGCATGAAAGTATTTGATCAATATAGTAGCCATTTCTAATAAAAGTCTAAGTAAAATATGACTATAAGCAAACCACTTAAATATAATAAACATACTTGCAAAACAAAAAAACCAAACCATCTATCAAATATACTAATGGCATCGCTAAAATTACCATTTCAGTTAAAATAAAGATCTAGACAGGAAAGACTGCTATGACCATTTCAATTGGTCTTGAAAGATCTAGTGAATGCAATATAAAAAAAAGATAATTACTGGAATAAACACTTGAAAAGAAGAAATGAGGTCTTGATACATGCTACAATATGAATGGAGCTTGAAGACATTATGTTGAGTGAAATAAGTCAATCACAAAAGGGCAAATATTGTATGACCTCACCTATATAAGAAAATAAGTAAAGGCAAAAAAAATATATCTAGGAATATATTTAATAATGAAGGCACATCTATATGAAGAAAACTAAATCTTATTAAGGGTCACAAAACAAGGTCTGAAATGGAAAGATATATCACGTTTTTGAATGGGAAGTCGGGATATCACAGACTGGTCAGTTCTCCCAAAAGAAATACATAAAATTAATGCAGTTGCAATTAGAATTGCAACAGGCTTTGGGGGTGCAGGTGGGGGAGGCAAGATAAAACAATTTTAAGCTTCATATGGAAGAATAAATGCTCAAGTATAGTCAGGAAAAGGATAAAAAAGAACAGTGACAGAATTGTCTTGCCAGACATCAGAGTATACTATAAAGCTGTCATGAAATAAATATGGTATTGGTATAAGAATGAGAAATAGATCAGAGAAAAAAGAAAAGAGAATCCACAAACAGTCTTGTATATGAAAATTTAATATACAGTGTATATCAAATGTAGTAGTTCAGCTTAGTGGGAAAATAATAAATTACTTAAAAAATGATAACAGTGTAACTGGCTACCCATCTGAAATACATAAAATGAAATCCCTATTTTACACCATATACAAAAATATATTCCCCATAGATTAAAGCCTTAACCATAAAAACACAAAACAAAGTATTGCAAAAACATCTGAGAGACTGTGTACAACCTAGGGGCAAAGAAACCTTAACAAGATTGGAAAACCCAGAGGTTATAAATGAGAAAAATATATCTGACCATGTTAAAAATATGTATGGTTTTTATTATAAACAAATTCAAAACACAGATGATAGGTTTGGGAAAAAAATACTTGTAACCAAAATGACGAGGAATTAACTTGTATAATATGGAAAATGATCTTATAAATTGGCAACTCAATTAAAAAAAATTATCAAAGAATATGAAAAGGCAATTTACAGAAGCACAAATCCAGAGGACCACCAAATGTACAAAAAAAATGCTTCAATTTACCAGTCAGGGAAATGCAAATTAAAGTAATAACGAGACGTCTTATCATTCTTATTAGGCCGGCAAAAATTAAAAACAACTACAACATACATCACTGGTGGAAATGTAAAATTTACAGTACTTTGGGAAAGAACCTACCAGCCTCTGTCAAAATGTAAAATATTATGTACTCAGAAGACTAGAAAAACTGTGGCATATGCATCCAATGGAATACTACTCAGCAATAAAGAATTAGTCTACAGGCAACAACATGGTTCAACCTCAGAAACATCATGCTGATAAAATAAACCAGATACATAAGTCCACACTGTATGATCCCATCTATGTGAAGTTCTAGAACAGGCAAGACGAATTTACAGTTTTCAAACACATATATAAGGATGTTTAACTATAGCAAAAAACTGGAAACGAAGGGATATAGTTGAGTGAAGCTTGGTAGTCCACGTCAAGGGGTAGTATGCAGCTAATGAAAAAGAACAGAATGCAGCACCACCTGTTGGCTTGGAGGGATTTCTACAAGGTCCTGTTCATAAACAAGGCACAGAAAAGTGTTTATAATAGAATCCCATTTTGGTGAAACAATGACCTCACACCCCATATCTAAATGTGTATATATGTATATGCAATGTGTATATCTGTATATAATTAAATATATACAGAGAGAATTATGGAAAGATACATATTAGGTACGCTAACATGGGCTAAAAAGAGAGGGGGTGGAAGGAAGAGAGGGGGAAGGGAAATCAACTAAAGAAGAAAAGACTGAGCTAAAAACAACAGTATGTATGACATGCTTACATTTAGGCTTTTGTGTATTTAAAAATTTATATGTATAGAGAATTACTCAAAGAACATACTGTCTAGCTTGTGTATATTTTAAATTTGATCCTTGGCTTAAACAGATCTTCAGAGCTATTTATTGGACAACATCATTTAGGTCCTCCTTTATTGGAAACCCTGCTGGCCTAGTGGTTAAGGTTACGCTGCTAACCAAAATGTTGGCAGTTCGAATCCACCAGATGCTCCTTGGAAACTCTATGGGGCAGTTCTACTGTGTCCTACAGAGTCACTATGGGTCAGAATCGACTCAACGGCAATGGGTTTGGTTTGGTTTTGGGTTTTATTTTTATTGACTTGAACTTTAGCCCTCTCTATTTTACAGAACCACCACGCGTGTGTCAGTTTGTCGTATTGCGGTGGCTTACATGTTGCTGTGGTACTTGAAGCTTTGCCAATGGTATTTCAAATACTAGTAGGGTCACTACTGGTGGACAGGTTTCAGTAGAGCTTCCAGACTAAGACAGACTAGGAAGAAGGACCTGGCGGTCTACTTCTGAAAACACTGGCCAGTGAAAACCTTGGGAATAGCAGCGGAACATTGCTTGATATAGTGCTGGAAAATGAGCCCTTCAGGTTGGAAGGCACTCAAAATACAACTAGAGAAGAGCTGCCTCCTCAAAGTAGAGTCGACCTTAATGGCATGGATGGAGTGAAGCATTTGGGACTTTCATTTACTGATATGGCACGACTCAAAATGAGAAGAAACAGCTGCAAACATCCATTAATAATCAGAATGCAGAACGTACAAAGTATGAATCTAGGAAAATTGGAAGTCATCAAAAATGAAATAGAATGTTTAAAGATCAATATCCTAGGCATTAATGAACTGAAATAGACTGATATTGGCCATTTTGAATCAGACAATTGTATGGTCTACTATGTCAGGCATGACAAACTGAAGAGGAATGGTGTTGCATTCACTGTCAGAAAGAACATTTCAAGATCTATCCTGAAGTACAACACTGTTAGTGCTAGGCTAACATCCATACACCTACAAGAAAGACCAGTTAATACGACTATTATCCAAATTTACATATTAACCACTAAGGCCAAAGATGAAGAAACTGAAGACTTTTACCAACTTCTGCAGTCTGAAATTGATCAAATTTGCCATCATTATGCATTGATAATTACTGGTGATTTCAATGGGAAAGTTGGAAACAAAGAAGAAGGATCAGTAGTTGAAGAATACGGCCTTGGTGATAGAGACAATGTCAGAAATCGCAGGATAGAATTTTGAAAGACCAATGACTTCTTCATTGCAAATACCTTTTTCCAACAACATAAATGGCTACTGTATATGTGGACATCACCAGATGGAATACACAGAAATCAAATCAACTACATCTGCGGAAAGGTGATGGAGAAGCTCAATATCATCAGTCAGAACAAGGCCAGGGGCCAAATGCAGAACAGACTATCAATTACTCATATGAAAGTTCAAGATGAAGCTGAAGAATATTACAGCAAGTCCACTAGTGCCAAAATACGACCTACAATATATCCCACCTGAATTTAGAGACCATCTCAAGAATAGATTTGATGCATTAACACTAATGACTGAAGACCAGGGAAGCTGTGGAATGATATGAAGGACATCATACATGAAGAAAGCAAGAGGTCATTAAATAGACAGGAAAGAAAGAAAAGACCAAAACGAATGTCAGAAGAGACTCTGAAACTTGCTCTTGAGCATACAGTAGCAAAAGCAAAAGGAAGAAATGATGAAGTAAAAGAGCTGAACAGAAGATTTCAAACGGCAGCATGAGAAGACAAAGTATTATAATGAGATGTGCAAAGACCTGGAGTTAGACAAAGAAAAAGGTAGAACATGCTCAGCATTTCTCAAGCTGAAAGAACTGAAGAAAAAATTCAAGCCTCCAGTTGCAATACTGAAGGATTCTATGGGCAAAATACTGAACGATGCAGGAAGCATCAAAAGAAGATGGAAGGAATACACAGAGTCACTGTACCAAAAAGAATTGGTCAATGTTCAACCATTTCAGGAGGTAGCATAGGATCAAGAACCGATGGTAGTGAAGGAAGAAGTCCAAGCTGCACTGAAGGCACTGGCGAAAAACACGGCTCCAGGAATTGACAGAATATCAAATGAGATGTTTCAACAAACGGATGCAGCGCTGGAGGTGCTCACTCGTCTATGCCAAGAAATTTGGAGGACAGCTGCGTGGCCAACTAACTAACTGGAAGAGTTCCATATTTGTGCCCATTCTAAAGAAAGGTGATCCAACAGAATGTGGAAATTATCAAATAATATCATTAATATCACATACAAGTAAAATTTTGCTGAAGATCATTCAAAAGCAGTTGTAGCAGTACAACTGCTAGTAGTACTGCCAGAAATTCAAGCTGGATTCAGAAGAGGACGTGGAACGAGGAATATCATTGCTGATTTCAGATGGAGCATGGCTGAAAGTAGAGAATACCAGAAAGATGTTTACCTGTGTTTTATTGACTATGCAAAGACATCAGACTGTGTGGATCATAACAAATTATGAACAACGTGGCAAAGAATGGGAACCCCAGAGCACCTGATTGTACTCATGCTGAACCTGTACATAGACCAGGAGGCAGTTGTTCGAACAGAACAACGGGATACTGCGTGGTTTAAAGTCAGGAAAGGTGTGCATCAGGGTTGTATCCTTTTGCCATACTTATTAAATCTGTATGCTGAGCAAATAATCCAAGAACTTTGACTATATAAAGAATGTGGCATCAGGATTGGAGGAAGACTCATTAACAACCTACAATATGCAGAGGACACAACCTTGCTTGCTAAAAGTGGAGAGAACTAGAAGGAAGCACTTACTGATGAAGATCAAAGACTACAGCCTTCAGTATGGATTGCACCTCAACATAAAGAACACAAAAATCCTTTCAACTAGACCAATAAGCAACGTCATGATAAATGGAGAAAATACTGAAGTTGTCAAGGACTTTATTTTACTTGGATCCACAATCAACGCCCATGGAAGTAGCAGTCAAGAAATCAAATGACAGGGGTCTTAAAAGCTTGTGAGGGGCCATCTAAGATACTCCACTGGTCCCACCTTGTCTGGAGCAAGGGAGAGTGAAGAAAACCAGAGACACAAGGGAAAGATTGGTCCAAAGGACTCGTGGACCACAACTACCACAGCCTCCACTAGACTGAGTTCAGCACAACTAGATGGTGCCCAGCTACCACTACTGACTGCTCTGACAGGGATCACAATAGAGAGTCCTAGACAGAGCTGGAGAAAAATGTAGAACAAAACCCTAACTCACAAAAAAAGACCAGACTTACTGGTCTGACAGAGACTAGAGAAAGCCCGAGATATGGAGCCCGGATACCCTTTTAACTCAGTACTGAAGTTGCTCCTGAGTTTCACCCTTCAGCCAAAGATTAGACAGGCCCACAAAACAAAATGAGACTAAATGGGCACACCAGCCCAGGGGCAAGGACAAGAAGGCAGGAGGGGACAGGAAAGCTGATAACAGGGAACCCAGAGTTGAGACGGGGAGAGTGTTGACATGTCATGGGGTTGGCAACCAATGTCACAAAACAATATGTGTATTAGTTGTTTAATGAGAAACTAATTTGCTCTGTAAACCTTCATCTAAAGTACAATTAAAACAAAAGAAATCAAACAACGTACTGCATTGGGCAAACCTGCTACAAAAGACCTCTTTAAAGTGTTGAAAAGCAAAGATGTCACTTTGAGGACTAAGGTGTGCCTGACCCAAGCCATGGAATTTTCAATTGACTCATATGCATGTGAAAGCTGGACAATGAATAAGTAAGACTGAAGAAGAATTGATGCCTTTGAATTATGGTGTTGGTGAATAATATTGAATATACCATGGACTTCCAGGAGAATAAACTAATCTGTCTTGGAAGAAGTACAGCAAGAATGCTCCTTCGTCTCATGTACTTTGGACATGTCATCAGGAGGGACCAGTCCCCAGAGAAGGATATCATGCTTGGTAAATTAGAGGGTCAGCGGAAACGAGGAAGACCCTCAATCAGATGGATTGACACAGTGGCTGCAACGATGGGCTCGAGCATAACAGTGACTGTGAGGACGGCGCAGGACTGGGCAGTGTTTTGTTCTGTTGTACATGGGGTCGCTATTAGTCAGAACCAACTGGATGGCACCTAACAACACAACAACAGCATTTTACAGAAAAGAAACTAAAGCTGTAACGCTTAATTGACTTGCCCAAATTAACACAGCAGTAAGTGCCAGACCATAGATTTCAACCCAGGTGATTTAACTCCACAAGCTGCACAAACAACTCTCAGTGTGTGCTAAATGCCTTCTGAGAGCTTAGCAGAGAGGTGAGTGAGGAACTCATCTCAGGAGCAAAATTTAAGGAAGTGCCAAGAAACTCAGTAAGTAAGATAAATAATATTTGAAAAAATCAAAATAAATGTAAAAATTTCATTATGAACAAAAGTATCAAAATTTTAAATAAAAACAGAATCTGAGCTTGCACTTCTACAATGTGGCCTTGCTTGCCTCAGCCTAATCCCAACCCTGTTGAAGGTTGTTCATTTCCTCATTCCCTTTATTTATTTACTTTTTTTTTTTTTTTTTGTGAGACTTTAGAATCAGAGGAAAATAACTGTTGGCTCAACCTTTTAACTTTAAAAACATTTTGGCATTTCAGCTCATTCTCAAATATTTCTTTCTTTCTTAGCTGATTTTTTAAAAATCAATTCCCTCAACCCACATGGAGATTTAGGGGCCCTGGTGGTGCTGCAGTTAAGCCCTCGGCTTCTAACCAAAAGGTTGGCAATTCAAACCCATCCAGTGGCTCCAAGGAAGAAAGACTTGGCTATTGGCTCTTGTAAAGATGACAGCCTAGAAAACCCTATGGGGCAGTTCTACCCTGTCACATAGGGTTGATACGAGTTGCAATTCACTCAACAGCTCCTAATAACAACTTTGAGACTGAGGTATTCTTTTATCTTCTCCTGGAATGGCATTTAAAGCATATGATTAGATGTGACAATCATTCTATCGCTGGAAAACTGGATCCAAATAATCACTTCATCAGTGCTGTTGGACTCTGTCTTTATCTAAAACTTGGTATTTTGTTCATTGTGGATTTTTTGTCTTAATTTTTATTTTCAAAATATGGCATTGAAATATTATGTATCCTGATTACTAAGTTTTTGGTATCCCTTTAAATTTTGTGCCTGTGCTAAGTGCTTTACCTTGCCCTTGTCCCAGCCTTGCTTGTCTCCATTATTTGGCCACCGTGTGAAACTAAGCCAAAGTCTGAGGCTTAATTTTCTCATCTATCAAGTGGAAATGATAATAACTTCCCTGCCCACTTCACAGGGCTGTGGTGAGAAACTAAGAAGATATGATATGAAATTGCTTGTGTAATGTATACATTCTTGCTCCTGAAGAGAGAAGCAAGTTGAATCCTCCTAGACTTGAATTTGCTCCCTGTGCACTTGGCCTGGAAAATTCCTGTAATTCTTATATTCTGCAGTTTTTTGAGTTGTTTGGCTGGCTGCTTGGCAGATGCAGTAATCTTCATCAATCATGTCCCCCCCGCAAGCCCTCCAGGATGTGGCAAGAGAATGTACCTCTTGAGCAAGAGCAGTACTTCTCAAACTTGAACGTGCATACAAATCACTTGGGGATCTTGTTAAAAGCACGTTCAGACTCAGTAGGTCTGGGTGGAGCACATGGGTGTGCATCACTAACAAGTTCCCATGTTACTGGTGTGTTGCTGTTAGGTGCCATCGAGTCAGTTCCGACTCATAGCGACCCCGTGTACAATAGAATGGAACACTGTCCAGTCCTGCGCCATCCTCACAATTGTTGCCATGTTTGAGCCCATTGTTGCAGCCACTGTGTCAATCCGTCTCCTTGAGGGTCTTCTCCTTTTTCACTGATGCTCTACTTTACCAAGCATGATGTCCTTCTCCAGGGACTGGTCCCTCCTGATAACATGTCCAAAGTACGTGAGACGAAGTCTCACCATCTTGGCTTCTAAGGTGCATTCTGGTTGTTTTTCCTCCAACACAGATTTAGATTTTTTCGTTCTTCTGGCAGTCCATAGTATATTCAATATTCTTCACCAACACTAAAATTATGGTGTTTCTGGTGTACAGACCTCAATTTGATCAGTATGGAGCTGCCAGATAGGACACATGGTAAATTGGTCAGAACAACAACAACAACAACAAAAAAAAAACTCAAAAAAACAAATCATTTGCAGTTGAGTGAACTCTGACTCATGACGACCCTGTGTGTGTCAGAGTAGAACCGTGCTCCATAGGGTTTTCAATGGCTGATTTTTCAGAAGTAGATCACCAGGCCTTTCTTCCAAGGTGCCTCTGGGTGGACCTGAACTCAACCTCTTGGTTAGCAGCCAAGCTTGTTAACTGTTTGCACTACCTAGGGTCTCCTAGCTGGTCAGAAAGATTGTGAAATGCACCAGAACAATGATAGCTTACTACATGACAGCCATTGATGTGAGCATTGTAATTCTTCAATATCCCTAAAAGATAGGTTCTGTTATGTTGAAGCCCACCAGCCAAAGCCCACCAGGTACACACCTCTAGTCAAGCAAGGTTAATTTATCTTGCTGCATCAGGGGAAAACATACACCAAGGAACTATGAATTGTCTCCATAACAGAGGGTTAGTAGGGATTTATTATGGGATTTTGGCTTCTGCTGAGAGAGACTAAAGAGGGCTTAAGGCAGTGAGTGGGGTCCAGTTTTGGGCTAAGTGTGGTCCGGGAATGAGGGCAATTGATGATTGGGTGTCTTGGTCATTTTTTATCAAGGAGGGTGGAGGATTAAAGTGGAGTAGAACAGTCACGGCTGGAGAAGCAGCAGTCACTCAAGTTAGCTGGAAGAGCAGGACATTACTTAGGTTTGTGGTTGCAGAGGGTCTTTACCTCTGCTTTGTGCCATTCATGGTCATGAGTGGCTTTGCCTACGGTTTGTTTCAACACAGTCATGGAATGACCTTGTCTGGTTATTGTTTTCGTTCTGTGAGTGATATTTATGTTCCTTTGGGAACATCCCAACCACTGCTGTCCTTAGACCTGGGCAAGTAGGGCCCCTGATCTGGGTCCTGTGTACACATTGCAGCAACTTCCTCAGAATTTTCTATGTCCCTCTCCAGTGCCTAACCAGGGCTGGCAATGCCATCTGTTAGGTGCCCTGAGCCTGGACTGGGACTCCATTTCTCCCCTTTGAAGCCTCTCTGATTGTCTACCCTGAGCATGGGGTCGACTTGGTGCCTTGACGACTCACACCTATGAGGTCATCCTGTGGCCTTGTGGCTGGACATCTGTTCCAGGAAGGCTAGCTGATGAACAGATCGTTCCTGTTAGCTGATAAGGTATTTCTTTTGCAGGACCATGCAAGACTGAGCCACCAGAACTGTGCTGACATGCTGATTTGTAGTGATTCATCTTGTTTATATAGATGAAGCCCCACAAGAAATATTGCCTGAGGTCATGCACACCCAAGAGACAGACTGGATCACAGCCTAGCTGGCCAGGGCTATTTTTCACTTTCTTAATTACTGTTGTTGTTAGTTGCTGTCTCGTCAACTCCAACTCGTAGTGACTCCATGTACAACAGAATGAAACGTTTCCCAGTCCTACACCATCTCCATGATTATTGCTATGCTCGAGTCCATTGTTGCAGCCACTGTGTATTTTGAGTGTCTTCCAACCTAGGGGCTTATCTTCCAGCACTATATCAGACAATGTTCTGTTGTGGTCCATAGGATTTTCACTGGCTAACTTTCAGAAGTAGATCATCAGGTCTTTCTTCCTAGTCTGTCTTAAAAGCTCTGCTGAAGCCTGTCCACCATAGATGACCCTGCTGATATTTGAAATACTGATGTCAGCTTCTAACATCATAGCAACATGCAAGCCACCACAGTATGACAAATGGACAGACAGGTGGTGGCCTCAATTATTATTACCTCCATTGTATAGAAGAAGAAATTGAGGTTAAACAACTCTCCCGTAATTCCACAACTAGTAGGTGGTAGAGCAGGGATTCAAACTCAGGTGAGCATGCTCCTGAGACTGTGCTCAAACCCAGTGCATTCCTTGCTCTGCCTCACTAATGCAAAGGGTGGGCTCCCTGGGCTGACTCAGCCCTACAGTTTGTGCTCCATATACTGCTGACGTTTCAAAACTGCTCCTTGTGTTCAAATTGCTTAAACGTTCTAAAAAAATTTTCTGCATTGTACTTGAAAATCTCCAGGTACCTTCTACATTTTGCTGCTTCCTTCCTTCCTCCTCTCTCAAACTCTTTTGACTAATACTAATTAGGAGCCTTGAATTCTCTTTCCCAGCCCCAGCCCAGATTTGTCACAGGACGATGGTAACACTCTAGAGCTTTGGCTCTAGAGGCTGTGAACAGCTAAGAATGTTTTCTCAAATGACACAGGACTATCCAGATTGCTGGGGGTGGTGCTGAGGTTAGCTATGAGGAGGAGGTGCTGTGTGCGGGGGCAGGAAAGCAGAATGTGTAATGTCTTCTATTATGAGGTCAGCCCACCTGGTGATTTCAAGAACTAGAGGCGGAGAGAAGCTGGGCCATGACTAAGAAGCTTGCTGTCCTTTCAACAAAGAGAGGTAGCCTCGTCGCTTCAGTGGGATGAGGCCTGTTCTCCTTTGTTGGAGAGGATTCTAGAACACAAAAGTATTAGGAAGATTTCTCTGTGTGAGTGCAGCAGTCAGTCCACCCTAGAGGTAGTTTCTACCATGGAAAGAATATCGGCTTTGGAGCCTACTGACCTGGGCCAGAATCTCAGCTCTGCTACTTTATTGGCTGTGTGATCCAGGGCAGGTTACTTAAGTACTCTGTGCATCAATTTCCTCATCTGAAGAGTGAGGATAGTAATTCCTTCCTCAAAGGGTTATTGTGAGGATTGAATAAGGGTTATTGTGAGGCTCTGTACCAGAGCCTGGTACAGAGACATTGAGGCTATTTTTCTGATTTTCTTACCTTAGACCATCTTGTCTCCCTGGTGTCACTTGTAGAGCAACATCTCCTACATCTATCTAGTTTGTTCAAAATAATCAGTTGCAGGAAGAAGAACAAAGTAGAAGGCCTCATACTTCCCCATCTCAAAACTTACTATACAGTCACAGTAATCAAAACAGCCTGGTACTGGTTTAATGACAGACACACAGACCAATGAGATAGAACTGAGAACCCAGAAGTAAATCCATCCATCTATGGGCAGCCAATCTTTGACAAAGGGAATCCATTCAATAGCCTCTTTAACAAACGGTGCTGGCAAAACTCAAATGGCACAGGACTATCTATATGCAGAAAAATGAAACAGGATTGACACTTCAGCCCATGCACAAAAACTAACTCAAAATATATCAAAGACCTAAAGGTTAAAGCTAAAACTATAAAGTTT
Source organism: Dugong dugon (assembly GCA_030035585.1). Taxonomy (NCBI): domain Eukaryota; kingdom Metazoa; phylum Chordata; class Mammalia; order Sirenia; family Dugongidae; genus Dugong; species Dugong dugon. The sequence continues at coordinate 62,323,067 of CM057466.1, forward strand.
GGGCTGGGGAGAGGAGTCAAGATGGTGACTTAGTCAGACGCACCATACCTTCCCCTCTATAGCAAAGACCTGAGAACAAGTGAAACAGATGCAGGTAATGAACATCAAAAACGGAGGATAGATAAAGAATTGAATTGAACACTGACTGGAAGAAAAAGTGAATGAATGCAGTGAAAGAGGAGTGACAAGGAGCGAAGGGGCTCTGCCAGCTGTCTCGGCTCAATGTGGCCATCTTAAGACAAAGCCAGTAGCGATCCCAGGTGAGGTGCACCGGAAGGCAACTTCACGGCATTTCCATAAGAGACAGAGAAACTGAATAAATACACCCAGAGAGAAGCAAGATGAGCAGATCATGATCCGGATCTAAGGAAGTTGTCTTAGTTATCTAGTGCTGCTATAACAGAAATACCACAAATGGATGGCTTTAACAAACAAATTTATTCTCTCACAGTTTAGGAGGCTAGAAGTCCAAATTCAGGGCACCAGCTCCATGCAAAGGCTTTCTCTCTCTCTTGGCTCTGGGGGACAGTCCTTGTCATCAATCTTCCCCTGGGTCTAGGAGTTTCTCAGTGCAGGGACCCCAGGTCCAAAGGACACACTCTGCTCCCAGCTCTTCTCTCTTGGTAGTAGGAGGTCCCTTTCCTCTCTGCCCAATTCTCTCTTTTATATCTCAAAACAGAATGACTCAAGATACAACCTAATCCTGTAGATTAAGTCCAGCCTCATTAACATAACTGCCTCTAATCCTGCCTCATTAACATCATAGAGGTTAGTATTTACAACACATAGGATAATCACATCAGATCACAAAATGGAGGACAACCACACAGTACTGGGAATCATGGCCTAGCCAAACTGACACACATTTCTGGGGGACACAATTCAATCCATAACAGAAAGAAAACACAGAGAATTCCAGGGATCCTGCTGTCCACAGAACAGGGACGAAGCCTGGATCCATAGTCAGGTATACGCATAAGTGGCAGTCCCTCACTTCTGGGGTGGGTGGTATGCATGAAGTGGTGGATCAGCGGAGTACCGGCGGGAGATCCCCCACCCGATCAGACTCTGGATGGCTCCCCCTTCTTTGTATTTGGTAGGGACAGGCCTCAACTACTGGCTGCAGTGAACAGGAAGTGCCTGGGTACCCACATCTGCTAACTGAAGGGGCACACTCACCCTTCCCTCACCCTCCTGACTGGAACCAGTGGAGGGTCCCACACCCTAGCCACACTGATAGACCAGAGAACACAATAGGAACTACCCTCCCCCTTCACCCAGTCCCATCTGCCAACCCCCCTACTCATCCAAAGAGTGGCAATAAGCGCGCTTACCTGCTTGCTACTCACCCCCTGCCTGGCAAGCGGCAGCCACTGTATGACTACACATGTGCCTGCCTGCAACCCACCCCCCGACGCACTGCAAACCTGTGAGCAACAGTGAGTGCACACATGCCTGCCTACCATCAACCCACCTCCCAAACCAGCTAGCAGTGGCAAACACACAACCACGCACTCACCCGCCCATGACCCACCCCGTTCCTGACCCCACGAGAGACAGTGATCCCATGACTGTGCACACTCACCCATTTGCCACCCACCCCCCACTGACATGGCGAATGGTGATGACCACGCACTCCTGCACTCACCTGTCCACCACACACCCTACCCAGCCTGGTGAGTAGCGGCAACTGTGTGTCTGTGTGCTCACCACCGTCCACCCCCTGCCCCTGACCTGGTGAGCAGCAGCAACCACGTGAATACACACCCACCCACCACACACACACACACACCCCGACCTGGTGAGTAGTGATGACTGCACCCCCTGCTTACCCACCACACCCACCACACCTGCCACCCCATCCATTTGGTGAGTACCACCACCTGCTCCTGCACCACTGGATCAATGATAGATGGCAGCCAACACCTACCTAGCCCTCCCTAAGCTGCCCCACACCAATAGAAAATACAGACCCGAGCTCACACTCCCAGCCGCTGCCGCACCTACCTGGAAACAGGTGGTGAGTGCTCCAGTGCTGCCAGACAACTGACTAGAGTAGCACGCCTACCCAACCTGCCTGGATATATCAAAACAAAACAAAAACAGGACAAAGCAAACAAACATGCAATCAGTAAACAAATATAGTAACACTTAATGTCTCAGAGACAACAAACAATGGCAAGTCACATAAAGAAGCAGGACAAGATGGCTCAAGCAAGTGACTAAAATAAAAGTCCAGAAAACCTTCTTGAGGAAGAAATGGTAATGGAACTACCTGATAAGGAATTCAAAAGACTTATACATAAGACTCCCTGGGAGATCAAGGAAAAAACAGACAACACCAAGGAAAAAAAAGAGAAAAGTCTAGAAGAATTCAGGAAAACAATACAAGAAGAAAATGACAAAATAAGTAGACAATTGGAAAGCATATAAAAACAGCAACTAGAAATCCAGATGATTAACAAAAAAATTTCAGAAATATATAACTCAATGGAAGGATCCAAACTCACTGCCATCAAGTCAATTCTGACTCATAGCTACCCTACAGGACAGAGTAGAACTGCCCCACAGGGTTTCCAAGGAGCAGATGGTGGAGTCAAACTGCCGACCTTTTGGTTAGCAGCCATAGCTCTTAACCACTGTGCCACTAGGGCTCCAAATGGAAGGACATAGGAGTAGAATTGAATCAACGGAAGACAGAATCAGTGAAATACAGGATAAATCCCTTCATACTAATTTGTTTGAAGAACACTGAGAAAAAAGAGTGAAGAAAGCCTAAGAGTTATGTGGAACACTATCAAGAGGAATAATTTACATTTACATATGATAGGAATTCTAGAATAGGTGGTGACTAAAAAAAAAAAAGAAACTGTTTGAAGATTTGCTGGCAGTAAATTTCTCTAATATCATGAATGATGAGAAAATATCTATCCAAGAAGCTCAACGAACACCATACAGGATAGACCCCAAAAGAAAGTCACCAAGACATATCATAATCAAACTTTCTAAAACCAAAGACAAAGAAATACTGAGAGCAGCTGAGGAAAAATGAATTGTCACCTACAAAGGGAACAATTAAGACTAAGCTCTGATTTATCAGTAGAAACCATGTTGGCAAGAAGGCAGTGGGCTGACACATATAAAACCCTGAAGGAAACCAAGAATTATACATCCAGTAAAATTGTCTCTCAAACATGATGGCAAATCTAAGACCTTTCCAGATAAACAGAAATTAAGGAAATTTGTGAAAACCACACAACCCTACAAGAAATATTAAAGGGAATCCTTCAGACAGAGAACAAAGAACATTAGACAACAATCTGAGACTAAGACACATGACAACATCACCTAGATTCTGAGACAAATAATTCTCAAAAATAAAATAAAGCAACAAGACTGAAAACAGGGAACCAGAGACATCAATGTGTAAATGACAACTTCAAAATAAAAAGGTGGAATAAATGGTGTAACTACAGAACTTCTGTATGGAGAGGAAATCAAGGCAATATCAAGATACAACAGGTTGTTTTAAAGTTAGGAAAATAAAGGTAAATTTCAGGTAACCACAAAGAAAATTAATAAACCTACTCACCAAGATACAAAAGAAGGAAACCATAAAGACTCAGTAAACCCCAAATCAACAACAACTAAAGAAATGAAAAGAAAATCCACAAACAAGAAGAACTCAGTACAGAAAGCAGAAAAAAACCCATCAACACCACACAAAAAACCACAATAAAATGACAGCGGTAAATTCATACCTATAAATAATCACACTGAATGTGAATGAGTTAAATGCATCAGACAAGAGACAGAGAGTAACAGAATGGATAAAAAACTATGATCCATCAACATGTTGCCTATAAGAGACACACCTTAGACATAAAAATAAAAATAAGCTAAAAATCAAAGGTTGGAAAAAAATACATGAAGCAAACAGTAACCAAAAAAGACCAGAAGTGGCAATATTAATCTCCGATAAAATAGACGTTAAGGCAAAATCCAATATAACAGACAAAGAAGGGCACTATATAATGATGATATGGTCAATCCACCAAGAGAACATAACTGTAGTAATATTTACACACTCAACAACAGAGCTGCAAAATATGTAAAACAAGCTCTAACAGTACTGAAAAGAGAAATAGACAATTCCACAATGATAGTAGGAGACTTTAACATACCATTTTCGATGAAGGACAGAACAACTTGAAGGAACTCAACAGAGATACAGAAGACCTAAATATCACAATCAAGCAACTTAACATCACACACATATACAGAACACTTCACCCAACGGCAGCACAGTACACATTCTTCTCCAACACACATGAATCATTCTCCAAAACAGACCATATTTTAGCCCACAAAGCAAGCCTCCATAAATTCAAAGTGGTAAGGTACAAGATCAACATACAAAAACCAGTTGGGTTCCTGTACACCAACAAAAAGAACTCCGAAAAGTAAATCAGGAAAACAATACCATTTACGATAGCCCTCAAAACCATAAAATACTTAGGAATAAACTTAACTAGAGACATAAAAGACTTCTACAAAGAAAACTACAAAACACTACTGCAAGAAACCAAAAGACACCTACATAAATGGAAACACATACCATGCTCATGGATAGGAAGACTTAACATTGTGAAAATGTCAATACTACCCAAAGCAATCTACAAGCATAATGCAATCCCAGTCCAAATACGAGAACATTCTTTAATTAGATGGGAAAACTAATCATCAACTTTTTATGGAAAGGAAAGAGGCCCCAGATAATCAAAGCATTCCTGAAGAAGAAGAATAAAGTAGGAGGCCTCACACTCCCTGATCTCAGTACCTACTATATAGTCACGGTAGTCAAACTAGACTGGTATTGGTACAACAGACACATAGACCAATGGAAGAGAATTGAGCACCCGGAAGTAAATCTATCCACTCATGGACAGCTGATCTTTGACAAAGGGTCAAAATTCATTAAATGGGGAAAAGAAAGTCTCTTTAACAAATGGTACTGGAAAAACTGGATATTCACTTGCTGAAAAAACAACCAAGATCCATACTTCACACCATATACACAACGTAACTCAAAATGGATCAAAGATCTAAACGTAAAACCTAAAACTATAAAGATGATGGAAGAAAAAATAGGGACAACGCTAGAGGCCCTAATACATGGCATAAATAGAATATCAAACATAACTAAAAATGCACAAACAGCAGAAGATTAACTTGATAACTGGGATCACCTAAAAATTAAACACTTATTGCTCATCAAAAGATTTCACCAATCTTGGGTGAAGGGTGAGACAGTACACAATACAGGGGAAACCAGCACAGCTTGTACAAGTAAAGGTCACGGAAGCTCCACAGACACATCCAAACTCCCTGAGGGACTGAATTTCTGGGTGGAGGGCTGTGGGGACCATGGTCTCGGGGAACATCTAGCTCAATTGGCATAACACAGTTTATAAAGACAATGTTCTACATTCTACCTTGATGAGTAGTGTCTGGGGTCTTAAAAGCCTGTGAGCAGCCATCTAAGATACTCCACTGGTCTCATCCCTTTGGGAGCAAGGGAGTGAAGAGAACAGGATACAAGGGAAAGATTAGTCCGAAGGACTAATGGACCACAGCTACCAAGGCCTCCACCAGACTGAGTCCAGTACAGCTAGATGGTGCCTGGCTACCATCACTGACTTCTTTGACCGGGATCACAACAGAGCGTTCTGGACAGAGCTGGAGAAGGATGTAGAACAAAATCCTAACTCACAAAAAAAAAAAAGACCAGATTTACTGACCTAAAGGAGACTGGAGAAACCCCGAGACACCCTTTTAGCTCAGTGGTGAAGTCACTCCTGAGGTTCACCGTTCAGCCGGGGAGTGGACAGCCCCATAAAACCAAATGGGACTCATGAGGCACAGCAGTCCAGGGACAAGGACTAGAAGGCAGAAGGAGCCAGGAAAGCTGGTGATAGGGAACCCAAGGTTGAGTAAGGATAGTGTTGATGTGTTGTGAGGTTGTTAACCATTGTCATAGGGCAACGTGTGTACTAACTGTTTAATGAGAAACTATGTTGTTCTGTAAACCTACATCTAAAGTGAGAATAGCAGCACAATTGGAAGAGCGTAGTCGATGTCACTGAACTGTGCATGTAGAAGTTTTTGAAATGGTGTATCTTTGGCAATGTATATTTTCACCAAAAAAAAAAAAAGAAAAAGAAAGGTCGAGAAGGGAGAGGGTTGACATGTTGTGGGGTTCTTAACCAATGTCATAAAACAATATGTGATGTGTACTACTGTTTCATGAGAAACTAATTGTTCTGTAAACCTTCACCTGAAGTACAATAAAATAAAATAAAAAGACAAAAAAAAGAAAAAAAAAAGAGTTCACCAAAAGAGTAAAAAGAGAATCTACAGACAGGGAAAAAAATTTTTGGCTATGACATGTCCGACAAGGGTCTAATCTCTAAAATCTATAGAAAACTTCAACACCTCAACAACAAAAAGACAAACAACCCAATTAAAAATAGGGCAAAGAACACAGACAGACACTTCACCAAGAAGAGATTCAGGTGGCTAAAAAACACATGGAGAGAAGCTTGCAATCATTAGCCATTAGAGAGATGCAAATCAAAACTGCAGTGAGATACCATGTCACTCTGGCAATAATGGCACTAATCAAAAAAATCAGAAAACAACAAATGTTGTTGAGGTTGTGGGGAGATTGGAACTCTTATACACTGCTAATGGGAACGTAAAATGATATAAACACTACAGAAAATGGTATGAGGCTTCCTTCAAAAGCTAGAAATAGAAATACCATATGATCCAGCAATCCCACTTCTAGGTACATATCCTAGGGAAATAAGAGCCTTCACAAGACTAGACATACGCACACCCATATTCATGGCAGCATTATTCACAATAGCAAAACGATGGAAACAACCAAAGTGCCCATCAACAGATGAATGGGTATATAAACTGTGGTACATATGCACACTCATGTCCATTGCAGCATTATTCACAACAGCAAAAAGATGGAAGCAACCTAAGTGCCCATCAACAGATGAATGGGTATACAAACTGTGGTACACACACACAATGGAATACTACATAACGAAAAAGAATGATGAATCTGTGAAACATCTTACAACATGGATGAATCTGGAGGACATTATGTTGAGTGAAATAAGTCAGTCACAAAAGGACAAACATTGTATGAGACCACTATTATGAGTAGTCAAGAAAAGATTTACACACAGAAAGACACATTTTTTGATGGTTATCAGGGTTGGCAGGGTGAGGGAGGGAAAACCACTAACTAGAGAGTAGACATGTGTTAACTTTGGTGAAGAGCAAGGCAGTACACAATACGGGGGAAGTCAGCGCAACATGATCAAGGCAAGGGAAGACACTGAGAGGTACGCAAGAATAAAGGACAATGACAGTAAATACAATAACATACACAATCCCGTAATAACACACAATAATTTATAAGTGGATACAAAGGTACATGTGTATGATGAATAGGTGTGGGAGGGCATATGGGAGTACACCCACATGCATATATAGGTTTGGCTGTGGATATTTCTACATATATATTTCTATGTGCAGCATGTATACTCATGCATATAATAGAACACACAGTCATGTAAATAGGCACAGTCATGGAAAATCCTAGACATAACCAAACACCTTGGGGGACTAAGTTACTGGGCTTGAAGGCTAAGGACCATAGTCTCGGGGGACATCTATATCAATTAGCATAGCATAGTTCATAAAGACTATGCTCTACATCCTACTTTGGTGCGTAGTGTCTGGGGTCTTAAAAGCTTTTCAGTGGCCATCAAAGATACAACTATTGGTCTCTTTCCATCTGGAACAAAGGTGACTTAAGAAAACCAAAGACTCAATGAAACAATTAGTTCAAAGGACTAATGGACCACAGGAATCACAGCCTCCACTAGCCTGGGACCAGAAGAACTAGTTGGTGCCTGGCTATCACTACTGACTGCTCTGACTAGGATGACAATAGAAAGTCCTGGTAAGAGTGGGAGGAAAAAAAAAGAGTAGAATAAAATTCAAATTCATAAAAAAAACAGGTTTACTGGTCCGAGAGAGACTGGAGGAACTCGAGAGACTATGGCCCTTAGACACCCTTCTAACTTGGAACTGAAGCCATTTCCAGAGATCACCTTTCAGTCAAATAATAGACAGGCCTTAAAATAAACAGTAACACCCTTGAGGAATGTGTTCCTTAGAACAATCATCTATATGAGACCAAAACGCAACATCTGCCCAAAAGCAAAGATGAGAAGGAAGGAGGGGACAAGAAAACTAGACAAATGAAAATGGGGAACTCAGGGTGGTAATGGGGAAAGTGCTGACACATTGTGGAGATTGTAACCAATGTTACAGAATAATTTGTATATAAACTATTAGATGGGAAACTAATTTGCTCTGTAAACCTTCACTCGAAGCAAAATTTAAAATAAATAAATAAAACTATAAAGGTCCTGGAAGATAACATAGGATCAAGACCAGGTGCCCTAATTTTTGGCATAAACAGCCTATCAAACAAAACTAAAAATGCATGAATGACAGAAGATAATTAGATAACCATGACCTCCTAAAAATTAAATACTTATGCTCATCAAAAAACTTTACCAAGAGAATAAAAAGAGAACTTACAGACTGGGAAAAAATCTTTGGCAATGACATATCTAGTAAGAGTCTAATGTCTAAAATATATAGAAAACTTCAACAACCCAACAACAAAAAGCAAACAATCCACTCAAAAATTGGGCAAAGGACATGAACAGACACTTCACAAGAGGACGTTCTGGCAGCCAACAAATACAAGAAAAGATGCTCAAGATCTTTAGCCATTAGAGAGATGCAAATCACAACTACAATGAGATACCATCTCACCTCTGCAAAAATGGCACTAATCAAAAAAAAAAAAAACAGAAAACAGCAAATTCTGGCGAAGTTGTGGGGGGAATTGGAACTCCTATACATTACTGGTGGGAGTGTAAAATGGTACAATCACTATGGAAAACAGTGTGGCGCTTTCTCAAAAAGCTAGAAATAGAAATACCTTATGATTCAGCAATCCTACTCCTAGGTGTATATCCTAGAGATATAAGAGCAGCGACGTGAATAGACACGTGCACACCAATGTCCACTGCAGCATTGTTCACAGCAGCAAAAAGATGGAAACCACCTAAGTGACCACCAATGGATGAATGGATAAACAAATCGTGGTACATACGTACAGTGGAATACTATGCAACTATAAAGAATAATGAAGAGGACATTATGCTGAGCAAAATAAGTCAATCACTAAAAGACAATTATTGTATGGTCCCACTATTATAAAAAGTCAGGAATAGATATACACACAGCAAAGTTCTTTGATGGTTACCAGGGATGGAAGGAAGAGGGAGGAGGAATTCCTTTCTAGATAGTAGACGCCTGTTACTTCTGGTGATGGGAAAGGCAATCCCAGATATGAGTGAAGTCAGAACAACTTGACCAAGATAAACAGTACATGAGAAAGAGGCACAATTTCAATAATGCTATAACATACACGATTTTGCAACAACAGTAAAAACAACCAAAATACATGTTTGTGATTACACAGGTAGATATGGATGTTTATATGTGTATAGGAAGGCATATGTGAGTAAATGCACATGCATGTATAGGTATATACACATTTGGGTGTGCTGCACATATATCCACATATGTAACAAATCACATAGCGGACACAATTACGGAGGCTTCTTAGACATATCCAAACAACTTGTGGGTTTAGTTTACTAGGTCCAAAGGCTTGGAACCATAGTCTTCGGGGACAGCTTAGTCAATTGGCATAACATAGTTCACAAAGATAATGTTCTACATCCTAGTTTGGTGAGTAGCATCTAGGGTCTTAAAAGCTTGCGAGTGACCTCTAAGATACAACTACTGGTCTCTACTCACATGGAGCAAAAGAGAATCAAAGGCTCAAAGAAGAAACTAGTCCATGGAACAAAGAGCCCACATGAACCACAGCCTCCTCTAACATAAGACCAGAAGAACTAGATGGTGCCTGGCTACCACTACTGAACGTTCTGATCAGGGACATAATAGAAGGTCCTGGTTAGAATGGCAGAAAAATGTAGAACAAAACTGAAAAAGACCAGACCTACTGGACTGATAAAGACCCCCTGAGACTATTGCCCTAAGATAACCTTTGAACTTGGAATTGAAGCTATTTCTGTAGGTCACCTTTAAGCCAAATAATAGTTTGGCTTATAAAACAAACAATATAAAGTGTTAGTAATGTGCTCCCTTAAACAATACGAGACCAAATGGTCAACATTTACCCAAAAGCAAAGATGAGAAGGCAAGGAGGGGAAAGGACGCTAGATCAATGGAAACAGAACAAACAGAACAGATATAATGAGAATGCTGGCACATTGTAAACACTGTAACCAAAGGCACAAAACAATTTGTATAAAAATTGTTAAAAACCACCAAAACCAAATCCATTGCCGTTGAGTCGACTCCGACTCATAGCGACCCTAAAGGAAACTGCCCCGAAGGGTTTCCAAGGAGTGGCTGGTGGATTGGAACTGCCGACCTTTTGGTTAGCAGCCGAACACTTAATCACTGCGCCTTAAAGGGAAACCTAATTTGCTGGGTAAACTTTCACCTAAAACACAATAAAATATTCTTAAAAAAGTAAGTAAAACCATCAGTTGCAAATCATCCATTAATATATCTAAACCTTTTGTATCATTTTATGTTTTTAGCCTGTATTATCCACCCCTGAGGGTAATACATTTCAAAAGTTCTGCAGCCTATTATGCAAAATAGAAATAAGCAACACCAGTTGCTGTTGAGTCAGTTCCAACTCATGGTGACCCCATGTGTGTCAGAGTAAAACTGTGCTTCATAGGGTTTCCAGTAGCTGATTTTTCAGAAGTGGATTGCCAGGCCTTTCTTCTGAAGTTCCTCTGGGTAGACTTGAACCACCTATCTTTCGGCTAGGAGCTGAGAGTGTTAGCCCAAAACTCCCGCTCAATTTCAATGGTGAATCAGCCCGTGTTCACTCTATTCATAACCTTCATAATTTCCTGGACACTGAAACAGCTTCATTTTGCCCCTTTAATATTTATTTATCTCTCACCAAATTTCCTCTAACAGCATTAAGTCTTTCTTGAAGTACGTTTGCAAGAACATTCCAGAGGTCAGCACAGCAGGACCACATACTGGTTTCTTTTTTCAGTCTCAAGTTTTTCTCTTCTGAAGGCCACGCATTTCGTTGTCTGTAGCAGAGCCACAGTGTGGGAAGCTTAGTTGGCGACCCTTGCTTTACGGTTAGATGTAGCTGGGTTTGAATCATGTCTCTGCTGCCTGGCAGTCACCTGTGTGACTAAGTCCTGCGTATAAGGTAGGTATGGCATCGCTCGTGGGGGCCTTGGGCCAGTGCTGAGAAGTGCTCCAGCAGGGCAGCCCCGGGTGACAGCCCCAGGGACAGGAGCTTCGGCAGCTCTTGGTGGCTGTCTGCGATGACCAGTCTATTTTAGAACAAAGCTTCATCTCCTCTTGCCTGAACTACTGCCCACTGTCTTTTCACCCATTCTCTGGCCTCCCTACACTATAGATTTTGCATAGGATTGCCAACTTCTGGTCCTCGTATATTGCTTTTTATCATGTTGTCCAGTTCCAAAAAATCTTCAAAATTCCCTGTTGATTGCATTTACAGCCCTGAATAGAATGGCCTCAAGTAGCCCTGGTGGTACAATGGTTAAATGCTAGGCTGTTAACGGAAAGGTTGGTGATTCAAACTCACCCAGTGGCTCTGTAGGAGAAAGACCTGGAGATCTGCTTCCATAAAGATTACAGCCGAGAAAACCAGTACTCCTCTGTCAAATGAGGTCGTTATGAGCTGGAATCAACTTGACAGCATCTAATAACATAGAATAGCCTACTTCCTCCCTCCCTCCTCTGACCCTCCTTTGCTTCCACATCCCTCCTTCCCTTGTTCAAACATCTGAGGATCTGACAAACACCTGGAGATACCAACAGGGCTGCCACCCAGCCCACAGCCTCAGGGAGCTCTCTTGAAGTCGGCAGGGTGTGTGATGCTGGCCCCAGAGGACAAGGGGAACCCGGAGGGAGAAATAGACTCCAGAGAAGCTGAGATCTGTACTGTGTCTTGCAGTGTGAACAGGGCCTTGTTCGGGGGTATTAAAGTCCCAGGAGACGAGACTCCCTAGGAAGAAAGAACACAATAAAGAGAGAAGGTGTTGGCGGCATTTGGGTGCAAAGAAATCTGGAGAGGCTGAAGCCTAGGATGTAAGTGGGGCGGTGGGAGGGGATGCCAGTAAATCTGGCTGTGGCCAGATGGTGCAGGCTCCGGAGGCCAGGCCAAGGGCTTTGGATCCTATCCCGTAGGCAGTGGGAGGTTATTGAACCTTTTTAAGCAAGGATGTAACAACATATAATTTCCCAAGTAAATATCAGTTTAATGGTTGTAAAAGGATTTTACAGTTATTACAGAGAATTGGAAAAATACATATACAGAAAAGTCAAAAGCAGAAAATAAAAATCCTATGACCTGTAGATACACATAAACATTGATAACATCATTATATATTGTTTTGCCTCCTCTCTCGCTTTCTTTCATAATGGCTACCATTTAATGAGTACTTACTATGTGCCAGGCACTGTTACAAGAGTTTTGCTCAGTCAATCCTCACAACACAATGAGGTCAGGCAAAATTTGATTCCTATTTACAGATGAGAAGATGTTAAGAAGCTTCTGTAGGTTACATAGTCGGTAAGGGGCAGAGGTGGGTTTTGAACCCAGGCTATCTGGCTTCAGAACCTGTGTTCTTAAAACCCTAGGTTATATCGCTTCTCAGTGGCTATACAATCTACAAATAAGTACACACATACATAGATGTAAAGTTTTATTTAAAAAAAGTTTGGCATTCCAAGTTTCTGAATCTGGGTTATAAAAAGAGAATTTTGATGAGAGTATGGAGGAGTTGTAGTGGGTTGGGGAGCAGTTCAGAGGGTTTCAGTGAAGAAAGAGAAGTTAGATGGCTGCTGTAATGGTGCACATGAGTGATAGTGAACGAGGCTAACGCAGTGGAAGTGAGGATGGAGAAGAGGTGATGGATGTGGAGACCCTTTGAAGGTAGAAATAACAGACTTGATGACTCATCGTGTGTGTGTGTGTGTGTGTGTGTGTGTCTGTCTGTCTGTCTAGGAGGGAGGTGGGGGTAAAGGAAGGAGTCAAGGAAAACCATAAGGATTCTTTACTGAGAAACTGGGTAGCTGGTAAAGTCATTATGTTGCTGTTGTTGTTCATTGCCTTTGAGTTAATTCTAACTCATGGCCACCCCATGTGTGCAGAGTAGACCTGTGCTCCATGGGGTTTTCAAGGCTTTGATTTTCCAGATGCAGATCTCCAGGCGTGTCTTCCAAGGCACCTCTGGGTGGGTTCTAACCACCAACCTGGACCAGGAAGGCAGTTCCCTTTGAGGCGTCAAGAGATTGTGCTAACTGTCAGGAGGAAGAGTGCACTAGGTAGTTAGGAACACGTAAGGGCAAAAATAGTGTGGAGTCATCTTCATTGGTTGGTACAGAAGTCAAGGGACATGAGGTTTCCTGGGAAGAATGGACAAATTAAAAAGAGAAGGCTTCTGCAGAGGAGCCTTCAAGACCCAGTCAGAGGGCACGGCAGAGGCACATGTACTTTGGGGTCTAGGTCAGAGAGAGTCACAGAAGCCAATGGACTCCCTGTGCTCTCCCCCAGACCCCCATTCTGCCAGGTGAAATCTCTCCCCTGTCTTTGAAAGTCGTTTTTACGTGTGGATCCCCGGTTCACTTCATTGCCCAGTCTGCGTCTCCAAGGCCCATGCGAACTCTCACCCCCTTCAGTAAGCCTTTCCAGTGTGCTTCCCCTGGGGCGCTGGTACTCAGTTCACCTTGGTCACCCATTCTGTCACTTACCTCGTTTCCCCCAAGGTTCCAAGCATCTGAGGGTAGGTGCCGCGCCTTTCTTATAGCCCCACTGTGCCTGATAATACAGTGTTGGTTACTTGGTCGCTTATAACCCACAGTGTAGAGCATATTATCTACTTACATAGCTGGGGTTTTTAAAAATGCTTTTCTTCATACCAGAAGCTCCTCTGCCCTTTTTCACTCGCCCACAGCTTTGTGAATACTTCCCATGGCATAATCCTCCCTGCTGATTTGGCCTTTTGCTACTTGAATGCTCCATAGGCCAGCCAGAAAGCTGACTTACATCTTCCACCCACTTTCCTGTTTTCATTTCCCCACTGGACTCTGTCACAGTATTCTCCAAACCTCTCGTCCCCAAGGTATGCCACCCTCATTCTAGAACCCCTGGTGCATTCCTTCTGGGATGCCATGTTTGCCTAACCATTCAACTCTCTGTAAGTACTCAGGAATCTGATGGAATCAGGATGGGGCTCTATGCCCCTTCTTTCAGCACAGAACACACTGACTTTTCATCAGTACTCTAGGTAACTATAATGGCAGGTAACAGATCTTGACGGAGCTTCCCAACTTCATCTGGAGTTCCATTAATACTCCTAGGTTCCATGTAGAGCCAGAAAGGGTCCTTATGCATATACATGTGTATATGTGTACGTGTATGTGCGTATGATGAGTAACAGCAATAATTACACTGACGATGGCATTGACGATGACTACCATTGTCTGCACTTACTATATGCCTGGAACTATACAAAGTGCTTTGCAGACATTGCTTCATTTAACCCTGCCTTTCCCACCCACCACTCTTCCATGCCCATGAAATCTTGGGGTTGCTCTAAAATCACTGCACTGCTGGATGGGGGTGAGATTAGGATAGGCCCAGCACCTCTCTATCATCAGAACAGAAGCTTTGGAGGAAATCCATGGTAGGAGTAGAAGTGAGATGACCTACCCCTTCCTCCTCTCTATCTCTCATCACATGTCCCTCAGAGAGTGAGCGGGTGGTCTGTTTGCCCAAGGTCAACTTGGGGGAAGCATTGGCACTTTCCTCCCACAGCTCCAGTGTCTTTGGGCATGCATCTGTGATAATATTTCATTAAATAAGGAATGGATAATATGATTCTAATTAAATTAAAAAAGGAAGATGGAGTTCAGAAGGAAAAGCTTCCTTAAAAAGAATACACCATTTTCCCAGTCTTGATTTTTTAACTTCCCCTCTTGCTTAGGGCTATTACCATTTCAGTTGGAAAGTGGAGGAAAACCAACAGTATCTACTCCCTATTTCCCTAAATTGTTTGAAAAAGAATTCGGTTAAGAAATAAAAAAAGGAACTTCAACAGAGAAACATGATTGGATTCAGTAATGAGCAGCGATTAAATTTGGTGTTTAAGGTCCGTTAAACGGCAGTGAAACGTTGGAGGACTGCAGAGGTTTGGATCCCAAGAGACGTTAAAAATAAAACATTTTGGAACACGTTCCATCCTATGTTTTGTAACATGGTCCGGTTTTGAAAAGACACAAGAACACACACTAAAAGGTGATTTGCAAGGTGCAACTTTCAGGGATGGGGAGGGAGGTAGGGGGCTGTGGGGAGTCAGATTGCAGCAGGCAGGAGGGAGCACCTGGTGCAGAAGAGGTTGCAGGTGTGTGTTGGTGGGGAAGGACAAGTAGGGAAGTGGAAGCATGAGGCAAGAGAGGTTTGTTGTTTTAGGATGGGTCAGTTTGCAGTTGTTGCTGGCTAAAGAGAAGGGGGCAGTGGAGTGAGGAAGGACAAGATACTGAGGAGGGACAGGAAGAAAGGACTAGGGGAGCCATGGATGTATTATTGGCGCCAAGGGAGTTGACATCTTCTGAGTAATAGGGAGACAAGTTTATCAGATAAATGGGAATGGGTTTGGAATTTGAGAAGAGTAAAAAGGTTCAGGATCAGGGACATTGATGGTTCAGTGGTAGAATTCTAGCCTTTCATGCGGGAGATCCGGGTTCAATTCCCAGCCAATACACTTCATGCACAGCCACTACCCATCTGTCAGTGGAGGCTTGCCTATTGCTATGATGTTGAATAGGTTTGAGTGGAGCTTCCAGACTAAGACAGAGTAGGAAGAAAGACTTGGCAATCTACTTCTGAAAATCAGCCAACAAAAACCCATGGATCACAACAGTCCAATCTGCAACCAATCATGGGGATGGCACAGGACTAGGAAGTGTTGTGTTCCATTGTGCATGGGGTGGCCATGAGTCCAGGGCCAACTCGATAGCAGCTAACAACAACAACAAAGATTCAGAACAGCCTTTGTGGGGAATGAGATAAAAAGCTAACTGGGAACTACCAAGAAATATCAAGGGGTCAGCTATGGCAAGATAATATGATTCAATCCATATTTCAGGCTTAATATCATCTGTTTATGGCCATCTCACCAGACCACACTGGTTTAATTTTCTGCATAGCATTTAGTAGTATCCGATTAAGTTCTCGCTCATTTCTTTATTTATTTAACAATTATCTGTTCACTCCATTAGAATATAAACTCCAGATATGGAATGTGTGGCTAATTACCTCCATGAAAAACTGCCTCCTTTGTCATGAGACCAGAAGAACTGGATAGTGCCTGGCTACCATTACTGAGTATTTTGATCAAAGATTCCATAGAAGAATCCTGATCAAAAAAGGGAAAATGCAGAATGGAATTTCAAATTCTCATGGACTCCAGACTTCCTGGAGCCACGAAGTTTGGTTGAACCCCTGAAACTATTGCCCTAAGATCATCTTTAAAACCTTAAACCAAAAATATCCCCTGAAGTCTTCTTGAAACCAAACAATAATTTAGCTTAACTAGTAAAAAATGTCTGCCTTGAGCACTGTGCTTTTCTAAGATCTATCTGTATGGGATCAAATTGACGACAACAGCAACTGGAAAGATTAGATAGGAACCTTAGGGGACAGTGAGTTTATGTTAATGGAGGAGGAACAACTCAGAAAGGGAGGGTGAGAATGGTTGTACAACTTGAGGAACATAATCAATGTCACTAAATGGTACATGTAGGAACTGTTGAATTGATGTATATTTTGCTGTGTATATTCTCAACAACAATAAAATAAAATTATATATATATTAGAGAGAGAGAGAGAGAGCCATGGATGGATCATATAAGAACATAAGCTCCCTGAGACCAGGGGTCATTTTGCCTTGTTCATTGCTGTATCTCCAAGGCTTACAGTTGTGCCTGGCACAGTAAAAACCAAGTAAATATCAGCTGAACGGATGAATGACTTTGTAATGGTGACAATTAGAAGAATTATGTGACATTTTACCAATGTCAGTCAGGCTCCCAGGGCCAAAAGTGAGGCTAAAGGATGGCTACCCAAGACTAAGAGCTAGCAAAGCAGCAATGGCAGAGAGGTCAAGATGATGAAGGAATCATGCTAGAGAGTGTGCTGTTAAACTGGAAGTCTACGGAGCCCAGGCTGAATAAGGAGAGAGAGATGATAAGGAGGAAAAGAAAGGAGGAAGGAGAAAGGACCAGAGAGATGGGAAAAGAGGAAGCAGGGGAGGGACTGTACAGTGCACTGAAGTCAAAGAACAGGTTTAGTGGGAATAGCAGGAGAATCACAGTCTGGCCAAAACAAAGTTGGAGTTGGAGATTTCTGAGTTGGAAAGGTGCTAAGTGATAGAAACGTCCAACCTGTGTCCAGGGTTGCCAACAAGAAGTGGAAGGTGGGAGGCACTTAAGTTAAGCTGATCGAGGAACTGTGCAGCAGGGCAGCCTGTCCTGAGGAGTGTTCCAGGAATAGGAATTCTGAGAGTTAATTGGTACTATGAGAATGAAGGGCTCTGTGGTCAAATAAATTTAGAAAACACCAGTTGTTATGGACTGAAATGTGTCCCCCAAAAACATGTGTATCAACTTGGCTAGGCCATGATTCTCAGTATTGTGTGATTGTCCACTATTTTGTCATATAATGCAATCTTCCTATGGGTTGTAAATCCTATCTTTATGATGTTAATGAGATGGGATTAGTGGCAGTTATGTTAATGAGGCAGGACTCAATCTACAGGATTAGATTGTGTTTTAAGCCAATCTCTTCTGAGATATAAAAGAGAGAAGCCAGCAGAGAGACATGGGGGACCTCATACCACCAAGAAACAAGAGCCAGGAGAATAGCGTGTCCTTTGGACCCGGGGTCCCTGCATTGAGAAGCTTCTTGACGAGGGAAGACTGATGACAAGGACCTTCCCCCAGAGCTGACAGAGACAGAAAGCCTTTCCCGTAAACTGGAGCCCTGAATTCGAACTTCTAGCATCCTAGACTGTGAGACAATAAATTTCTCTTTGTTAAAGCCATCCACTTGTGGTATTTCTGTTATAGTAGCATTAGATAACTAAGACACCAGTTATAAAAAATCAGACTGATTACCATATTGGAAGAGTTCTAGTGTTTCCCAAATTTCAAAATTTATTTTACTGAGGAATTGTTTTTATTCCCCCCACCCCCACCCCTAGAAGCATCTCAAGGGTCTACCATTCCTCTAGGTCAGTGGCTCTCACAGTCTAGTCCCTGGAGGAGCAGCATCAGCATTTCTTGGGAATCTGTTCGAAATGCACATTCTCAGGCCCCACCCCAGATCTGGGGTTCCCTGGGTGGTACAAACCATTTCATGGCTACTAACCAAAAGGTTGATGATTCAAATCCACCCAGCGGTGCTGCACAAAACAATGCCTGGTGATCTACTTCTATAAGATTCCACCATTAAAACTCACTGCCATTGAGTCCATTCTGACTCCTAATGACCCTACTGGATAGAGCTGCCCCATAGGGTTTCCAAGCTGTAAATCTTTACAGAAGCAGATTGTCACATGTCTCCCACAGAGCAACTGCTGGGTTCGAACTGCCGACCTTTACAGTTAGCAGCTGAGCACTTTAACCACTATGCCACCAGTGCTCACTCCCTGAAACATAAACCAAAAAACCAAACCCCTTGCTGCTGAGTCCATTCCAGTTTGTAGCAACCCTGAAGCATTGTCCCAGTGAAAACGTTTTAATACCGGTTTGTGCTAGACTACTAACCTAATGGTTGGCAGTTCAAACCCACCTAGCGGGGCCACATAAGAAAGGCCTGGCTATCTTCTTCTGTAAAAATTACAGCAAGAAAACCCTATGGACCAGTTCGACTTTGTAACACATGGGGTTGCTATGACTCAGAATCAACTTGACGGTGACAGTTTTTTTTTTTTTAAATGTAAACTCATATTTTAAAACTGATTTTTAAGAGCAGTTATTTGCAAAGAACTTTATAAATTGATCAGCTCAAAAGCACTTTATTCATTTCCATAGTAAATAATTATTTGGTTAACACAGAAGTTTAACAGACCATAATTTTCAAGTGTTTAAAAAATGAATGTATCTGTCCTACTTTTTTAGCAGAATAATTTGGAAATGTGCTTACCAAACATGTATAATTTGCAGAACTGTCAAAGATAATGCAGACATATGGATGTTTCAACTATACAATGAAAAAAAGAAAATTCTGATTCTAAAAAAAAAATTGGGTATATGTTTTCAAAAATAAAGTCTGATGTAAGTCTAAAACTTAAGTGCGTTTTGACTCAGAACTTTCTTTAAAGAGGGAAAAAGAAACAAAAAAGATCCTTGGAGCAGTTTTGCAGTTAAAATGATTGAACCTTTTAAAGTGTTTTAGCGAGAAATATTCTTAGTTTCTAACGCATTTAGACATAAAGACGTACCAGAAACGAGAGAATAACATTGGGCAAAGATTTGCATGAGCACAAGGGCTTAATTAGAAGGGAAACATGATGTGAAATGGCCCTGAGCTCATAACTTGGAAGTTTGTAGAACCTCCACTCTGTCGTTCACTTACTCAGTCCTGGCTCATCCACCAGCAATATTCATGCCCAGCAGACTCCCCGTCACTCCACTGGTCATGCACTCCTGTGGCTACTTCTTCTAAGTGGGGATGAGCTAGACTGCAGGTTAAGTCTGGATCAAGATCTGTTTTTCTTGTAGAAAACCACCTGCACTTCTTACAGAGCTAATTTGACATGTGCAGCCTTTTTTTTTTTTTTAATAGATTGTTTTTTAGAGAAGTTTTAGGTTCACAGAAAAATTGCATAGAATGTACAGAAAATTCCCATATACCCCCCTTTTTACCCTGCACACTGTTTCTCCTGTTATTAACATCTTGCATTCCTGAGGTACACTGGTTAAAATTAATGAGCCAATATTAATTATGTTATTACTAACTAAAGCTCATAGTACAAATGGTTATGGCGCTAATGGAAAGGTTGGATGTTCGAGTCCACTCAGAGGTACCTCAGAAGAAAGGCCTGGCAATCTAATTCTGAAAAATTCAACCACTGAAAACCATATGAAGCACTGCTCTACTCTGACACATATGGTATCAACCATGAATCGGGACCAACTCGATGGCAACTGGTTTTTATAGTACACATTAGGGCTTACTGTTTGTGTTGTAAAGTTCTATGGGTTTGAACAAATGCAAAATCTCATATGTCCCCCATTAGGGTATCAGGCAGAATAGTTTCACGGTCCTAAAACATTTGTCTTGTGTAACCTTTTAATGATTCATTTTTCAGATACTTTGGATCTTAGGGGTAGAGTACTCCGAGACATTGAGAAAGGCAATTAATTCTGAAATGTTGGCCCTCGTTTAGAATCGTCTGTTCTACCAAACCTCATTTGGGCATACTACAGAAAGCAGGGTCCAAAGTCATTAGACTTCAGATTCTAAACACCTGCCTTCCTCTGTCCCAGACTTGGAATGGCATCTCTGATCAAGGAGAGGCTGAATCAGTTCATATTGCAGGTGAATTTCTTTTGCCGTTGGGAGTTTCTGGAACTCACAGGTAAAAACGAACTGTGAAAAGGGCTGACCCTCGTGTGAACAGAAGGTGACGGCCACCCGGCAAAATCACCTGGATTTTCCTACTGTCCTCACAGAATGATGACCAATGACTCCCAGGAGAGGGAAGCAGTGATAAATAGGAGTGGGACTAATCAGAATTTTTGCAGGCCACTCATTATTTCTGAAAATGGTTCTGAGGCTCTAAATATCTAAGGGCCTGTCTTAGTTGTCTAGTGCTACTAAAGCAGAAATACAAGTGAGTGGCTTTAACAAACATCACAGTTGGTATTCCGTCAATTCCTGGAGCCTTGTTTATCACCAACCACTTCAGTGCAGCTTGGACTTCCTCCTTTAATACCATTGGTTTTTAATCATATGCTACCTCCTGAAATTGCTGAACGTTGACCAATTCTTTTTGGTACAGTGACTGTGTGTGTTCCTCCTATCTTCTTTTGATGCTTCTTGCGTCGTTCAATATTCTGCCCATAGGATCCTTCCATATTGCAACCTGAGGCTTGAATTTTTTCTTCAGTTCTGTCAGTTTGAGAAATGCTGAGCGTCTTCTTCCCTTTTGGTTTTCTAACTCCAGGTCTGTGCACGTTTCATTATAATATTTTACTTTGTCTTCTCGAGCCACCCTTTGAAATCTTGTGTTTGGTTCTTTAATGTCATCATTTCTTCCACTCACTTTAGTTACTCTACATTCAAGAGAAAGTTTCAGTCTCTTACATTCATTTTAGTCTTTTCTTTCTTTCCTGTCTTTTTTTTTCTTTATGGTCCCCACAGCCCTCCACTCAGCAATTCAGTCCCTCAGGGAGTTTGGATATTTCTACAGAGCTTCCATGATCTTTCGTTGTACAAGTTGTGCTGGCTTCCCCAGGTATTGTGTACTGTCTTACCCTTCACCAAAATTACTACTTATCTATTGTCTATTTAGTGTCCCTCCCACCCCCCTGTCTTTTTAATGACCGTTGGCTTTCTTCATATATGATGTCGTTCCACAACTTGTCTGCCTTCGTTCATTAGTGTTTAGTGTGTCAGATGTATTCCTGAGATGGTCTCAAATTTAGGTGGGATATAATCAAGGTCGTACTTTGGCTCTTGATAGTAATAGTTTGTTCTGCAGTTGGCCCCTGGCCTTGTTCTGACTGATGATATTGAGCTTCTCCATTGTCTCTTTCCACAGATGCAGTTGATCTGATTTCTGTGTACTCCATTTGGCAACGTCCACGTGTATAGTCATCATTTATGTTGTTGAAAAAAGTTATTTGCAACAAATAAGTCATTGGTCTTGCCAAATTCTATCATGCCATCTCTGGCACCATTTCTATCAGCAAGGCTATATTTCCATATTTTCCTCTTGGTTTCTAACTTCTGCATTCCAATCACCAGTAATTATCAGTGCATCTTGATTCATGTTTGATCAATTTGAGACTGCAGAAGTTGGTAAAAATCTGCATTACAGGAGTCAGGATTTAGAACACATATTTTTGGGGGACACAATTCAATCTACAACAAATTCCCTGATGGAAATTTTAAAGAATAAAACATTTACCTTTTTTTCACATACTTTAACTTATAAATTAGGACATAACCCCATATGCTCTTATTGATTCTTTTATCTCCAAATTTATATGGCACTTACAGAAGAACCCACCATTTAGCACTTTAATGTCTCACCATTAACGCTGTTCTCCTGGGTCCAAGTGTAAGTTAGAGCAAAAGGATTTATACTCTTTTTGAACTACCTTATTGTGCTTCTTGGAGTCCCTAAATGGCACAAAAGGTTTGTGCTGAATAGTAATCTAAAGGTTGGCAATTGGAACCCACCCAGCAGGGCCACAGAAGAAAGGTCTGGTGATCTGCTTCTGTGAGGATTACGCCAAGAAAACCCTACTGAGCAGTTCTATTGTGTAACACATGGGGTCGCCATGAGTCGGAAGTGACTCGACAGCAGCTAACAACAACAGATGAGTTCACACATGTAAAGTTTCTAGCACATGCAAAGTGCTTGATAATCATTAGTTTTGAGTAACAATCATTATAAGGAGCCTGGTGGCGCAGTGGTTAAGTGCTCACCTACTAACAGAAGGGTGGGCAGTTCAAACCCACCAGCCAATCTGCAAGAGAAAGATGTGGCAGTCTGCGTCCGTAAAGATTTACAGCTTTGGAAACCCTATGGGGCACTTCTACTCTGTCCTATAGGGTCCCTATGAGTTGGAATTGACTTGATGGCAATAGGAGCAGGGAACAATCATTAATAAGAGGTAGTAGTGCCTAGTAATGGCGTCCCTGGGTGGCGCAAATGGTTAAGCAGTCGACTACTAGCTGAAAGGTTGGCGGTTAGAACTCACTCAGAGGCACCTCAGACGACAGGCCTGGCGATCTGCTTCAGAAAGGTTACAGTCTTGAAACCATTATGAAGCAGTGCTACTCAGCACACAGGGGATTCCCGTGGGTTGGAACGGACTCAACAGCAACTAACAGCAACAACAGCAAAGCGCTTGGGAAACTGCTTGGCACGTAGAAGCATTATATTAGTATCACATATTTAATTCTTACAAAGACCCTCTAAGATGGTTTTCATTACCCCCATCTGTACAGAGAATAAAACCAAGGCTTAGGGTCACCCAGGTAACAGAGGTTCCACAGCTCAAAGCAGATGGAAGACCAAATTCATTTCACTACCCCACAGGAGAGGTCTACAAGTGGGCCTTCAGGAGCACGTGGCACTGTTCCAATCCCTGGCAGCACGTGCCAGCCTGAAACTGGGCTATCAGCTTTTCTAGTATTTTCCGATTACTAACTGGCATCGAGTGATCTCAACCCGGGGCATGTGGACATGGCAGAGCCTGGTGGTTAATAGCACTTTCTTCTGTTGGTGTGATTAAATGCACAGGAAAGCAGACCTCTTACTTATCCTTAGTCTCCCTGGGAAACTGACATTAAGTGGGTTCTAACAGATAACGGTGCCTGCTATCTCTCTCCTCCCCATCCCACAGCAGTAGGGAAAATGGACAGCTCTGAGGGGTGGATTCTTCCAGCTGCCCCTTTTGAGAGTCAGCTGTTCTTTCCAAGGAGCCAAGGCAGGTTTTTAAAGCTGGCCCTGCCTCTCTTTTCCACTGAGGGCGGGCAATGGCATGAAACTAAGGGAAAGACCAAAGGCTATTTCGAGAATTTGCTTGTGAATGTATATCGCTGCCATCTGCTGGATGGAATGGGTATCAGACCTGTTCCAATGTGTCTGAAATATAATAAGCAAACTCAGGAATTCTCATGGGGGTTCAGAACTGACTGGTGTATTTGCATCATTTCATATCACCCGTTCAAAGTGTCTGCAGATTTTGGCAACTCCATGGCAACTGTGCACAGAAGTGCCTCGTGTGACTAATCAGAAGGTAAAACTGACGTCCATCTTTGAACCAATGTCCTATTTAGCATCAATAGTTCCCCAGATCAAATTTGGTCTGTTCCCAAATGGTTAATGTAATTGGTTAGGAAAAGCCCATCACCATTAGGCAATAGCATCCAGCAGAACTTGGACCCTCCTGTCAATGTGAAAAAGTACCTCAGTGGAGGTGAAATTGCATCTGGCTTCTATTGCTGTGTTCACTGAAATTCTGGGTTAAGGTACACAGCAAACATTTACTGAGCGCTTACCCTGTGTGCCAGGCACAGTGTTTCAAATGGAGGAAGCAAAGATGAATAAAGACAGCCCCTACTCTTAATAACACGAGATGGATATTTTCTGAGTGCTTACCATGCGCTGGACACGGTTAACATATGTTTTACATCTCATTTAATCCTCAGAACAACCCTAGGAATTGTGATTATCTCATTTACGGGTATTGTTGTTGTCTCATTTATAGTTCAGAAAACAGAAGTTTAGAGAGATTAAGTAATTTACTCAAGATAATACAGGCAGAAAGAGATGGAGTAGGGGTGGAATATGGGGGAGAAGGGTGTTAACATGGACCAGTGTTTTTATTCCTATTATTTCTTCTTCACATAGAGTCTGGGTTTTTTGTTTTATACACATTTTCTGTTTCATTAGCTACACGTTTCCAGCAAAGTGAAAGTACTACAAAAACAGTCACTGATGATAGCAGTAGATGCTCTGAAAGATTTATCAGGAAGAATATTTCTTCCTCTAACAAGCACTTCAAATCTACCTAGTTAACATTCTTTTCAGTTCATAACTCTTCTTCTTAATAGCAGCCTTGGTGTCGGCCGCAAGAGCTGGATTGTTGTCAGTTCTCTTTGGATAGAAAACAAATCCGTATTTTGCTCAGCGTGACAGAGTATATGTGATTTGCTCAGCACGAGCTAGAGAATCATTCAGACATCGTGATGGCAACAATCTTACACCGTTTTTTAAATCTTCTCTTTCTCTCTTGGTAGAAGAGTAAGTTGGGGGATCCATCCTGGAAAAGGGCAGTTCCGATGGTTCTGGGGCTAACCAAGGTGGCTGTCTTTGGTGCTGGTGGGAGATAGGGGGTGGGCTGGGGGAAGAAGTGATGAATGGAAGCTGGTGGCAGTGAAGAAAAGCATTCTGCCAAGTGCCTGTGATACATGCTCAGATAGAGTCTACCGGAAAGAGAAATCTAGCAGTGCAGGCAGGACAGGAGAGTGGCTACCAGTAGGGTTCAGAGCCAACCTGCCTGGGTTAGAATCCTAGCTCTGTCACTAGCCCAGTCTTTGATCTCAGGCATATCACATAACCTCTCTAATCCTTTAGTTTTTTTCACCTGTAAAATGGAGGGGAGGGTTTATAATAATTCTTGCCTCACAGAGTTGTTTTCTGGGTTCAGTGAGGTAATCCAGACTGGCCCCTGGTGCTAGCTCACTAAATCTTGGCCATAGACATTAGCAGCGTCCCAGGATTCAAAGGCAGCCGGCATACAGTGGGACAGACGTAAACAGTTGTTGTTAACTGTCATTAAGTTGGCTCCCAATTCATGGCAATCCCAAGCCCAATTGAAACTGCCTGGTCCTGCGCCATCCCCATGATTGCAGATCAGATGGTTGTGATCCATAGGGTTTTCATTGGCTGATTTTGAGACATCAATCACCAGGCCTTTCTTCCTAGTCTGTCTTAGTCTGGAAGCTCCCTTGAAATCTGTTCAGCATCCTAACAACATACGAGTCTCCACTGACGGATGGTGGTTGCTCATGAGATTCACTGGCTGGAATTCGAACCCAGGTGTCCTGCATGGAAGGCAAGAATTCTATTACAGAGCCACCACTGCCTTAGGACCTGGACAGAGGGACTAAGAAATAAAGCAGCAGGGGCCAGAACTGAGGGTCTCCTCCAGAGAAGTTACCTTTTAGGTTTGCTTGTGCTCCCTATTGATCATGAGTTTGACATACATAATCTTATTTTTTCTCTCAACAATCCTATGAGTAGATTATAGAGATTATCATCCCCATTTTACAGAAGAATGAATCCTCAGGTGACTTGGTTAAAATGATGGCTATTTTCCCAACCAGAGCCTGCCCTCAGGGACACCCACATGAGAACTGCCAAGAAAAGTATCTTATGGAATTACAATTGTGTATCAAATCTCTGTGCATGGAGCAATATTAAAATTACTCCTGGAAATAACAGAAACCTGAATTTCCTGAAAGAAGCATTCATGGCAGATGTCTTCTTATACTGAACTTGTCTTCGTAATAAGTTCTGATACTGAAAGAAAAACCAAATGCCTAATTTTAGATTATTTTAAAATTGATCAACTGTTCATCGGCCAGTGTTATTTTGGTGGTGGAATAACATATTGGGCAAAACACTATTTCCTGATCTTTATGCATGAGTTTTTGCGACATAAGAACAAACAGAAAAATGGATACCGTGTCAGAAATACAAAAACTGATGTCTATTTAAGGAAAGTATGAACGTGTTGCACCGAGGCAATGCTAGCCAAGAATCCGTAGAGAAAGTCAGAAACACTAGACGGACATTCGCAATAAAACCCAACTAACTGGGAGAATGAACTTCCAGGTCTGAATAAACTCAAATCGGACCAACCAAACTTTACTGGGTTGAGGTCCTTAAGTTTTTTCAATGAGTGATTTACAATAATTGTGTCCATTATTTGTACATGAATGGGCTTCTTAAGACACAGAGTCCCTGGGTGTCACAAACGGTTTAAGTGCCCAACCACTAACCAAAAGTTTGGCGGTCGGAGTCTACCCAGAGGTGCCTCAAAAGTAAGGCTGGGCAATCTACTTCCAAAAGGAAAATCCTATGGAGTGCAGTGCAACTCTGCAACACCTGGGGTCGCCATGAGTCAAAATCTACTCAATGGCAACTGATCTAGGTTTCTGGTTTTCTAAAGACATACTGGGAGCGCTGGTGGCGTAGTGGTTAAGAGCTCGGGTGCTAACCAAAGGGTCAGCAGTTCAAATCCACCTGCCGCTCCTTGGAAACCCTGTGGGGCAGTTCTACTCTGTCCTATAGGGTCACTATGAGTAGGAACCGACTCAACAGCACCTAAAGAAAAGAAGAAGACATCCATGTAGTGATTTAATATATAATCTTTTAACACAATGTATTTGTCCTAAAAGACACCGACTTAATTTTTGTTTCAGAAAGTTAGATGTAGGCCATTTCAAATGAGGATGAATTCCAATTTAGCTGGAGTTGGAAAAATGAAACATCATAGTGCATTTCATAAAGGAAAAGGCATTCTGGGCAACAGGGTAAGAAGAGCAAGGAGACAGTGCCGGACACATTGTAGGCACTCCATACACCATGGTTGAACAAATGGCAGGATGAATGAATGACCAGAAAGAACTGTTCAAAAAGTTTTAAGATTCTGTGGTCACCGTTGCAACCTAATTGCTGTTGTTAGTTGCTGCTGAGTCAGCTTGGACTCACTCATAGCGACCTTATGTATAACAGAACGAAACACTGCCTGGTCCTGTGCCATCTTCATGATCGCTGGTATGTTTGAGTCCATTGTTTTGGCTATTGTGTCAATCCACCCCATTGAGGGTTTCCTTCATTTTTGCTGCCCCTAATCAGTAAACATTTAACCTACTGTCATCACAACAATTTCTAACAGTTCTTTCTGTTTTGTGAATTTCTGAACTTCTGTGAATTCCACTACACAGCCTGTGATGATGGTATATTATAGGTACTCAATCTGCATCTAGATATGAAGTGAAATGTATAAAAGCCACCCAGTCTTCGGGATCCCGTGTCCATTCGGTTAACATGTCAGAAACCTAGTAGTCCATGTGATAGCTCTCTCTGTTTGCCCATAGACAACCCTTTCCAAGTCCTGTCAATTTTACTTTCTAAACAGATCTTGAATCCTTCCATCACTCTTTTTCCCACCACCACCCTCAACCCAGCTACTATGTATCTTCTCTTGTCTGGACAACTGTTAACGGCCTTCCAAGGGCTACCCTATACCCACTGGGGGCCCCTGGAATCATTTCCCACAGCACTGCCAGAGTTATCCCTTCAAAACGCAAATCTGATTATGTCACTGCTGTCCCTCTCCCAGCCCTCCCTGCCACCCTTCACACTGCTCTGAGGGTGAAGTCCCAGACTTGTGTCCTTGCAGTCTGCTCTCCCATCCCTGCCTCCTCCCTCTCTCAACTCCAGCCAGTTAACCCTAGAGTTCCTCCCCCTTGCTGGGCCTCTCCCAGCTTAGCAAATGCTGTTCCCCCTTCCCTCTGCCTGGAACTTTCTCTCCTTCCCTTGTCCCTACCTAGAGAGAGCCCCCTGTTTAGATCTGTTTCTGGCACTTCCTCAGGCACTCTGACCTCAGTCCTGGCCATTTTCCCCGTCTCTGGTTAATGCTGCCAGAGCCCCATGTTTCTTTTCCTTCAAAGCACTAAAATCTCTGTTTGTGACTTGTCCAATTATTTGATTAACATCTGTCTCCCTGTCTGGATCACACGTTCTGGGAGATCCTGACGCTGAATGCTTTTTCCCACCATCGTATCTCCAGCATCTAGCACAGAATCTTGTATACAGCAGGCATTCAATAAACATTTGTTGAACAAACGAATGAACTTAATGAATACAGGTTTGTTATTGTCAAGGGGGTAATCTCTCTGTTTTGCTTTCTGCACAGTTTTCTCAAAGCAAACTTATCAACAGGCATAACATTATTTACATCCAGTAAGATTTTATGAATGAAAAGACAGAGTGCTATTACAGCGCCCAGGAAAACTGAGTTGTTGCTCACTTCTGCATGAGTAAGCTATGAAAATAAGCATACATGCTTGCATCCAAAAATTTCATTTTTATTACCAAGATAACTTATCTTAGAGATGGAGAACATTAATGCCCCATTTGCTTAGGAAATGATAAACTGTAGTCCAAAAAAAGGTTCAGAATGCAGTTTAAGATACAACTAAATAAACACCTTGCAAACTGACGGTTCACAAACAAACAGGCATCCTTTGAATTAAGGCTCAAAGACAATGCAAATGGGAAAACCTTAGCATAAAACATCATGTTTCAGGATTAGTAAACACTCCTTCAATTTTAGAAATGTCAAGACAAGGGAGCATTTGTGCAAGCAACTGTTATAGATCAACCTAGAGCTAAATGGAAGTTTAATTTTCAGAAATGCTCTCTGATATAATACATCTTTCACTAATTACTCTTGCATTTAAAAACGAATTGCTTTGGAGAAATAATTGTATGCCAACAGGTCTACAAACTGAATAATATGTTTTAATCACCATCTAATAGAAGTCTTAGTGCAGTTACTTTTCCTAGCACTTAGGTGGCATAATTTGTACAATGGTTACTGAATACACTCCAGAATAAACATCTCACACCAGAGTAACGTGAATAGTCAGTAAATCACTATTACTTAAATAAGTATAAGCCAAGCTATTATCGCACACCCTTCTATTCAAGCATTGGCAAAGAATTATAAACATGAAAAATCTTACAGCTAGAAGAGAGACCTCTAGCGTGTGTTAGAGAACTTCTTCTTATGCTTCAGGCATAATTAATACAGCAAAATCACTGCAGTCATTTTGAATACTGTGGTGGGAGATTTTGCCAACTATCAATCAGTCAATTCATTTCAAAACTTCTTCCCAGCAAATGTATGAGGTTTTTGCCTAATTAGTTACTTTCTTTTTTAGAAGCATATTCCCTAACCCAATGAAGTTTTCTCGGTGATGCAAAGTTTTAAGATTCTGTAATCACCTTTGAAATCTAATTAGTAGACATTTAACCTATTGTCATCATAACAATTGCTAACAATTTCTTTCTCTTCAAGCAGCAGTAGGATTCCTGAGCCTAATGTCAGCGTGCAGCCTCCGGAACCCCAGTCCCTTATAGTAAACCAAATGCCACACAAATATAAACACGAGGAAGAAATCAGCACATTGCTTGTTCTCCAGAAAACAAATGGATTCGCTACTATTTTAAATTCACCAAGTGGCTTAATTAGCTATTAGTTTCCACAGACTCCCATACAGGCAGGTAAATCCCTTGATGTAGAATCAAATTTAATGAATCATTCTATGGCATCAGTCTAAGCCTTTAAAAATCCTTTATTTTCTTCTTTTCCACATTAAAAACACATTTGAGATACACACAGAAAATGTTCCTCTAAAGACACACACATACACACAAAACAGGAGGTCTCTTAAGGAGTCTACTGCTGAGAAGGTAAAAGCATTTTGCTCATTTTTAATTTGCTAAAACAATCCGAGCATGCTTGGTACCCAGAGGGTATTCTCAAATAAACTTGTATCTCTAGCTGCCAGCTTAGTTGATTGAAAACAGAAGGCAAACGTTTCTTAAAGAATGAGTATGTTAAACTGTTATGTCTCTCCCCGCACCACCAAGGACACACACGCACGCGTGCGGGCACGAGAGCGCGCGTGCGCGCGCGCGCACGCACACACACACACACGCGCGCGCGCGCACACGCGCACACACACACACACACACACACACACACACACACACACACACACACACACACACACACACACACACACACACACACTCGAGGATTTGCTTCAAAGAAGCCAGTTCTATGATCTAAAAGGTAATGCAGTATTTTTACCAAGTTACTTCTGCCTACTGTGGTGCACCTCTTAGCGAGGAAGCCAGCGCCATGGGGATATTGGACAGTTCCTGCATGCTGCTCTCCGTGCACAAAGCAGACAGCCCCCATTCGCAACTTTGTTAACTAAGTTGCCGCCTGCTCAGCTTGCCCCAAAAGCACCAAAAAACCAAAACCCACTGCCCGTTCAGTTGATTCCAGACTCATACCGACCCTATAGGACAGCGTAGAACTGACCCATAGGGTTTCCAAGGCTGTAAATCTTTATGGAAGCAGGCTGCCACATCTTTCTCCCCCAGAGCTGCTGGTAGGTTCAGAGCAGATGGTGGGTTCCGAACTGCCGGCCTTTCGGTTAGCAACCGAGCACTTTAACCAGTGCACCACCAGGGCCCACTCCCCGAAGCACAGTCCCAGTAAAAACGTTTTGATACCGGAAAATCATTTCCACGACAGTGCAAGTGTTCGAAAGCACAAAGGCAGACACCGTGGACCGGCGATGGCTAGTAAGTTGCGATGTGCTCGGTCACAGGGCGGCCGTGCAGAGCACGCAGCAAGGTAGGGGCTTCCTGCACCACAGAAGGGCCGGTGTCCTCCGGGCTGTTTAGGGGCTCGACTTCACTTTTACCGCGGATTCACCAGAAAGCGCCCCTCACCCCTCTCTTTTTTTTTCCAGGAGGCGCCGAGTCTTTATTTTCCAGCCAGGTCCCTCTTGGGGGCGGGAGAGGAAGCACACTTCACATTTCAATAAAGACGGGCGGTAGGGGTGGGGGGTGGAGGAGGAAAGAGGTCGGAAAGGAGCCGAGTTGCATCCCTCCCGCCCACCTCTGCGCCCCGAGCGCAGGTTTGGACGGCAGCGACGGGAGGCGACCAGAAACTCTGGCCCTTTAAGGGAACCTTGGCTGCCAGAAGGGGGAAAGGATGCGGGCTCCGGCCTCGGCGATGCAGGCACCCCGGGAAGAGGCGAGCGCGGCTAAGCCACAGCCATTACCTGCAGCGCTCGCCCTCTCCCCACCCGGGCGCCCCCTCCCGTCCCCGCCTCCCGAGGAGACTTCTAATCCGGAGCATGTGCCGTGCCCTTTATCAGAAAGGAGGTGGGCGGAAGAAGAATGAAAGCTTTTTAAAAATAAATGAAACGTTTGCACCCAAGGCGGGGGCTGGAGAGGGGGGTGGGAGGGGGCTTTAAAGGCGCCCGGGCGGGCGTGGGAGGCGAATCCGGAGCAGCCTGGCCGGAGACTGACGGCGGACAGCGCTGGGCACCGGCTGGCGCGCACAAAGGGCAGCCGCGCGGTCCCTCCCGGGCCAAAGGGGAAGGAAAAGCTGCCCCGGAGCCAAACCCGTTCAGCAGCCACAATGGCGTCTTTCACCGGGCATCCGGGGGCGCCGGCGAGGCTGCCCGCGAGGAGGGGGCGGCGGCCCCAGGCAGGAGCGGAGCGCGCGGCGGGGGCGCCGGCGGCGGCGGCGGCGGGGCGGCTAGGGCCCGCGGCGCTAGGGAGGGAGGCAGGCGCCGGGGCCGCTTTAAAGGCGCAGAGCCCGCCGCCGGGGAAGAAAGGGAGCGCAAGGCTCGGGCGGGAAAAGGGTGGGGAGACGCTGGGGCGCCGCCGGCAGGCTGGCCGCGCGGAGCGGCGACCGGGCGGCGCTGGCAGAGCAGCCAGGAGCCGCGGCGGCTCCGCTCCGAGATCCGGAACCCGGCACCGAGATCCGGAAAGCCGGCCCCGGCCGCGGCAGACGCTCCTTTGCCCCGCTCCGCCCTGCTCTCGCGCGCTCCTCTTCAAGGACGAAAGCCGAGAAACAGCCGCAACAGCCCCGGAGGAGGCGGCGGCCGCTGCCCCGCCGCTGGTCGGAGCGGATCCCGAGCCGCCGCGACGGGCTGTGTGTGTGCGAGTGTGCCGCGCTCTCGCCCCATGCCTGGCACATGCGTAAAAGCGAGTTGCGCCCAAAGTCCCAGCCATACCCTCCTTAGCAAATAATAACAAACCCAAACCGTCAGATCTTACCTGAAACATTGAAGCACAAAGTCTCTCTCCAAGTCCCCTTTTCCTTTTCCTCTCCCCCCTTTTCCGATTTCTCTCCCAGCGATCTGCTCGGCTCGCCACACCAGAGAGAAATGCAATAGCTTGGCTAAGGTAGACAGAACAAAATACAGAGAAGAGTTGCTCCAGGGCTTTGAAACCCCTCAAGGCAAGGATCAGGATACAATTAGCTCATGCCTCTACCTCCAGTCTAAATCAATGTCCAAAATAAAACTTAAATCAGATTAACTGATCACAGGGCAGACAATTGATCTCCTTCAAAAATAAAGCTCTACATATATGTATAGATAAATATAGACATTTTTTTTCCAGATTTTTTTTTTTTTTTGGTGGAAAAACAGTCTCATTCCAGCCTCCAACTTGCTTTTTACCCGCCTCTTGCACAGAAAAGCTGATTTTAATCGTTGTGATTAGTTTTGATGTAACGTTTCCGCGGGCGATTTCTGCAAATGGATGGAGTGTTTCTTTGCCAAAAGAGGGAAAAGCAGCAGATGATGATAATTACAAGGATTGTTGGTTGTTTCTTTTTATTTGTGTTTGGGGCTTTCTCTTCACTTTCTCAAGTTGACCTGACATTGCTGTTACACTAAGGTCGCGCAACTTGTTGATGAGGATCACTGCCCCATCTGATCAAAGAATAGGCGATAATTTGGCAATAGAGCAGCACATTTTTAGTTCCTTTGGCGACACAACGTCCCAAATGACGTGGATAAAAATAAGCACATGCAGTCTGCTTTGCCCCAATCAAGTCTGAATCAGCGCCTGGGGGTGATACACAAACTCATTTCAAATGTTCAACCATGCAGAATTGCAAAAAGACTGAAGGAGTTACACTGCATTTTTTGTTTTTTTTTGAAATTCCAAAATTAAAAGAAAACAAAATCTGCATTAGGTATAACCAAGGACCTACCACTTAGATTTATTTGCTCAACCCTCTGAACACACCTCTCCGCCTCCCTTCTCTTAGCCCCCCTCCACCTGGTAGCTTTTATAGGAGGGTTTGTATAGTTCCATCATTGGACGGAAGTGCTCCACAAAGCTAAAGTAACTCTAACATAAACACATTTCCCCAGATTGCTACTCTAGTTCCGACCTCCCTCTCTCCTCATCACTTCCCCTCCGTCTCTAGGTCTTTGTTCAAAGACTTTGTGCCTGAGCTGGTTATCTTAATTCTTTTTAGTTAGGCTGGGATATTTGGTTATAAACTCGAGAGTCACCTCCCATTAGTGTTACATCCTTGCAGGATACTTCTGGAAATGGTATGTTTTTGAGCACTTCACAGTTCATTAATTCAAAGACTTTGCTGACATTTCTTATGAAAAAGACCAGGCTGTAAGGCCAAGGATACAAAAAAAAAAAAAAAAAAAAAAAAAAAAACCCTTCCCAAACCCCCTAAATAGAACCAGACATTTGCTACAAATACCTGCATTGGCAGCATTTCACAGGAAGTGTTGGCTTGTTTGTTTGTTTTTAAACCATTTTACCTTTAAGGTAAGCAACTACTAACAGAAAAGGGAAGGGCCAAGCTTTTTAAAAATATAGTTTATCGGATCAGTGCTCTAACTACATAAAAGATTAATGCAATAATGAGAATCAGGAGTGTTGGCAGATTTTTTTTTTTAAACGTAACTAGTTCGTATAAGATGGGTATATGGTCTGAGAATATCAGTGCCGTATTTAAAAAAATGATGGCTTAGAAAACAAAAGAAAATAAAATTGTTATTTGCAAATTCTCTCTTTCTCCTCACACGCAAGGCAGTTGCATCTCTGATCTGCAATAAAATAAAAGCATTTCCATAAAACCCCAAATTCAACTGACTAAACACTTTGTTCTTGCCCCCAGATGGTACTAAATGTTAATGTAGGAGAAAGTGTAAAGAAAAGGGACCCTGGAAGAAGCATCCCCAAACATTAATGTGATGACTTAGTAAATTCTGGGTGTGACCTAAAGTAACTTTTTCTCAAAATCTGGAGAACCTTGCATCATTGTTCTAGAATGTGAGAACTAGAAAGGTCTTTTGCAGGCATCTAGCGCTTCACTATCATTTCACAGATGAGGAAAAGAAAGGAGCTTGCCCCAGGTCATGACAGAGTTGAGACTAGGCCACAAGAGGCAAGACTAGCAGAAAGGTGAGTGGTGGTGTCCCACTGAAAACTGTGCACAGCATTCTCGATTGTGCTGACATGGCTTTCTATGACTGTCATCAAATTCTGCAGCACATTCTTTTAAATATATCTGGTGGCAACAGATTTTTGTCCTTTGATAATTAAACTTTGGCATCAACCCCCACCCCCTCGCCCCAGAAAAAAACAAATTGGGGCCAGTTCTGGGAAATAAGTGGATGATGAAGATGGGCTGTGCTATTTAGCATCCAAAAAAAGGAAGGAAATATGCCTAAAAACAGTGAGGCCAGTTTTCCTTCTGTTAGTTCTTAAACTGACCGAAGATAATGCTCAAAATATTGTAAGCAGTGGGATCGTTATGCGAGCAAGGGCTTTGCTTTCCAAGATAATTACTCTGGAGGGAATAGTGTTCGTTTGAATGTAATGTTCTGAAATGTTTATTTTATTTGAAAAGTTTCAATACATAAGCTTGACATCACTTATTAGTGATGCTCTTTTTAAACATGAGGTCTCTGGTGTTCTAAAGCGATCCAGCCTATTCATTTGATCCCTGGGCTTGTGCAGATTGATCCCAGGGGCATATAGACTGCAGAGCAAGGTCTCATTTGACTATGGCAAGAATCTTAATTTTCTTGTATTCTTAAAGAGAGTCACACTTGAGGCTATGGGAGTTCAGAGCCAAAGGTTATAGTCTAGAACGTGGTTGATGAAAACTGTAAAAATCATTTTGAAAACTTATTTTATTCCATGCAACACAAACGGATGAATAAACTTTAAAACCTTCAAATCCAGGATGATGACCACTTATTTTAAATTTTAAAATAGGTTGTTAATGAAATGGCATGTAAAAAGCTGGGTCCGTATTTTGGTAATTACTAGATAAGAACTTGACGCCAACGGTTAACACACTTGGCTGCTAATGGAAAGATTGGAGGTTCGAGTCCACACAGAGGCACCTCAGAAAAAAGGCCTGGTCATCTTCTTCCGAAAAATCAGCCATTGAAACCCGTATGGAGCACAGTTCTGCCGTGACACACGTGCGGTCACGATGAGTCGGAACCCACGGGACAGCAGCTGTTAGATAAGAACTTACATGACTTCAGTCACCCCCTGTAATCATAAAGTTACCCCAAAACACTTTCTACCTAATTAATACCTATGCAAGTGAACTTCTCCATTTTGTGATTTTTACAATGCTTATTGCCAATCTTTAAGGAATTCAGAAAAAGAGTATATTACAAATCTTTCTAACCTTCTTTTTCAATAAATAGCGTGAGACCAGCAGCCTTACAACTGTTAGCAACATGGAAGATAAAGGCAATAAAAATGTCAGCAAGAAAATACAAACCTCTTCGCTCTTCTTCTAGGGTCTCACTATCAAAATGCATTCCATCATTTTATAAAGGTGTAAAAACAATGATAAAATATTTTGAATTGAAATCAGGAGCTCAACTGAAAAAAAGAGTTTAGCGCTACCGCTGTGCTTGAAGAGAAAATGGGAAGCTCTTCAAGGGGAGCAGTAGTTCCGCTCTCGTGTTAACGTGGGGACAGCTCATTTGGTAGCACTCTAGTCACTGAACCCTCAAATCACAAGTTCCCACAGAACATCACAGCTTTGTCGAGGTGTAGCCCTGCAGTACATTCTTGGTGGCGATTTGACAAGATGTGAACATTAGTTACTGAGATGAAATGTGAAATAGAAGAGCCCTCCACTGAAGCAGCCAGATGCTCAGATAAAAGTTAAAAACTCCATTGCACTTACCATGAGGAAGAAGAGAGAAGCCTCAGTGCATGGGTTCAACCTTCCACTGTGCCTGAACGTGTGTGGATATTACCAGCTGTGGCCAGACAGCCACACTTTTCTCCCTGGCCACAAAAAAAAAACCCAGTATTTCCGTCATTTCTCTTGCAGGATCCACCTATAACTACCACGAGAGACCATGCAACACAGGAAGGCAAAGTACCTTGTCTTATTTTATGCTTGAGTCAATTCTATCCTTGAGCAGGGATAAATCACCTGTTTTTTATCAGCCAACCTGAGACTCCCTATAATGCTGTGGAATGTGCACATTTTCCTGTAGTTGAATAGAAGCATTAATGAGCTCAAACAGAATGAGTATGTGAGTCCTGGAGTTTGGCTGCAGCCTGCACCTGTTTATAATTAGCCTCTGGAAAACATACTCGTTTTCTAGATCTCTGTCACCATTGAGTTTGTAAGATCTCACTTTCTGTAAAGGTAAATACTCTAACAATGGCAGATGTGCTGATGGACACTGTTTTCAGTTTACCTATAATTCTGGATACAAACAGATGCCAAGTCCTTGTCTTGAGGCCCTTAAGTCAGTTTGGTCTTTTATCAAAGTTTCTTCTATAGTTGTTGAGAGTAAGTGCTTGTTGTAATCTCACATTATAAAGCAATATAGAAGGTGAATGAAAAAACCTAACCATGATCAGATACCCTGACTGCCAATGTAGATGGTCTTACTCATTTTGAAGCCCTGGTGGCACAGTGGTTAAGAGCTCGGCTGTTAACCAAAAGGTCAGCAGTTTGAATCCACCAGCCACTCCTTGGAAACCCTATAGGACAGCTATACACTGTCCTATAGGGTCACTATGAGTCGGAATCAACTCCATGGCAATGGGTTTTATTTGACCGAGAAATACTGAAGTCAGCAAGAAAATAGTAATATGAAGAAAGAGCTATGAAACATCTGTATTCCTTACTGACGTGTAAGATTCTTGGCTGCACGTTCACATTGTATATTTTGAATAAATAATTACACGTAGGTTGTATGAACCTAATTGAGTTATAATCTTAACTCTGCCACTTAACTTGCAGCGTGACTTGATCCTTAGTTTCTTTCACCATAAAATACGAATGAAAATTCTTATCTTGAAGGGTTATTTTGAGATGAAATGGGATAATATGTGGAAAGTATTTAGAACTATGGTTAATATACAGTAAGTTGTTAATAAATGATAGCAATTATTATTATCATTTATAGAAGTCATTGAATAGATAGTATGTTCCCTACTGAAATGTTACTGTTAATAGCACACAAAACCAGTTGCCTGTAGAGTAGATTCCGACTCTTAGCAACCCCACGTGTGCAGAGCAGAACTGCTTCATAGGGTTTTCAAGACTATGACCTTTTGGAAGCGGATCACCAAGCCTTTCTTTTGAGGTGCCTCTGGGTGGGTTTGAACCATCAACCTTTTGGTTTGTAGTTGGGTGCTTAACCAATTGCACCACCTAGGGGTTCCTTAATAGCACCCAAGAAGGATATTTATGCAATGCGAGAGAGTTAATTTACCAAAATCTCTGTGGCTGATATATTTTTTTAAATAATAGCTAAACCTCATTTTATTATGTCATCTAGAAATCACATGGCCATCTCACTTTTTTCACATGTAAAAATAAAAACCAAAACCAAACCCATTGCCGTCCAGTCAATGCCGACTCATAGCCACCCTAGAGGACAGGGTAGGACTGGCCCATAGAATTTCCAAGGCTGTAATCTTTAGGGAAGCAGACTGCCGTATCTTTCTCCTGTGGAGTGGCTGGTGGGTTCGAACTGCTGACCTTTCAGATAGCAGCTTAGCGCTTAACCACTGCACCACCAGGGCTCCTAAATAATGTGGTGAAATGAGGTTTTCTCCAAGATCAGTTCTAGTGATGAAAAATTATATGTCCATGATACTGCTTACTAGGGAACACTCTTCTTGTTCCTTTGAGGATCCTTGATTTTGACAAGAATGCCTCACACGTATAAAAGAATTAATGAAGCATTTTGTATAATTGCTTGTGTAAACAATGAGACTTGACTAGAATTCTGCCATGAACTTCTTTCTTCATAATTATTTCCTTTTTTGCCTTTCAGGAATTACAGAATCAGTACAAGCCAAGTGCTTTAGAAACAAAATTTCAAAAAAGAAAATGAAGTTTTTAAAATCAGAAAAAATGAACTTCAGAGCTGATTCAAATCTCTAAGAATAGTTCAATCAATCAATATCGTATTACTCAATTCAGATTACTCAATTTTCTACGTTCTCTGATTTATGTGTATTCTTTCCTCAGCTTTAGACCTTATCATATTCAGATTGTTTGTTCCATGTAATCTGTTGGGTTATCCATTTTAAAGCTCTGCGGTGGCTGCGTTAAAGAACCATTTTTAATAAGCTAAACATTTGATTAGATATTTTGTCCCGTTTCATATTTCAGTGCCTCAGAGTGAACTAGCTGGCGTTGAAAGTTCCTTCTATTTGCAGTGTGATGTGTCTCATTCACAGCCCATCCAGTACAGAGCCACTTAGACTTGCTTCACTGTTCTACTGTCTGAACCAAGGCTGTTCACGAGAAACCCCATAATACAACTGAGGCACCTCCGGGGCACCATATACATTTATGGAAGTTATCTCTTCGTGCATCCTTTGGGCGTTAGAACCTCTCAGCTTTGCTAACCATAAAATATCCGCCTTAAGCACATTACTAACTTTAAAACCCTAATAATATGGATATCATATTTCAATTTTTAAAAAACCTTTCCCTGCTCCACCCCTGGTGGGGTGGGGGGGGGGTGGGGACTATAAAACTTATCCAGTGGAATCATGTTATAGTTAAAAACATAACATTTATTTTTTAAAAGTCATGAAAATCTAACTAACCAAACAATGACAACCAAAACCCACCCAACCAACTCGAGAACAAAAATAATAATAATAATTCAGCAGGAAACCATCTTGTTACTCTTCAAATTCTGGTAAGAAGTGCTGGAAATAAATTGCTACCGAAAGTGAGAATCTGTGTTTTCTTTCAAGTTATCTGGAAAGAAAGCAATTTCTGGGGTCTTAATGAGTACAAGCCTGATCAGTTAAAACAGACACTGTGAGGTGGGAAGGAGATAGACATGGGATTGTTCAACATGAGCATTTAAATGGTTTCAATATTCCTTTTAATAATCACATTAATAATAGTAGGGATAAGAAACAATTATGAATGATGGTGGGGAACTTCCATCTTGCAAGGACCATCTGGCTATGAGAGTCAGACATGAAATTCTAAAACTAAATCCTCAATCTGTCCCTCTGAGGTTGCTTTGTAGATAATGGATATCTTAATTTTTTAAAAAGAAAAAAACATATCCATTGTACCAAATGTACAGCAGCTCCTGCTGAGAAAACAAAGCCCGTGTCATTTCCTTTACTAATTGCTGATGTCCCCATACAAAACAAAGACTCTGTGAAAGAGCTTATAAGATGATGATAGTAACTCATGGACCTTTTATTTTGGGCCAATGCTTTTGAAGCTTTTTGATAGGTAAAAGCATCATGGTAATCCCATTACTCATTATTTCTCCAAGTGGGAACAGGGAGAATCTCCCCAGGTTTCCCTCCTTCAGTAAAGCCTACTTAAAAAAATTGGGGTGGGGGAAGAGGTAAGCCTTTAGTCTGCAACCAATGCACAATTTAAAGCTTATCTTTGTAATAAAGAGAAATGCCAAGGAGACAGCCTCTAACTCAAAACCTGGGAAATGGTCAGTATAAATAGATATAATATCTCCTGTTTTAGTTTTATTACACCTTGTTATTGTTGTTCTGTGCCGCTGGGTCGGTTACGACTCGTAGCAACCCTATAGCAACCCTATAGGACAGAGCAGAACTGCCCCATAGGGTTTCTTAAGCTGTAATCTTTATAGGAGCAGATCACTAGGTCTTTTCTCCTGAGGAGTGTCTGGTGGGTTCAAACCACAGACCTTTGGGTTAGCAGCTGAGAGCTAACCATC
The DNA here is from genome assembly GCA_030035585.1 of Dugong dugon. Classification (NCBI taxonomy): domain Eukaryota; kingdom Metazoa; phylum Chordata; class Mammalia; order Sirenia; family Dugongidae; genus Dugong; species Dugong dugon. Next base: position 62,363,970 of record CM057466.1, read on the forward strand.
GTGCAACCAGAATTCCTTATTACACCTTGGGTTTACCTATTTCTAATTTTTAGATCCTCTGGTCATATCAAAATATGTTGTGGTAAAAAAGAAGCAATCTTTGTTGGTTGCGAGGAATGGGGTGGTGGCAGAGGAATACTAAACAATAGATAAGTGGTAACTTTGGTGAAGGATAAGACAGTACACAATACTTGGGAAGCCAGCGCAACTTGTACAAGGAAAGGTCATGGGATCTCCATAGACACATCCAAACTCCCTGAGGGCTGTGGGGACCATGGTCTCTGGGAACATCTAGCTCAACTGGCGTAACACAGTTTATAAAGAAATTGTTCTACATTCTACGTTGGTGAGTAGCGTCTGGGGTCTTGAAAGCCTGTGAGCAGCCATCTAAGATACTCCACTGGTCTCCCCCCTTCGGGAGCAAGGGAGAATGAATAAAACAAGATACAAGGGAAAGATTAGTCCAAAGGACAACTGTACCATAACTAGCACAGCCTCCACCAGACTGAGTCCAGTACAACTAGATGGTGCCTGACTACCACCACTGACTGCTCTGACAGGGATCACAACAGAGGGTCCTGGACAGAGCTGGAGAAAAATGTAGAATAAAATTCTAACTCACAAAAAAAGGCCAGAATTACTGGCCTGACAGAGACTGGAGAAACTCCGAGAATATGGCCCCTGGACACCCTTTTAGCTCAGTAATGAAGTCACTCCTGAGGTTCACCCTTCAGCCAAAGATTAGACAGCCCCATAAAACAGAATGAGGCTAATGGGGCACAACAGTCCAGGGACAAGGACTAGAAGGCAGGAGGGGACAGGAAAGCTGGTAATAGGGAACCCAAGGTCGAGAAGGGAGAGTGTTGACATGTCCTGGTGTTGTTAACCATTGTCATAAAACAACATGTGTACTAACTGTTTAATGAGGAACTATTTGTTCTGTAAACCTACATCTAAAGTACAGTAAAACAAAAGAAGAAGAAAAAAAGTTGTGGTTATGGTGGCCTCATGCAACGGAAGTAGATCACCAGGCCTTTCTGTCTTAGTCTGGAAGCTCTGCTGAAAACTGTTCAGCATCATAGTAACACGCAAGCTTCCACTGACAGATGGGTGGTGGCTGTGCATGAAGTGTACTGGCCAGGAATTGAACCCTGGTTTCCTGCGTTGAAGGCAAGAATGCTACCACTGAACGACCCACCTGTCTTCTATATCAAAATATAGTGTATGTCAGTGGGGGAGGGGGAGTACCATTTATTTGAAACAAAACAAAACAAGGCATCTAGTTCACTGGCTCTCTTCTTAACTATGAGTTTTCATCCCTAGAATTTACCTTGGAGAAAACCTCACTTCACCACATTGTTCAGGAGCCCTGGTTAAGCACTTAGCTGCTATCTGAAAGGCCATCTGTTCTAACCCACCAGCCAATACACAGGAGAAAGATGTGGCAGTCTGCTTCCCTAAAAATTGCAGCCTTGGAAACCCTATGGGGCAGTTCTACTCTGTCTTATAGGGAGGGTTTCTATGAGTTGTAATTGACTAAACGGCAATGGGTTTGGTTTTTTGTTTTTGTTTTTAAATCGTGCTTTAAGTGAAAGTTTACCTTTCAAGTCAGTTTCTCATACAAAAATTTATACACACATTACTATGTGACTCTAGCCGCTCTCCCTATAATGTGACAGCACACTCCTTTCCACCCCGGATTTCCTGTGTCCATTCAACCAGCTCCTGTCCCTTTTTGCCTTTTCGTCTCGCCTTCAGACCAGAGCTGCCCATTTAATCTCATGTATCTACTTGAGCTAAGAAGTACTCTCTTCACAGGTATCATTTTATGTCCCATAGTCCAGTCTAATCTTTGACTGAAGAGTTGGCCTTGGGAATGGTTTCAGTTCTGAGCTAACGGAGAGTCCAGGGGCCATGTCTTTCAGAGTCCCTCCAGTCTCAGTTAGACCATTAAGTCTGGTCTTTTACTAGAATGTGAGTTCTGCACCCCACCTTTCTCCTGCTCCATCAGGGGCTCTGTGTTGTGATCCCTGTCAGGGTGGTCATTGGTGGTAGTCAGGCACCATCTAGCTCTTCTGGTCCCAGGCTGATGGAGTCTCTGGTTTATGTGGCCCTTTCTGTCTCTTGGGCTAATATTTTCCTTGTGTCTTTGGTGTTCTTCATTCTCCTTTGCTCCAGGTGGGTTGGGACCAACTGATGTATCTTAGATGGCCGCTTGCTAGCTTTTAAGACCGCAGACACCACTTACCAAAGTGGGTTGCAGAACATTTTCTTAAAAAACTTTGTTATGCCAATTCACCTAGATGTCCCCTGAAACCATGGTTCCCAGACGCGCGCCCCTGCTACTCTGTCCCTCGAAGTGTTTGGCTGTATTCAGGAAACTTCTTAGCTTTTGGTTTAGTCCAGTTGTGCTGACTTCCCCTGTAGTGTGTGTTGTCCTTCCCTTCACCTAAGATAATTCTTATCTACTATCTAGTTAGTGAATTCCCTCCCTCCCTCCCCACTCTTGTAACCATCAAAGAATGTTTTCTTCTGTGTTTGAACCCTTTCTTGAGTTCTTATAATAGTGGTCTCATGCAATATTTCTCCTTTTGTGTCTGATTAATTTCACTGAGCATAAAGCCTTCCAGATTCATCATTGTTTTGCAGATTCATCATTGTTCTTTATCACTGCATAGTATTCCATTGTGTGAATATACCGTAATTTGTTTATCCATTCGTCTGTTGATGGTTACCTAGGTTGTTTCCATCCTTTTGTTATTGTGAACAGTGCTGCGGTGAACATGGGTGTGCATATATCTACTCGTGTGACGGCTGTTATTTCTCTAGGATATATTCCAAGGAGTGGATTGCTGGACCATATGGTACTTCTATTTCTAGCCTTTTAAGGAAGTGCCAAATCAATTTCCAAAGTGGTTGTACCATTTTACATTCCCACCAGCAGTGTATAAATGTTCGAGTCTTTCCACAACCTCTCCAACATTTATTATTTTGTGTTTTTTGGATTAATGCTAGCCTTGTTGGGGTGAGATAGTATCTCACTGTAGTTTTGGTTTGCATTTCTCTAATGGCTAATGATCGTGAGCATTTCCTCATGTATGTGTTAGCTGCGTGAATGTCTTCTTTGGTGAAGTGCCTGTTCATATCCTTTGCCCATTTTTTAATTGGGTTGTACGTCTTTTTGTTTCTGAGGTTTTCAGTGTCTTGTAGATTTTAGAGATTAGAAGCTGATTGGATTTGTCATAGCCAAAAATTTTTTCCCAGTCTGTAGATTGTCTTTTTACTCTTTTGACAAAGTCTTTTGATGAGCATAAGTGTTTGATTTTTAGGAGCTCCCAGTTATCTAGTTTCTATTCTGGTGTTTGTGCATTGTTACTTATGATTCGTATTCTGTTTATGTCATGTATTAGGGCTCCTAGCATTGTCCCCATTTTTTCTTCCATGATCTTTATTGTTTTAGATTTTCTATTTAGGTCTTTGAAGGATTTTGAGTTAGTTTTTGTGCATGGTGTGAGGTGTGGGTCTTGTTTCATTTTTTTGCAGATGGATATCCAGTTCTGCCAGCACCATTTGTTAAAGAAACTGTCTTTTCCCCAATTTATGGACTTTGGGACTTTGTCAAATATCAGCTCCTCATAGGTGGATGAATTTATGTCTGGATTCTCAATTCCGTTCTGAATGAGCACCACTTTTCACTGGCTTTGGAGGCCTGAGTAGACTCTCCTTCTGTTTGTCTCTCCTGACATGGAAAACACATCCCAAATGCCACTGCTTTCCTCACTGAGCACCCCAGCCAATCAGGCACACATGGCACCAGCTCCCGCCCACTCAGATCTGGCAACTCCTCACTGCTTCTCAACCATCTCTCCCACCCCCTACCACTCAGTCTGATTCCTCAACTTTGCCTTTGATGTTCAGGGCTCATAGATTGTCATATATAATTGACTCACTTGTTTTTTCAGGTCTTTGTTGTAAGAGGAACCACCAGAAGCATCTGACCACTCTGCCATCTTGGCCCTGCCTTCTCTGGTTTTACTTTTTATTTTTATATGTGAAAAAAGTGAGATGGCCATGTGATTCCTAGGTGAAATAATAAAAATAAGGTTTAACTATTATTTAAAAAATATATATACCAGCCACAGAGATTTTGATAAATTGGGTATCTTCCATTGCATAAATATCCTCCTTGTGTGTTATTAAGAAATCCCTGGGTGGTGCAATTGGTTAAGCACCCAAATACTAACCAAAAGTTTTACATCCATAATGCACAGGGCAAACAAGTTGCGCCTGATAGCAGCTGCTTGTAAGGAAGTGTGGCCGGAAACCCCAAAGGTCTGTGTTTGCCATATCATCACACTGAAGACCCTCCTCAAGTGTGAGCTTGAATAGACCACTTGACCGTTCTGTACCCGGCAGAGCTAAATGCCCCTTAATTGAAGATTCCTTCATTGTGATATGAAAGTTTGGAATATTTGAGCCAGATCAAATTTTTGGAGATTGCCAGATTTTGAGTCTGGATACTTGGAATTATGTAGGCAAAACAGCCTGGTGTTTTAGATGTGTCCGATATGTTTGTCATCCTGTAGACGTGGCCTTGTACCTGAAAGTACAAAATCTAAAACAGCTTGAATATTAGTGAAATAATTAACTAAACTGGCTATTTAGAATCATGAAATTAAAAATCTTTTTTTTTTTTTATTTCTTTTGAGGTTTGGTTTAGATAGACCACTTATAGCCACAACTTTAGTTTTCTTGCTTAATTTCTTGTGTCATCTAGAGATGCCTGTATCTACCCATTTAGCCCAAATACCCAATTCCTTGTTATAGTTTTACTGGTGTCCTTTTATTTCCCAGAACCAGATATATTTTAGTTCTGGATACAATAACAAGAGTAACTTTTAGATTTTAAAGAGTAAAAGCATGTAAGGGTATCACTCTGGTTTTTATTCAGCCTAAACCCTGACCTCTGTGTGTGGTTTATCTTTCATTACTTCCTGTGGTTTCTTTGTAAGGAATGTTGGTGCTGATGGCAGAGTGGCCTATAATAATCACATTTAGAGACATGCCTTTCCTAGATTTGGTATTATTCAACTCGTCTTCCCACAATTATAGCTTGGGTTCCTCAGAAGCTTGTCTAAGCAAAAGGGAGAATTCTGAGAAGTTTCTTCCTTGTGCTTGATCTATAAAGAATTATGCCTATGGTAGAAACTTAAAAAAAATTTTTTTAAATTGATAATGAATAAAGGATAAACCAAGCTCAAAGTCCAGTACTCTGCAGGTTTATGGGCACTAGAATTGGGGCTGGGGTGATGGAGAAAGTATAAATCTACTTCACCTCCTCTTCCTTTGGCCTCTTAGGGATCACAAGTTCTCACTGTCATTCCTTGAAGAACTAGAAGAAGTAAATTAAGATGGTAACAGTAATCTCCCTTTTAGGTAATGTGTTTACTTTCAAAGCATCCTGACACAGATCTGAGTCTATATTTTAATTTACGATAAATTTAGCTTTAGCTAGCTGACACTATCTCACCTAGTCCTGTTGTTTTCCAATTATAACTTTTCTTTTTGCTAACTTTTCTTATTTAGACTTAAACAATGAGGAGTTATATTTGTACAATTTACAAAACACCGTCACCTCCATTACTTAATTCAGCCCTCTCGCCCAGGATTACTATACCGATTGTATTAGATATAAGGAAAGAGAGACTCAGCAAGGTTAAGTGACTCCCCCAACATAGTATAGTAAGAGGCAAAGTCACCTTCTGACTCCAAGACCAGTGTTCTTCCACCAGATGACCAGCCATTTTGCTCTCATTTAGGTCTATTCTGTACCAGTCTTTAGTTCCTTGACAAAAACCAGGCTCTTATAGGAAGCATATCATATATAAACTGAAATAGTGAATCAACTTTTCAAATACAGTAAAACCTGCAAAAGCTGGAACCTGTGTAAGGCAGAAACCTGTCAGAGAAGGAAAACTCAAATATTTTCCACTAATAGAAAGCAATAGAAAAGTGGTAAGATGTACCCTGTCAAAACTTTTGAAACCCAGAAACACAAGGTAGTCCCGTTGAGTTCCGGCTCTCACAGGTTTCACTGTAATTAATTCTTTGCCACAACATCCAGTAAGTAAAACAGGAGAAATTGAGCCAACCAATTTCTGTATCCATAAACATTCCTCCCTTCCCTGTTTCTCCTCCTTCTTTCTCTTTCCCTTTTCTATAAAGACTTTGACTCTTGTAGTTGCTCTGATGTCATATCCCTCGTAAGGTCTCCTGAGATTCTGTGATACCTCTCTATAGATAGAACCTGGCTCCTGGGAGGAGTGAACTTGCTCTGATGCATTGGTGGGTTCGTCAAACTCACGATGCAGATATGCCAGAGAAGATGGAACTGGCTTTGGAAACCTCAGTAAAACCTTTGTCCTGTGAGTGAGTAGGAAACGGGTGGCTTTGCCCCAAAGTAAGAGTAAATGTTAATGATGAGCTTGATCCTTTCTATTGTCCACCTCCATCCCCATTTTTTGGAACCCGGAAGGAGGGAGGCAGGCAGGAAGGAAAATAACAGAAATTATCTTTCCATGTTCCTATGCTGGAGCCCTTGTGGAGCAGCGGTTAAGAGCTCGACTGCTAACCAAAAGGCTGGCAGTTTGAATTTTCCGGCCTCTCCTTGGAAACCCTACGGGGCAGTTCTACTCTGTCTGTCCTATAAGGTCACTATGAGTCGGAAGTGACTCGATGGCGATGGGTTTAGTTTGGTTTTGGTTCCTATGCTGATAAATACCCCTGCAACCCATGTTGGGTCATAAGCCCTGTAACTTGGTTTAGCTCTCAGGGTCCAACACAGGGATGGCTGGAGGCAGCATGGACATAGATGGGACTTGAAAGGACAGAACATAAGGTCTCCATTCGTGGGATTCCATCTCCATTTTTCAAAAACTTGCATAACTTCATTTGTCTTCTCTTCAGCACCTCCCCGTGTTCTCTGTTGGTGACAAATAAAGAGAAAGGTGTTTCCCAACTAAATCAAGTGCTAGAGAAATGTCGTCACAGCCTAGTTAGCTGGCTCTTAATTTCAGAGAAACTTGACTGTGTATGTTTCCTAATTAGATTAGGAAAACCAAATGGTAATATTGATACCACCTCCCCCAGGCAAGCTGTGTACAGAGCCCAGCTACCATCCAAAGAAAACTGTGCACCCTTTCTCTTTGTAATCACTTTACCAAACTTCAGCTTCAGTTAAACTTGAACCTGTTACAAGTTGAAGGCCTGGTCCTCAAATGGCCAATTATACATCATATGTGTCAGAGCACAGAAAAATCTTGCAGAGCTCTAAGTTGAACACCTTAAAATTCTATGATTCTCTAGTGTTTTTCTTCTCTGCCTGTGACGTCTCTGTGTGCAATTCCATATGAATGTCAGATAGACATATGTCCATTTTCTTTTAAAGAAGGAAAGGGAATTGTTTCTGTAAGTGAAAACAAATCCCATTATTTTTTTTAAATGAATCTAAGATTTCCCAAACTGAATTGGACCCTGATCTGGGTAGTTGGGTACCTTGCCTCTGGCAGAGGCCACTATGTAATACGTCAGGGCGAGGAAGAGGAGAGCCCAGCACACACACAGAGCCAATTGTACCATTTTATATACAAGAGGAACCGTCTAGGCCAAGCCCCATGGGTGGTGGTCTGATAGCCTAAAGCACCAGAATCGATTACCCTTGCCTTCCTTAATTCCATATGTCCTTGGTAGTCAACAAAAGACCTGGCTGACGTGGAATTCTAAACTCTATATCCATATTGAAGTGCTATAGTAGTGGTTGTCTGGACAATAAAAAGAGAAGTTTTGAAAGAATATGAATCCAAGCCACCGACTCCTAATATTAAAAGCACGTGTGTCAACTTCTGTCCCTGAGTGTCACACTCAGGAAAGTGTCTGAGCAGTACAGATAGAGACAGAGACCCTTTTCTTCCTATGCTTCCTCAGGACATAAACTTCTTTTGCTGATAGAGGGGGCCTGGCTCTCAGCAGGCTCTCAATAAACAAACAGATCTCCTCAATGGTTTTCCCCTGCTCTTCGGAGAAAGGTCAAAATCTCTCAAGCCCTGCTTGATATGGCCCCATCTCTCTCTGCAGCCTCATGAAGCTTCTATCTCCCTACTCTTGGTTGCCCTGCCGCTCTGGGCTTCCTTTAGTTTCTACAACTCAGTTCGGTGACCCCAGGGCCTTTGCACAGGAGGTATCTCTTCTTCATAGAAGGCTCTTCCCTTCCTCTAGGCTAGTTACTCTTACTCATCCTTCCTTCCTCTCAGGACCAGATCAGTGCTCTCTGTTATAAATAGTTATAGCTTGTTGGACTTTTCTTTTAGAGTACTAAGCAGTTTGCAATTATGCATTTGTGGGATTGTTTGATCATCATCTGCTTCCTTAAGGTGGGAACTATCTCTGCCTTTTCTCACATTGCTTCTCCAGGGCCTAACAACACTTGACACATAATTGGCACCCAATAAATATTTTGTATTGAATGAATGCATGAGTATAAAGGAAAGGACACATTAGAGAAATACTTGAAAGGAAAAAAAAAAAAAACCAAACAAACAGACTGAGGTTGCTGACAGGTAGCAGTAAGGGGAGGAATATGTGCCCTAGGGATTGGGTGACTTTATGAGTTTGGTATCAATATTTTGTTTTTGCCATTGATTCCCAAAGCCCTGGAGAATTTATGCTAAAATCCCATATTCCCTCAAGTTCAAAGCCCATTTGCTTAAAATGAAAACCCATCATTTCTATCTGATTCTGTTTAAAACATACCTGTTCACCATGCTTTGCTTTGTATTTTGTTTAAAGAAATAGGCAGTTCTTCCCCTTCCCTTTACATTCATAGAGACTCTGAGAATGCCAAGGTAACACAGAATACTTCACCTCTCAAACAAAATACTAGTCCTGAAGTTTGACCCCAGGTAAACTTCCATATTTAAGCATTTTCAAATTAGAGACATTTCTAGAAGAAGCCAATACAGCCCTTCTTTTTATATTTCCTATGTATTTTTCATTTTAATTGGTTCTCAGGTCTAATCTATCATTTATCTATAGAAAGAAACTAAAAGATGACCTCATGGATAGGTATGATGGCAGAGACAGTCACTAGTGTTTAAAGCCACACCCAGACTTACCTTGGGATTATGCACAAATAATTCTGTATGGCTGGTATAGGAAACTCTAACATTGGTTTTCAGATGAAGAATAATATCTGGACTGTGGGTAGAAATCCCCTACAGATTTCCAGGACCCCAGCCCTAGGGTGCTCACTCAGCAAGTTTGGCGCAATGGTCAAAGTCCCCATCCTAAACCATCACTGGAGCGTGTTCTGATGCAGGCGAGCCTCCTCACACACTGACAAACATTGGTCTGCATTGCTTGCTACCTTACAATAGGAACCTTTAGAGAGGACAAGTAAGTCCCTATACTTAGTCTGTATATTTTGTGTTATACTGTTTGTAAGAGGCAAGGAGAGGGCCTTGAGATTGCCCGTGATATGAATTCAACCTTCCGGGAAAAACAGTTCTCAACTACATTTCAGTTATTATCTAGAGCCAGTAGTTGTCAAATTTTAGGGGGTTACTGATTCTATCGAAAATCTGAGGAAACTACAAACCCTCTCTCTTCCGATATGAACTCACAAATCTTCTGCACGCCCTCCAGGGGGTTCTTGTTCCCCTTAAAGCTCAGCTATAGACTCCAGGTAAATGATCCTGCTCTTGAGCGTCTCCCGCGCAGAGAGGCCCCTTCCTTCCTCGCACAGAGGCCTCTACGAATCAGATACTTTCATATTTAAAGGGGACTTTCGGGATCATGTAATTAAATCAAATGTTTTTTTTTTTTTTTAAGTAGAAGAAACAGAGGCCCAGGGAGATTAAGTGAGTAATGTCACACTGGATTAGAACCAAGCTGTCTAGATTTAATGGAAGGTTCTTTCGATAATATTCGTTCAAATTGTCTAGGAGATGGAACTAATGAGAACATGATCAAGCTGACCCTATTTTAATTTGTGGAATCTATTTATTTCCTCCCACAGAGTTTGTTTGATAATACTTCGGAATCCATTGTAGCTGAGCATAGTTTTAAGAGTTTACTTGAATATCATCTAGTCCTAGTGCATCATTTCATAACCTAAAGCCCCAGGCCCGTGAATCCAAACTGCACCTGCTCCTTATTCCAGAATGTTTTAATGTAAACTCTAGCTGTCTGATAAGGACATTTGGGGGTAGAGGGTGTAGAGGTGGTAATGCAAGACGAGATTATACGGGGCTGGACTGTGTGGGGGCAGGTTGTGGTGGCCACAGGGTAGGTGCTGAGAGTTGAGAAGAGGATAAACTACTGGAACCCTATGGCCAAGCAACATGGCCTCCTTGAACATCTGGAGAGTACTGTGGTACAGTGGAAAGAACATCAGGTTCCAGGACAAAGTTGGTTCTGTCATTTACTAGTGTGTAACTGTTCAGGAGCCCTAGTGGTGCAGTGCTTAAGAGCTTGGTGCTAACCAAAAAGTCAGCGGTTCGAATCCACCAGCCACTTCACAGAAGCAAGATGTGGCAGTCCTCTTGCATAAAGATTACAGCCTTGGAAACCCTATGGGGGCAGTTCTACTCCATCCTATAGGGTCGCTATGAGTTGGAATCAACTCGAAGGCAACGGGTTTGGGGTTATTTTGGTTTAACTTTGTTCAAATGAACTTTCCTGCATTAGTTTGCTTATGTTTAAAATGGGGGTAATTACTACCTACTTTGTAGTGTTGCTAGAAGGATAAGAGATAATATATATAAAGCCCTTGGCATATAATACACATGCAAATATGCACACATTTATGTATGTATATACGTACGTGTGTGTGTGTGTGTGTGTGTGTGTGTGTGTGTGTGTGTGTGTGTATCCTGGGTTCCGGAGGAAAAGCCAAATTATGTATTATTCTTTATTTTATAAAGACTTGCTTTAAAAAAAAAAAAAAAAGGAAAAACCCTCTAAAACACAGATTTCTACAGTTTTGTAGAGGTTATGTGAGTGAGCGCGGTCACAGTCTTTTCCTTCTTGCTTCACTCAAACGTCATGTAAACAAGCTGTAGAGGAAATCCTGTCTTGCACTTATCCCAAAAAAAAAAACCCAAAACATGTCAAACTTCTCAAAAAAATTCTGTCAACCCATTATGTGTTTATTAAATATTTTATTTCACCAGCATACAATGGAGGGAAAATAGTCACAGCCAAAACAGTGTTTACTGTCTAGTTGGGAAAATAATACCTTATACAGGAAACAATTGGAGAACAAGATAAGGTGGTATACAACCCACTACCAGCTCATATTTCAGAGGAAGAAATAATTATTAGGGGCTGGGGTTAGTTTGAAAGTGGGCTTTGAAAGCAGACAGACAAGGGTGAGTCCCTGCTCCACCACTGGTCTTCTTGCTAGTCAGTAAATTCTAACCCTTGGCTATCTCGTTTGCAAAATGGGGATAATGATATCTATTTCTCAGGATGTTGTAAAGATTCAACAAGATAACATAATAGAACACTTAGCACAGACTCTGGTATATAGTAAAAGATCAACAAATTGTATATATGTGTGTGTTTCTGGTTAAAAGTGAATCTTAGACAATAACAAGGGTTGGTGAGGATGTGGAGAAATTGGAACCCTCATACATTGCTGGTGGGAATGCAAAATGGGACAGCCACTTTGGAAGACAATCTGGCAGCTTCTCGAAATTCTAGATACCATATAGAGTTACCATATGAACCAGCAATTCCACTCCTAGGTATATGTCCAAGAGAAATGAAAACACAGGCACACAAAAAACATGTACATGAATGTTTATAGCAGCATTATTCATAATAGCCCAAAAGGGGAAACAACCCAAATGTCAATTAACAATAAATGGAAAAACAAAATGTGTATATCTTTACGATGGGATATTATTGGACAATAAAAAAGAATGAAGTACTGATATATATTACAACATGGATATATTGAAAACATCATGCTAAGTGAAAGATGCCAGTCACAAAAGACCACATATCATATGATTCCATTTATGCGAAATGTCCAGAATAGAGAAACCATCTATAAAGACAGAAAGTAGATTAGTGGTTGCCTAGGGCTGAGTCCCGGTGGTGCAGTGGTTAAAATGCTCCAATGCTAACCAAAAGATCAACTGTTGGAACCTACCAGCCGCTCTGCGGGAGAAAGATGTGGCAGTCTGCTTCCGTAAAGATGTATAGCCTTGGAAACCCCGTGGGGCAGTTCTACTGTGTCCTGTAGGGCCTCTATGGGTCAGAATCGACTGGACAGCAGTGGGTGAGTTTGGTTAGGTCTGGGATGGGCGGTGCTGAGGTGAGGAGAAGGAGAAAGGTAGTGACTGCTAATGGATACAGGTTTTCTTTTGGGGGTGGTGAAAATATTCTGGAGTTAGTGGTGACGGTTGCACAATGGTGTATATACTCAAAACCATTGATCTGCACAATTTAAATGGGTGAATTATATGGTATGTGAAATCTATCTCAATAAAACTTAAAAAAAAAAAGCAGTATATCTTAGAAGACATGCAGTGTTTGGTCAGGTAGAGACGAGCAGGAGGGTACAGCAGAGGAGAAATGGGCGCTGTGACCCAAGAATGTGACCATGGGTTTGAGGGAATGGAGTGAGGTAATGGAAGAGAATAATTCACACTGAAGAAGTAAACTGAGGGATATGGGATGAGGCGCCAATGCGGGTCATTTAATATTGGATTTTCCAGTTCAAAGTTAATCTTGGAGGCAGCCAGAGGCCTCCATGGGGTGGAGAAGGTCGACCGTCCTAGAGTCACCAGGTAGCCGAATGCAGCGTGTAGGGGCTGAGAAAAATCGGAGGCAGGAGAACTGTGATGATTTTGGACAAAAAGGAGACATTTTCCTATGTGGTGGTGTGTGTGCTTTGGCTGGGTCCACGGTAAACGCTTCTCTCAGGGGTGAAGGACTTGTTATGAGGGGCATCACTGGGTCTCCTCACAGCTGTCACGTGGGAGTCGGACGTCTGGCCGGCGCGGCCGGGGCGGTGGGTCACACGGACCCCGTTTGGGCAGCTTTGTGAACGCACAAAGACCCATCCTCCCTCACGATACATTTCACTTTCTGTGAGAATTGTCCTTGGGGTAGGAAGATCTTCATTTTCAGTAGAGAACAAACATGAATCCGATATTTCATATCTTCTCTGCCATTTCACCTTTCCCTGTAATTGGAAACTCTTGCCCTCGGTCTTGCCAGCCTTCAGATGCAGAAGTCTCTTCTCCTCACCAGCCCTTCTCCGGCCGCCTTTTCTTTCTTTCTTCTTCTTCAAATTTTCCTGATCCTTTATGTTATTTTTTTCAGTTCTTTTAATTAGTGATGGTAAAGGCAGTGGGGAGAGGAGGGAGAGGGCTCTTCTGTTTCATTCTGATAAAGTGTAAAGTTTTTGAAAGCTGCTTTCATAAACCCACATACCTTTCTGTTTAACAGTCTGCAATTTACCTCCTTCTTTCATACTTGGGTTTTTGTGCTCAGAGGCAAGAAGACCTCGCGCACCTCTACGTGGCATCTAAATGCGCGGCTGGCTGATTCTGTGGGTTGAGCTTCTCTTTGCCCTTCAGCCTGCTATTAGCCATATTCTTCTTTTTCCTAGAGCATGCCCTGTTCCTCAGCTTCACTGTCACAGAGTTGCTCTTGGGAGTCACACTCAATTACAATATCAAACCTAACTGTGTGGTGATGTAGCTGTCTACTGCAGCTCCCACACTCAGGTTTCCACCTGTTCCAGAGGACGAAATTCTCTCTCCTCCTCAATAGCAGCATTAAGGACAAGCTACCTTAAGAACGAGCTGTTTATTAAGGCAGCAGACTGTTGCCTACCCTGATAGCACCTAGTGTAATTCATAGTAAAAACCCCAGACTATCATTCTAATTACTATTGTTGTTTTAACAACTCAAATTATTGCTCAGTGACTATTGTTGGGAGTTTTATGGAGTGCACTCCGACTCATGACGACCTCAAGTATAGCAGAATGAAACATTGCCTGGTCTTAATGCCGGTTTTGTGATCTTTGGTATTCTTGAGTCCATTGTTTCGGCTATTGTGTAGTGCCTTCCAACTTAGGGAGCTCATATTCCAGCACTATGTCAGACAACATTTTGCTGTGATCCATAGAAGTTTCATTGGCTGATTTTCAGAAGTAGATCACCAGGTCTTTCTTCCTAGTCTATCTTGGTCTGGAAGCTCTGCTGAAACCTGTCTGCCATAGGTGACCCTGCTGGTACTTGAAATACCGGTGGCATAGCTTCCAGCATCATAGCAACACATAAGCCACCACAGTATGACAAATAGAGATGGGTGGTGGGTTTAGTAAATAGGTGTATGTATATTTCTGTAACATTAAAAAAAAAATAAGTCTTTTGGATGATTGGACTTTGAATCCCAATGACTTTTTTTATTTTTGTAAGTTATTTTCCCCTATGAGGCACACACAACTTGGAATATTGAGGTTTGGGGAAGGGTTTGGTGGGGGCGGGCTTCAGGGTGCTTATTATTGGGTAGCAAAAGTCCCAGGAAGCTGCTAACTTGGACTTTTTGGGCATTTGTCTTCATTCGGGGGGGTGGGGGTTGAGTATTTTTAGTTCCCTTCCCTCCTTATCTCTCCCTTTCTCTTTTCTTCCTTCTGTCTCGTCTTCTTATTCTTTCATTCTCCTTCCTTCAACCAGAAGTGTGTGTGTGTGTGTGTGTGTGTGTGTGTGTGTGTGTTAATCACTCTTAGACTTTCTTTCCCCTTACACACCAAACTGCCTGTCTCCATCTACTGCATCAGACTTTACTCACTCTGTTAATCGAGGTAAGCTTACAAACCAGCCTCTGCATTTGACTCTCAGCCTTGGCAAATGTCATTCCCCTTTCCAGTCATGCTCGTTACCACTTCTCAGTCCTGGCAGAACAGATCAACCCCAAGCCACCTTCAAGGTTCTTTCCATTTTTCTGTCTAGTCAAAATATATACAAACTATTCACAGCGACCCTGAGTTCTTAGGACTCAAGAGCATTCTAGGGATTTTAAGTTTACTATTCAGGTTCAGTACATAATCTAAGCAGTTGTGACCATGACTCTGTTCCTCCACCCTAAAGTCAGACAGAGGTCCCTGTATTCCCAGAACACAGACCCCAAACAGCCTTCTTTAAACTGGCTCTGGTCCTGGACTTCTGGGACTTTGAGAATATTGCTGCTCATTTTCATTCATTCATTTCTTACAGTTGGTCCATAAATATCAGAGAAAGGCACGTGAGGGACTGTGTACACCAAAAAACAAACAAACGAACAAAAAACCAAATCAGGCTTGATGGTGATCCCATGTGTATTGGAGGTGGCGTGTGCTCCATAGGGTTTTCAATGGCTGTGATCTTTCAGAAGTAGATCGCCAAGGCTTTCTTCCAGGAAAGATTGGATTCAGATTTCCAGTCTTTTGGTTAGCAGCTGAGCTGTTAACCATTTGCATCACCCAGGGTCTCCAGGGGCTGTGAGGCGTTTAACTCTAAGACCTGCATCATTGTTTCAGGGTGTTCGTTGCCTTATCCAATCTCACCATCAGGAGAGGGACCTCAGGACTGCTGGGAAAGGAAAGATCATGCACTAAGGCTGCATATAATTGCCTTATCGTAAAATAACAATGGTTCTGTTTACACATCTATTGTTAATCAAGTGCTAGTTTAAGTGCAAGCTTGATTAGAGATGTTAGTACAGGGAAGCCTCGATTAAGCCCTGGTCCTTTTGTATGAAATGGTCTCTAGTTAAGCAGTGTTTTTTCCCAAGGGATGTAAACAGAATCTTACTCTACGCGTTTATTTCTGGGCATTTGTTACTGTGAACTTTGGCCAGCCTTTAGCTTCCGTCTCTGAGAACACGCTCCAGAATCCTGCACCCCACTTTCTGGGTGAAGAGGAAGGCAAACTTTCCTGGTGACAGCCTTCCCACTTCTGGGCACATCTGATCTAGCCCTGCCCCTCAAGGTTCCTGCTGTCCCCCTGGCCGTCTCCTGACAATAAACGAAAGTCTCAGGTCCCTGGAAATTCTCATACTTTGGTCCCCATCATGGGAATCACCCTTCTGGCTTGTGAAGGGCCTTCTTCTCTGAGAATTTCAGTAGGAACCAGAGTTTCTCCATACTGACTTTATAATGAAGCAACAGGTTGTATTTCATAGAATCCAAGATGCCAGCAGTTGTAAGACATGTCATCGTTTTAAGTCCTGAAGAAAAAAGTGGTGCCAATTAAATTACGACATGCATTAATTGTAAGCCTATCCTGATTTCAGAGCTGTTAAAATGTAAAAAATGCACATCTTAGAATCAGTGAAATATGTCACACTGTGGTTACATGTAGAGGTGGCTAGGGTTTGAAACTTAGCCCTGTTATTCAACATTTGACCTTGGGCAAGCTACTTACCCTCTCCATGCCTCAGTTTCTCATCTATTAAGTTAGACTGATAGTAATGTTATCTGCTTGAAAGGGCAGTTTTGAGAATTAAATGAGTCACTGCATGTAAAACACCTAACACATACCTGGAGTATAATAAAGGTTCAATAAATATAAACAATTTTTAGTTGAATGCTAATAAAGGATAGTAGTTAACATTATGGAGCACTTACATTCCGGGTGTAATACTAAGCACTTTATATGGATTGTCTTGATCTGTAATCATCACAGTAACCTAATGAAGAAAATACTGTGATTATTCCCATTTTCCAGATGAGGCAAAGTGAAGTTACACATTAGCTGCATCTTAAGTATGCATATTGAGTAAACGTCACCAGAGCCCTTCTCTCTTTTTTGCTTAACATTTTACTTTTAATGTAAGAAAACAAATCCTCCTTTCTTCTTAATCAGAAACAGTTTTATAATGAGGTTAATGAAGCTTAAGCTTCAGCACCCTTTATTTGCACAAGTGTCTCAAGTCTATGGTGCTATCAGGGTGCTATGAGGGGATAGGAGTCCCTGGATGGTGCAAACAGTTAATGCGCTGAGCTACTAATGAAAGGTTGAGGTTTGAGTCTACCCAGAGGCACCTCAGAAGAAAGGCCTGGTGATCTACTTTTGAAAAATCAGCTTTTAAAGACCCTAGGGAGCACAGTTTTTCTCTGACACACATGGGGTTGCCATGAGTTGGAACTGACTCAGTGGCAATTGGCTATGAGGGGGTAGAGAGCAGGAGGGGTAATTCCACCAGTGTCTTGCAAAAAACATGACATTTTATATGGGTCTAGAGAGAGAGATGGGAGTTTGGCAATAGAAAAGGGTGAAAAACCACCTAGGCCAAGGGAACAGCATGTTTACAAATCTACATGGGTGGAAGGGCCTGGCTTCCGTGAATGCATCAGAGGCTAATGCAGTGAGACTAGAAATTGGATAGATGGGAGAGAGAACTGCTGAAAGACTTGCAAAGAGGGTATGTCTTTTTATGAGTTGCCTATTGATGCTGTAACAGACTACAACAATCTCAGCAGCTTAAAGCAACCCATTTATTATCTTATAATTCTGGAGGCCAGAAATCTAAAATCAAGGCCAGGCTACATTCCTTTTAAAGGCTCTACAAGGAGAACCAATGTCCTTACCTTTTTCAGCTTCTAGAGGCTTCCTGCATTCCTTTGCTTGTGGCCCCTTCCTCACATCACTTCAACTTCTTGCTTCCATTGTCAAATCTCCCACTGCTCGCTCTGACCCCCCTGTTTCCCTCCCATAAGGACTCTTGTCGTTACATTGGACCCACTTGAGTAATCCAGGTTAATCTCTTAATCTCAAAACCCCTAATTTAATCACATCTGGGAAGTCCCTTTTACCATGTAAAATAACATATTCACAAGTTCTGGGGATAGAACGTGGACTTCTGGGTGAGGGAGGGCATTATTCAGTCATGATAAATTTTGCATTAGAAAAAACTGATAGAAGCAGAGAGAACGAAGTGAGGGAGGCCGGTTAATATTCCAGAAGAGAGGTAATTAGGTCATGCACTGAGACAGTGGCAGTGGGAGAGACAGGGACACCACGTTGGAGATGTTGGAAGGTAGATTCATTCTCCAAACCTCACTCTGAGAATTTGCAAACCTAACAGGCTCGCAGGTGATGCCCATGTTGTTAGCTCTTCAACTCCACATTGAGTAGAAAGGTCCTGGGAAACATCAAAATTCAAGGGGTGGTTCAAGAAGGAACCCAAGAGGCAGAGCTCCTGGATTCCGAGAGATCAGAAGAGTCCCAGGAGAAGATGATGTCCTGAAGCCCCCAGGGGAGAATCAGCTCTTAAGCAGGCCGTGGTCAAGAATGTTAGCGGTCAAAGAGAGGAAAAGTCAGATGCTGAAAAGTCAGATGCCCAGAGAATTTGGCCACTAGTCACAGGCATCCTTAAAGGGAGCAGTCTGGGTGAGGTCGTGGGAGCAAAAAAGCCTGTACCATCTTTATCCACCTCCTCTGAATAAACTCTAGTTGGCTGTATTTATCTAAAAAAAGTGGGGTTAGGTCAGCAGCTATGGGGAGAGTGCAGGGAACACGCCCTCTAACAAGCAGCTGTGATGTGTAATTGGAGCTCAAAGTCACGTGATCTCAGCTTATGGGCTTCTTCTAGGCTTTGGGCGTGTTGCTATCTCTATTGCATCAGCTTATTTTGGAACATACAGAATATTTCTTGCAAAGACACACAACAGCAAACAGCCTGAAATAATGAGCTTCGTGAATATTCTACAACTGCAACAGCAGTTCTAAGAGGCCCAGCTTCGTTGACTAAAGGTAGGGCATCACAGGATGAAGACAGATGTCTGACTGCTTACTTATTCAATTCATTCTTCCGTGGGTCTCTAACACATGTATTATAGTATCTTTTATATTTATCCTAATTATACTCATTACATTATCTTTTTTTCCCATGAGCGTTAGAAACGTTGTTTTCTTTGTTCGAGGTGTACATTGACCTAAAATTATCAGATTATAGTTCAGCAGTAAAATACCGTGCATCTCAGAATACATTACTGTTGCTGGCTTGTCCTGATATCGGCCATTTTTATGTACTTCCTTCTCTCTGGACAGCTATTTAGCTTTTTAAAGGGTAATGTTGCAGATTTGTTAAGGCATAAATTAGCTAACTTCTCCTCTGCATTACGACTCCACCAACTGTGACCTCAACCAAGCAGAAAGATTTCCACAATATCATGGTGAGGAGTCGTGCGGGAAAATACTGATAAGGGGGAAATAACATAGCACTGGGAGCCTGTAGGTCCTCTGTTTGGCCACTGACAAAGACACGGGGAAAATCAACTAAAAACAAAGCTATTTTTAGAGTATTTTACTTTAGATTGAAGGTTGCTTATTCACTCATTCTTTTTTGGTTTTTTTAAAGAGAAGCTTTTTGGAATCGGAGAAAAATAACTGTTAGCTCCGTCTTTTAACTTAAAGACACTTGGGCATTTTAGCTCATTCCCTGATTATCAAAGATATCTCTCTTTTTTTTAAAAAAAACATGTTTTAAAACAATCCTCTCGAAAGAATCGATGTATTCTTTTCTACTCTCCTAGAGTGGCATTTGAAAGATATGAGTTGATGTCACAGTCGTTTTCTTATTAGAACACTGGATCCAAGTAATCATTTCATTTCATCAGCTTCACTGCTGATTAGCAAAAAAGTACACCGGTTGTCAAGCCCTTCCTGTTCCTGTTTGCTGTTTTGTCCACCTAAGGTGGAATTGGCAAGTTAAACAAATGTGGTGGGATTGAAGTAGATCAATGCCTAGAGAATGGTAGCTACTACCATTTACTGGGAACAGACGTGTGCAGCACAGACTCCTGTGAACTCTACCCGTGCTTGCTCGGTCAGCCCCCATCTGTCCGGGACCTGGGGGTTATTATTCTCCCTTTTCAGAAGAGAAAACTGAGGCTCACAGTGGTTAAGTAAACTATTCCAGGTCACGCAAATGTTGTGTTTCATTGAATTTTAGATTCTATGTAATGTAAAGCCTACCATGTACCCACTTACATGCCACTAAAAAAGAATGAAACATTCCTACAACTATAGCAGTGATATTTTATTAAATACTTATGAAAATGTTCTTTAACTTATTTCGGCATTGATTTTTCTCAGGTATGTGTCTTATGCATATGTAAAAAGAAAAACATAAATGAAATAATTTGGTTAAGATAGTCATAGAACTTCACATTCAGAGTCAGACTCTTAGGAATTCTTTTTAACTTGGAGCATCGATGTTCCTGGTCTGCTGCACAAGGTTATCCTCTAGGCCACAGAGCACTGGTGATGTGACATCTCCTAAAAGAGTGCTCCACTATTACCTCCAGGATTCCCTTCTGAGCCTCTCGACTTGTTTTACGCCTATGTATTATTGTTACCTGCTGTTGAGTCAGTCCCCAACTCATGACGACCCCATGCACAACGGAACGAAATACTGCCTTCCTGCACCATCTCATAACCAGCTGAGAATCAGGCCATTGTGATCCAGGGAGTTTGCATTGTCTGAGTTTTTAGAAGTAGATCACCAGGCTTTTTTCCTAGTCTGTCTTGGTCTGGAAACTCCGCTGAACGCTGTTCAGCATCATAGCAACACACAAGCTTCCACTGACAGGTGGGTGGTGGCCCCTCATTAGATGCATAGAAGGTGAGCATTCTACCACTGAATGACTACTGTCCTCTGAGACTAAGATACGGCCTGTGTACAGGCGATGATACTATGGCCAATTGCTGCTGGCCCCCAGCAATTGTAAGATGCATTCTGATTTCAGAAATTAAAATGCGAATAAATCTGTGTCTTAGATTCAAATTCACGTGTGTCTAGCTCTTAACTTGGACACAAAGAAGACTTTTGCCAACTGGCTTCAGAAGTCGATTATTGGACACCATAGGAGAGGAGCAGGTGCCAGAGTTTTATTCTGTACTCTAACTTCTTCAGCTTCTTTAACTCCCAGCCAGCTGCTCATATCTCCTATGGTCCTTTTCAAGCCTCTGATGAAGGCAGCTTGGTGAACCTTGGGACAAAAAGGAAAATTCAATACCAAATGAAGAACTGGTTCTGGTCTTTGCTGCTGAAACACTTCCTGATTATTTCAGCGGAAGTTCTCTGGAGCCCACTGTTCTATAAACATCTGAATCAAGTGTGCTCCGTCCAATTCACCAGAGTGTGCAAATTCTGCTGTTTGATTCTGTGCAAGGTCAATAAAGTCATGAAAGCTCCCAGGTGCAGACGACAGTGGCCTGAGGAATTGACCGCTCTGAGTTTCCTTGGGATACTGGTCTCTAATTGCAGCATCCATAACCCACTGCTTGTAGCTCGGTCAAGTTGAAAAATACCACAATCTCTTGTGGAAAAAGCCCTATGTCTATAGGTTTTAGAAGGGAATCTTTATCATCATAATTCAATCTTAACACATAATTCAATCTGCCTGGATAGATGACCACTTGGCCTAGCACTAAGGAAGGTCGCCTAAGATGCTTGTGTTTTGTGCATAAAAATACAGCAGTATATAGTTTCCATTCCTGCCCTTTCAGTTTTCTTTGAGCCTGGAGTTTGTTTATTTGATTGTTTTGGATTTTGGCAGCTAGGGACCAAGATATTTCTTTTCTGTTTGTTTCTCCAACTCCTTTTTTTAACAGTTTAACAAGTCAAATACAAAACTCAGGGGAGTTAATAAGCCTCGTGATGGTGCTGTGCATAGCATCATATTATTGATTGGATAGACTGCATTGGAATGCCGTGAAAGAGCCTCAAACCAAAGATTTCAGATGCCTGAAGCTTTGAGCTTTCCAATTAGGCTGAAAGGTTCCCTTGATAACCAGTAGTGCTGAAGCTTTTAATATTGTTTAGCTCTATCTGTTATCAGCAACATTTTCTAGTTATGAAGGCCACTGGATCACTTCTTGTCAGCGAGTAACTCATCAAACCCATTTGCACACTTTCCGATCAAGTATTCCATCTGGGGGAAAAAAAAACTTTCAGTTTAACATAAACTGATCATAATTGGGAGCAAATGTTTCTTTTCCCTTCTTCAATGCTATCTTTTCCTGTGCAGCCTATTTTGCATCCAAAGATACATTTGAAAGTCGAAATCCCTTAGAGCTAAATATTCTAAACTGACAGAAGAATTTCTAGTGGCACACCAGCCTAGAGCCATGTTTTTATGAGGACATCACTTTCTAAGCTTCAGCATGCACTCTTGCTTTCTTATTGCTGGGAGCCGTGCCACATCAACTTGCCTCCCTTATAGCTTTTAATGTTTTTTTAATGGAGTCCAGTTTTCCGCCTAAATTATGGCTAGCTTTCTGACAAACCATCACACACCTAAGTAACCATAATGGGGGTGTCCAGATGTGACATGGGGGAGAAGCAAAGGAGAAACTTTCCTGCCTTGAAACAAAACCATATTATAATAATTCATTTTTACCAGGCTTCTGAGTTTGCCATCCAGGCTAAAAGAGGCTTAAGAAAGCAGTTTAAAAATTAATATGTGCTATGAAGTCTTTTCTTGTAAGCCACAAGCTAAAGCAATCAGTTCTAAATCTGGCTGGCTTGGCCAGTAGGCTGCCTGTACAGAGAAACAGCGCGGCGGCTGCGTATTTTTCTCAAGCATAAAATTGCTCACGTAGCAATGAAGTTCATTATCTAGTGCAATAAAGCAGACATACTTTGCAGCTACCTGGTTGTTTAGAAGAATTAAAAAAATAATAACTGTGAATTAAAATGAATGCTGAATCATTGCAGATGCAAATTCATTAGGGAATTTCTAGGATAAAGGAAAAAAATACGTGCTCTCGAAACTCAACAATCTAAATGGATTTAGCCATATAATTTGGAGTACGTTTGCAGAATATTTGGTAATTAAGTATGCCCTGAGCTCAGCAATAATGCCTGGGGTTTTTCTGTGGGTAAGTTAAAGGTAAGTGTTCTGGCTATGCCTAGGTGTTAAGATTTCTGCTTGGAGCCATGTGGGTTGTCTGAGACAATATTTGTGAGGTTGTACAATCTATACAACAATATAAGTAGATCAGTCATGACTAAGTACAAGCAGAACTCATCTTCCTAGATTCGGAATGACTGGCTCTTTCTTGTTATTCAGGTTTCAGCTCGATATCACTTCCCCAGCGAGGCCTTTCCATCCATTTTAGCTCACTCTATCCCTCTGCGTTGTTTTATTTTTATTTCTCTAATCATTGTCTGAAATTATCGCCTTCATTTATTTATTTGCTAATTTATAGAATGCCTCTGCCTGGTAGAAAATAAGCTCCTTAAGAATGGGATCTGATCTATCTCTGCCACCGATTCCCAGCTTCTAGAAGCTGTGCTTGGCGCATCGTCGGCTCTTCATAAGACGTTGGTTGGATAAATGAATGAGTGGATGACAGAAAGGAAAGCAGAATGCTGATTACAACATAGCTCCAGAGACATCTATAAACCACTGGATGGCTCATCAGCTTGCTATGAGATACGGACATATATGGAGTCCAAAATGTAGTCCAAAGAAGGTCAGGAATTATCGTTATACTTGAAAGAAATCCCCACAATATCTGGCACAGCATCTGATATTTTACTCTGTTATTGTTGCTAGCTGTCATCAAGCCCACTTGATTCATGGTGACCACACACAGAAGGGAACTAAATGCTGCACCGTCACCCGTGATGCCCTGCACCATCACCTCGATCAGCTGGAAATTGGACCGTTGTGATCCACAGGCTTTTTATTGGCTGATTTTCTGAAGTAGATCACCAGGCCTTTCTTCCTAGTCTGTCTTAGTCTGGAAGCTTGGCTGAAATCTGTTCAGCATCACAGCAACACTCAAGCCTCCACTGACAGACAGGTGGTGGCTCCACATGCAGGTGCATTGGCCGGGGATCAAACCTGGGTCTCCGGCATGGGAGGCGAGAATTCTACCACTGAACCAACACTGTCCCCTTACTCTGTTGAAGGTTTATGAATGAAGAGGTCTGGGAGAGATGACCTGGTGTTGACCTTCATTCCACTGAGGATACAGAGGATGTGCTGGAGGGGAAGGCCTCTCAGGCTGTCCCCTGACGGACATCCTAGGGAGAAGGCACACATTGACAGCTTACTCGAGTCGAGAGGGACCATCCTCTTCAGTGTGAGGATTCTATTAGCTCAAAATCCACTAAGAGCTTTTCCTTGAACAAAGACTAGAAGAGCGTTTTACCACATGATTAATCTTTTGGGTGCTTTCTGTTAAGCCAGTCCTTTCCATCTTTTACGTAGGTAAGGACTGTTGTTACCAAAAAGGCAGTTTCCTCATGGGATCTCAGATTCATTAGAAAGATTAGTAGCTTAAAAAAAAAAAGTTCTTCCTTTGAATTTGATGTATTTTACAGGAAAGGGCCTAGTCTGATGTTGCCCAGCTTAACTTTTCATCCAAATTGCCCTTGAGGGATGTTTTTTAATCTGATGCATTTTTATCCGTATCTTCTGAAGTGGCTTTTTTTTTTTTTCTCTTTTTACAGGAGTGTAGGGTAACAAGGGAAGCAGTTTTTATTCACTCCAAGGACAACTAACTCACATCCAACCAAGGGCAGAGTTAGTCTCGAGGTGTATAAACTAGCCTAAGGGTGTCACGGGTGCCTGTGTCTTACTTCGGAACCTCTTTAAAAAATAATTACCTTGTGCTTAGTATCTGATGCCAATGGTATATTTTCATTTTTTAGAAGTCTGAGACAGTGGATGAACTTCTTTTTACCTTGTTCCTGGCCGCTTTAATGTAGACACGTGCACACCACACAGACGCCTGCCTGGTGACTCTCCTGTGTGTGGTAGATTTCCCCACTGAAGCAGTTGCTCTTCATTTTACAATTTCAATCGAGTCAAATTAAACATAGTTCTTAAACCCCTTTTTGTGTTTAAGGTGTATATTCTCAACTAGGTGGTGTATACATAGAAAAAGGGAATTCACATTTTCTTGCAGATTCTATCCAACGCTTCTGTTTAATATGGTTACCAAGGGAAGTTTCTGGAGGATGGGTTTACAAGTTTAACTAAATGTAGAAAACAAAGATGGAGACCCCCAATAGTGTGTTTCCCAACCAGAGCTCATTAATCAAATTTTGGTCATATTTAAAGACTTTTCAAAAGTTTGGATGTAGGGGCAATTTTGTGTGCAGCTTTTAATCACTAACCACAGCGTGTGTGTGTGTGTGTGTGTGTGTGTGTGTGTGTGTGTGTGTGTGTGTAGCTCATCTCATCACGTCAGTGATTCTAAGAGGTTAGTATGTAATGTATGAAGAACCTCAATGACTGCATTGTAAACCACACACGAAAAAGCTGTAATCAATTGCTTTGATGTCATAAAGTCACAGCCCACCAGTCTCATGTCAGTGTGATGGATTTGGAATTGTCAGGCTACTGTTATTGGCTTTTAAAAAATAAGGATTCAGAGTAATCTGCTTCTATGAAGGGATAGCTATGTTAATAGTCTTCTCGGAAAAAAGAAGTAATGTAAATCCCCCGTTGTTGGAGTTGCATATTTTATACATGTTTCTAAAATAAAAAGGTGTGAGGGGCATGAGTGGATTGCTGGGAAAGCTGGGAGGGTCAATATCTAGGGTTCTAATAAGGCCTGTCCTTCTGGTATTTGCCATTAAAGCATTGCATTATGTTTCCCTCAGAAGGGTAGAGTGAGAGAAGGGACACCCTGGAACAAGGCAGAGGGGAGGAAGAAGAGGGATAGGGAACAGGAATAGGGACAAACTGGAGCCTCATCTGTGAACTGGGGAGGAACTGGTTCCCTTATAAAGTTTGCATGTAATATTTAACTGCTGCCTTCGTCTAACATCTTGACTTAATAAAGAGACCAGCAAAAGGAAAAGAGAAGAAAAATGAAAGACAAAATTCCCCAGCAAGACAATAAAAAGTTTCCTTCTCACACTCAGCCCCTTAGGGCTTTTTCCTTTGAGCCTCAGAGCTTATCCCTCTGAAACTCATCAATTTCTGCTTTTATGCTGGAAACGCCTGAAAACATTTCAAGCTTCACAACCACCCCTTGGGCGAGAAGGTTTCACAATGCCTGCCAAACCTTACGGTGTGTCCCCAGGGAAGGCCTGGAGGCCACTGGGAGAGGAGGGAGAGGTTCTTTCTCTAAGTTAGGGCTCAAGTGCCCTTCTCCCCGCCAGCGTGTGAACAAAAGACAGAACCTCAAAGCTCCAGCCCCAACACGTGACCTCGGGGCCAAAGGCAAAGCATTTTATCTCTGGGTCCTAGCGACATAAGCTCCACCAGCTCTGCCATTGTGGTTTATGATGTGACTAGGAACCTTTGATGGAATTACTCTTGCCTTCTATTTCTCTGCCTAGCCATTTATTATTCTGTATATTTTTGAGAGCTGTGGGAAACTTTCATAACCAAAGCCTAAGCCAGGCAAAAACTTGTTCTATTTGGAATTTGTAATGAAGTCAAAACATGACCTGAATTTCTGAAAGCCTCCTCTGGCTGCGTGCAACAGCCCCAGGGCGCAATCAGACAGGGATGGGAGAAGGCCTGGGAGCAGATTTCGTTACCAAGAATAGGGCAGAACAATATCTGCCTCCAAAAACAACGGGCTGCTATTTACCTTCTCAGCTGGAAGAAGCGCGAGAGAAATGGATAATGCCACAGAAGGTGCAGATACCAATTCTGTAATTTCTATTGATTGAGATTTTTCCCCTAGCTTCTCCTAAGCAAACGGTTAGGGAGAATTTTGAGCCTATTTGATTTCTTGACCTAAGGGAAGCAATTTTTTATTGCAGAACTTTTGACCCCCAAAGAGCAGCGACTTTGCCTGAAATGAACGCATGGAAAAGATCGAATAAAAATTGTAAGACATTTAAAGTGATTATGGGTTTTGAGAATGCGTCTTCCTTTTGTGCACGGTGCGTGTTGGTGGGTGTCATATTTCAGGCAAATACTGTGAAAAACCAAGTTTCAGTATGCTTGGGTTGAAAACTTTGCCTGCTTTTCAGAAGCTGTTGCAAATTTGTCACTGGCTTACAACGGCCCCCTCAAAAGGAGCCTCATTCCTGAACCAAAGTGGTAAGTTGTAAGACGTAGTTCCTAATTTTTATTTAAGTCAAATGTTAATAGTAAAAGGGGAGTTTGGTCCCTTACTGTTTCAAGCTAATGTTTGTTATTCACCATCATTTGAAGGATTTCCTGAGGCCCTTATTTCACCTCTAAAAGCAGAGTAAGAGAACTCAGATTTCTTGCCCCAGGGCTTGAATAAAGGAATAAAAACAGCACACCATTTCCATCTACTTAACAGTCTCAGTTCTAAGAGGCCCCTCACAGAGAGGGTGGTGGCCCCATATCTCTGGGTTAAACGAAGCTATTCTGAGATATTTGCTGAAAACGCAATTCAGAGTAAGATAATCATTGTCAGAAATGACCTAGGAATTCATGGCCTTGTGATTGAAAACACAAAGCTTAGAAAGGTGCGTTCTCCTGCTTCTCTGCCTGCCCGGATATCAATGAACATCAGCTAAAGGTGGCTGAAGAACCAATTTCATGCATCTACTGTATGAGGAAATGAACTGAGCCGAGGGCAAAAATAAAATTATACAAATGTTATTATAGACTAGCCTGCTTCTGTCCTAGTTTAATTCAAATTTTAGTGCTGCAGGCTTTGCTTCTGGCAGTAGCCTTCCTGAATAAATCAACATTTGCTTACATCTAAATTATTGGAGGAGCATGTGACTTTGTTTATTGTATAAATTATACGCAAGGTTAAAGCATTAACTGTTCAACTGGCTTTGTTCAGTCACCTCGCCAACTCTCCCCCAAGTAGGAAATAAAAATCTGAAATGACTAATTTTTTCGACAAACCAACTAACAACGCCGCAGAGCGTTGTGAACCTGAGGTTAGGGACAAGGGCACCGCTAAAGGTAGGGTGGGAGGCAGCGTTTAGGAAAAAGCAGCAGCTGGGGCCCAATAAATGGTTCACATGAGCTCTGATGTAGTGTCTACACAAAGTGAAATCGTGATCTGGGA
The DNA here is from genome assembly GCA_030035585.1 of Dugong dugon. Taxonomy (NCBI): domain Eukaryota; kingdom Metazoa; phylum Chordata; class Mammalia; order Sirenia; family Dugongidae; genus Dugong; species Dugong dugon. The sequence goes on from CM057466.1 coordinate 62,392,011, forward strand.
AATAATCAGTTAAATTGATTAAGGCAGCCAACGAAATGGGATAATTTAATATCCAAACTGAAGAAAGCCTTTTGGCTAGGATTTCAGTAGGCAAGAATTTCAAACTATACTGCAGTGTTGAACCCCAAACATTTTTATTCTCTTTATTTGTTAGAAAGTTCAACATAGACCCTCTGGAAAATGCACTTACTAACAATGGGTGTTTTTTGTCTCTGCTCATCTCTGTCAATGACTCTTGAGAAGCCATCTATTTGTATACAGGATATAAGGATGAGGCATGGATAACTGGGCAATTTTTGACTTTCTAAGTATTTAGACAAACCAGATAACAAGTGTGCCTTATTATGATAACATTCAATTTAAATAAACATCAAGGGTTTAAAAGAGATAAATTGGAAGGTAATTATTTGCTTACAAAGGTTCTTCTTTTTTTTAAAATTTTTGTTTAATGTACTTTAGGTGAAGGTTTACAGAACAAATAGCTTCTCATTAAACAGTCAGTACACATATTGTTTTATGACATTGGTTAACAACCCCACGACATGTCAACACTCTCTCTTCTCGACCTTGGAGGACCTTTTTTTTCTCGGTGAAAATATACACAGCCAAAGATACATCATTTCAAAAAATTCTACATGTACAATTCAGTGACATCGATTACGTTCTTCCTGTTGTGCTGCTATTGTCACTACCCTTTTCCAAATTGTTCCATCACCACTGGGTTCTTCTTTTTTTAAGATCACTCATAGTAGGTTTCTTTTAAACTGTGATCTTCTCCACAGTAATAAATTAACATACATAACTGTAAGAATTCCATCTTTTCCAAGAATATGTATATATACACTCTTTCAACAATCCTTTGGAAATACTGCAGGTCAGAAGATTTTTGTACAGAATGATCCTCTCCAGCAAGTGTTTTGAATCTAAGGGGTGCTCAAGAAGAAAACTGATTTCCCCTTCAGTCGCTCCCAATTCTTTCTCTTTGCATCCTAAACTGGGCTTCGAGATCTTGGGCAGTGATTCCCCAAATGTGATCAGTAGACCACTACTTTTCCAGGTCTAACATGGAATCAAGATATCTAGCCCTATTGACCCTTTTCTACATGTGTCTTCCACCACCCACCTGTTCGTTTGTTGTACTGCAGCGGATGCTGGAAGCTATGCGACCAGTACTTCAAATATCTTCAGGATTACCTATACTGGACAGGTTTCAGCAGAGCTTCCAGACTAAGACAGACTAGGAAGAAAGGCCTGATGATCTACTTTTGAAAATTAGCCAATGAAAACTCAATGGATCACAACAGAATATAGTCCGATATAGTGCTAGAATATGAGCCTTGTAGGTTGGAAGTTACTCAAAATGCATAATGGCTGCAACATACCAGTGACCATGAGGATGGCACAGGACTGGGCAACATTTTTTTCTGCTATTCTTAAGGTCTCCATAACTTGGAGCTGACTCAATGGCAACTAACAACAACAATAATTTGTGCCTTGTTGTTGATCATTTCCTGTTCTTTGCATCTTGGAGCCCAGCAAAATAAAATGGCAGCAGAATTCTCTGCTCTCTACCCTTAAGGCCTCCCAATCCTTGCCCTACTTTGTTTGGTCAAGGGGGAGTGTCTTTTGAGCATACCTATTGACTCCATGGTAAATCTTGATTTATTTTGAAATAGTGCACTGATGAAAAATTGCCACATGTAAATACAATTTTATCTGAAATATTTGATCAAGTGTTAAAGCAAATTGTTTCTACCAAATCAACATAAAATATTTTAAAGAAATATATGCGACCCTATAGGGTACAGTAGAACTGCCTCATAGGGTTTCCAAGGAGAGGCTGTTGGATTTGAACTGTAGACCTTTTGTTTAGCAGCCAAGCTCTTAACCACTGCACCACCAGGGCTCCATATTTTTAAATAGCAGCTTATCAGGGTGGAAAAACAGAGACTTTGGAATTAGACAATGCTGATTTCTAACCAGGAGCCCTAGTGGCTCAATGGTGAAGAGCTGGGCTGCCAACCAAAACGTCAGCTGTTCGAACCCACCAGCCTCTCTGCGTGAGAAAGGTGTGGCATTCTGTTTCTGTAAAGATTTACAGCCTTGCAAACCCTAAGGGGCAGTTCTATCCTGTCCTGTAGGGTCGTTATGAGTTAGAATTGACTCGATGGCAACAGGTTGGTTGGTTTGTTTCAAATCAGTTTTATTATTCACTGTCATGTGATGTTTGGTGAAAAATTGAATGTCTCTGAGCTTAGTTTCCTTGTCTGTGCTATGGGAATAATAAAATTTAAACATGCTGGGTGTTGAGGAAATAATGAGTAATATGTAAGAAGTGTTTGAAACATGGTAGATGCTCAATAAAACCAGTTGCCATCGAGTCAATTCCAACTCATGGCAACCCTGTGTGTGTCAGGGAAGACCTGTGCTCCATGGAGTTTTCAGGGGCTGATTTTCTAAAAGTAGATCACCAGGTGTTTCTTCTGAGGTGACTCTGAGTGGACTTGAACCTCCAACCTTTTGGTTAGCAGAGCAAAGTGTGTTAACTACCACCCAGGGACTTCAGATGCTCAATAAAACCAAAAAAACCAAACCTGTTGTTGTTGAGTCGATTCCAACGCATAGCGACCCTGCAGGACAGAGTAGAACCGTCCCACAGGGTTTCCAAAGAGTGGCTGGTGGATTCCAACTGCAGCCAAGCTCTTAACCACTGCACCACCAGGTCTCAATAGATGGTAATTATTATTATTCACCATTTATAAATAGCCGTTGAACCCACACATAAAACCCAAACTGAAACCCGTTGCCATCGAGTCTATTCCGACTCAAAGCGACCCTATAGGACAGAGTAGAACTGCCCCATAGAGTTTCCAAGAAATGGCTGGTGGATTCAAACTGCCATAGCTCTTGGTTAGTGGTTAGCAGCCGTAGTTCTTAACCACTGTGCCACCAGGGCTCTAAACCCACACATAGCTGACATAAAATGTTCCTGGTCTGCACAGTTAGATTGGCTTGAACCTGGACCTACTCACTTTTTGCCAAAAAACCAGGGCCTGTAAAACTTCTCCCAGAGTTCCTTGAGGAGGAGACAGAGAGAGAAAGTATGCGTAGAGATTACAGAGAGAAGCCATTTCCACATAACTGCTGTAGCTAGTATTTTTACAGACTTGGTGTTGGAAAACAGCAACTTCACCGAGAAATACACACGATGAAGACTTTGTATGCGATATGGGAGTTTTGGGCCACTGAAGAGAGAGGGACTAATAATTCTCTAGTGTTAATATAAAAGTTTTCAAAAAAGAGATGTAAGAGAGTAGGATACAGAAAAGTCTCAGCAGGTTAAACAGACTTAGGGTGATGAAAAGAGAATAGAATACAGAGAAAAGCATAAATGACCAGGCTTAGGGTCTCACCAACTCCCTAATCGGGCACCAGTGAATGCCGGTAACAATACCGATGTTGATGACAATTTTCCAGTAGTCTCATCGGCAGAGCAGGTAATAGTGTTCCTCACAGAATGGTGCCTTAATAAGATTTATTCCTGCCTGGAGGTTCTATGCTATACATTTTCAAGTATGTTATATCATTTAATCATCATATCAAGCCTGTGAGGTTTGTTTTATTCTTAGCCCCACGGTCCTGGGAATATCTGTGAAGTAGTTATATCTTGAGTTATGGAAAATACCCATTGAATTCCACATTCTGTGTGAACTATCCAAAGCAGGTGTCTGTTGTTTGTCTGCTCAGGATCCATTTAAGGTAAAATGGTACCCCAAATTTCCTTTGGGAAACCACCCTCACCCACACTCAGGCCACATGGTTTAAAAGGCATCAAATGCATCTCTGACACCAGGCATAGGTGCTGACTGGCCTATGCAATTCTTGGTCACAGAGAATGGTTCAGTCATTGGCCATATGATCCTATCAGGCATGCACAATGAGACTCGTGTTATTTCCCGAGAGACTTGAACCTGGAAGCATGTAGGCTGGTGCTACTGTTGCCATGTTGCGACCAAACAACGTAGCCCAAGAATAAAGCCAATGAGTAGAAGAATGCTGAGCCCAGCTGAGAGATGGACAGAAAGTGGATCTTGATGAGATCAATAGAACCCAAACCAAACCATTCCTGAAAACAGTCCCATCCTATACTTTTCACTTACATGAACCAATCAATTCCTTTATGGCATAAGCCAGGTTTGGTGGTTATTTTTCCATTTGAAACAGAACAGAGTTCTAATTGGTGAAATATCTCTTGCTACCATTCTATGCCATGGAAGGGGGTGGGGGTTATAGACAGAGCTTGTCTATTAACTGGCTGTTATGCAAAACAAAGACAAAAAGGACAACTGGCAAGCTATGGTCATTTTTATGCTCTGAGAAAATGTAAGGACAATCTCCCCAACCCAGAGCACATTTTGCAGAGGTTGCTAATTACCTACTCTAATATATTTTCTCTCCCTCTTAAAACCTCTGATTATAACCGTGCATGACCAGCTGGAAAAAGACTTTGTCAGACTCCTTCATGACTCAGAATGGCCATTTGACTAAACTCTGGGCAATGGGATTTAATCAGTTACTCCCTGTCTTAGTTGCCTAGTGTTGCTATAACAGAAATACCACAAGTGGATAGCTTTCTCACAGGTTAGGAGACTAGAAGTCCAAATTTAGAGAACTGGCTCTAGGGGAAGACTTTCTTTCTGTGTCAGCGCTGGAGGAAGGTTTTTTCTCTTCAGCTTCTGCTTCCTGCTTCCCTGGAGATCTCCATTTGTCTTGGTATCTATCTTACCCCATCTCTGCTTGCTGTCTTGTGTTTAATCTCTTTTTATTTTCAAAAAAGATTGACTCAAGACACACCCTACACTAATCCTCCTTCATTAACATAACAAAGACAACCCATTCCCAAATGGGATTATGACCACAGGCAAGGAGGTTAGGATTTACAACACAAATTTTGGGGGGACATGATTCAATCCAAAACATTCCATCCTTTGGCCCCCCTAAATTCATGTCCTTCCCATATGCAAAACACATTTACCCCATCACATCATTCCAAAAGTCTTAAATCATCTCCAAGTCCAAAATCTCATCTGAATAATCTAAATTTAATATGGGTCAGACTGTAGATGTACTTCATCCTGGGACAAAATTCCTCTTCATCTGTGAAATCTAGAATACAAGTTATCTGCTTTCAAAGTACAATGGTAGAACAGGAACAAGGTAGACATTTCCATTACAAATGGGAGCAATTGGAAAGAAAGAAGGGATAACGGGCACCAAGCAAGTCCAAAACCCAGCAGAACGAATTACATTAGTTCTCAAGGCTTGAAAACAATCCTCTCTTCTCTGAGACCATCTGGACAAGGGCCCCACCCTCCAGACACTGGGTGGAGGCCTAGGCTCTGGGCTTTAGCTCTGCTTTTCAGGCCCTCTGGGATGGCAACTCTGCTCCTTCGGCTTTAGGTGGCCCCATTCTCCTAGTCCATCTGACCAGCAACCCCACTCGCTCGGCCCCAGCAGGCCCTGTTCTTCTGCCCCCTAGGCATGGAAGCCCTGCCTCCCCAGCTTTGGGCAGTGATCCCATCCCACTGGTATACCTTAATGGCAGCCCCACACTCTGGAACCGAGTTTGAAAACACCTGCCTCTTTGAAACCAAGGAAGCTGTGGCCCCACCCTTTGAGATCCAGGAGACCAAGGCCCCACCCCTTGAAACTGAGAAACCCTGATTCCGGTGCTCCTTTGAATAGTTCTGCTGGTTTCCAAGCTCCTCCAGGAATTGTCCTTTTCTTGGAGGACAACAGATGCAGTTCCCTTGGCCTGTTTCCTGCCTGTAGATTTCCAAGAGGCAGACAGTGTTCTTCCTTTCATTCTTTCTCTGTTTCCCCCAGTCTAAGCTGATGGGTTTTCTGCTGTGGTAGTTGGTTACATCCATTAGTCACAGACTTAATCTCTTTAACAGAAGATTGTTTAGCCACATCTATGATGGTAAACATTCTAGAACATGTGTCTTTAGTTTGTACAACTGGAGTTTCCAAATCTTTAAGCTCTGTTTTCATTTTGCACAGTTCATTTTTAAGTCCATCTTTTTCCTCTCGCATTTTACCATAAGCAGCAAGGAGAAACCTTGTGGTCCCTTTAAGATCTCGCTTAGAAATCTCCTCAGCCAGATATCCAGGTCATCACTTACAAATTCTACCTTCCACCAAACATTTGAATATAATTCAGACAAGTTCTTTGCCACTGCATAAAAAGTATCGCCCTTCCTCCATTGTCCAGTCACAAGTTCATCATTTTTTTTAAAGCCTCACCAGAAGCACATTTAACGTCCACATTTTGAGCAATATTCTGTTGCTGGCACCATATGTATTCTCTAAGATGATAGAGAATTTCTCTATAGCTCTCTTCACTTCCTTCTGACCCTCATCAGAATTGCCTTTAATGTCCATAATTCTATCAATATTCTCTGCAAGACAATTTAGGCTTTTACTATTAGACACCTTAAAACTCTTCCAGCCTCTACCCATTACCTAATTCCAAAACAGTTCCCACATTTTAGGTATCTGTTAGAACAGCACCCTGTTCTTCCAGTACAAAATTCTGTCTTAGTGCTGCTATAACAGAAATACCACAAGTGGATGGCACTTACAAACAGAAATTTATTTTCTTACAGTTTAGGAGGTTGTTGTTGTTAGGTGCCGTCGATTTGGTTCTGACTCATAACAACCCTATGTACAACAGAACGAAACACTGCTCTGTCCTGTGCCATCCTCACAATCATTGCTATGTTTGATTGATGTCCATAATTCTACCAATATTCTCTTCAAGGCAATTAAGGCTTTCACTATTAGACACCTTGAAACTCTTCCAGCCTCTACCCATTACCTAATTCCAAACCAGTTTCCACATTTTAGGTATCTGTTAGAACAGCACCCCATTGTTGCAGCCACTGTGTCAATCCATCTCATTGAGGGTCTTCCTTTCCTTCACTGACTCTCTACTTTACCATGCATGATGTCCTTTTCCAGGTACTGGTCCCTCGTGATAACATGTCCAAAGTACATGAGATGGAGTCTTGTCATTCTTGCTTCTAAGGAGCATTATGGATGTACTTCTTCCAAGACAGATTTATTCATTCTTCTGGTAGTCCATGGCATAGTCAAGATTCTTTGCCAACACCATAATTCAAAGCATCAATTTTTCTTTGGTCTTCATTATATATCGTCCAGCTTTCACATGCATATGAGGTGATTGCAAATACCATGGCTTGGGTCAGGTGCACCTTAGTCCTCAGAGTGACATCTTTGCTTTCTAGCACTTTAAAGAGGTCTTTTGCAGCAGATCTGGTTGATGCAACACGTTGTTTGATTTCTTGGCTGCTGCTTCCATTGGTATTAATTGTGGATCCAAGTAAAATGAAATCCTTGACAACTTAAATATTTTCTCCATCTATCATGATGTTTCTTATTGGTTCAATTGTGAGGATTTTTGTTTTCTTCATGTTAGGTATAGACGTCAACACGAAGAGTCAACATAAAAGAGGCTTGAAGTCCAAATTCAGAGTGCCAATTCTAGGGAAAGCCTTTCTCTTTTTGTTGGCTCTGGAGGAAGGTCCTTGTCTCTTCAGCTTCTACTTCCTGCTTCCTTGGAGAGCTTCATGTGTCTTGGCATCAGTCTTACCCCAACTCTGCTTGCTGGCTTGTGTTTAATCTCTTTTTATACTTCAAAAGAGTTTGACTCAAGACACACCCTACGTTAATCCTGCCTCATTGACATAACAGACAACCCATTCCCAAATGGGATTATAACCACAAGCATAGAGGTTAGAATTTACAATGCATATTTTTTGAGGACACGGTTTAATCCATAACATTCCTAGATAATTTCCTTAAAAGATAGCTGGCGTGTACCCTTTGCCCTATTTTCTTTGTCCTTTCCTTCATCCTGTTGCCTACAATGTGGATGTAATAGCTGGAACTTCCACCACCATCTTGCACCAGGAAGTCAGGACTATACCTCAGAAATGGCAGAGATATGAGCTGAAAGCAGCCTCAGTCCTTAAGGACTCCAGGGAACAGGCCAAGTTACAGCTCTCTGGATTGCCTACACTGAATTTTTATTTGAGAAATAAATAAAACTCTGTCTTGTCTAAGACATTGTTACTTGGATTTTTGTTAGCAGTAAGCCTAATCCTAACTAGTACATCCTGATGGCAGGTCTAAGAATATATTTTGCAAGAATTTTAATTATTTCGCAATATCTCTTTCACTAGCCATGAAGTTGAAAGTAAATACAGTTAATGTTGTACACAAAGTTCATATGATGTTGATACACACACACAACATATTGATATCGTCCATTATATTTGGTGAAGGGTTATTCTTTTTTTTTATTATAATTTTATTTATTTTGTTGTTATTGGGATTATACACAGCAAAACACACTCCAACAGTTTCTATACGTACCATTTAGTGACATTGATTACCGTATTTTTGCGTAAATAACACACAGTTTCCACATTTGTTTGCCAAGAGGTATTTTCATAAGCACTGTTGTGTCAATTTTCTTTTTTACATATTGCTGTAAAAAAAAAAGTAATATAGCATACTTACGAAAATACCTTGAGGGCGCAGGGTGTGTTGGCAAACAAACATAGAAGGAGCAAATTTTTGGGCAAAAATACAGTACATTTTTGGAGGTGTGTAACCATTTTCACCCTCCTTTTCTTAGTTGTTTCTCCCGCATTAACATAAATTCACTGCCCCCTAAAGTGCCTATCTAATCTTTCGAGTTGCTGTTGTCAATTTGATCCTGTATAGTTAGTTCTTAAAAGAGCATAACGCTCAAGGCAGACCTTTTTTACTACTTAAGCTAAACTATTTTTTGGTTTTAAGAAGACTTCAGGGAATATTTTTGTTTAAGGTTTAAAGATGATTTCAGGGCAATAGTTTCAGGGGTTCATCCAATGTTCATGGCTCCAGGAAGTCTGGAGTCCATGAGAATTTGAAATTCTGTTCTGCATTTTTGCCCTTTTGATCAAGATTCTTCTGCAGAATCTTTGATCAAAATGTTTAGTAATGGTAGCCAGGCACCATCTAGTTCTTCTGATCTCATGGCAAAGGAGGCAGTTGTTCATGGAGGCAATTAGCTACATATTCCGTACCATCCTATTCCTGATGCTCCTTCCTCCTCTGTTGTTCCAGGTGAATAGAGACCAATGTTATGCCTTGGATGGCCGCTTGTAAGCTTTTAATACCCCAGGCACTATGCATCAAACTAGAAGACAGAACAGAAGCATTGAACGTGTTATTAGGTCAACAAACTGGCCTATTAATAAACTGTGTGTCACAGGAAACCATGACCCCAAACCTCCAAACCAAGAAACCAAATCCTATGAGGTTTTTGGTTGTAGATAAGCAGCCTCATAGCTATTTTGTTGTTGTTGTTGTTGTTGTAAACAGATCTATCACAAAACTTTTGCCAATTCAACTTTTTACAGGTGTACAATTTATTGACAACAATTACAATTATTGGCTGTGCAACCCTACCCTTAATCAATGCAATACTGAGGGATTATTCTTTCCATATAAATACATAAACAATTGCAAAATGTTCAAGTTAAATTCAGCGCAAACCAAAATTATTCAGTTCTTCCTATGTGCTGAGTACTATGAAAGGCCAATGAGATTTGTCAACGATTAAGATGTGAATTTAACATAAAGATTTAATTTAGGGTCAAAATCCAATTAAACCACATGTTTGAAGATAAAATATTGGGCTATCTTAGGAAAGAAGTAAGTGCTATGCATACTGTGGTTCAAGAGCCTCTGTCTTACAATAGCTATGGTTCAGATTATACAGGTATTTGTCATTACCAAAGTTAATAAACTGTATGGGAAGCAATGAATTCAATTCTATTTGCCTCACAGATTTATTTTACATTGCTGGGTAAAGTTGAAAGTGAGCAAATATTTTTCAGTTTTATAGTTAGGAAGCTTAATAAACTTATGTAGTCTGAATAATTTTGAAAATAGTTTTCATGAGTAATTTCTTCATAGTAGGCAAATTAAAATGTTCATTCCCATGTTAAAGGATATTGAGGCAGAAAAGAAAAACTAAAAGAGTTACACAGTGTGTTTGGGGGGTGGGGTGCAGTGGAAAGGGGGAGTAGCATGCACAGTCCTTTAGCTTGGTGACTACCCGCTTACCCACACATTCATACACAAGAGGCAGTGGTAGGCATGATTTGTTTGGATGGTAAATGTCATTTTGCTCAATGGTTCCCCGAGGTTTATCAGAATTCCTGCAAGAAATAAGTGTTCTGTCAGGTATGAATAATGCTAGGAAATAAGAGGAAAGTAAGATAATATAGATGTATCAGTTAGCCATTGCTGTGTAACAAACCACCTTAAAACTTAGTGGCTTAAAACAACTGTCATCTGTTTAGCTCATGAGTTTGAGGGCTGACATTTTAGGCTGGGCTCAGCTGGGCAGTTCTTGGCTAGTCTCCCTCATGTGTCTCTTGTCACCTGTGGATTGACTTGGTAGCTTTTCTGGCCATTAGCTGAGGCACCGTGGCCCTCTACATGGCCTCATCCTCTAGAAGGCTAGCCTAGGCTTATTCCCATAGCAGTGGCAGAGTTTCAAGAGTAAGTGGAAACACACAAGACCTCTTAAGGTCTAGTCTTGGAACTGGCACTCCATACTTCTACTGCATACTACCGGCCAAACAAGCTACAAAACTAGTTCTCTTGATGAGAGTTGCTGCAAAATCATATTTCAAAGGGCATGGAGGGGAGAAGAAGTGTCGCCATTTTTTTCAAGCATTCCACCACATTAGACAGTATTGGGAAGCTGAGGGAAGATGGGCTTCATTTGTTGGGGAGTGAGTGAGCAGAGAAGTAGGAAGAAATAAAAAAGGATGTAGGCAAGGGAGAAAGAAGGGCATCAAAAAGTAATGAGTGGTTAAAATGTGATGCACATAGCAATAGGGAACCCCAGAAGACCCTTAAGCAAGACAGAAATGTAGATGAAGCAGGGGCACTATTAACATCCACAGAGTTATAGGAGACTTCTGGCTGAGGACCTAGCAAGATAAGTAGAGCGTTTGTATCTCTGGGTTTCCAAGTTAATGATGCCAGCAGTCTCTGGACCAGCCAAATTGTGGTGGATTTATTATTTATATCACAACTGCATTTAAAAATGAAAACATATGTCTACATTTTCAATGCCTCGAAAATCCCATTGAACGTGCTGTAGAATTTTATATCCAGTAACAGGATGCAATTTCCCTATCAAATAAAATCGCTGTTTATTTTTTGTACTCCATATTATTGTGGAAATTTCACAGTTTATCAGCTACAGTGAAGTCAACTGAAATGAATAGGCCACTTAGGTGAGCTATTTTCTCCTGCCCCCCTAAACATCCTATTCTCTTTCTGTTTATGCTAATACTGTTTTATGCTAATAATGTCCTGTTTTTGTTTTGGTGCATTCATCCTGATTCATAGGAGAAAAGCAAATGTTTTTAAAGCTCTGTGGTGATGACAGTGTACTGAAATTACTCCAGCAAGGGAAAATCTTGGTGGCATTCTATAGTTTCCACTTTCCTCCTTCTTCCTTTGTCGATAATATGTTGCTGATGCCAGCAAATGAGGAGTTGCTTAGGGCCCAGTCAATTTTGCTCACTTCTTTCAAGTATGTCTGGTTTTGTTCCTGGTGATATATGAGTAATGGTAACTTATGGTGCAAATGGGCAATTCTATGAGAAACCGCCTCTTCCTGGAGCAATTTAGAGGTGTGTGTATGTGTGTGTGTATTTTATTACAGTGTGAAAACAACCAAGTACCCAAATCCTGTTAGCTAATAATGTGATTTCTGAGCTTGGGTTCTGGGCTAACAATGTCATAGGGTGTGTGTCACCAGCTATGAGGGGAAGGCAAAAGTCACATGTTTTGAAAAATATACAATATTAGAGTCTGGGAGTTCCTATCTTCTCTAAAAGTGGCCTTCAAATCTTGCCTCCATTTTCCTGTTTCAGGCTTGGTCAATGGTGGAGTCTGAGCAGAAGGGTAGGACTGGGTGGCAAGACAAGGAAAAATAGGGTGGGAGGGGCTTTCCCTAGTTTGGGGCTCAAAGAATGGTTATTTAACCCACGAGTCTAAGAGTTTTTGGTAAAGAAAATGTTCACTTGGCCAAGAAAATATTTAAAAGGAGAAATGAATGTTTCTGAAAGGTTCTGATGATTTGTTTTCATTATGAAACCATGTCAATTGATACTTGGGGCCAAGAGCATGGCCCTTGAAATTAGTTTCCACCTCTTTCTAGCTGCATGTCTTTAGGTAAAGTATCTTAAACCTCAGCCAGTCTCAGTTTAATAATCTCATAATTGAGATTATGGCAAAATTGTTAGTTTTTGCCATAATTGTAGCAAAACTTGAATAAGACAATGTATTTTGTGTTCAACACAGCGCTTGGCACACAATAAGTGCTCAGTGTTGGTGTCATCATCATCATCAGTCAGCCTCCTCACATGCATTTCTTTATCCTGGTATTCAGGGCAGAAGCCCACCAATCCAATTTCATCGCTTATATGACGCCTACTACACGTGGGGTTGCCATAAGTCAGAATCGACTCAACAGCAACTCAGCGGTAGGTGCTTTCCGAGGCATTGGTGATTCAGTGGCAGAATTCTCACTTTCCATGGGAGAGACACTGTTTGATTCCCAGCCAAAGCACATCACGCACAGCCACAGGTTGTCTTTCAGTGGAGGTTTTCGTGAACGGATTTAAGCAGAGCTTCCAGATTAAGACGGACTAGGAAGAAAGGCCTTGTGATTGACTTCAGAAAATCAGCCAACTAAGATCCCATGGATCACAAGGATCCTATCCACAATCTATCATTCAGAACTGGACAGCATTTTGTTCCCTTGTACACGGGGTCATCATGAGTTGGGAGCGACTCAGTGGTAGCTAGCCACATGCTAGCTAGGCACGTGGTAGGTCCTCAACATATTCTTGACAAATAAGAGAATTAATGAATGAATGCATGAGTAATACTGTAATTATAGTGGACCGGGTCGGGGAGGTGAGGTGCCTCCTTAAAAGAACATTTTAGCCCAACTAAGTTGATAAATATTTCTGATGACACACCAATGACTGGTCACCAAGGACTTTTTTTTGCACCAGGGGCTTATTTATTTGTTTGTTTGAAGAATCTAATATGAAATCCAATAACAAGTGGGTAAAAGCACAGTTGCTCTCAGACATCCAGGCTTTCATTGGCTTCTCTCTATCTCTCCTGCCAAGGTGGCCCCCGAGGTCCCTCTTTGGAATCCTATGGCTCAAAGGAGCTCAGTGTGAAAACTATTGCCCTAAAGAATCATTAAAATTAGTAACTTGTTTGACTGCTTTGATAATGATTTTTATTTTTGATTTGAAAAAAGGGCAACATTCACGGCTATAAACTGAACTTCAGGCAAAGTATACCCAAAACCAAAACAAACTCATTGTTATTGAGTCGATTCCAACTCATAGCGACCCTATAGGACAGGGTAGAACTTCCCCATAGGGTTTACAAGGCTGTAATCTTTACTGAAGTAGACTGCCACATCTTCCTTCCACACAGGAACTGGTGAGTTCGAATCGCCAAACTTTTGGGACGCCGCCGAGCACTTAACCACTGTGCCACATAACAACTGCACCACAAGCATCACATAATTCAGGGCATCTCAGCCACCATGCCCTTAGGGAGAGGCTAAGTAAAAATCTAAAATTATAATTATCAAGATTGTGTTCAAATTTACTCAAGTACCGCTGTTTGACTTTCCACACTCTAGTCTCTAATCACCCTGTTTCCCAAGAATTCCTGGTGTGTTATCTTCTTTCTAATTGGCGCAGTCTCCTTAGTGCCCTTAATTATACAATTTCCTCTTGCTTTCCGTGACCTCTCTCCTCTCCTTGTTTAAATCCTATACATCTTTCAAGTCCTGAGACAAATTCTATCATTTCTCGGATATAGTTTCCTGCGACTCTCTCCCTTATTTAGATCCACACAGTGCAGCATTTAATTGTTCTGTGTTAGCTTTGTCTTCCTAAATAGGTCACATTCTCCTTGAGGGCAAAGACTATGCTTTGGTTTCCCTTGCTCCCCACTCAGAGCCTCTCCCAGCGAAAGAGACGTAGTAGGTGCTGATTAAATATTTGGTGATTGATTTCCTGCAAAGGGATAGCTGCAAACTAAAGTCAAAGCACTGAACAAACCAAGGCAGTGATCTGAATCTCCCTTCGGGAAGATATTCTTGCCGGAATGGAGAAAACCTTCAAAGAGCCATGTCAGCTAATGTTCTTTGAATGTCGTTCTAATGAGGTATCATATAGAGGTGACTGCGGACTGCAGGAGTGGCTGCTCTCCTCTCCTGGAGGGTATGGGGTCACCAAGGACTTCCCAGGGGCCACAGGAACTCTGGGGTACACTGGGCATCTGAGTAGGATGTAAATTGAGAACGGAAGTGTCCACACCTGCCTTAGTCATCTAGTGCTGCTATAATAGAAGTACCACAAGTGGATGGCTTTAACAAAGAGAAGTTTATTCTCTCACAGTCCAGGGTCCAAATTCAGGGAACCGGCTCCAGGGGAAGCCTTTCTGTCTCTGTTGGCTCTGGAGGAAGGTCCCTGTGATGCATCAGTCTTTCCTTGTATTGGGAGCGTCTCAGAGCAGGAAACTCAGGTCCAAAGGACGCGCTATGCTCCTGGTGCTGCTTTGTTGGTGGTATGAGGTTCCCCAGCTCTGCTGGCTTCCCTTTCCTTTTATCTCTTGTAAGATAAAAGGTGGTGCAGGCCACGCCCCAGGGAAACTCCCTTTACATTGGATCAGGGATGTGACCTTAGTAAGGGTGTTACAATCCCATCCTAATCCTCTTTAATATAAAATTACAATCACAAAATGGAGGGCAACCACGCAATCCTGGGAATCATGGCCCATCCAAATTGATACACACATTTTTTGGGGGACGTAATTCAATCCATGACAACTCCCAAGTATTTGTGACGTGCATCTCTCCCTTACAAACCAGAATCAAGACAGATTTAATGCTGATAACTGGCAGCTTGAGGAGAAGAGAGAGGAATTAAGTCTCTGAGGCTCTGTGAGAGTTGACAATTTCACTTAAATTGGAAAGAGGGGAAAACCACTAGTTGACGTTCAGTTGTTTCAGACTCATGGCAACCCCCTGTGGGTCAGAGGAGAACTGTGTGCTGTAGAGTTTCCAATGACTGACTTTTCGGAAGTAGATTGCCAAGCCTTTCTTCTAAGGTATCTCTGGGTGGACTTAAACCTCCAACCTTTCAGTTAGCAGCTGAACGAGCTTCAACTGGAATTGTCGTTGTTAGGTGCTGTCGAGTCGGTTTGGACTCATAGCGACCCTATGTACAACAGAAGGAAACACCGCCCAGTCCTGCGCCATCCTCACAATCATTCCTATGTTTGAGCTCACTGTTACAGCCACTGTGTCAATCCATCTCGTTGAGGGTCTTCCTCTTTTTCCCTGACTCTCCACTTTATCAAGCATGGTGTCCTTCTCCAGGGACTAGTCCCTCCTGATAACATGTTCAAAGTACATCCTGGCTTATAAGGAGCATTCTGGCTGTACTTCTTCCCAGACAGATTTGTTCATTCTTCTGGCAGTCCACGATATATTCAAGATTCTTCCCCAACACCGTAATTCAAAGGCATCAATTCTTCTTTGTTCATTGTCCAGCTTTTGCAAGCATATGAGGTGAGGCGACTGAAAATACCGTGGCTTGGTTTAGGTGCATCTTAGTCTTCAAAGTGGTATCTTTGCTTTTCAACACTTCAAAGAGGGCTTTTGCAGCAGATTTGCCCATTGCAATATGTTGTTTGATTTCTTGACTGCTGTTTCCGTGGTCAGTGATTGTGGATACAAGTAAAATGAAATTCTTGACAATTTCAATCCTTTCTCTGTTTATCATGATGTTGCTTATTGGTCCAGTTGTGAGGATTTTTGTTTTCTTTATGTTGAGGTGTAATCCATACTGAAGGCTGTGGTCTTTGATCTTCATCAGTAAGTGCTTCAAGTCCTCTTCACTTTCAGGAAGCAAGGCTGTGTCATCTGCATATTGAAGGTTGTTTGTTAATGGGTCTTCCTCCAATCCTGATGCTGCATTCTTCTTCACATTGTCCCCCTTCTTGCGTTATTTGCTCAGCATACAGATTGAATGAGTATGGTGAAAGGATACAACCTTGATGCACACCTTTCTTTTTCTTTTTTAAAATTTTTTAAATTGTACTTTAGATGAAGGTTTACAGAACGCATAGTTTCTCATTAAACAGTTAGTACACATATTGTTTTATGACATTGGTTAACAACCCCACGACATGTCAACACTCTCCCTTCTCGACCTTGGGTTCCCTATTACCAGCTTTCCTGTCCCCTCCTGCCTTCTAGTCCTTGTCCCTGACTGTTGTGCCCCATTAGTCTTGTTTTGTTTTATGGGGCTGTCTATTATCTTTGACTGAAGGGTGAACCTCGGGAGTGACTTCATTACTGAGCTAAAATGGTGTCCGGGGGCTATACTCTCAGGGTTTCTCCAGTCTCTGTCAAGCCATTAAGTCTGGTAATTTTTTGTGAGTTAGAATTTTGTTCTACATTTTTCTCCAGCTCTGTCCAGGACCCTCTGTTGTGATCCCTGTCAGAGCAGTCAGTGGCCGTAGCCGGGCACCATCTAGTTGTACTGGACTCAGTCTGGTGGAGGCGGTGGTAGTTGTGGTCCATTCGTCCTTTGGGCTAATCTTTCCGTTGTATCTTGTTTTCTTCATTCTCCCTTGCTCCTGAAGGGATGAGACCGGTGGTGTATCTTAGATGGCTGCTCATAGGCTTTTAAGACCCCAGTCGCTACTCACCAAGGTAGAATGTAGAACATTTTCTTTATAAAACTATGTTATGTCAATTGAGCTAGATGTTCCTGAGACCATGGTCCCCACAGCCCTCTGCCCAGCAGTTCGGTCCCTGAGGGAGTTTGGATGTGTCTATGGAGCTTCCATGACCTTGCATTGTACAAGTTGTGCTGGCTTCCCCAGTATTGTGTACTGTTTTACACTTTACCAAAGTTACCACTTATCTGTTGTCCATTTAGTATTTCCCCCCACTGCTCCCATCCCTCGTAACCATCAAAGATTGTTTCTTTTTGTGAGATGCACACGTTTCTTGATTTTAAGCCACTCAGTATCCTGTATTCTATTTGAACAACTGCTTCTTGGTCTACGTACAAGTTCCTCATGAGCACATGTAAGTGTTCTGGAATTCCCATTCTTCGCAATGTTATCCATAATTTGTTCTGATCCACACAGTTGAATGCCTTTGCACAGTCAATAAAACACAAGTAAACATCTTTCTGGTATTCTCTGCTTTCAGCTGAGATCCATTTGACATGTCCTGTTATGAATCCGGCTTGAATTTCTAGCAGTTCCCTATTCATGTTCTGCTGCAACCATTTTTAAATTATCTTCAGCAAGATTTTACTTGCATGTGATATTAAGATAATGTTTCATAATTTCTGCATTCTGTCAAATCCTCTTTCTTTGCAGTGGGCACAAATAAGAATCTCTTCCAGTAGGTTGGCCAGGTAGCTGTCTTTCAAATTTCTTGGCTTAGATGAATGAGCGCTTCCAGTGTTCCATCCGTTTGTTGAAACATCTCAATTGGTATTCTGTCAATTCCAGTGTAGCCTGAACTTTTTCCTTCAGTACCATCGGTTCTTGATCATATGTTGCCTCCTGAAGTGGTTGAATGTTGACCAATTCTTTTTGGTACAGTGACTGTGTATTCCTTCCATCTTTTGATGCTTCCTGTGTTGTTCAATATTTTCCCCATAGAATCCTTCGATATTGCAACTTGAGGCCTAAATTTTTTCTTCGGTTCTTTCAGCTTGAGAAATGCCAAACTTCTTCTTCCCTTTTGGTTTTCTAACTCCAGGTCTTTGCACATCTCATGATAAAAAGTGCTTGTTTGAAGGTGGAGCCATAAAAAGGGATTGAAAATTAGCCCAAACCCTTGTTTAGCCTCTTCACAACATACTGAAAGTTTAAAAACTTTCTGGTGTGGAGACTGAGTGGTGTGCCCCAAGCAATTCTTTACAAGACTTAGGGCTCTAAAGAAAGGAAAACTAGCAGGTCTGGGATAAATAGGTGTAGGGGGAGGAAAGCTATTTCTTCATCTTCTCTCTGGAGAGAGCAAGGATGCAGGGCTCTATAAGCATACACACTTCAAAGTTTGATGACGGTGGGGGCTGAGATACAGGAAAAAATTAAAACCACTGCTGTGAGTTGATGCACAAGCTTGTCTGATAGCTGTAGGTGCCATCATTTTAGAACTTGAAGCAGGGGCTCATAGCTTTGTTTGAGATGTTTGAAAAAGTATTGTTTAGTCCTTCAGCTAAGTATTCAATAAAAGTGGAAAGCCAAGGTTTTCAGGTCTACTGAAATCAGTGATAATAACCTCCAACAAAAATACAATTCACCCTTAGCCTTAGAACAAACTGGTGAGAAATTCACATGACTTGGTTGGTCCATTGGATAACTTTTGGCAATGGTTATCTGGGAGGTAAATGCAGATTGCTTAATTTATAAGATAGAATGGCCCCTGATATGGTCATTGTAATTCTTAAGTGGAATTTTTATTCTCACTCTGGGTCCAAAACATTTCATTTTGTATGATAACTTTGAAATTTTAATGGAACACATAAAAATTTACACACACAAACACACACGCATACACACGTACACCCATAGACCCTCTTTCCTTCCTCTGTCCTCTTGGATCCCTGACCTGTGCTTCTGCCTAAAATCTCTCAGCCTTGTTCTGTGTCTTTTTCTGGTGAGAATTCTTTCTCTCTTCTGATGAGTCTTATCCAATGGTTCTTTTTTTTTTTTTTTTAAATTTTATTTATTTTGCTGTTGTTGAGAATATACAAACAAAATACACCAGTTCAGGACTTTCTACATGTACCATTTAGTGACATTGATGATATTCTTTGAGTTGTGTAACCATTCCCACCCTCCTATTCTAAGTTGTTCCTCCCCCATTAACATAAATTCACTGCCCCCTCAGGCTCCTATCTAATCTTTCAAGTTGCTGTCCTCAATCTGATCCCACATAGACAGTTCTCAAAATAGCTTAATGCTCAAGGCAGACTTTTTTTTTTTTTTCTCACTAGTTAAGCTAAACTATTGTTTAGTGTTAAGAAGACTTCAGGGCATATTTTTATTTTAAGGTTTAAAGATGATTTCAGGGCAATAGTTTCAGGGGTTCGTCCAAACTTCATGGCTCCAGGAAGTTTGGCGTCCATGAGAATTTGAAATTCCATTCTGCATTTTCCCCCTTTTGATCAGGATTCTTCTAAAGAATCTTTGATCAAAAAATTCAGTAATGGTAGCCAGGTGCCATCCATTTCTTCTGGTCTCGTGGCAAAGGAGGCAGTTGTTCATGAAAGCAATCAGCCACACATTCCATATCCTCCTCCTATTCCTGACACTCCTTCTTCCTCTGTTGCTCCAGGTGAATAGAGACCAATTATTGTCCCTTGTATGGCCATTTGTAAACTTTTAAGACCCCAGATACTACACAAGAACTAGGGGGTAAAATAGAAGCACTAAACATGTTATTAGGTCAATTAACTGGGATGTCCCATGTAAAAATTGACCCTAAACCTCCAAACCAAGAAACCAAATCCTATCAGATTTTTGGTTGTACGTAAGCAGTCTCAGCAGCTACTCTTTATTTTTGTTTTGTTTTAAATGTATCTATCACACAGCTTTTGCCAGTTCAACTTTTTACAGGTGTACAACTTATTTACAGCAATCACAATAATTGGCTATGCAACCCTACCCTTAATCAATGCGATCTTTCCATCACTGTTAACCCTCCCTATCCCCCTCCCTCCTGCCCCTGGTAACCACTAATAAACTTAGGTCTCTATAGATTTGCCTTTTCTTGTTTTTTATATAAGGTCATACAATATTTGTCCTTTTGTGATTGGCTTATTTCGCTCAGCATAATGTCTTCCAGTTCCATCCATATCGTAGCGTGTATCAAGACTTCGTTTCTCCTACTGGCTGAGTACTATTCCATTGCATGTATATACCACATTTTGTTTATCCAATCATCTGTTGGTATGCATTTATGTTGTTTCCACCTTTTGCCTGTTGTGAATAGTGCTGCAATGGACATTGATGTTCAAGTCTCTGCTTTCAAGTCTTTTGGATATAAACCTAGGACTGGAATTGCTGGGTCATGTGGTAGTTCTAGTTTTAATTTTTTGAGGAACCACCACACTGTTTTCCACAACAGTTGTCCCATTTTGCATCCCCACCAGCAATGGGTTAGAGTCCAATTTCCCCACATCCTCACCAGCATTTCTTTGCGTTTTTTTTTTTTTTTTTTTAAAATCTTAGCCATTCTAGTGGAGTGAAATGGTATCTCATTTTTGTTTTGATTTGCATCTCTCTGATGGCTTATGACAGTGGGCATCTTTTCATGTGTTTGGCGGCCATTTGAATGTCCTCTTTGGTGAAATGTCTATTCAAGTCCTTTGCCCATTTTATGACTGGCTTATTTGTCTTTTTGTTGTTAAGTCATTGAAGTTTTTTTTTTTTTTTTAATATATATATTTTATTGTACTTCAGGTGAAAGCTTACAGAGCAAATAGTTTCTCATGAAATAGTAGTACACATGTTGTTCTATGACATTGGTTAACAACCCCACAACGTATTAAGCCTCTAAATTCTCAACCTTTTTTTTTTTTTTGATGAAAATTACAGATGGCCAAAGATACACCGTTTCAAAAATTTCTACATTCACAGTTCAGTGACATTGACTACGCTCTTCCAACTGTGCTGTTATTCTTACTTAAGATGAAGGCTTACAGAACAAAATAGTTTTTCATTTAACAGTTACTACACATGTTGCCCTATGACAATGGTTAACAATCTCACAGCACATCAAGAATATCCTTACTCCACCTTGTGTTCCCTATCACCAGGGGGCTTCCTTGTCCCCTTCTGTCTTCTGGACCTTGTCAGTGGACTATTGTACCTCTTTAGTCTCATTTGTTTATTTTATTTTATTTTACTTAAACACCATTTCAAAACTTTTTACTTACACATTTAAGTGATATTGACTATGCTCTTCCAATTGTGCTGCCATTCTCGCCCAAGATGAAGGCTTACAGGACAAAACAGCCTCCCATTTAATAGTTACTACAAATGTTGCCCTATAGCAGTGGTCAACAATCTCACAATACATCGACAGTGTCCTTATTCAATTTGTGTTCCTTATCATCAGTTTCCTACTCTCCCTCTGCCTTCTGGCCCTTGTCACCGGACTCCTGTACCTCGTTAGTCCCATTTAGTTTTACTGGGCTGTCCATTCCCAGGCTTAACATCGAACCTCGAAGGTAACTTCACCTCTGAACTGAAAGGGTGTCTGGGGGCCACACTCTTGAGGTTTCTCTAGTATTCTTTAGGCCAGTAAATCTGGTCTTCTTTTCTTTTTTTGGGGAGTTAAAATTATGCTCTACATCCTTCTCCAGCTCTGCCCAGAACCCTCTGTTGTGATCCTGGTCAGAGGAGTCATTGGTGGTAGCCGGGCACCATCCAGCTGTACTGGAATCAGTCCCGTGGAGGCCTTGGTAGCTGTGGGCCATTAGTCCTTTGGACCAATCTTTTCCTTGTATCCTGTTCTCTTCGTTCTCCCTTGTTCCCGAAGGGATGAGATCAGTGGAGTATCTTAGATGGCCGCTCATAGGCTTTTAAGACCCCAGACACTACTCACCAAGGTAGAATGTAGAGCATTATCTTTATAAGTAGTGTCATGCCAATTGAGCTAGATGTTCCCCGAGATCATGGTCCCCAGAGCCCTCCGTCCAACAACTCAGTCCCTCGGGGGGTTTGGATGTGTCTATAGGGCCTCCATGTAAGTCATTGAAGTTTTACATAATTTTGGTTATTAGATTCTTGACTGATATGTGGTTTCCAAGGATATTCTCCCAGTCGGCAGCTTATGTTTTCACTTTTTTGGTAAAGTCTTCTGATGAACAAAAGTTTTTAATTTTTATGAGGTCTCATTTATTTATTTTGTCTTTTGATGTTTGGGCTTTTGTTATTATATTAGATAATCCACTGTTAAAAGCTAGGCCTGACAGTGTTGCCCTTGCTTTTTCTTCTAAGAATTTTATGGTTTTAGCTTGCACATTTAGGTCCTTAATCCATTTTGAATTTGTTTTTGTGTATGGTGTAAGGCATGGATACTATTACATTTTTCTACATGTGGAAATCCAATTTCCCCAGCACCATTTATTGAAGAGCCTCTCCTTTCCCCACTGAATGGACTTAGCACTCTTGTTAAAAATCGGTTGGCCATAGATGCGAGGGTTTATTTCTGGATTCGCAATTCTATTCCATGCATCTGTTTATCGATTGTTGTACCACTCCCAGGCTGTTTTGATTACTGTAGTTGTTTAGTATGTTTTAAAATTAGACAGTGTGAGTCCTCCTACTTTGTTTTTCTCTTTCAACATTGCTTTAGCTATTCGGGGCCCAGGGATTCTTAAATGTTGCAAAATAACTCATGTGTCATAGGTATACCTATTAAACTGTTGAGTGATACTAACAAAGACAAAGCAGAGTGAAGGAAAGAGTTTATGATATTTTTGATGGAAAAAGATATAACCAGCATGTGGATGGTTGACTATTTAATAAACTGCCTGCTACTGCCCTGGGTTCCTAGAGAACGTTTGTAGCAGAGGATAATCTACACAATCCACTAGTTGGTTTCATCCATGCTCCACTTAGCAGTCCAGAGGTTAGGGGAAGTCTCCCAAATGGAAGACACCCTTAGATGTGATTTCTCCTCACCACCGACATTGAGAAAGAAGAAGGTGAAGCAGAAAGGAATGGAGATCAATGAGTGCAGTTCACAGAAAAGAGAGGTAGAGAGAGCCTTGCCTCAGTCCTCTCTTCTCTGTGACCCCCAGAGTCTGTTACTGCAGCAGTTCTCAAGTGTGGCCTGAGGACCCCTGAAGGTCCCAAGACCCTCTCAGGGGATTGGTAGGGTCTTCCTTTTTCCCGCTTCGTGTCTGTATGAGGCTAGATTTTCTTCATGTACATCAATTAAAACAACATATTGTAACAGATTGAATGCAGAAGCAGATATGAGAATCTAGCTGTCTTCTGTTAAGACAGATGTTGAAGAGATTTGCAAAGATGTAAAACAGCACTACTCTTATTGCTAATTTTTCATTTTGGAAACTATCATTATCTTTCATAAAATGTGTTATTTGTGTTAACATATAATGGGCTTATTCTTTTAAAATAAATTAATACATGAATCTTAAAAAATTCTTATTGTCAATTTCCAATATGGTCAATATAGCTAGATATAACCCAAATAAGCCAGAACCCTTTGGGGTTCTCAATAATTTGTCCTGAGACCAAAATTTTGAGAACTGCTGCTCTAGGGAAGAACTTATGAGGTCCAGAACCATTGCAGGAGCAGAGATCCTTAATTGGGACATTGAGAGATACGTTAACTCTAGAAAGATCAACCTTCCTCTCTAAACCAACTACTTGATTCTATTCTCAAGTGCAAGTGTCCCAGGTGAGGTGCAGCCGCACGCGTTCCCATCTGTCTACTCCCTTTTTCACAGTACTGTTTGATCACGTCATAGTCTTCCTTATTTACTCTAACATAATGGCACCACCTACCTCATGCCTTCCTGATTCTCATGGATGTATAGATAAAGCATATTCCTTTACAAAATATAAACAGGGGAAAAGTGTGCTTAGTCCAGAGGTTTAATCAAAAAAGGAAAATCAAGAGACTCCAGATTTGATCTGGGTCCTGCTATTGACTTCAAAATGAACGTAATTACAATAATTAAGAAATGAACTCATGCCTTAAAAAGGAATGATTGTAGGTTATTTAGCTGTGAAGGTATGAGAAAAAAGAACTCTGTTTATACGTGTACAGGCAGCCCCCTGTATCCGCGGTTCCTGCATCTGAGATTCAACCAATCACAACTGAAAACATTTGGGAAAAAAAAAAGAAAGTTCCAGAAAGCAAAACTCGCTGAGCGCGAGCATTAGGCTGAAGCCATGCCAATGAAGAGATGTGTAGCATCCCCTGCTGTTGCCTCCCGCCATTTCACAGATCCTCAGTCTCTCTCCAGTCCTCATTGCTGGAGCATTGTTTGCCTCCTGGCTCATTCATTCACTCCTTATGTTGTGTGCACCCTTGGTTTCTGTGAAAAAATGGCTCCTAAAAAGCAATTAAGTGGTCAAAGCAATCCCTCAAAGGCTAAGAGGGAGGTAAATTGCTATCTCTCATTACTCCCTAAACAGTATAACAACTATTTATGTAACATTTACATTGTATTAGGTATTATGAGTAATCTAGAGATGATTTAAAGTATACAGGAAGATGTGCATAGGTTATATGCAAGTACATCTTTGCAAATCTCTTCAACATCTGTCTTAACAGAAGACAGCTAGATTCTCATATCTGCTTCTGCATTCAATCTGTTACAATATGTTGTTTTAATTGATGTACATGAAGAAAAATCTAGCCTCATATGGACACGAAGCGGGAAAAAGGAAGACCCTACCAATCCCCTGAGAGGGTCTTGGGACCTTCAGGGGTCCTCAGGCCACACTTGAGAACCGCTGCAGTAACAGACTCTGGGGGTCACAGAGAAGAGAGGACTGAGGCAAGGCTCTCTCTACCTCTCTTTTCCGTGAACTGCACTCATTGATCTCCATTCCTTTCTGCTTCACCTTCTTCCTTTATATAAGGGACTTGAGCATCCGCAGATTTTGGTATCTGTGGGGATCCTGGAACCAGTCCCTTGTGGTCCCCAATACCGAAGAACTACTGTATATGTTCACGGCCACTATATTTTTTAGGGTGGAGCTGGGGGATTCTCCCCTCAACCTTGACCGTGATAGCTAAGAAATAGGTGTTGTGATATGGATCCAGAACTCAGTAGAGACCACAGTGCTGTTGCTGAATTCTGAAAGGACCAGTGTTGGGCAGGGAGTTTCTACTAGACAATGGAAGGTATGAGAGACAAACGGCAAGCCTATTTGCAGTCTTGAGAAATCCAAGGCCTCATATCCAGGGATCCCATGATAAACAGCAAAGCAGAAGGGGCGAGAGATAGGTATCAAGGTCCAGCCTATAGATCCATGAGCTCAGAGCACCTCAAATATGTGAGGAACAAGCAGGTGGGAGTGTTCTGGACACTTGCCTTGCAAACTTGCAGTTTACTGTATTTCTTTACCAGCAGGTGTTTTGTGGACAGAAGAGTGAAGTTTGCTTAAAGTGCCAAAGATCAGATTTATACTTCAGGAAGATAGCTTGTTAAGTACCTACTACTAGATGCAGGTATTAGTTCTAATATTGTTCTGGATCTCCAAGTCTCCAAATTCCCAAAACCCCTCCTTTTCTGGAGGATAGTAGAGTTAGAAGCACTTGATAATCTTCTTCAGCAACCATAGTAGCTTGACTACTGCCGTTGTGTGATCCCAGCTATGATGCTGTTCTCTAAGCTTCTTCCAGCACAGCTGCTGGCGTGAGTGTTCTACTCTGCCTTTCCTGCACTTCTCTTGCTCATGTGGTTGCCCCTCTTCTTGGCTTGTTCTCTTCTAAGTGCCACTTATCCTAGCTCAAGGGTTCTTGAAGTTAAGGATGCCCCTCCTAACCCCAACTAATTAGAGCTCTTTGGTGAACAAAGGGTCGTACTCTTTGCAGCTATAATGGCCTCCACTGAAAAACTTAGGGTAGGTTTCCCAGAATCAGAGCTGGCCAGTCCTTAAAGGGCATTCCCCAATGATGTATGAGCTGCATTCCTCACTCACTCTGAAGATGGATCATGTGAAGGCTGATGATATAATTTATGGTCCAAATTGCGGTTGTGAGAGTGAATGGAAATGCTACGAATAATTACACCAGGATAACAGGGGTAAAATGGGACTGTCTTTCAGTTCTTTCCGCCCCGACAGACCTGATTTTTTTAGGGGTAGTGTTCTGCTGCTCAATCATTAGCCTGACAGTTTGCCTCTCATTTTCTTCCAAGAAGGCCTAGGGAGTTTTCATGCAAATTGCTCTCCTGCTGATCTGCTCTGATAAAGTAACAATTGCAGCTAATATCCAGAGAGCACTTACTATATGCTGACTACTGGTCTATGTGTTTTACATTTGTTAACTTTTTCAATCCTCATAGCCCCTTAAGGTTGGTGTTCTATTTTTACTCCCATTTTACCGATGGGAAAACAGGAACACAGAGGTTAAAAAACTTGCCCAAGTTTGCTTAGCTAGCAAGTAGCAGAGCCAGGATATGAACCTAAGGGTCCCTGAACCTATGTATGCTAACACTTCACCATCCAGCTTCCATCCTTCAGTCTAATAATTTAGTGCAACCAATATTTATTGAGGACCTCCCACGGGCCTGGAAGTGTGCTGGGTGTTGGTGGTGCCAAGGTGAATGGACACAATTCATGCTGATGGTTCATGTCCCCAGTATAGCAGACCAATCAGGCCCTCCTTGTATTGGGAAAACAAGGTATAGGGTCTTCTGTAGACAGGGCCAGCTAGACCCTCATGCAATATGCAGTTTTATATTCAGCTCTCAAGGTATCCTATCTGGATGGTCACCACTGAGTTCCTGGGCTCTCAGTTCTCAGACTTTCCTATCATGGATTGTCCTTTGAGCCCAAAATCAAAATCCTTCAATCAGCGGCAGTGGTTCCAAAGCAATGTGCACTGTTTAAGACACCGCCAAGGGAATGTTCTCAACAGGCAAGAAGGGTTAATCAGAGGATGCTGGTGGCTTAGCCTTTGATTGCCAGTTTCTTGTTTGGGGTGCGCTGGCTTTGCAGAAAGAAAGATGGAAGCAGAGTCTCCGGGAACAACATTTTTCAATATACTTTCTCAAGAAGTATGATCTCTATAGTGACTACATATAACTTGGTATATAATGCTGAAACAGGCATTCACATAAAACAAGGGAGAGGTTTTAATCTTGGCGTAGTACAAAGGTTTTGGTGGTTTTTTTTTTTTTTTTTTTTTGGCACAAGCACAGTTGTGAGACACAGAGCGCCCATTGTTTAGCATGTCAGGGCTCTGTGTGGGCCAAGGAAACACTGATGAAATACTTACACTTCGCGACGGTGGTGTGGGGTGGGAGGTCCTCCTGAGAGAAGACGAGAGCAAACGGATACCGGTGCTGAGCCTGCCCTTCAAGAAACACTTCCAATAGGGAAAGGGCAATGGGGTGCGTGTGTGTGCATGTGTATTTCACATCAGAACAATTACAGCAACGAAACAAGGGGCACCAGCCTTCCCGCATCCCCCAGCGTGGTGGTTTGTTTTGCCTGCTTTGATTTATATAGTGCTGGACTATTTACAAAGCACACGGATACACTCAAGCTCATTTGATCCCCATGCCGCCTCCAGATTGTTTTATTTGAAAAACTCCAGAGGAAGTTAGCGTGTTAAAGCAATGTTTCAAAACAGGGATTTTTCTCAAGCATAGTTCTCCCTAAATGAGGAGAATATTTAGTACGTTGAAGCAAACCTTTCATCAAACCAAATGGACCACTGTTTGTTGAGTGCTCATTGCAGTGAGAGCCTCTATATATGGAGAACTTTGTAGGGGTTCGGTATTGGCTGCTGCTTTACATGGATCATCCCTAGTCCTCATACCAACTCACAGAAGTGAGTGATAATGGGGCCATTTTATAGATAGGGAGAGTGAGGCTCAGAGACCATGGACAACTTCTTCTATGTGGTGGATCCAGGATTCAAGCCCAAGCTGGTCCAACTGCATCAACTTGCTGTGGGCGCACTCTGTTTCTTCTGTGTGCTGAATGGACCATTTGAGAAGGCTCTAATTGACATGCGCAAATTCAAATTAATGAGCTATACACCTGGGATTGGAAACTAGTAGAGAATAGGGTAGTGTATATGTGAGAGGGCAAAGAATATTGAATATATCATGGACTGCCAGAAAGAATGAACAAATTTGTCTTGGAAGAAGTACAGCCAGAATGCTCCTTAGAAGCGAGGATGGCAAGACTTCATCTCACATACTCTGGACACGTTCTCAGCAGGGACCAGTCCCTGGAGAAGGGTATCATGCTTGATAAAGCAAAGGGTCAGCGAAAAAGAGGAAGACCCGCAACGACATGGATTGACACAGTGGCTGCAACAATGGGCTCCAGTGTAACAACAGTTGTGAGGATGGCGCAGGACCTGGCAGTGTTTCATTCTGTTGTACATAGGGTCGCTGTGAGCTGGAAGTGACCCGACGGCACCTAACAACAACAACATGTGTGAGAGACTTGCTAATACAGATTGAGCACAGTCCTAAGTCTCTATAGATTTGTCCCTCATATTTTATTATAAAGCTTTTCATACATACAACAAAGCTGAAAGAAAATTACAGTGAATACTTGCATACTTACCATCTACATTCTGCCATTTATATTTTATCATACTTGTGTGAATGCATTTGTTGATCTATTCATCCCTCTGTCCATCTATGATTCTATCTCTTCTTGAGACGTTTCAAAGTAAATTGCAGATGTCTATACACTTCCCCTAAATACTTCATTATGCATACATTTAATTAAATAGATAGATAGCAGTCGTTGAGTTGACTTCGACTCATGGTGATCTTATGTACAACAAGATGCAATGTTGTCTGGTCCAGCATCATCCTCGCAATCACAGGCGTGTTCAAGTCCACTCTTGCTGCTATTGTGCCAACCCATCTTACTGAGGGTCTCTCTCACCCTCGCTGGCCCTTTACTTCACCAGGCATGATATCCTCCTCCAGTAGCTGCTCCTTCCTGAGGACACGCCCAAAGCAACGTTCTGTTGTGACCCATAAGATGTTCATTGGCTAATTTTTGGAAATAGATTGCCAGGCCTTTCTTGCTAGTCTGTCTTTGTCGAAGCTCTGCTGCAACTTATCCACCACGGGTGACCCTGCTGGTATTTAAAATATCGGTAGCATATCTTCCAGCATCACTGCAACATGCAAGCCACCACCGTACAACCAAATGACTGACTAGAGTTCGCTATTTATTTAGTTTTTATTTTTCTTTTGATGTAAGATTTACATGCAATGAAATGCATGGATCATTAGTGCACATTTGCTGAGTTTTCATACATACATACACCAGTGTATCCCAAGTCATCATAAGATATGAAATATTATCGTCACCTCAGTGGAAGCCACTACAGTGTGCAAAGAACGAGACCCCTTGTTTATTGTGCCCTTCTCAGCCAATCCCTCCCGTCCAACAGAGATGACCACTGTTGTGATCTTTCCACCAACGCGTTCTTTTGTGTAAGGGTTTTTCACTCTGTGTAATGTTTTTGGTGTGTGTATCAATAGTTTGTTCCTTTATATTGCTGAGTGTTATTCCATCTTTAGAATAGTCTATAGTTTGTTTATCCATTCCTATTGGTGGGCTTTTCCCAGTTTCTGGATTTGATAAAGAAAGATGTCATGAATATTCTTGTACAAGTCTTTTCATGAACATATGTTTTTATTGCTCTTGAGTAAATGTCTGGGAGCAGAGTTTTTAGGTCATGGAGTAGATGGATGTTTAGTTTTATAGGAAACTGTAAGACCCTTTTCAAAGTGGCTGCACCATTTTATAGTCCCACCAACAACGTATGGCAGTTCAGGTTGCTCCATATCCTTGCCAATTTGGGACGTTTTATGTCTTTTTCAATTTAGCCATTCTGGTGGGTGTTTAGATAAATAATTGATGTTGATGGCAATGATGATATTTACGATGGAGTGATAAGTAACTCCCCACGACAAATTACAGACGCTATTCCTTAGATTTCGGTTGGGAGCTCATCACTTTGGCTGTTGGGCCTGGTCTTAGCTCTCGAAATGCCCACCCTAATGTTTTCTGATTGACAGATGGAAGTGCTGGGGGGCAGCGCTGATGTTCAGGCTAATGCTCCTAGTACAATAAGCCCACTTAGGGCTTCTTCATGTAGCCTGGATGCTTAGCTTTAACCCTTTGACATTTCTTAGCTTTACTGCTTTGTCTGACAAACTTCTCAGGCCAGATTGCAATTTCTCTTTCCTTTCAGAGTTTTTCACCCAGCAAAAGGTTGATGATTTAAATGTCAAATGAGGGAGACTCCAAATAAAATGTAGAATAAACAATTTTGAGGACCCCTCTTTTCTGCCATTGTTATTTCTCAAGCCTCTTTGGATTCCTGCAGAACGGTAAGAAGACAATGAACTAGGAGTTAAGAGCAGAGAGCGGACCTCCTGATCTCTGATCTGAGCTGTGCAACTGTGCTGATGGGTCATTTCCTTCATTTTGATTGAATGACTTAAGTTCCCCGGGCCTCAGTTTCCTCACTAGTAGAACAAAAACCTGGAACAAATAATAGTTTGGCATTTATTTTCAAATTTCAAAAATAACTATTTCTATTTTGTTTAGAAGTTAATAAAAAAATTTTTTTAAGCTTTAAGACAAAAGTCTACTTTAAAGGAAAATTCTGGAATCCCTTAACATCTCCTACATCCCCTCTAGCGGCTTAAGGATAGCCCTGATATAGTCATGGAAACAGGCCTCTCTTTTGTATTGTGACTTAAAGGTTTTCTTAATTATGCTCTGGGCTGTTATCAGATGCTGCAGTTGACTGTGGTAAAAGGATTCTACTTCAGACTGTGGAGGTGCTGGGTGAGCTGGTATTTATTTTGCATTTGCTGTGGGATCCTTTAGGACAAAGTAGGTGGTTGCACTGGACTCGGTGGTTTCCCCCCTTGCATTGTTATTCTTGCTGTCCATTTGCATTTTATAATTGGGTAGTGGCGGTAAAGAGAAGGAAGACTGTATGAAAGAATGTTTAGCTGGTGAACCTTGTCTGCAGGCAATCATTTTGGAACAGGAAGGAAAAGGGATGGGAATAGCCAGAGAACGTTGGCTTCAGGGGAAACAGCCCAAATCTCAGTTAAAACAAGATAAGGGGCCAAGAGATACAATCTGCCCAATAAAGGTGCTTTCCTTTCTTTTCCTGACATTGCTGCTAAAACCTTAAATGTATGGAGATTTTCCTGGCTTTTTATTCCCTGCAGTCCCAGGAGGAGAAAGTACCCTGGTCACAGGGGAAGCCTTCAACTACAGACAAACCACAGTCCCCAAATGCTCTCGAGCTATAAGGCTTCAAGGACAAAATTCTTGAGCAAACGCACCAGGTGCCTCTCTGCATTGGTTGTGATTCTTGGTGCTAAACAGAGAGCGTTGCAGATGATGCTGAAGGTCAAATGAAGGTAGAGAAACCGCAAAACAGCACGACCACCACCCAACTGCAAGCTAATTGGGGAGGAAATGGTTTCAAACTGACAGACTGTGGCCTGATAACTGAAATCTCTTAGGGACAAAAGGTTCATGTCATTTAAAGGGGTAGCT
The DNA here is from genome assembly GCA_030035585.1 of Dugong dugon. Taxonomy (NCBI): domain Eukaryota; kingdom Metazoa; phylum Chordata; class Mammalia; order Sirenia; family Dugongidae; genus Dugong; species Dugong dugon. Next base: position 62,423,529 of record CM057466.1, read on the forward strand.
TTGCCTATTTAAATTGTGCAAACAAAAGAAATGAAAACCCCCTCGTGGGATGGGAAGTTCTATTAGCAGATATTACCATCCTTGCTTTCATGCCCTCCTGTGTCACAAACCCTGAACATGTGCTGCGTGTCCTCAGGCATTCATTGGTTAATTTACTTATTCAAAGTAAGGCAACAACAACAACAAAGCAACAGAAAAACCCCAAACAAATTACACACTGGGACACAGGCAGCATTAAGATGCAGTGCACAATTTTGATGTGTGGGTTTTTAAAAGAAATGTGTTTGGTCTAAAATTGTACATATGTTAAACTCCTGAGAAAGTAAGAGGCATACAGTGGATATTCTGGGAATTAAAAAAAAAAAATTTTTTTTTTTTTTTAGAAGGTATCATCGTATTAAGAAGCAGGGGCACTCAATATGTCAGGTACTCCTCGGTAGCCAACAACAGCCATTTTGGGGTTAACTTTAAACACTGTTCCAGTAAAGTCAAGTAGAGGAGGCCAATTTTTCTATCATATGGATGTGGTCAAAGTTAATTATGAACTTAATTATATCCTTTGGTTTTGAAGTCTTTATAGAAGTCCTACAAAAGTAGCCTTGTATATACTTTCTTTTGTGTATATTTTATTTTTCCTTTTCCAAGTTGAACTGTAATGAGTGAAATAATACAAAATAATACTTTAAACTTTATATTTAGTTGGGTCTTCGAAAAGGCTATCCAACAAGCTATTGTGATACTACTTTGTGGTTGATAAGGCATTGCCTACCTTTTGTTAATTGGAATAATGAAGTCCAGAGATGTTAAAGAACTTATTTATGTCATAAAAAAAGTTGGTCCAAACCACTCTTGTCCTCTTATTTCAAAGATTAATTCATGGGTTGTCCTAACATGGACTCTGTAAGTCTGTATATTTTGTGTCTCATAAAGGTATTTAGTCGGTATCTGTGATACCACAACATTTAACTTTGGTTTGATGACAAGTAACTGTGCTGAAAAGAAACGAATATAAACCTGAGTAAGAAAATTGTAAATCCAGTCATAGTGCCTTCCCATTTTATGCTTCCAGATAGAACATCCTTTCTAGGGCAGCACTACTACCACTGCTACTAACAACAACCAACCGAAAACACCTTAAGGTAAAAGACTTGTAGCTACTGTAATTTTTCTTTTAATTGAGAAGATTTCCTTGGTGATTTATCTTTATTACTTAATTGTTTCTCCACAAGTGTTCCCAAATTTGAAAACATTTAGAATCAAGAAACTCCAAAAGCAACACGTTATATTACACATATTTTACAGTTTTGAAAGTATTTAAGGGACTTCCTCATCCTGTCTGGCAGGGATGACAAGTCCATGGCACAAAGGACAACTCTCGCCTGTATGAACTCACATTCTACCATTTAGCTTCTGGAGCATTTAGAAAAATACCAGGGGTCTGTGAGAAGCTTTACTTAGGTAGCTATACTTTGAGGGGCTGGTAGGTGAATACTAGTATTCCCATGAGCAACCTGGCTCACCAGCCAAATTGAGTTTTATTAACTCTGAACCCTGAGATGAGCACCAGCTCTACGTTCAAAATGAGTGATTTGAGTGAAAACAAAAATATACCTGTCCTATAATTTCTGCTCTACCAAGTTATCATAGTACCAGAAATAGCCAGTATTCATAGTCATTCCTTTGATTTAAGGCTCTATACCCAGAAGGTCCCTATTAAAATGCAAATATGTTACTTCAGAAGGGGTTACTCATCAGTCCATATGTACCTTAGCAAGGATTAGTTTATCAGATCAGAGGAAAGCGATTAGGGCCCCTGAAGAATGGGAGGTAGGAGGTCTAGTCTGATTGGAAAAAGGGTCTGTGGAAAGTATTTTCAATAGGTCTTTTGCTATCTTGACCTTGTGCCTTTGTGAACTCATTCTACTGCTTTAAATGCCCCCTTGCTGCCACTGAAATTCAATTCTACCCAAGTGTCCAGTTCAATTCTTATCTTTTCCCTGGAGTATTTTCTGAACTCCCTGGGAAGAAGTGAGCTCTCCCCCACCTGAATTCCTAACCTTCATTACATGTATCATTCATTTATAAAATCTTGTCTTTGTTGAATATACTTTTTCATTTGCACACGTCTTATTTGCCATCTTTGGTGTCAGCCCCTGGAGTGCTCAGTAGCTAGGTTAGTGACTGGAGGAAGAGAGGGTGACTTGACTGAGAATGGGGAGTAGTGACTGCTGTCTGTCCATGTAGCATCCTGGGTTCTGTCATGATGACCTGAGTTCTGCCCTCTCTCTGCCACTTCCCTTCGGATGGGTGATGTCTATGCTTTGGTCTTTGTTTTATTGTTAAAGATGTCCTCAACTCTTTTTTTTTTTTTTTATTTTAACATTTTATTCTATTTTTGGTGAAAGTACACACAGCAAAACAGATTCCCATTCAACAATTTCTACACGTAATGTTCAGTGACATTGGTTACATTCTTCACATTGTGTCAACCTTCTCATTATTTCCATTCTAGTTGTTCCATTCCCATTAACTTAGCCTCACTGTCCCCCAGTCTTCTCATCTATGCTTTTGAGTAACCATTGTCCATTTGGTCTCATATAGATATATGTATTTTTTTCAACTCTTTTTTTTATTATACTTTAGTTGAAGGTTTACAGAACAAACTAGCTTCTCATTAAACAGTTAGTACACATGTTGTTTTATGACATTGGTTAACAACCCCATGTCATGTCAACACTCTCCCTTCTCGACCCTGGGTTCCCTATTACCTGCTTTCCTGTCCCCTCCTGACTTCCAGTCTTTGCCTCTGGGCTGGTGTGCCCCTTTAGGCTCATTTTGTTTTATGTGCTTGTCTAATCTTTGGATGAAGGGTGAACCTCAGGAGTTCATCCTCAACTCTTGAACTAGAGGCCACACAAGTTGTTGCCCATTGGGTTGTGCAAGGCCATTCTACCAGGTAGGGTAGCTGTACCTCTCTTCTTGAAGGCAGGTCTGTGCAATGGGTGCAGGTACTACTTACCATTCTGGATGTCATTCTCACTCTGGCTTTTTGGTCATAAAAAAGGAGTGTTTAGGTTCTGAGAGGGGACTAGGTATCAGGTTCTAGCCTCTAGATTGTGGCCCTGACAGACTCAAGTCACTGGAGAATGGTTCAACTTCTGCGCAGCAGGTGTAGCTACTCACCTTACTCAAGATCTGGTGTGGCATGATAAGCAGAATCCTAAGATGATCTCCAATAACCTATACCTTTGTGTAATTTTCTCCTCTTGAGTGAGGGCAGGACCTGTGACTTGCTTCCAACCAATGCATATGGCAAAGGTGATGAGGTATCCCTCCCGTGATTATGTTACATTACATGGCAAAGGTGAAGGGATTTTGTAGGTGTAATTAAGATCCTTAACCAGTTAACTTGGGGTTAAACCAAAGGGAGATTATCCTAGGTAGGCCTCACCTAATCAGACGAACTCTTTAAAAGAGAGACTGGGGCCCTCCCCAAGGTTAAATAGTTTTTCCTGTTGGTTTTGAAAAAGAAGCAAGCCACCATGAATTTTATACTTCCAAAAAAATGAATTCTTCCAACAATTACATTAGCTTAAAAGAGGACCCTGAGCCTCGGATGAACCTCCAGCTTTGGCAGACACCTTTGTTGCAGCAGAGGACCCAGCTAAGCTGTGCTTGAACTTCTGGCTCAAGGAAACTGTGAGATAATAAATGTATGCGGCTTTAAGCCTCTATGTTTGTGATAATTTTTATGTAGCAATAGAAAATTCATATAGGTGGACACCACTGACAAGATGCTCAACCTTAGGTCACCCCACATTATATTTATGTAGGTGAAAATGTCAAGAAAATCGTGCTTTTATTTATGACACGATTGAACGGTGCTTCATTGTGATTAATAGCAAGCATGCAAAGCTAGACTAGCCATGTGACTTTGGGACGGTTACTCACCATCTCTGTGTCTTCGTTTCCTCAATGGCAAACGAGAAAATTAATAACATCTAGCTTGGTGGTGGTGGTGTGAAGGTTAAATGAGATGATGCATGCTCAGAATATGGAAGAGTGAGTGTCTGGTACATGGTAAGCACTCAATAACTGTTAGCTATTATTTCAGAAAGGTTATTCAGGAATTTCTCTCTGGCCTTAAGCTAACAGATGGAAGCAAGCTGCTGGCATTTTCTTTCCTTTGCCAATCCTTAACCACTCGCTCAAGTTCATGAGCATGAGGCCTTTATACTGGTCTAATGGCACAGTGGTTAAAGTGCTAGGCTGCTAACCAAAAGCTTGGTGGTTTGAACGCACCAGTAGCCCTGCAGGAGAAAGATGTGGCAGTCTGCTTTCATAAAGATTTACAGCCTTGGAAACACTATGGGGCAGTTGTACTCTGTCCTATAAAGTCACTATAAATAGAAATTGACTCCAGGGTAATGGGTTTGGTTTTTGTTTTTTTAATGTAGTACTAATTAACCCCGCTCTCATTAACAATGTGCTATGTGGTAAAATCTGAAACTAGGAGGCCATATAATGTATTTGGGCCAAAGTCTTGGCAATACCTCTTCGGTCTCTTGAAATTTAGCCAGGAATGTCAACGGAATATACAACAAAGGGCATGCAAGCGAGGCCAGACAGGGGTTGGCAAATGAGGAATACATCTGGGTCATGGACTTTAGAAATTAGTTCTCTTTCAGTAGAATGAAGGCTAGACTTTCAGCTTAGTATTCTTTTAAGTTTGTTGAAAAGATTGTAGCTATGTTATTTGGAGCAAGTTGAAACAATGCATGTAAATTGTTTTGCACAGTGGTACCTAATAAATGCTCAGCAAATAAATGGTAACTGTGATGATGTCGATGATGATTTTGATGAGGCCTCTTTGGAGGAAGCCTGTGTTAACATTCAGAAGGAGAAGAATGAAAGCTGAAAATCTGCTGTCTGTTGGGGAAAGCCAGGAGCCTTTCAAAATGTAGGTGGGAAAAAGCTTTTAGAGGAAACTAGGAAATGAGGCCAGTGGAGGGGCAGGCAAGGTGGGTGCCATATAATCAGTGTGAAGATCCAAGAACCAAGAAAGAAAGCAAAGAGTAGGAGGGTCAGTCAGCTGGTGGCAGAATTCTGGGAAGCAATGAGCTCTGAGAGCCTGTGTGGTTTGTGGCTACTCTTTGAATTTCTTACCTAGTCTGTATGGTCATGGTACTGTTTGACTGGTTGTATAGTGGAGTCTTGATATCTTGTTATGTCAGTTAGTATTCTTTGGTTTCAAGCAAGGGAAAAATGACTTGGGCTAACTTAACTAAAAGGGCTAACTTAACTGAATGGCTTAAGCAGGTAAATAAAAAGACTAGGGATAAAAAGTTTAAGTGCAACTGAATCCAGTATCCAGATGATACTATCAGGATCATATCTCTTCTTTTTCCAATTCCCCTCTCTTTGGTTGGTTTCATTCTCAGGCCCAACAATGAAAAAGATGAGCACTATCAATGACAGGCTTATGTGGTTCTTACCGTACATGGTCATGTAGCAGAAGAAAAAATGTTGTCTCACAGCATTCATAACAATCCCGAAAAAGGACTCTGATTAGCCTCACTTGGGTCATATAGTCATTTCTGTACATCACTGTGACAAGGAGTAGAGAGTTATTCTCTTTCTTTTTTTTTAAATTGTGCTTTAGATGAAGATTTAAAGAGCTACTTAGTTTCTCATTGAACAATTTATACACACGCTGTTTTGTGATATTGGTTGCCAACCCTGCAATGCGTCAAGACAGGGTAGAGAGTTAATCTAAATGAACAGCCTAATTCATAGGCTAGCCCAGTTGTTAAGGGAAGTGTTTCCCCTTGATTGACAGCCCCACCAGAATTGCATGGAATAGGGAACGGTATTGAGTAGCCAAAAAAGTCACAGATGTCCAACTCACTCCATAAATGCCTTCAGATTGTAGATACTCAGTTAATGTTTGTTGATAATGATGATGAAGTGTTTCCAGGAAAAGAAAGGCTGGGGTTCCAAACAGGGGAAATCTGAGCATTCAGGGGGCACCCTGGCGGTGGGGAAGGGTCAAAGATAGTGAAAGGTGAGAAAAGTTTTGCCCCAAAATGAGGTTGGGGTAAGGGGAATTGCTAATGCTGAAGATGCCTGTCATTGTTGTTGTTGCCTGGGGCAGTCCCTGACTGAGACCAAAGTATTTGCTGAGCCAAATGACCCTATAAATGATAACTTGTTCTCCAGTGATTTCTTTCTGAGGGGGGTGACATGGCACACTTTCTGGTTTTGATGAATCATCCCAGATAGCAGGAGACTTTAGTCTGCTTTCATACTAGATCAATTTCAAGGTCTCAAACTGTGTATTATAATTAGCAACACAAACCTCCAGAGGATAACTTTTTAGTGTAAAGAAAATGTTGTGTGGATCTAGTAGAGGATTCTTGTAAGCTTCCCCTGAGCCTCTTAATTGGATTTTTAGTGTCCAAGCTCCATGAGAAAGCCACTCTTTAGAAGGTGGAGTCTGATGTTGGTATCTCTTTATTACTAAATGCAGGCCAAATGGTAGTAGAATTCTCTTCCATGTTTAATGGCCCTTTATTAATTAGTCTGCAGTATCACATGGAGAATGAAAATTCAACTATATTTTTATGGGAAGAGAATAAAGCGGAATCCACTTGATGGCAGTAGGGATTTTAGAGGCCAATCAGAGGCATGAAGACTAAGTTAATGGACTTTTGCTTGAACTCTTGGGGAAGTGGACACTTCCTCTTCCCCACTGATCTTGAAGGTTAAAAGTTCACAAGTTGTGGCCTGAGCGAGCCCCCATGAGCACGGAGCCAGTATGGAGGAGAGCAGAGTCAAGGGGCAGAGAAAAGGACAGCAAACCTTTGGTGACATTTTTTAAGCCCTGATCAAGCCTTGCTTAAAGTCTGTCTTTTAAACTAGTAAATTTCCTTTGTTTTAAGCTAGTGTGAATTGGGTTTTCTTTCACTTTCAATCAAGAGTTTTAATAGTGGCAATACTACATTTAATCCATGTTATGGATTGAATTGTGCCCCCTTCCCCCAAATTTGTGTTGTATTCCCTATACCTGTGGATGTAATCCCATTTGGGAAGAGGATTTTCTTTGTTATGTTAATGAATTCATATCAGTGTAGGATGTATCTTAAACCAATGACTTTAGCGATATAAAGAGTAAAACAGGCACAGACAAAGGGAAGCATAGGTGGGGGAAGATAGACGCCAGGCCACAGGAAGATCACCACAAAACAAAAGGAGCAGAAGCTGAAAAGAGACAACGACTTTCCCCCAGAGCCGACAGAGAAAGCCTTCCCCTAGAGCTGGAGCCCTGAATTCAGACTTCTAGCCTCCTAAACTGAGAACATACATTTTTGTTCATTAAAGCCACCCACTTGTGGTATTTCTGTTATAGCAGCATGAAGAAATAAAGACAATCCATGAAACAGATGCTATGGTGGTACATGGTTTTGTGGGTCAAGAGTCTGACAATTAAGACAAGGATTTGAGGTGCAGAATTTACTTTCCCCTAAATGATCCACCTTCCTTTTTTTTTGACTTTCATATAATTAGTTTGAAACTGCAAGCAAGCCCTAAATGAGTAAACTTCATGTCTGGGCTGCAGGGGTTCAGAGAGGGTTGCGCTCAGCACAGGTGTTAGGACAAATGCATTTCGGCCATCTTGGACAGAAGATTTCTACAAACATAGAGATGACTCTAGAGAAACAGTGTGTTGGGCTAAAAAGTGCCTTGGACAGGAGGCAGGAAAGGATGGGGTTGTGCCTCTATTAGCGTGTGACTTGGAGGTAAGAAACTTAAGTGCCCAGCGCTCAGTTTTCTCATTTATAAAATGAAGGGCCTGAACTAAATGATCTGGAAGACCCTTGCAGCTCGGAGGATCTATGACTCAATGAACTGAAGCGTCCAGCTGGCCATCCAGAGCAGGGGTGCCTGCCGACAGAGACCACTCTCCTGGGCAGGCAGATTTCCATGTCTGCAACTGTGCTCCTTATAACCCCTAGGCTGAGTGTAAGGCCGCCTTCAGTGGCAATTTGCTTGATTTACCATCAGTATTACCAAAGATGAAGTAGGCAGCTGCCAATGTATGAGAGGAGAAAAAATTAATAAGGACGAACCGCAACCCCCTTCATGCACGTACTTAAGGCAAAAAGTCTGAAGAATGAGCCCATCTGAAAGAGGATGAAGACTTGCCGAAGGTCAAAAAGCAAGTTAATGGCAGGGCTGAGGTGAGATCCAAGGTCTTCTGACACTCAGCCCAGTGCCAGCTCTGGAAAAGGACAGCTGGGAGCCTGAGGGAGAAACTTCACCTACTCCCTAAGTCTGCCAAGGGCTGCCCTCCAGCATCTCTGCAGGAGGGTGATGTGTCTCCTCAGAGTGACCTCTGTGCCTGGCTGTATGCAGCTGAGCAGAAGGAGCAGGCAAGGGGCCTCAGAGAAGCTCTTCTTGGGCCAAGATTCAGGGAGGGGAGGGAGCAGGATCCTCACCAGCATCTCCACTTGGGGCAGCCCATTCATCTCTGTCTTTCCTTTCATTTAAAAGTTGAGATATAATTCACATATCACAAAAGTCACCATTTTAACGTGCATAAATTCAGGGGCTTTCAGTATATGCTCAAGGTTTTGCAACCATCACCACTTTCTAATTTCAGAAAATTTTCATCACCAAAAAGAAACCCGTACCCATTAGCAGTCACTATCCATTCCCATCTGCCCTCAGACTGACCCGACCCATGCTGTCGAGTCAATTCTGACACATGGCCACCCTATAGGACAGGGTAGAACTGCCCCATAGGATTTCCAAGGAGTGGCTGGTGGAATGGAACTGTCCACCTTTTGATTAGCAGCCGAGCTCTTAACAACTATGCCACCAGGGCTCCCTCAGACTAGTCAATCACTAATCCTCTTTCTGTCTCTATGGATGTGTCTTTTCTGGGCATTTCATACAATATGTAGCCTTTTGTCTGGCTTCTTTCATTTGGTATAATGTTGTCAAGCTTCATCTATGTCTTAGCATATATTACTACTTCATTTCATTATGACTGAATAATATTCCATTATATGAATATACCACATTTTGTGTACTCGTCCATCAGTTGATAGATATTTGGGTTGTTTCCACTTTTTGGCTATTATGAATAAAGCTGCTATGAACATTTGTGTACAGATTTTTTATATACCCATTTCTCTTGGGTATATCCCTAGGAGTGGAATTGCTGGGTCATATGGTAACTCTATGTTCAACTTTTTGAGAAACCAGCAAAACATTTTCCATGTCATTTGTCTCTCTTTTTAACCACAGGTACACAAAGAAAAATAGGAATCGCTGTCATCTTTGAATGAAAAAGATGAAGCTGTGCTATAATAAATTATTCTTTATGTATATCTCTTATTCCTTTTCCTCTTAGATTATACTCATTAGTGAGCTGGAGAGAATTTAGGTTTTGAAATCAGAAAGGCCTGGGACAGTGCCTTCAATTTTCTGGGTCCTTAATTTCCTCATATGTAAAATTTGCCCAGGACTTCTGTGAGTCTTGAGTGAGACAATGGTCATAGAGTTCTTGGCACGGGGCTTGGCACTAAGCAGGCATTGACTCAACACTAATCCTCCTTGAGCTTCTCCATGAGTGGGATTGTGTCTTTCCTCTCTGTATGCCCAGCTCCTGGCATGGTGCCTCACATATAATAGCTATTCAGTAAACCAAACCAGTTGCCATGGAGTCAACTTTGACTCACGGTGACCCCCTGTGTATCAGAGTAGCACTGCCCCATAGGATTTTCAATTGCTGGGTTTTCAGAAGTAGATCGCTAGGCCTTTCTTCTGAGGCATCTCTGGGTGCACTTGAACTTCCAACTTTTCGGTTAGTAGCTGAGCACATTAACCATTTGCACCACCCAGGGACTCCAGCTGTTCAATACTTGGTTGTTAAATGAATGAATAAAGGATGAGTGAATGGGTGAATGCATTCATGTGCAGGATAATGCCTGCATGTAGTAGGTGTTCAATAAATGTCAGGTGATGAAATGAGCAAATAAAAAAAGAAAAGAGCATTGAAGCTGCATGAAAACCACTATTTTTAAAAAAGTTCCCGGCAGAAGTGTTTTTCCTAGCATTGGGAGACTCTGGCTAAGAACACTCAGAGGCAACATATATGCAGCTGTCTCTTCTCCTTTGGAATGAATAGGTCTGTGCTCAGGCTGCTATATTGGAAGAACAGCCGCCTTCTTATTTTTGCAGTAAAATCACGTGACAGTTTCCTGTCTGTTATCATTGGGAGCCCAGGATCCGGTGAGCCAGAGAAAGCCCGGGTCCTGCTTGAGTGCTTCTGTTTGCAGCGTTCCTACCCTGGCATCCCGGGCCATGCTGGGATGCGCTCTGGACATGCCAGGAGATGAGGCAGTTTAGTTTAACGCAAATTGAATGCTTCCAGCCTCAAGTACCAATCAAAGAGATTTACTGTGTTTTTAAGAAGACACTAATATTGACTGGATGCATGGAGACTGCACTGGAGCCTTATATTAGCCTTTAAAGAGATGTGGCAACAGCATGTCTTATTCATGAGTGCCTAGGAAAATAAATCAACCAAGAGCTCTGAGATTAAGATAGGCTTTCCAAATAGCTGGCACTTTTTAGGAACGGTGCAAGTTTTTGAGAACAGACTTTAAAATGCACAGAGGAATGTCAATAGGATTCTTGGGAAATTTCCTTTTATGAACAGGAACAATTTCCTCCTCTCTGTCTACACAGATCAGGCAAAGTGCAATTATTTAGGTAACCCAAGCAGAAAAATCCTGTTGAGGTAGAATTATTTTTTGGGGGGGGGGGGGGGGGTGCGAAGGAACTAACAGTCCTATATTCTTACAGATGGTCTGTCCTTGTTGATCAGATTCAAGTGCTTAACTTGACATTTTATTTTCTCTGGGAAGACAGGGCCTCACTTACAAATTCACCATTAAATATGTAGCGTGGGCATGGCTCCTGGCGGGATGGGGCTGGAATGGAGGGCCGATAGTGAGGGCACAGTATCTTTTTAAAAAATTATTGTTGTAAAAATATATATAACACAACAATTGCCAATTCAACTTTTTCCTGTGTCCAGTTATGAATTATAATAATCAATTTTATATAAAAATAAATAATCAATATATATATAATTATATATAATAATGATTATTTTTTGCAACCATCACCAATAATTGTCAAATTTTCCATCAGACAAGGTGTCTTGCTGAGCAGCTTTGCAGGCTGCTTTGGATGGTCCTGTGGTGTAACCCCTCAGTAACGATTCCATTTTAGTGTGAGAGAACTCAGGACCGAGTGTGAAATGACCTAATATGAAATATTTCTCCAGGAAGTCACAGCACCTTTGCTAACTACACTTTAGAGTCCGTTGAGTGGGTGTGGAGCGTCTGCCTGGCAGAGGAACAGGGAGACTAGATTACAGGCCACTGTTCTACTCTGTCATAGATGGCACCTAACAACAACAGCAACAGGTCATGTATGCCATGTTGGAAGAGCCCAGGTTATTTGACTTTGGACAAGTCACCTTCCCTGGCTTGAGTCATTCTCCACAGTAAGAGCATTTGATTAATCAGTGTTTTCCAAATGGCGCTCTGAGGAGGCCTAGGTTTCCTCAGAGAACTCTGCTGAAGCACCCAGGGCAAGGGGGAGGACAGGTAGCTGCCACTCTGGGACCCAAAAATCTCCCTCAAAACAATTTTGCTTGTTCTATGGATTGGAATTCACTCAAAAATTTTGTTTGCAAAATGAAACACCCTGCTAAAAAATGTTTGAAAAATGACTGAACTTGTTCGTCTCTTAAGTTTCCTTCTCATTCTGGGTCCTGAGTCTTCAACAGTTCCCTGCCACCAGTTTTCCTTTCTTCGTGCTAGGAGAGGTGAATGTGTCGTCAAGATGGGGCTGTGAACCCGACACGTCTTAGCTTGATATTATTGTGAGGATCCATTTCTGTAATTCAGAACCTGCTGCAGATTCACACGGTGCAAACCCATGGAACGGGAGCTGAGAAAACTGCCAGTTCGAATTACAAGTTCCACACACTCTGATGACCTCATTCAGAAACAGGTGAACCTCTGCATCTGGCCCTAAAATCACACAAACCCAGGAGTTTGTTCTTCTACGTTTTCCTAAATCACAGGCTGCCTGTCTCACAAAATGGACTTCCAGAAGGTATGAGAAGGCTCTCCTTTGCTTGACATATATTGCCTGATAGCCCACAGGCTTGTTCAGGAAGAGGGATTGGTAGGCAGTTCAACACCCTGTAACGGGCTGCGTGATGTATATGCTGATGAAGTGACCATCTGCATCCAATAATTATAAGTGGTCTCCCCTGACTGATCTCCATGTGCTGACACAGACTGCGGGGAGGCTCACCCTTTACGGCCGCTGCAGCCTGGGGAGGAGAGGTTGGGGAGCAGATTGTGTGTCTTCCTCCACTCGGGGGCACACAACCTGCTGAGTGGACAGGTGCTGGCAGTGGGATGTCCATGGGCAATGAAGCCTGCCTGTCCTAGTCGCTGACATCTATATCTCCATCTCTCTGGAATTTAAAACTGACACAACATAAGGAATGTCACTCTCTATTACTCTATGTTCACATGCATCTATGTTGAGCAAATGTCTCAGTCGTCACAACTGTCCTCTTTCTTCAGCTTGATGGGTGGGATAAATCGCTGCAGTGGGGGAAGTGGTGTGCGTTCCTAAACTTCTTGCTTTGTTGCTTGGGTGTGGGTGCCGGAAGGTTGAAATCATTGCGCATCGATTTTTGTGTTTGGTAATTCTGGTCAAGTTCAGCTTTCCCTCTGTTAGCTAAATATAGTTGACATTTCCACCTGATATTTGCATGCTTTTGTGCACGACAAGTTTTATTTGTTAGGATTTTAAGTTGTGCCACTTTGGAACCCATGACATTAGCACAGTGCAAGTGTAACTTCGTTTGCACAAATAATTCCTTCTTGTCTCTGTTTGTCAGCCGGTTCTGACTTTGGCTCCCTGCCAGTTCTTCTCCTCTTCCACTTCCGTCCTGTCCTGAGAAAACCTCTGGCTGACAACGTCAGGTCTGACTGAGTGGACACCATCAGGCACTTGTGGTACAACTTCGTGTAACTAGGAGCAGAGAACCAGCTCCGGTAGCTAAAAACGCTCCCGAGAATTTGAACTGGCGTTACATGACTGAAAGAAGATGACAGATGTATTGCCTTTACGGTTTTGAGGCAGAATTTTAGAAGGTCACTCCAGGGGAAGTTTCTTTGTCTATTAAACCTTAGTTTCATTGCTTTTAAAAGACACATGTGGTGTGTTTAATATTCCTCCCAAAACATTAGAAAATAAGGGGAAAGAAACCTTTCCCTTTCTTTAGCTGTCTGTCTACCTACCTGCCTGCCTACCTACCTACCTACCTATCTATCTCCATCATTTAAAAAATCCAGCCCTATTATAATTTGTTTTTCTAGGTAAATACACATCAAGATTTTCACGGGAAGAATGGGGGGCCTCAAGTAGGACATATTGTGACAAGAAAAATATATTAGTGAGAAGAGTTAAATTCTTGATGAGAGATCTCGTGTTTGGCTTTCAACTCGGTTTAAAAAACGTATTGATTTTAATTAGAAGACTTTTATTTGCTTTCCTTTTGCAAAGTTCTTTTATATCCACCATTTTCGGTTCTTTCAACCAAATTGAGAGGAGAAAAATGCATTATAATTTTTAGATGAGGAAACCAGGCTCAAGGAGATACAAAATGAAATAAGCGCACAGATTCTTCTGCTCAAAGTCCTTAGAAACAACAAAAAAAATACACAGACACTCCCGTGTGTGTGTATATATGTATTTGTGTATATATGTATATATGTGTGTGTGTATGTATATATACAGTAAAATCCATATACAGTAAAACCTATGAAAGCTGGAATCTGTGTAAGGCAGAAACCTGTCAGAGAAGGAAAACTCAAATATTTTCCTCTAAACTCAGTGATAGACAAGTGGTAGGACTGCACCCTGTCAAAAGCAGAAAACTTACAAGACCGGGAAAAGCGAGGCAGTCCCCGTCAAGTTCTGGCTTTCACAGGTTCCACTGTATATAGATATACATTCAGAGATAAGAGTAGAAATCTACCCAGTGGAGCATAAACTGTGAGAAATCTAGGAAGGGTGCAAAGCAGAATGAATCATATTGAAGAAGGAACCCCCAATCTGAAATGCTCATAACAAAAGTTTGGAGAGGCACCCAGAGGAGGTGGAGGATACTCAAAGCTGGGGGGTTTGGATGCAAATGACATGGAGTCCCTGGATGGCACAAACAGTGAACATACTTGGCTGCTAACCAAAAGGTTGGAGGTTTGATTCCACTTAGAGAGTCCTTGGAAGAAACGCCTGGTGATTTACTTCTGAAAGATCAACCACTGAAACCCCTATGGAGCACAGTTCTGCTCTGATACATATGGGGTCACCATGAGTCAGAATCAATTGTAGGGCAACTGGTTAACATGGTATCACATCTGGTAGCTGGGATGGTTCTAGGTTTCAAACCTAGGCTTTTTCTTTCTAATGCCTATGTTCCTATCACAAGTTCTTGAACAGACGCAAAAGACTTTGGATTTGGCTGGGTCAGCACCGCACCAAGTGAGCAGAGACTTGGCGGCATCTTGTTAATTTGAACACTGTACTTCAGTAAAGTGTATAATTCAGGATTAGTCATAATTTTTTATCTTTTTCTTTATGATTGGTTTCACTAGTTTTTTTTTAAAGAAATTAGCTTTAATGAAGTGTAATTTACATACAATAAAGGTGACCAATTTTAAGTGTACAATTTTTTTTTAAATTTTATTTATTTTGTTGTAGTTGTTGAGAATATACCCAGCAAAACACACCCCAATTCAACAGTTTCTACATGTACAGTTTAGTGACATTGATTACAACAATTCTCACCCCCTTTTCTGGTTGTAACTCCCTCATTAACATAAACTCACTGCCCCCTAAAGTTCCTATCTATTCTTTCAAGTTGCTCTTGTCAAATTGATCACATAAAGATAGTTCTTAAAATAACACAATGTTCAAGGCAGACCTTCTTTACTAAGCTAAGGGAAACTATCATTTGGTTTTAAGATGACTTCAGGGGATATTTTTGGTTTAAGGTTTAAAGATGATCTCAGCGCAATAGTTTCGGGGTTCATCCATCCTCCATGGCTCCAGAAAGTTTAGAGTCCATGAGGATTTGAAATTCTGTTCTGCATTTTACCCCTTTTGATCAGGATTCTCCAATGGAATCTTTGATCAAAATGTTCAGTAATGGTAACTGGGCACCATTTGATTTTTCTGGTCTCAGGGCAAAGGAGGAAGTTGTTCATGGAGGCAATTAGCCACACATCCCATATCCTCCTCTTATTCCTCACTCTCCTTTTTCCTCTGTTGCCCCAGCTGAATAGAGACCAATGTTATGCCTTGAATGATTGCTTGCAAGCTCTTAAGACCCCAGGCACTACACAACAGAATAGTAGGTACAATAGAAGCATTAAATATGTTATTAGGCCAATTAAATGGCATGTATCATGTAACCATGTCCCTAAACCACCAAACCAAGAAACTAAATCCCATGAGGTATTTGGTTGCACATAAGCAGCCTCAGTAGCTACTCTTTTTTTTTTTTTTTTGGTCATTGTTTTAAATACACCTATCGCACAACTTTTGCCAATTCAACTTTTTACAGCTGTATACCTTGTTGACAGCAATTACGATAACTGGCTGTGCAACCCTACCCTTAATCAATGTGGTTCTTCCATCACTGTTAACTCCCCTTTCCCCTCTCCCTTCCACCCCTGGTAACCACTAATAAACTTGATCTCTATAGATTTGCCTTTTCTTGTCTTTTTACATAAGTGAGGTCATACAATATTTGTTCTTTTGTGATTGGCTTATTTTGCTCAGCATAATGTCTTCCAGCTTCATCCATACTGTAGCATATATCAAGACTTCATGTCTTCTACTGGCTGAGTAGTATTCCATTGTTTGTGTGTACCACATTTTGTTTATCCATTCATCTGCCGATGGGCATTTAGGTTGTTTCCACCTTTTGGCTATTGTGAATAGTGCTGCAATGAACGCTGATATTCAAGTATCTGTTTGAGTCTCTGCTTTCAAGTCTTTTGGGTATATACCTCGGAGAGGAATTGCTGACTCCTATGGTAGTTCTAGTTTTAATTTTTTGAGGAACCACCACACTGTTTTCCATTTTTCACTACCACCAGCAATGGGTAAGGAAGGGTCCAATTTCCCCAAATCCTGGTCAACATTTGTTACTTTCTGTTTTTTGTTTTTTAATTTTAATTTTATTTTCTCGAATACTGTTTGATTCCATTTAATTTCCTTACTGACTCACTTCTACCCTTCTCCCTCGTTTGGCTTCTCACAGTCTCTGACTCTTCTGGGATGAGGCAAGGGGGAGAGGGAAGGTAACAGGAGAAGTTCTTACTAAGTTCTTTCACAAACTGACTGTGTGTTCTTCAGGCAGGACAGAAGAGTGAGCCTGACACATTCTCCTGTGGGACACATTCCTGAATCACATCAGTCATGTATTTTCCTCTGGCTTGTTTCTTCACTTCAGGCCTTCTTTGGCCACCTACTGCACCCAGAAATTACGTTAGATCCCATGGTCACTTACAGTCATCATCTGGGGTTCAGTTTTAAATAGTTTCAGATGGGCTTTCTCACACAGAGGGACCATATCTGGTTCCTGAAAAATCCTCATGTCCTCTACATACTTTCCATGGATGAACTCAGGGGGTGCAGTGTGCAGAACATATGCGCCTCTCCTTCATAAATGCTGAGAGAACAGCCATAGACATTCTTTGATTTTAAGAATTTTGTTTTGATCCCTTCTTTTTTTTTTTTAACTGTACTTTAGATGAAGGTTTACAGAACAAATAATTTCCCATTAAACAGTTAGTACACATATTATTTTATGAAAACGGTTAACAACCCCACGACATGTCAACACTCTCCCTTCTCAACCTTGGGTTCCCTATTACCAGCTTTCCGGTCCCCTCCTGCATTCTAGTCCCTGTCCCTGGACTGTTGTGCCCCATTAGTCTCATTTTGTTTTATGGGGCTTTCTAATATTTGGCTGAAGACTAAACCTCAGCAGTGGCTTCATTACTGAGCTAAAAGGGTGTCCGGGGGCCGTACTCTCAGGGTTTCTCCAGCTGTTTTTTTTTTTTTTTTTTAAATCTTAGCCATCCTAGTGGGAGTGAAATGGTATCTGCACAGCAATTACTTTTGTCTGTGGCCTTTCTAAGCCATGGGATTGTAACTGTACTCGGGTGATTGTGTGATGGGGTAATTATAACCAAGGGGATTGGTCAGTTTTTCCTTAGACAGAGCTAATTCCAGAGCAGGGGAGAGGAGCCTACCACCAAGGAAGGAGAGAACAGTAGGAGAGACCCAGCAGCAGAGACCTGGCAGCAGGAAACAGGCGTGGTGGGCTTCCCGGCCCGCAGAGAGAGAAAGCTTAGTGCCTTTGGGCAGAGACTAAGGGCCAGGGAGAGGTGTGCCTGTGAGCACGGCTGGGAAGAGACTATCCTGATGGAAGAACTATGTCTTGAGTGTTCCTGAGCCTGAATTATAACTGTTACTTCCCTAATAAACCCCATAATTGTGAGTATGGTCTGCGAGTTTTGCGTGGCCATTGCAATGAGTTATTGAACCCAGTAGAGACTGCTGTGGGAGGGACAGTTGGTGTCAGAACCGGTGGAGATGGTGGGGAGAGGAGGCGTGTCTGGCCTCCACCTCATGGGAGTCAGCCTTGAGCTATTGATCTTGGTTCTCCTTCCCCCTTGTGGGGTTGGAGAAGGTCAGACACCTCCCCCAAGCCGTTTTTACAGTATCTCACTGTGAGTTTTATTTGCATCTCTCTGATGGCTAATGACACTGAGCATCTTTTTGTGTTTGGTGGTCATTTGAATGTCCTCTTTGGTGGTGAAATGTCTATTTAAGTCCTTTGCCCATTTTATAATTGGGTCATTTGTCTTTTTGTTGTTAAATTGTCAAAGTTTTATATATACTTTGGTTATTAGATTCTTGTCAGACATGTGATATCTGAAGATATTCTCCCAGTCAGTAGCTTGCCTTTTCATTTTTTTTTGATAAACAGAAGTTTTTAATTTTTATGAGGTTCCATTTATTTATTTTGTCTTTTATTGTTTGTACCTTTGTTATTATATTAGATAATCCATTGTTGAAAACTAGGTCTGACAACATTGCCCCTGCTTTTTCTTTTAAGAATTTTATGGTTTTAGTTTGCACATTTAGGTCCTTAATCCATTTTGTATTTGTTTTTGCTTTAGGTGTGAGGCATGAATCTTCATGTTTCATTTTTCTGCATGTGGAAATCCAGTTTTCCCAGCACCATGTATTGAAGAGACGCTTCTTTCCCCATCAAATGGACTTAGCATCCTGGGCAAAAATCAGTTGACCATAGATGTGTGGGTTTATTTCTGGACCCTCAATTCTATTCCATTTGTCTACGTATTTATTGTTATACCTCTACCAAGCTGCTTTGATTACTGTAGCTGTATAGTATGTTTTACAATCAGGAAGTTGAGTCTTCTTACTTCGTTCTTCTCTTTCAACATTGTTTTAGCTATTTGAGGCCTCTTGCCATTCCATATAAAGTCAAAGATTGGTTTTTCTATTTCTATAAAGAAGAGTACTGGAATTGTGATAGGGATTGTGTTGAATCTATAGATCACTTCGGGTAGTAGTGACAGCTTAACAATATTAACTCTTCTAATCCATGAACATGGGAGGTCTTTCCATTTATTTAAGTCTTCTTTAATCTCTTTCAGCAGTGTGCTGTAGTTTTCATTGTATAAGTCTTTTACGTCCCTGGTTAGATTTATTCCTAGGTATTTTATTATCTTAGATGCTATTATAAATGGAATTATTTCCCTAATTTCTCCTTCAGATTTCTCATTGCTGGTGTATAGAAACTCAACTGATTTTTATTTGTTGACTTGTGACTTTGCTAAATTCCTCTATTAGCTAGAAGTTTTCTTGTGGACTCTTGGAGATTTTCTATATGTAGGATGGTTTCGTCTGAGAATAGAGATAATTCAACTTCTTCTTTTCCAATCAGTATACCTTTTATTTATTTTTCTTATTGCTCTGTCTAGGACTTCTAATACAATGTTGAATAGAAGTGGTGATAGAGTTAAGTGTACAATTAAATGAACTTTGATAAATGTATACAGTATGTGACCACCACTGCAAGCATGATATAAATATAATTGCTCAAAAAGTTAAACATAAAGTTACCTTATAACCCAAATGTTCCACTCCTAGGGATATACCCAAGAAAAATGAAAACATATGTTCACACAAAAACTTGTACACAAATGTCTATAGAAGCATATTTCATCAATCCCCCCCTACTTCCCTTGTCCATGGCAATCACTGATTTGCTTTCTGTCACTGTAGTTTTACCTTTTTTAGAATTTCGTATAAATGGGGTTCAGAATGTAGTCTTTTTGTGGTTGGCTTCTTAATTTGGCACAAAATTTTGAGATTCATCCATATTATTGCGTGTATCATTAATGTGTTTCTTTTTATTGCTGAATAGTATTACATTGTATGGATGTGGTACAATTTATTTATCCATTCAACAGTTGACCACCATTTGGATTGTTTCCAGTTTTTGGTTGTTGTGAATGAAACTGCCATGATCATTTGAGTAAAAGATTGTGTGAGCATATGTTTTCATTTCTCTTGAATAACTACTCGAGAGGGATTGCTGAGTCATATGGTGAGTGCATTTTTACCTTTATATAAAACTGCCAAACTGTTTTCAAATGTATTTCTACCATTTTGCCTACCAGCAATGTATGTGAGTTTCAGTTGCTCCGCATCCTTGCTAGCACTTAGTATTGTCAGTCTTTAATTTTAGCTATTTTATGGGTATGTAATATCTCAGAGCCCTAGTTGCACAGTGGTTAAGAGCTCGGCTGCTAACCAAAAGGTCAGCAGTTTGAATCCACCACCTGCTCTTTGGAAGCCCTGTGGGCAGTTCTACCCTGTCCGATAGGATCCCTATGAGTTGAAATCGACTCGATAGCAACAGGTTTGGTTTTGGTAATGATATCTCATTGTGGTATGCGTTTTTTTTTAAAGATTAATGATTTTGAACGTCTTTTCCTGTGTTTGTCATTCACTTATCTTGTTTGGTATTTATCTTATTTTTTGGTCCTGTATTCTAATCAGATTGCCTTCTTGTTATTGAGTTATAAGAATACCAGTCTTTTATCAGATATATGTTTTGCAAATATTTTCTCCCAGTCTGTGAGAGAAACAAGTCTGCCTTGTTTCTGATCTTAAGGTGAAGCATGCAGTCTTTTACCATTAAGTTTAACGTTTGCTGTAGTTTTTTGTAACTGTACTTTTTCAGGTTGATTAAGTTTATTTCTGTTCCTAGTTTGTTGAGAGCTTTTATCATGAATGGATGCTCAATTATGCCAAATGCTGTTTATGAATACACTGAGATGATTTTTTTTTTTTGTTTGGGTTTTTTTTTTAGTTCATTAGGATGATTAATTACATTGATTGGTTTTAAAATGTTAAGTCAATCTTGCATTCCTGGAATGAATCCCACTTAGTCATAAGGTATTACCCTTTTTATGTATTGCTGGATTTGATTGCTAAATTTTTGTTAAGAATTTTTTTCTTTATGTTTATGAGGCACATTGGTGTGTAATTTTTTTTTTCCCTGTAATATCTTGCCTGATTTCCTTGACTGGTATCAAGGTAATTCTGATCTTATAAAATGAGTTGGGAAGTGCTTATTACTTTTCTATTTTTCTGGATAAATTAGTGTAGAATTTGTATTTTTCCTTCATTATATGTTTGGAAGAATTTAATCAGTGAAGCTATCTGTCTTGCAGTTTTTGCTATGTGAAGGATTTAAACTATGGATTAAATTTCTTTATTGAAAATAAGGCTATTCAGATTATCTATTTTTTTTTTTGAATGAGATTTGGTAGTTTGTGTCTTTCAAATAATTTTTTCATTTCTCCCAAGTTATCAAACCACCACTTGTCTGTTAGTTTGTACTGCTGAGGTGGCTTGCATGTTGCTGTGATGCTGGAAACTATGCCACCAGTAGTTCAAATACTAGCAGGATCACCCATGGTGGACAGGTTTCAATGGAACTTCCAGACTAATACAGGCTAGGAAAAGGGACCTGATGATGCACTTCTGAAAAAATTAGCCAGTGAAAACTTTATGAATAGCAGCAGAGCATTGTCTGATGTAGTGCTTGAAGATGAATCTCTCAAGTTGGAAGGCACTCAAAATATGATTGGAGAAGAGCTACCTCCTCAAAGTAGAGTTGTCCTTAATGACATGGATGGAATAAAGCTTTTGGGACCTTCATTTGCAGATGTGGCATGACTCAAAATGAGGAGAAACAGCTGCAAACATCCATTAATAATTGGAACATGGAATGTATGAAGTATAAATCTACGAAAATTGTCAAAAATGGAATGCTTGAAGATCGATATCCTAGGCGTTAGTGAGCTGAAATGGACTAGTATTGGCCATTTTGAATTGGTCAATCATATGATATACTATGCTGGGAATGACAAATCAAAGAGGAACAGTGTCACATTCTTTGTTAAAAGGAACATTTCAAGATCAATCCTGAAGTAAAACGCTGTCAGTGATAGGATAATATCTATATGCCTAGAAGGAAGACCAGTTAATATGACTATTATTCAAATTTACACACCAACCACTAATGCCAAAGATGAAGAAATTGAAGATTTTTACCAATTTCTGCAGTCTAAAATTGATCAAACATGCAATCAAGATGCATTGATGATTAGTGGTGATTTCAATGAGAAAGTTGGAAAAAAAGAAGAAGGATTGGAAGGTGGAAAATATGACCTTCATGATACAAATAATGCTGGAGATTACATGGTAGAATTTTGTAAGACCAATGACCTATTCACTGGAAAGATCTTTTTTTTTTTTTAACAGCATAAATAGGATTATACATGTGGACCTCACATACAGGAATCAAATTGACTACAATCTGTGGAAAGAGATGATGGAGAAGCTCAATATCATCAGTCAGAACAAGGCCAAGGGCCGACTGCAGAACAGACCATCAATTGCTCGTATGCAAGTTCGAGTTAAAGCTGAAGAAAATTAAAATGAGTACATGAGAGTCAAAGACAACCTTGAGTATATCTCACCTGAATTTAGAGACCATCTCAAGAATAGATTTGACTCATTGAACTCTAATAACCGAAGTCCAGATGAGTTGTGGGATGACATCATACATGAAGAAAGCAAAAGGTCATTAAAAAGACAGAAAAGAAAGAAAAGACTAAAATGAATGTTAGAAGAGACTGAAACTTGCTCTTGAGCATAGAGTAGCTAAAGCGAATGGAAAAAATGATGAAGTAAAAGAGCTGAACAGAAGATTTTTAAGGGCGAAGACAAAGTAAAGTATTATAATGAGATGCGGAAAAAACCTGGAGTTAGAAAACCGAAAGGGAAAAACACGCTGGGAATTTCTTAAGCTGAAAGAACTGAAGAAAACATTAATGCCTTAAGTTGCAATACTGAAGGTTTCTATAGGCAAACGTCAAAAGAAGACAGAAGGAATACACAGAGTCACTATACCAAAAAGAATTGGTTGATGTTCAACCATTTCAGAAGGTAGCATATGATTAAGAACCAATGGTACTGAAGAAAGAGGTCCAAATTGCACTTAAGGCATTAGCAAAAAACAAGGAACCAGGAATTTTTGGAATACCAATTGAGATATTTCATCAAAAGGATCCAACGCAAGAAATGCTCACTCGTCTATGCCAAGAAATTTGGAAGACAGCTACTTGGCCAACTGACTGGAAGAGATCCTTATTTGTGCCCATTCCAAAGAAAGGTGATCTAACAGAATATGGAAATTATCAAACAACATCATATGCAAGTAAAAATATCCTGAAGATAATTCAAAAATTGTTGCAGTAGTACATTGATGGGGAACTGCCAGAAATTCAAGCCAGCTTCAGAAGAGGACGTGGAATGTAATATATCATTGCTGATGTCAGATGAATTTGGCTGAATTCACAGAACACCAGAAAGATGTTTACCTGTGTTTTATTGACTATGCAAAGGCATTTGACTGTGTGGATCAGAACAAATTATGGATAACATTGCAAAGAATGGGAATTCCAGAACACTTAATTGTGCTCATGCAAAACTGTACATAGACAAACAGAACGAGGGGATACTGCAGGGTTTAAAATCAGGAAAGGTGTGCATCATGCTTGGATCTTTTCACCATATTGGATCTTTTCATCATATTTGTTCAATCTGTATGATGAGCAAATAATCTGAGAAGCTGGACTATATGAAGAAGAACGCCACATCAGGATTGGAGGAAATCTCATTAACAACCTGCGTTATGCAGATGACACAACCTTGCTTGCTGAAACCTAAGAGGACTTGAAACACTTATTGATGAAGATCAAGTACTACAGCCTTCAGTGTGTATTATACCTCAAGCATAGAGAAAACAAAAACCTTCACAACCAGACCAATAATGCACATCATGATAAATGGAGAAAAAGGATATTTGTATTTTACTTGGATCCACAGTTAATGCCCGTGGAAGCAGCAGTCAAGAAATCAAATGATATCTTGTTAAAAATCAAAGATGTCACTTTGAGGTCTAACGCATGCATGACCCAAGCCATAGTATTTTCAATCACCTCATATGCATTTGAAAGCCAGACAATGAATAAAAATATGGGGGAAGAATTGATGCATTTGAATTTTGGTGTTAGTGAAGAATATTGAATATACCATGGACTGTCAGAAGAACAAACAAATCTGTCTTGGAAGAAGTATAACCAGAATCCTTCTTAGAAGTGATTATGGTGATACTTTGTCTCAGGTACTTTGGACATGTTATTAGGAGGGACCAGTCCCTGGAGAAGTATATCATGCTAGGTAAAGTAGAGAATCTGTAAAAAAGAGGAAGACCTTAAAGGATATGAAATAAGGACCCTCGAGGACATGGATTGACACAGTGGCTGTAACAATGGGCTCAAACCGCAATGATTGTGAACATGGTGCAGGACTGGGCAGTGTTTTGTTCTGTTGAACATAGGGCCACAATAAGTCGCAACACACTCGATTACACCTAACAGCAACAACAAATTGTCAACATTATTGGCATCAGGTTCATCATATTCCCTTATTATCTTTTTAATATCTATAGGATCTTGGTGATGTCTTGTTTTTCACTCCTGATATTTGTTATCTGTATCTTCTTTCTTTCTTTCTCATCAGTCTGGCTAAATGTTTATCAATTTTGTCCATCTTTTCAAAAATCAACTTTTGTTGTCATTGTTTTCAGTTTCATTTGACTTGTGTGCATGTGTGTGTGTGCGTGTATGTAAATTTCTATCCTTCTACTTATTTTAGTTTTAATTTTTTGCTTTCTTTCTAGTTTCTTAAGATAAAAATTTAGATAATTGATTCTAGACCTTTCTTTTTTCCTAATATAAACATTTTAATGCTATAGTTTTTCTTTTAAATACAGCTTTAGATGTATCTCACAAATTTTAATATGTTGTGCTTTCATTTTCATTCAGATTAAACTATTTTCTGCTTTTCCTTGTGATATTTTGCTTTGACTTATTTATTATTTAGAAATGTTTTATTTTATTTACAAATATTGGGGATTTTCCAAATACCTTTCTTTTATTCCTTTCTAGTGAAATTCTGTGATGGTCATAGAACAAACTTTGTATAATGGTTATGCTCTTAAACTTATTGAGACTGTTTTATGACCCACAGTATGGTTTATCTTGGTGAATGTTCTATGTGCACTTGAAAAGAATGTATATTCTGTTGCTGTTCAGTGGAGTGTTCTATAATTGTCATTTATGTCAAGTTTATTGGCAATGTTATTCAAATCTTCCATATCCATGCTGATTTTCTGTCTGCTTGCTCCATCAACTACTGAGAGAATAGTGTTGAACTCTCCACTTGTGATTGTGGGTTTGTCTATTTCTCCTTTGAATTTTATCAGTTTTGACTCATGTATTTTGAAATTTTGTTATTGGGTACACACATTTAGGGTCATGATGTCCTCTTGGTGAATTAAACCCTTTATCATTATGTAATGTCTCTTTTTATCGCAGGTAATATTCCATGTTCTAAGATTTACATTCTCTGATATAGCCACTCCAACTTTCTTTTGATTAGTATTTTTATATGTCTCATTATTCATCCTTTTACTTTTAATTTATCCATATCTTTATATTTAAAGTAAGTTTCTGATAGACAGTATATAACTTAGTCTTGCGTTTTCATCCAGTCTGAGAATTACTGAATTTTAATTGAAGTGTTTGGACCATTTATATTTAATGTAATTATCTATTTAATTTAGTTTAAATTTGCCATCTTGTTGTTTGTTTTTTATTTGTTTCATCTGTTCTTTGTTCCTTTTATTCTCTCTCCCTGCCTGCTTTTGGACTAATTTATTATTATTTTTTTATGGTTCCATTTTATCTGTTTTTTAATTAAACTTTTTATTTTTAGATAATTGTTGATTCACATACAGTTATAAGAAATAATATAGAAAATCCCACATGCCCTTTATCCATTTTATCTTTACTTTTGAGTTATTAGCTACACATTTTTGTTTTATTTTTTTAGTGGCTGCTTGAAGGTTTACAGAACATCTTTAACTTAACATTTTCTATTTCAAACAATATTATACTACTTCCTATATAGTATAAGTTGCTTGCAACTGTACACTTTCATTTTCCTCTTCCTTTCATTTGTGCTTTGAGATATCATTTACTTCTATATATATTATAAACCTAACAATACATTTGTTATTATTTTTACTTTAAACAATTATTTTTTAAATACATACTTAAAATAAAAAGTATTCTATATTTACCTAGATAGTTATCATTTCTGGTGCTTCTTATTCATTTTTCATTCATTTGATATTAAATTCAAGTTTTTATTTGTATTGTTCTCATCTTATCTGAAAAAAATTATTTAACATTTCTTGTAGTGCAGATCTGTTGGTGACAAATTCTGTCAACTTTTATTTATCTCAAAAAGTCTTTATTTTACCTTCATTTCTGAAAGATATTTTCACTGGGTAAAGAATTCTAGGCTGACAGATTTTTTTTCCTGGTACTTTAAATATGTCTTTCCATTGTCTTCTTATAAAGTTTTTAACAAGAAGTCTATTGTAACTCTTATATTTATTATTCTGTATGAAATGTGTCTTTTTTCTCTGGACTCTTAAGATTTTCTTTTTATCACTGGGCTTCAGTGTTGTTATTATGATGTTCTCTAGTTTTATCTGCTTGGAGGGTCATTGAACTTCTTGACTGAATGGTACAGTTTCATTGAATTTGGTAAATTTTTTGCCCGTTATTTCTTCAAATATGTTTTCTGCATCCCTCTGTCTCCAATTACATGGTTAGACTGTCAATGCTCTGTTGAGCTTTTTTCTCCCCAGATATCATCTCTCTCTGCTTAATTTTAGATAGATTCTAATGCAATGTTTTCAATATTACTGGTTTTTTTTTTCTGCCATGTCTAATCTGCTGTTAATCCTTTCTCATCGTGTTCATGTTTTCCTCTATCTTCTTGCACATATCGAATATATGTTTTAACATCTTTTTCTGCTAGTTCCATCTCTTGACTTCAGCCTTCTCTCTTTAGGGAAAAATCTCAAAGTGCATTTATCCCAGTGTAATAAATAATGCCCTTGCAAGAAATTAGTTACCAGAATTCCATATGGAAAGGGTTAACCTTTATTTCCCCAGTATTTTAGAGGTATCATTTGAAAAATTATATATACAATCTTCAGTGCAAAATAAACTGCTGTGCTTGTGTAGACTATGTATCATTTCATAACAAAACTGTATTAATGGAAGCTTAAAGGCACACTATATGGTATTTTATGATTTTTTTCCTGGTCTTTTGTCATTCAATGAAAGGCAAGAAAAACAGCTAAACCCTAAAAAAGACACTTTGATTCAAGACTCCTCACATGGCTAATTTTTACCATGTTACTACCTCCCATACCCAGTTTGCAATTAGTCAAGGTGTATGCCTCTGATTTCTTTTTAGGTCAAAAGGCAACATCTGGCTACTAGTAGCAAATGGGAAATTAAGTTGTTTCCTCTTAAACTGTATATCTTTATGTTTTGTAAGCCTACTAACTGAACAAAAATTTCTCATTTCCAGGCTAATTTTAAACTATTAAATAAAGGCTATTATTTAAATAAAGGTTATTATTGTAATCTATAAAAATGTAGAGCTTGGTTAAGATTAGGGGAATAGTTTGAACTTGGTTCTTTTGAGGAAAGTATAGTTCTGTTGTTTTGGCATCCACCCCAATTTCACCAGAGGTAGTATATTACTATACTCATGAAGATAGAGAGCATTTTCAGTAGTGGTGGCTTACTTGGCATTGTCAGAAAAAGCAAGAATGGAATGGGAAGGGTCAGTTATATTAAATAAAAAGCACATTTTGTGATGTATGTAGGTACAATCTGTATGCAGAGCAAATAATCCGAGAAGCTGGACTATGTGAAGAAGAATGGGACATAAGGATTGGAGGAAGACTCTTTAACAACCTGTATTATGCAGATGACACAACCTTGCTTGCTTAAAGTGAAGATGACTTGAAGCACTTACTGATGAAGATTAAAGACCATAGCCTTCAACATGGATTACACCTCAACATAAAGAAAACAAAAATCCTCACAACTGGACCAATAAGCAACGTCATGATAAACAGAAAAGATTGAAGTTGTCAAAGATTTCTTGTTAGTTGGATCCACAATCAACACCCATGGAAGCAACAGTCAAGAAATCAAAGGACACATTGCATTAGGTAAATTGGCTGTGAAAGACCTTCTTAAACCATTGAAAAGCAAAGATGTCACCTTGAAGGCTAAGATGCGCCTGACCCAAGCCATAGTGTTTTCAATCACCTGATATGCATGCGAAAGCTGGACGATGAATAAGGAAGACTGAAGAAGAATGGACGCCTTTGAATTGTGATGTTGGTGAAGAATAGTGAATATACCATGGACTACCAAAAGAATGAACAAATCTGTCTTGGAAGAAGTACAACCAGAATGCTCCTTAGAAGTGAGGATGACAAGACTATGTCTCACACACTTCAAACATGTTCTCAGGAGGGATCAGTCCCTGGAGAAGGACAACATGCTTGGTAAAGTAGAGGGTCAGTGAAAGAGGAAAACTCTCAATGAGATGGATTGACACAGTGGCTGCAACAACGGGCTCAAGCATAATAGTAGTTGTCAGGATGGCAGGGCAGAGCAGCATTTCAGGAGAAAAATTTAAAATACTGTAATTTGAGGGGATTAGAACTAAGGCTTGGTTGATTGGCATTTACCTCATCTTGGTTACAGAGTTACAAGACAATTCCATACTTCATCTTTCCTTAACATTATCGATTATATTTCTGAGCCTCCTATAAAGTGTTGACCAAGGCATTCTTCTGGGATCAAGCTGCACAAACACTCTCGACAAACATCCGTCAACAAACAATTCCTCTCACAAGCTAATATCTTGACCCTTGCTCCTTTTGGGTTGTTGTTGTTAGGGGCCATCCAGTCAGTTCCGACTCACAGCGACCCTATGTACCACAGAACGAAACAATGCCCGGTCCTGTGCCATGCTCACAATCGTTGTTATGCTTGAGCCCATTGTTGCAGCCACTGTGTCAATCCATCTCGTTGAGGGTTTTCCTCTTTTTCGCTGACCCTCTACTTTACCAAGCATGATGTCCTTCTCCAGGGACTGATCCCTCCTGAGAACATGTTTAAAGTGTGTGAAACGTAGTCTTGTCATCCTCACTTCTAAGGAGCATTCTGGTTGTACTTCTTCCAAGACAGATTTGTTCATTCTTTTGGCAGTCCGCGGTATATTCAATACTCTTCACCAACATCACAATTCAAAGGTGTCAATTCTTCTTCAAGAAATTGGGGAAACAGGAACACTTATCTATTGCTGGTGGGAATGCAAAATGGTACAAACATTGTGGGAAACAGTGTGGTGGCTCCTCAAAAAACTGAAAATAGAACTATCAAATGAGCTAGCAATTCCACTCTTATGTATATACCCAAAAGACTTGAAGCAAAGACTCAAAAAGAGACTTTTACACCAAAGTTCATTGCAGCACTATTCATAATAGCCAAGAGGTGGAAACATCGTAAATGCCCACCAAGAGATGAATAAATAAACAAAACGTGGTACACACATACAATGAAATACTACTCAGTAGGAGAAATGAAGTCTTGATACATGCTACAATATAGATGGAACTTGAAGACGTTATGCTGAGTGAAATAAGTCAATCACAAAAGGGCAAATATTATATGACCTCACTTATGTAAAAAGACAAGAACAGGTAAATGTATAGACACCAAAGTTTATCAGCAGTTGCCAGGGGCTGGTGAAAGTATTTTTTTTTAAAAAAAAAAAAAAGAGAGAGAGAGAGATATTTGACTTACATCAGAACTGATTTACGATGGACTTGTCAGAATGAAACCCCATCATAAGTCAGGGACTACCTATACTGAGTTTCTCTTTATGGTGATGGGAAAATTGCATTTATTAAAGGTAAGATTGCACAGCTGATTAATGTAACTTCTATCAATGTTGTACACCTATAAAAAGTTGAATTGGCAAAAGTTATGTGATAGATATATTTACAATTACCAAAACAAAGAGTCACTGCTGAGGCTGCTTATGTACAACCAAATACTTCATGGGATTTGGTTCTTTGGTTTGGTGGTTTAGGGTCATGGTTTCCTGGAACATACCAGTTAATTGGCCTAATAACGTGTTTAGTTCTTCTGTTCTACCTCCTAGTTTGTTGCATAGTGCCTGGGGTCTTAAAAGCTTGCAAGCAGCCATCCATGGCACAATAGGTCTCTATTCGCCTGGAGCAACAGAGGAAAAAGGAGAGTCAGGAATGGCAGGTGAAAATAGAATGTGTGCATTCTAATGTGCCTCCATGAACAACGGCCTTCTTTGCCCTGAGATCAAAAAAACTGGATGGTGCCCGATTACTATTACGGAACATTTCGATCAAAGATTCCAAAGAAGAATTCTAATCAAAAGGGGTAAAATGCAGGACAGAATTTCAAATTCTCATGGGATCCAGAATTTCTAGAGCCATGGAGGCTAGAGGAACCCCTGAAACTATTGTCCTGAGATAATCTTTAAACCTTATACCTTAAACCAAAAATATCACCTGAAGTCTTCTTAAAACCAAACAATAGTTTAGCTTAGCTAGTGAAGAATGTCTGCCTTAAGCATTGTGCTCTTTCAAGATCTATCTATATGGGATCAAATTGACAGTAGCAACTCAAAACATTAGATAGGAAATTTAGAGCGCAGTGAATTTATGTTGGAGCCGTCATGGCGCAGTGGTTAAGTGCTTGGTTGCTAACCGAAAGGTGGGCAGTTTGAATCCACCAGCATCTCTGCAGGAGAAAGATGTGGCAGTCTACTTTTGTAAAGATTACAGCCTTGGAAACCCTATGGGGCAGTTCTACCCTGTCCTATATGGTTGCTATGAGTTGGGATCAACTTGATGACAACAGGGTTTTATGTTAATGATGGAAGAGCAACTTGGAAAGGGAGGGTGAAAATGGTCGCACAACTTGAAGAATGTAATCGATGTCACTGAATTGACTACGCAGAAATTGTTGAACTGGTATATGTTCTGCTGTGCATATTCTCAACCACAACAAAAATAAGATAAATTATATATTTTTAAAAACCCATGCCCACCATATAATTTCCAATTGCAATTTTTATTTTCTAAGTTTTTTGGCCTTTGATACACATCCAGGAAAAGATTTGGGGAAAAAAAACAAAACAAAACTAAACCCCCCAACTCTTTAAATAAGTAAATAAATAAACCCATTGCAGTCTAGTTGATTCTGACTAGGTACATAGAGAAATAAACAAACAGTCTGTGTTTTGTGGATGGGAAATACTGTTGACACAATTGCGTATAGCTAGATACCTTATTGGAGGGCGTTGGGCAAGCTTGTCATTTGTCTTCTGATAGCTCTCTTGTCCTTTATTAATGAACCTTTTTGCTGCACACTTCTAGAGTTTCTTGTATGTTTATTGGCTGTTGAATCATCTTCCAACTATTCAAACAATGGAGCAAAACAGTTCTGAAATGTGGTCCCACTAGGACTCTGAATCTGCCTTTCTTTTCCAAATGCCTTGGTTTCTTGCATACTAGTCAGGGCTACTTTCCTAGTTGGAAATCCCCAGGCAAGATGTGCAAAGCCAAACTGGGATGGCCGGTGGCTCTGTGAG
Organism: Dugong dugon; assembly: GCA_030035585.1. Taxonomy (NCBI): domain Eukaryota; kingdom Metazoa; phylum Chordata; class Mammalia; order Sirenia; family Dugongidae; genus Dugong; species Dugong dugon. The sequence goes on from CM057466.1 coordinate 62,454,972, forward strand.
GGAAAGCTTGGTGGCTGAGGACCTCTAGACTTTGAGGGCCTTGGAGGAGGGAGCAGAGACTTTAGAGAGAAACTACAAATAGAACATACTTAAAATAACATACGAACGAGTGCCAGGTGATTTTGCTATAGAAGTTCAGGAACTTTAAATGACAAGCCAACATGTCATAATTAGTTCAAGACCTTTGAAGAGCAGCACACACCATAGAGCCACAACCTCATCATGCAGGCTCTTGTACTAATTTTGGGAGCAACTTTATCCAAAGCGCCTTTCCTGGAAGCACTTTCCTAAGAATACAAGGGATGAAAGGTTAAAAGCCCTGGCTGCATTTGGTGATTTAATGTAAAGAAATGCACACTATTGTCCAGGTTATGGAAAACCTCTATCTGAATCATCCTGGTCAGGTTGGACCCTCACTTCTAGAGAGATGAAAAAACTCATTCTAGAGACTTTCCATACGTGAGAGACAAATGCAATACAAAATGTGATGTGTTTTCTGAAGGCAGCTGGTGCATGCAGCTCAGACTTTAGGTGGAACAAACATTGCAATAATCCACATAGGTTTTTTTTTTTAATTTAATGTTTTAAAAATTGAGAGGGAATAATCAAAACACGACTACAGACTAGTTAATTTAAGTAGGATTGCTAGGAACATGTATCAGGACATGCTTTTGTTCAAGATGTGGATGGTATTTTACTATTATATGTTCTTGCTGCTCTTGCAAATATAGTCTTTCATGAAAAAATTGTAAACCCAGACAAAATGACCCCCAGTCCAAACCTAACTGCCATGGTGTTTTGGTGTGTAAACGAAATTACGTTCTTTACAACAGTGATTTTAAGTCATGTGCACTGGGTTAGATTGATTGCTGAATTTGGGGAAGGGAAAGAATCTCCCTCTGGGGTGTACTGGCAATTATTTTTCAGTTGTTTTTGCCCTGCCCTGGAGCATGAAGCCAATATCATCTTTAGGATCAGGTGAGTTTATCCAACAGGATCAATTTCCTGTGATTATCTGCTCTTGTCACTGGGGGGAGGAGAAAGCAGCTCTCCTTGATCACTTTGACACTAAAAGTTGTCATTTGGAAATTGATCAGGGCATAAAAGTCTGAGCCTCTAATGACAATGACAAAAAGATCAAGAGACTAATGAAGCTGGGGAGAGTAGGGATAGTACAAAGCGGGTTACCCCTCACTCGCGCCTTTACTGTTCCCTCTAATGAGGTACAGCACTGGGTAACTGGTGTCAAGTCATAATGCATCAGGCCTCTAAAGTGCTCTCTCAGGGCCCAAAGAGTAATGTGACATGACAGATATAGTGGGAGATAATGAGTCAAAATCTTCCTGCTGCCGAGCATTGCCCTATAGGAATTGCAGGTGCTGAAGAAGGCAGCTTGTGTTCACCATTTAGAGGGGCAAATCTGTTCCATGGCCATATCTGAACAGGCAGCCTTCTTTGACAATCTCTTGGATTTGTTGAGATTTGTGCTAAATCCCATGGGTGACATTGTCCACTCACTAGTTCCAAAAGCTCCTTATATGCCACCTAGAGTTTCACTTTTGGGTCCTCCATACATTTCTGCTTATTAGTACTTTCCTTCCTCTTCCCAATTTAATTCAAGGCAACAAGTATTTAGAACTCATTGTGAGCCTTCCAATTGTTATCCCTGCTTCTAAATTCAGTCAACTTTACACACAGACAGCCGCAGTGATATTTAAAGACGTAAATTAAGAGGACATTGGTTCCCTGCTTAAAATCTTCTAAAAGTCTCCCAAAGTCTTCCCATCATCTGTGAGGTCCTACATTACTCTAGGTCTCCTTAGCATTCCAAATTTACGCCATGCTACTTTCCCATCACTCATTATGCTTTAGCCACACTTGCTTGCTTTCTGTTCTTTGAATAGAGCCACCTCATTCCCACCTCTGTGCAGGGGAGACTGAGAGGAGCGTTTCAAGAAAAGGGTTTGATCAACTGTGCTGAAAACGATTGAGTTTGAGTACGTTGGTTAAGAGAATTGCACACTAACTTTGGAAAGATGGAGGTCATCAGTGTCTCTGACAATAGCAACTTCAGTGGTAGGGGTGGAGGAGAGAAAAGAAGAGGAGGAAGACGAAGTAGCCACCGGAGACAACTCTTTCAAGTTTAGCTATGAAGGAGAGCAGAAAAATGGGGCAGGAGCTGGAGGCAATGTGTGGTAAGGGGTACACACTGTTATTGTTATTTTGTTTATTATAGATGATACATAATAGAGCATGTCTGTATGCTGATGGGCTGCTTTAGTAGAGGGTCTTGGAGATGCAGGGGGACGGTGGTTGTTATAGGTCAAATTACTTCAGAGGAGAGACAGCATGAGATACAGCGCACAATAGGAGTCATCCTTAATAATAGGATACTGGGAAGAGAGTAGTGGCAGAGATGTGGCCTGGCTGATAGATTTGTTTGGGGAAGACAATGGGATTCCCTTCTGATCGCTTTTATTTTCCCAATGAAGGATGAGGCAAAATCAACAATTATGAGAGAAGGGATGGGAGGGAATTGCTGAAAATTTGAGCAGGAAGGAAAAGGTGTGAAACTGTCTTTTTGGAAAGTGGGAGCATGAGCTTTACAAATAGGGGATTGGAGCAAAATTTCCCTGAAGAGTTGAGTGCCCATGGAGAATTTGAGGTCATAAATTTAAAGTGGGAACATGAATGTGTATTTTCTCAGTGATAGTTAGCCTCTGGGTGCCATCCTCAAGTAGCTTCTTTAGGTTTGAAGGAGACAAGTGCAACATGGCGGAGAGAACGTGGGCGTAGAACTGAGTGAGACCTAGGTTTGAACCCTGCCTCTGTTTATCACTAGTTATTTGATTTTTTTGGAAAAATCACCTAATCTTCCTCAATATTAGTTTCCTTATATATAAAATAGAAATAATACCTATCTCACAGGATTGTCATGAAGAAAAATATGATCATGTGGCCAGTAGTAGGCATCAACCAGTGATAGCAATTTCTACTATTGTTTCCCTTCAGAGTGACTGAAGTTAGCGCTCAGAAACTTGCTCTTACCATTTTGCTGGAAGCTCAGGTGTATTGGAAGGAAACGTTGTGCAAATGCACTGAAAGACCCAGTGATGTCCCTCAGCATTTTGTACGCTGGAGATTGCAGGACTAAATTTTCCCAAATGCACAGCGTTAGGGCTGTCTTATACTATTTGATGGTTAAAGGTTTTTCTTCAGTACTGAAGAACAATAGTAGACAGTAAGTTCCTTAGAAAATTTAAAAAAAAAAGTAATAAGTGTTTTACCACTCCCTCTGCCATGAAAAACAACTACAGTAAAACCTGCAAAAGCTGGAAACTGTGTAAGGTGGAAACCTGTCAGACAAGGAAAACTCAAATATTTTCCATTAACAAAGAGTGAAAGAGAAGTGGAAAAGTGCCAAAGGTAGAAAACTTGAGATCCCGAGAAACAAGGCAGTCCCATCATTCTGGCTGTCACAGGTTTCACTCTATGTCTAACTGACTCCCTTTTGAATTGCTCTCTACTTTGGCCCTCCTTATACATATCCATTATAATTCTCCTCCTGTGAGTGAAAGAGAAGGATGAGGTAAATCTGTGTAGGGAAACCCTACGATATTCTCTGAACGCAAGAGAATTAATTACATTAATTTGCAAAATGTGAAAAGAATTTTCTGGAGGAAATCATTCCTGACCTGCAAAGCAAGTTGTTAATGACTCTAGTAATTTATACTGAAGTTATTTCAAACATATACAAACTAGATCAATTAGTATCACAAATATCCCATATATCCATTATCCAACTTCAAAACCCACTTCTCCCATTCCTGTAGTATTTTTAAACAAATTCCAAACACTACCATTTTGTTTGAAAATATTTTGCATGATTTTCTAAAAGATGAAGACTCTTGTCAGAAATGCAACCATAAAATTGTTATCACATCTAAGAAATCTAACAATAATTCCTTAATATTATCAAATATCCAGTCAGTGTTCACGTTTCCAATTGTCTAATCATTTTTTACAGTCTTTTTGTTTATTCTGATTTTACATTGTTACATTCAATTCACATTTAGGACTACAAGGTTTTCATTTAAACTTATTGATTTATTCTCTTCTTTTCTCATTCTTTATGGTGAAGTTTTTTATTCTAAGATAGAAGCGGGTAGGAGAAGGTTAAACTGGAATTATATGACCAATGGTAGTTTACCGTAAATGCCATCCTTTGGGTGATAACGAAATTTCTGATAATGTAGGGGTTTCATGGAGTTAAATAAAGCTTCAATAATTGAGATGTTATGGTTCATGGAATGATAAAAGGACAACAATTTTGTCATAAAGAAACAAAATACATTTCAAGAGCACTGGTGAGTTCATTGTTAACTAATTCATAATTTTGCTCAATTTTGTGTTTTTGGACGATAGTACATCAATATGTTAATAAAAACAAAATACGCCTCTGTATGCGTGTGAATGGGCACTTTTATTTTGTTTTGAACATTAATGTCATTTAACATTGTAACTATTGTCATTTCTTTTACAGAGTATTCCAACAAGAGTCAAAAATGAGGAGAACTGCCCCATAGGGTTTCCAAGGAGCAGCTGGTGGATTCAAACTGCTGGCCTTTTGGTTAGCAGTCAAACACTTAACCTCTGCACTACTAGGGCCCCCTAAGTAACATTTTAGCCAGGTTGAAATCAATAGGTATTTACAAAGGAAAAACAATGAATTTGGGGGGAACAATCTTTTCTGATCTTAATTGATTCCATTGCTACAGTTATTAAAAACATATCAGATCATCCCATCAGTTTTTATCAGAGTTGGAGAGTGCTTGGCGATATATTCAGCCTCTGTCAGTAGCATGACTTGAATGAGCAATTACACAGACATTTAGAAACACAAGGAAAGAAACTTATGGAAAGAAAGATAAAAGGACATTTCTAAGCCTATCTGGTTTTCATCCTTCACATTCCTTCTCTCAGCTGCTAAGACCCCAACCTGCAGGCCGAGCCTCAACCTGGTCTTTAGTACCAATATTTCCTTAGGCTGGAGACATTCAAGAAGTTCTGGCCTAGCGCTCTTAGACCTAGTATGACAGAACCTGGCATAGCACTTCTACATTGTGCTCAATATCCACTGAATATGAACTGGAATATCCTATTAGTGCCAGGCTATGGCTTGAGGTCAGATATCTGGACCCCACTGAACAGTGTCTTAGGGTTCTCTAAGAAACAGAACTAGTGATCTTTCTCTCTATATATGTATATTACTTCAAGGGATTAGATCACGTGATTGTGGGGGTACTGGCCAGTTCAAACCCGTAGGTTAGGTGTCAGGCTGAAGACTTCTGCAGCCTTACATCCCAAGATCTGTAGGTCAGACAATGGACAGAGTGCAGAGTGGAGAGAGAGGGAGAGTTCTGCCAAAACATCTCCTAATAGCCTGAAGGCAGAACACGCCCTACAGAAACTCCCTTTTTAACTGACTGATTACATTATGGAAAGTGATTGCATTAGATTACATTGTGGAGCAGCAGCTAGTCTAGCGTTTGGCCAAACCATTGGGAACTATAGCCTAGCCAGGGTGACACATAACATTAACCATCACAAACAGTATGGGGTATGTGCCAGTATATGATGGTACAGGACAAACAGACTTCCTGCCCTTCTGGAGCCTATGGTTTTGCACTTTGCTTATTGTTCCTGGTTCTCAGTTTTTATAATATTCTGAGAAATCGTTCTCTCTGGAGTTAGTGCCTTGTTTTGCTCTACTGATTCCTTTTTTTCTTTTTATTTTTTTTTATTGTACTTCAGGTGAAGGCTTACAGAACAGATAGTTTTTCATGAAACAGAAGTACACATGTTATTTTATGACATTGGTTAACAACCCCGCAACATATCAACCCTCTAACTTCTCAACCTCTTTTTTTTTTTTTTTTGTGAAAATACACATAGCCAAAGAGACACCATCTCAAAAATTTCTACATGCACAGTTAGGTGACATTGACTACGCTCTTCCAATTGTGCTGTTACTCTCACTTAAGATGAAGGCTTACGGAACAAAACAGTTTCTCATTTAACAGTTACTACAAATGTTGCCCTATGACAATGGTTAACAATCTCACAAAACATCAACAATATCCTTACTCAGCCTTGGGTTCCCTATCACCGGCTTCCTTGTCCCCTTCTGCTTTCTGGCCCTTGTCACTGGACTCCTGTACCTTGTTAGTCTCATTTGGTTTTACGGGGCTGTCCACTCCCAGGCTGAACAGTGAACCTCGGAGGTAACTTCACCACTGAGCTAAAAGGGTGTCTGGGGGCCATACTCTCAGGGTTTCTCCAGTCTCCTTTAGGCCAGTAAATCTGGTCTTTTTTCTGTGAGTTAGAATTATGCTCTACATCCTTCTCCAGCTCTGTCCAGAACCCTCTGTTGTGATCCTGGTCAGAGCAGTTGGTGGTGGTAGCCAGGCACTATCTAGCTGTATTGGACTCAGTCCGGTGGAGGCCTTGGTAGCTGTGGTCCATTAGTCCTTCGGACTAATCTTTTCCTTGTATCCTGTTCTCTTCATTCTCCCTTGCTCCCGAAGGGATGAGACCAGTGGAGTATCTTAGATGGCCGCTCACAGGCTTTTAAGACCCCAGACACTACTCACCAAGGTGGAACGTAGAACATTGTCTTTATAAGCTGTGTCATGTCAATTGAACTAGATGTTCCCTGAGACCATGGTCCCCACAGCCCTCTGCCCAGCAATTCAGTCCCTCAGGGAGTTTGGATGTGTCTGTGGAACTTCCATGACCTTTGTACAAGTTGTGCTAGTTTCTCCTGTATTGTGTACTGTCTCACCCTTCACCCAAGATACCACTTATCTATTGCCTGTTTAGTATTCCCCCCCACCCCATCCCTGGTAACCAACAAAGATCGTTACATTTTGTGTGTGAACTTTTTCAAGGGTTTTTACAATAGAGGTCTCATACAATATTTGTCCTTTTGTGATTGACTTATTTCACTCAGCATAATGTCCTCCAGTTTCATCCATGTTATGAGATGGTTCACAGATTCATTGTTGTTCTTTCTTGTTGCATAGTACTCCATTGTGTGTATGTACCATAGTTTGTTTATCCATTCATCTGTTGATGGGCATCTAGGTTGTTTCCATCATTTTGCTATTGTGAACAATGCTGCCATGAACATAGGTGTGCATATGTCTATTCGAGTGATGACCCTTATTTCCCTAGGATATATTCCTAGAAGTGGGATTGCTGGATCGAATGGTATGTCTATTTCTAGCTTTCTGAGGAAGCACCATATCATTTTCCAAAATGATTGTATTATTTTGCATTCCCAACAGCAGTGCATAAGAGTTCTGATCTCCCTGCAGCCCCTCCAACATTTGTTATTTCCAGTGTTTTTGATTCGTGCCAGCAATGCTGGGGTGAGATGGTATCTCACTGTGGTTTTATTTTGCATTTCTCTAATGGCTAGTGATCGTGAGCATTTCCTTATGTGTCTGTTGGCCATTTGAATGTGTTCTTTGGTGAAGTGTCTGTTCATTTCCTTTGCCCATTTTTTAATAGGATTATTTGTTTTTTGTTGTAGAGGTGTTGGATTTTCTTGTAGATTATGGAGACTAGACCTTTGTCTGACTTGTACTGTCCAAATTTCCCAGTCTGTAGGTTCTCTTTTGACTCTTTTGGTGAAGTCTTTTGAAGCGCATAGGTGTTTGAGTTTTAGAAGATCCTAGTTATCTGGCTTATCTATTGGGTTTTGTGCGTTGATGATTATGGTTTGTATCCTGTTAATGCCATGTATTAAGGCCTGAAGTGTTGGTCCTATTTTTTCTTCTATGAACTTTATAGTTTTAGGCTTTATATTCAGGTCTTTGATGACTTTTGAAGTAGTTTTTGTATACAGTGTGAGGTATGGGTCCTGTTTCATTTTTTGCAGATGAATATCCAGTTTTGCCAGCACATTTGTTAAAAAGACTGTCTTTTCCCCATCTGATGGACTTTGGGCCCTTGTCGAAGATCAGGTGACCATAGGTGGATGGATTTACATCTGGGTTCTCAATTCTGTTCCTTTGGTCAATGTATCTGTCGTTGTACCAGTACCACGCTGTTTTGACTACTGTAGCTGTATAGTAGGTTCTGAAGTCAGGTAGGGTGAGTCCTGCAGCTTTATTCTTCTTCTTCAGTAGTGCTTTACTTATTCGGGGCTTCTTCCCTTTCCATATAAAGTTAATGATTAGTTTTTCCATCTCTTTGAAGAATGTTGTTGGTATTTGGATCAGGATTGCATTGTATTTGTAAATTGCTTTGGGTAGAATTGTCATTTTCACAATGTTGAGTCTGCCTATCCATGAGCATGGTATGTTTTTCCATTTATGTAGATCCCTTTGGGTTTCATGCAGTAGTGTTTTTTAGTTTTCTTTGTATAGGTCTTTTACATCCCTGGTCAGATTTATTCCTAAGTATTTCATCTTTTTAGGGGCTACTGAAAATGGTATTATTTTCCTGATTTCCTTTTCATCGTTCTCCTTATTGGTGTATAGGAATCCAACTGATTTTTGAATTTTTATTTTGTATCCTGCTACTCTGCTGAATCTTTCTATTAGTTCCAGTAGATTTCTCATGGAGTCTTTAGGGTTTTCTATGTATAGGAACATATCATCTGCAAATAGGGACATTTAACTTCTTCATTACCAATTTGGATGCCCTTTATTTCTTTTTCTTGCCTTATTGCTCTAGCTAGAACTTCCAGCACAGTGTTAAATAGGAGTAGTGATAAAGGGCATCCTTGTCTTGTTCCTGTTTTCAAGGGGAATGTTTTCAGCCTCTCTCTGTTAAGAATGATGTTGGGCGTTGGTTTTGCATAGATGCCCTTTATTATGTTGAGAAATTTCCCTTCTATACCTATTTGATTGAGAGTTTTTATCAGGAATGGGTGTTGGACTTTGTCAAATGCCTTTTCTGTGTCAATTGAGATGATCATGTGATTCTTTTCTTTCCTTTTATGTATGTGGTGCATTACGTTGATTGATTTTCTAATGTTGAACCATCCTTGCATACCTGGTATGAATCCTACTTGGTCGTGGTGTATTATTTTTTTGATATGATGCTGAATTCTATTGGCTAGAATTTTGTTGAGAATTTTTGCATCTATATTCATGAGTTATTGGTCTGTAATTTTCTTTTTTTGTGACATCTTTTCCTGGTTTTGGTATCAGTGTTATGCTGGCTTCATAGAATGAATTTGGAAGTGTTGCTTCCTCGTCTATGCTCTGAAATAGCTTGAGTAGTACTGGTAGAAGGTCTTCTGTAAATGTTTTGTAGAATTCTCCAGTGAAGCCATCTGGGCCAGGGCTTTTTTTGGTTGGGAGTTTTTTTTTTTTATTACCTTTTCAATCTCTTCTCTTGCTATGGGTCTGTTCAGATTCAGCGTCACTTTGTTGTAGTTTGGGTAGGCCCTGTGTTTCTAGAAATTTATCTATTTCCTCTAGGTTTTCAAATTTGTTGGAGAATAGTTTTTCATAATATTCTGTTATAATCCTTTTTATTTCTGTTGGGTCTGTTGTAATGGCCCCCATTTCATTTCTTATTTGGGTTATTTGTGTCCTCTCCTGTTTTGCTTTTGTCAGTCTGGCCAGTGGTTTGTCGGTATTGTTAATTCTTTCAAAGAACCAACTTTTGGTTTTGTTGATTCTTTCTATTGCTTTCTGTTCTCTATTTCATTTATTTCTGCTCTGATCTTTACTATTCCCTTTCTTCCAGTGGTTGTGGGCTTTTTTTGCTGTTCTCTTTCTATTTGTTTGAGTTCTGTGGTTAATGTTTTGATTTTGTCCCTTTCTTCTTTTTTGATGTGTGCATCTATTGCTATAAATTGTCCTCTGAGGACTGCCTTTGCTGTGTCCCAAAGGTTTTGGTATGATGTGTTTTCATTCTCATTTGATTCGAGGAATTTTTGGATTCCATCTCTGATTTCTTCTATTACCCAGTGGTGTGTAAGCAGGGTATTATTCAGTTTCCATGTAGATGATTTTTTTTCCTTGCTCTTTGTATTGTTAATTTCTACCTTGATGGCATTGTGGTCAGAGAAGATACTTTGATCTCAGCGTTTTGGAGCTTGTTAAGGATTGCTTTGTGGCCTAAGATGTGGTCTATTCTGGAGAATGTTCCATGTGCATTGGAAAAGAATGTGTACTTTGCAGCAGTTGGATTAAGTGTTCTATATACGTCTATGAGGTCCAGTTGGCTGACTGTGCCCTTTAGGTCTTGTGTATCTTTGTTGAGTTTCTTCTTAGTTGTTCTGTCCTTTACTGAGAGTGGTGTGTTGAAGTCTCCTACTATTATTGTGGAACTGTCAATTTCTCTTTTCAGTGTTGTTAGAGTTTGTTTTATGTATTTTGGAGCCCTGTCATTGGGTGCGTAGATGTTTATTATGGTTATGTCTTCATGACGGATAATCCCCTTAATCATTATATAGTGTCCTTCTTTGTCTTTTATGGTAGATTTCATTTTAAAGTCTATTCTGTCTGAGATTAATATTGCCCCTCCTGCTCTTTTTTGGTAGTTGTTAGCTTGATGTATTTTTTTCCAACCTTTGACGTTTAATAAATTCACATCTTTGTTTCTGAGGTGTGTCTCGTGTAGACAGCATATTGATGGATCCTGTTTTCTTATCCATTCTGCCACTCTCTGTCTCATTATGGGTGCATTGAGTCCATTTACATTCAGTGTAATTATTGGTAGATGTGGGTTTGTTGCTGTCATTTTGTAGTGCTTTTTTTTGTGGTGCTGACATTTTCTTTGTTCTTCTTACTCTCTTGTACTGAGTTACTTTTGTTTGTGGATTTTTTTTAAATTTCTTTTGTTTTTGTAGGTTTTGTTTTTGTTGAGACTTTATGTTTTTCCTCTTTTTTTTATGAGTATGTTTGTTAACTTTTTTTGTGGTTACCATAAATTTTACCCTTATCTTTCTAAGTTTGAAGCAGTCTACCATTACTTGGTATCGCCTTGCCTTAGTCTCCATTATTCCCTCTTTTATTGTTTTGATGTTGTTGTCATTTACTGATTAACTGCTCTGATTTCCTGTTGTATTTCTTTTGGTTTTCGATAGTCCTCGAGAGTTCATTTCCTAGATTGGTATCTGGCTGGTACAATCCTGTGTCCTAGATTCTGCCTGTGAGCTGAAGTTGTTTGTCCTTGGATCGAAGAACTCCCTTTAATAATTCTTGTAAGTTTGGTTTGACTTTTACATATTCCTTTAATTTTTGTTTATCTGGAAATGACCTAATTTCACCGTCAAATTGGAATGAGAGTTTTGCAGGATATATTATTATTGGCTGGAAATTTTTACTTTCAAGATTTTATATATGTCATCCCATTGCCTTCTTGCCTGCATGGTTTATGCCGAATAATCTGAGCTTACTCTTATTGTTTCTCCTCTCTATGTGACTTCTTGTTTTCCAAGAGCTGCTCTCAAGATTCTATGTCTTTGGTTTTGGTGAGTGTGAATATGATATGCCTTGGTGATTTTCTTTTGGGGTCTCTCCTACATGGGGTTCATTGAGCTTCTTGGATGGCCAGCCTTTCATCTTTCATGATATTGGGGAAGTTTTCTGTCAGCAGTTCCTCAATGATACTCTCTGTGTTTTCTGTTTTCTCCCCCTGTTCTGGAATTCCAATCACTCACAGAGTTTTGCTTTTGATTGTGTCCCACACAACTCTCAGAGTCTCTTTATTTTTCTTTGTTCTTTTTTCTGAGTTTTTCTGAAACAGACTTGTATCCGAGTGTTTGTCTTCAATTCCACTGATCCTGTCTTCCACCCTTTCAAATCTGCTTCTCAGCCCTTCTAGGACACCATCCATTTCTGAAATCTTGTTGTTTATCTTTTGGATTTCTAATTGTTGTCTTTGTATAATTTCTAGTCATGAATTTATTTTGGCATTTTGTTCCTCCATTATTTTCCTGAATTCTTCCAATTTTCTGTCAGTATTTTCCATTAATTTGTCTATTTTTTCCTCATGTTTGTCAGCTTTTTGCCTCAGCTCTTGGAGAATTCTGAGTATTAGAAATTTGAATTCCCTATCAGGTAGTTCTAGTGCATTTACTTCCAGAGGAGGGTCATCTGGTGTTTTATTTTGGACGCCTACTGGAAACATCCTGTCCTGTTTTTGTAAATGTTTTGTTATTGTCTGCTGTCTTCGGGGCATTCAGTAGTTATTTTTCTCAATTATTGATTGTAGATTTGTTTGTTCTGTCCCTTTTTTTAAAAAAATTTTGACGATGTCTGAGGAGACAGACTGTGTTCTTTGTTGTTTTGTCATCTGTGGGCACAATACTTTTCACGTCCTTCTTCAACTGGCAGGGTCAGTCACTCAGATATGGTACAGCAGGGCAGGTCTAGCTGAAAAGGATTTACGGGGATGGGTTGTTTGTGGCACTTACTACAGCCACCAGAGTGGGTTGGTAATCAGTGTAGGGCAGGTTCCAGTAGGCCGTGCCAGTGCTGCTTGGTGGTGTGATGTCAAGTGCATGGTGCAGGTAGGCAGGATGCAGCGGGGAGATTGTTATGTGTGGAGCTAAGATGGATATGGGAGAGAGGAGAGAGGAACAGGAGCCAAAAACATACAAACAAACAAAAAAGAATGCTAGGGGTGCTTGCCAATGGAGTGGAGAGATGAGAGAGTATGAAATGGAGAAAAACAGAAAGGGGAGGAGGAAGGAAAGAAAAGAATGACTAAATAAGAATCAGAAAGGTTAAAGAACTGCAAAGTTCCCAGGGATCGCACTGGTGCACCTATGAGATCTGGGGAAGTTGCTCTCAGGTGTTTTAGTACAGCCTGGCTTGAAGGCATAGAGGTATACAACACCAGGTATTCAGGGAACAGAAAGAGAAGGAAGACATAGAGAGACGAGAAACTGAGTAATGAAGAAAGATAAAAAGGGAAAAAGAAAACAAAACAAGTTAAAAAAAAAACAAAAACAAGAAAGTCCCCCAAAGAAACATTAAAAAAAAAAACCAAAGTAAAAAGAAATGCCCTCAGGGATCCCTCTGCATGTCTGTGGAAGCCAAAGGGGAGTCTCCCTGTCACACAGCTCAGCCTGGCCAGAAAGGGCTCCCAACTCAAGAAAAGGAAAAGAAAACAAACAAACGAACAAAAGCCCCGGGATCCCACCAGCGTGGCAGCCCAAACTGGGAAGCAGCTCCACACTCGAATGGAGCTCCGCAGCACCTCAGGAAGAAGCAAAGATGGCACCCGTGCCAGGTACTTGAGCGAAGGGAAGGGGAGGTGGCACGAGGCAAGTAAGAAATCAAAAGAAGCAGAAAAAAAAAAAAAAGCAACAACACTAGCAGGCAACAAATGGCACTCAGAGAGCCAGCTAGTGCGGGCTGGTGTTTCTGGACAAGAGAAGTGTCTGTCGGAAGCAGAGGGGGCCAAGTGTGGGTGAAGAAGTGCAGAGAGTGGGAAAGCATATGTCACAAATTACTGGAGCTCTGTAGCCCCTCAGGAAGAAGCAAAGATGGCGCATGGAGCGAGGTACTCAAGCAAAAGGAGGGGGAGGTGGGGAGAGGCAAGGAAGAAATAAAAAGAAGCAGGAAAAAAAGCAATACCAGCAGCCAACAAATGGCACTCAGAGAGCCACCCGTTCAGGTGTGTGGAATCCAAGCAGCTGCTGTTTCCCAGTCAAGAGATTGTGGCCGCTGGAAGCAGAGGAGGCCAAGTCGGGGTGAAGAAGGGTGGGGGGTGGGAAAGCATATATCGTCAATTACCAGTTGTTTTGTCTCCCACTGGAAGCTCCGTGAGGCTGCTTTCTCATACCCCCTGTTTGCTGGTCTCCAAGAGGAGTCCAAGATGGCGGATCCACGCTGCGTTAGCTGGTAGGGGACCTCTGCATGAATCTCTCCTCGCTCTCCATTCTCTGTCAGTTTTCTCACTCCATTTGGTGCTTGGCTGAGTTCTTTATCTCTTCATTTGATGTTTTAGGGTTTCAGGATTGTTGTATTCTCTGTTCAGCTTAGTTTTTTGGATCTTTGCTGTGGAGGGATTGCATGGTGCTTCTGTCTAGAGTGCCAGTTTGATCAGTCCCTCTGATTCCTTTTTTTTAGGGGTAAGAGTTCTAATGCTGAACCTCAACCTAGTATCTGGGTCTTTGGGTCCTACCAACAGAGTCCTCCATTGCCCTTTGATCAGAACATTATCCACTCCTGAAAGTTCCTTTTGACCTGCTCTGTGACTCCTGGGCCTCTTGAACATTGATGGCCACGGGTAGACTTCCTGCCTGCTCAACTATATGTCCCTCCTAGCTCCTGTGACTGGTGTTCTGAGTCCTGTGGTGGAAGGTAAGTACACCATGGCCTGCCATGGCCTGATCTATGACAGTAATGTAGGGAGAAGACAAAATAGGGTGGAGATCTTTCCAAATACTTCTCCTTAAGCTCAGTTCTCTCTCCTTCTGATATTGTTGTTGTTGTTAGCTGCCTGTCTCATGGCCACCCCATACAGAATGGAATAAAACACTGCCTGATTCTGTGCCATCCCCATGAACGGTTGTGGCTTGGGATGTTGTGATTAATAAGGTTTTCTTTGGCTTATTTTTCAGAAGTAGATTGCCATGCCTTTCTTCCAAGTCCTTTTTAGTCTGGAAGCTCTGTTCAAACCTGTTCAGCATCCTAGCAACTTGTAAGCCTCCGCTGACTGACAAATGGTGGCTAGGCATGAAGTGCTTGGCCAGGAATCAAACCGAGGTCTCCCACATGGAAGGCAAGAATTCTAACACTGAACCACCACTGCCTCCATTCCTTCTTTTATATATCCAAATGTTTGGACAGCAATTAAACAATTCAGATATAGAGTGTGATTTGCTTGAGGTGAATAATGGAAATATGGAGACTGCCCAGCTCTACCACTTATTGGTTGTGTGACCTTAAGAAAGTTACTTAACCTTTCTGTACTGAGAGTCCTCAACTGTAAAATGAAGATAACAATAGTACTTATCTCATAGGCTTGTGTGAGGATTACATGAGATAATCCACATAAGGCACTTTTATAAGGCACTTAGAATAGTGCCTGGCACATGGTAAATGCTCAACAATGTTAGCCATTATTGTTGTCATCCTCATTATTAGTCAAATTATTGGATAGATTAGTTTTCCTTTAGCTACTTGGCATTCATTCAGAGCAGCTGACTGTCACTAACCTACAAGCTTTTGGAGATGAACACAAAAGATCAGCGATGTCAGATGCTGCTGATATTGAAGTAATGTGAGAGCTGACATTTGAGCAATGGATTTGGCAACATAGAGGCCATTTGTGACCTTTACAAGAGCAGTTTTGGTGGAATGATGGGAATGAAAGCCTGATTACAGTGAGGCCCAAGAAAGAATGAACTAGAGCCCGCTAAGTTCTGTACAGAGTCAGAGAATGCTTCTGCCAGTTTGTTACCTGGCCTTCAAGGAACACTGCTTGTCCTGTGTGGCTGGCTTGTGCCCTGTTTCTCCATGGGGCTGGACTGAGGAGGAGTCAGCATACTATCTTCTTGCATATGTCATACATCCCACCTGTAGAGAAATCAGTCCTAAACTCCTGTTAGTATTGCTGACTGATGACCTTTTGCTCAGAAGTCTCTCAGTTGGTGAGAAATAATCTAGTGATTATGGATAGTGATTGGCTGCCTACTTCAGATTCACTTTTACCTTCACAACTTTTTCCAGGGGTAACTAGATCTTTGTTTAGGCTTTTGTCCTGTTATCAGTCAGGATCCTGTCATGAAAGGAGATGCGTACTTGTTATTTCAACTTTTTTGAGAAAAATTTTTTCCCATTCTTCTGAGAGAAATATCAGAAGAGACTGTCTCTCTCTTCTGGCTACTGTGGTGGGTCAGTGTGAAGCATGGAACTGCTGCAGCCATTATGCCACCATGAAGGAAACTTGGGTTAAAGCTAGCTGACTTGTGGGAGGCAGAGTGGAGAGACAGAAGGAAACTGGATTTGTTCTTAATGATGTTCTAATGTCTGTTGCTCAATCAAACAGACCCTGAAACTTATCTTCCCAGTGGACTTTCCAGTTATGAGTTAACACACTCCCTTGATTATTTAAAACAATATGCTAACATACAATGGCCTAAATTCCATTCCTCTGAAGACTAGCATCTTAGTTATCTAGTCCTGCTACAACAGAAATACCACAAGTGGATGGCTTTAACAAACAGAAATTTATTATCTCACAATCTAGGAGGCTAGAAGTCCGAATTCGGGGTGCTAGCTCCAGGGGACGTCTTTCTCTGTTGGCTCTGGGGGAAGGCCCTTGTCATCAATCTTCCTTCAGATCTAGGAGTTTCTTGGTGCAGGGACACTGGGTCCAATGGATGCACTCTTCTCCTGGCTCTTCTTTCTTGGTGGTATGGGGTCCCCCTCCTGTCTGCTTGATTCTCTCTTTTATATCTCAAAAAAGAATGATTCAAGATACAACCTAATCCTGTAGATTGAATCCTGCCTCATTAACATCATAAAAAACAACAACAACAAAAAAAAACCCATTGACTTTGATTCTATTCCAACTCATAGCAACCCTATAGGACAAAGTAGAAATGCTCCATAGGGTTTCCAAGAAGCAGCTGGTAGATTCAAACTGCTGACCTTTTGGTTAGCAGCCGTAGTTCTTAACCACTGCGCCACCAGAAGCTCATCAAAGAGGTTAGGATTTACAACACTAGGATAATCACATCAGATCACAAAATGGTGGACAACCACACAATACTGGGAATCATGGCCTAGCCAAGTTGACACACATTTTGGGGGACACAATTTAATCTATAGAAACTAGGGCAAGGAGTTAGTGTGGGTATGAATCTAGTCATGATTTAACCTTGGCTGATCCCTAATATGGACAAATCTAAATCAGTCCTAAAGTTTGACCAAAAATTGTCTTTGCTCTTCAGTGGGCTATATCTGATTAGCTGAAGGCACTTATTAACTCATTAACTCTTAATCCCTTTTCCTCTCTATCCACAGGCTTAGGTTCAGAATAATCTCTGGAAGTTGGAAATTTGGGGCCAGTTTTCAGAACAATTTACAATACAATTTCATTCTTCTTTTTTTTTTTTTCACCCTGGTATTTATTTTTTCCCCTTTGTCAAGTTGGTTTGCCACTAAGAAGGTATCATTTCTGCATTTCTCAGTATTTTCATTTAGGGAGCTACCATTTAAAGGCACAAGAAAGTTTCAGTTAGCACAAGGTTTGAAATTTATTTGTCTAATTTATTAAAAATATAACCTAGCCTGAGGGTCTCAGAGTGTGCATACAAAATACTTCAATTAAATTCAAACCAGCAGCTAAAATTTCCTGTTAAGAAATTGAAATATCAAAAAAGAAAAAAAATATCCCCGATATGGAATGCAGCAAGAGGAGAAGGATAGGCCTGGTGCCATTTCTTTAAGGTCAACAAGTTGGCAGGCTGGTGA
The DNA here is from genome assembly GCA_030035585.1 of Dugong dugon. Lineage (NCBI taxonomy): Eukaryota > Metazoa > Chordata > Mammalia > Sirenia > Dugongidae > Dugong > Dugong dugon. The sequence goes on from CM057466.1 coordinate 62,472,434, forward strand.
CCAAGGAATGGGAAAGAGTTGCCAGACAGGACTGGTATCATGTGGGTGGAGTATTTATTCCATGAACTTTAAAGAGCACTGGACAAACTCACTATCAAAAGTAAAAACAAAAAATCAGTGTTTGTTTTGTTTTGATCTGTGTTTGAAACCTCCCTAAACAGAATTCTTTTGGGTAAAAAGCATCTTTAAAAAAAATCATATATCTCAGAACCTATTATACAGCCATGATAGTTAAAACAGTATGGTAATGGTACAACAAAAGACACATAGACTAATGGAATAAAATCGAGAACCCAGACATAAATCCATCCACCTATGGTAGGCTGATCTTTGGCAAAGGACCAAAGTCTATTCAATGGAGAAAAGACAATCTTTTTAACAAATGGTGTTAGCAAAACCGGATGTCCATCTGTAAAAAAATGAAACAGGACCTATACCTCATACCATACACAAAAACTAACTCAAAATGTGTCAAAGACCTACATATAAAACCTAAAACAATAAACATCATGGAAGAAAAAAATAGGGACAATGCTAGGGGCCCTAATACATGGCATAAATACAATATAAACCATAACTAACAATACACAAACACCAGAAGATAAACTTAGATAACGAGGAGCTCCTAAACATTAAATACTTACGCTCATTCAAAGATTTCACCAAACGACCGAAAAGAGAACCTACAGACTGGGAAAAAGTTTTGGCTATGGCACACCTGAAAAGGGTCTAATCTCTAAAATCTATAGAATACTTCAACACCTCAACAACAAAAAGGCAAATGATCCAATTAAAAAATGGGAAAAATACTTTGGTGAGTAGTGTCTGGGTCTTAAAATCTTCTAAGCGGCCATCTAAGACACATCTATTGGTCCCATCCCACCTGGAGCAAAGGAGAATGAAGAAAACCAAAGACACAAGGAAAATATTAGTCAAAAGGACTAAAGGACCAAATGAACCAGAGACTCCACCAGCCTGAGACCAGAAGAACTAGATGGTACCCAGCTACCACCAATGACTGCCCTGACAGGGATCACAACAGAGAGTCCCAGACAAAGCAGGAGAAAAATGTAGAACAGAATTCAAATTCTGGTCTGACAGAGACTGGTGGAACCCCTGAAACTATGTTCCCTGAACACTCTGCTAACCTGGAACTGAAACCATTCCCAAAGCCCACTTTTCAGACAAAGATTAGACAGGTCTATAAAACAAAAAATCACACACGTGAAGAACGTGCTTCTTAGTTCAATCAAATATATAAGACCAAATGGGCAAAATTTGTCCCAAAGCAAAGACAAGAAGGCAGGAAGGGACAGGAAAACTGGACGAATGGACATGGGGAACCCGGGGTGTAACAGGAAAACAAAACAATTTGTGTATAAATTTTTGAATGAGAAACTAATTTGTACTGTAAACTTTCATCTAAAGCACACACACACACAAAATCATACAACCTGGGCCAATTAAGGAGTTGTCAGTTGTTGCTGAGTTGGCTCCAACTCATGGCAACCCTACATACAATAAAACAAATCATTGTTTGGTCCTGTGCCATCTTCACTATCATTGGTATGCTTGAGCCCGTTGCTTCAACCATTGTGCATTTTGAGTACCTTCCAACCTAGGGGGCTCATATTCCAGCATTTTATAGAATAGTGTTCTCTTGTGATCCATAAGCTTTTAATTGGTTAACTTTTGGAAGCAGACCTTTCTTCCTAGTCTGTCTTAGACTGGAAGCTCTGCTAAAACCTGTCCACCATGGGTGACCCTGCTGGTATTTGGAATACCGGTGGCATAGCTTCCAGCATTGTAACAATATGCAAGCCACCACAGTATGATAAAATGACAGATGGGTGGTAGCAATTAAGGAAGGGAGGCTGTTAATCATTAATTATAATTCAATCAATAATTTCCTCCAAATAGTTAAGACCCATCTTATTGAATGGATGAAAATTTTTTGAAGGGAGACAGGAAGGAATTTTGGAGCATGGGGTATCGTGGTAAAAGATAGGCCTGGATGGAGCACTGCAGTGAGTTTGTGTAGACATCCCACAGCATGAGAATGCTGGGCATAGGGCCTGGGAGTCAAGAGAGTAGTATCAAAAATCTGTGTACTTCATTCACTTGCCAGTTTTGTCTATTACAGAATTGGAGACCCTTTCAAAGAAAGTCTGTATAGATCTTTGAAGATTTATTTGAGAATAATAGTATGGAAGCTGTAGATTATTTTTATTGATATGATTTTTCAGAAGATGAGAACAAATATCTAATAACCCTTTATACATGGAATAGAATAGGATCCAGGGGCAAAGTGAGATTGGCTGGTGCATACAGTAGGCAGTGTTTTCAAGCAGAAGCACCTGCAAGGCTCACGCAGTTTCTGGTATTGGTAGATCCCGGGTGAGACCTGAGTATCTGCAATTCTAACAAGTTCCCTGCTTTAAGGACCACTGCCATAGAGAAATGCAGTTTGAGCTAGCTTCAAGTAGAGAATATTGCCCAGGAAGACAAAGTTGAAGTTTAATTTTAGAAAAAAGGTTACAGACTTACACTGAATTGGAGAACATGTTCAGTTTACCATTTCCCAGCATCAAAATAATATATTAGGATCTATATGCGTTTGGCACTATGCAGAGCAAATTAATTAGACACAAAAACGTAATGCCTAAGGCAGAATTTAATAGTAGAAGATACTGTAGAAACATACATGCAAATTTAAGGAACATAGCCAGATTACCAAACTTTGAACTCTTCTGTTGGCTCTGTCTGTAATGTCGCTATGAGTCGAACTTGACTCAGCGGCAGTGGGTTTGGTTTTATATATGATACTATGACATTTAGCACGTGCTTTTATTATAAAAGTAATTATATTGTATTATAGCTAGTTATTTACACTTGTCTCCCTAAATTGTGAGTGGCTTCAAGGTAGGGACCGTGTTGAAATCATATTTATATTTATATGAGCATAGTTTGGTGCTCAGTTTGATGAATGAGAAAATTGATAAGTCAGTCAAGAGCAGCCTGGCACTTCTGCAGGCTTTTTCTGGGGTCCGCGCTCACCCCTAAGGTAAAGTGAGAATGAGCAAGCAGGGGGATCTACTGGTGTCGCCAGAAGCTACCCTTCACAGATGCTAAACTTCTTTGAAGTCTCATTTTTATTTTAAAAATTCATGTGGATTTTGCATTCTACTCCATAACACATCCGTGTTTGTTTTCATACAAAAATAATGTTTAAAATTACTTAGATAAATTACTCAATACCTCCTGCCTCATTACACCCATCTTCAATTTGAGAAAAATGCCATGTTTATCTTATGAACGTGTATACCACCGGGCACTCCGTTAGGCACCGTCTAAAAAGCTGAGGAATAGGAAAATATAAAAGGGTGGAGATGGGTTGGGAGTAAAACTAGGAACAAGGGAGTGTGTAGCTGGGCAGCAAAGCTCTCAGGGAACGGGCTCTTTAACAGGGTTGACGAAGGAGCCAAGGAAGACAGAAGGAATCAGGAACTATTTACATTTGGGGAGAGATGGACACGCCTGAGAGATGATGTTGTGGGTTTAGTACGACAAACATGACAGGTGGAACTCTGCTTACCTTTCTTTTGGAGTGGGGGGAGAAGCAGGGGGAGGAGAGAGTAAGCAAGCATAAGGAGGGGAGAAGGGAAGGAAAACCATTTAGGAGAGCCCTTGAGGGGATCTGAAGGATAGGTATTTTGGTTGTAGAATCTTTGTAGAATGTTAAGGCTGAATTTCTTGATTTCCAGGGCAATTGGAAATAGACATAGGGCCCTTAGGAAAGTGTGGAGGGTTGAAAACAATGGGAAAAAGAGCCTTTGGCAGTGATACTGAGAAGCTACTGGAGAAGAAAGTTGTAAGGATCCAGATGCGGGGTAACCAGGCTTTTAACTTCCGACAGCTGCGGGTCTGTCAGGAGGACACCAGAGGGAGAGGACTGCAGCCATAGGACCCAGGCAGCTCCCATAACACCGGAGTAGCCCCTGTAGGACCGGGGCAGCTCCTGAAGGCCTTTGCCAATGGTCTTGGCTCTCCCTGCACAAGCTCTGAGCATTTACCTGTTAACATCACCTGACTTATACTGTCCACCTCACAAAAGGCTTCTGTATATCCATGAGACATTTGAATGTTGTCATTAACTCATGATTTAGGTTCTAATTTTTCTGCTCCTGAAAACCAAGGATTGGCATTTAAACATCAGCTTATAATCAACTATTTAGTTATTACCTGGGACAATCCCTTGAAAAAGAATTTTTTTTTTTAATCATGGTTTTCTGAGAGGGCAATTAGAGCCCCTCATTTTTGCTGTGAAAATTTGGCACAAGGAATGTGATTTTACCTGACGTTTTAGATGGCTTCAAAAGGCATAGTTTCACCCCTTTAAGGCAGCCATGCAAATTAGCATCGGCCCCTAGGTTCAGAATTCAAAGGAAATCAGTCTAGTTCTGAAAGAAACCACAAAATGAGGAGGCATAAAAATTAAACAGAAATTTGGGGCCCGTCATGTGACTCCTGTACTTCAGCTGGCAGATGTGGCTCCTGCTGTTAGCTGTGATTCTGATACTGCTTTGTGGCAAGAGCTGGTTAGAACTTAAAGTATTTTATGGGTCATGAGACTTTCTGGCTCTCTCTGCAAAGCTGCCCTAAGGAATCGTCTTTTTTATGCCTTAACTGTTTATTCCAAAGCTTACTTTTCGTTAATAGTGGGCAACCAGGGAGGTCTTTGTCCAAATCCATTACATAATCCCTCCAGGAAATGCTGTGACAGTGTCCAGTTGATGAAATGGAAACCCTGGCACAGTGACCTTTCTCCCAGATATCCTAGGACATACTTTATGCTTCACTGGGCAAACCTCCCTCCTTCCAAACTGGATTCAGTTCTAAAGACTTTTCCCTCACTGGGGGCTAGGAAGCACAATAGGTTGCAGAAATAGTGAAGAGTTTTCTTCTTTCTTTTAATACAATTATCTAATATTTCTACAAGCTGGAAGTGTACATGCACTGCATGATTAAACAGAGTTGTGCCAAAAAATAATAACCTTGTCTTTGCCCTGAGGAGGTAACGGTCTCAATGATGCAATGCCAGAAGAAAGGCAAAGACCATTCACATTGTCTTTATCTTCCCACCTTGTTGGTATTTTTTTGATTGTTGTTTTATGCTGGTCTACTAATTAAGAGGAGGAGCCCTGGTGGCACAGTGGTTAAGTGCTCTTTTGCAAACTGAAAGATCGGTGGTTCAAACCCACCAGCTGCTCATGGGAGAAAGATGTGTTGCTTCAGTAAAGATTACAGCCTTGGAAACCCTATGGGGCAGTTCTGCTCCGTCTATGGGGTCACTATAAGTCAGCATTGACTCGATGGCAATGGGTTTTTTTTTGTTTTGTTTTGTTTTACTAGTTAAGAATGATAGATACTGCTACTTATATGAAAGTTACCTTGACTCTTTTTTTTTCTCCTTGATGCCCTAGTTTATGTTAACCTACTTTTTTTTTTTTTTTTGTGAGAGACATGTAAAATATATGGTCTAGTTCATGCAAAATTTATTTAAGCATGTTAACTTTGTGTGTACTTACTTACAAAATCTCAGGGTTGATCAGCAACATCAGAAAAAAAAAAAAAAAGACAAAAAATCTTGCTTCTGGGGATTGTTACTTTAAGAGTAATTATCCTGCTAGTCATTATAACAATCACTAGCATGAACACCTACTTTGAAATGACAAGGGAATCTGTGTGTCCTTGACATTTTTAATTCCTGTAAGAGTCCTCCAAAATAGATAAGCTAAGAGCCTGAGTGTAGTTGTTTATTCGTGGCTAATTAATGAACTGTATTCTCTTCTAAGCACAAGGAAGACAAGCTGTCTCTAGTACATTAAAGGGTCAGAAAATTCCAGGCCAGTTTTTCTAAATCTTGAGCAATGCACCTGGCTCTATTAGAAGGCAAAAATGATTTCAGTTCAACAATACTGACTTAAATTGCTTTCTGTTACTGTATTATTCAAATTTATATAGACAGTTCATGTGTGATTAAAAAGAATGTGTATTAAATTAAAACATTATCGAGTGCAGGAATGCATACATGCTCATTAGATAAAAATTGTTAATTATATTGTTCAAATCTTCTACATATTTGTATTACTTTTTGTCTGCTTGATGTACCAGCTGTTGAGAGAAGTATGTGTATGAGTTTCCAAGGGCTGCTGTAACAAATTTTCACAAATCTGGTGGCTTAAATGGAGTCATGCTGGCACAGTGGTTAAGAGCTATGGCTGCCAACCAAAAAGATCAGCAGTTTGAATCCGCCAGTCGCTTCTTGGAAACCCTGTGGGGCGGTTCTACTCTGTCCTATAGGGTCGCTATGAGTTGGAATCAGCTTGATTGCAATGAGCTTTTTTGTTTGTTTATTTTTGGTGGCTTAAAATAACATTTATTCTTTCATAGTTCTGGAGGCTGGCGTCTGAAATCCAGGTATTGGTGGGACCGAGTTGCCTCTGAAGGATCTAGGGGAGGATACTTCCTTGCCTCTTCTAGCTTCTAGGGGTCCCAGGCATTTCTTGGCCTGTGGTTGCGTGACTCCAATCTCTGCCTTCTTCTCCACACTGCTTTCTCCTCTGTGTGTGTCCTCTCCTTTCTGTCTCTTACAAGAACTTAGGGTCTACCTGGGTAATGTCGTCTGAAGATCCTTAATGTAATTATATCTGCAAAGACCCTCTTTCCAAATAAGGTTACATTCACAGGTTCTGGTGGTTAGGATGCAGACATAGCTTTTTGGGGGCCACCATTCAATCCATTACAGTGTATTAAAATTTCCCACTCTGTGAATTTTCAACTTTTCATAACTCTCCCAATTTTTAATTTTACACATTTTGGGGGTGATGTTATTAGGTACCCCCAGGTTCAGGATTTTTTTCCTGATGAATTGTTTCTTTTATGTAATGACGCTTATCTTCTCCACTCTCAAAATGTTTTCTGTTCATTTGTTTGTTGTTTTAAGGTCTAATTTTCTGATATGAGTATAGTCGTGCAGCTTTCTTTGGATTGGTGTTTATCATTTCCTGTCATTTTATTTAAAAATTTTGTGTTTTATTAACCTTTAGTTGTGTTTTTTGAAAACAGTTTATAGTTGGACTAAAATATATTTTTTTAATTATTCAAAAGTAGAGAATATGGTACAATGAAAGCCCAAAGACCCATTAACAAGATTAATCAATTATCAAGATTTTATCACGTTTGCTTCCCCTATCCCTTTAAAACTGTTCTTTTTTGTGAAGGAATTTTAAAGTACTTCCCAGACATCTCGTCATTTTACGTTGTTATGGATTGACTTGATCCCCCCTCCCTCAAAACATGTGTTGTAAATCCTAACCCCTATACCCTGGTGGCTCAGTGGTTATGTGCTTAGCAGCGAACTGAAAGGTTGGTGGTTTGAACGCACCAGTGACTCTGAAGGAGAAAGATGTGGCAGTCTGCTTCTGTAAAGATTACAGCATGGAAACCCTGTGGGGCACTTCTACTCTGTCCTATAGAGTCGCTCACTGTGTGTTGGCATCGACTTCGTGGCATGCAACAACAGCAACATACCTATGGTTATAATCCCATTTGGGAATGGGTTTTCTTTATGTTAATGAGGCAGTATTAGTGTAGGGTATGTCTTAAATCAATCTCTTTTGAGATACAAAAGAGCAGATTAACCGAGCAAGCAAGGACAACAAAGGGGAAGATACATGCTACATGATCAGCAAGCAACCTAGGAACAGAAGCTGAAAAGACAGGGCCTTTCCCCCAGACCAGACAGAGAGAGCTTTCTCTTAGAGCCACCACCCTGAATTTGGACTTCTAGCCTCCTAAACTGTGAGAAAATAAATTTATTTTCATTAAAGCCACCCACTTATGGTATTTCTGTTATAGCAGCACTAGATAAGTAAGGCATACCTTATATGCTTAGTAAGCATCTCCAAATAATATGCATTTTCTTTCTTATAAAACAAAATACCATTATTACAGTTAACAAAATTAATAATTATTTGTATCTTCGGTATCCTATAATACCCATGGTGTAATTTAATTACTCCAATTATCCAGGCTTTCTTAATAATTGGTGATTTGAATAAGGATCTAAACAAGCTTTGGTTATTATGTCTTTTAAGCCTCTTTGAACATACAGCAGTTTCACTTTTTTTTTTTCTTTCATTCTATTGACTTATTTCAGAAATAAAGTTAGTTTCCTATAGAATACTGCGTCTTCTGGATTTTTCAAGTCTGTGTTTTCTTTCTAGTATCTTTTGTTCTCCGATCCCCTGTATTTCCTTTAAATGGAAGTTACTCCATTTGAGTTTCTGTTTTTCAGCTAGTAAGTTTGATCCATTTACATTGACTGAAATTGCTAATATTTAAAACTTATTTCTACTATCTCATTTTGTGCTTTCTGATTGCCTGATCGTTCTTTGTTTCTTTTTTACCATCTTTTCTAATGTTTTTATTCCTTCCTTTTCCCTCTGTGGTTTGGAAGGTACACATTTGGCTTCTATTCTTTTAGAGGCTGTCTCTACATTTTTTAACATGTCTATTTGATCTAATCAAATGTACAAGTTGTCAATACCTCTGCCATTTTCTTTATAAGAATCTTAGAGTGCTTTAAAACCACCCCTCTCTTATTACATGTTATTGTTTCTCAGGATTTTGTATAGACAATGCTTGTTTAAATTTATAAATTACTTATCAATTACTTTGCTCATCATTTCTTTTAAATTTCATTTATTTGGGCATAAGGGTTCAGGACCCTTCTTAAAATACATGTTTTAGTAATTCTTTCATTGATGGTTTTTGAGTGGTAAACTCTTCCAATATTTGTGTAAAAAAATTTTTTTTTTTTTTTTACTACTCTTACTACTGAATGGTAGTTTAGCTGAAAGTAAAATTCTAGACTTCTTCAATACTTTGAGGAAATTATTCCATTGCCTTCTGGCCTCTACCTTTGTTTCTGAGAAGTCAGTTGTCAGTCTAAGTATTTTTTCTTTTAGGCTCATCTATTCTTTTTCTCCGGTTGCTTTTAAAATTTGTTCTTTCTGGTGTCACAGTGATATGTCAAGGGGTGTTTTATTTTTACTTTTCTGTTTAAGATTCAAAATTCCTATTCGTCTGAGGATTCATCCTTTAATCAATTTCAGGAAATACTCAGCCATTATATTATCAAATATTTCTTCCCTCTGATTATTTGTTTCTTCTGAATTCCTAATAATGATTGAGGAAAATTTTTATTTTCTTCTGAATGTGTCTTAATTGTTCCTACATATCTTTTAAACTCTCTGCATATTTTGGAATCTTATTTTGGCTAACTTACTCATATTGCTCGATAATTTTTCTCTTCGATCTAGTTGGGTCTTTAACCTATCCACTGAGTTTTTAATATCAATATTTATATTTTTACTTTTTTAGAACTTATATTTAGTTCTTTTTACAAATTTATCTCTATTTTTGTCATATGTAGTGTTCTTTTTTATTTGATGCCCTTTAAATCTCTTTAACCAGTTTAAAACCAAACCAATCCCATTGCCTTCTAGTCGATTCTGACTCATAGCAACCCTGTAGGACAGAGTAGAACTGCCTCATAGGGTTTCCAAGGAGTGGCTGGTGGATTTGAACTGCTGACCTTTTGGTTACCAGCTGAGCCCTTAATCCCTGGGCAACCAGGACGCATTAACCGGCTTAAACATATTTATTTTATATTAGCTTTCAGAGCGCTATTTTATTAGCAGTAGCCGTTGGGTTTCTCATCCTCGTGTATATCTGCTGACTTTCTCTTATGGTAGATCATTTCCTTGTGTATTTTGTAATTTTTTAAATTATGAGTTCTTTTTAATAGGACTTATGCTTTGTAAAGTGGGAATTCTTTGTGACAAAGGTTGTAGTAATGAATCTGCATGTGTTCTACGAGGTACTCCAAGATTGTAAGCTAGTATGTGTTAATTTATTGGCTTGGAGTTTCTCAATACTTGTGAATAGTAGCCTTCATACTTCAAACTCATCAGAGGCCCAGGCCTAGTCTTTCATTTTTTCTTAACAAATGTTTTTCCCCTACACAGAGCCAAGACAGAGACATTCTCTGTCAGACTCCTATGCCAGCAGGTAGAGTTTTTCTAGTTCCACTTCATCAGAGTCACAGTCCTTCAAGTGACCCACTTTTATGTATTAGTTACACTTTCAACCTCCCACATGTTATGATTTTTTATTCATTATAAACCCTAATCCTTTAGCCTTCACTAGGTTCAGTTACCCAACCTCCCACACACTCTCACTACGCATCATCAGCATGAGTGCTTGCTAAAGTTCTGACTTCAATTTCTTTTTTATTTCTAGTATCGAGAGGTCTTTCTCCTTTTTCTTTCTTCCTTCTTCTCTTCCTTCCTTCCTTCTCTCTCTCTTTCTCCTCTTCCAAAGCTCAGCTAGTCAATCTTCATGCAGCGTATCTAGGTGTCTATAGGTGAAGGATTTCTGTATTAATTTAATCTGTCATTTTCCAGATTTACTGAAACTTCAAAATCTTTTTTAAATGTCTGTGAGTGAATCTGTGTATATGTGTGTGTATGTATTTATCTCTGCTTTCCTTAATGTGACTACTGGGCAATCCAGCTCTGGGTGTGCAATGTGGTGTCTCTGTTCTCTTATTCCATTTGTAGATCCTGTTTTAACATCATTTCTTGCAAGTTGGTCATAGACATAAATGCAATTGCAAATGCTAAAATTGCATGAAAGCACTCAGTGATTATATAGTTATCCGGGTGTTACCGGGTATGCTTTTGTTACTATTTATAAGGATTATCAAAATGAAAACACAAAATTAAAAAAAAAATTCTCATAGAAATCTTTGGATTCCAGAAAATTTGTCTGGCTGAAGGAAACTGGTGTCAGAAAAGCTGTCCCTTGGCTTAGTCTCCCATCAGGTTTATAACTGATGATTGGTTTTAGAGAATATTCTCATCTCCAGATCCAACTCTGATACCAGTTCTTCTGTGAAGCCTTCTGTAATTTTGGGGGGTAAATAAATTACACCTGCATTATAGGTTTTGTTTGTTACTTGGTTAACCATGCATTTTTATGTTTGCCTCGTCTTGTAGGCAGTGACCACCTAAAGGGTTGACACTGTCTTCAGTGTCTAGCATAGTTCCTGGAATTTTGTAGATGCTGCGTAGATGTTTATTTAATGAATGAATAGTAAAAGGGGAATCAGAAAGGAAACTGAAATACATTTCAGTCATTTGACACTGAGAAGGTATAGATTTCCTGAGTTCTTCAAAAAATTTATTAGCAATATTTGTGATTACAAAGCCTATAGCTGTTTCTAATCAAATATTTTTATACGATACAACCAACATTTACCAATGGGGCCTACTATGTGCCAGGTTACTATGCTAGGTGCCATCAATGTTTCTTTGTCCCTGGGTTACAAAGTCCGACTTACAGACAACTCAGACTTAAGAATGGACTGCCATAAAACCTATTAGATTAAAAATTTGAGATAAATACATACAGTGGTTCATAATAATGAACATATGCACTACTTTGTGACGATCATGAAAACATTGTGTGGTTTGGAAGTGTTTCTTAAGTGTTTTATATGCATAGGAAAGGAAAATATATACTATATACTAAGACAAACATTTGACTAACTGCCGCTAAATAAGAACCGTATGTACCTGTTCTGACTTACCTACAAATTTGACTTAAAGAGAGACTTAAGAACGGATCTCATTTGAAACCCGGGGACTGCCTATAGATTAAAAACTCTTACATTCTTTTCCTGGAGAAAGGATGGGGCCTGATTGTTTATTACCCCGTTTAGCTCTGAAATCATTTAACATAATTTCAGGGATTTAATTTAGGACTTCTATGGGGGCAGGGGTGGGAGAAGCAGGACTCCTGAATTTTTCCAACTTAAATGCAGGTAACTTTCAGCTTGAATTTGGAGATGGAATTATTTCACAGAAATTGTATTCAGTTCTTCAAGTTTTTGTGTCTGAGATTCTCTTCTTCCTTGCAGCAGTCCCTTGGGGGAATACTAACCAAACCAAACCCAACCCATTGCCGTCTAGTTCATTCCAATTCATAGCAACCCTACAGGACAGAGCAGAACTGCCCCATTAAGTTTCCAAGGAGCACCTGGTGGATTTGAACTGCAGACCTTTTTGGTATGGGAATACTAGCACATTTATTTATGGATTTTTCATGTACATTGGTCCCTATCTCAATTAGATTATTCGTTTTCATTCTTTTTGCAGTCAAAACTTTATCCCACCTGAGTTCTCCATCCAGTGCCCTGGTGAAACTTGCTATTTGGAGCAGAACACAAAACGTCGAAACAACTCTTAAAACTGCATTTCAAGACCCAATTATTTTCTGCTTTGATTTTTTTTTTTTTTAAATACATATGTTTTCATTAATGGAAACATGCTGAGTCATGGGGTGTGTTTACATTTTAGGTTGGTAATATGGATTTTGAGAAACATTATGTGGGAATACACGGTTACCACAAAACTCAGGAAGTTCTCGGGCACCATGATTGGTGGGTGCCTATCTTTCCTACTGGTCATGAGAGGCACGATTTATTGTGAGACACCTTCCATTAGGTTACATGGGGAACCTCTGGTTTTCCAAATATGACACATGCACGCATACAAACCAAACCAAATCAAACCAAACCAAACGCAGCAGGGCTCCTTACTATTACACCAAAAAAAAAAAAAAAAAAACCCAAACCTGTTGCCATCGAGTCGATGCCGACTCATAGTGACCCTGTAGGACAGAGATGAACTGCCCCATAGGGTTTCCAAGGAGCAGCTGGTGGATTCTAACGGCCGACCTTTTGGTTAGCAGCCTGAGCTCTTAACCACTGTGCCACCAGGGCTCCAACTATCACACAGGAAGCCAAAATACATGTAAAAGGCTTATCTAGGGATACAAAAGCCAAAAGAGACAAATTTTTTACCCAATCACTCATCTTTAAGCCTGATACCCCAGCTATTTTGCTTCAATGAACGTTTGTTTTGCCTTTCACCATCACAGGAGTCCCTGTTGAAGGGCAGCAAGTACTTTTAGTGAGAAAAGTAGGGTCCCAAGAGATCTGAGAGGCAGAAAAAGTGGGTGTGATACCGTATGTCCCACTGGTCATGGAAGGGTTTAGCGTTAGATGAATCTTGGGTCTAGACATTTTCTTACCACTGCAAATGGCTTCAGGGTTCAAGCTAAATTATTTAAGAAATACCTGACATTAGTTTGCATTTAATCAGCAAAAACCACAGGAGACAGAGGGGATGTGGTGCTTTATTGTACTGGATGACTCTGGTATAATTAAGAGTGCCCACGAAAGCCAATCTGATGGTTCACATCTTGAATAGGGACCAATTAGCTGTGTTCTCTATCTGTAGATTGCACCCTAATCTTTGCAGTTGCTCTTAGAAAAAATAGTATGGGCAAGTTAATACGATTTCATTGCCATTGTTGGCAATCTAGAAGAAAATACTCCACTGGGACAGTATCATTGGCCCTCTACCAAGTATAATATTTTTATTATTGCTAGCAATTTATGTGAACCACAACAGACTCCCTTTCTTGTTCTGCACAGACTCCATCTTGTAGTTTGAGAAAACATGCAAAAATGTATAATCATACATTTTGCTTAAGAATATATACTTTTTTCTTTCTAAGCTTAGATACAGAAGAAAATCAGAATATAACTTCCTTATTTCTTTAAACACTAAAATGTAATCCAGATTTTTAGATGAGTAGATAATTAACAAGTTACCTGAAGAATGTTATGTGTTCACCCCTAACATTCTTACGTATAGACATATGTCTACTTTTTACCATCTCTTTCAACTTCCTGGCTTTTCTTAAACTTCATTGAAAAAGTCTCTCTTTCTATCCTTGATCAAACAGCTTAATCTTTTCCCACCTATGATTTTCAGTTATTCTAGCTTTGAAAGGTCTGAGGACATTGTCTGTGTTAAAGACACTGCAAACAGTCTAGCATTATTGTAAACTGTGCAGGCCCAAATCCCACATGAAGGCTGGATCTCAGTTTATCACAACCCCCAGGCATGTCTGCATTTTCTATAAACAAATTGGAATTATTTTCCTTTTTGATCTGGATAAACCAAAAAAAGAAAACTGTCATTTTTGGATAAGGGTTTTTTTTTTGTTGTTGTTGTTGTTTTTTAAAGTTAGGAGAGCATGTTCTTGATAAAATGGAGAGGTTGGAAACCCACCAGCCTTTGTGCAAGCTTCCCACCTTCCTCTCCTTAGCTGATGGAAGGATTATAGAAACATAACCCCAGGCTTCTTTTAAGCCTAAATCCCTTGGACATCTCCCATTATGGTCAAAGCAACAAATAAGAAGTAAGAGATGAAGCAATATTAAGTGTTACCCAGGGGCTGTTCATTGGGAGTGGAAAACATACCACCTTTAGCCTCTCTTTCCTTCATCTCTGAGACATGCCAAATATTGCCGGGACTGTCCGTTGCTGGCTGGAGTATGTGCAGTGTGGGAGCTTTGTAAGTGTTTCTGTTCCTTTTCCTTGCTTCCAAAGCTTGTTTATGTTTCATTATCTCTTTCATCCAAGGTGAATACGAGCTATTAGGCAGTGCTCATGAAACAATTGTTTGGCTTGTTTACAGGAATTTTCTCACATTCTTGCAGAACTGTTTTTCCCCCCCGTGCAAAGCACAAAAATTTGCTGTTTAGTAAATTTTCTTCTCTTCTCCTTGTGCAGTAAAGAGAGGATTCTTGGTTATTTATCCAAAGTTTTGTGACACTGAAGGAGGGGATTCCACTGAGGTGACACTTCAAAGTGGCAGCTTTGACACAAATAAGCAAAATGCTTTTGTTTCCTAGGTTTATAATAAGGCACATCCCTTGGACCAGAGTCTGGATACATGTACACTGTAAATACAAACACATGAATTAAAAAACGCAAACCCTTTTCACTCAACAGACTTCTCTGTACAGGTCAAGGAAATGCCAAACTTAACAGATGTCTTACACTGTGCCCTGCAGGTCAGTAAATTAGAGTTTTGTTGAACTAGGAAGAGGAAGGAATTCCAGAACTTCAGCTCCCCAAATGGAAATGCCCCTTAGGACAAGTCTAAACTAGGGAACTAGCACTGGAGCTCTTCCAAGTCAGTTGGCCCAAGCTAGTGTAACTCATTTCTGGGCCCCCTGAAGCTGTTTGTTCAACTCTGCCTTCTACAATGCTCGGTGTCAAAGGGAGTTAATCATTAGCAAGTGTGAATAATGTCAGATTAACAAGGCATGATTGCAGTTCTCTTTGTTTTGACAAAATTTTAAACATTTTTGAGAATTCAAAGAAACATGACCACAGAATGTGAAAGTAGCATGGAATTTTGGGAGCAGTGAATTCACTTGCTAGCATTTTTAATCACTACTCTCATTGTTTTCCTAGAACAGAGGGTGGCATGATACCCTCTAGGTGATAGGGTGTGACTGACCAGCCTAGGGTAGTCTGATCCAGCTCAAGGCAACTGTCTCAGGACACCTGGTCTTTACAGAACAAGTTAAAAGTTTAGGTTTAGAACCATCAACATTCCCATTCTCCTTCTCCTTCTCCTTCTCTCAGGCCACCACGTACTGCTGTAGAAATAAGGTGGTGGAAACGGTTAATGTGCTCAGCTGCTAATCAAAAGGTTGGAGGTTTGAATCCACCCAGAGACACCTTGGAAAAAAGGCCTGGCAATCTACTTCCAAACTATCAGCCACCGCAAACCCTGTGGAGTACAGCTGTACTCTGACTCACTTGGGGCTGCAATGAGTCAGAGTCAACTTGAAGGCAACTGGTTATATGTGACCCAGAGCTTCACTGGCCTCCTGCTTGTCCCCTGGGTTTGGAATCGTAATGAATCCAAGTCCTCTCTTTGAAATGGAACCACAGGTGCCCTGGGTTCTGAAACTCTAAGGTCAGTGGTATGACGTAAAGAAACAATAAAGCAGGCCCTGGAGGATGTATTTTCCTTGTGTTTATCTGAGTTCTGGTAGAAAAAAGGAAGATCGTCTTAAAACATAATCAAGAATTCCAGCAGCCACCCAATATGGCTCCACAGTTTTAGAGAAAAGGGCATGAAGAGGCACCCAGTCAAGCTCTCCATGAGAACAAGCTGAGTCTCAGACTCTGTAGTGTCTCTGAAAATCAGTCACACTCAAATAATTAGGACATTCTTCCAAGAAGGCTCCCAGACAGACCTCATCTTTCTCTGGGATCACTGTCCTTCACATACTCTTTTCTTCAGTTAATGCACTATTGTTCATTCACCTTGTTTCTCCATCCAGAAAGACAGGACACATTGAGTCAGTGGCCAAATCCTGTTTCTAAGATCTCCAGTTATCCCTCTTCTGTCTATTCCTGCTGCCATTGGCTTAGTTCAGTCCTTGTAATTTCTTTCTTGGACTCTAAGATGGTTAAGGTTGTATGTCATGTTGGCTGGGCCGTGATTCTCAGTGGCTTGGCAGCTATGTAATGATGTAGTTTGGCAGTTTTGTAATGATGTAGTCATCCTTCATGATGTGATATGATGTGATAAGCCAACCAGTTGTAAGGGGAGTTTCCTCAGGGATGTGGTCTGCATCTTATTCCTTATATACATAGGTATTCCGGCAAAACTTGCTTGCTTGTTCTGGATTCTGCATCCAGCTTGTCATCATCTGACCTCCAGTTCTTGGGACTTGAGCCAGCTGCATGCTGTATTGCCTGCCGATCTTGGGATTCTTCAGCCTCCACAGCCTATGAGCCAGCAACTTGCCATCCTACCTGCTGAGCTTGGATTTGTTGGCCTCCATAGCTTGTGAGTCAGCAGCCTATCATCTTTCTTACCTGCTGATCTTGGGATTCGTCAGCCTCTGCAGCCCGTGAGCCAGCACCCTGCCATCTTACCTGTCAATCTTGCATTCATCAGCCTCTGCAGCCCAGAGCCAGTGGCCTGTCGTCTGACCTGCTGATCATGGATTCATCCACCCTTGCAGCTAAATGAGTCAGGAGAAGCCTCCAGGCTGACACCCGACCCATGGACTTGGGATTTGCCAGCATCTGCAACTGCATAAGCCATTTTCTTGAGATAAATCTCTCTCTCTATATATATATGCACATGCTTCACTGGTTTTGCTTCTGTAGAGAACCCAGCCTAAGACAGATTCCTTCTAGCTAGTCTTCATGGCCCTCACATTCACTCAAGATGCTGCTGGAGTAACCTCTTTAAAATGCACATCTGATCTCAGCACTCCCTTGCACGCTCAGTGTGCACCTTTCCAATGGATGAAGCCTAGCCCGTGGATATGGCTGGTGATTCACTTTGTCACTAGGGCTTTGCCTTCCTTTCTGTTTCCATTGTTTCCCGGCCTACACCACACACTGGAGTTATATGCATCATGGACTTTCACACCTCTTGACTCCTGCAAGCTGTTCCCTCCACCTGGAATACCATCCGCACATGGCTAACTTGAAAACTCCATTTAATTGTTCTTAGGAAGTGGTTCTTTTGCTCCCATTTTCCTTCTCTTCTCCCTTATTTCTACCACCTTGGACTAAATGCCCCTCTTCTGTATTCCCTAAGTCCCTGCCCACTGTATATTAAAGCATTCACCACTTTGTCTCAGCAATATTTGTTTATGTGTGTCTGTTTACCTAGGCTATGAGGTTCTGGAAGGCAGACCCTGTCTTATTCATTTTTGTATCTCCATCTCCTAACATGCTATACACAGGACTGTAGATTGTTGAAGCACCTGGAACTGAAGGCTAAGTAATTGTTAGTATCTATGTTGAAGCAGATGAGCTTGATTCAAAACACCAAGCTTTGTGAGGCTGTAAAATAAAATTATCCTAATCACTAGTTCTCAGCTTATTGCACTTCATAATCACCTGGAAATCTTTAAAAAGTACTGAGGAAAGTTGGTCTCAAAGGAAGAAGAGCAAGTGTGTCTGAGAGCCTTCTTGGAAGAATATCCTGAGTCCCAACCCTAGACATTCTGACATAATTGGTCTGAGGTATGGCCAGGACAAGAGAATTTTTAAAAATTCTTGAGGTGATGCTAATGTGCACCGAGTTTGAGAACCACAGGTCTGATTGACCCCTACCCTACTAAGAATAAGTAGGTATAGTCTGTGTCTTCCTGCTGTTATGTCTTTCTAACATGCTTCTCAAGTTATTCCTCTTTCTACTCCCCAATCAAAGGCTTTCTAATTCTTCATATATAGGGACTCAACACAGAGAATCAGGCCAAGAATGGGAGAATCTCTCAACTGAGGCTGCACAGTAGAATCATTACCCAGGAAACTTAAAAAGTACTGATGCTTGGGCCTCGACCCCAGAGCTTCAAGAACACATAGACTTCTTTACATTGCTAAGGATGGCAGCCTCCACCACCACCATCTCCCTTCTGGGAGAGGAGTATTTTGACTTAAAGATTGTCGGAAGAGAATGATAGAAAAGGATTGAGAGAACAGAAAAGGACAGAGATTGAGAGGGAGAGCAAAAGTACATATGACACTTAATGGGAATCTTATCAACAACAGCTTTAAGTTGCACTTAGTGACACAAATAGAACTCATGGGAAACTGTGTTCTCTTCATGCATCTTAGCCATTGATCTATGCATGTGATAACAATTGTCATGATGTAAAGGGTTAGCTAAGACTTAACTGTGCAGTATAAATCTTCATCCAGTAGGGAATCTGATAGAGAAAGGGGAACCAAAGGGAGGTGTTCTCCTCTGGTACTTGGGTAAGATGCTCTTGTAGAAACCAGACACTAGGAGTTCATTGCTAGAGTTATTCTCCATTAGTATGTCTCATAGAACTTTCAATAGCCTGCCTTGGGGTAGAAGAGAAACAAATTCTTCCCTCTAAGAGAAATAAAAAGGCGGTAGCTTGTTTGAACTTGCTACTCGTGGATATTGCTTGTCATATCCATCCAATCCCACCCCTAATCCATTGTAGAAGTGTTAGAATACTTGAAAGCAGCAAATGAGATGGGAAGGAAAGCTTTTAAAACATAATTTTCAAAATAGCAGTGTATAGGAGCCCTGGTGGCACAGTGATTAAGAGCTCAACTGCTAACCAAAAGATTGGCAGTTTGAATCCACCAGCCACTCCTTGGAAACCGTATGAAGCAGTCCTATTCTGTCCTGTAGGGTCACTATGAGTCGGAATTGACTGGATGGCAACAGGAGTATAGGGGTCATAATGTTATATTATTCATTTAAATAGAAGACATAGCAAGACAAAAGTAAACACAAATACTCTTCCGAATTCTGTATTTTCACAAGGCTTGGTGGGTGATGATAAAATTGAGGAATGGTGAGCATATCTCTGGCCATTTAAATTATGAAAAGTTAATGCGACATGTGCCTTTTTAGGTGGAGCCTGTTGCTTTTGGCTTAAGAAGGTAGATGGTTTCTATTCCCTGACTTCGAAAGGTGTCTGACTCTGTTATTGCAAGCCAAAAGATTATTTTTTTAGCAATGGAACAAAATACCTCTATTCTTTTACATCTAGCTGATGCTTTATGTATCCAAGTTCAGAGGGGTGCGCTCTCCTCAGCTGTGTAGATAGATGGCCCTGTGTGGCTTTCATAGTGCTTGATCTGAGAAGTACTCAATGAAGGCTTGTTCCTTCCCCCTATCCTTTCCTTTCTGCTTTTATTTTTTTACCCCATGTGAGGGTACCTCTAGAATGATTATGTTTCTTGTCTTTCAAATACCAGGTGGCAGCAAAGGTTACTAATGTTTTCCTCTGTTTCTCCTGTTTTTAACCAACCAGTTGCTGTTGAGTCAACTTCAATTCATGGTGACCCCATGAGTGTTAAAATAGAACTGCATTCAGAGGGTTATCAATGGCTGATTTTTTGGAAGTAGATCATCAGAACTTCCTTCTTTGCTGCCTCTGGGTGGACTGGAACTGCCATCCTTTTGGTTAGCAGCCAAGTATGTTAACATGTCAACCACCCAGGACTTCAACAACTTACATAATAAGGAAAAAATGTTGACCAAACTTGAAATGGGTATCATTTTTGTTTTGGTATTTATGTTTGCTGTTTTTGATATTTAAGCATTTTAGCAAGTAGTTTCTAAAATGGCCTTTAATGATTCTCATTAGCTGTTATTCACTGCCTTGTATAATTCCTCTACTTGAGTAATTTGCTTTTAACCAATAGAACACCTTAATCTTGAGAGGAATCCACTTCTGTGATCATATTACAAGAGCTGGAACTTCTGTCTTGCTAGCAGACTCTCTTCCTTGCTGCTTGATGAAACAAGTTGTCATGTTTGAGAGGCCCATTGGCAAGGATCTGAGGGTGGCCTCTGGCAAATAGCCAGCTAGGAACCGGGGTCCTCAGTCCGACAGCCAAAAAGGAATCAATTCCTGCCAACAAGTGAGTTTAGAAGTAGATTCTTCCTCAATTGAGCTTTCAGATGAGACCCCAGCCCTTGCTGACTCCTTGATTGCAATCTCATGAACTGGTAGACCCTGCTAATCTGTGCCCAGATTCCTGACCCACAGAAACAATGGTATAATAAACATGTGATGTTTTCAGTTGCTAAGTTTGTGGTCATTTGTTACATAGCAGCAGATAAATAATACAAACACTATTTGATAACATTGTGCTATCATGTACAATTCTGCCATTATTATAGATGTTTGAATGACTTTTACCTCTATAAAAACATTATAAAACTCAGGAAAGGAAAGACAGTTTCTCCTTGGCATTCTCCTTAAAGGATTTAGCAAAGAACTTTGCATATAGTAAGTGCCCATTAAATATCTACTGAATAAATGAACAAAGGTGTATTTGTTCTTTATGTTTACAAAAAGTGACTTGGACTCATGCCTTCTGATATTTTGCATCTCTGATTCTGCTATGTGTATGTGGTTAAAAGGTTCATGCTTATTTCTTCTCAGAAAATAAAGAAAAATTAATTATTTTCCACAATATACTACAGATTTTTCTTTTGCTAAAAATTTGGAGAACATGTAGCACTACTTTTTGCAAGTTTAATGAGAAGCAAAATTGGATGTACTTTAGAAAGTGGGGTAAAATATATTTGATCTACAAACTCTGAGTTCTGGTAATTTTCAGACTGCCTTTGTCCACATTTTTTATGCTACTCACCCCAAATGTTAATCATTTAGTTGGTCCCCTAAGAAGAGGGTATATTTAAAATAAGTTAAATCCTTAACACCTCAAACAGTAGAAGAATGTTCTAATCTTTTCTTTTGGCTGCTGAGATCTGTGTTAAGAAAAACATGTTAAGAAAATAATTTACTACTAAGCCCTGTACAATGGGGGAAAAAATCAATGAATGTGTCAATATAAAAGCAGTAAGTTATATTATGATTAGTATTTAGTTTGCTTTTTCTTTACCCCTTCAACTTGTTAGTCTATCTTTTTTAGACACAGTGTGATAAGCACGTGGAAGACCTGAAGAAGGTCAGATTAAAGGCAGCCTTTCCTCTCTTCTCTGTTGGAAGTCATCCTTCCCTTCATCTTTTTATTCTTTATAGATTTCAAAAGATGCCAGTGATTTTCCTGAATGGCTTCCCTATTCCTTCTCCATTGAAGTTGCATTTTTTTGGGTTTCGACTTCAAAGTTTATAGTTGCCTTGTGTCCTTGCCCCAGCAAAAAGACATCCTCTCCCTGGGGCTATGGCCATATGGGTATGTGACCAATCTGTCCTCCTCAAGAAATCTGACCAGGGCATGCAGGGGAATCCATCTGGATCCTCCATGGCTCTCTGGGAGATGAGAGAGAGCCCATGAAGACTGAGCAGGCAGTAATGAACCCCAAGTATAGCCAGAGAAACCCCTTTAATCTAGATGGCTCAGGATACACCATATTGAACCCTGGGCCCCAGCCACATTCTTTCCTGCTGGCTAAATAGGGATAAAGTTAATGGTGGTCACTACCCTCACGTGAGTGTTTCCAGTTCTTAACTATGTGTTGCCTGTACACACGGTACAAGAACTACATGAGCAAACAAGCTACCAAATTTCAACAAGGCATTTAGCAAATCATTTTATAAATTTATAGGGATGTGTGGATTGGATGAGCCTGTGTTTAGGAAGTCTTATAAACTGGTGGAACCACTAGTTCCTGGAGAGTGTTGATTGATGGATCATTTTCACCCTGGAGGATGTTTGAAGAGGGTCTGTCTTGTTCAGTATTTGTTATTAGGGACTTGGTGAGATGATTCAGGATGCACTGATCATCTCTGTCGATTATGATAAGCAGAACGAATAATGGAAATTATTCATTACAAATACATTGAATAATGGAACAAAACCCACCAAATATTAGAATAATGGGTGAAATATAACAAGATTGACTTTAAAAACCCACTGCCGTCGAGTCAATTCCGACTCATAACGACCCTATGGATAAAAGTAAAGTCCTACACTTGGGTCTGACACACACACACACACACACACACACACACACACACACACTCACGCACGCACGCAACAGTGCTATCTGTTCTTTTCTCCCAGGCAAGAAAGGATTGAGTTCTGGAGCTTGGACTTCAGTGTGGTATTCAGCCCTGGGAGAGGTGGTGCATGTAGAATAGGGGGCAGGGTGGCTTTACCTTGGGGGTATGCTGAATCAAGAGCTGGCCAGGCCATTCAACGAAGTTATATTCAAAGAGGTCAGGCAGGGAGGGAGCATCTGGCTATAAAGCCAGCCAGATAGAGATCTGTTGACGAGGAAGTGTCTTGAAGTAGGTGGGGGGAGGCAGGTTGTAGGCAGAGCCCAGGGCAGTTCCTGTGCTGATGGTTGCTGTACTGCCTTCTATCTGTTGTGATGGCCTTAGGCATGGGTGGAGACAGAACAGTGAAAGGCACCTGCCAGGTGTGGACAAGCATAAATACAGAAAGGGGGAACTATTACTAGCAGTAGCATATAGAAAGAAATGGCTCATGGATTTGAATTGAAATCATGTGACTCAATATTAGCATGAGGTTGCCAAAAAATCTAATTTGATCTCAGGTTGCATTGATAGATATTAATAGTATTTGCCATGAGAGAGGTCCCATTTGCTTCTGTCTTGGTCTGACATCACCTAGTGTACTGAGTCCAGCACTGGGTACCACATTTCACAAGGGTCATGGACGTGCAAGAAGGCAGCCAGAAGAGAGGCTTCGTTCACTAAGTTATTCACCAAATATTTATTGAACACCTATAAAACCAGATATTTTTCGAGACAATGGGATTTAGCCACAAACAAGCCAGATAAGGTCCCTGCTCCCAAAAAGCTTATGTTCTCTAGGGAAAGACAGACAATAAAGTAGACAAATGAATAAAATAATTATAAACAGTAATAGGTTTTAGGGAAAATAAAATGGGATGATGTGCTGCAAAGTGACTTGGGGTAATTTACTTATATAGGTTGGTCAGAGAAAGCCTTTCAGGAGAGCTGAGACATGAAGGATGAAAAAGAGGCAAACTCAGAAATAGCCAAGAAAATGCTTCTACACGTGGCAAGAACAGCAAGTGCAAAGGCCTTGCTGGGGGAATGAGCTTGATGAATAGAAAGAGGGTCAGTGTGTTTGGGAAGCAAAGGTAAGAGCAATATGAGGTGAGGTAGCAAAGGCAGGCAGGGTTTGTGGTGAGGACTCTAGTGAGGGGATGCTGAGTGATCTCATTTATTTTATTTTATCAAACAGTCATGTGTATAACACTTACTTTGTGCCAGGTACTGTTCTAAGGGCTTCACAAATATTAACCCCTCAGGAAAATGGGCTGGTGAAAATGATGGTGATAACTAATAATCAAATTACATTTTGCAGTTTAAACAATAGTTCCACACCTATTGTTTCATTTGAAACATACAAAAATCACATTCAGTAGAGCTTTTAAACATAGCGATTTTACAGACCATTAGAACCTGAAACACAGAGAGATTAAACGACTTGGCCAAGGACCAAATTTTGTGCTGTTTCCGCTCTTGATGCCAGTCTCAGTCATCCAGTGCTGCTATAACAGAAATACCACTAGTGGGTGGCTTTAACAAACAGAAATTTATTTTCTCACAGTTTCGGAGGCTAGAAGTCTGAATTCAAGGTGCCGACTCTAGGGGAAGGCTTTTTCTGTCTATCAGCTCTGGGGAAGGTCCTTGTCTCTTTTGAGCCTCTGCTTCTTGGCAATCTTCATGTGGAATGGTATCTATCTTCCCTCTTCTCTGCTTGCTTGCTTGCTTCCTTGTTTAATCTTTTTTGTATCTCAGAAGAGATTGACTTAAGACACACACTACACTAACACTATTTTACTCACGTAACAAAGAAAACCCATTTCCAAATAGGATTATAACCAGTACAGGGGTTAGGATTTATAACACCTATTTCTGAGGGACAGAATTCTTAACAATGCCGTTTGTCATTTGAGTAATAACTGAAGGAACAGAGAATGTTTAACCTAGAGAAGATAAATCTTAGAAGGCAACACCATAGCCATGCTTAAATATTGGATGGGCTATGCTAGTTGCCACCTCCCCTTGCTCTGCGCAGTGACTTATAACCCTGACCAGCGCCGTTAAGAATCCTCTCTACACACTGGGTGAGGAGGACCTAGTATTAGCGAAGTTGTCGATCTTTTTAGCTATTGCTTTTCTTTTGTTTCATGAAAACCTCAACGTACTAGAAGAATGTTTACAATGGATATCACCTAGTAGGATGGTTATTATTTAAAAAAAAAAAACTCAGAAAATAACAAGTGTTGGCAGGGAAACGGATAAATTAGAACCCTCATGCACCGCTGGTGGTAATACAAACTTGTATAACTAACGTGGAAAGCAACTTGATGGTTCCTCAAAAAGCTAAACATAAAATCACCATATGATCCAGCAATTCCACCCCCAAAAATTGAAAGCAGGAACTCGAACAGATACTTGTACAGCAATGTTCATTGCAGCATTATTCACAGTAGCCAAAAGGTGGAAACAACTCAAATGTCCACCAACAGATGAATGGATAAACAAAATATGGTATATATTTATATACAGTGGGATACTATTCAGCCATAAAGAGAAATAAAATTCTATATATGCTATGACATGAATAATCCTTGAAAACATGCTAAGTGAAGTAAGCCAGCCACAAAGGGACAAATATTGTATGATCTCACTTTATGAAATCTCTAGAATATGCAAATGCATAAAGATAAAATAGATCGGTGGTTACCAAGGGCTGGGGGAAGGGGAGAATGAGGAGCTATTGATTAATGGGTACAGAGTTTTTGATTTGGGTCATAAACATTTTTTGGAAATAAATAGCAGTTACAGGCATAAACGCTGTGAATACAATTAGTACTGCTGAATTATACACTTTATAATGGTTAAAATGGCAATTTTTTTTTTTTGGCTATATATATCTTACCGTGATTAAAAAAAAAGGGTTATCAGTCCTTCCAATTCATGGTTTTGGCTATTAAATTAGGGAGGAAGGAAGGAATGTAGCATATGCAAGCATGATGCTACTGGCATTTATTCTTTCAATTAACAAATACTTTATTGAACATTCCTCATGGTTAAGACACTGTGCTTTGTTCTCAGTATAGGGAGTCAAATGAAACAGATAAAGTTCCTGACATCATGAAGTTTACATTCTAGTGGGAGAGACAATAAACAATTAAGAATAGACAATATCAAGACCATAGACAATAAACAAGATAAAAAAATTCTATGTAATTTCACTTTTTTATTGAACGCCAAGAAAGAAATGACATGTGTTTTTGTTATCTTGTGTTATGGAATGATCCTGAAATTTAATGGCTTAAAATAACCATCTAAAACCCAAACCAAACCCACTGCTATTGATTCTGATTCATAGTGACCCTATAGGACAGAGAAGAACTGTCCCGTAGGGTTTCTAAGTCTGTAAACCTTTACGGGAGCAGACTGTCGCATTTTTCTCCCATGGAGTGGCTGGTAGGTTCAAACCACCGACCTTTTGGTTAGCAGCTGAGTGCTTTAATTGCTGCACCAACAAACCAAAACCCCCCAAAAACCAAACCCATTGCTATCCAGTTGATAAGCGACCCCCTAGGAAACAGATTAGAACTACCCAAGGAGCTGCTGGTGGATTTGAATTACTGATCTTTTGGTTAGCAGCAGAACTCTTTAACCACTGTACCGCCAGGGCTCCTTAAAACAGCCATAGATGTTTATTTTGCTCACAAATCTGCAATTCGGGCAGGGCTCAGGAATAGTTTATCTCTGGGCTATGCAGCACCAGGCTGAAGGTTGACCTCCAAGGTGGCTCACTCATATAGCTGGTAAGTTGATAATAGTTGTCATTTAGGAGCTCAGAGGGGATTGTTGCCTGGGGTTTTCATTTCCTCCCTGCTTGAGCTTCCCCATGTGCTGCTTGGGCTTCCTCACATCATGGTGGCTAAATTCCAAGAGACAGGAAGTAGAAGTTGTCAGTCTTTTTACGGCCTGGGCCCAGAAACAGACACAGATTCACTTTTGCCATATTGTAATAGCCAAGTAGTCACAGAGCTTATCTAGATTCAAGGGGGTGGGGGCCATAGATCCAACTCTTGATGGGAAGAATGTCAAAAAAATTGTGGCTATCTTTAATCTATCATAAACTGTCATTTCACAAGTTATTATCTTTAAGTCTAGTGCTGCAGAGAGGATTTATTTTTGACTGAAGACTTTTCCCGTAACTAGGATGTGGTGACATTGGTTTATAGACGTTGGCTTAACAGTGAGCTTATGGTTTGAGCAGCTCAGGAGGATTGTTAATTGACAGATTTTATCATGTCTCTCCCTTTGATTATATATTTTTCTTTAAATAAAAGACCTCTTTATTAAATAAGCATAAAAGAGCAAGCAATCAAATAAAACCCCATTGCCGTTGAGTCGATTCCAACTTATAGTGACCCTATAGGACAGAGTAGAACTGCCCCATAGAGTTTCCAAGGAGCACTTGATTGAGTTATATATTTAATTTTCTTTAAAAAAAATCAATAGCCCCTTATTTAACCTTTGTTCTATTATCAGGTTCTGAATCTTACGGAGTTTTATAGGGTCCTAGACATAGGGTCGCTATGAGTTGGAACTGACTTGATGGCAGTGGGTTTGGTTTTTTTGGTTTAGAATATTGTAATCAGCCTCGTGTCCAGAACCCTTCAAAATGCTTTATTTGATCATCAATGATTGTCAAAGCCATTATTAGAAAAAGTATGCTTGTTTTCCTTGGTTGTTAGCTAAAGAGCAGACTGTCTTTTTTGGCTTTTCCAGCCTCCTGCTCAGTTAGCCTGCCCCTGTTGGGTGAAGGTAGAAACACCTGGTGTTGAATTCCATCTCTACCACTTACTTTCTGTGGATCCTTAGGTTAGTTAACCTTTCCGGGCCCTTTCCACAACCATGCAATGGGGATAACAACACTAAATTGAAATGTGTTTTTGAGGATTTGATAAACTACTTTTCGTGAATCACCTGAGCACACAGTAAGTACTCAATAAAAGTTTCCTTTCTTCTCTCCCAGCTCTGACCAGTTTGTATCTTCCAACCCTTAGGGCAAAGTCCTCAAAAGAATACTGCATTTCATATATAGCATATTTTCACCAGGCCTCACCAGATTCTTTCCTCTGAATCAGTGACTACTTCTGAAACCTTTGGAACTAAAATGTAGTATTGCTGATTAAAATTATCATCATCTTCATCACACATTGCATTATTTCTCCTTAGCTTACTTAACAGCGGGACTCAAAGTCTAGCTCAGTTTAAACTCTGTCTCTGAGTCCTGTTACAATAAAACCAAAATCCGTTGCCCGTGAATTGATTCTGACTCACAGCAACCCTGTAGGGCGGAGAATTTCCCTGCCGCATAGGTTTCCAAGGTTGTAATCTTTGTAGAAGCAGAGTGCCACATCTTTCTCTGGCACACTGGCTGGTATGTTCCAACCACCGACTTTTCCCTTTTGGTTGGCAGCTGAGCGGCTTAACCACTGCACCACCACGGTTCCCTTGTTACTAAATAAAAACTAGGCAGAAAAAATTATTTAAAACAAAATTGAACAGAAATAGATTTTGAAACAGATATAGATGGTTTCTCCACAGCAGCAGACTTTCCCTCTGTTTTTTCCTTTTACTGGGACCCTCACGTTTCCACCCTGCACTCAACTCTGCCCAAGGGAAGGGCTTTTGGAGCAGAGAAAAGCAGTGCCCTCTACCCTAAATTGGAGCTCTGACCTCTACAGACTGTTCCCATGTATTCCTCAGAGCTGACCTAGCTTATCCACTCCTGAAGGTTTGTTTATTCCTTGGATAGATTCTATTTGCAACCGGCAGGTCAGGAGAGAGAGAGAGGAAGGAATTACCTCGGATGGCTGGAGAGGAGAACTAACGAAGGGAAGGCCCCAGGCCTTTGCTAGTGGGGCATCTGGCCGGAAAATCTGTGGATGAATCAGCACAAGTGGATGCTTGCTGAAATGACCAAAATTGTATATTGCATTATGGATGGTATCATATTAAAAGTGAAGGACTGCTGTGGAAGAATGCCAGCTTTTACTGGAGTTATCCCAAGACTTCAACTTGGTCTTTTGTAAACAAGAGGCCGGTCTCCAGACACATTCTAACGTCAGCATTTGGCCTTCGAATCTTAGGCTCTCTCTAGGCACTGCTATAAACTAATGTCATTATAAAGGTAGTAGAAAAAGCAGCCTTTCTCCTAGAATCCTGAAAAGGACTATTCTTAATATGGGATTGGATATTAAAAGCAGTTTTTTATCCATGCATCCTAAAGCAATCAGTGACATCCGTGATTAATCAGGGCACGGGAAATTCCTGGAATGCTAATTGTCATTCTGTGGTACAAAATCACAACCTGGGGTTTAACATTTTTGTTGTTGCTGTTCATATGTGGCTCTGGGTATCCAAATGGCATTTCCATGTGCTCTAGACATTTAGTTTATGTGCTAGGTAATTATAACTGCCATGTATTTTATGTTTTTGTGTAGCCAAGTGGCAATTCAAAGTCACACTTAAAGGGTGCACAAAGGAAATCAGGAATAGAGTATGTTACTAAAAGTTCAGTAGAGGATGGGAGTTGAGAGCACAGACTGAAGCTGGACAACTGAGAACCCAGCTTTATCATTTGCTGGCTGAATGTCTTAAACAGTTATTTCCCCTCACCCAACATCTGCTTCCTCATCTGGATATCGAGATAATGATATTAACTACCTTGTCAGGTTCTTGTGAGGAATACATATAAACACACCTGTTGTCATCAAGTCGATTCCGACTCATAGGGACCCTACAGGACAGAGTAGAACTGCCCCATAAGGTTTCCAAGGAGTGGCCGGTGGATTTGAACTGCCGATATTTTGGTTAGCAGCAGAACGCTTAACCCTTGTACCACCAGGGCTCCTTATGAGGAATAAGTGGGATAATCGCTGGCTTGGCACAGTTCCTGTCACAGGACAGATTTAATAAATAGCAGATATTACTGGTGCAAGAATATATGTAGTGCCTGTAATCATGCTTCATAACCTTGGTAAAGTTATTTAGCCTCCCCCCCCCCCCCCACCATTGTATGAGTTTCTTAGAAACCCTGGTGGCGTAGTGGTTAAGAGTTTGGCTGCTAACCAAAAGGTCAGTAGTTCAAAGCCACCAGGCGCTCCTTGGAAACCCTATGGGGCAGTTCTGCTCTGTCCTATAGGGTCGCTATGAGTCAGAATCGACTTGACGGCAATGGGTTTTTTATGGGTTATGTGTTACTTATGTGCTTATTATTCAGGGTTGCTAAGTTTCTTTGGTACTCATTAAATGCTATCTTTTATTGATATTTATCTTTGTTTGCTTATCTCATTGTCTTAAGTACTCTGTTATGTCTTAGAAGATAAGGATTGTGTTTCACATCTCTTTATACTTTCAACTGTGATTTAACTGTGGTTTACATACTGTGCGCAGTGGTTAAGCATTGGGTTGCTAACCAAAAGGTCGGATGTTAGAATCCACTAGCCCCTCCTTGGAAACCCTATGGGGCAGTTCTACTCTGTCCTATAGGGTCTCTATGAGTCAGAATTGACTTGATGGCAAAGGGTTTTCACACTGGGTAGGTGCTCAGTGCTGCTTGATGATAATGGTGAGTGAATAACAGTGTGTGGTACAACAAAGCCAGCTAAGCTCAGAGAGTCAGACTTCTTGTGCTTTAGAAGGCTGTGAGTTTGCAGGAGAGAAGAACTTTTCTTGATGGCTAGAGGCTTCTCCCTTCATCTTGGACAGCCATTTTACACTTGTCCACTCTGTGTGAAAGCAGGCAGATGGACAGAAGTAAATCCATCATCAATATTTGAGATGAGTCCTTACTACTTTAAAATGAAAGCTTGGGAATTGCCTGCTTGGGTTGGACTCACCCAAAAAAGAGAAAAAAATTGGGCCACATAAACCAGAGACTCCGTCAGCCTGAGACCAGAAGAACTAGATGGTACCCAGCTACCACCAATTACCACCCTGTCAGGGAACACAATAGAGAGTCTCTGATGGAGCAGGAGAAAAGTAGGGTTCAGAACTCAAATTCTAGTAAAAAGACCAGACTTAATGGTTTGATTGAGACTGGAGGGAACCCAGAAGACGTGGCCCCTGGACTCTCTGTTAGCCCAGAACTAAAACCATCCCCGAGGCCAACTCTTCAGACAAAGATTAGACTGGACTATGGGACACAAAATGATACTCGTGGAGAGTGTGCTTCTTAGCTCTCAAGTAGATACATGAGATTAAATGGGCAGCTCCTGTCCAGAGGCGAGATGAGAAGGCAGAGAGGGTCAGGAGCTGATTGAATAGACACAGGAAATCCGGGGTGGAAAGGAGGAGTGAGCTGTCATAGTATAGGGAGATCAACTAGGGTCACATAACAATGTATGTATAAATTTTTGTATGAGAGATTAACTTGAATTGTAAACTTTCACTTAAAGCACAACAATAAAAAAAAAATTGAAAAATAAGACAATCTTCAAACAAGCCACACTGCCACCATGGTCAGACACATCTTGGAAGTGGCTCCCTCCCCCTTAGGCCAGGCTGCGCACCACCATTTGAACTGGTATCAAACTTCCTGTTGTTTACAAGGAAAGGGCTCTGTCAGCTCTCTGATGGTGACTCAGAGTGCATACGGCAAACCCAGTTGTTTTATAAAGAATTCGGAAACCCTGGACTGATTTTTTTTTTTTTTTTAAAGTCTGGAGACCAGGGGTTAATCTCGACCTTCATGTTGGTGGGGAGCAGTGGTGACGTCTGCGCTTTATCTTGGGTAGCTAAACCTCTCAAGTAGAGTGAGCTTCCTCTCCTCCTGCTGGCCAGACCACAGAAGTGTTTCTCACATTTTCTGAACAGAGCAAAACCATCCCTCTCTGACCCTGCTGCGGCATGTGGGGGTCATCTTTTTGGTCATTGTGAATTTGCTTTTGACCAGCAGTAGGTCCTACTAGCATAGCCAGAACAAAGACGAGGAAATCGAACAAACAAACAAGCAAGCAAACAGATGCAAAACCAAACAAATAAAGACTTTAATCATTTCCAGGCAAGACCACCCCACAAGAGAACGCGACTCTCAGCTTATATGATGATTTTATGTGAGAAACCAGTTGTGTTTGACATAATTTACCTGGTCATCTGTCACCTTATAACACCCAAAAGCAAGTGTCAGATAGGAGTCCCTGGGTGGTGCAAATAGTTAATGTGCTTAGCTCCTAACCGAAAGGTTGGAGGTTTGAGTACACCCAGAGGTGCCTCGAAAAAAAGCCCTGGTAATCTACTTCTAAAAAATCAGCCATTGAAAACTCTATGGAGTACAGTTCTACTTTGACACACATGGGGTCACCATGAGTCGGTGCTGACGCCACAGGGAATTTTTTTTAGTGAGTGTCAGATACTTAGAGTGCTTCTCTCTTGTGCTCCCCCTTCCTCCTCCCTTTTCACCTTGGTGACCTAAAGGACAGGCAGTGGGAGTGCAGGGGTGCCTTTTGCCAAGGCTAATGAGGGTCCAGGAGTCCTTAGGTAGCCTGTCTGTGGGGACAGAGGGCAATGTTGGATACAGGGGACCAGGAGGATTAATGCCCAGCCATTGGAGGCCCTCTATATGTGGTTATTGGGAGAATACATGAGCAAACGAGAGGCATTCCTGTGACCAGAGATCCCAGTGGCAATCAATGTCTAATATTAATTCCATTCTGCAGATGGAAAAACCAAGTTATTGAGAGAGTAATTGATTTACATGGGCTCAGTCAGCTAGCTACTCAATGTCAGGGACAAGACCAGACTTTATGTTTCTAGGCTCAGAGCCAAAGGTTTTTTTGTACTAGATTTACGGACTTGGTGACCCATTCGTTCCTGCTTGATGGCCACTTTGATAAATCGTCTCAATTAGAAGCAGATGTTATCATGGTATACATAGAGGCGCGTCTTCCTGATGTTTAAACAGTGAAATCGCTATTTATGGTTTTCCGTCTGTGTGTGGGTCTGTGTTTGTACAACCTTCAAAAACAAACAAATAAGCAGGAGCAAAAACAACAATAATAAAACTAGCTGTGGTGGCATTTGAGTTTTCAAGGGACCGTAAGTATAAAGTCATATGTACTTCCCCAGAGATCATAGCCTTGCTTGTAAAACAAGCAGCAAAACTAAGAGGTTGGTGTATAGAGTAATCAGACACCATTCACATAGCAATGGAGGTTTCTGGGAATCTTGATCTGGAAAACAATAATAATAACAACCCTGCCTGCCTTTATGACATCTGGTCTAACCACCACATTCTGGGAATCCTGACTTGCATGTGGACATTTTCTTAAATCATTTCTTTCCCATGTAGCATTCACTATGGCTTTTATTTTCTTACAATAATTTCCTTTCTGATTACAAACTTGATACATGTAAATTGTGCAAAATTTGGGGGAAATTGTGAAAAAGTGTAAAGACAAAATAAAAACAACCTGTAATTCACTACCCAGAAATGACTGTTGTTAACATTCTGGGGGTATACTCTTCTATTCTTCCATTTATGTATATATATATATTTCAAAATTGGAATCTACTACACTTTTTTTGTGCTTTTTTTTTCACTTCAAGATATATCATAGGATTTTTCCATGCAATTCAATATTTTTCTGAAACATAAGTTTTTAAGGAGGCATAATTATCTGCTATATGTTTACTTAACCATTCCTTATGGCAGGATTTTTACAGAATTCTGACATTTATAGTTCTTTTGTATATGGATAAGATAGCATTATTTTTTGTATCTGTAGATTTTCTTTTACAAATAAATTTATATTGAGCAGTTTTAAAGTATTTGATTTTAATTTTGAAATTAACCCCCCCCCCCCGGGACCTTGGAGTTCAGACAAAATGAGACAAAAATACAAGACAGTGATTAAAGCTGGGGGAAATTAATATAAACTATAAAACCTACCCTTCCCTCTCTCTGTATCTTTTTCCTCCCACCCTCCCTCTCTTCCTTCCTTCCTTTAATGAACGCCTACTATGTGGTGGGCACAGTGCAAGCCCATGGGACAATAATAAACAAGTGCTTGTCCCTGCTTTAAGCCACAGAGCTTGGTGGCTGTGTATATGTCTAGGGGATTACAGTGGGATAATGGAGTGGCTACTTCAGATTATTAACCTTGTAGGAAAGGCAGTCGCTGGCCCGAGGTTATTTGAGGGGTGCTGCTAAAAGGTATGTGTGTGTGTATCTGTGTGTGTGTACATGTGCTGTGTCTACATGTACACGTTTCATAGTTGGCCAAGGGCATGAGTTAGAGAAAGAGGTTTGGGTGAGTTGAGTGCCCTCACTCGTGGACTTGGGAGAGCCTCTGTGCTTCAGTTCTCAGTTTATCCCTGAAAATAATAATAACATGAAATTCCTGCCTTGCATAATCCAAAGTTTTTTTTGAAGTCACATTAAATTCATTTTTACACCCACATGTTGCATAATTTTTCTCATTCATCCATTTGTATTGACCAAATTGCAAACTCTTAGTACCAGACACTTAAATGAAAGAAAAGAAGTAGGAATTGCCACCAGCTGTCCCCTAGTCCCCTGCTTCTGTTCCCAGGGCCAGATTCTCTTATCCCTTGAGCAGGCTCCCTCTTGGAATGGATGTGGCTGATGTATAGGCAAAATTGGATGGTATCTTGTCACTAGTGCATTTCTCCTAATAGGAAGTCATAGGGTCAGGCTGGGTCTCAGGGTGTTGTCTGATCAGGAGGGCTGCCCCCAGCCTCCTGATTGGAAGGCAGCCCTCTGACAACACTTACTGCTCCCCTATCTCTGTGCCCCCATTCTTACACTCCTGTCCATTAGAACAGAACAAACTCCCACTGGCCCACCAAAATTCTTAATTACAATGACACTTCTCTCCTGATGACTTCTATACCCCTAAGATCTTTAACCAACAAACACACAAACAAACAAACAAACAAAAAAAAAACAAACCCATTGCCATTGAGTCAATTCCAACTCATAGCGACCCTACTGGACAGGGTAGAACTGCCCCTAAGGTTTCCAAGGCTCTAATCTTTAAGGAAGCAGACTACCACATCTTTCTCCTGAGGAGCGGCTGGTGGGTTTGAACTACTGATCTTTGGTTAGCAGCTGAGTGTTTAACCACTGTTCCACTAGCTCCTCCTAAGATTTTACCCAGGGCCAAATCAATAATGGCATAGCTAATTATCTTGTGTACCGTGACAAGGTTTAGTTATTCTTGAGGACTGAAACATTTCTGTAGTCATACCTTATTGATTAGTTCAAAGCTATTGTTGATTCAAATGCTCAAAATAAACACTCCATTCTAAAAACAAAACAACAAAAAACTGGATAACTGAATGTAAATTATTTATTATATGAGGAGAGAGACCCATATTCTTTAGCAAATTCTCCATAACCCAGTAAAGCAAATATTTTGAGATGGCTTTACACATGTTAATAGAGAAGTATTAGAATTATCTTTATAAATCCAAAAGTGTTGTAAAATAATGCTTTTCTAAGATTACCACTTATTGAGCACTTAGAATGTACCATACACTGTGAGTGAAGTTATGAGTTGGAATCGATTCAATGGCAATCGGTTTGTGTCTCAGTCATCTAGTGCTGCTATAACAGAAATACCCCAAGTGGATGGCTTTAACAAACACAAATTTATTCTCTCACAGTCTAGGAGGCTAAAAGTCTGAATTCAGTGTGCCAGCTCCAGGGGAAGGCTTTTTGTCTCTGTCGGCTCTTGGGGAAGATCCTTGTCATCAGTCTTCCCCTGGACTAGGAGCTTCTTGGTGCAGGGACCTCAGGTCCAAAGGACATGCTTTTCTCCTGGCACTACTTTCTAGGTGGTATGAGGTCCCCCTGTCTCTCTGCTCCCTTCTCTCTTTTATATCTGAAAAGAGATTGGCTTAAAACACAACCTAATCTTGTAGATTGAGTCCTGCCTCATTAACATAACTGCCTCTAATTCTGCCTCATTAACATCACAGAGGTAGGATTTACAACACATAGGATAATCATACCAGATGACAAAATGGTGGACTATCACAAAATACTGGAATCATGGCCTAGCCAAGTTGACACATATTTTGGTGGGACACAACTCAATCCATGACAGTTTGGCTTTTGGTTTATTTAATATTTGAAAAAACTGGGACTTAGGGAGGATAAACAACTCTTTCAAGGTTATACACCCAGTACATTTAAAACAGGAAATTTGAACTCTGAAATCCTCACTCTAACCAATTTTCGTCTTCCAAAGACAATATTTAGTGAACACCAATATGTCATGTATCTCATTTACTAATAATCATAACTCTCTGAGATATTAGTCTCCTTTTAATAACAAGTAACCTGAGGCTCCAAAAGATACAGAGAATTGCTCAAGGTATGTGGTTATTATGTGGCCAATCAAGATTTCAAGCCTAGTCTAACTCCAAAGCCCATGAAATTCCAGTGCACCAAACTTCCTTCTGGAGCCTGTATATTTGAGATATTCTTGGCTTCTCAGAACAAAACTACTTCAACTTCTGTTAGTTTCTCAGATTTGAGAAATCACTAGAAGTGAAGATAATCTGGGTTTGGATAGGAAGAGATGAAAGGGACCAGAAAAAAAAAAAAAAAAAATTCAGGACAGGGCACAGAAAATGGATTTTTTTCCCCTAGCCCAATTTTTAAATGATTTTGAATCATTTTTTTTCCCTTTCAGTCAAATTCAGAGCACATTCTATTTCTTTACAAGCTTGGGTGGTATAATTTTATCATAGTAATTCCCGTTTTCATAATCTTCACTCGATTGCCAGATGCTTTTGCACAATTTTCTCAAACAGCAAGCAAACCAGCATTCTTTCCCTGGAGAGGGTGAGGAGGTGGTGGGGTGCTCTTCTGTGAAAGGACAGAAAGATGAGCTACAGGAGTCCTGACACAGGGTAAGATCCAGAAAAGTAGGACACCCTTGAGGGTATTTGGCATATAACAAGGTTGAGTTAGAACGAAGAGCAATCAAAGCGGCCAGGTCTCACACTGGAGATGGGAGTCTGCCGGGAGCTGACAAAGCCCAGGCTATGGCCGGGCTTAATGACAGGAGAAGAAATGAAGACATTCCTCAGCTCCCCACCCACCTTCTTTTCCTCAGACCCGAAGATGCTTTATCAAATTTCATGCTAGGTGGAAAGAACACATATGCTGCCAGCAGATGCCACTGTCCACAGGTCATTTTGGCCCTGCCTGAAGTCAGTGCTTTAAATGCATCCTCAAAGGAAATCTTTCCCCTGCCAAAATATATATATGGAGAGCCTATATGTGTGCATTCTGGAGATGAGGCAGCCTTAAGGAGAAGTTTTGCTTTGAGTGCCCAAAAAGCTCCTGGCCATGAGACCTGAGAGAGGAAAACTGCATTGTGTGAGCAAAGTCCTTGCCAACTGGTGCTGTAGGGAACAGAAAGTGCTTCATGGCCCAAGGAGTTGAATCTTCCCGCCAGCTCTGGAAGGTTGGCCAAAGTTTTATATGGGAGTTTGCATTCTTCAGGCAGGAAAAGCACTTGGCATCTGTGCAACAAAAGCATTCCCTGGTGGGAAGCTACATCTTTTCCTCCTTTAGTGTATGCCTTTCTATGTCCAGGTTTCCCCAAGTTTTTATAAGCTTAGGCAATTTTGTAAAAACAAGCAAACAAACAATAAAGAATAAGAATACCAAGGAAACACTATATTGTATAAACCATACGCACACACACATACCCCTTGGAACCACAGTCCCAACAATATCTTAATACCTTCTTAAGATGGCCCTTGCATTTTGATATATTTTTGTTGTTGTTGTTGTTAGTTGCCATTGAGTTGGCTCCGATTCATGGCAACCCTATACACAACAGAATGAAGCATTGCCTGGTCCTGCACCATCTTTATAATCATTGGCATGTTTGAGTTCATTGTTGCAGCCATTGTATAGTGCGTTCCAACTGAGGGGCTCATCTTCCAGCACTAGATCAGACAATGTTCTGTTGTGACCTATAAGGTTTTCATTGGCTAATTTTTGGAAGTAGATTGCCAGGCCTTTCTTCCTAGTCTGTCTTAGTCTGCAAGCTCTGCTGAAACCTGTCTACCATTGGTGATCCTGCTGGTATTTCAAATACTGGTGGCATAGCTTTCAGCATCATAGCAACACCCAAGCCACCAGAGTAGTAGAAACTGACAGACAGGTGGTGGAGATATATTTTTACCTTTGACTAAACACACTTTGAAAAGAGTTTACCAAATTACTCTTCACATAAACCAGTGGTTCTTAGCTTGGGAAGCACCAGGGCCTCACACTTAAGAGACTGTGATTCCCTTAGTCTGGAGTGGGTGTGGGGCTCTAATGTGTAGCCAGGGCCGAGAACCCCGGACACCTGTGGAAAAGCACTGTCTATTTGCCCTTACCTGCTTGATAACTCATTCCTGCTATGTCTGGAAGAGAGGAAGAAGTGCAGAACACCTGGAGCTTAAGCTAGATTATAAGATACTCTTAATATGGTATTTCGAGTAGATTTCCTATGTATTTCACTGTGGTGCTTTTTAGATGCAGGAAATCCTTTTGACCTATCGAGTTTGTTGGGGCAGGTGTCCAGAAATGTTTAAAAACACTTGTGCAGTCCTATGCGACAGACATGATAGTCTTGGGGCTTAGCAGACTCCACTAGCCTCTGGCTGTAACATCTACAGAAAACATCCCTATCAGGAGACACACACCTGAGAGAACACATTGGGGTCTTTTCATTCACCTCTAACATTAAGAAAAACAAAAAAATATAATCCATGTTTGGATGGATTTCACACTTCATCCGAGAGAATCCCACTGGTCGTTAATTAGTCTCTTCAAATTACCTTAAGTATACTGCGCTTCTTGTTTTTTAGCTGAGGGCATGGAAGTTCTTGGGTAACTCGGTCTGAGAGGTCTAGTTACGGTTGGACCAGCCACTTACCAGCTTCAGGCTGCATCCAGCCCACTTACCTGGATCAGCCTGGCTTTCTGCTGAAGCCCAAGGAGAAACGCTTTTGACTTAAGGATTGAGAAAACCTCAAATGTCTTGGGGTCTTAGGACATTATTGATGGCTCATTTCTGATATCTCAGGAGTCTGACTAAGAAGAATTTATGAAGCTGTATTGTTTAATATACTAGGATTCCACATTTTAATACTGTATGTGGTGGTGGTAGAGGTGTGGTGGTTTGTGTGTCTGTGGGTATGATAGATAATAAAAAATATATATATAAATTTGTCTTTCATAGGGTAAGTAACTAGATGATATTCATTTAATGTATTATCTGGATCCTATTGTTGTTAGTTGCTGTCAAGTCAGCTCAGACTCATAGCAACCCCATGTACAACAGAATGAAACATTGCCCGATCCTGTGCCATCTTTATGATTATTGGTATGCTCAAGATCATTGTTGCAGCCACTGTGCATTTTGGGTACATTTCATCCTAGGGGGCTCGTTTTCTGGCACTGTATCAGATAATATTCTGGTGTGTCCCATAAGGTTTTCATTGGCTAATTTTCAGAAATGGATCACCAGGCCTTTCTTCCTAGTCTAACCCCCTCCAAAGGAAAAAAAAAAAAAACAACAAAAAATGAAACCTGTTGCTGTCAAGTCGATTCTGACTCATAGAGACCCTATAGGACAGAGTAGAACAGCCCACAGGGTTTCCAAGGAACACCTGGTGGATTCAAACTGCCGACCTTTTGGTTAGCAGCCATAGCTCTATAACCACTACGCCACCAGGGTTTCCTTTTCCTACTGTACAGCCTATTAAATCCTATGAATTTCAGAAAAATCAATATAAAATTTTTCCCAAGGCCTCCTGGAAAATATCCACATTTCAGTTTGGACAGTTTGGCCTAGGTAAGCAGAATTTCATTTTATTTTCAAACATTATTTATTTATTTTAAAATAGTTAATATGATCATCTAGTTTCAAATTCAAAAGGGACACAGGGTGACTATGAAAAGCCTCCCCCCACCAGTCTCCCATCTACCTCCTTAGCTTCCTTTAGTCAAATAGCTCTACAAGTCTCTCATAGAGAGAGCTTATATTTCTATACTTAAGCAGACTTGGAAGAGAAAAGAGGTATTTTCACTGAGAACAAAAAAAAAAGTTCTGGTGGAAAATGGAGACAGAAAGTGGTATCCTCTTTGACTATGAAGGACAGTGATACTTATCATCAAATTACTTCTCAGAATCAATGTTTATTAATTACCACCCTAGCTTACCGCCACCTGCGTCGGTTCTGAAGGACTGTTTGTTCGTTTAATTGGCTATTGACGCAAACGCTGTTTTCCTTCCATCTCAAACTCTCTCGCAGGCACGCTTTCTTCTGTTTCTACATCCCCTGGGAGGTTCTGGAATCAGTCTAGCTGGGCCTCCTTACCACTGATTTCCCTGTTTTCCATGACCACCCTATTTATCTTGGCTTGACTTGGAGACTTCAGTAGGTATTCCTGTCTGTACCTTACCCACGTGACAATTTGAGCTCACTGGTGCTCACCCAGAGCTCTGGGTTGCACTTATGCTGAGAGACTAGGAGCACTTTCTCCAGAGATGCGGGGCAGCAGGGGGCTGAGGCACACCTCCTGCTGGGTTAAGAATCGCCTCCTACCTCCCCAGCAGGAAAGAAGAGCTCTGTTGGGGTGAGAAAGCAGTTTTTTAGCTACCGCTGCATGTCAAATAGGCTTCCTATTGTTTTGTTTACCCTGTTGGCTAATTCTATGATTTTAGCTCCAGAAGGGTTTTGACAGGTGGCAAATATTCTAGGTGACTGGGAAAGAGCAAAGGCGTAGTAGGGAGAAACAGCGCGGGGTTCTGTTCGGACCAACACACTCCTGACTTTTTATTCTGTATCATCTTTTCCCTCTTTGATATCCTTATTTTCAAGAATCCAGAAGAGTGTGTGAGAGGGGTTGTACTGGGCAGGTTGAACCTAAGAAAGCAGTTTCCTTAGCAACTGCAGACTTAACGAAAAGCCGGCGCGTCTTCCTTGTCTCATTTCTCATTTCCCGCAGCTTCTGAAAGGAGGTCAGGCGTTGTGTGTCAAGTTCGCATTGCAGTTTGGCTTGCTGTACCTTTTGCATCCGAGTTAGGGGATGCAGATCACCGTGCATGTCACTGACCACTGTTGTTAATTTCAATTAGAAATGAGCACATACACGCAGTCACATTTTGCAGTTGGTCTTCAAAGAACCCTAGAATATTAATTGCATTTCTGAAGAGTTCAGAAGTCAAAGTGTAAAAGATAAATCCAGTATCAGTCATACACTCATTTGCTTTAACCAGGGCTATTCTGATTTCAAAGTCATCTTAGAATGTTTTTGGTAAGACAAACAGAACCCTGTCTTTTTAAGTCAGAATAATCCTCCACTAATGATTCCTCTTCTAAAGTGATATGCAAGATCCCAAATGAAAGTTTATGGTTAATTTCAAGTTCCCAAATTCAATTCAATATTTATTGCATCTCTGATTCACTAAGAACTGCAGGGGATAAACTGATGTGGTAAGATGGTCTGTGCCCTCAAGGAGTTTCAAATTTAGTCATGGGAATAAGACAAATACAGTGTAATTACAGTGACAAGGAAGAAAATGATAAATGATATCAAGCGTTGGGTATCCACCTTGGCTACATATTGGAATCATAGGCGGAGCTTTAAAAACACCAGTGCTGGGGGTTCCTCCACAGAGATTCTGATTTAATTGCTCTGGGAGGCAGCCTGGGGATTGGGATTTTAGAAATGTTTTCCAGGTGATCTGAATGTATAGTTAAGGTTGAGAACCATAGGTAAAGAGGCGCCACAAGGTCACTTTTTTGGTTGGTTGGATCAGAAAAGGCTAACTTTGCAGTAGCATTTGAGGAAGACCTGAAAAAAGTGGGTGTGATTCCAAAAGGCCAAGGAAATTGGGAGTGAACAGAGATGTTTGAGGTATAGGACAATGGTTTAGCTTGATTAGTAAAGGATGACGGCCTTGAGTATTGTGCTCTTTTAAAGAATTTTCTGTGTGGTATCACATTGACAATAGCGTCTCGAAAGGTTAGATGAGATGCTTAGGGGGCAGTGAGTTTAAGTTAATGGTGCTAGAATAATTTGAGAAAGGACGTCAAGAATGGTTATACAACTCGAAGAATGTAATCAATGTCATTGAATCGATTGTTTAAATGGTATATCTTTTGCTGTGTATATTTTCACAAAAAAATAAAAAGAGAAAAGTCACAGAGATGTGACACTGGGGGCTGGATATTTAGGTGAGTGAAGAGTACCATGTATAGGGGAAAAGAAAGCTGAAGAGGCAGACTGAGAAGCACCGAGGCAGATAAGGTGCAAAGAACACTAAGCCAGAGGCGGAACTTGTTTCAAGTTAGATTTTTCTGTTTTTAACTGTGCTACAAAATTGTTGAGATTTTTAGCCTAGCTGTAACTAGGAGTCAAGCAGGCAGGAAGACAAGAAAGAGAACTTGTTTATAGGAGAAGATGATGCTTTCAACGTTTAACAAAAATCACCATATTGTAGAGTTAGGAGGAACCATGGAGTTAATTTGGTTAAGCTGCTTTGTTTTACAGTTGAGGAAGCCCTAGGTAGAATTATAGGACTAGTTAATGGGATGCTGTGACTCAAAGGTCAGTGGGATGTCCACGTGGAGATGTCCAACAGGCAGTTTACAAACAGGTGTGAAGCTTGGGAGAGAGGTCAAGGATAGAGATAAATTTTTGAAATCATTTTCAGTGAGGTAATAAGGATTTGGTAGAGGCCACTGGTTGTTCAGTGGTGGTATTCTCTCCTTCCATGCGGGAGACCTGTGCTCGATTTTGAGCCAGTGCACCTCATGCACAGTCATCCAGTGGTGGCTGCCATGTTGCTATGTCCTGATGAGGTTTCAGTGGAACATCTAGATTAAGATGGACTAGGAAGAAAGGCCTGCTGATCTACTTTTGAAAATCAGCCAATGAAAACCTTATGGAATGCAAAATCATCCAATCCCTTTGTGCATGGGGTCACCATAAGTCGAGGGCTGGCTTGATGGCAACTAACAACAACAACAAAAATAAGGACTTGAGGACAAAGGAGGAATATGGAAAGGAAGAAGAGAGAGTGAAAAAGGGAGCACTTGCAACCAACAAAAGAGGCACAGAATTGTTGTTGTTAGGTGCCGTCGAGTTGGTTCCCACTCAGCAATCCTATGTACAACAGAAAGAAACACCGCTTGGTCCTGTGCCATCCTCATGATCGTTGCTATGTTTGAGCTCATTGTTGTAGCCACTGTGTCAATACATCTTGTTGCGGGTCTTCCTCTTTTTTGCTGACCCTTTGCTTTACCAAACATGTCCTTCTCCAGGGACTGATCCCTCCTGATAACATGTCCAAAGTAAGTGAGACGATGTCTTGCCATCCTTACTTCTAAGAAGCATTCTGGCTGTACTTCTTCCAAGACAGATTTGTTTGTTCTTCTGGCAGTCCATGGTATATTCAATATTCTGTGCCAACACCATAATTCAACTGCATCAGTTCTTCTTCGATCTTCCTTATTCATTGTCCAGATTTTGTATGCATATGATTGAAAACACCATGACCTGGGTCAGGCCTACCTTAGTCCTCAAAGCGACATCTTTGCTTTAGCAGGTTTGCCCAATGCAGTATGTTGTTTGATTTTTTAAAATAATTAATTGATGGATTTTTAAAATTAATTAATTAATTTTTAAAAATATTTTACTGTGGTTTGGGTGAAAGTCTACAGAGCAAATTAGTTTCCCATTCAACAATTTATATACATTTTGTTTCGTGACATTAGTTGCAATCCCCTCGAAGTGTCAGCATTCTTCCTCCCTGGTTTTCCCATTTCCATTAGCCCATCTTTCCTGCCCCTTCCTGCCTTTTAA
The DNA here is from genome assembly GCA_030035585.1 of Dugong dugon. Classification (NCBI taxonomy): domain Eukaryota; kingdom Metazoa; phylum Chordata; class Mammalia; order Sirenia; family Dugongidae; genus Dugong; species Dugong dugon. Next base: position 62,515,873 of record CM057466.1, read on the forward strand.
ACGTTGTTTTTGGGCAAATGCTGCCCTTTTGGTCTCGTATAGTTGGTTGTTCTGAGGAACAAGTTCCTCACGAATGTTATTGTTCACTTTATAGTCCTCTCTATTACTTGGCTGAAAGATGATCTCTGGGAGTGGGTTCTGTTCCAGGTTTGAAGGGTATCTAAGAGCCATAGTCTTGGGGCTTCCACAGTCTCTATCAGACTGGTGAGTCTTTTTTATGAATTTGAATTTTCTTCTACATTTTTCTCCCACTCTGTCCAGGACCTTCTATTGCGATCCTGATCAGAGTGCTCAGTATTGGAGGCTGGGCACCACCTAGTTCTTTTGGTCTCAGGCTAGTGGAGGCTGTGATTCGTGTGGTTCATTAGTCCTTTGGACTAACTGTTACCTTGAGTCTTTGATTTTATTCACTCTTCTTTGCTGTGGACAGGAAGAGAGCAATAGCTGTATTTTAGATGGCTGCTCGAAAGTTTTTAAAGACCCCAGTTGCTACTCACCAAAGTAGGATGCAGAATCTTATCTTTATGGACTATGTTATGCCAATTGACTTAGATGTCCCCTGAGACTATGGTCCTAAGTCCTGAAGCCCAGGGACTCAGTCCTTCAAGGTGTTAGTTATGGCTAAGAAGTTTTCATAACTTTGCCTCCTGTGTAGTCTACTATATACGTGGATATATTTGTAGCACATACAAATATATATGTAGAAATATCCTCTGCCAAACCTATATATGCTCATGGGTGTACTCCCATATGCCATCCCACGCATGTTCAGTTTACCTATGTAACTACTCGTAAATTATTGTTTGTTATCACTGTTATTGCAGGATTGTGTATGTAATAGTATTTATCATTGTTGCCTTTTACACTGTGTATCTGCCAGTGCCTTTCTTTGCCTTAGTCATGTTGTGCTGACCTACCCCTTATTGTGTATTGCCTTTCCCTTCAACTATGTTAATACATATTTACTATCTAGTTAGTGATTTTCCCTCCCTCCCTCTCCTATCCCTGGTGTCATGGATTGAATTATGTCCCCCCAAAAATGTGTGTATCAATTTGGCTAGGCCATGATTTCTAGTATTGTGTGGTTATCCTCCATCTTGTGATGGTTATTTTCTGTTGAAGAGGATTAGGGTGGGATTATAACATCACCCTTACCCAGCTCACATCCCTGATCCAGTGTAAAGGGAATTTCCCTAGGGTGTGGCCTGCACCACCTTTTGTCTTACAAGAGATAAAAGCAAACAGAAGCAAGCAGAGAATTGGGGACCTCCTACTACCAAGAAAGCAGTGCCAGGAGCAGAGCACGTCCTTTGGACCCAGGGTCCCTGCATGGAGAAGCTCCTAGTCTAGGGGGAGATTGATGAGAAGGCCGACAGAATGAGAAAGCCTTCCCCTGGAGCTGACACCCTGAATTGGGACTTTTAGCCTACTTTACTGTGAGGAAATAAACTTCTCTTTGTTAAAGCCATCCACTTGTGGTATTTCTGTTAGAGCAGCACTAGATAACTAAGACAGAATTTGGTACCGAGAGAATGGGGTGCTGCTCTAACAGATACCTAAGATGTGGAAACGGTTTTGAAACTGTGAATGGATAGAGGAGTGGCAGCAACAGAGGACCAGCAGCAGCAGAGAACCTGCAGTGGCAGAGAAGTGGTAGCAGCAGAGAACCAGCAGCAGCAGAACCGGGAGACCAGCACGAGATGGCGCTGGAGCTGACCCACGGAGCGAGAGAGCTGAGTGCCTGTGTGTGGGAGGCTTCCTGGGGGAGTGATTTTCCCTCCCTCCCTCTCTCATCCCTGGTAACCATCAAAGAATGTTTCTTTCTGTGTGTAAACCTTTTCTTGACTTTTCACAATAGTGGTCTCATACAATATTCATCCTTTTGTGATTGATTTATTTCATTCAGCATAATGTCCTCCAGGTTCATCCATGTTGTAAGATATTTCATGGATTCATCGTTTTTTAATGTTAGATAATATTCTATTGCGCTGTTTGATTTCTTGACTGTGGCTTCTATGGGCATTGATTGTGGATCCAAGTAAAATGAAATCCTTGACAACTTCACTCTTTTCTCCATTTATCATGATGTTGCTTATTGGTCCAGTTGTGAGGATTTTTGTTTTCTTTATGTTGAGGTATAATCCATACTGAAGACTGTGTAGTCTTTGATCTTCATCAGTAAGTGCGTCAAGTCCTCTTTGCTTTCAGCAAGCAAGGTCGTGTCAACTGCATATTGCAGGTTGTTAATGAGTCTTTCTTCAATCTCTTCTTCTTCATATAGTCCAGCTTCTCAAATAATTTGCTCAGCATACAGATTTAATAAGTAGAGTAAAAGGATATAACCCTGACACACACCTTTTCTGATTTTAAACCATGCACTATCCCCTTGTTCTGTTTGAACGACTGCCTCTTGTTCTATGTACATGTTCTGCGTGAACACAAGTGTTCTGGAATTCCCATTCTTTGCAATGTTACCCATAAGTTGTTATGATCCACACAGTCAAATGCCTTTGCATAGTCAATAAAACACAGGTAAACATCTTTCCAGTATTCTCTGCTTTCAGTCAAAATTCATCTGATGTCAGCAATAAAAAAATACCTCATTCCACGTTCTCTTTTGAATCTGGCTTGAATTTTTGGCAGTTCTCTGTTGATGTACTGCTGCAACCATTTTAGAATTATCTTCAGCAAAATTTTGCTTTCGTGTGATACTAATGATATTTTTCCATAATTTTCCCATTCTGTTGAATCACATTTCTTTGGAATGGGCATGTATATTAATCTCTTCCAGTTGGTTGGCCAGATAACTGACTTCCAAATTTCTTGGCATTGACAAGTGATCGCTTTCAGCATCGCATTCGTTTGTTGAAATATCTCAACTGGTATTCGGTCAATTCCTGGAGCCTTGTTTTTTGCCAGTGCCTTCAGTGCAGCTTGGACTTCTTTCTTCAGTATCATTGGATCTTGATCATATGCTACCTCCTGAATTGGTTGAACGTTGACCAATTCTTTTTGGTACAGTGACTGTATATTCCTTCCATCTTCTTTTGATGCTTCCTGCATTGTTTATTATTTTGCCAAAGAACCCTTCAATATTGCAACTCGAGGCTTGAATTTTTATTTCCGTTCTTTCATCTTCAGAAACGCTGAGTGTGTTCTTCCCTTTTGGTTTTCTAACTCCAGCTCTTTGCACATTTCACTTGACATGTCGTGGGGTTGACAACCAATGTAACAAGACAAATGTGTATTAATTGTTTAATAAGAAACTAATTTGTTCTGTAAACCTTCATCTAAAGCACAATAAAAAAATGTAAAAAAACCTGTACTTTTTCTTCTCCAGTTTCCCTTTGAAATCTTCTGTTCAGCTCTTTTACTTCGTCATTTCTTCTGTTCACTTTAGATGCTCTACATTCAAGAGCAACTTTCAGAGTTTCTTCTGACATCCATTTTGGTCTTTTCTTTCTTTCCTGTCTTTTTAATGACCTTTTGCTTTCTTCATGTATGATGTCCTTGATGTTATCTCACAATTTGTCTGGTCTTCATCATAAGTGTTCAGTGTGTCACATCTATTCTTGAGATGGTCTCTAAATTGAGATGGGATATACTCAAGGTTGTATGTTGTCTCTTGCGGACTTGTTTTAATTTTCTTCAGCTTCAGCTTGAATTTGCATATGAGCAATTGATGGTTTGTTCCGCAGTTGGCCCCTGGCCTTGTTTTGACTGATGATATTGAGATTCTCCACAATCTCTTTCCACAGATGTAGTTGATTTGAACCCCGTGTATTCCATCCAGCAAGGTCCATGTGTATAGTCACCATTTATGCTGTTGAAAAAAGGTATTTCCAATTAATAAATAATTGGTCTTGCACAATTCTATCATGCGATGTCCAGTGTCGTATCTATCAATAAGTGGCATAGAATTAATGTTAGAAAAATTAAAGAATCAGAATAATTCCATGGTGTAGAAGCCAGGAAAGAGAGAGTTTCAAGGAGAAGAGATTTACTTGCATGAGGGTTGTGAAGAGGCCTTTGGATGTGTGGCTGGTATATAACCAGTGACGCCATTGTGTGCTGACTGGGTAGTGGTAGACGGGAGGTAGATTGCAAAGGGTTATGAACTGAATGGCCACTGAGGAAGTTCTGTGAGCTCCCTTCATACCCTAGATAGTTCTTCAGTTCTTGAAAACTATAATATGGTTGTGGTGAAAGACAGGCTATATTGCTTTCTGAGAAGAAAAAAAGCTTCCAACTAAAAATTTTCTAGTGAAACCAGTGAAGAAATGGCATTCTATAATATAACCTTGAAACAACACAATGATTAGTATCTTCCCAGTATTTACGTCTAAATCATTTACAAATGAATACTAATGGATGGGGGGTGGCTGTGTGAACATGTATATAGATTATATATATACATTTGATATACACATCAGGAGAGAGAGGATAAGTGGGATGTGAAAATGGAAAAAAGGAACAGACTTTTGATTTTCCCTACGGGGACAGCAGGCAGCTTGCTTCAAACTGTTTAGTGACTCTGCTCAGCAGTGAGAATGCCCAGAGGCACCATGCCCCCAGAATTCCCTTTGGCTGCCCACAAATAGAGAGAGTTAATGAACAGGGACAGACGTTACCAACAAAAGAAACAATGCTTTATTTATTATTCACTAATCTCCAGGGTCCCTGTGCTTTTCAGAATTAACATGCTCTTTGGAAAAATGGTTTAACATCTCCTGGTTCGACATAGCTGTGCTTATCCAAGCACATGCAGCCATGTTTCTGAGGGTAAGGAGGGGACCGCTTTAGTGGAGCACCCAAATCTCCTGGCTCTTAGAGGTCATGTGGTACAACCTCCCATCCCAGTGTAGGAAATACCTGACAGCATCCCTGATAAGGGCTGCCTTATCTTGTACATTTCTAGTGATGGGAGTTTGCCACTTAATAGATAACACATTCTGTTTTTGAGTGGTCATATAACCTCTAGGAACTTTTTCCGTGTGTTGAATTCTTCCTTTCTACAGCATCTTGCACTTGGTCCTAGTTCTTTTCTCTGTTAGTGCCTGTCATTCCCCTCAAGCCCTTTCCTATTAACTTTTTCTTTTTTTAATTGTATTTCAGGTGAAGGCTTACAGAACAAATAGTTCCTCATGAAACAGTAGTACACATATTGTTTTATGACCTTGGTTAGCAACCCCACAACATGTCAACCCTCTCCCTTCTCGACCTTTTTTTTTTTTTTGGTGAAAATATGCATAGTCAAAGATACACCATTTCAAAAATTTCTACATGCGCAGTTCAGTGACATCGACTATGCTCTTCCAATTGTGCTGCTATTCTCACTTTAGATGAAGGCTTACGGAACAAAATAGTTTCTCATTTAACAGTTGGTACATGTTGCCCTATGACAATGGTTAACAATCTCACAACACATCAACACTATCCTTAGTCAACCTTGGGTTCCCTATCACCAGCTTTCCTGTCCCCTTCTGCCTTCTGGCCCTTGTCACTGGACTGCTGTGCCTCAGTCCTATTTGGTTTTATGGGGCTGTCCCTGGCTGAACGGTGAACCTTGGAAATGACTTAACCACTGAGCTAAAAGGGTGTCTGGGGGCCATACTCTCAGGGTTTCTCCAGTCTCCTTTAGGCCAGTAAATCTGGTCTTTTTTTTGTGAGTTAGAATTTTGTTCTACATCCTTCTCCAGCTCTGTCCAGAACCCTCTGTTGTGATCCCGGTCAGAGCAGTCAGTGGTGGTAGCCGGGCACCATCTAGCTGTACTGGACTCAGTCTGGTGGAGGCCTTGGTAGCTGTGGTCCATTAGTCATTTGGACTAATCTTTTCCTTGTATCCTGTTCTCTTCATTCTTCCTTGCTCCTGAAGGGATGAGACCAGTGGAGTATCTTAGATGGCTACTCACAGGCTTTTAAGACCCCAGATGCTACTCACCAAGGTAGAATGTAGAACATTGTCTTTATAAACTGTGTTATGCCAACTGAGCTAGATGTTCCCTGAGACCATAGTCCCCACAGCCCTCCACCCAGCAATTCAGTCCCTCAGGGAGTTTGCATGTGTCTATGGAGCTTCCATGACCTTTCCTTGTACAAGTTGTGCTGGTTTCCCCTGTATTGTGTACTGTCTCACCCTTCACCAAAGATACCACTTATCTATTGCCTATTTAGTATATCCCCCCCACTCCTCCCATCCCTTGTAACCAACAAAGATTGTTACTTTTTGTGTGTGAACTTTTTCGTGGGTTTTTACAATAGAGGTCTCATACAATATTTGTCCTTTTGTGATTGACTTATTTCACTCAGCATAATATCCTCCAGTTTCATCCATGTTATGAGATGCTTCACAGATTCATCATTGTTCTTTCTCATTGCATAGTACTCCTTGTGTGTATGTACCATAGTTTGTTTATTCATTCATCTGTTGATGGGCATCTAGGTTGTTTCCATCTTTTCGCTATTGTGAACAATGCTGCCATGAATGTAGGTGTGCATATGCCCATTCGAGTGACGACTCTTATTTCACTAGGATATATTCCTACAAGTGGGATTGCTGAATTGTATGGTATGTCTATTTCTAGCTTTCTGAGGAAGCGCCATATCATTTTCCAAAATGGTTCTATCATTTTGCATTCCCACCAGTAATGCATGAGAGTTCCGATCTCCCTGCAGCCCCTCCAACATTTATTTCCAGTATTTTTGATTCATGCCAGTAATGCTGGGGTGAGATGGTATCTCATTGTGGTTTTAATTTGCATTTCTCTAATGGCTAGTGATCGTGAGCATTTACTTATGTGTCTGTTGGCCATTTGAATGTCTTCTTTGGTGAAGTGTCTGTTCATTTCCTTTGCCCATTTTTTAATAGGATTATTTGTCTTTTTGTTGTAGAGGTGTTGGATTTTCTTATAGATTATGGAGAGTAGACCTTTGTCTGACTTGTACTGTCCAAAAATTTTTTCCCAGTCTGTAGGTTCTCTTTTGACTCTTTTAGTCAAGTCTTTTGAAGAGCATAGGTGTTTGAGTTTTAGAAGATCCCAGTTATCTAGCTTATCTTTTGGGGTTTGTGTGTTGATGGTTATGGTTTGTATCCTGTTAATGCTGTGTATTAAGGCCTGTAGTGTTGGTGCTATGTTTTCTTCTATGAACTTTATAGTTTTAGGCTTTATATTCAGGTCTTTGATCCATTTTGAATTAGTTTTTGTATACGGCATGAGGTATGGGTCCTGTTTCATTTTTTTTTTGCAGATGGATATCCAGTTTTGCCAGCACCATTTGTTAAAAAGACTGTCTTTTCCCCATTTGATGGACTTTGGGCCTTTCCTATTAACTACTGAATTTATATTCTACTACTGGAGTCATCATATCTATTTGCTTTATGTAATGAAAAAAGAAAAATAAAACTGAAAAAATTATAGTTTTTGTAGTCAAAATATCTTTGATATGATGCTCACGCCCACTTGGGGCCCTTCATCCCTTTAAAAAGTCCTTGAAATCAACACGGCATTGGTAACTTTCCGAATGGAGTCAAGGCTACTCTTAGTGGTTTCCCTGAATTAAATGACCTTTGGTGGGTCCCTGACAAATGTTTTCTGTGCAAGGAATTTGGTTCGTGTATGCTGGGCCAATTGAGTGGAGCCAGTCCATGATGTGAACTCAAACACTTCACTTTCTTAAGGGGTGAAGTTTGGCAGTTGTCAGAGATATGAGAAGCTTTAACAGTTACGGGTTTCAGAGGTCCATTTGCAGCCAAATCTCAGAACTTTTTAAATTACCATCTTAAGGAAAGGACCGTGCTAAATATTTTCCTAGATAGCAAAGCATCACACTAGCCATGAACGAGAATTTGGTAAATTCTTGCGGAGTTGGCTGAATGGAATCTGCTTCGATAGATTTCCCTCTTTTCTCTGAACTTACACATTTTCATATGGGGGTACAGCAAGGGTTCCTCTCCACAGAACAAGAGAAACACCTTTTGATTATTTCTAATTCTGTGAAATGTATTTAGATTCTGTCATGGATTGAATTGTGTCCTCCAAAAATGTGTGTCAACTTGGCTAGGCCATGATTCCCAGTAGTGTATGACTGTCCACCATCTCGTCATCTAATGTGACTTTCCTATGTGTTGTAAATCCTATCTGTACGTTGTTAATGAGGTGGGATTAGTGGCAGTTATGTTAATGAGGCAGAACCCAATCTGCGAGATTAGGTTGTATTTTAAGTCAATCTCTTCTTAGATATAAAAGAGAGAAGCAAGCAGAGAGACATGAGGACCTCATGCCACCAAGAAAGGAGAACCAGGAGCACAGCTCATCTTTTGGACCCAGGGTCCTTGCACTGAGAAGCTCCTAGTCGGGGGAAGACTGATGACAAGGACCTTCCCTCAGAGCTGACAGAGAGAAAAAGCCTTCCTCTGGAGCTGGCATCCTGAATTTGGACTTCTAGCCTCCTAGACTGTAAGAGAATACATTTCTCTTTGTTAAAGCCATCCACTTGTGGATGTTGTGGATTGTGTTACAGCAGCACTAGATGACTATCATGGATTGAATTGTGTCCCCCAAAAAATGTGTGTAGCAACTTGGCCGGGCCATGATTCCCAGTATTGTATGATTGTGTTATCTGATGTGATTTCCTTATGTGTTGTAAACTCTACCACTATGATGAGATTATATGTGATCTCCTCATGTGTTGTAAATTCTATCACTGTGATGAGGTTATACTGATGAGGTTGACAAGATTAGTGTCTTAATGCAATCTCTTTTGAGATATAAAAGAGAGAAGCGAGCAGAGACACATGGGAACCTCACACCACCAAGAAAGCAGTGCTGGGAGCAGAGCGCGTCCTTTGGACCTGAGGTTTCTGTTGAGATGCTCCCAGACCAAAGGAAGACTGATGCATCACAAGGACCTTCCTCCAGAGATGACAGAGAGAAAGCTTTTTCCTGGAGCTGACACCCTGAATTTGGACTTGTAGCCTACTGGACTGTGAGAGAATAAACTTCTCTTTGTTAAAACCATCCACTCGTGGTATTTCTATTGGAGCAGCACTAGATAACTGAGACAATGACTAAGACATAATTTGGTACTGAGAGAGTGGGGTGCTGCCCTAAAAGATACCTACAATGTGGAAACAGTTTTGAAACTGTGAATGGATAGAGGCTGGAAGAGTTTTAAAGTGCCTAAAAGTAAAAGCCTAGATTGCCATGAAGAGACTGTTGGTGGAATTATGGACATCGAAGAAAATTCTAGCGAGGACCCTCAGAAGGAAGTGAGGAAAGCTGTTACACTGGAAATGGCACAGACAGCAAGAAACAGCAGCAAAGAAACGGCAGCAGCTGAGAAACAGCAGCAGCAGAACCATGCAGACCAGCGTAAGACAGTGCTGGAGGTGACCCATGGAGCGAGAGAGCTGAGTGTCTTTGGCAGGATGCTTCCTGGAAAAGTGGGGTGACTCCAGGCACGTATCAGTAGAGCTAGGCTTGCTGACCCACAGAGCAAGAGAGCTGAGTACCTTCTGGTCAAAGTTTACTGGCTGGAGTGAGGTGCCTCCAGGCACTTATTGGTGGAGCTACAGAGCTTTGGAACACTTGCCCCAGCAGGGCAGACATGCGTGGTGAGGCCCGAAGGGCCGAGAGTCCAAGGGACAAGGAAGAAGCTGAAGAGACAAGGAACACAGGAAGCAGAGCCTCCTGAGTCTCAGGGTAGGGCCACGACCTCTGGGGTCTCAAAGGGTGGAGTCTCCACTCAGATGGGCTAGGAGAATGGGGCCACTTAAACTTGAGAGAAGGCAGAGCTGAAGCCAAGGGGCCTCCATTCAGAATTTGGAGAGTGTGGCCAATACCTAGAGTCTGGAGGGCAGGGTTATTGTGTAAATAGTCTCAGATAACAGAGGGTTATTTTTCAAGCCTTGAGGGCTAATGTAATATGTTCTGCTGACTTGCTTGGTGCTTGTTATCCCTTCTTTTCCTCCAATTTCTCCCATTTGTAATGGAAATATCGAGCTTGTCCATGTTCAATTGTACTTTGGAAACAGAAAAATTGTATTCTAGATTTCATAGATGAAGACAAATTTTTTGGATTTTGAACTTGGAGTTGATTTAAGACTTTTGCTATGATATGATGGGGTGAATGTGTTTTACATGTGGCAAGGACATGAATTGGGAGCCAAAGGGTGGAATGTCATGGATTGAATTGTGTCCCCCAAAAATGTGTGTCAACTTGGCTAGGCCATGTTTCCCAGTACTGTGTGACTGTCCACCATTTTGTCATCTGATGTGACTTTCCTATGTGTTGTCAATCTTATTTCTATGTTGTGGGATTAGTTTCAATTATGTTAATGAGGTAGGACTCAATCTATGAGATTAGGCTGTGTCTTAATTCAATCTCTTTTGAGATATAAAGGAGAGAAGTGAGAAGAGAGACAAGGGGACCTCATACCACTAAGAAAGAAGCACCAAGAGCACAGCATGTCCTTTGGACCCAGGGTCCCTGTGCTGAGAATTTCCTCCATCAGGGAAAGATTGATGACAAGGACATTCCCCCAGAGCCGACAGAGAGAGAAAGCCTTCCCCTGGAGCTGGTGCCCTGAATTTGGACTTCTAGCCTCCTAGACTGTGAGAGAATAAATTTCTGTTTGTTGAAGCGATCCACTTGTGGTATTTCTGTTATAGCAGCACTAAATAACTAAGACAGATTCTGTAAGCACTTCTCTGTAACAATAGGTCAAGTATTCTGTATACCAACCAAAAAAACCAAACCTGTTGCTATCCAGTCGATTCTGACACATAGTGACCCTACAGGGCAGAGCAGAACTGCCATGTATGGTTTCCAAGGAGCTTCTGGTGAATTCGAACTGCCAACCTTTTTGTTAGCAGCTGAGCTCTTAACCACTGTGCCACCAGGGCTCCATATTCTGTATAGAGGTTATTTTAAAACTTTTGTTTTTTTCAAAATTGGTAAAGGAAAAGGGAGAAAAATTAGGATAATCAGCATACAAATCAGGTTAGGAATCTGTGCCAGAATGTTCCACAGGACAGCAGAAATTCCTACAGTTCAACATCTCAAATATCTGGAATGCTTACCTTCGTTATCCAGGTTCTTTAGAATCCTCAGTATATCTGGAATGACTTCTTTTTCAGTCACATTTGTTCATCAGGGAATTAACATTGTTATTTTTGTCCACAATGACTGAAACATGAACATATGTCACAAATTATTTTTTATACATGTTTTTTCAGAGTAATTTTCCTGATTCCTCTTGTAAGTTTATTTATAGTGTTACTTGAGGTGAGACTAATTTAAATTATGAACACTGCTCTCTACATTTAACAAATGCCCTTATCACACCCAGCTCTATTACATTCTCACTGACAGGCAGTTCACTGTAGAATCACTTTGTCCACATGGATTCCATGAGTTGGGTTGAGTTTCTGTGTAACAAATGCATTTGAACATCCCTCTCTGTCCATTCTCAGCAGCTAGTCTGTCAATCTACTTAATGATAGTTCCTTTTGGCCTTTTTTAGTAAGGCATTCTATGTACATTAATGATTGAAGGTTTACGTACCAATAAAATTTGACATGTTTTTCAAGTGTCCGGTTGGCATTTAGTGGAAACTTTAGTGCTTCCTCTATAAATTGGAAGGCTGTTAATTTTACTGGAAGACCAATCCTTGGAAATAAAGCCAATGGCTAAGTGCCTGTCCCCTCCTCCCCTTTAACCCTTTTGTTGAGGTATAACTTTTCCTTTGATTTTAATGAAAGAACAGCTTAGTAGATGCCAGACATCTAGATGCCAGAGTATTTGAGGATAAGTAGAAGGAAAGAGAGTGAAGGGGTAGTTTAAACAGAAGATATGTGGAATCTATAATTGGTAAGAGAAAGAAGAAGTAGATTTGGAAATCAGAGATCTGAGATTTTTAGATAAATTAGCAAAATTTTCTCTCTTTTTCCTTCTAACTTAGTCAAATTTTGTGGTGGAGACTCATTACCTATTGTGGGGTACGACATGATGTAGAATCCAGATGTTCTTGAATCTTCAAAAGTAGATTTAAACGGGTTTTGGGGAGAGACAAAGTCTGTTTTCAAGACCTACTTCCAATGTTGTTTTTTCAACCAAGCGTTCTCAATTCCCACAGATGGACGTTCTCTCTCCTTGGACCTCCCAGCAAAGTCAGTGTTTGATTTTGCCTTGGAGGTTGTTTCTGTGGACTATTCATATTTCCTTGCTACGTTGAGGGTAGGACTGCACTTGAGCTATCTTTGTGTCTTCTGATGCACTCAGAGTGGAAGGTACTCTCCAAGCACTGGAACTGAGTTGGAAGAATGGGAGATTGAAAGGGTGAGAGACAGCAGGCAGCCTTGAAACCTCTGCTCCTGTTTTCTCAAGAGCTGCAGGTGCACTCCCCAGGACACTTGGGAAAGGAGCTGGCCTTGTAGCATGAAGTGCTGTCGCTGCCTCTGAGGTCGGGGGATGGCCATGAGCACTGCCAGAGCATTTTTAAGCTTATGTCTTCTCAGGATCATGGGCACAGTTAGGCTGGGAGGAAGAAGGGTGACTTTGTCAGGTCATTGACACCAAAAATAATAAAAAAGAAACCCATGCCATTGAGTTGATTCTGACTCATAGTGACCTTATAGGACAGAGTAGAACTGCCCATTAGGGTTTCCAAGGCTGTAATCTTTAAGGGAGCAGACTGCCACATCTTTCTCCCATGGAGCAGCCGCCAACATTTCGCTTAGCAGCTGAGCACTTAACCACTACCCCCACCAGGGCTCCTGTTAAATAAAACTATTTCTTAAATGTCCTAATATTTTGTATACTAATTTTGGGAACATTTAATTTTTAATATTGTTTTATTTTATTCTAGTATACTTATAATTTATATATACTTAAAGTATGTACTTACAAAATGTTATTATGTGTAAGAAATGATAGTTAAAAGCTTAAAAATAAATGAAATATCCATGAATTTCCATTTACTTCAAGAGTTAGAATGTTAACTAAAACTCTCATCTTGCTGTGTATTCTACTCAAATTCTACTTTGATTTCCAGAGGTGAGTACTCTTCTAATACCTGTGTTTAGCAGTCCATTGCTTTTTATTTTCTACTTTTATCTCAATGTATATGCACTTAAACAACATACTATTCAATTTGTTTTTGAGTTCTGTAAAAAAATCCTATTATCTTGCTTGTAGGTTTCTAGAACTTGCTTTTTCTCCAATTCAAAATTAAGTTTCCAAAATTCATTCATGTTGTTGCATGTAGCTATAGTTTATTAATTTTCACTGCTACATAGTATTTTATAGTGTGGAAATACTGAAACAATTTATTCTTTTTCCTGTTGCTCTACATTTGGCTTGTTTATAGTTTTTGCTATATGAACCAAGCACGTATGTAAGCATTTATTTGAGGGTATATATACTTACGAACAGAATCTGAAAGTGTTCAACTCAGCAAGATAATGTCCAACTGTCTTCCAAAGTGGATCTACTAATTTATTCTCCACCAGCCATCGATGAAATTCCTCATTAATTTCTTTTTCCTATAACCCTTGAAATTATTAGAACTTCCTTTAAAAAAGCAAAACCAAAAACAATTTAGTGAGTATGAAATGGTAACTCACTTTCCCTGCTTTATAATATCTGCACAGAGTAGGTTTTGTAGTGTGTGCTTGTTGAACTGAGTCATCAGAGAACTTAGATCAACAGAATCTTAGAGCTAGATGGAATTTTAGAGAATGGATCATCTGAGAGAGCAGGAGGCTTGTGCTTGTGCATGCTGTTTATATCAATACACACATGCACATACGAGGTAGGCATTTGTGTGTGTGTGTGTGTGTGTGTGTGTGTGTACTGGAGATCAAATGTACTGGCATGTTAATGTTAACACAACTCCTATGCAGGAGAGGAGAGGGGCAGGATGGGAAAGAATGAGAGCTGTGCAGGCTGACAGACGGGTTCTCCTGAGAAAAGAGGTGAAAATAACTGCACTGCTGAGGAGATCATGGGCTGGGGAGAACATCACCTGTTAGAAGTGTTATGCAAGAGGATGTGTGTTGTGTGTGTGTGTGTGTGTGTGTGTGAGAGAGAGAGACAGACAGACAGAAAGAGGTAGAGGTGTCTGAGAAGGAAGAGTATGAATAAAAGAATTTTCTGGAGTTTGAGGAGTCAGTTATCATAGAATTTGGAAGCTAGAGGAAAAGAGGAAAGCAGGTATTATCATGACCCATGCATTTGGATTCTCTTTTAAGGTTCACTGAAAAATAAAATTCAGGATTTGAGTTATCACTAAAGTCCTGTTGGAGACTTAGCCATGTTTTCTTTAACTTGACAAACTTTGCAACCAAACCAAATGGAACTTTGAATTTATAAAATTTTAGTACGAATATTCACATATATCCTAAAAACTCCAAGCACACTATTTTGAAAAATATATGAAATGCTTTTTAGATTATCATTATTAGTTATTTCATTTACTTGTAATAAAGAATGAGATATAAATGCTGTAGGTATAAAATATAAAGGAGATTTACCTTTTTAAGTGCAAGCATCTCCTTATGCCCAGTAGCTCCCATTCAAAACAAATTTAAGAATATAAAACATAATATCCACTGAACACTTGATGTTTATCAGTAATAAAAGACAAATAAGTAGAAATATTCTCCTTCTGCTGAAACTCAACATTAGCTTTTGGTTTCAGATACAGTATATTCTTTCAGATACAGTATATATAGTTGGAGAAAGAAATCATTCAAACCTATTTTAATCCATGTGTAATTTCAGCATCTGCTGAACCATGTGAATAAGAACCCACTTATATTTAGCTGGGTTAACATTCCCATTGTCAAATTCAGTCACCAAAAGCCAAGCTTTATCTGTTTTTCTTGGTACGCCTTTTAGGGAACTGTACGGTTATTAGTTTGCTTATATTATTATAATATTCCCATTGTCAAATTCAGTCACCAAAAGCCAAGCTTTATCTGTTTTTCTTGGTACGCCTCTTAGGGAACTGTACGGTTATTAGTTTGCTTATTTACTGTTCTTCTTCTTTCAGAGGGTACTCTCTCAGTTTTCAGCTTCAGTATGAAATTTTTCTTTTATACAACAAGTAGTAATAAAAAAGAAGAAAAATCAAATCTACTCCCTGGATATTTTAACCACTGCATCCCACTTAAAGTGTCTCTCTTTTAACTTATAATGGATATATAAAAATATGTTCCACCAAGTCTCTCTTGAAGCTCCCAGCATTAGTCCCACTTGGAATCCCTTGAGAAACACCATCTTAGATAGTGTTGGATGTGCTCTCAGGGTGATCTTTTCTGTGTTGAGACCTCCCTTTTTATTCATAAAATGTCAGGTGCTATAACATCGAGACTCCTATGCCCACCTGGGTTTCTGACCTCCACATATCCTACAGACTGCCCTGGCTTCAGGAACTCCATTTTGCATTAGCAATCCCTTCGTTTCTTTTCCTGTACAACCTCTCTTGCCCCCCTCTGACAATGTGTCAGACAGTCACCGATTCTTCTTCGCTGGCAATGCACAGTTAGCAGTAATTGCCGAAGCCATTAATAAAGTGGGTGGGAGGGGGTGCGGGGGAGAGGGGAGTGAGACACAAAGGGAATAAGTATTGTACATAGCCTACAGGCTTTTTCCCTCCCACACATATGATTCACTGTTGTTCCCGCCTCACATGGGAAAATGTTGTACTGCTGCAAATACACCTTACAGGCAGCTCTGCCTCAAAGACATCACATATGCATATTAATAACACACACTTTGTAGTGCCTAGAGTTGTTTTTAACGAAGCAAGCTGAAACATACCGGTAACTTTCTCATTCCTTCTGCGTGCTGCAGATGATCCGAAAGTGTGGGCTTGGATGGCTTCTGCCCCTGGACGAGTGATGAGAGAGGCATGGTTAGTTATTCTTTATGACAGGAACTGAGAGGGAAGAAAGCTTTGCTGGACTAAATTAGGCCATCTTCTAGGAAGACCAAAGCTTTAGGAAGAGTTTCAGCATGGGAAGTGGCCACAAACATTGGTAAAAGAGTAAGCAAAGGTCAACAGAGGTGAGAGGAAGATTGGAAATGAAATCCAGAGGCTTAGGAGTGAATATCTGAGGGAGGGGCTTTGTCTGAAGATGGTTGAGGGATCCTGTAACCCTGCAGTGACCCTTTTGCATCTCGTCTGCTGCTCTCTCGTTTTCCTACAGGACTTAACAATTTGCTTATTGAGGAAAAGAGACCACCTCTGTTAGCTGGGCCAAATGCAAGCTGGGATTTCTAGAAAGAACTTGGTATAGTCTACCTATTGAGTTCTCATTCTCTGGGGTCCATTGTTCTGTCTCAAAAGAGCTGATGATTTGGGGCTCAGCAATGAACAACATTGGCTCATTGCTAGTCCATATTGGGCTTCCCTTTATTAGACCAGCCCAACATGCAGGTTTGGTCTTTCCAAGTGATGCTAATGAGACCAAAGTGAATGTTTTGTTATCTCATGATTTAACTTCATAGAGAGGAAGTGTCTTCCATGTTCACAGAATTCACTCACAAAGAGAAATAGTGTATACGAACTGCCCAAGACAATGTCACCATCACCACTGGGAGACCAGATCGTGGAGCCTAAGCTGGTCGTGTGCTTCTCACACCTGTTCCTTCTTTGCATCCTGGGAGGAAAGGCCCTATTAACCTTTCACAGCTTGCTTCAGTAGTTTTCTAATATTCTTCCTGCTTTTAGTCTCTTCTTGCCTTAATAACCTGACATAAGAAGGCCGGGTGTAGCTCTATTCATGCCATTTACATCAATCGCTCTGAAATTAAATTCCAATTCTTTTGCATTTAAGGCTTCTGTATTTGATCCCAGGTTTTCCTTTCAATCTTGACTCCTAATACTCTTTATCACTTAATATTCAATTAAATTAAATATAGGCAGACCCTGGGTTATGAACGAGATTGGTTCCTGAGTGTGTCTTTAAGAATTTGTAGGTAAGTCTGAACAGGTGCATATCATTCTTATTTTAGCCTTACTTTAGTGCAAGAAAAGGCTCAGAGACTTTTTAATGATTTGAAAGCTGCATGTACAGCAAGTGAAAGTGATTGTGACGAAGAATTTGTTGGAGTTGGTTCAATCATTTCAAAGTGAGGGCAAATTTACATAATATTAAAGGGCAAGTATGAGTTGTCTGTCAATTAGATGTTCTGTAATCCGGGAACTGCCTATAATCCATTAGGCCTCACGTAGACTCCATGTTTTCCTATCCCTGTGCCTATTCTTACGATGTTATTCCTGGCTGGAATGCCCACTCCTCAATTTAGTCCATCAAAATTCTTTCCTTCCAACGCATGCTTTAAATGTCACTAGTTCCATGAAAATTTCCTGCCCTCTTATCTCTTGTACTTTTTTTTTTTTTAGGGCACTTGTGTTTTAAAAATGTAATCATTTATTCTTTCAACAAATATTTATTGAATGCCTAAATGTGCTAAACATTGTGGTACATGTGAGGTTGTTCACAAATACCCTTAACCTCCTTGTATTAGTTAAGGTTATGTTAGCTATTCTACTACACAGACTCCTAACTTTTAGGGATTTAACATAACAGACCAATGTGGTGTCTCTGGTTGTTGGGAGGTTTTTCTCCACATGGTGATTCAAAGAGTTTATTATTTATCTCTTGCTGCATAATGAAGTACCTTAAGACTTAGTGGCTTAAAACAACATCTGTTGTTTCACCACTTCTGTGGGTCAGGGATTTGGGAGAGGTTTAACTGGTTGGTTCTGACTTAGGGTCTCTCAGGAAGATGCAGTCAAGCTGTGGGCTGGGGCTACAGTCATCTGAAGACTTGACTAGTGCTGGAGGATCCACTTTCAAGACGGTTCACTCACAGTTCCTCACCACGTGGGCCTCTCCAGAGCAGCTGGCTTCCTCCAAAGTAAGAGATCCATGAGAGAGCAAAGCAGAAGCCAATCTTTTATGACTTACCCTTGGAAGTCACACCCTTTCATTTCTGCTTCCTTCTGTGTATTAAAAACAAGCCACTGGATTGAGGGCAAAGTGGTGCTCTAGGCAGAAGCACCACGCCGTCCCTCCACAGCAAAGATCCAAAAAACTAAGCTGAACAGAGAAAACAACAATCCTGAAACCCTAAAACATCAGATGAAGAGATAAAGAACTCAAACAAGCACCAAATGGAGTGAGAAAACTGACAGAGAATGGAGAGCGAGGAGAGATTCATGCAGAGGTCCCCTACCACCTAACATAGCATGGATCCGCCATCTTGGACTCCTGTTGGAGACCAGCAAACAGGGGGTACGAGAAAGAAGCTTCACGGAGCTTCCAGTGGGAGACAAAACAACCAGTAATTTCCAATATACGCTTTCCCACGCCCCACCCTTCTTCACCCCGACTCGGCCTCCTCTGCTTCCCGCGGCCACAATCTCTTGTCCGGGAAACACCGGCTGCTTGGATTCCATGCACCCGAATGGGCCAGCTCTCTGAGTGCCATTTGTTGGCTGCTGGTGTTACTTTTTTCCGCTTCTTTTGATTTCTTCCTTAACTCTCACCACCTCCCCCTCCTTTCGCTCAAATAGCTGGCTCCATGCGCCATCTTCCTCCTGAGGGGCTGTTGAGCTCTGTTCGAGTGTGGAGCTGCTTCCCAGTCTGGGCTGCTGTGCTGGTGGGATCCCGGAACTTTTGTTCGTTTGTTTGTTTTGAATTGTTTGTTTGTTTTCTTTTCCTTTTCTTGAGTTGGGAGCCCTTTCTGGCCGGGCAGTGCTGCGTGGCAAGGAGACCTCCCCCTCAGCTTGCATAGACGTGCAGAGGGATACCTGAGAGCATTTCTTTTTTCGTTGTTTTTTTTTTCTTTTTTTTCTGTTTTTTGGTGGTCTTTTCTTGTTCTTTTTTTTTTTAATTTGTTTTCTTTTCCCCCTTTTTCCCTTTCTGTCTTTCTTCATTACTCAGTTTCTCATCTCTCTCTATCTTCCTTCTCTTTCTGTTCCTTGAATACCTGGCGTTGTATACTGCTACGCCTTCTAGCCAAGCTGTACTGCAACACCTGAGAGCAACTCCCCCAGACCTCATAGCTGCACCAGTGGGATCTCTGGGAACTTTGTGGTTCTTTAACCTTTGTGATTTTTATTTATTCATTCTCTTCTTTTCTTCCTCTTCCCCTTTCTGTTTTTCTCCATTCCATAGTCTCTCATCTCTCCACTCCAATGGCAAGCTCCCCAGCATTCTTTTTTGTTTGTATGTTTTTGCCTCCTGTTCCTCTCTCCTCTCTCCCATATCCATCTTAGCTCCACACATAACAATCTCCCTGCTACATCCTGCCTACCTGCACCATGAGCTTAACATCACACCACCAAGCAGCACAGGCATGGCCTACTGGAACCTGCCCTGTACTGATTACCGACCCGCCCTGGTGGCTGTAGTAAGTGGCACAAACAACCTGTCCCAGTAACTCCTCTTCAGCTAGACCTGCCCTGCTGTACCACAGCTGAGTGACTGACCCTGCCAATTGGAGAAGGAGGCGAAAAGTATTGTGCCCACAGACGAGCAAACAACAAAGAACACACAGTCTGTCTGCTCAGACATAGTCAAATTTTTTTTTAAAAAAGAGACGAAACAAACAAATCTACAATCAATAAACAAGAAAAATAACTACAGAATGCCCCGAAGACAGCAGACAATAACAAAACATTTACAAAAACAGGACAGGATGGTTCCAGTAGACGTCCAAAATAAAACACCAGATGATTTTCCAGTGGAACAAAATGAACTAGAACTACCTGATAGGGAATTCAAATCTCTAATACTCAGAATTCTCCAAGAGCTGAGGCAAAAAGCTGACAAACATGAGAAAAAAATAGACAAATTCATGGAAAATACAGACAAAAAATTGGAAGATTTCAGGAAAATAATGCAGGAACAAAATGCCAAAATAAATTCACAACTAGAAGTTATACAAAGACAACAATTAGAAATCCAAAAGATCAACAAGATTTCAGAAATGGTTGGTGTCATAGAAGGGCTGAGAAGCAGATTTGAAACCGTGGAAGACAGGTTTCAGTGGAATTGAAGACAAACACTTGGATACAACTCTGTTTCAGGAAAACTCAGAAAAAAGAACAAAGAAAAAATGAAGGGACCCTGAGAGTTATGTGGGATACAATCAAAAGCAAACATTTTCGAGTGATTGGAATTCCAGAAAGGGGAGAAAACAGAAAACACAGAGAGGATCATTGAAGAACTGCTGACGGAAAACTTCCCCAATATCATCAAAGATGAAAAGCTGGCCATCCAAGAAGCTCAATGAACCCCATATAGGAGAGACCCCAAAAGAAAATCACCAAGGCATATCATAATCACACTTACCAAAACCAAAGACAAACAAAGAATCCTGGGAGCAGCTTGTGAAAAACAAAAAGTCACATACAGAGGAGAAACAATAAGACTAAGCTCAGATTATTCGGCATAAACCATGCAGGCAAGAAGGCAATGGGATGACATATATAAAGTCTTGAAAGAAAAAAATTGCCAGCCAAGAATAATATATCCTGCAAAACTCTCATTCAAATTCGGTGGAGAAATTAGGTCATTTCCAGATAAACAGAAATTAAGGGAATATGTAAAAGTCAAACCAAACTTACAAGAATTATTAAAGGGAGTTCTTCGACCTGAGGACAAACAACTTCAGCTCACAGGCAGACTCTAGGATGCAGGATCGTACCAGCCAGATACCAATCTAGGAAATGACCTCTCGAGGACTATCCAAAACCAAAAGAAATACAACAGGGAATCAGAGCAGTTAATCAGTAAATGACAACAACATCAAAACAATAAAAGAGGGAATAAATGGCATTGGTATAGAAGCTTCTAATGGAGAGGAAGGCAAGGCGATAACAAGTAATGGTAGACTGCTTCAAACTTAGAAAGATAAGAGTAAAATTCATGGTAACCACAAAGAAAATTAACAAACATACTCATTAAAAAAAAAAGGAAAAACATAAAGTCTCAGCAAAAACAAAACCTACAAAAACAAAAGAAATGAAAAAAAAATTCCACAAACAAAAGTAACTCAGCACAAGAGAGTAAGAAGAACAAAGAAAACTTCAGCACCACAAAAAAAAACACTACAAAATGACAGCAACAAACTCACATCTATCAATAATTACACTGAATGTAAATGGACTCAATGCACCCATAAAGAGACAGAGAGTGACAGAATGGATAAGAAAACAGGATCCATCAATATGCTGTCTACAAGAGACACACCTTAGAGACAAAGATGTGAATTTATTAAAAGTCAAAGGTTGGAAAAAAATATATGAAGCTAACAACTACGATAAAAGAGCAGGATTGGCCATTCTAATCTCAGATAAAATAGACTTTAAAATGAATCTACCATAGAAGACAAAGAAGGACACTATATAATGATTAAGGGGACGATCCATCATAAAGACATAACAATAATAAACATCTAAGCACCCAACGACAGGGCTCCAAAATACATAAAACAAACTCCAACAACACTGAAAAGAGAAATTGACAGTTCCACAATAATAGTAGGAGACTTCAACACACCACTCTCAGTAAAGGACAGAACAACTAAGAAGAAACTCAGCAAAGATACAGAAGACCTAAAGGGCACAATCAGCCAACTTGACCTCACAGATATATATAGAACACTCCATCCAACCACTGCAAAGTACACATTCTTTTCCAATGCACATGGAATGTTCTCCAGAATAGACCACATCTTAGACCACAGAGCAATCCTCAACAAGATCCAAAACGTTGAGATAATTCAAAGTATCTTCTCTGACCACAATGCCATCAAGGTAGAAATTAACAATAGAAACAACAAGGAAAAAATAATCAATTACATGGAAACTGAATAATACCCTGCTTACACACCACTGGGTAATAGAAGAAATCAGAGATGGAATCCAAAAATTCCTAGAATCAAATGAGAATGAAAACACATCATACATGGTTCAACATTAGAAAATCAATCAACGTAATCCACCACATAAATAAAAGGAAATTAAAAACCTTTGGAACACAGCAAAGGCAGTCCTCAGAGGACAATTTATAGCAATAGATGCACATATCAAAAAAGAAGAATGGGACAAAATCAAAACATTAACTACAGAACTCAAACAAATCAAAAGAGAACAGCAAAAAAAGCCCACAACCACCAGAAGAAAGGAAATAGTAAAGATCAGAGCAGAAATAAATGAAATAGAGAATAGAAAAACAATAGAAGGAATGAACAAAACCAAAAGTTGGTTCTTTGAAAGAATCAACAAAATCGACAAACCACTGGCCAGGCTGACAAGAAAAAAACAGGAGAGGACACAAGTAACCCAAATAAGAAATGAAATGGGGGACATTACAACAGACCCAACTGAAATAAAAACGATTATAACAGAATATTATGAAAAACTATACTCCAACAAATTTGAAAACCTGGAGGAAATGGATAAATTTCTAGAAACACACGGCCTACCCAAACTACAACAAAGTGATCTTGAAAATCTGAACAGACCCATAACAAGAGAAGAGATTGAAAAGGTAATAAAAAAAAAAAACTCTGAACCAAAAAGAGCCCTGGCCCAGATGGCTTCACTGGAGAATTCTACAAAACATTTACAGAAGAGCTTGTAACAGTACTACTCAAGCTATTTCAGAGCATAAAAGAGGAAGCAACACCTCCAAATTCATTCTATGAAGCCAGCATAACGCTGATACCAAAACCAGGCAAAGACATCACAAAAAAAGAAAATTACAGAACAATGTCTCTCATGAATATAGATGCAAAAATTCTGAACAAAATTCTAGCCAATTGAATTCAGCATCATATCAAAAAAACAATATACCACGACCAAGTAGGATTTATACCAGGTAGCAAGGATGGTTCAACATTAGAAAATCAATCAACGTAATCCACCACATAAATAAAAGGAAATTAAAGAATCACACGATTATCTCAATTGATGCAGAAAAGGCATTTGACAAAGTCCAACACCCATTCCTGATAAAAACTCTCAATAAAATAGGTATAGGAGGGAAATTTCTCAACATAATAAAGGGCATCTATGCAAAACCAATGGCCAATATCATTCTTAATGGAGAGAGGCTGAAAACATTCCCCTTGAAAACAGGAACAAGACAAGGATGTCCTTTATCACCACTCCTATTTAACATTGTGCTGGAAGTTCTAGCTAGAGCAATAAGGCAAGTAAAAGAAATAAAGGGCATCCAAATTGGTAATGAAGAAGTTAAACTGTCCCTGTTTGCAGATGATATGATACTATACATAGAAAACCCTAAAGACTCCACGAGAAATCTACTGGAACTAATAGAAAGATTCAGCAGAGTAGCAGGATACAAGATAAACATTCGAAAATCAGTTGGATTCCTATACACCAATAAGGAGAACGATGAAAAGGAAATCAGGAAAGCAATACCATTTATAATAGCCCCTAAAAAGAGAAAATACTTAGGAATAAATCTGACCAGGGATGTAAAAGACCTATACAAAGAAAACTACAAAACACTACTGCATGAAATCCAAAGGGATCTACATAAATGGAAAAACATACCATGCTCATGGATAGGCAGACTCAACATTGTGAAAATGACAATTCTATCCAAAGCAATTTACAAATACAATCCAATCCCAATCCAGATACCAACAACAGTCTTCAAAGAGATGGAAAAACTAATCATTAACTTTATATGGAAAGGGAAGAAGCCCCGAATAAGTAAAGCACTACTGAAGAAGAAGCATAAAGTTGGAGGACTCACCCTACCTGACTTCAGAAGCTACTACACAGCTACAGTAGTCAAAACAGCCTGGTACTGGTACAACGACAGATACATTCACCAATGGAACAGCATTGAGAACCCAGATGTAAATCCATCCACCTATGGTCACCTGATCTTCGACAAGGGCCCAAAGTCCATCAGATGGGGAAAAGACAGTCTTTTTAACAAATGATGCTGGCAAAACTGGATATCCATTTGCAAAAAAATGCAACAGGACCCATACCTCATGCCGTATACAAAAACTAATTCAAAATGGATCAAAGACCTGAATATAAAGCCTAAAACTATAAAGTTCATAGAAGGAAAAATAGCACCAACACTACAGGCATTAATACACAGCATTAACAGGATACAAACCATAACCATCAATACACAAACCCCAAAAGATAAGCTAGATAACTGGGATCTTCTAAAACTCAAACACCTATGCGCTTCAAAAGACTTGACTAAAAGAGTCAAAAGAGAACCTACAGACTGGGAAAAAAATTTTGGACAGTACAAGTCAGACAAAGGTCTAGTCTCCATAATCTATACGAAAATCCAACACCTCTACAACAAAAAGACAAATAATCCTATTAAAAAATGGGCAAAGGAAATGAACAGACACTTCACCAGAGAAGACATTCAAATGGCCAACAGACACATAAGGAAATGCTCACGATCACTAGCCATTAGAGAAATGCAAATTAAAACCACAGTGAGATACCATTACTGG
The DNA here is from genome assembly GCA_030035585.1 of Dugong dugon. NCBI lineage: Eukaryota > Metazoa > Chordata > Mammalia > Sirenia > Dugongidae > Dugong > Dugong dugon. The sequence goes on from CM057466.1 coordinate 62,540,419, forward strand.
CAGGAATCAAAAACACCGGAAATAACAAATGTTGGAGGGGCTGCAGGGAGATCGGAACTCTTATGCACTGCTGTTGGGCATGCAAAATGATACAATCATTTTGGAAAATGATATGGTGCTTCCTCAGAAAGCTAGAAATAGACATACCATTCGATCCAGCAATCCCACTCGTAGGAATATATCCTAGTGAAATAAGAGTCGTCACTCGAATAGACATATGCACACCTATGTTCACGGCAGCATTGTTCAGAATAGCAAAACGATGGAAACAACCTAGATGCCCATCAACAGATGAATGGATAAACAAACTATGGTACATACACACAAGGAGTACTATGCAATGAGAAAGAACAACAATGAATCTGTGAAGCATCTCATAACATGGATGAAGCTGGAGGACATTATGCTGAGTGAAATAAGTCAGTCACAGAAGGACAAATATTGTATGAGACCTCTATTGTAAAAACCCATGAAAAAGTTCACACACAAAAAGTAAAAATCTTTGTTGGTTACCAGGGATGGGAGGGGTGGGGGGGAAATACTAAGTAGGCAATAGATAAGTGGTATCTTGGGTGAAGGGTGAGACAGTACACAATACAGGGGAAACTAGCACAACTTGGACAAGGAAAGGTCATGGAAGCCCCATAGACACATACAAACTCCCTGAGGGACTGAACTGCTGGGTGGAGGGCTCTGGGGACCATGGTCCCGGGGAACATCTAGCTCAACTGGCATAACATAGTTTATAAAGATAATGTTTTACATTCTACCTTGGTGAGTAGTGTCTGGGGTCTTAAAGCGTGTGAACGGCCATCTAAGATACTCCACTGGTCTCATCCCTTCAGGAGCAAGGAAGAATGAAGAGAACAGGATATAAGGAAAAGATTAGTCCAAATGACTAATGGACCACAGCTACCAAGGCCTCCACCGGACTGAGTCCAGTACAGCTAGATGGTGCCCGGCTACCACCACTGACTGCTCTGACAGGGATCAAAACAGAGAGTCCTGGACAGAGCTGGAGAAAAATGTAGAACAAAATTCTAACTCACACAAAAAGACTAGACTTACTGGCCTGGAACAGTCTGGAGAAACCCCGAGAGTATGGCCCCCAGACACACTTTTAGCTCAGTGGTGAAGTTATCTCTGAGGTTCACCGTTCAGCCTGGGATTGGACAGCCCCATAAAACCAAATGAGACTAACGAGGTACAGTAGTCCAGTGACAAGGGCCAGAAGGCAGAAAGGGACAAGGAAGCTGGTCGTAGGGAACCCAAGGTTGAGTAAGGATATTGTTGATGTAAGATTGTTAACCATTGTCATAGGGCAACACGTGTAGTAACTGTTAAATGAGAAACTATTTTGTTCTGTAAGCCTTCATCTTAAGTGAGAATAGCAGCACAACTGGAAGAGCGTAGTCGATGTCACTGAACTGTGCATGTAGAAATTTTTGAAATGGTGTATCTTTGGCTATGTGTATTTTCACCAAAGGAAAAGGTTGAGAAGTTAGAGGGTTGACATGTTGTGGGGTTGTTAACCAATGTCATAAAACAATATGTGTACTACTGTTTCATGAGAAACTATTTGTTCTGTAAGCCTTCACCTGAAGTACAATAAAAAAAAAAAAAAAAAAAAAAAACAAGCCACTAAGTCCAGCTCACACTCAAGGAGGTGAGAATTAATCTCTACCTTTCAAAGGGAGGAGTATCAAAGCATTTGTGGAGATATTTTAAAAGCACCACAGCATGGGGCCCATGCTTCTTCCATTTTGTGGGTCTCTATTATCTCCAAGGGCCTGGATTCTTTACCTCCCAGCTCATGGGACATTAAAGAGTAGAGAAGGAATGCTGGCTCTAAAAACACTCATCTGAAAGTGACACATACCATGTCCATTCTTATGCCAATTCAGAGTGTCACATAGCCACCTCTGGATTCAAGGGTATCTGGGAAATATAGTCCCTGGATGGACAGCTATTTCCCAGTGACAACATTCTGCAATCCCCAACCCTACCCCAAACATCAGCTTCTGCAGGGCAGGGATGATCTTATCCTTTGTTGTCTCCCCCTTTATACCAGTAGCACAGGGCTTGTACAGAGTAGGCGTACTTTAAATATGTCATGAATGAATGAATGATGGTTAGTAGCATTATTTTTCCAGGTATTCCAAAAGACCAATATAGATTTGATTCTTAGCTAGAATATACACCAACTCTGCTATTCAAATTCTATTTACAGCTCCCCTGTGGCGTATGTGTCTATACTCAGAATTAACCTAGGCATGATAGTTCTCTTGTTATTTCTTATGAATTATTTATCTTCTTCCCTCTGAACTTTCTCCAAATGGCACATAGCAAAGGGCTAGTTCTTTACTAAAGAATATTATATAAAGGCAAGAATGTTCAAAGCTTCTCTGCATCACTACACAAACAATTCAAGTAAGATGCTGCCAAACGCTAGTGATGGGATCACAGGGTAGTAGAGATAAGAAATGAAATTGTCATAGCAACCAGAAGACCTATGTTGGAATAACTGTACTCCAACTTGAAAGGTAGTTCCAAGAGCTTAAATACACACAAAGAAATGGCTAATTTTTATAAAAATGTCATTTAAATGCAAGAGAATCTATTTAAACTTTTATGGGTGAATATAGTTTGGAAATACTATAACATGGGAAAATGCCAAATTAAAGCATTAGTGAAGCTTCCCCATAATGTTTAATAAGAACTATAATTTATATTCATTGTTAAACACTTTTTATTTTAGAAAAAAATCATTTTTTTTTCTTTTGAGGATTATAATAATGATATATCCTTAGTGTAGAAAAATTGAAATATGGGAAAACATAAGGAAGGGAATTAGAAAATAACCCTAACACCCAGATGAAATCATTTAAAAAACATTTTTAGTATATGTATTTCCAATATATATATGTATTTCTAGCCATATATATATTAAACAAAATGAGATTATGTGTATTTCCCTTTTCATTTAAATTATCTCATGAACATTTCTCCATGTATTTAATATTCTTCAAAACATTATTTCTAGTAACTTCACAATACTTTATAATTTAGATATACCATAATTTTATGTAATTATTCCTATCCTGGTTGACATCTTGATTGTTTCCACATGCTTGGTATCATAAATAATTTTATAATGAACACTGATGTATAAACAGTATCTGTCACATAGTAGGGGCTTAGTAAGTATGTGATGAATAAATTAAAAGATATAAATCTTTCTGCACATCTCTGATTATTTTACATTCTTAAAAGATGAATCATTATGCATTATTTGGAAGATTTATTCAGTTTCATTTTGAGTATTTAAACTTAGTTTCTAATGCTTATGTTATAGATTATTTTATGTAATGTAGAAGTAATAGTTTGCAAAATATACGTGAGCAAGTGAGAATAGGACCTTGGATTGTTGTTGTTAGCTGTAGTCAAAGGGCTTCGTAAGTGATGACATGTCCTGCACTCATTAGACCAGTCTGGACCCCACAACAGCACTGTGAGGAGTTGGGTCAATATTATTTTTTTTTCATTTTATAGGAAGAGGAAAGGAGATTCAGTATGTGAGTTTGAAGTTGAGCCCAAGAACCTAAAGCCTTGGCTGGCCTGTTTGTTCCTGGAACACATGCAAAAATAACCTGAGATCCTCTTGTATTGGCTCCTACTTCTCAAGGCATTTCTTTAGGAAAAAAAATAAATAAAGGTGAGGGAGAGGGATGGAGGATGGAAGGCTTTGAGAGGAAATTTCTCATGGGCAGAGGTAGATTAGTATTTTTAAACTGGATGGAATTCCATTGGGTAGAGCTTTATTGGTAGTGATATTTGGGTAAAATTCCCAGCTGGGAATAAGCGCAGAGAAATTGTGGGCAGGGTCAAAGGCAGATTGAGGTCTTGGGTAGGAAGACTAATTTTTGGTGTGGGTTTATAAGAAAAGGGTAACTATGAAGACCTAGACTGTGTACATGGATCAGCATCATCATCAGTGAGCATTTATTGAGCTCATCTATTTGCCCCGTACTGGTGTTTGCTGTGCACATGTGCTTTTTCCATGTATTAACTCATTTTATCCTCTAAACAATTTCTATAAATGAGGTTCTATTATCGCTGTTGTTTTAAGGTCCCTGAATGGCGCAAACAGTTTGTGCTTGTCTCCTAATTGAAAGGTTGGCAGTTTGAACCTTTCTGTCAGTAGTGCTGAAGAAAAGCCTAGTGATCTGCTTTCGTAAAGATTGCTGTTGTTGTTGTGTGCCATTGAGTCTATTTCAACTCATAGCAACCACATGTGACAGAGTTGAACTGCCCCATAGAGTTTATTAGGCTGCAATCTTTTTTTAAAATTCTTTTTTAAAATTTTTTATTGTACTTTAGATGCAGGTTTACAGAACAAATAGTTTCTCTTTAAACAGTACGCATATTGTTTTATGACAATGGTTAACAACCCCATAACACGTCAACACTGTCCTTTCTCAACTTTGGGTTCCCTATTACCAGTTTTCCTGTCCCCTCCTGCCTTCTAGTCCTTGTCCCTGGACTGTTGTGTCCCATTAGTCTTGTTTTGTTTTATGGGGCTGTCTAATCTTTAGCTGAACAGTGAACCTCAGGAGTGACTTCATTACTGAGCTAAAAGGGTGTCCAGGGACCATACTCTCGAGGTTTCTCCAGTCTCTGTCAGGCCAGTAAGTCTAGTCTTTTTTTGTGAGTTAGAATTTTGTTCTACATTTTTCTCCAGCTCTGTCCAGGACTCTCTGTTTTGATCCCTGTCAGAGCAGTCAGTGCTGGTAGCCAGGCACCATCTAGTTGTACTGGACTCAGTCTGGTGGAGGCCGTGGTGGTTGTAGTCCATTAGTTAGGCGCCAATCTTTATGGGAGTGGATTGCTATGTCTTTCTCCCATGGAGCTGCTGGGTGGGTTCAAACTACCAAACTTTTGGTTGGCAGCCAAGTGCTTAACCATTGTTCCACCAGGCCAAGAAAATCCTATGGAGCCATTCTACTCTGTAACACACGGGGGCGCTACGAGTTGGAATTGATTTGAGGATAACGGTTTGGTTTGGGTTTTATCGTTTTTGTTGGCTGCCGTTTAGTTGGGCCCCAACTCATGGTGACCCCTGCACAATGAAAACCGAAACTCTGCCCAGTCCTGCATCATCCTCATGATCAAGGACCCTGAACCACTGGAATTTGACTGGCTGATTTACAGAAGTAGATTGCCAGGTCTTTCTTCCTAGGCTGTCTTAGTCTGGAAGCTCTGCTGAAACCTGTTCAGCATCACAGCAACATGCAATCTTCCACTGACAGACTGGTAGTAGCTGTGCTTGAGATGCATTGGCCAGAAATCGAACCCAAGTCTCAAACATGGAAGGCGAGAATTCTACCACCACTGTCCCCAGTGCTATTATTACCCTTAAATGGTGATGATTACTGGGGTATTGAAAAGGTAAATGATCTGCCCATTATCACATAACTAGTACATGGCAATGCCAACATTTGGCTATAGCACCTTGTTCTTGTAAAAATCAGCTACCCCATCCAGCCAGTTCGTTCCAAAAACACATGCAAAAGAACCTGAGACCCTTCCATTGACTCTTGTTTCTGAAGACATTTCTGCAGAGAAAAAAAAAAAAGAGCAGAATGGAAGAATGATCTTTTTAGGTGTGTGGAAAATTTTCTATTGCTAAGAGACTCAAAGGACTTGAATTATTATTATTATTTTTAACCCAATAAGGTTTTTATTATTAGTAGGAGCTGTAGCTTTTATCCCAAAAACACTTTGGGGAGTGACTGTGACACCTGCTACCTTTGCCTTTGTTTTCAGGATGAGAGGAGAAATAGGGACATAGCAAACAGATAAAAAAAAAAAAATTCTTTTAAAGCTTTGTCTTGATAGAAAATAAGCAAAAACTTTACAAAATTATTATGGAGGCTGGTTAGCATAACCAGGCCTCTAATATTTTAAGAAATGTACCCCTTGTTTGCAGCCACTTGTAAATATCAGGTGAGATTTGTGACCACTCAGGGATACACTCGAGGGAGTTAACTCCTAGACTCTTCTTGGAGTTCAACATTAATAACACCTTACTGAAATCATTTGCACCACCACCCATCTGTCAGTTTGTCGTATTGTTGTGGCTTGCGTGTTCCTGTGATGCTGGAAGCTATGCCACTGGTATTTCAAATACCAGCAGGGTCACTGATGGTGGACAGGTTTTAGTGGAGCTTCCAGACTATACCTTTTTTTCAACAAATACCTTGCAAATACCTTTTTCAACAACATAAATGGTGACTACACACGTGGACATTGCCAAATGGAATACACAGGAATCAAATCAACTATATCTGTGGAAAGAGATGATGGAGAAGCTCAGTATCATCAGTCAGAACAAAGCCAGGGGCCGACTGAGAAACAGACCATCAATTGCTCCTATGCGAATTCAAGTTGAAGCCGAAGAAAATCAAAACAAGTCCACAAGAGACAAAGTGCGACCTTGAGCATATCCCACCACCTCAATTTAGAGACCATCTCAAGAATAGATTTGATGCATTGAACATTAATGATCTAAGACCAGACGAGTTGTAGAATGACATCAAAGATATCATACATGAAGAAAGCAAAAGGTCACTAAAAGACAGGAAAGAAAAAAAAAAGAGCAAAATGCATGTCAGAAGAGACTCTGAAGCATGCTCTTGAATGTCGAGTAGTTAAAGCAGAAGTAAGAAATGATGACGTAGAAGAGCTGAACAGCAGATTTCAAAGGGCAGCTTGAGAAGACAAAGCAAAGTGCAATTATAATGAAATGTGCAAAGACCTGGAGTTAGAAAACCAAAAGGGAAAAATACCCTCGGCATTTCTCAAACTGAAAGAACTGAAAAAAATATTCAAGCCTCGAGTCGCAATATTGAATAATTCTATGGGTAAAATATTGAACGATGCGGGGATCATCAAAAGAAGATAGAAGGAATACACACAGTCACTGTACCAAAAAGAATCAGTCGACATTCAACCATTTCAGGAGGTAGCATATGATCAAGATCCGATGGTACTGAAGGAAGAAGTCCAAGCTATACTGAAGGGATTGGCGAAAAACAAGGCTCCAGGAATTGACAGACTACCAATTGAGATGTTTCAACAAACAGATGCAACTGTGGAAGTGCTAACTTGTCTATGCCAAGAAATTTGGAAGACAGCTATCTGGCCAACCTACTGGAAGAGATCCATATTTATGACTATTCCAAAGAAAGGTGATCCAACAGAATGTGGAAATTATCCAACAATATCATTAATATCATACACAAGTAAAATTTTGCTGAAGATCATTCAAAAGCAGTTGCAACAGTATATCAACAGGGAACTGCCAGAAATTCAAGCTGGATTCAGACAAAGATGTGGAACAAGGGATATCATTGCTGATGTCAGATGGATCCTGGCTGAAAGCAGAGAATACAGAAAGAGATGTTTACCTGTGTTTTATTGACTATGCAAAGGCATTCGACTGTGTGGATTGTAAGAAATTATGAATAACATTGCAACCAATGGGAATTGCAGAACACTTAATTGTGCTCATGTGGAACCTATACATAGACCAAGAGGCAGTTGTTTGAACAGAACAAGGGAATCCTGAGTGATTTAAATTAGAAAAGGTGTGCAGCAGGGTTGTATCCTTTCACCATACTTATTCAATCTGTGTGCTGAACAAATAATCCAAGAAACTGGACTATATGAAGAACAATTTGGCATAAGGATTGGAGGAAGACTCATTAACAACCTGCGTTATATAGATGACACAGCCTTGCTTGCTGAAAGTGAAGAGGACTTGAAGCACTTACTGATGAAGATCAAAGACTACAGTCTTCTGTATGGATTACATCTCAACATAAAGAAAACAAAAATCCTCACACCTGGACCAATAAGCAACATCATGATAAATGGAGAAAAGATTGAAGTTGTCAAGGATTTCATTTTACTTGGATCCACAATCAACACCCATAGAAATAACAGTCAAGAAATCAAATGCTGTATTGCATTGGGCAAATCTTCTGCAAAAGATCTCTTTAAAGTGTTAAAAGGCAAAGATATCACTTTGAGAACTAAGATTCGCTTGACCCAAACCGTGATATTTTCAATCACCTCATAGGCATGTGAAAGCTGGACAATGAATAAGGAAGACTGAAGAAGAATTGATGCCTTTGAATTATGGTGTTGGCAAAGAATATTGAATATATCACAGACTGCCAGAAGAACCAACAAATCTGTCTTGGAAGAAGTACATCCAGAATGCTGCTTAGAAGCGAGGATGGTGAGACTCTGTCTCACCTACTTTGGATATGTTATCAGGAAGGGCCAGTCCCTGGAGATGGACATCATGCTTGATAAAGTAGAGAGTGATCGAAAAAGAGGAAGACTGTCAATGAGATGGATTGACACAGTGGCAGCAACAATGGGCTCAAACATAGCAACAACTGTGAGGATGGTGCAGGGTTGGGCAATGTTTCATTCTGTTGTACATGGGGTTGCTATGAGGCAAAATCGGTTCGATGGTGCTGAACAACAACAATCATAACATTGAACTATAGCCTAGGCTTAAAAGATTTCAAGTGAATATGTGAATTAGACCCAATCATTTAAAATTAGTAGTCACAATCCTGGCTGCATATTAAATATCCCTTGGGAGATTAAAAAAAAAAATCCTGATGTCTGGGCCCTCACCCATATCAAATAAAATCAGAATCTCTTGGGGTGGGACCCAAGCATCTATAGCTTTTAAGAGTACCCCAAGTGTTTCTAATGGGCAGCAAGGGTTGAGACCCATTTATTTAAGCTTTGTGAACACCTTCCCACGGGGAAGAGGTAATGCATGAGAAGCAGCACAACTACTAGCAGCCCCTGTGAGATTGCTGGGACTGGACCCAGGGTTGTCCTATGTCATTTGGGGACTGTGGGCTTTAAATACAGATCTGCCAACTGCAATCAAAGGGCAATCTTTTATATCAAATAGAAGACGTGGGTCTCCGTGCTGAAGATACTTAGGAGTCTTTGAGGAAGTAACACAGGCCCTAAAACTTCTAACCTTCTTATGTAGATTATACACATTCCATTAGACTCCCTGCCTTGAGTTGCCATTACCCATTCTCCATTACCAAAAGCCCTTTTATTGACTAAAGTTATAATAAGTTTACTAAGGGCCAAAAAGGCCTGAAGGTTAAAAAGACAAATATGTCCAAGCTAGCCTCCAGGAGCAACCTTTGAAGCAGTTGACAATTCTTAAAGTTTACAAAAATTTCTTCTTGAAGTAATATCCCAAGTAAGTCTCGGTTGCAGCCTAATCTTGAGCTCAGAGCCACAGAGAAAAGCTTGTTGAACTCAGGGAAGACTCACCTTTGGTTCACATAGCCTGCTTTTGACATCTGGAAACCAGATGCTGTTGAGTGAATGCCAACTCATGGTGACCCTGTGTGTGTCAGAGTAGAACTGGGCACTATAAGATTTTCAATGACTGATTTTTTTGGAAGTAGATTGCCAGGCCTTTCTTTTGAGGCCCCGCTGGGTGGACTTGAATCTCCAACCTTTCAGTTAGCCGTGAGTTTGTTAACTGTTTGCACCACTGAGAGACTCCTTTCACACCCGGAAGGGCAGGAAAATAAGCTCTGAGTTGGAGAAGCACACAGTGGTGGTGGTGGTAGAGCAGCCACTCACAGCATGTTCTCACCGCAGCCTCTGGGTTTCAGCGCAAGCCCCTGCACCCTACAGTATCTCTAGAAGGATGGGCAATGCATTGGCTGGCGCTGCACACAGCCACAGACAGAGGCTCTCACACAGTACCTGCCACTCCTCTCCCCAAATCCAAGTTAAACCCACCCCCTGCACCCATCCTCAATTACCTAAACAATTAGAAACACCAATCATTATTTTAAACCAAAACGTTTTTTTTTCTTAAATATCCTCTCTCTTGCCTCTAGGGATGAGACATAAAATTTATTTATGAGACTTTTGTTTGATATCACTTGCATATGTTGGGTGACTTCCTTAGTTTACAAACTCAGACGTCCAAAATCTACAAACTGACTAGCATTGATGCGTGCATTTTAGTATTTATCAGCATGCTAAGGAGAGACAGCCGGAAGTATAACTTGTGGTCAAATTGGATAAAAAGCCAACTGTGGTTAAATTGCTTGATTTTAGTTTCCTTTGTCTTAATCATCTCAACACTTTGAGGCATCAGATTTCATGTCAGTTGCTGTCAAAGCAATTGTACAGGAAACCACATAATGAAAGGAAAAAAAAATCGTGTCTCCTTTTACACTTTTGCTATGATGATCCCCTTGCCAACAAACAGCTTCGTCACGCTGTTGTTCATCTCCCATCTCCCAAAACTTAAATTTTTACTCACATATACACACACGCTCACACACACTGTCTCTCACACACACACCCCTACTGTGAAAAGGAATCAGCAGGTCTCCAGCAGAAATCATCTACTTTCAACACCTGCCGAGCGGTGGAGCTGCAGAACCACAGACCACGAGTGGTCCTGCTTTTTCTAGCCCATCAGTACTGCGTTCATCTGTGATTTAGGCAGACCCATCTTTTATGACTTATCCTTATTGCATTCTTAGCCCTTTGTCTTTTTTTCCAGTCATTTCACCCTGATCATAAATGTAATGTAAATTTCCCCCCAGCACACCCCTGCAATGTCAGCAAGACCTGTGGGGGGTGGAGGGAGGCATGCTGCAGGGCGCAGGCTCAAAGAACACATCTCGATAAACCCTGCTCTTGAAATTTAGAGAAGAAATAAATGGCCAGAGAAGTTGATAGTGCAGAAAATATGTTTCTCAGGGAAGGACTGTTAACTTGAACAACTTTGTTTCTAAAACTCTGTGTAGGACTGCCACTTAACAGTTTTTAACTGTGGGATTGTTGGAGAAAATAAAGGTGCCAGGAAATTTAGCCGGAAGTTCCTGGATTAGAAGGAATGTGGTAAACGAAGCCTGGCTTTTTTTTTTTTTTTTTTAGATTCTATGTTGATTAAGGATAGCAATGTCCTTAAATGTTTTTAGCTGTCATTACATCTTTTTGCTATTTAATCTGAACTTTAATATTTAAAAGTATACTCAAGATCTTCCTGAGAGTCCTAAAAAATTAAGGCAAAGCTACTGGTTGTAACTAACAAAGCTATTTATACTCTGATCATTTCACTCCAATTAGAGTGAGAAAGCACACTTGGATTTATAAAAGGTGCTTGGGTGTAATCACCAACTTGAGTCAGAAGCAACTGGTGTCACCATTAGGTGGCACAATGCAGCCACCTATTATTTAGGCTGGATGAGAGCAAGCTGTGCCACCCAGACAGGAATTCCTGGTGCTTTCCCTGAGCCTTTATTTTCAACATTTAAGATTGCAACAAGGAGCCAAGAGCTCCGCTGCTAATCGAAAGGTTGGTGGTTTGAACTCACCCAGCTGCTCTGCCGGAGAAAGATGTGGCAATCTGCTTACTTAAAGGTTACAGCCAAGAAAAACCTGTGGAGCCGTTTGACTCTCACATGGGGTCGCTACGAGTCAGAATGGACTTCACAGCTCCCAACAACAACAACAACAAGATTGCAACATTTAAGACAGTGTGTATTGAAACCAACAGCAGGAGTTTTTATGTGTCTCTCACTCTCTTTGTCCAAGCGTTTGGTCTTTAGCTGCATGGACTACTCCTTCAGATTCTCCTTCCCTTCCAGGTTTTCTGAGTGGGCAGCTCCCTGCTACTTCAGCTCTCCTTTCAAAGGCACAATTTTCATCGGCAGCTACCAGCACGTGTCAAAACCTACACCCAGTTTTCTTGCTACATTTTCAGTAGGTCAAGAAAATTAGTCTCATGTGGCTCCGTGTTTTGTAACAAATGCTATTCTAGAATCCCACCCTGCCTTCCAATGTTTGGGCAAAAGTAGAAAAGAATTTTGAAAAAAAACAAAACCATGATTATTACTGGGATTCTCAGCATCTGCTAATGTATTATTTTCCCTTTAATCATCTCTTGTAACGGGTAACCTTTACTTTCCCAGGTCACATTGGCCAGAGGGAGAAAATCCAAAGTGCAGTTAACAATAATCAGGGTGGTGATAAGAGCCTTTGGCTCCAAGTTCTCCACCAGCAGAAGCCCAGGGCCCGAGTTCTTGAATTTCCTACCCAACTCCTGGCAGTTTCTGCCCGCACAGACTCTTGTCCTTGGAGGCCATTACAGTTTTGTTTGGACCTGGCATTTTTCAGTCCGATTTGCTGCTTGAAGAAGAGACTTCTGTGCTGCCCCTCACTGACCCTGCCACTCCTGTGTTACTCTGTGAACCCCATTGCTCATATAGGTCAAGGTACTCTTGCTAAGTTCCTTCAAGGCTGACCTTGGACTCTCTGGATTTTGTAGGACTCTCGCTTGAGGGACTTGGAATACATTCCCCTGAAGCTGGATTGGAAAAAAATTTAATTGGCAGAACCGATTGTCAAACTCAAAAGCATGGCTTGCCACCAACAGGCAAACCATACTCCAGATTAAAGCCCTGGACCCTTCCTCCCACTCTATGGCCTGAGTTTAAATCAAGGCCTTTCCACTTACTAATGGTGTGGTCTTGGGTAAGTTACTTAACCTTCTCTGCCTCAATTTCCTCATATGTAGTATGGGGATAATCATAGGATTAACTTCCTAGCATTGTTATGAGGAAATGATTAAAGAATATCTGGCTCATTGTCATACCAGGTTTTTCCAGGTCAACAACAAAAGACACACTCACACTCCACTTCTGCGTGGACTAATGCTTTACTCACGTGGAGAAGAGACAGAGCAAGATCAGCTTCTCTAGTGGACACTAGTCTCCCATGGCCAGGAGGATATCCCCTACATGTGGCTGGTGCAGGGCAGATGTCCCACATACAACCCTCTCAAGCCTTAGAGTGGAAAGACCTCATTCCCTTCCAGATGGGAACAGATATAGAAGTGGGGTTGGCCAGGTACCATATGGTTCCCACGTATATGCAAGGGGCAGAAGGTTACTGTGTGCCCGGAACAGGGGTAGGCTTCTCTGATAAGGAGAAGGAACTGGCAGCTTCCTTATCAGAGAATGTTCTGATAAATACCCAAAGCCTTTACTTAGGTGGCCTAGATGGATGGCGCAGAGCCAGATCATTCCCCCAACTCTTGCAGCAAGCAGAGAACCAATGTTAGCTTTGTTATTATTATTATTAGAAAGTTTTGATTTATATTCCAGGGACTGACCACTAGTTCTTATTTTTTCTAAAGGCCAACTGAGGCTTGGGCATGTAGTGTTTTAGCCAGTATCCCAGAATTCTAGAGCAATGGGAGCAGCTTTATTTTGCTATCTCCACCCTTTCACGCCTCACCTCTGAAAGTTCCTTAAAGTAAACATATTAAAAACCTACTGATAGGAAAATTGCTGTAGACCTGGTGCCAAGGATTGTGAAGTAAGAACAAAACCATCAGAGTTTACTTTGTTTTTACGGGTCTAGATAGATATTCATTTATTTGTTTCGGCCACCAAGTCTCCCTTTCTCCTTCTTAAGAGTACCCTGAATTTCCTTTGGAAAACCATGTTCCCTCCTTCTCAGCACTGAGGGATTGGGTAGGATTAAACCTACCTGTTCGTTCCAGGGTGGCCCCTGATTAGCCTATGCCATGAGACTACTCCATCTCCTCTGGCACTGTGGTTGATTCAGTGAAGGATATTTAAACCAGTCAGGACCAAAGAGACCTGCAGAGACATTTGTTGGGGTTTCTGGGAAATAAAAATGTACCCCTTGTTTCCTAGTGGTATAGGATAGGATGCTGTCGCTTCCTCTGGATGAAGAGGCATGAGGATGTGAGATCTGGAATTTGGCAACTGGAGGTGGAGGTCAGCACCAGGATGAGGCAGAGAGAATTCAGTCCTTGGTGATATCTTTTCAGCTGCTGGATCCAGCCTCACTAGGGCTTCCTCTGGCCTTTTCAGCTACAATTCAACACCTTTTGTTTATTAAATCAGTTTCAATTTTGTCACTTGCAATATAAAAGGTGTGTCCCTACTAAAAGTCAGCATTACAGTTAAAACATTCCCATGGCAGGGAAAACTACTTCATGGTTTCATAAGATAAAATTAAGAAACTATTATTGATAATCTCATTTGTAGTTCAAGGTATAAAATTACTAAAAATGTCAAAGCTTCACATATCTGCATATGACCTCCCTTGATATGCAAACACAGAAAGAAGTCTTTTGTTAAACTGGGTTTCCAGAAATTGTTCCATCTATCACTTAGGAACTGGCCTTTCTTGCACTTTACCAAAGTAAAGTTGTTCAATGCTTGGAGCATAGCAAGCGCTCATGGAACTACCAGAATGTTTAAGAAATAGGGTCTTCTAGTTACTTGAATTTCTGATGAATTGAAAGTTAATTAGAAACTCTTCTACCCTACACCCACCACTTCCTCTCTTCAGAAAATCTTTGTAAAATATATGAGTGTACTTTCTTTCCTTAGTAATTACAGTATAGTGAGCATAATTGCATTTTTTGATGATCAAGAATTTTACAGTGCCTCAGGGTTATCAGTCAGACTATAAATTCTCTTTGTACAATATTTTAGATGGAGAAGTTGCAGGGAATTGGGCTAAATATGGACTGATCTTGGAATATTCTCTAGAAGTTTATTTTCTAAAAACTCCAATATCTATTAGTTTTCCTTGTCTTTTGACTTTTTCTTTAAAAAATGAAGTGTGAAAAAATTTTAATCAAACGTATGATCAGCTGGATTCTGGTTAAAGAAGATTTTGCTGTATTTTCTGATAAATTATTTTAACACCAACATCAGTAATTGTGCAAATGGTTAAGTGCTCGGCTGCTCACTGAAACGTTGGAGGTTCGAGTCCACCCAGATGTGCCTTGGAAGAGAGGTCTGGTGATCTACATCCAAAAAAATCAGGAACTGAAAACCCTATGGAGTGGAGTTCTACTCTGACACACCTGAGGTTACCATGAGCAACAAAAGACTCAATGACAGCTGGTGGTGGTAGTGGTACCAGTAATTACACAGTAAAATGATTAATGTGGGTCAAGATGGACATTAGGAAAAACATGACAAAAAGGATGCTTGAAGTTGACCTTCGAAGTTTCAATGAAGACTGGGGTCTGGGTTTGATTGTGTGTGTTGTTGCTGTTAGGTGCTGTTGAGTCAGTTGCGATGCACAGCAACCCTATGTACAACAGAACGAAACACAACCTGGTCTATGCCATCCTCACAATTGTTGTTATGCTTGAGCCCATTGTCGCAGCCACTGTGTCAATCCATCTTGTTGAGGGTCTTCCTCTTTTTCGCTCACCCTCCACTTTGCCAAGCATGATGTCCTTCTCCAGGGACTGGTCCTTCCTGATAACATGTCTAAGGTATGAGAGATGAGGTCTCCCCGTCCTAACTTGTAAGGAGCACTCTAATTGTACTTCTTCCAAGAGATTTGTTCATTCTTCTGGCAGTCCACGGTATATTCAACATTCTTTGCCAACACCATAATTCAAAAGTATCGATTCTTCTTTGGCTTTCCTTACTCATTGTCCAGCTTTCACATGCATATGAGGAGATTGAAAACACAATGACTTGGGTCAGGCACACATTAGTCCTTAAAGTGACATCTTTGATGGTATAGAGCCACAGGAATAATCCATGCTGACTGGTGACTATGAATTCAAGGAAAATTGGTGTTGATGCCAGGGCATCCAGTAGGTAGGAGTTTGGTCAATTTTTGTCATGTTTCTTTTGCAGACAGATGGCCCAGCATTTCCAGATCTTCCCATCTCCTGTGGCTGTAGCCATCACTGTTGGTCATGTAGAGAGGTAGACACAAGGGAACACATCAGGCAAATACACACTGTTTTTGGCAGTCTTTTCTCTAGATTCATCTTTTCTAGTCTCTTTTCACCTTTAGCCTGATAAGCTGTTAAGGATTCAGTGATTTGGGATCAGGGATATCCATCTATCTCTACCCATCAGAGATACGATTAATAAGTAGTGTCAGAGATGAGAGGGCACTGAATCTCATGGTGTTAGCCAAGGAAGGAGCAGGCCAACCAGCAGTGTGTGGCCAAGGATGGGATAGAGAAGTTGCAGCTTAAGTCAGAACATAAAGGGGCCTCATTAGGATTCAGGAAGCAAAAACCAGTGTGCAGATTGTGGAAGGTTGCTGAGTGGGGACCAGCAGATGGTAGTGGGTTCTTTGCCTCGGTCCCTCAAAGTTTCAATTCCCCTCTTCCTAACCCCTCTCCCAATGTCTTCTAGTCTCTAAGGGGCCGTATTCTGGGGCTGGCTCAGAAACTGGCGCTGGCCAAGATAAAAGTTTGTATTTTTCTGGACAGTTTGTCCTTTGGTAGAGTCATCCTTCATGTGGGTGTTGATGTTATTGACCTACTGTCTGCAGGGCATGTACTTTGAGTTGTGTTTATAGCAGTGATGATGAATTAAGCTTGAGTTAGTGAAACTCTCCCACCAGTCTCCCCTGTGAATATGGCTTTGCATGTATAGAGAAATTATAGGGATTTCCTGGAAGACTTTGTATGTGCTGGAGGACTGATGAGATTGAGACATAGTTCATGATTAGGGTACTAACTCCTTTTTATGTATAGCTTACTGTTTATTTTCCTCTTCTTCTTTTCTTTAATAGGGTTTAAATCTTGGTCGTTCCTCATTTTGCTTTTATTTCAGACAAAATATTTTAATTCCAAGCCAATTCAGCCACCACTGGGCTGATTACCATGGGGATTACAAAAACGAGTCAGATAGTGTCAGAGATCTCTCAGGGCTCAAAATCCCACAGGGGAGACAGATAGGAGTGATCCTAACACAAGAAAGACTGTGAGAAGTACTATGCTACAAGTCTGATGAAGTTTATTAAGAAACATAAAGGAGGGAAAGGATGTCTCCAACTAGAGAGACCTCTGAGGGGAGAAGGGGTTTGAGTCAGGCATTGGTGGAGGTTTGGAACTATGTAACAGGCATAGACTAGGAGAAGGGAATTTCAGGAGTAGGAAACAGCTGGGCATATGCACAGTCTGAAGAGTGCAAGGACTGTTCCAGAGCACAGAATCATCCAATGAGATCGAGGTAGAGGGTGTGTTGCCTTCAGGTAAGACGAGGGAGTGTGGCTTAGATAAAACTGGAAACGAAGGCTGAGGCTGGATCATGATGGCTTTGATTTATAGGTTAAAGTGGAAGGTGGGGAGCCAACAACATTTTTGAAAAAGGTTGCTGATATGATTATAGAGGTTTTAGAAATAGTTCTGAGGGCAGGGCAGACGGGAACTGAGATGTCCACTTAGAAAACTATTGCAATAATTCAGATGAGAGCTGATAAGGTCATAACCTAGGAAAGTGATAGTGGGAAGGAAAATGAGGCCATGGAATTGGGAGATGTGAGGCCAGTGGAGAGGCAAGTACAAATAACTCTGAGGTTAAATGAGATAGGGAGCCTAGAGGGAGTGAGAGAGAGGGGCAAGAAGGTTGTCTTTTAATAAGAAGGTGACTAATTTGTTTTTGAATATGCTGAATTTTGTATGTGTACATGTTCAGCAAGTGTGCTAAACTTGCTCTTTAAGGGCTGGGAATTCATCTGTGTAACCTTAGCACACAGCACTGCTGTATTCATTCATTTACTCAACCAATGTTGACAAAGTGCCTGTCTTGTACCAGGCATAGGGCTGGCATATAGTAGGAGTTCAATAATTGTTTGTTTAACTGAAATAAATTAACTTTTATGGATTCCTGCATAGTTAAGTTGTCATTGTATTGAGAACTTCTAATTGATGGACTTTAGTAAGACCATTAGTTTAATGAGGATGGGGTGAAGAGGTAGAACCATAACAAGAATGCTTCCATGGGAGGGTGTATCTAATCACTTCTGTCTATAAGGACTAGATCATGAGGGTGCAACGGGAATCCATCCTGCCTTTTGCTGGGCCCCTCGGCCTGAAAATGGACGATGAGCACAATAGTCTTGGAGGTCTTATATATGGATATCTTATATATATCCAAAAGCAGAGGGGTAGGGGGGATGGAAGAGTGAGTTGGGTGAGTCGCTTAGGTATTTTTAGATCAGAAACCTGTACTAACTGTATTTATGCCTCTTGTATTTTCTTTATACTTTCAAGTTGAATTTTTCCTTAGGTGTTGGCACTTTTCAAAATTGCAGCCTGTCTTTGTTAGGTGAGTGAAGGAAAACAAGGCACACTTTAGATTGTTCTTTCCTGTCTTGGATTGGAGTTTTATATGGAAGTAACACATTCCAGGTTCTAAGCACAGTGGTGTCAGGGTTCTAAAAGGGAACAAGCAATGCTCAGGGGGAAAGCCAGGGCTTGCTGTACAGCACCCTTTTCTACCCAGGAGTTCCTCCTCCAAAGGTCTTTGCTTGAGCAGTGGAGATTTGTACAGCAGAGTGGATAAGAGTATGGGCTAGGAGTCAGAGCTCTGGAAGGTAGTAATCCCAATCCAGATTATATGCATGTGTGCAAATTATGTACTTTCTTCAGACTTGCATTTCTTTATTTGTAAGATAGACATAATAATTGTGCCTATTTCACGTTCTAACATACTAAATATTTTGCCTAAGTACTATGGTATTTTCTGTCTCCTCCTACCAGAATGTAAACTTCATGGAGGCAAGGATTTATATTTGCATTTTTCCCTTTTATATTTCATGTGTTGGGCATAGGGTTACCTTGAAGATGAAACAAGGCAAAGGAAGTGGGGACAGTGGGTGGGAATAACTGAGGAGGTAGGAGAAGAATAAGGTTGGCATATGATCCTGAACCACCACCCATACGTCAGTTTGTCGTACTGTGGTGGCTTGTGTGTTGCTATGATGCTGGGAGCTATGCCACCAGTATTTCAAATACCAGCAGGATCACACATTACCCACTGCCGTCAAGTGGATTCCCATTCATAGCGATCCTGTAGGACAAAGCAGAACTGTCCTATAGGATTTCCAAGGCTGTAATCTTTACTGAAACGACTGCCATATCTTTCAACCATGGATTGCACTTGGTGGACAGGTTTCTGTGGAGCTTCCAGACTAAGAAGAAAGTCCTGGTGATCCATTAGCCAATGAAAACCCTATAGATCACATTAGAATATTGTCCGATATAGTGCTAGAAGATGAGCGCCCTAGGTTGGAAGGCACTACACAATGGCTGCAACAATGGACTTATGCATGTCAACAATCATGGGGATGGCATGGGATGAGACAACATTTCATTGTGTTGTAAATGGGATCACCATGAGTTGGAGCTGACTTGATGGCAACTAACAATGGTCCTGGAAGCCAATATATGGAAGAGTTTCATGAAGGAAATGATAAATGGACATGAATACTGAGAAGAAGGTGAGGCCCAAGGAGAGATCACTGGATTTTGATGCCTTTTGAGCATCTGAATGCCATTGGATAGTGGCAGAAAAACCTGACAGAAAGTGGTTAGAGGATTGATGAGTTGGAATGCCATGGTGGCAATGAGTTACAACTACTCTTTCCAAGAGTTTGGCAAAGAAGAGGAGTAGAATGGAACTTTATCTTGATGGCAAGACGTTTCAGGGGAAAGGTTGTATTTTTAAATCAAAAAGGAAGGTGTTCATGGAGAGGGAGAGTTGGAAGAAGGGAGGAGAGGCAATGATCTGTATATTAAGTACTTGAGAAGGGAATGACTGGGATATACCCTGGGGGAAGAAGCGAGCCTTGGAAGACACTTCTGGTTGAATGTGAATAAAAAATGAAAATGATGAGAAGTAGGGAAAATTTGAGACCTAAGGGTAGATAATTGAGGTGGTTAATATTTAAAGTCATCTATTATCTCAGTAAGAAGCCCTGATGGCGTAATGTTTAAGCGCTCAGCTGCTAACCAAAAGGTCGGTGGTTCCAACTCACCAGCTGCTCCATGGGGTAAGATGTGGCAGTCTGCCTCCATAAAGATTACAGCCTTGGAAACCCTATGGGGCAGTTCTACTCCGTCCTACAGGGTAGCTCTGAGTAGGAATTGGCTGTATGGTAATGGATTTGGTTTGGTTTGGTTTTGGATCATCTCAGTAAGAATCCCTGGTAGTGAAATAGTTAAGTACTTGGCTGCTAATGAAAGGTTGGCAGTTCAAACCCAAGCCGGCTCCACGGTAGAAAACACCTGGTAATCTGCTCCTGTACAGATTATAGCCTAGGAAACCCTATGGGGCAGTTTTACTCTGCCCTCCAGGGTTGCTATGAGTCGGAACCAACTCAAAGGCAAACAACAACCACCGCAACTACAACATCATCTCAGGGAAGTAGGTATCAAGGTAATCTGGCTGTCCTGCAGTGGGAGTTTGGAAGTTAGAAAGGAATTGGGAAGAGCTGTGAAGGGAACGTCAATAGGGATCAACAGAGACAAATGACAGAATTTCTCAGTGACTGAGGCAAAGTTGAATTAGACGGAATGAACATGTCACAGATTCAATCTATCAGTTATGTGACTTTATTTTTGTAACAATGCTCAGCATTCAAAATGAGGATCAAAAGTAAAGTGGTGGACTGAAATAGCATGAGACTGAAAATTAGAAAGGAAGATGTGGAGGTGGGTGAATGGGTTTAAGAAAACCAGGAGCCTAATGAAAGTATGTCTCAGAAAATGGAGTAAGAGTATTAGGGGATTCAGTGAGGAGGTAAAGACCAAGGAGTTGAAAGCCTTGAAGACAAACACCAGGTTCGGTAGCAATGAGAAGATGAGATAAGTGGAATCTGTTCATGAGATTTAGTCATCATTATTTTTTTTTCAGGAAAAAATTGTGGAATTGATCAAGTTGGAAGTTTTCATAGAGTAACACAATGAATAACACCCCTTTTTACTTTTTTGGCACACAAGTGTACAATACTGTTTTGGGATAATAATAGAGTATAAAGAGCTGAAGAAATCATTTCTTCTAGATCTATGTTCAACAATGAGAAGCAGGGAACACTATCCCTCTTCTCAATCATTGTGTTCTTTGAAGTTAATTTTCAGAAATAGAATCTGCCCAACTTCCTCTGCAGTTCTTTTTCAGACATATGCTAACTTAAAACCCAAAACCAAGTTTGTTGCTGTCAAGTTGATTTTGACTCATAGTGACCCTATAGGACAGAGTAGAACTGCTCCATAGGGTTTCCAAAGAGTGGCTGGTGGATTCGAACTGCCAACCTTTTGGTTAGCAGCCAAGCTCTCAACCACTGTGCCACCAGGGCTCCATGCTGAGTTATGGTAGTGTTTACTCTATCAAGTTTCTACTTCCTCTTTACTTGGCTGCAGCAGGAATCAAAAGAGATGCCTTTAAAAAGAATACGAGGTGCTGTCTTATTAGTTGTGGTACCCTGAATTTATTAGCTTTGTGTAGGATAAGTGGTTAGCCTTAATTCTACATAAGTCTGACATTGTCTAGCTGCATTTCTACCGTTAAGGAGGTGGTCCATGTAATATGCCTCTTTTGCCCGTGACAAAGATAATAGTGTAATTGCCTATTCTGCCTACGTCTAAAACTCATCTAGGAAAAAGTGATATAGCTGCCCATGTTGCCAAGGTAGAGGATACAGGTTCTGTCCAGCAACCATTAGGTGGTGCTGCCTAACCAACATTCTTCACTGTGTAGGCCACCTAGACTGTTCCTTTTGCCTTCAATGTGAATACGATGGAAAGTAGTTTATAATCCTCTTTAAAAGGTAGAAGTGGCTGAGACTTCTCTATCACTTCTGTGACATTTATCAGACTGCTCCCCCTGCCTTTTTTTAATTTTGCAAGAGTAGCCAATAATTGGTGTAAGGAATCAACAAGCTGAGAAAATTTACTGTTCAGACTGAAAAACAACCATTGACATAGCACTTTCCACTTTACAAAGGACTTTTGCATGTCTGAGTTCCTGGCATATAGTAGGTAAGCCCTTGATAAATAATTGTTGAACAAATAATTGAAGTACTAGATGTAGAGAAAATTAGCTGATTCCACATTGACTTTTTATAATGTACAAATTACATCAAAATTAGTTTATGAAAAGAGGTTAATTTCTCTGTGAGGCAACTTCCAGATAAATACAACCCATGACCATCATCATACTTTATCTTGTGGAGGTTAAACAGACAGAAGTTACCTTGTTATCAGAAAATTAGTGAAAAAGGTATTTTATTAAGAACATCTTCTCAGACTTTCCTTGTTTCCAAATGACTTCTCATTCAAGATTGAAGATTTTGTTCTTCACTAGATATTGCTACGTATGACATACTATTTTCCAATCATCCCAAAAGGCAAGGTAAAAAGTTGTTAAAAGCCATACACAGTTTCTCTTATTTTTTTCTAGAGTTCTCTTGTTTACTTATGAAATCCACAAATTTTAATTTAATAAGCAATGTAGCTTTCCAAGATGTTTTATGGCCAGCTTCTAAAACTCCTCCATGTGATGTTGTCTTGGAAAGGAAATGCAAACTTTGATATTCTAGCTCTCAATTCTGAAATTCACATGGCAGGCATTTGAACGTGACATGGTCACAAACTCCAGGAATTGTCTTAAACAACTTCTCCTGGAGCTCCTGGGAGACTGGGCGCAACCACAAAGTCTTAGGTCTCCTTCTGCTGAGGCTTGTTAACCCTATAAAGGGAACCCTTGTCATCCCCATGGTGCTTCAAGTTCCATCCTAGGAACTTGTGGGATAGTGGAAGTTGTGCTTCCCACCCAGGGCATACTTGGGACTATTGTCACAAAATGTCTTTACATTTTTAAATTAGAGAAAAACTGAAGAAATCACAAAAAAGAAAGTATATAATCCTATAAAATTCGAATTATGTAAATAAGTAAAAACTATCCCTCATCCATTCTTCTAATTTTACTCTCCATCAGAAGTAGCCATAGTTAAATACGGTGTGTTTATCTTCTGAGTCCTGCCTATAATCCTATATTTTTTATTCTATAAATCTTTGTCTCTTTTTTTCCATGCATACAGCACATACACACTTGTTCCTTTTAAAGCAAAAAACAGCTATATAGTTTCCAATTGCACAAATGTATCATGATTTATTTCACCATTTTTATCTCGATGCTCGTTTTTGTAATGTTCACTGTTTTGCTGTTGTAAGTGCTGCTGCAATTAACATACAAATGCTCATACCTTTGTACCTTATGGATTGATTTAAATTGTTGTTGTTAGGTGCCGTGGAGTTGATTCTGACTCATAGTGACCTGCTGTATATGAGGAAAACAGGTAGTACCTAACATTTAAACCTGCCTAACATTTAAGTCTTTACCAATATTTCATTGTAGACCACCCTTTGTAGTGTTGTACAAGGAATAGAGAGTGGCCATTGCTTCCAGATCTTTCGAGATGACCCTGATCTAGATAATACATTTTAAAACCTCCTTTTAATGGAGTGTAGCTGGGGGAGATGGTCCATAATTTCCCCCATTTTACATTCTTGTGCACCTTTTGGAGTTTTCTCTAACAGTGCTATATAGTTATCATTTCAAAAAAGTACAGCTATTTAGTCAGTAGCTCCCCCTACCTCTTTCCTTCTCATTCACCTTCTCATATTGTTTACCTGTGGAAAGACACCAAATTTCCTTTTTTTCTTTCCATTTCTTCCTTATTTCCTTTCCATCTCCCTTCCTCCCTGACTCCTTCCCTCCCTCTTTCTTCCCTTCCTCTCTCCACCCTGAGAGTACAACTTTATTTATCAATCAGGCTTACATTGGACTTACATTTTGCAAAAGAAATTCTGAGTTTAAAATCAAAATAAGCAGGGGGCCAATATACTATTACTCTGATATCTCCTTTTTTGGTAAGTAAGGATTGATGGAGCGCTAGGGGGTTACCAGTTGTCAGCAGTGAGCTGTAGTAAGAGTGGGTTCTAAGACTTCGTCTCAGAACTCTACTGATGGCTGTGTCTGGTGGCAGGAAGTTGTGATCCTGAGTTACTGTCTTAATGGTGTGGTTTCAAGGCGACTTCCCATTCAGGGTAGATCTCTTTTAGAATTTAGAGGGAGAGAAATTTGACTAAGACTATAAAGCTAGAAAAAATGGTTCCAGTAATCAGTGCTGATTAAATAGAATTAGAAGGATGATAGGTATATAAACAAGGGATGATTTCTGAGATGAAGTCAGGAAAAAGTAGGTTGTAGTATAGAATTTACTTTGTAACAGATATTTGTAGGGTCGTGGTTTAACCTGGATATTTCCTAACCTGAATATATCAAACTACGTTGTAATAGAATGCTATTATATTTATGGGTGAAAGTTATAAAATAAGTAGCTATTTAACCAAAACTTTGATGGGTCACCAGTTCATATAAGTGACACAGTATGCATATTAGAGCAAACAAATCAACTTATTCTTCGATGAGTAAACCGATCAGATCATATATGGTTGACCTGCTCCAGTTACCTTAACTACAAAATAACAAGATTTGGTTCAATTGTCTAATCATTAAAGGTAACCCAATAGGATTGGAAATCAATCTGTGGCCTGACCGTTTTTCACTGTGACAGCTGGACAACTTCAGAGCAACCATCTAACAGCCTCTGATCTTCTACATAGAAACGGTTACAGCCTTTCTGGACAAAGATGGAGAGTGAAGCATGTTGCCATGTTTTTGTTTCCCAGAATCTAAGATATAATAGATTACACAAAAGTAATAATAAGTGTTCCTGGCCCCATCTGTGATTTGCCTTTATTGGTCTCCATGAGGAAACCTCACACATGGAAAACCATATGCTCTATCACTTCTCAAGTTGTGATGCCTCATCTGGGAGTGGTTTGAGCCCCTAAATCTCAACATTTCTTTTATGACTCCAGGATTAAAAGACCATTCCATCTTACTTTTATTGTATTCTTTGGGAAAAGAACAAAAACAGTAACTCTTAGCAAGGAGGAGAATTGTATGCCATCTAAGCTGGAAACAGATGCTAATGTCAACCAAGTGGGAAGATCACAAGCAGGAATATAGACAATATTTCTGTATCTTTCAAGCTGAGGATGCCCCTGACAATAAAAGAAAGGAGAAATTACCTCAACATAACTCCAAAATGCTGCTTTCTCATGTAATAAAATAAAATCCCTCTTATTTAACCAAAATAGAACTCTTGATTGATCGGTCAATCAAAAAAGTCAGTTAAAGTAGGGAATCATTAAAAAAAAAAAAAAGAAAAACTTATACAAATCTTATACTTTTTATTTCAACTTGAAACGCAATTATACATGAATTCACAATCTTGTGAAGTAGGTCAAGACCTTGTCCTTGAGTGCGGGTCTGCTGATTACCGTTCATTAGCTCTCGTGCACAAGTGACACCCATATAGCATCCTTTACAATGTTTACAGATGGAATTCAGTTATGCCAGCGCCATTTGTTAAAGAGACTGTCCTGTCCCCCATTTACTGGACTTTGGTCCTTTGTCAATTAATGGACTTTGGCCTGTGGGTGGATGGATTTACGTTTGGGTTCTCCCTTTACAATGTTTAGAGGAGCCCTGGGGTGTGTGGCATAAATGGTTAAGTTCTCTACTACTAACCAAAAGTTTGCCAGTTAGAACCCACTCAGAGGGGCCTCAGAAGAAAGACTTGGTGATCTGCTTCCAAAACTCACAACCTTGAAAATCTTATGGAGGCAGTTCTACTCTGACACACATGGAGTTGCCATGAGTCAGAGTTGACTCAGTGGCAACTGGTAATTATAACAATGTTTAACTTCAGTTTCTTATGTGAAGGGAGAACTTATAGAAGCTTACAAAAAGATCTGAGACCAACCTTCCTCTAGACGTTTATGATTTCCCTCTCCATCCTTTACGGTTGCCTTGCTTACACTTAATATGGCAGCATTTTTTTAAGCAGCCTCTCCTTATTGCCTCTTTCCGATGCACTTGATGTGGTTTCTTACAGAAACAGTAGATCTCTTGCTCTTCATATTCATATTAATTGTTTTTAATAACAATTAAATTGGATGATTAGATCAAGAGCCCCTGCCTCTTGCTAAGCACCCAGAGCAGGGGCTAGGTCAGAAGTGTATGAATGTACTAGTAAGTGGCCTAATCATTGTGAGAATCTGGCATTCCAGGGTGTCTTAGTTTCTTAGTGCTGCTGTAACACAAGTACCACAAGGGGGTGGCGTTACAAATGGAAATTTATTTTCTTAGTTTGTTGTTGTTGTTGGGTGTCATCGAGTCAATTTCGACTCATAGTGACCCTATGCGACAGAGTAGAACTGTCCCATAGGATTTCCTAGGCTGTAATCTTTATGGGAGCAAATCACCAGATCTCTTCTCCTGCGGAGTGGCTGGTGGGATTGAACTGAGTGCTTATCCATTGCACCATCAGGGCTTCTTTCTCATAGTTTAGAAGGCTAGAAGTCCAAATTCAGACAGTGGTTCTAGAGGGAGGTCCTTCTATGTCTATTTCAGTTTCTAGTAGCCTGCAATCATGGGAGTTCCTGAGCTTGTAGATTCATCTGCCTCCTTCATCATCAGTTGGCATCTGCCCTCCCCCTGTATGTGCTTGCTTGTCTCTGTGTCTATGCTGCTCCTTATGACTCAGAAGTGCTTTGGTTTAGGACACATCCTACTCTGATATGACCTCATAAACATAACAAAGAAAATCCTATTCCTAAAGGGGATTACATCCACAGGTATAAGGGTTAGGATTCCCCAACACATATTTTTGGAGGACATAATTCAATCAGTAGCACATGGGCACCAAATAGTATGCTCTACAGAGGTTGGCGAGAGCTTTGGTTAAACTTTTTCTGGTTGAGTGGAGGCTGGTTAAGAGAAGGTTTTTGAATCATTGTCTTTAAGTCTATAGGTTCTCGCAGGTCAATGAGCAACCCTTCCATATTCTTTGATTGTATCAACATGAAGAATGGCAGCCCTTAGACAATAATGCCTCTTGTCTTTAAACAAATGTCATTCAGAGTCCTTTAAAATCTACTATTGTCTTAGGGAGTCAGTGCATCTTTATTCAGGCAATAGAAAAGCATAAATTAATGAAATCTGTGTACCAAAACGCTTCTGTGTACCTCCAACTATTGTAGCTCCTTCTAGTTTTTTCTTTATTTTCCCCTGAAAGACATAAGCAATGGGAAATATAAGTATTCAACAACAACAATTAAAAAAAAAAACTTTGAAGTAATTGAATGATGAAAATCAATACTGTGTGTCTCCGATTGAATGGAAAGGTGGAGACAAAGGCTTTTATTGCCCCAGGTGGACTAGGAACTATTTGTGCCTGCGAGCCTGCAGTCTGTCACCGAATAACCAGTCATCACGTATTTTCATTGTGCCTAATATTTTGCAGCTCTAGGCAACTGCCTGTTCTGCCTAACGATAAGGCCAACCTTTACTGGGAGCCTTTGAACCTTCCCCAGGGGCCCCTCTGTGCTGGTTCACCCCTTGACATCAACCTTCAGAGTCTAAGAAATAGAAATCTGAATGAAAGAAGGGAGGGCTGAGTTATCACTGTGTGCTCATCTGGCTAAACTCCTAACGTTTCATGATTATTATTTTTAAGTCATTCTGAACTCTGTCTGCAACTCTGCTCCTTTTATTTTTCCTCAGCTTAGCAACCTTTACTGCAAAACTTATTTCAAGAGAAATTTCTTAAAATTCAAATCGTCTACTCCTGCTTCGTCTGTCTGTTTGGGATACCAGCTTACAAGACGTCCTTTGAATGACTGCCTTCAGTGAAACCAAAGTGACTTGAAGACCAAAAACTTTGATAGCTGAGTATGTGTTTTATGTTATTTCAGTGGCTCCTCTTGCAAACTCTTTGGTTAAGTGGGAAAACTGAATCATTAGGGACAAAGAGGGCTAGGGCCTGCAGTCTAGATTATTTGCAGAATTTTAAATTAGCACCAGGAAGAGGCTCAGCAGAAGGGGCCATTTTGTGAGTCTTCAGATGCAGCCTGGAGCCAGATCTCTGATTCAAGAATGCTCTCAGATTGGGTTGGAGGTATTATTTGTTGTTGTCAGATGGCTCAGGGCTGAGGCAAATGAGACTGGCTTCTTATTTTTTGAGTTTTTGAAAATTACTTATTTTAGGGGCAGCTGTTAAAGTGGTGGTGCCCGTGGGAGAATTCCAGGGGTTACTCTAGCAACCACCGCTCATCTATCAGTTTGTCTTACTGTGGTAGCTTGCCTGTTGTTGTGATGCTGGAAGCTATGCCACCAGTATTTCAAACACCAGCAGGGTCACCCGTGGTGGACAAGTTTCAGCAGAGCTTCGAGACAAAGTCAGACTAGGAAGAAAGGCCTGGCAATCTACTTCTGAAAATTAGCCAATGAAAACCCTATGGATCCCAGAAGAATATTGCCCAGTATAGTACTGAAGGATGAGCCCCCTAGGTTACAACGCACTCAAAATACACGGTGGCAACAATAATGCACCCAAGCATACTAACCATAATGAAGATGGCACAGGACTAGACAATATTTTGTTCTGTTATACATGGGGTCACCATGAGTCAAAGGCAACTCGACAGCCGCTGGCAACAACTCTAGGAAGGGTAGAAGACCGTTCACCTCCACATTGAACTGGCACCAGGGATGAAACCTACGTTCTCAATCCATGACCCCTTTGGAGCTGGTGGTCTGGCTCCAGTGGAAGTGCCTCCTCTTGGTTAGAAAAGGGATTTTCAGCACAAAACAATAGAATGATGTTGCCTTACTATTCTTTACGTTAGGGCAAACAAAATATCTTAAGGTGACTGGTATGGATTGAATCTGTCCCTCCCCACCCCAAATTTATGTTGAAGTCCTAATCCCTAGTACCTGTGACCTTGTTGGAAAATTGGGTCTCTGAAGATGTTATCAGTTAACATGAGGTCATACTGCAGTAGTGTAGGTCCTAATTCATTCTGAGTGGTATCCTACAAATGAGAAGAGACCCAGACAGACAGAGGAAGGATGGGCATGTGAAGATACATCTGCAAGACAAGGAATGCCTGGGGCTACCAGAAGCTGAGAGACAAGAAAGGATCTTCGCCTAGAGCCTTTGGAGAGAGCGTGGTTCTGCCGGTACCTGAAATTTGGACTACTATCCTTCGGAGCTCTGAGACAATAAATTTCTGGTCCCGTAGGTCAACCAATTTGTGGTACTTCATTAGGGCAATAGGAAACTAATGCAGTGACTTACAGTAGCAAGTTACCAGGTGTCCACTTGTCACCTATAATAATAACACCGAGCACTCTCTATGGACCAGGCATGATACATATGTTTTCCTCTAATCCTCCCAATATCTTTTTCACTTTCTCAATATCCCAATTTCATCACCCCTGTTTTATGAAGCAGGAAAATGAGGTTTAGAAAGATAAAGTTCCCACAGCTGATAAGCGGTGAAGCTGGGATTTAAGTGCAGTTCTATCTGGCTCCCAAAACTGTGGTTTTAACTACTGGGGAAAACAAACAACCAACCAAACCAGTTGCCATGGAGTAGCTTCCAACTCATGGTGAGTTCATGTGTTTCAGAGTAGAACTGCACTCCATAGAGTTTTCAATGGCTGTGATCTTTTGGAAGTAGATTGCCAGGCCTTTCTTCCAAGGCGCCTCTGGGTGGATTCAAACCACCAACCTTTCTGTTAGTAGCCGAGTGCTTAACTGTTTGTGCCACACAGGGACTCCATGGTTTTAACTAGGAGACATTTATGACTATCTCGGAGTATCATTGTAAAGATTTATTCAGGGTTATTCACTTGGTACTTTTTTGAGTTAGAGACATGTAAGCACAAAATATTCCATCCAAGCTCTTAAATTCCTAGAAAGGAGAGCAGAATGAAAAGGTGAAACTTTTAATTATTGTATTCTTAACAGATGAGCTTTCATGCTGCTGCACGGATGTCATACTTCTATCATCACAAGATATTTCTTCAGCGAAAGGAAAAGTTAGAGAGGTGAGTAGCTGTTGTCTAACATGTAGGAATGGGAATGTAGAATGTTCTGTATAATATGCAGTGTAAGCCCAAGAGAAGGGAAGACTGTTCTTGCTTGGGAAATTACTGTGCACTCACGGTGCCATTGTAGATGTCAGTCTCAGTGCTTACAGCCATGCTTGGTGCTTGGCGAAGCTACCATACCCTGTGATGTTGCCCTTTGGTGACTTTGGAGGTGGACTCCATGGTGGGCGGGGGCTGGCACACCTGCAGCCCAACATCACCACGAGCTTGCTTTCTGAAATACTGTTAGAGCCCACATCCAGACAGGCTGGCTATCCCCAGAAAAGAGAGCGATTTTCTTTGCAGGTGTTTGTCAGGGTGTGGCCTAACATGAAGAATGATTTTGTATATAATTGTAGAACATTGTGATGAATGTTTTTAAACAAAAAAATACCCTGGAGATAGAACTGCTAAGCTCAAAAGCGATCCAGATGGATTTTTTGACCTCTTTCTGCACCAATGTTTCCTTTATGTTCTTGGAAATGGCTGGAGAGATTTTTATATCCATTCTTGTTTCAGTCGTGGGGCTCAGAAAGTTTCTATATTGTGCCGTAAAGAGGAACATGTGCCACTATTAAGCGTGAACTGCTCTGGACAGCTGTGAAGATGGAACAGAAACACCCTTCTTGGAACATTTTCATTTCGTTGTATACATTCTTTACAGTGCAGCTGGTCTGATTCCCTCTAAAAAGATGTCATGCAGCTGTTTCTCGAAGGCAGAGCCTGAAAGCAAACAGCACAGCCATCACCCCACATCCTTTCTGATCTTGGCAAGCGATTTTGTCCTGAACTCTGTTGTGTATAATCACAAAAGATTACTATTTATCTGAATCTTCTTTAGGATACAATATATGAGCTCATTCTCAGAAGTATCAGGAGCACAGCATTCCGTTGTAAAAAATTTGACACGTCTTCCTCCCCGCCCCACCCTCGTTTTCACAGTTTCCATGGCAACACTTGCTCTGGTGGCACCTCCAGGATTATTAGTATCATCACAGTTATTTCTTCTGGTTACTATTGTTGCTTATTGTCATCAACATCATTTTGACTGTTGGTTAGTCATATCCTGATCCTAAACACCTGGCCTCTGGGCACCGTCT
Organism: Dugong dugon; assembly: GCA_030035585.1. Taxonomy (NCBI): domain Eukaryota; kingdom Metazoa; phylum Chordata; class Mammalia; order Sirenia; family Dugongidae; genus Dugong; species Dugong dugon. The sequence goes on from CM057466.1 coordinate 62,571,485, forward strand.
TCTCAAAACAGTTTAAAAGTTTAAAAAAAAAAAAAAATTAGAATGTAAATCCCAAGAGATTACCTATGGTAGAATTATCCTACATCGGGTTGTCTCCCCTCCATCCCACCTTGTTTTTGCAACCAAGTTCATTGTAATTCTTTTAGGCTGTACATGGGTAAATTTGTCATGATACCAAGATATATACTAAGTTGCTTCTACTGCAGTTGTCTTGTTTTTAGAGAAGGAAAATATGTGTATGGGGTTGTGTCTTTCAGGGGGTACGAATTATACTTTCAGAGCTTTCTAATATTACTAAAGGAAATTTTGATAGAAGGTTGGAAACTCATTGTATAGAGATCTAATTTTAATAGAAAAATTATCTACAGATTTTATCATACCTGCAGCCAGTTCTGTGACTCTCTTTAAGGCTGAGGGGGGAATCAACTTCCTTTGGGGTAACATGTACATTTGTGTAACCCTGATATCAGGGGGGATGCCCCACACCTGTGACATCTGCTTGAACTTGACTTGAAATTCTGTCTCCCCAGCTCATGAGAATCCAGAGCTCTCATTTCAATTTCTGCAAATTCCAACAGACTTTGTGTCTTTCTATCCTTGGGATGCTTTTGTTCGGTTTAGTGGAACTCTGGATGAAGTTTCTAGAAGAAATTTTTATATAAAGCTAGGTTATCCTCTCTCCTTTCCTTCCTCCCTGCCTCCCCAATCTGTCCTTCCTTCCTTGATTCTTTTCTCCTTCCTTCTCTTCTGCTTCCTTTCTGTTCTGTGGGGAGACTGAGAATTTGGGAAGTCACTGGGAGGAGTCACATCCTAAGGAAACAGCCTTCCACCATCTATCTACCAGCTTCTCCCTCCATTCACCCTCTTTCTTCTTTTCAGGCTACCTCTCCTCCTGGCACATTCAGTAAATTTTTCTCCTTATCTCATTTATGGCAGCAATCTTTGAGAAGAATTCAATTTTCTCAACTTGGTTTCATTTTGCACTTAGATATATTTGTAGCAAATCAATCACACAAACTCTCTCCATAGGGGATAAAGACAAAAACCCAACATTAATTAATCAATTTTTTTTGGTGGCACCAGAGCATATTCTAACTCACACTCCACAGCCCTGCTTCACTCCCTTCTCCTCGTCATGGGGATACAATCTCAAATGCCTCCAGGAGCACATCAGGTGACATAGATGAGTCAAGGGGATCTGGTGGAAGTGACAGTATGGAGTAGGGGAGAGCATGCCTGTGCAGAGACTCAGTTCATCCTAGGGGAGCACGTGCTACTTAGCTCCAGCCCATGACTGCATGTGAAGATCTGGGTTCAGGGTTGTCTCACCTGTCAATTCTGAAGAAGTTGGAGACTTGAATTTTTATATAAAAGTTCCCCCAAATTTAAATGTTGGCAGCTAATTGATTTGTTAAAAATAAACTGTGTGCAAGACAATATTTTGTTGGCTGAACAAACCATGTGAGAGGGGCAGACACAGCCTGTAGCTCACTGTCCTGGACTTTGACTCTTCTGCCCTGGATTTTGGTTAGGAAGCTTCCAGTGCCAGTTCCAATCTCCTCCTTCCTTTCTTTCTTTAAAATTTCTTCTCTCTTCAAAAATTTTAGTATCAAATGCGTATAGTTGAGTTTATGACAATTCGACGAAAGAATGCTGCACCTCCAACGGAGAGATCTTTTTCAGTTCCCTGCAGAACATCTACAGGGTATCTGCACTTCAGGTGCTCTCCGAGAACTCAGTTTAGAGCTGACTGCTATCTTAGCCCTCAAAGAACACCCTCGTGTGTTGGAAGCATAAGGCAGGGGATAATAGCATGTGCTTGGATGTGACGGACACCTGGATTTGAATCCAGGCTCTCTCCCTTTATAGTTCTTGACATCGGGCAAGTTAATCTCTCTCACTCTTTCCCTCCCCTCTCTCTCTTTCTCCTTTGCTCTCACTCTCTTGCTCTTTCTGATTTTTCTCTTGTTTTTTCATGTCCCAGAATCCTTTGCTCCTCCCCTTCACCTAATTAAGTGCTACTTAACCTTCAGGTCTCATTTTAAACTCCAAATCTATAGGGAAGGCCTCCCGGACTAGGTCCAATCTCTTTGTAAATGATACCATACAAGCTGTACCTTTTCTTCACAGCGATTCTCTCTGTAGTTATGTGCTTATTCATGTGATAATGTAGATCTTATACATCTCCAGCACTAGACTGCTTTGCTCATCACCATGGCCCCAGTGTTTAGCACAGTGTCTGTCACATAAGAGGCAGTAACCAACATTTTTGGGTAAATAGATAGATAAATACCTCCTTTATAAGACTGATTATTATATTACATTATATAATGCACCTCAGCTACTTGGCACAGTGCCTGATATATAGTAAGCATTTCATAAATGTGAGTTATAGTCATTCCTCTTATCTCTGTAGGTTTGCTGTTTGCTACTCCTATAGAACACTGGTGGCACAGTGGTTAAGAGCTATGGCTGCTAAGCAAAAGGTCAGCAGTTCAAATCCACTAGCCGCTCCTTGGAAACCCTATGGGGCAGTTCTGCTCTGTCCGGGAGGGCTGCTAGGAGTGGGAATCGACTCGATGGCAACGGGTTTAGTTTTTGGTTTACAGAACACTGAGTCATGAATAATGTGTGTGTCATCAGCTAAGTTTTAATAGTGGAAATGCCTTCATTAAGTTCAATATTATGCCCCAAGCTTTGACTGAGTCTTGATTGAAGAAATGGAGACCTTCCATGGCATCTGTGGAGCCACTAATGAGGATTTTATGTACAGTGGAGCAGTTATGGACAGGGGCTTTGGAATTAGATGGCCTGGGTCCTGATTATAGCTGCCCTTTTCCAGCTGTAACCATGGCCAACTTACTAACTGCTTGTGCCTTTATTTTCTAACCTATAAAGTAGGGATAATAATTTATGTTACAGTGCTGTTGTGAGGATTAAAGGGCTTAGGATAATGCTTGGCATGTAATACCATATTTGCGTAAAACGCGTGCCTTCTACATTTGTTTGCCAACTGCGCCCTCCACCCATGACATATTTTCATAAGCAATGCTATGCCAATTTTTTGTTTTTTTTTACAAGTTGCTGTAAAAAAAAATTGGCATAGCAGCCCTTACGAAAATACCTCGAAGGGGAGGGTGAGTTTGGCAAACAAACATAGAAGGCGTGCATCATTTGCGTAAAAATATGGTAGATATTCAATATGTTGCTGTTGTTATTAGTTGCCATCTGTCTATTCCGACTTGTGGCGACCCCATGTGTGCAGAGTAGAACTGCTCCATAAGGTTTTCAAGGCTGCGAACTTTTGGAGGGCCTGTCTTCCGAGGCACCTCTCCGGGGTTGGAACCACCAACATTTCTTTCGGCTAGTAGTGGAGCACTTAACCATTTGCCCCATCCAGCAACTCCTGTTAATAATATCTATCATATACTCACTATATGGTAGCTATTATTTTCTAAGGACTCATAGGATAAATGATAAATTAGTACAAAAAATAAAATCATTCTTGAAGAGCTGGTATTTTTTCCTTTTACTCTATGGAAAAATGGTTAAGGTCATTGCATTTCCTCTTTTGACTGAATATCAGAATTTTTAGAACTAAATTTAGTGCTTAAATGAAGCATATATTTCATCTCTGACTATATATACACAACAAGTGCTTTCTATACATCCTTTCTAATTTCTTGTCTTTAACTATCCTGTGTATCTGGGCATCTTCTTCCTTTTTAATTGAAAGCTACCCCAAATCCTTTTGGGAAGTAGATGGGGGTACATATACTAAGCTTGCCAATTCCATAATAATAGGTTGGAAAGAAAACACATTTTAGGTGATGTTTACATCAGATGAATTTTATGGAATCCAAAATCTCTATATCTTCTATAGACGCCTCCACTTCTTTTTGGATAACTAAAAGCAAATTCAGTTTTTTTGTGGGAATGACTCAATACAGAAATTCTAATTAAATATGTTCCAAATGCTTATAATTAGAGATTGCAACATTATTGCTGGAAGTATTTGAAAAGTTCAAATTATTTTCCACTATTCATATCATAGAATCATAGATTTTCAAATAGGGTATAATTTGTTTGCTTTTTGTTTCACTTGGTTTGAACAATAAGAGGCCTTACCAACCTAATTTGCTGTTAATCTAGTTTTGATTTTTTCTTAGAAATGATACAAAGCTATTATATTGTCATAGAATTGTGGTATTCAAACAGCGGAGTATTCCATTTGATTGCTTACCCTTCATTGTAGTTAGGACAGCACGTGAACCACTTGAAATAGAAGGATATTGATCCCACATTAAAATATTTGAAAAAGAGATTTTAAAAACCTTCACTGTTAACTTGTTTCAAGAATTAATCACTACTGTTCTTTCTGTTTAATTTACATCCGAAAATAGAACCTTAAACCCATACCTCTTTTCTACTGGGTAGAGAGAGGAGAAATAATTGATAACAATTTGTTGTGTAACATTCTATTGCAGAAAAGCAGTAACAGTCCATTCATTCATTCATGTAGCTATCAACGTGTATAGATTGCTGTCTATGCACCATGTATGGGCCAGGTTCTGGAAATACTCTGATGACTCCTTATCCTCAACGAGTTTTATGAACTAGTGGGTGGAGACAGATAAGTAACCAAGTGAAAAGAGAATTTAAAAAAAGAACTTTTTCTGTCTCTATTTCAACTGAGACATTGATGTAATGGACACAAAAAAATAAAAATCAATGTGAGATAGGTTCTCTCTGAAACAGAATTTATGAAGTGATATATTAGAACCAGTTCCCTAACTTTTGAACCCTTCATCCAATTGAAGGCTAAACAAGGCTTTAGAACAGAAAGGATATGAGGAGGATTTCATTAGAGGAAATGGTGCTACGAGCCCCAGTTTTCACCTAAAGGGGTAGGGTGGGAAGGGAGTGCCACATCGTTCACTTTAAGCCTAGATAGAATGGGCTTCGATAGGATCGCTTGTAGTGTTTTTTAGGAATGGGGCTCACCTTGGGTTGGAGTCTCATTCTTACTTGAGAGATGTAGAGGGTGAGAGAAAGGCTGATGGGCTGCTTTGGGGCTGCATAGGGACCATTCCTCACTCTCAAGAGTTTGTCAGAACAGATGGGTGTTTCCTGTGGGAGACAGGGCCAGGTGGAACCACCCTAATTCCTCCATGAAGTAGGAACAGAGGGCTAATGGCAGGCCTGGGGGATGGAATGCATCACCTTCAGCTCATCTTGTGAATTGCAGGTGAGGAGTCCCTAGGGATGGGGATCCCAAATAATTAAAATACCCCTGAGAGAAAGAGTCAGCTTTAATCATTTACCAGATCCAGAGAGCACAAGACCACCTAATCAGTGTTTTTTATTTGTTAAATCTGCCAACCCGGTATGCTTGCTTCTCCTCCCTGGCCACAACTGAATAAGCTGTTATCAAGAGGGGCGGAAGAAAGTAGAGAGAGAGAGGGCAGAAACTGGTCATACTCTCTTCCTGGAAGGCAGGCAGCTGCCAGCTGGGGCCTTACCAAGGGGGAGAAGGAGAATTCTTAACTTTGAAGAAAGGTTGAGGAGTTATTGAACATTTTGGGCAGAACACATTCTAAATAGTTTTGTGAATTAAAGAAGTCTTAGGACTGTCTTTTTCATATCGGAGCCCTGGTGGTGCAGTGGTTAAGAGCTCGGCTACTAACCAAAAGGTTGGCAGTTTGAATCCACCAGCTGCTTCTGGGAAACCCTACAGGGCAGTTTTACTCTGTCCTATACAGTCGCCATGAGTCAGAATCGACTCCATGGCAATGGTTTGGTTTTGGTTTTAAGCAGAAAATCATGGAATCTATCAAGTTTTCTTCTACGGACAGGGGAAGATTATCTCCACTGAGTTTAAGTTTAGAGGAACAGAAAGAGAGAAAAATAAATTTGTATACTGGTCCCATTGACACTTACAGTCACGTGTCTCATGGGAGGACATGTCATCAGATAGGACAGATTATGCTACAGTATCCCCCAAATCTCAGAGGCTTAAAAAAGCAATTACTTATTGCTCAGTTTGCTCAATATGGCTCAAAGTCTGTGTCCATCTCAGGTCAGAAGGGGGCTGTGCTCCTGGCAGTCACTCAGGGACTCAAGCTGATGGAGTAGCTACCATACCTGATGTTGCTCGTCACTGTACCAAAGGCAAAGAGAACTCTTCACGGTCTCACATTAGCCATCAACTGCTTGGCCCAAAAGGGATGCACATCAGTTTGCTCATAACTCATTGGACAGAACTAATCTCATGGCCCCATCTAACAAAAGGAAGGCCATACCCAGAAGGAAGTGAAAACTAGAAATATTTGGCAGAAAACACTACTCACTACCATATTTGGGTGTCTCACTTCCTAGCCTGTCATTGTTTAGAAGATACTGTCTCACTTCCCAAGGAGCCCTGGTGGTGCACTGGTTAAAGCGCTTGACTGATAACTGGAAGGTCAGTGGTTCGAACCCACCAGAGGCTCTGTGGGAGAAAAGACCTGGAGATCTGCTCTCGTAAAGATTACAGCCTAGGAAACCCTATGGGGCAGTTCTACTCTGCCCTACAGGGTCACTGTGCGTTGGAATTGACTAGATGGCACACAACAACAACATCTTACTTCCCCAGCACATGGGAGCTGGCTTTTTAGATACCTTGACCTTTCTTGTCAAGACAAAGAGAATGATTCTGACCTACACCCATCTTTTAGTTAAGAGAGATATGGTAAGATTTACCTTAGTTACTGCCTCAAGAAAACACGTCTATCTTCAAGGAAAGCTTTACTGTTTACTTATAGAGAAGGGCTAGTTCTTTACAGGTTCAACAGTACATTACTACACTTTTGACGATTATACTACACATTCAATTAGTAAAATATCCACTTAACAAGAATTATACACAAGAGGGTCCTTTTTGTCATATGTATGTGTTTATCCACAGTCAAATATCTTCAAGGCTTTCACAGATGCATATATCTGTCTACATCAGTGGCATCACTAGGGTTGGTGTCAGCCCGTGTGATAACTCATGATGTCATCCCCCCATGCTAATTACCACAATGTTGTAGCTAAAACACCAGAAAATTTGACAAAATCAGCGAGTATAAAAACACTGGCAGCATGAAAACAACAGTGACTGCTTGTAGTGCCTACAGACGAAACCACATGATTTGAAGCATCATTGTAATTGGGTAGTGAGAGCTCTGACTGGAGTACATTAGAAGGTTCAAAAAGTAAATTATCATGGAGTTTTAGCCTAGCAGGTATACTGACACATGTATGGGCTTACAAAAATTTTTTTGTTGTTATAACTAACTGCAGGGATATTTTTATTAAAATTAATACATTTCTGCTGAAACACTGCACAAAAGTTTTATAGACCGTCATATTGGTGTCACTCTCGCTGACAATGTCACTCGGTATGGCCTGCACCCCCCACACCCCCCTGGTGATGCCACTGATATACATCCAGAAAAATAAGATATTTCAAATGATAGGGAGAACTTACTAAATGTCTTTTAGATGAGTGTTGAGTTGTATGGTATGTTCCTTAGTTGCTACCCATCCTCCTTGGCCTAGCTGTCAGTAATGCATTGTGGGTTCAGCCCCTTCTGGGTCCTGAGCCACCGAGAAGAGATGCTGTGATTAGTAGGATCTCTTCTCCATCAGAGAGTATCATCCCTTCCATTGGTCTAGTGTATATGGAGTGAATTCATTCCACCAAGGATCCAGAGTGAACCCTAAGATGACTGGTCTGGATGACTGGGCTTTTCCCTGGTCCCTTAGTCCTGCATCCCAGGCCATTTGGTTAGAGTCTTGACCCCATCACTAGTCCCTGCTGGCTCCTTTGATGGGTTGGCACAGTTCCCTATCCAATGTATGCCGGGTCCTTGAGCCTGGTCCAACCACAGACATTTGCCTTCATGGTATTAAAATATACATTTGAGCAAATGTTAAATTTGGAGGCTTCGTATACAATCTTGAATTTCCAGTTTTCTGAATAATCAGAAGATCAGGCCCTACTCGACCCAAGTTCTCAGGTAACAAAAACCTAGTGAGCTGAGTGTGCCCCAGTTTTCCCGTCTCCCCAGGGCCTTCTTGACTCCTTTCCATTGCTTGCCCATCTGCCCCTGTAGGAAGCTGAGCTTGAGACCCCTGCTCTGGTTTGACTTTTCTGATCTTTGACATAGACACAGGCATGAGAAACATTACCACGTAAAAGGCTTCACCTTATATCCTACCGTTCCCTGACCCATGTATTTAAATCATACCTCTTAAGTATCTTTAAATATATTCATTTTTTTCTCCTCCTGATTCTGAAAGTAATACATGTCCCTTGTAGAAAACACAGAAAATATGATACACATATTATCCCAAGTCTTAAGTCCTCTTGGATTTTGTTGCTAGTTTTCCATGTACTCCTTGGAAGTGGCAACTAGGACTTAACTTGCTACCCTTAGCAAGGACACAGCCCTCTCTGTCTCGGTTGGTGTAAACTTGCTCCCACTTCTTAGCCCAGATCTCAGGATACTTCATGACTCAAAGTGAGTTATTTTCCCCAAGACTTCAGTGGAAGAAATTAAACAAGCTTGTGTTTACCTCTCTCTGTGTGTGTATTTTAAGCCCATCATTCTGGGCATTTCTAAGGGGGAAAAAAATTAAACAATCAAGAGATGAGGCAATTAAGTGGTTTTCCAACAGCATACAATTCAATAATTAGAATTTATTATCCCTTATATCGCTCAGTGTTTCAAGGAAACATTTTCCATTCCATCTGTTATCGCAAATGCTTTTTAAAAAGAGCCTTAAATGTACTATTTGTAAGTGAGCAACAAAGTTCTTTTAAAACTGCTTGAATAATAGGGGGAAAAATGGCTTGTCTCTCAGAGAACAAAATGGACCATAATAATGTTAGGGAGAGCACGTAAGGATGGATGTAACTGTTAGAATTGAAATGATGCCTGACAATTACTTTCAATTTGAACTGAGGTGAAGAAAATCAGAATTACAATACTCCTGTGATTAAACTTTGATGAGATGAAAATGTCATCATTGTTTGATGAGAATTTTTTGTATTAGAGTTCAAAGACTATGAATGATTTAACCACAATGTACCGACACCACAGGGCTGAATAATCTCCATCTATTTCTCCATCTATTTCTCAACTCTTCCTTATTGCAGGTCACTAGAGAAATCCCAGCCACTCTCAGTTTTCAGTTCTTCAGTGACTGTTTCCATAATATGGGCTTTTGAAACAACAAGATAAGACTCCAGTCCTTTGTGGGAAGTTTTGACATTGAAACCCTGGAGTAGCTTAATGTGGTGAATGATTTCCAAGAGCTGCATGCTGACATTTAGGCTCAAAATTTTTTTTTTTTTTTTAAGAAATAAATTTGAGAGTCTAGATTACTTGAGAGAAATGGGAAGATCTTGCTTTCATTTGCATTTGTTGCTGAAAACCAAGATTCAGTGAATCCTTTTACCTTTTACTCCATGGGAGGAGTCTATTTCCTTTTGGCCTGACATTTTGACAATTAAAATGGCGATGAGGGCTTAAGTTTGTTGAAAGTTTTCTCTAGGGCACTAATTACAAGAATGTGCTGGAACTTTTCTCTGCACAGGGGCAACTGCTGTCTTAGCAACACCTATATTGGGTGGGGAGTCCCTGGATGGTGCAAACAGTTAAGTGCTTGGCTACTAACCAAAAGGTTGGAGGTTCGAGTCTACCCAGAGGTGCCTTAGAAAAAAGGCCTGGCAGTCTACTTCTAAAAAATCAGCCACTGAAAACCCTATGGAGCAAAGTTCTACTCTGACACACACGAGGTCACACTGAGTCAGAACTGACTCCAAGGCAATTTTTTTTTTTCTTTTGGCACAGCGTTGGGAGAGCCAGGATCCCTTCCACTACCTTTGCTGTTTGTTAGGGATTAATGTCCTTTCTTCCCCCTTTCCTTCCTCTTCCCCTTTCCTTTTTTGCCCCTCTGAGGGCCCCAAATCTAAACAAATAGGTTTTCACAGTCATTGGTAGTACAGCTCTACACTTTAAAGATTTCTCTTCTGAGAGTCTGGAGTCCAAACACTTGGGAATTTAGTCTACCTTGTTATAGTCTGGAAACAGGGTAGTAAGAACGAGGTGTGTTCAACCTATTTATAAATGCAGACCTTTTTCCTTTTGTCATGGAAAGAGAGGAAAACTGTAGTGTTCATATTATTCAATTATTTCCCAAAGCTGTTACCATTGTGACAATGTCACACTTGACCTGTTAAAAAATGCCTTTATTATATGTTTTAAAAACCAGAGTCCTCCAAATCTCTAGGCTGATCTAGGGTAAGTGATCATACACTAGCTCAGATTGTTGCCAAACATCATTTTGTTGATTCCTTTATTAAAGTTTAATTTAAATTAGTTAAATAAATATTTAATAAATACATTTATTACTAAACCTTTCTATAGAGCCTTGAACAAAGTAGGTATCAAACATATATTGACTGGTTGATTAATAGGTAAGTAAGGATTAAAATGTGTCTTATTAGTCTCAATGAAGGGCAAAGACAAATTGTCAAATCAGGTCAGCTTAAGACCAGTTGGGGAAATTTGAGTAAAAAACCAGAAGGCATATTGCCAAGAGGTTTCCGTCATATTCCTGCTCACTAAAGAAAGGGTTTTCTTGGCCGTTCAAAGTTCCTTTAAAAAATACTTCGTAAGTTTAGCTGAGTTATCTTTGGCATTTGCACTTGTGTGTTTAAATCTTCCTTCAGAAGTGGTCCAATAATAATCAGAGGTTAAGTCAGGAACAACTGAGAGGTTCAAACACACTGCAATCTTTACTGGATATGAAAAATCAAAGGCTTGGAAAAAGCAGATAATCAAAGTTGGAACTACTGACATCTGAAAGCACCACATGTAAGAAACAACACAGGGTAGGGGCTAAGAGTGTAGGGGGTGAGAGTGTACGGGCTCTGTGGACAGAGACTGCCTGGGTTCAAATCCCGATTCTACCACTTAGTAGTTGTTTGCCTTTGAACAAGTTACTCCTTTGGCCTCAGTTTCCTCATCTTTAAAATGGAGCTAATAGCAGTACTTAGTACCTCGTAAGGTTGTTATGAGGAATGAGTACGTGCATGTAAAGCATATGTCTAGCACAAACTAACACCACCACCAAAAAAAACCCAAAATCAAACTCATTGCCTTTGAGTCAATTCAGACTCATAGTGACCATATAGGACAGAGTAGAATTTCCCCATAGGGTTTCCTAGGCTGTAATCTTTATGGAAGTAGACTGCCACATCTTTCTCCCAGGGAGCAGCTGGTGGATTCGAACTGCCAAACTTTTGGTTAGCAGGCGAGTGCTTAACCACTGTGCCACCAGGGCTCCTTTGGCACAAAGTAAGTGCTCAATAATTGAAAGCTATTGTTATTATTATTGTTGTTGAAATGTGGAAGACCTTATCAGTAACTTTGCAATAAATCCTCAACTTTCTTTTCTGGACTGAATTAAAAATAACCATAGTAGTATTTATAATATTTTCTTAAGGAAATATCTACCTGAATTTTCTAATACATATCCTAAAGTAAACCCATTACATCAGTAAACACTATTCTCTTATCTGAGACCCTTTCTAATACTCTAGACCTGTAGCGCTTAGTTTTCGCCTCTCGTTGGTGTTGTACATGAGGATTCTCCCTCATATGGACAGAACATATTTCTCACCACATAAAGGAAATATGGCTGATGGATGAATGGGAGAAATTTATGTGATATAAGGGGATGACATGAGGGATTGGGATTTATTGGGATCTGGGCTCTAGTTTTTGCTCTACTACTAGGTGTAATTTTGGATAGTTTACTTAATCTCTTTGATACTTGGTTTCTTCATCTTTAGAAATGGGGATGATAGTCTTCTTACTTGCCCCACAATGAGCCTTGAAGATTAAATGATTGAGAAAGATCTTTGTAAATGCTAAAGCCACATTCATGTGCTTATAACTGATAACTATTCTAATTCATTCATTTCTCCTCTTCCATTCTCACCCTTGGCCAATGCTTTCATAGATCTAGTGCTTTTCTGTGAAAGCTGGTCCTTGAAAGGGAAGAAAGAATACAGGTTATATGACTTCCATCTGTTTACAGATTAACTTAATACCCCCCGAGTGGAGCAATTCTTTCTTCCATCCATCCATTCATTTTGCATTTATTGAACACTAGCCATGTGCTACCGCTGTGCTGTGCAAAAAGATTATAGACATCAATGTTATAGTTTCTCAGAGGTTTATGACCAAGTGGCAGTACAAAAAGTCAACCCAGTCTTTTAGAATCCTCAGTCTCCTTAAACCTGAGGAATGAAGAAGTGAGAAAAGTAAGAAGTAGTTAACAATTAATTCAGGTGACATATTATTTTGGACATTTTCTAAGCAGAATAATTATCTAAAAACAGGCTGGCATTTATATTTCTAGCTCCCCCTGCTTGTTAAAATATTTCTCTTGCTGAAATACTCATTGAGTTAAATTTCATCTAACATCTGGCCATTGTATAAATATAGCAATGAAAACATGTCTCGTTGCCTACACATTAGGTATAAATTTTAGAAATCCAATTAGTGTTTCATTCTTCATGTGCAATTTTCCTTTTATTTTTCTTTAGTGTTTGAGCTAAATTGGGGCTCCTGACTGAAACGATGAGAATTCAAATATTTAGCACTTATCTATACAGCAGAAAAGAACTAGATTGAGGAACAGTGCTTGGTGGCATTTCTTAATGATTGTAAGATATTCAGTAATTCCTCTCTCCATTCATGCAACAAACATTTACTGAGTGAAATGTCAAGCTAGTGCTCAAAGCTCGGGAGGAAGATACAGAATAAATAAGACACAGCCTTAACCTTTAAGGAGTTTAGAATCTAGTGGGAGAGACAGACACATACACAAATGATTTCACCACAGTGTGATAAATGCTGTAAGAAAGCACGCATCCGCCTGCCTCCTGAGGCATCACTCGCCACTCATCTGATGGGTTTCACTCTATGTAAATGATTGTCCTCAATTCTCCACTGAAGGTCTAAAACCAAAAAAAACCCATTGCTGTCAAGTCAATTACGACTCATAGCCACCCTATAGGACAGGGTAGAACTGCCCCATAGAGTTTCCAAGGAGCGGCTGGTGGATCTTTTGGTTAGCAGCTGCAGCTCTTAACCACTATGCCACCAGAGTTTCCACTGAAGGTCTATAACCTTTCAAAATTGAGGGAGCTCCTCAAACCAATAACCCAAGGAGTAAACCAGTGCCACTGAGCCTACATTATCCATCTGGGTAGGCAGAATCTGCCAAATGCCCTGAGGACAGCTCATCTATTTAGCAATACCAATCTCAGCTGAGTGGCAGTTGTTTGATTCTTCACTTTTAGACTCATAATGATAGCTAATATCCAATGGTCTATTTTGCATTGATGTGGGCATTTTGAAGTAAGCCCATGAAAACACAATTTTCACTGTCTACATCTGGGACTACCACATTGTACACTCTGCAGGCTTTAAAAAAAATACATTTGACTACATGGGTTCCACCACCATTTCATATGGTGCTGATTATAATCAAACACCTAACCTCCCCACCCCCCGTCTAAAGGATGTTCATCACCTCTAACTTCTAAAAACAATGAAGGAGTTTCTGAACATCACACGCAATGTTTACCTTTTAAAACATTTGAAAGTTTATTTGCACAAGCGTAGTAGTACGAGATGCAACATTATTCAGAGAAATCAAACACAGTGCTAATACTTTAATGGATGATTCCAAATATTAGACATTACCATTTAAATCTCTTTAACGTTAGCTCTAATGTTGGAATAACATTTCAGTTAATAAATAATTGTGAATATGACCATATGTTCAGTTTATTCTCCCTAGTTTATCATGAATTACAATTTTTTTGTGATTTGGGTCATAAAAATGATAAACAATTGTTTATGTATTTTCATAAATTGCATGTTTATTTAATCAATCCTGAAGAGATTCCAACGGGTTATATAAATTAGGTGTAGTTTTAGCTTTTTGATGTTAACATGGGGTAACACTATAACTGCCCTTAAATTTAATGTTCATTGTACATGTTGTATAATATTTATTTGATATACATTTTCATAGGCTATAGATAGTAATTTGTGAAAGTGAGTTTCCACATATTTTGATTCCTGAATTAAATGTCTTCCATTTATTTCAGAGAATTATGTTTTCCGAAGTTACAGCTGTTTTGGGGCCATCAGTAAAGTACTAAAATACAAATGCAAACACACAAAATTTGCAGTAAAGAAAGTGAATTTTGTTACATTACACTTTCCGGATAGTAACCACATCTTCCTAATAATTTCCACGTCATCAACACTTTAGGAAAGGCATAATTACTTTCAGGTATACACCATTCTAGATTTGCATATTCTATAATGCTTATCTTGAGAATTTATATTGGCTTTCATATTGTTTGCTAAGGTTGTCTCTTCGGCTCCCACTGTCATCTTCTGTTTGTCACAAAGGCAATTTCTTTGTCAAATGTTCACAACATGTGGGAGGGTGTCAGCACGCTGCAACAAAGGGCCTTGCGGAGCATTTATTTTAGCATTTGAATTTGCTACTGTGTTTTGGAATTTTCCTGTCATTACCAAATTTAAACCAATAAGTGTTTTGCCTGGTTTCACCACCTGAGAAGAATATTCTGTGCTATTTGGAATCTGACATCTAATAAATCAGATACCTCAATTCCATCCTATATGTTATCCATATATTCCTAATCTCTGTGAAACCTACAAAACCCAGCAGCAGCTCTAGTCCCTATGAGCTACACTGAGAAAAGAATCAAAGGACAGAAACTATAGGAATTCATAAAAAACATCAAATGACAGAAACAAAAGGTAGGGATCTTATATTGTCGCTAATGATTAAGCTACCCGACATGAGTTAGTTCCAGTATAAAATTTAGGACTCCAGGAAGAAAATGTCATCTGCAATAATAGAAACATACATTCAATTTGTGGGCCCCAATTTTTCCAGAAAGTCCCCAAAACGAAAAGCATGACTCTTACCCTTTGTTCCCTTTTTGACAATCTATAAACATTTTCAGTGGAGGGACCACCTGACAATTTGGGGGCTCCTTGTTGCACTGTTCCTTAGGAAGGAGACAGCTGACATTGTTTTAGTGCCTGGGTGTAACTCATTTATGCCCTCCCAGTTTTCCCTCTCTGATCTCTTTTCTGTTTATCTGTCAGCAGCTCTCTCCTGGGAGCGGCACTATGCACTTCATTAATAAGAAGGGATTAAAGGCAAAAGCCCTAGTCTCCTAATACACTTGGATAATTTGGTGCCATCCACAAGGCAATAGACCCCTGCTGCATAGATGTCATTAGAAAGGTACAATTTCATTACTTCTTACTGGCAGAGCCTTGAGTGAAATACAAAATATGTTGTCTCATGTGCAGAAAAAAAAAAGAAAAAGCGCTAAAGCTTTCATTCACTCTGTGCCTCAAAAAACAGTAGAATGCAAAAATATATCTTATGGTTTTCACATTCATATTGCCTTTCTTTAGTAGTCCTTGCAATCATGCTTTTATTAATATGCTGCAAAATAAAGATGAAAAAGAAAAGGATTTATATTCTAAAATCCAAAATGAAGTTTTTATATTGTTATTAAATAACTACCTGGTTTTGAATACCTACTATGTGCCAGGCACTCTGCTAGTTGCTGGAAAACAAATGAAAAAAAAATCATTCATTCCTTTTTACCACTAATTTATCGAATGCTACAGTTGAGAAGCAAACCATATGGCAGAATAAAATGACTATAAGCCACCATATTGTAAGCTTATTTGGAAAATCTTTTTAACTTCTCCTTTCTTAACCTAACTTATTTTTGAACAGATATGTATACCAATGGTTGATAGCATTACCTTTTGGGCCAAACCACCCTTGATTGTAAGCTTTTAGTGGTGTGTTATGCAAACATTTGAAGTTATGGACATATATTACCCTTGGGGAATTTACACCCTTGTCTCTATAGGTAGGTGCTGACCACAGCAAGGAAGTAACGGCGTATCACTGGCGTAGAGTGTGGTATGGCCACACTCCTGAGAATGGGGCCTGAGATTTAGGAACCTGCTGTAAGATGTGCCAGTGGCATCCCCAGCCATGACACTGTGGTGATGACTCTGGGAACCTCAAGCATCACTCTTCCCTAGCACCGAAGAGAATCAGATTTAATCGTGGTCCATTATCTCACTTCCACAGACACACAACTGCCATTAACACTAAAAAGTAGTACACAGAGCTGAGCTTGGGAGAAGAAACTCCTTGATTATCAGCTATTTACAAGCCACTCTTTGCAGTGATAGGTTTTTGCTTCACTGGGACTAGCTTTTGTGCAGTGAAATTGACATTCACAGCTCTTTGTCTATGATAAAGTCTAGACAGTTAAGATGATAGAAACTGGGGTTTCCAGAGAACATTCTACTGACGTAAGACAAAGCAGTACAGGGAAAACGAACTCTTTTTACAAATAAATGAGCCAGGAATGAAAATATGTTAAAAACGTGTTGGGTTATGTACACTATCACTATGAGTAAGTAACTGGTTCATCTAGTCGGCTTTGAATAGAGTCTTCTGATGTTCTCTCCCTTTTATTCTGCAACCATGTCCTTCCTTGTGTCTCCTGCATATTAATTCATTCAAATATCATTACACCCACAGTGAAGATTATCAACAAATGTCATGAGAAGTGAGACAGTGGCAGAGAATGGGACTGGGCAGGATTGGTTAACATCTTCTAGAATGAGCAGAACTTAATAATCAGCAAACAGCACTTGACCAGTTACGTTCTTGTTATCAAAAATATATCTCAGCTAATGTTTAAATATAGATAACCAAAGTTATGAACAAACAAAATCCCCAGTTATGCCAATAAATTTAAAAAAAAGCAAAGTGGTTAAGTGGTTAAAAGCTTAGACTGTTAACAAAGTGTGGTGTAGTTGACTGTGTGCACTGAAAACAGATCAACCATTTGATACCAGGATACAGATTTCCTTTTTCATTGTGACTTTGTCCAGTGGTAACTTTCTCCTGACCCTTGTAAGATTTTACAAGTCTACTTGTACTAAATATCAGTAGGTAACTCTTATAATTTGGATGTTTGGTTAGATGGAACTAATAAATATACATGGTTTCTGAGAACTCTTTCCAAATGTCTGGACTTCAGTCCCACATGACATTGGGCACTGAGGAGGAGGAAGGAATATTATGAATTGGAGATGGGTTTGAAAGCTGGATATTTGAAATATATATGGAAACAATCCATTAGCCATGACCCTTATTAATATCCGTTTGCCGAGGGAGTTTATAAATAAGGGACTGCCCATTAAAGGGCATGCTGTAATTCCTCTCTTGCATGTGGATGACTGTGACATACTGCACTTTGCTATTAATAAATGTGATATAATGGAATAAATATCCAAATGAAGACTGACAATACCAGTGTCATGGAGGAGGAAGAATAAGTTGATAGGTGTGTCTGTAAGTTCTGTTAAGCAAGGCTTAACCAAATCTCGATAAACATTTTAAATTGGTTATTAATGAAAGACAGTTAGACAAACTGTTACACGTATTTGCTTTGGGGTTACTTAATTTTTTTCTAGAATTGGAATTCACAGTAAGTTTTTTCCTTTCCTCCTTGGTAAATAATGAAATATTTAATGTTTAGATTGAGGAATACGACATGAAACAACAAATATGTTGCTTCATTTATTTTTAAAAATTTGCACGTCTAGTTATAACAAATCTGTTTCTTTAATGGGTGGAAGGAAATCTGAGGACAGTTCTAAGGGTTCTTGCCTGCTTTCAGTGCTATCTTCTAGTCATACTGAAGATAACACCTCTCCAGATGGGTCTTTCCCCTTCTTCTCCTCGCCTCGGTCAACGTCAATCACGTGCACCACTCCAGGCTTTAGAATCAAGTCTTCCGTCTCTACTTGACTCCTGTTGTCCTCCACCTCCATGTAGCTCCCTTTTGTTTGCTGAGCAGCTTTGCTGAAGGCTTCTTTAAGACGACGTTTGAGTTCAACATCTGGACAGAAGACATACTCATAAAGGCCAGCAGCAAGGACAGCTCCCATTATTGGTCCAACCCAATATATCTGGGGGAAAGATGAAAGAGTATAGAGTGTAAGCAACCAGTAAACCGGTTGCCATTGAGTTGATACTGACTCATGGAGACCCCATGTACGTCAGAATAGAACTATGCTCCATAGGGTTTTCGATGGCTGATTTTTCTGAAGTAATCTCCAGACCTTTCTTACCAGACTCATCTGGCTAGACTTGAACCTCCAACCTTTCGGTTAGCAGTTGAGTGTGTCAAGCATTTGCACCTCTCAGGGACTCCATAGAGTGTAAGAAGAGAGAAGCCATTCCATGGAAAAACTCATGAGTATAGAATTTAGCTGGGGTGAGTTAAGAGAGCAATTGTATCATACATAAAAAAGAGAGGAATTGGAAAGAAAATACTCCAAATCCATGTCAGAGATCCATATATTTGCTAAGTAACATTTGAAAAGAAAACAAGAAAGGACTGTTCCCTCATCTCCTTTTCTGCTTTCATTAATTTCTTTCTTTCTATTTTCTGATAATCCTCAGCATAAAGATAGCTCTTCTTTGCTGATGCTGAAATCAAAACAGACACAATGAACTCTTCAACTAAAATAGAAAAAAAAAAAAAGCATTCTGGACAGTACTTTTCTTATTTTCTCAGTATTGCCATCTTACATTAGTTTTCTGCATAATCATGATCATAATGCAGATTTTAGGATTTGTTACGTAGTTATTCAGTACAGTATGATAAATGGGACCCCAGCTCCAGCACTTAGCAGTTTCTGAACTTTCTCAGCCTTAATTTCCTCACTTGCAAAGTAGAGATTAAAATAATACGTATCTCATGGAATATAAGGGTTAAATGAAATAATACTTGTAAAGTGCTTAATAATTCCCAGCTCATAGTAACCTGCTCTATTTCACGCTTCTGAGATTATGTGAAGATGTATGTGACTAGGCCGGCTACAGTTAAAGTCATTATGTAGCTTATGTCACATGCTTTTCCTCCCTAAACTTTGGTGATTTGATTTAATTGAAAGCACCATGGTTTGTTCATTACTCTGTCTGCAGAGTCATTTAATCCTCTTGCCTCATAAAATGGTGGCTTGGTGAAAACCTCATGTTGAGTTTATGGATGATGGCTAGTTGAGGATTAGCAATTCCACAGGATTTATAATTCAATAAATAGAAGTTCGTGCCATATCATTTATGTGACCAGAAAAAACTAAGTTTTGAGTTTGGATGGAGCCCTGGTGACATAGTGGTTAAGAGCTCAGCTGCTAACCAAAAGATCGGCAGTTTGAATCCATCAACAACTGACAACATTTGCTTTAGACCAAGTGTATGCTGCAAAACATTAGCCATTTCATTCATTCAACAGACTCACTTGAGCAACAGAAACCCTATTTACTGAAACCCTATTCTCTGAACCTGCTGTACTTAGTTACTTTCCTTGTATCTCATTTATTTCTTACAATAACCTTTTGAAGTAGGTATCATTATTATCCCCATTGTATGGATAAGAAAACCAAGGCTCTGAGCAAGGAAGGCGCTTGCTAAAGACTGGATGTTTAGCAAATAGCTTGAGCTGGAATTTCAGGTCTGTCTGATTCAGATTCCTCTTTTGAACTACAATACTGTTTCCACTACTCTTTTCTTCTTTGAAAAACAATGACAAAGCCTTCTTTCTTAAAAACACCCTCTGGAAATCAATCTCACTGAGAATCCTCATCGCAAAATCTAAAAAACAATTTAAACTTTAAGCTGAAGCTGAACACACATACTTAATAGGGAAGCTGTTGGTTAGAGTGGCTGCAAGAACTAAGTTCCTTATCATGAACATGAAAGAAACCGTTGGAGAGTTTATCTCCTCTATGCCCTTTCAAAGGAGAAACAAGAGCCCTCTTCTAAATGTCTTTGTTCTTTACTTGCTTTAGAAAGATCTTATTAGATATGTATTATTCTACATGCTATGAATTCCACAAGGGAAAATCCCCAAAGCACCAAGTCCATTGCCATCGAGTCAATTCTGACTCATGGCGACCCTATGTATTACAGATAGAACTGCTCTATAGGGTTTTCTTGGCTGTAACATTTTCAGAAGCAGATTGCCTGGCCTTTTTTTCACAGAGCTGCTGGGTAGGTTCGAACTGCCAAGCTTTAGGTTAGTAGTTGAGCACACAAACTGTTACCCAGGAACCTCAAGGGAGAATTAAAAAAAAAACACACAAAAACCCAAACTTGTTATCGTTGAGTCAATTCCCACTCATGGGAACCCCATGTGCTATGGAGTAGAACTGCTCCATAGGGTTTTCTTGGCTATAATTTTAACTGAAGCAGATCACCAGGCCTTTCTTCCATGGTACCGCTGGGTGGGTTTGAATTGCCAACCTTCAGGTTAGTAGTTGAACACAAACCATTTGTGCCACCTCGGATCTCCAGGGGAGAATAAGGACTGCTAAATCACACATGCCATGAGTCAGAGTGGATTCGACTGCAACCGGTTTTTTTTTTTTTTTTTAGACAACTACTATGCATCCCCAAAAACACTTCTGAAGAAGACATCTAGCTACATGTTCTCAAAAATAAACAAATCTCAGTTTCAAGTTGCTATTCCAAAACAAAACCACAATATAACTTAAAGTAACTTGTAAAACTGATAAAGGTAAATTGTTTCAGTTGTTGAAAATCTAGAACATACAGAAAAGTATAAAGAAGGAAACAAAAATAATTATAAAATTACTATTAATATTTTGGTGTTATCTATCTATCTATATGCTTTAAATTAGTTTTAAATTTCACACAACTGTTCTCACAAAATGAACGTTCATTTTCAGTAGAATTAAAGCTTTTAAATAATAATGACAGGGAAACTCTGTATTCAATCAATACACTAAGACTTTCCCTATTACTTAAGTCTTGACTAGTTTACCACCACAGCTAACAAGTAATTAATAAAAGCATATATTTTAATTTAAATTTTCAAGTCCTCTAATACATTAAATTTAAAGATGTCATTTTAAAATACTTAAAAAATAGTTTGATAGGTTAGATAGGTTTAATAGGCTAGATAGGTTAGATAGGAAGCCTAGGGGGAAGTGAATTTATGTCAGTAGGGGAGAAACAAATTGGAAAAGGAAGGTGAGAATAGCTGCACAGTTTGAAGAATGTAATCAAAGTCACTGTACTGTACATGCAGTGTACGTGTATTGTACATATACAATTGCTGAACTGGTGTATGTTTTGCTGTGCATATTTTTAACAGCAAGAAACAAATAGTTTGACTTTAGTAAGTTGAACTAAAAGTTGTACTTTCATCGTAAGATACATATACGTATAGATCAATATAGATATACTGCCCACTTACTGAGGAAGCATTAAAACTTTCCATTACAATTAGTCTGACAAACCTTTTGAGCCATAAATGGAAATATCAGTGGCAAATTGACCAGTCTCACGGATGGCAATGTTGGCCAAGTCTTGGCATGGCTGTGTCCAAACTTTGGTTTCTGAGCATTGACTCTCATGCTGCCACTAAATGGTATAGATTACTTTTAAAGCATCGGTGCACTTAGAAGTGGTGCAATTTCTTCTCATTTGCTATGTACTCCGCAGTTGAGGGGGATGTGTGGGTCAGTAACCACCATATGCATGAAATTAAAACGCAGTGACATATTCTTTTATATTTATGAGTTAAAAATAAAAGTTGTGAAATAACATTCACAACATGGAAATGACTATAAAAGTCAGCCCCATTTGAAGCTGGCTTCCATATGTCTCATATTTTTGTTGGTTGTCGTAAGCTAGTGTGTGAGTGACCTTCAAAACTGCCACATTGCGTATTTAAGGGATTTAAATTCCTTTGCTGTAAAAAACAATTTAAATAAAATCGATTGTGATGTTTAAAAATGGATAATACTACTATCTTGAAGCATTGTCACCATGTCATTAAGCATTAGGCATGCGACTGAAAAGTGCATTTTCTGAGAGTCATATATTTTTCCGGCTATGGTTATGGTGATAATATTGAAAACATTTGCACCATTTATTCTGCAACATCTGCAGTTCAAACGCTTCCAACTCGAATGCTATTAATTGGGTTCATGCTTTTGTAAACAGGTAAACATTTGCTATGGGCAGTGCTTTTAAGCATTTCCTTTTTTTTTTTTTTTCAAGTATGTTTTCTGTTATTGCTGGGAAAGCTTTCCTTTCAATTATTTAAACACCGTATTCACTCCATCATCCTGATTGTAACTTGTCTCACATGGCATCCTCCATATACACTACATTCTGCCACAGTCTGTCAGATACAGTGCCCACAGCAGTGCTTAAGAAGAAAAAAAAAAGACTATTACTGAAGGCCCAGAACAGAAATAAGATGAGATGTTTTGCGGTAGATCTGTGCTAGTGTTTCTCTAGGCTTTATGGAATATGTAATAAGGAGGGTGGGGTGAGGGTTGGGAGGAGGCAAGAGAAACCACTGAGCAAAAAAAAAAAAAAAAAAAAGGAGAAAAGAGCCCTGTGGCTAATTGTCTTCGACTGTGAGAAGATAGGAACTATCAACATGATAGTTACCCAGTGGTTTTCCCAATTTCCCATGATAACTGCAGGTCCAAAGGATCGGGCGGGGTTCATGCTGGCACCAGTATAATTAATCTATAGGAAAAAAAAGAAAACAACATCAGACATTGCTAAGCCAGGGCTACTAACAGGTATCATGCATTGCAATTTGCTACTGTTTGCCAAGTCATTTAGATGTTAGCAGCCATATCAACATTCACATCACATGGCAAAATAATCACCTAAAATGGACAGACATGGTTGGGTACTAAAGAGATACAACTGTAAAACACCACATCTTCAGTTTTAGGGTGAGGAAAAATGAAATAGATCAACTATTTAAATAGACTTGGAAACTTACTGCAAATAAGTGTCCAATTGCAACAGAAAATCCAATTGCTAAAGCTATTGAACCAGTGACATCAGTCCTTTTGGAATCACAGCTGGCAAAGATAGTAAACACCAACTGAAATGTGATTATCAGTTCCACCAGGAGACCGTGACCGGCAGTAAGATTTCCATGAACCTAGAAAGATAAAAATACTCCATCCGAATTGAAGTAAAAATGCATTTTCTATGACAACATATCATTGTGAAAGGCATATTTTATCTCTGTAAAAAGTAATGGTTAATTCAAAGCTTTCCCCCACCCCCAAATGAGACCAAAAAAAAAAAAAAAAAAAAAGGAATAAATTTACACTCATTTTGGGCCATCACAGATAATTCCTCTTAAAATGACCAAGTGGAGTTTGTGCTGAATGCCCTTTCTACATAAAAAAAGCAAAATATGCCACTGTTACACTTACTTGGTAAAAGAGTTTCTTGAGAGTCTTGTAATTTTATAAGGCAATGGTTAAATCCATTACTTAGGTTTAAATTAATTAATATATATTCCAATTAAAATTTAAATAGTGTGTAATTTTATAATCAACCTTAGTGCTGAGCTAACAAATGATATTTCTAATCAGCTAAGAATAAAACTGGGGTCAAACACCAATTAATTTTTTTTAAGTATGACCCTTTATGTGAATCATTTTAAATCTTATGAACGTGACAAGAAGCAAAATTGTTTCTTTTTCTTTGAGTGAACTAACAAATAATTGAAATAAAAATGTCTTAAAGCTAAATATATAGTCAGTATAGTAACTGGGATGGGAGGTAGAGAGGACAAATCAATATAAATTACGTGCCATCTATACTTCTTAGTTGCTGTCGAGTTGGCTACAACTCTTGGTGATCTTATATATAATAGAATGAAACGTTGCCTGGTCCTGTGCCATCTTTATGATCTTTGGACATGTCATCATGAAAGACCAATTCCTAGAAAAGGGCCACTGAAAATGAGGGAAACCCTCAATGGGATGGATTGATACAATAGCTGCAACAACGGACTCAAACATACCAACAGTCATGAAGATGGCTCCTAGACTTAGTTATATTCAAATCATTCCATAGCAAACAATGGCTTCATGCTGATACATTCAGTCTTCCTAGCATTAGTTTTCACCACTATCAAGAATCAATGTGCATTTTCCCTGGGGCATAAAACATTCCCTGGGAATAAGCTGGCAATTTTAGGAAGGTCTCTCAGGCACCAGGGTGGCATTTGGTAAAGAGCATGCAAGAAGCTTGGAGTCCTATTTTGAAAATAACAGCTAAAGATGCTACCGTGGTAACTCCCAAACCTCCCACCACGCTGGGGGGTGTGACAAGGTAAAGAATTCCTGCTCCAATGATGGCCCCCAGGCACTGGGCTGCGATGTAGAAGACAGACTTGGCGATGCTGATCTTCCTGGTGCACACCATGGCCACGGTCACAGCTGGGTTGATGTGGCCACCGGAGATGTGGCCGAAGCACTGTACCATGGTTGCAATGCTGAGTCCAAAGCAAAGGGAGATAAGGACCATGTCTACAGGCAAGGGTTTTTCTTTTCCCCCCCAGTTGATGGTGGATCCCAGGCTGAGGAGAACAAAAATAAGCATAGCCAGAAATTCTGCTGTGACAGCTTTCCAGAAAGCTTGAGTCCAGACCCCTTTAAAGGCCACCATGATGTCTTCTCTTCTACACAAAGGTCCACACTTACTGAAAAGAAAAATAAAACGGCATCAGAAGCTACCAAACCAGCCTGCTAATCTGTAAGGGTTTATGAATGTAAGTGAGGAAGACCAGGCCTGTAGTCTTGCCTGATACTGTCTGGAGGGTCTACGAAATGCTATCTGCATACCAAGAAAGAATGCTTCTGGACAATCTCCTTAATTAATAGCTGAGAGATTGTTATTCCAACCTCCTTTGATTTAATATTCAAAGATCATCCAGTTTCACTGGAAAATTAGCTGAATTATCCCTAGAAAGAAAAATGTCTAAATTAAGTTCCTTAAAAAAATTAAAAAGAAGATATATTTACCTTATAGTTATTTCCCTCAGAGCAAGTTTTTAAATTTTGAATGTATTTTTATATGCCATTTATTTATTTTGAACATAGAGCAATTTAAAAAAAAGTCTTTCACAGTTTTCTTCTTTATTGCTTCAAAATGGCATTCTGAAAATGGATTTGTAGAACCTGATCCTCCCTCCCTTGCCCCACCCTGTCTAGGGACTTGGATTAAGAGGAGGCCTGCTACGAACTCTCCCAGGCTGAGAGACTGTCTTTTGAGGAGGTAAATTCATTGCCGGGCGGGAGAGGGGATGTCAGCTCATGGTGATGATGGTGGCGTCAGCGGTGGGAACTGGCAGGACCTGAGCTGGGTCACTCTCCCTCTCCCTCTGTGCCAGCGGGAGGAGCCGGGACCTGGAGCCTCGCCCGGGGGACCAGGCGTGCCGCCCAGATCTGGGCTTGAGGCGCAGAGACGTGTCACCCTCAGGACCCAAAGGAGCCTGGAGCGCCTCTCAGGGGGCAGGAGAGCGGCTATTCCCGGGCCGTGCCAGCTTCCCGGCCCCGGTCAGGTGAACAAACCGCGGCCTATCCGACCGAGCGCGCGCGCCCCTGGCCTGGGCCCCGGCCCCCAAGCCTGCTGCTGGCTCGGCCCGAGCTAGCCTGGCGCTTCTTTGGCAGCCTCGCCTGGGAAATTTGCATCCCGGCATCCTGGGAAAGGGATAGATTTGGAAGTGTTAGGGGAGGCAGGACAGCCCCTCCATGTGCCAGACCCTCTCTCAACCCTTGACGTTACCCCGAAGGTATTCTGGAGGCCAGGTGCCCTTCCCGCCCGCCGGGGGTCACTAAATGCGGTTGTCAGAGTTAGGCAGAGCTCAGGAAGGGGAATCAGAGTTATGGAGAGGAGGCGTGGCAAGCACAGAGGAGGTAGCTCCAAGGAAAGCGAGTTTTCTCTGGTACCTTCTTTAGTGCCTTCGCTTAGGTCCACCTGGCCCCAGAGGACAGTGCGCCTCCTCTGGGGGAGCTCCTGGTGGGACAAGCGGTGAGAGCAAGGCAGACATTGAGGAGGCAGGCACTTTCCTCCTCCAATCTATTTTCCTTTAAAGTCTTTGGATCTTTGGAGTTGAGAAAGGGTGGGGCTCAAGGATATTAATACCAACTAATGCCAACTGTGCATTCTGGCAAGAAGTGGCTAGGATTTCCCCTGGGGTGGGGGGCAATTATCCCAGTTACCCTTTTATCCCAGACATTCGTCTTTGTCCTTTGCCTGGGATAGTCGTGAGAGTAAAGAAGTATGGAGAGCATTTAGCAGAGAATCTAATCACAGAAGACTATGTCCAGAGGTGAGATGAGAAGGCAGAGAGGGTCAGGAGCTGGTTGAATGGACACGGGAAATCTGGGGTGGAAAGAAAGAGTGTGCTATCACAGTATAAGGAGAGCAACTAGGGTCACAAAACAATGTATGTATAAAGTTTTGTATGAGAGACTAACTTGAATTGTAAACTTCCACTTAAAGCATAACATAAAAAAAAAAAAAAAGTTAGGCAAGAAAGCCAAGTACTTAGATATGAATTACTGCAGCTTCCCCATGACATATTACTGAGAGTAGGGTCCTCATTTCCCCACATCACCTACTGTCCCCATGAGCCTGTGCTCTGTAAGGGCAGTGAGGAAATGCCATGCCAAAAAGGATCTCCTTTGTCCTTTAGGGTCTCAGCTCAGTTTTGGTTTGATGTGAGGCTTTGTTTCAGAGTTGGGAAGAAAGACAAACACATTTTCTACTTAAGCCCAAGCCACACGATACAAGAAGGGCTGGCTGCAGAAGGGAAGCAGCCGGCTGTCTCCTGAGCATACTCTCTCCGTTCTGGTGAGCTCTCCTGGGCGCATCAGGACAAACCCCAGCTGGGAGGATGATGACATCATACTCCCCAGAGGAATAGAAAATAAAGAAACAACAGCATTCGGAATGGGGCAGGCAGGGTCCCCTGAGAGAGATATTACATATATGCCGAAGGAGGAGAAACTCAACTCACAGATTGAAAGAGCAGTTATGAGGGTCGCTCCTGAACTCACCGGCAGCCACAGCCATGGCTGGGATGGCCAGGGGGCAAGGTGCTATCACAAGGTGTTGGTCGTCTGTGGCTGGGTTTAGTGGGGGAAAAGTAAGAGGACAAAGTAGGAAGTTAAGATACCTGGATGGGCAGGAAAGATCTCTTCCCAGTCAGCACAGTAGAGCACCTCCCTGGCTACACCCCGTCTCCCCTCGCTTTCCCCAGTTCCCTGAGTCTCTCTCCTTTCTCATTCTCTACGCACCTGTCTACTGCTCCAGAGACCTAATTTAAGAAACTCAGTTACTCTTCTTCAAATTTTATCAGCCTGAGAATTAAAAAAAAAAACAAACAGATAAATACGCCACTCCTGAAGAGTGCTTTAAGCTTCTTTGTAAAAATCTACAAGATCTGATCTCTTCAAAGGCAGAGTGACCAGCCTGCGTCCACTGTGAACCCCAAGTTGTCTGGCAGCATAGAACACTGGCCTTACAAGGGCTCACCCAGCGTCTCTTGCAGCCCCCTTTTTGTTATCATCAATGTTCCTTTACATGTTCACACTCCCTGGAAACGGATCAACACAATTAGTTGCACTTCTTTTGCCCCGGAACAAAGGGGGCTTGTTGATGTGTCCAGGTTGTCCAGAACCAGGCACATTACTTTGTAGCTGAACACCCAGCCCGATCCACTCCTGGATGGCTGAGCCCCTGGGTAAGTACCTTTTCTGATGAAAAGTAGTACAGATAGATTTACCCCTATAGGGTAATGTGATTTCTTGGGTCTAGAATATGTGGAGGCTTTGTTAAAAAGCATCCCTTTTCTTCTGTGCTCTCAATGACTGTCTTCTGAATATGCCCAGCACCCAGATCTAAAAGAACCACCCACCTGCCAATAGTTGCCTTATAGATTCTGCCCAAGAAGGCACAAATATCATGTGTAGGTAGTAAAAGAGATAGAGGCTCATCTTTCGGCCCTGAGCATTGCTCCCTTAAGGAAAAGAAGGACTTACCCCCACCTTCGTGCTGCGGGTCTGCCACTCATTCCTTCCCTGGGCAGAGTGCAGGGCTCTCATTGCCTGCCTCTCTGCTCCCGGTGCGCTGGGAGTCAGATTACGGCCACTCCTCTGATTGGGTTTTTGGAGTGCAGGGGTGGAAAGATTCTGCACCATTTCGCAATCGGGAGGTTATATTTGAACTTGAAATAACTTTCCCTACCTGATCACCATAAACACAGCATTTCAGGAACGGGAGACATTCACTTACCTTATTTTTTTTTTTAGCTAGTAATCTTTGAACATGAGGATATCCCCAAATCTTGATTTTAATTCTTCTTACTACAAAGAACTGCTGAGAATTTGCCTTGTCTGGCTATGTGCAAGAGTTGAAATTGGGCAGTTATTAGAAAATGGATTTATATGCTCCAGCAATGGAAATGAGTTGAGATATAGGTTACTGTGCATCCGTTTTTGAGTGGCAAAATAGCCAATGAGTTCCAGCTGAAATTTTTGACCCGAGGAGCAGCATTATAAGCATAGTATGTAACTGCAGCTCCACTTGTAGTATACCAAAGAACACAACCAAACTCATGGCCATCAAGTCAGTTCCGACTCATAGCGACCCTATAGGACAGAGTAGAACTACCCTATAGGGTTTCCAAGGAGTAGCTGGTGGATTCAAATTGCTGACCTTCTGGTTAGCAGCCACCAGGGCTCCGTATGTAGCATAAACTAAACCAAAGCCGTTGCTTTTGAGTCGATTCTGACTCATTTGGACAACAGGAAATATGGAAGTAAGAAAAAATAGAAAATAAGACTACTCCAGGGTGCTATCTGACTGTTACATTAGTAATAACTGTTGACTAAGAAGTAGTGAGTTTTAAAAATATAGAGGTTGGGCAAGGATAAAAATTACTGGGAACTGTAGGTAAGTTTAATGTCTAGAAACTTAGGTATAGGACTGACTACATAATTTGTGAGACCCAGTGCAAAATGAATGTGGGACCCCTTGTCAAAAAATTATTAAGAATTTCAAGATGGTGATAGCAGAACATTAAACCAAGTGTGGGGCCCTTCTGTGAGTGGGGCTCTGTTTAACTGCACATATGCACAGCCATGAAGCTGTTCCTGCCTACAGAGTTTGGTGAGCAGTAGAAGATAAGTCTGAAATTGGGTGCCTGCATCACCATCTCATTATTATTATTATTTTTCTTTAAATGGACCTCAGGTACATAGAATTGGAATAATTATAATCCTTGGTTTATGACACTCTGTCATCACTGGTACATACGTGACCCTCTTTTATTGTATATTAGTTAATTAATTACTTTTAAGCAATACAGTGAATACCTGGGGACCCACCACTCAAACCAACATCTAGAACCATGGCTCCTTCCCATCCCTTGTCCGGCTGCTCTATTTACCATCTCATTTCAGACTGGGTACTTGCGCCATGGGAATGGGTGAAAAGCTCTCATTAGAAAAAGGAATGAACACTTTGAGTGTGAATTTTGGAGGAGTGCTTTGTTACTGTTTCAAAGCATTCTCAGATAACAAAGATTGAATTTACGTTCTGAAGAATGTGGTTGTACGCTGCTTAGTGCGCACTAGTGGTTTGGGCCTTTTAAAAATATGCTTCCTGAACATCAGAATAAATTTTGATGAGAGGGAAGGAGGAATTTACTTGAATCCACAAAGGACACTTAAAATATTTCATCTTGATTCTTAAAGCAGTTTACCGTTTAGATTTTAGATTGAGATAAAAAAGTACAAACTGTTTTTTAAAGTTTAAATACTTCGGTTTTCTAAACAGATGTGCTAGACATAATTACATCTGACCCTAAGAAAATTGAGTCGGCGTGTCTGTGAAGTCTATGAACCTGTAGAACAATTCTGTAGTGGTTAGGTTCCTCTTAGTGAAATGAGTCCTATGGTTATATCCAATGCTGATCCACAAAGAGTGTTACTCTCTAGGGCTGCTGGGAGTTTGGGGCACATTTTTCAGGTTCACTGCTTGCAAGTTGCCTTAGGCTTCATTAGCATTCACTGGTTCCCCTTGGCAGTTCCCGTCACCATTTTACGAAGTGCCAGCAAGGCTTGGTTACCACAGTTTCTCAGACCCTTCCTCTTTCTTCTGGCTGGCTGATTGCTGCCCCAGTAGAATGTGTTGACAGTCCAGTTTCTAAGGGATTACTGTTCCCAGCAAGGCAAGGGCCACCCTAATTGGCATGGACTTATATACTTACTGGTACTCTCAGCAGAGTGGCTTAAAATTGACCAGGGATTAACCCTTTTCCTACCAGACATAGTTTTTCTTATTCCAAAAAACAAACAACTACAAAAAAAAAAACAAAAAAAAAAACAACTCGTTGCCATCGAGTTGATCCCCATTCATGGCGACCCCATGAAGAAGAACTGCTCCATAGAGTTTTCTTGGCTGTAGTCTTTATGGGAGCAGATTGCCAGGCCTTTCTTTCACTGTGCTGCTGGGTGGATTCGAACCACCCACCTTTAAGGTAGTAGTTAAGTGCAAACAAACCGTTTGCGTGACCCAGGGGCCTTGTTTTTTTTACTAGGTATTGTTTATTATTCTTTGTATGTTTGAGATGGTATTATTGACCCTCCTGTCAATACTTCTAGTCCTATGCAATGACCAGCCACTTCCCTGGCTTTTCTTTGGACAAGGGACAGAAATTTCCGACATGATAGTCTACGGTAATGTATGCAGGAAGTGACAATGGAAACAAGCAGCTAATGCGGTTGCAGTGATGGTGGTGGCAGGGTAGGGTGGTAATTATGAGGTGGGGGCAACTGTGAGTATAATATCTTCTACGTTGAGTGGTTTTGACCTCAGCCTAGATCCAAATAAGATTCGGAATCTAATTTTCCCCCATTGGTAACTGTAAAAGAGACAAAATTCACTTAAAAATGGAATAAGGATTAAATCTCTTCACTTTCTTATTTTATAGTGCTATAATCTGTTTTTGGGGCGGGGGATAGTTATATGGCACATTGATTTAAAATCAGTATTATATGTCAGCCAACCTTGTTATTTTTAGTTGAGTAGCCTTGTGAAGTTGTCGGTCAGTAACATATGAGGAAACTGAGGAAAGAGTAAATGAAAAATCATGAGAGTACCTTGCAACAGCTAGCTGATTGACACACTTTGCTTCTGAATTTCTAATCTCCTCCACCATTCTGTTTTCCCTTGGTGCTGATGTACATCTTCGGTATTTGTGGACTCCTTCTCCCACCTTTGCCCTCAGAACTTTTAATATTTCTTCATTTGTTCAGAGATGAAGACTGAAACAAAAGCACTAAAAATGCCAGCAATGCCTCGTACCAGACGGGATGTGTCTCCAGGCTGGTAGAGGCAGACTCGATTGCAACTCATAAATCTTATTTTGCTCTTCATGACTTCCCCCCAGAGCACTTATATATCAGCATGTTCATTAAAAACAAACAAATAAACAAAACAACAGTAGCAGCAGCAACAACAAAGGGCTCGAATGGAGCTTTGTTCTCTTTTCAAAGAGGTGTTACCTTATTGCTGTAATTCAGCGTGATTTTCAGAAGTATAGTTCAACCACTAAATGAGGAAAATAAAAATAATGATCACATGACAGCAAGGAGTTAAAATGTTTGACTTAGCCCCCTATCCTCACTGAGCTGGATTTGAGAAAACCTGTCTTTCTAATGGATGTTGAACCCTTCACAAATCACACTCTCTCTCCCCTCTGCTCCAGTGCCCCGCCAATTCAGGTTTCCCATTTGGTACAGCGGGCACATTTTCCTTGATTCAGGCGAACTTTGCTTTGGCCAGAGAGCTGTACTCCGCTGACATTTAAGTCAGGAATTCCCTGGGAAAATAGTCAAGAGATTCTTTTGGTGCTACTGGCAGGGCTCCAAAGGGTTTAGGGTTCCCCTCTCCAGGCGAATAGGGAGAGAGACAGGGAGGGAGGGAAAGAGAGACAGAAGGACTTTATTGAGTGACTGTATTTCATCTAAGCTTGTACAAAAAACCAGAAATGTGTTTGGATGACTGGTTACTTTTCTTACCCCTTATCTCTTATCCAGCTAATATGACAGTGCAGAGTTTGGTTGGGCATTTTAAAGGCAGCTCAGACATCCCACAGTAGAAGATCAGTTCTCCGGAAAGCGAAGAATATTGGATTCTAATGGATTGGATCAAAATGTTTGAAATGTCCAATAGTCTATGTGTAGTCTGTAGTAGTAATTGTTTCAAAATTTAAATTATATTTAAATATATTCAACATAACTAAACCATCGTTATGGTGATCATTGTCATCTATTATCATACAGAAAGGCTCCAAATCCTCATGTTTTTAACAGACTAACAAAGATATTCCCACTTTCAAGGACAGAGCAAGGTGTTCAGAATTCTCTGGGGAAGGGGGTTATTCCAGCAGGAGTAGACAAAAAGTAGGCAGTTTTAAAAAAACATAGTTTTATAATAGTGCTACAAACAGCACCTTTTCTAAAGAAGGAACAGAAGAATATGGATGATGCTCAGCAGCCAAGTTATTTAGGAACTCCCTTAGATGACCCTTCTAATAATTCAGACATTACTCTCTCTTGCTTCTTTCCTCAGTGAGTATACATGCTTCCCTTTAACCTCTGCACTTCCTTTTTTTATGTTCATACAATCAGAAAGGCATATCTGAAGAAGTTCACAGGGTCTATGAGAGGTATCAAGTCTCGTCATGGTTGGTTTTCCTTACTTGAGTTTCTTACCTCTAGTGACACCTTGGCTTGTATTCCTGCTTCAGAGGACCAAACTGTGGCCACACCTTGTCAGCTCCCACCTCTGAGCCAGCTAAGGTGATTCTTTCCATCCTCAATCATTTCCCCGCCTCTCCCTGCCTCGTGATTCATTGATTCTTCTTTAAACACTTCTCCATATTTATCTCCTCCATGCAGCCTGCTCATCGCAAACTTGCTTGGCTCTAGTCACTTCAAAAACTCATAGCAACTCTCAAAGATCATGTAGATGGCACAGGACTGGACAACGTTTCATTCTGTTACACATGAGGTCACCATGAGTCGCAGCCAACTTAACGGCAACTAGTAATAACAACAGTAACAACAGTTGTAACTAGGTAATGTATTTGTAGCATCCACTGGTATTTCCATGCTAGTTTACTCTTTCTTTTTAGCTACAAACTGAAGTTGTGGGGTATATATGTCCTATTAAATTCTGTAAATAATGATGATAATGATAAAGTGACAGTGATGAATTTCACAAGGATACCATTGTGTGTTGGGAGGAAGAGGGTTAAGAGTTGGCAGACTTGACTCCATCATTTACCTATTACCTTAGGTCACTTGACCTCTCTGAGCCTTGCTTCTTTATCTGTGAAGTAGAACTGATAACGGTATCTGTCCTGTCTTTTGCAAAGTTGGAATAAGGTTATGATATCTTTCCCATCTCAGTCTGGTTTTGGATACCTCTTGAATATTTCCATACTACTTTGGTTGCCCAATTATCCCATCATAGAATTGTTCCAAGCATACTGTAATCATCTGTTTACGTGTCTAACTTTGTCATTAGCTTAGAAGGACAGTGAGAGTAGGGAACACATCTTAGTAATTAATTGCTGTATCCCCAGTACCTAGCATAAAGCCGAGACACATTGTAAGACTAAAACCATTAAGGAATAAATTAACAAGTGAGTGAGGCCCAAATAACGTCGTATTAGCAGAAGTGTTTTGTAAGCAGAATTATATAAATGTAAGTAATAACGATGCTGATATCATGATAAAAAGGCATTTGATTATAAGTCAAGAAATTTAATTTTGTTATCAATGCCAACCTTGAAAAAATCATTTATTCTTAATCTCATTTTCCCACGTAGAGAATGAAATAGTAAGATCTTCACTAGCTCAGTAACGACTTTGAAAGAATAAACTGATTATGTATGTATTTTGAAATAAGGAGCTAAGCAATTAAAAGCATTAATGTTAATGATAAAATTTTATAAACTTCAAATGGACATAGATGATCCTAAGGTCACCTTTCAGAGTTTAAGGCAGAAGTAATATTTTTAAAACTTTACTTTGTGTTATGGATGAATCTAAAATGTCTTGGCAAATTTTATTGTAAAAAAAGAAATTGATTAGTACTTCATTTCTTCATTGGCTCTGTAACAAATAAATGACATTTGTATGGCATCTTACATTTCCACTTTAATCCCAGGCCACCAAGTCCTGCTGGGAAAAATAACACCAGCCTAAG
Organism: Dugong dugon; assembly: GCA_030035585.1. Classification (NCBI taxonomy): domain Eukaryota; kingdom Metazoa; phylum Chordata; class Mammalia; order Sirenia; family Dugongidae; genus Dugong; species Dugong dugon. The sequence goes on from CM057466.1 coordinate 62,605,841, forward strand.
GATTGATAACTTTACAGATTTATTGTTTCTAAAGTAAACTTGCTCCTGAGCATCATCCAGCGACCCTATAGGAAGCGAAGAGGGAAAAGGGGTTTGCGATCAGGGACCCAGTCAAAACAGAAAATGGCTCTGGCTATCCTATGCAAAGGAGACTTTATTGAAAGGAGATCAAGGCTCAAAGAATTGAGGGGAGGTTGGAGAACCAGCTGGACAGTGGCCCTACCCCGGGCAGCTCCAGAAGCCCTGTACCTCGTTGCTGGGATGGATGGCTTCAAACATCCTTCCTCTTCTTGCATCCCTGCCTTAAGATGTAAAGACCCAGGAGTGAGCATTCGATACTGGGTCAGGAGAGAGATGGCTTCCACAGAGGGAGGTAGTCACCAGGAATTAGTCTTCTACCGAGTCCACTGTTATGGATTGAATTGTGTCCTCCAAAAAGGATATGTTGAAGTCCTGACCTCTGTGCCTATGAATGTGAACTTGTCTCGAAATAGACTTTTCTTTTGTTATCAGTTAAATTAAATGAGGTCATACCAAAGTAGGGTGGGTCCTAATCCTAATTCCTCTGAGTAGTGTCCTGTAAAGAGGAAGTCACACAGAGGGAAGATAGATGCCATGTGATGAAAGGGGCAAATGCATCCATCAGCAGCAAAAGATCACCAAAAATAGCCAGCAGTCACTAGAAGCTAAGAGAGAGGCATGGAACAGTTCCTCTCTCAAAGCTCTCAGAAGGAATTGACATGTCTGATACCTTGACTTGGACTTCTAGCCTTCACAACTGTGAGAAAATAAATTTCTGTTCTTTAAAGCCACATATGTTGTGGTATTTTGTTATGGTAGCCCTAAGAGACAAAAACAGGAACACTAAGTGGATGAGAGGAAATAATTATGGCAGCTGTATTAGTTGCCTACAGCTGCTGTGACAGAAATACCAAGTGAATGGCTTTAAAGAACATAAATTGATCTTCTCACAGTTCTGGAGGCTAAAAGTCCAAATCATATTCTTGGTCATGTCAATTTCTCCTGTGAGACCCTCTCCTAGTCCTGGTGTGTGCCAACAATCCTTGGTGTTCCTTTGCTTGTAGAAGATCTTCACTTGATATCTGTCTTCCCCTGTACGTATGTGTGTCTCTGTGTCCATTGTGGTCTTCTTATAACTCAGAAGTGATTAGATTTAGGATCCATGCTACACTGGTACCATCTCAACTAACTGATCAGATTACGTTAGACTACATTGTGGAAGGTTCTTACCTTATGTTACATTATAGAAGACAATCTGATCTGCCCATGTTTCTTGGTCATCTACTGCTGCTATAACAGAAATACCACAAGTGGATGGCTTTAACAAAGAGAAATTTATTATCTCACAGTCTAGTAGGCTACAAGTCCAAATTCAGGGCATCAGCTCCAGGGTAAGGGTTTCTCTCTCTGTCGGCTCTGGAGGAAGGTCTTTGTCGTCATCAATCTTCTCCCAGACTCGGAGCTTCTCTGGGCAGGAACCTTGGGTCCAACGGATGCACTCTGTACCTGGTACTGCTTTCTTGGTGGTATAAGGTCCCCAGTTCTCTGCTTGCTTCCCTTTCCTCTTATCTCTTGTAAGATGAAAGGTGGTGCAGGCCACACCCTGGAGAAACTCCCTTTACATTGGATCAGGGATATGACCTTAGTAAGGGTGTTATACAATCCCACCCTAATCCTCTTTGACATAAAATTACAATCACATAATGAAGGACAACCACACAGTACTGGGAATCATGGCCCAGCCAAATTGATACACACATTTTTGGGGGACATACTTCAATCCGTGACACCATGACAGCAACTAGACTAGTGTTTGGTGAAACCATTGGGAACCATAGCATAGCCAAACTGACACATAAAATTACCCATCAGAGCAGCTAACTCTTTTATACTAATTCATTTATTCCTCACCACAACCCTCTGAAGGAGATAATATTCTTATCCCTGTTTTGCAGATAAGGAAACTGAGGTAGAAAGAGATGAAGTAATCTGCTCGAGGTCACAGAGCTAGTGTATGGTAAAGCTGGGCTCAAACTCTGGCAGTCAGGCTCCAGAGTTCTCGCTTTTAATCACTTTAGTCTGCTGCCTCTCTAAAAGGACACTGGGAGGCAACTCAGAAGGACGCTTGATGTGGGCAGCCAAAAAATAGCAGATGTCTCTTTGCCTTCTAATCTACCCATTCTTCTATCTACCCCGTCTTATCTCAGTGCAGCATATGATACATACATCCTTCTTCACTATGAAAATTGAGGCCTTCAATCACGAATTCCCTCTACTTCTTTCCCTTTCACCTACAAACACATCCTCTAAAATTTATATAAAAACCAAACCTGTTGCCGTCAAGTTGATTCCGACTCATAGCAACCCTATAGGACAGAGTAGAACTGCCCCATACAGTTTCTAAGAAGCAACTAGTGGATTCGAACTGCCGACCTTTTGATTAGCAGCCGTAGCTCGCAGTAGCTCTTAACCACTGTGCCACCAGGGCTCCAAAATTTATATATCCAAAGTAAATCTTGTATTTTCCTCTTCAAATCAAACAACATCACCATTCATCCAGCTACCCAAGCCAGAAACTGGGGAGTCATCCCTGACTCCTCTTTTACAACCCCACATACCCCATCAGTCACTCAACTTCATAACTCTAACTTCATAATTAAGGAGCCCTGCTGGCACAATGGTTAAGTGCTCAGCTGCTAACTGAAAGGTTGGCAGTTCCAACTCACCAGCTGCTCCTAGGGAGAAAAGATCTGGCTATCTGCTTCCATAAAGATTACAGCCTAGGAAACCTTATGGGGTAGTTCTACTCTGTCCTATAGGGTTGCTATGAGTTGGAATCAACTGGACAGCACATAAAAACAACATCAACCTCATAATTATCGTTTGTATCCATCGAATCATTTCCATCCCCACTGCCATCTTCTTAGTTCAGAACCTCAATGATTTTCACTTAGATTACTAATCTTCCAGATTATCTCCCTTCCATGGCTGCGATCCACTCCAACCCATCTGTATTACCATATTTTCTACACAAATAATGCACACCTTCTACATTTGTTTGCCAGCTGCTCCTCCCCCCACCCCCAGGTCTTTTCGTAAGCCCCACTGTGCCAACTTTTTTTCACATGTTGCTGTAAAAAAATTAGCCTAGTGCTTACAAAAATACCTGGGGGTGAGGGGGAGCGGTTGGCAAACAAACATAGAAGATGCACATTATTTTTGTAAAATACAGTAGTTTCCTACCACTGCTGTAACAAAGTACCACAAATGGGGTGGCTTATGAGAACGCAAATTTATTGTCTCACAGTTCTGGAGGCTAGGAGTCCAAAATTAGGGTATTGACCATGTTGATTCCTCCTGAGGGCTCTGAGGGAGAGTCTGTTCCATGCCTCTCTCCTAGCTTCTAGTGACGGCCAGTGGCCCTTGGTATTCCTTGGTTTATCATTCTAATCTCTACCTCCGTCATCACGTAACATTCGTCCCTCTGTGTATCTCTTTCCCTCTTTTTTAAAGACACCGGTCATATTGGATTAGGACCCATCCTGTTACAGGATAACCTCATGTTACCTTAAGCAATAATATCTTCAGAGGCCTTATTTCCAAACAAGACCATGTTCATAGGCATTAGGGGTTAGGACATATCTTTTCTGGGGACACAATTCAATCTGTAATACCATCATTGCTGCAGGAGTAAGCTTTCCAAAGTATGAACAAGAAACCAATTCTTTCACTATCCTGCTTACAATCCTTGACAAGTTCTCCTTGTTTTTGGATGGAGTTCAGACTGCTGATCCTCCCAGAGCCCTTCATGTCCTGGCTGCAGGCTTTCTCTTCAGGCTCACCTCCCACCATCCCCCGATGCTCTCGCTTCTCCATAGTCACATAGGACCTTTCCACTGGAAGTCCTGGGACTCCTGGATCACTCTTTCTGTCTGTCCCTACCTGGTTAACTCATACCTTGTCCTTTAAAATTCAATTTAAGTTTCACTTCCTCTTTAACATCATCCCTGTACCCCCAATTTTATTTCAATGACATTTTTCTTTTCTTCCAGGTCACTTTTCTAAAATAGCTTTTTCCTTCTCCAATTTCCAAACATGTAAATGTCAAATGCCCTTTATATCTCTTCCAAAAGTCATGGGTTGCCCGTGAGAAGGTACAAATACAAGACTCAAAGGATTTTATTATCAGTACTTGGAAAAAAAAAAACACTAGGGATTTTTCATGGGATTTCCAAATAGGGTTGCATTAGTTCTAATCATACATCGTAATAATTAATGGTTTACTTCTCTTTCTAACTCAAGAAATACATTCCTTAGGGCAGAGACTGCATGTTAGCTGTTTTGGTGAACCATGGAAAACAGAAGATGGCCAAAAAATTTTGGTTGGTTGAATGAATAAATGAATGAATGAATAGTTTACAAAAGTGGTTTGACATGTTTTTCAATACATTTAAGAGATAGGCAGAATGTTGCTTCCCTGGTTTACGTCTGAGTGAATGGAGGGTTTAAGTGACTTGGAAGGTCAGAGGTTAATCAAACTTGAGTCTTCATTCTATTTTCTGAGTACATTTCTTCTCTATCATGTGGCTTTTGTTTCTTTCATAAGCACATTAATTCTTTTAGGATACAGTGCACATTTTTATCTATTATCCTATTTATCTAAGATACACTTAAATGGAAATTTATAGTTTGAGCTTTTCTTTTTGGAACTAGAATAATAGTTTCTAGGAAAATTGGCTAACTTAAGGATCATTTGGTTAAGTCTCTCAGCAAAACACAGAATTCTATTCTTGTTAATTGGTTGAATAATTTTTTTGTAAAATAGCATTTTTATTTTGAATGGGAGAGATGTCTTTAAAAAAGTTTAGTGAACTAGTAATGTACTGACATAGCAAATTGTGATTCCCATAGCTGAGCATGGTTGGTACAGTAGAACACTGTAACAAGGTTTAAGTGGTCTTGTACAAGTACACAGTAGATAGTTCATATTTTTGTTGTAATGGTTTTCTGTGTGCAAGTCTTTATCATCACCCAAAGGGGCATATAAAAATCACTTTATAAACTTTAAAGAACAAAATAATCCTTATTTATTATTATCGTTAATAATTCCATTTACTGTTCTGCATCCCACTTTGGTGAGTGGTGTCTGGGGTCTTAAAAGCTAGTGAGCGGCCATCTAAGATGCATCAATTGGTCCTAACCTACCTGGAGAAAAGGAGAACGAAGAACAGCATGGACACAAGGAAAATATTAGCGCAAGAGACAGAAAGGGCCACATAAACCAGAGGCTTCATCAGCCTGAGATCAAAAGAACCAGACGGTGTCCAGCTACCACAATGATCACCTAGACAGGGAACACAACAGAGTCCCTGACGGAGCAGGAGAAAAGTGAGGTGCAGAACTCAAATTCTAGTAAAAAGACCAGACTTAATGGTTTGATTGATACTGGAAGGACCCCGGAAGACATGGCCCCCAGACTCTCTGTTAGCCCAAAACTAAAACCATTCCCAAGGCCAACTCTTCAGTCAAAGATAGACTGGACTATGGGACATAAAATGATGCTCGTGAAGAGTGTGCTTCTTAGCTCAAGTAGATACATGGACATGGGAAATCTGGGGGGGAAAAGAAGAGGGTGCTGTCACAGTCTAGGGAGAGCAACTAGGGCCACAAAACAATGTCTGTATAAAATTTTGTATGAGAGACTAACTTGAATTGTAAACTTTCACTTAAAGCACAACAATAAAAAAAATAATAATTCCATTTAAAAAACGAGGAATTGTGTGGAATAAAGGACAGGACTCCGTAGTGTCTTGGCAGTCCCAACTCTATGCCCTTCAGCAGTATATTACATTGCATATCTGGAATATTAAGTATGCCAATCTCATATTACCCTTCTCATTCAGCACAATACTTTGAGGAAAAAAAGCACTGCACCCACTGGCTTGTGACTCATGGGATGTTATGGAGGCAGGAAGACATTTTTAGTGTCAGAACTTGTGAAGGTCCCAAAATGTCAATCTCAGCTGAGATCACTAGGCCCAGCTGCAACCTGACATGGGGATGTAGTTCAAACACTTCAAAGTATTGTCTAATGTTCTGAACCTTTAATTTTGGTGAAAGGAAAACAAGTGCTTCTATCGTTGGAGAGATTGAGGTTCTAATGGTTAGTTATCTGGTCAAAATTACATAGCAGTGGACATGAAACAATCCTAGGGTTTAGGTTCTGAAAATTTAGCTTAACCATTGGAATTTCTTCAGACAAGGAAGCTGAACTTTGGTTTTTGAAGCTGATTTTTTTAGTTTTATCAGAGTAGTACATTAAGTCAACAGTCCTTGTTACAGTCTTTAAAAGAGAAAGTGAAATCCATTTAACCATTTTCTCCTGTAAAATTGTTGTTTGCTTCGTGAAGCTAATATAAAACAGCAAGACTGTCAATCATGTACACTGTTCAAAATCAACATCAGAAGCAGAATTTAAAAGCTATATGTTTATAAAATCAGAACACAAAGAGTGGACTAAGCAACTAATACAGTGTTTGGGACATTTTCAAGTATCGAGAAATAAATTAGCTTAAACATTAGGTCTGGCAAAATGTAGCAAAATGTTAAAATTATTCAAATGTTGATGAATAGACAGGTGTTCGAGATACCATTCTTTCTATTTTTGTATGTTTGAAGTATTAAGTAGTTTTAAAATAAAATATTGTAAAACCAGCTGGCCAATACTATGTTGGATGCTCTTGCTGAGCTGCTTTGGCAGGCTAGTAAGCATAGGGTTATTCCTGGTTCAGGTATACTTACCCACCTGGGACCACCCATGCTGCTTGGTCTTCCCTCTGCATGGCTCTGGCAGGTGAGTGTCCTGTCCTCCAGAGCTGCTCCATGGGTCCCTCAAACCCCTGACCTCCTCTGGTCAGGGTAGGTCACTTTTCACACATGACATCAACCTCTACCTCACAGTGAAAACAAGCATTCAGATGGGAAAGCCTTCAAATTCCTGCCACCAAACTTAAAAATGTCTCTACATCTCCCTACTCCTCTCCTATTTCCTGTGGAAGAAACATCCCTCTTTTTATCTTGTATGGATTCCTCTTCTCCTTTTGTGGGTCCCACCCTCTTCCACTTCCTCTAGTACCATTCTCCAATCCAATGGTTTTCAAACTTCCTCATCTTAGAAGGCCTTTACACTTAAAAATTGTTGAACACCATAATGAGCTTTTGTTTATGTGGGTTACATGTATTGATACTTAACATATAAGGACTGATAGAGAGAATTAAACAAAAATCCATTAACTCACTTAAAAAAACAATATTAGACACATTATATGTTAACTAAATTTAATTTTTAAAGAAAAATAAGTACATTTACAAAGCAAATACAATTCATGAGAAGAGTGGCATTGTTTTACATTTTGGCAAATCTCTTTAATGTCTGGATCAATAGAAGACAACTGAGTCTTCATGTGTGCTTCTGTCACAATCTGTTGTGATACATTTTTTTGGCTGAAATATGTGAAGAAAATCCTACCTCACACATACATGTAGTTAGAAAAGGGAAGACTGTTTTAATAGTCTTTTCAGATAATTGTCGATATTTTCCTTTGATACTATACCAAAACTCAACAAGTGGTAGTTTCTTAAAGGCTAGCTGCGATGTGGAATCTGAAGCCATATTTTTTTGTCCTTTGTTACATTAAAATTCATTCATCTATTTTGAATTTTTAATGAATCTTTTAATCAGGCAATATTTTTAAAATTATACATGGTAATTTGGAAAATACTGGCTCACTGAGTTATACAGGTCTTCAAAATATGGACACATTTTATTTTACAATATCAAAAAATTGTATTCGTGAATCATACTACCTATTACATCAGAAAAGAATTTAAGTATTGAGAACTGTCAAACTCACGATGGCAGATACAAGTTTTCCAAAATTATAATTTTTGTTTGAAAACTTAAGTATTATTATTGGCAATAGATACTCTCAGTTGTTTTTCTTGAGTGACATGCTCCCTTTATTTATTTCCAAGAATATATCTGCCAAATATTCAGTTTGATTAGCCAGCCATTTTTTAAAGTAAACATTGTATTCCATGTAAAAAGAGGTTAGTACAGGTCTCAACTCCAATAATCACACAAGTGGTTTTCTTGAAGACAATGATCATGCTTGGCTTGTAGCAGAAGGGCTTTAGGCACATTTCCCATTTTTGTCACACAGAGTATTAAAAAGATGTGCACTCAAGAGTTGAGATTTAATAAAATCAATATTTTTCATGCTTCATCAAGGACATTCTTAAGTGGAACTGGCATTGACTTTACTGTGTGTGACGGTGAGGAATAAAATGACCACTAGAACAGTTCACTTCACTGTGAGCTGTTCTTGCCTTGATTTGTGCCAAGGTGTCAGGGGTTTTATCTACATTGTTTTTGCATCAGCAGTACAAAAGTCACACAATGAAAAAGACAAATAATACCTTAGTATTATTATGAAAATAGTCTTGCTCTCCTAGGCTTTCTGAAAAGGACTCAGGGACCCCAGTCGCTGCTCATCTGAATGATTATTCCCTTTTTCCGTATCTTAATTTACTTCTTCATATAGTCTGTCTTTGCATTAGTTCTTAAACATGCTTATGTAGCTCCCATTTGGAAAAAAAAAAAAAAAGACTGCTAAAACGAACCCTCCATCAACCCCAAGTTACTCACCAGAGACCATTCAATCTATTTCTCCCTTCACAGTGAAATGTCCTTACAAGAATCATCTCCATTTATTGTCTCTACTTTTTCCCTTTCCCTTCTCTCTCTCCCACTGCAGTCTAGTTTCTGTTCCAGTCCCTTCCTGTAAATTGTTCTCTCCAAGTCCCCAGGGCATCCCTGTTGCACAGCTCAAGGCGACCCTCCTTGACCCTCTGTAGCACCTAACTCTGCTGACCACTTTGTCTACCATAATATGCACCAGGCATTGTCTAAGTTCTTTACATGAGATAGCTCATTAAGTCCTCAAGACAACCCTATGATGTAGCTATGGCTATTATTCCATTTCACAGCTAAGAAAACTGAGGGAAGTGCCCAAGGTCATGCAACTCACAGGTAGAAGAGCAGAATCTCAAACTCAGGTCTCCATGACCTCAAAGCCAGAGATCTTAAAAATCACAAAATATTCTCTCCTTGAAACACTTGATTCCTTTTCCCATGACACTACTCTCCAGGTTTTCTTTCCTGCCTCTCTGACTGCTTCTTCTCAGTCTCCTTTGTGTGTGGAAAAACAACATCAACTTGTATCATGTTCTTGCTTTGCTCAAGATTCAAAGTCCTGGGAGAGATTGTTTAACTGGTCATGCCTAAATCATATTTCCACCCAGCCCATTCCCTGGCTTTGCTGGAGTGGAGAATGGGAAGACTGTACCCTTTGGCTTCTGGAAGGTGTCACCTAAGCCTGAACCCAAAAGGCATCTCTCAGTACAGACTTGCGTGATAATGGAGAGAGGAGCTGAATGTTGGGCCAACCAGAATTGATAAATGATCTCTACGATCTATTCTTCTCTTCCCTCTTTTCCTCACTGACTCTTACTCATATTTTAGATCTCAACTTAGACACTACTCTTTCCTGGAATACTTGTCTGCTCTCCAAACCTGGATTGGATATCCTCCTGTGGGCCCCTTAATACTCTGAGCTTTCCCCTCATGGAGTTTTTCCACTGTGCATTGTGGTTGCTTGTTTGCTTTTCTTCATTAAACTGGAAGCTTTGGGAGGGTGACGCTGTGTCTGATTTCCACCGTGCACCTCAGAATCTATTACAGGGCCTGGCACATATTTGTCTCAATATTTGATGAATGAATGGATGAATATGCTGGGTCTGAGGAGCTAATGGAACATTACTGAGGAAACGTGTTCTAGAAGTGGCAAACAGGGGGGAAAGGTGCTCAAGAGGGTGGTCTAAAGATTTTAGAATTATTTTCATAGAAATAGTGTCTGAAGTTGTTGGAATGGATTAGATACTAGTAGGAGAAAGAAGGAAAAAATGCCACAGATAGTGCCTTGGGGAATGGGGAAATAATAGCTGATAAAGTATACTCAAAGAGATGAGTTAGAGATGTAATACTGTGGGTGTAATGCCATAAAAAACAAAAAGGAGAGAATTTCATGAAACAAGGATACCCTGGAGTACAACCTACAAAATACAGAAACATAAAGGAGAAAAAGACAAGAAATGGAATGCAATTTTGCAATTATGAAACCATTTAGTGGCCTTCGAAAAAATGGTTTCAGCTGAGTCAAAAGGATAAAAGTCAGCAAACGGGCTGAGAGTGGAGGGTGAAGAAGTGGATGTTGAGGAAGTGAAAACAGGATGTGTAGATTGTTAGTTCTCAACCAGGTATGCACATCAGATTCACTCGTATAGATGTGAAAATTGCAGATTGCACCATCCTCCAAATTTTCTGGCTCAGTAGATGTGAGTGGGGTTGGGGCTTCTGCAATTTTAAAGTTCCCACACGTCTGTCAGTTTGTTGTACTGTGATGTCTTGTGTGTTGCTGTGATACTGGAAGCTATGCCACTGGTATTCGAATACCAGCAAGGTCACCCATGGTGGACAGGTTTCAGTGGAGCTTCCAGACTAAGACAGACTACAAAGAAGGACCTGGTGGTCTACTTCTGAAAAAAATTAACCACTGAAAACCTTATGAATAGCAGCAGAACATTGTCTGACATACTGCTGGAAGATGAGCCCCTCAGGTTCGAGGGCACTTGGAATGCTTCTGGGGAGAAGCTGCCTCCTCAGGGTGGAGGTGACCTTGATGATGTGGTTGGAGTCAAGCTTTCAGGATCTTCATCTGCTGATGTGGCATGAATCAGAATGAGAGGGAAAAGCTTCAAACACCCATTAATAGGAAACTGGAATATGCAAAGTATGAATCCAGAAAAATTAGAATTCATCAAAAATGAAATGGAAGGCATGAACATTGATATCCTGGGCATTAGTGGGCTGAAGTGGACTGGTACTGGCCATTTTGAATTAGACAATCATATGCTGGGAATGACAGATTGAAGAGGAATGGCATTGCATTCATTGTCTAAAAGAACAATTCAAGATCTATCCTGAAGTACAACGCTGTAGTGATAGAATAATATCCATACACCTACAAGGAAGACTAGTTAATAAGACATTATTCAAATTTATGCACCAACCACCAAGGCCAAAGATGAATAAATTAAAGGTTTTTGCCAACCTCTGCAGTCTGAAAGTGATCAGACATGCAGTCTGGATGCATTGATAATTACTGGTGACTGGAATGCAAAAGCTGGAGACAAAGAAGAAGGATTGGTAGTTGGAAACGATGGCCTTGGTGATAGAAATGATGCCAGAGACTGCATGATAGAGTTTTGCAAGACCAATGACTTCTTCATTGCAAATACCTTTTTCAACAACATGAACGATGACTATGCACACGGACCTCGCTGGATGGAATACACGGGAATTAAATCGACTGCGTCTGTGGAGAGAGAAAATGGAGGGGCTGAATGTCGTTGGTCAGAACTGGGCCAGAAGCTGACTGAGGAACAGACCATCAACTGCTCATACGCAAGTTCAAGTTGAGGCTGGGGGGGAATTAGAGCAAGTCCATGAGAGCCAGGGTACAACCTTGAGTGTATCCCACCTAAATTTGGAGACCATCTCAAGAATGGATTTGACTCAATGAAAACTGTTAACTGAGGATCAGACGAGTTGTGGAATGACATCAAACATAAGAAAAGCAAAAGGTCATTAAAAAGACAGGAAAGGAAGAAAAGATCAAAATGGATGTCAGAAGATACACTGAAACTTGCTCTTGAACATCCAGTGGATAAAGCGAATGGAAGAAATGACAAAGTAAAAGAGCTGAACAACAGATTTCAAAGGACAGCTCAAGAGGACAAAGTAAAATATTATAGCAAAATGTGCAAAGATCTGGAGTTAGAAAACCAAAAGGGAAGAACACTGTCTGCATTTCTCAAGCTGAAAGAACTGAAGAAAAAATTCAAGCCTTGAGTTGCAATATTGAAGGATTCTATGGACAAAATATTGAACGACACATGAAGTATCAAAAGAAGATGGAAGGAATACCCAGAGTCATTGTACCAGAAAGAATTGGTCGACGTTCAACTATTTCAGAAGGTAGCATATGTTCAAAAACTGATGGTACCGAAGGAAGAATCCAAGCTGCACTGAAGGCACTGGTGAAAAACAAGGTTCCAGGAATTGAAAGAATACCAACTGAGATGTTTCAACAAATAGATGCAGCATTGGAAGCATTCACTTGTCTATGCCAAGAAATTTGGAAGACAGCTACCTGGCCAACAGACTGGAAGAGTTTCATGTTTGTACCCATTCCAAAGAAAAGAGATCCAACAGAATGTGGAGATTATCGAACAATATCATTAATATCACATACAAGTAAAATTTTTCTGGAAGTCATTCAAAAGCGGTTAAAACAATACATTCACAGGGAACTGCCAGAAATTCAAGCTGGATTCAGAAGAAGATGTGGAATGAGGGATATCATTGCTGATATCTGATGGATCTTGGCTGAAAGAAAAGAATACCAGAAACATATTTACCTGTGTTTTATTGACTATGCAAAGGCATTTGACTATGTGGATCATAACAAATTATGGATAACACTGTGAAGAATGGGAATTCAAGGACACTTAATTGTGCTCATGAGGAACCTGTACATAGACCAGGAAGTAGTTGTTCACACAGAACAAGGGGATACTGCATGGTTTGGTTTAAAGTCAGGAAAGGTGTGCTTCAGGGTTGTATCTTTTCACTACACTTATTCAATCTGAGTGCTGAACGAATAATCCAAGAAGCTGGACTATATGAAAAAGAAGTGGCATCAAGATTGGAGGAAAACTCATTAACAACCTGCGATATGCAGATAACACAACCTTGCTTGCTGAAAATGAAGTTGACTTGAAGCCTTTACTGATGAAGATCAAAGCCTTCAGTATAGATTACACCTCAACATAAAGAAAACAAAAATCCTAATAACTGGACCAATAAGCAACATCATGATAAATGGAGAAAAGATTGAAGTTGTCAAGGATTTCATTTTACTTGGATCTAAAATCCATGCCCATGGAAGCAGCAGCCAAGAAATCAAATGATACATTGAACTGGGCAAATTTGCTGCAAAAGATCTCTTTAGAGTATCCAAAGATGTCACTTTAAGGACTAAGGTGCACCTGATCCAAGCCATGGTGTTTTCAGTCATGTGAAAGCTGGGTAATGAATAAGGAAAACCAAAGAATTGATGCCTTTGAGTCATGGCGTTGGTGAAGAATACTGAATATATTGTGGACGACCAGGACAGCAAACAAATCTGTCTTGGAAGAAGTAAGCCAAATGCCCCTTAAAAGCAAACATGTATGTGAGACTTTGTTTCACATACTTTGGACATGTTATCAGGAGGGACCAGTCCCTGGAGAAGTACATCAAGCTCGGTAAAGTAGAGTGCCAATGAAAAAGAGGAAGACCCTTAACAACATGGATTGACACAGTGGGTGCAATAATGGGCTCAAGCATGACAATGATTATGAGGATGGCGCAGGACCGGGCAGTGTTTCGTTCTGTTGTACATAGGGTTGGTATGAGTCGGCACTGACTTGACAGCACCTAACAACAACAACAATTTTAAGGTAGAGGGTCAGTGAAAAATAGGAAGAACCTTGACGAGATGGATTGACACTGTGGCTGCAACAATGGGCTCATACATAGCAGTCATTGTAAGGATGGTGCAGGACTAGGCAGTGTTTCATTCTGTTGTACATAGGGTCATTACGAATGGGAAACAACTCGACAGCACCCAACAACAACAATAACAATTTTAAAAACCATTATGGGTGAGTCAACCTCTAGTTAAAAATTATTAGTGAATATCCATCATTTTGTTAGTTTGACTGTGGCAGGAACGAAGAAAGTAAGATTAAGGTAAGATAAACAAAAAGACCGAACTCATTGGATTCTGACACACAGTGATCTCATGTGTTACAGAGTAGAGCTATTCCATAGGGTTTTCTTGGCTATAATCTTTATAAAATTAGATTGCCAGGTCTTTCTTCTGAGGTGCCATTGGATAGGTTCAAACCACCAACCTTTATGTTAGTAGTCAAGTGCAAACCATTTGCACTGCAATTCTAGGATACTGAAAGTCCAACAGGGTAAGAGAGAAAATGAGCCAATACTAATTAGTAGGGAAAAAACTAAAATCACAGAAAAGAAAGGCAGAGTTGAGGGAGCCAGAATCTGGAAAATGTGAGGACACAGCTTGCAGAAACAGAGAAGGTCAGCCTTAGAGAGAACCACATCACAGCTTTTCAAATATTTCTCCATTTGATCTTCATAATGCCTCTGTGAGACAGACAGATGAGGAAACATGGTTTATAGAGGTCAAGTTTGTCCAACTGGGGAGTGGAAGACCTAGGACAAGGAACCTGTATCTTTTCCTAAGCAGCTCTCATCTGCACAGCATTTTCCAAATTTCTATAATTTCTGTACCTCCTTCACAATGTTAACCACATCCAAGTCAACTCCTTACTATTATTTTATAATTATTTATTTTTAAAATCAACTCACATTTTTACTTAACGTCAATCTATGCAATAATACCATAGGTTTGATACAGGGCTTCAAACCAGTCCGGAATGGGTCAGTAATTGCTGACGTAAACCAGAGCAGCATATGCATTGCATAGCAACCAATCTGTTGCCTGTGGGATTTTGACCCAAGTACTGTTGGTGCAGTGGTTAAGAACTCGGCTATTAATCAAAAGGTTGGCAGTTCAAATCCACCAGCTGCTCCTTGGAAACCCTACAAGGCAGTTCTACTCTGTCCTATACAGTCGCTATGAGTCGGAATCGACTTGATTGCAATGGGTAGAAAACAAACAGCACTACCTAGCTCAGAGGTGACATCTGATTGCACCACTTTGTGTGTTGCTCTTCACAGTCGGGCCAATAACCCAATCTCCCGCGTCAGGCCCCTGAAACTTTTGGTATCCATGCAAGAAATTTGATTATTGGCAGGGCCGAGGAGAGTGACACATATTCAAAGCTGTGCGGTTGGGCACCATGTTTGAGTGGGGCACTACTGTTTGCTTCCTACTCGGGTCAAAATCCCACAGGCAACAGATTTGATGGCTATGCAATGTGTATGCTGCCCTCGTTTACACTGGCAATTACTGAGCTCTTCCTGAACCATTCCAGACCCATTTGAAACCCTTGTTTGATATGCTAGTTAGATTTTTAATAACACATATTAAATTCACTATTTAACTTTGAGAAAAGTTCATTCTGTACATCACTTAAAACCATCTTTTTACGTATAGCTTTGAATTACTTTCTAGTGTCTTTTCCTTTCCATCTACAGAACTCCCATTAATATTTTTTGTAGGGCTGGTCTGGTGAATATGAACTCTCTCAGCTTCTGTTTGTCTGGGAATGTTTTCATTTCACTCTCATTCTTGAAGGATAGTTTCCCTGGGTACAGTATTCTTGGCTGACAGCTTTTTTCTTTCAGCACTTTAAATATATCATTCCATTGCTTTCCGGCCTCCAATGTTTCTGAGCAGAAATCAGCATTTAATCTTATTGGGGATCCTTTGTATGTGACTGTGTGCTTCTCGCTCATTGCCTTCAGGATTCTCTCTTTACGTTTATTTTTTGAAAGCCTAACTATGATGTGCTGTGACATATATCTCTTTGGGTTTATCCTGCTTCGGGTTCTTTGAGTTTTTTGGGCTTGTAGATTCATGTCCTTCATTATATTGGGGACATTTTCTGTCATTATTTCTTCAAATGTTCTTTCTGCCTTTTCTCTTTCTCATCTCCTTCAGGAATTCCCATGATGCATGTACTAGTCTCTTGTTGTTGTTCCATAATTCCATTAACCCCTGCTCAGCCTTCTTGAGCCTCCATTCCTGTTGTTTTTCAGCATGTCATTTTAACTATCTTATCGTCTAATTCTCTGATTTTTTCTTCTGCCTGATTAAATCTGTTGGTAAGTCTTCTATTGTGTTTCTCATTTCAGTTTTTGTCCCTTTCAGTTGTAATATCTCTTTTTTTAGATTCTCATTTATTCTTGTTTTGTTTTCTTTATTTATTTTAGCTCTTCGTCCGTGTTTTCCCTCTGTTCTTTAATTATGTTTAAAATTGTTGTATTATATTCTTCCATTTTTTTTCATTATTTGGTCAACTCTAGATGTGCTTTCACTCTTTGTCATGTTCATTTGACTGGGCCGTTATTTCTCTGTTCTTTGTGTGTCTTGTGATTTTTTGTTGGGGCATTGAAATTTTTGAGGGTGTTAACTTTCTCAGTTTTCTCCGGTATTTGGTGTTTTTGCCTGAACTACTTTCTGCAAGAAACTCTTAGACAAGCAGAGCCTGTGGCCTTTGCTTACCATTTCCTCTCCTTCTCTGTGATAGCTCTTTCTCCCTCCCTGGTTTAATTAGGATTCAAAAGTTCCATATCTTGATTTTAAACTTTTAATCTCTCTGAAACACACCAGAGAACATGCTGTGGTCAGTCTGTCCACCAGCTGGCACCACCACATAGGCGAGATATCATGTACTAATCAATCTGTCCACCAAGAGACACAGTCCTCTCTCTCTAGTTATTACTACCTTCCCTTCTCTGTTTCTGCAACCACATTTTTAGTTGGAAAACCCACACCCAGCGAGCCTCCTTTGGGGCAGGGTGTTGCCTCTGGTTTTGACCAAGGCTTCCTTCCCTGCTCTGTGGGACTGCTTATACCTGAGCTTATACCAGGCAGACTTTCCTCTGATTCAGGAGAAAGAGGGGCTTGAACTCCCCAGAATGACCTCTGAGAGATTTGTATTGTTGGTTTCAGAGCTCCGGTGGCCCTGTGGTGGTTGGGGGAGCAGTCTCCACTTAGGTAATCCACCCCATCTCCTGACTTCACTGCCACTGTAGGGAACTTTCTGTGGGAGTTTGTATCAGTCAGCTGCTGACAGTTACCAGTTGGGGGAGAGGTTGTCACACTCCAAATGGACCCTCGGGAAAGTCTGCCTGGTTGCTATCAGAGCCCCTCAACCCCTGTAGTATGCCAGCTGTGGGTGTAGTCCTCAGTGATGACTGGAAGGGGGAGTAGACAGACCCAAAATGATCCCCAGGGAGGTCTGTCCTGTTGGCTTCAGAAGCCTGAGCTATGGGGTGCACAGGTAGGCAGGTAGAGTGCTGACTATGGGAGCAGACTCCACTTCAGGGGCCTTCTGTAGCAGTTTGCAATGGCCTGGCAGCCAACAATTACCAGGCAAGGAAGGGAGTGTCACGCTCTGGTCAGATCCCCAGGGAGGTCTGCCTTGTTGCTGTCAGATACTCCCCTGCAGTATGTTGGCTTTGGATGTAGCCTCCAGTAAAGATGCCTGCTTCTTAGCACACAGCAACCTCAGTCAGCAATCCTCAGCACCAGATGAAAGGGGGAGCAGACAGACCTGATCTGATTCCCCAGGAGGTCTGTCCTGTTGGTTTCAGAAGCTTGAGCTATGGGGTACACAGGGAGGCAGGTAGAGAAATGACTATGGGCGCAGACTCCACTGCACAGTTCTGTAGCAATTCACAGTTGGCTTGCAGCTGACAGTGTCTGGGTAGGGCAGATGTTGGTACACTCCAAACGGACCCCTAGGGAGGTCTGCCTTGTTGATTTTAGAGCAGAAGCTTGGAGTCCTGTCTCTTTATACAGGCTTGGGCTGTGGTGGTTAGGGAAGCAGGATGTTTTTCTGGGCTACTTCCCCAGTTCACAGCAGCCAGTGGCCGGCATGGCTGGGGGGATGTGCAGGGATGGTGGAAGAAGTGATTTTCCTACCGTATGAGACTCGTTTTTGATTCATTAAGTCTGGCTTTCTTGCAGTTTCCATCTGCTTTCCTCTGTTTCCTGACTCAGAGTCTCTCAAAGCCAAACACTGCTTCCTTGCTGTATTTCTTGTTGTATTTGTGGGGGAGGGTTGTTCACACCACTATCTTCCCAGAATCCTCCACTTAAAACTATCTGGCATTCCATCAATGTTCTGTGTTTTTCGCCCCATGATGAGGAATGACACCGTTTTTGAGAAAGGAGAAAAGGAAGAGAGGATCCAGGAGGAAATGACTTATATCATGATAGAGGTAAAAAGAAGGAGGAAAAATTAAGATTTGTGCATATTTCATTTGAAGGTGGTAATAAAATGGTTAGACCCTTGGGCTACACAGAGCAAGGAATGTTTCACAGAGCTACACAGAAATCACTACAGAATTAATTACTTCTAATTAAAAGGTTTGTGTTTTTCAAGTGAAAGACTTGGACTCTGCTTCCATCAGTACCTCGTATGCAGATCAGAGAATGAAGAAATCCCAGAAGTACTTCTCTTAGACCCAGGCAACTGGGGCCACTGCCTTGGACCCCAGCTTTAGAAGACCCTCCTAAATGGGCACACAGAGCCCTTCTAGACCACAGTCTCAATAACTGGAATTACAGAAGTATCTGCTACCATGACCTGGGAAGCCCTCTTTTTATGCATCTATTCCCACCTGGACCACGTTGCTGATGTGTGTGACCATAGGTCCTGGGGTGGCCAATGAAGATACGTGTGTATGGAGCTTGGACTGATGGTCCACACGTGGACATGCAAGGCTCCTTGGTGTGCAGAGTGGAGGTGTCAGTGGGAAGAGAAAAGGAGACAGGCTATGGTATTGGGACCTCCATATATATTTTTGACCCAGTCCTGGAAATATTAGGAATGAAACTGATTTTATCAGAGTCAAAGAATTGAGCAAAAAAGAGAGAGAGAGAGAAATGGTTTTCAGGGAATAGGAGAGACAGTTCAAGGGGAACATGCACTTCAAATTCTATCATTTGCACCTATTTCTCAGTTCCTAGTAGGAATAGGATTGACTGGAACTGTGCAAATATTGTGATGAAGGATCTCTTTAAAGTGGGAACCCCAAACTGCAGACCAAGAGATGGAGCTCTGTGTGCAATTAGTACCTGTCTTAGGCTGGCTTTACTAGAGAAGCAAAACTAGTAAAGTATATATATATATACGTGTGCGTGTGTATGTGTGTGTGTGTGTGTGTGTGTGTGTGTATATATATATATATATATATATGGAGAGAGAAAGAGAGATTTATTTCAAGGAGATGGCTCACACAGTTGTGGAGGCTGGCAAGTCCCAAATCAAGCGGTCAGGGGTCAGGGGTCAGGCTGGAGGTTTCTCCTGACTCATGTGGTTGCAGGGGCTGATGAACGCAAAATCGGCAGGTCAGACAGCAGGCTGCTGGCTCATATGG
Organism: Dugong dugon; assembly: GCA_030035585.1. Lineage (NCBI taxonomy): Eukaryota > Metazoa > Chordata > Mammalia > Sirenia > Dugongidae > Dugong > Dugong dugon. The sequence goes on from CM057466.1 coordinate 62,625,189, forward strand.
CTGTGGGAGCTGGCAAATCCCCAAATCTTCAGGTCAGGCAGTAGGCTGCTGGCTCACATCCCAATAACCAGAGATCAGATGATAATGATTCAAATGCAGGACTGAGAGAGTTTTGCCAGGACACCCACATATATATGGTACAGGCCACACCCTCAAGGAAACTCCCATTGCATCAGATCAAAAAATGGAATATAATTACATAATTCTGAGAATCATGGCCTAGCCAAGTTGACACATGACATTAACCATCACAGTCCACCCTTGTCAACTTGGCACCTGTACACATGTCCTTAAACCATATATAATCTCTAAATAAAGACAATTATAAAGTCATACTTGTGCCTAACAAGATACAACTAACATGCATATAACTGAAAACAAACTAGCCCCATTTACATCTTATATTTTATAAATAATGGGATAAGGGAGGGAAGAAAACAAAAACGTTTGATATATATATCATACATATGTAGTATACTACATATGTATGATATATATACAAACACACAAGTGTAATAAAGCAAGGAAAAAATACTCATAAAAATTCACAGTCCTTGTTTCTGCAACTGGTCAGGTGGTCATAACTGGTATTTAGAAAGACCTTCTTCCACCACCCATTCTGTATTCCCTTTGCCCTTGGCAAGCACCTCAGCTGGTCATGTTTCTTTGCTGGGTGGAGTGACCAAAACTTTCATTCCTGAAGGGTCTGGGCCATTAGTAGTCATGTAGGAATTGCGTTGCTGTAGTTTTCCATTGGTTTTAATCATGGGGCATGGTAGTACTAAGAGATGCCCTAAGGAATCTCCTGTATTCCAGACATAATCTTCTTTACCTCCATTATGTAATATCAGTCCAATTTCCCCTTGGTAATCAGGATCAATCACACCAGCTGATATGGTAACTCCCTTCTTTGTCTGTTGATCCAGAGGCATGAGGAGTCCAAAGTGGCTAGATGGCATTCTTAATTTCCAGTTCAGTGGAATCAGTGTTGTGTCTCCAGGTGGGCGAATTCTTCCCTTTGGAGCTAAGACCTCTAGACCCGCAGAGCATAGGGTCGCAGGGACAGGAAGCAAACATTTTGCGAGTGTGTCACTAGGGGTAATAGTGAGCGGTGCCACTCCCATTTCCACCCCTTGATTCCTGGACACATGACTCCTCGCTGTAGGAAAAACAGCACCATATATTAGACCCTGTTTTAGAGTATATACAGCCTCTTGGAGAACATTGCCCAACCCTGAAAAGTATTGTCACCTAGCTGGCACCATAATTGTGTCTTTAGAAGACCATTCCATTGTTCTGTCAATCCAGCTGCTTCAGGATGATGGGGAACATGGTAAGATCAGTGAATTTCATGAGCACGGGCCCATTGCAACATTTTATCTGCTATGAAGTGAGTCCTTTGATCTGAGGCAATGCAGTGTGGGATATCATGATGGTGGATAAGGCATTCTGTAAGTCCACGGATGGTAGTTTTGGCAGAAGCACCGCATGCAGGGAAGGCAAATCCATATCCAGAGTAAGAATGAAACACTGTCCTTTCCATGATGGAAGCAGTCCAGTGTAATCAACCTGCCACCAGGTTGCTGACGGATTGCCTCTAGAAACGGTGCCATACTGGAGACTCAGTGTTGGTCTCTGCTGCTTGCAGACTGGGCACTTAGCAGTGTCTGTAGCCAAGCTGGCCTTTGTGAGTGGAAGTCCATGTCACTGAGTCTATGCATAACCTCCATCCCTGCCACCATGGCCACTTTGTTCATGAGCTGATTGGGTGATGATGGGAGTGGCTGGGGAAAGAGGATGACTGGTTTCCACAGAACGTGTCATCCTATCCACTTGATTCTTAAAATCCTCCTCTGCCCATGTCAACCTTTGGTGAGCATTCACATGAGACACAAATGTCTTCACTTGTTTTGCCCAATCAGTGAGGTCTATCCACATACCTTTTCCCCATATCTCCTTGTCACCGGTTTTACAATCATGTTCCTTCCAAGTCCCTGACCATCCAGCCAAACCATTGGCCACAGCCTATGAATCAGTATACGATCACACATCTGGCTATTTCTCCTTCTAAGAAAAGTGAATATCCAGGTGCAGTGCTCAGAGTTCTGCCCATTGGGAGGATTTCCTCTCACTATTGTCCTTCAGGGAGGTTCCAGAAAGGGGCTGTAGTGCTGCCGCTGTCCACTTTTGAGTGGTGTCTGCGTATCTCGCATAACCGTCAAGAAACCAGGTGTGAGTTTTCTCTTCCTCAGTCAACTGATAATAAGGAACTACCCATGAGGCCATAGGTGCAGACTGGGAGAGGGAAGATAATGTGACAGGAGTGGAGACCATGGGCATTTGGGCCACTTCCTCATGTAACTTACTTGTGCCTTCAGGTCCTGCTTGAGCCCGATCTCATATATACCACTTCCATTTAATGATGGAGTGCTGCTGTGCATGTCCAACTTTATGACTCTGTGGGTCAGACAACACCCAGTTCATGATGGGTAGCTTAGGCTACATGGTAACTTGATGGCCTATGGTTAAGTGTTCAGTCTCTACTAAGGCCCGGTAACAAGCCAAAAGCTGTTTCTCAAAAGGAGAGTAGTTGTCTGCAGAGGATGGCAGAGCTTTGCTCCAAAATCCTAAGGTCTGCATTGTGCTTCACCAATAGAGACCTGTCAAAGACTTGAGACAGCATCTCTATTTGCCATTGACACTTCAAGCACCATTGGATCAGTCAGATTGTATGGACTAAGCAGCAGAGTAGCTTGCATGGCAGCCTGAACCTGTTGCAGAGCCTTCTCTTGTTCTGGGCCCCACTCAAAACTAGTAGCTTTTTGAGTCACTTGATAAATAGCCCAGAGGGATATGTTGACTCCAAAATCCAAAGAGGCCCACCAGGTATTGTGTCTCCTTTTTAGTTGTAGGAGAGGCCAGAGGCAGCAACTTATCCTTCATTTCAGAAGGAATATCTTGATATGCCCCACACCTCTGGACCCCTAGAAATTTCACTGAGGTGTAAGGCACCTGAATTTTTGTTAAGTTAACTTCCCACCCTCTAGCACACAAATGTCTTACCAATAAGTCTAGAGTTATTTATACTTCTTCCTTACTATGTCCAGTCAGCATATTATCATCAATGTAATGGACCAACGTGATGTCTTGTGGAAGGGAAAGGCGATCAAGTTCCTTGTGGACTAAATTATGACATAGGGCTGGAGAGTTGATATACCCTTGAGGTAAGACAGTGAAGGTGTATTGTTTGCCTTGCCAGCTGAAAGCAACCTGCTTCAGATATGGAGAAAAAGGGATTAGCCAGATCAGTAGCTGCATATCAGGTACCAGGAGATGTATTAATTTGCTCAAGCAATGAAATCACATCTGGAACAGTAGGTGCAACTGGCATCACCACTTGGTTAAGTTTTCTATAATCGACTTTATTCTCCAAGATCCATCTGTTTTTCCCACAGTTGAATGGGGATGTGGTAGGAATCACCACCCCTGCATCATTTAAGTCTTTAATAGTGGCAGTAATCTCTGCAATCCCACCAGGAATATGGTATTGCTTTTGGTTTACTATTAACTTAGGCAGGGGCAGTTCTAATGGCTTTCATTTGGTTTTTCATACCATAATAGCCCTTACTCCACTTGTCAGGGATCCAATGTGGAGGTTCTGCCTGTTACTGAGTATGTCTATTCCAATTACGCATTTTGGAACTGGGGAAATCACTACAGGATGGGTTTCGGTGACCCACTGGACCAACTGTGAAGTGGACCTGACCTCCATATGCTCCTACTCTGACTGGTTGGCCACAGTGATGTTTTGGGTCTCCCGGAATTACTGTCAGTTCAGAGCCAGTATCCAGTAATCCCTAAGAAGTCTGATTATTTCCTTTTCCCCAATGAACAGTCACTCTCATAAAAGGCCACAGATCCCTTTGGGGAAGGCTGAAAGAAAGATTAAAAGTATAAATTTTTGGCAGTCTCATGGAGTCCTTTCTCAAGGAGACTTGGCCTCCCCTTCATTCAAGGGGTTGTGGGTCTGTAAACTGGCTCAAGTCTGGGAATTTATTGAGGGGCCATTACGCTTTATTCTGTCAATTCAAGTTAGACTGCGTTCATTTGACCTAGAATTCTTCCATGTGTACAAATCAAGTACATATTTTGTAGATTTTCCATCTATTTCACTCCTAGGGACACCATGACTAAGTAGCCAATGGCATAAGTCCATATGAGTGAGACTATTCTGATTACTATTTTGACTCTGCTGCCCGTTACAGTAACCATGCCCATCTTGTCTTTTGTCAGTTAAGTGCTGCCACTTGGCTCTTACCACCATGGGGTCCAATCAGCCCCATCGCAGTTATGTGTCTTAATTCAGTTAGGGCAGTTCCCACTGTCAAATCTGATTTACATAAGATAGCAATCACAGCAGTCTTCAAGGATGCTGGGACTCCCTTCACAAATTTCTTCCTCACTGTTGTGGTAAAACGTGTGTCCTCTGGGCACTCCATGGGTAGGTCTGTGGGTCCAATCTGATAAATACACTCTAACATACCAATTTCCCTAAGCCTTTGGATACCTTCTTCTACAGTATACCAAGGCAGGTCTGGCATTTCAGCTTGATTTAGTGTAGGCCACTGTTTAATCCATGCTCCAGTGAACCAATCAAATAAACTATTAGATCCTTTTCTAACCTCTTGAGCTGAAACACTGAATTAAGAATCTGCACTTAGTGGGCCTATATCAATAAACTCAGACCAATCCAACTCTGTGTTCCTTGCATCATTTTCCCTCACCCATAATAGCCATTCCCACACGTATTCCCCAAGTTTCTGTTTGTATATATTAGAAAAATTAAGCAGTTCTTTTGAAGTGTAATTTACCTCCTCCTGTGTTACACTTTATACTTTATCTCTTGGGATTCGAGGGAATTTGAGTCTAGTTATAGGTCTAGAAGCAAAAATGGGTGGTGGGGGTGGGCCCTGGGGACATTCAGCAATGTTTTGTAAGGCACCTGCCTCAGGCAATGCCCCAGGCACCACCCCAGGTGATATCTCAAAGACTCTTCAGTCACAGCTGGGTTAATTTCATCAGATGGGGGTGAAAGGGATAATGGTTTTACTGGGGAGGGTGACTTAGCAGACAAAGGTGGAGTAATCTCTTCAGATGGGGAGTAAGAGGGCTGGTTCTGTTGGTAGGAGTGATTCAATGGAATTTAGGGGCTCAATGTCCCCAGCTTCCTGATTATCTGTCCATATGTCCCCATCCCAAGTTTCAGGATCCCATTCTTCCTAATCAATGCCCTTACTTTAACTTTAGACATCATTCGAATCTGGGAATTGAATAAGACTCTGGGTTTGGTTTTTGGCAATATCAGCTCTGTTACAACAAGAAATAAGGCTTTCTTTCAGGATAAAAGTGGAAAATTTCAGGTCTTGTATGCAGTGCTTGAGCTGTGACTCTGAAGCTTTGAGCTCATCCTTTTCTTTCACCAATTTATCTAGCAGAATTAGGACCAACCGATCAGATTCCTTGTATTTCTTATTCTGACAAAATTATAGAAAAGTATCAAATATATAATCACCCAGAGCCTTGTCTCTCACAAATATTCAATCCAGTGATGGTGATATTTTGAATATATCTATTGCCACCTCACACCATGGATTAGCAGTACCATCTTTACTACTGGAGGCAGAGTCATCAGCGCCTTTAAGACTAGCCAGACTTGAAAACCAATTTAGAAAACTCGTCCTTATGATTTTGTTTCTCTAGAACTACTCTTGGTACCAAATGTCTTAGGCTGGGTTCTTCAGAGGAGCAAAACCAGTGAAATGTGTATATATGCATATATATATATATATAAATTTATTTAAAGGAAATGGCTCACACAGTTATGGAGGCTGGCAAGTCCCAAATCTGTGGATCCGGTGTCAGACCGGAGGCTTCCCCTGACTCACATGGTTACGGGGGCTGACAAACCCAAAACCTGCAGGTCAAGTGGCAGGCTGCTGGCTCACGTCCCAATAACTAGAGGTCAGAGGACGATGAATCTGATGCAGGATTGAGAGAGAGAGCTTTGCCAGAACATCCATATATATTGGACGCAGGCTACACCCCCAAGGAAACTCCCTTTATGTTAGATCAGAACATGGAGGATAATTACATAATACTGAGAATCATGGCCTAACCAAGTTGACACATACCATTAACCATCACAGTACCAAAGACTAGATTCAAAGAAGTCACCACTGTGACCATTTTATTCAGACTCAATTGGAATAAGCTGATGTAGGACACAGAAGAACAGCAAAAATAGCGGAAACCAGACAAGAAAAGAAAAGGGCTTGAATGGGATGAACACAGAAAATATTCCTTTATGTAATTGGCTAAGATTTTCACCAACTCTTTAGAAAAAAAAGAAAATGGAAGTTAACAAAAACTACACTAAGTATTGTTGTGTTTCATTTCAATCAGATACATACATATCAGACAAATTATATCTTCCAGATATTGTGCAAGGCACTGGTGTACCTAAAATAGTATGCAAGGCCTATTCACGAGAGGATCAAATGGCAGAAGAGACTTAAGGTGCAGAAGACTTAAGGTGGAGAGGATGTGGAGTAATGTATTTGGGGAGGGTACTAGGCAAGGCACATGAGAGAAATAATAAGGTTTTGGTCAGAAATGAGTACATTTAAAGCCAGCATGAGTTTGTAGTGAGGTCAGCAAGATTCTATACTTTTCTTTAGCAATACTCTGCAATCAGGAAGAGGGGCAGGAAACATGGATGAAGGGGGTTATGTCAAGCTTGGCATAGTGCCCACTTAAAAAAAATCCAGTGCTTGGTGACAGCAGAGCTGAAGTGGTTGACCATGACATTTGGGCTAATTATCACCATCACTAACACTATTTGATTTTATTTTTAGTTCTTACTATATGCCAGTTTCTGTTCTTAAGTCTTTAAATGAATCATCTCTGGGCAGGTCAGGAGTCATGTGACCACAATAGTTAGCAGGCTGAGTAAGACGGAAGGGGCAAAGTGATTCCAGGGTTTGGTGAAGTTTCCAGAAATTTGTGTTCAATTGCTTCAACTTACAATCGGGATAGGATTTCAGTAAGAAGAATTTAACTCATACTCAGAGAAGGAGAGTCTCCTGATCTTCTCTGAAGGTCATTAAAAATCTGGAAAGATTATTTTGGCTGTGGAATATTTTAGATGTGGCCTTGTTTGGAATAATTGGTGTTATAAATAAGGTGATTATCCAAAATCCTGTCCTAGCTTTAGGGTTGTGAGATCATACTTGGTATTTTTGGTTTTGTTCTGATTTAGGCTTTTACTGATAGAAAAAAACGAGAGATTAGTTCCATTACAGATAATCCCTGATTTATGATGGGGATTCAATGGGTTCTATTCCAATGACTCAGTTGTAAGTTGGTTCTGATATATGTCGAACACCTCATTTTTTTTTCCATTATTTTTGCCTTTTATTATCAGTATCTTTATAATCTGATCTTTATTTATCTTAAGGGGTTGGAAGCATTACATATAAATTTTAAGATATATTTTAATACATATATACATACATAAAAAAATACATAAACCATAGAAATTTACTCTGATGATGAAGAAGAGTTGGGCAATGCTGGCATTTTGTCAGTTGTGGTAATCACTCCACTTGTGAAAGGTTCTGGATCATCTGGATTATCCCTGGGAATGGGGATGGCGTTTCTAGTAAAAGAATTAGTGAGAGTTGTCTGTATGGTCCTTTTCATTTTTTTCTTCATATATTTCGTGGTAACATTTCACTGCTTCCTGAATCTGTCTGTCGACTGTAGCAAACATCAGCGTTTGGGTCCATGTTTTCAAGCAACTGAAGCCCCTGATTTAGTTTAGAAAACTAAATCTATATGGTAGTGTTTTTAACAGTAAATCATAAAATTGAACATCTGCCAGTGAACATCTGAGAATAACATCAGCAAATTACGGACTATAACTTTGTATATAGTACTTATTATTAACGATAAAATGTACGGAAAAAAAAGAACAGTGGTAAGTGCGGTTCATTGTAAGTTGAATACGTTGTAAATCGGGGACTGCTTGTATTTAGAATTGAGATGATCGAGTTTTCAAACAAAATAATTTGGATACCTATGCTGTGGCTAAGAATTACGGCTGTCTGTGACAATGTTTCCTTTATCAAGTGAAAAAAAAATCAATCCGGATTAATGTAACCTCTCGTTAGGTTAAGATCTGATAACATGACCATATCAGGAAAGTCATTTGCTATCATTTCCTGAATATCTTAATTGGCATTTGTAACAACTAACTTATGTTTAAATGCATCTGGAGGAAGAGACACAGATTTTAACCCACCTGGCCTGCTTATAAGTATGTTGTTATTTGGGGCCTATGAGTCGATTTTGACTCCTAGCGACTTCGTGTGACAGGGTAGAATTGCCCCATAAGGTTTTCTTGGCTGTAAGCTTTATGGAAGCAGATTTCCAGGTCTTTCTCCAGCAGAGCCACTGGGTGGTTTCAAACCACCAATCTTTCGGTTAGCAGCTGAGTGGTTAACCATTGTGCCACCAAGGCTTTGAGTATAGGACGATCTTAATGCAGATATGGTGAATGTCAGTGAGCCTTGTAGGTGGAATCTTCTGTGGAACTGATTGCTCATGCACAGCAAAATGCTCCTTCAATTCCTGAAATCAATTTTTTCCAATGCCCCAAAGCATAGACCATTCTGAGGACTTTGAAAGCAATTTTTCATTATTCTTTGCACACGACAGCTCACTCTGTTTACTTTGCAATGGAAGAGCTGATTTAAAGCAGTTTACTGCTGTGGTTAGCTCTTTCTTGCCTGCATAGCTCTATCTGCCTCTTCTATCCTGGATCCTGTGATACTCTGTTATTTGGTGCTATATGTTAGAACACCAAATGGCTTTCTGAATAGGAGATGTGTGGCAGAGTGATAAAAATTAAGTGAATTTCTGATTTAACTGAGTAGATTCTCTTCCTGGTATTGGTAATGAACTGATTGTTAACTGCCCCGATCCCTTGGTCAGTTTGGTTGCTCAGAAAGTTGTAGAAATTGAGCAAATTGCTTACAAAGAATTTTCTTTTTCTACTTACATAGGTCACCTACTCAAAATCTTATTTCCCAGCTTAAATTATTTCCTAACAGTTACACCTCCTTCAATCTCTCAGCTGTAAGAAAAATGCATTTTTTTCTTAGTGATAAATACTAAGCCCATCACATTTCTCCAATTGCAAACATTGATAATTGATAGTCTCTACCCCTCAGGTCTGTAGTCATATTAGCTGAATATGGAAAGGTGTGTATGAGCGTGCATGTGTGTATGTGTGTGTGTGTGCACGCACACATGTGCATGCCTAATAATAAAGAAAACCGTTGTACTATACGGCTACTTTTCAAACAAGTTTTGTTTTGCAACTGATAGTTTTAAAGTGCTGTGGATTCTTAAGTTTATTCCCATTTTAAATCCATATTTGCAACCATGGTGTTAATAGTAGAACTTTAGTTACAACCTCAAGTCTGAACTCAAATAGTTCTACCTCCCAGAGCCTAAAAAATTGTATAAAAGATGCTTAGAAAAAGATTTCTTGGCCAGACATGGAGTGGAATGGAGGGTTGGTGGGGATGGGTGGTTGGGGGGAAAAGTCTCAAAGGAGTGTCTTCCTCACCACAAGGGCAAGATCAGTGTGGTCATGTAGGTGAGGCAGCATTTTCCTTGCTGACATACTATCCAGAAGAGAGGCTGACTGATCAGTTCTCCAGAATGGCTACCTTGCTTCTCAGGGAGTGCTTTGAGTGCAAATTTCTTGACCATAATACTGTGTGCCTGGCACTGTGCTGGGCATTGGAGAGAGACTCAATTATAAGCAAGGCTGGCATGGTCCTGCGACCTCTTAGTGTTTGGAAGTGGACAGTTGTCCTAGGCATACGGTTAAAAAGTTGTTCTTTAATTTTGCTCTTTTCTGCCATTTTGTTTGAAAATGTGTGCATTTTGGGACATAGGCTTGCAAAACTTTATTTAGGGCTTCAGTAGGTAAAGGTTTATGACTCAGGTTTACAGAATCACTGAAGCTTGGATGTTATCTAGTCTAGTCACCTCACTTCAGAAGATGAAACAGAAGTCCAGAGAGGTTTTATTGAGGAATGTAGAGAGTTGTGTTTTTAACTAGAATTTTATACCAGAATTCTTCATAAAAATTTTTACATTTGGACTTGACTATGATATTTAAGGATCTGATATTTGGTAAGTATGGGGATTGCAGATGATTTATTAGCTCAAAAGTGGTGCAGCTTCTAACAGAGGCTGTCCTCCTTGATTTTCACTTGCTCTTCTTCTACAGACATCAGCCACTTTTAGCTCTACCCCAGATGACATCTACTTCTGTCTCAGTATGAATTTGAGCTATTTGTTTCTCCAACATGCTAGGAGCTTATGTATAAGCCCTTTCTCAAGCCACAAGCATTAAGGAAGTATTCCTTGAGCTTAATCTATTAAGGACAAAAGAAGAATCAGACATGATTCTTAGCCATGAAATGAAACAGGTATACATGAAACAGTACATAATGCATCATCTTTCAAATTATTATGTGATGGGATAATAGGAGTGAGGTGCATTTTATAAACAATAAGTAACGAGGGCATATTTGGGTTGAATCTATCTAAGATCAGAATCTAGTGATGTGTTAATTGAACACTTGAAAATTATTTTCTTGGTTTACCCATTCAGACCACTTATCCTATTAAGGAAATGAAGATAGAAAAGATTGTGGCTTCACAGATGGCTTCACTGGAGAATTCTACCACACATTCACAGAAGAGTTTACACCAGTACTACTCAAACTATTTCAGAACATAGAAAAGGAAGGGATACTTCCAAATTCATTCTATGAAGCCAGAATAACCCTGATACCAAAACCAGGCAAAAACACCACAAAAAAAAAAGAAAAAGAAAATTAAAAATCAATATCTCTTATGAATATATATGCAAAAATTCTCAACAAAATTCTAGCCAATAGAATTAAGCATTGCATCAAAAAAATAATACACCATGACCAAGTGAGATTCATACCAGGTATTCAAGGATGGTTCAACATTAGAAAATCAGTCAACATAATTCACCCCATAAATAAAATAAAAGAATCACATGATCATCTCAGTCAACACAGAAAAGGCATTTGACAAAGTCCAACACTTATTCCTTATAAAAACTCTCACTAACATAGGTAGAGAAGGGAAATTCCTCAACATAATAAAGGGCATCTATACAAAACCAACAGAAAACATCATTCTTAATGGAGACAGGCTGAAAATATTCCCCGTGAGAACAGCAACAAGGCAAGGATGCCCTTTTTCTCCACTCCTACTTAACATTGTGCTGGGAGTCCTAGCTAGAGGAATAAGGCAAGAAAAAGAAATAAAGGGCAGCCAAATTTGTAATGAAGAAGTAAAACTGTCCCTATTTGCGGATGATATGATACTATACATAGAAAACCCAAAAGACTCCATGAGAAAACTACTGGAACTAAGAGAAAGATTCAGCAGACTAGCAGGATACAAGACAAACATACAAAAATCAGTTCGATTCCTATACACCAATAAAGAGAATGATGAAAAAGAAATCAGGAAAACAATACCATTTATAATAGCTCCTAAAAAATAAAAATTTAGGAATAAATTTAACCAGGGATGTAAAAGACCTATACAAAGAAAAGTACAAAACACTACTGCAAGAAACCAAAAGAGATCTACATAAATGGAAAAACATACCATGCTTGTGGATAGGTAGACTCAACATAGTGAAAATGACAATTCTACCCAAAGCGATCTACAAATACAATGCAATCCTGATCCAAACACCAACAGCAGTCTTTAAAGAGATGGAAACACTAATTATTAACTTTATATGGAAAGGGAAGAAGCCCAGATAAGTAAAGCACTACTGAAAAAGAAGAATAAAGTAGGAGGACTCCTACTACCTGACCTTAGAACCTACTATACATCTACGGTAGTCAGAACAACCTGGTACTGGTACAATGACAGATACATTGACCAATGGAACAGAATTGAGAACCCAGATGTAAATCCACCCACCTATGGTCACCTGATCTTCAACAAGGGCCCAAAGTCCATCAATCGGGGGAAAAGACAGCCTTTTTAACAAATGGTGCTGGCAAAACTGGATGTCCATCTGCACAAAAAAATGAAACAGGACTCGTACCTCATACCATATGCAAAGACCTAAATATAAAACCAAAAACTATAAAGAGTATAGGAGAAAAAATAGATTCAACGCTAGAGGCCCTAATACACAACATTAACAGGATACAAACCATAACTAACAGCACATAAACTCTAGAAGATAAGCTAGATAACTGGGATCTTCGGAACACTAACATTATGCTCATCAAAAGACTTCACCAAAAGAGTAAAAAGAGAACCTACAACCTGGGAAAAAAATTTTTGGCTATGACAAATCTGACTCTAATCTCTAAAATCTACAGGAAAATCCAACACCTCTACAACAAAAAGTCAAATAATCCAATTAAAAAATGGGCAAAGGAAATGAACAGACACTTCACCAAAGAAGACATTAAGGTGGCTAACAGACACATGAGGAAATGCTTGTGATCGCTAGCCATTAGAGAAGTGCAAATCGAAACCACAGTGAGATACCATTTTCAAAAACACAGAAAATAACATATATTGGAGAGGTTGTGGGGAGATTGGAACTTTTATGTACTGCTGGTGGGAATGCAAAATGGTACAACCATGTTGGAAAACAATATGGCACTTCCTTAGAAAGCTAGCAATAGATATACCATATGATCCAGCAATCCTACTCCTAGGAATATATCCTAGAGAAATAAGAGCCATCACATGAATAGATACACGCACTCCCATGTTCATTGCAGCATTGTTCACAATAGCAAAAAGATGGAAACAACCTAGATGCCCATCAACAGATAAATGGATAAACGAACTATTGTACGTACACACAATAGAGTACTACGCAACAATAAAGAACAATGGATCTTTGAAGCATCTCACAGCATGGATGAATCAGGAGGGCATTATGCTGAGTGAAATAAGTCAATCACAAAAGGACAAATATTGTATGAGACCACTACTATAAAAACTCATGAAAAGGTTTACACACAAAGAAAAAAATCTTTGATCGTTAACAGGGAGGGGATTGGTGGGGATGGAAAAACATAAATAGACAATAGATAAGCGGTAACTTTAGTGAAGGGTAAGACAGTACACAATACTGGGGAAGCCAGCACAACTTGTCCAAGGTAAGGTTGTGGAAGCTCCATAAACACATCCAAACTCCCTGAGGAACCAAATTACTGGGCCAAGGGCTGTGGGGACCATGGTCTTGGGGAACATCTACCTCATTTGGCCTAAAAGTTTATAGAGAAAAATGTTCTACATTCTACTTTGATGAGTAGCCTCTGGGGTCTTAACAGCTTGTGTACAGCCATCTAAGATACTCCACTGGTCTCAACCTGTCTGGAGCAAGGGAGAATGAAGAAAACAAAAGACACAAGGGAAAGGTTAGTCCAAAGGACTAATAGGTCACAAGTACTACAGCCTCTACCAGACTGAGTCCAGCACAACTAGATGGTACCAGGCTACCACCACTGACTGCTCTGACAGGGATCACAATAGAAGGTTACAGACAGAACTGGAGAAAAATGTAGAACAAAATCCTAACTCACAAAGAAAGACCAGATTTACTGGCCTGACAGAAACTGGAGAAACCCCGAGGGTATGGCCCCCAGACACCCTTTTAGCTTAGTAATGATGTCACTCCTGAGGTTCACCCTTCAGTCAAGGATTAGACAGGCCCATAAAACAAAATGAGACTAAAAGGGCACATCAGCCCAGGGGCAAGGACGAGAAGGCAGGAGGGGACAGGAAAGCTGATAATAGGGAACCCAAGGTCGAGAAGAGAGAGTGTTGTCATGTCGTGGGGTTGTTAACCAATGTCACAGAACAACATGTGTACTAATTGTTTAATGAGAAACTAGTTTGTTCTGTAAACGTTCATCTAAAGTACAATTTAAAAAAAAGAGTGTGGCTTCATTTTTTACAATGATACTTTGGAATAAAAAGCACACATGCACACACACACACTCACACACACACACACACACACACACAGAAACAGACACCCAGGAGACAAAAGCCAAACCAAACAAAAATAACCTGCTATTTTCACTTAAGAATATCCTTAGTAGAGCAGTAACAAATGTGGATGGACAATATTTAGATCAGTTAAGATGGTGGCATTAGAGAACAAGACAATGTCTCATTATCTTTATGGCATACAAGTGATCTTTGTTCGGGTATATACCTACTCACTGTGTAAGCTGTCTTAATTCATGGACAGGGTTAAGAAGAAAGGTGTATGTTAGGAACGTAAGTTGCATTTGGAGAGAAGATGTGACAAGGGTAGGATTCAGGGCTTTACAGGTCACAACTCCAGATTTGGAATGAATAAATTACTCTTTTGTTCAGCATTTAAGTTGGGAGTTTGCCCTGCAAGAGACAATCAACTGCTGGCTTTACTTGAATGTACTTGGAAAGAGAAGGACTTAAACCAGCCATGAACAGGAGAAGAATGGCAGGTTTTCTGGAAACATCGCCAAAACCCTATGATTTCTCAGAATTTTCAGAGGCGCCAGAGGAGTGTTTGCATTTCAATAGAAAAAGTTCTGAAAGCTCTGGAAACTATTCTCAGTTTTACTTTCTCATAGAAAAGCAAAAACCACTGATGTGAATAAGAGACAGAAGGACTCACCATGGCTTTGTTGAGTTAAGAAAAGAGACCTCTGGAAAATTTTAATTGTCCAATCCTTTGCCACAAATCCAGGTCAATGGAGATCAAGTCCTAATGGCAAATAGAAAATAAAAGTACTGTTAGCTTTAATGCAAAATTACCCAATGTCTGGAACATTAAATACTTACAAGGAGTATGTATTTGTTAGAGGTATCCTTATGTTATTGTGACACTGTTGCTAGTACCTCTCCTGAAACCTAGAAAGTTCGGTCTTTGAAAGAAAGATATGTAGTAGCAACGTTACAATAACGTAAAGATATCTCTTATAAATACGTACTCCTTGTAAGTATTTAATTTTTTCAGACCTCACAAACACCTGGTTAGGCAGCTTAAAGGTTACAGCACTTATGATAGACAATCTCCTAATTAAGCAGAGAAAGAATAATTCTATTTCCAGCTGATATTTTGGAAGCACTTTAAGTAGACCTACAGTAGCAGTCAAAAGTAGAAAATGCTCATTATAGGAAACAAAATTATTTTAGGCCTAATTCTACCACAACAAACTCTAAGGCAGCACTGTCCAGCAGAAATATGGTGCGAACCACATGTGTAATCAAGGTATTTTGGGAGCTACGATGAAAAAGTAAAAAGAACTAGATAAAATTAATTTTCATAGTATATTTTGTTTAATCCAATATACCTAAAATATTATCATTTCAACATGTAATCAATACAAAAATATTAAAACAGTTTACATTTTTCCTAACTAAATGTTTAAAATTTGTAAGTATTTTACACTTACAGCATGTCTGAATTTGGATGCTAAATTTTCATTGGAAATACTTCATTTGTATTTTGATGTCAAAAAATTTACAGTTGAAAGAGTAGATTCACAAACACCCCTAAATATTTCCTTTTTGGGGGGGAGGTTATTTATTTACAGTTTTTTTTTAAATTGTTGTAATTAAATGAAGTTTACATTTCAAGTTAGTCTCCCATACAGAATTTTTTTTTTACATACATTGTTATGAGACCCCAACCACTCACCCCATTCTGCGACAGCACACTCCTCCCCTCTGCCCTTGATTCCCCATGAACATTCAACCAGCTCCTAACTCTCTCTGCCTTCCCATCTCACCTCTGGACAGAAGCCGCCCCTTTGGTTTCTTGTCCCTACTTGACTAAGAGGCACATTCTTCACAAGTATCACTTTATGTCCCACAGTCCAGTCCAATCCCTGTCTGAAGAGTTGGCCTTGGAAACTGTTTTAGTTCTGGGGTGATAGAGAGACCAGGGGCCATACTTTCCAGGGTGCCTCCAGTCTCAGCCAGACCATTAAGTCTGGTCTTCTTACTAGAATTTGAGTTCTGCATCCCATCCTTCTACTGCTCCATCAGGGACCCTCTGTTGTGTTCCCTGTCAGGATGTTCATTGGTGGTAGCCAGGCACGCTGATGGAGTCTCTGGTTTATGCGGCCCGTTCTGTCTCTTGGGCCAGTACTTTCCTTGTGTCTTTGTTGTCCTTCGTTTTCCTTTACTCCAAGTGGTTGGGACCAATTGATGCATCTTAGATGGCTGCTTGCAAGCTTTTAAGACCCCAGATGCCACTCACCAAAGTAGGATGCAGAACATTTTCTTAATAAGCTTTGTTATGCCAACTGACATAGATGTCCCCTGAAAGCATGGTCCCCAGACCCCGCATCCCTGCTACTCTGTCTCTCAAAGTATTTGATTGTATTGAGGAAACTTCCTAGCTTTGGTTTAGTCCGGTTGTGCTGGCTTCCCCTGTAGTGTGTGCTGTCCTTCCCTTCACCTAAGATGATTCTTATCTACTATGTAGTGAGTGAATAACCCTCACCCTCCCTCCCCACCCCTGTAACCATCAAAAAATGTTTTCTTCTGTGTTTAAACCATTTTTTGAGTTCTTATAATAGTGGTCTTATACAGTATTTGTCCTTCTGTGACTGACTAAATTCACTCAGCATAATAAGTTCCAGCTTCCACCAAGTTATATGATGTTTCACAGCTTCATCATTGTTCTTTATCATTGCATAATATTCCATTGTGTGGATATACCATAGTTTGTTTATCCATTCGTCCATTGATGGGCACTTAGGTTGCTTCCATCTTTTGGCTATTGTGAACAGTGCTGCGATGAACATGGGTGTGCATATATCTATTCGTGTGACGGCTCTTGTTTCTCTAGGATATATTCCAAGGAGCAGGATAGCTGGATCGTATGGTACTTCTATTTCTAGCTTTATAAGGAAGCGCCAAATCGATTTCCAAAGCGGTTGTACCATTTTACATTCCCACCAACAGTGTAGAAGTGTTCCAGTCTCTCCACAACCTCTCCAGCATTTGTTATTTTGTGTTTTTTGGATTAATGCTAGCCTTGTTGGGGTGAGATGATATGTCATTGTAGTTTTGATCTGCATTTCTCTAATGGCTAATGATCATGAGCATTTCTTCATGTGTCTGTTAGCTGCCTGAATATTTTCTTTGGTGAAGTGCCTGTTCATAACCTTTGCCCATTTTTTAATTGGGTTGTCTTTTTGCTGTTGAGGTTTTGAAGTATCTTGTAGATTTTAGAGATTAAACGCTGATTGGATTTGTCGTAGCCAAAAATTTTTTGCCAGTCTGTAGGTTGGCTTTTTACTCTTCTGGTGAAGTCTTTTGATGAATGTTAGTGTTTGATTTTTAGGAGCTCCCATTTATCTAGTCTCTCTTCTGGTGCTTGTGCATTGTTACTTATGGTTCTATTGTATTTGTTAAGTATTTCTAATAATTGAATTGAATAACAGCTTTAAATTTTAAATTAATTACAATTAAATACAAATTTAATTTTTCAGTTTCACTAGTCACACTTCAAATGCTCAATAGCCATATGTATGTGGATAGTGGTTACCATACTGAACAGTGGCAGGAGGGGGGAACAGTTGCTGTCCCAACTCTTCCGAGTCATGGTGACCCCATGTGCTTCAGAGTAGAACAGTGCTCCATAGGGTTTCCAATGTCTGTAACCTTTTGGAAGTAGATCACCAGGGCTTTCATCAGAGGCGCCTCTGGGTGGATTCAAGCCGCCAACCTTTTAGTTAGTAGGTTAGCATTAAACCATTTGAGCCACCAGGGACTCCGTACTGAACAGTACAGCTCTAAAATATTGATTGCTGAACATTTCTTTTTATTATGCTGTAATTTTATTGTTTCAAATACTAGACAAACAAGTGAGCTTTGAAAGTGGCTTAAGACTGCCCCTTTTATGAATTTTTTTTTTGAAATATAAATTCCTGTATGAGATTTGACCCTTTTTTTTTTTTGCTATAAAAACACAAAAAAAGCAAAACTGTTGCTGTTGAGTCAATTCCGACTTATAGTGACCCTATAGGACAGAGGAGAACTGGGTTTCTATAGGATTTCCTGGGAGTGGTTGGTGGGTTCAAACCGCTGACCTTTGGGTTAACAGCTGAACTATTAACCACTGTGTCACCAGGGCTTTGTTCTTTGTTACAGGGCCTGTTTTTCCATTTAAATGTGTACCTCTTTCTAGAACTCTTCAAAACCCTGGACAAGCTTGGCCATTGGGGCTGAGTGAATCACTTGGTGGTGGGGTTCAGGGGGTGGGAGAAGGAGATGAGGAGGCAAAAGTGAAGTAGGGCCAAAAGAAACACTTTTCAAACAGACTCAAAAGTGTGAACATTATCTTTCAGATAATATGACACTATCACATATTTCCTGATAATTAAAATAATGATTATTTATTATAAAAAATTAATAACATTCCGATAAACCCGAAAAGGTAATAGAAACCATCCGTAATTCCACCTTCCAGAGATAACTACTGGTAACTGAACATGTTTCTTTTTAGTCTTATATGTTTATTCATACAACCACTGCTTTCTATAGTGGATTCTATAGATCCTTAGGCAGTCCTACCCTGATGGTTAGTGGGGAGATATTGCTGACTGATGAACAATGTCTCAGTCTTAAAAATACTTACTTTCTGTTTCAATATTCAGTCTTTTCAAAGTTTAAGTCTCTATGAAGGCTAGTTTAAATAGTTTCTTTTGGATGAGCTAGACTCTTTAAAAATTCAGTCTGCCTGATATCTGCTGCTTTCTCCTTCTTTCTAAACTGACATTTAAGAAACTACCACTTGTCGAGTTTTGGTGTAATATCAAAGAAGAACATCCATAATTTTCTGAAAAGCCCATTAAAATACTCCTTTTTCCAGCTATATGTCTGTGTGAGGCTGGATTCTTTTTCTATACTTCATCCAAAACAGCTTCTCACAACAGGTTGTACAGAGAAGCAGATATGAGAATCCAGCTGTCTTCCATTAAGCTAAACATTAAACAGATTTGCAAAGATGTAAACAAAGCTACTCTTATTGCTAAATTTTTTTGAATTAGAAAATATTTTTTTCATAAAATATGTAATTTATGTTAATGTATAATGGATTATTATTATTATTTTAAATATATTCATTAATATTTTCTGTTTTGATTTTGAATATGGTAAGTGTCAATAGCTATAATTCACAAATATCTATCAATGGTTAAAATATTAGAAATTATTGGGGTCCTTAATAATTTTAAAGAATTGTGGAGGGGTTCTGAGATCAAAAAGTTAGAGAACCATTGCTCTCTGTCATATCTTGAGTCTCTTATTGATTGAAGAGACTATATAATCTGGTCACCAATCTGGTTATTTATATGTTAATAGCCTAGATGGGAGCTAAAAGAATTTTTAAAATTCTGTTCTTGCCTTAGCAAGAAGGGCTTTCAAGACTACTTCAAAAATTCTGTTTCAATAGCCAAAAGGAGAATACTGTGTTTTCTTTCTCCTTGTGTTTCTTCTTCCTGCTATTAAAAGGTGTAATCCTAGCTGCCCATTCCCCACCCCCAACAAGGCAGATGGTTGCCTCCAGCTGAGAAGAGAAAGGTCATTTAGACGGAAATCCAAGGAAAAAGCATTTTACTGTGTTTGAAAAACATTATCCCATTAAATACACACGTTTTGAAACATACTTAGAGCATTTAAAAATTGAAATCTTATTGTAACCCATTGCTATTGAGTCAATTCTGATTTATACCAACCCCATAGGACAGAGTAGAACTGCCCCATAGGGCTTCCAAGGAGCAGCTGGTGGATTTGAACTGCCAACCTTTTGATTAGCAGCCAAGTGCTTAACTGCTGCCTACCAGGACTCCAGAATTCTCCTGTACATACTCATTTATAATCGGATTTGTCTCCCTTAATTGTCATGAGCACTTTTCTCATGTCATGAAATATTCCTCTAAAGTTAGATTTGTGGAGGTTATATAGTATTCTTCTGTAAGATGGAAGGTTATATTATTAGAGTATTCTATTGTAAGATGTAGCCCGATTCATTGACTGTGTCTCCTGCCATCAGCAAGAATTAGGCAGGGGAGTGATGTTAATGTTTTAGGAAGGTAACTCTAGTGACAGTACAGAGGGACCCAGGGAGGCCTGTTAGATACCTATTGCAGAAGGCCCAACCAGGTACAGTGACAGCCTGAGATAAAGCAGTGACTTTGGGATTGTGTTGGGGAGGGGGATGGTAGAACATATTAAGGTTTACAGCTGAATGAGAGAAATGAGAGAGATATAGGACTTATCAAGTGTTTTTCTAGCACAGAGACTGAAGGGCTTTGGTAAAGCCAAGTGGCAGTGTTCAGTGGGTGGTGGTGCATCTTTCATTCTTTTTTATTTTGAAATAATCATTATTTTAATAGCTGTTTACCATAAAATGGGAATCCCTGGGTGACACAAAGGGCTGAGCATGCAACTACTAACTGAAAGGCTGGCGGTCCAAACCCATCCAGAGGCACCTTGGAAGAAAGGCCTGGTGATTTGCTCCCAAAAAAGTCACAGCCATGAAAACCTTATGGAAAGAAGTTCTACTCTGTAACACGTGGAGTTTCCACAAGTTGGAATAGACTCAGCAGCAACTGGTTTGGTGTACCAAAAAATGTACGGTTTACTTGTAAATGCATTCATTTGTATTTACACATGGCTTCTTTCCGTAAACGAGTTGAGGGTAACTACAGTCACAAGGACAGCAGCAGGTAAGGGGTACAGTCACATGTGGGAGCAGTAGCAGTGGTTCAGTGGTAGAATTCTTACCTTCCGTGAGGGAGACCTGGGTCTTGTTGCAGGACACCCAGTCAATGCATCTCATGCACAGCCACCACCTGTCTGTCAGTGGAAGCTTGCATATGATGCTAAACAGCTTTCAGTGGTGCTTCTAGACTAAGATGGATTAGAAAGAAAGGCCTGGTCATCTACTCCCAAAAATCAGTCACTGAAAATACTATGGATCACAATGGTTCAATCCACAACTGTTTACGGGGATGGCGCAGGACCAGGTGGCATTTTGTTCCTTTGCGCATGAGATCACCACGAACTGGGGGCAACTGGACAGCAGTTAACAACAGTCACAAGCATTATAAAAATAGTAGTAGTATTAGTGGTCACAACAATAAGTGCAGTAGGCAACCAGATTGAGCAACTCAGTAGCATACTGAATCTTGGAAATCTTGTAGCTGTCTCCCAGGAAAATTAAAAAATACATCATGAAAGACAGTATTTTCATTTGTCATTTTTAATGTAAAGATGATTGCAGTTATTCCAGGTTCCTTGTGCTGAAAAGTTATGGTCTTAATCTTTTTTTATAAAGATTTTATGAATTCTGTACCTGCTGTGGTCACTGGCAATGTCAGAAACAGACAGCTCAGCACAAATATTTCAGTTATTTATCATAAAATATTTTAAAAATTGCTCCGATTTAAAATATTTTAAGATGTGTTTTTAATTTTTAGCCGCATAGTTATTGTATATGTAAGTTGACATAAAGATTGTTCATAAAGGTTTTTAGTTTATTATAAAGAATCAATTACTCAAAAGTCAGCTTATGCGTTTATTATTTCATTCATTCATTTGTTCATTCATTCTTCAAATGTTCAACGATTCCTCAATAACATTTCAGATTCTGGGCTAAACATTCATTATCTAAAAATGATAATCTCTTCCTTTAAGGAGCTCTGTTGGCTTGGAGCCCTGGTGGTGTAGTGGTTAAGAACTTGGCTGCTAACCAAAAGGTCAGCAGTTTGAATCCACCAGCTGCTCTTTGGAAACCCTATGGGGCAGTTCTACTTTGTCCTATAGGGTCGCTGTGAGTCAGAGTTGACTCCATGGTCATGGGTTTGGTTGTTGGGTTTTTTGGTACTGGCTTGTAGAAGTCCCTGGGTGGTGCAAACAGTTAATGAACTTGGTTACTAACTGAAAGGTAGGCAGTTCAAATCCACCCAGTGATGCCTCAGAAGAAAGGCCTGGTGATCTACTTCCTAAAAATCAGCCACTGAAAATCCGACTTGGTGGCAACTGGTTACTACTTATAGGCTTGTAGGAGTCTAGCAAAATAAAAAATCAGTGAGCAATGTTATTAATACTACAAGACAGGTATTTTGAGATCTTCTGGTCAAGTTGAGATTTAAAGGAAGTAGAAGTCATAATCTGAACTTTAAGGGATATTGTTCTTGAGGTAGACTGAATTATCACTGGTGGCTCAGCGGTTAAGCACTCGGCTGCTTACAGAAAAGTCAGCCGTTTGAATTCACCAGCTGCTTTGTGGGAGAAAGATATGACAGTCTGCTTCACTATGGGGAAGTTTAATCTGTCCTATAGGGTTGCTATGAGTGGGAATCAACTCACTGGCAATGGTTAGTATCTGTACCCTCTTTGTGAGAGGCTGACCTTTCTGTTAGCAGCTGTTCGCTTAACCATTGTGCCATCAGGACTCCTTAGATAACTAAGAAAAGGGTGTTAAAAATCTCTAAATAGGATTTTAGAATTGTCTATTTCTATTTTAATTATGCTAACTTTTGCTTTAAGTCTTGCCCCTTACTGATGATTTATCATGGGACTGGCCTCCTATGTTTCCTGAGACTCAGTTTCCTTATTTGGAAACTGTGGCTAATAATACTTACTTCCTGATACTGTTGTAATTCTTAATTTCATTTTACTGAAATAATTAATTTGAAGGCCCTTGATAAAATGTAAAATTCTATCAAAGTATAAGGCACTATTATGAAGGAAACCGATCTTTAAGAGTTACTTCAATAATTAACGTAATGTTCTTTCAACATTGTATAAGGTGTGATAGAACCTTCTCCCATTTCTCTCCACCTGAGGGTACAGACGTGTTGTTTGGAAAAGATGCATCCTATAAAATGCAACCCTAGATCAATTTAAACATCTCCCTTCTCTAGCTTTGGGACACAAACACAAAAACAAGATCACACCAACGGGCAGATTGGTGTCAGTGAGATTCATGGTGTCCGATTTTGTTGAGCACCCAGCACACCATCAACTTATCTTGGTGCTTTCTTCTAATTTTCTTAATGGCAATTCCAAATGCTGGTTACTTTCCTAGAGCTCCACACTGCATTTTCCCCAACCCACTCTCAGGTTCTCTATTCACTGAAAAAAATAGGTGATCTCCTGCCTACTAAAATTTTTCTGAATCCAAACGTTTCTACCTTCTTTTAGTCTATAAAAGATGTGTACACTAATGAAGGTTAATCTTCCCAATTGCGTTTTGGATCCTCATCTCCTTCTGTCTCCTCCAGGGCCTTTTACCATCAATCATTCCTTTCCCTCCTGTTTTCAACCTCTTCATTTTTACTGGTTATTTTTCTTACACTTATACACACTTAAGTCTCTCCCATCCTAAAATAAAACAAACCCCTTTAGTTACCATCCTATGTCTTCCCTTTTACAACCAAACTTCTTGGAAAAATAGTCTACACTTTCTGCCTAAATTCTTCACATCTTACTTCATGTATCAGTGAATCTGGTCCTATTCTGACAGGCCACACACTCAGGTGTGTAAAAGGTATACATTGTTTGTTTTTCTATAACATAACTTCATTGCTTATCTACCAATTCTGAGTAACCTCAGCTGTTCAGGATTTTCTTAGTATCTCATAGGCAACCTCTGCTAATTTTAGGGTTTGTCATTTCTCGCTGTTGCTTCCAAGGTGACCTTTAAGTGCTGAGCACTTAAACAGCATCGTGACCTTTGGAAGGAAGAGTCGGCTTCAGAGCCTTTTTTGGCTTGTGTTGCCACCTCCGACCTGTCCACAGTTCTACCATGGCTTCTGGTTGCTGATGCCCGCCATTCTGGCATCTTCTGAGGTGACCATTTTTACATCATGGTGTCTCTGGTCATTGGTGCACATGCTCAGAGTTCATCCTCTCTCCTCTGGATCCATATAGGTCCGCCAGCTGCTGTCCATCTTTTCATTGCTCTGGGGGATAAAGGGCACAGAGGACTTGTGGGAGCTTGCTTGCTGTTCTCTAGAGATGGGGGAGCTGTCTCAGGTTCTCTGTCCTAGATCTGCCTGCTCAGGCTCTTTTGCAACTTGAGCAAGTACTTAATAATTGTTTAGAATGTGTATATAGCTAAAACGAGGTATTGTTGCTATCGAAACTGCTTGCCAACTTCTTCATGGAGAGAGCATGATGTTAACGTTATTCAGACTGCTCTTTGCTAAAAGGCTTCCCAGGTGATTATAGAATATCTGGAAGGAACATTTTCTTTGAATCACATCTCTTTAATTTCTCTGTAGTAAAGAAGCAAACCACAGCTGTAAAAGTCACCTATTTTAAGGTTCATTGCTGCAAAACCTCTTACTACTGGTTTTTCTCTTACTTTTAGAGCTGAAAGGGACTTTGGGGTGGGGGGGAACAAACAAACCCATTGCTGTCGAGTTGGTTCCGACTCATAGCAACCCTATAGGACAGAGTAGAACTGCCCCATGGGGAGCAGCTAGTGGATTTGAACTTTTGGTTAGCAGCTGAACACTTAACCACTGTACCACCAGGGCTCTGAAAGGGGTCTCAGAGATAATTAAATGCCCTTTCCTAATTTCTCATATGAGAAAAACTGAGGTTCAGTGGGGGAAGTGACTTGCCCAAAATTAGACACAAGGTTAGATTTGACCAGATCTCCCCACTCCCATTCCAGAGCTCTTTCTAATTCGTTGTGATCCTTGGTATCACTGTCTCCAATTCACTCTACACCCAAATGTCAAAGAAGTCTTTCTGGAACACTGCTTTGATCATGTCATGCTCCTATTCAAAAACTTCCAGCGTCTCTCTGTGGACCACTAACTAAAGCACCAATTCCTAACCCAGCAATAACACCTCTAATCTATTCCTTCAACCTATTTTTCTTTGTTCCTAAACCCTACCACACTCCAGCCAATCTGCAACACTCCCTATTATCAAAGGCCACTCTATGCTTTCCTTTACACCATTGCCTGTACAGTTTTCTCTCTTCCTTGGAAGATCTTCTCTTCCTATTCCTTCACCTTAGCGGCAATCCTATGCAAGCTTAAGATGTAGCTTGAATGCCATTTCCTTAATATATTAGTCTTAAATTTTTTATGGATGTGATTCCTCATTCCTTTAAATTATCTTAAAACTTTCTTTAATGGTATTGTATGAAATTTATCCCATTCTGAGTTTTTTTTAAGAAAAATGTTCATTTTCCTTCCTAAGTGACATGATCTTTGGTAGAGAATAGTATTCATATGTCTGTCTCCTATAGAGTTTGCATATACAAAGGAGGAACTAAATAAACCTTTAAAAAGCTAAAATAGATATAATGGGAAAATATAAAAAGCAAACCAGCACAAACAAATCTAGAAAAATGTAAATTACACATAATGGAGTTTAGTAGCTCTATTTTTTCTGAGTTTGTGCCCTTAACTAAATTATTCAGAAAGAATAGATGATTCACTTTTGGAAACAGCATCTTAAATTCAATTTCAGTTTGCAATCTTAGAGAATATGAAAAGGCTTTCAAACACTCCTATGAAAAATGAAAGGCAGATGGCTACCTTTTTTTATTGTCTTAACTGTATGTAACTACATATATGTAACATTTGCCTTTTCAACAATTTTTACATATAAAATTCAGAGACATTAATTACATTCATCATGTTGTGCAACCATCACCACTGTTTCCAAATTTTTCATCACCCTTAATAGAAACTAAGCAACAACCCCCTCCCTCCCGTTCCCACCTATCCCTGGTAACCACTAATAAACTTTATCCTGTGTGAAATAAGTCAGTCACAAAAGGACAAATATTTCATGATCCCACTTCAAGAAATATCTTGAACAGGCATATGTATAGATAGTTACCTTTTGTAGGATGATTTTAGTTTAGTCTGACTTATAGGTAAGAGGACAGATGTCTTGGCTCTACACCTTCAGCTTCTCTGACTCCTCAGCCAGGGGCAGCTCACTTACATCAGCAATGTTGGAGGCATGGAGTAAGTGAGAGATGGGTGCAGCGTCCAGTCTGTCCTTGCTCTCTTCCATGTCTTGTCCATCTTTCCTTCCTGACTGCCTACCCCGCTGACTTCAGGCCCAGCTCCAGACACAAAAGCAACAGCCATACATAGACTCCCACAATGGTATAAGGTCAAATCCCTACAATAAACCCATATTGTATCTCATTCCTAATGGTCTATTCTCTGATCAAACTCTGACTGATAACAAAATTTGGTAGTGGAGGATCAGGGAACAGAACCTTAAAGATGGATTCTCAGAATCGATTTCTGGTTATCTAGAATTGGTTCTCCCAGCTGGTTAGATTTGAAAGCATTAATGACACTTACCAGTGGGTAAGAGAGACCCTGGTAACCATCATGGAATTACTGGGCGGTGCAAATGTTTAGGGTGCTTGGATGCAAACTGAAAGGTTGGTGGTTTCAGTCCACTCAGAGGTGTCTTGGAAGAAAGCCCTGGTGATCTCCTTCTGAAAAGTCAGCCATTGAAAACCTTATGGAGCACAGTTCTACTCTGACACATGTGGGTTTACCACTAGTTGGAATTAACTCAATGGCAACTGGGTGGTTGGTTGCTTGGTAGTCCATTGCATGCAGTGGCAAAATATTTAATGAAAATTTTGCCTGTAATCAAGTGCCTATAAAAGGTATGACTTAAGCTGACCAAGTATTTGTTGTCATAGACCATTTTAGTGGAAATAAGGAGTATAATGGGGTTGATTGGCCATTTCTAAGTATGCTGGAGAACTTGGGAGAAAGAAAATGATGAGTTAAGTGCTTTAAATTCCCAGATCAACATCTAAATAAGGAATGCGAAAGCCTCTATGAGTGCCCCCCAAAAACATGTATATTGTGTAGCTGCAGGGCTAATATTTCTGAAAATTAAACCTAAAGTCTAATCCTGATTTATGATTCACCCCAATTCAAGTGGCTGAATTACAACATAGAACATATTCTTAACTTCACATAATCTCTTATGGTAAATAAAGGCATAGATTGGGAAGGAAAGGGACTCTAGAAGCTGAGATGGGGAAATATGGTTATATTCTATAGAAGCTGGGGATTTTGAATTCCCAAATTCTGCTGAGACTCCTGTGCCAGTAGAAACAGCCCTTCCATCCTTGCTGAGGAGGTTTTGCAAACTTGCATCTCTAGACATCTGGAGAACATGTGTGGGAAAAGATCCTAGGATGTGGGATCACAGTAGAAGGAATATAAAGTTAGACCAGGCTGAAAAAAGTCAATTGTGATGACTGTCTTGGTTGCCTACTGCCGGCCATAACAAAATATACAAAAGTGGGTGGCTTTAAAGAATAGAAAAGTATTTTCTCACAGTTCAGAAGGCTAAAATTCCGAATTCAAGGTGTGGCTCTAGAGGTAGATCCTCCCTTGTTGGTAGTCCTGGGAGTTCCTGAAAGTTCCTTGGCATCTATCTTCCCTTGTGTATAACTCTGTGTCTATTCTGCTCTTTTTATAACTCAGAAGTGATATGACTTCATTAATATTTAAAAAACCTTATTTCCAAACAGGATCATATCCACAGATACAGGGTCCAGGACTTCAATGCATATTTTGGGGGGACATAATTCAATCTATAATGATGACTAAGGGTAATAATTATGGTGTTGGTGAAGAATATTGAATATATCATGAACTGCCCGAAGAATGAACAAATCTGTCTTGGAAGAAGTACAGCCAGAATGCTCCTTAGAAGGGAGGATGGCAAGACTTCGTCTTTTGTACTTTGGACAAGTTATTAGGAAGGACCAGTCCCTGGAGGAGGACATTATGCTTGGTAAAGTAGAGGGGCAGCAAAAAAGAGGAAAACCTGCAATTAGTGGAATTCACACAGTGCCTGCAACACTGGGTCCAAACATAGCAACGACTGTGGGGATGGCGCAGGACCAGGCAGTGTTTCATTCTTTCATACACAGGGTCTCTATGAGTTGGAACTGACTTGACAGCATCTAACAACATGGGTAATAATGAGAACACTGCCCCTCCCATAAAGTAGATTGATCCTGTACAATCAGGAGTCACATAAGCTGGAGTAGCTGCTGGCTTGATGGGCTACCTTTATGGGCTCATGAACAGAGTGGCCATAGTGGCAGAAATGGAGGTTATAAAAAGGTCCCTTGATTGCAGGCAGTGTTGGGTGGGATTCATGCTGGTAAATCAGGCTTTCTGAGTGTTCTGGACAGTGGTGCTGATGATGGCACTTTAGGCAGGAAAGGCAAACCTATATTTGGAATAGATACAGATTCCAGCAGGAAAAGTTGCTGCTTCCTGAAGGATGGAAGAAGCCCCAAGCAATCAACTGATGCCAAGTAGCTGTCTGGTCTCTTTGTTGGTTTCTGCTGTAAGCAGGTAGGGCACTCAGTAGTGGAAGTAGCTAGCTGTGTCTTGGTAAGAGGGAGTCATGCTGTCGGACACATGCATTGCCTCCACCTCTGCTACCATGATTACTCTGCTCATGGGCCCATTGTACCAGCACTGGGGAGGTTGAGCAGAGAGTCAAGATGACAGCCTTCCTGTCTACCTGATTGTTGAGAACTTTCCTTGTGGTGGATGCTCTAGAGACACTATAATTTGTCTTTTTTTGTGCTCATTCCCATAGGTGTATCCACATACCTCCTCTACAGATCTTTTCCATTAACTTTCAGCTTGTTTTTTTTACAGGCCTTTTCTTGAACAAGCCAAGCCACTCTGCTCAAGGGCCCTTGTTTATCTCCCCTCAGGCTACTTGTCCCTCCATTGGATGACTAAGTGAATTTTCTTGCATCTTTGCCCTCTGGGAAAAATTCCTTCATCACTGTATGGCAATGAGTTAGGTGGTTTGGTTAGAGCTAACTTCAGGGACTGTAATGGAGCAGCATTCTATTTTTGACTAAAATCAACATATCACATTAACCTATCTGTGAACCAGGTCCAGGCTATTTCCTCTTCTTCGGCTGGTCATCAGAAGCCCCTGTTCAGCCCATAGGTGTGAGTTGAGGAAGAAGCATTCATACACTAGAGGCAGGTGACATGGGAATATGGGCTACTTATTCACGTGACGGCACCTAACAACAACAGCCACATTCATGTGATTTACTCACATCTTCTGGAACTACTCAGACCTGATTCCAAATCTGACATTTCTATTGTATAATGGATTGTTGCGTGCACATCAAATTGGTGGTGTACTGGTGGGTCTGACAATGCTGTTGTTAGGTGTGTCAAGTCAGTTCAGACTCATAGTGACCTTATGAACAAAAGAATGAAAACACTGCCTGGTCCTGTGCCATCCTCACAATCATTGCTATGCTTGAGGTCATCATTGCACCTGCTGTGTCAATCCACCTCGTTGAGGGTCTTCTTCTCTTTCGTTGACCCTGTACTTTACCAAACATGATGTCCTTCTCCCGGGACTGGTCCCTTCTGATAACATGTCCAAAGTACACGAGATGAAGTCTCACCATCTTCCTTTCTAAGCAGCATTCTGGCTGTACTTCTTCCAAGGCAGATTTGTTCATTCTTCTGGCAGTCCATGGTATATTCAATATTCTTTGCCAACACCATAATTCAAAGGCATCAATTCTTCAGTCTTCCTTATTCATTGTCCAGCTTTCACATGCATATGAAGTGATTGGAAATACCATGGCTTGGGTCAGGCACACATTAGTCCTCAAAGTGACATCTGACAATACTCCATTCTTAATGAGAAACTCCAGATGCAGAGGCATTTGGTGCTCCATGGTCAGATACAGTTTCTATAAGGTCCCAATAGCTATTTTCCAAATGGAGAGTAGTCTTGTACTGTCTAAGACACGGCTTTGCTGCAAACCCAAGGAGTATGTGCTCCAGCTTTCCTGTTGGAACTTGCCAGAAATTCTCCAAAGCATCCTTATTCACCACAGATACATCTGGTACCATCAGACATGCTTAGTCATATGGCCAAGTGGCAGGGAAACTGTACCCCAGCCAGGACTTACAGTACAGTCCTCTCTTGGTCTGGACCCTAGTTGAGCTGGCAGCCTTCTGAGTGACTCCCAACACAGATTAGACCAGTATTCCCAAGTGCAGCATTTGCTGCTTTCAAAATTCAAAGAGGCCCTCCAAAACCTGAACTTTTCATTCCTTCTTAGTGGTAGAAGATGTAAGGTGCAATAACTTGTCATTTACCTTAGAGGAAACACTTACATATTCCAGACTGCTGTACCCCTGAAGTCTTCTCTGATGTGGCAGGCTCCTAAATTTTCATGGGATTCATCTCTCACTCTGTTGCACACATGTATCTTCCTAGGACATATAGGATACTTACCATTTCCTGTTCATCAGAGCAAACTAACCTGATATTATCAATATAGTGAGCCAGTGTGATGATTTGCAGAATGTCAAAATAATCTAAGTCCTGTGGACTATACTACAAAAACAAGCAAGAGAATTAACATAGCCCTGGAGCAAGACCATAGATATTCTCTCTTGTGTGTGAAGCTGATATGCTTTTCTTCTTTCCTATTAATGAAGAAGAATGCTTTCACTAGATGAAAAGCTACTAACCAAATGTCAGAGACTGTGTTGATTTGTTGTGCAAAGACACCACTCTGTCTAACTTTTACTTGGTTAAGATTACAGTAGCGTTTGAATAGCTATATGATATGAAGCAGCACCTCTGCATCCTTTAAGCTTTTGAGGGATAATTTGAAAGTGCTCTTGGGATGTGATATTGCCTCTGATTTAGCATCTTGGTAGGGGGTAGAAGCTAGTTCTGGGGATTCCATTTGCCCTTTCCTATCATAATGGCCATAATGGTCCTTATTCCACAACTAAGAGGACACACGTGAAGATTCTGCTAGCTGCTAAGTAGATCTATTCCAATTACATACTCAGAGACAGAGGAAATAAACACAGGATAGGCATGTAGGCCCATTGGACCCACTGAGAAACAGACTTAGTCAGAATTCATTTACTGCCTGGTCTCCATAAGCCCTCACTCTAACTGGAGGATCATAATGGTGTTTTGGGTCCCTAGGTATCAGTATTAGCTCAGACCCTGTATCTCACAGATCTAAAAAAGTCTGGGTATTTCCTCAGTGCACTGTTATCCTAACAAATGGTGGCAAGTCCGTTTCTGGAAAGATTGAGGGGATATTTACCATATATACTTGCAGTAGTTTTGCAAGGTCCTTTCTCAAGGGGATATGATCTCTTAAACCAAGGGTGTCTGTCTGTAAACCAGCTTTGGTCTGGAAACTACATGAACATTCATGATTTTCCAGTGAGGCAGATGATGTCACCATCTAATCTCTCGCTCTAAAGTTTTTGATTATGCAAATTGAGAAACACCCTGGTCAGATGGCTAGCTATCTGATCCCTAGATACAAATGATCTATTAGCCATTGCCATGGATTCCTGCAGGTCAAGCCCTCTGCCCATCCATCTAGTCTCAGAAAGTCAAGTGTTACTACCTGGCACCTACCATTGCAGGATCCCATCATCCCCAGTGATATTATGGAGTTCAGTTCTTTGACAGCATCTCCACCTGTCATTTTTGCCCTACAGAAGAATTCATTGGACTTCTCAGAAATGATGGTGTCCACTCACTAGTGTATTGCTTATTGCCTTAGAGGAAATTGTTCTGTGGCCCATCCTGGGGATTATAGTCTAATGGTAGGTTCTAGGGTTTTACATAGTAAATCTATTCTAACATCTGCACTCTCTGAGACTTCTGACCCCTTCCTCAATACTATGCCAGCAAGTTCTGGCCTTTCCACTACATTTTCTGTAGGCCATTACCATATGCAACATTCAAGGAGCCATCCCAATCAACTATTAATTCCAAATGTCCTTGCCCGGACACTGAACTCCAAGTCACCAGGATTACCATATAAATACATTCTTCCCTATCCAACTTCACATTCTATTTTGCCCCCACCTATCCAACATCTTCAAATTCCACTCATCCATTCCCCTGGTTCCTGCTGATACATATTAATGAGGGTCTGCAATGCCTTTGGCATGTAAGTTATTTTATCTCAGAACTTCCCCCTTGGTTATCAACCTGGAGGTAATGAGAGGTTGTGGAGGAAGATCTTCAGGAAATCAAGCAGTTGGCTTATCAAGTTCCTGCCTCAGGTATGTCATTATGTGATCTTCCTGGAAGATGAGGTTGCTTTCCACTGGCAAGGGGAATGCAGCTGCTTCTGCTACCTTGGAGGTTCAAGAGTCTCAGACTCTTCATTCAGGATCCTGACTTTGACCTATTGAGGCTGTGCATTCAGTTTTGCCACTCTTACAGTTCAATCCTGGATTTGAGTTTTCAACACAATCTGCTCTGCTGCTTCAGAGTGGAGAGTCTATTTGAAAACTCTCATAAGACTCTCCAGAAACCCTGGTGGTGTAGTGGTTAAGAGCTACGGCTGCTAACCAAGTGGTCGGTAGTTCAAATCCACCAGGCACTCCTTGGAAACTCTATGGGGAAGTTCTACTCTGTCCTATAGGGTTGCTATGAGTGGGACTTGATGGCAATGGGTTTGGTTTTTTAATAAGACCCTCTGGCTTTAACAGCATACTTTTAACAGTAGTTGGCCACCCTGAGCCTATAATTTTCTTTTTTCAAGGTTTCAAATGCAGAAAAGAAGCCAGCTTACTTCACAATCCTTATAATTATCAATAACAAACCAAAACCAAACCCATTGCCATCAAGTCGATTCCAACTCACAGTGACTCTATAGCTGTCTAGACACCACATATTCCAATGACTCATCTTCTTCTTGAATCTCATCCCAACTAACCAAAGGTAAAAATCTTAGTAGCAGTGATCATTACCTCACTTTTGGCACCAACTGTTTTAGCCGAGGTTCCCCAGAAAGCAGAATTGAGGCAGAGGAATAAGCTGTTCCTATATTAGGCAGTGTATCCAAGTGAGAAGGAGTGAGGGTCAGGGAGGGACTCAGGGAGGGGAGAATGGCCAATCTGAGGATGTGATATTAGTTACCGTTAGCTGTAAGACCTTAAAAAAAATGTATAAACAATGTCTCAGTATTGTCTATCAAGGAGAGCAAGGAAGGATACTATATCCACATGGTGACATTTCCTGTGGGGCCTTAACTCACCTCCACTTACAGGTTACACGTGCATTGGGACCATGCTTTCTCTGGGGGAACATCTGAGCCATGGCTGTGTGTGGGAACTGGAGCCATGTAAGAGTTGCAGCTGTTGTCAGACATCATCCAAACGAGAGAGAGAAGGAAAAATGCTCCGGCTTCTCTCTTCCTTAACCTCTGATTTCATTGTCTGAAATCAGACAGGGGCCAGATGGAATCAGACAGGGGCCTGGTACATGCAGCCTACAAGAGTCCTTTGAATGAGGAGATAAAAGTTCAGCATGGTCTGGACAGAGAGCTAACGGACAGAAAGGGCTGAAGTCGAATGAGGTACCTAATTTTTAGTTTACTTGTTTTCTATGTGTCGTTAAAACCCCCAGATTTTAAACCATTATCATATTAAAAAGAATCAAAACCTCAAAGTCTCAAATTCAATTAGATGTACATTTATTGAGTAAGACATGGTTTCTACTCTCAAGTAACTCAGAATCCAACAGAAAAGATAAGACACGTTTTAATATTATTATAACACGAGTCAGAATATGCCTTAAATGAAGGACGAAGCTCTCTGCGAACACAAGGGTAGTTGTGGAGGATTCATTCCTGCATCCATTTTTTTCAACAAATATTTAACGAGTGCCTTTTCTGGAGTTACAAAGATGAACAAGACACAGATTTAGACTTCAAGGGACTCAGTGTACTGGGGAAGCCAGACACAGACATGAATACTTAGAATTCTATAAGTGCCAAGATAGAGATATGTACAAGCTATGATGAGATAAAAAGTTATTATTTTTGAGCACTTATTAAATACTTTACATGCATTTTCCCATTTAATTTTCACAATAACCGTATGAAGTAGGTATTACTATCCTCATTTTTGAGATAAGAAAACTAATATTCACAGAAGTTAAATAAGTTGCCTAAGTCTCAAAATTTGAAAGTTGAAGATACGGAATTCAAATTCAGTTCTTACTGATGACAAGTTCCAAGCTCTTAACCACCATAGTATACTGCTTCCCAAACACACATGGGTATGGAAAGAAGGGCATCTCATCCAAGCCAAGGCAGAGATAAGGAATACCTCCCTGCACTGAGTTTAGGAATTAGGACGCATTAGGGAGTGGTGCAAATGGTTAACATGCTCAACTGCTAATTGAAAGATTGGAAGTTTGAGTCCACACAGAGGGGCCTTGGAAGAAAGTCCTGATAATCTATTTCTAAAATATCATCCACTGAAAACATTTTGGAGCACAGTTCTACTCTGACACACATGGGGTCACCATGAGTTGGAGTTGACTCGATGGCAACTGGGTTGAATAGGGGTAGCTGGGTACTCCAACAGAGGTGGCAGCATGAGAAAGGCCCAGGAGGCAGGAAACCACTCAATGCTGGGGGACTATGAGCTATTCTGTGTTGTGGGACAGTATGCAGTGGGGCAGGAATTGGGAGGAAGGAGTTGGGAGCTGAATCATGGAGGATTTTGCATGCGTTAGGAGACAGAATGGGATGATGGGGGCCATTAAGGAGCTTTAAATAGGGGAAATGTCAGGCTTAGGTTTGCATTTTAGAGAGAGGCCCATGGCAGCTGTTTGGAGGATGGCTATGAGGAAATAAGAGCGGGAGAACAGTTAGAAATTATTGCAGTATTTCAGGTAAGAGACAGTGAGTATCTGAACTAGGATAGAAACAGAATAGATGGGAGGAGGGGAGAAGATTGAGGAAAATGTAGGCAGTGAAGTTAGTGAGGTTTCATAATTCTTTGGCTGTGGGAAGTCAGAGCAGGGAGAAGTTTGGGTTGACTCCTAGGTTCTCAACTTGGGAGGCAGGGCAGAAGGATGAAGAGAAAGCAGATCTGGGGTTAGATTAAGAGTTCAGTCTTGGTCGCGTTAAGTCTGAAGTGTCAATGGCACATCCAGATAGGCAATTGATAATCTGAGTCAAAGTCTGGGAGAGACATCTGGGCCAAAGAAAGGAATTTGGGAGTCATCAGTATATGGGCAGAAGTTAAAGCAAGGGGAATGGGTGAGATTCCCCAGGCAGAGTGGGTGGAGTGAGGTGAATGAGGGATGGCCACAAGGAAACTTCATGTTGAAGAGGGCATGTGAAGTCCTTGAAGAGAGTGGAGAAGTAGACACTTCAGGCAGTGGGAATAGTGTCTCTCTTGGACTTTGACTCAGATTTACAGTTACCTGCTGGAAACCTTCACCTGCATGTCTCACTGGCACTTCAAACTCAACATGACCAAAGCTGAACTCATCATCGGACCCCAAACCTCCTTTCTTATCCATCTACTCTGTCTCCCAAGTTGACAACTTAGGATGCAATTCAGACTTCTCCCTTTGTGGACTTCTCACAGCCAAAGAATCATGAAAACCCAAGAACAAAATAGGGGAAAAAGCAAAGAATGTGCTTAGAGAAGGTCATAGTTCCACTTGGCTGGATAATAGTGGGTTTGATGCAGATATTGGGTGAGTAAGCTGGGAAGGGATTATATTATTGAAGGTTTTGAAGGCACGGCAATGAGAAACTTTGCTATTGTGCTAGGAGCTGAGGCTGGGAGTGAGGCTGTGCATCCTCATTGTAGGACTTTTATTTTCAAAGTGTGTAGAGTGAATGAAAGGGAGAAGTGATGAGAGGCAAGGCCTCCTTTCAGAGATATTTGCAATAGTCCAGGTGAGAGGTAATATGGCCAGAGCTCCACACGTCGTAGTGAAAGTATTAGTTAAACCAAATGAAATGGCTGCATTTGTATGTTAGAGGCAGTCAAATTTTGGCAATGGCACATGGTTCAACCTGATAGGAAGGCAAGGGGAGACAAATTCTTTAATGAAGTCCAAGAAAATGGACATTCTTAGCATTTCAGTTAAATTGCAAAGTATTTCCTGGGGCACTTGCTCTCAAACTAATAACCCAAATTGCAAATATTTTCCATTTTCAATCATCCTAGGACAATTTGCAAGCTGCTTTTTATTTTTTATTGGAGAAACTCATACTGTCTTCACTTTGCTCAGTGTGAAGTTGAGTTGCCAAAATTCTCCTCAGTACACATTTGTCTTTTTTGTTTCAAAGAGGGGAAAGTTTCCATTTCCCCATTTTGGCCACAAAGCTTTCAAAAAGTTTGGGCAGTGCCCAGCTCTGTCCCTATAACTCCCTTAATCATTTCAGCTCCAGTTCTTGCAGTTGGCAGACCTTAGAGGCCAAGTTTCTGCAACAGCACTGGTCAAAACTCCACGGAGGACTTTGGTACAATAAATACTGACCTGTCTCTGAGCTGAGAGTCCTTAACTTCTCAACAAAGAGTCTGAATGAAGGGAACAGGCTTTATTATTATCTATAATGTACCAGGATTTAAAAAATCACACATAAGTGGTGCTCAAACGTTACTGTATTTAAGAATCACCCCAGGAGATTGTTAAAAGGGAAATTTCCCAAGTGGGTTTCATAGAGATTCTGATTCAGTACATCTTGGATGGGGTCTAGAAATCTGTTTTTAACAAAAATTTGGGTAACTCTCATATAAGTGATCCATGGAAGAAGAACTGATAAACTAAATCAGGGTTTGTTTTTCTGTTTCTTTTTTCCCCTAAGGATAACTACATTCAACCGACTATAGTATTGGCATTCTAAGTTGGTAAATACTCTAGCATTGTGAATGCATTTCAGTTCATAATACTTCAGAAAAATCATTTTCCTAAACTTTTAAAATATTTTAAGGAAATGAATGGATTAAATGAGATACTGTATAGTTTCACAGGTTTCCTACTATTTTGGAGGACAAGAATCATGGTTATCCCTTTCTATATCCTGTGTTTCAGCATTCCCTGGCTCTCAAAGCATGGAAGAGATGGGAGGATGTTAGAACACTAAGAAGCCAAGATGGCAGAATATCCACAAGGATACTAGAATCATCCAGAATAATATTGTGAATTGGGAATGGAGAGGTGCACTATTAGCCAGATAGGAAAATTTTTCAGAGCTGAAGAAAAGGTAGATAAGCTTTCAAAACAGGAGGGGTTTTTGACGAAAGGTTATATAGAATAGCAGTCTGGATTCAGCAGTGGGAGCCAGTTTCTGTCCCAAAACACTGAGACTTCAACGGCATGGGAGAATGACTCATTTTTGCTGAAGAGGCTGGGATGGACTGTTGTTGCCAGATGGACCCAGTGGCTAAGAAAGAAAGACGGTAAAGAAAGGTCCTGTATTTTTCCCAACATATTCATTGTCAGTCAAAAGAGACTTCCTTAAACAATGAAATATTGTTTGGAGAGCTCATGAATATGAGACCAAAGGGAATGTGGAATCTTGAGAGAGGACAAGCAAACCTAGGATGTGACCTCACTTTGACTGCACAACAGCAAATGTGGTCAGGTGAAAATATTCAGGATTTGCTTCTCTTTTGGTAGCTTGGTGGATGTAAGAACACACACTTCAGAGCTGGGGTGGAAAGCTTGGAAGCATAAGGGCCAGACAGGTAAGGTAAATGAGTGATGAAGAGTAGGTGGAGAGTATGCATGAGAGAGATCCAGCATCCTCTGACAGGGCCAACATCACTTTTGCCTCGCTATTTTCAGGTTGGTGTATAGGATATATGGTGACAGAAATTACCTATCGTTAACGAAAGAGTCCCAAATTTAAAATGATAGCAACTAATTCAAATATTAAATAAAAAACATTGTTGCTAGTTGCCATCTAGTTGATTTTGACTCACGGCAACCCCAATGC
This sequence comes from Dugong dugon, assembly GCA_030035585.1. NCBI lineage: Eukaryota > Metazoa > Chordata > Mammalia > Sirenia > Dugongidae > Dugong > Dugong dugon. Next base: position 62,663,200 of record CM057466.1, read on the forward strand.
GCAGAGCAGAACTGCTCTATATGGTTTTCAAGACTGTGACCTTTCAGAAGCAGATCACCAGGTCTTATTTCTGAGGCGACTCTGGCGAACACTAGCCTTTTGATTAGTAGTCCAGTGCTAACCATTTGTGCTATCCAAGGACTCCTGTAGGACAAGCTAAATATATCTGTGGCCAGAGCCTGCCCATGGTTGCCAGTGTGTGGTGTTTTAGAGCCAGAGAGACCTTGGCTTACGTTGGGCTCTAGGGCTAGTTATTAAACCTCCCTGACTCTCAGTTTTCTCATTCATAAAATGGTAAGTGGAATAATACTTAGCTTGCATTTTTTTTTTAGGGAGGGTAAGGATTAGACATACTCTTCATGTCATTAAATGAATGCATGTAAATCACTTTTCCAGTGTCTGCTACCTAGTAAATGTTCAATAATTGGCTCTTTTATTGACCAGAATCATGCATTTCCCCCCCAAAACTCAATTAAACAAATGCATTGTCTTAGAAATTGAAGATTGCTGCTTCCACAGCTATACTTTAGGTTAAGGAGTGACTATTAGTATAGAAAAAGGCATGGGACTTAGATCACTTGCCCCAATTGCCCTGCTCTAGAAACTTGTCTTTAAATCCACAGATGCCTGAAAGTGAGAGGACAAAAAAACAAACAAACAAAAAAACACATTGCACACTAAGAAAAGCTGTAGAGAAATCTTTAAACTATATCATCAAGAACTTTTATTAGTAGGTGGAGCCAACATGGCACTATAGACTGAGCACCACACTGTCCCTTCACAGCAAAGACCTGAAAAACTAAGTAAAACAGAGACAAACATCAGTCCTGGAATGCTAAGTGTCAAACGAAGAGATAAAGAACTCAACTAAGCACCAAATGGAATATGAAACTGACAGAGAACAGAGAGTGAGGAGAGTTATGAGTGGAGGTCCCCTATCAGCTAACACAGCATGGATCCACCATCTTGGACTCCTGTCAGAGATTGGTGGACAGGGAGTACGGGAAAGCAGATTCATGGAGCTCCCAGGAGACAGAGCACCCGGTAACCAGTGAGACACACTTTCCCACCTCCTACTCTGCCTCCCCCTGTTCAACCTTCACCGTTTCCCGGCTGGCCAATCCATGGCCTCCTGGCTGGCTAATTCCCAGCTTCTTGGTGGGCAGATTCCTGGATCCCCCATGGGCCGATCTGTCACTTACCAGCGGGCCTCAACTGTGGCATGGGAGGCGCCAGTCCCATGCCTCACAGATTTGCCTCGCCCATGCTGGCCACCTTCTACAACTGCCATTTCTTTGTTGCTGGTGTTGCTTTTTTTGGCCTCTTTTGGTTTCTTCCTTGCCTCTCACCTACTCCCCCTCCTTCCTTTTGAACACCTGACTCTGTGTGCCATCTTTGCTTCTTCTTGACAGGCTGTAAAGTGCTGCTCTGCTGGGGAACTGCTGCCCCAATATGAGCCACCATGCTGGTATGATTCCTGGGGGCTTTTTGTTTTGCTTTCTCTTTTTTTCTTTTTCTTCATTTCTCAGTTTCTTATCTCTTTCTACTTACCTTCTTTCCTGCCTCCTGAATAACTGGCACTGTGTCTCATCTCCACCCCTTCTAGTCAGGCTCTACTATGCAGCTTGAGAGCCACTTCCCTGGTCCGCCCAGCCATGTCATTGGGATCCCTGGGGGCATTTAAAAAAATTTTTCTTTTCTTTTTTTTCTTCCTTTTTGTTTTTCTTAATTTCTCAGTTTCTCATCTCTCCACTGCAACAGCAGGCTCACAGGCTCCCTCAGTACTTTTTTTTTTTTGGCTTCTGTTTCTCCTCTCTCTCTTCTCTCCCATACCCAACCAAGATTCACACATCACAACCTCCTTCTCCCTCTCCCTTCTACCTATCTACATTGTGTGCTGAATACTGCACTCCCAAGCAGCACAGGTCCAGCCTACTGGAACCGGCCTTGCACTGACCCCCAGCTCACCTTGTTGGCCCCAGTACGTGCCACAAACGACCCACCCCAGCCCCTCGCCTTCAGCTGGACCTGCCCTGATGCACCATAGCTGAGTGACTGGTCCTGCCCATTGGACAAGGAAGTGAAAAATATGTGTCCACAGATGACCAAACCACAAAGAATGCGTAGCCCTCCTGCTCAGATATAACCAAATAAAACGAAAAAGCAGGATGAAAAAATCAAATCTACACTCAATAAACGAAGAAAATAACTACTGAATGTCCCGAAGACAGCAGACAATATCAAAACATATTAAAAAACAGGACAGGATGGTTCCAGTAGGCATCCAAAATAAAACACCAGATGAAATTCCAGTAGAAGAAAAGGCACTAGAACTACCTGATAGGGAATTCAAATCTCTAATATTCAGAATTACCCAAGAGTTGAAGCCAAAAGCAGACAAAAATGAGGAAAAAATAGACAAAAGGCAGACAAAAAATGGAAGAATTCCGGAAAATAATACAGGAACAAAATGCTAAAATAAATTCACAACTAAAAATCGTACAAAAACAACAATTAGAAATCCAAAAGATAAACAACAAGATTTCAGAAATGGACAATGTCATAGAAGGGCTGAGGAGGAGGTTTGAAACAGTGGAAGACAGGGTCAGCGAAATTGAAGATAAACACTTGGATACAACTTGGTTTGAGGAAAAATCAGAAAAAAGAACAAAGAAAAATGAAGAAACCCTGAAAATTATGTAGGATACTATCCAAAGCAAAAATTTGCAAGTGATCGGAGTTCCAGAACAGGGGGCGAAAATGGAAAACACAGAGAGGATCATTGAAAGCTTGCTGACCAAAAACTTCCCTAATATCATGAAAGATGAACAGCTGACCATCCAAGAAGCTCAATGAACCCCTGTATAGGATAGATTCCAAAAGAAAATCACCAAGGCATATCATAATCACAATCGCTAAGACCAAAGACAAAGGAAGAACCCTGAGAGCAGCTCGAGAAAACAAAAAGTCACAGGGGGGAAACGATAAAACTAAACTCTGATTACTCAGCAGAAACCATGCAGGCTAGAAGGCAATGGGATGACATATATACAACTTTGAAAGAAAAAAACTGTCAACCAAGAATAATATATCCTGCAAAACTCTTTATCAAATATGATAGTGAAATTAAGACATTTCCAGATAAACAGAAATTAAGGGAATATGTACAAACCAAACCAAATTTACAAGAATTATTAAGAAGGACCTTAGGTTTGAGAGCAAACAGCATCAGACCACAGCCTGAATCTAGGACACAAGATCGCACTAGCCAGATACCAACTTAGGAAATGAATTTTCAAGGACTATTCAAAACCAAAAGATTTACAACAGGGAACCAGAGAGGTTAATCTGCAAATAACAACAACGTTAGAACAATAAAAGAGGGAATAAACAGTTACGTATAAAGTTTTCTAATGGATTGGAAGGCAAGGCGATACTAAATAATAATAGACTGGTTCAAACCTAGGAACATAAAGGTAAATTCCAAGGTAACCACAAAGAAACTTAACAAACCTACTCATCAAAATAAAGAAGACAAACAAAGTCTCAGTAAAAACAAAATCTACAAAATCAAAAGAAATGAAAAAAAAAAAATCCACAAACAAAAGGAATTCAGCACAGGAGAGTAAGAAGAACAAAGAAATCATCAGCACCGCAAAAAAAAGCACTACAAAATGACAGCAATAAACTCACACCCATCAATAATTACACTGAATGCAAATGGCCTAAATGCACCCATAAGAGACAGAGAATGACAAAATGGATAAAAAAGCAGGATCCATCAATGTGCAGCCTACAAGAGAAACACCTTATAAACAAAGACATAAATTTATTAAAAAATCAAAGGATGGAAAAAAACATATAAGCAAACAATCACCAAAAAAGAGCAGGAGTGGCAATACTAATCTCAGATAAAATAGCATTTAAAACAAAATCCACGATAAAAGACAAAGAAGGGCACTATATCATGATTAAAGGCACGATCCACCATGAAGACATAACTGTAATAAATATCTATGCACCCAATGACAGGGCTCCAAAATACATAAAATGAACTTAAATGGCACTGAAAAGAGAAATTGACAGTTACACTATAATAGTAGGAGACTTCAATACACCACTCTCAGTAAAGGACAGAACATCTAGAAAGAAACTCAACAAGGATACAGAAGATCTAAAGGCCATAATCAGCCAACTTGAACTCATAGATATACAAAGACTACTCCACCCTACAACTGCAAAGTACACATTCTTCTCCAACACACATGGAACATTCTCCAGAATAGACCACATCTTTGGCCACAAAGCAACCCTCAACAAAATCCAAAACACTGAGATAATACAAAATATCTTCTCCGATCACAATGTCATCAAAGTAGAAATTAACAACAGGAAGAGCAAGGAAAAAAAATCAATTACATGGAAACTAAATAACAGCCTGCTGAAAAACCACTGGGTAACAGAAGAAAACAAAGATGGAATTAAAAAATTCCTAGAATCAAATTAGAATGGAAATACATCATACCAAAACCTTTGGGACATAGCAAAGGCAGTGCTCAGAGGTCAATTTATAGCAATAGATGCACACATCAAAAAAGAAGAAAGGGACAAAATCAAAACATTAGCTACACGACTCAAACAAATAGAAAGAAGACAACAAAAGAAGCCCACAGCCACCAGAAGAAAGGAAATAATAAAGATCAGAGCAGAAAAAAAATGAAATAGAGAATAGAAAAACAATAGAAAGAATCAACAAAACCAAAAGTTGGTTCTTTGAAAGGATGAACAAAATTGACAAACCACTAGCCAAATTGACAAAAGAAAACAGGAGAGGATGCAAATAACCCAAATAAGAAATGAAATGGGGGACATTGCAACAGATCCAACTGAAATAAAAAAGATCATAACAGAGTATTATGAAAAACTATACTCCAACAAATCTGAAAATCCAGAGGAAATGGACAAATTTTTAGAAACACACTACTATTTACCCAAACTATCACAAATTGATGTTGAAAATCTGAACAGACCCATAAAAAGAGAAGAGATTGAAAAGGAAATAAACAAAACTCCCAACAACAAAAAGCTCTGGCCCAGATGGCTTCACTGGAGAATTCTACCAAATATTCAGAGAAGAGCTTACACCAGTACTACTCAAACAATTTCAGAACATAGAAAAGGAAAGCATACTTCCAAATTCATTCTCTGAAGCCAGCATAACCCTGATACTAAAACCAAAGACACCACAAAAAACAAAACAAACAAACAAAAAAAAACACAGACCAATATCTCTCATGAATATAGTTGCAAAAATTCTCAACAAAATTCTAGCCAATAGAATTCAGCATTATATATATATATATATATATAAATACACCACAACCAAGTAGCATGCATACCAGGTATGCAAGGATGGTTCAACATTAGACAATCAATCAACGTAATCCACCACCACATAAACAAAAGAATCACATGATCATTCCAATCGACACAGAAAAGGCATTTGACAGTCCAACACCTATTCCTGATAAAAACTCTCAATAACATAGGTAGAGAAGGGAAATTCCTCAACATAATAAAGGGAATCTATACAAAACCAATAGCCAACATAATTCTTAATGGAGAGAGGCTGAAAATATTCCCCTTGAGAACAGGAACAAGACAAGGATGCCCTTTATCACCACCACTTCTATTTAACATTGTGCTGCAAGTCCTAGCTAGAGTAATAAGGTAAGAAAAAGAAATAAAGGGCATCCAAACTGGTAAAGAAGAAGTAAAACTGTCCCTATTTGCAGATGATATGATAATATATATAGAAAACCCAAACGATTCCACAAGAAAACTACTGGAACTAGTAGAAAGATTCACCAGAGTAGCAGGATACAAGCTAAATATAAAAAAAATCAGTTGGATTCCTATACACCAATAAAGAGAATGACGAAAAGGAAATCAGAAAAACAATACCATTTATAAAATCCCCTAAAAAAATAAAATACTTAGGAATAAATCTAACTTGGGGTATAAAAGACCTATACAAAGAAAACTACAAAACACTACTGCAAGAAACCAAGAGATCTACATAAATGGAAAAACATACCACGCTCATGGATAGGTGGACTCAACATTGTGAAAATGACAATTCTACCCAAAGCAATCTACAAAGCCAATGCAATCTTGATCCAAATACCAACAACATTCTTTAAAGAGATGGAAAAAACTATCATTAACTTTATATGGAATGGGAAGAGGCCCTGAATAAGTAAAGCACTACTGAAGAAGAATATAGTAGGAGGACTCTCACTACCTGACCTCAGAACATACTATATACCGACTGTAGTCAAAACAGCCTGGTACTAGTACAACAACAGATACACTGACCAATGGAAAAGAATCAAGAACCCAGATGTAAATCCATCCACCTATGGATGGTCACTTGATCTTCAACAAGGGCCCAAAGTTGATCAGATGGGGAACAGACAGTCTTTTTAACAAATGGTGCTGGCAAAACTGGATGTCCATCTGCAAAAAAATGAAACAGGACTCATACCTCATACCATACACAAAAACTAATTCAAAATGGATCAAAGACCTAAATATAAAACCAAAAAGTATAAAGATCATAGAAGAAAAAATAAGATCAACACTAGAGTCCCTAATACACGGCATAACAGGATACAAACTATAACTAACAACATACAAACTCCAGAAGATAAGCTAGATAACGGAGCTACTAAAAAATTAAACACTTATGCTCAATAAAAGACTTTACCAAAAGAGTAAAAAGAGAACCTACAGACTGGGAAAAATTTTTTTGGTTATTACAAATCCGACAGAGGTCTAATCTGTAAAATCTATAGGAAAATCCAACACTTCTACAACACAAAGTCAAATAATCCAATTAAAAAATGGGCAAAGGAAATGAACAGACATTTCACCAAAGATGACATTCAAGCGGCTCACAGACACAGGAGGAAATGCTCGTGATCACTAGCCATTACAGAAATGCAAATCAAAACCACAATGAGATACCATCTAACCCCAGCATTACTGGCATGAATCAAAAAAACAGAAAATAACAAATGTTGGAGAGGCTGTGGGGAGATTGGAACTCTTATGCACTGCTGGTGGGAATGCAAAATGCTACAACCATTTTGGAAAAGGATATGGTGCTTCCTTAGAAAACTAGAAATAGATATACCATAGAATCCAGCAATCCCACTCCTAGGAATATATCCTAGGGAAATTTAAGAGCTGTCACACGAATAAACATATGCAAACCCATGTTCATTGCAGCATTGTTCACAACAGCAAAAAGATGGAAACAATGTAGATGTCCATCAACAGATGAATGGATAAACAAACTATGGTATATACACAACGGAGTATTATGCAATGATAAAGAACAACAATGAATCTGTGAAGCATCTTATAACATGGATGAAACTGCAGGACATTATGCTGAGTGAAATAAGTCAATCACCAAAGGTTAAATATTGTGAGACCTCTGCTGTAAAAACTCACTAAAAGGTTTACACACAAAAAGAAACAATCTTTGATGGCTTTGAGGGAGGGGAGGGGTGGAGGTAGAAAAACACTAAATAGACAATAGATAAGTGGTAACTTTGGTGAAGGGTAAGGCAGCACACAATACTGGGGAAGCCAGCACAACTCGTTCAGGGTAAGGTCATGGAAGCTCCATGGACAAATCCAAACTCCCTGAGGGACCAAATTACTGGGCTGAGGGCTTTGGGGACCATGGTCTCAGGGAACATCTAGCTCAATAGGCATAACACATTTTATAAAGAAAATATTATACATTCTACTTTGGTGAGTAGTGTCTGGGGTCTTAAAAGCCTGTGAGCAGCCATTTAAGATAATCCACTGGTCTCAATCCTTCAGAAGCAAGGGAAAATGAAGAAAACTAGAGGCACAAGGGAAAGATTAGGACTAACAAACCACAACTACCATGGCCTCCACCAGAGTCCAGTACAACTAGATGGTGCCCAGCTACTGCCACCAACTGCTCTGACAGGGATCACAACAGAAGTTCCTGGACAGAGCTGGAGAAAAATGTAGAAAAAAATTCTAACTCAAAAAGAGACCAGATTTCCTGGCCTGACAGAGACTGGAGAAACCCCGAGTATGGTCCCTGGACACCCTTTTTAGCTCGGTAATGAAGTCACTCCTGAGATTCACCTTTCAGCCAAAGATTAGACAGGCCCATAGGACAAAACGAGACTAAATGGGGCACACCATCCCAGGGGCAAAGACTAGAAAGCAGGAGAGGACAGGAAAGCTGGTAATAGGGAACCCAAGGTCGAGAAGGGAGAGTACTGACAGGTCATGGGGTTGTTAACCAATGTCATAAAACAATATATGTACTAACTGTTTAATGAGAAGCTAGTTTGTTTTGTAAACCTTCATCTAAAGTACAGTTAAAAAAAAAAAGCCTTTTATTACAGTAATTCTTTCTTTCCACGCAGTGCCACGGTGCACAGTTCTTTTCCTCTAGAACACCTTAGACATATCTTACTGATAACAATAGAGATTTTATATTCATATAAAGAGGGGTAAATATCAAATGAACAAATAAGTTAATGAAGCAAAAAAAAAAAAGGAATGTCAGCATTTTTTTCAGTAAGAAGCTGACGTACTGTGTATCAGGGAGAAATCATTTTGCCTTTTTCCAATGGCCAGAGTGTTCATGAAGAGATGAGATTTCAATAGTTACCTGAACAATCTTGAGATTACCTGGGAGTTAACATGAAATTAATGTCCATATAGAATAGAGTGTTCCAAATACAGTGTAAGACTTGGAGAGAGGCTTAAGAGATGGGAGGAAATGATTACTTAAATGGATTTTGAATACATTTTCTGGAAGAATATGATCTCGGTAAAGAATTAAGATGTAAGTGTCTAGAGAACTCTAAGATACAAGTGCTCTGAGACAATACTCTTCTGCTGAGTTCCCCAGATTGGCCTTCCTCAGGTAGTGCTTATTATAGACTAGGGAAGAGTCCGCCATCTTATAGCCGAGGGCATGTTTATCTTGACTTTTTTCATGGCGTTGCTCAGTTAAGTCAATTTTCTCCTCTATTCTTTTCTTTAATTTTCCTGAGTCATTTTAGGGTTATCTAACTACTAAGCTAGTACTGGGGATGGGAGCTCAGGAAAAAGAAACAATGGAGAACTGTTTAGTTTCTAAGAGTGGTCTCGGAAGTTTCACAGTGACTCACCTCCTGAGATGCAACCATCTTCAATGGCAGTCAATCACTGATGTGGGAAAAATTGCCCTGGATATTCTCCCTCTCGGACTGTATTCCTCTTGACCTTTCCTGCTTCTGGAGCTGTCTAGGCTTTCTTGTCGAAATGATATTTTTTGTTAGACTAAATTTGTTCCAGGGACTTTTTCTCTCTTTTAAAAAATATCCTGTCCCATGATCAACTGTGGATTAAACAAACAAACAAAAAAAAGCAAGATGCCTGATTTCTTCCAAAATCTTTGAACTTGCCAGTTTAACCCAGCAGGAGTCAAGGGATAAGTTGATCTGAAGTGAGATTATTAATCAACTACCTATCTATACACAGATAGATACACACATTCAGGATTCCAATATATTTCTTGGCTTTAGCTGTTCTTGATATAGGCAAGAAAAAGTAAAAGTAATATTTTAATTTTATAATATTCTAAGAAGAGCATTTGGTAGTGGCATTTGTTGCTTGGGCTTATCCCTGGCTCCCTACCTACTTACCTGCTGTGTTACTCAACCACAAGCTATGTACTCACTCTCTGCTTTGGTTTCCTTTAGTGTGTTTGGAAGAGAGGGGCTTATAATTACACCTACCTTAGTGGGCTATGCAGATTAAATAAATACATGTAAAGCACTTAAAGAGTACCTGAGTATTGCTTAGCTATGATTACGAATATTACAATGATTAAGAATGAGATTTAGAAAGTATGATTCTAAAAAAAAAAAAACCAACCCAACCATCGAGTAGATTCCGACTCATAGTGACCCTACAGGACAGACTAGAACTGCCCTATAGAGTTTCCAAGGAGCGCCTGGTGAATTCCAACTGCCGACCTTTTGGTTAGCAGATTGTCATGGATTGAATTATGTCCCCCCAAAAATGTGTGTATCAGTTTGTGTGGGCCATGATTCCCAGTATTGTGTGATTTTCCTATAGGTTGTAGATCCTGCCTCTATGATTTTAATGAGGGAGGATGGGCAGCAGTCCTGTTAGTGAGGCAGGACTCAGTCTGTAAGATTGGATTGTATCCTGAGGCAATCTCCTGAGATATAAAAGAGAGAAGCAGCGGGCAGAGAGACAGGGGGACCTCATACCACCAAGAAAGCAGTGCCAGGAGCAGAGCCTGACCTTTGGACCTGGAGTCCCTGCATAGAGAAGCTCCTAGTCTGGGGAAACACTGACGAGAAGAAGGCCAACAGAGAGAGAGAGCCTTCCCCTGGAGCTGATGCCCTGAATGTGGACTTTTAGCCTACTTCACTGTGCGGAAAGAAACTTCTCTTTGTTAAAGCCATCCACTTCTGGTATTTCTGTTATAACAGCACTAGATGACTAAGACACAGCTGTAGGACTTAACCACTACGACACTAGGGTTTCCATGACTCTAAAGGTTGGACTAAATTGAGTTACCTTGGTCTAAGTTTCTTAAGTGGTCAAGTTAACTATGAAATCCCTTTGGCCAACCATTCTTCAAATATCAGAACATGTTGCGGATGTTAGAATAGGCAGTGCTTCTGTTTTAGCATGCTCCATGAAGGCCAAAGGGCTCTGAGGCTGAAGACACCCCGAGAGGCCATACGAGAATTCACACTAAAAAGATGTTTACCACTTCCCCAGTCTACTATTACCAAGTTTTACTATGTCAGTAAGTGGTCTTGATAAAAGAAACTCTTAATATTCAAGATTCTCTGCAGCGGCTTATATAGTCCCTTCAACTAAACACTATGTATTTTAGGAGGTAACACCTTTTTTGAAGAATTCACACCTAAAGTGTTAAAGTCCTTTTCTTCGTTGTCATTGCCAGTGGTGTCCAAGTAGTTACTGAATTGCTAGAGAATATTTTATAGACAGTAAAACTAGAAAATTTACCAAGTGGACCCCAAATTTCTACTACTTAAGGAATATTTCCAAACACACATGAGAAAATCAGAAAAGTGGGTGTCCTGTACATATGTTTCTGCTGAAGCTTGTAGCAGTTTCTCGCCATAATCATATCAATAATGCATACCCAAAGGCAGTTTACCAGGTTAAATGACTGTGGCTTTGGCTGTAATTGCCAACCCGCTACCCTAATAGTAATTCCAAGGAGGAGAATAACAAACAAAAGGGGCTGCCCAGTGTGTTACTGCTGCCTGTAAAAACAAATAGGATCCTTGGGGTTCAATTACAGAACTTCTAAAAGTTAAAAAAAGTTAAAAAGGGAACACTGGACATCTGGAAGATAAGCCTGGATTTGGTCACTTGCTTTGGGGAGACTCAATCCACAAACTTGTGACTGTCCAAATGAGCAGTGGTGCATGCTCTGGGGGTTCACACACAGGCAGAAAGGACAAAGGTGAACGTTAGCCGGTCTACAAAGCTTAGCAATTCAGGGTACTTAAAATCACAAGGAATCCGGGGTGATGACTGGCTTCTTTGGCCCTAACATAAAAACAAGATGTAACTTAGAATGAAGGGCAGAAACAGAAAAAGTTCTTCCTTGGCAAGAACAAACATGGCCCCTGAAAGATGTGGCAGTCTGCTTCCTTAGAGATTTACAGCCTTGGAAACCCTGTGGGGTTGCTATGAGTTGGTATTGACTTGATGGCAGTGGGTTGGGAACTCACAACTACAGGATGTCAGCTGGCATCAGAGAACCTTAGGAAAAGAATGACTGCAGGGCTGCCTGTGGTATCACAGGTCTCTCACCCAGTGGGAATGGTCAGGAAAGGATTACATACAGCAAAAGGTACAGAACAGCATTCGATAGAGAGCATTGCGTACCATTTTCTTTACCGTGTCCCTCTTCCCTACCACCAAGGCCAACAATCACATATATGTATGTATATGTATATGTATGCCCTGGGTAATGCAAACAGTTTAGAGTCAACCACCAACCTAAAGACTGGTGATTGAACCCCTCCAGTGGCACCATGGAAGAAAGGCCTGGTAACCTGTTCTGTAAAGATTACAGCCAAGAAAACCTATGGATTAGCTCTACTCTGTAACACATGAGGTTGCCGTGAGTTGGAATCAACTTGATGGCAACAGGTTTGTGTGTGTGTGTTTTGTTTTGTTAGGTGCTGTCGAGTCGGTTCTGACTTATAGCAACCCTGTGTACAATAGAACAAAACACTGCCCTGTCCTGCACCATCCTCACAGTCATTGCTGTTTGAGTGCACTGTGTCAATCCATCTCGTGGAGGGTCTTCCTCTTTTTTTGCTGACCCTCTATTTTACATACAGGACCCTTGTTTCTGTTTTTTTCTTTCTTTCTTTCCAAAGCTATGAAAAAAAGTTTTTTTTGTTTCCTTCCATTTCTTACATGGTTTTAGGAATAAGTGAGAAAATGGCCTTCATTCTTTATAGCAATTCCCACCTACACCTAGTTTTGTGTCACTTAGGAATAAAATTTCAGGCTTCTTGGCATATTTTCTCCATAAAAAGATAATGTCACTATCTCTAAGTTACTCAGGATCCACTCTGCGTGGCATAGCAAAAATTTAAATTATACAATTTAAATTACTCCAAAGTAAAACTCCTTAAAAACAGAGAGAACAGCTTAAGTGCATATTCTAGAGGCAAGAGTAAATGGCGTGGAAAAGTGAAAGTGGTACGAAGTTAGCTGAGAAGGTTTAATACTTAGATGTGGCAGCCGGTTGCAGTCTACACACTTTCCTCAGGAGACATAGATGGGGGTGGGGGGTGAGGTGTTTGTCAAAGAATGAATCAGTTCATGAATACTCAGCTGTGAAATGGAAAATCAAAATGAAATAAGTATGACTGTAACTATTTTGGTCTATTAATATTCAAATATTAATACTTTCCTTTGAGAGGCATTACTGAACATTTACTCGCAAGGGAAAATGATAGTTTGGGGGAACATGTTTAAGAAAGCATTTAAACAGGGCTTGAATAACATGTCGTTTGATTAACTCAAGGTAATAGTCCACCAGTTAAAATAAGTTCCCCATCTGAATGTGTCTTCTCGTTCAGGATCCCTTGGAAAAAATTTCCAAAACACATTACAACTTTTCGTACAATTGACACATGGTCCCATTTTCCAAAGACTTGATTTAATATTTTAATGCAATGTTATTTGACTTTGTTAGTATAGAATATTTAAACTTAAAAATACCTTAATTTGTTTATGCATAAGCCCATTAAAAAAATGTTTCTAGGGGCTCTTGTTATGTTTATTCTCTAGAACATAACCGATCTTTGAAGTGGTGTATTAGTTTTTAAAAAGTCATTCCCAAGCTGAATAATTAGAGTGTAAAAACAAAAGCTATTCTTAGAGTACATTCCACATAGAAAGCTATCCACATGATGCTTTGATTCAAATAACATTTTTATAAAACTTTGTTATTGTTTGAGGTCTATAGTCAGAGTGGCAATTTTTGTTTTTGATGATTATTCCATCCTGAAACAATTTCCTCCCTGCTCAATTATACTAGAATTAGGAGCACATTTATATCTGATGAGGCTTAAACTTCTCAACTGCCTGATTCAGAAATGAAGACCTTTAGTGGTTTGTTCATTTTGTCTCTGTGTAGAAAGCTCAAAAGAAAACAGAATCAATTCCCTTAAGTTTTTCTGGGAGAGGAAGGTTGCTTTGATCTTAGCATGTTGTGCATTTTTTATTGGCTGTTGAATATAAAAAGCTGTAGCCTCATCTGGTTTTTCTGCTATGTTCTCATATTGTAAATCACATAATATCTTCCAACCTAAATTAAAATGCCTAGGTCCAAAATACCAGTTCAAAATTGGTTCATCATTACAGTTGATAAATTTCCAGGGTATTAGAAACTTACGCACTGGTTTGATTAATATTCCACAGACTGTTAAATATATATTCATGCACTTTAGACAACGAATTCCTGGATACAGACATACACTCATGCTCTTTTAGATCCTTCTTTCTACCATTGCAAGAGGCTGTTTTAGCTAATGTAACAGCTGGCTAAGTTATTGCTTCTACAGTACAATCCATAATGCAAAAGCAGCTCTTTTCTAAACATTTTAGAGCAACTGAAATTGTTTACATGTCTCTTTTAGGTGATTTTCCTATAAATTTGTGTCAGTTGGTGTCATACTATTTGGTAAAATCTTCATTAAATTAAGACAACTGCACTTTGTTAAATATCTCTTACGCAGAGTATTACAGTAAAGTTACAGTAGCTGATTTGAGGCCATCATCATTAGTAAATACATAGTTTTAGAAAATGAATGCAAACTACAAAAATGGCACTGTATAATTAAACATCAAATAGTCCAAGTAATAAAAATCATAAATTAACTGCCTCTCAGTTCTGGTGAGGTCCTTTAAATACTGTCTCACGACTTGAACATTGGTTCTTTCATCAGAGGAGTGCCTATCCTTAAAGTTTGGAAATTTCAGCTCTTTTGGAGCACCAATCAGCTGTAAAAAGTAATTGGCATCTTCTGCCAAAGTTTCAAACTTTCCTACAAAATCATAATTGATCAAACATGGATAGCAGAGTTTGCTGACCTTCTCCCAGTGTATGTCCATTCCTACTGGCCGGTGGGAATCCAGCAGATAGTGGATGAACTCTTTGAACTTGACTCCAGATCCATTATTTAATGCTTCTTCACAGGCATTGGGCCGATATTTCTTTATAATTGCCTTCCCAAATACTGGATGGTAATAACTATTTGGGTGTTCAAATTTGTCCCTAAATGCGGACACTAATCTTTCCATGGGATCACGAACAAACACAGCTTTGGTGTAGGTATTTAAGCGAGTATATATCCCTTTTAAGTCAAAGCTATCTAGCTTTTTCAAGTGCTTTCCGTAGTGGACAGCATCATGGGAGATGTTGTATGCAGAGGAGGCCAATCCATTCAACACCATCAGAACTCTTTTCCAGTTGGAACAACCAGCCTTTGGTACTTCACAATATAAGATTTTGTGTTTATCTTCTACATAGATCCTGGATACCATGTGAAAAAGATGTGATTGGGGACGACTCACTCCACCATATTTCTTGCAAAATTTCTGGAGGAAAGACCTGCGTTTTTCTTGGGTTGCAAAAGTGTTCTCCCATTTGCTGTCTTTGACTAAACTTTTATTTAAAGGGCTAGTTTCCATTGGCCAATTCATTTTGCTGAACTTCCTGAAAAGAGCCTTTGTTCTTTGAAGTTTTTCGATCAAACTATTTGTTGATGACCTTATGGTTTTACCCAAAGCTTGATCCTTTCCTTGTGAGTGGCTGATCTCCATTAAGACTCCTGTAGGCCTCTCAGAGTTGACTAGAAAATTTTCCTTTTTTTTCTTGGGCTCCTCAGGCATATGGAAGTTGGGGTTCTGTTAAAATAGAGAAAGAGAAAGGTTGGAAGCATGTTCTTAAATGTGGGTATGCCAGATAAAGAACTTAACATATTTGTTTTAAAATACTGTCAAGGGGAACATATTTCATATATGCTGCAAGAACAGTTTAGCAATTCATGCTGAAGATATACTTTGTAGGAAGCTTCTTCATGGAAAACATAACAATGAAAAATGATATTAGCAAGGTGGAAATGAAAGGGCCCTGGATTTTTGTCCTGGCTTTGCCAGTCACTCTACAGAATGTAACTCAATCATTCTGTAGGTCAATGGTTCTTGAGCTATTAAGCTATTATTAACGAGTGTGTTCTCTTTAGGTACTGATTTAGTTACTGCACCTGACTCTAGGTACAAAATTTAATGATATTTGGATGGAATTTTGTTCTTGTTGTTTTTGGGATCATGTGTTGAAATGCACAGAACAGTCCAAAGTCATAAATAACATAAATTGTAGCAAGGTTAATCATAAAGTCCCAGTATTTCAGTTTTATAAGAATTTTTAAAAAGTGCTGTATTTTTCTCTTGGAAAGTGTTCCATTTTTCTAAATTCATTTATCACAATAATTTAAGAGCTGTAACCATAATAGCATAAAATTTCATTACACATTTCCCAAGTGAAGAATGAAAAGTCTACTTCATGTCCTTCTATGTAAAATTGCATCGAAAGTAGGAGGATTTAGTTCTCTTGCCAGAAGGATGAATCAGCCCCTCTATCCGTACTCTTCATCTGACTACATCCTTCCTACAACTCTTGCAGTGCCTGGGTAAAGGAAGAAATGGAAAATGGGGTTTAAAAGGTAGCATGGGGTTTCCAAGGTGGCATTTTGTCCTCTGATAGGGACAAAAATTATAAGGATTTTGGCTTTTACTCTGGGTGAACTAACCAGGGAGCCTTTGGAGGGTTCCGAGCAAAGAACTGACATGATATGACTTATACTGGAAAAGGGTGAGTGTAGAGAAGACAGGACTAGAGATACACATGTGGGGTTATCAGCATGTTATTAGACAAATTAATGAATAAATGATGTGCTGTGGGGGTAACACATGTGGCCACCAGTGCAGAAGTGGGGGGAGTAGTGGGAAAAACTTCCTAGAGGATTAAAAAAATTTTTTTACCATTGTATCCCTAGTGTCTAGAACTGTGTCTCGCATATAATAGTTACTCTCAAATATTTGTGGAATGAATGAATTAATTAATGGAATTAAATTTTGGTGGATGATTAGAAATTTTCCAGGCTAGGGGTATAGGGTGGAGCTGGGCAGGGCATTCCTAGCAAAAGTCACAGTAAAACAAGCAAAAGAGCAGAGGAATGCAGCAATGTGGTGTGGCAGCCAATCCCAGGCATCATGGTCCTTTACCAGCTAAGCTTTGAAGGGACTGCTTCTTTCTAATGCAAGAAGATTGTGTGAGTAAGTCCATGATATTGGTAAAGTAATGATATTTCATTTTCTTGAATATTGGTCCATCAGACCAGAAGACAGAGAACTATTTTCCTTGCATTTCATTGCTGCTTCCAGGATATGTCCTCAGCAAAACCTTCTGCTCCTGTGAAGCATATGCATCCTGCTGAGCCTTCCTTTCCCCTCCTCACGCTGCCGTCTGTCTTTACCAAGATCTCTTCACCTTATGCACTGAAGATTTTAGCACCTAACTCAGACTTTGCTCTTCACCCTGCTCTTCTCATTACACTTAGTGACTCCAGCACCCAGTAACCTCGCGGTTTCTTGACCATCTCACCTCTAACAGCTTTCTCCACTTCACACAGACCTTGCCATCGCCAGTCTGCACCACCTGCATCATCTCTCTGACCATCATTGGCTAACCTCCCAGCTTGTCGTTACTTTCAGTTTTGTAAATTTTTGACCACGTTTTCACTGTTATACAAGCTCTTAGCAGCCAGCATGGCTGGTTCTTCATCCTTTAGCTCTCAGCTAATAAGTCACCTCCATAGAGAGGCTTTCTCTGTCCTACCTAAGCTATATCCCCTTCTGAGATTCCGTTCCCCAGTACCCTGCTTACTTTCCTCATAATACTAAACGTCACGTGAAATTATTTTACTTATTTACTTCTGTGTTTTGTTTTCTCAACCCCTCCACCTCCACTGCACTAGAATATAACTGCAGAGGCCTTATCTGTCTTATTCTCTGTTGACTCTCTGGTACTAGCACAGAACCAGACACATGAAAGAGGTTGTGAGTTGACTCCAACTCACGGCATCCCCATGTACAACAGGATGAAACACTGCCTGGTTCTGTGTCATCTTCACGATCATTGGTATGCTTGAGCCCATTACATAATCGTTCACTAAGTAATTGCTGAATGCGTAAATGTGATTATAGTTTAATAATGGACTTCCAACAATTGTTTTAGGACCTTGCTGAAGAAAAATACTGTTAACAGAAAGGTCACAGTCAACCTAGATAAATAATTTACCAATTCTTGTTAAGGTGCTGAAAACCTGTATTCAAACAAATCTTTGGTAGAAGAGAAAACAAATAAAATAGACACATCTTGAGCTGCTCTGGCTAAAGTAAGTGAGGAGGGTGTAGCGCCTTACCTGCCTGCCAAATCAGATTGGTTTAAAGTCATTCATTGCTGCCTTGGAACACCTGGAGGGCCTGCTAGCAATCTGGATTCCCGGGCCTTGCTGTGGACACACTGAATCAGAATCTCTGGGGGTAGAAACTCTCCAACTTAAGCTCTCCAGACACTCTACAGGCAGTAGGGGCATTCAGGGATCACTGAACTACAGCATAGCAACCGAAAGTAAAAAAAATAAGGGACAAGGCCTGAGAGTTCATCTTACACTATCCAGGGGAGAAACACACCAAAATGGTGGATGTATTTCAGTAAAAAGATAGAAATACTTGGTTGCACAGCAGGGATATTATATCAGCTCTCACATGAACTAGATGAAATACCACTCATGTTTATCCACTTCCCTTTACTGGAAGTTCATGTTCATCAAGTAACTTTCTAATGATTAGTTTGGGTAGGGAGATAACTGCATGAGGGAAAGGGTCATCACTGCTTATAAGTTAGACTTCAGTCTTGTGTTGGTTTATTTAGTGCAAGTCAGTTTCCTCAACTCTGTCAAATTGAAATAATGTCAAAGGGTTAATTCCTCTAAAGTTCTCCAGTTGGACAGCCACCAGACTTGCTCCCAACAACATCCTAACCTCACCATCACTCACCTTATAAAAATCTTTATTAGGATGTATAGATAAATCCCTCCATACACCCACCCAACTCCATTTCCTTCCAACCATAGAAAAGGATTTCTATGACTGAGGAGTTTGAACTACTCAAATCAAAGTTAATGACATTTTAAAATTCAGGCTATGCTTCCTCAATTATTTTTCTTAGAGCAAAATACAGAACTTTGATATCTAGTGTTCTTATAGTAAATACCAATATCATCATCACAATGGTAATAACAATAAGAACAATAATGATAAAAAGAGTAAAATCTTACACCTCCGTTTTCCTTCGGAGTACTTCGTTCTGATCGTCCCTGAAGCAAACACATACAAAGCCAGACTTAGCCTGCTCCCACCACAACTGGTTCCTCCTTATGGTTTTTTAATTTTTTTTTTTTCTGAAATGATTCAATTACTTTCTGCTCACCAAGTCACAAAATCTGAGACAGCTTTAATAGTCAGAAAGCAAATTGGTTATTTTACATTTCATACTGTCTCTTTCACCTTTTCAAAATGTATTACCTCTTAGTTGAATATTCTTTAGGAAACTTCTAATTAGTCTCCAGGCAAATTATTACCACCTTAGTTTTCCTCAAACATTTTATTTTTCACCCCTCAAAATTTTGTACTGGCTCCATAATACAGAAGTCAAGTCGCGATTCCTAACCTGGCACTCGCAGCCTCTCACTGTTGGGCTTCTTCTAACTTTGTGTTCTGCTGTCTCTTGACATCTACTCTGTCTTCCACTTCCTTCCACCCTGGGCTCTCAGCACCCTCTGTCCATGCTCTCCCCTTTTCTGGGCACTTTCCAAATCTTCTAGGCTGATACAAAATCCTACTTTCTTCAGGAAAACCACCCAGCTTTCCATCGAGTGATTCCATGCCTCTTCTAACCGACTTTAGTGCTTTGTCTGTACCACCTACAAGTAATTTTTTCTAGCTTACACAGCTTTTGCTATTTTCATTGGAGAAACTCTTTCATCGCTACCAAAATTGTAAGCTATGGCAGAGAGCTACAGTTTTCCATAAATACCTTTCAAGAGTGGATACTACTGCAAAGTTAGTTGAAATATATGTAACTAAAGACAAAAAAAAAAAAAAAAAAAAAAGTATTAGAAGACCAGAACCTGGTCTGGACCCAACCGTGAGTTTTAGGAACAAGTTTAGACTTTCAGTTTCTCCTGAGAAGGACGGGTGCCATACAGAAGGCAGGGCTCTAGAGTGGGAAGGGCACAATTTCCTGGGGTCGAGCCCTGGCTCTGCCTGCACCTGGCTGTGGGACAATGAGTATCTTAGCCTTGCTGAGACTCAGTTCCTTTATCTGAAAAGTGGGGATAATAGCAGTAATTACCCCAAAGGTGGCAAGGATTAAATGAGTTAATAGCCGGCACATGGTAAGTGATATTATTATTGCCATCTTTCAGGGACAATTCATTCACTTCCAACTAAACTGAAATGTGGCAATTGCGAAAAATTATGTGTCCTGCCACCTATGTGTCTTTAATGCCGACTACGTGCTGATGCTACCACTTCTGAGAGGGTCCTACACATTGTAGACTGTGTCTGTGCGGGGACCTTGTGGTCAATTAACAAGCAAATTTGATGATGATCATATTAGTGATTAGATGGTGATTTTTTTTGCCTTCATGTCATTTAGCTTTGACATTTTTCTAGCTTAACTTCATATTACTTTGAATAACGTATCTTTTGTGATTCAGCTTGAATCCAGAGATGAGTGTAGGTACATTTCTTCATACTGTCATGAAGACTCAGTTTTAATAAGAGTCATATGGGAGTGGAGTGGAATGCACCCAAGTCGGTCCTTTCTGGGAATGCAAATCAGTGCTCTCTGCTTGATCCCTCTGTGCCACTGCTATGCCTCTGAAATCTTGATTCAAGGGCTTCAAAGCTGAATGCGTAGTTAGAAGAGGAGTGAAGACTGTGACTGCATTACCAACAGGACACTGGGGGCAATTGGGAAGACTGGGTATACAGTCCTAACATGGAGTATATGCTTGGCATTCCAAGTCCAGTGCCATCTGCCCCTATCTCCTTCTCCAGCCCCCGCACCACTCTCCACCTTCAGTTACCCATTGAACAAATGTTTCCTGAGTACTTACTGGGTGCCAGGCACTGGCTGTGCATTGGAAATAGAGCTAGCAAGACAGACTCGGTTCCTGCACTTCTGGGACACTCTTGGAGTCAGGGTAGGAGAGAGGAGTACGGAAAAGCAACACAGGAATTACTGTAGCTTGGCAGGTGATAAGACGAGGGAGAATGTGACACTAAGGAGAGCATAGGAGAGGGGTGTCTAATCCGTGGAGACTTGGAGGGTTTCTTGGACAAAGTGTGGGCCTTGCAAAATTACTTCCATTTCTTATCTCTAAGAGTTTGTACTCGTTTCCTCTCTCTTGAATATTCTCCGTTTTGTTGGTCTAGTTAAAAGGCTGGGGCAGAGAACAAACTGATTTAATCACCGCATCAACCCAAAGATGAGACTATGGGTACATTCATTTTACAGATGAAGGACCTGAGGCTCAGAGAGTTTAAATAACTTGGTTATTATTGCTAAACTGTGCTTCTAACCTCAGTCTTAGTCATTAATGTCTTTTTCTTTTCATCTGCACTGTATATCAAACAATCTATTTCTTGTTTAACAACCAAATAAAATGATGTAAGTAAAGCACCAAGCATATGCCTGCCACTAGAGTACAGGGGTTAAGAACTTAGATTTTTAAGCTAAGAACCATAAACCTGGCTTTACGTTCATGTGCTACCACTTTTTGTCTGAGTAACTTTGGCTAAGCTATTTTATTTTTCTAAGCTTCAGTTTCCCTGTCTGTAAAATGGGGATAATAATAGCACCTACCTTGTAGGGTAGCTGGATTACATGAAATGAATGTTAAAGAGTGCTGAATGCAAAATATGTCCTTAATAAATATTAGCTATTTTTTTATTGACCCATTCAATGAATATTTATTTATTGAGCATATTCTACGTGGCAAACATTTTCTAGGCGAAGAGCATTTTCTCCTGCTTTTTTCATCTCTGCTCTCTTTTCCTTCTCACTTATTGCAGTTGGCAAAGTTAAGAGTATATGATAAATGTTCAATGGCGGTAAGGAAGAGGAGAAGAAAGAAGAGAAAGAGAGAGATAACTGAAAGATAAAACTGAGGAAGAAAAAATCAACTGAAACAGACACAAAGGCAAAGAAAAGGAAAAAGAGGAAAAGAAAGCATCATTATAAATAAAAACAAACAAACAAACAAACGCATTGCCACTGAGTCGATTCCAACTTATTGCAACGCTATATAAATAATAGGAAAGAATAATAAACCCTTGGGACTAGAGGGTAAAGAGAAACTAGGGAAGTGTAGCCCTCTCCAAGCTATGCTCTTCAACACACATTTAAACTGCTTAAACACAAAACAGTTTCTGAAGTAATGCTATTCAAGTTGATCCAACAAGCTAATATCCATACTCATAATCTTGGATGCAAGGACTGAAATTATGATTTTCTTTACCAGTTTTTTCAGTTTTGAGCTTAATTATCTACCCCCCCCCACTTTTTTTTTAAGGCAAAGAAGCTTAAAATATGAGGGTTGAGGAAGTAACAGAATGTGAATAGCAATTGGAAGTTTCTCTTAAGAATAGTGCTATTCTCTGGTTTGGCAAAACCACCAGGAATTGAAAACAGACCTCACCATATTTTATATGAGTAGATAAAGCTTCTCTCCAAGGGGTTCAATATGCTTTTATAGATTTATAATTATATCTTCCTTCTAAGATATGTAGAAAAAATAAGGCTATTGTTTTCTTTTCAAATTTAGAGATAAATAAATCAAGATAGACTGTACAATAACTTGCTGACATCATCCTGTAAAGGCAATGCAGAATTCAGAAGTATCTAATTCTCTAAATTCCAACCCACTCTGCTTTACTTAGCAGAACACCTTGCTTTTTAAACACAAAACTTTAATGAGAGCTGCAACTTAAAGTGAAATATATTCAAAATGTTTGGTTCTCACTCTTTTCTCTCTTAGGTCCTATTTGCACGATGTCAACCATGGATGTTTTTGTTGTTAGTTGCTGTTGAGTTGGCTACTACTCATGGTGACCCCACATAAAAAATGTTGCCCGGCCCTGAGCCATTTTCAAGACTGTCTGTATATTCTACTCCATTGTTGTGGTCACTAGGAAGCTCATCTTCTAGCACTGTATCAGATAATATTCTGATGTGATCCACAGAGTTTTCATTGGCTAATTTTCAGAAGTAGATTGCTAGGTATTTCTTTCTAGTCTTTGTCTGTAAACTCTGCTGAAACCTGTCCAATATGGGTAATCCTGCTGGTATTTGAAATACAGATGGCAGAGCTGCCAGCATAATAGCAATACACAAGTCATCACAGTATTACAAACTGGCAGGTAGATGGTGGTAACCATGGATAGGAGTAACAAAATGCAGTCAACTACATTTGGCATGAAATAAGTAGAAAAAGTGGATGCTTGATCATTGTAATTTTGATATTTCATTGGAATTTTAGACATCAAATAGTTTCGGAAATGTGGTTTCTTAAACACCAAGTTAGTATTTAGTTTTCTAAAAATGAGTAGTTGTCAGCCAGCCTCTCCTTCCCTTGCATTTAAGATGACCACCAATAACAGTGTATGTATCCAAGAGGGTTCTGGGGGAGAACTGCAGGAGGGAACCCTGACTCCAGTACCTTGTTCTAGAGAGTGCAGTTGCTAGGTACAGTTCTTGACTTTGTTTTCAGGTATGGTGAGGAAGAAGGAACCAGCTGCCCTAGGTTGGAATACCAAAGTGTAAAGTTGTTACTTCTGTGGGTTTTTTTGGGGGTGGGTGGGGGTGGGATGGGTGAGAAGGATTGTTATGGGCATGGATTAGGCAAGCAAGAGATTTTCACAAGCAAGATGAATGAGTTCATGAAGTGATACCTGAGATAAGAATCACCAGAGGGTCAGTGAGGGTCAGAGGCATAGGTAAGCAGTAGAGGAGGGAATCAGAGTGCTCCCATGGGATGACAAATGGATGTGCAAGGGAGAAGAAAGCTGTTGTGAGGCCAGGTGCATGGTGGCTGGATAGGTCAGTGAGGTATAAAAAGAACATTGGATTTTGAGTCAGATCAGCAAGGTCCTCTACTTATTACTTGGCTGATTTTAGGACATTGCTTTTGTTTGTTTCCCTAGAAGCAGTCCATGAGACAAGGATTTGAATGCAAATAGTTTATCTGGGAATTTATTCCAGGGAACACTGGAAGGAGAGTGGGGAAGTGAGACTGGGAAAGCAAGATGGAGAATAAACAGTGAATTATCAAGCAAGTTAGCATTGTGAGAACGGGAGTTCAATTCTACTCAGCAACTCTCAGAGCCACTGTAGAACACGTGCCCAGAGTTAGCCCACCAAATCCAATCAGTCTTTGGTAGATGGCTTCTGGAGGAGAGGGCTGGCATTTGAGCCTGTCTCACAGGCAAGCAGGGTGGACTCCCTCAGGAGAAAGTCTGGCCAGAGAACAAAGACATGTTGAGATGAAAGCATATGGGAAGGGCACAGAGAGTAAATGAACATTCTAGATTCCCTGTTTCTCATCTTTAAGGTGGGAGCCCTAATATCTATTCTTGGACATATTGAAATGGAAGTGATGGCATTTGGCTGGGATTCAGGATCCCTAACACCCAAATTCTGCCTTATCATAGTCACTCTCCTTTTGGAAGTTTTCATGGTGTGTGTTTTCATATATGTACATAAAATAAGGCCTAGAAAAGGAACACCTTATAGCTAGATAGAACCCTAGTCCTACTAAGCTGAGCTAAACCACACAGATGGGCAAGAATTCTTTTGCCCAGAGAAGGCAGGCCTAAGGGCCAGCACCAACTTTGGCCAAGAGGCCTCTTCAGACATTTTACTGAAGTTCATGTTAAAATCTCAGCCCTTTAATTCAGATGAGTCTTTTAAAATATTAATACAGTAAATGAAGTTACTGAAGCCCAGCACAGTGTCTGACATATAGTCGGTTTCCTTAAAACATTAATTCTACCCGACCATGACTTTCTTCTCTGATTTTCCCTCTACACTGGGTATGTCATCCATAATGCCTACCTTCCCAACTTCAGACTGAAATGGTCACTGCAACAGACCCTGTTCATGGAGGCAGGGCTGGGTGGGCACTGATTCAATTAGGAGTGGGCAGCTTATCCATAGGTCAGCTGGCAGCCAATGAGGTGGCTGGAGCAATGGGCTCTGCCCAGGTAGGGAGACAGAACTAGCTAAATCCATGAGACCATCTCCCCTCTGGGCTCTAGACTAGAAAATATGGAGAGACTTGGCCAGTTATTGGTAAGGAGAAAAAAAAAAAAGCAGTCAAAAAGAAAAGTAGAGCCCAAAGGAATAGTTTAGTCAGTTTAATCGTAGAGCTAAGCACTTTCGCATGTGGTGAGGGCCCAAGTCCCAGGAAGCAGCTTATACCTGGGGGCCTGTTTCTTCCTCCACCCATTGCCTACTAGTCCAAAGCTACTTGAGCCCTGGTAACAGCAATGACAACTATGAAAGCAGCAGTGACACAGGGCAGCAATACATTCCATTGGTCTCATCTGGTTAAGCAGCAGCCAGCCCCAGATCAGATCTGCCTGTGTCAGCACGTTTGAGTGGCACACACCCCCTTCTGGCTTATATTTGTCTGCATATCTGACAGCTCAGCTTTGAGTTAAATCCCAACCATCTTGGTCTAGAACAGGCAACTGGTACTTTGGTGCTACTATTGGTTACCTGGGGCCTGAGCTAGGAGGAACAAGTTGCTTGTGGCACCAGATCATGCCCTGGGGATCCTAACGCCATGCGGAGGAGGGTTTATTTTCAGGATTTGAATGCAAAGGAACAATGCAAGACTTAAGCTAGCAGCAAGGCTGAAGGATGGGGAGGCAAGAGGGGATCCAAGTGGGTTGCCATATGAGGGGCCAGAGTAAACAGAGCCCTAAGGAAGCAAAGTGAGGGTCAAGCAATAAGTTTGCAAGGACTTATCTATTCATGAATTAAAATAAGTTTTATTTCAAGAATATTATTTTATTAATTTTAAGTTTAGAAGCTTTTTGGGGGGGAGGCAAGGTTAGAAGCTTTATGGTTACTGCCCCTGGAAGATGACTGTACGTGATTCTACAGCTTAATAAAAGGGCAACTAAGAGGCATCTGTGGCCGTGGTCTCTCTTTTTGTTCCCCCTTTCTTTGCAGGGCCACTTGTGAGCTGCACTAATCCTGATCCCCTAGCCTGAGGGTGTAAGTCTTCTGTGTCTGGACAACCTCAGGCCTGAGCTGGTATGGGATGAGCGCCTACTGGACACAGGAGGATCACAGAAGGATGCCTGCCACCTGCAGCCAAGCCTAGGTAAGTGCAACAGCGTGTCTGGTGGAGAAGGTGGGGTGGGGCCACTCCAACCCCATTTGTTATTTTCTTTAGGGCAGAATTGGAGGCTGGTGTTGCCATCCAATCATAATTCCCTTTTATCCTGACAGACTGATGGACAGGGATCTCCTTAATCTATTTATAGAGACACAGATATCAGAAAGCAAGTAGGCACAATTCTCTAGAGGTCCTTCAGACACTGCATCATCTTCACTCCGCCTTTCTTCACTACAATTCTGTAAACTACTCCTTGGAAGGAGCAAAGATATCTTGGTATTCCTTGCTCAGAAATAATACTCCAGCTCATTAACTACATCTACTCCCCATACAAGGAGAAACTGATTGTCCACAGTAGGGAAAGGAAGTCTCAGGCTCCATGCAGGGGCTTTTCCGAGAGCTTTCCATAACTGTAGGTCACTAGTAACTAGCTTGTAGCCAATACTGCAGCAAAATGAAAATGTATGGAACTGAGTGCTGTTCACCTGTGAAATCCAAAGAAATTACTTGGACTTCTGGATCAGTTTGCAGGCCAGTGGGAAGACCTTCTTGCTTTATCTGTGACTCTTGACCCACACGTTGAGATTCCCTGGTTCAGAGCATGTTTCCTTCTGTGCTAAGAGAGTGTATTTATACCAATTGGCAGGGAAGGCCCATTTGTCTGTCTTGACCTCTGTCAGAGGCTCTACTCTCCTTTAGTTAAAGAAAAGCTCCTAGAATCAAGACAATTGGAATAGAATGAGTGACTTGTGAGCTGTGTGCCTGGATCAGTGATGAAATGAGAAGGTTGAAGGTTATCTTTCAACTCCTGATAAACTCCCAGTGATTGGAGAACACGGTCCCATGGGACACTAGCCTTATAATGCTGTCTCCATGGTTACTAATACACTGAGGAAAGCCATCCACCTCCTGCCATGAATAGAGGCCCATGTAAACAGGCCACCGGAGAGTTCAGTCCACAGACTGATTGCTTTTGATCCAGGGCCCTAGTAGACTAATTTTTAGCAAAGTCTAGTTTTTATATTTTAGGCAGTAACTTGGCAGATGTATGGCCAGAAAGATGGAAGCGAACATTTTCATGTACTACTGCATTTTGAAACTGTTTCTCTGGGACTATAGTACCCTTCAGGTGGTTGTCTCCAAGGTAACTAGTATCATTCTGCTCCACTAATCACATTCTCCTACCTTCATCCAGACACTTTTCAGTTTAGTATATCCTTCAAGGTATTTTCTAGCCCCCATCCCTGTACTGTTTCAGAATGAGGAGGACAATCTTGGGGACTGTGATGGTTAATTCTATGGGGCTAGGCTATGGTACCCCATTGTTTGGTCAGACACTAGCTTAGATATCTCTTAATTGTATTTTTAAGATGTAATTTAGTCCCTGGGTAGTGCAAATGGTCAACATGCTCTGCTGCTAACCAAAAGGTTGGTGGTTAGAGTCTTCCCAGAGGCACCTTGGAAGAAAGGCCTGGTGATCTACTTGCAAAAGATCATAGCCATTGAAAACTCTAAGGAGCTCAGTTCTACTCTGTCACTGTAAGTTGAAACAACTCGAAGACAACTGATTTTTTAAATTAACATTTACAACCCGTTGACTTTAAATAAATAAGATTACCCTCAGTAATGTGGGTCCATCTTATTCAATCAGTTCAAGGCCTTAAGAGCAAAAGCTGAGGTTTCCTGAAGAATAAGCAATTGTCTCAAGATTATACCATGGAAATCCTAAGTTTCCAGCCTGCCCCCAAAATTTCAGACTTGCCAGCTTCCATAACTGTGTGAGACAATTCATTAAAATAAGTTTATCTATCCATCCATCCATCCATCCATCCAATCTCTTAGATTGGTTTCCCTGGAGAACCCTGACTGATAGAAGGATCTACAGGTGCACAGACCAATTTACAAAAGAGCCCTGTGGAAACAGGCAGGTTGTGAGACACATGATCCATACCTACTTCAGCCCAACAACTTACAAAATGGGAGGAAGATAGCTCTGAAGACGAGACATCATAGATTTTCACCCCTAATCATTCTTGACTGCAACCGTCAATGGCCTCACATGGAAACAAGCCTGGATGGTAGAAGGACAGAAAGAAGGTGGGCTCACGTGGCTGTCACATGAGTGAGAAGGCCACAGCGACACAGATGAAATCAAAGAGGAAGGCAAGACCACATCTTGTAGGAATATCTGATTATAGTAAGGATTTTGGATTTTATTAGAGGTGTAATATAAGCCATTGGAGGTTTTAGACAGGAGGATAATATATGATTTAAACAGCTCACTCTGCCTGCCTGCCATGTGGAGAATGGACTGGGGGCTGATAGGGGAGGAAGCAGGAGAAGATCAGAGTAGCCCAGAGAGAGACGGGTGGCTTGTAACAGTTGAGATAGAACAAAAAGGAGATTGCAGAATACAGTTTCACAAAAAATTCCATACTAATTTTCCTGCGGTCACGTCCCGACTCCCAAATTTTCAGTGCCACCACACTATATTTCCTGCTGAAGCAAATCTGAATAACTTTGGTTTTCGAAGTCCTTATGGCGACCCCATGTGTCAGAGTAGAACTGGGCTCCATAGGGTTTTCAATGGCTGATTTTTCAGAAGTAGATCGCCACGCTTTTCTCCCGAGGTGCCTCTGGGTAGACTCAAATTTCTAACCTTTCAGTTAGCAGCTGAGCACGTTAGATGTTTTTACCACCCAGGGACTCCACAATACCTATACTGAATAGTTAATAAGAAAGCATGTAATAACATAGGCTCGGTTATTCTGTATAATGTTTAAGGTATGTTAGTCTTGTCTTACAAGTAGAAAAGCCCTTTAGACCAGGCAACACGCTTGCACTTTCTTCCACATCCTCCACTGCACTTGGCACAGCCCTAAACAGAGGGCGTTTGTTCAAAATTGCATACTGATTGACTGAAAGCATACATCATGGGCATCTGTCTCTTTACTACTTCTGTTTTATGAAGAAGGGTGATTATCTGTCAATATTCATTGCACCATTGAACCAGTATGCAATGCATTAATCATCTCTGAGATAACCAGATGAGGCTTTATTGTAATCTCTTTCTATTTTGCTGAGATAATTTCACTTGCTTTGGAGTTTATGAGGCCATAAGTGGCTCCCATCTGTTGATGAGCGTATTTCTAAGAGTCATTTAGTCTCAAGTATGAAATACTTGAGGGGAAGTTAAATTGTAACTTTT
This sequence comes from Dugong dugon, assembly GCA_030035585.1. NCBI lineage: Eukaryota > Metazoa > Chordata > Mammalia > Sirenia > Dugongidae > Dugong > Dugong dugon. Next base: position 62,692,597 of record CM057466.1, read on the forward strand.
ATATTAAGTGTCATCTTAGTAACAGAACCAAAATTGGAAGCATGTGTTCAATTTTGGTCTTTCATTTTCAAAGCTTTAGGTCAGGCAAAGAATTAATTTCATTTGTTTACAAAGTAGATTATGCCTAATAAAATCTATTTTGTTTATAGTCACATTTTAGTCAAGCCATTGCCTTAGAAAATGAGAGAAATCTGATTGGCTAATCATTCAACATAGTAAATTACATTATTCTACATTCACAGAACATTGGCCTAATTGAATTATCCAGTAATAGTATGATGAAAATATTCCCTTCTAATACATTTTGGGCAAGGCACATGCCAGTGATGAAACAGTGAAGAATCTTGTTTATTTCACCCTTGTTTGATGATTGGCCACAGAATGTAACATAACACTTGTGTGGAGAATAACTTCTTCCACGTTAAGGATAATAAAGAGGTGGCAGCTTTCACTGGGTCCCTTATTCATACACGAATTTTCACTACTTGTCTGTATTTCTTTTCCTTCCCAGAAATTTGTTCTCTGATAAGTGCTACTTTACAAAATAAAATTAAATAAAATTGGTTTCAGTTTATGCATAATAGAAGGGATAACTATTGTCACTTTTCTCTCGCTAATGAGAAGTAGAAAACTCTCTATAGGCACTTTCCTTCACTCTTGAGATTCTGATGAGGGCCAAAGAGAACTTCCCCCAGCAAAATGCAGAAACACATAACAATCTGCACACAGTGTCAGAGAAGTCCATCCATAGATGCTGGCAGAGATCTGTTTTAAGGGGTCTGTCTATTCCTTTTACATAATATGGATTCTACAGAAATGATCCCTACTTTTTAAAAAACAGATGCACACATACCAACGATCATGAAGTTGGTGCAGGGTTGGGCAAAGTTTCATTCTGTTATCACAGTTTGCCATGAGTCAGAGCCAACTTCATGGTAACTAACAACAACAACGACTTCTTAAAACACCTTTTTAATGTCATCAAGCAACTTTTGTTCAAAATGACTACTACTCAAGTGCCCCTTTCACATAATTCCAGAAGACACCAAGTTTTCATGTGAGTCTTCTGTTCAGTTTTTTATCATAAGAAGAAACAATAACATGGATAAAGTGGCTTAAAAGGTAGATAACTACCACTGTTCATTGAATGTTTTAGATACTCAGTACTGTTAAAGATATTCAATATTGTTGAATATTTTAGAATGTATACTCAAACATGATGAAAACCAGCTCTGTGGCCCATTCTTACCATAGCTTTAACCCAAGAAGTAAGTGAAAGACCTTCTATAGGAAGGTGGTGTTTGAGGTACCAAATGCTAATGGGTCTCTACTAATTGTGCTTTTCACTAGTAAAACTTGGCTACTAAGGTTTGATGTAATGTGTTGAGAGAAAAATCTCAAATGTTGGTGCTAACCATTTTGCTAATAAAACCTGCTAAATGGAAAATTTTTATTTATCCAGCTGATCTTCAGGTGCTGATGCTAGCAAGTTGAGGGGAGGGAGAGATATGATTACAAAAACTCCAAAGAGAGGGAGAAAAAGAAGAGAAACAGAGAGACTAGAAGATCATTTGCTGAACAGATTTCACTGGCCTAGTGGGTGATAGCGTCTTAGTTGGTGTGATTCATTTACATTTGATGGTAAAGTTACTATTTTTATTCTTTTTAACAGATACAACATTTTCCACACAGTGTTTCTGTACCCCATATTTTTCACACTAGTGACATGCAATGATGCAATTATTATTAATAATGAAAAACTTACAAAAGAATTTTTAGAAGATTTATTTTTTTTCCTGGAAAATAAAAGAACAAGAGGACATTTTACAGTGAATGAGAATAGAGGATTCTACTTCAATTCTAGTTTTATATCCATAATATTTTTGTCTGGCTCTGCCAAGGAAAAATTGCCAGTGAGTAATAGATTATCTCAATATATTCTTTTTTTTTTTTTTTCCCCCTTCAGTTCTTAATCTCTTTTCAGGTCACAGATAATTTTCTCTGAGACCAGATTCGCTTATTTTTCACCTGCTTAATTAAAAAGCAGTTTAAAGCTCAATAGGGACTCTAGAGTGAGTATATGCTCATCTTGATTGTTAAAATGCTCTGAAAAAAGACACACCAAATCATATATATCTGTATTCCAGGGTCTCATAACATTGCTACCTTGCTGGTGTCAAAACTGGGGTACTGATTAGGGTGGTCATATGTAGGATCATTTCATTAGTAGGACAACTTCCAGAGGAAATACTGATGCAGGATAATGGTGAAGAAAAGGGTTTAAGAGTGAGATATGCCCAGATTCAGATTCTGGCTCTTCCATTTACCAGCTATGTGTCTTCATTCAGAAGATATTTAAGGAGTATAGAATAGCAAAGGGGGTCACACTGTTGAGTTGGAGTGCCTGATTCAATTTGGTTCAGCCACTTACCACATGTGGGATCTTGGACAAACAACTTTAATCTCTCTAACCTTAAATCTCATGATCTGTACCTACTGCACCGGGTGATGTACTGAGATTTAAATGAGATAATTGTATGTAAGGTTTAGCATACTTCCTACATACAGAAAGCTTATTAAGTCCTAACTATTACTATTAACTGAGGTGTTAGCAGCTCCATGGGAGAAAGGCCTGGTGATCTGCTTCCATAAAGATTACAGCAAGACAGTCCTATGGAGCAGTTCTACTCTGTATCACGAAGGGTTGCCATGATTCGGGGGCCAACTTTGACAGCTAACAACAACAAAAAGCACTGAAATACCTGGAAAATTACTGAACTCTCAAGCCTGAGTTTACACATATATAAAACGGAGATTAAAATACCTACTTTCATAGGGTTGTTGTGACAAATAAATGAGGTATCAAACATTGATTGGCTAGCATAATTTCTGGTCATTATTATCCAGAAGAATCTTGAGTGCTTGAGTGAGAATTATCTGTACATTTAGTTGCTAATAGCTTTCACATTGTTACTAATAAACAATTTCCTTTATTTTAACCATTATTTTCTTTATGATGTTCATACTTTTAAAACAACCCAGGGCCATTTTCTCATCCTCCCTTTGTTTTGCCAATATATATACATATCCACAGGTAGATGACACACTTACACCATAGTTTAACTTCCTGGCCTCTGATTAAAGAGGTGAGTCCCAGCTCTTTGATATTCATGTCTTCATCGTATTTTCTACGTAGAAAGTCATCTGACCTTTAATAAAGGTCAACTTTTATAAGTCGTTCATTACCCACTATTACTGCCACACTCTTTGATCCTTTCCAACTTGCTTTCAAGCATTTTTAAAAAAAGACTTCCTAAATTGGATAGCTTCTTAAAAGCCCAACTTCCAATTGTTGAAGGTAACCTTTAGAGAGAATTAAGGGGATAGGATCTTTACTAGCTTCATTAGTGCTGAAGTTGAAAAAGGAAAACATCTTTAAGACAAAATAATCTCCTTGAGTGCACGGCCATTTTGATAAGAATAGTGCAAGATAATGCAATCCTACTTTAAATTTAGAAGTTCTAAAGCTCACGCTACACTGAAAAGGCAGCAGAGAATGACATTGCCATGTTTATATTTGAGAAAAAAAATCAGGGGCCCAAGTTTTAACCCAAGCAAACTGTTTAATATTCTACAGGCAATTATGGAATGTGGACGTAAAGGTAAAAGTGAAGATCTGGGTATCTCTGCACTTTGAATCTTTCATTCCCCTGACTATGTGGCCATTACCTGTAGAGACCACAGGTAGTCTTGACTTGTCTCTTCTGTTTTTGGTTTAGGTTCCTTACCTGGAAAGGCAAAGGGCAACACCTGGCTCTTAAAAAAATCAATGACACAATAGGTTTGAACATTCCAGTGTGTAGGGAGTAGCCAGTATCTGGCAAACTAAATTGAGCATTCCAACACTACATGTGATGGCCATTGGTATTCTATCCAAATATACAGTATCTGACCACTAAGATAATAATTCAGTGAGCTCAAGAATTTATATCCAACCAGCCTTTGACTGAGTGCTTATGATATGTAAGGCCTAACAGTGAACACAGAAATGTGCCAAACGTGATTTCTTCCCTTTAGGATGAATCTACCTAGTCACAAAAACTACACTGGGATACAAATAATTAGAATAAAGAGTAAAATATGTAAGAGTTTATAGTGGAAGGGCAAACAAAATAATACTGGATCACAGAAGAGGGAGGTGATGAAAGGAGGTGGGATTTGAATTGTGCCTTGGAATATTAATAAATCTTGTACATGAAGAGTTGTTGTTAGGTGCCTTTGAGTCAGTTCTGACTCATAGTGACCCTATGTACAACAGAATGAAACACTGCCTGGTCTTGAGCCATCCTTACAATCATTGCTATGTTGGAGCCCATTGAAGACTCGTTGAGGGTATTCCTCTTTCTCGCTGACCCTGCTTTAGCAAGCATGATGTCCTTCTCCAGGGACTGGTCCCTCCTGATAGCATGTCCAAAGTACATGAGATGAGGTTTTGCCATCCTCTTTGTCACCTCATTGCAAAAACACAAGGAATTCTTTGACTACAGGCTTCAATTATCTACTATATAAAAAAACGTACATAGAAGGTATGAATTCACTACATGTTTGTCTACTACAGAGTCGCTCTGAGTTGGAATCAACTTGATGGCAACGAGTTTGGTTTTACTAAATACAAAGGCAGTTTCCGAAAGTTAAATTAAAAAGTTTTTTATATTCAATTTTCCCATTCTCTTGCAGATCATATTTTAATTTGGTTTTGAAGGTATTTTGGGGAGTATTTTAAGGCATTTAATCTACTATCATAAAAATTATTCAGAGAACTGATAGGAGACTTCATCTCTATGAGGAACATTTTTCAGGAAAGGAAATTGTTGTAGTGCTGAACTGCCAAAGAGGCAGCTGAAAAAAATGGGTCATGCATTCATCTCTTCTGGGACACACGCTGCCAAGCAGTTTGCAGCAGTTTGCTGCTCATTTTTGTCCTCTCCTCGTAAACAAGCACATTAACAAGTTACTTTTAAAAAAAGCATACTAATTTCCCCAGTGAATTACACAGGAAAGAATTCAGCGTTCCCTCCAGAGGACTCAAATATTTGTTTGTTCTCGGAACTCAGGTGTGGTACAATAGCTGTGGGCTAAAAACGCAGGCTGAATATTGGCCAGCAGGCGAGAGACAGCTTCCCCTCCGCTACAGCCCTGATTCCTCACGTTGGTGTGCAACTCAGAGCTTGCCTGATGGAAAAAAAAAAAAAGGACTCGATTTTCAATTTCAATTTAATTACACAATCTATAGTGCCTGGTGGGAAGGATTTATGGACAAGATTAACGCATGATGATCCTCCCTTTCATATGCCTTTCTGATACAGAACACTGAATTGATTATCCAAAGTGAGTTTTCAAAAATGTTTCTCAAGAGCCGAATTCTTCTGGTGGCGGAGGGATTTAAAGAGGGTGTGACTTCATTTCTTGACTGCTGTCCAGAATTTAGATAAATTAGAGGTGTAAGATGCCTCTTTGAATTGTATTGTCAGGGCATTCTTAACTTGAGAGTTGGAAGCATCTCTCGATTTAAGAGAATGAATAGTAATTCCATTATAGAGTTAGAAATATCAGCTGACAGACACTGAACCATACAATTATTTCTTCTGAGAATGACTGTAAAACTGATATACTTAAGACCCTTCCCTCTTATGTTAAAGTCCAAAGACATAGCCTCTCATTCGGGATGGAAACCATTATGATTTTATCCGGCAGCAAATCAAATGTTTAATATCATGAGTAAATATTTGGCATTCTATTTTGGTGCCTACATATTCTACTAGTTTAACCAAACAGAAAAAGAAGGAAAATACAAGAAATGAAGATCTGCCCATAAGCAATGGCCTTAATATATTTTTGATCAACTGCTTTAACTTGTTAATAAAGAAAATAGGTCCCTTTATAAAGAAAAGTATTCTTGTGTAGCTTAAATAAATGAATATGGCTGCAATAGTAAAGCAAAACTTTACTGATTATTGCACAACCTTACCAAACCACTTGAGTGCATACAAATAGAATGATAAAGAAACTAAGTTCAAGAGGCAAATAAACTATTTGAAGTGGCCAACTGATTTTACTGTTGCACCATAATGGCATTTTCAAGTCTTAAGAGGGCTGCTAGTAAGAGTGAACATTTATAGTGACATTCAAAAGCAAAACGGCATCTGAGAAGCATTACATTTTGCCTACTAGATTTCCAACAGAGTATATTATCCAAGTCAACTGGATTTGAAAATCTTGATGAGTTACAGGGCATCTAGCACAGATTAGGTGAAGCTGGAATTTAATTTGGGTGGAATGACAATAAGAACAAAATTGGAGTCTATTTTTGGAGTGCATTAGAAGACTTTGAAAAATGTACTCTTAACTGGTATAAATGTAGATTTACCACTCTTCTGCTTGGCAAGGGTGAGTTATAATTTATGCCAAAAGAGAAACAAAACAAAACACGGAGATGTGTGTCTGTGAGTGAAACCTGAGCATATTTTGCCACAGGCCAACGTCTGCATTCCCTGAGTCTGTTGACACAGGTGACATTTGGAGAAACTGTAGCAGGACAGGCCTATTGAAAGAGCAGGTAGGGGTGATGCCACCCCTGCTTTTGGCGAAACCCTTCATTGGTTTGTATGTATGACTGTTTGTTTCAAGCATCTTAACCATTTAAATAGAATACCTCCATCTCCCTTAAACATAAAAAGTAAATAAGTGCAAAGGCTGGATAAGAAAATAGTGAAGCAGACAGGAGTTTAGCTAACTGTGAGTAGAAATGAAAGGCCATAATGAAATTTTCCACTGTTAGGGGTTCAGTTCTTACCATCTGGGAAGGAGTGACTTTCTGCAGGGTGAATTAACACTTGGGAAAATCACACAGCAGCGTCACCTTAGTTAAGGGAAAATTAGATAAAAGTATCTATTTGCAGCTGTGACATATCAATGCAGAGGTTACAATACTATCAGAGGGATGCTTACAAGTTAGAACAGGCGGCTTCCACTTCTCTCCTATTTCCCATCAGTTTTCCATACTTGGGCGGAGTAGGTGGCGGGAAGCAATGGGGTGGAGGCGAGAGACCAAGAAAGTACATGATCATCCACATATGACCAAACGATTTGTTCTTGGAACCAATAACATGTCTTTTGTTCACATCCAATAACTAGCATTGCCTTTTGTTTTATTACATTTACTGGTACTTAAATATTAACATTTGAAGCAAAACTCTATATGACAGTTTATGAAAAGTGAAGAAATACCTGGCTGATGATATGTTCCTGGATTTTTTCTCTAGTCACTGAAAGAGAAAGCAAAAAGAAATTTAACATTAAAGTATGAAAATAAATAAAATGCAGTCCTGATCCTGCCCTGTTCTCAAACTCCAATAGCTGCCATGGGCTCTCTGGGAAAGGATTTGTATCACAATATTATCCACTGTTGTCAAGTTGATTCTAACTAATAGTGACCCCATAGGGTTTCCAAGGCTATAAATCTCTATGGAAGCAGACTGCCACGTCTTTCTCCCTTGGAGCCGCATATCACAATATAAACACTTAGAATCACTCTAGTAATTGGAATCACTTAGAATCACTCTAGTAATTGGAATAAAACAAAAATAAAAACGTAAATAAACCACATTAGATGAAGATAACAGAAAATGGCATGGAAATCCAGGAACGGTGATATCAGAAGAATGTATTAACCTTTGGCAGAGAAATAGTGAAGAGATGAAAAGGACTGAAGAGAAATTGGAACAACAGCCAGTCACAGGTTTCCAAACCATGCCAACCTGTTCAAGTATAACACTAACACTGAGCTCAGGGAACCTTGAGGAGTGGACAAGGAGACTTGGAGGTGGCCAATGACAGAAGTGCTACTTTTAAAAATTTTTTTCTCACCTGTGAAGATGATAAAGATACTATTATGCTTTGTTGTGATGGTATTGCTAGAGATTAAAGTACAAACCAACAGTTTTATAAACGGTATCCTGGTCAGGACAGGATAAAGTCAGAGTAATACATGAAAAGCAACAGAGGGGTATAAAGGATAAAGACTCTGAAACAATAAACCTCAGTCGTTGTGAAATTATGCAGAAAGTGATCAATGTCATATGTCTTAAATAGAAGGAAATAAAATCCTTAGTGATAATAAATAAATAACCAACGACCCACTAGGAAAGAGAATAAAGAAGAAATGTTGTGGCAACGGAGTTATTATGTAGTTGTAGACACCTCAGCGTGATGCCAACATCTCAGCGTGATGCCGTCAAATAGACTCCAACTCATAGCAACCTCATGTGTGCCAGAGTAGAACTGTGCTCCGTAGGGTTTTCAATGACTGATTTTTTGGAAGTAGATTGCCAGGCCTTTACACTTTATTAAACATATACTTTTTTTGTGTGTGTTTAAAGTAAACTTTTTATTTTGAGATATTTGTAGGTTCATATACATTTGTAAGAAATAATACAGAGAGATCCTATGTGCCCTTTATCCAATTTCTTTCAATGGTGACATCTTGCAAAATTATAGTACAATATCACAATCACAATATTGACATGATACAGTCAAAATACAGAACATTCCATCACCACAAGGACCCCTCATGCTGTCCTTTCATACCTACACCTACCCTCCCAATCCTACCTCCTACTAACCCTTGGTAATCACTAATCTGTTATCTATTTTTATCATTTTGTCATTTCAAAAATGGAACCATACATTAGATGACCTTTTGGGATTAGCTTTATTCACTCAGCATAATTCTCTGGTGATCCATCCAGGTTGTTTTGGGCATCAGTAGTCAATTCTTTTTATATCTGAGTAGTAGGCCATGGTATGGATATATCACAGTTTGTTTAGCCATTCAACCATTGGAAGGACATCTGGGTTGTTTCCATGTTTTGTCTATTTGAATAAAGTTGCTACAAACATTAATGTACAAGTTTTTGTGTGAACACAAGTCTTTATTTCTCTGGGATAAATGGCCAGAAGTATTAACTGCTGGGTTGTATAGTAGATACGTGTTTATTTAAGAAACTGCCAAACTTTTCCAACAAAGACATTTAATAAATAAGTGATTGTTACCAGCCAATGAATCAACTAATAACAAGTATATTTTGAAATTTTACTAAGTGTTCAATACTGGGCTAGATCTATGAGGAATACAGTAGAAGTATAAGGAGCATAGAAAAAAATGGTGGGGTAAGAGTGGGCAATTCAATTATGCCATTGCTATAAAATGCCAGGGGCCAATCTTGGAGTTTCTAGATAGCAGGAACCAATTTATTAATTTTTTTAATATCAATGACCAATCAGATACCCAATCACATATATTTTAATATTTAGATTCCCTCTGCCAGACTATTTAAAGAAAAAGCAACATGGTTTGTGGGAAAAAATCTTCATCTTTTGAATTAGATCATCTATATTTCCATTTTGGCTCTTCAAGGAAGTGATAAATGAGTAAAGTTTGAAGATAAGAAGAAAGTTAATTTAGCCAAGAGGAGTGAGAAGAACATTCAGGCAGAAGGAAAAGCATGTGCAAAAGCCTTGTGGTTGGAGGGAGCATAGTGAATCCAAGGCACTGAAAGGAAGCCAGAGTGGCTGGAGTGGAGAAGGAAGGGGGGCACGTGGTGTGAGATGAGGCTGGACAAGTAGGCAGGAAACATACAAGTAAGCCTCTATTTTTAGGAGACATCTGATCATAAGAGTGGTGGGAAATCAGCCTTTAATGGGATTTAGGCAGGGGTGCAGGTAGGGAAGTTGGAATGGCATGGCCAGATTTGCATTTTGAAAGGACCACTTTAACTCTGGTTGCTAAGTGGGGAATGGAATGGAGGGTTTGGCAGAAGTGATGGCAGCACTACAAAAGCTTAGTTTTGTTTCCTTTGAGACCAAAGGAAATCTGAAGGAATTCAAGAGGAAAATGAGAGCCAGACTAATTGAATAGTCATAACTTAATGATGTAACAGCTTATTGGACTATAGAAAATGGGGTAGATGACCATCTGGCATCTAATTATAGCTCTGCCATTTACTAGATTTTGGGTCAGTTACTTAATGCTCTGGTCTGTTTGTCTATCTATAATAAAGAGTTAATAATATTTACCTCTCTCCAGATTTGTGAGGATTAAATTGAAATATGAATTTTGCATACAAAGAATGAGAGAAGGGCACTCCAGGTAGTTGGGACAGGACAAGTAAAGTCTAGAGGCAGGCAAGAATAGAGTGTGTTTAGGTGAACCATGAGAAGTTCTGAGTGGCCTGACTATAGCTCATGGGCAGAGGGAAAGCTTGACCAGCCTGGGGAAGTTGTTGACATGAGGCAAGATTAAGAAGGGCTTTTCAGGCAATGGAAGCCAGCAAAGGTTTTTCAGAAGGGGGACGAGGTGACCAAAACTGTTCTTTAGAAAGATGACTTTGATGGTAGTGTGGAGGATGGGCTGAAAGTGGAGGGGCCAGAGAGAGTGGTGAGCATGTGCTGCATCCTGGCAGGACCAATGAGACAAGGCAGTGAGAGTGGGAATGGAGGCGATGCTTGAGCAGGTGGCATTTCTGAGGTAACTTCTGGATACTGATTGGATGTAGAAAACACAAGAGCAGGGAGTAAGAACAATCTTGAGGTTTTTAGCTAGGGAAACTCATAGATAAAATACTACTAAAGCTACAATGGGAGAGAGAATAGACTTTAAGGGGGAAGTATGGCTCATGCCCATAATTAGAGTGAGGGCATGTGGAGGTTATTAAAGCAGACATGGCAAGCCTGACATTCAGACAACTTCAAATTCAAAGGCTCTGATTTGGCTTTTCCTCAAAGGGCAGGGAAGGGAATTTTTGCTATGTACCAGGCCCTGTGCTAAGCATTTCAAACACACTCTATCCTTGGAACAACCTTGTGAAGTAAATATTATTATTCCTACTTTTTTGATTAGGAAACTAGTGCTTAAGGAATTTAAAGAAATTGTCCAAGTTCATCTGAATGCTCAAAGTTCTAAGGTTAAATGTTGCTTCTTTTGACTTCTTTTGATGTACAGGAACAGATGGTTTCCAGAATAAAAGCAGTCTTATCTGCCTGATATTTGGGTCTTGTCCCTCTAGCTTTTGGTTAGATGACAACTAGAAGGGGGGAAATAAAAACACTTGGCAGGTTAGGTGGAATAATGAAAAAAAATGGAGCAGAATAAATGGCAGAGAGAAGTTATGGATGGTGTTGTTTCAGCTTATGGTAAAGTTAATGTTGGAACACTGTAGTCCACTCATGGACTTCAGTAATGGAAATTACAGAAACACCCCGCCACACCTCTACCAACATTGGAGGAGAACTATTTCTCTAAGATTTATAATTCTAGGGTGTTTGCCTCAGATTCTCCAAGTACCCTTGTGGTTGAGACTCACTAATCCCTCCCATTGTAAGTAGTTTGATTAATCACCACAAATTGAATAAAACTCCAGGGGAAGTTCTTTCACTGCCTAAACATTGAAAGCAGTGCTTCTTAACCTCTTTCAGGTAAAAGGCCCCTTTGAGAAACAAAGAACAGAGCAAAATGTGACAAGTTCAGAAAGTTAACAGACCTTCTGAAGCCATACACAGATTGGCAAGAATCTGAAGTTTAAAGTCTATTTTGGGTGGTAGATTCCAACATGTGGAATATTTTCTCAGATTCCACCTCCTCGGGGCAACTTTCTACTCCCTCAGAAATATAGACTCATTAGCTGTCTAGCTGTTTCTCCTGACTTAGTAAACTGAAGGTATTAGTCCAATATCTCATAGTATATTCCTTCTAAAACTATAATAGCTCCACTGTGTCAGAACTTTCTAAGTGTTGGGTATGCAAAGATGAACACAATAGGGCATCTGCCCTCAAGATAAGTAGAGTCAAATTCTAACACGTCATGTGAAGGGCTTAAACAGAGGTTTGAATGACAAGCTGTGGGAGCACAGAGGAGGAGCCATCTGTGTGACTAGTCTTGGGGAACAAACAGGTTTCTAGGGTATGTTGCCATTAACCGCTGTTAACACTCCTTTTTAATTTATGCAGAAATATTTCAAGGACCACAATTTCAACTGATTATTAAATTTTTACTTATTAGAGTTCAAGAATATATTTCAGGTATAGGCATGTTTGAGCAAGTGGATAGAGATATGGTGAATACAAGAACCTGTGCTTGGCATGTGGGAACTGGATCCATGAGAAGGTGGAACTTGAATCAGACCTTCAAAAATACATAAAATTTGGAGAGCAGGCTTAGGGTATTCAAACCCTGAATATTCCAAAGAAAGGACTAGCTCTTGAGCAATCCCTGGGAGGTAACCTATAAGCCCTTGAAATATCTTGCCTGATAAAAATGTCTTTGTATATCTAGGGTCTTGAGCCTTGTTATGCTAACAATGTGATTTATGATGAATGCCTGTTTTTGTTCAACTGGGGCCATGAACCATGCTGTGTTAGTTTGGCCTCTGGGGGTGCTGGAGGCTGGGCAGCTAAGGTTAGTCAAGTGGGTGCTCCATGTCTATATGACTGACCCCTCAATTAAAACTGGACATCAGGGCTCTGGTGAGTTTCCTGGTTGCAGTACCTTGCATGTATGTCACACACTATTGCTGAGAGAATTAAGCACTGTTGATGTGGCTTCACTGGGAGAAGACAACTGGAAGCTTGCTCCTAGTTTCTTCTGGACCTTGCCCTCTGCACCTTTTGCTTTGCTGATATTAATTTGTATCGTTTAACTGTAATAAACCATGAGTATAACAACTTTTCTTAGCTCTGTGAGTCCTAAGGGTGGTCTTGGGAACCCCTGACATTAGGGCAATTATAGTTTCTTCAGCAGAGACAGACACAAAGATACATTAAGCTGGTGAAGGGATTGGCTAGAATAGGGAGAGGAATTGGAATATACGTAGGGGGCCTTGGTGGGGTGGATAAACTAGGCAACAAATCAGGGCTTAGAAATGGGACGGAAGATGAAGGGGAAAATCAGAGAAGCACGTTGAAGAAATACATGAGAGGAACTGGTAACAACGTGTATAAGAAATAAAGATGAGAAAGAGTCATATCTGGCTCATTTCACAAATATTAATTGATCATCTATCATGTGTCATATATGGGTACTTAGCTCTGGGGACTCCACTGTGAACAAGACAGGCATGGTCTCTGCCCTCAAAGGGCTTGTGGGTTCAATTTCCTCTTTTCCCATGATGTCGTCTACTTCTGAGCTATAATCTGCATTTAACCATATGCTTTGTGAACTCTTGTAGTTCTTATGGTAGGGATACTTCGATTATTTTGAAGGCGCCACATGTGAAGACTTAAAATGGGGAAAGGAAAAGGAGATGAGATTATGAACCTTCTTGTCTTTTTCCTCCCTGGGGTGCAAATATGCCTACTAGTTCTCTGCATATGTAGAGTAACACTGATATTCTATAGCTACGAAATTCTGTTATGTCACATCTCCCTCTTCCCCATAAAAGAGAATTTTGGGAAGGAATCTGATAATTTGAGGAGGTGAACCAGTCCTGTGCCATTGGTATGCTCAAGTCCATTGTTGTAAGCACTGTGTATTTTCAGTGCCTTCCAACCTAAGGGGCTCATCTTCCAGCACTATATTAGATACTATTCTGTTGTGATCCATAGTGTTTTCATTGGCTAATTTTCGGAAGTAAATTACAACATCACTTGGCCTTTCTTCCTAGTCTGTCTTAGTCTGGAAGCTTTGCTGAAACTTGTTCACCATAAGTGACTCTGCTGGTGTTTGAAATACTAGAGGCAGAGCTTCTAGTATCATAGCAACATCCAAGCCACCATAGTATGACAAATATAGTATGACAAGATGGGCAGCGGTTCACTAAACTACTGTTTACTAAAATAAGGGTTCTTGGCACAGCTACAGCAAATAGATGCAGCGACTTCTCCGGGCCTTCGGAGGTGGCAGGCTGGGCAGCACCAGGGCAGTTTTAAACTGCGAGCCCAACCTACATGTAGGAATCCAAGACACAAACTGGGGCTGAGTGTTGGGATGAAAAGACAGACTGGATACAAGCTTCCTTGGCAAAAGGTCAGAGTGAGTCCAGGATTCGTGGTGTCTGTCTAAACAGAGAAGAGGCAGGTGACTGACGGTGATGTAAGCGGCAGGGAACATATCCAGGCTTTGGAGGGAGTTAGGTACAGGGTCATATATGATTCAAACAAACAAGGTAGGAGCCCAGTTGCTGGGGGAAGTGAGGGATAAGGTGAGAACTGATTCAGAAGGTTACAGGGCAGTCTCCCAGTTACAGCGGTCAGGCGAACTCAGGAGCCAGAAAGACCATTTCTGAGAGTCATGACTATTCAAATATGACTAGATGGCAATGAGTTTTTGAGTGATTATGATTGCCGCTAATGATCATTTTTTACTCTTGCTTATGGATGGTCTTACCCTGGTGGGGATGCAAACGCTCCCTGGCTAGTTCAAGAAGGAGGGAATCCCACCGAAGGAATACCTAAGTCATCCCCAAATTTATTCAAATCATATTTGAGAAAGAGGAATGGAATGTGGGGGCTACATTTTAACCGCATAAGCCTTTGCTAGTAAAAGATGAAGGAGTCTGTGGTTTAGTATCTTTTAATTATTTTTCCTAGCGTCTTGAATATACAATGTTTGAAATCTCTGGTTGGATCAACACTATTTTGTTCAGAGGTTTGTGGACTTTGCATACTGATTCTTTCCTGTTTCCAAGTACATTTGCTTTTAGGCTATTTTTATTCACTTTAAAGGAATTTTAATAACTTTCTGTTGACAGCATGGACAGCTGGTCTTGAGAATTAAAGAAAATGCACTTGCTGACTGAGGAAGGAAGTGACATCAATGAGCTTCTAAAGTCAGCCCAGAGGGGGAAATTGGCTTGTGAGAGAGTAGCCTTTCATTGCACTGTATTTATGGAGCAATGCCTTGAGATGCAAATTGCGGTATCAATCAAACCTAGGGTGCCTACCTCAAACCCACGTAGTGCAAACTGAAGAAACAATGCCCTGAAACACTGAGAAAAAGGATGAGGGCGCAGGAAGCCAGGGGCTAAGTGAATTATGGCCGCTCAGCATCCCCTCTAACACTGATGCTTCATTCTCTGTCAAGCCTCAGTTTCTTTGTCTAGAAAATGAGTCTGATGTAAACTGTTGGTTGAAGTCATTCTGTTTGTGTGACAGATGGCTAATAAGACCATGTACTAGTATACTAGTATATATAGTTGAGACGGTTAGCTTGCCACTTTTGCCTCAAAAAGAGCTATAAATTGCTTCTCATCCCCCCACTGAGAGCTATTTAGAAAGAAGATCTTCAGATGTCACAGAAAGCTACCACCTTTATCCCTGGGTATTTTTAAAGTCTGTATTCACTGTTTATAACTCTACTGCAGAAATAGTCAGGTATTGAATCTGGGCTTTAAATAATAATGACAATGGTAATAATAATGGTCATTGTCATAGTAATTAATGACATTTAATTCTCATCACTGTCGGAGAATTTCCCTCTGGAGCTGCAGTCATCCATTTTTCAAAGATAACTGTGATGGGAGTGGTTTGTGTGTGTTTGTGCGTCACATGAGCATGCGTGTACATGTATATACACAACACACACCTGTGTGAAAGAGAGGTAGAAAAGTATCTAGGTGTATTTTATGGTTATGAGGTGAAAAATTAAATTGCTGATTATTTATTTCTTACCTCATTCCAAAAAGATTTTGAGGTGGCTACAGGGATGGCTCAAAGAAAATCATATAATTTGAGTTTGAGTTAACAATCTAGAGTCCAAGGGAATTAACTCAGCCCAAGACAGAAGCATTAATGTTTGTTCTTTTCTTTTGTCTATAAACATATTTTGGGTATTCAATTTTCAAACTTTTATGAGCTTAAGTATGTAAGTTGAACCCCTCAGAGAATATTGGCTAGGTAAAAGAAGGAATGGGTGAGATCTCACAGCCATAGTCTTCATGCCAGAGGATTTTCAGGTTGCCCTCAAGCCCAAGGATACTCTGACTGTAACAAAACTCATCCATCTGATTCTGCAGCAATACTATAAACATGAAACAAAACCATTGCCAGAGTTGATTCCAACTCATAGCAACCCTATAGGACAGAGTAGAACTGCCCCATAGGGTTTCCAAGACTGTAATCTTTACAAAAGTAGACTGCTGCATCTTTCTCCTGTGGAACAACTGGTGGGTTCAAACCACTGACCTTTCAGTTAGCAGTTGAGCACTTAACCACTGTGCCACCAGGGCTCCTCGGCAATACTTTAACAAGTGTTTATTCTGGACAAAATAATATGCTAGGTCCTCTGGAGGTACTGAGGAAAAGTGGAGGAAACAAGATGAGAACAAACAACTAACCGTGGAACTGTAAGGAATTTATTAGTAAATTGCATATTTAGGCAGATACAAAAGGTATTGCAACTAGAGGATGAAAGACATATTAAAGTATAAGCAGAGAAATAAGCATCAAGATTAGAACTTTGGGAAACAGTTGTATCTCATTTATATTTGATTAATTTGATGCCTCTTTAGATAATGAAATGCAAATTTTACATCGTCCATAGTGCGTAAGAGGAGTTATCTTCTCTAAGGTAAAACAATGATTTACTAATCAGAAGCCAGCAAATTCGCAGTTTGGTTTGGGAGCTTAAGTTCTCACTGGTCCTGGATTTGAGTCAAAGGCAATCACAAGTTATAGCAAGAGAAAATCAGGCCAATTTCCTTATTTATAAATGGCGGCTTATGAAAGTTTGGGACATATATAAGGACAAATATCTGTTGCTTTCAAGTTGCCTCTGACTCATGGCAATCCTAGGTGTGTCAGACTAGAATTGTGCTCTAGAGGGTTTTCAATGGCTGATTTTTTGGACGTAGTTTGCCAGCCTTTCTTCTGAGGTGCCCCTGGGTGGACTTGACCCTCCAACCTTTTGGTTAGCAGTGGAGCACATTAATTGCTTACACCACTACTATCTAAAGACAACAACTAAGTTAACTGTAGAGCTGAGTCTCTAACACAGATTTCAATAATGATCAAGAGCGGGGTCTAAACTATCAGATAACTGGGTTTGAATCTCAGTTTTCCTACTCTGTCTGGGTAGTCTTGGGCAAGTAACAACCTTCTTCATCTATAAAATAAGCATAACAAACATATTTACATTATGGAATCATCCTGATGATTCAATGAGATAACATATGTAAAGGGCTTAGTACAATATCTGGCATCAGTAACGATTCTAGGTCTAGTTCTCTTCCCTATATCACGAGATGCCCAAGTAACGCATAACAAAACCAGATTATCTAAAATCCAGATGGAAGCTGTTTTTAAATGTGATTAAGAGGAATAACAACACATTTCAAGACAACAAAGTATTCTATTCTGGAATGATTAGGCAGTATCAGAGAGAACTAGAAATAATATATATTTTTAATGTAAAAAAATGAAAGAAATATAGCCACTTTTAAATGATTGTCAAATAGTCAAGAACTTTAGCTTGGCCAAATAACTCGGGTAGTAAAAAATAAAATGCTTGGAGTCCTGTTTTTACCATAAGGCATATATGCACAGACGTTAATCCAAATTCTGTTCTCAGCCTCCATTCTCTGAACGGCCAAACTGCACAGGAGAATCCTGCTGCTTCCACTCATGTGCATGTGTGAGGGTGGGGCGGCGGGTGGGATAGGAAGATGACTAGCAGAGATGAAGGCAGCAGGGACTTCATGTGCGAACTGGGGGCCAGTGCCTTCTGGTCAACTAGTTATGGTTCCCATGCAAAACATGCTTTGAGAGGAGAGGTGTGTACAATTTCCTGTTCTATATTTTGATACTTCTTAGGGTTAATTATGATTTTAGCATTAAATCAGTTTCTTCTTCTGTCCATTACGCTTTCCAAAAACTACTGAGCTTTATTAATTCCACTTAAGTTTGCAGATTGCATGTAATCTCAGTTTCTAATTACCCCTAGTGATGACACAAAGCCTTAATATATCAGGGAAACTGTAAACAACAAAATAAAACAACGTTAGACACTGGATCTCACTTATGGTAGGATCTGCATTCTTAATGAAGTTTGATTTTTTTCCCTTTTGTAGTTGACGAGAAATTCTAGCTTTTAAAAAAAAAAAAATCAATTACTGATTTTTGAAATGAGGTGCCATTTTTTCCCTTCAAATCCAAGCATTTCTTTCTTAAAAGCAAAACAACACACCTAAAAGGGGCAGCTTGTGATTCTTCTTTGCTAACATTTTAGAGTACTGGGGATTTTTGCTAGTTGCCGTCAAGTCAGCTCCAATTCACGGCGACCTTATGTATAACAGGAGAAACACTGCTCGGTCCTGTGCCATCTTCGTAATAGTTGGTGTGTTTGTACCCAGTGTTGTGGCTATTGGGTCAATCAGTCTCATTGAAGGTTTTCCTCATTTTCACTGACCCTCTACTTTACCAAACATGATGTCCTTTTACCTAGTGTTTGGCCTTTCCTGATATGTCTAAAGTAAGCAAGACGAAGTCTCATCACCCTAACTTCTAAGGAGCATTCTGGTTGTAAAAAGGCACTACAGACAGTAAATACAGATTTTTTTTCAATTATTGCTTTTCCATATATCAACACTCTCCCACTTAAGGCTAGAACTAGCTGAAAGTACTGTTAATGTGCTGTAATTGTTACTCTTCCGGCTCTTTCAACATGATGTAAACATACCTCCAGCAAATTTATTTTGGATATTGTAGATTACTGTTCTCTGGAAAGAAAAAGCAAATGTTACGTCTTTATCAGTGGTCCCTCTGAATGATCAGTGGGTAGCCCTGTGGCGTGTGGCAGGTCTATGGTTCAGGCAGCAGATATCAAATGTAAACAGGCAGCTCTGACGTGGCTCCATGTGGTATCATTTTCTCAGTACCAACCTACCAGATATTTTCCATGGTTACCTGTACAATCCCAACAAGAGAGACTAGACTCATGATTTTGATATTTTTATCTCATTTCTCTTACTTTTTTGTATTTTGGGGGGCTTTTTTGGGAGGCACTTTTCTATTTGTTTGCTTGTTTTACATCTCAGACGATGTACTGCATTGGGAAAACCTGCTGCAAAAGACCTCTTCAGTGTTAAAAAGCAAAGATCATTTTAAGCACCAAGGTGCGCCTGACCCAAACTATGGTGTTTTCAACTGCCTCATATGTATGTGAAAGCTAGACAATGAGTAAGGAAGACAGAAGAATTGATGCCTTTGAACTATCATGTTGGTAAAGAATATTGAATATACCATGGATTGCCAAAAGAATGAACAAATCTGTCTTGGAAGAAGTACAGCCAGAATGCTCCTGAGAAGTGAGGATGGTGAGATTTTGTCTCACATACTTTGGACATGTTGTCAGGAGGGATTATTCCCTGGAGAAGAACATCATGCTTAATAAAGTAGAGGGTCAGCAAAAAAGAGGAAGACCCTCAATGAGATGGACTGACACAGTAGCTACAACAATGGGCTCAAGCATAATAATGATCATGAGGATGGCTCAGGACTAGGCAGTGTTTCATTCTGTTGTATACAGGGTTGCTATGAGTCAGAACCAACTCAACTGCACTAACAACAAGTATCCTGAGCAAATAATCCGAGAAGGTGGACTATATGAAGAAAAACGTGGCACCAAGATTGGAAGAAGACTCATTAACAACACGCAATATGCAGATGATACAATCTTTCTTGCTGAAAGCAAAGAGGACTTGACACGCTTGCTGGTGAAGATCAGAGACAGCCGTCAGTATGGATTGCATCTCAACATAAAGAAAACAAAAATCCTCACAACTCGACCAATAAGCAACATCTTGATAAGTGGAGAGAATACTGAAGTTTTCAAGGACTTCATTTTACTTGGATCCACAATCAACACCCATGAAAAGAGTAGTCCAAAAGAAAAAACAAAACAAACGAACAAACAAAAACAGTTCGGTTGTGCATAGAGTTGCTGTGAGTCGGAACTGACTCAATGGCACCTAACAACGACAACAAAACCACAAAAAACAGACTTATAGCAAACCTATGGGATAGAGTAGAACTGCCCCAGAGGGTTTCCAAGAAGCAACTGGTGGATTTGAACTGCTGACCTTTTGGTTAGCAGCCGAGCTCTTAACCACTGTGCCACCAGGGCTCCAACAAGAAGTATATTTCAATTCCTCCCAAGGGTATAGGACTTCTGGGGGGGCATATATGCCAGAAAATAAATTTTATGGTGGGGATCTATTAGTTTTTCACCTTGTTTCTTTTTTACAACCAAGAAAGGGTAGAAATAACAAAGTTGAATGTGATCTATGATTGCACCATAGAGAATTTTTCTTTATCAGATTCTTATTTATTTTGCATCATTAGAATTAATTAGGGGGAAATCACCGAACATTTTACTGGAATTAAAATTGATTCCCAGCTCGTTACTCTTTATAAAAAAAGATAAATGGGTTTGGAAATTCATCTTCTTTTTACTTAGCATGAAAATGTTTTGATTCACAATTGTAATGGAATAATTTTCTTTTTCCTTCCCATTTGGAAAATCTGTCACCTCTGGTCAAATTTAGCTGTTGGTATGAAAGTGATAATTTGAACAAGAAACTTAAACCTGTGAAATCCTGAACCTTTTTATACATGAATTGTTATATGATCGTCTATTTTAAAATCTTCCATTATTCTTTTCTTCCTTGAATGAACAGAGAACATAACCCTTTAGTGTTTTATGGTATATGTGAATAATACTCATGCCACTAGAGTGCTGTAGTGATTGCTTACATCAGTGTAATTCTCCTGCATTTAATAAACACATCAAGTGTAATAAATAAGAATTTAAGGTGATAATTTATTTCCTCTAACTGTCTGGCTCAGTGTGATGGTTAAGGTTGTGTGTCAACTTGGCTGGGCCATGATTCTCAGTGGTTTGGCAGTTACGACGTAGTTTGGCAGTCGTATAATGATGTGATCACCTCCATGATGAGATTTGATATGGTGTGATCAACTCCATGATGGGATCTACTGTGAGTAGCCAATCAGTTGAAAGGAAGTTTCCTTGGGGGCATGGCCTGCCTCCAATATAGGTGGACTTTCTGGCAAGGCTGGTGACTTTTGCGGGCTCTGGATTCTGCAGCTGGCTCCTCTTTGTCTGACCTCTGGTTCTTGGGACTTGAGTTAGCAGCTTACCTGTCATCTTGCCTGCTGATCTTGGGATTTGTCAGTCTTTGCAGACTGTGAGCCAGAGCCCTGCTGTCTGACTTGCCAGTCTTGGGTTCACCATCCCCTGTGGCTGTGTGAATGAGAAGCCTCCAGCCTGACCCACAGAACTGGGATGTTCCAGTCCCTACAACTGAGTGAGCCATTTCCTTAATATAAATCTGTATCTACATATATTTATATGCTTTGCTGTTTTTGCTTCTCTAGAGAACCCAGCCTAAGACACTTAGTCTATCTTTCTCTCTTAAACCTTAAATTAGGGTAAATAATTTATATGTAGTTTGAATCACCAACCACGGTCTAATTCAACTGGAAAATCCTTTCTCCTTCACTGCTTGTAAAGCGTTTTCTTTATCCTCTATTAGGAAGTATTTATTATGTAAAAAACTTGTCATAATAGGATAGTGCTGGTTGTTGGTTCAAATAACTAGATACAGTAGGTTTCCTCTGTAATGATACTGACACTAGAAAGGGGGCATTTTAGAAAGCAGTCTGTGAATACAACTTTCCATTTTAAATTGCTACTTAAGGTTTCTTCCACACATATTGGAGCACTTATGAACTCTAGATCCGTTTTATTGTTTAGCTATTTTAAACAGCAGTGATTATAGAGTTAGTTCAACATCTTGAACTCGAAGCAGAGCGGAACTTTTAAACGAACAAAAATCTCACTGTAGCTGTTACGTTGAGATAACTTTGAGAAGGATTGGAGTAGGGGCAGAGAGACAAGCCTGAAGACCACTGCAGTGGTCTCAAGAAGCAGTGAGGAGGTCCTGAGAGAGGTGTTGAGATGTAGAGAAGAAACCTATTCCAGACATGTTCAGGAGGTAAAACTGGCTGCTTGAAGGGTAAGTAAAAACGAGAAATTAAAACAACTGGCAGGTGTCAGGTTTTGATGTCTATTTGGATAGTGGTGCTATACCAGGAGCTGTTTTAGAGAGTAAGATAATGAGTTTTGTTTGGGGCATGTTACGTTGTCAGTACCTATGGGATACTGTTGAGAAGGCAGAGGAATACATGAATCTGAAGCTTCAGGAAGCTGTCTGGACTGCAAATACACATGTAGAACTCATCAGTGTACTGGTGTTAATTTATATGAACCATTAATATTATTACTCAGGGAGAATGGATAGAAAGAGAAAAAAAGGGAGCTGAGATACAATCAGAAGAAGAGGAGCTCAGAAAGATAGAGTGGCCAGAAAAGTATCAGAAGGTCAGCAAAGGTATGGGAGTCATGGGTACCAAGGGAAACAGGAAGTAGGGCGGGATCCACTCTTACATTGCTGGTGATGGAAACAAAACGGCACAACCCTTTGAAAGAGAATTTGTCAGTATCTAACAAAATTACTTCCGCACTTGCTCTTTGACTCAGCACATCTACTTCTAGGAATTTACCCTGAAGATACACCTTCACACACACACACAAAATGCACATGCACTATATGCAATAATAAAAGATTAGTAACAACTCACCAGAAACAACTATAAGCATATCCACTCAATGGAGGACTATTCAGTTGTTAAAAAAAAAAAAAAGAGTAGGAAGCTCTCTCTAAGAATATATACATGTCTATTTGGTTTTATTTGTAAAAAGAAACACAGAAAGAATAAACCAGAGACTAACAAAAATGGTTACTTATGGGGAAGATGTGGGTAGACAGGGTGAAAAGGCTATGTTTGGGAGTGGGACTTCTCTGAGGATACCTTTTTATATAGTTTTGAGGTGTGAGCCAGACTTTACATATCCAAAATATAAAATTAAAGAAGAATTTTAAAAAGTTTTTTAAATCCTAAAATTTAACACAAATTGAAACAAATCTAACTATATCAAATTGATAAAAAAATACAGAAAAAAATAATTATTTCAAGTAACACTGAACACAGTACTTTGATTATTTATCCTTAAAAGTCCTGCAAAGACTACACTTCACTTAGTAGATTTATTTTAGTAGTAATATTGGCATTATAATTTCGATATCATTTTAAATACATTTTAAGGTAAAGAAAATAAGTAAACATATTAATATTATTAGGAAACAAAATTTCAATATTAAAGGAAAGTGGCAAAAGCAGTCATCCTAAATTTCAGTTGGAAATATTAATATGAAGTCATCATTCAGAAAAACAAACACTCCAATAGCATGGAGCACAACCAACACCCAGATCTTGATTTCTATATTCTATGCCCTGCTAAAAGAAACCAGAACTCCTTAGGGAAATGGCAGATTCCAGAACTGGGGCAGGGAAAGAATATCTCTTTGCCAGCAACCCAAAGAAGTGATTAAAACTAATAGGGCTGTGCCAAAAGAACACAGGAACTAGCTTAAAAAATTTTTGCAAAAGGAAAAGTGTGCACACCAAATTGATGATGACTGTAATTTACTGAAATACACTGCACGAATAGGAATCAGTGAGTTCATAGTGGTCCACTCCCCCAGTAAAAGAGGGGTAAAAGGGAAAGAATGTTAGCTGATAAGTATAGAACTGATGAATTAAGAGAAAAAGTTTTACAGTCCCAAATGTAATAGCTGATCCAGGCAGAGATCATCACTGAATTATAAAATAGAATATCCTCATGGTGCAAAAATGTTATTCCACATATCTCTTACTAACTAGAAAGGAAAGATGTACTTTTAAAACAGAAAAATTTGTTGTGCACACTTTTACCAAAGTGATCAAACTTAGCATCACTAATAGTGGGACAAATGACGTTATGTAATATGAAGTAGACGGACACCTTACATGTGAGGTATCATTGCCCAAAGTGTTCAACCTAGTTTCTAGTTCTGTCAGTTCACAGAGGAAAGGAACAAGTTAAACTATGTTCTATGTTAAACTATAGTATTAGGAACTCCTCAGAACGCAGAACATCCTAAAAGACAACTGGCCCAGACTCCTAAAACATTCTATGTCATCAAAAAAATAAATAAAATAAAAAAGGTTAGGGGGCTGTTCTAGACTACAATAAAAAACCATAGAAACCAAATGCAATCTTTGAACACTGATTAGATCTTGGTTGAGGGGGGGCAGTTGCAAAAGACTTTCTTGGGACAACTGGAGATATTTGAATATGGACTTGATATCAGATGATACTTTACAATAATTGTTAAATTTCTTAGGTGTGACAATGGTATTGTTGTTATGTAGGAAAATGTCCTTATTTTTAAAGAAATCTGCACTGATGTATTTAGGGGTGAGGTGTCACGATGCCTGCAACTTACTTTTAAGAAGTACAGAAAAAAAGTACACATGATATGGTGGGTAGGTGGATAAATGAGGCAGAATGTTAACAATTGGTAAATCTTGGTAGTGGCCATGTAGGTGTTCACTGAACTAGTTTTCAACGTTTTTGTAGGTTTGAAAATTTTCCTAACACAAAGCTGGGGGAAAAAAGAAAGCAGCAATCAAAAGTGTCAAATATGGCAGAGATAAGATATGAAAAAAAAGTCCCCGTTTTGACCAGGGGTGAGTTAATATTTAAACTGAGATATACTCCTACAGAACTCTCCCCCGGTTCCCATAACTGCTCAATCCTTTTGTCTCTTTTGACCTTGGGGGCTAGCAACTGTCCTGTTACAAACCTGGGGTTATTACACGACCTCTTGTGGTCTGCTCCTCTCCCCTATCCTCACACACTTTGGAAACAGCCTCTTTCTAAATAATCTCTGCTTAAGTTATCTCAGCCTGAGTGTGGCTACTGTTTCCGTGGGAACCCTTACACTGTGGTTTGGGCACTGAGGAGCATAAGGGTGGCAGTATCACTTGGGGCAGTTGGCATATCCACTAGGTTTTGAGATCCAAAGCCACCACAGCAAATCTCTCTACAGGTATCCAGTGCAAAGAGAGAGCACTGGTAAATGGAAGGTAGTAGACGATGCTGTGTTTACGAGTATAGGTAGGAGAAACTCAGAAGACTGTTAGAAATATTAGTGAGATGGGGGTGGGCCCAGAGGAAGATAATTGGTTTTATAATTATGAGTCTTTGTTCTTTGTTTTAAACCCCAGTGGCCTTTGAGAAACACTCATCACATAGATGAGGAAACTGAGTCTCAGATTTAATTTAATAACTTGCCCATTCATTCAGCAAATACTGAGGGCACACTATGTATGCACCAGGCACTCTTCACCAAGGATAAAGGGTGAACTTAACAAAAACTCCTTTCCACATGGGACCAGAGAGGTGAATTCCTCAGGTGAGATTTGAACCCAAGACAGACTCTAAACCCTCTGCTCTTTCCAACTGCCTCTTACTGCTTCCCACTGAGTAGTTGACAAGATCATGTTTCGTTAAAACATTACTTAAAAGACCTATTCCTCCACCACTTCCTGGGTCACCACAGACCTTGGAGCCGCCTCTGCACCTTCTCTTCCTCCAAATGAAGACTTGCAGTTAAGCTTAGCAGTATCTCCAAGCTTATATATCTGCAGGCTGGTGAGTTGTTACTGGGACTAGTTACAAAAGCTAATATTCGTGCTTATAATTGAACCGTTGGGTCTGTTTTTAAGAATACCAAGAATGAAAAGATTAGCTGCCTACAAGCTCCCTCATCTGTTCAAATGGAAAAACTTCACAGAGCCCTCAGGCGCTGGGCGGCACAGATTCAAGCTTGTATTTTTAAAGAGCACAAAAACGTAAGTGAAACATCTCTTCATGTGTCTCTTCAAGTTAAAACACCCGTGACAATGTAAAGAATATCACGTAGCAGTAGAATGTAGTGGCTCGGAGCACACACTGGGTGTTAGACATGGGTTCCAGTACCAGCTCTTCTATTTACCACCTGTGTGACCTCAGGAAATTTACTTAGCATCTCAAAACCTTGGTTTCTTCCTCTAAAATGGGGATTATCAGAATAGTATCTACCTCACAGGATTTTCTTGAGGATTGAATGAGATAATACACATATCATACTAAGCACAGTGGCTGGTTTGCACATAGTAAATGCTCAATAAATGTAGTCACTGTTATTACATATAATATCTCCTTTATACCACAACCCTAGGAACGAAAGAGAAATGATTGTACAGTATAAGCATTTGTAGCTAGGGTAGCAACAAAATCCTAGTTTCATAAGAAGAAAATTTTATATAAATTCAGAGAAAAACCATCAACTTCATTTAAAATAAGAAAATAGAAACAGAACTGAGACCCTGATGTAGGGTCTCAATTAGACATTTACTGGAGTTCTAAAGCTTTCTAAAAATTGCAAACCAAGTATAAATCCATATTGTTTACTTCTTTCCATTGCCCACATTGAACTTACGAGTGTAATCATTTCGGAATTTATTCAGAAGAAGCTCTTTTCTCACGTTTCAGTTAACAACCTCAATAAGGTACTGGTTACTTAAAACATATGCTCTCATCCAGCCACCTAGTTACTGGATTGGTGCCCAGATAAGGACAGGCTGCCTCTGCTGCCTCTATTTGCATCTGTCCCAGACAGGGGGCTGGACAGGCTATGTGACTGGCACCTCAGCAAATGGCAAGTAGGCTGTGAGGGAGGAGAAGCTACTATGGTGGGAGCTCTTCTTTTTTTCTCTCCAGGAACAAATTATGACCATCTTAGACTTCAAATTTCATTTTCCACTTACTGCACAGTACTTATATTGTCAGGTGCTGTTGAGTTGGTTCCGACTCATAGCGACCATTTGTACAACAAAACAAAACACTGCCTGGTCCTGCACTACCCTCACAATCGTTGCGATGTTTGAGCCCACTGTTGCAGCCATTATGTCAATCCATCTCCATGAGGGTCTTCCTCTTTTACACTGACCCTCCGCTTTACCAAACATGATGTCCTTCTTCAGGGACTGGTGCCTCTTGATGAAGTCTTGCCATCCTCTCTTCAAAGGAGCACTCTGGCTGTACTTCTTTCAGGATAGACTTGTTCATTTTTCTGGCAGTCCACGGTATATACAATTGACTTCTTCGCCAACACCATAATTCAAAAGCATCAATTCTGCTTTGGTCTTCCTTATTCATTGTCCAGCTTTCACATGCATATGAGTCGATTGAAAATATCTTGGCTTGGGTCTGGCGTACCTTAGTCCTCATTACTTATACATGTTAATTTTCTTGATGCATTTGTAATGAATGAGGAAATAAAAGTTGGGCCCAGATTTCAGTAAAAGAAAGTCTAGTGTTCCTTATGGCACTATGCTGTGAATAGAAAACAGGTGGGTCAAGATATGAATGCCCCGGCTCCCTGGGGCAGCCCAGGTCTCCAGGCTCATTGCCCTCCTGCCTCCCACCACCTTGTCCATTTACCCTGTGTGCCATGCAAGTACTACCAAGTTCTATGAGTGCCATGATGAGAAAGGGATGGAAAGCACTATCTAGAAGTTTTTAGTTGGGCCCTTTCAAACCAGGGGCTAAAGTAAATGTGCAGGGTTGAGCCTGTATTTCAGTATAGCACAAGAAGGGAGCACAAAGGAACCAAGAAAAGGAAGAGGGATACAAAAAGCAAATGTGGAGAAAAGAAGGTGATGTGATCGGAATTAAGGCTAGGTCAAGATGGTGGGAGTCTAAGTCTAGAAAATAAGAGGCATACTTCTTTAAGGGATCTGTTGCTTTCCTTTATTATTTGGAGTCGTCCAAAGTGAACAACTCCTTGGAAAGGCTATGGAAACCATTTAAAATTGAAATAATACAAGAAATCATTCACTCCCAGTTAGCAGCACTGGGCCAGACATTATTTGACTTTAGAATTTTAGCTACTGTAGCTGGACTGGAGCCCTGGTGGCACAGTAGTTAACAGCTTGGCTGTTAACCAAAAGGTCAGCAGTTAAAATCCACCAGCCACTCCTTGGAAACCCTGTGGGGCAGTTCCACTCTGTCCAATAGGGTCGCTGTGAGTCAGGATCGACTGGATCACAATGTGTTTGGTATAGGTAACTGGACTATTAACCTCAGGTGAGTGTTGACTGTTTGATGGGTCAGAGAAGCTGCTTGGTGCAGCTTCCAGTATGTTTGACAAAAATACTCACCTGAGCTAGCATGTACTAGTGCCAAAAAGACAAAACCAATTGTTGTGGACTTGATTCTGACTCACAGTGACCCTACAGGACAGAGTATAACTGCCCCACAGGGTTTCCAAGGCTGCAATCTTTACAGAGGCAGACTGCCACATCTTTCTCCCCAACTGCCCACCTTTCGGTTAGCAGCCCACTCTCCCACCAGGGCTCCTTTGTACTAATGCCGGGGGAGTGTTATTTTCTCTTGAAGAGCGGCCTGGTTTGGGTGGGGGTGCAACCAATTTATAACTATGTGAAGATTTGTATGTGGAAACCTGAGTGAACTGACAGCACATTATCCATTTACTCCAGTAATATTCTGTGCTATTTATAGAGTGGCACCCCTGGCCATCAGGCCATCTGCCATGCCGCTTAATTTGACCTTGGCCTGTGGTATGGGCATTGGCATCCAAAGACTTGAGTTCAAGTTCAAGCTCTGATACTTATTTAAGCTGTACAAACTTGGGCAAGTTATTTAACATGTCTAAGCCACACTTTGAAAATCAGAGACATGGATAATAACAGAATCTATATCATGGATTAGCTGGAAGACTAATTGAATAATGGTGTCAAGTACCCAGAAGAGTTTAATAAATGTTCTTTCTTTGCATTACTCTTGCAACAACAGTAAACAGCATCTTTAGAATTTGAGAGTAACAAGATTTTACATCAGTACAAGCAGAGGCTAAATAAATTCATAAGGCTCAGAGTCTTGGGACTAATTGGTAGGCCTAGTGAAGGACCCGGTTAGGAAACATCTCATAATAAAAAAAAGGATGCTGGAGAAGTGGATGCTGAGGAAAAAAAAAAAAAATCTCTAGAATGCTGACTCTACCACCCAGTGAGATGAAACTGGCCATTAAAATAGAACACATACCTGTATATGACCTACCTCAGTTAGTATGCCTGGAGTTACATGATTCAGCAAATATATATAGTTTATTCATAGTGCTGTTTTCGTTTTTCTCAAATAATTATTTTTGTTTCTTTCTAAAGTCTTTGGTATTCCCAATTGAGATACCCAACTATCTTGTGGGGTGGGAAGGGTAGGTTAGCAGGATACAGTATTGTTGATAATGTTTAATAACTTTCTTATTTACAATGTGAAGTACTTTATAAAAACTATGATTTATGCAATAGCTATTGTAAAAAAATCAAGGCAAAACTATAATTAACAGGATCCTTTCATTTTTCCTAAAGAAATGTCTTCTAAATCTTTGGAAATCATCAGGCACAGCAAAAGCAAGTCAAAGCCTTAAAAATTGTGTTATTATGGTCTTATACCCTAAAACAGCTATATGTACTTGTTTTCAGTGGCAAGTACAGTAATCTAACATTTTGGAGATTTTGAACCTTTCATTTCCCAACTTTAAATTCTTTTGAAACAAGACAGGAATATAAATAATGCATAGCATACTTACTGATTTAAATGAAATCCTTAATGAAAAGCTGGTACTGGTTTAGAATCTCGCTCTTGCCCACACCCTCATGCACGCAGGCGCACACACGTACACATGCTGGTGATGTGGTTGTTTGTAATTGTTTGGCCTCCCAATGTATGAATCACAGATCTTCCTGTCATGACATCATTTTTCCAGTTGTCATGTCAATTTTCTAGTTACCCGGGCAATGTTGAAAAGGACCTGAATTTGATATGCACTGAGCCAATGAAGGCAAGTTGGTTATTCTGAGGAATATGAATTATTCTAGCATTTCAGGTTGTCCTTGGCTAATTTTTGGAGATCACTGGTTATATTGAAACAAGATTTTAATTGTTTCCTTCTAATAAAGATTTACAAATGTTCCTGCAGAGATGCAAAAGACCCTGGCAATCTATATTTCCTAATGTTCCAGTCGGCAGATGTCTTGGGCTAGCCTGAGGATTCATGCAATTTTAAACTCAGGAATAATCAAGCAGGCAGTAGAGACACACTTTTCTTTTGGGGAGAGGTGGTAGGTCAAAAGGATAGTGTGACCTAAATATTGAGGACTTTATTCTTTCTTTTATGAAATTCTAAAAGTAATCATATTCATTATAAAAAAAGGTCTAATATTGACAAAGATCATAAAGTAAAAATCAAAAGTGTTGTCTTACCCCCCCGTCCCACACCCTATGGGTAACCACAGTTTATTGTTTCTTGTACAGCTTTCTGAAAGATTTTGATGCATATACAAGGATTTTCATATTTCTCTTTTTGCTTTTAACACAAATGGGACCATACTCTACATACTGTTCAGCCACTTGCTTTTTTTAAAATCTGGTTTTGCTGTAAACAATATATTGTAAACATTTCTCGTCTATATAAATCTATCTCATCATTTTTAAAAACTGCATTGTATTTGACTGAATAATAGCCCTATAACTTATTAGGCAGATAGCTATTGTATGTGTTTAGAATTTTCCTAATTATAAACAAATTGTCAGGGAAATTTCTTGTATCTTTGTGTACACATACAAGTATGGGCCAACGGGTATGTAAATTTAAAATCTGGCTCTAGGTTGCCAAAAAAAAAAAAAAAAACCCAAACCCATTACCATTGAGTTGGACTCACAGCAACTCTATATGACAGACTAGAACTGCCCCATAGGGTTTCCAAGGAGGGCTGGTGGATTTGAACTGCTGACCTTTTGGTTAGCAGCTGAGTTCTTAACCACAGAGGCACCAGGGCTCCCTAGATTACCATGTAATCATAAAGAAGGTTATACAAATTGACACTCCCACTAACAACGTATAAGAAGGTTTGTTTTATCTATGTCTTCTAACATTTGGTGTTATCAAGCTTGTAGGTCTACACCATTGCTATCCCATGGTCTTACTTGGCTTTTTTTTTTTCTGGTTTTAAACTCATTCTTTAGAAAATTTTAGCATTTTTTTCCTAGATTTTTTTTTTAATATAACTTCTTATTTTTTATTTTTATATTTTATTGTAGTTCAGGTGAAGGCTTACAGAACAAATAGTTTCTTATGAAACAGTAGTACACATGTTGTTTTATGACATTGGTTAACAACCCCACAACATATTAACCCTCTAAATTCTCAAACTTTTTATTTTTTTGGGTGAAAATACACATAGCCAAAGATACACCGTTTCAAAAATTTCTACATACACAGTTCAGTGACATTGACTATGCTCTTCCAATTGTGCTGTTATTCTCACTTAAGATGAAGGCTTACAGAACAAAATAGTTTCTCATTTAGCAGTTACTACACATGTTGCCCCATGACAATGGTTAACAATTTCACAACACATCAACAATATCCTTAGTCAAACTTGGGTTCCCTATCACCAGCTTCCTTGTCCCCTTCTGCCTTCTGGCCCTTGTCACTGGACTCCTGTACCTCGTTGGTCTCATTTGGTTTTACGGGTCTGTCCACTCCCAGGCTGAACGGTGAACCTCGGAGGTAACTTCACCACTGAGTTAAAAGGGTGTCTGGGGGCCATACTCTTGAGGTTTCTCCAGTCTCCTTTAGGCCAGTAAATCTAGTCATTTTTTTGTGAGTTAGAACTATGCTCTACATCCTTCTCCAGGTCTGTCTGGAACCCTCTGTTGTGATCCCGGTCAGAGCAGTGAGTGGTGGTAGCCGGGCACCATCTAGCTGTACTGGACTCAGTCCGGTGGAGGCCTTGGTATCTATGGACAATTAGTTCTTTGGACTAATCTTTTCCTTGTATCCTGTTCTCTTCATTCTCCCTTGATCCCGAAGGGATGAGACCAGTGGAGTATCTTAGATGGCCGCTCACAGGCTTTTAAGACCCCAAATACTACTCACCAAGGTAGAATGTAGAGCATTGTCTTTATAAGCTGTGTCGTGCCAATTGAGCTAGATGTTCCCCGAGACTATGGTCCCTACAGCCCTCCGCCCAGAGATTCAGTCCCTCAGGGAGTTTGGATGTGTCTACGGGGATTCCATGACCTTTCCTTGTACAGGTTGTGCTAGTTTTCCCCTGTATTGTGTACTGTCTCACCCTTCACCCAAGATACCACTTATCTATTGCCTATTTAGTATTTCCCCCACACCCCATCCCTCCCATCCCTGGTAACCAACAAAGATTGTTACATTTTGTGTGTGAACTTTTTCATGGGTTTTTACAATAGAGGTCTCGTACAATATTTGTCCTTTTGTGATTGACTGGTTTCACTCAGCATAATGTCCTCCAGTTTCATCCATGTTATGAGATGGTTCACAGATTGATTGTTGTTCTTTCTCGTTACATAGTACTCCATTGTGTGTATGTACCATAGTTTGTTTATCCATTCATCTGTTGATGGGCACCTACGTTGTTTCCATCGTTTTGCTATTGTGAACAATGCTGCCATGAACATAGGTGTGCATATGTCTATTCGAGTGACGACTCTTATTTCTCTAGGATATATTCCTAGGAGTGGGATTGCTGGATTGAATGGTATGTCTAGTTCTAGCTTTCTGAGGAAGCACCATATCATTTTCCAAAATGTTTGCATCATTTTGCATTCCCACCAGCAGTGCATAAGAGTTCCCATCTCCCCGGAGCCCGTCCAACATTTGTTATTTCCAGTGTTCTTGATTTGTGTCAGTAATGCTGGGGTGAGATGGTATCTCATTGTGGTTTCAATTTGCATTTCTCTAATGGCTAGTGATCCCGAGCATCTCCTCATGTGTCTGTTGGCCATTTGAATGTCTTCTTGGGTGAATTGTCTGTTCATTTCCTTTGCCCATTTTTTAATAGGCTTATTTGTCTTTTTGTTGTAGAGGTGTTGGATTTTCTTGTAGATTATGGAGATTAGACCTTTGTCGGACTTGTACTGTCCAAAAACTTTTTCCCAGTCCGTAGGTTCTCTTTTTACTCTTTTGGTGAAGTCTTTTGAGTTTTAAAAGATCCCACTTATGTAGCTTATCTATTAGGTTTTGTGTGTTGACAGTTATGGTTTGTATCCTGTTAATGCCATGTATTAAGGCCTCAAGTGTTGGTCCTATTTTCTCTTCTATGAACTTTATAGATTTAGGCTTTATATTCAGGTCTTTGATCCATTTTGAAGTAGTTTTTGTATACGGTGTGAGGTATGGGTCCTGTTTCATTTTTTTTGCAAATGGATATCCAGTTTTGCCAGCACCATTTGTTAAAAAGACTGTCTTTTCCCCATTTCATGGACTTTGGGCCCTTGTCAAAGATCAAGTGACCGTAGGTGGATGGATTTATGTATGGGTTCTCAATTCTGTTCCATTGGTCAATGTATCTGTTGTTGTACCAGTACCAGGCTGTTTTGACTACTGTAGCTGTATAGTAGGTTCTGAAGTCAGGTAGTGTGAGTCCTCCAACTTTATTCTTCTTCTTCAGTAGTGTTTTACTTATTTGGGGCTTCTTCCCTTTCGATATAAAGTTAATGATTAGTTTTTCCATCTCTTTGAAGAATGTTGTTGGTATTTGTATCGGGATTGCGCTGTATTTGTAAATTGCTTTGGGTAGAATTGTCATTTTCACAATGTTGAGTCTGCCTACCCATGAGCATGGTATGTTTTTCCATTTATGTAGATCCCTTTGGGTTTCTTGCAGAAGTGTTTTGTAGTTTTATTTGTATAGGTCTTTTACGTCCCTGGTCAGATTTATACCTAAGTATTTTATCTTTTTACAGGCTATTGAAAATGGTATTGTTTTCCTGATTTCCTTTTCATCGTTCTCCTTACTGGTGTGTAGGAATCGAACTGATTTTCGAATGTTTATCTTGTATCCTGCTACTCTGCTGAATCTTTCATTTAGTTCCGGTAGATTTCTCGTGAAGTCTTTAGGGTTTTCTATGTGCAGTATCATATCATCTGCAAACAGGGACAGATTAACTTCTTCATTACCAATTTGGATGCCCTTGATTTCTTTTTCTTGCCTTATTGCTCTAGCTAGAACTTCCAGCACAATGTTAAATAGGAGTGGTGATAAAGGGCATCCTTGTCTTGTTCCTGTTTTCAAGGGGAATGTTTTCAGCCTCTCTCCATTAAGAATGATGTTGTCCGTTGGTTTTGCATAGATCCCCTTTATTATGTTGAGAAATTTCCCTTCTATAGCTATTTGATTGAGAGTTTTTATCAGTAATGGGTGTTGGACTTTGTCAAATGCCTTTTCTGCATCAATTGAGATGATCATGTTATTCTTTTCTTTCCTTTTATTTATGTGATGGATTACGTTGATTGATTTTCTAATGTTGAAGCATCCTTGCATACCTGGTATGAATCCTACTTGGTCGTGGTGTATTATTTTTTTGATATGATGCTGAATTCTATTGGCTAGAATTTTCTTCAGAATTTTTGCGTCTATATTCACGAGAGTTCTTGGTCTGTAATTTTCTTTTTCTGTGACGTCTTTGCCTGGTTTTGTTATCAGCGTTATGCTGGCTTCATAGAATGAATTTGGAAGTGTTGCTTCCTCTTCTATGCTCTGAAATAGCTTGAGTAGTACTGGTACAAGCTCTTCTGTAAATGTTTTGTAGAATTCTCCAGTGAAGCCATCTGGGCCAGGACTTTTTTTGGTTGGGAGTTTCTTTTATTACCTTTTCAATCTCTTCTCATGTATCTGTTCAGATTTTCAACATCACTTTGTTGTAGTTTGGGTAGGCTGTGTGTTTCTAGAAATGTATCCATTTCCTCTAGGTTTTCAAATTTGTTGGAGTATAGTTTTTCATAATATTCTGTTATAATCCTTTTTATTTCAGTTGGGTCTGTTGTAATGTCCCCCATTTCATTTCTTATTTGGGTTATTTGTGTCCTCTCTTGTTTTTCTTTTGTCAGTCTGGCCAGTGGTTTGTCGATCTTGTTGATTCTTTCAAAGAACCAACTTTTGGTTTTGTTGATACTTTCTATTGTTTTTCTGTTCTCTATTTCATTAATTTCTGCTCTCATCTTTACTATTTCCTTTCTTCCAGTGGCTGTGGGCTTTTTTTGCTGTTCTCTTTCTATTTGTTTGAGTTATGTAGTTAATGTTTTCATTTTGTCCCTTTCTTCTTTTTTAATATGTGCATCTATTGCTATAAATTGTCCTCTGAGGAATGCCTTTGCTGTGTTCCAAAGGTTTTGGTATGATGTGTTTTCATTCTCATTTGATTCTAGGAATTTTTGGATTCCATCTCTGATTTCTTCTATTACCCAGTGATGTGTAAGCAGGGTATTATTCAGTTTCCATGCAGTTGATTTTTTTTCCTTGCTCTTTCTAGTGTTAATTTCTACCTTGATGGCGTTGTGGCCAGAGAATAATCTTTGAATTATCTCAACGTTTTGGATCTTGTTGAGGATTGCTCTGTGGCCTAAGATGCGGTCTATTCTGGAGAATGTTCCATGTGCATTGGAAAAGAATGTGTACTTTGCAGCGGTTGGATGGAGGGTTCTATATATGTCTATGAGGTCAAGTTGGCTGACTGTGACCTTTAGGTCTTCTGTATCTTTGGTGAGTTTCTTCTTAGTTCTTCTGTCCTTTACTGAGAGTGGTCTGTTGAAGTCTCCTACAATTATTGTGGAACTGTCAATTTCTCTTTTCAGTGTTGTTAGAGATTGTTTTATGTATTTTGGCGTCCTGTTACTGGGTGCGTAGATGTCTATTATGGTTATGTCTTCATGATGGATCGTCCCCTTAATCATTATATAGTGTCCTTCTTTGTCCTTTATGGTAGATTTTGTTTTTAAGTCTATTTTAACTGCGATTAGAATTGCCACTTCTGCTCCTTTTTGGTAGTTGTTAGCTTGATATAATTTTTTCCAACCTTTGACTTTTAATAAAGTCACATCTTTGTTTCTAAGGTGTGTCTCTTATAGATAGCATATCGACGGATCCTATTTTCTTATCCATTCTGTCACTCTCCATCTCTTTATGGGTGCATTGAGTCCATTTACATTCAGTGTAATTATTGATAGACCAGAGTTTGTTACTGTCATTTTGTAGTACTTTTTTTTGTGGTGCTGAAGTTTTCTTTGTTCGTCTTACTCTCTTGTGCTGAGTTACTTTTGTTTGTGGATTTTGTGTTCATTTCTTTTGTTTTTGTAGGTTTTGTTTTTGCTGAGACTTTATGTTTTTCGTCTTCATTTTTATGCGTTGGTTTGTTAACTTTCTTTGTGGTTACCATGAATTTTACCCTTAGCTTTCTAAGTTTGAAGCAGTCTACCATTACTTGGTATTGCCTTGCCTTCCTCTTCATTAGAAGGTTCTATACCTATGCTGTTTATTCCCTCTTTCATTGTTTTGATGTTGTTGTCATCCATCGACTGACTGCTCTGATTCCCTGTTGTATTTCTTTTGGTTTTGGATAGTCCTCGAGAGTACATTTCCTAGATTGGTATCTGGCTAGTACGATCCTGTGTCCTAGGTTCTGCCTGTGAGCTGAAGCTGTTTGTCCTCTGATCGAAGAACTCCCTTTAATAATTCTTGTAAGTTTGGTTTGACTTTTACATATTCCCTTAATTTCTGTTTATCTGGAAATGACCTAATTTCACCATCAAATTTGAATGAGAGTTTTGCACGATATATTATTCTTGGCTGACAATATTTTTCTTTCAAGATTTTATATATGTCATCCCATTGCCTTCTTGCCCGCATGGTTTCTGCCGAATAATCTGAGCTTAGTCTTATTGTTTCTCCTCTGTCTGTGACTTCTTGTTTTTCACGAGCTTCTCTCAGGATTCTTTGTTTGTCTTTGGTTTTGGCGAGTGTGAATATGATATGCCTTGGTGATTTTCTTCTGGGGTCACTTCTATATGGGGTTCGTTGAGCTTCTTGGATGGCCAGGTTTTCATCTTTCATGATATTTGGGAAGTTTTCTGTCCGCAGTTCCTCAATGGTCCTCTCTGTGTTTTCTGTTTTCTCCCCCTGTTCTGGAATTCCAATAACTCACAGAGTTTTGCTTTTGATTGTGTCCCACACAACTCTCAGAGTCTCTTTATTTTTCTTTGTTCTTTTTTCTGAGTTTTCCTGAAATAGAGTTGTACCCAAGTGTTTGTCTTCCGTTCTACTGATCCTGTCTTCCAGCCTTTCAAATCTGCTTCTCAGCCCATCTATGGCATCATCCATTTCTGAAATCTTGTTGTTTATCTTTTGGATTTCTAATTGTTGTTTTTGTATAGTTTCTAGTTGTGAATTTGTTTTGGCATTTTGTTCCTGCATCATCTTCCTGAATTCTTCCAATTTATTGTCTGTATTTTCCATGAACTTGTCTATTTATTTCTCATGTTTGTCAGCTTTTTGCCTCAGTTCTTGGAGAATTCCGAATATTAGTGATTTGAATTCCCTATCAGGTTCTTCTAGTGCATTTTCTTCCACAAGAGAGTCATCTGGTGTTTTATTTTGGACGCCTACTGGAACCATCCTGTCCTGTTTTTGTAAATGTTTTGATATTGTCTTCTGTTTTTGGGGCATTCAGTAGCTATTTTTCTCATTTACTAATTGTAGATTTGTTTGTTTCATCCCTTTTTTTAAAGAAAAATTTGACTATGTCTGAGCAGGCGGACTGTGAGTGCTCTGTTGTTTGCTCGTCTGTGTGCTCAACACTTTTCGCCTCCTTCTCCAACTGGTAGGGTCAGTAACTCAGATATGGTACAGCAGGGCAGGTCTAGCTGAAGAGGAGTTACTGGGATGGGTTGTTTGTGGCAATTACTACAGCCACCAGGACAGGTCGGTAATCAGTGCAGGGCAGGTTCCAGTAGGCCGTGCCTGTACTGCTTGGTGGTGTGATGTCAAGCACACAGTTCAGGTAGGCAGGATGCAGCAGGGAGATTGGTATGCGTGGAGCTAAGATGGATATGGGAGAGAGGAGAGAGGAACAGGAGCCAAAAACATACAAACAAAAAAGAATGCTAGGGGAGCTTGCCGTTGGGGTGGAGAGATGAGAGACTATGGAATGGAGAAAAACAGAAAGGGGAAGAGGAAGAAAAGAATGAATAAATAAAAATCAGAAAGGTAAAAGAACCGCATAGTTCCCAGGGATCCCACCGATGCAGC
Organism: Dugong dugon; assembly: GCA_030035585.1. NCBI lineage: Eukaryota > Metazoa > Chordata > Mammalia > Sirenia > Dugongidae > Dugong > Dugong dugon. Next base: position 62,730,794 of record CM057466.1, read on the forward strand.
TATGAGGTCTGGGGAAGTTGCTCTCAGGTGTCACAGTACAGCCTGGCTAGAAGGCATAGAGGTATACATTCCTGTATTCAGGGATCAGAAACAGAAGGAAGATATAGAGAGATGAGAAACTGAGCAATGAAGAAAGACAAAAAGGGAAAAAGAGGGAAAAGAAAAAAAAAACCAAATTAAAAAAAAGAACAAGAAAGGCCCCGGAAAAAAACAGGGAAAAAAAAAAAAAAACCAACGAGAAAAGAAATGCACTCAGGGATCCCCCTGCACGTCTGTGGAAGCTGAAGGGGAGTTCCTTGCCATGCAGCTCCGCCTGGCCAGAAAGGGCTCCCAACTCAAGAAAAGGAGAAGAAAACAAACAAATGATTCAAAATGAACAAACGAACAAAAGCCCCGGGATCCCACCAGTGTGGTAGCCCAGACCAGGAAGCAGCTCCACACTGGAATGGAGCTCCGCAGCCCCTCAGCAAGAAGCAAAGATGGCACACTGAGCCAGGCACTTGAGCGAAAGGAGGGGGAGGCGGCGAGAGGCAAGCAAGCAATCCAAAGAAGCAGGAGAAAAAAAAAAACGCAACACCAGCAGCCAACAAATGGCACTCAGAGAGCCAGCTAGTGCAGGCTGGTGTTTCTGGACAAGAGACTGTGTCCACGGGAAGCAGAGGAGGCCGAGTGTGGGTGAAGAAGGGTAGAGAATGGGAAAGCGTATATCACAAATTGCTGGTGCTCTGGAGCCCCTCAGGAAGAAGCAAAGTGGCGCACGGAGCCAGGCACTCGAGTGAAAGGAGGGGGAGGTGGTGAGAGGCAAGTGAGAAATCAAAAGAAGCAGAAAAAAAAGCAACACTAGCAGCCAACATATGACACCCAGGGAGCTGCCCGCTTGGGTGTCTGGAGTCCAAGCAGCCGGCGCTTCCCGGTCAAGAGACTGTGGCCACGGGAAGCAGAGGAACAAACGAACAAAAGCCCCGGGATCCCACCAGCATGGTAGGCCAGACCAGGAAGTAGCTCCACACTCGAATGGAGCTCTGCAGCCCCTCAGGAAGAAGCAAAGATGGCGCACAGAGCCAGGCACTCGAGCAAAAGGAGGGGAAGGTGGCGAGAGGCAAGCAAGCAATCCAAAGAAGCAGGAAAAAAGAAAAAAGCAACACCAGCAGCCAACAAATGGCACTCAGAGAGCCAGCTAGTGCGGGCTGGTGTTTCTGGATAAGAGACTGTGTCCGCGGGAAGCAGAGGAGGCCGAGTGTGGGTGAAGAAGGGTGGAGAGTGGGAAAGCGTATATCACAAATTGCCGGCACTCTGCAGCCCCTCAGGAAGAAGCAAAGTGGCGCACGGAGTCAGGTACTCGAGTGAAAGGAGGGGGAGGTGGTGAGAGGCAAATGAGAAATCAAAAGAGGCAGGAAAAAAAAAAAGCAACACTAGCAGCCAACAAATGGCACCCAGAGAGCCGCCTGCTTGGGTGTGTGGAATCCAAGCAGCAGGCACTTCCCGGTCAAGAGACCGTGGCCGCGGGAAGCAGAGGAGGTTGAGCCGGGATGAAAACGGGTCAGGGTTGGGAAAGCGCACACCGCAAATTACCGGTTGTTTTGTCTCCTGCTGGACGCTCCATGAAGCTGCTTTCTCATACCCCCGTTTGCTGGTCTCCGATAGGAGTCCAAGATGGTAGATCCACGCTGCTTTAGCTGATAGGGGACCTCTGCATGAATCTCTCCTCGCTCTCCATTCTCTGTCAGTTTTCTCACTCCATTTGGTGCTTTGCTGAGTTCTTTATCTCTTTATTTGATGTTTTAGGGTTTCAGGATTGCTGTATTCTCTGTTTGGCTTAGTTTTTTGGATCTTTGCTGTGGAGGGATGGCGTGGTGCTTCTGCCTAGAGCGCCATTTTGCCGGAACTCTCTTACTGGGCATTTTTGAAATTAAGAGTGAGGTTGATTCTTTTGTGTTTACTAATCATCTGTGCTTATTTTTCTGTGAATTGCCCATTTTCCACCTATTTTTAATTTCCAATAGCTCCTTGCACATTAAAGAAATTACATAAAAGTGTGCCAAATTATAAAGACTTTTTATAAGACTTTTTATCTTTTGATGTGAATCTTCTAAAAAAAATTTATGTAGATGTTTTTAATATTTGTGACATTATTAAATATTTTATTATAGTGCATGCATTTTATATCATTCTTAATCCACGGCTATTAAAAACAATTCAACTATTTTCCTCCACTACTTCTACGCTTTATTATTTTTTGATGATTTCTTATTGTTTGTTTAAAAAACTGAGGCTGGAAGAACACCTGAAACTATTGCCATGAGATAATCTTCAAACTTTAAACCTTAAACCAAAACTATCTCCTGAAGTATTCTCTGAAGCAAAACATAGACAACTGGAAAGGTTGGATGGGAAGCTTAGGGGACAGTGAGTTTAAAATAATGGTGGTGGAATAATTTGGAAAAGGATAGAGAGAATGGTAGCACAACTTGAAGAATGTAATCAATGTCACTGGAATTGTACATGTAGAAATTGTTGAAATAGTTTATCTTTGGCTGTGTATACTTTCACCAAAATAAAAATAAAATCTGATACACTTGAATTTTATCTTGGTGTAATGCTTGAGGAAAAGTTCCAGATATATTTTCTGATTTCCCTAAAATCTGTTCCCTTTCTGTTCCAGCCAGTTTTGCCCACAATATCTACTGAATAATTCATCTTTCCTCTGCTGACTTGAAATGCCAGTTTACTTACACAAAATCCCCATATGCTTCAGGTCTATTCTCAACTCTATTCCATGGATGAACACCTCTTTCTCGTTTGAGTTTATGCAGCTTTATGTTTTAACACGTGCTATTTTCTAGTTTTCTTTCTTTCTTTTTCTGTTAACTCTTAAATAACAAAAGTGTGAAAGTCTCTACACAGGCTGAAGGTGAACTCTAACTGTTGGTATATGTCTGGTGGGTTTGCTCCCAGATAAAAAAGTGTCCCACAAAAGACTTACTGGAAATCTACACGACCAGGTGTTGAATACGGAAGAAAAGGCCCCTGCTCTTCCTGTGTTTACACTGTAGAGTGTGGGGGGAATGAACGATACGCAAATCAACAAATACATAATATTGTGCCACGAAGTACAATGATGAAAATAAGTTAGGACGATGGGATACCGAGTGAGGGGAGGAGGGAGGTGTTTTAGATAACCCAGTACGAGAAGGCTTTCTGAGTGACATTTGAGCATAGAGCTGAGTTAATGAACCTTCAGATTATCATTTCCAGTTTCCGTCTAAATAGCTTGACCTTGCTGCTTCGGTGTCTAAAATTGAATTTATCATCTTTCCCTTAAAATCTGTTCCCCCTATGGTCTTTGCTGTTTTGGTCTGTATTATCATCATATCTCTACATCACACAGACCCTGAAACCTGGGGGTCATTTCTGATTCTTTCTTTTCTTTGTGAGTTGGTAGGTCCGTAGAACCTTCTCTAGGAGTCTCTACATCTGTCTCTTCCTGGACATTGCTATGTGTGGTGCGTGCTTTCAATTGCTCACAATGAGATTGCTGCCTCTGCCTGCAAACCAGTCTAACTCCTGTGTCTCCCACTTCCAGCCCACACTCACTTTGCTGTAATATTAACTTTCTAAAATGTAGTCTTCTAAAAAGACTTTTAGTGGGAAATATCTTTGCCTACAGAATGAAACAACAGACTGCTGCATCTCAGATTCAAGATACTGCAAAGCCTGAGACTACACAGTCCTTAGGTTTTCTTCTCAAATGAACACTTACTCTCTGCCAAAAAGTGTTTTATTCTATACACTCTAGAGGTATTGACTCATTTAATCCTCACAACAACCCTATAAGGTAGGTACTATTATTATTGCCAGTTTACAAATGAGGAAATTGGGGCACAGAGAAGTTAACTGGTTTGCCTAATGTCCCAGGGAGCCCTGGTGGCACAGGGTTAAGCATCTGCCTGCTAACCAAAAGGTCGGCAGTTCGAATCCACCAACTGCTCCTTGGAAACCCTATGGGGCAGTTCTACTCTGTCCTATTGGGTTGCTATGAGTCGGCACTGACTTGATGGCAACAGGAAAAGTCCCAGAGCAGGTATATAAAGAGCCAGGATTCAATCAAGGACTTCTACTCTGGTGTCTGGCCTTTAGCCAGAGTGGTATATGGTGCCTTCTATTTCAAAAACCATTCCTGCCTGTATGTTATTTAGTGCTGTTTCTTCTGCAGTCCCTAGCTTTCTTTCTGTTTGTCTAAGTCCCAAGGCCCAGCTCGGGTGCCCTGTAGCCTTCCCTCATCAGCCTTGCTCTCGATGGTTGCCTCATCTCTGAATTCTCAGGATAGATTTAGGATGTATCGCTCACCATCACACAATGGTGTATGTGAAGTCATCTGTATGTTCTCTTTATGCAATTAGACTGCAAGCATTTTTCAAGCATATGCTATGCGCCAGGCATTGTTCTAAGCTCCTTCAGTGCATCACCGAACAAATAAGACTTACTAACTAATCAGAACAGGCCAAGTCATGTTTCTATAACAAACAATCGCCAAGTCACAATAGCTTATAATGAAAGGTTTATTTCTCAATCATGCTATATATCCTTTAAGGGAAGCCAGAGGGATTTTGCTCAAATTACTCACTCAGGGACTGCTATGGATTAAACTGTGTCACCCCAAAATACATGTTGAATTCCTGGTCCTTGTACCTGTAGATAATGATCCGCTTAGAAATAGGGCTTTTCTTTTGTTATGTTAATGAGGTCATACAGGTGTATGGTGGATCCCAAACCTAATTGCTTCTGAGTTATAAAAAGACCAGAATAGACACAGAGACACACACAGAGGGAAGATAGATACCAAGGAACACCAAAGATCACAGGCAGACGCCAGAAACTAAGAGAGAGACTCATAAAAGGAATCGACGTGACTGAGACCCTGTTTTGAACTTTTACTTTCCAGAATTGTGAGAAAATAAATTTCTGTTCTTTAAAGCCACCCACTTGAGGTGTATCTGTTATAGCAGCCCTAGGTAACTCAGACGGGGACACAGCCCAGTGGAGCAGCCCTAACCAGGATGCTGTGTCAGAGGGAAGAGGAAGCGTGGCAGAGTGAGCCCTGGCTGTTGAAGGCTCTTTGCCCAGAAGTGGCATTCACCCCTTCTGCTCCCCTGTCCTGAGACCAAGGCAAATCATACAGCCTCACCTAAATTCAAGTATTTAGAGAAATCCACTTCTACAACAGACCTGGAAGGAGAGAGAGCTGGAACATGTGTGAATAGCTCTCACAACTACCCCAGAGACAAAGGTTTCTTCTGCCTTCTGGAGCTAATGTTCTAGACTCTACAGAGGGACACAGACAATAAGTAAACAAAATAGATAAGTAAGTTACAGAATGCCTTCTAGGTGGAGGTGGTGGTGGGAGTGCAAAGTTAATCAGGCCATTCATTGAGATGATGATTTGAAGGAGGAAAAGGAGTTAGTCATAGGACAGAGATGGAAAAGAGGATTCTAGGCAGAGGGAACACCAGTGCCTAAGTCCTGAGGTGAGAGCATCTCTGTGTGTCTGAGGAGCAGCAAGGAAGAAAGTGTGGCTGGAGCAAATACCCCAGCTTTTCTCTTCCCCCTCTCTCAGATATCCTGTGGGCCGTCACTGGTTGCACTCAGCTGGAATCCATAAAGGAAGCAAACTAGGTTGTAGCAGTCTGTAGAGCTCAGCTACCTGGGGACAGAGTTGGATGGTGGAAAGAGTTGATCTGAAGGGGAAAAAGAGAATATTTAGCACACCAGCACTGGGAGGGCTACTGGTAAAATTTTGGGGCCACCCTGAAGGGATAAGATGTCAAGGAGGACACTAAGCAGTCACATTTCCTGCTCTCTGTCCTCAGCTTCCAAACCAGAAGAGAACGCTCTTCAGAAAGGTCTTCCAAGTGTTATGTAGTAAGAGTTTTGAGCAGAAAAATAACACAATTTAACAATTTTGAAAAGGATCTGTGTTAGAATAGACTCTTGCAGGGTAACAACGGCAGGGACAGGGAGGCTGGCGAGCGTCTGCGGTAATCCCAGGGAGAGCTGATGGCAGCTCAGACAGGTCATGGTACTTTTCCTCGCCCTGGGATCTGACTGCAGATTTCCTTCCAAGTGTGTATGTTTTAAAATACAGCTTTAGTTTCAAACACTGTATCTGACACACTGAGAATGAAATCCAACTTCTTCCCACGGCCTGACGTGATGGCCTCTGCTTTTTCCAGCTTCATTCTGTGACACCCCCCTCCGCCTGCTCATGACTCCAGTCACACTAGTCTTCTTCTGGTCATGTGATTATACCAAGTTCTTCCCAGCTCACTGTATGTTCCTTCTACCCAGAACACATTCCTTCCTTTTTCAGGTCTCAGCTCACGTGTCTGCTCTTCAGAGGCTTCCCCTAAGCACACCAGCTTTAGGAGGTCTGCTCTGATTGTTCTTGGCCACGTCACTCTGTGTACTTCCTTCAGGGACTTTATTACAGTCTGCAATTCTATTGCTCATTTGATTCCCTATTGGTTGTCTGTTTCTGACCCTGAGAATAGGGGTAAGCCCTTGGATGGCAGAGGCTTGTTCTCTGTGGAAGTCTTAGCACCTTAGCCTCCTAGTGCTGCCATTAACAAAATACCACAACATGGGTGGCTTTCAAGGACAGAAATTTATTTTCTCAGTGTTCTGGAGGCCAGAAGTCCAAATCAGGGTCTTAGCTATGTTGATTCCTTCCGGGGGCTTTGAGAAAGAAATTGTTCCATACCTCTCTCCTAGTTTCTTGTGGCTGTTGGAAATACTTGGCATTCCTTTGCTGTTTATAGACGCATCTGCCTCTGCTGTCATATGGCGTCTGTCTCTTCATGTGTGCAACTCTGTTTCTGTGTCCGTTCTCCCCTTTTATAAGATACTACTCAGAAGGGATTAAGATCAGGACCCATCCTATTCATTTAACTTCAAAAAAACAAACCAAACCAGTTGCCGTTGAGTTGATTCCTACTCATAGTGACCCTACAGGACAGAGAAGTGTCCCATAGGGTTTCCAAGGAGCAGCTGGTGGATTCGAACTGCTGACCTCTCGGTTAGCAGCCAAGCTCTTAACTGCTGTGCCACCAGGGTGGCACATTCATTTAACATAACTGACATCAAAAGAAAGACCTTATTTCCAAACAAGATCACATTCATAGGTACAGGGGTTAGGACTTCAATGTATCTTTTTGGGGGACATAATACAATTCATAATACCCAGTGTCTAAAACAGTACCTAGAAGAATTAGATGCACAACACATATGTACGTGAACAAACAAATATGTGCACAAACATTCATATAAATGAATGAAGAGTCCCAAATGATAAGTAGGCATTAATGAGGCCAAGATGCAGGATAATGGATAGAAAGCCCCAGAGAAATTTTAAGAGATTTTCAAGTGCCTCATAAAAACTTGAGGAGGTGACACTTTACATGGGGAAGTGTGTTCTGAACCCCAGACTGGATACCATCCTCTCTGAGCCCGCTGGACGCATAGCCTATCCTATTTTAATGATCTGCTTTTGTATCTCTTTCCACCAGCAGCTATGTGTTATTCTTCCTAAGTGCTCAACCAATACTTATGGAACCAAACTGTAGACTATTCATGTCTCCAACTTTCATGCTGAGCTAATTAGATCCTTATTAAAACTAAAATCTTGTCATGAATTTTGTACCGTCCTCATGGAGGAAAACTTTGCACACATGCCATGATCTTTCGGACACACTGAGATGTTTCTAATCAAGTCACCATCTGGGTCACACATTCAATTAACTATTGTAATCAAAGGCATAGAATCCCTGGGGTGGTACAAATGGTTAAGCCCTGGACTACTATATGAAAAGTTAGTGGTTCGAATCCACCCAGGGCACCTCAGAAGACAGGCCTGGCCACTTGCTTCTGAAAACCCCATGGAGCAATTCTACTCTGCACATATGGGGTCTCATGAGTCACAATTGAATTGACAACAACTAACAACAATAAAGATCAAAAGCATAAGATCTGAACATGATCTAATGACAACTCAAGGAGACATTTATTTCCTTTTCAAAGTTTTAAAATCCAGTGAGTTTTGAAATGAAAGAAACAGGGGAACAGCAAAATTAAAATCAGGATTCAGGAATAGGTAGTGGATACAGGGTAGGCATTAGTTTTTGTTGTTAGGTGCTGCCAATCAGCCCTCAACTCATGGAGATTTTCAAAAGTAGATCTCCAGGCCTTTCTTCCTAGTCTTAGCCTGGAAGCTCCCTTGAAACATGTTCAGAATCATAGCAACACATACACCTCCACTGACAGATGGGTGGTGTCTGCACATGGGGTACACTGACTTGGAATCCAAGGGCTCAATTCTCTGAAGTGCTCAGGTACAAGCCTGTTAGCAGCAAAGCATGCTGGGGGTCGGGGGGGGGGGTGGTCCCACCATGTACCCTGACTCTGTTAATCAGGAGGATCAAATGAGCTAATATAAGTGGGATAAGTGAAAGCAATTTAGAATTTTGAAAAGGAGTCCCTGGGTGGTGTAAACATTTAAGTGCTCGGCTACTAACCAAGAGGTTGGTAGTTCAAACCCACGCAGGGGCACCTTGAGAGACAGCCCTGGTGATCTGCTTTTGAAAGGTCACAGCTTTGAAAGCCCTATGGAGCAGTTCTACTCTGCACACATGTGGTCACCATGAATTGGAACTGACTTGATGGCAACAAATAGCGTCATATGAATGTAAGAAATCATTTTATTTCTGAGGGCTGACTGAGTCATCAGGGCACCTCCTTTGAAATCAGAATCGCATAGAGTTGCAGTAATCTGACTCTCTCCCTAAGGAGTCTGATATGAAGACACTCAGAAAAAGGTGTCACGGTTCAAGCTGGTAGCAATTTACAGAAAATTATTCTATTAGCTCATGCTGTTCAGACAGAAGATCAAGCATAGAAGACAAGTGATCTAGCCCTAAGTTATGTGACCTGTACACGGCAGAACCTTGATGTGAATCCCAGAGCAGGTGGTTAGGGGAGCGGCTCTCCTCTCTGGCTCTGACAGGCAGCACCCTAGTGCCCAGACAGACGTGGGGAGGAAACAGAGTCTTGTCCACTTTGGAAACCCTTCTCTACCATGGACAGACTGTCGTAAGACAACAAGAAGAAAAGCACTTCCCTTCGACTCAGAGGCTGCCTGGTGTGGCAAAGTCCTGCATCTACAGAATCCACAGAGAACTCAAAATGGAAAACAACCAGGATGTGCGGAGGGAAGGAAGCTGGATGCGGATGTGGGCATTGCTCCTGAGATAACCATCACGGTAGCAATTCTGATGTGATGTCCTCAGAGTTGAGAAGAAGGAAAAACATCCAACTCCTTGCATTCTTCCTCCCGCAGCCATGTGAAGTGGTTATGCACAGATGCTAGGGTGAAAGGTTTTATCTTTTCTCCCTTTTATAAGGAGTGGTCTTATCTGAAGGGAAGAATGAGAGGGAAAAATGAGGGCTCTGGGCAGCCCTGTGTGCCTCTGAGAGTGCTCTCCAAGTCCTTTCAGTGTGTGAAGGGTCACCAGGGACCGAGAGCATCTGCACTGTAAAAGTCACATCTTAGGAGCAGTTCAACGTGCACACCCCATTCTATTTTCTTCAATTTCTAAGGAAAATGTGCACCTCTAAAGAAACAAATGTTACTTGATAACATATAAAGTCATTTAATTTGTACTGAAGTTAAAAAGCAAAAAAAAGTTTAAACAAAACCCAGATGGAAGCTGTCTAAATGCTTGGCTTAGAAAGATTGGGTCAAATACAACAGCAAGTCCTAAAGCAATAGCCTGTTGCAGGGAGTACAAATCTATCTGCATTTAGTCTAAATGTAGAGTGACCTTTCCCCACCAAGCCTTGAGCTTAAAGTCGGCTGCAGTTATTGGAAATCATTTCCAAAGGTCGTTTGTTAAAAAAAGAAAAAAAGTAATATGGATTTAAAGATACCTCCCATCTATGTAGAAAGCCAGGTCCTCAATGCTAGTCAAAAGTAATATGGGGAAAAATCATTGTTGCAGTGATGAGTTGTGAAAACAATCTGAAAGGTCTAGGACCACACAGACATCAATTTAATTTTCTTTCCTTATCCATCAGCAGAATTATTCCTGTGTGTGTTGCTCAGCCATTTACCAACACCACATGTATAGCAGCAAAAGAATAGGCAGTATTACACTTTGAGGGAGTTACTGAACACCATTTGCTTTCATTAGAGCAGGGATTATGTTACACTGAAGCCGGGCAGAGAACATTCCCATCAGCAAGAGGCTGCCTCTCATTCCAAGTGGCGACATTTATAATGCAGAGTGTCCAACATGTCATTAGAGATTTTTCAAAGGGTATATATAGCTGATATCACTAGGGCATGATTACGTTCACCAACTCAATAAGTTACAAACAAAACAAAACACTTCACCAGCTCAGCAGGAGTACTGAAACACGCTTACGTTCATCAGGGAATGCTAAATGAGTCCCTTTTTTAGAGGCAGGCAGAAGGAAAACAGGTAGGTACATGTGTAAGGAACAAGACACGCTTTGATGATTCTCAAAGACACTCTCTTCTGCCATGCTTTCTTTTTAAATGTAAAGTGACATTTAATGTGGAAAATTGATTTATTTTTCTTGGAGGAAAATAGAAAATAATAACAAAATATGCTACTTTATTTAATTAGGAATCTCTTTGTCTTATTTTTTATTCACTCTAACTCCTCTTTTCCTTTTTTCTGATTTTTTTGTTTATATATATGTGCATATTTTGCACTTCAGAGTAGGTTCCTTAAGGGCAATGACAATATCTATTTAGATGATTTATTTAGAACCTGTATGCTTGTTAAGTATTTAAGCAGAGTATTAATAATGCTTTTGCTCATTGCCCCAACAAACACATATGGAGCACCGGAGCCCACAAAGATAAATAAGACACCACCTCCGTCCTCACAAACATTGATCTGCTTTTGTTAGTTGAAGAAAGAGGTGGCTACCATTTCATATTTGTGACGAAGAGAGGCGGACAATGGATTATGAAAGAAATCTGGGTTCAAGTGTTGCTTCTAACATGGACCAGCCTTGTAACCGGAGGCAAGAAACTTAATCTAAGTCTCAGTTTCTTCAACTGTAAAATGAGAAACATACTATCTGCCCACCTACCTCACGGGCCTGTGGTGAGACTAAACACAAAAAAGTCTATGAAAAAACATCTTGTGGATTTGAAAGTGTTATGCAAATTCAAGGCATTAATGCATTCAGTAAATGACCATTCAGTGCCTAGCTAAGAGCCGAGTACAGAGTGGGTTTTTATAAAGGGATGGATTCAGGAGTCATGATCTTAGCAGGCAGGAAGCATTTTCTAGATTGACTATGTGACACAGTCTATACCTGTGGGTTTCTGTTTTTTTTTTAATAAAAGGATTGGGGTGGCATCTTAGGAGACAGTGAGTCTTTTATCCTTGGGGATGTTACCCTGTGTCCTGGAAATGTGCCCATCCTATTGTGTCATGAGAGTCCAATTATGAATGGTTCCCCTCCAAAATGTTGACTATTTGTTTCTTTTCTCCTCCTGCTTGAAACCCCATGCATCTTTACTTTCATTGTAAAAGCAATACAAGTTCATAATAGAATATTTGTGAAAGGCTGATAAGGGGAAGGGAAATAAATAACACCCACAGGACCACTACCCACATACGACCACTTTTAACATTTTAGTTTATTTCTTAGCTATCTTTTATTTTCCTAGGCATATATATATATTTTTTTGTTTTGATTGGTTGGGTTTATATACTGCATATATGATGTTATAGTCTGCTATTATTTCCCACATAACATCATAGAATAAGACATTTTCTATATTCCCATTTCCTTTCTCCCCTTTTGTCATTGAAAACTCAGATCCTAGCATAACCCTGAGAATATGGCCTCTGGACACCCTTATAGCTCAGTACTGAAGTCACTCCTGAGGTTCACCCTTCAGCCATAGATTAGACAGGCCCATAAAACAAAACGAGACTAAATGGGCACACCAGCCCTGGGGCAAGGAAAGAAGGCAGCAGGGGACAGGAGAGCTGGTAATGGGGAACCCGAGGTCAAGAAGGGGAGAGTGTTGACATGTCACAGGGCTGGCCACCAATGTCACAAAACAATATGTGTATTAATTGTTTAATGAGAAACTAGTTTGCTCTGTAAACCTTCACCTAAAGTATAATTTAAAAAAAAAAAGAGAATAAAGAATGAGTTTACAATAAAAAAAAAAAAAACCCCACCTCAGGTCCTGCACCATCTCCTTTTGTTAGCTTGACTTGTCTCTCAGATTTGTTTTAATTTAATTTACTTGGCTTCCATCTGCCTCCTAATAATCTGTTACTAAAGCCCATCTCCCCTCTCCATGTAAGGGTTAACTGAATCAACTATATTTCCCATTTTACCATGAGTTCCTTCAAGCAGCCACCACTCATCTGTCAGTTCGTCTTATGTGGTGACTCGAGTGTTGCCGTGATGCTGGAAGCTATGCCACCGGTATTTCAAATACCAGCAGGGTCACCCATGGCGGACAGTTTTCAGCAGGGCTTCCAGACTAAGCTAGAGTAGGAGGAAAAGCCTGGTGATCTACTGAAAATTAGCCAATGGAAACTTTAGAGATCATAACAGAACATTGTTTGACTTGCTTGCTTTGGCCATGCCATCAGGAAGAAATCAATCGCTGAAGGAGGACATCAAGTTTGGTGAAGTGGAGAGCCAATGAGGGCAAGGGAGATACTCAGTGCAATGAATTGGCACAATAGCTGCAATAGACTTGAACATGCTGGTGATTGCGAGGATGACTCAGTACTGGGCAATATTTCCTTCCGTTATACATAAGGTTGCTGTGATTCAGCGTTAACTCGACAGTAGCTATTTATGTATCTTCTACAAGCAAGAACCACATCTATTTGACTTTGTATAAACAGAGTTTAGATCAGCAACTGACACAGATCTGCAAAGTAAGTATTTGTAGACTAAATCACCAAATGTTATCATAAATTCTTAGTAAAAATAATGTTCGTGTACTTAGTTCACTGAGTGAATGAACTAGTTGTTGCTGTGTGCCGTCGAGTTGATTCCAACTCATAGTGACCCTGTATGACTGAGTAGAACTGCCCTATAGCATCTCCTAGGCTGAAATCTTTAAGAGAGTAGATGGCCGGGTCTTTTCTCCTGTGGAGCCACTGGTAAGATAGAGCCACTGACCTTTTGGTTAGCAGCCAAGGGCTTAATTGCTTTGCCACAAGAGCTCCCTGAATAAACTATAATTTTCTGAAAAATTTCTCTGTTGTTGGTTTCAATATTGTTAGTACAAATAAATATGCAACTAAGATCCTTAAATAAATTTTTTTATGTATTTTAGATTTTTTAAACTAAAGATTCAAAGAAGAGAAATTCTAGCTCTAAAGGTATGAACATTTTTATGATTCTTTCAACTGGTTTTAAAGGAGTTGCATCTATTTTTATCATTTTCTGACTGTTTTCCTGCATCCTTCAAGACCAAATTAAGATAGCACAGGTGTTTCTTCCTCCGGGAAGCCTTCTCTGCCCCCCTACTCCCTCTGACCTGTCAAGCTTAGATACTCCTCCTTTGTACATCTATATAACCCTTTAACATAGATATATGATGCCTTATTATAGCTATGTATTTTTTTTAATTAATTTATTTTTTTATTGTACTTCAGGTGAAGGCTTACAGAAAAAATAGTTTCCCATGAAACAGAAGTACACATGTTGTTTTATGACATTGGTTAACAACCTCACAACATATCAACCCTCTAACTTCTCAAACTTTTATTTTTTTCTTGGCGAAAATACACATAGCCAAAGATACACCATTTCAAAAATTTCTACCTGCACAGTTCAGTGACATTGACTACGCTCTTCTAATTGTGCTGCTATTCTCACTTAACATGAAGGCTTACAGAACAAAATAGTTTCTCATTTAACAGTTACTACAAATGTTGCCCTATGACAATGGTTAACAATCTCACAACACATCAACAATATCCTTACTCAATCTTGGGTTCCCTAACACCAACTTCCTTGTCCCCTTCTTTCTGGCCCTTGTCAGTGGACTCCTGTACCACGTTAGTCTCATTTGGTTTTACGGGGCTGTCCACTCCCAGGCTTAACAGTGAACCTCGGAGGTAACTTCACCACTGAGCTGAAAGGGAGTCTGGGGGTCATACTCTCGAGGCTTCTCCAGTCTCCTTTAGGCCAGTAAATCTGGTCTTTTTTTGTGGGTTAGAATTATGCTCTACATCCTTCTCCAGCTCTGTCCAGAACCCTCTACAGTGATCCCGCTCAGAGCAGTCAGTGGTGGTAGCCAGGTACCATGTAGCTGTACTGAACTCAGTCCGGTGGAGGCCTTGGTAGCTGTGGACAATTAGTCCTTTGGACTAATCTTTTCCTTGTATCCTGTTCTCTTCATTCTCCCTTGCTCCTGAAGGGATGAGACCAGTGGAGTATCTTAGATGGCTGCTCACAGGCTTTTAAGACCCCAGACGCTACTCACCAAGGTAGAATGTAGAACATTGTCTTTATAAGCTGTGTCATACCAACTAAGCCAGATATTCCCCGAGACCATGGTCCCCACAGCCCTCCACCCAGCAATTCAGTCCCTCAGGGAGTTTGGATGTGTCTATGGGGCTTCCATGACCTTTCCTTGTACAAGCTGTGCTAGTTTCTCCTGTATTGTGTACTGTCTCACCCTTCACCCAAGATACCACTTATCTATTGTCTATTTAATATTCCCCCCCCCCCCACCCTTCCCATCCCTGGTAACCAACAAAGATTGTTACATTTTGTGTGTGAACTTTTTCATGGATTTTTACAATAGAGGTCTCATACAATATTTGTCCTTTTGTGATTGACTTATTTCACTCAGCATAATGTCCTCCAGTTTCATCCATGTTATGAGATGGCTCACAGATTGATTGTTGTTCTTTCTCGTTGCATGGTACTCCATTGTGTGTATGTACCATAGTTTGTTTATCCATTCATCTGTTGATGGGCATCTAGGTTGTTTCCATCGTTTTGCTATTGTGAACAATGCTGCCATGAACATAGGTGTGCATATGTCTATTCGAGTGACGACTCTTACTTCTCTAGGATATATTCCTAGGAGTGGGATTGCTGGATCGAATGGTATGTCTATTTCTAGCTTTCTGAGGAAGCGCCATATCATTTTCCAAAATGGTTGTATTATTTTGCATTCCCACCAGCAGTGCATAAGAGTTCCCATCTCCCCGCAGCCCCTCCAACATTTGTTATTTCCAGTGTTTTTGATTTGTGCCAGTAATGCCGGGGTGAGATGGTATCTCATTGTGGTTTTAATTTGCATTTCTCTAATGGCTAGTGATCACAAGAATTTCCTCATGTGTCTGTTGGCCATTTGAATGTCTTCTTTGGTGAAGTGTCTGTTCATTTCCTTTGCCCATTTTTTAATAGGATTATTTGTCTTTTTGTTGTACAGATGTTGGATTTTCTTGTAGATTATGGAGATTAGACCTTTGTCTGACTTGTACTGTCGAAAAATTTTTTCCCAGTCTGTAGGTTCTCTTTTGACTCTTTTGGTGAAGTCTTTTGAAGAGCACAGGTGTTTGATTTTTAGAAGATCCAAGTTATCTACCTTATCTATTGGGTTTTGTGTGTTGATGGTTATGGTTTGTATCCTGTTAATGCCATGTATTAAGGCCTGAAGTGTTGGTCCCATTTTTTCTTCTATGAACTTTATAGTTTTAGGCTTTATATTCAGATATTTGATCCATTTTGAAGTCTTTGTCTTTTATGGTAGATTTCGTTTTAAAATCTATTTTATCTGAGATTAGAATTGCCACTCCTGCTCTATTTAGGTAGTTGTTAGCTTGATATATTTTTTTCCAACCTTTGACTTTTCATAAATTCACATGTTTGTTTCTGAGGTGTGTCTCCTGTAGACAGCATATTGGTGGATCCTGTTTTCTTATCCATTCTGTCATTCTCCATCTCTTTATGGGTGCATTGAGTCCATTTACATTCAGTGTAATTATTGATAGATGTACGTTTGTTGCTGTCATTTTGTAGTGCTTTTTTTTTTGTGGTGCTGACGTTTTCTATGTTCTTCTTACTATCTTGTGCTGAGTTACTTTTGTTCATAGATTTTTTTTTCATTTCTTTTGTTTTTGTAGGTTTTGTTTTTGCTGAGACTTTATGTTTTTCCTCTTTTTTTTTTTTTATGAGTATGTTTGTTAACTCTCTTCGTGGTTACCATAAATTTTACCTTTATCTTTCTAAGTTTGAAGCACTCTACCATTACTTGGTATCGCCTTGCCTTCCTCTCCATTAGAAGGTTCTATACCTATGCCGTTTATTCCCTCTTTCATTGTTTTGATGTTGTTGTCATCCATCGATTGACTGCTCTGATTCCCTGTCGTATTTCTTTTGGTTTTGGATAGTCCTCGAGAGTTCATTTCCTAGACTGGTATCTGGCTAGTACGATCCTGTGTCCTAGGTTCTGCCTGTGAGCTGAAGCTGTTTGTCCTCAGACCGAAGAAGTCGCTTTAATAATTCTTGTAAGTTTAGTTTGACTTTTACATATTCCCTTAATTTCTGTTTATCTGCAAATGACCTAATTTCACCATCAAATTTGAATGAGAGTTTTGCAGGATATTATTCTTGGCTGGCAATATTTTTCTTTCAAGATTTTATATATGTCATCCCATTGCGTTCTTGCCTTCATGGTTTCTGCCAAATAATCTGAGCTTACTCTTATTGTTTCTCCTCTGTATGTGACTTCTTGTTTTTCACAAGCTGCTCTCAGGATTCTTTGTTTGTCTTTGGTTTTGGCGAGTGTGAATATGATATGCCTTGGTGATTTTCTTCTGTGGTCTCTTCTATATGGGGCTCGTTGAGCTTCTTGGATGGCCAGCTTTTCATCTTTCATGTTACTGGGGAAGTTTTCTGTCAGCAGTTCCTCAGTGATCCTCTCTGCGTTTTCTGTTTTCTACCCCTATTCTGGAATGCCAATCTCTCGCAGAGTTTTGCTTTTGATTGTGTCCCACATAACTCTCAGGGTCTCTTCATTTTTCTTTGTTCTTTTTCCTGAGTTTTCCTGAAATAGAGTTGTATCCAAGTGTTTGTCTTCAATTCCACTGATCCTGTCTTCCACCGTTTCAAATCTACTTCTCAGCCCTTCTATGACATCATCCATTTCTGATATCTTGTTGTTTATCTTTTGGATTTCTAATTGTTGTCTTTGTATAATTTCTAGTTGTGAATTTATTTTGGCATTTTCTTCCTGCATTATTTTCCTGAATTCTTCCAATTTTTTGTCCGTATTTTCCATGAATTTATCTATTTTTCCCTCATGTTTGTCAGCTTTTTGCCTCAGTTCTTGGAGAATTCTGAGTATTAGAGATTTGAATTCCCTATCAGGTAGTTCTAGTGCATTTTCTTGCAGAGGAGAGTCATCTGGTGTTTTATTTTGGATGCCTACTGGAACCATCCTGTCCTGTTTTTGTAAATGTTTTTTTTATTGTCTGCTGTCTTCGGGGCATTCTGTAGTTATTTTTCTCATTTATTGATTGTAGATTTGTTTTTTTCGTCCCCTTTTTTTTAAAAAAAAATTTGACTATGTCTGAGCAGGCAGACTGTGTGTTTTTTGTTGTTTACTTGTCTGTGGGCACAATACTTTTTGCCTCCTTCTTCAACTGGCAGGGTCAGTCACTCAGATATGGTTCGGCAGGGCAGGTCTAGCTGAAGAGGAGTTACTGGGATGGGTTGTTTGTGGCACTTACTACAGCCACCAGAGTGGGTCGGTAATCAGTGTAGGGCAGGTTCCAGTAGGCCGTGCCTGTGCTGCTTTGTGGTGTGATGTCAAGCACACAGTGCAGGTAGGCAGGGTGTAGCGGGGAGATTGTTATGTGTGGAGCTAAGATGGATATGGGAGAGAGGAGAGAGCAACAGGAGCCAAAAACATACAAACAAAGAAAAAATAATGCTAGGGGAGCTTTCCGTTGGAGTGGAGAGATGAGAGACTATGAAATGGAGAAAAACAGAAAGGGGAGGAGGAAGAAAAGAAAAGAATGAATAAATAAGAATCAAAAAGGTTAAAGAACCGCAAAATTCCCAGGGATCCCACTGGTGCAGCTATGAGGTCTGGGGAAGTTGCTTTCAGGTGTTACAGTACAGCCTGGCTAGCAGGCGTAGAGGTATACAATGCCAGATATTCAGGGAACAGAAAGAGAAGGAAGATATAGAGAGACGAGAAACTGAGCAATGAAGAAAGGGAAACAGGGAAAAAGAGGAAAAACAAAACAAAACAAATAAAAAAAAAAAAAAAAGCAAGAAAGGCCCCCAAAGATACGGGGGAGGGGGGGGAAACCAACCTAAAAAGAAATGCCCTCAGGGATCCCTCTGCACGTCTGTGGAACCTGAAGGGGAGTCTTCCTGCCACGCAGCTCAGCCTGGCCAGAAAGGGCTCCCATCTCAAGAAAAGGAAAAGAAAACAAACAAACAATTCAAAACAAACTAACAAAAGCCCCGGGATCCCCCGAGCGTGGCAGCCCAAACTGGGAAGCAGCTCCACACTCGAACGGAGCTCTGCAGCCCCTCAGGAAGGAGCAAAGATGGCGCACGGAGCCAGGTACTTGAGTGAAGGGAGGGGGAGGTGGTGAGAGGCAAGTAAGAAATCAAAAGAAGCATAAAAAAGCAACATTAGCAGCCAATAAGTGGCACTTAGAGAGCCACCCATTCGGGTGTGTGGAATCCAAGCAGCCGTTGTTTCCCAGTCAAGAGACTGTGGCCATGGGAAGCAGAGGAGGCTGAGTCAGGCTGAAGAAGCGTGGGGGTGGGAAAGCGTATATCGCCAATTACTGGTTGTTTTGTCTCCCGCTGGAAGCTCCGTGAGGCTGCTTTCTCATACCCCCTGTTGCTAGCAGAAAAAAGCAACACTAGCAGCCAATAAGTGGCACTTAGAGAGCCACCCATTCGGGTGTGTGGAATTCAAGCAGCCGTTGTTTCCCAGTCAAGAGACTGTGGCCATGGGAAGCAGAGGAGGTTGAGTCAGGCTGAAGAAGCATGGGGGTGGGAAAGCGTATATTGCCAATTACCGGTTGTTTTGTCTCCCGCTGGAAGCTCCGTGAGGCTGCTTTCTCTTACCCCCTGTTGCTGGTCTCTGACAGGAGTCCAAGATGGCAGATCCGCGCTGTGTTAGCTGGTAGGGGACCTTTGCATGAATCTCTCCTCGCTCTCCATTCTCTGTCAGTTTTCTCACTACATTTGGTGCTTGGCTGAGTTATTTATCTCTTCATTTGATGTTTTAGGGTTTCAGGATTGTTGTATTCTCTATTCGGCTTAGTTTTTCTGATCTTCTTGTGGAGGGACGGCATGATGCTTCTGCCTCGAGCGCCATTTTGCCGGAACTCCTATAGCTATGTATTTACTTGTTTTTATTCCAGACAAGACTATGGGCTCTTTTAAGAAAAGTGGCAAGTGTTACTAACTTTTATAATGCCTGGTTTCTGGAAGTAGAGGAGATTCTCAATACATTCCTGCTGACTACAAGCAATAAGTCACTATTTAATTGTACCCTCAGCTAGTATTTAATCCAACTATATAAATAAAATTGACCTTTGAATAAGGATAATAATGGTAATAGTTATTATATACCAAACATATAGTAGAGGCCAGAGGGATACAGCAGGCTACAAATGTAGTGGGATTCTTTAATCTGGAAATCATGGCAGAATTGATGTTCAATACATTTTATAATGTTCAGTTATTCAACGGTCCATATACTAGAGTCAGGAAGTTCCATAGCACTGAAATTTCCTTTCTTCATCAACCTACCTTTACTCCATTTTATATTATCAGGTTTCCTTCGTATGAAAATTGCTGTCATCATTGTTGCTAGGTGTGGTCAAGTTGGTTCCAATTCACAGCGACCCTATGTAAAACAGAATGAAACCTTGCCTGGGTCCTGCACCATCCTCACAATCATTGCTATGTTTGAGCCATTGTTGCAGCCACTGTGTCAATCTGTGTCATTGAGAGTCTTCTTCTTTTTCGCTGACTCTCTACCAAGCATGGTGTCCTTCTCCAGGGTCTGGTCCCACCTGATAACACATCCAAAGTATGTGAGACGAAATCTCGCCATCCTTTCTTCCAAGGAGCATTCTGGCTGTACTTCCTCCAAGACCGATTTGTTTGTTCTTTTATCAGTCCATGGTATATTCAATATTCTTTGCCAACATCATAATTCAAAGGCATCAATTTTTTGGTCTTCCTTATTCTTTGTCCAGCTTTCATATGCCTAATGAAGCAATTAAAAATACCTTGGCTTTAGTCAGGCTCACCTTAGTCCTCAAAGTGACATCTTTGCTTTTAAACACTTTAAAGAGGTCTTTTGCAGCAGGTTTGCCCAATGCAATACGTCATTTGATTTCCTGACTGCTGCTTCTATGGGCATTGATTGTGGATCCAAGTAAAATGAAATCTTTGACAACTGCCATCTTTGGACTGTTTGTCATGATGTTGCTTATTGGTCCAGTTGTGAGGATTTTTGTTTTCTTTATGTTGAGGTGTAATCCATACTGAAGGCTGTAGGCTTTGATATTCATCAGTAAGTGCGCTTCAAGTCCTCTTTGCTTTAAACAAGGAAGATGGTGTCATCTGCGTATCACAGGTTGTTAAGGAGACTTCCTTTAATCCTGATGTTGCACTCTTCTTCATATAGTCCACCTTCTCTGATTATTTGCTCACCATACAGATTGAATAAGTATGGTGAAAGGATACAACTCTGGCACATACCTTTCCTGATTTTAAACCACACAGTATCCCCTTGTTCTGTTCGAACGACTGCCTCTTTGTTTATGTACAGGTTCTGCATGAGCGTAATTAAGTGTTCTAGAATTCCCATTTCTTGCAATGTTATCCATAATTTGTTATGATTCACACAGTTGAATGCCTTTGTAGAGTCAAAAAAGCACAAGTAAACACCTTTCTGGTATCCTCTGCTTTCAGCCAAGATCAATCTGACATCAGCAATGATATCCCTTGTTCCATGTCCTCCTCTGAATCCGGCTTGAATTTGTGGCAGCTCTCTGTCAATGCATTGCTGCAACCATTTTTTAATTATCTTCAGCAAAATTTTACCTGCCTGTGATATTAATGATTTTGTTTGATGATTTCTGCATTCTGTGGAATATGAAAATTCTTACGGGTTTACCATTTCACCATGCAGATTGAATTACTGGTAGTGCCGCCTAGGGCTGGTAGCCCTATCAGTTCCAGATCTGTTACAAAAGTCTGGGCTTTTTCTTGGGGGAAAAAAGATTTTATAATTTATAACACTTAATAATGAATATTTTACGAAGGGCAGAAAATGTGCAAAGTGATATGAAAGAGGCTATGGAATTATTTCTCAGCAACCCAATGGCCCCAAAAGAAACTTGACTATTTGATGTCCTAAGTACTGGTACAGAAACAATATGTTTTTAAAAAAGTGATCTTAAAGTATATATGCACTCCTTTTCACTTATTTTGTCTTAAAGATGCTGATCAATAATTGTTTATGTAGAAATGATCCTTAAATGGGTGAGGAGCACTGGTAATGTTGATGGAAACAGACTGAGGTCACATGAGGCTCCCCTTTTCTCATTTTCAAACACTCTCATAGTAGAATTGGAATATTGCTTTCTTTTTTTCCAAGTTCCCAAGTAAGAAGTGGGTTGGGAAATTAGAAATGGTTACAGGTTGAATTTTATATGTTAAACGAAGGCTTCTGGTTAAACAAACAAACAAAGAAAACAACAACCATAAAATCAAGTATCGGTTAGAAGAAGCTAAATGATCCTTTTTACAGGGGCCCAAAACAAATATGCATAGCCAACCAAAGTCCCTCACACCAAAATACCAACTTAGAAACAAAATCTTACTGCCCCGACCTATGTGGACAGGATGCTTGTTCTTCCGGGTGAGTAGCCTTCTTCATTCCAGTCACAGAAAATAGCGACTTGTGTCTGGCATGAATCAGCATGTGAACTCCTGCCTGACTTAGCTGCAGCAAGCATTTGCTAAGTGGCACGTTTAGAACAGAGCAACATCAATCATTCAAGTGTTACTAATTTCCATTGTAACGAGCACTTGAGAATGAACACTAAGTTCACTGTTTAAGCATCCATGTGCAATCCTGCTGTTGATCACCAATAAACATGAACTCATTTTCAAACTCAGTGCTTGCCTCTGGCACATGGACTTTGGAGGTATGACTTCTGTGGGTAATTATCCTACTTTGTATGGCTGCAATGCTTTGTAGTTAACAGACTCCCATTACAGAAGCTCGCAGATACGGTAGAAGCAGAGGGTTGACAATTTAATTATTACTATTAAAGTTAAAGCTAACTCTCATCATTTCTGACAAGTCCCCTATCATCGTCAGCAAATTCAGCGGGCTAATTCAACCTACTACATATCTGCTGAATCCAGTCCCTGTTTGCTCCATCCTGTCAGGGCCCCAGTTCAGGTTCTCAACAACTCTCTATTCATCAGTTTTGACATTTCTTTAACTGGTTTTCTGTTCTCCAGTCAGTCATCCCCTTCCCACTTCCCAATCAATTCTCCACACAGCAGCCAGAGTGACCTTTAAAAAAGCAAATTTATTAAGTTATTCTCCCTCCCTAACATCACTCAATGGCTTGCCGCTGCCTTCAAGATAAAGTACAAACTCCTACACAGGGTAAGCAAGACCCACAAGGCTCTCTATAATCTGGCCTCTGCCCTGGGCTGGATTTAGACTCCGAAAACACTGAAAAGATTACAGTGACCCACTTCTTACTTGCTTCACCCATATGACATTAAGAAAAAGGGAGAAAGGGGCCATAAAACACAAAACACATATGCATACTGTAGTTAAAATAATTTCTTTCATAGTGTTTCTGATTATAAAATTCTGGGTAAGGTTATCAAAGCTGAACTTATCTCACTTTTTTTTGGCTGCTTCTTTGCTGGTGCCCCTAAGAATGTGCGTACTTACTCTACCAATTGGGTGATTGAGAAGTGTAGCTGTCTCTTGAGCCAAACAAATCATGTAAACAAAACAGCAGCAACAGTACTCCTCATATGCCATTAAATAGCTTTTTGATTGATTCACTTATAGCAAATTCATTGTGAGCCTAGCACTGTACCAGACACTACTAGGGATATCGTAACTGGCCTCAGGGAGCTTACAATTTAGAAGGGGGAGTTGAAAGAGGACTATAGAGTTTTTGAAGCTACTCCAGTCTCTTCTTAAACACCTCAAGTGACAGTGCTCCTTGCCTCGTTGAAGACTCTATTCACTATACCTTGTTCTATGACTAATTTTCTACATGAGTCCTTCAAGTGTTTGATTTACTCAAAATTGTGTAGTTTCTTTTCCACATGACGTTCCTTAAGTAGGTATTAATTTATTAAAACAGTTGTACTGAAAACCTACTATGTGTCAACTCTGGGAATTCAAAGTTAAGTTAAATATGGCCCTTGCCTTAAGCTTCTCATAGTCTAGTGGCTGATATAGACAATTACAAAGCAGCGTGGCAAGTGGAGTAATTAAGGGACTGAATCTAGACTTGTGTGCGTGTGTGTGTGTATAAGCAGAAGGAGGAGATGACCCCTGAGCAAGTATCATCCAGGCAAAGAATGGATGTGTGAATGCAAGTAGAAGCACCGTCAATAATCAACCACTTGGAGGTACGACCAAGCACGGCAGGTTAAGGGAATACCTTGTAGTTGAGTAGGTCTGGAGCAAGCCAAAGCCCTAGACAAGTGGTTTCCAAACTTTAGAGAACACCTGAATGACCTGGAGAGACTATTAAAACAGTTTTCTGAGTCCCACCTTCAGAATCTCTGATCCAGTAGGTGGTGTGGGGTGGGGGGCAAGAATCTGTATTTCTAACAAGCTTCCAGGTGACACCGATGTTGGTCTGGGAATCATACTTTGAAACCACTGCCACTGGTAGAGAACAGCCTGCAAAGAGTTTTATATGGAGAAATCAGTCATATGTGCCTTATGAGTGTGAATAACAAAGCTTTGCAGTTACACGAAAGTGGATGCTTTTTGCAATTCTATAGATTATTACTGAGTCTTGCCATATGCAAGGCACTATTCAAGATTCTTTTCTAGGGTCTATAATAAAAAAGAGTGCACTATTGATACATGCCACAATACAGACGAATTTCAAAATGACTATGGTTGAGTGAAAGAAGACAGACAGAAAATATTCCATTTATATAAAACTCTAGAAAATGCAAATTAAACTATAACAACGGAAGCAGATCAGTGGTTGCCTAGGATGAGAGGGACAGGAGAGGAGGATACAAGGGAACTTTTGGGGACAATGAATGTGTTCATTGTCTTGATTCTGATGGTAGTTTCATGGTTATATGTAGATGTCAAAACATCAAATTCTAATTAAATATGTGCTACTTATTGTATATCAGTTATATGTTAATAAATCTGTTTAAAAAAAAAGTCAGTGTGCAGTGGTGCAGGGTGTTAGTGACTGGAAGAAAGCCCAAGGGGTGGGGGGTGGGCAAAGCTTTGAGGTTCAGATACTTCTTGATCTAGATGCTGGTTACATGGATGAAAATTCACTGGAGTGTTACTTAGGATTTGAGCATTTTTCTCTGCAAGTATATTACACTCTAATAAGTATTTTAATTTAAAAAATAGTATAAATCTAGCTTCCAAAAAAAGCTGTAGCCATGGTGTTAGGTTAAAAAAACAAAAAACCAAACCCGTTGCCGTCGAGTCGATTCCCTCTCATAGCTACACTACAGGACAGAGTAGAACCCCCCAATAGGATTTCCAAGGAGCGGCTGGTGGATTTGAACTGCCAGCCTTTGGTTAGCAGCCAAACGCTTAACCACTGTGTGACCAGGGCATCAGGTAGTGGGGCTTAAACCACTCAGCTGACTAACTGATGGCCTTAGCATTTTATCTGTATGTTTCATACCATGCATCACTTTCTCTAGTGTGCTTTAGTAATTTGAGTGCATGTTGTATCTTCCCTGCAAGACTACATGTGCCTTGAGGACAGGACTGTGTTTCATTCATCACTGCACCCTATAGGATCTTAGTGTCTCGCCCACTGTCATTGCTGGGAAAGAATATGCTTAATACATAAACACAAATTTGTAGAGGAAAAAAAAGCTCTACTCCATTCCATTCCCATGTTTCTCTCCCTTGCTACCTGTCTTTCCATGGTTTTCTGTTTCTCTTCCTTTCCCTTCACTTTCTCCTTCTCTTTAGGTATATCTGATGTTTTCTCAATATGCTGCCTCTCCAGGCAGAGAGTAGAAGGTAAAAGGTCGGATGGAACTTGTGAGAAGAAGGGATGAGTCCGGTAGGCTGGAGGTAGGGAATTGTAAGCTTGTGTGAAATGGGGGTGGAGGGGCAGTGTAGGGTTTTGAGCAGAGGAGTGACATGAACCTACTTATATTTGAAAATGACTACTCAGACATACCTGTTAGGATTAGATGGTTGTAGATGGGGACAATGGTGGAAGCAGGGTCACTAGTCAGGAGCTTATAATATTAATCCAGGCGAGAGATGGTAGGAATTTGGACCAGGAAAGCAGCAGTAGAGATCGTGAGAAATGATGTTGGATGTTTGATTTATTTAGAAAGTGGAGTCCTCACAACTCCCTAAAGGATTACATATGGGAAGTGAGAGAGAGAAAAAAATCAAAGATGATTCCATACCTTATGGCCCAAACAATTGAAAGGATGGAGTTCCCATCAACAGAGATGGAGAAGATTATAGACTTGAGGGAGGGAAATTAGGAATTCCAGTTTGGAACATTATGCCTCTCAGACTTCTAATGGTAAATATCAAATAGGCAGTTGGAAAACTGAGTCTGGGGTCATACCTGAGTATGGTGGGTCTCAATCCCATCTCATGGGTGTCTTTCTAAAAGAGAGGAGACACAGAGAGACAGAGGAAATACGGCCATGTAAAGATGCATCTACATGCCAAAGAATGCCTGGGGCTACCAGAGGTTGAGAGAGACAAGAAAGACTCTTCCCTTAAAGCTTTCAGAGGGGAACATGGCCCCGCTGACACCCTGAATTCTAACTACTAGCCTCCAGAACTGAGAGACAATAAATTTCTGTTGTTTAAAGCCACTTAGTTTTGGTACTTTGTTATGGCAGCCCTAGGAAACTACACCTACTCCTCACTTATTAACACTGTCTCAAATGTGAAAAGCTGGATAAGGAGATAGTTGATAAGTGAAGAGTAGATGTAACAGAGACTTTGGAATGAATGGGACAAGAAGTCTTTTGAAGAACTTGCTACAAAGAGCAGAGAAGTAGGCAACAGTTGTGAGGCAAAGAGAGGTTAAGAGAGGGTATTTAGGATTGGAGGAAGAACAGCACATTTGTATGCTGATGGAATGATTAAGTAAAGACAGAAAAGTTGATGTTGTAGTCATTTGCCTACTCATATCTCACCCCTTCCTGTGTCTGGGGATTCTCCACCATTTGAGACAAAAGCTCACATCCCAAATTCTCACTCTCCCGAGCCTTCCTGACCATAGGGCACAGAAATGTGAGATTCTATCCATTAGATGCTTTGGTTCTAAATTCCAAATTAGAAGCTAGTGACATGAAGAAGAGCAGACCTCACCAAATCTAATTTGGGGGCAGGTGGTGGAAAGGTTCCAGACACAGAGGGTGAGAGAAAGAGGAGTGGTATGCTTTTCTAATCATTGAGGGCAGGGACTGATTATCTCTTATTCCCTATTAAAGCTCCTGAGCCAGTCACAGTTCCTAAAAGAAAGTAGAAGCTCAGTAAATATTTGATGAATAAATAAATGAGTATAGAACAGTTGTACTTAGTTGGATGATTGACAGATTAGACTAGAGTATGCATAAAGTCAGGTCAAGGGCATACTTAAGTCACTCTTCATTGTTTAATGGAACTTAATCAGTCTTACAGGAACAGACTTAAAGTAAGATTGCTCTGGAATTCTTGGGAAAAAAAAAGGAATGTGAGTTTTTGCACCTTAATATCAGATCTTATATGGGTGCCAAGCAAGAGACCTGTTTAACATTTCTCATAATGCCTTACTACTGAAAAGACAGACTAACAAACAGGACTAGGAATATAAAAACAAATACATATTTTTCTGAACAATACAGTGGCATTAAGCCACCACAAACAGCATTAAGTACAAAGAACAAGGAAAGAAATCATCATGCTTGAGTCTGAAGGGAACATTTTTACTTTTTTTCCTTGTAAACACACTGTGAGTCAAGTTCCTGTAAGTATTCATTTGGGAGTGCTTTTATTTAGTTAAGTCTTCATTTCCTTACAACCTGTAGGCAGACATACTTAACACAGTTTGAACATTTAAACACATTTCATAAATTTAAACTATTCATTAAGAACATTTGTCCATTAGGAATGACAATCACCCTCCTCCTACCCCCATATTGCTGTTGGTGGCAGCCGAAAGGAAGGAGTGGGGAGGCCACGTTATGGTATAAGCACTCTCCCATAAATTCTAGACGATTCAAATCTCAGACTACCCAAACAGCTCTCCACAGTTAATCTCACTGAGCATTCCAGGTGTTACTCTGTCTCAATCCAGAATAATTCTACTTTGTAATAAAAATTACTTTGCTGTCATGAGCTTTTTTAAAAATAGAAAAATCATAGACATTAAAAAGAATTTAAATTCTAATTTTTATTCTCTTGGGAAAAGTCAGAACTTTTATGTCCAGAAATGAAGGCAGATATACAATCGTTTTAGTATCCTTGTGACAATGGCTATTTCATAAAGAATAGCAAAAGGATCTAAGAAATGCAGTCCATCTATGAATTTAATGCTGAGATTCCTATCAAGCCACAAGTGTTGCTAGTAAGCCATGGCGGAAAAAAAAGTAATATTATCTTAGTAAGGATGAGACAAAGACAAATGAAGAAACAATACGATAAATGAGTAAAAGGAGAAAAACTAAAGAAAAAGAAAGATAAAATCAGATTTAACTCTGTTCTTTTGAAAATTACGATCACAAAAATATAAGGGCTAGAACTATGTCTAGATGAGACAAAAATAATACAAACTGGAACATTCTTTTTTTTCCACTTAAGGCCAACAGGAAACTATGCTGAACTGAGAGGGCACAGAGAAATTTTGGTTTTAAAATATCCACTAGGCTTCAGAAAACATTTTGCATATGAATACAACAGTTAAAAAAATGCTAGAAAGTTTTTTGTTTAATTTTGTTTTGTTTTCACTTACATTCTTTCAGAATACTGAAGTATCTTAATTCATGACAGTTATAATCAGTCAAATACTTGCCGTGTGTGTGTGTGTGTGTGTGTGTGTGATTTCCTCTATTTATCAATACTTTTTCTCTTTTGGTTTATGATAAACAACTCCTGTGTTAGTCTCTACGATGGTTCCCAATAATCCATACCTGCTGGCATTGATGCCCTTGTGTAATTCCCTCTTACTGTGGGCTACACTTGTTGATACTCTTTTAATGAATTCCCATTGCCATTGAGTCTATTCTGACTCATGGCGACCCCATGTGTGTCAGACTAAAACGGCACTCCATAGGGTTTTCAATGATCTTTCCGAAGTAGATTGCCAGGCTTTTCTTATGTGATGCTGCTGCTGGGCAGATTCAAACCGCCAGCCTTTTGGTTAGCAAACCATTTGCACCACTTCTAATGAACAGAACATGGCATAAATGACAGGCTGTCACTTCTGATATTAGGTAATAAAAAGATCATGGCTTCCATCTTGCACACTCTCTCTTGGATGGTTTGTTCTGGTGGAAGCTGGCTACTGTGTCATGAAGCAGCCCTGTGGACAAGCCCACGTGATGGAGCTTGGCCTACCTACAGCCACATGTGTGAGCTCAGAAGCAGCAAGTCTTAAGATGACTGCAGCCTTGAGAGAGAATTTGTGCCAAAACTATCAAGCTCAGCTGTGCCTGGATTCCTGATCCACAGAAACTGTGAAGTAATGAATGTCTTTTGTTTTCAACTGCTAAGTTTTGGGGTAATGTGCTACTTAGTAATAGATCACTAAAACAACTTCAGTCTACCAATATCAGAGAGAAATTCCCTTCCTGAGATGTAGCTCTCATACATAAAAAACAAGCAGCTGTTTAAAAAATCTGTTTCTGGCTATTTTTATTAATAACTTTAAGTTGAAATTAAAAATATACAATGAGTCTATGTAACAGTTTTTAACACAACAGAGAAACTGAAAAGTTGCTCTTGTTCTGCTTTCATGTTATTAAATGAAAATAGTTTACCACATTTCTTAGTTGATTTTTATTTCAGTTCTCTAATTAGTTTAGGTTGAGATTTCCTTTATTTTAGTTGGACTTTAAGTTTCCCTTTTAAGGAGAAACTGAAAATCCCAGAATTATCAAAGACCTTGTTTTTAGTAGTTTTATTAATAAGAAATTATACAAAAAAGCAGTTACCATTGAGTCAATTCTGACTCATTGTGACCCCATATGTGTCAGAGTAGAACTGTGCTCCATTGGGTTTTCAATGGCAGATTTTTTTGGAAGCAGACTGCCAGGCCTTTCTTCCAAGGTGCCTCTGGGTGAACTAGAACCTTCGACCTTATGTTTAGCAGCCATGCATGTTAACAATTTGTACCAATGTCTATCTCGGGATAGAGCTAGATTTTCTATTCATTGCCATTGCACATTGTAGACAAGGACTGGATCTGACTGGATCTCAGACTCCATCATGCCTCGTGCAGCAATGTGCCTAAAGTATTCACTCACGATTCTGTGGGCAGGCTTCTGATAGCTCTAAGAGATCATTCATCATGCGTCTTGTTCATCTTAAACTCAATCCAAGGCTATAAAATACAAAGTCTGTAAACATGACTCTAAGCCAGCAACATAGCCTTTTACTGAAAGGCTCTAGAAACAGGAAATGAGTGAGAAGAAAGGACTGTTTTTCTTCAATGCTTTTATACTCATTGGCTAACAGTTATGAAAGCAATAATTCTACATGGGATAAAACCAAACTACATGGCTAGAGAGGCTGACAGGGAGGAGTGAAGATTGCTGCCCAAAAGGATATTGGAGAAAGGCAGTTTCATAATTTGCTAGACAGGCTCAGGGATATAAACTCAAGTGAAAGCATTGCCTTGGATTTCTTTCCAATGATCTCTTGTTCTTTTATGCTCTGTGTGTGTATCTACTGTGTGAACGCAAGCATGTGTGTTTAGATGTGTACAACCTAATGTCAAATGTATCTGTGTGTACATGTAAGTACATAAAGTCTGCCTAATCTCATAATTTGGTTTTATGCTGCTTTAATAGAGAAAAACAGTGGAAAATCAGTTGATTTGGCCATATTTTTCTATCATCAACAATAATCTTTCATATGTTTAAACAAATGTTCCATAACTCTCAGGGGAAAAAAAAAGCATTTGTAAGTATTTTCATCATCTAGCATAATGAGTCATTTCATGGCTCCTGAATTCTGACTTCCAATTTTGCTCTACTGCTTCCTAGCAAAGTGAGCAAATTCTGTGAACATCACATTTTTGTTTCTAAAAGTGGACACTAGCAGACTTTACGTACAAGGTTGTAGAATGCTTGTGACCCGCCCCCCGCCGCCCAACACAGCCATCACTCAATAACTGTGTCTAGTCACTTCTTTATAAGGAAGATTCTTTATATAGTTTCTTAAAATACACAGTTGTCCACAGTGTAACTAGAGCAAAATCAGAAGTGGAGAAAGTGCTGTTATTAGCACTATAGTCTTTATCTATAAATTAAAAATGTTACAGCATTATCTATATTACCTTTACAAGGCACAACAGTTACAACACAATCCATTTTTTCTGTAATATCTATGAGGGATTGGTTACTTATTAATACATGATCTCATTTAAATTGATCCCATGACAAGAACGCTTAGCATGCAATTAGAGGAGAAACACTGCTATATAATGGATGCAGCATTCTATACCAAGAAAGATTTCCAGCTAGGATGCATGTGAAGTGATCTTTCCGTTGACTTGTATCATTACAGTAGAGTTATGACTCCAGGGGACACGGTCCCTGCTAACTAAGTTGGAAACTTTAGATGACAAAATGTCATGATGGCTGTCCATCCTGTAGCCTGTTGGCCATTCTAGTACTCTAGCCATATGATACCACTCAAAATGTATATCCAACTGCTAATTACTTTTCCTTTATTAACATTACCATTTTACTATATTGCCTGTCAAGATATTTTAGAAAATAGCATTCTCTTCTAGGCCTGCAAACAAGGCCCATCTATCCTTTATCTCGCCTAATGCAAATTTGTGCCACAGGCCTCTGGTCAGGGCCTACAAAAGTTCAGTATACATATTTCCAGCCATTAACTTTCTCCACATATTGCAGAGGTGCATACCACAGAATACAGTCCTGATTTATGAAAAAGAATTATTTTTATTTTAAATTGCTGGATACTTTGTAACTTTTTTATTCTGTCATCATCAGCAGCAGCAGAAGCAGCAGCAGCTTGCATAGCCAGTTGTTGTTTTGCTCATTCTGGATCCTACATCCTGCTTGTCATCATCTGACCTTCGGTTCTGGGAACTTGAGCCAGCAGCCTGCCACACTGCCTGCCAATCTTGGATTCATCTGCCTCTGCAGCCCGTGAGCCAGCAGCCTGCCATCTTTCCCGCCGATCTTGGATTCATCAGCCTCCATAGCCTGTGAGCCAGCAGCCTGCAGTCTGACCTGCTGATCTTGTGTTCGTCAGTCCCTGCAGCTATGTGAGTCAGGAGAAGCCTCCAGCCTGATGTCTGATCCACAGACTTGGGACTTGCCAGCCTCTACAACCATGTGAGCCATTTCTTTAGCATAAATCTCTCTCTCTTCTCTCTCTCTCTCTCTATATATATACATATATATATACTTCACTGGTTTTGCTTCTCTAGAGAACCCAGCCTAAGACATTTGGATATCAAATCCAAGCTAAAGAATGGCTACTCATCTTTCAAGATGCAGCATAGGGTGATCTGCATGAAGCCATTCCAGACTCTCCAAGGTGTAAGTCACCTATCTTTCCAGCTTACCCTCACTGCACCCTGTTCATTCCTTCATTGTAGCACCTGTACCACTGGGTCTCACTTACTGTTTTGCATACCTGCCTTCCCTTCTGAGAGAATAAATCCTGTCTTTGTAACCTTAGGATCTGGCACAAGATCAAACACAGAACAGATATTAAAGTTATATTTGATAAGTAATGAATGGACAGGGAGGATAGAAAAAAAAAAAAAAAAGACAGAAATAAAGAAACAAAGAGTATAAAGAAACCAGTCCAGGCTGTTATGCCTTAGTCTTCTTTTTCATTCACACCAAACTGGAAAAGACCTTCTATAAATGCTGCAAATCTCTGACCATCAACTGGCAAAGGGTGTAAGGGAGGGAGCTTATAAACCATGCTGTTTTCCTAAGGGGGCGGTAGGGTGCATGGCTATGACACTGGTGATTTTTTCTCTTGGTAGTTTGAGGTTCTAGACATTCCTTTACCCCTACTGTTCCTGTAAGTAATTCCGGTTATCATTCCCTTTGAAAGAACTGGAGCTACTTTTCACTTGGGAGAACATAATAAAAATCAGTTCTTCAAAACTAAATTAGGATTGACAACCCTTCTCTTGGGAGGAAAAGCAATAACTGATCACAGTAATGAGATTGTGCAACAAGCTTTGAAAATGCTTATACCACATTTATACAGAACAGTATTTGCTTACACTTCAGATGTAGTCGTCCATTTATGATTCACAGCCACAGAGTAATAAATATAACAATTTATTGAAACCATTTTTATTACTTTTTTTTTTGATAAAAAATACATTTGGCTGTTCAATTCATATTAAACTATAGTATCCAAAATACTACACTTTAGATTTTCAAAATCAATTCTGGCAGGATTTAGCCCGTAATACAATAATTCATTTTCCAAAGTAAATACCACCACTGAGATACAGTGTGTTCTCAAAATTGTGTTCCAGGCATGATATTAGATTTTTAGTTCACATCCTTGGAACTGATTTAACTGGGTCTCATAAAATACATTTCCAAAAGTAATTAAATACTCTATAAGATCAAGCACAATATTTACTTTTAAATTCAAATAAAACAAAAGTTTAAAAGTTTGTATAAAGAAAACATTGTAAGTTAGAGAAAGCAAAAGGGTTTCATTATATCATTTTCTACATCTTGAGAAAGTTATATTTTTGTTTTTAACTTCCTAAATTGTAACCGATGAGATAAAAATTACCCACCTTTCAGGTATTTTGTAAATATTGTAATTTATAATGTATCACAGAGTTAGTAGTTGTATAGTTATTTTATCTAAATATTTAGGGAAATCTACTGATAAAATTAAAATCAGATGCAGCTTAAAAATATCTACTGAAAGTAGAGATTTTGAATTTAGATGTGTATCTTATTTGGTAAAATATTTTTCTTCTCCAATTCAAACAAAGGGACAAGAAGAAGCACAGTACTACAAGACCAACACACAAAAATCAGTTGGGTTCCTTTATACCAACAAGGAGAATTTCAAAAAGGAAATCCACTTACAACTGGCCCCCAAAATGATAAAATACCTAGGAATAAACCTAATCAGGGACATAAAAAGACTTATACAATGAAAAACTATAAAACACTACTATAAGAAACTAAAAGAAACCTACATAAATGGAAGGACATTGTACGCTTGCAGATTAGAAGACTTAATATTGTGCAAATGTCAATACTACCCAAAGATAAAATGCAATCCCAGTCCAAATTCCAACAACATTCTTTACTGAAATGGAAAAACTAATCACCAACTTTACATAGCAAGGAAGGAGGCCCCAAATAACCAAAGCATTATTGAAGAAGAACAATGTAGCAGGCCTCACACTCCCTGATCTCAAAACATACGATACAGCCACAGTAATCAAAACAACCTGGTACTGGTTCAAGGATAAACACACAGACCAGTGGAATAAACTTAAGAACCCAGAAATAAATCCATCTATCTTTGGATAACTGATTTTTGACAAGGGGGTCAAAGTCCATTCAATGAGGAAGAAATGATCTCTTCAACAAATGGTGCTGGAAAAATTGGAAACCCACATGCAGAAAAATGAAACAGGACCCATACTTCACACTATACACGAAAACTAACTCAAAGTGGATTAAAGACCTAAAAGTTAAACCTAAAACTATAAAGTTCTTGGAAGAAAACATAGGGACAAAAGTATGGGACCTAATTTTTTAAAAATAGATTAGCAAACACAACTATAAATATACAAACAGCAGAAGACAATTTAGATAACTGGGACCTCATAAAAATTAAATACTTATGCTCATCAAAAGACTTTATCAAAAAGGTAAAAAGAAAACCTACAGACTGGAAAAATACCTTTGGGAATGACGTATTCGATAAGAGTCTAATCTATAAAATATATAGAAAACTTCCAAAACTCAACAACAAAAAGACAAACAATCCAATTAACAATGGGCAAAGGACATGAACAGACACTTCACCAAAGAAAACATTCAAGCAGCTAATAAACACATGAAAAGACACTCATGATCATTAGCCGTTGCCTGTTGCTGTTGATTCTAAGTGATAACAATCCTATGAGACACAGTAGGGTTCCCAAGGCTGTAATCTTTACCGAAGCAGACTGTACATTTTTCTTTCTCCTGCAGAGTGGCTGGTGGATTCGAACCGCCAATCTTTCGGTTAGCAACCATAGCTCTCAACCACTGAACCACCAGGGCTCCCCTTAGCCATTAGAAAGATGAAAATCAAAACTTCAGTGAGATACCATCTCCCACCTACTAAAATGGAATTGATTAAAAAAAAAAAACAACCCAAAAACCAAAACGAACAAACAAAAAATCATTAACAAAACAGAAAAGAACAAATGCTGGTGAGGTTGGAACCCTTATCCACTGCTCATAGGATTGTAAAATGGTACAACTACTACGGAAAACAGTATGGGACTTCCTCAGTAAACTGGAAATAGAACTACCTGGAGATCTAACAGAAGAGACACAGACAGATACGTACACATACACACATCTATGTTCATTGCAGCACTACAGCAAAAAGATGGAAACAACCTAAGTGCCCATCAGTGGATGAATAGAAAAACAAAATGTGGTACATATGCACAAATGGAATACTCCGCAGCCATGAAGAATAATAATGAATCCTAGAAACATAACATGGTTGAATCTAGAGGATATTATGCTGAGTGAAATAAATTAGTCACAAAAGGACAAATACTGTATGATCTCACTTTTATAAAAAGACAAAAATAGGTATACATACAGTTCATTGGTGGTTACCAGAGTTGGGGGTGGGGGGAATCACTTTCTAGACAGTAGACACTTGTTATTTTCGGTGATGGGAAAGGTTAACACTGAATGTGGGTGAAGTGTGCACAGCTTGACCAAAATAAATGTCACTAAGAAATACAGAAGAAAAAATGATGTTTTTGTAAATGCTGACATATAATTTTACAACAGGAACAACAACCAAAAAATATGTGTGGTTGAATATATGTATGCATATATGTATATATATGTGGGCATACAGGGATGTATCTATATGTATATGTATATATATTTATATGTGTGCATGCATATACATATTCATATACGTGATAAAACACACGGGGGAATGGTTACAAATACTTCTTACCTATAGCCAAATACCTTGAGGGATTGGTTTTCTGGGTTTGAAGGCTTAGGACCATAGTCTCGTGGGACAACTTGGTTAACTGGCATAACATAGTTCATAAAATTTATGTTCTACATCCTAGTTTGGTGAGTAGTGTTGAGGTCTTAAAAGCTTGCAAGTGGCCATTTAAGATACAACTATTGGTCTCTACTCATCTGAAACAAAATAGAAAAAAGGAAACCAAATACTCAGAGAGGAAACTAGTCTACAGGACTAATACTCTAATGAACCACAGCTTCATCTACCCTGAAATCCTAAGGACTACATGGTGCCTTGCTACCACTATCGACCATTCTAATCAGGGCCACGATGGATCCTGATAGAATGGGAGAAAAATGTGGAACAGAACTCAAATTCTTAAAAAGTCCAGACTTACAGACCAGTTGAGACAAGAGGATTCCCCAAGACTATATCACCCAGAGATACTTTTTAAACCTTGAACTGAAACTACTTCCTGAGGTCGCCTTTTAGCTAAAGAATAGATTGACTCATAAAATAAAGAGTATCACCTGTCAGTACTGCTGTACTCCTTTAAAAAAATCATCTGTATGAGACCAAACGGTCAACAATTACTGTAAAACAAAGATGAGAAGTTAAGGGGGCAGGGAAACTAGATTACTGGAAGCAGAACAACCAGAATGGAAATAATGAGAATGCTGACACCTTGTGAAAAATTTAACCACTGTCACAGAACAAATTGTGTAGAAATTGTTAAATGGGAACCTAATTTGCTGTGTAAACTTTCACCAAAAGCACAATACTATGTAAGCAAAAAAAGGGAATAAACATAGTAATAAATATATTTTACAATTATCTATTTATTTATTTAGAAAACTCTTTTTGAGTGCTTGTTTGGTGCCAGACACTGTGGTTGGCACTATGAATAAAGTATGAAAAACACACTTGTGGTCCAGTCGAGGGACATAGGCAGGTAGAGGTAGGAGAGTGGCATATAAAACACACATGTATCAAACTTATCGTGTGGTTGCAAAAAAAAAAAAACAAAAACCACAAATTACTAAGAAGTTATATTTTGCACATGTACACTACACACTGCTATGTATATACTATATATTTATATTACATGTTGTTGTTAAGTGCCATCAAGTCAGTTTTGACTAATAGTGACCTGTGTGACAGAGTAGAAATGCCCCATAGGGTTTTCTTGGCTGTAATCTTTATGGAAGCAGATTATCAGGTCTTTCTCCTGCAGAGTCCCTGGGTGGGTTTGAACCGCCAACCTTTCTGTTAGTAGCTGAGTGCTTAACCATTTATGCCACCAGTGCTCCTTTTATAATATTATAGAAAATTACAAAAATATTAAATTATAGAATAATTTAAAAGTTACAGAATAATTTTTTGCTATGCTTTATATGAAACTGGGTATCCACATTTAATATTACCTATTTCATATACAGGATGTCTTTAATTAATAGTGAACGACATTTTTTCCAATACCTGTTGACACATCGTTTGCCCAGTTTTATTACGGAGTTCATTTTTAACTCCTATTGATTCGTAAAATCAAGTATTAACCCTTTTCTGTCAAATGTGTTACAAATCTTATTTTTCCAAGTTATCATTTATTTTTAATATGATTAAGGCATTATAGAATTTAGAGAAGATTTTAATTTTTAGATAGTCAAGTATTTTGTTTGTTTTTTAAATTTCCTCATTGAATTCATAATAGCATTGGCATGGATTGGAGAAGCAGTCCAAGAAGAGTATGGCTGGACTTTTCCAAGCATCCACTCACCTTCTCTAAAGGGAACAGTAAATAGCCCTGATTGATTCCAGGCCTGGATATTAAACCTAGTTGGTTAAGAGGAGGAAGTGGGAGATTCCATCCCCTTGGACAGGAATGCTATGCTGTTGTCACTCCAAGCCATGGAGGAATGCTAATGCTGCATCAAGTCCAAGAATGTTATTAGGTAAAGCATTAACAGGAGAGGTGTAAGGAAGTGTGTTTTGTAAATAAATATTTTCTCACTTTCCTACAAGTGCTTTGACTTGCAGAATGTTAAAGCAAGCTGAGATTTAGATGTGGAACTAGTTGGGAAAAGAAAGATGGCTCCATGGCCTGATTGGGTTGGAGGCCAATTGGCCTGTCTCTATTTTTAGCTTGCAGAGGCTTGATGGATTTTGGCATACAAGTCTTACCAAAATAAAGAGTATGCCTTTGCCTGGCTCTGTCTCTTACGCATACCCTCCCTCAGCGATCTCAAATGCATGGTGGATGGGCGTCAAGGGTGGTAGCAGCTCTGACAGGACCCTGTTTCAGACAAAATCAACTTAAGATGCAAGTTTGCACTGGGTAAAACATCAACACATGGGGGTGGTGTGGTGTTCTCTTCCATAAAGGTGGGGAATGGAATGGAACAAGAAAACACTCCTGGAACTGGTAATCCTAGTGTTAACTCTGGAAAGACAGAAGACATCTGCCAAGAAGACGAGGGGAAAAAGGTTGTTTCAGGCAGAGGGAACAGTATGAACAATAGCGTGGAATCAGAACACAGCAGTCCAATCCATTCCACCACCCAAGTATCTCAGTCTACCCTCTGGATACTGAGCCAAGCATATACAGAGCCTCTGTGCAAATTATATCATGCTG
Organism: Dugong dugon; assembly: GCA_030035585.1. NCBI lineage: Eukaryota > Metazoa > Chordata > Mammalia > Sirenia > Dugongidae > Dugong > Dugong dugon. The sequence continues at coordinate 62,769,205 of CM057466.1, forward strand.
CCCCTGTGCAGAGACACATTTTTAAAAAGGTGACCCTCTGGGCTGACAAAGTTAAGACAAATGCTTCATGTGGATAAATTAGAGAAAGGCACCCCTTTCTTTAGGCTAACTTGGCCCTGGGCCAGGGGACACAGCTTGGGAAACCCTACAGGCAGGCTTTGGCCCCCATCACCTTGCCATGTACAAACTTCAGAATCCTACCCAGAGCCTGTGTCAGTCTTAAATTTTTTTTTTAAACCTCTCTCCCTAGCCCTCACTTGGAAGACTGCAATAGTCTTGCCATTTCCCTTATTTCAGTCATACCTCCTTGTAATCTACCTTCTACACTGCTGCTAGATGATCTTCCTAAATGCCTATTCCCATCATTCTCTCCTTTCCCTGCTACATCTCTGACTCATGGTGACCTTATGCATAACAGAAGGAAACACTACCCAGTCCTATGCCATCTTCGTGATCATTGGTATGTTTGAGTCCATTGTTGTAGTCACTGTGTATTTTGAGTACCTACCAACCTAGAGGGCTCATCTGCCAGGACTATATTGGACAATATTCTGTTGTGATCCATAGATTTGCACTGGATAATTTTTGAAAGTAGATCGTCAGGCCTTTCTTCCTAGTCCATCTTAGTCTGGAAGCTCTGCTGAAATCTATCCAGCATGGTTAACTTTGCTGGTATTTGAAATACCGGTGGAATAGTTTACAGAATCATAGCAACATGCAAGCCACCACAGTACAACTGACAGGCTGGTGGTAGTTGACTATAGTAGCGGTTCTTAAACCTATCAATTAAACTCAGCTCTTTCTTTTCATAACAAATGTTTGTGATCAGTTATTTGCAAACAGTACAGCAATTATTCTACTTCCGGTATCCTTGACTTTGCAGCTCCTGCCATCAAGAGACAGAGCTTGTTCTCACATCCTTTGAATTTGCGATGAGCTTGTCACTTGTTTTGGCCAAGAGAAGGCAGGAGAGGTGACAGGGTGACTGTTCTGAGCCTAGGCTCTCACTGTTGAGAACCCTGCCTCTGCCACGTGAAGAAGTCTAGGCTAGCCTGCTGGAGGGTGAGAGATCACATGGAGTGGAGCCCAGTCAGCCTGGGTGTCCCAACTGAGGCCCTTCACATGTGAGAGAGTCTGGTCAATATCAGCAAAGCCCTCACCTGACCTCTGCAGATGTCTGCAGAATCATGAGAGAGCCAAATTGCCAACCCACAGAATTAGAAGCTTCATAAATGGTTGCTGTTTCAAGCTACAAAGTTTTGAAGTATTTCCTATGCAACAGTAGTTAACTGATACAACCATCATGAAATAAACTGCAGATGTTCTAACTTACATGTAAACATATAAACAACCAATGAAATGCCCTAATTATAATAAAGGGAAACCATTTATAATAAATATAACATGGATTTCAATATGTAAGTTCTCATGTATTGGTACCAAAAGAGCATAACCAAGTAGTAAGAGGATTGAAACTATACCTAGAATACTGTGGATGCATCATAACAATTCCAGTGTGATACCTACTATTGTGTTGGTGTTATAAATAAATTGGTGACAATTTTTCAAATGAGCACTTCTTGGTGAAGTTCTGAACAGAACATAAAAGAAGTTTTCCTTGATCTGCACGTCAATTACTCCCCTGGAAGATGCAGTGTCTCTTAAAACTGCAATAATTTCTTTGTTTTTATACCCCTAATACAGTAAAGGTCTAAGATCACATAATTATAAACATGTTTTTAACTACAAGAATGCCCACTAGGATGTTGGAAAGCCATGTGCAACTGGGGTCAATTCTTTGTTGGGCAGAACAGACCTGTGCATTGAAAGATGTCAATAGCATTGGCTCCTCATCCACTAAATTGCATGCGAAAGCTGGACGATGAATAAGCAAGACCAAAGAATTGATGCCTTTGAATTGTGGTGTTGGCTAAGAACACTGAGTATACCATAGACTGCCAAAAGAACGAACAAATCTGTCTTGGAGGAACTACAGCCAGAGTGCTCCTTAGAGGCAAGGATGGTGAGACTATCTCTCACATACTTAGGACATGTTATAAGGAGGGATCAGTCCTGGAGAAGGACATCATGCTTGGTAAAGTAGAGGGTCAGTGAAAAAGAGGAAAACCCTCAACGAGATGAACTGACACAGTGGCTGCAACAATGGGCTCAAGCACAACAATGAGTGTGAGGATGGTGCAGGACCAGGCAGTGTTTCCTTCTGTTGTACATACAGTCACTATGAGTTAGAATTGACTCGATGGCACCTAACGTCATCATCCACTAAATGCCAGCAACCTCCAACTTCTTTGACAACAAGCTATCCTCACAAATTTCCAAAAAGACTTCCTAGGAGAGCATCTAGTCCCTGATGAAATCAGCACTTTGTTGAATAAAGGGTTGGTTCCTGCTGTTGCTGTACATATTGAAGTCCATTAGAACACCCATGTTAGGATAGTCTGTTTATAGGCTGCTTCTACAAACACTGAGCTCTTTGCAATCATGGACCATCTTGGTATTCCTAGAAGCCTGGAATTGGATGCAGTATATTAATATACTCTATTACAGTGTACAAGAAAGGCAACTTTTCTACTTTCCTAGGAGAAGTGTTAAGAAATCACACAACTCTAAGGTAATCACTATGAAAATAAATATATATGATGTTAGGCCAGTGGGGTGGTTTCAGGTGGGAGGAGTGATCAAAGGGCAAAACATGTGAAAAGACTAAAATCTTTCCTTAAGTAAAAGAACTGAAATTAAAAATAATTTATCTATTGAATAGAACTCAACCATGCGGGTTGACTAACAGAATGGACATCTTAATGATTTGAATTAGCATTAAGTTAAAAAAAAAAAAGTATCCTAAGAAAATTTTACAATAATAATTTTGTGAAAACTGCCATCTGAAGTATTGTTGTTTGTGTGAATAAAAAAAAATTATTTTTTTCTAAGGTTGAACACAGAGTTGGGTGCAAAGAGTGGTTTATTGAAATCAAAGCTCAGGAGTAATCTGCATAATAATTATACTAATCATTTTCCTACCAGGAAAACTGATGATGAGTAGACTTTCCCATGACCACATGGGGAGTCGGGAGAACAAGAAACCAAATTCATGATTCCAAATCCCAGACTACCAGTCCATTACTGGATAAGACCTACATCTACCACTCATGGGAGGTTAACCCAAAGCTCACAAACTAGGTCGACGGGTGAAGTGCAGCAAAGCTCTCTTTGTTTCAATTTACAAGATGAAATGATGGGCATGGATCTGATAAATTGTGCTTGCAATTATTTTCTTAATTATAACTGCAGGGTAATTTCCGTAGAAATATAGGAAGCCCCCCACTCCGCCCCCGCTTAGGGAGTAGGGCAATTGAAGTTCTCCCACCTTTGCTATACAGTGTTGCTGAGATATCTGATATCTTCTTGATGATTTGTAAATGTAAATATATATATATATATATATCCCTTTGTGATTTTATGTGGTTTACATTTTCTTTACATGACAACCAAAAGAAATGGTGAAGTTGGAAAAGAAAATCAATTAAACTATATATTTTTTTTTGGTACCACGTGGACAAAGATATTTTCTATTACAACTTACACTTTTCAGTCTGTGGTTTTGTATTGTACATATCCCAGGAAATATGTTTTTACTTGTTGGTTTCCTGTAACAATATAAGAAGGTGGGGGATTTTTGCTCCAAGTTGATTTGATCAGTGTGAGAAACTACTCTTCTCTGGCCTCAGATAACATGTTGTCTATTACCATCAAGTTTAGGCAAAAACAGATCCTGGAAACATATTTTATTAACTTCTTAAGGAAACAGGGATGTGAATATGTAAAAAGAAAAAAAAAACAAAAACAAAAAAAAACCCCACGAACAACAACAAAAACCCCAAACCAAACTCAGTTTCGCAGCTAATGAAAGCAAAGAACAATAATGCAGAACAAAACTAGGCACAATGGGAGAAAAAGTGAAATGCGAGCAAGGCTTGCAAAAACTAAGACCAAACAGCTGTGAGTAACTGAGGATGAGGATAAATGTCCGTATGGGAAGATGAAAGAAAGGGGCGGAGGCTGGTGAGAAGGTGGACAAGAGAAAGCCCTGAAAAGAAAGCTTTGGCCCCACTGTTCTTTCCTTTCTTTCTCATTTATTTATTTATTTCCCTTAACAACACATACGTGTTCCGTGTGGTGAAAGACAGAGGGAAAGAGAAAATAGGACTTTTGACTTTAAAATCGTGCCCACTTTAAGTGGTCCTGTTTCTCTAACAACTTGGCACCTAAAAATAGTCCACCAGGAGACATCTTGAAATCTTATGTCTATAAACAAATACATTTTTTCCTCCTTTGAAAAGACTTCTTTCAGTAATTGATTTCAGAAAGCACTTTTGGCAATGCTGATTTTATATCTCTAAGTGCCCCCTAGTGACAAGGTCCAATTTCAAAATCTCTTTCACAGTCACTTTGTTCAAACATTTCCTTTTCCCTACACAAATGTGGCAGCCTCAGGGACAAAACATCCAACTTACAGTCACTTTAACTAGACAGAGAGAAAAGCTTCTTTTGTAGGTATTGGGTACCATAACAATAAATTACTTTTTTTCTTTACAAATTAATTTATAATTGGAAAAATCTATAGTCCTCTATTGTAAGCATATGTTTCCCCCAATTATACTGTTACAATATAAATTATTTGAGAATATAACTAGTCATTAGTCATATCCCCCTTAAGTCTTAGATTCCTGACATAGTTTCTTCTCATTCATCTTGTGAAATAATAAAATAGCAGCAAAGACGTGAAGAACGACTGGCTGCTCTAGGACTCTGTTCAGTTATGATCTCTCCTCATCATTTCTGATATTCCTTCAAACTGAGCGTGGTAGCTAAGAGTAAGGACGCTGCAATCATAAAAATCTAGGTTTAAATACTGTGTGATTTACTTATTTGTGTGATATGGGATAAATTGTGTAAGTTCTTTAAAGCCTCAGTTCCATATCTGTAAAATGGGAATAATAATATAGAGTTGTTGTGAGGGATTAAATGAGATGATATGGGTACAGTTCTTAGCAGCATATCTGCATGTGTTTACGGCTTAATAACTGATAGTGATTAAGATATACAGCCTAATAATTGATACAAGTTTTTTTCTTCTGTCTTTAAAAATATGCTGTGCAAAGTAAGTTAGTTACAAAAAGACAAATACTGTACGATCCCACTTACAAGAAATATCTAGAATAGGCAAATGTATAGAGACCAAAGTTTATCAGTAGTTACCAGGGGTGACAGGGAGGGGGGAAAGGGGATATTATTGCTTAGGAAGCACTGAGTATCTGTTAATGGTGATGGAAAATTTAGCAATGAATATGGGCAATGGTTGCACATTATGATTACTGTAATCAATGTCACTGAATTGTACACGTAAAAAATGTTCAGTTGACTAATGTTGGGTTATATGTATTTTTAATCACAATAAAAAAGTTGATAAAAGCTATCTTAATACTCTGAAGCAGAATCACAATGACCTTTAAATAGATTGTGGTATATGTTTAACTCTAATCAGTGCTATTTTTAGATTCTCTTTAGGCTGTGCCTCCAGAGCTTAGCTAGGACATTCAACAAATCCACTTCTATTGTGTGATACTTAGCACAATGTCTATGAACAAAAAAGTACAAATAGAAGATATTATAATTTTCTCTGAATATTCCTTTATAAATTTAAAGATTCTTGAACCTATGCTTATTTTATTTATGAGGATACTAAGATACAGAATTAAAGCAATTGGTCTCAATTGGGAAAGGGGCATCGCTCCAGGAGATGTATGAAAATCTCCAGTGGGGAGTGCTTTTCCTAGATACACAACCCCACCTTCTCCTAGGGGCATGAGACAGTCAGGAGTGGAAGAGTTGTGCCTTCACAACCACTGAACTACCATTACTGATGGAAGTATGGTGAATTCCTTAGCCATGTCTGGGATGGAACAAGGTTAGGGACCACCAGGTTAGAAACAGATCTTGAATAAGAACTTAAATCTCTTACATTTATATTTACTTTTAAATTGTGCTTTAGGTGAAACTTTACAGAGCAAATTATTTTCTCATTCAACAATTTATGTGCAAATTGTTTTGTGACATTGGCTGCAATCCCCACGATGTGTCAACACCCTCCCCTTCCACACCTCAATTACCCTTTTCCATCTGTCCATTTTTCCCGTCCCTTTCTACCTTCTTGTCATTGCTTTTGGCAGGTATTGCCCTTTTGGCCTCGTCTACATGATTGATCTAAGAAGCATATTCCTCACGTGGGTTGTTGTTTGTTTTATAACATTTATATTTATTCATATTTATATAGCCACATTAGAGGAACCAAAACCAAGCCCATTGCCTTCAAGTTGATTCCAACTCATAGTGACCCTATAGGACACAGTGAACTGTCCATAGGGTTTCCAAGGCTGTAATCTTTACGGAAGCAGACTGCCACATCTTTCTCCCAAAGAATGGCTGGTGGGTTCAAACTGCTGACCTTTCGGACTTCAGGCATCATGGTGCTCTAGGCAGAAGCACCATGCTGTCCCTCCACAGCAAAGATCTGAAAAACTAAGCCAAACAGAGTAAACAGCAATCCTAAAACATCAAATGAAGAGATAAAGAACTCAGCCAAGCACCAAATGGAGTGAGAAAACTGGTAGGGAACGGAGAGCGAGGAGAGGTTCATGCAGAAGTCCCCTATCAGCTAACGCAGTGCGGATCCGCCATCTTGGACTCCTATCAGAGACTAGCAAATAGGGGTTACGAGAAAGCAGCTTCATGAAGCTTCCAGCAGGAGACAGAACAACCAGTAATTGGCGATATACGCTTTCCCACCCCCCACCCTTCTTCACCCCCACTTGGCCTCCTATGCTTCCCGAGGCCACAGTCTCTTGTCCGAGAAGCACCAGCTGCTTGGATTCCACCATCCCACACTGACCGACTCCCTGAGTGCCATTTGTTGGCTGCTGGTGTTGCCTTTTTCTGCTTCTTCTGATTTCTACGTTACCTCTCACCACCTCCCCCTCCTTTCACTCAAATACCCGGCTCCGTGAGCCATCTTTGCTTCTTCCTAAGGGGCTGTGGAGCTCCGTTAGAGTGTGGAACTGCTTCCCTGTCTGGGCTACCAAGCTGGTGGGATCCTGAGGTTTTGTTTGTTTGCTTGTTTTGAATTGTTTGTTTTCTTTTCCTTTCTCGAGGTGGGAGCCAATTCTGGCTGGGCAGTGCTATGCAGCTTGGGATGTACCCCCTCAGCATGCGCAGATACACAGAGGGATCCCTGAGCACATTTCTTTCTTCGTTGGTTTTTTTTTTTCTGTTTTTTGGGAGGCTTTTCTCATTCTTTTTTTTTTTTTTTTTTTAACTTGTTTTGTTTTCTTTTCCCTCTTTTTCCCTTTTTGTCTTCCTTCATTACTCAGTTTCTCGTCTCTCTATACCTTCCTTCTCTTTCTGTCCCCTGAATACCTGGCGCTGAATACCTCTATGCTTTCTAGCCAGGCTGTACTGCAACAGCTGGAAACAACTTCCCTAGACTTCGTAGCCACACAGGTAGGATCCCTGGGAACTTTGCTGTTCTTTTTTCTAATTTTAATTTATTCATTCTTTTGTTTTCTTCTTCTTCCCCTTTTTGTTTTTCCCCATTTCATAGTCTCTCATCTCTCCACCCCAACGGCAAGCTCCCCTAGCACTCTTTTTTGTTTGTTTGTATGTTTTTGGCTCCTGTTCCTCTCTCATCTCTCCCATATCCATCTTAGCTCCACACCTCACAATCTCCCCCCGCCATCCTGCCTACCTGCACCATGCACTTAACATCACACCACCAAGCAACACAAGCACAGCCTACCAGAACCTGCCCTGCACTGATTACTGACCCGCCCTGGTGGCTATAGTAAGTGCCACAAACAACCCATCCCAGCAATTCCTCTTCAGCTAGACCTGCTCTGCTATACCATGTCTGAGCAACTGACCCTGCCAATTGGAGAAGGAGGCAAAAATTATCGTGCTCACAGACACGCAAACAATAAAGAACACATAACTTGCCTGCTCAGACATAGAAAATTTTTTTAAAAAAAGGATGAAGCAAACAAATCTACAATCAATAAATGAGAAAAATAACTACAGAATGCCCCGGAGACAGCAGACAATATCAAAACATTTACAAAAACAGGACAGGATGGTTCTAGTAGGTGTCCAAAATAAAAAACCAGATGACTTACCGTGGAAGAAAAGGTACAAGAACTACCTGATAGGGAATTCAAATCTCTAATACTCAGAATTCTCCAAGAGTTGAAGCAAAAAGCAGACAAAAATGAGGAAAAAATAGGCAAATTCATGGAAAAGGCAGACAAATTCATGGAAAATACAGACAAAAAAATGGAAGAATTCAGGAAAATAATGCAGGAGCAAAATGCCAAAATAAATTCACAACTAGAAATTATACAAAAACAACAATTAGAAATCCAAAACATAAACAAGATTTCAGAAATGGACAGTGGCATGGAAGGGCTGAGGAGCAGATTTGACACAGTGGAAGACAGGATCAGCAGAATTGAAGACAAACACTTGAATACAACTCTGTTCAAAGAAAACTAAAAAAAAAAAAGAACAAAGAAAAATGAAGAGACCCTGAGAATTATGTGGAATACAATCAAAAGCAAAAATTTGCAAGTGATCGGAGTTCCAGAACAGGGGGAGAAAACACAGAGAGGATCATTGAAGAACTGCTGACAGAAAACTTCCCCAATATCATGAAAGATGAAAAGCGGGCCATCCAAGAAGCTCAACGAACCCCATATAGGAGAGACCCCAAAAGAAAATCACGAAGGCATATCATAATCACACTTGCCAAAACCAAAGACAAACAAAGAATCCTGAGAGCAGCTCCTGAAAAACAAGAAGTCACATACAGAGGAGAAACAATAAGACTAAGCTCAGATTATTTGGCAGAAACCATGAAGGCAAGAAGGCAATGGGATGACATATACAAAACCTTGAAAGAAAAAAATTGCCAGCCAAGAATAACATATCCTGCAAAACTCTCATTCAAATATGATGGTGAAATTGGGACATTCCCAGATAAACAAACCACTGACCTTTCAGGTAGCAGCCAAGTGCTTAACTACTGCACCATCAGGGCTCCTGCATAAGAAGAATTACTTCTAATTCTTGTATTTTGAATTGTTAGCTTCCAATATTTCTGGTTTTCCTTACTTCTACTCTCTATACTGCCCTAGTCCTGTTTCCACCACCTATTTACAGACCTCTCATCCTAATTCAAAGGCAAATTGCTTAGTATGTAGGTAAAAGGATAAGTATGCAAGTGGAATGTTCTCTTTGATGTAGTCAGAAGAATAGAAAGACCACAGCCAGTGCCCGGAAGAGAAAGAGGTTAGCTGCTCTAGGCTTTATTAATTTTCCTTATTTACTTATTTGGTCAGAATAAAATGCTCATTGATGAATTTATTTTCAGTGATCTCTAAAATTACAACCCAGGCATGAAGTAGGTATTCTATATTCACAGAAGTTAACGAATTCCAGTAGGGTCGCTATGAGTCGTAACCAACTTGATGGCAGCAGGTTTGGTTTTTCGTTTTTAACAAGTAAGTACTTTCATTCTTCTTAAAACCTCCAGCAATGCATGGGTCATGAACTGGGATTAAATAATTTTCCCTGCATATAGATTATTATTTTCTTTTGTAATGGTGTTTGGCCTGTTCTATCATTTCATTTTCACTTACTTGATTTCAAGTATGGTCAAGATACACAGTGATCTGTAGTTCTTCATTCCCATAGCATTCTAGTGTGTCACAAATATACCTTATTTCTAAAACCTATCTTTCATCTTCAGCTGCAGTTCTGTTCTTTTGTACTAAAAGTTGCCTTTCCTCTCCCCTATTTTAGATTGAAATGATTTCTGTGATTGCTTCTCAGTCTTCCTGGGATTGCTGCAATTTTAGCAGCTACTTTTGCTCAGTCTCTCATGTAAAAGCTGCAGAGAACAGTCAAAGCTCACTGATCTGGACCAAGTCAGAGCCAACGAAGTCGGTTGTAATGAGCAGCTTCAGTGCCAGTGAACAGGGCACTGGTGAATGGGCAGGAATCCAGAGTTGGTGATCTTGTCTTGATAATAACAAGCACAGCCTGAGAGTAGGAAAGAGGGCACAATATGCGTTCAATACTCCTATCTCCATTGTGTGTGTGTGTAAAAGTGTGTGTGTGTGTGACCAAGTGTAAGAGTGTGAATGTGTGTATTCATGGGATTGTGCATGTGTGTGCATTCCCATTTCTTCCACTGAACTCACCTCAACCTCTTAAAATTTCAAATCCAACATGACGATCATCACCCTGGTATCAAAGTCTTCTCAGTGGAGAAACTCTGATTTCAATCTTTTATACCCAAGTGTGAATTGTTGATAACACGTGACTTCTTTATGAATTATTTCTACTTAACTAGTTCCTCCAATTTTGTAATGAGATGCTGTCTCCTGGTAAAGAGGCATCAGAGAATGGGTAGGAGGAATGTATTTGTGACTTTGGGCCTCTTCTCAAAAAGCAGGCACAGACCTGCTTCATCTGAGACTAACTTTGCCTGTGAGAGATGATGGAACCTTAGAAGATCCAAGTTGCTTTTCTTGGACACTACTCTTCAATAGTTGATTATCCCTTTGATTTAATCATACAATGATATTGCACTTGTTGGGCCCAAAAGACTGTGCATCATTGTTACTGCACAATATAAATCGGGATGACAAATAAACATCTATTTACTTTGGGAATTAATAATCCCACAAAAGCCAAGAGAATTACAAGCAGAAATATCAAAATGCAACTGTGGGTAGAGACATCTGTATTGTTGAGATGTACTTTTAGCTACTTAAAACTGAAAACATTAAAAAAAATAGACCATAAAAAAGTAGAAAATGAATAATGTCAGAGTTCACATTGATAACATTAAACATAAATGTCTCAAACTTTATCACATCTGTCAAAAGGAAAACGTGGATCAACACAATTCATGAAAGGTGCCCAATATAGGAGGCAGCCTGATGGAGTGTGGCGTATGACACATGGTGCAAACTCCGGTGAGCCACAGAGTCTTCAAACCAATGGAAGCTAACAAATTGTATCATGCTGTGGGAATGACACAATGTATTCACGGTTTTAAATTCTGTCTGTATTATTTAATATCCTTAGTTCCTCTTTTTGTAGCTTAGGAACAAAACAAAACAGTGCAAATAGCCCAGAGAGAATGGGTTAAGACTAGGAACTAAAACAGAACCAAAGCTGTTTGTACCTTTCATTCAGATTTTTCTTTACGAGTTTGGAAACCCATATAAGACAAATTTGAAGTGGCTGGAAAGAAGATTTTAAAGGAGAGAGAAAAAAGAAGAGCTTCTTCATTAATTTATTCAGTCAACAAAACTTTTTGAGACCTACTATATTATTATTAGGAAATACGCAAACTGATGGAGATTCGGGGGTAAATATAGTTTGGTGGGAGACACATGTCAAATAAAATTACCACGAGAATTATAAATCACAATTGTGGTAACTTATATAACGGAGAAGTAAGATAGCACAGAGCACGGAGAGCAAACTTAGTCATGAAAGATGACTTGATGGCCTCCTTCCTCCCAAAGGGAGTGATATTTATATTGAACCCAAGGCAAAGCTTAGAAGTGGGGAGAGCTGGATGGGATCAGGTGGGAAGACAATTTCAGGCACAAAGAAAAGCATGCACGCAGAAAGAAGCCTGTGTGATCACTCTGCTGAGAGAAGCTCCTTCAGCAGAAGGGCGAACACGGCAGAGTAAAAAAGTAGAGTACAGGAAGTAGGAAGAGGGACGGAGGAAAGGGGAGGGCAGGTCATGTAATACCATATAAAGGAATCTGCATTTTATTTGAAGGATAGTGGGAAGCACCAGAAACATTTCAAGTTATGGATGACATGCTCAGATCTACATTTTTAAAAATTCATTCTGGCAGTGATGTGGACAATGGCATTGGACGAGCCAGAGTGGATGTTGGGAGAGCATTTAGGAGGCTGTTCCCATAGGCTAAGTGAGAGATGGTGGCAGGTGGAGAAGGAACGAAAGAGACAGCATGACATACATTTTGGAATTAAAATTGACACAGTTTAATAATTGAATATGTGAGCAAAAGAAGAAAAGCATCAAGTCCCATGTTTCCATTAGGTAGCATTTACTACATGGGTTAAGTAGAAGGAGGAGCAAGTCTCAGGCAAGAGTCATTAATGAGGTATCAATAGACAGTTGGCTAAATGGCTCTGATGTTCTGAAGACAGAATTTGGAGAAGAGAGATTGGTCTACAGGAGTGGATAAAACCACTAGGGAGTGAGTGCATAATAAAGATCAAAGTGGATCTCGGATCAAGTGAAGAAGAACGTAAGATGTAACATTCAGAAGGGGGAAGACAGCACCTCAAAGTGATGGAGAGGAAACAGAGAAGTAGAAGGAAACTCTGGTTTTCAAGAAGGAGAGGGTAGTAAGACTAAGAGAAGCAATTTAACAACATGGAGGTCATGAACAAGGATAAGTCAGTGGAGCTGTTGGGGCAGAAGCCAGATTGGAGCAGACTGGGAGTGAATGGGGGAGAGAGGATGCAGAGGGGAAAACAGCAGTAGCTGGAAGGGGATACAGGATTCGGGGAGGACTTTTTTTTTTTTTTTTTAATGAGAAAATAGATCATTGCAGATAGTGACAGAAAACAACCAGCAAAGAGGAAGAATTTGGAGATGCAGGAGAAAAAAGGAGTAACTCATTCATAGATCCAGGGAGGCCAGGAATAGATGGGATCTGGAGCGGCCACCTTCGATAGGAGGTGGGCCATCTCTTCCATTGTAGCAGGATGGAAGGATGGGTTTACAGATTTGGCATAGATATTTGAGACAGTTCTCAGTGGTGGCTTCTGTTAACTTCTCTGAGAGCTGAAGCAAGGTCACTGAGGAGAGGACATGTGGAGGGTGTGAGTTGGGGGAATAAATGTTTAAACTGAGAAGGTATAAAATAGTTATTTCAGACAATCATCTAACTAGAGGAATAGTATGGGAATGGTCAAGTGGTCTTTTAAGTATTTTCAAGAACAATCAATATGAGAGCAAGTGCCCCACTTACAATGTATTCGAGTTATGATGAACCTTTGCTTAATTTTTACATCTTATTATTAGTAATTGAGTCTGAATCGACTCCAGGTACGGGATTTGGTTTTTTGGTTTGTTAGTAATATGTTTCAGTGTGTAATTTGATGATGTTATCATTCTCAGCTGTTCACTTGAAGATGTTCAATTTTATGCTTTACTGTTCAAAACACTGCTGGATTTATAAAGATGCTGATAATAAAAGCCAATAATAACGAAAACTTAAAAAAAAGAAAAGAGGTATTAGACTTACTCAGAACTGACTTACGATGGAATCATCTGAACGGAATCCTATTGAAAGTTGGGGACTACCGGTGTATCAGACATAAATGTTACAAGAATTACAGGTATCCCCTGCTTTCCAAAAGTTTGCTTTATGCCACTTCGCTTTTAAGAAAGACCTACATTAGTACCTGTTTTCACTAACCAAAAGAAATCTGAAGAGGATTTTCCCTTTTAGGAAAAAGCGGAAATAGAGTGAAGCATTTGTTTTGCAGGGAGTGTGCACCCCGGAGCAGCGAAAAGTGGCCTTGCCTCCCACCTAGGGCCTCAGGGCCTTCCACAGCTTCCTAAGGGTAAACAAAGGGCAGCACAGTGGGTCTCCAAGTAGTGCCCCCTGCTTTCTTCGATATAGGGTTTCCCACCATGCTTCTTTAGTCCAACCCCTCTCTCTAGGAGCCCAGCGGGGCATGATCAACAGTCTCCAGCCTCCCAGAGAGCCTAGGCAGGGAAGCCGGGGGCTGGTCTCCACACCCTCCTGCTAGGAGAGGGAGCCAGCTGCAGTGGCACCCTGAAGCTGAGGCCAATCAAGCCCCTCCCCCAGGCTGTCAGCTAAGGGCCTTGACCCCAGGTGCCAGTGAGAGCTAGTGGCAGGGCTGATTTGGCTCCTCCTTCCTGGCTTCTTCCCAGGCACCTTGGCCTCGGTCCTTGCCTTGCCCCCTCTCTGCCTAGCTTCCGCCATGCCTGGTGTGTGTGGCGGGGGTGGGGTGGGGAGGTGGGTTCCCAGTCCCTTCAGGAAGGCTGACATGCTGGACACTCTCAGGAGCAGGAGCTGGAGAGGGTGGTGACAGCGGCAGGGAGTGGGGGTGGGGGGTGGGTGGCAGTCCTACCCAGGAAAGGGGGTGGCCCTCAGGGCCTGTGTCCCAGTTAAGGGATGTCTCGGACCTGGCCAAGCTCCTTCCCCAGGAACTACATTCAGCATCTCAGCATCAAGCCGCCATAGTTTTGAATTGTCTGTGTGGCTCTGTGCTTTACCAAAATTTATCATATCATTCCTGCTTTGACTATATTAGTGCTATTTTAGGTTTTACGTGTTATTTGGTATGATTTGGCAGGTTATTTTTTGGGTCTGGGAAAGCTGAAAAATTTTCCTATATAAATGAATTGTGGTTCAGAGCCCTGGTGGCACAGTAATTAAGAGCTTGGCTGCTAACCAAAAAGTCGGCAGTTGGAATCTGCTAGCTGCTCCCTGGAAACCCTATGCAGCAGTTCTACTCTGTCCTATAGGGTCACTTGCTTCCTCACTTTATGCCATGTAGGCTTATAAAAGGTCTCATAGGAACACTCTGCTTTCGGATAGCGGGGGAAACCTGTATCTCCTCTCTTAGATTTGTCCCTCTTGAACATACTCTATTAAAAGCAATAAAAGTTAAGGGCAGTTCTCGTAATTTGTAATTCTCCACAACTTGGCCTTGAAATAGTAAGCATGTTTTGAGCAGTTTCAGATGAAAACACTGCATTGCAGAAACTGCAAATTGATTGCAAAAATAGTTCCCTGCTAGACCAAGAGGGACGCCTTCATTCATGCTGCTCCCAAACTGCTCTCCTTTATCTATTTCTTATCCCTACCTTCCTTTTTGCTCTTCTATTCCTTTAGCACATAGCACAAGATGGGCTCAGAGAATGTACTCCATAATATTGGTATTTCTAATTGTATCTTTTCTGGCACCATACAACCACACAGAGTTGTCTTCAATGGCCCTTCAACCTTGACACATAGTGTCGTGGCAGGATCTTGGTTTTCTTTTTCTTTTCCTTTGTCAAAAATACTGACAATTCTGACTGAAACCAAGGACTTACTTGCAGGCATGATTCCTCCCTCCCTCCCTGTGCTCTGCTCTCTCACATACAGAAACACGTTGTCAGGTGCTGTCGTGTCGGTTCCGACTCATAGTGACCCTATGTACAACAGAACAAACACTGCCAGTCCCGTACCATCCTCACAATCATTGCTGTGTTTGAGCCCATTGTTGCAGCCACTGTGTCAATCCATCTCGTTGAGGGTCTTCCTCTTTTTCACTGACCTTCTGCTTCACCAAGCATGATGTCCTTCTCCAGGGACTGGTCCCTCATGACAACAGATCCCAAATTACCTGAGATGAACTCTTGCCGTCCTCGCCTCTAAGGAGCATTCTGGTTATACTTCTTCCAAGACAGATTTGTTCATTCTTTTGGCAGTCCATGGTATATTCAGTATTCTTCACCAACACTATCATTCAAATGTATCAATTCTTCTTTGGTCTTCCTTATCCATTATCCAGCTTTCCATTGTGTAAGAGGCAATTGAACATACCATGGCTTGGGTCAGATATACCTTAGTCTTCAAGGTGACATCTTTGGTTTTTAATACTTTAAAAAGGTCTTTTGCAGCAGATTTCCCCAATTCAGTGCGTCGTTTGATTTCTTGACTGCTGCTATCATGGGCATTCACTGAGGATCCAAGTAAAATGAAATCCTTGACAACTTCAATATTTTCTCCATTTATCATGATGTTGCTTATTGGTCCAGTTGTGAGGATTATTGTTTTCTTTATGTTGAGGTGTAATCCATACTGAAGGCTATAGTCATTGATCTTTATCAGTAAGGTTTGTGCTATCAACATCAAGTAATTGAAGATATAGGAGGCCCTGTTGGATTCTACTTAACATTTTCTCGCTGATTTGTGAATATATGTAAATCTGATTCAGTCAGGGCATCTCAAGATTCTAATGTTGAAAAGGAGCTTAGAGATCATTTAATCTTCCCTCCAGCCCAAACTGCACTCCATTTTATGGACGAGAAAAACCTATAATGACTAAGTGTGTGGCCTGAGGAGCCTGTTCCATGAATTGGTGACCTCGGTCATCTGTGAACATGGCACAGAATTAACTTCTAGGAGGCAAGGAGTTTGCACATTCATTGTAGTATGCTCCACACCCCAGCATCATGTTCTGTATGCATTATTGCTTAACGAAGGCTGGATAATTTGAATTTGTTGTTCAGGATACTTCAGTTAAAAAAATGAGCACAGATTTCACGGTTAATGGAAGTTGCCAAGTCATCATCAGACTAAGATCTGGTCTTAGTATAACGTCCCTTCCTTCAGTTTGGAATTAAAGTATTACAGAAAAAATGAGTGGAAAAAAGGTCAAAAATACAGTAATACATTTTTGACGTGGCATGCAATCTGTAAG
This sequence comes from Dugong dugon, assembly GCA_030035585.1. Classification (NCBI taxonomy): domain Eukaryota; kingdom Metazoa; phylum Chordata; class Mammalia; order Sirenia; family Dugongidae; genus Dugong; species Dugong dugon. The sequence goes on from CM057466.1 coordinate 62,785,843, forward strand.
GGTACTCCTTCACTTGGTCCTGTATTTTGAGAAGTAATGGAGTGGAAAATTAAATAAGTTTTTATTATTTTGTGGCTCTGTGGAAAAGGGACCATCAAATACTATTAAAAACATCTCTTCTGAAACAAAACCTCTGAAGTTCTTTCACATTCTTGAATGGTGAAAAAGCACTCTTCCCATTTCCTTTATGCCCTCCTTTTCTTTTCTTTTCGCCTTTGGTAGACTAAAATCCATGGTAACTTACTTTGGGATGCTTCAGAAATACACACTTAGTACCATAAGTCCAGGAGGTGAAGCCTGAAAGCATAGTTGCCGAAGTAAACCAGCTTTTACTGTTTTCATTTATATCACCCTTTCGTTTCTGATTTCTGCACAAGCTTGTATGTCCTAGATGCAGGAGGTGTTTCCAAGAACTCTAAATTCTCTTTTCAATTGAGGTAAAATTCACACAGCATACAATTAACCATTTTAAAGTGCACAGTTTGGTGGCATTTAATACATTCACAATGTCTGCAAAGACCAGGTCTATCTAGTTACAAAACATTTTCATCACTCCAGAAGAAAACTCCATACTCATTAAGCAGTCGCTGCCTATTTCCCCTTCCACACAGCCCCTGGCAACCACCAATCTGCTTTATGTCTCTCTGGATTTATCTATTGTGGGTATTTCATATAAATGGAATCACAATATGTGACCTTTTCTTTCTGGCTTTTTCACTCAGCATAACGTTTTCAAAGTTCATCCATGTATCAGAACTTTATTTATCGTTGTTGTTGTTGTGTGCTGTTGAGTTGATTCCAACTCATAGCGACCCTACAGAATGGAGTAGAACTACCCTATAGGGTTTTCTAGGCTGTAAACTTTAAGGGAGCAGATTGCCAGGTCTTTTCTCCCAATTTCTCTTTATAGGTGTACAGTATTTTACTGTAGGTACATGCCAAAATTTGTTTATCCATTCATCTGTTGATGAACATTTGGGTTGTTTCCACCTTTTGCCTATTGTGAATAGTGCTGCTATGAACATTCATGTACAAGCATTTGTTTGAGTACCTGCTTTCAATTCTTTTGGGTATATACTTACAAGTGGATTGCTGGGTCCTATGGTAATTCTATGGTTAACTTATTGAGGAACCTCCAAACTGTTTTCCAAGATGATGGGTTATTTAATTAGATATAATTAAATCATAGTAATAAATTTCCTTCATAATAGATAGTATCTTAGCTTTTTTAAAATTTTCATAGGAAGTAAATTTATTTAAGATCACAAAATACTACTCAATGGCTGAAAGTGCAATAAAGTATCCTTAGCTTTTAGTCTAGGATTTAGGTGATGTCACCTCTCATGATATATCATTTTTTTCTCACTTCAACTGTCCTCTTTCACACTATTAACATTTTAGTGACACGTGGAGAAAAAAGTCCGTCTCCTTGTGCACCTGTCTTATATTACATTACTGCATATGTACCTATGTTACATGACTTGAAATAATTGTAAAAACAAGTCAAGATAAATGTTCTCTGTGATCATGTGGCATTTCCAGTGTTCCACCAGGATAGAACCAGGGCAAGTAGAATGGAAGGAGCATCAGGTTTGGGGTTCTACCATCTCAGGTTTGTACCCTAATGCCACATCTACTACCTGTGGGGCTAGAGACAAGAAATAATTCCTCTGAACCTTGGGTTTCTTGTCTACAACATGAAGATAATAATATCTGCTGTATACAGTTGCTTTGCGGATTAAATAGGATAGAGTCCCTGAATTTGGTAATGCTCAAGAATTGGTATCTATCATTACTGTGTCATACAGGCTCAGCAGATGTGTAAGAATTTGTCTCAAAGATTGTGGAAAATCCATCTCAATATTTGACTGATAATTTTGTGCTGGGACTGTCCCTAAGGGGCTCAAGGCCACCAGCTGCTGAAGCTGTATACTCCTGCAGAGATTATGCCTGTGAGTAACTGAGGCTTAGAGAGGTTAAATAATTTTTCAAGGGCCAGGGCTTGAGCCCAGTTCAACTGACACCAGAGTCCAAGGGCTTGTAATGCCCAAGAGAGAGAGAGAAAGCCAGGATCAAGCACAAAGCAACAGGAGGAAGGTTGATGGTGGGAGAAAAGGAAATAGACCTGAATCTTTCACCTACACATACTTATCCATGGTCACTCAATTAATCCATAAGTAGGTAGTTTTTAAGCGTCTAGTGTGGGAAGGGCAAGGAATGATACAACAGAAGTTCATAGCACAATCCCTTGACTCACCTGGGAAGAGAGGAAGTTGAGCAATTGTGGTAACAATTAAATTCCAAACTGTTCAGCATTTAATTACTAATATGAGTGTAGATAAGTGAGAGACCAGTATGGCTTGCAATGATTAGGAAAGCTTCACGGACACCTACCACACAAAGTAGGGGGACATGAGTCTTGGAGAACACACAGGAGTTGTTTTAGCAGGACAGAAAGCTTTACTGGTGTAGCACAAACACTCATCGAAAAATCCATCCAGTCAGGGTTGCAGATAGCCTAAGCAAGATCCATGAGAATTCTGGTGTGAGTGGAAGGGAGGGCACGGAGCCCAGAAAGAACTGGAAAGCCAGGGCCAGATTATGAAAAGTCTGAGAGCCATTCACAGCCAGGGAAGATCAGGACAAGGGCACATTTTATAACACTCATCTGGAAGAGGCAAGCTGGGGGTTAGAGAAGTGGAGGCAACCAGTATTAGGAAGTTCAATCAGAAGACTAGAATAGCCATCCAAGGGAGGAAGTGAAAGGTAGACCACAGAGGTAAGGTGGAAATGGAAAAAGGGAGATCCTTTAAGAAACAAGACAGTAGAAGTAAATGTGGTGTTCCTTTTTAGCTTGAAATTGCTGAAAAAATTGTCCATTGTATCTATTTTCTTACTTAAAAGTTTTCAAACTTTTAGTCTTCGGGAGACAAGTAGGCTTGTCCAGTGAGTGACACAGAAGGTGTCACTGGGTTGGGGAGTGATGAGCTAAATTCCTGGCTTCAGCTGCCCACTTCCCCTCATCAGGAGAGGTGATTCACGAATTCAAATTCCCACAAGGTTGGCAGGTGCTGCTGTTGTTGTTGTTAGGTGTCGTCGAGTTCCTTCCAGCTCATAGCGACCCTATGTACAATAGAACGAAACACTGCCTGGTCCTTCACCATCCTCACAATCATTGTTGCAGCCACTATGTCAATCCATCTCATTGAGGGTCTTCCTCTTTTTCACTGACCCTCTACTTTACCAAGTATGATGTCCTTCTCCAGGGACTGATCCCTCCTGATAACATGTCCAAAGTATGTGAGATGCAGTCTCGCCATCTTCGCTTCTGAGGAGCATTCTGGCTGTACTTCTTCCAAGACAGATTTGTTCATTCTTTTGGCAGTCCATGGTATATTCAATATTCTTCACCAACACTGTAATTCAAAGGTGTCAATTCTTCTTCAGTGTTCCTTATTCATTGCCCAGCTTTCCATTACATAAGAGGCAATTGAAAACACCATGGCTTGGGTCGGGTGCATCTTAGTCCTTAAAGTGACATCTTTGCTTTTTAACACTTTACAGAGGTCTTTTGCAGCAGATTTGCAAATGCAATGCGTTGTTTGATTTCCTGCTTCCATGGGTGTTGATTGTGGATCCAAGTAAAATGAAGTCCTCAACAACTCAATCTTTTCTTGTTTATCATGATGCGACTTATTGGTCCACTTGTAAGGATCTTTGTTTTATTTGGAGGTGTAATCTATACTGAAAGCTGTAGTCCTCGATCTTCATCAGTAAGTGCTTCAAGTCCTCTTCACTTTCAGCAAGCAAAGTTGTGTCGTCTGCATAACATAGGTTGTTAATGAGTCTTCCTCCAATTCTTTTATGTCCCATTCTTCTTCATATAGTCCAGCTTCTGGAATTATTTGCTCAGCATACAGATTGAATAAGTATGGTGAAAGAATACAACCCTGAGGCACACCTTTCCTGACTTTAAACTACGCAGTATCCCCTTGTTCTGTTCGAACGACTGCCTCTTGGTCTATGTACAGGTTCCTCATGAGCACAATTAAGTGTTCTGGCATTCCCATTCTTTGCAATGTTATCCATAATTTGTTGTGATCTACACAGTCGAATGTTTTTGCACAGTCAAGAAAACACAGGTAAACATCTTTCTGGCATTCTCTGCTTTCAGCCAAGATCCATCTGACATCAGCAAAGACATCCCTCATCCACGTCCTCTTCTGAATCTGGCTTGAATTTCTGGAAGTTCCCTGTCAATGTACCACTGCAACTGCTTTTGAACAATCTTCAGCAAAATTTTACTTGTGTGTGATATTAATGATATTGTTTGATAATTTCCACATTCTGCTGGATCACCTTTCTTTGGAACAGGCATAAATATGGATCTCTTCCAGTTGGTTGGTCCAGTAGCTGTCTTCCAAGTTTCTTGGCACAGACGAATGAGCACTTCCAGTGCTGCATCCGTTTGTTGAAATAGTTGGTATTTCATCAATTCCTGGAGCCTTGTTTTTTTGTCAGCGTCTTCAATGCAGCTTGGACTTCTTCCTTCAACACCATCGGTTTTTGATCATGTTACCTCCTGAAATGACTGAACGTTGACCAATTCTTATTGGTATAGTGACTGTGTATTCCTTCAATCTTCTTGTAATGCTTCCGGTCTCACTCTGTATTTTTCCCACAGAATCCTTCAACATTGCAACTCGAGGCTTGAATTTTTTCTTCAATTCTTTCAGCTTGAGAAATGCCAAGCATGTTCTTCCCTTCTGGTTTTCTAACTCCAGGTCTTTGCAATGCCATTATAATACTTTACTTTGGCAGGAACTAGGAGCTAGCAGCTGGCATGTCCTGACGATACCTAGCATACTTGTCTTTTTATAAGGGCAAAGTTGTAAAGAGGAGTATGGTCCCCCTCTCTTGGAGCATAGGTACATCCGTCTGTGTCCTGGACCCAACATGTCTTTCCATAGGAAGCTCGTGGAAGGGGACACAAACCTCCTCCCAGCCTCTAACGCCATGGGTGTGCACCCAAGCCCCAAACCAGCAAATACATATATTTATAGTTGTTAATTGTCATTGACATGGTTCTTTACTGTTCACAAAGCACTTTGGCATGTAAATGGAAATCAAAACCAACAAAAACAAACCCAAAGCTCAGAGAGGTAGAGTGAGTTTCCCCAAATCACATAGAAGGATATAGTGGATTTAGGTAGTTCTGGACATACAATCTATAAGTTAAGAATACAAAATAGAACAAGATATTGAATAAATTTATCCTTAAAATTTTTGAGCATGGGGCTAACAATTGTAGCTAGGAGGTATCTGAATTGCAGACTATGAAACTGGACGTGAAATTAGATCATGCGCACACATAAAGTTTCCAGCATGCAAGATATTAGGCCACCCCTGTAGTGTATATGTTACCTCTGTAATATACCTCCTTCAAGCCAGGAGAGTGGACTCCTGACTTCTAGATCTAATTCTTTTGCTTAGTGTATTAGTTTGGGCCCGCTCACTGCTGTCAAGTCAATTCCGACTTAGAGCAACCCTGTAAATATTTACAGAAGCAGACTGCCACATCTTTCTCTTGTGGAGTGGCTAGTGGGTTTGAACTGCCAACCTTTTGGTTAGCAGCCAAGGGCTTTAACCACTACCCCACCAGGGCTCCTTGAGGGGCAGAGCCACTTAAACTCTTTTATTTATGAAACAAAAGATTGTATGATTCATGTAATAAGGATTTTCATGACACATGCAATGGATCCAACAGCAATAAGAAAAGTAGTGTTAGTAAGTGTTCATTCCATGGATCTGTGTAGTCTACAACACTAGCCCAGTTTGTGCATGTAATAGCAATAGCCATTGTTCAGAGCATGCTACATATGCTGTATATATTGTTCACCTCAAAGCTCCTTAGCATACAATACCGGTACATTCATTCTAATATTGAGTGAACAGTTGTCAATTTAAATGTGCTTTTATAATTTGCTCATTTGTTTGGCATGAAAAAATTTAGCAAAAGCAAACAAACAAGAAAACCATAGCTTGTGCCTGAAGCCCTGGGTATATGATATGAAATATAAATGTTTATGAGCATCTGAGCACATTTTACTCTTCTGATCATCAATAATGATTTAACTCAAGAAGGGACTCCACAGTTTAAAAAAAAAATTCGCAGGGTACTTTGCAATTAATATCATTTTCCTAGTTGCTCTTCTCTTCTGCGTATATTAGCAGCAGATGTTTGGTATTTAACTTACTATATACACTTTATTCTGATCACTGAAGATCAAAAATTTCATTTTGAAGTTTCAATTATCTAGATGATCTGTTTATTCTTGCAAATTAGTCTCCTGGCACAGTGCCTTTCAAATAACAGGCATGTAGTGAATGTTTGCTGATTTAGATGTATGAAATTGACTGTCAACTTCTAATATTTAAAAATGGGTTGGACAAATTCTTGATAACATCAATCTCTTGGAAAAGTTGAAAAGACAAAAATTTTAAGTTAAATCGTGTTCATAAAATTAAAGAGCCGTGACTGTGCTATTATTATAAATAAAATATGTGAGTGCAGCAAATATTAAATAACAAGGTTCAGGAGCGCTACCATGCAGTCGTTCACAAACCTGCAAGAACATGTGCACTTCATTAAAGTCAATGAAGTGTACCCGTTCATCTTGGCATTATTCATAATCGAAACATTTCAATTTTAGTTAACACAAAAAAACTAATTTGAAAGTAAAATGAGGAAATTAGTTGTATGTTCCTATGTTCCAATTCCACGGTGATATCAACTAGCCAAATTTAGCCTCAGGAGGTATGGAAAAAAATGATCTAATGAATGGAAAACCTTTTAAAGAATTACAGATTGGTTAAAACTAATGTTTCTGCAACCAACTCAACAAAAATATACTTAGTGTTGTAAGCACAGCTCCTCAAACTACTACATTACAAAAACTGAGGTTATCTACAGATTTACTTCTAAAGTTCCAAAGTAATGGCTCCCATATTCCAGGAGACTGGGCTGGTCTTGAAAAATTAATCAGCAAACCCAACCAATTGGTAGGTGCCTCTACAGTACAACAATTCTTGGTTTTCGGCCTTCCTTTCCTTTACCGTTTTGGGTAATTTATCAAGACTCATATAAACCCTTTTTAGTGGAACTGCCTGCTTCCAGTTTCTCTCCATTCAGCCTCTACCTCAGAATTACTCACTGGTGTATGTGAGGTTTCGTGTTCCTCATGTGGTCTCATTCTAAATCTTGGACATTATTTCGTGATTTTGCCTTAACCTAATTAGCTGACTCTTGGCCTTAAACCTGCTTCTTCAATATATCCAGGCGCATGCACCTGCTGTCCCTTGTACGCATTATAAGCCCAAAGCCACCAGATCAGTTTACTTCCTCTCCACTTGTCTTAGTTTCTTATTGCTGCTGTAAGAGGAACAGCATAAATGGGTGGTTTTAAAGAAAAGAAATTTATTTTCTCATAGTTTAGAAGGCTAGAAGTCCAAATCAGAGCACGGCTCTGGGGGAAGGCTCTCTGTCAGCTCAGGGGAAGAGCTTTGTCTCTTTCAGATTCTGTTCCTTGGATCTCCAGGTGGCATCTAGCTTTCCTCCATTTGTGATTGCTTCTCACTATGCCTAATCTGAGCTTTTTATATCTCAAACATCATTAGGTTTAAGACATACCCTACATCGATATGGCCTTATTAAACATAACAAAGAAAACCCTACTCCCAAATGGAATTATAGTCACAGGTATAGTGGTCAGGATTTCAACACATTTTTGGAGGACACAATTCAATCCCTAACACTGCCTCACACTTCTATGGACCTTGTGTCTTAAGAATTTGTTCAGTGAAACACCAGCGAGTGAGTCCTGATCAACCCACCACCACATGCTATCAATCACCACTTATAAACAGAAGTTAGACTTTACGGACTCTAAACAAAAGTATTAATACATACTCCTTTTTCTAGCTACAAATACCTCATGCTAATTTTGTGAAGAATGGAGGCTTCACTTACAAGTTCCTAAAAAGCAAGACAGTGCCCATCAACATAAACTCCTAATCATGGCTGACAAGACCCTACAATGATCTTGCTGTTACCTTTCTCCCCTACCTCACCTCAGCCCTCTCCCCTCTGCTCATTGCACTCTACCACTCTGGTCTTGAAAACAGTGGCTTTTACCTGACTAAAGGCTTTCACCTGTGCCGCCCCCTCCTATGCAATCCCTGGGTGGTGCAAATGGCTACTAACTGAAAGGTTGGTGGTTCGAATTCACCCAGAGGCACCTCACAAGAAAAGTCTGGTGATCTACTTTTGAAAAAAATCAGCCATTGAAAACTGTACGGAGCACAGGGTTTACACTGACGCACATGGATGGGGTCATCACGAGCTGGAACCGACTCGATGGTAACCGGTTTGGTTTTTGTTTTCTTGGCTCCTCCTGGGCAGAATGCTCCTCCTCCCTTGTATATAGCTGGTTCCCTCTCAAATAAGTCTCTGCTTAAGTGCCACCTGCTCAGGTAACCTCCCCCAAACAGGTCTTCTTACTGTCTTGCACAGCACCTGTAATATTCATGCAGAACATCTGACAAAATCTAAAACAACATCTTTATTTAAGAATATCTTTGTCTAACTCTGCTCAATTATACAGTAAGCACCTAGAAGTAAGGGACCTGGCCTGTTTGTTCACCACTGTATATCCAGTGTCTAGCATGTAAATCCTGTCGCCAAATCGATTCCACCTCATAGCGACCCTAGAGGACAGAGTAGAACTGCACCATAGGGTTTCCAAGGCTGTAAATCTTTACAGAAGCAGACTGCTACATCTTTCTCCAAGGAGCAGCTGGTGGGTTTGAACCGCCGACTTTTTGGTTGGCAGCCAAGTACTTTAATCACTGCGCCCCCAGGGCTCCCATCTAGCACATAGTATGGATTAATAAATATTAACCAAAAGAATAAATACAGTAAAACCTGCAAGAGCCAGAACCTGTGTAAGGCAGACACTTGTCAGAGTAGCAAATCTCAAATATTTTCCACTGTAAGACTGCACCCTATCAAAGGTGGAAAACTTGCGAGACCTGGAAAAACAGGGCAGCCCCATTGAGTTCCGGCTCTCGGTTTCCCTGCATTGCTAGCACTTTCTTTAGTCTACCGTAGGTAAAGGTGTTGAGAATATTATGTGCATTGTATGCATATTTAAGGTATTAAAATTTAGGATATTTAAATCACTGCATGCAATAAGTGATAGCATTACCAAAAAAACCAAATCCAAACCCGTTGCCGTGGAGTCAATTCCAACTCATTGCGACCCTATAGTGTTTAGGGATGTTCAATAATTTGCTATCATCTTCTTGCTGCAAAGACAAGGATAAAGAATAGAAATAGCATGATCTAGTTTCCTGGAATTGAAGTCATTGTTCAAAGACAGTGAAAAATGCTTTATAGCATTATTCACTTGCAATATAAACACAGATCTAAAGTGATTATCATACAAGGGACATTCAAACCTCACACTGTAGCTCTTACTAACTCAATCCTGACAATTTTCAAAACACCCAAAACTTACTATCCATTACTTAGAAAAAAGGGAGGATAAATCAAGGAGACACCTGAAAATTAACAAATAATCACAAACTTACAGAAGTGCAAAATAGCCCTGTGGTTTAGTTGTATTTCTTTATCTGCCTGCAAAATTTCCATATTATTATTCCTAATTTAAAAAGATGCTATTACCACTTTTTGAATAAAAGATGACTATCTTCACAACCTTGGAGTAAACAAAGATTTCTTTGAGATGGCACTGAAAGCATTAGCCACATAAGGAAAAATAATTAATTTCATCAAAATTAAAAAGTTCTGTTCACTGAAAGGCACTTTTAATAAAATGAATAAGCAAGCCACTCACTGGGAAAATATTTACAATACATATATCTGACAAAGGACTTATATCCAAAAATACATGAAGAAAGCCTACAAGTAACAATATAAATGGGCAAAAGCTTGAATTTTACCAAAAATATTTTATTTATAAAAAACTTTACAAAGAAGATATACAAATGGCCAATAAGCATATAAAAAGATGATCAACATCATTAATCATCAGGAACACGCAATTTAAAACCATAAGAGATACCATTTCACACGCCCTGTTGGTGAGGATACAGAGCAATTGGAATTTTCAACATTGCTGGTGGACATTTTGGCAGTTTCTTATAAAGTTAAACATACTTTTACTTTATAATCCAGCAATTCCACTTGTTGGTATTTATCCAATTGAATGAAAACACGTTTACAAAAAGACTTGAACAAGAAGGGTCATAGCAATCTTTTCCATAATAGCCCCTAACTAGAAACAAACCAAATGTTCAAAAACAGGACAATAGATAAACGATTTGTAGTATAGTTATAAAATGGAATATTACTCAGCAATAAAAGAGGAATGAACTACTGATACATGCAACAATCTCAAAAATATTTTGGTAGATTAAGGAAGTCTTTATTGAGTATATTCTAAATCATTCCTTTTTTTTATGAAATCTAAGAATAGGTCCTGCTGTTAAGTTTATCTGACTGTGGTGGCTTGCATGTTGCTATGACGCTGGAAGCTATACCAGAATGTGATCGCTAAGGTTGTATGGCAACTTGGCTGGGCCATGATTCTCAGGGGTTTGGCAGTTATGATGTAGTCTGGCATGTGATCACCTCCATGATGGGATCTGCTGTGAGTAGCCAATCAGTTGAAAGGGAGTTTCCTTGTGGGTGTGGCCTTCATCCAATATAGGAAGACTTTCTGGCAAAGCTTGCGGGGCTTTTGCTCACTCTGAATCCTGCAGCTGGCTCCTGTTTGTCTGACTTCTGGTTCTTGGGACCTGAACTGGCAGCTTACCTCCCATCTTGCCTATCAATCTTGGGGTTCGTCGGTCTTTGCAGACTGTGGGCAAGGGCCCTACTGTCTGACTTGCCAATCTTGCGTTCGCCAGCCTCTGTGGCTACATGAATCAGGAGAAGCCTCCAGCCTGACCCATGAGCTTGGGACATTCCAGCCCCTACAACCACATGAACTATTTCTTTGATATAAACCTCTATATTTATTTATATGCTTTACTGTTTTTGCTTCTCTGGAGAACCCAGCCTATGACACACCAGTATTTCAAACACCAGCAGGGTCACCCATGGTTTAGTGGAACTTCCAGACTAAGACTAGAAAGAAAGGCCTGATGATCTCCTTCTGAAAATTAGCCAATAAAAACCCTATGGATCACAATAGAATATCGTCCAGTATAGTGCTAGAAGATGAGCCCCCTCAGTTCAAAGGCACTCAGAATACACAGTGGTACAACAATGGACTCGGGCACACTGATGATCATGAAGATGGTGCAGGACCAGGCTGCCTTTCATCCCATTGTGTGTGGGGCTACCATGAGTCAGAGCCACCATGATGGCAACTAACAACAACAGCAACAAGAATAGGCCGAACTGAACTATGGTGATAGAAGAAAGAAAGTGATTGTCTGGGGTGGGGGCGGGGAGGGTGCCCTCAGGTGAAAATCGACCAGAAAGAGCCATGAGGGAACTACTTAGAGTGTGGAAATCCACCCTTATTTTGGGTGGCTATTATACAGGTGTCTACTATTGCCAAAACTCATTGGACTGAACACTTCAGATTTGTGCATTTTACTGTACATAATTTAAAAATTAAGAGCTTATATTACTTAAAAAAAAAAAACTTTATTATTAAACAACATTTAGAATATTTCCCCATTTTCTAGGCATGAGTTCCACCACATGATTCAGAGCAGAAGCATTAAAAATATTCTTATACTCCATACAACTTAGCTGACCTGGTTACAAGGTGTGATGACAGAATTCATGTGTCCATTTCATACAAATGAAGCCTCAATTTGTTGTGAAGTTCAAAAAACATAAAGAACTATCAGAAAACCTACTCTGAATCTGAATTAAGTTTTCCAAGATGAATGTCATTGCCACGATATACCAGCAAGGGGAGTAGTTACACTTTGAGAAAGAATTCCATCTTTCATCAGGACTGAATTATTCTATAGGGCACTTTAACCAGACCAAAAACTTGACTTTTGGGTGTAGCCACAATGGAAATGACAGATCATTTTAATGCAAGACAAAAAGGTTGGAAACCCCAACCCTATAGATTACTTTACACCTCTCTGAGAAGGGGAAAAACACTTGTAGATCAGCTTATTAAAATAATATGTTCGTGTAATATAGGTACTAGAAAAATATTTAAGAAAACAGCTAAATTAGCTGTGGGAGCCCACTTTTTCTTTGTTAATTATTACCATACAAGAATACTAATGTATATTCCTTCCTCTATCCCCAAAAGAAAAGGAAACCAACAACTCTATGGTTTATTTTTCTGGATGTGGGGATGATAGCTTCAGCGTGTACAGAATTTGCAAGCTGTTTGAGTATCTGGAGTCAGTCTGAGAGTAGGTAAGGCTGACAAAGAGTATTTTTTTCTTTCCTGCAGTATAAGGGATTTTCAGCTGAGGTTGTTAAGCTACGAATCTGGAGGTTTATGCTGCAGATATTTTTTTTAATATATCATCATGTTCATCAATTCTTAAAAGATTTGTAAGGCTTAATTCTCACATAAGCTCAGGAAGGCTGGAGAAGTCTCTAACTCTCTCTTCCTAACAGCTTTGGTAATCCTGGATTTACAGAAAAGGATGTCATGACTGACAATTTGAAGCACACTCCTGGGTGTGTGGAGTACAGGGCTGACAGATAAAGGCACTTAAAATATGGGCAGCTGTCCCCTTCAATAGTGACCCGAACCTTCATTCTAACACGACAGCACCTTCTTCTCAATTCTCTTCATTCGCCAGAGAATGCGCACAGAGGAATGAGCACAGCGCGCCCTGGAAAATGCCCTGTCCCTTACCCCGGCTGCAGCTGGAGTTCTGGCTTCGGCATGGAAGCTGCATCTCTGCAATCTGCTGTGCTTGTGAATACTGGATGCGCGTTCCCATCTTTGAGCCAAGTGAACACAAGGGCATGAGGTACACATGAGCAAGAGTCCCTTCCAGGAACTGCGCTGAGCCGAGCGCACCTACAGAATGCAGAGCTCCAGGGCTGAGCGAGCACCAGGTGTATGAACTCTCTGTCAGCAACAGGCAGTAGCCGGCAAGGAGCAACTTTCCTTTCCAATTACATGCTGCTGCTGCAGCTTTTTCTCAAATCGGGCTCCTTACTCCAGGAGAGAGTACGCCATCAATATGTTAAAAGGCATTGTCTTTGAATATGTGTATCCTTTTGCTGGTACATAACCCTGCCAGATTTTCTTTGGGAAATTCCTAGGAACATTTCTCAGTTCGATGACTCTAAGAAATGATTTTGAATTACTCTCCACTCATGAAATAGAAAGGACAGATTTTTGTCAGTCTCTGTAAATGGAGGCCTAGGGGAGGACAGGACCCAGAAGTCAGAAAATGTGAGTTTCAGACTCTGTCCTGAACATTTTATCATGATCTCCAAATCTGTGATGTTGCAGTCCGGGCTGTACGTATTCTTGCTGTCAAGGAATCACAGAATTGGCCCAAAGTGAACACTGTTTCATTACGTAGCAAAGGATTTTTTAAAAGCAAGGAGAGAATCATGTAAATGAAATGCTGCTGCACACATACTCCTAATCTTGAGTTTGTTAATGAATGGACATTAGTCTTGTGTTCTTTCAACTAAGTAGGAAATAAAACAAAAGCTTGTACACCAAGATAAACTATAAAAGGCCTGTGGGTGGCACAAAGGGTTTGCACTTGACTATTAATCTAAAGGTTGGCAGTTCCAACCCACCCAGCAACGCTGCAGAAGAAAGGCTTGGTGAGCTGCTTCTGCCAAACTTACAGCCAAGAAAACCCTATGGAGCAGTTCTACTCTGTAACACTTGGGGTTGCCATGAGTCAAATTTGACTTGACCGCAACAGGTTTGTGTATTTTTGGTTTGGCAAGATATGTAAAAGATAGAACAGAGGTGTAAAGAAGAAAATATACAAAGACCCAGAAGTGGCAGACATGCTAATTAAAGGAGGAAATGGAAGGAAGCTACAGTTAGGGCTGAAGAAATGAGATGGATAAAAGATGTTTTGTCACTGTGTTTGTTTTTAATGAAGTGAGTTGTTCCTCTAGCAGACGTAGAATCATGACTGCATACAATCCAGGTAGGAATGAAATGGTAGTTGTTAGGGGAATTGAGGTAGGGCTGGCACAGCACCAGGTGATTAAAACACATTCAAGGAAGGGCTGGTGAGCATTTGTGATGTGGAGAGAATACACAATGTGAAACCAAATCAGGAGAACCATCATTTGGCACTTCCCGGGGAAGGCAGAGATGGCTGCACTTCAGCACAGTTCTGTAGGGATGTCCCAAACATAGGGGATGGAGATGTTGAGATGTACTGGAACAATCTTCACATTAGCAGATTACCACAAGCTGACTGAAAGGAAGGTACAGGAACCAAGGTACTTATAGGTAAATTTTTTGTGATTCTTGTTGGCATTCACACAAGAGTGGGCTTTGGGAGCCAGGCCTAAGGAGACAGAGGAAAAAGTTTTAGGGTTTCCCAACTTCTAATGATTATGAGGAGTTCCTGGGAAGTGCAAATGGTTAATGTGCTTGGCTGCTAGCGGAAAGGTTGGTGGTTTGAGAGTCCACCCAGAGATGCCTCGTAAGAAAGGCCTGGAGATCTACTTATGAAAAATCACAATGGAAATCCTATGGAGCACAGTTCTAGTACACACATGGGTCAAAACGATTTGGAATTGACTCAATGTTAACTGGTAAAACGATTATGAAGATGACGCAGACCCGGGCAATGTTTGGTTCTGTTATACACAAGGTTGCCATAAGATGGAGCCAACTCGATGGCAACTAACAATAACAATGAATCTTTGAACTGTATTTTCACAGAAACCTAGAATTTTGTGTCAGTTGGCTAACTACCTGTCCCTCATGCCATCAGTATTAGTTCTAGACCTCGATACAGAATTTACTGGTTACAACAGGCAAGATTGAGCTTCTGTTCCCACACTTGGAAGTGTGGCACTGTGGGTTTCTCTCACTGGCCACTATTAAAATGTCTAGCGTCCTACGGAAACGGTTAGTGAACGCTGGGACCTCAGGAGAGAAATACGAGAAATAGTCCTCATATTTTAAATATCAGTGAGCCTTAGGGACCCCAGGAGAGAAATATGAGAAATATTCCTCATATTTCAAATATCATTCATGAAAGATGCTTATATTCATTATTTTCAAAGACCTTGAATAGTAGCTAGCACCTTGTATTTTGTACATCTTTAATGAATAATTATTGAGTAAATCAAACATGATCCCAAATGAGGAATGTGTCTTACATTAATTAAAATAGGAGTCAATAATGTGCCAGATATAGCCTATATTTTCTTTATTACTGCCATTTGGAAAATTGAGGATGTGCTCTAGCAATTCAAATCTCCCTCTGAGGTAGGTTTAGTAACTTTCAAGATGGCTCTTCACAGCTCTCTCCTGGGGTCCCCAAGGCTCACTAAACGTTTCTGTAGGACACTGGACATTTTCATAGTGGCCGGTGAGATAACCCACAGTGTCCACACTTCCAAGTGTGGGAGCAGAGGCTCAGTCTTGCCTATTGCAACCATTCAGTGCTAGAACTGATGCTAATGGCACGAGGGATAGGTAGTTTGCAGGCTGGTAAAACGATCATGAAGATGGCGCTGAACTGGGCAATGTTTGATTTTAAGTTGGCTCAAATTCTACTTTTCTATTTCAGAGGATGTGGAAATTTTTTTTTTTTTTTCCTGTTCCTTGTGCTAGGGCAGAACTAAAACTCAAGTGCAAGGGGAGGCTGGACATAGACTGAGGTAGGAGCTGTGAGCCAAAGGTGAGAGGTGAGAGGGTTATACCTGCTATGAATATTTTCCCAACTTTTCTAGCCAGATTTAACGGTATAGTCTCTGTGCTGCCCAAGTATTTTGCATATAAGAAGAACACACCACTTATCACATGAGAAAATTATTTGTCTTCATCGCTGTCTCAATTGATGGGCTGCCAGCACAATGAAGACAAGAAGAAAATTTTATTTCTCTCTGTATCTCTTGAAGCAATAAGTATGGCCTCTGGCTAAATGCTTGTCAGATAAATGAATGAATAAAAGAATGATAAATGAATTGTATCTTAGTTACTACTCTTAATTTTTCAACATGCTCCAGAACAAGGAGGGCATGGTCTGATTTGGTGATTATTTTTTCTCATCTCAAATCTTCCCTATTACCCCAAGAATCTGCCTTGCCAGCTTTGTGAAAACACTGAGTTTTAAAATGAAATAAACAAAAACAAATCATGAAAAATACATGTAAAGGAAATAACAGGAAATTTTTCTTGTAAAAGTAAATGCACTACTGTCATCCAGGTGACCAATGTTACAGGCGAATGTCTGAAAAATCAAAATTTATATTTGTAAATTTCTTTAATAATAGAAATTGATCTCCGATTAATAAATGCTTATATATTACACAATAGTAAACTTTACTAAACTATAATAAACGGGTTTGGGAGGTGAAGAGGAGAAGGGAGAAGCCAGCTTGAATGATAGAAGTCAGAATTCATAGAAAGCAGCACAGTTTTATTGCTTTCAATACTGTGAGCTGTCAATAAAATCTGTCTAAGGAGATATCTACTTAATGAAATGGATCTTTATTTTATGGCTGAATCTTTTGCCTAAAGACCACTGTATATGCCAAAGCCATGAAAATAATATATTCTTTTTATATAGGTTGCAGGTGCTCCCTCTCTTTTGCTTAGCAAATGTATTCCTTGCAGACAATTCAAAGGTAAATTTCAGCTTAGTGAGAGTCAAAAATTGTGTATTACTGTAATATCTGAATTCATAAGATTTTACTGTAATTCATAGAAGAAATCATCTTTGAAAAATGAATGTAGTCCAATGTTTGAAGTGTTAAATATTTTAAAAAATAAAAATAGAAACAAAATGTAAACTTTTTCAAATAAAATGAACATTAATTATTGATCAAGCTAGCTGTAACAGAAATCTATCTTCAGAGCATTTGCTTTCCTTTGTCAATTCCTTGAGGGCAAAGATCACGCTTCGGCCTCAACTTCAAAACTTTATACACCCCAAGACTGCCATCAATGCTGTGCTTTCTGATGACAGTTATCATCTTAAGAAGAGGTGTGTAAAAGTGACACTATGAGGTTCTCAGATATTCTAGTTTTTCTACTCACTGATTCTGGATGTAGGCTGCAAGTAATTTACTGGCACCCATCCTGGAAAGGAAGAGAAAGAAATTTAGGTATTACCATTACATATGGAGACTTTTTAAAACCTTTCCACATAAAAAAACCTCAAAATCTCTGATAGTCTATTTCTAGCAAAGAAAATAATGGGGTAGAGGGAAGTCATGAAATAAAATATGCTCTCCCCTATGCTTCTGAGCTAATGAAGAGGGGATAAGTTTGGTGTCACTCATTAGGAAACTGGCATTACCTCACCTTTGTCAGAAAAGAGACTAAGCTTGTGTACCTGCACACTGTTTCAGGGATGGAGCTGGGGACTGGTGGTGTGGGCGTAGCTGGAAAAAGTCCACCACAAAGGAGGAAATTTTCCTTGATTCTCTGCATTTTTGAAAAGTATATTCCATAATATATCTCTGTGTTAACATGAAATTTTATTTCAATTTTTGTGTACAATTAATTTGTTGTGATACATCTCTGAGTAAAATTGATACTTGGGATAGATATACCAAGTGCATCTCCTGGATTTGAATACCTAGTGGCTCACTGTTTGATTCCTGAGTTTGAGATGCTTGAAAGAGTAAACAAACTGGAATCTGGGATAAAAGAAAAACGCTCTTTGAGGAAATCAATCACATGGATATTTAAATCATCAGTGCTAACAGCGATTTATTCCGTAGTGAAGAGCTCGAAGAAAGAAAACATGGGGTTCTCCTTGACCCAAAGATTTTTCATCCTGATGATCTAGAAGGAACTCTTTCTGCCAAATGAAGTCTGCCAAAAGGCACATATTTCTTCTTGTTTAGTCATTAATAGGGAGAGAAGCAGAGGCTCAGTTCATTCGGAGAACAATTCTAGAGAAATTAAAGATGGTAATTAAATGACTATTTAGTCTTGTGCTTTCTGGGTTACACAGTTCTGATTCTTCCCGTAAATACTATAAGTACAAAACAGACATTTATTATATACTATATACTATACTATATAATACTATTTTATATACTACATGCTCTTGTTGTTACGTTCCCCACAATATAGTGCATGCTATACCGTAGTATTGTTGTTAGCTGTTGTAGAGTTGGCTCCTATTCACGGCAACCCCACGTACAACAGAATAAAACGTTGCCCAGTCCTGCGCAATGTTCACAATTGTTCATACACTTGAGTCCATACATAAACTGTTTTGCTTTCTGCATGCTGTCTTGTTTTTTTAACTATCTCATTCAAAGTATGTTGATCAAAACTTGAACAAATACTTAAGAATGGTGAGGCTTAAGTGATGGTTCGATTCTCTCTCCTGCTTTCCTGCTCCATTTAAATAATCTATTGTCAGTGTGACTCTTATAACATTGTTTTTCTAACCCTGAGATAAAAATACTATTAACTCTTGCTTTTTTCAGTTAAAGCTCGTGCTTATTCAGCACATCCAACAGCATTTTGAATTTTATTGTTATGTGTTTCTTGGTACGGAGCCCTGGTGGTGCAGTGGTTAAAGAGCTCGGTTATCAGCAGCTTTACTTGATTTATTTTCAACTCTAACTCATGGTGACTCTGTGTGTCAGAGTAGAACTGTACTCCACAGGGTTTTCTTTCCTTTTTTTTTTTTTAATTGTACTTTAGATGAAGGTTTACAGAACAAATACTTCCTCATTAAACAGTTAGTACACATATTGCCCTATGACAATGGTTAAGAACCCCACTACATGCTAACACTGTCCTTATTCAGCCTTGGGTTCCCTATCACCAGCCTTCCTGTCCCCTCCTGACTTCTAGTCCTTGTCCCTCGACTGTTGGGCCCCATTAGTCTTGTTTTCTTTTATGGGCCTGTCTAATCTTTGGCTGAATGGTGAACCTCGGGAGTGACTTCATTACTGAGCTAAAAGGGTGTCTGGGGGCCATACTCTCAGAGTTTCTCCAGTCTCTGACAGGCCAGTAAGTCTGGTCTTTTTTTGTGAGTTAGAATTTTGTTCTACATTTTTCTCTAGCTCTGTCTGGGACCCTCTGTTGTGATCCCTGTCAGAGCAGTCAGTGGAGGTAGCTCGGCACCATCTAGTTGTACTGGACTCAGTCTGGTGGAGGCCGTTGTAGTTATGGTCCATTAGTCCTTTGGACTAATCTTTCCCTTGTATCTTGTATTATTCATTCTCCCTTGCTCCCAAAGGGGTGAGACCAGTGGAGTATCTTAGATGGCTGCTCATAGGCTTTTAAGACCCCAGATGCTACTCACCAAGGTAGAATGCAGAACATTTTCTTTATAAACTGTATTATGCCAATTGAGCTAGATGTTCTCCAAGACCATGGTCCCCATAGCCCTCTGCCCAGCAATTCAGTCTCTCAGGGATTTTGGATGTGTCTATAGAGCTTCCATGGCATTTCCTTGTGCAAATTGTGCTGGCTTCCCCAGTATTGTGTACTGTCTTACCCTTCACCAAAGTTACCACTTATCTATTGTCTATTTAGGCTTACCCCAAACCCCCCTATCCCTCGTAACCAACAAAGATTGTTTCTTTTTGCGTGTAAATTTTTCCCTGACTTTTTACAGGAGTGGTCTCATACAATATTTGTCCTTTTTCACTTGATTTATTAATTTCTGTATTTCGGATTAAGATGTTTATAAGGCATTTTGTATAGCTCATCAAGAAGTGATAGGTCCTACAAAACAACTGATCCCCAAGGGTTACAACTAGTTATATGATCCACTGCCCAACCTACTGTGATGTAATTGCAAATCTCTATTTATGTGCTCACCCATGTAACACTACCACGATTAAGGTCACACATCCATAGCTTTGTGATGAGAATATTGTTTAGAATCCCAAAATTTCCTGCGTGCCAAATTGATTTCATCCAGTGTATTCTCATTGTTTATGTAGCCTGTCACTTAATCATGGAAAGAAATTAAATCAGTGTGGAAAAATCACTATTCAAATTGTCAAATGTGGTTGCTTCTTTATCTCTTAAGATATTCCAGTAAGTTTTTTACTGAATGTATGAGGAATTGTTCTCATCAGGTATTGATTTTAAGATATCTGGATTATAAGGATCAAGGCATTTCTGGAAAATTGTGGGCATGTCAGGCTCTTTTCTCCCATCTGAAAATCTGCTGCCGTCGAGTTGATTCCAACTCATAGTGACCCTATAGGACAGAGTAGAACTGTCTCATAGGGTTTCCAAGGAGCAGCTGGTGGATTTGAACTGTTGAACCTTTTGGTCAGCAGCCAATCTCTTAACCACTGCACCACCAGGGCTCCAATCTCTATGATGTTTTAAATATAAAGGCTTTAAGGGTCTCTGGAAACTTGACATTAGACCACACTCAGGTATCAGACACTCCTTCCTGGTCTCTCTCAGCTCTCCACATATAACACACTGAAGCGTATTAGTCAAACACACATCGCCCACACTGTGCTGTCAACCTGTTCAACGGATGGATTCAGTCTTACTCCTTTTTATAACTTCCTCGAAACTGTTTAGTGTCATGCATAAGTATCTATTGTATTATACTGAATTTTTAAAGAGATATTTCTTTAAGGATCTGATAAAAAGACACGAAGGTAAGTAAAATCTGTTTTTGATTTTATGAATTGTCTCCTAAAGACATCTTTCTCACCTCCCCCAAATAGTGATAAACTATATAGTTCTTTAAAGGCTGCAATTGTGTCTTCTAAATCATTAATATTTTTATATATTTTTAATGTAATGACAACCTAGGATGGTGGGCTCAATTCATAAAATCAATATAGAGCAACTTATTTTGCTATATGATCATATATTAAATAACTATCAATGTTCTTCCATGGTCAGCTGTGAAAATGACTTTAAATGTCAGTATTAAGGTTTGCCTCATATAACAGAAATTAATTGGGTTTGGTCAGTCTCTAAAATTAATAATAGTTTAAACCTCACATCCAGTGTACATGTTCTTCTATTGTGCTTGGAAGATTGATTATAGGATTAAAGGCTTAATTTAGTGGCAAAGACAAGCTACTGAAACAGGATCTTTCCCCCTTCATCACATTACTTTATTCTGAATCATGTCTGTCTTCTGTACTGAGGCATCCTTAACCTGTCGAAACTTGGGAGTATGCACCATGAGGGGTGAATAGGTCTAGAGCTTTGATAGAAAATCAGTTTTTTCAAAACACCACCATTTTGCTGATCCTTATCTTCAAGGCTGGAGAGCTCCATGTAGCATGAATAGCATGCTGAGCTAGATAGTGCTCACACTCAAGTGAGAGAACACAAATACAATCACCAGAACTCTATCTAAACAGAACTCAAAGTAATCATCCAGCCAAGTGAAAAATAAAGTAAGTTGCTTATTATTATTCTTATGTCAAACAGAATACAAAGATAAGAAAAGGTTGGACAGCTTCCTAAGGCCATGTGGCAATTTGTTGTTAAAATTTAGATAGGATTAAATTTGGGTTGCCAATTCCCTGATCACAATAATGACACTTTTTTTTCCTCCCAGCTCAACTTTGCAGACATGTGATTAACAATACTGTCCTAATTTTACATGAAGATATATCGATACAAAAAATATTATCACGGAGAAGTTTAGGTCTTTCACTATCTAATATTTGATTGTTGGACTTAAAAGTTTATCCCAATATTTTCCTTCGAAACAATGAACTGGTCTAACCTTGTCTTTTTTTTTAATATCTCAAATTACCTGAATGTAGAATTATTAAATCAGTAATAAAAATAATAACAGCTAACATTTAGTGAGTCCTTGTTAAATACCAAACACTCTGCTAAGTGGTTTATGGGAATCCTATCCAATATCATAAAAATCCCATGGGAAGACTCCCAGATTTCTGCATATTACATATACCTCCATCTTCCAGTTCTGCAGTTTGTTATATCAACCACACCCATAATGGTCATTTATGCTTCCCAGTTTCTGTTTCTTTAAAGTGGTTTGAGAATGTACAAAACACAATCATTTTAGGTTTGTTTGAGTTTATTTTCCTAACTATCATTTTTCACATACCTAATTCTAAAGCTTTTTTTTTACACATCAACTTAGCTGAGTCTTTACAAAATATTTGCATAGAAACAGCAAATTCTTTTTTATGTAGTCATGTGTCACTGCTTTATGTAATTTATGACTGAATTAAAGAATTATACAAACAAGTACAATTGGCACAGCAGGTTTAGTAATAAACACAACTCATTCTTGGTCTACATACACCTCCACCTGTGGGGTCAGAAGTTTGCAGGTGGGCAAGGGAGCAGCAGGTAAACATCAGTCAGTAGGTTGTACGGAGGGAAAGAAGAGTTGCTTCATCAAGCAAATCATTTGGGGGGTACAGATAAAAGAACTTCTACTGTATTTGATACTTTAACTTTGTATGTATTACTTTGATAAAATTAAAATAAAATATAAAATTTCTAAAGAATGGAAGGGAAAAGGGGGAAGAGGGTTTAGGCATCCTGCCCCAAATCACAATACTAGAGGTGGAACTAGGCATTAACTCAGGACAGAGATTATTGTTGTGGCTTGGTTGAGCTTCTGCAATACAGAAAGGGGATTTTGAGACAGTTAAAGAGTCTCAGCAGGAGTACAGAAGATAGAAGACCGAAGTGATGAGAAAATACTATCAATATGTAAAAAAAAAGCAGATGCCATAGAATTGACTCTGACTCACGGCGATCCTGTGTCACAACAGAACTGCACTCCATAGGGTTTTCTTTTTTTTTAATGTATATATTTTTTATTATACTTTAGGTAAAGGTTTACAGAACAAATATTTTCTCATTAAACAGTCAGTACACATATTGTTTTATGACATTGGTTAACAACCCCACGACATATCAACATGCTCCCTTGGTGGCCTTGGAGGACCCTTTATTTGTTTTTTTTTTTTTGGTGAAAATATACACAGCCAAAGATACACCACTTCAAACGTTTCTAAATGTATAATTCAGTGACATCGATTACGTTCTTCCAGTTGTGCTGTCATTCTCACTTTAGATGAAGGTTTACAGAACAAAATAGTTTCTCATTAAACAGTACACATATTGCCCTATGACAATGGTTAGGAACCCCACTACATGTCAACACTGTCCTTACTCAACCTTGGGTTCCCTATCACCAGCTTTCCTGCCCCCTTCTGCCTTCTAGTCCTTGTCCATGGACTGCTGTAACTCATTAGTCCCATTTTGTTTTATAGGGCTGTCCAATCCCTGGCTGAATGGCGAACCTTGCGAGTGACTTCACCACTGAGCTAAAAGGGTGTCCGGGGGCCGTACTTCCGGGGTCTCTCCAGTCTCTGTCAGGCCAGTATATCTGGTCTTTTTTTGTGTGTTAGAATTTTGCTCTACATCCTTCTCTAGCTCTGTCCAGAACCCTCTGTTGTGATCTCGGTCAGAGCAGTCAGTGGTGGTACCCTGGGCACCATCTATCTGAACTGGACTCAGTCTGGTGGAAGGCTTGGCAGCTGTGGTCCAATCTTTGGACTAATCTTTTCCTTGCATCCTGTTCTCTTCATTCTCCCTTGCTCCTGAAGGGGTGAGACCAGTGGAGTATCTTAGATGGCTGTTCACAGACTTTTAAGACCCCAGACGCTACTCACGAAGGTAGAATGTAGAACATTGTCTTTATAAACTGTTATGCCAGTTTAGCTAGATGTTCCCTGAGATCATGGTCCCCATAGCCCTCCGCCCAGCAATTCAGTCCCTCAGGGAGTTTGGATGTGTCTATAGAGCTTCCATGACCTTTCCTTGTACAAGTTGTGCTGGCTTCCCCAGTATTGTGTACTGTCTTACTCTTCACCAAAGTTACCACTTATCTATTGCCTATTTAGTAGTTCCCCCTCACCCCTCCCATCCCTCATAACCGACAAAGACTGTTTCTTTTTGTGTGTAAACTTTTTCATGAGTTTTTACAATAGCGGCCTCATACAATATTTGTCCTTTTGTGACTGATTTATTTCACTCAGCATAATGCCCTCCAGTTTCATCCATGTTATGAGATGCTGCACAGACTCATCATTGTGCTTTATCGTTGCATAATACTCCATTGTGTGTACGTACCATAGTTCGTTATCCATTCGTCTGTTGATGGGCATCTAGGTTGTTTCCATCATTTCGCTATTGTGAACAATGCTGCCATGAACACGGGTGTGCACATGTCTATTCCTGTGACAGCTCTTACTTCTCTAGGCTATATTCCTAGGAGTGGGATTGCTGGATCATATGGTATTTCTATTTCTAGCTTTCTAAAGAAGCGCCAGATCATTTTCCAAAATGGTTGCATCATTATGCATTCCCACCAGCAGCGCATAAGAGTTTCCATCTCCCCATAGCCTCTCCAACATTTGTTATTTCCAGTGTTTTTGATTCGTCTCAGTAATGCTGGGGTAAGATGGTATCTCACTGTGGTTTTAAGTTGCATTTCTCTAATGGCTAGTGAACACGAGCACTTCCTCATGTATCTGTTGGACGCTTGAATGTCTTCTTTGGTGAAGTGTTTATTCATTTCCTTTGCCCATGTTTTAATAGGATTATTTGTCTTTTTGTTGTAGAGGTGTTGGATTTTCTTGTAGATTATGGAGATTAGACCTTTGTCGGACTTGTAGTGTCCAGAAGTTTTCTCGCAGTCTGTAGGTTCTCTTTTTACTCTTTTGGTGAAATCTTTTGAAGAGCATAGGTGTTTGATTTTTAGAAGATCCCAGTTATCTAGCTTATCTTCTGGAGTTTGTGTGTTGATGGTTATAGTTTGTATCTGGTTAATGCCATGTATTAGGGCCTCCATAAGGCTTTGAATGGCTAAGTGTTTGGAAGTAGATAGCCAGAACTATCTTCTGAGGCACTTCTGAGTGGACTCGAATGGTTTGCAGCTGAGAGTGCGAACTGTTTGCTTCACCCAGAACTCTGCAATTGTGATTTCCTTAAGCTAACCCATGTACTACTTGACTTTCTTCCTCACTGGTTCAAAACAAAAAGGGTTTCAGCAAACAAATTTGGCCGACTGATACTGCTAACTACTTTCAAAACTGGTTTTTGGAACCCTGAAATTGAAGGAATCCCAGACTGAAAGGGAGTCACTTCTCTACAACAAACAATAAACAACACAGAAGAACCACTGGCCCACTGATTCCATGGGGAACCAGGGTTGGGATCAAGCTTAGTAGAAATCTGTGATAAGTAACAGAAATTAAAATGAAGTGATCTAAATCTTTCCATCCACTTCCTTCTAATCCTTGGGTTTTACATGTTCTAAGGAGCCCCAGTAGCTTGTGATTAAGAGCTCGGCTGCTAACCAAAAGGTCAGCAGTTTCAACCACCAGGCGCTCCTTGGAAGCTCTATGGGGCAGTTCTACTCTGTCCTACAGGATTCCTATGAGTCGGAATTGAAACAATGGTAATGTATTTGGTTTGGTTTGGTTTAGTTTAAGGAGCCCTGCTGGTGCAGTGGTTAAGGTGCTCTACTGCTAACCGAAAGGTCAGCAGTTGGAAATCACTAGTGCCTCCACAGGAGAAAGACATGGCAGTCTGCTTTCATAGAGATTTACAGCCTTGGAAACCCTATGGGGTCACTATGAGTTGGAATCCAGTCAGTGGCAGTGGGTTTGGGTTTGGTTTTTTATTTTGATCAAGTCACTCTTTGGGTAAGATTATCTAAACACCAGTTTTGAAGAACTTCCTAGCCTCCTGGAAGGGATTATTTTATAGTTGCTGTTTTAAAATGCTTCAGAATGGATTATTATGTTTTTCCACTAAGTATTAATGATCAAGTTTATGTTAAATGCTTTCTCTGTTTCTTTCCTTGGCATTTTTGAAGTTATTTCATTCCAGAAGAAAATTAGAAAGGTATTACGTTTTCTACAACTTCATAAGGAATTCGTAAAAAGGCTAAGGCCTCAGCTATTTTTTCAATAAAGTTATGTGAAATTGCTCAAAATGTTTGTACATGAACCATCACTTTCATGTACTTTCAAAAACAGTCATTTCATTTTTAATTGATCTGGTTTTACCAATAGTTCTTGTAATCATTTGGCTGTCTATGTGGTTGAGTTTTTTTTTTTTTTAGAGCAACTAGAACTTTCATTTACTGTTGGTGGTACTCAAAATGTACAACCAGTTTGGGAAAAACAATCTAGTGATTTAACTTTTTTTTTTATTATTGTACTTTAAGTGACAGTTTACAGTTCACGTTAGTCTCTCATACAAAAATTTATATGTACATTGTTATGTGACCCTAATTGCTCTCCCCATACTGTGACAGCACACTCCTCCCTTCCACCCCTGATTTTCCATGTCCATTCAGCCAGCTCCTGACCCTCTCTGACTTCTCATCTCACCTCCGGACAGGAACTGCCCCTTTAGTCTCACGTATGAACTTGAGGTAAGACGTAGACTGTTCACGAGTATCATTTTATGTCCCATAGACCAGTCTAATCTTTGTCTGAAGAGTTGGCCTTGGGAATTGTTTTAGTTCTGGGTTGACAGAAAGTCTGGGGGCCATGCTTTCTGAGGTTCCTCCAGTCTCAGTCAGACCATTAAGTCTGGTCTTTTTAGCAGAATTTGAGTTCTGCACCCTACTTTTCTCCTGCTCCAACAGGGACTTTCTGTTGTGTTCCCTGCCAGGGTGGTCATTGGTGGTAGCTGGGCACCATCTAGTTCTTCTGGTCTCAGGATGATGAGGTCTCTGGTTTATGTGGCCCTTTCTGTCTCTTGGGCGAATACTTCCCTTGTGTCTTTGGTGTTCTTCATTCTCCTTTACTCCAGGTGGGCTGGGACCAGTTGATGGATCTTAGATGGCCGCTTGTTAGCTTTTAGGACCCCAGATGCCATTCGTGTGTGGCTGAGATTTAAAGTGCCTTCATATAAAACAGTATCCCAACCTCAGTGTCGTTTTGGAGGAAGATTATAAACAATGGGTTAATGATTAAGTTAACTGAGTGCAAAAGTAAAGAACTTGTGAGTAAACTGCTGATTTTATGATATAAGGATTAGAAACTTAGTTACGAACTAAAAGGAAACACAAATTAAAAAGGGAGAAATAGGGCAAGATCCAATCCCAGCACTTTTCAGGGCACTCTGAGTAAAGCCATGCTTTAACTGACTCAGCTTCCTACACTTTGCTGTCTGCTGAGTTCACGCACAATCACGCCGCGCTCCCCGACCAGTGCCCTATTGTAATCCCGCACTTTTTAGGATGCTTGTATGCAACACATTATAAATCATATCATGTCCAGTGACAGTCTGAGAGACATAATTAGCCCAAGACGTGGCCTCTGACGTGGAAACAGTACTGAAAAGAGGCAGGGGGCCTGAGCCCCAGACTTGACTCTGCAGTTATCTCATGGGAAGCAGACTGACTCAGCTTTTCTGAGCCCTAATTCTCTCATCTTACAAGAAACCCTGGTGGTGCAGTGGTTAAGTGATTGTCTGCTAACAGAAAGGTCAGCAGTTCAAACCTACCAGCCACTCTGCGGGAGAAAGCTGTGGGGCAGTCTGCTTCCATAAAGATTACAGCCTTGGAAACCCTATGGGGCAGTTCTACTTTGTCCTATAGGGTTGCTGTGAGTTGGAATTGACTCAACAGCAGTGGATTTTGTTTTTTTGGTATGAGTCAGAATCGACTTGTTAGCAACAGGTTTGGTTTGGTTTGGAATTCTGTCATCGACAAAGATCATAAAGTCCATTTCAGCTTTGTGATTCCAAGAAATGGGGGGCTGGGAGGACTAAAGCAGGTCTCCATTATCATTCAATCACCAGGTTTTCCTCTTTTCTGTTGTATTGAGTCTCCTCCCACCCAAAGCCCTTCTTCTTTCTCCTCTCATTTGATTCCCATAGCCGTTCTCTGAGCTGTGGTGGGCTCACTGGCTGTCACACTAGCCTGCTCTACTCTTGCCACACCTTCTCCTCAGAAGTTTCACTCTCACCTATACTTGATTTGGTTTCAAATCTACACTTCCAGCATTGTCCTCCCCCGGGCTTCAGTTCAACTTCTCCCAGTTTCAGCATCCACATGGGTGTATCATTGTTGGATCAAATGCAAACAGTCTTAAATGAAACTCATCATCTTTTCCCAAGCCATCTGTGCCTCTGAACTTGCACATGTGTGTCTATGACAGATGCTCTTCCTCACATTCAGGCTTGGAAAACTGACATTTTCCCCTGCTTATCCCACCCCCATTTCCAGACAGTGACCTTTTGATCCCTTCTTTATGTATCTCACGTGCATCCTTTTTTTTTTTTTTTAAAACTCCCCACCATTCCAGCCAAGGTCCTTAGCACATCAAAGCCCAGGCTATTGTAACTTTCTCTAAACTGGTATTCCTGATTTCAGTCTCCATTTTAATCTTAATTTATCAAATTAATTATTTAAAAATTGCTGTGCTCATGTTAATCCCCTCCTCAAAAAGCTCTATTTGCTTCTCACTGTTACAGGATCCAGCCCAAGTCTGCATTCAGTGCTTACTAAAATAGGGTCCCTCCTACCTGTGTAACTCAGAACTTCCCTATACAAATTTTAAAATCCCTGGAATAGGCCTCATCTATTTCTATTTCCCAGCCTGAATAGCTAACCCTCTTTCGTCTCTTTGAAAAATTCCTAATCCTTCTTAAAGATCTGAAGTTGATGGCTTCATCTTTCCATGTTCAGAGTGATCGTCTGTCTTAGGCTGGGTTCTCTAGAGAAGCAAAACCAGTGAAGTGTATAAATATACATATATAGAGAGATTTATATCAAGGAAACAGCTCAAGCGATTGTAGAGTCTAGAACGTCCCAAGTCCGTGGATCAGGGTAGAGGCCTCTCCCAAGTCACGCAGCCACAGAAGGGGGCAAGCCCAAGATCATCAGGCAGAGAGCAGGGCTCCCATTCACAGTCTGTGCAGATCGATGAATCCCAGGTTCAGCAGATAAGCTGACAGCTCAAGTCCCAAGAACCAGAGATGAGACGACAGGAGGCAGCCGCAGGATCCAGAGAGAGCAAAAAGCCAGAACGTCTGCTTATATTCACATGCAGGCCACACTCTCAAGGATGCTCCCTTTTATCTAATTGGCTATTCACAGTATATTCAATCATGGGAGTGATTACATTAAAACACTGAGAATCAGGGCCCAGCCAAGGTGACACACAATCTTAACCATCACATCGTCCTCTGAGCTCCTATAGTAGTTATAGCTCACGTAGGAGTTAGTCAACAGCACAGAGCTAACTGCATGTTAGGTTAAGCCCTTTACATATACTAACTCACCGTTCCTTAACCCTCTGAGGTAGGTGATAAGACCTACTTTACAGGTGAGAATGTGGCTCAGAGAGGTTACTAACTTGTCCAAGTCACAAAGTTATCAAGCACTGGATTCATTCCAGGCTGTCTGGCAATAGACTTCCTGCCTTAAACATTATACCATATGGTCTATAGCAGCTTCTGTTGTTATATAAATCCTTTTGCATCAACTGTCTCAACCACATGCAAGCTCATTAGGAGAAAGTACTTTGTCTTTTCTGTAGCCTCTGACTAGCTCACAGATACTCAGTAAGTGCAACCAAAAAGGTAGAGGAAGCAAGTTTCTTAGCAGAAACAACAGCAAATCTCTGACAGTGTCTGTCATGCTTAAACCATACAGAGGCACACACACTTCTTGATCTTTCTTATACTATGTTAAAAGTTCTGCATATTTCACACATCAGAAAACTGATATATTTATAATAAAAATATGTCATACATTTCTACATTTCAGAATGTGGGTCAGGTAATGAAAAAAAAAAAAAAAAGAAAGAAAGAAAACCTTCCAATGTTATAGCCTCCCTCCCTCTTTCTTCCTTCCTTTCTTACTCACCCAACAAATACTTGTTTTGTGCACACTATATGCCGGAAAAACAACCCTCTGAGTTTGGTATTTACGTTTCCATGCTAGATGCTAAAAGACAGAGGCAAGTAAGGTAAAGTCACATCAAAAGTAATGTAAAGATTGCGAAAATTTATTGTGAACATACCATGAGCTAGGTATTAGGCCAAGAGCTTTACAGGTATTATATAAATTAATCCCCATAATAACTGTATCTGGTAATACTTTTATTATTTCAATTTTACATATAAGATGAGTAAATCCAGAGAGGTTAAATTAAGGAGATAGCCCAAGGTTGTATGACTTGTAAGTCGTGGAGCTGGGATTCCAGTCCTGGTAGTTTGAGTCTACAGCCTGCACTCTTCACCTTTAAGTCAGACTCCTTCCAGCAGTAGACACAGCTACATGGCATACAGAAGGCATATGCAAAATCTATTTCATTTCCTTTGGGAAGAGTCCCAATAAATAGTATCAGGATACAACAGGAATGCTTCCAGTACCACCACAGACTTTACTCAAAAGCAGCTGTGTGACCTTTAACAAGTTAACCTCTCAGGACTTTATTCAATTCATTTGTAAAATGAAAACTTAGCACCAAATAATCTCCAGAACTTCTCCCAGACACAGATCTCCTATCATTCATTCTAAAGATGCAGCTGCAGGCAGTTTTTGTAGTTAGAAGAACGGGGTTTATTTAATAGCACAGCAACCCTCTTGGTCAGTGGCTGTCGCGGTGACGGTATTGCTTCTATCCTTTCAGGCTTGTCTCCTGCCTTCCTCAACTGCCTGGAAGACAACATGACTGCCCAATCCAAACATCATTCTGAAAACACCCACAATCTGTCCTTTTCACCACACTTTTCACTATATCCAGGTGTTCAGAAGCAAAGTCTCAATTTCTGAATTCTTTATTGTTCTGTTTGGTGGCTACAGGTTTTGTTCTTTGGATCTGAAACCTGCACTCAAGTTCAATATGGCATTGTGCTAAGTTCTGGCAGAAGAGGATAAAATAATACACCAATTTGGAAGGGCATCTGCATCACCCCTCCCCTCTACTGCGTCTTTCGGGCTTGCTTTGCTAACCAACGTGCTCCACTGCAAGTTTTTTCTCTTCCTCTGACATAAAGTCCCCAGGTCCTCTTCTGAGTTTGCGCTAGATTCTCTCTGGGTAACCTCATCCACTCTGTTGGCTTTGATGATGAGTGTTTTTACACTGGTGACTCCCAAATCTCTAAACTTTGTCTCTTACCTGAGCTCCAGGGTCATATAAAAACTTGTTGAGTTCACATGGCCATAGTTTTTCATCAGCACTTAAAACTGAGACCGCCTAAATATGAAGTCCCCTCTTCTCTTCTAAACATGCTCCTCCTCCACTGCCCGCCTCTCAGTGAATGGACTACTCAGTCACCCAAACCAGGGGTATCCCCTCACTGCCCATACGCCGTCAATAACCAAGTCCCCTTTATTCTCTCTTTAAACCTTTCTTGAACATACCAATTTCCACTGCCACTTCCCTAGTTCAGGCCCCCATTTTTTCTTGCCTAGATAATTGCAATAGATATCTAAGAAGCATCTTTACTTAAATGTGTAACTGTTGTTGTTAATTGTGTGGAGTTGGCTCTGACTCAAGGCGACTCTATGTTGAACAGAATGAAATGCTCCTGATTCTGTACCATCTTCACAATTATTGGTATGCTTGAATCCATTGTTGCAGCCACTGTGTATTTTGAGCATCTTCCAACCTAGAGGGTTCACCTTCCAACACTATATCAAACAATATTCTGTTGTGATCCATAAGGTTTTCACTAGCTAATTTTTGGGAGTAGATCACCAGGTCTTTCATCCTGATCTTCCAGGTCTGTCTTAGTCTGGAAGATCTGCTGAAACCTGTCCATCATGGGTGACCCTGACAGTATGTAAAATACCAGTGACATAGCTTCCAGCATTATAGCAACACTCAAGCTACTACAGTACGACAAACTGACAGATGGGTGGTGGGATGTGTAATGTTGTTGTTATGCGCCATCAAATAAATTCTGACTCACAGCCATCTCAAATTTAAAACATCTGAAATAGAAATATCCTTTTATCCTCAGCCCCTAAAACTGGTCCACTCCTATTCTATCACATCTCAGCTAAGATTTTTATTTGCCAACTTGCTCAAGCCCAAAACCTAAGAGTCACCCTTTATTGCTCTCTTTTCATATCCCCCTGCCCCCACCCATCCCATCTATCAGCATATGCTGTCAGTTCTATCTTCAAAATATAGCCTAAATCTAACAGTGTCTCATCATTTCTACTGAAACTAGTTTGGTCTAGGCCACCTCATTTTTCTCTTGGTTGACTTGTAACAACATCCTAAATTGTCTATCTCCACATTTTTTTTTCCTTGAATTCCTCCCAAGCCTGTGTACTTTAAAACAACAACAACAAAAACTCATTTCTTTCCTTAAAATCTTCCAGTGGTTTTCCACTGCAATTTTCATGAAATGCAAACTCCTTTCCACAGTCTACCAGGCCCTACAAAAGTCAGACACTGCCTACATGCTCGCCCCCTGTTCAGCATGCTCCAGCCACACTGTCTTTCTTTCTTCTTCCTTTAACCCACCTAGCTTGTCTTGCTTCAGGGCCATTGTCCTTGCCATCCTATCTCTTCTCAGATCTGTTCATGGCTGGTTCTTTTGCATCATTCAGAATTCAGTTCAAATACCACCTCCTTAAGAGAGGTCTTTCTCTGCCCCTCTAGCTTAAGTGGTGCCTCCTCTAGCACTCTCTAGTACCTATTTATGGGATAACAATCAACTGAAAATACTCTGGAAAAAAGAAAAAGAAAAGCTTACTGAAGCACATTATTAAAATTAGAGACACCAGTTAAAAAGTTTAAAATAAAAATGCTTAATATATTCATATTCACGTGCACAATTCAAAGCCTATATACTTCATAACCATGTAACAGTTTATTAGATACAACATTGAAAGCATATTAAATACAGACACTGAGCGATTCAGGTGGGTGAAAAGAGGAGAACAAGAAACATCAGATAGAATGACAGGACACAGAAGAAGGAGTCCTACTTTGTAGGTAAATTCCCAAAGCTAAGGATGACTAGCCTTTCATCTTTTTTCTCTGTAATTCAGGTGAAAAAGGAGGTAGACAGTAAAAATGATATCCCTCTTCCTTCCTCTGCTTAGTTAAAATTTTCTGGAAGACACAATCTGACTGCTTAACCAACAATCACTTCTGCAAATACACTGTCTCTAGAGTTACATTATAGGGTTTCTACATAAGGAAAAGCAAAGACTCAGTGCTAGGCTTTTGCTGGTTTTAGTGATCTGAATTGAGTTTCGTCTTTACGTCTCCCCACTCCAGTTCTCTGGAGAACCTCTATGTTTCAGGGCATATTTGTTCTTTGTCTTTCAGACAGGTTCTTTATCAAAGAGTAGTGATTACTGCACTGCCATTTGGAGTCCTTAAGTATAATGTATTATATTACTTAATACAAGTTCTGAAGTCAAAGGATTAAAAAAAAAAACCTAAATTAGTTATCTCTTAGCAATAGTGTTTACATTTCTATCAGCGAACAGGAAATGAATGTTCAATCATATCAGCTATCTCATTTGCAAATGTTTTAGACTTCACTCTGAACAAAGAACTTTCTTATAATCTCATTAGTAACAAGGTTAAACTTGAAAATCTCCTAGTGGAAAGAGTATGATGTCTAATTTCCACTGCACTAGAGACCCACCTACTGTGTTGACGTCAGTGATAATGGGGTGGCCTTTGGAGAGAAAAGATAAAAAATGCAAGCTTATCTGAAGCACTATGCTTTCTTTATTTCTGCCACCAATCTCTACACATCAATTAAAAACAAGAGATATGGAATCCATCTTTCACGTCATTTAGTATTTGTTTGTTTGAATTTTACAGTCTTTCAATGATTGATTACTGCCAAATTGCAAAACATTCAGACAATAAAACATTGCTGCAAAGTATATATGTTAAATGCTTCTTGAAAGGTTCCCTGAAATTCAAACATTGCAACTATAATTAGAATGTTAAGGGGAGTGGGGTCAAGATGGCAGAGCAGTCAGACACTTCTGGTGGACCCTCTTACAACAAAGACACAAAAAAACAAGTGGATTGATTATATATGGCAATCTGGGAGCCCTGAACATCAAAGGCAGAGTTGAGGAATCAGACAGAGTGGCAGAGAAAGGACGAGATGGTTCGGAAGCAGCGAGGAATTGCCAAACATAACCTAGGGAGAGCCTGAGCCCCTTCAGGCCTGATCAGCTCATGCGTGAGTGGTGAGGCAGGCAAGCAGCGGTGCTCGGGAGGTGTGTCTCCGCACTGGGAGAGACCCAGTGGCAGAGAGTCTACATGTCCACCCAGAACAAGTGAGAAGGAGCCCTCGATCCGCAAAAGATAAGTATTTGCGTACATCCTACCGAGCGGATCAAAAACACCCCCTTAGGGAAAAACCTCTCCCATTTACCTCTCCCCTCCCTGCGCTGCACTGCGACCTGGACCGGCTTCAACGACTAGCACGTCCTCTGGGCCGGAAGTAAGATCCGACACATGCCCAGAGCCATTCTCCAGGCCTTGGAGAGTGAACAAACTAACAAACTGGGGAAAAAATAAACTGCCAGCTCCCCTGAGTCAGGAACCCAGGCTAGGCACAGCTCCTTTGCCTTGGCACAGACATAACGGGTCCATGGACTTTGAGTGACTTTCCCCCTGCATACACTGGTGTGGATCCATTTCAACAGCGTAGGCCCTCATTACCGCAGTACAACAGGCTACGTGCTGGAACTCTAAGTTCAACTTTGTCAGCTGTGAAGTGGCAGGTTCTTGACGTGTATCACTGTGCTGCTCATTAAGCAGGGTCTTCACCTACCCACTTCAGGGGCCTGAGGACTGGTGGCTCCACCCACGCAACCTAGCCACCTGCGAGAGGTGCCCCCCAGTCCTTACAGCCATCAGCACTGGGCGCTCATAGTCCAGCAGCAAAACCCACCCACCTACATGCTGTAGGGAACAGGGACACGTCTTCCTCCTGGACACTCAGGGGTGGCTGTCAGCCCCATGCCTTGCTCAGAGTGTGTGCCCCTGCTGCAACCAGATGCCTGTGCCTACACCGATCACCCATGCCTGCCTAGAACTGTAAGTGAGAGCCTACATCACACTTATGGTGGCTATCTACCTGGGCACCTAAGCTGAATCCATACAGGAGGAGTGGGCAGACTCCTAAGCTCACACACCTAGTAACAGATCTAACCACCTGGTGACAGGACATTAGCGCTTCAAAGGTGCTGATAAACAAACTAGCTCATACGAGCAGCCTATCTGGGCGTATCAAAACAAAACAAGAAGCTAGGACACAGTAAGCAAACACAAAATAAATAAATATAATAACTTATTGATGGCTTGGAGACAACAGTAAATACCAAATCAAATAAAGAGGCAATCCATAATGGCTTCAGCAAGCTCCCAAAATAAAGAATCTAGAAATTTTCCAGACGAGGAAAGTTTCTTGGAATTACCAGAGGCAGAATACAAAAGATGAATATACAGAACTCTTCAGGAAATTAGGAAGGAAATTAAGCAAAACACAGAACACGCACTAGAGGAAATTAAAAAGATTAGAGAAGAGCATATTGACAAATTTAACAGGCTGCAAGAATCCATAGAGAGGCAGCAATCATAAATCCAGAAGATTAACATTAAAATTTCAGAATAAGACAACTCAATAGAAAGTCATAGGAGCTGAATTCAGGGAATTGAAGT
Organism: Dugong dugon; assembly: GCA_030035585.1. NCBI lineage: Eukaryota > Metazoa > Chordata > Mammalia > Sirenia > Dugongidae > Dugong > Dugong dugon. The sequence continues at coordinate 62,821,733 of CM057466.1, forward strand.
CAGTATTAGTGAGACTGAAGATAAAGTACTTGACACCAACTTATTTGTGGAAAAATCAGATAAAAGCATTTTAAAAAAATGAAGAAACCCTAAGAATATGTGGGACTCTATCAAGAGGAATAACCTACAAGTGATTGGAGTACCTGAACAGGGGGGAATAACATAAAATAGAGAGAGAATTGTTGAAGATTTGTTGGCAGAAAATTTCCTGGTATCTTGAAAGATGACAAGATATCTATTCAAGATGCTCATCGAACCCCACATTAGGTAGATCCCAAAAGAAAGTCACCAAGACATATTATAATCCAACTTGCCAAAACCAAAGATACAGAGAGAATTTAAGAGTGGCTAGGGATAAATGAAAAGTCATCTACAAAGGAGAGTCAATAAGAATAAGCTTGAACTACTCAGCAGAAACCATGTAGGCAAGAAACCAATGGGATGACATATATAAAGCCTTGAAGGAAAAAAACTGCCAGCCAAGAATTATATAACCAGCAAAACTATCTCTAAAATATGATGGTGAAATTAGGGCATTGCCGGATAAACAGAAATTTAGGGAATCTGCAAAAACCAAACCAAAATTACAAAGAAATACTAAAGGGAGTCCTCCAGTTAGAAAATCAGTAACATCAGATAACAATGCAAGATTAGAACACAAGACAGAGCAACGAGCTATCAACCCACAGAGGGAAGTCATAAAAATAAATCAAAGCTAAAATACTGAAAATAGGGAAACAGATGTCAATATATAAAAGATGACAACACTAAAAGAAAAAAGAGGGATTTAAAAAATGTAGACGTACATTGTTCACATGGAGAGGAAGTTAAAGCAATATAAAGAAATAAAAGACTGGCATAAACTTAGAACAATAGGGATAAATAATAAAGTAACCACAAAGGAAACTAACAATCCTACAAGTCAAAATGAAACAAACTAGAAAAATATAGACTCAGCAAACACAAAATCAACAACGATGAAAAGAAAATACATAAAGAAAAAAGACTCAGCACAGAAAATTAAGTGGAACAAAGAAACCGTGAACAACACACAAAAAAAGACATCAAAATGACAGCACTGAACTCATACCTGTGAAGAGTGATGCTGAATGTAAATGGACTAAAGGCACCAATAAAGACACACAGAGTGGCAGACAGGATAAAAAAACACAATCCGTCAATATGCTGCCTACAAGAGACACAACTTAAAATTAAAGACACAAACAAACTAAAACTCAAAGGATGGAAAAAAATATATGAAGCAAATGACACTCAAAAAAGAGCAGGAGTGACAATATTAATCTCTGACAAAACAGACTTTAAAGTAAAATTCACCACAAAGGATAAGGAAAGACACTATATATTGATTAAAGGGTCAATACACCAGAAGGACATAACTACAATAAATATTTAGCCACCCAATGATAAGGCTCCAAAATACATAAAACAAACTCTAACAACACTGAAATGAGAGACAGACAGCTCCACAATAGTAGTAGGAGACTTCAACATACCACTTTCAGTGAAGGACAGAACATCCAGAAAGAAACTCAACAAAGACACAGAAGAGCTAAAAGCTACAATCAATCAACTTGATGTCATAGACATATACCGAACACTCCAACCAACTGTAGCCAAGTACACTTTCTTTTCCATGGCACAGGGAACATTCTCCAAAATAGACCACACATTAGGCCATAACGCAAGCCTTAACAAAATCCAAAGCATCGAAATATCACAAAGCATCTTTTCTGACCATAAAGCCATAAAAGTAGAAATCAACAACAGAAAAAGTAAGGAAAAAAAAATCAAACACATGGAAACTGAACAACACCTTGCTCAAAAACTACTGGGTTATAGAAGAAATTAAGGATGGAATAAAGAAATTCATAAAATCAGACAAGAATGAAAAAACCTCCTACCAGAAACTTTGGGACACAGCAAAAGCAGTGCTTAGACGTCAGTTTATAGCAATAAAGGCATACGTCCAAAAAAGAAGAAAGGGACATAATCAAAACTTCAACTCTACGACTGGAACAAGGAGAAAGAGAGCAGCAGAAGCAGCCCTCAGGCACCAGAAGAAAATAAATAATAACAATTAGAGCAGAATTAAATGAAATAGAGAAAAGAAAAACAATTGAAAGAGTTAACAAGACCAAAAGATGGTTCTTTGAAAAGATCAACAGAATTGATAAACCAATGGCCAAACTGAAAAAAGAAAAACAGGAGAGGAAGCAGATAACCTGTATAAGAAATGAGATGGGTGATATCACAACAGACCCAGATGAAATTAAAAGAATCATAAGAGAATACAATAAAAAATTACATTCTAACACATTTGAAAACTTAGAGGAAATGGACAAATTTCTAGAAACTCACTACCTCCCTAAACTAAGACAAACAGAGGTACAACAACTAAATAAGCCCATAACAAAAGAAGAGATTGAAAAGGTAATTAAAAAAAACTCCCAACAACAAAAAAAAAAAGCCCTGGCCTGGATGGCTTCACTGAAGAATTCTACCAAACTTTCAGAGAATAGTTAACACCACTACTACTAAAGGTATTTCAGAGCACAGAAATACTACCAAACTCATTCTATGAAGCCAGCATAACCCTGATACCAAAATCAAGAAAAGACACCACAAAAAAAAAAAAACCAAAAAAAATTAAAGACCAACATCCCTCTTGAACATTGATGCAAAAATCCTCAACAAAATTCTAGCCAATAGAATTCAGCAACATATCAAAAAAATAATTCAACATGATCAACCGGGATTTATACGAGGTATGCCGGAATGGTTCAACATTGGAAAAACAATCAATGTAATCCATCACATAAATAAAACAAAACACAAGAACCACATGACCTTATCAATCGATGCAGAAAAGGCATTTGACAAAGCCCAACACCCATTCATGATAAAAAAAAACTCTCAAAAAAATGGGAATAGAAGGGAAATTCCTCAATATAATTCAGGGCATTTATACAAAGCCAACAGCCAACATCATCCTAAATGGAGAGAATTTGAACGCATTCTCCCTGAGAACCGGAACCAGACAAAGATGCCCTTTACCAACATTCTTATTCAACACTGTGCTGGAGGTCCTAGCCAGAGCAATTAGGCTAGAAAAGGAAATAAAGGGCATCCAAATTTGGTAGGGAAGAAGGGAAAGTATCTCACTTTGCAGGTGATACAATCTTATACACAGAAAATCCCAAAGAATCCACAAGAAAACTACTGTAACTAATAGAAGATTACAGCAAAGTTTCAGGATACAAGACAAACATACAAAAATCAGTTGGATTCCTTTACACCAACAAACAGAACCTTGAAGAGGAAATCACCAAATCAACACCATTTACAATATCCCCAAGAAGATAAAATACTTAGGAATAAATCTAACCAGAGATGTAATAGACCTATACAATGAAAGCTACAAGACACTACAGCAAGAAACCAAAAGAGACCTGCATTAAGAAGAAAAACATACCTTGCTCATGGATAGGTAGACTCAATATTGTGAAAATGTCAATACTACCCAAAGCGGTCTATAAATACAAAGCAATCCACCAGCATTTTTTAATGAGATGGAGAAACAAATCACCAACTTCATATGGAAAGATAAGGGGCCTGAGTAAGTAAAGCATTACTCAAGAAGAAGAACAAAGTGGGAGGCCTCACATTACCTGATTTTAGAACCTATTATACCACCATGGCAGTCAAAACAGCCTAGCACTAATACAACAACAGATACATAGACCAACGGAACGGAATTGAGAATCCAGACATAAATTCATTCACCTATGAACAGCTGATATTTGACAAAGGCTCAAAGTCCGTTAATTGGGGAAAAGACAGTCTCTTTAACAAATGGTGCCAGCATAACTGGATATTCATCTGCAAAAAAAATGAAACAAGACCCATACCTCACACCGTGCACAAAAACTAACTCAAAATGGATTGAAGACTTAAATATAAAATTGAAAACGATAAAGATCATGGAAGAAAAAATAGGGACAACGCTAGGAGCCTTAATACATGGCATAAACACAATACGAACCATAAGTAACACTGCACAAGCACCAGAAGAGAGACCAGATAACTGGGTGCTCCTAAAAATCAAACACTTATGCTCATCAAAGACTTCACCAAAAGAGTAAAAAGATAACCTACAGACTGGGAAAAAAATTTTTGACGATGACAGTTCTGATCAGCATCTAATCTCTAAAATCTATAAGATACTGCAAAACCTCAACAACAAAAAGACAAATAAACCAATTAAAAAATGGACAAAGGATATGAACAGGCACTTTGCCAAAGAAGATATTCAGGCAGCTAAGAGACACATGAACAAATTCTCACGATCATTACCCATTAGAGAAATGCAGATCAAAACTACAATGAGATATCATCTCACCCCAACAAGGCTAGCATTAATCCAAAAAACACAAAATAATAAATGCTGAAGAGGTTGTGGAGAGACTGGAACACTTATACACTGTTGGTGGGAATGTAAAATGGTACAACCACTTTGGAAATCAATTTGGCACTTCCTTAAAAAGCTAGAAATAGAAGTACCACAGGATCCAGCTATTCCGCTCCTTGGAATATATCCTAGAGAAATAAGAGCCGTCACACGAATAGATATATGCACACCCATGTTCACTGCAGCACTGTTCATGACAGCAAAAAGATGGAAACAATCTAGGTGCCCATCAATGGACAAATGGTAAACAAATTATGGTATATCCACACAATGGAATACTACGCGATGGTAAAGAACAAGGATGAGACCCTGAAACATCTTACAACATGGAGGAATCTGGAGGTCATTATGCTGAGTGAATTTAGTCAGTCACAGAAGGACAAACATTGTATAAGACCACTATCATAAGAACTCAAGAAAAGGTTTAAACACAGAAGAAAACATTCTTTGATGGTTAAGAGGGTGGGGAGGGTGGGGGGGTTATTTACTAACTAGATAGTAGATAAGAATTTTCTTAGGTGTAGGGAAGGAGGATACACATTATGGTGAAAGTTAGCACAGCTGGACTAAACCAAAGCTAAGAAGTTTCCTGAATACAATTAAACACTTTGAGCGGCAGAATAGCAGGGGTAGGGGTCTGGGGACCATGCTTTCAGGGGACATCTAGGTCAACTGGCATAACAAAGCTTATTAACAAACTGTTCTGCATCCTACTTTGATGAGTGGCGTCTGGAGTCTTAAAAGCTTGCAAGTGCCCATCTAAGATGCATCAATTTGTCCCACCCAATTGGAGTAAAGGAGAATGAAGAACACCAAAGACACAAGGAAGGTATTAGCCCAAGAGACAGAGAGGGTCACGTAAACCGGAGACTTCATCAGCCTGAGACCAGAACTAGATGGTGCCTGGCTACCACAAATGACCACACTGACAGGGAACACAACGGAGAGTCCTTGATGAAGCAAGAGAAAGGTGGGGTGCGGAACTCAAATTCCAGTAAGAAGACCAGACTTAATGGTCTGACTGAGACTGGAGGAACCCCAGAAAGCATGGCCCCTGGATTCTCTATCAGCCCAGAACTAAACAATTTCCAAGGCCAACTCTTCAGACAGGGATTGGACTGGACTGTGGGACATAAAGTGATATTTGTGAGGAGTGTGCCTCTTAGCTCAAGTAGATACAAAAGACTAAACAAGGAGCTTCTATCCAGAGGTGAGATGGGAAGGCAGACAGGGTTAGGATCTGGCTGAATGGAGATGGGGAATCAGGGGTGGAAAGGAGGAGTGTGCTGTCACAGTACGGGGAGAGCGTTTAGGGTCATATAACAATGTACGAATAATTTTTGTATGGGAGACTAAACTGAAATGCAAACTTCATTTAAACTACAACAATAAAAGAAAAAAAAAGAATATTAAGAACAGGATATTACTAGTTCTCTAATGAGAAACCCGGATCTAATTCAGATGTGTTAGAAAGTTGTTATTTAAAGACCTGTGCTGTGAAGTTAAAATATTTAATTGATTAGCTTTCATGATTCTCTTCCCCATGTGCAGGAGGAAAACTATTTTTCTCTTTTTCTAGAAGAACACTAGAAAGGTAAATAAAACTCTGGAAATGAGTTTGTAATTTTTATTTAAAAACATTCTGTGCTTTTGCAGCAAATAAACAAAAGAAGATGATGCTAACTTTCTGAAATATTTAACAATGAAAAACATCTTAATAAATTATACAGTCATAACTCTTTGTGTGTCGGGCATTTTAAAAAAGCCACAGTAATGATTTTAATGTTGTCATTTAATTAATATTAAAAAAATAACCATAGTTACATACTTATCTGAGTTACATAGTTCTGAATGCGAGACAAAATTTTTTTTTGTTTTTATTTTTGTTTGTTTATTTTATAGCAGTTATTCTGCAAACATGCTGATAAAGATACTTCTGAATGCTCTAGCTTGACGTATTACAAATGCCCTTCTAATTCCCAGGAAGTCAACACACAGCTGTCCTCTAGCACACAATGACTACTACTGTACACAGCTGTCAAGAACAAGAAGGCCAGGCTCAGGGCAAACACTGGGAAAGCATGCAGACGTTTAGTAGTTTCTCTTTGCAATGAAAAAAAAAAAAAAAAAACCAAGAACATTCTTGGACACAGAGAAACTGTCACCCATATCCTATTATTTTCTAAAATTTAGAGGCTCTTTTATTAGTAACAAATGAGTTACTGATAAATGTTCTCGATTGCAGTTAAAATAAATGCAGCAAACAGTTGTGTTAAAGGTTATGCGATAAATGTTAATGATATCCTGCAATCTCTTTTCGGCCCAACCCCCCAAATTACTTCAGAATGTAGACTCCCATTTCCAATCGCATATACGCAGAGCGGAGAGGAATTCTAAATGCAGGTAATATTCTTTCCTTGTATTTACAAACTTTAAAAAAAAAAAATAACGGTACGGCAAATCAACAAATGCAATAAAGACCAAATGATCGAAGAAACACAGTGATTTTTGTTCTTTGTTTTTAATGTCGTAGTGACACTGAAAAGTTAATATGCATTCTCTCTCAGGCAAATAGCCTTATTCCAAGGCCATCAAGACTCACAAATTACCTTGGATCTGAGGCAAAATTCACAAATACCATCCCAAAGGCACTTCCCCTGAACAATAAAAGAATTTTTTTTTTAATGTTTGAGATTCCTCTTCACCTCAAACATGACTTTGGTGGTTTGCCCTTGACTAACTGTAGTAAATAATAAATACTCCATTTATTACTGGAGCTCTGGTGGAGTAGTGGTTAAGAGTTCAGCGGCTAACCAAAAGATCAGCAGTTCAAATCCACCAGCTGCTCCTTGGAAACCCTAAGGGGGCAGCTCTACTCTGTCTTACAGGGTTGCTTTGAGTCAGAACCAACTCAATGGCACCTAACACCACCACCACTTATTACTAGTTCCTCAGTACATGAATGGATGAAGGAAGGAAGGAAAGAAAGAAAGAAGGAAGGACTTCTCTTCCAAATTGAATTAGGATGCAGAGATTCACATGCAGAATTAATAAAGTTTGCTTTTTAATTTACGGATGAGGAAGTGCTTACAGATCTGGGTTGGTTAGAGATAATCCTGTGTAGGTCTTCAAATGCACCATCTAGGGTGTTTGAACTCTTCTCCGGTATGTTCCCATTTCTCCCATTTTCTCTTGTCCTGCCTTTTACAGTGGTGTTCCTGGGTGGTGCAAAAGGTTAATGCTCTTGGCTGCTAACCAAAAAGTTGGAGGTTTGAGTCGTCTTAGAGGTACCTGGGAAGAAAGGCCTGGTGATCTACTTTTGAAAAATCAGTCATTGAAAATCCTATGGAGCACAGTCCTACTCTGACACACATGGGGTTGACATGAATCGGAGCTGACCTGTTGGCAACTGGTTACTGATTACCTTTGCAAACCTCTCTCACCATTCTTGGGGACTCCTCTCCTTAGGAAACCCACAGAGCCATTACATTGAGTATATAATTTTTTATACTGACTACATGTTGTGCCTGATGATTTAACAGTCACTCATTCCTTCATTTGTTAAGCCAGTATTTACTGAGGGTCTGCTCCTTCCAGGCCCTGTGAGAGGCTCTGGGGAAAAAACAGAACCATACAAGCAACTTGTGTCTTTCCTGTCACCACATTCTTCCATCTCATTCAAAAACTAGCTCAGATACCAAGCAAATATAACCTGCAAGGACCTCAGTCTTTGAAAAATGTTCCAGGACTAGGCATGTTGCTTATAAAGACTCACTCTGCAAGCCCCCACTGCTTTGACAGTGCCTGGCAAACCTGGCAAACCGTGAACATTCAATAAGTGCTTGCTAAATAAATTTAGTTGATTGTTCAACAAAATACTTACTGAACACATACTATGCACCAGGTGACAAGGCTGCAATGGTAAAGGAGAGAGCCAAGCTCCCTGCCCTAAGATAGGTCATAGCCTAGAGCAGCCCAGTCCAAGAGAACTTTCCAAACTGCCTGCTATCAAAGCCACTAGCCACACGATGCTAGTGAACTCTTGATACGCGGCTAGTTCGACTTAGGCATCAGATTTTTCATTTTAATAAATTATTTTAATTTAATTCATTTGAATTTTAATTTGAAAACAGAAACTGTAAAATATTTTTCCATTGAACACAACTTTATTGTTCTGGTACCAGTACCAGTTGCCATGAAGTCAATTATGACCCATGGTGACCACATCTGTGTCAGAGTAGAAACTGTGCTCCATAGGGTTTCAACAGCTGATTTTTCAGAGTCAGGCCTTTCTTTGGAGGCACCTCCAGGTGAACCTGAACCACAAACCTTTCAGTTAGCAGTGTTTAGACCATTTGTACCATCCAGAGACTCCACTGTTTTGGTAGGACTGCATTTCTCTTTAACTGTTGCATCATGTAATCTATTATTCTTAGTTGTACTATACATATCCAGTTGCCTCCATCATTTCTAGTATCTCATTGACAATTTTTTATATTGACTATACATTGAAATGGTAATATTTTAAGTATACTAAGCTAAATAATATCATTATTAAATTAATTTCTCCTATTTCTTTGTACTTTTTTTAATGTGACTACATGAAAATATAAATTTACAAATATATATGTCTTGTGTTATATTTCTAGTGGACAATGCTTATCTAGAAGAAAGCAACGGAGTTTAAAAGACAACAAAAAAAAGTAAGCAAACAAAAAAGATAATCATAAAATCTGGAGAGTGTTACAAATCTAACCATCATTTCCTTCTAAGTTAAAACTTTATAGGGAAAATAACTATATTGCCCCACTAACATTTAATGTATTTCTAGATACCATGATGGTTGATGAAAAATGTTAAATTTAATGCAGTTCATATTTTCTTATCTATATATCTTGGCACGGACATGTAAAAACAGCTAGGGAAGTCAGCAGACTAATTGGAGAAATGGTCAAAGAAAACAAGAAAAAATTCATTAAATAAAGTCAGGTTTTGAATGTGGTGTTTTATCTGTCTCCTTGGACAGCCATGAAACAGAGAGCTGAATGTTTTCAGAGAAGACTAGGTAAAATTATATTTCGGGGACATTTTGGAGACAGAAAGGACCACATTCTACTAATAAATACTGTTTCCATACAGTGAAAAATTTATAGTTATACTAATAACTAGGGGCATAGCAACCATGCATTCAGCAGATGCAGGCAAGAAAATAAAAAGCATTCTAGAGGCATTCCGAGAAAACTCAAAATAACAGAAAGATGTTCAAACAAAGGAATGGCTATGGTTTGGATCAATCCCTCCTATAAGTAGTCCAAAAGGAAACCAAGACACTGGTGATCATGTCTAAAAAAAATTATATATGCTATTTAGAATAATGTAATAATAGCCATTTGTTTTAGTTGTATAGCCATTTGTTTTAGTTGCTGCTATAACAGAGTTACCACAAGTGGGTGGCTTTAACAAAGAGAAATTTATTCTCTCACAGTCTAGTGGGCTACAAGTCCAAATTCAGGGTGTCAGCTCCAGGGGAAGGGTTCCTCTTTCTGTTGGCTCTGGGGGAAGGTCCTTGTCATCAATCTTCCCCTGGTCTAGGAGCTTCTCAGTGCAGGGAACCCAGGTCCAAAGGACACGCTATTCAACTGGCTCATATTTCTTGGTGGTATAAAGTCCCCACGTCTCTCTGCTAGCTTCTCTCTTTTATATCTCAAAAGAGACTGATTTAAACACAACCTAATCTTGTAGATTGAGTCCTGCCTCATTAACATAACTGCCGTTAATCTCACCTCATTAACATCATAGAGGTAGGATTTACAACACATAGGAAAATCACATCAGATGACAAAATGGTGGACAATCACACAATACTGGGAATATGGTCTAGCCAAGTGGACACACATTTTTGGGGACACAATTCAATCCATGACACCATTCTTTAGACCCTCATTATGAAACAGCTGATCAGATGAATGTGCTGCTTCTGAAGGGGATCCTGGTTCCAGTCTCCACCACAATGTGCATCTTCCCTTGTAGGTTTCTCTACTTCTCCAACAGAGCTTAGCCACTTTCAGAGTTTCTCCACCTGCCACTCAAGTCATAACCTCACTTCTGGGGTGAGGGCTCTTCAGGTGTTTCATGTTTCCTTGGAGTCTCATGGCTTCTTACCTGTCTTGCAAAGCTCTTCTTACCTGGAGATTTTCAGTGAAATAATAGGATAGTTTACATGACTCATCACTGAATTGCTCGGCTTGAATGACTTAAACACTCACTTTAGAAGGTTTTATGTTGCGCAGTGTGCAAGTATATCATTTACAGTTGATTAAAACTAGCACAGGCCAAATTTTATTCAGGCCCTCTTTGTCCTGTGTCATTTCTATTATTTTTTTTTTTTAAAGTTGGGCATTGTTCCTTGGTTAGAACTATAAGCTCATTTATTTTCCCTGTGGGAAAGTCAGATATGACTTAAGACTCCTTTCACAAGAAAGCCTAAGAATCACCTATATTCTATTTCTGTGGGTATTTTAATCCTTTGTTTGTAAAGTGGCACTTCTAAGTAATCAAATTTGCATTTATCTAGAATACTCCAGTGCCACGTCACAACAGTGCAATTACTGTAGTTATTATTTTGACTGGTGTATATACGCCAGTGGTACAAGTGGTTAAGGTACTTACTGCTAACCGAAAGGTTGGTGGCTTGAGTACACCAGGAGTACCTTGAAAGAAAGGCAATCTACTTCCAAAAATCAGCCACTGAAAACTCTACTCTGATACACGTGGGTTTGCCTTGAGTTGGAACTGACTTGATGGCAACTGGTTTGTTGGTTATATATACACAGATGATATTCTTTGACGCAACTTCCAAAATAAACTCAAGCTGCATGGGCCAAATTTTATTGAGACCTGCTTTGTCCTGGCCTGTCCTGCCTTAATGAGATCTATCACAGAGCTCCTAAAAGTCCATTTGTATTTGAGTTACTTTCCATTTTAATTGGGAATTCCTTATGACATTTTACAGAACAATTAATTTATGATGAAAGCCTCAAGTAGCTTTTGGGGAATACAAATTATGAAACTATTCTTCATTTTCTGTCCTGGGTGGAAGGAACACATAAGCTGCGCAAGGGTCAACGCAGATGGAAATTTCTCTTTTTCAGTTATACACCGAGGCACACTGCTTTAAGATGAAATCTACTGTGATTCATCTAAAGATAATATTTCTCCCTTGCCATCTAAACCATGGTTCAAGTTTTGACTTTGTGTAAATAAATCCCATTCTGTGCACTATAATAGTAATCCAAATTAAACAAGTGGAGGAAGAGAGCTTCAGCGAAATGTTTTTATATCTGCACTTTGACTACACAATGTGATATGGCATCTTCTCCTATATTAGTCCCTTACTGATTCGGATTTGTTTAGTTTGCATTTGTAACGCCATATTATACAATGAAATTTAAGGTATTTTCCAAATAATATGGCACATCTGTGTTGTTATTCACTCTCTATCATAAATTTAGCTGGCTGGAAAATGAAGGTTCTTTAAAAATAAACTCTTCAGGACCACTTTTAACAAACAGTCCACATCTAAGTCTTCCATTCTACGGACTGAAAAAATGCATCTAAGACACTTTATTTCATTCAACAATAAATATTGTTCTGAAACCATAAACTCAAAGAAAATTGGTTATTTTTAAAAATGGAATTCATCAACATAGCTCAGACAGCCAGTTCTTCGGGAAAGCTGCTTAAAAAAGCAAACACGCCAGAGATGGATTGCCTGGGAGGCCGAAGCAGAAAATTGGTAGCTTAGAACTAGTGGAAGGATCAAGGCCTGAGACTTTGTTTATACCAACCTGAGCCATTTGGGCATTAAAAACAACAACAACAACAACAACAAACAAACCCAGTTACCATCAAGTCAATTCTGACTCGTTAGTGACCCTATAGGACAAGGCAGAACTGCCCCATAGGGTTTCCAAGGCTATAAATCTTGATGGAAGCAGACTGCCACATCATTCTCCAATGGAGCAGCTGATTGGTTTGAACTGCCAACCTTTCAGTTAGAAGCTGAGCACTTAATCACTGTGCCACCAGGGCAACTCATTTGGGCATAGGGCATGAGAAAAGATCATTTTACTTATTTCTGCACGAAAGCCCTGGGGCCTGTATTGGGCTGGATGTGGATCACAGATCTGGGTTCAAGACTCAAGTCTGCCATCTGTGAACTGAGTAGCCCTGGCCACATATGCAGGGCAGGGAAATGCCTAAGCTTTCTCATCACACAGACCTAGATCCAGTGGTGCACTGGCCAATGTTAAACAGCTAGCTCTCTGAAGGGGGAAAAAAAATCCCTGCTTTGTAATGTTTGCCAATTTCTGTGGTGTAAATCCCCATGATGGCTAATTTTAAGTTACCGACCTGATCTCAGAAGATGCAGACTTGTGAAGAGATGCGCACAGTTAGTTTTCTCCAGATAGTACAAGACGGCCCCAGCATGCCACTTTCTAGATTCCATTCCTGACTCCACCACTTAATATGTGGGCCTTAAGGCAAGTTATTTTAACTTCTCTGCATCCCAGTTTTCTCATTTTTAAAAGGTTAACCATAAATAAACCTTACAAGGTTGTTTTGAGGGTAAAACAGAGGTTACCGAGAACCAAGCCTGAATATAGCAGGCCCTCAATAAACCCCCACCACTCATATTTCAGTTTGTCATAATGTGGTGGCTTGAGTGTTGCTATGATGCTGGAAACTCTGCCACTGGTAGTTCAAATACCAGCAGGGTCGCCCATAGTGGAAAGGTAATCAGCAGAGCTTCCAGACTAAGACAGACTGGAAAGAAAGACCTGGTGATCTACTTCTGAAAACTGGCCAACAAAAACCCTATGCATCACAACAGATCACTGCCCGACTCGCTTTGGGCACGTCATCAAGAGGCATCAATTGCTAGAAGAGGACATCATGTTTGGTGGAGCAGAGGGCCAATGATGGTGAAAGAGATCCTTGGTGAGACGGACTGGCACAACAGCTGCAACCATGGACTTGAACATGCTGGGTTCAATTCCCAGCCAATGCACCTCAAGCGCAGCCATCACCTATCTATCACTGAAGGCTTGGTAATTTCTATGCTATTGAACAGGTTTCAGCAGAGTTTTCAGACTAAGATGGACTAGGACGAAAGGCCTAGCAATCTACTTCCAAAAAAATCAATCAGTGAAAACTATGGATCACAATGGTCCAATCCCATTGTGCACGGGGTTGCCATGAGTTGGGAGTCAACTCATGTTGGTCACCAGTAGCTAAAACAATGGTAAGTTAGATCTTTCTCACACTTATTTTTGAAGGTTTTTAGATAGTGTGTAGGAACTATGGCAAAAAGCACTACAAAAATAGTAATGGCATAGAGAAAACTCATGCTAAATATGCATGCATTTGGAAGTTTGCATTCAATAAATGAATAAAATATAAGAAAGTGAACAAGGCTATTCATGCACAGATGGAAGAATTTATTCGGTATTTATTTAACTACATTTTTTAATCCTGAATGACTGCATGTTCAATTCGTGTCGAAAAGATTTGAAAGGGAGGTGCTATTGCTGTTTTAGAACAATTCAAAAAAGTGAAAAGCCCAGTCAAAAGTTAGCACCAACGGACTGAGCTTGCAAAGCAGATGTTCTACCATTTGTTAAATTTCCAATAATAAATTTCACCTTCTAAGTTTAGGGGGAAAAAAAAACATTGTTCTTCTTTGACAATAACTTTTTTTTCAAATTATGTAAGTAAGCAAAATCATCTCTAACTTCAGGGATGCTCCAATGTGACAAATGAAAAGTATGCAACTTCATTTAAAAATACTATGATCTCTACTGATAACTCCATTCTCTGGTCCACTAGGACTACTCTTTATTGTATACTTAACTGAATTTGAAAGTTTTCTCCTTCTTAGAAAAATTGAAACAATACATATTTAACAAATGGTATCTCTATAGTCTACCTCAGTAAGTCTTCAAGTATATCTTTTTATAAACAACAATTTATGAAAGACCTTTCCCTGCAAGAATTCTTCTTTGTATTTTATGCTTTGTTGCTTGTTAATATCACAAATTCTATGAACCAAAAATAAGTCTATCATCCAAAAAGAAAAAAGTACTTCAACCTCAATAGAGTTTTTATTTAAAATCTATAGGATATAGCTGGTCTTCTCCCTCCCTCCCAATTTCTGTTTTTTCTGGTGAAGAAATTGGGTGACTGAATAATCAAGGGCAAACAGATAACTAATGATATCAGGAACTTTTCTTCTGATATTTTGTCCACTTATCATTATACCACTACATATATTTAATATTCTTAACCAAGTCAAATAGGCCAATTTAGCTTCGATTTTTCTGGCCATGTTGCATAAATATGACACGGGTTTCCAAGCTCACTGTTAATGGGTATATGCTTTGAATTGTTTTTCAAAAATGGAAATAAATGAGAACAAGTTATACATATTCTCTTGTGACTTATTCCTGGCTCATATAACATCATATTTGAAACTACAGCCAAGGATACAATCAGCAAGCAGAACAACTTTCTCCCCAAAAGAAGCTAAATAGACTATAGAACAATTTTATTCCATAGCCTGAGCCCCATTAAGTATATGCTCTACTGAGCAACTCAGTCCAAACTAAATTAGCTTAAGCTCCAGAACATGGTTCACTCGGTTATATAATGAAACGTGAGCCATTTACGTTTTTCTGTGTTGATCCATGCACACATAGTACAGCCCTTTCAATAAGGTAATGATAAGTAGAATCATAGTCACGAAATTGGAAAAAACCTTAGGAATCATCCAACCAAACCTTTTTCTGCTTTATGTATCTCCTATCAACATCCCTTACATGTGAAGGCCCAATCTGTATATACCTTTACTGACAAAATCTCAGAAAACAACTTATTCCAGTCCTGGAGAACTTTCTTTGCTAGGAAGTTACCTCTTATTCTGAGCAAAAATCTTCCTCTGTGTAACTGTCATCTTAGTTTAAGATTATTTAAACAAAGGAGACTTAATCAAACAAACAGTGAGGGTCCTGGGGGGTTCCTGATTTAATGGGGAATATTGTTGTCTATTTACCACCCGTCTGTCAGTTTGTCACACTGTGATGGCTTATATGCTGTCATGATGCTGGAAGCTATACCACTAGTATTTCAAATATCAGCAGGGTCACCCATGGTCAACAGGTTTTAGCAGAGCTTACCGGCTAAGACAGACTAGGAAGAAAGGCCTGGTGACCTACTTCTGAAAATTAGCCAACCAAATCCCTGTGCAGCACGGAATATTGTCTGAGACTTCAACTCACTTACTTTGGACATACCATCAGGAGGGACTAATCCCTGGAGAAGGACATTATGTTTGGTAAAGTGGAGGGCCAGTGAAGGCGAGGGAAATCCTCAGTGAGATGGACTGAAACAATGGCTGCAACAATGAACTTAAACATGCTAATGATAATGAAAAGTACACAGGACTCGGGCAACATTTCATTCTGTTATACATGGGATCACCATGAGTCAGAGCTGATTCAATGGCAAGTAACAACAACAAAACTGTTGTCTATGATTTCATCTAAATCCTTTGGTGCCAATCAAAATTCATGTAATAGGATGGAGTAGACTGAAGAGGTCCTGAATCTAATAATAATCTTCCTTACCTTGGATGGATCCAGCTGCAAAGACAGTGTAGGTGTATTGTCTACTCTATCAGGCAGGGCATGGAATCTGAGAAGACCGAGCAACAAATGTACAAAAAACTCCAAACAGGAAGTCAGAAGTAGGGACATTCATGATGTTCTTCTTGATGTTTTAGGCATATGTTTTATCTAAAGTCACATACATTCAGGCTGTCATCACAAAATAAACGTGGTGATAGTTACGACTATAATGGCAAAGGTTATATCCCAATTTTGATAACTTGGACTATCTTTAAAAATACAGATTTTCTAAGTACATGGTCTATGTTGTTTGTAATAATGAGGAATCCAAGAATTTTCCCCAATAATTTGAGCTCTTTTCATTAGGCATCCTTGAATTAACAAGGAAAACCTCTAAGTCTTATGAAACTTTCTCATAGAAATCTGATACACTGACAAGCTGTTAATTAGTTGCAGTGAATCAGCTTGTAAAGGGAGTTTTCTCAGAACCCTAATGATTAGTGTTCCCAGCAAAAGATGCTGGTGCCTCATAAAGATTTTCCAATTGTTGAAAAGTATTTTGTTAAATGAGAAACTGAAATTAGTGTCAATGTGACCAGCACTTTTTAGAAAAAAAAAGAAAGAAAAGGGGTAGGGATGATGTACTGCTGGAAAGAACTGGGCAGAGGGTGAATAAACCTGAGTTCTTGCACTGCCTCTGTCACCTGGTCTCATAGAATTTAAGAATTCATGAGTATGGAGTGAACTTAAAGGGACTTCTGGTTTAACACTTAGACCAATTTAGCTTTCTTTCAAACTATAAAGTTTCTGCAATTAAGCAAGCTAGTATCTACAGGATCAAAGCAGTAGCATTTTAGAAACAGTTCTAATAATTTCTCCCCAAGAAGCAGTAATGGAACGAATCATATCTGTGAGATCGGACACTTTTTCTCATCACTATATATACATACATACACACACACACATACCTATATATATTTTGTAGTCATTATCAGGCTGTAAATTTTCACAAAAAGGAGGCAAACAATAACAGTTAATAGGTTAGTTATGCAAGCACTAAATTGCCCACTAGTCTGAGATGAATGCTAAGGTTGGAAAGGGGAAAAGAGACAGAGGCCAGGGGTTTAAGCTGTTTATACAATTTTTGATTGATATAGATTCTTGTCCTTTGTTGACTACACTGTTTAGAAACACACATAACACGTTGTTCACCAGACAAAAAATGAAGTTGAAAGAGGAGAGTGGTTGGGAGTGATATGTCGTTACACTGGTGGCTCTCAAATATAAGAGGAACAGTGGGTTGGTGGTGACTTGGGAAGGGTGGTGGGCATAGGTATATATGCCACATAAGAATTCTCTATGATGAATGACAAATTTTTAGGAGTTGTGTGCTGGAAGACTGCCCCCATGCAGATTTACTTGGTAAGTGAAATTTGTCTAACCTTAGGACTTCTTAAGCCAAAACCTAGGTAATGAAAATACGGAAATAGAAAATATTATTTATATATTAGCTAGTAAATATTGACCCCTACTACGTGTTCTAAGGTTTTCACACATAACCTTATGAATAGCAGCGGAACATTGTCTGATATAGTGCTGGAAGAAGAACCCCACAGATTGGAAGGCACTTAAAAGACGACTGGGAAGAGCTGCCTCCTCAAAGTAGAGTCCGAATTTAATGATGTGAATGGAGTCAAGCTTTTGGGACCTTCATTTGCTGATGTGACATGACTCAAAATGAGAAGAAACAGCTACATGCAAACATCCATTAATAGTCAGAACATGGAATGTACGAAGTATGAATCTAGGAAGACTGGAAATCATCAAAAATGAAATGGAACACATAAACATCAATATCCTACGCATTAGTGAGCTGAAATGGACTGATATTAGCCATTCTGAATCGGACAATCATATGGTCTTCTATGCCAGGAATTACAAATTGAAGAGGAATGGCATTGCATTCATCATCAAAAGGAACATATCAAGATCTATCCTGAAGTACAATGCTGTCAATGATAGGATAATATCCATGTGCCTACAAGGATGACAGGTTAATATGACTATCATTCAAATTTACACACCAACCGCTAAGGCCAAAGATGAAGAAACTGAACACTTTTTTTTTACCAACTTCTGCAGTCTGAAATTGATCGAACATGCAATCAGAATTCATTGATAATTACTTGTGATTATGGAATGCGAAAGTTGGAAACAAAGAAGAAGGATTTGTAGTTGGAAAATATGGCCTTGGTAATAGAAATGATGCTGGAGATCACATGACGGAATTTTGCAAGACCAACGACTTCTTCATTGCAAATGCATTTTTTTCAATAACATAAACAGGAACTAAACATGTGGACCTCGCTGGATGGAATACACAGGAATCAAGTTGACTACATCTGTGGAAAGAGATGACGGGAAAAGTTCAATATCATCAGTCAGAACAAGGTCAGGGGCAAATTGCAGAGCAGACCATAAATTGCTCATATGCAAGTACAAGTTGAAGCTGAAGAAAATCAGAAAAAGTCCATGAGAGCCAAAATACAACCTTGAGTATATCCCACCTGAATTTAGAGACCATCTCAAGAACAGATTTGACACACTGAACACTAATGACCCAAGACCAGACGACTAGTGAGTTGTGGAATGCCATCAAAAACAGCATACATGAAGAGAGCAAGAGATCATTAAAAATACAGGAAAGAATAAAAACAGACCAAAATGGATGTCAGAAGAGACTCTAAAGTTTGCTCTTGAACATTGAGTAGATAAAGCAAACGGAGGAAATGATGAAGTAAAAGAGCTGAACAGAAAATTTTAAAGGGTGGCTCAAGGAGACAAAGTAACGTATTATAATGACATGTGCAAAGACCTGGAGTCAGAAAACCAAAAAGGAAGAACATGATTGGCATTTCTCAAGCAGAAAGAACTGAAGAAAAAACTCAAGCCTCTAATTGCAGTGTTGAAGGATTCTATAGGCAAAATACTGGACAACACAGGAAGCATCAAAAGAAGATGGAAGGAATACAGAGTCACTGTACCAAAAAGAGTTGGTTGATATTCAGTCAGTTCAGGAGGTAGAATATGATCAAGAACCGATGGTAACGAAGGAAGAAGTCCAAGCGGCACTGAAGACACTGGCAAAAAACAAGGCTCCAGGAGTTGATGGAATACCAGTTAAGATGTTCCAACAAATGCATGCAGCACTGGAAGTGCTCACTCGTTTATGCCAAGAAATGTGGAAGGCAGCTACCTGGCCAATCAATTGGAAGAGATCCATATTTATGCGTATTCCAAAGAAAGGTGATCCAAGACAATGTGGAAATTATCGAACAATATCATTAATACCACACACAAGTAAAAGTTTGCTGAAGATCACTCAAAAGCAGTTGCAGCAGAACATTGACAGGGAACTGCCAAAAATTCAAGCTGGATTCAGAAGAGGACATGGAACAAGGATATCATTGCTGATGTCAGATGGAGCTCGGCTGAAAGCAGAGAACACGAGAAAGATGTTAACCTGTGTTTTATTGACCATTTGGAAGCATTCAACTGTGTGGATTATAACAAATTATGGATAACATTGCAAGAATGGGAATTCCAGAACACTTAATTGAGCTCATGAGGAACCTGTACATAGACTAAGAGGCAGTCGTTGGAACAGAACAAGGGGATACTGCATGGTTTAAAGTTAGGAAAGATGTGTGTCAGGGCTGTATTCTGTCACCATACTTATTCAATCTGTATGCTGAGCAAATAATCTGAGACTCTGGACTGTATGAAGAAGAACAGGACATCAGGATTAGAGGAACACTCATTAACAACCTGCGTCATGCAGGTGACACAACCCTGCTTGCTGAAAGTGAAGAGGACTTGAAGCACTTACTGATGAAGATCAAAGACTACACCCTTCAGTATGGATTCCACCTCAACATAAAGAAAACAAAAATCCTCACAAATGGACAAATAAGCAACATTATGATAAACAGAGAAAAGATTGAAGTTGACAATGGTTTCATTTTACTTGAATCCACAATCAATACCCATGGAAACAGCAGTCAAGAAACCAAATGAAGCATAGCACTGGGCAAACCTGCTGCAAAAGACCTCTTTAAAGTACTCAAAAGCAAAGATGTCACTTTAAGGACTAAGGTGCGCCTGACCCAAGCCATGGTGGTTTCAATCATGTCATATGCATACAAAAGGTGGGCAATGAACAAGGAAGACCGAGGAAGAATTGATGCCTTTGAATTACGGTGTTGGCAAAGAATATTGAATATACCGTGGACTACCAAAAGAATGAACAAACCTATCTTGGAAGAAGTACGGCCAGAATGCTCCTTAGAAGTGAGGATGGCAAGACTTTGTCTCACATACTTTGGACATGTTCTCAGGAGGGACCCGTCCCCTGGAGAAGGACATCATGCTTGGTAAAGTAGAGGGTCTGTGAAAAAGAGGAAGACCCTCAACCAGATGGATTGACACAGTGGCTGCAATAATGGACTCAAGCATAATAATGACCATGAGAATGGCGCAGGACCTGGCAGTGTTTCCTTCTGTTGTACCTAGGAAACCTATGAGAGGGAGCTGATTCCATGGCACCAATCAACAACAACAACAACACTATGTGTCATGGCAAGGAATCCTGGTGGTGCAGTGTTAAGAGCTCGGCTGCTAACTGAAAGGTCAGAGGTTCAAACCCACTGGTGGTTCTGCAGAAGAAAAGAACCTGCCATCTCCCATAAATATTCCAAACCAAACCAAACCCACTGCCATCAAGTTGATTCCAACTCATAGCGACCATATAGGACAGAGTAGAACTGCCCCATAGGGTTTCTAAGGAGCAGCTGGTGGATTTGAACTTCCGACCTTTTGGTTAGCAGCCTAGAAAACCCTATGGGGCAGTTCTATGTCATATGGGGTCACTGTGAGTTGGCATCAACTTGATGGCGCACAACAACAAAAACAATGTTTGATAGCACTGTGCCAAAGCATCATTCACTTCTGAATACATACAGCATTTAGAAATGGAAATATTCTTAAAATTCCCACAAACTAAATATTCTCATCAATTAAGTAGTCAACAATGCTGAGCAACATGAATTACATAAATACTATTAAGAACAATAATTAAGAGTCATAGACATTTGGGAAAATAAACTGGTTGCTTATAAATTCCACATTTTAAAATTAGTGGTTGCAAGATTTACCTTTACTATTAAAACTTCCATATTTTAAATCTGGGGGTTGCGAGATTTACCTTTAAGTCAACAATCATGAAAAATTAACAACATTCCATCTCATTTTCTTTTGAATGAAAAAACAATGAAAAAGGCATAATTGAGAGACGTGAGAGTGAAAAAGCTAAATGCATTAACTCATTTTAATTAATTTGACATTGATCACTTTGAGGACCATAAACCATTACTTTTGTATGTGAGTTTTTGAATACTAAATTACAAATCAATTTTTCTAAAGGTAGAAATGAAAGCAGGAAATAAAGCTGGACAAAATCTTACCTAAAGGTGCTTTTTCTTCTCTCTTCTTCTCTGCTCTCCCTGAAATGAGAAGTAGCAGATCAGCTTAAGTGTGAGGCTGTGAGAATATGATATAACTAAGATGAAAGCCCAGTTTACAGAAGTTTCCAAACACTAGCACTACTTCAGTCATGTCCGACATGCTTCTAGAGATGACTGGACATAGTTGACAGGGATGAAAAATCCTCTTGAACCAATTTATGAAAGTCAAAAATAAATAAGCACGCAAAAAAGACGCTGTCGGGTTTTTAATATCGTGTTAGTAAAAGTCATTTATTCAACAATAAACCTACAAGGTGCAAATCCCCATAGAAATCACTGTGGAGAGAGACAACTGAATAAAAGACCATGGCTTCTTATAACCAAGCTGGGAAGATGGAAAGGACAGATAACAATATGACATGAATGAGATGTGCCTCTCAAAATAAGAATGCTTAAAGATACAAGAGAATTAAGAGATCATTGCAAGAATGGAAGTGTTGTCCTTAAGTTTTGGAGAAAGCGGTATTTGATTTGGACTTTGGGGGATACACAGGATATGGGGGATTGGAAACATGGGATACATGGGATACTGAGGGAAGGACTGATTCTTGGCAAAGGAGATAGTATGGGCTAAGTAGGACAATGTTATTTGAGAAAGAAGAGTCAAGTTTAGAGTTTATTTTAGGAACCTGAACACTAGTAGTACTGTTGTGTGTAGGAAGAGGACTGCCGTAGAGGTTAGGCAAGAGGTAATGATAGGATGGGCTAGGTCACAGCGGGAATGGAGAGGAGGAATGTAATACTGTATTTTTCACACAAATAATGCACACCTTCTACATTTGTTTGCCAACTGTGCCCCCCCCCCACAAGGTATTTTCATAAACGCTATGTCAATTTTTTTTATACGTTGCTGTAAACGCAAGAAACAGCGGAGAGGCAGAAATGATAGGGTCCAGGGATTTACAAAATGTGAGGTCCACAGGAGAAGGAGAGGTCAAGATGAATGGTTACCTAGGTGACTGACTATGGTGGTGCAATGATAAAATGTGATGGGTGCATGGACACCACAAGTTAAGTTTTAGACTTGCTGCATGTGAAGTGCTATGGGGACACGGAGCTTGAGAAAGATCAGAACTGAAATTACAAACACAGGAAATAGCCATTTTCAGAAGACGGTTGAATCTGAGGGAGTAGATGTGAATATAAAGGCAGATTGTGCAGAGCATTGGGCTGAGGACAATAACCAAGAAAACAAAATCACTACTTTGGTTTTGTGACATAGCACGATGAAAAGACAGGGAACAAAAAAAAAAAAAAAAGCAGAGATCTAGGGAGATGAATAGAGTACAGGGTCATGTACCACAAATAAAGCTTTAAGATGTATGGGGAACGAATAGCACAAGAGGCTGCCGAGTGTATGTGGTTGTTGCTAGACTGTGAAAGAGTAGTTTTAGCAAAGAGGCAGTAAGGAACAGAAGAGTATTTGAGTACCTGAAAAGTAGGTGGGTGATGAGGAAGATGAAGCTGAGGACATGGCTATTTGTTCATGAAATCTGGCAGCATACAAATGAGCAAGACGGGGAAATAACTTGAGCAGAGACAAAACCTAGATTTCTGCTAAGCTATGGAAAGCTTAAGGTTCGGGTTGTGTAAAGAGTTTGCACTAGCCTACTAACCTTATGGCTGGTGGTTTGAACTCACCCAGTGGCACCACAGAAGAAAGGTCTGAAATCTGCTTCTGTAAAGATTATGGCCAAGAAAACTCTATGGACCAGTTCTGCCCTGTAACACGAGGTCACCCTGAGTCAGAATTAACTCGACAGTAACGGGTTGGGTTTTTATAGGTCACTTAAGCATATTTACAGGTTTAGAGTAAGAAACTAGTGCACCAGAGCAATGGTGTGTGTAAACTCCACTGCCGAGGTGTAAGCCTTCGTTCTGTGATAGGTAAATGAGGGCCACCTTCCCAGTCATCACTTTCTTACCACTCACCAACGTTATACAAATGGGAGCTAATTACGAGAGTTTATGTAACACAGGGAAGTCCACGTAAACTTTACCTAAGCTTTTCTACCAGCGCTTCATGTCTTTTAAAATCCTAAAATACAAGGTGGAAAATGTACACTCTTCCTTTTATGCAGCTACAAAAAGTGTGGAATTCTTTTAACTGGCACCTTGATTAACGGCAGATTCTCTTCACTTGGATGATTTCCAGGGGACATATTTGATGCAATTTATTTCAATGATTCAAACAGATAAATGGCATGAATAAGTTCATTTAAAGGCCTCATTCATTAGCAAGTGTGATGAGGTCCCTCCTCATTTAAGTTTCCTACTGCTCAAGCCTCTGTTTACTATTTGATTACACATGTATGAATGCTCATGGCCTCAAACATTTCTGGGGAATTTTTTAAAATGTTATTCAAGGCTTGAATTATAAAATATTTAAAGACAAAAACCTCTTTGGTGAATCTCTAACTTACATTAGAATGACACATAAATCCCGAAAGTTGAAAATGAATATCTTAGAGATCCACATAATACGATGTGGTAGTCAGTCTCCAAGGTGAGCTCAATGATCCCCACCTTCCCACCTCCTGATTTTCAAGTTCTGTGTAGACTTTCCCACAATGAATTGGCTTGACTTGTGTAACCAATGGGATATTGCAGAAATGATGGATTTTGACTTCTGATGTTGGGCTTTAAAATCACTGCAACTTCCATCTTCCTCTCTCTTGGTTCACGCCCTGTGGGGGAAGCCAGCTAACAGGTTGTGAAGACACTCAAACAGTCCTATGGAGAGGTTCATATGGGAGGGATCTGAGGCCTCCTGCCAATAGACAATGAGGACCTGAGGCCTCTGATAGCAGCCAGCAGCCAGTATCAACTTGCCAGGAATGTGAGTGACCATTCACCAGCCACAGTCAAGTCTTCAGATGACTGCAGCTCTGGCCAACATCTTCACTGAAACCTCATGAGAGACCCTGAGCCAGAACCATCCAGTTAGCTGCTCCTGAGTTCCTCACAGAAACTGTGTGTGTGTAGTTTCAGACTGCTAAGTTTTGGGGTGATTGGTAAATAATTAATACATATCAGATAATTTTATTATTAAAGTCTGTGTTAATTCATGTCTTACATTACAGAATATGGAGTCCTGGTGGCACAGTGGTTAAGAGCTACGGCTGCTAATCAAAAGGTTGGCAGTTCAAATCCACCAGCCACTCCTTGGAAACCCTATGGGGCAGTTCTCCTCTGTCCTATGAGTTGGAATCCACTTGATGATAATGGGTTTTTTTTTTTTTTTTAAATATATATAATACACATACAGAGATGCTAGTTGCAATAAAATCCATCAGCCTCTCTGGAATGTCTTCAGGATTAAATAAATCTACATGCAGAGCTAGCAAGAAAGGCAGGAAACACACACAAAATTTGGGGATCTGACGTTTCACAAAGGAGACTGTAAGGCATTCCTTAATATGTTTTTTACCAAGGCCCCTAATAATTCTCTGTCCCTGTATTAAATGAAGGGGCTTTGTAAATTGCAGAGTAAAATATAAATGCTATTTATTAGTTTTATTATGCTATTAGTTCTGATATAGAAACCTCCTTAGAGTTCTTAGATTTATGTATATGTGCATTAAAATTCAAATTTGAAAAATTAGATAAATAAGAAAATGCTATATTGATCAAGTGACAAAGAGATAGCACTACTTAAACGAAGATGGTCTACTAGGTTTCTTTTTTATCTTGCTCTGTATGGGTGATCTCATTTCTCACTCTTTCAATGTTCATCTTCATAGACAGAGATGATTCTGAGACCTACATTTCTAGCTCCAAAATATTTCTGTATTTTAAGTCTACAGGAAATTTCTACCTGTATCTTCTACTACACATCCACACGTCCTTATCTTAAGACAAATTCTCCTACAAAACTGCTCCTCCTGTGTTGTCCACCCAATCTGTTCAGGCACCCAAACA
This sequence comes from Dugong dugon, assembly GCA_030035585.1. Lineage (NCBI taxonomy): Eukaryota > Metazoa > Chordata > Mammalia > Sirenia > Dugongidae > Dugong > Dugong dugon. The sequence goes on from CM057466.1 coordinate 62,847,409, forward strand.
TGAAACCTAAGAATCATACGCTCCTCTTCTGCTCAGACTCTACATCTAATCAGTCCCTCAGACCATTAACTTCTCCCTCTACCATGCCTTTCAGATCTGTCCTCTCCTTTCTCACTGCCATTGCTCTAGTTCATGAGCTTGATACATCTTCTTGGGATTATTTATTTTCTATAGGATCTTAACACATTTCCTGGGTTTTGGGGGTGGTTTTTCCATCCTTGCCCTGGTGGCGCAGTGGTTAAGAGCTATGTCTACTAACCAAAAGGTCAGCAGTTGGAATTCAACAGCCACTCCTTGGAAACTCTATGGGGCAGTTCTACTCTGTCCTATAGGGTCACTATGAGTCGAAATTGACTTGATGACAATGAGTTTGGTAACAAATTTTCTGCAATTCAATCTCTACTAAAGAATAAAATCCACATTCCTTAACATGAAATTTATGAGCCTGGGTGGTCTGGCCACACCTCACCCTCTGCTACCATCCCTCAAGCACCATACAGAGAATTTACCAGTTCTGCCTGGAATTAACCCTTATCCCTAGTCCCCAAATCCCATGCTCATGCTCTTTCTGCTTCCTAGAATATTCTGACATGTGTTCTTGCCTATCAGAATCCTATTCACCCTTTAAGAGGTTAGCTTAGACGCCAGCCCTTTTGTGAAGACTTTTACACCTTGCCCCTTCCCCCCATTCTGCATCCATGCAAAATTAATCACTCTTCTTCCAAGCTCCTTAAGCCCTTTATTTATCACTTTGCCATAGCACTCACTCCACTGCTTGGTTCATAATCATTGTGGGTTTGTTTCCCCAACAGGACTGTGGCCTCCTTAAGGGCAGGGGTGTGTCCTACGCCTCTCCATCCCCCAGTGTCTAGCATGGTGTTTTGAACACAATGCTTGTGATCATTTTGACATATAGAGATTTATGTAACACCCCAGCCCAACCTAAAATGCTACAAAACATGAAGTGCATTTTAATACTGCTAAAATTTAGTGTAAGTACAACCAAAAACAGAGCTCTTACCAGGTATTTATATTACAACTGACAACCTAGAAAACTATTCTATTAGAAAAACGGGTGATAAAATAACACAGAGGCTTTCAGAATAATGAATGTGCCTTTTGCCTTAGCTGTGCTTCATTTTATCAAAGATTCTGGTTTAAAAACAAAACATTAAAGTATGGCTTGCATCTTATTTCTGTTTAGACCTGGATGCAGCAATCTACCTGTGAGAAATAAAAATGGACTGCAATCTCAAAACACTGGATTTGCAGGGTAGAAACTTTTCTTATGAGAAAATGTGTTTAATTGAACATTAAAATTCCACACCACATGACAATTTATTTATTTAAGCCAAGTCTTGAAGTTGTTGATAGTGTTCTACAAAGAAACACTATATATATATATATCAATTTATAGTACATTTTCATACTTTAGAATGGAAGTGGTCCCTTAATCATAGGGATTGTTGTTTTTGATCTTTTAAAACCACAGGTACATAAATGGTAATTTAATGATGTCTCCCCAGTAATGAATAGAGGCATCTGTAGTACAACTCAGTCAGTACCTCATGCCACTTCTAATGAAAAAGAAATCATATACATATATAATACACACACAAGTACATACACACATTACATATATGTCCATGCACGTGTGTGTGTGTCTGTATATATATAGTGTATTTTTACACACAGATAATATCTCCTCCCTAAAATATACTCCCTTGTTCTTGCTTCCATCTTTGTATAATAAACTCTGCCATGGAATCTTATCTAATGGTCCTCACTGAACTACCAATTTCTCAGTAGCCAATTCTGAGTTTGCATTCACTCTCAAGCATTTTATCTGTCCCGCTCTGAGAGGTATTATTAATCACATCCTGTTGCTAGGATACCTAAGAATGTTCATTTACGTCCGATGTTTCTTTGGCAAAATGCACTATGAAGACGGCAGAGAATCATGACAAGGAAAATTATTGTGCACATGCTATTTATTTAAAAGAAGGGAGGAAATTACATAACTACTAGAAAATATAATGCTAACTCTCAAGAATTTTTTTAATCTCATTTTTGTTTCACCTAGATTTTAATGGAAAAACACTGGCAATATTTTAGGATAATGAGAATCTGTAGTACTTCTATACTTCTGAGTTAACGAGGAAAGTGGAAGAAGGTCAGGTTTTAATTCTATTTATTTTACAGGAACTTACAGAGGAAGGGGCTTTCAGATATACTCACTTCAAATATCTCAGTTTATAAAGTGACTAGGTTACGGTGCGACTTGACCTGCAAAGCCAGAACTAAAACCCAGGTCACAATGATTACCATCGTTAGTTATTTTAATGTGAAATTTAAGAGAATAGTAGCCTTCATGATGTATATTTAGAAAATAGGTTAAAAAATTCCTTTATCAATACTTTAAAAAATCCTTTGTTTTGGGTATCAGTAGACCAATCATTCCTACTTACCTACTGTCATAAAGAGAACATAAATAGAAAAAACTCCACCTAAATGGAAAATTTTCTTACTCAGTCTCTTCCCACAGGAAATAGCATGATACAGCGAAAGGAACATGGACTTTGGAGTTAGGTGGGCCTAACTTCCAATCTCAACTACGTAATTTAATTTACTCTTCACAAAAACTCCTTGGAGTAGATGACACTCACTTTCATTTTCCAGTGGGGAAGCAGACTTGGAAATTTTTTTAACATACATTAGGTTAGAGTTAGTGTATGGTAGGTCTGGATATGAACCCAGAGATTTTTACCCTGTCTGAGCTTATTGGCTATGGTGATTAAGGGCAGTTCTATAGAGTGGCTAGTTGAGAGCTCAGGTTTGCAGTTCCCCCACTTAATCACTATGAGGCATTGGGCATACCATTTAGCCTCTCTAAGTCATACTGTGCTCATCTGGAGATGAGGATAATACTAGTACCTACTTTACAGGGTCGTTGTGAGGGTTAAATAAAATGGTACATTTAATAATAATCCCTATATGCATTGAGTGCATGATGCAATAGCACTTATAATGCTCTCACCTTGGTGCCTGGGATTTAGCAACACAGTATATTGCTCAGATCTTCTCTTTATGAAGGTCTCATGTCAGGTGCTCCCTACTAACATATTATAATTCTCAGGGACAATGGCTTCATCCACACTAATGTTCTGAAGTTCAGCATTTGAGAGTTTCTTCACACCTTTATCATCCCTTCTCTCTAGTCTTCCCTTAGAGTTTCCAAGGGAGAAGTAAGTGGCTTTCCATTTCAGTTAATTCCTGTCCCCTCCTCTTTATGTCTAAACTTTTTCCAGATACAAACTGGCATGACGAAACATACATTGACATGGCAAAACTGTCCCTATTTATCAACTAGAATCACACGATTTTAGCATCCAGGTTTGGGGTCCAAATCCTATCCATATTTGGGAGTGATCAGCAGCTATGGAACTGTCCACAGGCTGATATGGTCTAAATAGAAAGGGAAAGATGCTCTAGAATGCAGATGACCTCATTCCTTACAACACATGGCAGGGCCTAGAACAAGTAACTTGACTTTTCGAAGATTCAAGGGCCTCCTCAATTAGATAGGTAAATATTATCTGTTAATAATTTGAAAACATCCCTGGGTGGTGCAAATTGATTGTGCTCGGCTGCTAACCAGAAGGTTGGTGGCTCAAACTCACCCAGCAAGCCCTGGAAGAAAGGCCTGGTGATCTTCTTCCATAAAGACTGCAGCCAAGAAAACCCGATGGAACAGTTCTACTCTGTAATACACGGGATTGCCAGCAGTTAGAATCCATTCAATGGCAACAGGCTTGCTTTGCGGAATAATTCCAAAAGAAATTGTATGGACAGAATAAACCAGATAAGAGAAGAATTTAAACAAGGACTAAGGTGGGCCTGAGCCAAGCCATGGTGTTTTCAATCATCTCATATGCATGTGAAAGCTGGACAATGAATAAGGAAGGCAGAAGAAGAATCATTGCCTTTGACTTATGGTGTTGGTGAAGAATATTGAATACACCATGGACTGCCAAAAGAACAAACAAATCTGTCTTGGAAGAAGTAGAGCCAGAATGCTCCTTAGAAGCGAGGATGGTGAGACTTTAGTCTCACATACTTTGGACATGTTATCAGGAGGGACCAGTCCCCTGGAGGACATCACACTTGGTAGAGTAGAGGGTCTGTGAAAAAGAGGAAGACCCTCAATGAGATGGACTGACACCGAGGCTGCAACAATGGGCTCAAGCATAACAACCACCATGAGGATGGCGCAGGACCGGGCAGTGTATGGTTCTGTTGTACATAAGATTGCTATGACTCAGAACTGACTCAACGGCATCTAACAACAACTGTTTAAGAATAGGCACAAAGAAACTTAACTGGGCCATTTTAAAGACAAACTAGTCTAAAGCGGTCTACGTAAGACTGTAGAAATTGCATAGATTCTGTTTGGTCAATAGTATGAAGTTTATTACTTATGCCAAGATTTATGCTGAAACAGTAATGTTGAAACACTGGCCTACATGGACGTTAATGAAGAGCTTCTGCATGGCTGTGGGTCCTTACTGCCCTCCTGCAGGTTTAGATAAACTCTACTTGCTCTCCTGTCCCTTTCTGTTTGGTTAGTTGATGTATTACTAGGATGCTCCAGCAACGAGAACCATTACGAGCGTAATGACTGCTGTGAGCTCCAGACAGTGTGTACCGATACACGGAAACTGGCCCTTGAGAAACATATCAATACAGACAGAGCTGGGCCTCTGTGGCTGACCATCTGCCTTGGCAGAGAGGATGCTCCATCTGCACTTGCCAGCCCTGGGGTCTGCCATCCGTCAGAGGGCGCAGGAAGCATGAGAAGAACTGAACGCTCAAGGATTTTCCCTGGGCTGACCTCCTCTACAAAGAGATAGTAAGCTCAGCGTGAGAAACAACCATTTAGTGTTGTCTTGGAAATTCTGAAGTACAGATTTTTTTCCCTCCCAATTTTCCCATTTAGATTCACCCGAGAAGCACATAATTAATGTGACAAGCAACAGTTCCTTCCAGATTCTCAGCATCAACTGGGTGAATTAAATCTTAGAGTAAACCTTTTGATATTCAGAACCTCATTCTGAGGCAGTAATTTTGCTGGCAGCGAAGTTTTTTGGAAGACCTTTAGTTGCTTAAGTCAGACTGGCAAACATAAAGATCAGTTATTGCCAGGTCTTAAATATCTCTGCTAAAATGGGAATGCTAGTTTTAATAATACATGTTTCAGCTACTAAATAAAGCAAGGGTGTGTGCATTTGTACTTTCTTTGTGCAATAAACATGTTCCTAGTAGGTTAGGTGTCAATAATTTTTGTTAAATGACACTATATTCTAAATGTCTTTGGAGTGTTCATGAAAGAAACTGGTATGAATTATTTTGTAAAATAAAGAATCTTTTCATGACATGCTTATTTGTCCCTGTGGTACATTACAGATGACCATACATTGAGAGGCGGAGTCTAATTTCCTTGAATCTGGACAGGCCTTATAACTTGCTTGACCAATAAAATGCAATGGAAACAACACTTTGCTAGTTTCCAGGCCTGAACCTTGAGAATCAGGCAGCTTCCACATCCTGTCTCTTGAAATACTTACTCTGGGGAAAGCCAGCCACAATGCAAGAAGTCAGACTACCTTGAGACCACCATGCTGGGAGGAAGCTCAAGCTAACCATACACAGAGGCTTCATGGAGAGAGAGAGATGCCTGAAGAATATGTGACTAGCTCCTAGCTGTTCCAGCCATGCCAACCCAGGTGCCAGATGTGTGAATGAAGAAGCCATCCTGAAAGTGGATCCTCCAACTCCAGCCACCTCAGCTTATGCCATGTAGATTAGAGACAAGCTGCCCAGCCGAACCCTTCCCAAATCCCTAACCCACAAAACTACAAGCAAAACAAATGTTTGCTTTATGCCACTAAGTTCTGGCATAGCTTGTTACTCAGCAATAGATAGTCACAACTCCTTTTATGTTTTCCCATGAGTGTGTGCGTGTGTGTGCGCGCGCTTTTCTTCTCCTTAGAACAGGGACCACCTGGATTCCTTTCTTCCTAAGATGGTTTGTTCAAATATACCTACAGATATGTCCCATTATCTAGCATTTTAGCATCTAAACTTACTCCTTTCCAGGAAAAAGCAGAAACTCTCTTATTATTAGGAGTGCAGCTGCAGTATAATCTGTAGATCAATTGCTAATTTGGTTTTACAGAAGTATTATATATTAGCCTGTATCCAGGTTACTGATCACAAGTGAAGTGGAGACTTGCCAGTTATGTAGCACTTTAGAACTTACAAACCATCAACTGGAATATCCATTTGAAACAACAATGTTTAAATATTCGTTTAGGCTTCAAAAACTGTAATATATGGTTGGAATTATACAGAAACACTTGAACTGAAAACACGGAAAAGATTCAACAGCAGTTTTTGCTAAATAACTTAAAATAATCTTATTTTCCCTGAGTAGGTTTACTTTTAAAGGATAAATTAGTAGAATCTATATTGAATTAAAGGAGCCCTGGTGGAGCAGTAGTCAAGCGCTTAGCTGCTAACCAAAAGGTCTACAGTTCAAACCCACCAGCTGCTCCACAGGAGAAAGATGTGGCAGTCTGCTTCCGTAAAGATTTACAGCCTTGAAACCCCTGTGGGGCAGTTCTATTCTGTTCTATAGGGTCACTATCAGTCAAAATTGACTCAGTGGCAGTAGGTACACTGAATTAAGAGCTTTAATATTATTTAGGGTTAATTCTCTGTATGAATGCAACCATCCTGCCCAGCTATACATCTGTAGGAAACAAAGACATTTCTTTGCTCTCTCCCTCCATGCTCTTAACAACTCATTAGCTTGTGGCGACAGTTGGTGGAGGCCAGAGGTGAACTTAATTTTATTCTTTGAGATGTCAGCACAGTTTTCATTCTGGCTAGTCCCAAATTTTTCCTTTCTTATCTTTAAAAAAATTCTCATCATACTCATCTTTTCCTTCTCATTGATTCAGATCAAAGGTTTGGGCCTCATGACAGTCAAGGAAGCTTGTATTTCACAGACTGAGGGAAGAAAATAAGGGAAGTGGGTATTGATTTATTGCTTTTGGACTTTGCAGTATACTTCTGTAATCCTGTAAAAACTGTGCTCTGTAAACTTGCTTGACTACCTGAGTTTACTAGAAAAACTGTTAAACATTTTATGCGTAGGAGAAGAGGTTCACAAACATTTGGATACATAAGAAAAAGCAAAAAGACAGCAAGCATTGTTGAGCACCTATTACGGAACAGGCAGAAAGCTAGGCATTTTATGTCTGTACTGCGATAGCCCTGGTGGCGCAGTGGTTAAGCCCTCGGCTGCTGCTAACCAAAAGGTCAGCAGTTCAAACCCACCAGCTGCTCCGTGGAAGAAAGACGAGGCAAGTCTGCTTCCGTAAAGATTAGGAAAGGAAACCCTACGGGGCAGTTCTACTCCGTTCTACCGGGTTGCTATGAGTAGGAATCAACTCAGCAGCAATGGGTTTGGTTTTGGTTTTGTTTGATTTTACTGCTACTGTAAAGAGTAAACAACAAATTCAAGGGTTCAGGGAGGGGCCTGGAGGGGTCTGTAGACAGGCTCAACTGACATGGCCTCCAGAGGGGCTGGAAATGATTCTTTACCTAACAATAGAGGATTAGAGTGGGAGACACTCCAGGAAGGAAGACAGATAAATACCATCTGAACACCTAAGGCAATAAGCTATTTTCTGGCAAAATCTTTTACTGGTGTTCAGTGTGAAGTGCTGATTTCAGAGTAAGCAAGTAAGACACTGACACAATGCAGGGGACAGGTCCTTCTGACGCAGTCCACTCAGAAAGGCAGGAAGTAGAGCACCTCCAGGAGTGGGTGTGGGAGGGCATGTGGGATCCGGAGCAGAGTCTCCCAAATCTCCCCGCCCATATTCAGCCACAGGAAGTTAGGTTTGCACAAGATTAAGAATCTGACATTATCGGGAAAGGGGTATAACTTTATTACTTTGTCTACTATGGCAGACATCTGAGCACCTACCACACTGACATGTCTCCTCTTGTTAATCCCTCCTCTCACATGACATGGATAAAACATTATTGGTGTAAACAAATCATCATGGTCCCATTCCCCTTGGTTTAACGCCATCTGACATTTCTGGCCAATGAGACACGAGGTGAATTTTGTTGAAGAATGTCATTAAAAGTTGTTCCTTGCTGATAAAAAGAGACAAACATTCCCCTTTTCTTCCACTGGATTTTGTCACATCTGGGTGTGATGACTGGAACATGAGGACAGAACCATCATATCCCAAGGATGCCCGAGGGGACCACACTCCAGTTAATTCAATAATTAATTAAATGCCCCTGAATTAACATACTGTGGACCCACCTGACCCTCAGGATTTCTTATGGGTTGTTGAATCTTTCAGTGTTTAAGTTAGAGTTTTTAGTTACTTGCAGCTGAGAACATCTTATATTCCACATACACCATCCACAAAATAATATCATTTTACATTAAATCAACTAGGAATAAAACCTGAAGGAAAGAGCTTGCCTTTAAGATAGTTTCAGAAATTGTGGGGTGGGAACATTCCCTAACTGGGGATCACACATTAGAAGGTCCACTCTTGCCCTTTTCTGGACACACCATCGCTGCCTTCACGTGGCGGAGGGCCAGGAGATTGTACACAGAGTCCACGCCCTAGCTAGGCCATGCAGTGACTAGTTTGTGAGTCCAGAATCCCCCCTGCCCAAACAAAACACCCCTGAGCCCTTGCAGGGCCTGCATAGGCCTTTCCTGCAGATCAGCTCTCCAGAGGGGCAGCAGATTGCATCATTGGTGTGTGGATCCCAAGGACCAAAAGGTGTTCAAAGGATGGCTATTTGGAGAGAGTGGATGGGTCCTGGATGTGTGTGCAGAAAGGTCTCAAAGCATGTGTGTGAGACCCCTCACAACGGTGAATGGAGCTGAAGCCTGAAAGAAAACGGGGCCTCCGCTGGTTCGCCTGCCCCAGGCCCAGCAAGTATTAGGGGCAGGCTTGCTATTACATATGCACATGACAATGCATGGAAATGACTAGACATGTGCATCATCTCAATAAACTCAAACAACAGTTGAAGGGGAAAGAAAGGGAAAGTATTTTGTCCTCAGATTACAAGGGAGAAAATGAAAGTTCAGGGAGGTGAAGTTGCCCAGAGTTTCCTAATACGTGTAAAAGCAAGGATGTGAACACAGCACTTCTCAAATCACACCATTAACATATCATACTCCCTCAGAATTTCTGTGGCACTGACCTAATTTCTGTACAAAATTGATTTAAATCATATTGATTTTATTTGGACCATCTCCAATTTCCAATCTTGAAAACACCTAGCAATGCTATTCTGGGGGGTGGGGAGGGGGGAGGGGGGACAGGAAATAAATGCAATCAATTTTCTTTATAAATTAATCACTGTTAATTTGCATATGTTTAAAAATAAAAATAGATTATTAATACTGTATGGGTATAAAAAAGTGGGTTACAGTTAGCCTTTCCTCCTAGCATGATATTACAGGATATAGACGATCCACAGTCATTTGTATAAGATGTTCTCTGATGTCTTTTGAAAATGGGTCAATTCTATTCTTTTTCCTCTGTTGTGCAAATATGTATTTTTTTCCACAAAATTATTTGAACTGGCTGCTTACATAGCCCGAATCTGTCAGTTTGATTTTAAACTCCCCAATTCAGTATTTGCTACAATTTTTTAAAAAAAGTTCACAGGTGATTTGCATATTCTCTCTCTCTTTTTCAGCGTGGTTTTAGCCTCCAGCTGAACCAATTATATTTAAATCTGGGTGAGGGAAGTGAGGGTTGGAGGCCAGGGAGGTTGTGGGTCTCTGTGTGTTGTTTCTCATCTTTAAGAGTTCTAGAAACGAGGAGACACAATGCTACAGTGAACAATCCACTTATACACCGCCCCCAAACAAAACAAAACAAAACCTGTTGCCATCAAGTTGATTCCAGCTCATACTGACCCTACAGGTCAGAATAGAACTGTCCCATAGGGTTTCCAAGGAGCAGCTAGTGGATTTGAACTGCCAGCTTTTTGGTTAGCAGCCAAACTCTTAACCTCTGCACCACCAGGGCTCCAGACACCCTTAAAAGATTTATCTCAGAACCCTGACACTGTGACACTGCTGAATCCTCGGGAGGGGGGAACCCCGGTTTGAAAACTAATAAGCTGGTTGGAATCCGGGCTGGAGTCCCGGAGCAATGATAATAGATATAGAAAAGAATCAGTTCAAAGGATGAAGAAAACATTACAAAATTCAGATCACAGACTTGTAATAGATAAGCCTTACAGTAAAAAATATAAAAAGAATGCAGTGTTTGAGCTCTACCAACATTTTCATGGAGACAGCATGGTGAGGCCCAGGTTGCTGTCTCTAGCTCCCAACAGTATCTGCCTATCCAGACGTTGCCACCATAAATGACACAGGCAGAGCAGTGTTCTTTGTGATTCAGAGCAGTGACATTTTTCTAGTGGAAAATACTATTTGGAGTTTAAATAAAACGGCAAGGCTAGCTTCAACTCAAGATCATTCAAAATCCAGATTTTGTTCCAGACATACAAACAATGCCCCCAAGGATGGGTGCACTACTCATCTCAAGAAATGTGGGAGGTCCATATTTTTTGCCATTTAAAAAAATATTTGACAGAATTCCAGGTGGCACCATAAACATTCGAAAGAAGCATGGTACACAGAGATTTTTTCTGTTAAGCTGCTCATGCCTCTGGTGATGATACGCAGTCTCATTCTCAGGCTAGTCCCCAGAGGCTTCCACTTAATCCCATATTCAATAGAATACTACTTGGGGTGAGGTATTCTGGGCACATGCTTCACCCTACAGTGCACACACAATGTGAAATAGATTGCCACAAGCTCAGGACACGGGGAGGAAAGCCAGACCTGCTGGGCTATTTGTCATTTCAAACATTTCAAGTTTCACACGCTGCATCCTTAGCAGGGCACATGGGGATCTACACCCTCTGGCATGTGTTCAATTTGGGTGCATACAAATAAGGGCTCTACTGTATACACTTAAGGGGACAGAAAGAACTGTCACAGCCTGGAGCTTTTAAGTGGCAAAAAACTCTTCCATAAACATCTCAATTTTTCATCTTTAAGAATGGATAGTTCCATGTAATGGCATTAAAATGCATACACATTAAAGAAGCTTGTTGGGTGAACACCTCACAGCCAGCAACATTTACTGTGACTTTGGTCTGCTTTCAAAGGAATGCAAGGGTCTTTGAAATTTTTTTATTTTTTTTAAATTCTGGGAAACCAAGAATTTTAGGCCTTCTTTTGCAATGCTGATATTTTTCATAACTACTGTGTAAAAAGTAAATGTGTGTTAAAAATAATAATGTAATAAGAAGGGAAGTTTGCTATTAAAAATAAAACAAATAACTGCCACTTTTTGCCTTCTAGGGGAGCAACAGAATGCCATGTCTAGGGCAAATGGTTCTTCAGGAAAATTTCCGAGTGCCTTCACAATCCAGTTGGGTTATTAAAGTGTGACTCTTGGTACAGTCTAGTTGGGAGGGTTGAGGCAAGGCAAGGTGAACTTCCCTGTATAATGAAATAAGGGAAACTGTGGAGTTGTTCATTGTTTTTTTTTTGAGGTTTAGTGACCCTGAAAAAAAGTAAAGTAATGGAAGAAATGGCCTAAAAAGGGAGCAGCCCCATAAATATATTCCTCAGTTGGAACCTGAGGAAGGATACAACCAATAAGGAATTCTCTTTTCACGAGATGACCAACAAATGTTCAAAACCACAATAACAACTTTCAATATTAAGTCGTTTCCAATTCATGCTATGCTGAACTTCATTCTGTTAAACCCAATGTCATCAAAAGGACATCAGGCACAATGGTGCTGTGTCAGGGAAGCAAAAGGTTAGGACCCATATTTGGACTGATAGGGGCTAGACAGTGTTCAGCTCTAGGAGCCGAAACACAGAGTAGGATCAAGAATTTGGTGTAAACAAAAAATGAAATAGATGGTGACCAGAAGAAAGTACAAGCTCAGTGGCAGGGGACTAGGGACTGGAGGACACTAGACTTTACACAGGGTGCGGTACAGTCAATGTATTTGGATATTTTAAAAAATAGATAACTCAAGAAAGGAAGAAGACCTTTGGAACTGGAGGAAAAAAATCAAAATGAAAAGAGAAAGTTGTTTCACAGCTATTAATCTTTTGCATTATTTTGAATATTAATTGCTAGGAAGAAACATGGTAAAGTAGAAGGAGAGCCTTCACTTAGATCCTTATTCTTCCACTTAATAGTTAGGTAACTACAAGCTAAATTAGCAAGTTGCTCCTTTCTCTAGACTTCCATCTCCCCATTTCCAAGATGGAACAATAATAACAAACTGGTAGGAGTCCTTGGGTGGCACAAATGGTTAATCGCTTGACTGCTAGCTGATAGGTTGGCAGTTCGAACCCACCCAGAGGCGACTCGGAAGACAGGCCTGGTAATCTGCTCCTGGGTGGTCACAGCCTTGAAAACCCTATGGGACAGTTCTACTCTGCACACATGGGGTCACCATGAGCAGGAATCAACTGGATGGCAAGTAACAACAACAAGTTATTATAAAATTAAAAGAAATACTGAATATTACACAGTCTCAACAAATGCTGAACCTAAATTTACAACTTTCAAGCCACAGGAAAATGAAAATAAGTATGATTCTTATACCTACCAGGATGACGTTAACACCAAAAAGCCTAAGTCATTCACATACCTCATTATTTAATGAAGATGATATTTTTATCTACAATTTTATGTAAATCTAGTGGTCATCTTTCATTAGTTATATTTTATTATATATTCCAAATGATTTGAATTTCTTACATGCATTTATTTCGTTATTAAAAAGATAATTAAAGTCATTTCTTAAAAGATTAACTAAATAGCTCTACTAAACTTTGCAAATATCATGACTTCCAGGAAATCACCATGCTCAGTAAATATCTTCAAGTCTTACTAATGATTATTTCCAATAATGTCTTACATTTCTATAATAGTTTCCATTTCTGTAGGATCTCGTTTGGTCTTGATCTCCCTGGTCTTTTTTATTTAAACAGAACTATCTTACATTCAAGACATTAATTTCCAGTAGTGTGACCCAATTTTCTAACGGCCTTCTTGACGGTAAGATGGCATCATACATCATTGCACCACCCAATCAATATCTTCATACTTAAACCAAAGTTTCAGACTCATATACTGATCTATGGGAATGCCTCTAGTTGGTTACTTGTCTGGTAAACTGTACCGACACTTTACCACAACAGACTCTTTTTTGAAAATTCATTCAGTTCAATTCTGTTTAGAAGATTAAGCATCTCTTTGGAGAGCGAGGCACCTAGATCAAAACTGACACTGCATTAAATTTATAGGGCAATGCTTTCTGGTTTGGTAGTTATACTTTAATAATATTTTGTGGCAGTAACAACACATTGCTGCCTGACATTTTCCTCCTCTTTAGAAATTTTGAAGAAAAAAAAAGAAAGGAAGAAAGAAAATAAAAGGCTTTTCTGTAACAGGGTCAAAGGAATTCAACTAACTCAACTCTGTCAATTCCAAAGGAGGGATAGTACTCAAGGTATTTCTTTTTCATTTATCTATCTTTATGAAGAAGTGGATTGCTTTTAGCATTTATAGTCCTGCTCCTTACTTCTACTTCTCTATACACCCTATGTGCCCCTTTGTAAAACAGGATTTCAAAAGCAGTAGTTATTGTGAGTTTTAGAATATTAAGCCTAACACATTCAGATTGACAGGGCTGTTTGACTATTCTGGGAATGCCCATCCAGTTTTTAGTTTATTCAGCTCCTCTGTCCCTCAATCAATTTATTGCAGCAATACTAGGGCACGGTCTGAGGAAAGGGTGCCAAAATTCAAAGTAGATGCGTTTCTATAATCTGTGAAAAAACAAGGAGGTTATCACTATCGGATATTTTATTACTTTGGGGATTTTTTGTACATGATCCACTATACCTCCCTCCCATGCGCAGCTGACTCTCATAAATGCTTCCTTCCCCAACCTTCACTGCCAGTGCCTTTCTCTCTCCCATTATTTAATAATAAATTAATTATTATTAATTATTTAATAATAATTAATAATAAATGACATTATTTTCTTTTATCAAAGGTGAAAAAATGTTTAAACTTGGTCTAAAGATATTATACTTCTTTTAGATCCATAAACGAATACAGTATATGTAAATTAGTATCATTTCGCAATGGTCCATCACACCAAAACCTACTTTACCAAACCCTCAATATTCTTGTTCTCTTGCATTTGTTTTAAACCTCTGATAAAAATCACATTCCTAGATCATTTCAACTCTGCACCTTTTTATCTGAAAGATGAGTAAAGACGCAATAAAATACATGACTACACACATTTCACAAATAAGATACACAATTTCATAGCTGAGCGCTTTAACCACTAAGCCACCCCAAATCCAAACTGTTGCCGTTGAGTCGATTCTGACTCATAGCGACCCTACAGGACAGAGTAGAACTGCCCCATAGAGTTTCCAAGGAGTGCCTGGTGGATTTGAACTGCCGACCTGTTGTTTAGCAGCAGTAGCACTTAATCATTATGCCACCAGGGTTTACATTGCACCACCAGAGCACCTTACTTTCACAAGGATACAAGCTCCTTAATTCCATAAGTATACAATCACAAGTTCATGGTTTCTAACCCCAAATAGGCTCTCAGGGATGCCTGGCAATCCTTCTATAATTCCTTAGTTCTCTTTCTCATTCTTCATTACAGACATCTCATACCTTCTCCTTTCTCCACTGATTTCTTATTCCATCAGATACCTGCTTAACTCATCACCTTATTTCTTACTTCAGAGATTAAAACACTCATTGCCATCAAGTCAATTCTGACTCAAAGCGACTACACAGGACAGAGAAGAACTGCCCCATAGGGTTTACAAGGCTGTAATCTTTACAGAAGCAGACTGCCACATTTTTCTCCCGCAGAGCGGCTCGTAGGTTTGAACCACTGCACGACCAGAGCTACTAAAGATTAAAATGTTGTTTGGTGCCGCTGAGTCACTTTCGACTCATAGCGACCCTATGTACCACAGAACAAAACACTGCCTCGTCTGCTGCCATCCTCATTTGTTGTTGTGCTTGAGCCCACTGTTGCAGTCACTGTGTCAGTCCATCTTGTTGAGGAATCTTTCGCTGACTCTCTACTTCACCAAGCACGATGTCCTTCTCCAGGGACTGATCCCTCGTGACAACATGCCCAAAGTACGTGAGATGAAGTCTTGCCATCCTTGCTTCTAAGGAGCATTCTGGTCATACTTCTTCCAAGACAGATTTGTTCGATGTTTTGGAGGTCCATGGTATATTCAATATTCTTCATCAACACCATAATTCAAAGGCATCAATTCTTCTTAGGTCTTCCTTATTCATCTTCCAGGTTTCCCATGCATATGAAGTGACTGAAAACACCATGGCTTGGGTCAGGCCCACCTTAGTCTTTAAGGTGACATCTTTGCTTTTTAACACTTTAAAGAGGTCCTTTGCAGCAGATTTGCCCAGTACAATGCATCATTTGATTTCTTGACTGTTGCTTCTATGGGTGTTGATTGTGGATCCAAGTAAAATGAAATCCTTGACAACTTCAATCTTTACTCAATTGATCATGACATTGTTTACTGTCTAGTTGTGAGGATTTTTGTTTTCTTTATGTCGAGGTGTAATCCATACCGAAGGCTGTAGTCTTTGATATTCATCAGTTAAGTGCTTCAGCAAGGAAGGCTGTGTAATCTGCATAAGGCAAGCTGTTAGTGAGTCTTCCTCCAATCCTAATGCCCCATTCTTCTTCTTATAGTCCAGCTTCTCAGATCATTTGCTCAACATACAGATTGAGTAAATGGTGAAAGGATACAACCCTCATGCACACTTTCTTGACTTTAAACTAGTAGTATCCCCTTGTTCTGTTTGAATTACTACCTTTTGATCTATGTACAGGTTCCTCATGAGCACAATTAAGTGTTCTGGAATTCCCATTTTTTGCAATGTTATCCATAATTTGTTATGATCCACACAGTCGAATGCTTCTGCATAGTCAATAAAACACAGGTAAACATCTTTCTGGTATTCTCTGCTTTCAGCCAGGATCCATCTGACATCAGCAATGATATCCCTTATTCCACGTCTTCTTCTGAATCCGGCTTGAATTTCTGGCAGATCCTTGTCAAAGTACTGCTGCAACTGCTTTTGAATGATGTTCAGCAAAATTTTACTTGTGTGTGATATTGTTCAACAATTTCCACATTCTGTTGGATCACCTTTCTTTGGAATAGGTGTAAATGTGGATTTCTTCCAGTCAGTTGGCCAAGTAGGTGTCTTCCAAATAACTTGGCATAAATGAGTGAGCACTTCCAGGGCTGCATCCATTTGTTGAAACATCTACATTGATATTCCATCAATTCCCGGAGCCTTGTTTTTCGCCAGTGTCTACAGCGCAGATTGGACCTCTTCCTTCAGTACCATCGGTTCCTAATCATATGGTACCTTCTGAAATGGTTAAAAATCGACCAGTTCTTCTTGGTATAGTGACTCTGTGTATTACTTCCATCTTCTTTTGATGCTTCCTGCATTGTTTTAATATTTTCCCCATAGAATCCTTCACTATTGCAACTCGAGGCTTGAATTTTTTCTTTAGTTATTTCAGCTTGAGAAATGCCAAGCATTTTCTTCCCTTTTGGTTTTCTAACTCCAAGTCTCTGCACATGTCATAAAAATACTTCTCATGCCTCTGTCAGTTTGTTGTACGGTGGGGGCCTGCGTGTTGCTGTGATGCTGGAAGCTATGCCACCGATATTCAAATACCAGCAGGGTCACCCATGGTGGACGGGTTTCAGCTAAGTTTCCAGACTAAGACAGACTAGGGAAAAGGGCCTGGCGGTCTACTTCTGCTAAGAATTAGCCAGTGAAAATCTTATGACTACCTCTGGAACATTGTCTGATATAGTGCTGGAAGATGAGCTCTTCAGTTGGGAAGGCACTCAAAAGACAACTGGGGAAGAGCTGTCTCCTCAAAGTAAAGTTGACCTTAATGACATGGATGGAGTCTAGCTTTTGGGACCTTCATTTGCTGATGTGACACAACTCAGAATGAAAAGAAACAGCTACAAACACCCACTAATAATCAGAACAGAGAATATATGAAGTATGAATCTAGGAAAATTGGAAATGTCAAAAATGAAATGGAACACATAAACATCAATATCCTAGGCATTAGTGAGCTGAAATGGACTAGTATTGGCCATTCTGAACCAGACAGTACTATGCTCTATTATGCCAGGAATGACAAACGGAAGAGGAACAGCTCTGCAGTCATCATCAAAAAGAACATTTCAAGATCTATCCTGAAGTACAATGCTGTCAGTGATAGGATAATATCCATTCGCCTACAAGGAAGACCAGTTAATACGATTATTATTCAAATTTACGCATGAACCACTAAGGCCAAAGATGAAGAAATTGAAATTTTTGACCAACTTCCGTGGTCTGAAATTGATGAAATATGCAATCAGGACGCATTCATAATTACTGGTGATTGGAAAGCAAAAGTTGGAAACAAAGAAGAAGGATCAGTAGTTGGAAAATATGGCCTTGGTGATAGGAATGATGTCAGAGATCACATGATAGTATTTTGCAAGACCAACGACTTCTTCATTGTAAATACCTTTTTCATCAACATAGACGGCAACTATGCACGAGCACCTCGCCAGATGGAATACACAGGAATCAAACTGACTACATCTGTGGAAAGAGACAATGGAAAAGCTCAATATTATCAGTTAGAACAAGGTCAGGGGCTGACTGTGGAACAGACCATCAATTGCTCATATGCAAGTTCAAGCAGAAGCTGAAGAAAATTAGAACAAGTCCGTGAGAGCCAAAATATGACCTTGAGTACACCCCACCTGAATTTAGAGACCATCTCAAGAACAGATTTGAGGTGTTGAACACCAATAACTGAAGACCAGGCGAGTTGTGGAATGACATTAAGGACCTCATATATGAAGAAAGCAAGAGGT
This sequence comes from Dugong dugon, assembly GCA_030035585.1. Lineage (NCBI taxonomy): Eukaryota > Metazoa > Chordata > Mammalia > Sirenia > Dugongidae > Dugong > Dugong dugon. Next base: position 62,865,563 of record CM057466.1, read on the forward strand.
CATTAAAAAGACAGGAAAGAAAGAAAAGACCAAAATGGATGTTAGAAGACACTCTGAAAGTTGTTCTTGAACGTTGAGTAGCTAAAGCGAAAAGAAGAAATGATGATATAAAAGAGCTGAACAGAAGATTTCAAAGGGTGGCTTGAGAAGACAAAGTATTATAATAACATGTTCAAAGACCTGTAGTTAAAAAAAAAAAGATTAAAATAGACATCATTAAATGAATTTTCCATTAAAAATTCTGCTAACATATGTTCAGCCACACAGTCCTTATCTCTTTCTCTTTTTCACAATGAAAGAGATATTCTGTCCCTACCTGAGGCTGCTCTGGATACCAGATCCTGCAGGTTCCCCAAATTATTTCCTTTCTCTCCTATATTTTCAAGTTTGTTCTCCCTTGGATTCTTTCCACTGGTATTTACACATGATGAAGTCTCTGCTTTATAATAACAAATCAAACTCTTTCTTTACCCTCATTTCATCCCAGCTACTCTCCACCCTCTCTGGCTTCATTCACAGTCAATATTTTTGAAAGTTGCCCACATCCACTGTCTCCACTTGCTCACCTCCCATTCAATCTTGAACTCACTACAACCATCTTCTGTTTCCACTACTTCAGTGATATTGTTCTTGTAACATCATCAACAATCTCCTTTTAGGTACATCTAGTGGAAGGAATTTCAGTCATCTTACATCATCCTTGGGCAATGTCTTAGTCTATCTAGCACTGCTATAACAGAAATACCACAAGTGGACAGCTTTAACAAAGAGAAATTTATTGTCTCACAATCTAGTAGGTTACAAGTCCAAGTTCAGGACGTCATCTCCAGGGGAAGGCTTTCTCTCTTTCAGCTCTGGAGGAAGGTCCTTGTGATGCATCAGCCTTCCCTTGGTCTGGCAGCATCTCAGCGCAGGAACTCCAAGTCCAAAGGACACACTCTGCTCCCGGCACCACTTTCTTGGTGGTATGAGGTTCCCATGTCTCTCTGCTCACTTCTCTCTTTCATATCTCAAAGGAGACTGGCTTAAGACACTACCTAATCTTGTAGACCTCATCAATATAACTGCTGCCAATCCATCTTATTACATCATAGTGATAGAGCTTACGACACAGAAGGAAATCACATCAGATTACAAAATGGTACACAATCATATAATACTGGGAATCATGACCTAGCCAAGTTGACAGATATTTTGGGGGGACACAATTCTATCCATGACAGGCAACATTTATCATTGGTGTCCACTTCTCCTTTCTTTTGCTTACACGATGACTTTCTTTCTGTTTTCCTTCTATTTCTCTGACAAATTATTCTCTGTCTTTCCTCATGTTGTTCTTCTTTTGCTCATCCCTTAAATCTGTGTCCTTTAGAGCTCTTATCTAGGGCCTCTTCTATTCTCACTTTCATACTCTCCCAGGATAACCGGATCCATTCCCATATCTTTAAATATGTTTCAAATATCATGACTCTCAAATTTCCATCTTCAGCTCAATGGTCTACTTCAACTATCTACTGAACACCTCTATATAATGTTTCAAAGCATTTAAAACTGCACCTACTCCTGTATTTCCTATCTCAGTAAAGGGTACTACTCTCTACCCAGTTGCCCAGCTCCACTCTCTCTTCCTTACTTTCCATGCCTAATCATTCTTGAAGTCCTCTCTATTCAGTGTCCTGAAAATCTATTAAATCTTCCATCTCTTTATTTACACAACCACTTTATTAGTTCAGCTGTTTATGTGCTTTAATAGACCTTCACAACCAAAACTAAACCCACTGTCATGAGTTGATTCTGACTCGTAGTGACCCTAGAGGTCAGCGTAGAACTGCGCCATAGTTTCCAAGGCTGTAAATCTTTAAAGAAGCAGACTGCCACATCTTTCTCTCAGGCAGCTGCTAGTGAGTTTGAATCGCTGACCTTGTGGTCAGCAGCCAAGTGCTTTAATCACTGTGCAACCAGGGCTCCTGTTCAATATACTTTATAGTTTCCTAATACATATTAAGAGTTCTAAAAAGCAATGATCCCACATATGACATGGTCTGTTGTCCTTCCTTCTCCGGTTTTGTACGTCTGTGAGACAACTGCAATCATATTTAAGATTTGTTTAGTAAGTCCTGAACGGATGTGAAAATGAAAAAAAAAGAAGTGACTTTTTAAACAATCAGAATGACAGAACCTTTTTCCCAAAGGCCATTTTTATTCCTATACTCATATTAAACACAAAAACAACACTCCTTTACTGACCATAAAGTCTTGATAGCCTTTAGATGCCAGCCATTATGCAGACAGCACCATCACTGCACTGTAAGCTACTGAACATACTCTAGAACATCTGCTGCAATCATATGGGCTACGTGCAGCGAGACTCCAGTCTCCAAATTCCTGATACATTCATTCTTTGTGACTTTTTTTAAACATGTATATATAGATATGCCTTATATTGCTATAATTCAAAACATCTAGAAATGGGTCAGGAAAATGAAGAGTAAGTAGATACATGAACAGCAATTTGGGGGACTAAGTAAACTGAAGCGAACACCACCAGACACACATTGCAACAAAACAAATACCATTATAATTTGAATATCTGCAAGCTGAACGGCAGTGTGCTAGTTCATATTTGAGCCAAGGAAGAGGTTCAAAATAAATTATGTCAAGAACAATGAATTAAATAATGCAGGAGAATACAACCTAACATTCAAGCAATAATGTCTCTAACATGTTACATGACTTCCAAAACATTTATTTCATAGAAAAAAACTCTGAGTCAAGCATCCTTTCAGCTCATGTTTGGCACATATGGAGTTAATTCCAGAAAAGATCAGGATAATGTCCATTCAAGAATAAATCAAATAATGATAGTTGTCTTAAATTACATTTAGCATTATCTTGTAGCTTCTTTTTGCCTAAAGTTTGACAATTAACATTGATTCTACTAAATTTCTCTCTCCAAAGCGTCTAATATAATGCACTAGGATCAGGGCAGCTTAGAGGGCTCCACGCTTGGTTTAACACTCTCCTTTCTTGAAATTCTTAATGATGTTTGAACAAGGGGCCCACATTTTCATTTTTGCACTGAACCCCACAAATTATGTACCTAGTACTGTGTGGGATAAATGTAATAGGGCATATCTCTATCTCTGTTCAATGTTGTTGTTGGGTGCTGTTGAGTTGATTTCAACTCATAGTGACTACATATGACAGAGTAGAACTGTCCCATAGGGTTTTCTGGGGGGCAATCTTTATGGGAGCAGATTGCCAGGTCTTTCTCCCGCAGAGCCACTGGATGGGTTCAAACTGCCAACACTTTGGTTAGCAACCGAGTGCTTAACTGTTGTGCCACCATGGCTCCTTATCTCTGTTCAGTAGGAAACATAATTTTTATCATCTTCTCAGGATAAAGGTCCTAAATAGCTCTCCACTGACTACCATGTAAATGTCAAACATCTTAGCCTGTCATTTAAAATGTTTCATCACATGGTTACAATCAGTGAATCCATATTTAGCTAACCTGACTTTATTCATTCCTTCATTCGTGATTTATTTAATGAATGTTCATTTATTGAGACTCACTATATGTTCTGCTAGATCCTCCAGTAACTGTGAAGAAAGAGGTACGAACTTGTCCTAACTCAACCCACAGTAGAGATAAACTATATTACTTGCCATTTCCCAAACTTCCATTGCTTTCTGCTGGTCAACTCTTCTCAGGTTTATTCTCCACCCTTATCCTGCTTTTCCCTATATTACAGAAAACTACACTTCCCAGGTTTTCTTATACTCTTTGGTAAGTTCGGCCAGTAGTAGCTACTAGTGCATGTTTGGTGGACAAACGAAGAGAACAGCCAGACTGTCTGCCACTGCCCACGCTTCACCACCACGACAGGGTTCTGGGGCAACTCCTCAGGTCCAGTTGCCATTCTGCAGCCCCTTGCTCCATACCCCTAGCTACTGTTGGGTGGTGTCTGGTGTGGCTTTTGGGCTCTCCTAACACTATTTCTTTTCCTTGTCCTTCTAGCCCCAGAGACTATAGGGGTTTTCTGCTCTTGCTCTTCTTAGGGGGCCTTGCCATCCATTGTCAGGTTCCTCAGCAATCCTACAACCTGTGTAACCAGACTAGTTTCTCTTTTTCTGACTGGATCTTGTTCTTTTCTTCTGAAATATGCCTCCTATCTATTCTTCCATTATTGATATATGTCACTATTTCTTTCTTTCTTCAGGGCACAAGTCAAATCCATCTTAAGAAAGGTTTCTGTGGCTTCTTCCCCCAGCCCTGAACTGTAAAATTAGAAATGATTTTGACTTCACCTTTGAAATCCCCTAACATTTTGCTTATAGTTCTCTCATGATACTTAAAACATTTTATTTGATGATTATTTATGTAAATATGTTTACTGTCCTTGAGTACAGAGAACATGTGAGATTTATCCTAAGATGGTGTCTTACTAATACCTGGCATTCCAATATATTGTATTCCTCTAAGTAGAGTGGTGAATATTTGGCATTCTATTTTTATTTTCAATTCAAAAACTTTAATTTATTGTTTCTTTCAAGGAAATCCATATTTCCATTAACATATCTGCATTACTCACATGAATACAGTGTTGGGATATTAAGTGCCAGGATAAGAAGGACTGTATATTATTCAGACAAAAACCAGCATCATTGCTTGAGGATATTTGAATAATGGGCAGGCATTAATATAATAATGAAACTCCCGAGGCATCCCTATTTTCATAATTCTAAGATTCTATCAATTATAGAAAAACTTTACAATTAGCCAGTGTAACTAGTCTCTCAACTTGCTCTTTATCCCTCCAGACGTAAATCTCTCTCTCTTTATATAAATATGTAGAAACCCAGTTATATATATATTTTACCATTAACCAGGTTCCTACATATTTACAGTCCTCTATATTTGAAAATGATGCTATTCCTACTTACCATTATGTGTAAGTGTGGCTGTCAGGATGAATACCGACTCAATAGTTATTTCCATATTGCCCAGTGTGACGATTATTCTTTGATTAGGCTACAGCTGGGCTTTTGAGAGACAGTTACTGTTTGCAACTCTAGCTCTTAAACTAATAGCAAGCTTGCAAACTCTTTGTTCAGAAAAAGCCACTCCACTGTGGATCACAACGTGCTGGCCTCATTTTCCTGTGTCTGCTGCTGTCTGGCAGTCCACAGTGAAAATCTGTTGTTTGAAGTCACACTGTAGTCTGTCCTTAAAGCTTTCCTTCTGGCATAATTGTGGGTGGTTTCCTCGTTCCAGGATGCTGCACAACCAGGGCTGTTCAAAACAATCCCATTATTTGCTTGTTCCAGTAGACTTGCAATGAACATTGAAGACACACCATCTAAATGCCAAAGGGCTTCTTCTTAGCAACTGCTTGGCAGTATTTACCACAGCTAATGAAATAGTTTAAGTTAATAAGGGAATGTGTGATGTGCCAGAGGTTGAAGTTGCAAGCCTTGTTGTGATGATACAGCCTTAACACCTTGAGTCCTGTTTAGAGGGAGGAGTCCCTGGGTGGTACAAATGGTTAACTTACTTGGCTGCTAACCGAGATTTGAGTCTACCCAGAGGCACCTAGGAAGAAAGGCCTGGTGATCTACTTCTGAAAAATCAGCCAGTGGAAATCCTGTGGAGCACAGTTTTATACTGACTCGCATGAGATCTCAATGAGTAGGAATCAACTCAACAGCTCAGACAGACATTCAGACTTACTTGGAGACCCAGGAAGTTGAGCCAACCCATCCTGGCAAGGAGGGACAGCTCCTTTCCTAAAAGATCACAAAAGGCTTTGCTCCTCCAGTCCAAGCCTTGGCAGAAGAGTCTGGTCCAGTTTATGACTTTAAAGTAACTAACTGATGGCAATCAAAACTGACAGCTTTCCACTCACAGTGCACTTACTGCTCCAGCAGGGGGCTTTTTTCTGTTTGAGAGGTCCAGCCCAACTTTGTCTAGATCCTTGCAATTCAAAGTATGGGAAACAAACAGCATCAGCACCATCTAGGAGCTCATTAGACATAAAGAATCTCAAGCCACACTCCAAGGGCTTTTTTCTGTTTGAGAGGTCCAGCCCAACTTTGTCTAGATCCTTGCAATTCAAAGTATGGGGAACAAACAGCATCAGCACCATCTAGGAGCTCATTAGACATAAAGAATCTCAAGCCACACTCCAAGAGCTATGGACTCAGAATCCGCATTTTAACAAGATCCCCAAGTAATTGGTATGCACACTGAAGTGTGGGAAGCACTGCCCTACACTTAGCCAAGTGGCTAACTCAAAAATAACACACCTGGGCCTCCTCTAGGCAGTGTGACCTCTGTGCTTGCTGGTGACTATCCAGCTGGATGAGGACACTGGGGATTCACATGATCTCCTTCCTAATGTTCTGAGATCTCTAAGCAGCAGGGGACATCTGAGATCAGAGTGACCTGGGAGAGCCAGAGTCTGAGTATTTGTGGGGCACTGCTGTATCTCCTTTCCTAACAAACAAAACCAGCTGCCCTCCAGTTGATTCTGACTCATGGAAACTCCATGTGCTACAAAGTACAACTGTGCTCCACTGGGATTTTTTGGCTGTAATCTTTATGGAAGCAGATTGCCAGGTCTTTATTCAGTGTACCTGTAGGTTAGCAGCCAACTGCAAACCACTTGCACCACCCAGGGACCTTATCTGCTCCACAGGACTTGGATATCCAGCCAGAGTGCAAATACTGGTGGAGCGATTTCCCATGATCCCTTCTAGCACATCATAAGAAGAAAGCCACTGCTGGATTAATGAGTTCGGTTAGCACACACTTAGCACACAGTTGATGGGCAGGACAGGGCCAGGGTCAACATGGGAAAGTAGAATCCTCAGACTGAGTATTCCAGACTAGAAAAAGTTATATGACATACTGAGGTGGCATCATGAGTGCATCCTTAGTCAGGAAAGAATACACTTGAGCTGTGACCAAGAACCAAGACAAAGTCTAGAGAGAAGATAGTAGCCCAGAGAGAAAAGAGCCAAGGGGTGATTTAGAGGTAGGGGCTGCTTTCAGGAGAGTAAACATCTAGGGGCTGATACAGCAGGGTGTTACAGAAGTGGGGGGCAGAGAGCCGTTCTGTGGAACTAAGGTGTTCAGTCACCACTGCTGTTTGTTCACACCGGCTCTCTCCGTGGCCCTGCTCCCCACAAAGCTATCCGTAGCTTCTGACATTTAGTATATCTTTCAACAGTACTTTACTTTTCATGACTAAATATACTTTTTCTGTATATAAAGCAGTCCATCACACTTCCTATTTCTCTGGGTTCACATTTATTATCTCATCTTATTTATTTATTTATTTTTTTCAATTTAAATGGTGCTCCACAACCACTCTATGAGGAGGTACAGGTAGTAGAAATGGAGCAATCACTGTGGGACAGAACAACTTGTCTCGCCTAAGGTAGCATACTGGTGACAAAGTTAAGAATAGAACATATATTCATATTTTACCCTAGCACTTTTGAATATGATACCTAGCTGTTTACCATTCACGGCAAATGTGTGAAAGTTTATGAGACTAATATCCTTATGTTAACAAAGCATGGGAACAACTTTCTCCCAAGGGATATGCTAAATGAAAACTGATTTATTCTGGCCAGCTCAGCAGGAAGGAGCTTTTCACAAATTCCTTTTCTTTTGTCCTTTATTATTTACTCAAAAATATCTAAATCCACATGCATATTATTTATACAGTAACTGATAGAGACTTTAATGACTGGTATATGCTTTTAAATAAAGACAGAACTATAAAAATGTTTTCAAGTTAATGAGATTGATTTATAACATAATTAGCATTTCAAAAATAGCCTGGGGGTATAAATGTTTGTGTGTTCCTTGTAGAGCTGAGTAAAATGGCTGCTACTAAAGTTGTCCTTTCTCCATCTGGCAAATTGTGACTTTCTTTGGAAGCTAATTACCAAAAAGGATTCCCACCTCCCTGACCCACTCCCCCCATAATCCTTAACATCAATGTCCTGCTACCAGCCTGCCTTAAGTAATAGGGTTGGGTAGTTTTTGCCTGATGTTGGTATTCCACTTGTCATGTATGTCTGTATTCCAGGAGCAACTTGTCAAATTCTAGTAGACCAAAACACAGATAATGCAGTTTTCTGTTCTTAGCCTTGCAAAAACAACAATTACTATACTCTGCTCTTGAACATACTGGAGTTAGGGAAGAGCACAACAGTATAGCACAGATTTAACATCTATACCATAGTCAGTGAAAAGAGTAATAAAAATAATGCTTTAAAGAAGTGTTTCCCTGCTACAGACTTAAATTTTTAAGAGCTTGAAAGTAGAGATTATAGATCAGACTGATAAAGAAAAGTGAAGTGTTTCCAAATGAGTACAGCAATTGCCTCTTTCACTAGCATTACTGCAATTTATGGGAGTTGTTTTTTGCTCTTTGGCTGATATATTTCATTGGTTGCAAGGAGCTCCACTGGGGGACTGATGTTTGTCACACTCAGTTTACAAACTTGCCCAACCAGATAGCAAACATACTAAATGTTCAGTGCTCTACCAAAGCAAAGTACTTCTCTCTCCCCCACCATCCCCCTCACACAAACACACACACACACACAAAGAAAGCCGTATTTCCAGGACACTAAAGAAGGGAGTGTAAAACAAACTCTGGGCTGCCAACTGGTCTTATCTAAAAGAATCATTCATTTTCTTACTTTGCCTCTGATTCATTGTTGAGAAAATACATTCTATCTGACTCCAAATAGTCTGACATTTAGACAAAGTTTTCTTCACTTATCCATTTGTAGGTAAAGTGCATGTGAATGCGGTTTATTGGAACATGATAACATGTAATATTAGGAGTGCTTTTTGTTCTCAACCAAACGTAAAACTCTCCTGTGCCAGGCATCAATTACTTACAGTGAAGTATCTCCTCCACTCACAAACTCCCACAAGCACAAAACTTCTAAAGTCTCCTATTAGAGATGGAAAACACTCTTCTCAAGAGTACAGACCGAGAATGACTCAAACTGATGACAAACCACCTAAACATTTAAAGATCTGCCAGAATTAGAGGTGGCTTTTTTTATGGTACATAAAAATTTGTCATGGATGCCTGAATTCCAGGAGCAAACTGTCAAATTCTAGGAGATGAAACAATTTTAACACATGTGCATTCACCACGTCCCTTTAACCCAAGTCCTGATAAAAATGCGAAGTCCACCGGGCTGAAACTGGAGTAGCCATTGGAGGTTGTCCTGCCATGGTAACATAATTTACTGAGTCATTACCATTGTTCTCTGTCCTTAACTTCAAAGCACACTGGATCCAGGTGATAAATTATTGAATCTGACAGTTCTCCACATTCATGAGGCACTCTGGTAAAAGGGTTCAGCTCTCTTATCTAAACGTGCAATTTCTAGAAAACAGGCTCTTTTTGAAAAGGATTAAGTTCTTGAGAGTTTAGTTAAACAAGACATAATTAGAAATGTTAGGCTCTTTCTGATATGATACGATTCCAGAAGCAGTGACTCTTATCCTGTCTAAAGGGTCAACTTGGTTTTTAATGCATGTATGTGTTTTATAAATACATGTATATATTTATACATACATATAAATGTGTGTGTGTGTGTATAAACCAGCTGCCATCAATCAAGCGGATCCCAACTCATGGTGACATGTGCTGGAGTAGAACTGTCTTCCATAGGCTTTTCAAAGGCTGTGATCTTTTGGAAGTAGATCGCCAGGCTCTTCTTCCAAGATGCCTCTGAGTGCATTCAAACCACCAATTTTTCAGTTAGTAGCTGAGCGCTTAACCATTTGCACCACCCAGGGACTATACGCACACACGCGCACACTTACACACACACGCACACTTTGGGAGGCATGTCAGCTTTTTATAGCTCTCTAAGGTTCCATTTAAAAATTATTTTCAAAAAGGGAACTCACTAAGATGCTTTAAACAATTTGGCACATGACTGATATGTGAGCCCCAGGATAGGTGGGGGCTGGTGTGACAACTCAGAGCCAAATGCCAAGGAGTTCAGAATCAATATACCCAGCCCCCAAACCTGCAGTCCTGCACCCACAGTATGTCAAACCAGTTTTCATTTGTGTTAACAGAGCAAGCCCAGGACATGCATCCTGTTTGCAGTTAACATGAGGAACCCCTTCCTTGCTGCCCTCAGCATGACCCTGGGGTCTTACAAATTTAATTCCATTCAAGATATGAACCCTTTTGTAAGCTCTGAATCCTATGCATCTCTATTCCAGCCAGAATTAGGCAATAAGGTGTCTGACAGAGAACTCAGTACCGAGGATGTTCCATATTTTCTCCACGCTATGGGAAAAGGGGACAAGAGCTACATGCCCAATGAAGGGAAAGTAGGTGAACGGGGAGAAGAACTGATCATTTAACCACACATTTAGCCCCTTTGGAGAGGTGATTTGTCAGATGGACTCTTGTGGCTTTAAAACATAACACAACTGCAAAAATTGATCAGGGAATTCTCACTCTACTAGAAGAGGCAGCCCATCTATGTTTTATACCATGTTCTTGAAAGGTGCATAAAATTCTGAGTTTATAGCTTCACCTGGTTCATTTAACTCACCAAGCCAGAGTTTATTAACTCCGTGTGGAAACTTGGGAACAATTTTTGTTGTAGTTGGTGGTGGTGGTGCCAATGATACTTTTTTCTTTTTCTTTAACAATGCTTAAATAAACTACATTGATAGAAAATAAAGAAATAATTATAATTTTAATTAGAACATGAATGAAAATCAAGTAAAATTCCAAAGGGCTAAAATCATGATTTGCAGATTCTTCAAATTCTTTTGAATGCTTTGAGACTAAATGAACAGATTCCAATACACTTGGAGATATCTGATATTATAGTTTTCCATTTTTTACTGTAGGTTCACTTAGTTCCCCAAAAAAGTGTGTGTTTCTGTGAGAAGGAAAAATACTTTCTGTATCTGAATCTTCCACAGCACTCAGCACTTAATAAATGCTTGTTGAATAAAAGGCTCTTTCATAATAGATAAATGCTGTGTGTGGGAGGGCCCTTGATTTGGGTATTTATGTTGCAATTAAGAAATAAACTCCTTTGGGATCATAAAGGGAGCTATAAAGTGTTTATATCTGTACATCAGTTACATATACAGATACTAAATACATAAGTATGTATACATAAATATGAATTCTGTATTTTTTATCTTCATTTCTGAAATACAATAATGTGAGGAAAATTTGTAACTCATTAAAAATAAATAAGCCAACAATGTATCTCGCTCATATGAAGACAGAAAAAAATACAACATGGTAGAAGGAATTCATTACTTTTGTCCATTTTTGTTTCTAAAAGAGAAGAACAATAGACTGTGGTATATGGTGGCCTGTATCACTAACACACCAGAGTTCAGTCCATATTTCCAACTAAGATTTATTATGGGCTTCTTCTAATTATTATCATGTGAAGCTCTGGTTATTCTCTAGAAGATTTCACATTAAAATGTATTTGCAAATCTGGCATAAGGAAAGGGCATTTAAGGTTAATTAGCGCTCAATTCTGGGTGGCTCGCTTCTGCACCTAGACCAATAACCTATGTAGGTTTGAGATCCCCCAGGTATTTTTTTCCACTGCCTGCTAGGTGCAATGCCTTTTGGGTGCATTCTGAGGACCTTCCTGGAGCCCCACTGCTGAAGGCAACAGCAATGTTCATATCTACACCTTGTTTCATTCTCTATCTCTAGCAACACCTATCAAGATGGGTTATGGGTTCTCTTTCTAAACACTGGGAAACTTGCAATAAACATTTTTGTACTCTAAACTATAGCCCTAACTATAAATGCAGAACAGTATTCTGTGGAAAATTTAGTGAACATTCACAGATGCTGAAAATTGTACCCTAAGGGACTGCCTTAGAATTGTAGTTCAAAGTAAAGGATATCATTGGTTGAAGAAAGTGGCTTTATCACCGTATCTAGTAGTTTTCCCTTTTAATCCTCTTTGATGACTAAAATTTGTAGGATGAAAGTTTTTCATTTGCTTTATCACATCAGCATGATCTAGTGGTTGTTATGTTTTTGATTCCTTACAAAAAAATATTATACACCTGTCTTGTTAGTATATAGAAAAGTATTAAAAACCATGACCTGAACCTGAAAAACATTTATGACTTTTGAATATTTTATTAGTTTTCTATTGCTGCTGTAACAAATTACCACAAACTTAGTGGGTTAAAGCAACCCAAATCAGTGATCTTCCAATTCTGGAGATGTGAAATCTATAATTGGTTGGCAGAGCTGTATTACTTCTAGGGGCTCTAGAGGAGGATCCATTCCTTGTCTTTTCCAGCCTCTAGAGGCTGCCCACATTCCTGGGGTCATGGACCCCTTACATCTTCAAAGTCAGCAATTGCACTTCTCCGGCCTCTGCTTCTATCAGCATGTCTCCTTTTCTGACTTTGATCCCCCACCTCGTGTTTATAAGGATCCTTATGATTACATTGGGCCCACCTGGATAATCTAGAAATATATTTTCCCATCTCAAGGTCCTTAACTTAATCACACCTGAAAAGTCCCTCTTCTGTGTATGGTAACATTCACAGGTTCCAGGGATTAGAACATGAGGTGCCATTATTCTGCTTACCACAAATGTATGCTGGGAACAAGTTCTATAATGAGTTCAAAGACAATTGAGGCATGGTCTCTGCTCTTAAGACTTTGTAATCTAGACAGGAGCTGGCAAATACGCCAATAACCATAATGCAAGGCAAAGACGCTTTCAAGACCTATACAGGTTCGGAGAAGGAAGAGAAGGGTCACTCACTGACTGAAAAACTCCAATCAGCCTTTGTCCCTACTCCTTTCTCACCTGGAAATGCCATTTTCTCCTCTTCTGTTTTGTTAACTCTTACTCAGCCTTTGAATCTCAAGTGTCACTTCCTTTAAGGGCATATTCCCTGATGCCCCAAGCAGAAATGGTACTCCTGTCACACTGTTTTTTTAAAGATACTTTAATCATACACATGTCTCATTAGAGAGAGTTCCTATCTTCCAAGAAAGTCTTTCAGTTTTTTTTTTCTTTTTAGTATCCTCAAAATCTCATGATGATTTGCATATAGTAGGTTCTGAATAAATATTTGATGAATGAATTAGTGTGGGTAGGTGCTATCATAGAGGGCCACAGATGGCAGACTACCTAATTTTGAGGATGTCATGTACAGTGGGAAGGTAATTCATATACTGCATCAGGGTCAAGTGGGCTTTTTCATCTAGCTGATGGCAGGGAGGGGGAGCAGTTGGGAGAAAAGGGACAAGGAGACATCAAGGATAAAGGTCAACTTTTAAGCCTGGATAACCAGGCAAAACGGCCATGCCTGCAACAGAAGTAAAACATACACAGCGGAGATGTAGGCTTGGTGTGGGAGTGATCATGACTTCAGTTTAACAACAACAACAAAAAATCATACCTGTTTCCATAGAGTCGATTCCAACTCAAGGTGACTCCGCATGTTTCAGAGTAGAACTGTGCTCCACAGAGTTTTCAATGGCTGTAATCTTTTGGGGCTGCACTGGGTGAATTTGAACCACCAACCTTTTCATAAATACATGAGAGAAAACTGTTCACGTCACCCAGGGACCTGACTTCAGTTTAGGCTTCATGAAGCTGAAGAATTTAACACAACAGCTGCGGGAGATGATTAGGGTATAAAGAGGTGAAATTTAGGAGAAAAATCTAGTTAGTATCTGGGACTAGTCTCCTTAGGAGTTATAGCACAAGCTCTAAGGGTGACCTGAAGTGAAAGATTGTTAAAAAAAGAAGACAGTTAGGGACAGAACATTGAATATATTCAGAGGGTCCCAGCTGAAAGAGCAATTTTTTAAAGAATCAAATCAACTTCAGATGAAGAATGGAGCAATTTTTCCATTCTGTTTCTCTGATCATCAGAGCGAGAGTGATTGCTTCCTACTCTGAACCACCAGATGGCAAAGAGCAGTCTATCTACTTTGCATTATTATTTTAGTACAGTATTTGTCTTTCCCTTCTACTAGGTGGAGCCCTGGTGGCACTGTGGTTAAGAGCTACCGCTGACTGCTAAGCAAATGTCAGCAGCTTGAATCCACCATTCACTCCTTGGAAACCCTATGGGGACAGTTCTATTCTGTTCTGTAGGGTTGCGATGAGTTGGAATTGACTCAACAGCAACAGGATTAGGTTGGTTTTGGTTCTACGGGGTTATATCCTTCTTGAGGGCAGGGACTTTTCACATTTATATCTCCCAGGAATTGAACTCAGCTCTTTGCACTTAGTATATTAATCAACAGAGTAATAAGTTAATGGAATTGATTAACAAAATTCAGATGTTGTGGTATTTCTTAATAGTATATACAATTGCTCCTAAAATGTTACAAGGGACCTTAAAAATACTGTGCATAGGCCAGAGGCTAAAATGCACCCCCTGTTAATTTACTGTCTTGTTTGCAAAGTAGAGTTGCATGACAATGATCAGTATGCTGGTCAACCTAGACTTCCTGCTACATGATACTTCTCTGGTTCAAATAAAGGGCAGAAGCCTGCACTTTATTAAAATTATAAACAGGAGTTTTCTGTCTCCAAAGATGAGATTTAATCCTAAAGTCACCTGCACCAAGTTTATCAATCTGGCCAAATGCTCTCTCCCCAGTCAGTTACTAGAAATGTAGATCTAACTAAAGATCATCTAAGTTTACCTTCGAAACGAACCTTGAAAAATTTAAGCACAAACAAATCTCATAGAACACGACTTCAAAAGATTCAAAGCAAAGGACATTCATTCATATATTAGATACTGAAAATTTGCTTTTTAGTATAGTCATAAAAATAGATATTTGAAAATAAATTCAAATGTTCATATTTTATATTTAAGTATGAAATAAAGGACAATTTATTAATGTCAACGAGTCTTCCTATTATCAGATTGTTCTCAGATTTAGGATTGGTTTACAGAACGGAAAATATTATATAGAAAAAATACAATGTGCAGACGGTGTTTCTACTATGCCAACGTTAAGTGCAAGCACAATCACAGCTGTAGGCCCAAACTTCCAAGAGCGCTCTGTGGCAAAGACCATCCAACTGGTACCATTAACTTTCTTTAGCCAATTCTCCCATCCTGAGTGCAGCACTTTGTCTGCCTAAGATTGTGAATACTGTAAACAATAATAAAACTGAAAAAAAAAATACAATTAATGGGTGAAGTACACTATTAAGAAACTGGGATTACTTTTTCAAAGGAAGCCAATTTCTAAGTAAAGCTTTTGGACAAAAATTTCCAAAGCTTTTTCACAACTGATTCACGCTGTCATTTAGTTGAAGTCTCATCAACATACAGAGAAAGGACAACCTCAGGCATCTTTCTGCCTGATGGAGTGAATTGACAGTAGACAAGAACAACTCAGACTTTGATATGTCCAGTTGAAAGGGCACTGAAGCTCTAGGAAATTTTTTCAAAATGCTTATTTTGTGTGCTGTGTGCAGTTTGTTAGGTTTAAATCCCTATAGGAACCAAGAGACTTTCACATGTAAGTGGATATTTTTCAAGGTAAGACAACATCATGCTTCTTTTGTAGCTGTGTTGAATCTTACATTAGAAAGATTATTAAATCATATGGTATTGGTCATTTGCAAACCAAATAATGAAGGATCCATAAAGAAACACAGATCAAGTATGAAGGGATCTTAATAAAGAAAGACAATAGAATTAAATCTGAAGAATGATAGCTATACATATCCTCTACTCCCATTTAACTCAATTTTAAGCTTGCTTCAATAGGTATTGGAAAAGAAGTAATGCAGTGTTCTTTCTATTTACACTCACTCTCATACCGGGAACTATGAAGAGTTTATGATGAGTTATTAATATTAAATGTCAATTATAATTTATGTTGTCATGAATTGTTCAAGATACATCCTGAGGGAGATATAAGCACAAGAAAACTGAGTAGGGTGAAAAAATTATTTTTGTATTACAAGGTTAATGTACATTAACACAGCTGATTGTCTCTGAACATGTGTTTTATAAGATAAATTCAGAAATACTAATTCTGCTTGCTATAAAAATTGGCCTCATCCAGAACTAGGCCAAATTGCCAAATAACTGATTTACACAGAGCCAGTTCATCAGACATCAATTTGTCAAATGATCTATTTGCCAATTAATCAAGACTTTTTCAAAGTTTTCATTTTAAAAAGTCTTTTCTCACCTCTTATCTCACTGATCTGCCAGTCAGGCTTGGGTAAAAGTGTATTTAGCATCTGTTTCAAAATTCAGATTCCTAGAACTTCTGTAACTTCTGCCTCTGGTCTTCTTGTGTCCTTCCACCATATCTGTGTTTTCGTATTTATCCTTGTCCCTGCCTCAGCCCTGCTTTTGGCTGCAGCAAACTATCCTGTTGTTAGTTGCCATCAAGTTGATCCTGACTCATGTGACCCCAGACACGCATACTATAACTGCTGAATACGGTTTTCAAGGCTGTGACCTTTCAGAGGCAGATAGCCAGGCCTGTCTTCCAAGGCAACTCTGGTGGGTTCTAATCGTCAGCCTTTCAGCCAGTAGTGAAACACTTAACAGTTTGTGCCAGAACTGTACAAGATCTGGTTTAAAATACTTCTTTATAAAAACTGATAGTGTAAGGAGAAATAGGTAAAACCATTATTACATAATAGTGGTTCTATAGGTAATTGACAGATCTAGCAGGCTGAAAATCAACAATGATATAGTTGAATTGAACACCACTGTCTTAGTTATCTAGTGCTGCTGTAACAGAAATACCACAACTGGATGGCTTTAACAAAGAGAAATTTATTCCCTTGCAGTTTAGGAGGCAAGAAATCTGAATTCAGGGCACCAGCTATGAGGCAAAACTTTCTCTCTGTCGGCTCTGGGGGAAAGTCCTTGTATCAATCTTGCCCCGGTCTAGGAGCTTCTCAGCACAGGGACCCCAGGTCAAAAGAATGTACTCCACTCCTGTCTCTTCTTGGTTAGTGGTAATGAGGTCCCTCTCTCTCTTTGCTTACTTCTCTCTTTTATATCTCAAAAGAGATTGACTCAATATTCAACCTAATCCTGCTGATTGTATCCTGCCTCATTAACATAACTGTCTCTAATCCTGCCTCATTAACATCATAGAGGTTAAGATTTACATCAGATCACAAAATGGAGGAAAACCACACAATACTAGGAAACATGGCCTAACCAAATTAACACACATTTTTTGGGGACACAATTCAATCCAAAACAAGCACCATCAATCTACAGGATCTAATCGACATTTATAGAATTCTTCATTTAACAACAGCATTCTTCTCAAGGTCACATGGAACATTCAAGAACATATTCCACATCTTGGGCCATAAAATATACCTTAATAAATATAAAAGAATAGAAATTATACAAAGTATGCTTTCAGACTACAATGGAATTAAACCAAAAATTAATAGCAGAAATACAGTTGGAAAAATCTCAAAATATTTGCAAATTAAACATACTTCTAAATAACACATGGGTAAAAGAAGTCTCAAGAGAAACTTAAAAATATCTTAAACTAAATGAAAATGAAAATCCAATTTACCAAAAATTGTGGGATACAGTAAAAGCAGTGCTTAGAGGGAAATTTATATCATTAAAGGCACATACTGGAAAAGAAGTGAGATCTAAACTCAATAATCTAAGCTTCAATCTTAGAAAACTGGAAAAAGAGGAACAAATTAAATCC
This sequence comes from Dugong dugon, assembly GCA_030035585.1. Classification (NCBI taxonomy): domain Eukaryota; kingdom Metazoa; phylum Chordata; class Mammalia; order Sirenia; family Dugongidae; genus Dugong; species Dugong dugon. The sequence goes on from CM057466.1 coordinate 62,883,331, forward strand.
AAAGTAAGCAGAAGAAAGGAAACAATAAAAATTAGAGCAGACTTCAGGGGATATTTTTGTTTAAGGTTTAAAGATTATCTCAGGGCAGTAGTTTCCAGGGTACATCCAGTATCCATGGCTCCAGAAAGTCTGAATTCCAGGAGACTATGAAGTTCTGTCCTAAATTTTCCACCTTTAGATCAAAGATTCTTCTACAGAGTCTTTGATCAAAACGTTCTTAAAACCAAACAATAGTTTAGCTTAACTAGTAAAGAATGTCTGCCTTGAGCATTGTGCTCTCTTAAGAACTATCTATACGGGGTCAAACTGACAATAGCAACTTGAAAGATTAGACAGGAAACTTAGGAAACAGTGAATTTATGTCAATGGAAGAGGTACAATATGGAAAAAGAAGGTGGGAATGGTTGTACAACTTGAAGAATGTCATCAATGTCACTAAATTGTACACATAGAAACTGCTGAACTGGTGTATGCTCTGCTCTGCATATTCTCAACAACATAAATAAATTAAAATAACCAAAACTTCCCATGAAGAAATTACAAGAGAGAGAGCAGAAATCAATTAAATTGGAAATTAATAGAGAAAAATCAATGAAACAAAAAGCTGGTTCTTTGAAAAACATCAATAAAATCGATAAACCTCTGGCTAGGCTCACCAATTAAAAAAGAGGGAAAACAGAAATTACTAATATTAGAAATGAAAGAGGGACCATTACAACAGATCTTATGGACATCAAATGGATATTAAACAAATACCACAAAAAACTCTATGAACACAAATTTGATAACTTAGATAAAATGGATGACTTCCTTGAAAGACACAAACTTGTCAAAACTCACATAAGGAGAAATAGATAATGTTATAAAAATTGAGTCAACAGTTAATAACCTTTCAAAACAGAAAGCAACAGACCTAGATGGCTTCATTATTGAATTCTATGAAATATTTAAAGAAGAATTAACATCAATCCTTCTCAAACTTTTCCAAAAATTAGGAGAGAGAACACTACCTAACTCATTCTACGATGTCAGCAGTACCCTAATAACAAAACCAGACAAAGATAGTACTAGGAAGGAAAATTACACACCAGTAATCTCTCATGAACATAGATGCAAAAATCCTCAAGAAAATAATTAGCAAAATATTGGAGTTATGCTGCAGCTGCAAGCCAAGAATTGCCTGGGGCTATCAGAAGCTGGAACAGACAATAATCTTCCCCTAGAGACTTTAGAGAGAAGCTTTACTTTCTATATAATTTATGTATATTAATATACATAATATAAAGTATATGATATACTTTACATACAGTTTCAGAGATAAAATACCTTAAAAAATACTCAGATGAGTAAGATAAGATTTTAATCAGTCTCTGTAAATGTCTCTATAAATTAAGGGAAGGTGTCAGAATGTGATGCCTGGTATCTTGCTTAACCAGAATGTGGAGTACCTTAAATGAATTGGTTTCTTAAATTATCTAAACAAGTTTAAATGGAACAGGAAGCAGACCATCAAAAGTAATTCATGTAGACCAGAATGCCTTTTATGTAGAGGGACATGAAGCAGGAATTGAGTGTGTGTTACAGTGTCTTGAAAGTAAATCTATAAAGAGTGTGGGAACCCCCATGCTCCCTACTGTATGAATCCAAATACACAATAATAAAACTGCAAAACTGTTATCAGTATATCTGAAAGTTAGCTTTCTTAGATTGGCCTCTATTCTCTTCCTCTGAGGCTGTTCAAAAATTTATGTTTATGACATCAAAAATGTCAGCATGGAGCTAGTAAGAAAAGGAGGAAAAAATACTTGAAAAAGGTGTCAAGAAGCTTGTTTGTGTCCTGTCATCTCTGCTGTCAGTTACTGTCACTTACAGTGCTCATCTGGACCCGATATTAGCAGAAACACTGGCAAAATCACCTTCTGAATTGAGTTTCTTTGCCCCTTTGTTGAGTATTTTTGCCCTTTGGTAGGATTCCAATAGGTTGCAGCAAGTCATTCAATCATTCATCCTTTCCCCTAATATTTACTGAGTACCTCCTCTTCATAAGTATACCAGGTATCTTTTACTTAAATATTCCTAGCATATCCTGCCTTGAAAATCATAACAATATGAAAAGTGCAGCACCATACCTGCCTTAGTCATCTAGTGCTGCTATAACAGAAACACCACAAGTAGATGGTTTTAATGAAGAGAAGTTTATTTTCTCACAGGTAAAGTAGGCTAAAAGTCCAAATTCAGGGTGTCAGCTCCAGGGGGAAGGTTTTTTCTCTCTAGGCAATCTCATCAGCGTTCCCCTGGACTAGGAGCTTCTAGGCACAGAGACCCCGGTCCAAAGGATGCGCTCTGCTCCCAACACTGCTTTCTTGATGGTATGAGGTCCCCCTGTGTCTCTGCTCTCTTCTCTCTTTTATATCTCAAGAGATTGCCTCAGGACACAATCTAGTCTTATAGTTCCAGTCCTGCCTTACTAACACAACTGCCACCCATCCTCCCTCATTAACATCATAGAGGCAGGATTTACAACATATAGGAAAATCACACAGTACCAGGAATCATGGCCCAGCCAAACTGATATACACATTTTCTGGGGGACATAATTCAAACCATGACAATACCTCACAGTAATTACATCTTCATAGAGGCCCGCTCCCAAGACCCTACTAAAGATCGCTAGAGACATCATCCTGCAATGTCTTTGGGGATTAAACCATGAGTATATAATAGCTTTATTAGCTAACAATCACCAATCAGATAACATTATTAGCAGCCTGTTTTCCCTAGGAAGTTAATGTACTCACAGGTCCCCTAGGGAACGCCATCTGGGAAAGGGGTCTTTGCAGTGGGAAATGGCAGCCTATCACCCTCTTAAGGGAACCAGACACAGGCCAAAGTGGTCTTTCTGTTAATGAGCAATCTCCTAACATGTTCGGGTATCATGTTACGAGATTCTTCAGCTCTTCAATTCTTATCACTTGGTGATTCTTAAAAAGGACAAATTTCATTTTCAAAGACTTAGGAAGCTTTTGGAAACTTACTTATTCTTTAAGTATAATATTACATTATAGGCTCCAACCTTATAATGGAAATGACGCACTCATCATCTCACAATGAGACACTCAGAGTATGTCATACCCAGGATGTTGGGGAATAACGTGCGTACAGTTTTGGACTCCACAGTAAATGACGGCAGGGATGAATTTACATATGGCCATAGAAGAATCATATTAGCAGTTAAAACACTGAAAAGGAAGGACTATGAGATGAAGCTAAAGGACACAGGATTACTCAAAACACTCTTCTTTACATTACATTAACCCAAGTTATATTTAGCCATAATTTCCAACTTTGTCCTTCATCCATTAAATTTCCCATGTTGCTAATATACTTACTTACAACCATCTGTATTGCATTTGCAGTTATTATCACTATTTCTTTTTTAAGAGCCTATATGCTGGGAGAGGAGCCCTGGTGGCATGGTGGTTAAAGTGTTTGGCTGCTAACCAACAGATCAGTGGTTCGAACCCACCAGCCAGTCTACAGGAGAAAGATGTGGTAATCAGCTCCAACAAAATTTACAGCCTTGGAGTCAAGGCCAAGACGGCAGAGTAGTCAGACGAATCCAGTGGACCCTCTTATAACAAAGACTCGAAAAAACAAGTGATTCAATTATATATGCAATCTGGGAGCCGTGAACATCAAAGGCAGAGTTGAGGAACTGGACTGAGTGGCAGGGGAAAGGAGAGACAGTTCAGAAACAGTGAGGAGTTGCCAGACCTGACCAGGCGAGAGCCCGACCCCTTCAGGCCTGAGCAGCACAGGCATGAGCGGTGAGGCAGGCAAGCAGCCATGTGGAAGGTGCGTTTTCCGCACGGGGAGAGACACAGCCTCTGAGAGTCTACACAGCCACACAGAACAAGAGAGAACCAGCCCTCGACGAAAGATAAGTACTTGCATATGGCTTACTGAGCGGATCAAACACACCCACTTAGGGAAAAACCTCTCTCCCTTTTACCTCCCTGCTCCCATCTCTGCAAGGGGTCCAAGACCGGCTACAGCAATTGCTGAGTCCCCTGGGACAGAAGTAGGATGACACGCCCGGTGATATTCTCCCTACCCTGGAGAGTGAACAATTAAAAAGGGAAAAAATAAACTTCGGGCTCCCCTAAGCCAGGAACCCAGGGTAGGTACAGCTTCTTTGCCTAGGCAAAGGCATAAGGGATCCATGGACTCTGAGTGCCTTTCACCCTGCAGAGACTTCTAATGGCCCATCTCAAAAGCGTACCCCTCATTACCACAGTACAACAGGGTATACAACGGAACTCTTACCTTCAACTGTTTCAGCTGTAAGCAGGTCCTTGACATTTGACACTGCTCTGCCCATTAAGCAGGGTCTTCACCTACCCACATCAGGGGCCTAAGGACTGGTGGCTCCACCCATGCCACCTAGCCACCTGCGATAAGGGCCCATGAATAAGAGGTGCCCCCCATTCCTTACAGCCAACAGCATTAGCTGCTCATAGACCAGATGCAAAAGCCAACCACCTATGTGTGCTAGGGAACATGAACACACCTTCCTCCTGGACACTTGGGGGTGGCCGTCAGCCACCTGCCTTGCTCAGAGTGTGTGCCCCTGCTACAGCCAGATGCCTGTCTGTGCTTACACCAATCAGCCATGCCTGTCTAGGACTGTAAGTGAGAGCCTACACCACACACTTGGTGGCTATCTATCTGGGCACCTAAGCTGAATCCAGACAGGAGGAGTGGGCAGACTCCTGGGCTCACAAACATAGTAACAGATCTAACAACCTGGTGACAGGACAGTAGAGCTTCAAAGGTGCCAATAATCAAACTACCTCATAAGAGCAGCCTATTTGGGCATATCAAAACAAAACAAGAAGCTAGGACACAGTGAGAAAACATAAAATAAATAAATACAATAACATTGATGGCTCAGAGACAATATTCAGTATCAAATCACATAAACAGGCAATCCATGATGGCTTCAGCAAGCTCCCAAAATAAAGAATCTAGAAATTTTCCAGAGGAGGAAAATTTCTTGCAATTACCAGAGGCAGAATACATAAGATTAATTTACAGAATTCTTCAAGAAATTAGGAAGAAAATTAAGCAAAACTCAGAACATGCAATAGAGGAAACTAAAAAGATTAGAGAAGAGCATCATGACAAATTTAATAGGCTGCAAGAATCCATAGAGACAGCAATCAGAAATCCAAAAGATTAACAATAAAATTTCAGAATTAGACAACTCAATAGAAAGTCATAGGAGCGGAATTGAGGCAACAGAAGTCAGAATTTAGTGAGATTGAAGATAGACACTTGACACCAATTTATCTGAGGAAAAATCAGATAAAAGCATTTAATAAAAATGAAGAAACCTTAAGAATTATGTGGGACTTTATCAAAAGGAATAACCTACGAGTGACTGGAGTACCAGAAAGGGACCGGGGCGGGGGGGGGGGGGGGGGGGGCTGATAAAAGAAAATACAGAGAGAATTGTTGAAAATTTGTCGGCAGAAAACTTCCCTGATATCATGAAAGATGACAAGATTTCTAACCAAGATGCTCATCGAACCCCACATAAGATAGATCCCAAAAGAAAGTCACATAGACATATTATAATCACACTTCCCAAAACCAAAGATGAAGAGACAATTTTAAGAGTGACTAGGGATAAATGAAAAGTCATCTACAAAGGAGAGTCAATAAGAATAAGCTCGGACTACTCAGCAGAAACCATGCAGGCAAGAAGGCAATGGGATAACAAATATAAAGCCTTGAAGGAAAAAAACTGCCAGCCAAGAATTATATATCCAGCAAAACTGTCTCTCAAATATGATGGCAAAATTAGGGCATTGCCAGATAAATAGAAGTTCAGGGAATTTGCAAAAGCCAAGTCAAAATTATAAGAAATACTAAAGGGAGTCCTCCAGTTAGAAAATCTGTAACATCAGATAACAACACAAGATTAGAACACAGGACAGAGCAACCAGATATCAACCCAAATAGGGAAGGTACAAAAGTAAATCAAAGATAAAACACTGAAAATAGGGAAACAGATGTCAATATGTAAAAGATGACAACACTAAAACAAAAAAGACAAACATAAAAAATGTATACAGATTTTTCATACGGAGAGGAAGTCAAGGCAATATAAAGAAGTAAAAGACTGGTATAAACTTAGAAAAATAGGGGCAAATATTAAGGTAACCATGAAGGACACTAACAATCCTACAAGTCAAAATAAAAAACTAGAAAAATATAGACTCAGCAAACAGAAAATCAATTACAATGAAAAATATGAAAAGAAAATACATTAAGAAAAATGACTCAGCACAGAAAATTAAGGGGAACAAATAAACTGTGACTAACACACACAAAAGACATCACAATGACAGCAATCAACTCATACCTATCAAAAATTACTATGAATGTAAATAGACTAAATGCACCAATAAAGACACAGAGAGTGGCAGATTGGATAAAAAACATGATCTGTTTATATGCTGCATACAAGACACACACCTTAGACTTAAAGACACAAACAAACTAAAACTCAAAGGATGGAAAAAAATATATCAAGCAAACAACACTCAAAAAAAGAGTAGGAGTGGCAATATTAATCTCTGACAAAATAGACTTTAAAGGAACATCCACCACAACGGATAAGGACGGACACTACATAATGATTAAAGGGTCAATACACCAGGAGGACATAACTAAAATGAATAGTTATGCACCCAACGAAACGGCTCAAAAATACAAAAAAACAAACTCTTTAACACCACTAAAAACAGAGACAGAAAGCTCCACAGTAGTAACAAAAGACTTCAACATACCACTTTCGGTGAAGGACAGAACATCCAGAAAGAAGCTCAACAAAGACACAGAAGAGCTAAATGCTACAATCAACCAAACATCATCTCATACACATACACTGAACAATCCACCCAACAGCAGCCAAGTAATATTTTCTTTTCCAATGCACATGGAACACTCTCCAGAATAGACCACATATAAGGCCATTAAGGAAGCCTTAACAAAATCCAAAGAATCAAAATATTACAAAGCATCTTTTCTTACCATAAAGCCATAAAAGTAAAAATCAACGACAGAAAAAGCAAGCAAAAAAATCAAACACATGTAAACTGAACAGCACCTTGCTCAAAAACTAATGGGTTACAGAAAAAATTAAGGGTGGAATAAAGAAATTCACAGAATCAAATGAGAATGAAAACACATCCTACCAGAACCTGTGGGACACAGCAAAAGCAGTGTTCAGAGGTCACTTTATAGCAATAAATGCACACATCCAAAAAGAAGAAAAGGCCAAAATGAAAACTAACCCTACAACTGGAACAAGCAGAAAGACAGCAGCAAAAGAATCCCTCAGGCACCAGAAGAAAGGAAATCATAAGAATTAGAGGGGAATTAAATGAAATAGAGAATAGAAAAACAACTGAAAGAGTTAACAAGACTAAAAGCTGGTTCTATGAAAAGATCAACAAAATTGATAAACCATTGGCCAAACTGACAAAAGAAAAACAGGAGAGGAAGCAGATAACCTGCATAAGACATGAGATGGGTGATATCACAACAGACCCAACTGTAATTCAAACAATCATAACAGAATACTATACTGTAAAACTATACTGTAACAAATTTGAAACCTAGAGGAAATGGACAAATTTCCAGAAACTCACTACCTACCTAAACTAACACAAACATAGGTAGAACAAATAAATAAACTCATAACAAAAGAAGAGCTTGAAAAGGTAATTAAAAAACTCCCAATAAAAAAAAGCCCTGGCCCAGATGGCTTCACTGGAGAATTCTACCACCCATTCAGAGAAGAGTTAACACCAAACTCATTCTATGAAGCCAGCATAACCCTGATACCAAAACCAGGGAAAGACACCACAGAAAAAGAAAATTACAGACCAATATCCCTCATGAACATTGACACAAAAATCCTTTAGAAAATTCTAGCCAATAGAATTCAGCAACATATCAAAAAAATAATTCATCATGATTAAGTGGGATTTATACCAGTTATGCAGGGATGGTTCAACATAAGAAAAACAATCAATGCAATCTATCACATAAATAAAACAAAAGACAAGAACCACATGATCTTAATCAATGCAGAAAAGGCATTTAACAAACTCTAACACTCATTCAGGATAAAAACTCTCAACAAAATAGGAATAGAAGGGAAATTCCTCAATATAACTAAGGGCATTTATACAAAGCCAACAGCCAACATCATCCTAAATGGAGAGACTTTGAAAGCATTCCTCTTGAGAACGGTAACCAGACAAGGATGCCCTTTATCACCACTCTTATTCAATATTGTGCTGGAGGTCCTAGCCAGAGCAATTAGGCTAGAAAAGAAATAAACCACATCCAAACTGGTAGGGAAGAAGTCAAAGTATCTCTATTTGTAGATGATATGATCTTATGCACAGAAAACCCCAAAGAATCCACAAGAAAACTACTGGAACTAATAGAAGATTTCAGCAAAGTTTCAGGATACAAGATAAACATACAAAAATCAGTTGGACTTCTTGACACCAACAAAGAGAACCTCGAAGAGGAAATCACCAAATGAATACCATTTACAATATCCGCCAAGAAGATACAATACTTAGGAATAAATCTAACCAGAGACGTAAAACGTCTATACAATGACAACGACAAGACACTACTTCAAGAAACCAAAAGAGACCTGCATGAGTGGGAAAAAATGCCTTGTTCATGGATAGGTAGACTCAACAATGTGAAAATCTCAGTTCTACCCAAAGTGATCTACAGATACAATGTAATCTAGATTCAAATTCCACCGGTATTGTTTTAATGAGATGGAGAAACAAATCACCAACTTCGTATGGAAAGGAAAGAGACCCCAAATAAGTAAAGCATTACTCAAGAAGAAGAAAAAGCGCAAGGCCTCATACTACCTGATTTTAGAACCTATCATGCCGCCACAGTAGTCAAAACAGCCTGGTACTGGTACAACAACAGACACACAGACCAACGGAACAGAATTGAGAATCCAGACATAAATTCATCCATCTATGAGCAGCTGATATTTGACAAAGGCTCAAAGTCCATTAACTGGGGAAAAGACAGTCTCTTTAACAAATGGTGCTGGCATAACTGAATATCCACCTGCAAAAAACTGAAACAAGACCCATACTTCACACCATGCACAAAAACTAACTCAAAATGGATCAAAGACCTAACAATAAAGATCATGAAAGAAAAAATAGGGCAACGCTAGGAGCCTAATACGTAGCATAAACACAATACGAACCATAAGTAACAATGCACAAGCACCAGAATAGAGACTAGATAAACGAGAGCTCCTAAAAATCAAACACTTATGCTCATCAAAAGACTTCACCAAAAAGGTCAAGAGACAATCTAAAGACTGGGAAAAAAGTTTCGGCTACGACAAATCCAATCAGTGTCTAATCTCTAAAATCTGCAAGATACTGCAAACCTCAACAAAAAGACAAATAACCCAATTAAAAAATGGGCAAAGGATATGAACAGGCACTTCGCCAAAGAAGAAACTCAGGCAGCTAACAGACACATGAAGAAATGATCACGATTGTTAGCCATTAGAGAAATGCAGATCAAAACTACAATGAGATATCATCTCACCCCAACAATGATAGAATTAATTCAAAAAACACAAAATAATAAATGCTGGAGAGACTGTGGAGAAACTGGAACACTTATACACTGTTGGTGGAAATGTAAAATGGTACAACCACTTTGTAAATTGATCTGGTGCTTCCTTAAAAAGCTAGAAATAGAAATACCGAAAATCCAGCTATCCCGATCCTTGGAATATATCCTAGAGAAATAAGAGCTGTCACATGAATAGATATGTGCACACCCATGTTCACTACAGCACTGTTCACAACAGCAAAAAGATGGAAACAACCTAGGTGCCTATCAACAGACGAATAGATAAAGAAATTATGGTACATCCACACAATGGACTACTACACAACGATAAAGAACAACGATGAAGCCGTGAAACATCTTATAACGTGGAGGAATCTGGAGGTCATTATGCTCAGTGAATGTAGTCAGTCACAGAAGGACAAATATTGTACAAGACCACTATTATAAGAACTCAAGAAAAGGTTTAAACACAGAAGAAAACATTCTTTGATGGTTACAAGGGTGGGGAGGGAGGGTGAGGGTTGTTTACTAACTAGATAGTAGATAAGAATTATCTTAGGTGAAGGGAAGGACAGCACACATTACAGGGGAAGTCAGAAAAACTGGAGTAAACCAGAGCTACGAAGTCTCCTGAATACAATCAAACAATCTGACAGACAGAGTAGCAGGGGTAGGGGTCCGGGAACCATGTTTTCAGGGGACATCTAGGTCAACTGGCTAATAACGCTTATTAAGAAAATATTCTACATCCTACTTTGGTGAGTGGCGTCTGGGTCTTAAAAGCTTGCAAGTGGCCATCTAAGATGCATCAACTGGTCTCAACCACCTGGAGTAAAGCAGAATGAAGAACACCAAAGACACAAGGAAAGTATTAGCCCAAGAGACAGAAAGGGCCACATAAACCAGAGCCTTCATCAGCCTGAGACCAGAAGAACAAGATGGCGCTGGCTACCACCAATGACCGCTCTGACAGGGAACACAATAGAGGGTCCCTGATGGAGCAGAAAAAAGGTGGGGTGCAGAACTCAAATTCCAGTAAGAAGACCAGACTTAATCTTCTGACTGAGACTGTAGGAACCCAGAAAGCATGGCCCCTGGATTCTCTATCAGCCCAGAACTAAAACAATTTCTGAGGCCAACTCTTCAGACAGGGATTGGACTGGACTGTTGGGCATAATGTGATACTCGTGAGTAATGTGCCTCTTAGCTCAAGTAGATACAAGAGATTAAATGGGAAGCTTCTGTCCGGAGGTGAGATGGGAAGGCAGGGAGGGACAGGAGCTGGTTGAATGGACATGGGGAATTGGGTAGAAAGGGGGAATGTGCTGTCACAGTATGGGGAGAGCAATTAGAGTCACATAATAATGTATATATAAATTTTTGTAAGAGAAAAATTAAAAAAAATAAGATTTACAGCCTTGGAAACCCTATGGGGCAGTTCGACTCTATCCTTTAGGGTCACTATGAGTCGGAATCAACTTGATGTCACTGGGCTGAGTTTTGGTATATGCTGGGAAACTTCCCTTAGGTACAGACAGGGCATCCATACAAGCTGCTAGTAAATTTAATGCAGTCTTTGAGATGCACAGGGTTATGGACATGCTAAAGATAGGACTTGAAAGGCAGGATATTACAGATCTGGCACCTGGCTTAGAATCCTTCTGCAGAATGCTGAGTACAATGAACCAGTCACTGGTCGGCTACTGTTTGAGATGAGAAAAGGCTACTCCTTAGTCACTGTTTGGAATAAAGTGTCATTGTTTTATTTAGTATTTTATCAAGGAATAGTCTAGTTAAGTTTACATAATTATCACCTTAATGCTATTTGCAAGATATACACGAAAACACCACATAATTGATAAAGAAGACGGACGCAATCTCTTCTCTTCCTTCTGACTTGTTTCTTTGACCAAAGATGATTTAATGATACTCCTCAAACATAAAAAGGCTAGTGACATTAATCTTCTTCTTCACATTAAGACAGAACAAAGGGTCAAGAAGCTGATATTGCAGCATATAGAATATAGGTTAAACATATGGAAAGGGATTATTTTCACATTACCAGATTTAAAGGATGCTAAGGAAACAAATTTTTACCACTTTTATTTGTGTATTTCTCAAGGTCAATGTATGTATGTATACATACACACATACACACACGTATATACGCACACACAGTGGGAAACTCTTATTTGCTATAGAAGATGGTGTGAACTGGGGAGTCATAATCTTCAAAGACTGAGACCTTCTGGCGGAGTTGGAACATCTTTTCACACTCACACAATTTGCTTGGGGGAGGGTGGAGGAGAAGACATATTATTAAACACTTGCTAAATAACATAGAGGAAACCCTAGTGGTGTAGTGGTTAAGCGTTACAGCTGCTAACCAAAAGGTTGGCAGTTCAAATCCACCAGGTGCCTCCTGGAAACCCTATGGGGCAGTTCTACTTTGTCCTATAGGGTTGCTATGAGTCAGAATCAAAGCTTATCCAAAGAAAAACATTACTTCCATTCATTTTGCTTATATCATATATGTGTATATATATACATACACACACATATAAAATACACACCAGATAAAAACCCTCCTTGTATTTCAAGACTCATAACAGGTATTAACATTAGAAACATTTAGAAGTATTGTGTACCAGTTAATAACAGAAAACAGTACTGAAACGTTTGTGAAATTGTTAAGTAGGGTTAGCAATGCATTCTAACGTATGGCTACTTTTATATTGATATTGATATGTACTTATACAGAATGTCAGCAATGGAAATTATAGACAACATTTCACTTTAAGTATGCCAGATATGGATTTCAGGATGTCAGAGATAAAGGAATGGGCAAAGGGATTAATCAATTCTTATGTTCATACTATGGACCAGACAGAATAGTTGGAACTTTTTTTTATTTCAGTTAATGTTTGTGGCAACCCAAGAAAGAGTAAACTATACTTCCAAATTTATGGATGAGGAAAATAAGGCTCAGAGAGGTTACGTGACTCACCAGAGGTCACACAGCTAGTATGTGGCTAATACAGGACTCATTTCTGATTTGAAAGCCTGTGATTCTCTCCTTACACCATACTGCTTGTCCTCTTACAGATTAAACAACTGCACCCCAGGAAGGTGAAAAAATTTGTCTGATTTTTACAACTGAAATCCAGGTTTTTGGTTTCCAAGACCTGTGGATCTATCAACCACATTTATACATAAAGGTTAGTTTGAAGTATAAAATTTTTTTAGGGCAGATTCCCTTTAATTTGAGGTATTTACTACACAAAATGTTTACTAACACGCAACTTTCAGGGACACAGCAAATGTGTAAAGCCAGGTTTCCTAGTATTAAATAAGCACTGAATAATTAGCAAGATAAGGGCTTTTAGAACTGGGTACTACATATTTACAGTTAGGAAACATTAAGAGCTATGCTGAAGGGAAAGAAATACATGTTGTAAATTTCCTCATGATTCTCAAGTCTTTATGAATGCAAATAGAATAATTTATTAACTAAAATTAAGTTGAGCAGAGCTCAGTCATGAGTGGAGTTCCAGGTGTGTATGTTCTATGGACCATAAAGGTGAAGTCATATCATGACACAGAAATCGATTTGGGGCCCCAAATTTCTTTGCCACAATTTTAGACTTTAAATAATTCCAGGTAAAATGAATCAGAAGGAATCACGGGATGTAATTCAGACTCAAGTCATGAGGCTTTAACAGCAACCATACACCCAAGTCCTTGATACAATCTGAGAGTCAGTCTGACTGTGTCTAGTGTCTCCCATTAGTTGGTACAGAAGAGATTCTTGCTGTCAACCTTTATCAGCCAAGTCAGCTATACTTTTTTGTCTGCGAAGAATACAGCTTGCTTTAATTCTCCTCTTTTAAAGATAGTGTGTGCACTTGTCCAGAGAACTCTAGGAAAACCTGGTCCCCAGCCCAGATAAACTCTTGTTCTGCATGCCCTAATCTCCGGTGATTTATTAATGCAGGAACTTAAATCTCCTAAAAGCCTAAATGTAATTGATTTTCTTTGCCTTCAAGTAATTAGAAAACAGTAATCTTCAAATTAGTGTTAAGTCCACAGAACATCACAGGGTAAGATGTAACCCATCCCACAAAGTTTGCGACACTTTTTTTTTTTTGCTATAGTATTTTGGGAAAATACAAAAACATAATTAAGTTGTTAGGAGAAAAGGGGCATCTATACTGAAAATTCAAGAAAATATCTTATTTAACGTGCGTAATTATTTCTGAATTCCACTGAGTGAAGCTAACATTTCCACAGAGGTGAAAAATAGAATGTTTTGGCTTTAAACATCCTTCTTACGTATCTGTGCTTCCATCACACAGATGATAAGCACTGGAAATGACATCACTGCTGTTAGAATCACTGAAGTTTCTCACTGCCATTGCAAATGCTGTGAATTTTCTTGCCAAGAAACTATATATTCCAACATGCTGTTGCAAAATTATGTTGGGTGTGGATATTCTTAGAATGGAGGTACAAAATACTATTAGTCTTCATGTCAAATCAAAATAGTTCCATATTTCCAAATCTTTAGTGATGGCACTGCATTTAAAAATCATACTGCATAGTCCGTCCTTCATATTTATTGATTAAATTAAAACCATAGGAAATAACAGGCAGCTTCAGGAGCGAACTTGAAGAAAATGCTGCTGAAAGGTACAGATATTGAGTTGTAGCTTGGTTTATGCATCATTCACATTACTTGAAAGATTTTTCCATTGTTATACTTTGTGTCTGTGAACGTTTATGGGGCCAAAGTTTCAGTGTCATTACTACCCATGTGCTGAAGCACAAGGTTAACAGTTTTGTTAAGGTCCCTCTCAATAAGTTCCTAAAACCCAACCAAGGTAAATGTAAACCAACTGCCAAAAAACATGTTGCAAATAACCTGTTTATAGCACCGAGATGATTACCACAAAGACATAAAATCTAACAAGAGGGCCAAACAATGGGGAGTTAATCAAAGCTGAGTTTGTCTTCTCGTATGCTTATTTAGAACTGTTGAAAAAAATCTTGAACTCAGTTCATGAGACTAGCTAGGTGCCTTTGGCGAGTTACACCAAGCAGCCTTTTATATTACAGATTTCTTTAAATCATCAGCTGCTGGTCATTGACAACTCCAAGGCAGTTAATTAACTGTAACAACTACCCACACCATCAGAATTAAGGTATTTCTTGCATTCACACATCCACTTACAAGTACTACTGTAAACAGTACATAGAAGCCAGAGGCTTATTCTCTGAACACTCTAATACATGATTTCTAGGATTTAAGGGGATGGGAATTTAATTTATTTTAATAAACCTTAAGTACACATTGTGTGAAATGCCCGTTAAGCAATATAACATGGCATTTTACAATTTCTTTTTGCTGGGTTTTGAACAGCAATTAGTATTATTTTAAAATGCTGATAACGGCTATCTTAGCACTGCCACCCCTACTCCCACCACAGTGACCACTACACACTGAATAGCTACTAGGAGCCAGACACTGCACTGGGTGTCCGATGCAAATGCCGCATTGTATGTAATGTAATTAAACTTCACATCCTTTCAAGGTGGTCCTCAGAATCGCAGAACCTGGACTGAATACAGATTCGAATGGCATTCGTGGTCAGGACACTACTGTGATTCTTCACAGCGTCAGAGTAAGGGGTTGTGTGTGTTGGATGGATCTCCAGATGCAAAATTTCCTGTGCTCTGCCACCCTCAGTGGTAAGAGCTCTTTGTCTGCTTTTCATGAGTAGAAATTTATATCAGAAGATGTTCCCGTGTGTGTGTGACTAGCAATAAATCAGCCTTAATGAAGACCCCTTCCTTAAGCCACTATAACAATCAAATTTTGTTAAGGCAAGAAATGCAACTGGGAAACATTAACTCACCACACAATGGATGAGCCTTAAGAACATGTCATTAAGACAGTGTCAAACCGCACTGCTGTTGACTCACTCAAGTGGCACACCTCTACACCAGAAGCAGGCGTCTTTGGCTAAGCTGTTGATTTTGTTTGTTAAATGTAAACTTAGAAAAATGATTGATGGTGCAGTTGAGACATACTGTCCATAATCTTTCAAATGAAATTTCTAAAACTAAGGGGAAGCTAGGGTGCAGAGTAACCAAACAAGGAAATATACATTATTAAAAGAATGGTATCCTTCTTTTCCACGCTTTTGTTTCCTTGAAGAAAAAATGAAATTCATTCAGCATTTGAATCCTAGGAATCAGGATGCCTTTGAGTGCTTGGCCTATAGTAATTCCATGAATAAATGAAAGTTGGTCATTTTAAGCATAGGAAATGCTCATCTCCCAGTAAATTATTGGAATGAGGTTTTATTAACTCTCATTTTCAAGGTTTCCTCTCACTTTTCTCTTTCTTCCTTCTTCCCTATTTTTCCTTTATTTGTGAATAACATCTGAAAAGGAGAGAGACATCATTTGAAGCCTTAATAAAATAAATGAATGCTTCAAGGAAAAAAATAATTTATTACTATGAACAAAATGGGCTTCCATTTCTCTCAAATCACCAATGTTTATGTAATAAGGATACCAAAAAAAAAAAAAAAACTTTTGCCATCAAGTCAATTCCAACTCATAGTGACCCTATAGAACAGAGTATAACTGCCCCATAGAATTTCCAAGGAGCAGCTGGTGGATTCGAACTACCAAGCGTTTGGTTAGGAGCCGGACTCTTAACCATTGCACCACAAAGACAAGATTTATTAATTTTGAATTTTTCTATGTTCCTTTTCCTCTCCCGAAACCAATCCATTTGCTTAAGAAAAAAAGGAAGAAAGCCTTTTTTGATTGGTTTCTTCCCCTGACTTCTCTTTAAGAAGAGTTCTCTCATTGCCAAAACCACGAGAGGGCTTTTTGTGATTTAGAATCTGGGCATTACATGGAGAAAGGAGAAATGTAATAAAGAAGCCAGAGAGCCCATGTCCATGTTGAGCCTCACAATAAAGAACTGAGAGAAAGGAAGGTGATAGACAGAAAAGTTATACAGGTTGTTTACTAAGAGAAAGTTTTGGAAGTTTGGTGTATAAGAAACTCTGAAGCACGCACAAAGTAAAAGACAGAAAGGGAGGATCAGGGACAGAAGGAAAGAAACTTTTAGAAGTATCACTATGTGTAATAATTGGTACCTCTCTCATGTTCCTTAAGACGCAAACTGATACTGGAATTCCATTTCATTTCTGTGGCTACTCTTTTGAATGTTATACTACTACGCAAAGCTTGGTCCATATGGGAGCACCCATGGAGTTACAGAAACATTTAAAAGTCTGATTATTTGGACCAGGAATGTGTTTTAAAACTCTATTCTTCATACATAAGATAATTTGTTTTTCTAAATTTAAGATGCTAGTCAGAATGGACAATTTAAAGGTACAAGGAGATTTTAAGGTACTAAGGATGAAAACTGATAATTACTGGCGATTGGAATGCGAAAGTTGGAAACAAAGAAGGATTAGTAGTTGGAAAATATGGCCTTGGTGATAGAAAGATGGCATGCTAAAGACCTGGAGATAGAAAACCAAAAGGGAAGAACCCACTCAACATTCCTCAAGCTCAAAGAACTGAAGAAAACATTCAAGCCTCGAGTTGCAATATTGAAGGATTCTACAGGGAAAATATTGAATGACACAGGAAGCATCAAAAGAAGATGGAATTAATACACAGAATCATTGTATCACAAAGAATTGGTTGACGTTCTACCATTTCAGGAGGTAGCATGTGATCAAGAACCGATGGTACTAAAGGAAGAAGTTCAAGCTGCACTGAAGGCATTGGTGGGAAAACACCGCTCCAGAAATTGACAGAATATCAGTTGAGATGTTTCAACAAACGGACGTAGCACTGGAGGTGTTCACTCATCTATAATGAGAAATTTGGAAGACAGCTTCATGGCCAAATGACGGGAAGAAATCCATATCTGTGCTCATTCCAAAGAAAGGTGATCCAACAGAATGCGGAAAGTATCGAACAATATCATTAATATCACACACAAATAAAATTTTGCTGAAGATCATTCAAAAACCATTGCAGCAGTACATTGACAGGGAACTGCCAGAAGTTCAAGCCAGATTCAGAAGAGGACGTGGAAAGAGGGGTAACAATGCTGATGTCACATGGATCTTGGCTGAAAGCAAAGAATACCAGAAAGATGTTTACCTGTGCTTTACTGACTGTGCAAAGGCATTTGACTGTGTGGATCATAACAAAGTGTGGATAACATTGTGAAGAATGGGAATTCCAGAATACTTAATTGTGCTATGAGGAACCTGCACTTAGACCAATAGGCAGTAACTGGAACAGAACAAGGGGATTCTGCATGGTTTAAAGTCAGGAAAGGTGTGCATCAGGGTTGTGTCCTTTCACCATACTTATTCAATCTGTATGCTAAGCAAATAATTTGAGAAACTGGACTATATGAAGAAAAATGCAGCATCAGAAATGGAGGAAGGCTCATTAACAATCTGTGATACGCAGATGACACAACCTTGTTTGCTGAAAGTGAAGAGGACCTGAAGCACTTACTGATGAAGATCAAAGACCACAGCCTTCAGTATGGACTGCACCTCAACATGAAGAAAACAAAAATCCTCACAACTGGATCAATAAGCAACATCGCGATCAACGGAGAAAAGGCTGAAGTTGTCAAGGACTTCATTTTACTTGGATCCACAATCAATGCCCATAGAAGCAGCAGTCAAGAAATCGAAGTGCATATTGCATTGGGCAAATCTGTTGCAAAAGACCTCCTTAAAGTGTCAGAAAGCAAAGATGTCACTTTGAAGACTGAAGTGTGCCTGATCCAAGCCATGGTATTTTTGGTCGCCTCACATGCATGCAAAAGGTAGACAATGAATAAGGAAGACTGAAGAAAAATTGATGCCTTTGAATTATGGTGTTGGCAAAGAATGTTGAATATACCATAGACTGCCAGTAGAACAAATTCTGTCTTGGAAGAAGTATAGCCAGAATGCTCCTTAGAAGCAAGGAGGTGAGACTTGCTCTCATGTACTTTGGACATGTTATCAGGAGGGACCAGTCCCTGGAAAAGGATATCATGCTCGGTAAAACAGAGGGTCAGCAGAAAAAGAGGAAGACCCTCCATGAGACGGATTGACACAGTGGCTGCTACAGTGGGCTCCAGAATAGCAATTATAGTGAGGATGGAGCAGGACTGGGCAGTGTTTCATTCTGTTGTACACAGGGTCGCTATTAGTTGGAACCAACTCGACGGCACCTAACAACAAGGATGACAACATTTTTCAAATGTAGGAAATCTGTAAAACGTTAATAAATACAAGTTACCAGAAAGATACCTTTCATTTGTTTTATTAGAAATATATACTTTCAGCATTCAACTCACTTTATAAACTCTATTTAATTCAGTAGAAGCATCTATTTCACTCATGAAACTAAAAACTAAATTTGAATGTCTATAGTAAAATTTTAAACTTATATAGCTAGAAACCCAAATAAATTTAATCAAATTTCTTAAAGGCTCATCAGTGCAAAAATAACCAACAAACTCAGTGAGACATCATTCTAATTGGTTGGCATCATCACTCAAAGTATGGATTGAATTCTGTTTTTTTCCAATGGGTTTTGCTTGCCTCTGAGGAAATACAGTCCCACACAAAGTGCAGAATTAGCTGAGCCTAAATTTTGAACAAAATCATTAACTAAAGATTCATTCTTCTTCGTTTCTCATCTTAATAATTAGCTCCATTTGAAAACTAGCCCTCTAATTCTGTTAATGCCATTTCTGGAGTTGCACAAATTCACCTACTAGCCCAAGCAATTTGTTCCATTTTGGTGTAATTGTTGTCTTAGCAACGGCTTCTTATTCCCTGGGACTTTCCATAAAATCTCAGGAAAATGCGTTTATATCTTGCAGAATGAAAAACTTCCCTTTCTAGATTTGCATATATGGTAATTTATTTCCAGTTACACTGAACTGAGTATATAATATGGATTCTGGCTAACAGTAAAAAATGTAACAATAAAGCTTAAATTGAAGCATTGTTTATGTATATAACATAACACATCCTTTTACTATGCAAGGTCTATGTCAAAAAGCAGAAATAATATCAAATGAAATTTTTCTTTTTTAATTTTGATAAATTCCATATCAACAATTTATCAATTATCTATAGCAGCTGACAAGTTCATCTAGTTATTCACTATTTATTTTTATAAGATAACCTTTTTTATTTAATCTATGTCTTCCTCATAGTTCAAAAGGAAAACAAAAAATAAGAATGTTAGGACTTTGGTTACATTTAAATCTCAATAGTTTATGTATGTGGTGTGTCAGTGAGTGTACTTGAAGATGATGCTGGACAACTGGTGACTGGTGAAGCTTAGGAATGGCATTAAAGGATCAAGAAGACTTTTTATAAATGGGAAAGATCTTTGTGAAGGAAAGGGAGAGAAGTGTGAAAGTATGTGGAATGTTTAGAGAAGGTGAGGAGCCCTGGAGAGAAGAAGTGCACAGTTGTGCAGGAGAATAGTAGGAGTCATCTCAAAAGGTAAGTAGTGGCCATACTTTGACTTGTATTAAATACTTAGCTATGGAGTTAGTGTTCTATCCTATAGGTGATGGAGAATTACTGGAATTTTAGCCAGTACTGTATGATAGGGATGTATTTTAGGAAGACAGTTTTTTTGCAGTGGTGTCAACAATGCAGCAGGAAAGAACAGATCTGCGCAGGGTTCCCCTGGCTATAGTTGCCCAGTTTCAGTTCATTGTATAGCACTGCTGTTTGGGCACCATATCATACCCTGATTTTTACATATAAACAACACAAAAGGCTCATGTTAGGTGTTTTTTCAATGTCTCATTGTTTATGAGCCCATTTTTGTCACTCAAATGCTCTCTGGAATTATACAAGAAAGGAGCTATAACAGAAGCTGTGGGTAAAGGCTATGGCTTACATGCAATGTTTAGGTAATAAACTGGAGCTGGGATAAAAGACTAATAAATTTCAGATTTACAGTGTGCTTCCTAGCGAAGCATCTGTTACAACTCTGGAGTGTCATGGTCCTTAACACACCCTTCTCCCAGTACAGGTGAAGAGCCCAGATGGCTCTCTTTTCATCTTAGAGGAAATTCTACAGAGATAGCCACAGCCTTTAAAGCTGTCATTTCAGTATAAACTTGCCAGGAATTGACAAATATCTCTAGCTTTCTATTCTAATGCAGTGTTCTTCCTCTCTAAATGTGCTGTGCTTGGGGATTAGGAGTCTGGGTAGAGAGTAACTGTGGGCAAGAACACAGCATACTGTGCAGATTGTCTCCCACTCTCTACATCTTGTATTTCTGCTTGGTGTTCTAGTTTCACTAAACTCTCATGTACATGTTATTCCTGGAGGCTTGTTGCTATCTTGGTTCTTTGCCCACTTCCCTAGTTTCTCAGAGACTGAACTCTTCCTTTACTCTTAGCAGTTCTCTGTGAAATGTCCTGGTCCATCTAGACTCTACCTGTTGCCTGTTACCTGAGTCCTCTGTTGTTCTACACTGTCGTTTTCTAGGACACCCACCTTGTTAGACCCATCTGTTATCAGCCAATTCTCCTGTAATTGTATCCACCTGCTTGTTCGGATTTCTCTTCTTCACTGTGGCTGGAGCTACTTCTAAGTCCATGGCCCTACTCAGGAGGTTTATTGAGTGATGAGTCTCAGAACTCCCTGGTTTGGCTTTTTTAATCATTAGTTGAGCCATAGTTTTTTAGGACTTTTGAATATAAAATGATGAAAACAGTTACATTATTTTATAGAAATAAGCAAACAAGCTTTTTCTAGCATGGGCAAGTATTTAAATTACATGTGAATAACACATTAAGCAATTTTTCACTTTGATAGTTTTATAAGATAAAGACCGACAATCCCTTTAAGAGATTGCACTTTACAGTGATTGCATTCTACAAGACTGCACATTTGCATACTTACAGACATTGGATGGTAGGTTAGGGAAAGAAAAAAGTACATCTAAACAGAAACATGAAATTTCATGTTCCAAAGAGCCCTTTTATTTTTCAGGACAGTGCTATTTCATTTTCTACCAAGAAACATCTAAATATTTTGGGAAGTTAAAAGAAGAAGGAGTCATGGCAAGTGCAGAATAAATTATGCCTTATTAATCACCTCTGGAACCCTGGTGGCCTAGTGGTTAAGAGCTCAGCTGCTCACCAAAAGATCAGCAGCTCGAATCCACCAGCTGCTCCAGTTCTACTCTGTCCTATAAGATCACTATGAGTTGGAATCAACTCAGCGGCAACGGGTTTGGTTTATCACTTCTTATCCCACCAACCAGATAATCCTCCATCAATTATAAGTCCGACATACCTTAAAGTTGCTATACTTATTAATGTCTTTCATTGGGATATATAAATACACACCTCATTTTTTTTTTTTGCAATTCTGGTCTTTATGAGGGGCAGAAAGTTTACATCCCAGAAATTTTAGACTAAAATATCTTTTTCTTTCTTTGTTGCTATTATAATTTTCTATCTATAGTTCTCACTACACAGGACTACACTGTCATAGGTTTACGGACACGCCAGAATATTATATGACAATTTCAAGGTAGTAAGAGATAATTGTACGCTGAGGTCAGAAGTCTTGAGCTGTATCCAAGATTAAACACCAGCAGTATTTCTAGATAATCCCATTATACTGCAAAATTTATGTAGAAAATAATAAACCATGTGGAATGCCACTATTTGTATTGCAAAATCAAAAATTGGTGCCCACACCTTGAATGGCCTCTGGCCACTGGGAGCTGAATCTCATTAAGTAAGTTCTGAATCAAAGGCACCGCTGCCTTTTTTTCTCCTACAAACCCATGAGACACAGTGTGTTGGTTCCTGGGATTTGCTCTCCTACTTCACCCTGGAAAGTGGCAATTGGCCACAGTCTGAAGGAGCTGGGTTATTTTGAATGGTGATAAATTTCTCATTTTTGCCTTGGATTTAGTCAGCAAAATACTAAGCGGTTTATCTGCTGTCTTAAATCTAGATGGAAAGAGCACGTGGTCACAGTTGAAGACTACGCAAAACCTTTGACTAACCCAACTGGGATCTGTATCTTACATAACATTTGGTCCCAAAGCGGCCAAGACAGCTCGTTTAGTCCAAGGGAGCATGTGGTGTGAGCGCGCGCAGGTTCCACTTGGGCCAGGCTCTAATTGGTACCGACGCCAGCTGCTTGACTCCCATCACCCTCTATCTAAACCAGCTCATCACCGCGATTTCATTTGTCTGCTCCCAGTGAATTTTAAAATAGATTCTGACAACTTTTTTTTTTTTAAATCTCAAGGCTGTGCCCCAGTTACTGAGATGAGATTGACAACGTGATATTTCTCTTCATAATTAGGGACGGTTAAGGGCAGCTGGCCTCTGAGCACCTGGTACCCTGAAAGAAGTTAAGCCTCCATGCCCAATCCAGCAAAAGGGGAAAATCCTAGCTAAGCAGAGAAATAGAAAAGTCCAATTTTCTTTATTTAGGTATAAGCAGAGTTGAGTCATTTATTATGAGGGTGGTCTAGGAAGGCAGATGGAGAGACAGAGCTTTTGCCTCAGGGTTTAAGCACATTATAATAAATCCTACTGCAAAAGTATACACGTTCGGTGTAGAGTTTCCTTGTCAGAGTTTTTAGCCCAGTTTTCTGTTTAGCTTGTTTCTGCCACTTGAAAAAAGTGTTGTTTTGTTCATTTGCTACTGGCCTTCTTCACCTCACTGTTTTCTCACAATTTAGTTAGATCTAAATTCCTAATCTACCACGCATCTGTCAGTTTGTCATACTGTGGTGGCTTGAGTGTTGCTGTGATGCTGGAAGCTATGCCACTGGTATTTCAAATACCAGCAGGGCCACCGGGGACGGACAGGTTTCAGTAAGGCTTTCAGACTAAGTCAGGCTAGGAAGAAAGACCTGGCAATCCAATTCTGAAAATTAGGCAAAGAAAATCCAGCGGATCACAACAGAACACTGCCCAACTCGCTTGTTTCGGACACGTCATCAGGAGGGATCAATCACTGGAGCAAAAAGAGGGCCAGTGAGGGAGAGGGAGACCCTTGGTGCGATGGATTGGCACAATAACCACAATGATGGACTCCAACATGCCAGCTGTCATTAGGATGATGCAGAACAAGCAATGTTTTGTTCTGTTGCACATAAGGCCACCATGAATTAGAGCTGACTTGTCAGCAGCTATCTAAATTTCTAATATTTCCTCGTTTGACTATAATATTTCCTTTTTTTTTTCTTTTACACGTGATGGTAATTTTTATGACCTAAAATCTTTCTGTTCTCTTTATAAGTTTCAGGTTCCCTGACATGTATGCATTAATCAGAATACTTTTGACTGTAAGAAAACGAAATCTTCAACTTAAACTGGCATACACAATAAAGATATTTAATTTCTCACATAAATGGAGGTCCAGAGTAGTGCAGGTGCCACAGGTCATCACAGAGCCAAGTTTCTTTCTGTTTCCTACTTTGCTGTCTCAGCAGTGAGGTCTTCATGAGGCTTGTTCCCTCACTGTCAGAGCAAAGTCAAGGGATGTTCAAACCACACATCCGGAAACAGAATATACAAGGAAAAGAACAGGGAGTAGGGAGAAGTACAGTTCGTGTGCCACGAATAGCGAGGACAATGGTTATCCTAGATCAAAACCAAGAAAACCAAACCGGTTGCCATTCAATCAATTCCAACTCATAGCGACCCTACAGGACAGAGTAGAACTGCCCCATTTGGTTTCCAAGGAGTGGCTGATGGATTCGAACTGCCGACCTTTTGTTTAGCAGCCAAGCTCTTAACCACTGCACCACCAGGGCTCCCTACCCTGGACCAGTGGTTCTCAAATCGTGGTCCCAGACCAGCAGCATAAGGATCACCTGACAACGTGTTAGCAATGCAAATTCTCAGGCCCCACCCTAGGCCTGTTTTTGTAGTTATGTGCCATGGAGTCAATTCTGACTCATAGAGACCCTATATAACTGAGTAGAATTGCCCCACAGGGTTTCCTAGGCTAGTGGTGCAGTGGTTAATAGCTACAGCTGCTAACCAAAATGTCAACAGTTCGAATCTACCAGCTGCTCCTTGGAAACCATATGCAGCAGTCCTATCCTGTCCTATAGGGTCGCTAAGAGTCTGAATCGACTCTACCACAACAGGGGCAACGGGTTTGGTTTTATCTTTACAGGAGCAAATCACCAGGTCTTTTCTCCCATGGAACAGCTGATGGGTTCAAAACTCAGACCTTTCAGTTAGCAGCAGAGCCGCTGAACTCTGGCATGGGGCCAGCAATCTGCTTTAATAAGCCATACAGGTGGTGCTGGTTAAGCTTGATTTCCACTAATCATTTGTGGTAGAATGGATTTGGGAGGGTCTACCAATGTGACCTCTCCAACATCTCTTCTAGGAAAGAAATGAGTTGCAGAATTCATAAAGTAGAGAGGTTACAGAACAGAACTCCTTGCTGCTGATACGGTGGATGCTATACACGGGCCTGCATAGTGGGCAGCCACTACTAGGATGGGCTCTGTGCTGTAACAGGAAGGCTCTACCTGTCCACACCTGCTACACTGCTGAAATCTTTGCCACTAGACCCAGTCCTTTAGAAAAACATTGTTTGTAGGCATCTTCTTTAAAAAGGCAAATGAGCCTAGGACAAACAAAGCATGGAAGCATTACAGATCTGCCAATGTTATCACAAACCACACCATGTCCTCCTTTCTAAGACTCCGTGACATGTAAGAGTCATCATCAATTTCATAACTGCTTCTGAGATATTAAGTGCATACATTGACTGTAAGGGCTTTCAAAAATATTAAAGTGCAAAAAAATATGGAAGTTATAAGAAAATGGGATTATAAAATATTGTTCCTTGGCGGTAAAAATGAGAGTTGGGTCTTGAAATTAACAGAGCCCAGACAGTCAGGGGATGGAATGGCACTGCCCAGGAGGGGTATGCCTGAAATTAACAGAGCCCAGGACAGTCAGGGGATGGAATGGCACTGCCCAGGAGGGGTATGCCTGATGGGCACCTGCATGCTTCCAGAACAGTCTTCTGGGTAGTGAGGAGATGACACAAGAGCACTTGACATAAGAATTCAGAGACACAGACACAAAACAATTAAAGATTACCTGCCTACATAAACTGAAGGTGCTACCTGATGCAAAGCCATAAATTAGTCTTGATATAAAAACCCCTATATTTCGAGGGAATGCGGAGGCACTCATTCCGTCAAGAAGTAAAAATATGTTCAGACCACATCAATGTTTAATTTTCAAAGTGACCACACTTTCCCCTGAGGAGTCCTTACACCCCTATGAGTATGTCCTATCTTCTTTCTGGCCATCCGCTGGTTGCCTCTTTTTAAAAAGCAACTTGTGACACCAATCAATGCTATCACTTAACCTATTACCTTCCCTGATTCGATCTTCTCAGCAACAGAAGGAGTTTAAATAATTTATTTCAGTCAAATAGCTCCTACTCATTTCCCCTGCTCATCCAGTACTACACTCAACTGTTATTTTTATTTTTATTTCTCAGTATGTGATTTTCTACTTTAAAGGTGAAAATCAAAAGCTATTAATGTGTCTCATCTGATAATCTTTGAAACCTTTTTGACAAACCTTTCTGTGCTTAAAAGCCACACTTAAGGTGCTTAAATCCAAATTGTGTATGAGAAGTGGCCATCAGCTACACTAAATGGTGAATTTGCAAAATGTTAGAATTTTACAAATAGGAAAAGAAATCTTAATTAGTTTATTAAGAGATGTTCATGAGAATTTAAACGTTAGGGGTGAACACGGTACAGACGCTTGTCTACACCATACTGTTTTTAACAACAGAGTGTCCTTTTAATCCAAGAAGTACTGCTCTCTGCCCTACTTGAAGTTCATGTAAATACAGCAGAGAATATATGAGAGATAAATCAGCAACCTGCAAGCTCAGTTTGTGAATTACAGTCAGAAAATGAGTGAAGTTCTTTGTTACAAAACCATATGCACTGGGTGAATGTTTCTGTTTCAGGATTACTCTCAATCATTGTTATGGAATCTTACAGGTAAAAGAGTATGCAAGTAACATCAAAGTGTAGTTTCCTATTCCAAAAAAAATAAAAACAAACCTGTTGCCATCAAGTTGATTTCGGCTCATAGTGACCCTACAGGACAGAGTAGAACTGCCCAATAGAGTTTCCAAAGGGCACCTGGTGGATTTGAACTGCTATACTTTTCGGTTAGCAGCCATAGTACTTAACAACTATGCCACCAGGGTTTCCTCTCCTATCCCAGTACAGGATTATATGATATCCAGGAGAGATGGCTGTCTAGACTCAGTTTATATTCGAGAACACCATGGCCTTCTTATATATCTTTCAATGTTTCAGTGTTTAAGAACATCTAGTCAAGAAGTTTTTCCTTATATACTCAAGCTCTTTCAGACTTTAATTTTTCTTATAATACCTTTAATGAGATTTAATTCAGGTACCATACAACTAATCTATTTAAAGTATACCCTTCTGTGGTTTTTGGTACATTGACAGAGTTGAGCAGCCAACATCACAATCAATTTTAGAACATTTTCATCGCTTCAAAAAGAAACCCAGAAACTATTAGCAGTAGTCCCATCTCTTCCAGCCATATGCAACAACTAATCCATTTTCTGTCTCTATGAATCTGCCACTTCTGAACAGCTCATAAAAATGGAATCATACACCCACTTCTAGGAATATATTCTAGAGAAATAAGAGTCGTCACTTGAATAGACATATGCACACCTATGTTCATGGCAGCATTGTTCACAATAGCAAAATGATGGAAACAACCTAGATGCCCATCAACAGATGAATGGATAAGCAAACTATGGTACATACACACAATGGAGTACTATGCAACAAGAAAGAACAATGATGTATCTGTGAAGCATCTCATAACATGGATGAAATTGGAGGAAATTATGCAGAGTAAAATAAGTCAATCACAAAAGGACAAATATTGTTTGAGATCTCTAGTGTAAAAACCCATGAAAAAGTTCACACACAAAATGTAACAATCTTTGTTGGTTACCAGAGATGGGAGGGGTGGGGGGGAAATATTAAATAGGCAATAGATAAGAGGTATCTTGGGTGAAGGGTGAGACAGTACACAATACTGGGGAAACCAGCACAACTTGTACAAGGGAAGTTCATGGAAGCTCCATAGACATATCCAAACTCCCTGAGCGACTAAATTGCTGGGCGGAGGGCTCTGGGGACCATGGTCTCGGGGAACATCTAGCTCAATTGGCATAACACAGTTTATAAAGACAATGTTCTACATTCTACCTTGGTGAGTAGCATCTGGGGTCTTAAAAGCCTGTAAGCAGCCATCTAAGATACTCCACTGGTCTCATCCCTTAGGGAGCAAGGGAGAATGAAGAGAACAGGATACAAGGAAAACATTAGTCCGAAGGACTAATGGACCACAGCTACCAAGGCCTCCACCAGACTGAGTCTCCAGTACAGCTAGATGGTGCCCGGCTACCACCACTGACTGCTCTGACCAGGATCACAACAGAGGGTTCTGGACAGAGCTGGAGAAGGATGTAGAACAAAATTCTAACTCACAAAAAAAAAAGGCCACATTTACTGGCCTAAAGGAGACTGGAGAAACCCCGAGAGTACAGCTCCCAAACACCCTTTTAGCTCAGTGGTGAAGTCATTTCCGAGCTTCACTGTTCAGCCGGGAAGTGGACAGCCCCATAAAACCAAATGGGACCAATGAGGTACAGCAGTCCAGGGACAAGGGCCAGAAGGCAGAAGGGGACGGGAAAACTGGTGATAGGGAACCCAAGGTTGACTAAGGATAGTGTTGATGTGTTGTGAGATTGTTAACCATTGTCATAGGGCAACACGTGTAGTAACTGTTAAACGAGAAACTATTTTGTTCTGTAAGCCTTCATCTAAAGTGAGAATAGCAGCACAATTGGAAGAGCGTAGTCGATGTCACTGAACTGTGCATGTACAAATTTTTAAAATGGTGTATCTTTGGCTATGTATATTTTCACCAAAAAAAAAAACATGTCGAGAAGGGAGAGGGTTGACATGTTGTGGGGTTGTTAACCAATGTCATAAAACAATATGTGTACTACTGTTTCATGAGAAACTATTTCTTCTGTAAGCCTTCCCCTGAATTACAACTAAAAAAAAAAAAAAAGGAATCATACAGTATGTGGCCTTTTGTGACTGGCTTCCTTCACTTAGCATAAACTTTTCAGGACTTATCCATGTCTTAGCACGTATCAGTACTTTGTTAATTTTCACATCACTCTGGTCTTTTTTTTGTGAGTTAGAATTTTGTTCTACATCCTACTCCAGCTCTGTCCAGGACCCTCTACTGTGATCCCTGTCAGAGCAGTCAGTGGTGGTAGCCGGGCATCATCTAGCTGTATTGGACTCAGTCCAGTGGAGGCCATGGTAATTATGGTCCGTTAGTCCTTTGGACTCATCTTTCGCTTGTATCCTGTTCTCTTCATTCTCCCTTGCTTCCGAAGGGGTGAGACCAGTGGAGTATCTTAGATGGCTGCTCATGGGCTTTTAAGACCCCAGACGCTACTCACCAAGGTAGAATGTAGAACATTTTCTTTATAAATTATGTTATGCCAACTGAGCTAGATGTTCCCCGAGACCATGGTCCCCACAGCCCTCAGCCCAGCAACTCGTTCTATCAGGGAGTTTTGATGTGTCTATTTGATCATGTTATCTGGAAACAAAGATAGTTTCACTTCATTTCAATTTGGATGCCAGGCTTTACTTTTCGCCAAACACTTACTACCCAATTTTGGGGTTTGTTCTTTTTTTTTTTTTATTGTTGTGATTAAATGAAGTTTACATTTCAAGTTTGTCTCCCATACAGAATTTTTTTTTTTTACATACATTGTTATGAGACCCCAGCCGCTCACCCCATTCTGCGACAGCACACTCCTCCCCTCCGCCCGATTCCCCATGAACGTTCAACCAGCTCTTAACTCTCTCTGCCTCATCTCACCTCTGGACAGAAGCCACTCCTTTGGTCTCTTGTATCTACTTGACTAAGAGGCACATTCTTCACAAGTATCACTTTATGTTCCACAGTTCAGTCCAATCCCTGTCTGAAGAGTTGGCCTTGGAAATTGTTTTCGTTCTGGGGTGATAGAGAGACCAGGGGCCATGCTTTCCGGGGCACCTCCAATCTCAGTCAGACCATTAAGTCTGGTCTTCTTAATAGAATTTGAGTTCTGCATCCCATCCTTCTACTGGTCCCATCAGGGACCCTCTGTTGTGTTCCCTGTCAGGAGGTTCATTGGTGGTAGCCAGGCACCATCTAGTTCTTCTGGTCTCAGGCTGATGAAGTCTCTGGCTTATGCAGCCCACTCTGTCTCTTGGGCTAATACTTTCCTTGGGTCTTTGGTGTTCTTCGTTCTCCTGTACTCCAAGTGGTTGGGACCAATTGATGCTTCTTAGATGGCCACTTACAAGCTTTTAAGACCCCAGACACCACTCACCAAAGTAGGATGCAGAACATTTTCTTAATAAGCTATGTTATGCCAATTGACATAGATGTCCCCTGAAAGCATGGTCCCCAGACCCCACATCCCTGCTACTCTGTCTCTCAAAGTATTTGATTGTATTGAGGAAACTTCTTTGCTTTGATTTAGTCCAGTTGTGCTAGCTTCCCCTGTAGTGTGTGCTGTCCTTCCCTTCACCTAAGATGATTCTTATCTACTATCTACTTAGTGACTAACCCTCACCCTCCCTTCCAACCCCCGTAACCATCAAAGAATGTTTTCTTCTGTGTTTAAACCTTTTCTTGAGTTCTTCTAATAGTGGTCTTATACAGTATTTCTCCTTCCGTGACTGACTATATTCACTCAGCATACTAAGTTCCAGCTTCCACCAAGTTATACAATGTTTCACAGCTTCATCATTGTTCTTTATCTTTGCATAATATTCCATTGTGTGGATATACCATAATTTGTTTATCCATTCATCCATTGATGGGCACTTAGGTTGCTTCCATCTTTTGGCTATTGTGAACAGTGCTGTGATGAACACGGGTGTGCATATATCTATTCATGTGACGGCTCTTGTTTCTCTAGTATATATTCCAAGAAGGGGGATAGCTAGATCGTATGGTACTTCTATTTCTAGCTTTTTAAGGAAGCGCGAAATCAATTTCCAAAGTGGTTGTACCATTTTACATTCCCACCAACAGTGTATAAGTGTTCTAGTCTCTCCACAACCTCTCCAGCATTTGTTATTTTGTGTTTTCTGGATTAATGCTAGCCTTGTTGGGTTAAGATGATATGTCATTGTAGTTTTGATCTGCATTTCTCTAACGCCTAATAATCATGAGCATCTCTTCGTGTGTCTGTTAGCTGCCTGAATGTCTTCTTTGGTGAAGAGCCTGTTCATATACTTTGCCCATTTTTCAATTGGGTGATTTGTCTTTTTGCTGTTGAGGCTTTGCTGTATTTTGTAGATCTTAGAGATTAAACACTGATCAGATTTGTCGTAGCCAAAAATTTTTTCCCAGTCTGTAGGTTGTCTTTTTACTCTTTTGGTGAAATCTTTTGATGAGCGTAAGTGTTTGATTTTTAGGAGCTCCCCTTTATCTAGTCTCTCTTCTGGTGCTTGTGCATTGTTACTTATGGTTTGTATTGCGTTTATGCCATGTATTAGCGCTCCTAGCATTGTCCCTATTTTTTTTTCCATGATCTTTATCATTTTCGATTTTATACTTTAAGTCCTTGATCCATTTTGAGTTAGTTTTTGTACATGGTGTGAGACATGGGTCTTGTTTCAGTTTTTTGCATATAGATATCCAATTATGCCAGCACCATTTATTAAAGAGACTGTCTTTTCCTCAATTAATGGACTTTGGGCCTTTGTCAAATATTAGGTGCTCATAGGTGGATGAGCTTATATCTGGATTCTCAACTCTGTTCCATTGGTCTATGTATCTGTTGTTGTACCGGTACCAGACTGTCTTGACTACCGTGGCGGTATAATAGGTCCTAAAATCAGGTAGTGTAAGGCCTCCCACTTTGTTCTTCTTCTTGAGTAATGCTGTATTTATTCGGGGCCTCTTCCTTTTCCATATAAAGTTGGTGATTTGTTTCTCCATCTCATTAAAAAATGCTGCTGGAATTTGGATCGGTATTGCATTGTATCTGTAGATTGCTTTGGGTAGAATTGACATTTTCACTATGTTGAGTCTACCTATCCATGAGCAAGGTATGTTTTTCCACTTATGCAGGTCACTTTCAGTTTCTTGCAGTAGTGTCTTGTAGTTGTCTCTGTAAAGATCTTTTACATCGCTAGTTAAATTTATTCCTAAGTATTTTATCTTCTTGGGGGCTACTGTAAATGGTATTGATTTGGTGATTTCCTCTTCAAGGTTCTTTGCTGGTGTAAAGGAATCAATTGATTTTTGTATGTTTATCTTGTATCCTGAAACTTTGCTGAAATCTTCTATTAGTTCCAGTACTTTTCTACGGTTTGTTCTTTACAGTGACTGAACAAAAGAGGAATATACTCACATAACATACAAAAAATGTGCACTGCTTATAAATTACTTGTATATTTAAGATAGGAAGAATTATGCCAGATGCTGTGCTAGGTGCTTTCTACACTATTAAGTTCACAACAGCCTTGGAAATAATAATCAGCTTTAAAAATGACAAAACAGAGGCTCAGAGTGCTCAGCCTAAGAGAGCTGGAAATTCACAGACTGAGTACAGTGTCTGAACCCAGACTGTTGGACTTAAAAACAAGGTTTAAGAACTCTTTCCAATTAAGAATACTCAATAAAATAATTCAGAGTCTTACTAAATATAAAGAATTATACCTGCAACCCTTAGATCTGCAGCAGTCTGCTGTAGAGAAAGCATCCCACAGTGCCCCCATCCTCCCTAGGCCTCTGAAGCCATGCTCATCTATGCCCTCCTGTTCTAGATCCCTCTGCTTTAGGACACCATTTTAGCTCTGTGCTACCACTGGGATGCTATGGTGAATTCCTTCACTTTGCCACTGAAGAGGCCCCCACTTCTTCCTGAGCATAACCTGAGGCTTGCCAGAATAGCCACTACCAGTATTCCTCTTGATCTTCCTTCCCCACTCCACACCCTGTTGTTAGTTGCCATCGAGTCGATTCCAATTTATGGTGACCCCACGTGTGTAGAGTTGAACTGGGCTCCATGGGATTTTCAAGGCTGTGACTTTTCAGAAGCAGATCACCAGGCTTGTCTTCCAAGGTGCCTCTGGGTGGGTTCAAACCTCCAAGATTTCAGATAGTAGTTGAGCTCTTAACTATTTATGCCACACAGAGACTCTGCACACTACTCAGGTCAAATGTCCTGGCTAAACAATTATATTGTTTTAAAATGTAATGAAAATCCTAATGATTTATATTTAACAATTAATGAAGTTAAATAACAGTTATGTTTTGTAGACATTTAAGTCAACTTGCATTGATTTAGATTTAGCTGTTTCCTTTTTGTATTTTTGGACCAAAAACTATGTTTTCCAGTACTCATTTTCATAAGTCCTTAAAAAGATCATAGGCTCTGGGCCCGGAGCCTATTAGAGTTGCCTCTGGAAAAAATCCACATTGAATCATGATGGTTAAGTGGCTGACTCACCAAACCAACTACAGTGAAACCTGTGAGGGCTAAAAACCTGTGACAGCTGGAACTTGACAGGACTTTCTTCTTTTTCAGGACTCGTTAAGTTTCCCCCCTTTGACAGGGTGCAGTCCTACCACTTTTCTATTGCTCATTTTAAGGGAAAATATTTTAGTTTTCCTTCTCTGACAGGTTTCTGTCTTATACCAGTTCCGGCTTTCACAAGATTTAATGTACATTTAATTCACCTTCTCTCTTTAATCAAAATGTGCACCTATAACCTCACTGAGTTAATATGAATGAAAGCAAATGCAAAGCATTTTTGTTTTCTGTTAAGTCATTCAGCCACATTATAAAGAAATGTGTAGTATTAATTCATTTTTAGCAATTCTAAAAATAGCTTAAGTTCTCCCATTAATCTGTGCGTCTGAGATAGGTGGACCTCAGTTTGAGGACTATATTCGTATTATTTACTGCTATATTCTCAGCATGCTTTACCATGCCTGACACACAGTAACTGTTTGATAATTCTCCGTTGAATGAATGAAAAAGTAGACTCCTTTAAGAAAACATTAGATCAGTGATATTAAAAGTCCATTCCACTTACAACATTCTATTTTAAAAAAACAACAAAATACTCCCAAGAACATTATCTCCAGTTTCACGGTAAATGTTGTTGTTGTTATTAGCTGCCATTGATATCAACCCTATGTACAACAGAAGGAAACACTGCCCAGTCCTGTGCCTTCCTCTCAGTCATTGCTATGCTTGAGCCCACTGTTGCAGCCACTGTGTCAACCCATCTCGTTGAGGGTCTTTCTCTTTTTCACTGACCCTCTACTTTACCAAGCACGAAGTCCTTCTCCAGGGACTGGTCCCTCCTGATAACATGTCCAAAGAACTGAGACAAAGTCTTGCCATGCTCGCTTCTAGAATGCAGCCCCTGCTACTCTGTCCTTCGAAGTGGTTTGTATTCATGAAATTTCTTAGCTTTTGGGTTAGTCCTATTGTGCTGACTTCCCTTGCAGTGTGTAATGTCCTTTCTTCCACTCTTACCCTCCTTCCTGACCCTTGTAACCATCAAATGGCATACTGTACTGGGCAAATCTGCTGCAAAAGACCTCTAATTTATAGCGTGGGAAATCAATAGAAAACTATTAAACAGCCACACAAGTAAATTAATTATTGAAAATTACGGTAACTGCTAGGAAGGAAAGATACAGGGTGAGACTATATCCTGGGAACCTAACAGAGATGGGTAGATCCGAAAAGGTCTCTTGGAGGTGGTGATATTTAATCTAAGAACTGAAGTGTAAGTAGGAGTTAGTTCGGAGAGGGGTAAGATGATTCCAAGCAGAAGAAATGGCATTTAGAATGACCTGAAGTGTTAAAATTTACATTCTCCATTAATAAAAAAAAATTTGTTTACAGAAAATAAAACATGATTCAGTTCTCACCATGATCACCACCCATCAGCACGAAGAGAAAGGAAGAGCAAAACACTTAGACTAGAAAAATTTTGAATTTAAATACTTTTCTAGGAGTGTGAATTTTATGACAGTTTAAAGATGCTATTTCCAGAGGGAAAACTGGAGCTGACTGGGATTCAAACTGGATAATCCTGGGAAGTACCGATTGAAAGTAAGCACACTTCACTTTCAAGTAAGCACACAGGAAAGATTCCAAGGAGAAGTTGGCCAAGCTCCTGGCTGATGGAAGAACCTTCATATACTCCCCCAAACGAGCACTTCAAGCCTGTTTTAGTAGGACTGATCTTGGTGGCTAGTTAAGCACATTTCCCTTCCCATCATCAGTCACTTGGAAAGTTTAAATGTATAGGTAATTGAAAACCTGGGAAATATATTTTTAGTTTAAGTTGCAGATCTTCATCATTTGGCAATTTCATAGATGGCATGTTTAAGGGTTAATTTGTGAGGATCAAGAAAATCAGCTGAAAAGGGACTTAGGAATTAACGTGTGTGGTAGCTATCTGAAAAGTTGGAAGTTCAGGTTCACCCAGAGGTGCCTAGGAGGAAAGCCCTGGCAATCTACTTTGGAAAAATCAGCCATCGAAAACTCAAAAGAGCACAGCTCTACTCTGACACACAGGTGGTCATCATGATATGGCAACTGGTTTACCACGACGGATTCATGTGTTATATAAGATGCCTCAGAGTACTGAAATTTTGAGATAAAACACTTTTTTTGTGCTTTAAGTGGAAGTTTACAATTCAAGTTGGTTTCTCATACAAAAATTTATACACACATTATTATGTGACCCCAGTTGCTCTCCCTATAGTGTAACAACACACTCCTCCTTTCCACCCTGATTTCCTATGTCCATTCAACCAGCTACTGATTCTCTCTGCTTTCTCATCTTGCCTCCAGACGGGAGCTGTCCATTTAGTCTCATATATCTACTTGAGCTAAGAAGCACACTCTTCACGAGTATCATTTTATGTCCCATAGTCCAGTCTAATCTTTGACTGAAGAGCTGGCCTTAGAACTTGTTTTACTTTTGAGCTTACAGACAGTCCAGGGGCCATGTCTTCTGGGGTCCCTTCAGTCTCAGTCAAACCACTAAGTCTGATCTTTTTACTAGAATTTGAGTTCTACACCCTACTCTCCTCCATCAGGGAGTCTCTGTTATGTTCCCTGTCAGGGCGGTTATTGGTCATAGTCAGGCACCATCTAGTTCTTCTGGTATAAGGCTGATGGAGTCTCTGGTTTATGTGGCCCTTTCTGTCTCTGGAGCTAATATTTTCCTTGTGTCTTTGGTGTTCTTCATTCTCCTTTACTCCAGGTGGGTTGGGACCACTTGAAATATC
Source organism: Dugong dugon (assembly GCA_030035585.1). Lineage (NCBI taxonomy): Eukaryota > Metazoa > Chordata > Mammalia > Sirenia > Dugongidae > Dugong > Dugong dugon. The sequence goes on from CM057466.1 coordinate 62,919,570, forward strand.
TTAGATGGCTGCTCGCGAGCTTTAAAGACCCCAGATGCCACCTATCAAAGTAGGATGCAGAACATTTTCTTAATAAATTTTGTTATACCAAATGACCTAGATGTCCCCTGAAACCATAGTCCCCAGGCCCTCACCCCTGCTACTCTGTCCTTCGAAGTAGTTTCTATTCATGAAACTTGTCGCTTTTGGGTTAGTCCTGTTGTGCTGACTTCCCTTGCAGTGTGTATTGTCCTTCCTTTTCACCTAAGATAATTCTTGTCTACTATCTAGTTAAGTGAATAACTCTTACCCTCCTTCCTGACCCTCGTAACCACCAAAGAATATTTTCTTCTGTGTTTAAACCTTTTCTTCAGTTCTTATAATAGTGGTCTTGTACAATATTCATTCTTTTGCCACTAAGTTCACTCAGCATAATGCCTTCCAGATTCTTCCATGTTATGTTTCACGGACTCATCATTGTTCTTTATCGTTGCATAGTATTCCATTGTGTGAATATACCATAATTTGTTTATCTATTTGTCCGCTGATGGGCACCTAGGTTGTTTCCATCTTCCTGGTATCATGAACAGTGCCGCAATGAACACAGGTGTGAATATACCTATTCGTGTGATGGCTCTTATTTCTCTAGGATATATTCCAAGGAGTGGGATTGCTGGATCATATGGTACTTCTATTTCTAGCTTTTTAAGAAAGCACCAAATCGACTTCCAAAGTGGTTGTACCATCTTACATTCCCCCCAACAGTGTATAAGTGTTCCAGTCTCTCCACAACATCTCCAACATTTATTATTTTGTGTTTTTTGAATTATTGCTAGGGTGAGATGGTATCTCATTGTAATTTTGATTTGCATTTCTCTAACAGCTAAAGATTGTGAGTGTTTCCTCATGTATCTGTTAACTGCCTGAATATCTTCTTTGGTGAAGTGCCTATTCATATCCTTTGCCCATTTTTTAACTGGGTTATGTGTCCTTTTGTTGTTGAGGGTTTGCAGTATCTTGTAGATTTTAGAGATCAGACGCTGATCGGATTTGTTGTAGCCAAAATTTTTTTCCCACTCTGTAGGTCATCTTTTGATTCTTTTGGTGAAGTCTTTTGATGAGCATAAGTGTTAGATTTTTAGGAGCCCCCAGTTATCTAGTTTCTCTTCTGGTTATTCTGCATTGTTACTTATGGTTTGTATACTGTTGACGCCATGTATTATGGCTCCTAGCATTGTCCCTATTTTTTATTCCAAGATCTTTATCATTTTAGATTTTATATTCAGGTCTTTGATCCATTTTGAGTTAGTTTTTGTTCCCCATGTGAGGTACAGGTCTTGTTTCATTTTTTTGCAGATGTATATCCAGTTATGCAAGCACCATTTGTTAAAGAGACTCTCTTTTCCCCAATTAATGGACTTTGGGCCTTTGTCAAATATCAGCTGCTCACAGGTGGATGAATTTACGTCCGGATTCTCAATTCTGTTTCATTGTTATGTATCTGTTGTTGTACCAGTACCAGGCAGTTTTGACCTGGTGACTGTATAATAGGTTTTAAAATCAGGTAGTGTGAGGCCTCTCACCTTGTTTTCTTCTGCTTCAGTAATACTTTACTTATCCGGGGCCTCTTCCTTTTCTGTATGAAGTTGGTGATTTGTTTCCCCATCTCATTAAAAAATGCCGGTGGAATTTGGATTGGGATTGCATTCTATCTGTAGATCGCTTTGGGTAGAACTGACATTTTCAGAATATTGAGTCTTCCTATCCATGAGCAAGGTATGTTTTTCCACTTATGCAGGTATCTTTTGGTTTCTTGCAGTCTTGCAGTTTTCATTGTATAGATCTTTTACGTCTCTGGTTAGATTTATTCCTAAGTATTTTATCTTCTTGGAGGATACTGTAAATGGTATTAATTTATTGATTTCCTCTTCAAGGTTCTCTTTGTTGGTGTAGAGGAATCCAACTGATTTTTGTATGTTTATCTTGTATCCTGAAACTTTGCTGAAATCTTCTATTAGTTCCAGTATCTTTCTTGTGGATTCTTTGGGGTTTTCCGTGTATAAGATCACATCATCTACAAATAGAGATACTATGACTTCTGCCCTACCAATTTGAATGCCCTTTATTTCTTGTTGTAGCCTAACTGCTCTGGCTAGGACCTCCAGCCTAATGTTGAATAAGAGTGGTGATAAAGGGCATTCCTGTCTGGTTTCCGTTCTCAACAGCAATTCTTTCAAACTCTCTCCACTTAGGATGATGCTGGGTGTTGGCTTTGTATAAATGCCCTTAATTATGCTGAGGAATTTCCCTTCAATTCCTATTTTACTGAGAGTTTTTATCATGAATGGATGTTAAAGACTTTGTCAAATGCCTTTTCTGCATCAATTGGTAAGAACATGTGGTTCTTGTCTTTAGTTATTTTTTTTTTTTTATGTGATGGATTATACTGATTGTTTTTCTAATGTTGGACCATCCCCGCATACCTGGTATAAATCCCACTTGATCGTGGTGAATTATTTTTTTGATATGTTGTTGAATTCAATTTGCTAAAATTTTCTTGAGGATTTTTGCATCTATGTTCATGAGGGATACTGGTCTGTAATTTTCTTTTTTTGTGGTGTCTTTACTTGGTTTTGGTATCAGGGTTGTGCTAGCTTCATAGAATGAGTTTGGGAGTATTCCATCCTTTTGTATGCTCTGAAATACCTTTACTAGCAGTGGTGTTAACTCTTCTCTGAAAGTTTGGTAGAATTCTCCAGTGACGCCTTCCAGGCCAGGGCTTTTTTTTGTTGGGACTTTTTTAAAATTACTTTTTCAATCTCTTCTTTTGTTATGGGTTTATTTAGTTGTTCTGTCTCTGTTTGTGTTAGTTTAGGTAGGTAGTGAGTTTCTAGAAATTTGTCCATTTCCTCTAGGTTTTCAAATTTGTTAGAGTATAATTTTTCATAGTATGTTGTTACGATTATTTTAATTTCAGTTGGGTCTGCTGTGATATCACCCATCTCATTTCTTATATGAATTATCTTTGGTTTGGCAAGTTTGATTATAATATGTCTTGAAGACTTTCTTTTGGGATCTACCTTATGTGGGGTCTGATGAGCATTTTGGATAGATATCTTCTCATCTTTCAAGATATCAGAATTTTATGCCAACAAATTTTCAACAATTCTGTCTGTAGTTTCTGTTACCCCCCACCCCCCGCCATTCTAGAAGTCCAGTCACTCGTAGGTTATTCCTCTTGATAGAGTCCCACATAATTCTTAGGTTTTCTTCAGTTTTTAAAATTCTCTTATCTGATTTTTCCTCATATAAGTTGGTGTCAAGAGCTTTATCTTCAATCACACTAATTCTGATTTCCATTGCTTCAATTCTGCTCCTATGACTTTCTACTGAGTTGTCAAATTCTGAAATTTTATTGTTAATCTTCTGGATTTCTGATTGCTGTCTGTCTATGGATTCTTGCAGCCTGTTAAATTTGTCATTATGCTCTTCTCTAATCTTCTTAATTCCCTCTGTTACTTTGTCTGTGTGTTCCTTGATTGTTCTGTGTTTAGCATGATCTCGTTCTTGATCTCTTGAAGAGTTCTGTATATTAATTTTTTGTATTCTACCTCTGGTAATTCCAAGAAGTTATCTTGCTCTGGAAAATTTTTCGATTTTTTTTTTTTCCAGGAGGTTGCTGAAGCCATCATGGTATGCCTCTTTGTGTGATTTGATATTGACTGTCATCACCAAGCCGTCAATAATTTATTATATTTATTCATTTTATGTTTGCTTACTGTGTCGAGCTTCTTGTTTTGTTTTATTTTGATATGCCCAAATAGGCTGCTCGTGTGAGCTAAGTTGATTATTGGCATCTTTGAAGCTCTAATGTCCTGTCACCAGGTGGTCAGATCTGTTACTAGGTATGTGAGCCCAGGAGTCTGTTTACTTTTCTTGTATGGATTCAGCTCAGGTGACCCAGTAGTTGGTAACCAAGTATGTGGTGCAGGCTCTTAAAGCCACAGACAGGCATGGGTGATTGGTGTAGGCATAGGTATCTGGCTGCAGAAGGGGGTCACACACTGAGCAAGGCAGGGGGCTGATGGCTGCCCCTGAGTGTCTGGGAGGAAACTGTGTCTCTGTTCCCTATAGCACGTAGGTGGGTGAGTTTTTCAGCCGGACTTTTCACAGCCAGTGCTGTTGGCTCTAAGGACTAGGAGGCACCACTTATTCTTGGAACTCTCTCGTGGGTGGCTAGGTCATGTGGGTAGTCACCAGTCCTCAGGCCCCTGATGTGGGTAGGTGAGGACCCTGCTTAATGGGCAGAGTACTGCCAAATGTCATGAACCAGCCACTTCACCATATAGCTGATACAGCTGAAGTTAGGCTTCAGGTATATACCCTGTTGTACTGTGGAAATGAAGGCCTATGCTGTTGAAATGGGCCCACACAGGTCTATGCAGGGGTGAAAGACATTCAAAATCCATGGACCCCTTATACTTCTGCCTAGGCAAAGCAGCTGTGCCTACCCTGAGTTCCCCCTACCCTGAGTTCCCGGCTTAGGGGAGCTGGCAGATTAGTTTTTCCTGTGTGTTAATTCGTTCCCTCTCCAAGTGGAGAATGGCTCAGGGTGCGTTACGGGTCCTACTTCCAGCCCAAGGGACTCAGCAATTGCTTAAGCCGGCCTGGGACTCAGTGCAGAGTTGGGAGGGGGCACATAAATGGGAGAGAAGCTTTTCCCAAAGGGGGTGTTTTTTGATCCCCACGGCAGGTTAGATGCATGTACTTATCTTTTGCTGACTGAGTGTCGCTTTTCACTGGTTCTGGAGGCCCAAGTAGACACTCTGCCGTTCCATCTCTCCCAATGTGGAAACCACCTCCCAAGCACAACTGCTTGTCTCACTGCACACACCAGGTGATCTGGCCTGAAGGGTGCCAGATCCCGCCAGGTCAATTCTGGCAACTCCTTGCTGCTTCCAAACCATCTCTCCCTCCTCCTGCCACTCAGTTAGATTCCTCGACTTTGCCTTGATGTTCAGGGCTCCTAGATTGTCATATATAATTGATTCACTTGTTTTTTTTAGGTCTTTGTTGTAAAAGGGATCACAGGAAGCATCTGACTACTCCACCATCTTGGCCCTGCCTCAATAAAACACTCTTGAATGACTTTAAGTATGAGAGGAACAATGACTCTAATTGTGGTGAGTCAATGAGATACCAGCCCTCAGGCCCCTAGGATCTCTATCCCAGACTACTGAATAGTGACCTCTTGCCTCTTTATTCCAGCATTTATCCTGCCACCCAGCAGAAGGTGTTTTGCATTATGCCTAAACCCATTTGGAAATCTTGCAATGGTTTACTTGCAAAATAATATCCAATCATCACGGCAACAATCAAGATTCTTCAAGACATACCTTAGACCTACATTTCCAGCCTCATTGCCCACTTAGAATCCTGAGTTGCTCACATTCTTGGCCCCCAAACTCTGCGTCACAGTCCCCCAAATGACCACGAGTCAGTTCCCCCGAGAGCTTGCTGTCATTCCTTCAGTTTAGATCACCCCTCCCCCTTCCTCGGCAGAGTTAATCCTATCATCTTTCCAGGCCAGTGAAAATGCTACCTGAACTTTGAAACTTCCCAGTCTCTCTCCACTGGGAGTAAATGTTCAATTATGCTCAGTGTCATGGTGAGTTTGTGACACATCTCCCTCTCCCTTAGGTAATGAGTGTCCTGAGGTGCAGGGCTCCTCTTATTCAGCCCTTTCTCACACAGTACTTTGCACATAGTAGAAATTCAACACTGATATTCAGAACAACAACAAAAATAGCTGCTTCTACAATCTTTTTTCATGATTTTTTAAAATATAAATTTAGAGGCGGTTTTCCAGCTCCCGTGATCACAGTCCCCAGCCCTGGAGACTGCCAGGAATACACAGTGTGAGTCTTCTTAGTTCATAAAAGGACCCTGAGTATCCTCTAGGAGGGAACTGGCCCGCGCCTGCCACAGTTATGATCATAGTCTGACTACAGGAATTGCTTTGTTGAAAAGTTTTACTAGGCATGACTTCAGGAATTATAGCTTTAAGCGATAAATCAATGTTGTTCCATTTCAATTTAGCCATTATATCGATTAATTGGCAAACTGGAAATGTACCTTATTCTCTGAAGGGGAAAAAATATTTGAAGAAGACTAAGCATTTGCAAACAAGTTGTAATCAAACCAAGAGATTGGAACTCAATAGGCGATAATACCAGTGCTAAGACGAAAGTGAAATGGTAACGTAAATATTTATAGGATGACAAGGGCTATGCAACGCAAACACGTAAGCAGCATGCACAAACACATATATGCATAAATGCTGCTCAGCACATGTACTGCAGTGACTAAGACTGAGTCTGGCAGTCTGATTGCCTGAGTTCAAATCCAGCTCTACTACTAGCTCTGTGCCAGGGACAAGTTACGTACCCTCTCTGTGACTCAATTTCTTCGATTAAAAAATAGGAGCCATTAGGATACTGACCTTATGGGATGGTTGTCAATATTAAAAAAGGTTGCTGTTGCTGTTAGTTGCTGTTCAGTCAATTCTGACTCATGGTGACTGTATGTGTGCAGAGTAGAACGGCCTCATAGGATTTTCAAGGCTATGATCTTTCAGAAGCAGATCACCAGGCCTGTCCTCTGAAGTGCCTCTGGGTGTTTTCAAACCTCCAACCTTTTGGCTAGTAGTCAAGTGCTTAACTGTTTACGCCAACGAGGGACTCCATTAAAAAAATTAGATAATCCTTTTCAAGGGCTTAAAAAAATGCCCAATATGAAGTCAGCCTTCAGAAATGTTAGGTGGTGTTTAGCCTCCAAAAGTAAAGCCTCATTATCTTCAAAAATAAAACCAAAAATGCTCTATTAATATTTTTGCTGCTTTCTAAGTTTCTACAATTTTTTTTGTGTATAGTTCTTGCATACGTATCTTGAAAAATTTTCCTTAGATAAATTTAGGTGTGGTTTGTTCAGAATCATTTCTAAGGCTAATAAAAGGCAATGCTGGTGAAATCTTGGTATTCTCTCTTTGGTTTTATTATTGCATAGTGTGTTTTCGGCTCCTTTCCCCCACTAACCCTCTTCAATGTGGATGCCCTTAAGCTCTTTCCTGGGCCCTCTTTTCTTCTCTCTCTAACCCTATCCCTGGAGGATCTCACCCTTCTCATGAATGCAATATTGCCTATACGCTGATGACTTCCACATCCATACCTCGAATCAGGTTTTTCTCCTGAGCTCCAGGCCATGTATTCCCCTCTGAACGGACATTTCCCTGCACATCTATCCCACAGGCACCTTACTCTAACATTTTCTTAGTGTACTTATCATTATCCCTGCCCTGTTTTCCCCAAACCCGACAACTTCCTTTCTCTCCCATGTTAGTGAATGACGCCGGCCTTCATCCAGTTGCCCCAGCCGGGACACTAGTCTCCTCTCTCTCTCCCCACATCCATCAAGTCTTCTCCATCCTGTGTCCTTACTATCACTTGAATCCATCCTCTGCTCTGTTACCACCATCCTGAATTAGTCTGGCCTCCATTATACCTCACTTGAATCAATGCAGGTTCCACTGTCTGCTCTCTCAATCTCATCTTACCCCCTTCACCCTGAACCAAAGAGAACTTCCAAAAACATAAAATTGATCATGCACCTTACTCTATTTAAATCCTTTTATTGGCTACCCATAGCATTTAGGACAATGACCTAATTCTTCATCATGGCCTACAGGCCCTCCACAATATTCTCCATATGAAGTTCTTCAGCGTGTGTCCCCCCTTCCCTCTTAGGCTCTCTCTATCCTGGCCATTTAGAACCACTTGTGATTTCCTAAGCCTGCTATGATCACACATATCTCTGTGACTTTGGTCATTCTGTTTCCTCTGCCTGCAGATTATACCCCTTTTACCCTTTAAGAGACAGTTCAAGTGGCGCCATCTTACCTTCCCCTCTTCAAAGGTAAAATGTCATTCCAATATAATACCACAAGGTTCTCTGGATTCTTTGATCACAAAACTTATAATGTCGTACTGTTATCTATCTTAACAACTACTTGTCTCCTTCTTGAGAAAAACCAAAACCAGAAACCAAACCCATTGCCGTTGAGTCAGTCCTGACTCATAGCAACTCTATAGGCCAGAGTAGAACTGCCCCATAGAGTTTCCAAGGAGTGCCTGGTGGATTCGAACTGCTGATCTTTTGGTTATCAGCCGTAGCACTTAACCACTATGCCACCAGGGTTTCCCTCTTGAGAAAGGAGGCCATATTTTATTCACATTTGCAATGATCTCCTGGTGCCTAGCATAGTAACTGACATAAAGCGAGCACCTGAAAATGTTTGTTGAAAGAATGAATAAGCTGTTCCACAGGAATGTAGTTCAGGTGATCCCCTGAAAAATGGTTAAGATGTATGTTTTTGGTTCTAAGTTAAAAAACTATTAATAAGTTAATACTGCTGTGAATCATCATATTATTGGTTTAACTTAGAAGTGAGCAGTCATAAAACAGCCAACCATACTTCAAAGTTTGTCTATAATTACATGTATGATTCTCTAAGACCTATACAGAGTCTACCATCTTGGAACTGATCACCAGAAACTAGAACTATCTAAGTAAAACTTTGTAGGGACAATACATTTTCCAAGAAAAAATAGTTTAAAAAGGATTAAAATTACTTCTTTAAGGAAAGTAAGAACTCAGTATTAGGTTTCTTATTCATTAGACATTAACCAAGCATACTACCACATGTCCGTCTCAATTATTTGCCAGACACTATGTTAGGTGATGGGGATAAAACAGTCAGTAAAACAGATATAGCCGCTGATATCATGTAACATTGGATAGGAAACACAACCAATGAAGAAAATGTGACTTCCAGGGCCATTAGAAACTCAGGGTTGTCCCAAAGATAGAAGGGCTCCCACTGAGTAATCCCTCATTCCAATTTCTGAGGTCACGTTGTGAGACTGTTTAGGAGATGGGAAATTCCACCACTACAAAGTTAAATGTGGTGTCATGGCTATCAGTTCTAGTTTAAAACCTACTTTCATGCTTTCTTTTGGAGTATTGCTTCCCATCACCCCTTGACTGGCACGGAGCTATCAACTGTCAGATGATATTTTCCCTGAAACAGGGAAGATCTGTAATTCAGGTTGGCCAGTCAGGATATTCATTTCCATGGATACAGCAATTTGTGCACAGGTTGGCAGGAGACTCCAGCAAGACAAATCAGAGTCCACTGTCAGTAATTAATAAGGGTACCAGGGGAGAAAGAGTCTCTTCTTTACAATTATAACCAATGAAGATGGTAAAATCCTGGAATTTCTCATGGGTATTTTCACCATCAAGTGCAGGGGCCTGCTGAGGATGACACTGTACAGAGGAAAGCAAAGCTAAGAGAGGAAGCCATAAAGGGAGAGAGAGTCCTGATGACGACACTGTTGGAACTCTTTGGATCTATCCATTTCTGAGACTGCTATGGACTTTGCAAGTGCTGGCGGGGCAAATGGTTAACCTTATGGAGCACAGTTATACTCTGATACACATGGGGTTGCCATGAGTTGAAGCTGACTCAATGGGCAACTGGTTTTTCAGGGACTATGGTAAGTGTCTTATCGAATGTATCTATCTGTGTTTCTACGTATCTATATATTTATCTACTGGCTTAAGCTATTTGGAGATGGATTTCTGTCATGCACAACTCAAAAGTCCTGGATAATAAATTTAGGTGTTGTTCTGACATGTTTATAGTCAATGTGGTTTATTCTAGAGTGATGTGAAGCTGTGTTTCAAGGTCAAGGAGAGGCTGAGGTTATCTCCCCCTTGAAGAGCCCAGAAGAGTAAGAGCAGAAGTACAGTGAGGGACACAGGCCAGGTTGTTACTGCTTTGGCTCTCTATGTATCACAATTACAGCAGAGAAAATGCTTCAACATACTTGTCATTGTTGTTAGTTGCCACTGAGTTGACTCTGACTCTTGGTGACCCCATGTGTACAGAGTAAAACTGTGTTCCATAGGGTTTTCAAGGCCATGACCTTTCAGAAGCAGATCATCATGCCTGTCTTCTGAGGCTCCTCTGGGTGGGTCTGAACTGGCAACCTTTCAGTTAGTAGTCTAGTGCTTAACCATATGTGCCATCCAGGGACTCCTCAGCATACTAAGAAGGAATGAATCAGAGAAATTTATCATAAAAATTTAAAAAGTGATTTACTAACCTGCATTGCTCCAAAATTTTGCTACTGCTGATATATGATCCTAGATTTATGTGGGCCTGGTTCCTTCTTTTAAATGAAACAGCCTTAATAAAAATGCTGTTCTTATTTCGTCTTATATTAAAGTTTATAATATCGTGTTCTATTGTGACTAGCTATATTGAACAAGAGCTGGCATAGAGTTATAAACTGCATTAAAAGTTAATGAAAAATCAGCCTTGTATATGCAGAACAACCAAAAAAAAAAAAAAGTTGAAGGAAAAAAAAGTAATTATGTTATGCTAGTTCCAGTTAAGACTTAGGTAATTATTCTGTATTTGAAATTTAGATCATTTCCCCCCTCATTGATGTAATTATCCATTAACTTCCTAATGCACATTCTTCATGTCAAGCTAGCAAGAACTCCAAAATGCAAGAGGTAAGGCTGCACGAGAGTGAAGGAGAAAAAAGCTAACTTGATGCACATGGAAGCAAAAGAGTATATGAAAACATCAGCTTTTATTGTACAATCTATCACTAAAAATATGCTGGCAGGCCAAGGCTCTTTTTATTTGGTTATAATACAATGGAAGTAGATATGAACGCAATGCATCTCCAGTTTGACTACTCAAAGAAAAAAATATGTTGAAAGAAAAGAGTTGTAAGTGAATGAAAATGTCAGCATTTTAGAGTTAGAAGGAAACCTGAAGAACCTCTATCATAACCTCCTTGAGTTCTAGGTCAGGAGACAGATCTAGGAGGCCTGAGTCCCTTGGCCAAGGCAATGTAGCTACTTAGTGGGAATTCCCTTTGTGTTAATCAGTGATTTATCTCCCAATCTAAAATATACATCTAACAGGAAATAAACATATAGATCAGGTAAAGTTCTTACATTATACTTTTTTTTTTCCAATAGCTCAAATGTAACTTCTTGGACTTACTCAGAAGCACTCCAGTGAGTATTTTGGAATTAGGTATTTTCCTTTTTTAATAGAAATTGTATCCTGTAGAAAAAGCCAGATCATAAAGAGACAGACAGACTATAAAGACAGAATGTCATATCCTGGGTTTAGTTAATTTCTATAAGAATAGAACAAAAAGAGGAGAGAAGTCTGGGGAAAACTATAAAGGAATAAAGAGAAATGTTCAAAACACGGGAAGATTTACTCACTTCCCCTCGACACCTTATTACTTCTCAGAACTGCTGGTTAGCAGCTTGCCCCAAAGCAGGCATAAATATTGTGGCAACAGAAGAGACCATTTTTTATGGACAGACATCAGAGCGTGGTCTGCTAGGATCTGAGGAGATTGCCAGAGTCTGGCAACAGGGCTACTCTGTCAAGTGCCACCACCTCCACCTCCACCACAAAAAACCCTGGATCTGTACAGTTCAGACTGGACCAAGCAGAAGAAATGCTATCCTGTCACATCCTCACACACTCCCTTCTCATAGGAATTCCCTCTTCTCTCTGCAGTCCTTGGCCATCAAGACTCTCGAGAATACAAACACAGGGAGACGTGTGCCCTGAGTGAAGTTATAGGAGAGACCAGAAGGAATGGCAACACAACTATTTAAAGTTAATATGATTCACACAGTAGTGCTGCTCACCGTAAACACAAAAAAATATAACAACCCAAAGGGTCCCTAAAATCAAAACTGAATAAATGAATATTTAAGAATTCCAGATGCTAAAAATATACCTGAGAACTCATTTTCTTCTTAATCAGAAATTGCTTCAGGGAAGAAGGCTCTTTGCCTTCTAGAATCCAACATAAGCCATGTTAACTGGGCATCCTGGCAGAAATCAAGGATAACTGACTCTTGCCAATTGTAAACAGAAAGCATGAAATTTAAATGTAAAAAACACAGAGGAAGAAAAGCTGCCTGCCCATTCCTGTGAATTAAAAAAAAAGCCTTACGCTATTTCATTTTCAATGGGTAGTGTCACAGCAGAATGTGAATTTCTTCAGAATTTTTCAAGTACACAGATGCCATTACAAGCTCAATCTGCTTGATGCAAAAATATTTCAGGAGAACAAGAAATAGAATTAAAACTTATTAAAATTTTCTATTACCACTAGTTTTCCACTTAAGTACATCACCATTTCCTCATCTATTTTAGATTATTCATAATTCTTTACAGCTCTTACAAAAAATACAGCTCCTGGCTTTTGGATATGGGATTGCAGGATGCAGTTACATCATTTTCCTTAGCTTGAAGTTACCGGACATACCTTTGATCCAAAGCAACCTGGAGTCTCCACCTAATTTTCTGCCAGTGGTTCAGTGAATGGATTTCTGATTCCTGTTGATTATTGGATTGCTTCTGGGGATGGATCTAAAATGCAGGCACTGACCCTTAATGTCAATCATAAAATTCAGAGTCCAAAATTCTGAGGCAATTTCACTGCTTACAGTGTATTTCTGGCAGCGTGATAATAAGCAACCTGATTGCTTTTTGTGGATTTGTCTCTCTCCTGAGCAAACTTAAAAGAAGGCTTAATAAAACCTCCACTGGTTCACTGAGTGTATGGAAGCTGGCTGCTACTCTTATTTCCTCCTATTACTAGAGAGTCTTTAGCTTTGTGCACCTGAAGCAAGTTTTAAAACTGAAGCATTTTCTTACTGCTACTCATGCATTGTGTCTTTCTTAGCTAATTATTATGCAACGGGTCGTATACACATCAATGAGAATATCTTATAATAAAAATCATTCATATTTAAAAAAATGTAAAATATATGGGTCTAATTTACACAAGGAGCCCTGGTAGTGTAGTGGTTAAGCGTTCGACTGCCAACCGAAAGTTCGGTAGTTCAAATCCACCAGCTGCTCCTTGGAAACCCTATGGGGCAGTTCTGCTCTGTCCTATAGGGTAGCTAGGGTCCGAATCAATTCGGTGGCACCTAACGACAACAGCAACAATTTACACACACCAACAATTCACAGTAAATTGGTTTTAGAAATAGTTTGAAAGCTGTTCCTAGGACTATGAAATATGCTAACAATTCCTGCCTATTGTTTTTCATTTACTAACAACTATTAAAATGGACCTTTACCCACCTGGTTCCTGATAAGCATTTTGGAATTCTCCACCTGTCACTGTAATGTTTTCATTAAGCACCTGTTTAGGCATTTCCCACAAGCACTGTGCTCAGCACATGTCTGCAGCATGGGAAGATGGACATTTTGCCTTTGTTTGGCTCCCTCATCAAATAATCGGGACCGTTTTTTATTTCAATTTCTGGCCTTATCAATCTTTGAAAAATTAATAAGGAAAATTTTCTCTCCATCAAGACTCTACTAAATATCTAGCCAGCAGCCACCCACACAACAGTTAAGTATTATTTAAAAAGAAAAAAAAAAAGGTGTCTGCATAAGATAGATTTTGTTCTGTCTCTGATATGGTCCCAAACAAACTTGAAGCTTCCTGAGAATGACAGCTATAGATGTAACTGTTGTAAACCCTGCTCCCACATTCTTCTTTTATTGGCTGTGGGTGGGTGAAACTGCCTCGAAAACCCCATGGAGCAGGTCTACTCTGCACATATGGGGTCACCATGAGTTTGAACTGACGGCAACTAACAAAAACACTTTGGACAAATATTTTGCACTGTGGGTAACATATATGGACTGCCCAAATGATATTATAATGTTCTGAAAAACAAAACATTTTTAGAATGCTAAAATTTAGAAAGTAAGAACTGAGGGCTCTTGCGTAAAAAAAAAAAAAAAAAAGTTTAATAACTTACCTATAAAGTAAAATTATTTTTTTAAAACCCAGAAAATTACATTACACTAAATTTTAATTATATTACCACTAAAATGCTGCATGATAAAGAAGTTCTGCAAAACGTATGTCACCATGACAGAGCTTAATCATGTACTTTTCTCTCTATGAAATCAGAGCGAAGGTATGTACCATGATAGGTAGGATTTCACTAGCTTGATCTGAAAATATTGAGGTGGAAATCTTAGAAAAGAAATACGGGTATCTACCTTCTCTCTTAGTCAGGAACAGATATGTCAGCCTCCCAACTTCTGTTAACTATAAAGATGATGTTTTGTATCAGTGTCTACGAGAACTGACCATGTGATTTCATGAAAAGTGCATGATTAAACTCTGCCAGGCACAGGGGACAAAATGGTGAAATGGCACCCTTGTTATGGATTGAAATGTGTCCCCCAAAAACATATGTCAACATGGGTAGGCCACGATTCCCAGTATTCTTGATTGTCCACCATTTTATTATCTGATGTGATTTTCCTATATGTTGTAAATCCTGCCTCTATGATGTTAATGAGGCATAATTAGAGATAGCTATGTTAATGAGGCAGACCCAATCTACAAGATTAGGCTGCATCTTGAGTCACTCTCTTTTGAGATATAAAAGAGAGAAGCAAGCAGAGAGACAGGCCCTCCTACTACCAAGAAAGCAGAGCCAGGAGCAGAGCACATCCTTTGGACCCCGGTTCCCTGTGCTGAGATGTTCCTTGACCAGGGGAAGACTGATGATAAAGACCTTCCCGCAGAACCAACAGAGAGAGAAAGCTTTCTCCTGGAGCTGATGTCCTGAATTCTCACTTCTAACCTCCTAGACTGTGGGAAAATAAATTTCTCTTTGTTAAAGCCATCTACTTGTGGTATTTCTGTTGTAGCAGCACTAGATAACTAAGACTACCTTATTGACACCCTCGCCACAGATCCTACTGATCCTACTGATCCTAGGGCTGAGGGTGGTGAAAATGATATTAACAAGCACTTCAAATTCACCATCCTGAGTGCTTTAATAAGGAAGTACAGGGTGCACACAGGAGGGGCACCTTAAATATTTGACAAAAAGACTACAGAGGCACCTGCAGAGGCCTAGAGTTGAGAGGCTGAATGGCCAATTTAAGGAAATAAAATACATTTAATATGGCTAGAAGATAACTGAGCAATGTAACCAGAAATGAGCCTGGAGAGTTACACAGAGGTCATAGGAAAATGACATTGACCGTCAAACTACGGAGTTTAGGTTTGTCCTGAGAGCTATTAGGAGGCCATAAAGAGCTTCAAGCAGGAAGATGATCATATTTACATACCAGACAGTTCAACTGGCTCAGTGAGGACCATGAAACGGGTCAAGGCATGATCAGTGGGAGGGGGGCTACTTTGGAGGTTGCTACAGTCTTCCCAGAAAAAGATGATTATGACATGGATTAAAACCAAAAAAACCTGTTGCCACCAAGTCAGTTCTAACTCATAGCGACCCTACAGGACAGAGTTGAACTGCCCCCTAGGGTTTCCAAGGAGCAGCTCGTGGATTTGAACCACCAACCTTCTGATTAGCAGTGGAGCTCTTAACCACTGTGCCACCAGGGTTCCATGATATGGATTAAGGTGGCGGTAATGAGACGGAGAGGAGTAAACATATTTGAGAGATGCTAGGAAAACAGAGTTTGTCAGGGGAATATTTAGTTGGGTTGGGGAGGAAGGAGGAAAATGGAGGTCTCGCAAATAGCAAAAGGTGTTTAGTTGCGGCGACTCCATCAATGGTGAAACAAGACATTCTGAAGGAAGAGCAGATTTGTGAGAAAAATGATGAGATTAGCTTTGCACTTACGGAGTTTAAGAGGTGTATGAGACATTTAAGTGCAGACGCCCAGGAAACAGATAAGGGCTATGGGTCTGATACTCATAAGAGGGACTTGGAATAAGATAGAGACTTGTGAGGGATAAGATTTCTGTGGATGGGATCAAACAGAGAGCGTATGAGAAGAAAAGAAGCTGAGGGCAGAATTCTGGGGAACATTAATATCTAAGAGGTGAGAAAATGAAACAAAAGTTTGAAGTGGGGACTGAGAATGCAGCCAGAGAGCACTCAGAGAATGAGAAGAGTCTGGCTTCATGGACATCAAGGAAAGACACCATTTAAGAGGTCACCAGTGTCTAATGCTGCAGAGAGACCAACTAAGAGGAGGGCTGGGAAGGACTCATTGGATTTAACAGCAGGAAGGTTATTGTGGAGAAAAGGCTCAGTGGTTGTTGGGGGCAGATGGTAGTAGGGAGAGCATGAGTAGAGAGTAATAAAGTGGAGATAGTGATGATGCAAAATTCTTTTGATAAGTTAAAGGAGAGAGAAGGAATAGACTGGGGAAATAGGGAAATGTGGTTGAAAGAATTGGATATTTGAGCTGTGCTTTATTTTCAGACAGGAGAGACTGAACCATCTCTAAATACAAGGAAACAGTAGAGAAAGAGATTGAAGATACGGGTAAGACAAGAAATAGAGATGGGCAAGATTGCTGAGAAGGCAGAAACCCTTGGGTGTCAGAATATGAGTGAAGACTGAGACTGAAAAAGAGAAAGAAGAGGAGAAAGACTTAGTAGTAGAGCTGAACAGAAGAGCAAGGGATGGCATGGAAGTAGATAAGTCTGCATTTGGTAGCAAGAAGCTCTAGGGATTTTGTTGATGCTAGCTATTTCTTTCCTGTGAAGTAAGAGAGAGTTGATCTGCAGACACCTGGGGAAGGAGATGCACTTGGAGTGCAGAGGATAAAGTAACAAATCACAGACTGCCTTTTTGGCAAACAGTCGAGAAAACCCTCAGTAGGGAACATGAGATTGCCAGGAACATTGAGGGCCTGTCAATTTATCCTTGTAGCAATCTGTTCCATGTAATTTTCTGTCACAGTCCACAGTAGTCAGATACAAAAACAGACACCCAAATAGATCTTGGGGGTTAACACCATGAAATATATTTTGTAAAACAGTTTATGAGGCTTCTCCATGACTTGAGCAAAACATCCCCCCAAGAAAATTCCACATTCATTAAGTGACCCCCCCCAAAAAAAAAAAAAAAAAAAAACCATTGCCATCGAGTCGATTCTGACTTATAGTGACCCAACCAGACAGAATAGAATTGCCCCATAGGGTTTCCAAGACGCAGCTGGTGAATTTGAATTGCCAACCTTTTTGGTTAACAGCTGTAACTCGCCATAGCTCTAAACCACTGTGCCACCAGGGCTCCATGTGACCCCCAAAAAGAATAATTTTTCCCCAACATCCTGAAGCACATAGCTATTCTAAACAACGTAATTATTTAGCTCCATTAATATACTAATCATTAAGTGATTCCTGGGTTATAAATATATCCATTATGTGACTGTTTACTATGATCAGTGACCCAAAAGTTGATTCATTCTTCGGAAACGGTAAAATGAAAAATCTAGAACTCCAAAGCTCACAAACAGACCTGGAAGGTAGTGATCACACCAAAGATCTGATACATTGTGAGTCCTGAATAAGTAGTTGGGTGTTCTCTGTTTCTGTAATATCTCCCCACTTCTTCTAGTGAACTCTTTATTGTAGGTTTCCTGTGTTCCAGGCACTGTGGTCCTGGCTCTCAATAAGCTGCCAGTAGGAAATGTAGACATGAAAACAAATGTTTACAACCCAGGCTGGCTCATGCAACAAGGGATACAGCTAAGATGCTGAGAAACTGTAGACCAAAGACTAGTGATTAATTCTGTCTGTTGGGTTAGCATAAAAATATTTACTTCAACTCCATCTATATACTCAGTACAACTTTTGGTATTCTGTGGCATGGGAAAAGTAACAGACAGAACATCTAATAAAGAATAAAACTCTTTTATTTAAAACCAATCCTTTTTTCTTCCTGGTTTTACTCTTTAATCTGAAATGAACTGAAGATCATGAAACTTCCGACCAAGCCTCTTAGTTACTTGGTTTACTCTTGAAAGATAAGTTTAAAAAGAAAATCACAGAGTAAGTTGTTTCCAAATTGGTCCTGTACCATCAAACTTTCTTTTGAAAGCTGGGGCTATTACAAAGTAAGTTCTTCTCTGAGGAAATAGATTTTTCAACTAGAAAACAGAAACCATATCCTTGCTCCTCATGATGCTAGACTTCTCAGTTTTTTGGAAATTGCTATATTCAAGTTACTTTAGGAAACAAACCATAATTCAAAGTCTCTTGAGTCCTCTCAGAACTCAAGGGGAAGGGATGAGGAAGGGAAGCGAGGAGGAAGAAAAGAGTGCAGTATTGTCTGGAAAAATAGACAGTTATTCAGGAATCAGGTTTTGGTGTCGGCTTTGTTACTAACTGGCTATGCAAACTGAAGCCTCTGCACTGTTCTTCTATAAAAGGAGGCTAGGGCTAGATGATACTTTGGCATTTGAAAGAGTTTATTTTACTGGAAAATTAGAGAGTTTGGACCAGGTGATATTACACACTAAATCAATACTAGCTAATAGGAGTTAACTGGCCTATCACCATGAATTATTTAGTGAGTGTGGTCTTTACATTCATACTCTAAGTCCAAGCTAATGACCTGATAATTATTTTAATCAACTCTCAATGAACTGCTAACTATACTGTTAGCATACCAATAAAGTAAGCAGCACTGTGAAACGAGGTTCTAAGCCTTGTATTTGTATTACTGCCTGTATCCCTGAATGGAAATCTAAATGATAAATATTTCTGTGTACAGTTTATAGAATTATCATCGAAAATTTTCAGTGTTTTAAGAATACCTAATTTTGATACATGTTAACAGAATAGAAGATATAATTTTGGAATCATAGAATCTTGAAGCTAACAGAATTTTAGAGAACATGCAATTCCATCTCTTACAGAAACTCTCACACAAGTGAATAAGATTATACAAGAATGTTCTTAGCAGGATTGTGTGATAGTAAAACATTAGGAAAAAACTTTAATTCCTATCAATTGGATAATGGACAAATAAATTACAACATATACACATGAGATATCATGCAGAAGTTAGACGAATGAATTAGAGCTACATGTCTCAATACAGATGAATCTCAAAAACCTAATATTAAATGAAAAAGTAAGTTGCAAAAGGGTATATACACAGAACAATACACAATTTTATCCTGTGCACATGGATCATTTTCTAAAATAGACCATATGCTAGGCCACAAAACAAGTCTTAACAAATCTGAAATTATACACTGTATCTTCTCTGACCTGAAGGAATAATATTAGAAATTAACAGCAGAAGCAAAACTAGAAAACATACAAATTCATGGAAATTAAATAACGCACTACTAAACAACCATTGGGTCAAGGAAGAAATCAAGTGTGAAATAAAAAAATACCTAAAGATAAATGAAAAGAAAATACATCATACCAAAATTTATGAGACACAGAGAAGACAGTCCTTAGAGGGTTACTTACGGTAATAAATGCCTACATGAAAAAAGAAGAAAGGTCTTAAATAATAGTCTAACTCTACAACTTGAGGAACTATAAAAAGAAGAGCAAACTAAACCTAAAGCTAGTAGGAAAAAAAAAAAAGAAATAATAAAGACTGGAGCAGAAATAAATGAAATAGAGAATAGATAAATACTAGAGAAATCAACAAATCCAGAAGTTGGTTCTTTGAAAAGATCAATAAAATTGACAAATTGCTAGTTAGGCAGACAAAAACAAGAGGAGATGCAAATAACCAAAATAAGAAATAAAATGGAGACATTACAGCTGACCCAACAGAAGTAAAAAAGACCATAACAGAATACTACGAACAACTGTACTCCAACAGCATGGACAAATTCCCAGAGGCATACAACCTACCTAAACTAACTCAAAAGGAGGTAGAAAACCTCAATAGACCTACAACAAGCAAAGAGATTAAATCAGTAATAAAAAGCCTCCCAACAAAGAAAAGCCCAGGTCCGGACGGCTTCACTAGGGAATTCTACTGAGTATTTAGAGAACTTACACCAATTCTGTTTGTACTCTTCCAAAAAGCAGAGGAAGAAGCAATACTCCCTAACTCTATGAAGCCAGCATTACCCTGGTACCAAAGCCAGACAAAGACACCACAAGAAAAGAAAACTACACACCAATATCCCTTATGAATACAGATGCCAAAACTCTCAACAAAATGCTATCAAATAAAATCCAAAAGCATATTAAAAGAAGTATACATCATCGATTAAGTGGGAGTTATTCCCAGAATGCAAGGTTGGTTGAATATTAGAAAATCAGTCAATGTAATATACCACATTAATAGAACAAAGAAAAAGAACAACAAGATCATCTCAATTGATGCAGAAAAGCATTTGATAATATCCAGCACCTATTCTTGATAAAAACTCTCAACAAGACAGGAATAAAAGGGAAGTTCCTCAACATAGTTATGGGCACTTAAGAAAACCCAACAGCAAATCTTATACTCAATGGAGAAAGATGGAGAACTTTCCCCTTGATAACAAGAAAAAGTCAATGATGTCTGCTCTTACCACTCCTATTCAATATTGTTCTGGAAGTCCTAACCAGAACAACAAAGCAAGAAAAAGAAAAGGTATCCAAATTGGATAGGAAGAGGTAAACTATCTCCATACACAGATGACGTCATCCTATATTTAGAAAATCCCCTCCCTGCCAAAAAAAAAACTACTAAAAAGCTTCAAGAACAGCAGAATTTACCAATGTTGCTGGATACCAGGTCAACATACAAAAATCAGTTGGGTTTCTATACACCAGCAATGGGAAATCTGAAAAGGAGATTAAGAAAACAACTCCATCTATAATAGCATCTAAGAGAATAAAATACCTAGGAATAAATTTACTCAGGGACGTGAAAGACTTATACAATGAGAATTGTGAAACACTACTGAAAGAGACTAAGGGCTCTTAACCACTGCACCACCAAGGCTCTGAAAGAGACTAAAGAAGACCTAAGTAGATGGGAAAATGTTCTGCACTCATGAATTGGAAGACAATATAGTCAAGGTATCAGTACTAACCAAAGTGATCTACAGATACAATGCAATCCTGATCAAAACCCCAACAGTGTTCTTTACAGACATGGAAAAACTAATCCTCAATTTTATACAAAAGACAAGAGACCCCAATTAGCCAAAGCGCTTTTGAAGAACAAAGCAGAAGGCCTCACACTTCCTGACTTCAAAACTTATTACACAGCTACAGTAATCAAAACAGCTTGGTACTGGTTTAATGATAAGATGCATAGACTAATGGAATAGAATTGAAAATCGAGAAATAAATCCAAACATCTATGGTCGGTTGATTTTTGACAAGGGAGCCAAATCCATTCAATGTGGAAAGAACAGCCTCTTCAACGACTGGTGTTGGCAAAACTAGATTTCCACATGTAGAAAAATGAAGAAAGATCTATACCTCACAATATACACAAAAAAAAATTCAAAATGGATTGAGAACCTAAATGTTAAAATCTAAAACCATAAAGTTCTTGGAATAAAATATAGGAGCAAAGCTTTAGGACCTAATTTTTTTCAATGATAGATCATCAAACACTACAATGAATGTACGAGCAGCAGAAAACAAAATAGGTAACTGGGACCTCATGAAAGCTAAATTCTTACATTCATCAAAAGACTTTATCAAAATAGTAAAAAGACAAGCTACAGACTGGGAAAAAATCTTCAGGAACAATCTAACCAATAAGGATCTATTATCTAAAATATATACAGAGAAACCCGTGAGAGCTGGAACTTGATGGGGCTGCCTTGTTTTTCTGGGTCTCGAAAGTTTTCTGCCTTTGACAGGGTGCAGTCTTACCACTTTTCTGTCACTTGTTTTAGTGGAAAATATTTGAGTTTTCTGTGTCTCTGACAGGTTTCTGTCTTACACAGGTTCTGGCTTTCACAGATTTTGCTGTATAAAACTTCTACAATTTAACAACAAAAAGACAAATGACCCAGTCAAAAAAAGGGCAAAGGACATGAACAGATACTTCACCAAAGAGGATATTCAAATGGCCAACAAACATATGAAAAGATGCTGAGTGTCATCAGCCATCAGAGAAATGCAAATCAAAAGCACAATGAGATACCATTTCATTCCCACTAGAATGGCTAAGATTAAAAAATAATAATAACAAGCGTTGGCAGGGATGTAGGGAAATTGGAACCCTCATCCACTGCTGGGGGGAACGCAAAATGGTATGGCTGTTGTGGAAAACAGTCTGGTGATTCATCTGGTGATTCCTCAAAAAATTAGAAGTAAAGCTGCTATAAAACAAAAAGCCCACTGCCACTGAGTCGATTCTGACTCATAGTGACCCTACAGGACAGAGTAGAACTGTCCCATAATGTTTCCAAGGAGCAGCTGGTGGATTAGAACTGCCAACCTTTTGGTCAGCAGCTGAGCTCTTTACCACTGAATTCCACTCCTAGGTATATACCCTAAGGATATAACAGAAGTGACACAACAGACATATGCACACCTATGTTTATTGCAAGACTATTCATAACAGTAAAAAAATGGAAACAACCTAAGTACCCATTAACAAAAGAATGGATAAGCAAAATGTGGTACACACAATGGAATAAGTAAATCACAAAAATACAAATATGTTCTCACTTTTATGAAATGACATGAATAGATAAATACACTGAGACAAACATTCATTAGTGGTTACCGGGGTGAGGGGAGGGGATCGAGGGAGAAGTATTCTCTAGGTAGTAGTTAATTTTTGTTTATGGCAATGGGAAAGATAGCACCGAATGTGGGTAAAGTTTGCACAACTTGGCTAAAGTAATTAATGTCAATAAGCTGTACATAAGACAAAAGGATGAACTTGTGAATGCTAGGTTATATATAATTTTGCAACAATAACAACAACCAAAAAAAGGGGGGGGGCGAAAGCTGCTGATACAAATTGGACATACCAGTCACACCTCACAAGATTAGTTCTCCTGGTTTGCATCATGGTCTCACGGGACAATCCAGTCAACTGGAATAATATAGTTCTTAAAGTTTACGTTCTACCTCCCAGTATGGTGAAGATTGTCTAAGGTCTTAAAAACTTTTGAGCAGCAATTTAAGACACAACTACTCATCTCTATTCATCTGGAACAAAAGAGAAAGAAGGAAACCCAAGAATCATGGAAGGAACCAGATTATAGGATTAACTGTCTCCATGAACCAGAGTCTCTTCTACCCTGAGACAAGAAGAACTATATGGTTTCCAGCTACCACTACCGATCATTCTGATAAGGGACACAATACAAGGATCCTGATAGAAAGGTAGAAAAATGTGGAACAGAACTTCAAATTCTTAAAGAATCTAGACTTACTGGACCTACTGAGGCTGGAGGAGTCCCTGAGGACTATAGCCCTGAGCCACTCTTCAGACCTTGAATTGAAACTATCCCCTGAGGTCACCATTTAATAACAGTTTTGCTCAAAAAGTAAAGATTATCACCTTTGAGCACTGTGTTCTTTTTCAAAAAATTATCTAGACATGAATCAGAGTTTATTCCACCCTAAGACAAGAAGAACTATATGGTACCCGGCTACCCAATCATTCTGATAAGGGACACAATAGATGGATTCTAATAGAAGGGAGATAATGTGGAACAGAACTTCAAATTCTCAAAAACATCCAGATTTTCTAGACCAACTGAGACTGGAGGAATCCCCAAGACTATTGCTCTACGATCCTCTTTAAATCTTGAACAAAAACTATCCCCTGAAGTCACTTTTTAGCTAAATAGATTAACTCATAAAGTAAAGAACATCACCCTTGAGTACTTTGCTTCTTTAAAAAATCATCATTTTTGGTAAATGGTGAGAGAGTAGACAATACAGGGGAAACAAGCACAGAGTGTACAAGGAAAGGTCATGGAAGCCCCACAGACACATCCAAACTCCCTGAGAGACTGAATTGCTGGGCAGAGGGCTGTGGGGACCATGGTCTTGAGGAACATCTAGCTCAATTGGCATAACACAGCTTATAAAGACAATGCTCTACATTCTACCTTGGTGAGTAGTGTCTTGGGTCTTAAAAGCCTGTGAGCGGCCATCTAAGATACTCCACTGGTCTCATCCCTTCGGGAGTAAGGGAGAATGAAGAGAACAGGGTACAAGGAAAAGATCAGTCCAAAGGACTAACTGACCACAGCTACCAAGGCCTCCACCGGACTGAGTCCAGTACAGCTAGATGGTGCCTGGCTACTACCACTGACTGCTCTGACCAGGATCACAACAGAGGGTTCTGGACAGAGCTGGAGAAGGATGTAAAGCATAATTCTAACTTACAAAAAAAAAAAAAAAAAAAAAAGACCAGATTTACTGGCCTAAAGGAGACTGGAGAAACCCCTAGAGTATGGCCCTCAGACACCCTTTTAGCTCAGTAGTGAAGTTACCTCCGAGGTTCACCGTTCAGCCTGGGAGTGGACATCCCTGTAAAACCAAATGAGACTAACGAGGTACAGGAGTCCAGTGACAAGGGCCAGAAGGCAGAAGGGGACAAGGAAGATGGTGATAGGGAACCCAAGGTTGAGTAAGGATATTGTTGATGTGTTGTGATATTGTTAACCATTGTCATAGGGCAACATTGGTAGTAACTGTTAAATGAGAAACTATTTTGTTCTGTAAGCCTTCATCTTAAGTGAGAATAACAGCACAACTGGAAGAGTGTAGTCAATGTCATTGAAGTGTGCATGTAGAAATTTTTGAAATGGTGTATCTTTGGCTATGTGTATTTTCACCAAAGGAGAAGGTTGAGAAGTTAGAGGGTTGATATGTTGTGGGGTTGTTAACCAATGTCATAAAACAATATGTGTACTACTGTTTCATGATAAACTATTTGTTCTGTAAGCCTCCACCTGAAGTACAATAAAAAAAAAAAAATCATCAATACAAGATCAAATGGTCAAAAATTCCTCTAAAGCACAGATGAAAAGGTTAGGGGGCAGTGAGGCTAGGTTAATGGAAACACAACAACTAGAATGGAAATATGAGAATGCTGACACAAGGTGAAGAATGTAATCAATGTTATTGAACAATATGTGCAGAAATTGTTGAATGGAACGTGTTTTGCGGTATATACTTTCACCAAAAATACAATAAAATATTATAAAAGAAATTATCTATAGAGGGCCAAATGGCCAACAGGCATTTTAAAGCATAGATGAGAAGGTTATGGGGGCAGGAAGTTTAAATCATTGGGAACGAAACCACAAGAACAAAAATAATGAGAATTTTGACACAATGCAAATAATGCAGCCAATGTCACCGATCATTGTCTAGAAACTGTGAAATGGGAGTGGATTTTGCTGTATATATTTTACCAAAAATAAAATATTAATTTAAAAAAAAGATATGTATAAATAAATAAACCAGTTGTCATCGAGTCGATTCTGACTCATGGAGACCCCATGTGTTTCAGAGCAGAACTGCACACCACAGGGATTTCAATGGCTGTGATGTATAGGGTTGCTATGAGTCAGAATCGACTTGACGGCAGTGGTTTTTTTTTGATGTTTCAGAAGTAGATTGCCAGGCCTTTCTTCTGAAGTGCCTCTGGGTGTATTTGAACTGCCAACCTTATGGTTAGTAGTTCAGTATTTAACCATGTGTGTGAGTTATAAATGATAAAAAGAACACCGGATATTAGGAATACATACTTATTAAAAATTATAGAGATGTGCACAGTAATGTGGTAGAAAACATCGAATTTAGGATGGTTATTCTCTCAGAGGAGCAAAGAACAAGGTGTGGAAATGGGAGAAGAAAAGGAATCAGGATATGGAGTGATTTATCAACTTGGTGAAAGACACAAAACAGATTAGAAGTTGGTGGCAAGAGCTCAGCGCTTTCCACTACAAAATACTACCTTCAAAGTGGAGAGTTTCCGAGACTATCTTTGCTTGTTTATTTGTTTAACATCTCCTCTAGACACAAAATCACAGTCAGATGGAACTCAACGTTATAAGGGACCTTAGAAGGTCATCTTGTGTGATTCCTCCTTCAGTTACTGAATTTTCCTTGCAACATGTTTGTTAAGCGATATCGAGCCTTTGTTAAAAACAAAACAAAGCCAAAGGAAAAATAAACCTCTCGAGGTAATACAATTCTCCCCTTAAAGAAGACATTTCAAGATATCCCTGGGGAAAATCCCCACCAAAATCAAACACTTTAACTTATGAAAAATCGAGACTTAAGTACCAGCCTCACTGACCTTCCTTGGCTGAGTTCAGCTTACAGTGTGGATTCACTCATTCAACAAAATTAATGACCAACCACTATGTGTCAGGCATTGTTTGAGGTGCTAGGGCATAGTAGTGAACGAGACAGTACTTTTAGTTAAGAATTGATTAAAATGAATTAAACACAGTGAAGGAAGACTGTTCCATGACATCTACTTCTTTATACTCTATCCTAAGAGATGAGTGAGGTTAATGGCGTCCTTTATAAGGACGGTCTGAACTCCAATAACCCCTCAGATGGCTACTCACTGAGGGTGGAAAAGAAGATTAACGTACACGAGGCAGTCTATTTTTTAAGGCCATCTGGGCTGCAGGTGATAGACTCAGTTTGAGCCACCTTGAGTACAAAGGGCAAGAATAGTACTGGCCCTTGGAAGGAGTTGGTAAGGGGAAATAATTCAGTGGAGTGACTTAAAATTAAAATGTATTTTCATAAGTGTATGATTGACAGTAAGCATAGTCTTTCCATATTGAAAATGACGTTGTTCCAGTTCAGGAATACAAGGATATCCTGGGAGAAAAAACAATTTCAGCACATCAATATCACAATCAGGACGAACAGCCTGATGCTGGAGAAAAAGAACACACTCTCCATCAGAAAGGCTCAGGAGAGAAAAATTATATGAATCCAGTCAAGACGTGAAGCTTCATATGCCAAAAATACACATTAATGTAGAGAAAGGAGCATACTTAGTTTGAAAAAAGCAAGATGAAGTCTCATTAGAAACACCAGAAGCACGGAGGCCAGTCTACTCGGGAGGACCAGAAGCAACTGGCTGAGAAGCAGTGAGGTGGCTTCATTTTGCATTAAGTCAGAATATTGTAGCTACTACTTTTCACTTTCATACAAACACAGGAGAGCTAAAATATAACCTGGGACTACTAAAGTTTATTGTGTTTTTTAAAAAAGAAAAAAAAATTAAAAGGAGCCATCTGTTTTGGCTCTCTTGACATTGATAATAGCATAGAGGATTTAAACAGAACCCTAACCTACATAAAGTTCGTATCACTGACCACAGAGAACAGTCTTTTCAGGCAAATTGTGTGTGGGACCAGAGTCTTATGGACCCTGAATTAGGGACCATGATATCTGAAAAGGTGGGACTATAGCTGTATAGCCAATGATAATTTATATCTAAATAAATGCTAATACTGAATCCTAAACTAAATGTAGATGTTGTTTTTAGTTGCCATTAAGTTGGCTCTGACTCATGGTGACCTTATATATAACAGAATGAAATACTGCCCAGCCTGCACCATCTTCATGATCTTTGGCATGTTTAAGTACATTGTTGTGGCTATTGTTTCAAATAAGATAATGTTATGTTGTTATTCAAAAGTTTTCATTGGATGTAGATTGCCATGCCTTTCATCCTAGTCTTCCACAGTCTGGAAGCTCTGCTGAAACCTGTCCACCACACGTGACCCTGCTGGTATTTGAAATACTGGTGGTATAGTTTCCAGCATCACAGCAACACACAAGCCACCACAGTATGACAGACAGGTAGTGGAAATTCAGATACCAGAATTTATTTTGTCTAAATCAGAAGGAAACTGGTAGAAATCAGAAAAAAAATTATACGTACAAAAAAAGCTTCTGAAAGGTGTATCTTTGGCTATGTGTATTTTCACCAAAAAAAAAAAAAGGTTGAGAAGTTAGAGGGTTAATATGTAGTGGGGTTGTTAACCAATGTCATAAAACAACATGTGTACTACTGTTTCATGAGAAACTATTTGTTCTGTAAGCCTTCACCTGAAGTACAATAAAATATAAAAAAAAAAAAAAGCTTCTGAGTTTAAGGTAAACATATATAAAATAACAGTTATTAAATAATATATAAAAGTTATCAAATAATAGCTAAGAAATTATTGGTCTTGTGTAAAAATGCTCAGAAGTTGTTCTTATAGATGTTTGTAATACAGGGTAAAGCCTGGGAACAATTTCAGTTTGGAATGGTTAAGGCTAAATTTGACCCTGGAAAACCCCAGGAGGAGAAATAAAAATGTATTAAATTCAATCTGTGTTGACTTTTACTATTTTGCATATTTTAAAAAAAGTGTGTATAAATTTTCACTACTTGATATGGGCTTTTATTAGATATGTGTATTTCTAACACAAAATGGATATAGAGTAAGTGTGCTGGGTTCATAGGAGATTGGCCCACATGGTCTCTTTCATGAAATGGGTAAACCATCTGGGTTTCATTCTCCATAGAATAATCAAGCCATCCTGTGGAAAAAGGTTGAGCCTAATGAAGTGCCAGGCATACAATTAGGACAAATAAGCAGAAGCTAAGGATGCAAGTTCTGTTAATATATAGAACTTTCAAGAGAGGCTTCCTATAAAATAGAGTGGATATCATGGGAAGTAGAAAATTCTTTGTCTCCAGAGTTACTCAAACACAGGTTATGTGTTGTTTGACTGGGATGTTAGAAAACTAACTGAAGCATTACTTATTTTCACAAGAGATATCACTAAGCATCTATAATATATCTGTATTATATTCTACAATATGGGACAGTGGTATTGTGGTAAATAAGGTCTCTGTCCTCAAAGAGCTCATAAAACAATGGAGGATACAGATAATATACAAGTCAACAGGTAATTAAAGAAGTCAATTGCTGGTATACTAATTTCTCTGAAGAAAATAAACAAGATGATACAAAAGAGAAGGGAATCCCTGGGTGGTACAAATGGTTAAGCACTAGGCTACTAAACATAGGTTGGGGGCTCAAGTCCACCTAGAGGTACCTTGAAAGAAAGGCCTGCCAATCTACTTCCAAACAATCAGCCATTGAAAATCCTATGGAGCACAGTTCTACTCTGACACACAATGCGGTCACCATGAGTCAGAATTGGCTTGACAGCAAGTGGTGGTGTGAGAGAGAGGAACTGGGGGGTGGGATGACAAAAAAGGCTTCCCTGGGGAGGTGACATTGAGCTAAGCCCTGAGATGAGAAGGAACCTGCCCTGGAGGGGGCTGAGAGAAGAGTGTCTCAGGCAGAAGTCACAGAACCTGTGAAAGAGCTGGTGGAAGAACAGAAGGCAGAGCCATTTGGCTGAAGCACAGTGACTGAGTGGAGGACGGAGGCTATCAAGGCAAACAGAGGCTACATCCTACACAGCTTTGTGGGTCCTGGAGAAAATATTTTGTTAAAAGGCAATGAGATACCACTGAAAAGTTTTAACCAGGGGAAGTAATGCAATCTGATTTGTGTTTTTAGAATGGCACACACACAGACACACAGTGATAGGTGGTTGTACAAGATGATCTTTGGATTCTTTCCTAAAACTGTTATGATAGGGTCTTCACCCTGTGTTACTGCACATACAGAAGGTTTAC
Organism: Dugong dugon; assembly: GCA_030035585.1. Lineage (NCBI taxonomy): Eukaryota > Metazoa > Chordata > Mammalia > Sirenia > Dugongidae > Dugong > Dugong dugon. The sequence goes on from CM057466.1 coordinate 62,949,108, forward strand.
ACCATGCCATTTGGTATTTGGCAGTAAGACACTATCTACAGAAAGAGCATAACCAAATTGAAATGCAAAAAGTAGCTGGGAAAAAACCCAAATCCTTCTTGTGATTTAGCGTCATCACTCCTGCATGTCTTTCCATAAATGGTTGCTTGGCTCTGCTCTCGTCCCCTGTGCCCATCCTCCCCCAGCGCCTACTCCACTCCTAGTGCTTCTATCCAGTCAGCAATTCCATCACTGACATCTAATGATTCTGGTTCTCTTGTCCCAACTCACTATTTGCCCCATAATGGAGGGCTTGTCTCCTTTCTGTCACAAAAGATGGTTCTTTTGTACCAATGCCTCGATCTGCGCTCAGGACCATTTTCTTCCTTACAATCTATGAGACCAAAGTCTCCTTGAGAACAGGGATTATCTGGCTCACCATTATGTCCCTATATTCCCCATGGTGCTTGGCACCTCCGCATGTTAAATCTTCAAGGAATACTGTTGAATCAGTGAACACTGCAGCTTGTATAGATATGAGATGCTCCTAGACCCTCTTCCTGCACTCAATCCTACCATTTTCCTTCCAGCTTCTACACTGGGAAACCTGAATGCTCTGGGCCACTTAGATTATCCCAATGATTTTAACCAGAACTGGGTCTGAGCTTTTTTTTCCCTTAATGAGGCAAGGCACAAGCCTGGATTTTTTCCTGAATTGTGGCTGAGTCTTAATTGCGATAACTCAGGAAGAACAAGTCTGCAGAGGCTGCATCATTTCCAAGATTATAATAGCTCACATTCAACAAGCACTACAGCCTGCCAATGCTATGCTAAGCACTTTGCAGGCACTGTAGCCTGTAATCCTCACTGCAACCTTAAGTGGAAAACAGTATTAACCTTACTTTGCAGATGAGAAAACTGAGGCTTAGAAAGGCTGTGATTTGCCCAGGGTTACACAGCTAACAAGTAGGGGATCTGAGATTTTCAAGATCCCTCTAGATGTAAAACCCGTCCTCTTAATGACCATTTTTACCCTTAACAAAAAAATTTACAAAATAAAAGTCATAATAGATTAACATACTGAAAATTAACACAAAGGAACGGATAATTTTATTGACGATGGTGTGAAAAACAGGCCTTATTATGGAACTCTCTGTTGTGTAATTGGACAGAATTTAATTTCTCTTTCACACAGGTTTCCTCTTCATTTCCAATAATTTCTTCCCTAAGCCTTTATTAGCATATCAGGGCATATCTAAGATTGTTTTTTTTTTTTTTTTTAATTCTAAAGCAATTTCTTTTGATAGAAGAAACCCAGAAAATTAGGGAGGCTTAGGAAAAAAGTCGGTATTTTATTAGATTTCTAAAGGCCCCAAATAAAGGATCCAAGTGTTCTCACATGTAACTGAAATACATATAAGATCAAAGAAGGATCTCAGCAATCAAAACCAGCTCATCTTCCAAGATGCTTTGTCTGACAGTTCTAAAGTGTCAAAAAGACAGATTTTCCAATTTTTTACTGAACAACAAAGCATACATTGAGATATTTTCTGATTTAAAAAGGGACTGCTTTAAAAATGCTTGGTGTTCCCAATATTACTTGAAACATATAAAATACATCGGTACCTGTTTACCTAGAAAACTGCCAAATTACAAACCACATCATTAGGCAGAATTCAAAAGGGAAGTAGTCTTATTGAAGAAAAACACAGCTTTTCTTCAGTGTAACAGTTATGATTTTAATGTTTAGGCTCATTATTATGAGTAGCTGGTGAAATCTTATATAATCCATTGAAAATATATCAAGAATCTCAGAAAGTACTTATGATGAATTACAAATAAAAATTAAGAGAATAAATAGTAAATGTTTTACCTAGCCAATCTTGCCCAGAGAAAAATGTTTTCTAACACTTGGAAAAATTTAAGCCCAAATAGAGAATCCAACTTGCAGATGTTACGTTATCTATGAACTTGTGTGTTCCCTAAGTTTACTAATTTCAGTGATTTTTAAATCATCTACATCAGTACTACTGTATTTATAAAACTATTTTATCTGCTGTTTTTGGTAGGAAACTCATTGAGGATTCATGAGGAATAGGAAAAAACGAGTATGAGTCATACTTCTAAAACTCTCGGCTTTGTGCCTTTGAGCAAGTCACTTAAACTTCCTGAGTCTCAGATGTTTCAGTGTACTATGTTGTTGTTGCTGGATACTGTCAAGTTCATTTTTGACTCATAGTGACCCCATGTGACATAGGAGAACTGCCCCATAGGGTAATCTAGGCTGTAATTTTTTTAGGAGCAGATAGCTAGGTCCTTCTCCTGCAGAGCCACTGTGTGAGCTCAAACCACCACCTTTCCAGTTAGCAGTGGCATACTTAACCATTGCACCACTAGGGCTCCTTGTACTATAAAATCAAGTCGATTCTGACTTATAGCAACCCTACAGGACAGAGTAGAACTGCCCCATAGGGTTTCCAAGGAGCAGCTGGTGGATTTGAACTGCCAAATTTTAAGTTAGCAGCCAAGCTCTTAATCACCGAGAGTACTATAGGGGTATAATAATATTTACTTTTACCCCCCACAGAGGGGAGGTGTAGGAGATAGGCATGAACTTTGGAGTGGCACAGCCTAGGTTCAATTCTGAACATTTTGTCTACACCAAAGCCTATACATTTGAGCGCTTGGGTAAGTCCCTTACCCCACTGAGCCTCAGTTTCCTCCTCTGTAAACTTAGAATACCCACCTAGCAATTTATGAGGATTAAAGAAAATATTTGTAAGCACTGGCATTTATTAAACTCTCAATAAATGGTAGCTACTGATGTTTGTTGATGCATTTTGTAAAAGGTATTATACATGGAATTATGTAATGGATTATATGATTTGACTATTTCTTCAGATATGTAGCTACACACTGACATACTAAACCACTACAGTTCTTTCATGTAGCAGTGTGAATATATGAATGTATTTTTTTTTATGTATTTGAGCCTTGCTGTGATACTCATCATAGTGAGATTACGACATTAGCAAATCTCCCGATCTCTTTGATTTTTCCCACTTTGCTGCATTTCTGAAGCCTACAGTGAGTTTTCAATACGTTTACTCATTCTTTTATTCATTCATTCAACAAACACCTACTGAAGGATTACTATGTGACTGGATCTATGGTAGGAGTTATATTTCAGTGGAAATTAACTTATATATCTTATCACAGACGGTTTCATTGTTGCTGTTGTTGTCAGGTGATATCAAGTCAATTCGACTCATAGCAATCCTATGTACAACAGAACGAAATACTGCCCGGTCCTGTGCCATGCTTACCATCATTACTATGTCTGATCCCATTGTTGCAGCCATTTTGTCAGTCCATCTCATTCAGGGTCTTCCTCTTTTTCACCGACCCTCTACTTTACCAAGCGTGATGTCGTTCTCCAGGGACTGATCCCTCCTGATAATATGTCCAAAGTATGTGAGATGAAGTTTCACCATCCTTGCTTCTAAGGAGCATTCTGGCTGTATTTCTTCTAAGACAAATCTGTTCATTCTTCTGGCAGTCCATGGTATATTCAACATTCTTTGCCAACAACATAATTCAAATGCATCAATTCTTCTTGGTTGTCCTTATTCATTGTCCTGCTTTTGCATGCATAGGAGGCGACTGAAAATACCATGGTTTTGGTCGGGCACAACTTAGTTCTCAAAGTGACATCTTTGCTTTTTAACACTTTTGCAGCAGATTTGCCCAGTGCAACACTCGTTTGATTTCTTGACTGCTGCTTCCATGGGCACTGATTATCGATCCAAGTAAAATGAAGTCCTTAACAAATTCAGTCTTTTCTCCATTTGTCATGATGTTGCTTATCGGTCCAGTTGTGAAGATTTTTGTTTTATTTTATGTTGAGGTGCAAACCATACTGAAGGCTACAGAATTTGATCTTCATCAGTAAGTGCTTCAGGTCCTCTTCACTTTCAGCAAGCAAAGTTGTGTCATCTGCATATGGTAGGTTGTTAACAAATCTTCCTCCAATCCTGATGCCATGTTCTTCTACGTACAGTTCAGCTTCTTGGATTATCTGAATACAGACTGAATAAGTATGGTGAAAGGATACAACCCTGATGCATACCTTTACTAACTTGAAACCAAGCAGTATTCCCTTGTTCTGTTCGAACAACTGTCTCTTGGTCTATATACAGGTTCCTCACGAGCACAATTAAGTGTTCTAGAATTTCCACTCTTCGCAATGTTATCCATAGTTTTTTATGATCCACACAGTTGAACAACTTCGCATAGTCAATAAAACATCTTTCTGGTATTTTCTGCTTTCAGCCAAGATCTATCTGACATCAGTAATGATATCCCTCATTCCACATCCTCTTCTGAATCTGGCCTGAATTTCCAGCAGTTCCCTGTCAACGTACTGCTGCAACCATTTTTGAATTTTTGCAAAATTTTACTTGTGAAAGAAAAGACCAGACTATCAGACATAAAATGATACTTGAGAAGAGTATGCTTCTTAGTTCAAGTAGATATACGAGACTAAATGGGCAGCTTCTGTCTGGAGGTGAGATGAGAAGACAGAAAGGGAAAGGAGCTAGTTGAATGGACACGGGAAATCCGGGGTGGAAAGGAGGAATGTATGATCACATTACAGGGATAGCAACTAGGGTCACATAACGATGTGTGTATAAGTTTTTGTATGAGAAACTAACTTGAGCTATAAACTTTCACCTAGCACAATAAAAAAAAAAAATTACTTGTGAGTTATAGTAATAATATTATTTGATAATTTCTGCATCTGTTGGATCACCTTTCTTTGGAATGGGCATAAGTATGGATCTTTTTAGTTGGTTGGCCAGGTAGCTCTCTTCCAAATTTCTTGGAGTAGATGAATGAGCGCTTCCAGCATTGCATCCATTTACTGAAACGTCTCAATTGATATTCCGTCAATTTCTGAGCCTTGTTTTTTGCCAATGTCTTCAGTGTAGCTTGAACTTATTTCTTCAGTATCATCAGTTTTGATCGTATACTACCTCCTGAAATGTTGAATGTCGATCAATTCTTTTTTGTACAGTGACTGTGTACTCCTTTCATCTTCTTTTCATGCTTCTTGCATTGTTCAATACTTTGTCCATACAATCCTTCAATACTGTAACTCGAGGCTTGAATTTTTTCTTCAGTTCTTTCAGCTTGATAAATGCTGAGCCACCACTCATCTGCAACTTTCTTGGACTATGGTGGCTTGCCGTGGCTGTGATGCTGGAAGCTATGCCACCAGTATTTCAAATACCAGTAGGGTCACCCATGGTGGACAAGTTTCAGTGGAGCTTCCAAACTAAGACAGACTACAAAGAAGAACCTGGTGATCTACTTCTAAAAAATTGGCCAGTGCAAACCTTATGAATAGCAGCAGAACACTGTCTGATATAGTGCCACAAGATAAGCCCCTCAGGTTGAAAGGCACTCAAAATACGACTGGTGAAGAGCTGCCTCCTCAAAGTAGGGTCGACCTTAATGACATGGATCAGGTAGAGCTTTCGGGACCTTCATTTGCTAATGTGGCATGACTCAAAATGAGAAGAAACAGCTACAAACATCCATTAATAATCGGAACCAGGAATGTACAAAGTATGAATCTAGGAAAACTGGAAGTTGTCAAAAATGAAATGGAATGCTTGAAGATAGATATCCTAGGCATTAGTGAGCTGAAATGGACTGGTATTGGCCATTCTGAATTGGACAATTATATGGTCTGCTATGCTAGGAATGACAAATTTTAGAGGATCAGCACTGTATTTATTGTCAAAAAGAACATTTCCAGATCTATAGTTTCATTAAATATTACAAATTATTATGATAAATTTCATCGCAGTAATATACAAAATAGCATATACAGTTTATGTAAATTGTAATGGAATTTAAGAATAAGTTTTCACAATGTTACATATTCTCTGGAAAATAATTATATTCAACATCTTTTCACAAGGGTTACTATATACATTAAATAAGCCAAAGAGTCTATATAAATAAACCAAAGAAAAGCATTTAAAAATGGGAATAATTTTTTAAATTATCGTATTTATAATTTACTATTGAATAATCTTTCAGAGCAGATTCTTAAGGGCTTCATATCAGAATAACTTTAAAACAGGTCACAACTGGAGACAATTAAATCATTCTTCTTCAGGTTTTACTTTAGTTTCCTTAACAGTCATAAAGTACAATCTATTTCTACCAATGAAAAACTGTATCTATATATTTTTATAATGTTCTAAAATACTTCCTTTAATAATAATCTCATTATAAATACAATCCAGCTTAACAGTAACTGAGCACCTCCAATGTTTAGCAATTACAAAATGAATAATGAAAGTGCAAGATAAGCATTCCTCTATAGCAGAGATGGGCAAACCACTGCCTGCTGGCCATATCCGGCCCACCCCTTCTTTTTGTGAATAACGTTTTATTGGAACACAGTCAGGCCCATTTGTTTACGTGTAATCCATGGCTGTTTTTGTGCTATTTTGGCAGAGCTGAGTAGTTGCAAGAGAAATGGTATGTCTGCAATGCCTAAAATATTTACTATCTGGCCCTGTATAGAAAGTTTACTGACCACCCTCTACCCTATAGATGGAGTCCTTTGGTGATGCCAACAGTTAACATGCTCAACTGCTAAATGAGGTTCGAGTCCTCCTAGCAGCACCTCAAAAGAAAGACCTGGTAATCTGCTGTCAAAAAAACAGCCACAAAAACCACTATGGAGCACTGTTCTACTCTGACACACATGGGGTTGCCATGAGTCGGAAATGACTCGAAGGCAACTAGTTTTTTGGCTCTATAGTAAACGTGTTAAAGAGTTTCCACACCAATTTTGAGGGTCCTAACAAAATTAGGAAGGAATTCAAAGAGAGTGGTTGCTGTATATTCAGCTCCTTTTTGGTTTGTGCCTGATGCTTAGTGCAGCCACCGGAGGTAGGATAAACACTGCACATTTGAGTAGACAAATTCTCTATACACAGTCCTTGCTGAGCTAATGGTTAATTGTTGCTCCCTTCCCAGAAGGCAAAGTTCCAAGCATTGCCCCAAGCCAACCAAACAAATGCCCATTCGAGTTGTATAATCTTCATTTCTTTTAGGAGCTGTGGATTTTAGTTGGTGTCTTATTTTATTTTTGGGAGGGTTCAGAAATATTGTGACTTTCTATAGATCTGTAAACATCACAGCTTATTAAACTGAAAATTGTCATTATTTCAATTAAAATAGAAAAAAAACGTCCTCATGTTACCTATATGTTGTTCCTCAATCCAGACTTGCAAGTACATGAAGAGAAGAAGCCCTGCGACTCCAAATATCAGCACAGAGAGGAAGACTTGTTTGGGGTTCATGACCATTTCAGATGGCTGCATTTCTTCCCGTTTCTGAAGACCACATGATTTATTTTCCCATACACTGTCAATCCTTTCTTGTTTTCTTAAGCACCCATTCCATAAAGTCACCTAGAATGAAAAACAAAAATCCACATTGTACCTGTCAGATGACATCTCTTCCCAAATACGGTATAAATACGCAGTATATGTATAATACCAAAGACTCAAATGAACTGTAAGATGTTGAAGACAAGAAGACTGTAGAAAATGTCCCTAGAATGGCACTCTTTCATTGTATCATTTTATTTTACCTAAGGCATGTATTGGAAACCCTGGTGGCATAGTGGTTAAGTGCTACGGCTGCTAACCAAAAGGTCAGCAGTTTGAATCCACCAGGGGCTCCTTGGAAACTCTATGGGGCAGTTCTACTCTGTCCTATAGGGGCACTATGAGTCAGTATCGACTCAACGGCAACAAGTTGGTTATAGTTGGTTGAAGGCGTGTATTAACAAGCCCTGGTGGTACAAATGGTTAAGCGCTCAGCTGCTAACAAAAAGGTTGGCAGTTTGAACCAACACAATGGATTCGTGAGAGAAAGACCTGGCGATCTACTCTGGTAAAGATTACAGCCAAGAAACTCCTCTGAGGCAGTTCTACTCTGTCACATAGGGTTGCCATGTGTTGGAACTGACTTTACGGCACCCAGCAATAACAAGAGATATACCTATTATCTTACAGTTAATAGATAACACTCTAACATTTAATTAAGTGACATATGACCAGATGTAAGCCTTCCTATATTGTAAAGAAAAAAGCAGGGTTGTGTTACCTTAAAACAATTATGAGAAAGAAAATTAACAGAATATATTGCTGAAAAACGGGTTTTGAAAACATGTTCATACAATATAGTGAAAATCATTTCACTTCTTAAAAGTATATAAAGGTCAAAAATGAAGGGTTTAATCTATCATTTCCCTCTCATGTAAAAGTAACAGATTTCTTCAATCTAAAAGCATTCAAAGGGATACGAGAATACAAGATAAAAAGCTGACATTCACAGGCCCCTCCCACAATAACATGGAATTACAGAAATCTACCTCGGATGCCTGGCAAAGTTACTGTTTTTAAAAAAAGAAACACTAAAATTACTTTGTTTTAGAACAACCTCATTTAGTGTAAGAACAACCATTTTTTTTAAGTTGCATCCACTTTTGAGAATCTGATGAAAATGTAGAGCCTCTCCTTAGAAAAATATGAACACATACAAAATCCTGCATAAAACGTCAGTATGTTCACGTAGCCCCACTGAAACTGAGTTAAGAATCCCTGCTCCCAGTGAACTGCAGGGAAGTATGTGGCTCACCTGTGCGGTGAACTCAATGGTCAGCGGCCCGGCTCAGGAGGCCAACGTCATGACTGTATCCAATGCTTGCAGGGCCCATGACTTTGTCCCTGGCCACAGACCACATCTTTTTTGGGTGACCTGAATAAATGTTTCCTCAATGTGAGAACATCACACACACTACTGTGTCGAAAAATTATCTTTTTTCCCCCACAAATATACTTCAAACAATTCTGGGAGAATATTGATTTAGCCTTGCTAAGAGTGTTTGGTAAGGTGCCAGTTAAAAATTAAAAATTCCTGTGGGAAACTGCTAGCCTGGGTAAAGCATAATAATTGGCTTTTCTTGCAGAACCAATTTTCCACAAACTTTGGGCTTCAAAGGTCATCTAAGAGGACAGAAATAGAAATGAATGTATTAAAGTAATTAGAGTGACTGCCTGATTTAAAAAATTCTCAAATGGTTAAAAGTTTTTATGCAGAACAACAAGTTAAAAAGTCATATTATACTTTTTCCTATGTCTCTTATATTATTACCTGGAAGGAGCTAGAGTTAACAGCGGTGGTTTTCAGGACCATCTGAGGCACTTCCTCAAAATCCACATTTCTGAGTCCCTTGAGGAAGGGGCAAGTGCTAACACTTCACCGGTGCTTTTGAGGACTTCATGCATGTCCTCAACTTTGGTAGCAGAGGAAGTTTTTAAATAAGAACTGACTAAGAGTATTATCATAGTGCTTATTTTAGGGAGTCCCTGGGTGGCGAGTTGGAATTGACTTGACGGCTACGAGTTTTTTGTTTTTTTTTTCTTTTTGTGGTGGCGCAAATGGTTAAGCAGCTGGCTACTAACTAAAGGTTAGTGGTTCAAATCCAGCCAGAGGTGCCTTGAAAGAAAGTCCTGTCGATCTACTTTCAAAAGATCACAGCCATTAAAAACCCTCAGAATGCAGTTCTACTCTGACACACGTGGGGTCGCCACAAGTCAGAATCAACTCAACAGCAACTGGTTTTGGCTTTTGGTTTATCTTAGGATGATATTTTGCTCTTGTATTAAATCAAAACTAAAATGTTATCGGCTTTCCAAATACATACAGCGAAGAAAAGTTTCCAAGGGACATTTGTTATTTGAGGTGTTGAGGTGTTCCAAGATTGAATCCCTCAAGGAGAGCTGCAAACAGAAACCAGCCTTCTCTTGATGCTGCCATTGAACAACGAACAGACACACTTCCTTGGTACATAAGATGACTCAGATAGGAGGAAACCAGTCATACAAAATCCACTACTAACAAAGAAACGGTTGTTTACAAGAAGAAAGAGACTTCTACAATCTGTCTACATAATTAAAACTTATCTCAGAAGAGAAAGGATAGGAGAAAACTCATAAATCAGAATAGAGCTACAAACCTGTGGGAATGGTGGGTGTGAAAGCCAAAAGAAGTATTCCTTGGTGGGTGTGCAGAGGAAATTATCACCTATAATGCTGGGAAAAGATTAAGAATTTGCCCTTCCTTTCTTCAGAAGCTGTTGCTATATTCTGACATATCCTCCTGGGTGAGAAGGCAGCAGAAAACCCATAATTGTTATTATGGCAGATGTGAGTAGGATTGAGTGATTAAAGCCACAAGGCAGAAAGGCAATCTGGTGTAAAACGGAAAGATATGTTTGATTTTCTCCCATCTCAGTCCATTAACCTAAAGTTGGCATTAGGAAATAGCTCTCATTAAACAAAGGTGAGGCAGTAGGCACAGCGGTATTGCTTTAAGCAAATCTGAACGTCAGTTGTGATGGGAAAACATACCTATTTGGAGATCATATCTCCTCCTCCAAGCCTGCAGAAAAAGCGCAGACTAACTGGAGATTGAAATTACTTGGAATAATGCTGTTTTATGTACAAGCATTATACATTTCTATGGTCAAAAGCTCCCTGTATCTCATACAATTCTTTCCTCTCCCCAACTCATAATCATAGTACTTTGAACCCAAAACGTACTCAACCACGCGTTGTGCTGAAGTTGAAGCCTCAATAACAAAATACAGGTAACTGATGAATTTTCTAGTTGTACTTGTAAATTCTTAGTCCTAACCTCTAAAAGAAGGAGAAATAAGAACTATTAAAACATAGAAAGTTATAGTCTACATTTCCTTGTTTAAAAAGATACTTATTTTTATTTGCATATCCTATCAGGTCACTCCTAACTTAATTATGAAAGTACAAAAATACTTATTTCACTCCATTATTTCTCCTCTAACACTTTAAAAATTATTCTTTTGTATGACAATGGCTACCAACAGAAGCATTTCCGATACTTAAGTGTATTGATAAATTGCTTGCTGAAGTCTCTGGGTGGTGCAAACAGTTAACACGCTTGGCTGCTGGCTGAAAGGTTAGAGATTTCACGTCTACCCAGAGGCACCTCAGAAGAAAGGCCTGATGATCTACTTCTGAAGAATCAGTCATTGAAAACCCTGTGGAGCACAGATCTACTCTGACACACACAGGATTGCCATGAGCACTGGATGAGGCAATCTGAATAAAAGAAAATGATGAATTGGCCAGTTTGGCATAAACTTATGATTTTAGGAAGGGAGTAGTGGCATTTGGGGAGGATAAACTTGGACCAAATTATGCTGGCGTTTTGGTGTGGAAGGAACTGAGAGTCACCCCTCATCCCCAGCTGGGTCTCAGCTGTCCTCCCAGGTGTCCCTTTTCTTCTCCCTCTCCTGGAGCAGCTAGACTATTCTCCATCTCTTTCCCACCTTCTGAGCAAATAGAGATTATCAGTCAGGACTTCCTCAATTTACTACTTGTCCTCTCACAAGTCTATTATCAGTGATCCCCACCCACACCTCTTTGCCTGTCTCTGAAATACAAGAGCCTTCTCTATTGCTTCATCTGTGCTTAGAAGCATCTCTTTCAGGCTCCTTTAAAATGCTGCTCCATTAAAACCTCCTCAGCCTGGGTCTTATCTTCAACCTCCTTATCCAAGACTCCTTCCTTTGTAAACCCCTCCAGCGACTGCCCCATTGCTGTCATTTCCAGACAGGTTGCAAGACAGAGTGCACTACCCTGACTGCATCAGGCACCTCATCTCCCATCCATTCCTCAATCCTCAGGGACCAGGGAGGCAGGGGCAATGTGTGATAAGGATCAGAAGTTGTGTAAAGATTGAAAATGTGCAGTTCCCTGGGGTTTTTAATTTTTTTTTTCTATTCTGGTTTCCTCTTTTATGAATTTCCTGTTTATATCTCTTCCCAATTTTTCTTATTGATCTGTAGTTCTTTATGCATTTTAGATAGTAAGTCTTTGTCAGTTACAGGCATTACAAAGATCTTCCTGTCTGGGACATTTCCCTCCTTTCCTCTGTGTGTCTGTGTGTGGCTGCGTGTGTGTTCCAATGGTGGTCGTTTTACTAAGCAGAGTTTAAAATTAATTTTATCAATATTTTCCTTTTTGATTTGTTTATCAGCTAGTGTCTTGAGAGAAAGCATGTGATACACTCAAACTCATGAAACTGTGGAGAGTTTAATAAAGGGACTGTTAGTTCCCTAGGGCTGTGTAGCAAAGTACCACAAACTGGGTGGCTTAAAACAACAGAAATTTATTCTCTCACAGTTATGGAAGCTTTTTTTTTTCTTCCAGTTGCCACTGAGTTGATTTCAACTCATGGTGACTCCATGTGTGTCAGAGTAGAACTGCTCTATGGGTTTTCAAGGCTGTGGCTTTTCAGAAGCAGACTGCCAGGTCTTTCTTCCGAAGAGCCTCTGAGTAGATTCAAACAGCCAACCTTTCGGTTAGTAGTTGAGCACTTAACCATTTGTGGCATCCAGGGTTGGAGTCCAGAAGACTATCTTCTGAAGGCTAGAAGACAGAAATCAAGGTGCTGGTAGGGGGCTATGCTCCCTCTGATGCCTCTAGGGAAGATTTCCTCCTTGCCTTTGCCTAGCTTCTGGTGGTTGCTAGAAATCGTTGGTGTTCCTTGGTTTGAAGACACATTGCTGCAATCTCTGCTTCTGTCTTCATATGGCCTTCTTCCCTTAGTGTATGTCTGTGGGTCTATCTCCTCTTCTAATAAGGACACTAGTAATTGGACTTAGGGCTCATCCCAATCCAGTATGACCCCATCTTAACTAATTACTTCTGCAAAGACAATTTCCAAATAAGGTGACATGCTGACATTCCAGGTAGACATGAATTTTGAGGATATACCATTCAATACACTACAGGTACAATTTACAAAATGTGGTTAGGGTTAGGGAAATCAACAAGGGATACTGCAGTATTCAAGGGTAAGTAAGAGCAAACACTCCTAGAAGTAAACAAAAGTAGAAAGCTATTTCAGGAACCTGGAGGGGGTAGCTGGAAGGAGACAGATGCTTGATGGGTTAAGCAGCCTTTTGTAGAACGGCAGAGATAACCCACTGAGGCCTGGTAGGAAGAGAACCAGAAGAATAACTATCCCAACCTCAGTTTCCTCCTGCCCTTAGATCTCCTCTTTGTGATGCCATCTGTCAAACCCAACAAAAGCCAGAAGACAAGGGAACCCTTAGAGGTTAGTCTATACAGGTCAGCCTCCCAAGCCACTAAGCAGGGTGGTGAAGGGTAGAGTGAACAATATCAAGCTTAGTTTGTGTTCTTTATGAATTTTCTAAAATAACATAGCTCATCTTCAAATCATAATCTCATATAGAGTCAATTTTCATTATTCATGGTAGTTATGTTCCATGCAGTTGCCATGAACAATGAATTAGCAAATATTGAACTACTGGCTCTAGGGGAAACACATGGTTAGGTTCCTCTAAGCCTCTGGTCACAACATTTTCATCAACTGATCAATATACAACCTTGTTTTATGTGTGTTTCCGTTTAAAGAAACCTTATTTAATACATATTGTTGATTCATTAACACTGAACTCACGGTCAACAGCACTGTAACTCATGCCTGAACAAAGTTTATCTAACATGGTATTTTGTCCATAAGGCACATCATAGCCTTCTTGCTCTTAGGAACACTGGATAGTACTTCAGCACTAAACTTGAGTGCCATTTTAAATAACGACATCACCAATAAAAAGCACAAAAATGCAAAAAATGCCACTAAATAACCACCAAAGGACACATGTTTACAGTAGGAGAGCTGAAGCAGCCAAGTGTTGCCTTGTTCTACCTCAGGAACATGCACAACAGGTGACTCAAATTTTTTGTAATTTAAATTATGACATAATTTATTTTTAATTATCTTTTTATGGTTTCTTTCTCCTCCTTCTGAGGGACTGATACAGTTTCCTAAAGTTATCCAATCCTCTCCCTGTTTCTCCTTCTGCTTTCTTTGATTATATATATTTTACTTCTCTTAGCCAAGTAGTGCTTTTACAAACACTTTATTTTTCTTATAAAATTTATTACTGCAATATGAAAATTAAACGCTGCTTGTCATTAAATGTTAACTTAGCGTTAGATTTATTAATGATCTTGGAATTCTGATGCATACACTCATTCTGAGTGGCAGGTTTTTACAATTTTTCTCCTCCTTTCCTTCTCTTTTCCTAACTTCTCTCCTGCTTTGTGCCCTACTTCCTTATCAAATAATTTTGAAGTTGCCTCCAAATTTTTCCTTGGGATCCCATCCAGAGTTGGATTTTATCATTGCTGGCTTGGTGACCTTGACCTAGAGTGGCGGTGATATTATTGGAGATTAGTCACACAGCCAGCCTGGGGATGAGTTGATTTTCCAGTTCTTGGTCTGTGTCTGCTTCCCTAAGCCTGTTGTTGTTGTTGAGTGCCTTCAAGTCGATTCTGACTCATAGCGACCCCATACAACAGAGTAGAACTGCTCTATAGGGTTTTCTAGGCTGTAACTATAAAGAAAAGGATTGCCAGGTCTTTTTCCTGCAGAGTCACTGGGTGGGTTCAAACCGCCAACCTTTTGATGCGCAATCAAGTGCTTTTGATTTGAGCCACCAGGGCTCCTCTCTAAGCCTACCAAAAAAACAAAACAAACCCATTGCCATCTAGTAGATTCTGACCCCTAGCAATCCTATAGGACAGAGTAGAACTGTCCTCATAGAGTTTACAAGGCTGAAATCTTTACAGAAGCAGATTCCTACATCTTTCTTCCGTGGAGCAGCTGGTGGGTTTGAACCACTGACCTTTTGGTTAGCAACCGAGCTCTTTAACCACTGTGCCACCAGGGCTCCCTTGTGGACACATAAAGATTTAAAAATATACTGTCTCTATCAAGCATAATAAATTGTAGTATGTAGTCTAGTGACATTTGATAAATTACTTGCAGTGTTTTAATTATAAGGGAAGAAAACAAAGATAGCACCCATCTTAGCCATGGTACAACGTATTAACACTCATAAAACAGTAAATCTTGACTGAATTACTTTTCACTGAATGAAGAATATGACCTTTATTTACTATTTATTACTTTATTTCTTATTTTAGAACTTAAATAACCCTATTTAAATCCATTATATTGAGCAACTCCTCAAAGTCTCTAAGTATATTTATAAATTAAAAAAAAACCCACTGCCATCGAGTCAATTCAGACTCATAGCAACCCTATAAGACAGAGTAGAACTGCCTCATAGAGTTTCCAAGGAGTGCCTGGTGGATTTGAACTGCCAGCCATTTGGTTAGCAGCCGCAGCACTTAACCTCTATGCCACCAGGATTTCTATATTTATATATATTTTACCCAATCCAATAAATAAAATTTTTTTAAATTTTTATTTACAAATAATTTTAGACTCACACAGAAGTTGCAAAAATAGTCCAGAGTCCCTATGTACCCTTCATCTAGCTTCCCTGAATAACATTTTATATAATTATAGTTCAATTATCAAGTTGAGGACACTGATTATGGCACATGTGGCAGGCAGAATAACAGCCCCCCAAACAGGTCTATGTCCTAATCACTGTAACCTGTGAATATGTTATGTTACATGGCAACAGGGAATTAAGGGTGCACATGGAATAAAGGTTGCTAATTAGCTGATGTTAAAATAAGGAGATTATTCTGGATTATCTGAGTGGGCCCAATGTATTCACAAGGGTCCTTAAAAGTGGATGAGGGAGGCAGAAGAGAACGTCAGATTGATGTGATGTGAGAAGGACTTGACACACCTCTGCTAGCTTTGAAGATGAATGAAGGGGACTAGGAGGCAAGGGATGCAGGTGGCCACTAGAGGCTAGAAAAGAAAGGAACACAGCTCTGCTGATGCCTTGATTTTAGCAGGTATCAGACCTCTGACCTACAGAACTGTAAGATAACACTTTTGGAATGCATTAAACCACTTAGAGATAATCTGTTAAAACATCAAAGAAAGACAACACAGTACAATACCATTACAAAGTTAACATTTTAAAGGAAGACAGTTTGTGAAATGGCTGTGAATGGGTGGAATAATGGTGATCATTTCAAATATTTCTCACATGGTTTCTCAGGTAGAGTGTTTCATGGGACTATTCCTGTAACAGTTCAACTATTCAGTATGTTTTGTCATACAGAGCATAGAAACTTACTCCTTTACTAGACACTAATTTATAGGTGTTTCATGACATAGCTTGTTGCTGTGATTTCCTCTGTAATTTATTTAACAGGTACCTTCTACTTTTAGCTGTTGTAATTAAAATTTAATTATAATTAAAATCTTTAACAAGACAAAGCTTTGCCCTTGTATTCTTTGCTTTAGAGAAAAAGTTTTAAACTCATATTTTACATACTAGTGTTCAACTTAAAGTTGTTTTTTTCTTTTTTTTAAGCAAAAATAGCCAATCTTTCAAGGCTGCAAAAGATTAAAACCAAGGGGCTTTACAAACATTTGTAAGAGGAAGAAATAAAAGCACTCACAGAGATTACTGTTAAATGGATTGCTCATCTCACCCCTCACGTTACCTGTCCTCCACTGTAAGGACTTTAAAGTATTAAATACGGGTAACATACGAACATGTGTAATATTGGCATCCTTGCAGTGCAGTGGTTAAAGCACTTGGCTGCTAACCGAATGGTCAGTAGTTCGAACCCACTAGACACTCCGCAGGAGAAAGATGTGACAGTCTGCTTCCATGAAGATTACAGCCTTGAAACCCTATGGGGCAGTTCTACTGTGTCCCATACGGAATTGACTTGATGGGAACAGTTTTTTTTAAGTGAATATTGGTGTATTTTACACTTGTTTAAGGGCAATCACAGAATTTGTAGCATGTATTTACATGCCATTCAAGAACCATTAGGATCATCATTAACATATATTGAGAATCATCAGGATCATATTAAGTAATAGATAGGCTACAGAGAGAGTTGAGATATATATTATTAAACGGACCTATGAAGATAGAGGGAGACCTTGAACAGTTTTTTGGAGTCCTGCAATTTGGCCATGGTGATACAAGAAAATGACAATTTGGGTGGTCATATCTAAGATGACTTGAGCAGTTACTGGCAAGAGATTATGTCAGATGAGTTAAGAGATAACTAAGGATTGGAGAAGGAATTCAGCAAGTCAATTGAAATGAACAAGGTTTAGTAATTGTAGTAATTAATAGTTCACTGAAGAAGTACTGAATAAAGAAGAAAAAAAAAGCTTACAGGACATGACTGGGATCAATTGTGGTGTAGCGAATAGAAACGGGTAGGTTACATGTTAACCCCCCATTGCCATCGAGTCAATTCTAATTCATAGCGACCCTACAGGACAGAGAACTGCCCAATAGGGTTTCCAAGGCTATAATCCTTACAGAAGCATAGTGATACATCTCTCTCCCACAGAGTGGCTAGTGGGTTCAAACTGACAACCTTTCAGTTAGCAGTCAAGCACATTACATGTAGGAAGTGAAATTAAAAAGGTTACTCAAGTGGATGCTGTATTGTTCCCCTAATGTCCTTTGTGCTCCTCAGTGTGGAAGCTGCATAGTTGAGAAGTGACTGTCCCCACTTCCAGCTTCAGGGATGGGCGCTAAAGAGTGTAATTCTAACAGGGTAATCCTACACTGTCAAAACAGTTGGTTCAGGATGGCCAGGTATATTAGTTACCTGTAGCTGCCACACAAATTACCACAAACTTGGCTTAAATAACAGAAATTTATTCTCTCACAGTTCTGGAGGCCAGAGGTGTTAGCAGGGTTGCACTCACTCCAGTGAGTCTAGGAGGTAATCCTTCCTTGTCTCTTTCAGGCCTCTAGTAGCTCCAAGTGCTTTGGAGCTTGCGGTTCCTTTACTCCCACCTCTGCTTGCATCTTCACATGGCCTTTTCTCCTGTGTATGTGTCTTCTCCTCTTCTGGCATTCACAAGGAGACTTACCATTGGATTTAGGGCCCACCCAGATAATCCAGGATGATCTCCTCTTCAGATAGTTAACCTAACTGCATCAGCAAAGACCCTTTTCCCAAATAAGGTCACATTCACAGATTCTAGAGATTAGGATGTGGAACTATCTTTTTTGGGGAGTCCACCATTCATCCTATTACACCAGGTAAGGAAAGGCTTCCCTGGCCACAGTGATTGTTTTACAGATGATCTAATCAGAATAAAGCCCAGCGCTTCCGCTGTATGATTATAGGAAGTGATATTTTCTTTCCCAGTGACTTGAAAAAGAAAACATGGAGTTCCCGCTGTTGCTGGAAGCCCTCTGGCTGCCAAGATGGAAGGCAGCCTAAACAACCCGCCAGCACAAAGAGGAAGGCAGAGCTGAGAAAACAGAAGAGAAGCAGAGAAAAAGCTCTGACTGGACCTGGATTGACACTCACTGAATTTTTTAATTAGGCAAGCTCATAAATTTCTTTTATTTCTCAGCAATTACAGTGCAATTGTAAGCATAGTGACAGGCTCAAGGAATAAGCTATATTTTGGGTATAGCAATTCTGACAGGATAATCATGAATAATAATGCTCACATTTATTGAACAGTTATTACATTCTAGGCACTATTCTAGGCATTTTATATTGCTTATTTAATTTAATCCTCACAACAATTATTCTCCCCAGACAATACATTTGCATAACAGGCTCACATAACCACTAGATCAAATGAGAGATGGGGCCGGAGATGCAGATGGAGACAGATCTTATAGGCACTGGGCGCCCATACTATGGTGACCGGATTTGTTCTGTAAACACTGAGGAACCAGTGAAAAGTCTGAAGAGAGTAGAATGACCAGGTTTGTATTTGGAAAGATCACTCTGGGGGCAAAATGGAGACTGGGTTGAAGGTGAGAAAGACTGGAGGCATTCACACGGAAACAGGACAGCCAACAGTCAGGGAGTCCCAAGGGAGTAGACTGGACATTTCAATCCCCAAATCCTTTGTCCTTTTGTTTACGAACATCCTCTTACCCTTCATTACCGCAGTTATCATAGTCGGTAAGTGTGAAACCTCTAGAGGCTGACTCCTGGGTTCAGATCACAGCTGGACAACTTACTGGCTTTGACACAGCTTATTTTGTAATTTCTGTCTACTTCAGTTTCCTACAATCTAAACTGGAGACAATAAAAGTATCTATCATATGAGGTTATTGTGAAATAAGTTAACACATAAAAAAATATCTAGAAGAATGCATGGGCAATAGAAGTACTCTACAATATTAAAATGTTTCTATCTGTATATTCCAGAACCCAGCACAAGGACAAGTGCAGAGTAGGTAATCAATAAGTACTTGCTGAGAGACTGGATAGTTTTACTTCAAAAGACAGTCTATTTTTACTGTCAGAGAGGTTTATTCTTTCAATTCAAGCCAATTCAACCCAATCAATAAATATCCATTAGGCCCTAATATGAGGAAGGCACAATGCTAGACACCGTAAACAAAGTCAAAATAATTAAAATTTAATCCCCAATCTTCATCAAAGAATATATGAGCCTATCACTTTGTAACTTGCACAAATTGGTTTTGGTAGAGCCTTCTAGAACAATTCAAAAAATGTTTCCTCTTTACATGACAGACTTTCCAATTGAAAACAATTATCCTGTCTACCCTTAATCTTTTTTTACTCCAGGATAAACAATAAATACACACAGTTCCTTCAGCCATTCCTTATGGGACATGGTTTAGGAGCTTTCAATCAATTTAATCATCCTCCTTCAGACACACTGGAGTTTGTTAATGCTTTTCTTTAAATGCAGGGATCAGAAGTAGATGCATGATTGAATGGGCAGATAGTGTTATTAGAATCAGCACCATAAAAATGATGGCTAAACTTGAGTGCCTCCACGGATAAAGAGAGAGAATAAAATAGGTTACAAGGTAGAGCCTGAGGAGTTTCCTTCAGTTCAAATAATAGGGCAATACAAAGACTTTCTTAAAAACATCTAAAGGAAAGGATTGTGAGGCAGAAACACATAATAAAGAACACGCAATTAAGAAACCAAGATGGAATATTATCACGATAGGTATTAAATACACAAACATTTGTTTAAAAAAGTTTTAAAAAAGATTAAATAGTAAGAATGATGGTAACTATGAAATATGCTGCACACACACACACAAAAAGTAGAAAAAGACAAGACCAGAAAAAGATGACTTGATCAATGTGACAAGGCCAAAAAAGACCAAATGATGTTGACTATTCCAACTACTAGCTCAAGGTATCAGGACAAAAGAAGTATATGTGCCTTACTACAGTGCACAGAGGGAGAAGATAGTGATTACATATAAAACGGTTATACCCTTTAATGTTCAGCAGTAAGGAGGTATTTTGGCTGATATATAAACAAGCAATTATATGTTAATTTAAATCACTTTGTCAGCCATAATGCCCTGCCAAACTCGTTAGATTTCTTAATTCCTTTTCAGAGGGATATAGCGCAATATATAAATCAATTAAGAATTTCCGTAAATCTTGCAGGGTATTATGACTAGAAAAGTGATATAGTCCAAAAATAGAATAATACAGGCTGAAAACCACCAACATAAAAGTATAAACCCATACCCCCCCCCCAAAATATAGAGAGAGCCACAATTTTAAAAGCTTCATAGCAGTGTATCTATTTTCAAAAGACCTCAAGAAACAGGCAACAGAATGTTATAAATTCATTTTAATCTTTCCATGTGCTTCTTATGAGAAAATAGTAGTTCAGATTAGAATGTTAGCTACAATACAAAACAGAATGAGTCAAGTGGTTATGGCATGTTACTTTTACAGTAAAACTGTAAGATAATTAATTGTAAATAATAGTAAAAATAATTAATGTCAAATAGTTAAAGACTATACCTAGTGTAGCAAATTCCTGTAATAAATAATCTAGACAAAAAGTCTGACATCGCTCTATAGTCAACAAATTGTCTAGATATACTTTCAAATAAAATTCTTATGATTAGACAATAAAACAAATACTATTGCTACTGATTATTATCTAGACAGAATATCTTTTATATGTCACTTCATATTATATTATTTCTAAATTCCCCCTTCTGCTCATTATAGTATCAATGAAATTCTTGTAGAGGCATTTTATTTATAGACCTCTCTGTTTCCTTATGACAAGTATGTTGGATAGTTATTTCCATTAATGATTAGCAAGACAGTCAATATCTATTTGGAAGACTGAGTTTTCCCTTCATTATATGTGTTGTTATTTTATGTCTTTTATATAAATGATAATGCTGCTTCCTATAAAATAGTAAAATTCTATGGCTAACATAAAATCCCATAAAACACTAGAAATATGTGTATATTCTAAAATAAGTATGGTTTGTTTCTTGCTGATGATAATAAAGTTTGTGAATCAAGCACTCACTGCTAGTTTTAAGCAATCACACGCAAATATTTTTTATGTTCTACTGTGTGCTCCCTCTCTTTCTTCTTCTTTCACAATCCGGCCCATATGTGGCTAGTCTAGAACCATATGAAAGAGAAATAACATGAACTAAGACATCAAAGGTACTCATCTACAAATCTTGGTTTAAAAAAGAAAAGTAAACGAAATCTGAAAAAAATATCTACTGACAAAATCACGTAGTAAGTTCTTCAGGCATTTTCAAAGAAAGCACTACAAAAAAAGTTCTCATATTAAAATATCAAAGTAACTGCCTAAGGCAGTCATTCAGATAAGTATAGATATATTGGGAAGTCTGGGATGATGCCAACAAATCAAAGCAGGAATAATATATAACTCTGAGAATAAACATTCCATAAAAATAAGCATGTAATTAAAAAAAATTAAAAGTATTGTGAAACCCCAAAGACACTATAAAATTATGAATGATTAGTGACGCTTTTAATGGTAGTATTGTACTGGTTAATTTTAATTAATTTGGTTAACTAATTAATGAAGGGACTTCTAGGTAAACGGGGCAGTTTGAACCCATGCATTGGGTTCTACTTCCTCCTCAAAACTCTCTAAAATGAAAGTACAGGCAGTCCACGGGTCACAAACATCTGACTTAGGGACTTACAGACAACTTGTACTTAAGAATGTACCACCATAAAGCCTATTGTATTAAAAATTTGAGTTAAACACAGTAGTTTGTAATAACAAACACACACACTTTGTGAAACTACAGAAAACACTGGAAGTATTTCTTAAGTGTTTTACATGCATAGAAAGGTAAAATACGTACTATATACTAAGACAAACATTTGACTGACACTGAATAAGAACTGTAGGTGCCTCTTCTAACTTACCTACAAATCTGACTTAAAGACAGATGTAGGAATGGATCTTGCTCATAACCCAGGGTATGACTATAAAGAAATTCAAAAATAAATACCTTAATAAAGACATAGAGAAAATAAACTGATTACAGGAAAGAGATAATAATACATTTTTAGAAAACAGAATGTAGACAGAGGAGTGATAACTAACTTAAAAGATCGTATCATAAAAGCTGAAATCAAAATGTTTCAATAGACAACAACAAGAAACAAGATGTTGTGAGCTATAAAACCCAGGAAAGGTGCACCAGGTTCTGCAGAAGAGGGAGTGCAATAAATAAGCAGAAGAGAAGCAAGCACAGAACAGAAAACAAAAACTTCAAAAGAACTATTCTTTAGATCTTCAGAGAGATGAGAAAAAATATCGATTCTATCAAAGCAAGACTCTTGCATATGAAAAACATGATAACCAAAATGAAAAATTCAACATATGGGTTAAAAGATAAATTGAGGTAATTTCTCAGAAAATAGAGCAAAATCACAAAGAGGGAAAACTGGACGGGAACTAAAAGTCAGAAAATAGGATTACTCTAAGAGATACAACATCTGAATAACAGGTGTTCCAGACAAAGATAACTGAGAAAACAAAAGGAAGGAGATCATTAGTGATATACCTTAAGAAAATTTCAGGGCTGTAAGACACAAATTTCCAGATTTAAGTGCTCACTAGTACTTATTACAATGGATAAGAAATAACATTATATTCTGACATTTCAGAACACTAGGAATAAAGAAAAGATTCTATATATTGTCAGAGAGAAAAAAAGATTAAATCCAAAAGATTAAGAATCAGAACAATGTCAGACTTGTCAACAGCAACACTGGCATCTAGAATAAGGCGATGGAACAAGAATACCTTCACAATTCTCAAGAAAAATTATTTTCACATAGAATTCTATTAAATGCTACCAAATTCTATCAAAGGCTCAGTTAGGGCTGTGGGTAGAATAAACATATTTGCAGTCAAGTACTCAGCAAATTTACTTCCCCCGCCTCATTTCTCAGAAGCTAACAAAGCAAGGGAGTAAAATAAGAGAGAGGAAGAAATAAGACACAGAAAAATAGTAAACACAAGAGAGACAAGAAGAATTTTTTTGGTTGGTGGTGAAAGGACAACAGCTGTGCAGTAAGTTTAGATGGCAAACAGTTCAGAAGAGAGCAGGACAGAGGTTTGGGGAAGGCTTTTTAGAAAGATAAAACTTCTCAAATAGCTAATTCGTCTGAACATCTGGAAAGTCTATTTACAAAATAATGAAGAGTTTGTTTGAATTCGTGATAAAAACTTAGAATATTAAGCAAATAAAAGAGCAAGACACTGTTAACCTCTGGAAAAACAAAAAGAGCAGAAAAGGAAAAATAATTAAATCAAATTATATGGCTAAGCTACGAATAACATTTACATAGTCATAATAATGAAAGCACTAACTGCATATCTAAACAAAACGTCACTATATTGGGAGAATACAAAGACTGGGAAGGACATGTATGTGTGGTGGAATGAGAGAGGAAAAAGAACGAAGTCCTCCCCTACCATGGTGGAAAGTCAATAGATACCACCTAAAACTAAAATATCAACAACTTGCCCTAGATGGATATATTTTAGAGACAGAAAGGTCAACACCAAAATATGAATGCTCAGTGAGAAAAAGATATGGCAGTCTGTTTCTGTAAAAGATTACAGACTTGGAAACCCTACAGGGCAGTTCTAGCCTGTCCTATAAGGTCACCATGAGTTGGAATCGACTCGATGGCAACAGGTTTTTGGTAAGGATAATACCTTTCAGTGGGTTCTGTGAGTTCTTCTAGTGAATTAGCAAAACTAAGAGTGGTTTTGGGAATCCACCAAACTTGTAACTGGTGTCGGAAGTGAGGGTGGGCAGTCTTGTGTGCACATTATTCCCACTAACTTCACAGCTGACTAATCTCACACAGATGGTTATCGAGACAGCCAGACACAATTTCTTTTTCTAAGGTTACAAGCTACTTCTTTCTTAACATCACAAAATATATCTACTGAGTTCCTGACCTCTTTGTGACATTTGACCTGTTAACCATTGTGAAAGGTCTCACATTCTTAACTCCTATGGTACTGATCTTTCCTTGTTCAACCTTTAACAATTGCACCCATTTATTTCTTCTTACTTTGAGGTATACTTGTCTTTCCCTCTTCTTTCTGCTCAGGCCTCATAAAATGATGTAATTTTTGCAAAGATGAATTCTAGACCCATGTTCCCAGTCTCAATAACTCACCTGTTCTGGTCTTATATTTCTAAATGCCTACTGGACATTTTCATTGGTATGCTCCACTATTTCTCAAACTTCTTAACTGGTCCAAATTAGCCCTTCCTAATTTAGCTCTTGATCACTTCTTTAGTTCTATAATTCATATCTCTATCTAAACTCTACACTCCAGTGAGGTCAAACCACTGTAATTATCAAAAACTACCTACTCATCTTTTATCCCTGGGCACAAGAACATTCTCTCTCCTTTCTTTTAGGGACACTCCAACAATCTCAAATTGTTCCTGTTTGTTCCTTAGGACTCACCTTAGAAGTCATGTTCACAGTACCTCTTCCCCCCACCCCCCAAACCTACTACAATGCCTTAGCATAGTGAGTAGAATATAAAAATAAATAAATAAAACACCAAAAAAAAAAATAAAAAAAAAAACTTCAGGGCAGATGACCTATCTCCAGAAAATCATCTCTTTAATTCAGAACAAATAATGGTGCTTCATTCATCTTTCTTAAATATTCCTTTTTAAACATTTTTCCTCTGCTTAAAAACTCTCAGGGCACTTATATAAAGTATAAAGCTCCCCTATCTGCCTTTCTAGGTTCTTCATAAGGTAGTCAATATATTTCTGCAACCCAATTTACTATTGTTCCTCAACATAAAGCCTCCTTTCCGGTGTATTGATCCCTAAACACTACATGCCAGTCTATATGTCTGCCAATTTGTTTTAGCTTTTCACTCCACCAGTCATGGAACTTCCTTTCTGACTCTCAATCCTGCAAATAGGCAGATCAAGGTCATCATTTCCCATAAAGTCTTCTTTGAATTACTCTAGGTCACAGCAATGATAATGGCAACACTTTATTCATTCATCAAAAATGTTTTAAGGACCTATTATTTTCAAGGTACTGTGTAGGCAATGGGATACAAAACTGAGCAAGAAAGTAAGTTAAAATGTATTAATAATACAATTAGATATGATGACCAGTGCTAAAAGCAACGGGGGTGGGGTACAGAATAATGGGTATCAGGACCAGCAGACATTTAGACATGCTGGTCAGAGAAGAAATCTTTAAAGAGGTGATATATAAGTTGAGATCTGAAGGATGGGAAGTGAGAAGTTGTGGGAAAGGAGGAGAGTTCTAGTAAGAGTGAATAACGAGGAGGCATGGCCAAGATGGCAGGGTAGTCAGACACTTCTGGTGGACCCTTTCACAACAAAGACCCAATAAACAAGTGATTTGATTATATATGTCAATCTGGGAGCCCTGAAGATCAAAGGCAGAGCTGAGGAACCAGACAGAGTGGCAGGTGAGGGAGAGATGGTTCGGAAGCAGTGAGGAGTTGCCAGACCTGACACGGCGAGAGCCTGAGCCCTTCAGGCGTGTTCAGCTCGGGGGTGAGCGGTAAGGCAGGCAAGCAGCCGTGCTCGGGAGTTGCATTTTCTGCACCGGGAGAGACTCAGCTGCCAGAGTCTACACAGCCACCTATAACCAGTGACAAGCAGCCCTCATTGTTGAAAGATAAATACTTGTGTACGGCTTACCACACAGATCAAAAACACCCCCCTTAGGGAAAAACCTCTCTCCCATTTACCTCCCTGCCCCCTGCTCTGCACTGGGTCTCGCTCTGCACTGGGTCTCGGATCAGTTTCAGCAACTGCCCAGTCCCCTGGTCCGGAAGTAGGATCCATCACAGCCCTGAGCCATTCTCCCGGCCTTGGAGAGTGAACAAATTAACAAAATTAACAAACACGGGAAAAAATAAACTGCCAGCTCCTCTAAGCCAGGAACCCAGGGTAGGCAAAGCTTCTTTGCCTAGGCAGAGTCATAAGGGATCCACAGGCTCTGAGTACCTTTCCCCATGCATAGACTTGTGTGGGCCCATCTCAACAGCACAGGCCCTCATTACCACAGTACAACGGGGTATAACTTAAACTGTTTCAACTGTGAAGTGACAGGTCCTTGACATTTGACACTGCTCTGCCCATTAAGCAGGGTCTTCACCTATCCACATCAGGGGACTGAGGACTGGTGGCTATACCCATGCCACCTAGCCACCTGTGATAGGGGCCCATAAATAAGCGGTGCCCCCCAGTCCTTACAGCCAACAGCATTACGTGCTGATAGTCCGCCTGCAAAACCCACCCATCTACGCGCTCTAGGAAACAGGGACACACCTTCCTCCTGGAAACTAAGGGGTGGCCGTCAGTCCCCTGCCTTGCTCAGAGGGGGTCCCCCTGCTGTAGCTAGATGCCTGGGCCTACACCAATCACCCATGCCTCTCTAGGACTGTTAAGTGAGAGCCAAAACCACACACTTTATGCCTATCTACCTGGGAACCTAAGCTGAATCCACACAGGAGGAGTGGGTAGACTCCTGAGCTCACATACCAAGTAACAGGTCTAACCACCTGGTGACAGGACATTAGGGCTTCAAATGTGCCAATAATCAAACCAGCTCATAAGAGCAGCCTATTTAGGCATATCAAAACAAGACAAGAAGGTAGGACACAGTAAGCAATCATAAAATAAATAAATACAATAACTTATTGATGGCTCGGAGACAACACTCAATATCAAATCACATAAACAGGCAATCCATGATGGCTTCAGCAAGCTCCCAAAATAAAGAATCTACACATTTTTCAGAGAACGAAAATTTCTTGCAATTACCGGAGGCAGAATACAAAAGAGTAATAGACAGAACTCTTCAAGAAATTGGAAAGGAGACTAAGCAAAATGCAGAACACGCAATAGAGGAAATTAAAAAGATTAGAGAAGAGCATAATGACAAATACAACAGGCTACAAGAATCCATAGACGGACAGCAATCAGAAATCCAGAAGATTAACAATAAAATTTCAAAATTAGACAACTCAATAAAGTCACAGGAGCAGACTAAGGCAATGGAAGTCAGAATTAGTGACACTGAAGATACAGCACTTGACACCAACTTATCTGAGGAAAAATCAGATAAAAGATTAAAAAAAAAAAAAAAAGAAACACTGAGAATTATGTAGGACTCTACCAGAACAGGAGGGATAATGGAAAATACAGAAAGAATTGTTGAAGATTTGTTGGTAGAAAACTTCCCTAATATCATGAAAGATGACAAGATATCTATCCAAGATGCTCATGGAACCCCACATAAGGTAGATCTCAAAACAAAGTCACCAAGACATAATATAATCAAACTTGCAAAAATCAAAGATAAAGAAAGAATTTTAAGAGCAGCTAGGGAGAAACGAAAAGCCATCTACAAAGGAAAGTCAAAAAATTTGGACTACTCAGCAGAAACCATGCAGGCAAGAAGGCAATGGGATAACATATGTAAAGGCTTGAAGGAAAAAAACTGCCAACTAAGAATTATATATTCTGCAAAACTGTCTCTCAAATATGATCGCAAAAGCAGGGCATTTCCAGACAAAAAAAGTTTAGGGAATTTGCAAAAACCAAACCAAAACTGCAAGAAATACTAAAGGGAGTCCTCCAGTTAGACAGTAACATCAGATAACAATCTAAGACTAAAACACTGGACAGAGCAACCAGATATCAACCCAGATAGGGAAGACATATAAGTAAACCACAGCTAAAACACTGAAAATAGGGAAACAGATGTCAATATGTAAAAGATGACAACATTAAAACAAAAAAGAAGTACTTAAAAAATGTAGACATAGATTTTTCATATGGAGAGGAAATCAAGGCAATATACAGAAATAAAAGACTGGAATACACTTAGAAAAACAGGAGCAAATATTAAGGTACCCACAAAGGAAACTAACAATCCTACAAGTCAAAATAAAAAACTAGAAAAATATAAAGATTCAGCAAACACAAAATCAACAACAATGAAAAAGATGAAAAGAAAATACATAAAGAAAAACGACTCAGCACATAAAATTAAGTGGCAAAAAGAAACTGCAAAAAACACATCAAAATGACAGCACTAAACTCATCCCTAACGATAATTACTCTGAATGTCAATGGACTAAATGCACCAATAAAGAGAGAGTGGCAGACTGGATTAAAAAACACGATCCATCTATATACTGCCTACAAGAGACACACCTTAGACTTAAAGACACAAACAAACTAAAACTCAAAGGATGGAAAGAAATATATCAAACAACACTCAAAAAAGAGAAGGAGTATCAATATTAACCTCTGACAAAATAGATTTTAAAGGAAAATCCACCACAAAGGATGAGGAAGGACAGTATATAACGATTAAAGGGTCAATACACCAAGAGGACACAACTATAATAACTACTTATGCACCCAACGACACGGCTCCAAAATACATAAATTCTAACAACACTGACAAGAGAGATAGACAGTTCCACAATAGTAGTAGGAGACTTCAACACACCGCTTTTGGTGAAGGACAGACCATCCAGAAAGAATCTCAACAAAGACACGGAGGAGCTAACTGCTACAATCAACCACTTGATCTCATAGACGTATACCGAACACTCCACCCAATAGTAGCCAAGTATACTATCTTTTCCAATGCACATGGAACATTCTCCAGAATAGACCACATGTTCGGCCATAAAGCAAGCCTTAACAAAATAAAAAGCATCGAAATATTACAAAGCAACCTTTCTGACCAAGAAGCCATAAAAGTAGAAATCAACAAGAGAAAAAGCAAGGAAAAACAATAAAGCACATAGAAACTAAACACAACCTTGCTCAAAAACTACTGGGTTATAGAAGAAATCAAGGATGGAATAAAGAAATTCATAGAATCAAATGAGAATGAAAACACATCCTACTAGAACCTTTGGGACACAGCAAAACCAGCGCTCAGAGGTCAGTTTATAGCAATAAAAGCACACAGCCAAAAAGAAGAAAGGGCCATAATCAAAAAATTACCCCTACAAGTGGAACAAGTAGAAAGACAGCAGCAAAAGAAGCCCTCAGGCACCAGAAGAAAGGAAATAATAAGAATTAGAGCAGAATAAATGAAATAGAGAATAGAAAAACAACTGAAAGAGTTAACAAGACTAAAAGTTGGTTCTTTGAAAAGATCAACAAAATTGATAAACCACTGGCCAAATTGACAAAAGAAAAACAGGAGAGGAAGCAGATAACCTGTATAAGACATGAGATGGGTGACATCACAAGAGACCCATCTGAAATTAAAAGAATCTTAACAGAAAAGTTGAAAAATATGAAAAACTATACTCTAACAAATTTTAAACCTAGAGGAAATGGACAAATTTCTAGAAACTCACTACCTACCTAAACTAACACAAACAGAGATAGAACAACTAAATAAACCCATAACAAAAGAAGAGATTGAAAAGGTAATTTAAAAACTCCCAAGAAAAAAAGAAGCACTGGCCCGGATGGTTTCACTGAAGAATTCTACCAAGCTTTCAGAGAAGAGTTAACACTACTACTACTAAAGGTATTTCAGAGTATAGAAAAGGATGGAATACTCCCAAGTTTATTCTATGAAGCCAGCATAATCCTGATACCAAAATGAGGTAAAGACACCACAAAAAAAGAAAATTACAAACCAATATCCCTTATGAACATTGACACAAAAATCTTCAACAAAATTCCAGCCAATAGAACTCAGCAATATATCAAAAAAAATAATTCACCATGATCAAGTGGGATTTATACCAGGTTTGCAGGGATGGTTCAACATTAGAAAAACAATCAATGTAATCCATCACAGAAATAAAACAGAAGACAAGAACCACATGATCTTATCAATCAATGCAGAAAAGGCATTTGACAAAGCCCAACACCCATTCATGATAAAAACTCTCAACAAATTAGGAATAGAAGGGAAATTCCTCAGTATAATTAAGGGCATTGATACAAAGCCAACAGCCAGCATCATCCTAAATTGAGAGACTTTGAAAGCATTCCCTTTCAGAACTGGAACCAGACAAGGATGCCCTTTATCACCACTCTTATTCTACATTATGCTGGAGGTCCTAGCCAGAGCAATTAGGCTACAAAAAGAAATAAAGGGCATACAAAGTGGTAGCGAAGAAGTCAAAGTATATGTATTTGCAGATGATATGATCTTATGCACAGAAAACCCCAAAGAACCCACAAGAAAACTACTGGAACCAATAGAAGATTTCAGCAAAGTTTCAGGATACAAGATAAACATACAAAAATCAGTTGGATTCCTTTACACGAACAAAGAGAACTTCAAAGAGAAAATCACTAAATCAATACCATTTACAATAGCCCCCAAGAAGATAAAGTACTTAGGAATGAATCTAACCAGAGACATAAAAGACCTATACGATGAAAACTACAAGACACTACTGCAAGAAACCAAGAGACCTGCATAAGTGGAAAAACATACCTTGCCCATGGACAGGAAGACTCAACATAGTAAAAATGTCAATTCTACCCAAAGCGATCTACAGATTCAATGCAATCCTGATCCAAATTCCACTGGCATTTTTTAATGAGATGGAGAAACAAATCACCATTTTCATATGGAAAAGGAAGAGGCCCCAAATAAGTAAAGCATCACTCAAGAAGAAGTACAAAGTGGAAGGCCTCAGACTACCTGATTTTAGAATCTATTATACCACCATGGCAGTCAAAATAGCCTGGTTCTGGTACAACAACAGATACATAGACCAACAGAACAGAATTGAGAATCCAGACATAAATTCATATACCTATGAGCAACTGATATTTGACATAGGCCCAAAGTCTGTTAATTGGGGAAAAGACAGTCTCTTTAACAAATGGTGCTGGCATAACTGGATATCCATCTGCAAAAAACTGAAACAAGACCCACACCTCATACCATGCCCAAAAACTAACTCAAAATTGAACAAAGACTTAAATATAAAATTGAAAACAATAAAGATCATGAAAAAAAAATAGGGATAATGCTAGGAGCCCTAATACATGCCATAAACACAATACGAACCATAACTAACAATGCACAAGCACAAGAAGAGACACTAGATAACTGGGAGCTCCTAAAAATCAACCACTTATGCTCATCAAAAGACTTCACCAAGAGTAAAAAGACAACCTACTGACTGGGAAAAAAATTTTGGCTAAGACAAATCCAATCAGTATCTAATCTCTAAAATCTGCAAGATACTGCAAAACTTTCACAACAAAAAGACAAATAACCCAATTAAAAAATGGGCAAAGGATATGAACAGGCACTTCGCCAAAGAAGATACTCACATGGCTAACAGACACATGAAGAAATGCTCACGATCATTAGCCATTACAGAAATGCAGAACAAAACTACAATGAGATATCATTTCATCCCAACAAGGCTAGCATTAATCCAACAAACACAAAATAATAAATGCTGGAGAGGTTGTGGAGAGAGTGGAACACTTATACACTGTTGGTGGGAATGTAAAATGGTATAACCAATTCTGGAAATAGATTTGGCACTTCCTTAAAAAACTAGAAATAGAAGTACCATACAATCCAGCTATCTCGCTCCTTGGAATATATCCTAGAGAAATAAGAGCTGTCACATGAACAGATATATGCACACCCATGTTCACTGCAGCACTGTTCACAACAGCAAAAAAATGGAAACAACCTAGATGCCCATCAACTGATGAATAGATAAACAAATTATGGTATATCCACACAATAGAATACTATGCGATGATAAATCATAATGATGATGCTGTGAAACATGGAATAATCTGGAGGTCATTATGCTGAGTGAATTTAGTCAGTCAAAACAAGGGCAAATATTGTATAAGATCACTATTATAAGAACTCAAAAGAAAGGCTTAAACACAGAAGAAAACATTACTTAATGGTTACGAGGGTGGGGAGGGAGGGTGAGGGTTATTTACTAACTAGATAGTAGATAAGAATTATCTTAGGTGAAGGGAGGGACAGCACACAGGGGAAGCTAGCACAACTAGACTAAATCAAAGCTAAGAAGTTTCCTGAACACAGTCAAACACTTTGAGGGACAGAGTAGCAGGGGTCGTGGTCTGGGGACCATCCTTTCAGGGGACATCTAGGTCAGCTGGCATAACAAAGCTTAATAAGAAAATGTTCTGCATCCTACTTTCGTGAGTGGCATCTGGGGTCTTAAAAGCTTGCAAGTGGCAATCTAAGATGCATCAATTGGTCCCAACCACCTAGAGTAAAGGAGAATGAAGAACACCAAAGACAAAGAAAGTATTAGCCCAAGAGACAGACAGGGCCACATAAACCAGAGACTTCATCAGCCTGAGACCAGAAGAACTAGATGGTGCCTGGCTACCACCAATGACCACCCTGACAAGGAACACAACAGAGAGTCCCTGATGGAGCAGGAGAAAGGTGGGGTGCAGAACTCAAATTCTAGTAAGAAGACCCAACTTAATGGTCTGAGACTGGAGGAACCCCGGAAAGTATGGCCCCTGGATTCTCTATCAGCCCAGAACTAAATTTCTGAGGTCAGCTCTTCAGACAGGGATTGGACTGGACCGTGGGACACTAATGATACTCGTGAGCAGTGTACCTCTTAGCTCAAGTAGATACAAGGGACTACACAGGCAGCTTCTGTCTGGAGGGAGATGGGAAGGCAGAGAAGGTTAGGAGGTGGTTTGAATGAACATGGGCAATCAGAGGTGGAAAGGAGTATGCTGTCACAGTATGGGGAAAGCAATTAGGGTCACGTAACAGTGTATGTATAAATTTTTGTATGGGAGACTAATTTGAAATGTAAACTTCATTTAAACTACAACAATAAAAAAATTTTTTTTGAAGAGCTCAGTTTTGGGCATATTGAATTTTAGATTTTTATGAGAAAACCAAGTAGAAGTATCAGGTAGGGAGTTAGATATGCAGGTCAAGAGCTCTGAGATAGGCAGAATTCTAAGATGACCTCCTACGACCCAATCTTGTAGAATCCTCTCCCCTTGAGTGTGGAGAAAACCTGTAATTTGCTAACAAATAGCACATGGAAAAAGGAGAAGACTGTTGTAGAATTAATTAATGTCCTAACTCATTGACTTTGAAGCAAATCACAAGGGAGATTATCCTGGGTGAGCCTTTTAAAAGAAGGTTCAGACTTTTCTTGAAGTTAGAGATACTCTCCGACTAGCCTTGAAGAAGCAAAAAGTCATACAGGAACTTCCTATGGAAATGGGTGGCCCCTAGGAGCCAAGGTATGTAGTCCTACATTTGCAAGAAACTGAATTCTGCCCACAAACTGAACGGGCTTGGAAGAGAAGCCTAGGCTTCAGATGAGAACACACTTCACTCAACAGCATGATTACAGCCTTGTGATACCCTGAGCAGAGGACCCAGTTAAGCCATTCTCAGACTCCTGACCCGCAGAAACTGTGAGATGATACATATATGTTGTTTTAAGCTGCTGCATCTGTCATAATTGGTTACACACTAACAGAAAACTATTAAAAGCTCAAAAGAGAGATCTAAGCTGAAAATATACATCTATAAGTAATGAACATATAGATACTAGTTAAAGCTGTGCAAGTACATAAGCTCTTGTAGGAAGAGAATGCACACAGAAAAAAATGTCTAAGACTAGTTAATAGAAACATCAGCATTTAGAAGTTTAAGCACGGCTGGGATTTTTATCTTTTTATTTCTTTCCTTATTTATTTAATGGCTGTCCCCCAGGATCTCAGAACAGTGATGCCTGACACACTACAGATACTCAATAAATATTTGTTGAATAAATGAGTAAATGAGGAAACAAACCATTACCAATAAGAGTCAACAGAAACAACAAACCAGAGAATCATGCCTCCAAAGACTCAGCTATTTGAGTTATCACGTAAAAACCAAAAACCAAACCCACTGCCGTCGAGTTGATTCTGACTCATAACAACCCTAGAGGACAGAGTTGAACCGCCCCATAGACTTTCCAAGGAGCAGCTATTAGATTCAAACTGCTGACCTTTTGGTTAGCAACGGTAGCTCTTAACCACTACGCCACGAGGGCTCCAAGTTATCCCATACAGAACACAAAGTAACTGTGGTAAATATGCTTAAAGACAGAAGAAAGGGGATCTAAAGTATCACTAAAGAATGAGAGGATCAAACTTGGCCAGGTAGATTTGGGGAAAAAAAAAAAAAAACGACCAAATGGAATTTCTAGAAATATAAAAATTGAAGATAGTAACTCAGGGAACAGTTTAAACAACAAAGAGAAAAGGTTAAGTAGTGCACCAGTAGATCTGAGGATATTGTCCAAAAAGTAATACAGAATATTTGAAAAAGAGGTTAAGAGTCAAGAAAATGAAATCAGAGGCCAGAGTGCATAGAAGGACGTAATCCATAAGATATAATGGCTGAAAGTTTTCCAAAACCAAAGAAATTTATCAATGCCCACATTCAAGAAGCCCAAGACACAGATAGAATACATCAAAGTGAAACCACATAACATTAACAAAGAGATCATTAAAGAATCCAGAAAGAAAAGGCATATTAGCTACAAAAAAAATGACAGACTGATAGCTCACTTCTCTACAGCAACAATGAAAACCATAACACAGAGGAATAACATCGGCAAGACACTGAAATATGATAACAGTTCCTCTAGAATTCTAAATCTAGTAAAGCTATCTTTCATGAATGAGAATGAAAGAAACGGACTAAGGAATGCTCAGCAAAGAAAACAGTAAGCATACACGAAATCTAAACAAATACTGACTGTACAAAAATAACAACAGTGTCTAATTTAGGGGGATAAAATGATAGGAGTGATCAAAATGGAAGCATCCCAGGGTTATTGTATTATTTTTGAAGAGGATATACAAAACATTCTACGGTCATCACAAAAAAATAGAAAATAGAGGGAGGCAGAGCCAACATGGCACCCTAGACAAATACATCATGCGGACTCTCTGTAGCAAAGATGCAAAATATGAAAGATACAAACGTCAATCCTGGAACCCTAAGCATCAAATGAAGGGATAAAGAACTAGATCAAACACTGAATGAAAGAAGAAACTGAAGAAAAACAGAGAATTAGGAGAGATATAGAGTGGAGGTCCCCTGCAAACTAACACGACACAGTATCACCATCTGGGAGCACAGCCAGCAACGACCTTGGGCAGAGAGCAGGAGAAGGCAACTTGCATGGAGCTCTCAACAGGAGACAGAGCACCCAGTCACCAGGGAAACACACTTTCCCACTCCTCACCCTTCTGCCCTGTACACCACCCTCATGGCCCTTCCCCATGGGCCACTCCATGCCACTTGGCTAGAGAGCTACCGACCCACCATTAACTCTGTCTGCCCTGTCCCCACTCACCAGCGCCTGCCACCCGATTTTTTTTTCCCTTTATTCCTTTTCATTCTCCCTCCCTTCAAGCCCTGTATGCCACCCTCACTCATTTACCATGGGCCACACCACACCACTCAGCTAGAGAGTTACCAACCCACTGTCAGATTGGGTTTGCCCCACCCCCACCTGTTGGTTCCTGCTGAGACCTTTTTTCCCCCTTTCTTCCTTTTATTTCTCCCTCACACCTATCCCTGTATGTCACCTCTATACCTTCCCACCGGGTTACACTGCAACACCATGAGTAAAGAGCTACCAGCCTGTCACCACCACGAGCTACCCTCGATCCCACCTGCCAGCTCCGACTGCACCATTTTTCTTTTTTCCTTTTCCCTTTTATCCTTTTCTTTCTTCTTCTCACCTAGCCCTGTACTGCACCTCTACTCCTTCCCACTGGGCCACACCACGCCACCTAAGCTAGAGAGCCACTGGCCCATCACCAGCCTGGGTCCCCCCAACCCTTACCAGCAGGCTCCCACCGCACCATTTTTTTTCCTTTCTTTTTTTGTTTTTCCCCTTTTATGCTTTTCCTTCTCCCTCTCACCTAGCCCCAAAAGCCACTGTCACCCCTTCCCAAAGGCCTCACCGTGCCACCATGGGTAGGGAGCCACTGGCCCACCACTGGCCCACCACCAGCCCAGATCCCATCCGACCCAACCTGCCAGCTTCCCACTGTGCTAGTTCTTTTTTTCTTCTTCTTCTTTTCCCTTTCTGCCTTTTCTTTCTCCCTCCCATCTAGTCTCGTACACCATCCCACCTCTACCTCCTCCCACAGGGGCATGTTGCATCACCACTGATAGACAGCGATAGGCCTACCACTACCTATTGAATCTTCCAGACACAACTGCCGGCTCACGCCACGATATTTTTCTCTCTTTTTCCTTTTCTTTCTCCCATCTACCTCCTCCCCCTTCCCACCAGGCCACACTGCACTGCTGCAGCTAGAAAGCCACTAGACTGCCACTTTCTACCTCCCACCTAGCCCCATACATCAGAACCTCCCCTTCCCACAGGCTCCCAAACTCACCTTGCCCCCAATCACCGTTACCTGTATTTTTTCCCTTCTCTTTCTCTATCTTTTCTTTTCTTTCTTCCACCCTATCTAGCCCCATATGCCACCCCCTGCTTTCCCGCTGGCCCCTGCTGTGCTGCCATGGCTAGAGCATCCCCAGCTCAGGCCCGCCACCTCACCAGGCCTGCAATGTCCTTCTCCTCCTGCCACTTGACCAGCTGCTGAATGGTGGGAAGCAAGCCCATACCAATCCCATCTGACACCCTCACCTCTCTGGCGAGGGGCTGTGAGGGGCTGTGAACTCTCTCATAACTGGACCACATCAGGAGACAGCGCCCATCTAGTCCATCCTCAGCCACCTCACCAAACCAGTGTACAATGAAGCAGGCTTGTCCTGGCTGCTGCTTCCCGCCCACCCAAACAAGGAGGTGAGAGCTACTGTGCTCACAGACAAGCAAGCAGCAAAGCATGCCTGGCTTGCCCACCCTGACAGATCAAAACAAAACAAAGAAGCAGGCAAACCAAATGAACATACAATCAATAAGTAAAAAAGATACTTTAATGTCCTGGAGACAGCAAACAATATTACAACATATAAAAAAGCAGGACAAGATGGCTCCAGCAAGTGAACAAAATAAAGAATCAGATAACCTTCAGGTAAAAGAAAAGGCAGTGGAAATACCTGACATGGAATTCAAAAGACTAATATTTAGGGCTCTCCAAGAGATTAGGAAAGAGATCAAGAAAAACACAGACAAAAAAAAAAAAGGGAAAAAATAGACAAAATCATGGAAAACACAGACAGAAACATAGCCAAAATTTAAAAAAAAAACTTAAGACAAAGCAACAGAAGAATTCAGGAAAAT
This sequence comes from Dugong dugon, assembly GCA_030035585.1. Taxonomy (NCBI): domain Eukaryota; kingdom Metazoa; phylum Chordata; class Mammalia; order Sirenia; family Dugongidae; genus Dugong; species Dugong dugon. The sequence goes on from CM057466.1 coordinate 62,986,851, forward strand.
AACAGAAGAACAAAATATCAAAATAAATAATTAGAAATCATACGAAACAGCAACTAGAAATTCAAAAGATAAACAACAAAATTTCAGAAATAGACAACTCAATAGAAGGTTTTAGGAGAGAATTTGAAACAATGGGGGACAGAATCCATGGACATCACTTTGATGAAAAATCAGAGAACAGAATGAAGAAAACATAAGAATTACGTGGAACACAAGAGCAAAAATTTACGTGTGATCAGAGTTCTAGAATAGAGGGAAAAAACAGAAAACACAGAGAAGCATACTGAAGATTTGCTGGCAGAAAACTTCCCAAATATCACGGCAGATGAAAAGCTGATTTCCAAGAAGCTCAATGAATTCTATATAGGATAGACCCCAAGAGAAAGTCACCAAGTCATATAATCACACATGCCAAAACCAAAGACAAAGAAAGAATCCTAAACGCAGCTCAAGAAAAAGGAAAAGTAACTTACAATGGGGAAACAATAAGACTGATCTCTGATTATTCAGCAGAAAGTATGCAGGAATCAGACGCCATATAGGAAATCTTGAAACAAACAAAAAAACTGCCAACCAAGAATAATATACCCTGCAAAATTCTCTCTCAAATATGATGCTGAAATTAGGACACTTCCAGATAAATAGAAATTAATGGAATTCATAAAAACCAAACAAAACTTACAAGATATATTAAAAGGAGTCCTTTGTTTAGAGAATCTACACTATTAAACAAAAATCAGAGTCTAGGCCACAGGGGAGCATCAACGTAGGTAAAGAACTCTCAGTAATAAAACAAAGTTAAAGAATTAAAACAGGGAAACAAAGGCATCAATCTGTAAACGACGACAATGTCAAAACAGCAAAAGGGGGAATAAATGGTGTAGGTATAGAACTTTCAAATGGAGGGGAAGTCTAGGCAATATCAAGGAATAAAAGATGGGTTCAAACTTAGGAAGATAAGAGTAAATTTCAAGGTAACCACAAAGAAACCCAACAAACTTACTCATCAGAATAAAAAAGGAGAAAAACATAAAGTCTCAGTAAACACAAAATCTGTAATAATGAAAGAAAAGAAAATCCACAAACGAAAGGAACTCAGCACAGGAAAATAGGAGGAACCAAAAAAAAAAAAAAAAAAAATCTCAGCACTACAAAAAAAAAGCAGAACAATAAGACCACAATAAACTCATACCTACCAATAATCACACACTGAATGTAAATGGCTTAAATGTACCTGTAAAGAGACAGAGAGTGGCAGAATGGATTAAAAAAAGCATGTCCCATCAATATGTTGTCTATAAGACATAATTGAGAAACAAAGACATAAATTTATTGAAAATCAAAGGATAGAAAAAATATATCAAGCAAACAGTAACTAAAAAGGGCAGGAGTGGCAATAGTAATCTCAGATAAAATGGACTTCAAGGCAAAAGCAACCATAAAAGACAAGGAAGGACCTTATATAATGATTAAAGGGACAGTCCACCAAGAAGATATAACCTTAATAAATATCTATGCAACCAACAATAGGGCTCCAAAACAACATAAAACAAACTCCAACAGCACTGAAAAGAGAAATTGACAGTTCCACAGTAATAGTATGAAACTTCAACACACCACTCTCAGTAAAGGACAAACATCTAGACAGAAACTCAACAAAAATACAAAAGATTTAAAGGCCAAAATCAACCACCTTGACCTCACAGACATATATAGAACATTACACTCAACAGCAGCAAAGTATACATTCTTTTCCAATAAACATGGAACATCCGCCAGAGTAGATCATATTTTAGGCCACAAAGCAACCCTCAGTAAAATTCAAAACATCTAAATAATACATAGCATTCTCTCTGACCACAATGCCACAAAAGTAGAAATCAACAACAGGAAGAACAAGCAAAAAAAATCAAATACATGGAAACTGAATAACACCCTGCTTAAAAATGACTACATAATGGAAATCAAAGAGGGAATTAAAAAATTCCTAGAATTAAATGAGAATGAAAACACTTCATACCAAAACCTTTGGACACAGCAAAGGCAGTGCTCGTGTCAATTTATAGCAATAAATGCATACATCAGTAAAGAAAAATCGGCCAAAATCAAAATGTTAGTCCTACAAATCCAACAAATAGAAAGAGAACAGCAAAAGAAGCCCACAATCACCAGAAGAAAGGAAATAATAAAGATCAGAGCAGAAATAAATGAAATAGAGAACAGAGACATAGAAAGAATCAACAAGACCAAAACCTGGTTCTTTGAAAAGATCAACAAATCGACAAACCATTGGCCAAACTGACAAAAGAAAAACAGAAGAGGAAGCAAACAATCCCCGTAAGAAATAAGAGGGGGGACATTACAACAGACCAAACTGAAATAAAAAGTATCAAAACAGAATACTATGATGAACAGTACTCCAACAAATCTGATAACCTAGAGGAATTGGGCAAATTTCTAGAAACACACTACGTACCTAAACGAACACAAATTGAGATAGAAAATCTGAACAGATCCATAATAAGAGAAGAGATTGAAAAGGTAATAAAAAAAAAAAAAAAAAAACTCCCCCACCAAAAACAAAACATCCCTGGGCCAGACAGATTCACTGCAGAATTCTACCAAACATTCAGCAAAGAGCTCACATTAGTACTACTCAAACTATTTCAAAACATAAAAAAGGAAGGAATACTCCTGAATTCATTCTGTGAAGCCTGTATAACCCTGCTACCAAAGCCAGGCATAGACATCACAAAAAAAGAGAATTACAGACCAGTATTGCTCATGAATATAGATGCAAAAATCCTCATCAAAATTCTAGCCAACAGAATTCAGTATCATATCAAAATAATACACCATAACCAAGTGGGATTCATACCAGATATGCAAGGATGCTTCAACATTAGAAAACCAATCAACGTAATCCACCACATAAATAAAACAAACGAATCACGTGATCATCTAAATCAATGCAGATAATGCGTTTGATAAAGTCCAACACTTCTTACTGATAAAAACTTGCCATAAAATGAGAATAGAAGGGAAATTCCTAAACCTAATAAAGGGAATCTATATAAAACCAACAGCCAACATCATTCTCAACAGAGGCTGAAATTGCTCCCCCTGAGAATGGGAAGAAGACAAGAACACCGTTTATCACCACTCCTACATAATATTGTGCTGGAAATCCTAGCTGGAGCAATAAAGCAAGAAAAAGAAATAAAATAAAACAGGACCCATAACTCACACAATACACAAAAAGTAACTCAAAATGGATCAAAGACCTAAATATAAAACCTAAAATGATAAAGATCATGGAAGAAAAAATAAGGACAATGCTAGGGGCCTTGATACATGGAATAAATTCAATACAAACCATAACTAGCTATTCACAAACACCAAAAGATAAACCATATAACTGGGAGCTCTTAAAAATTAAACACCTATGCTAATCAAAAGATTTCACCAAAAGAATAAAAAGAGAACCTGTTGTTGTTAGGTTGTTAGTCTCATTGAGTCGGTTCTGACTCATAGAGACTCTGCGTACAACAGAATGAAACACTGCCCAGTCCTGTGCAATCCTCACAATCATTACACTTGAGCCCACTGTTGCAGCTAATGTGTGAATCCATCTCGTTGAGGGTCTTCCTCTTTTTCACTGACCCTCTACTTTACCAAGCATGATGTCCTTTTCTAGGGACTGGTCCCTCCTGATAACATGTCCAAAGTACTTGAGACAAAGTCTCGCCATCCTTGCTTCTAAGGAGCATTCTGGTCGTAATTCTTGTAAGACAGATTTGTTGGTTCTTCTGGCAGCCAATGGTATATTCAATACTCTTCGTCAACACCATAATTCAAAGGCATCAATTCTTCTTCAGTCATCCCTACTCATTGTCCAGCTTTGCATGCATATGAGGTGACTGAAAATACAATGGCTTGGTTCAGGCACATCTTAGTCCTCAAAGTGGTATCTTCACTTTTTAACACTCCATCCATGTCATTAAGGGAGACTCTACTCTGAGGAGGCAGCTCTTCCCCAGTCATATTTTGAGTGTCTTCCAACCTAAGGGCTCATCTTCCAGCACTACACCGGACAATGTTAAATGCTATTCATAAGGTTTTCAGTGGCCAATTTTTTCATAAGTAGACCACCAGGTCCTTCTTCCTACTCTGTCTTAGTCTGGAAGCTCCACTGAAACCTGTCCACCATGGATTACCATGCTGGTACTTGAAATTCCTGTGACATAACTGCCAGCAATCACTAGCAACATGCAAACAACCACAGTATGAAAAACCAACAGTCACATGAGGTAAAAAGAGAACCTACAGACTGGAAAAAAAATTTAACTATGACACGTAAATAAGGGTCTAATCTCTAAAATCTACAGAATACTTCAACACCTCAATAACAGAAAGACAAATAATCCAATTCAAAAATAGGCAAAGGATATGAACTGACACTTCACCGAAAAAGACACTCAGGCAGCTAACAGACACATGAGGAAAGGCTTGAGATCACTAGCCATTAGACAAATGCCAATCAAAACTACAGTGAGATACCATCTCACCTCGACATTACTGGCATGAATCTAAAAAACAGAAAACAACATATGTTGGACAAGTTGCAGGGAGTCTGGGACTCTTACGCATTGCTGATAGGAATGTAAAATGGTCCAACCACTATGGAAAATGATATGATGCCTCTTTACAAAGCTAGAAATAGAAATACCGTATGATCCTGCAATCCCATTCCTAGGGCTATATCTTAGAGAAATAAGAGCTGTCACACGAATAGACACATGCAGAACCATGTTCAGTGCAGTGTTATTCACAATAGCAGAAAGACTGAAACAACCTAAATGCCCATTAACAGATGAACAGATAAACAAATTATGGTACATACACAAAATGGAATACCACGCAACAATAAAGAACAAAGACGAGCCCATGAAACATCTCCCAGCATGGATGAATTTGGAAGGTACTATACTGAGTGAAATAAGCCAATGATAAAACAGCAAATTTTGTATGAGACCACTATTATGAAAACCCAAGAAAAGGTTTATACACAGAAAAAAAATAATCTTTGATGGTTATGAGGGAGGGAAGGGGTGGGGAAGGGAAATCACTAGATAGTAGACAACTTAACACTGGTGAAGGGAAAGACAACACAAAGTATAGGGAAAGTCAGCACAATTTGACCAAGGCAAAATCACAGAAGCTTCCTAGACACATCCAAACACCTTGAGGGATTGAGCTGCTAGGGCTAAGGGCTACAGACCATGGTCTTGGGGGACATCTAGGTCAGCTGGCATAACATAATTCTTGAAGAAAATGTTCTATATATCCTACTTTGGTGAGTAGTGTCTGGGGTCTTAAAAGCTTATGAGTAGCCATCTAAGATACATCTATTGGTTCCATCACATCTGTAACAAAGGAGAGTGAAGAAAACCAAAGACACAAGGAAAATAACAGCCCAAAGACTAATTTACCACATGAACCATAGCCTCCACCAGCCTTAGCCCAGAAGAACTAGATGGTGCCTGGTTACCATTACCGACCACTCTGCAGGATCATGATAGAAAGCCCTGGACAAAGCGGGAGAAAAATGTAGAACAAAATTCAAATTCACAAAATAAGTCCAGACTTACTGGTCTGACAGAGACTGGAGGAACCCCAGAGACTATGGTCCCCGGACACCCTGCTAACTCAGAACTGAAGCCGTTCCTGAAGTCCACCTTTCAGCCAAAGATTAGGCGGGCCTATAAAACAAACAATAACACACACGAGGAACGTGCTTCTTAGTTCAATCAAGTATATGAGACTAAATTGGCAACACCTGCCCAAAAACAAAGAAGAGAAGGCAGGAAGGGACAGGAAATCTGGATGCATGAACACCAGAACCCAGGCTGGAAAGGTAAACGGGGAGAGCGCTGACACACTGTGGGGATTATAACCAATGTCAAAAACAATTTGTGTACAAATTTTTGAATGAGAAACTAATTTGGGCTGTAAACGTTCACCTAAAACATAGTAAAATTTAAAAAATAAAGGTAACAAATATAGTAAAAGTGGACTAGAAAACAAAAACAAGGTAGCAGAAATAAATCCAACTACATTTGTAATCACAATAAATGTGAAAAGACTAAATTCTTCAGTTAGTAAACAAATCTTGTCAGACCACATAAAAAAACCCAATCAGATACTATTTATAAGAGACACACTTATAAGATAAAGAATTGAAAATAAACAGATTGAGAATGATGTACTAATATTAATCAGGTAAATACAAATCAGTTGAAAGCTGTTGTAGGTATATAAGTATTAAATAAGTGTTAATACTAAACGCATTATGCAGATAGAAATAGACAGTACACATTGATAAAAATTAAATTCACTAGAAATATACTTCTGCACTCGTATGTACCTAAAAGCATGGCTTAAAAATTATGAGGGAAAAATTGACAGCACTACAAGAAGAAACTGATAAATCCATCATTAAGTTGGAATATTTTTAACACACTGAGACAAATTCAGCAAAGAAACAGAATATGTGAACAATAGATTAATAAATTTTATATAATAGACACATAAAGTAAACTGCTTCCAACATCTAGAAAACACATTCTTTTCAGGTGAAAAAAGAATCAGGTCACATATACCAACAATGTGAGTCCCTTTTTATAAAGGTCAAAGGCAGATACAACTAAACAATATTTTATTTTAGGTATGCACATATGAAAAACAAACAGGCTATTTATTCTGGCTCCCCTTGCAGTAAGGTGGTATGTGGCAGCAATTATATATACCATTTCCAGGCCTGGCCCTTAATAACATCCCACAAAATCCTCCAACCTCTCTCTCTAGTCTCTCATCTGCAGAGGAACCTGTAGAGGACTTTGAGGCCCTAGGAGACTGCAGAAGTACTGAATGAAAGTAACTTGGGTCCCTGAATGATTGCATGAAGCAGAATTTCTCCACTGATCCTGATTGGGCTGTGACTTGAGTATGAAATTAGCCTCTACTGTATTAAGCCATTGTAGAAAGATTACCCCACCACCCATATGTCAGTTCGTCTTACTGTGGTGGCTTGTGTGTTGCTACGATGCTGGAAGCTCTGCCTCCAATATTTCAAATACCAGCAGGGTGATCCATGGTGGACAGGTTTCAGTGGAGCTTCTAGACTAAGACAGACTAGGAAGAAAGGCCCGGTGATCTACTTTCAAAAATTAGCCAATGAAAACTCTATGGATCACAACAAAATACCGTCCAACATGGTGCTGGAAGATGAAGCCCTCTAGGTTGGAAGGCACTCAAAGTACACAGTAGCCACAACAATAAACTCAAGCACATCAATGACCATGAAGATAGCCCAGGACCAGGCAATGTTTTGCTCTGCTGTACATAGTGTCACCATGAGTTTAAGCTGACTTGAGAGCAACTAACAACAGTTAAGATTGTCATGGTTAATCCACCCAGACAAACATAGGGTGTTTCTAAGATAATGACAATGTTCTGTCTCTTTAGCTCAGTAGTAGATACATGGGTGTCTTGTTATTATTCTCCAACCTGTCAATATATGTACTTTTATTTTTTGCATTAAATCAGTATTTAATGAAAAAAAAAGAGTAGCAAATAGAACTCTGAAACTTCTACTAATGAAAAGTAAAGTCTTTTTCCCTTCCTTTGAGACCTAATAAAAGAACCCGAAGTGTGAAAACAGTGAGGAAAAGAACTCCATTTTCACTGAAAGAAAGAAAGAACCACAACTTCAAACCACTAATTGTAAAGCATCACTACCAAAGTCTGTAGAACCTGGACCAAAATGGGAGAGGAAGATGAGAACTGACACATATATTCTTAACTGTGGCTGGATATAGATTTCCCTAAAAATAATTATCATAGTCCCAAAAGGCTGTCCAGTAATCCTTAGATTGGAACAGTAAGATCTAGGCCGTAAGTAGGCTATAGGGAAAGCAGACACTTCCCTGTTGAAACTTGGAATGACTGGGGATGTGCAACTGAAGAAATAACAGATGCACCTACCATTTTTATTAGCTATGGAGTGGCCTTCCAGCTAAGGGTATTGTGGGAGAAAAACGGAAGCAAAGTCATAACTAATAAATCACAGCACAGAGAGGGGCTAGGATGTTCTAACTTGAGGGCACATGAGCTAAGCTTGGTGACAGAGGGTATTCTAGACAACAGACCTTAACTGGAGCTAAAGACTGCCCCAGTATACCACCTCTAGCCCTCCTCACACCCCCAGCCATTCCACATCCTAGCCCCTTCAAGAATGAAAACCAATTAGAAAGCGGCTTATGAACTAGAGACACAGGTACCTAGCAGGGGCCGAGGGGGAGATGAGACAGTATTACACCCAGAAGGAGAGAGGATAAAAGACAACAGACACCACATGGGCAGGCACCCAAGAATCTTGGAAGCATAGTCCACATGAGCTCTCCTAGAATAAACTCCTTGCTAATGAAATCTAGTTATCCACAAAACAAATCAAATGAGAAACAATGGGGAAAGGACTGGTTTTGAGCACTGATTTCATTTAAATACTAAAATGGGCCTAAATTAAAATAAATAAATAAACATTTGCCATCCAGTTGATTCAGACTCATGGTGACCCCATGTGTTTCAGTGTAGAGCAGCGCTCCATGACTGTTTTGGAAAAAGGCCAAGGAGGCCCTGGGTGGATTCAAACTGCCAACCTTTCAGTTAGTAGCTGTGTACATACCCACTGTACTTACCCAGGGACTCTTGGGTCTAAATAACTGTGGAATTAAATTTTGAGAACTACAGAAAATAAATACTAGAAATCTTGATGCTATACTAATAAAAAATGTAACTAAAATCTACAATGAGGAAGGAAACTGGAAGAACCTGTTTTATTTTTATTTTAATTATCATACAGTAAAATCCATGTAGAGGTCACAAAGAGAATGCAGTTCTTCTACATTTCATTTTATTACTAAAGTGCTTCCTCTAGGCAGGTGAGTAGACGCCAGAGGCAAAAATCAATTAATCAGAGGTTCCAATATGCAATGACAGGAAGACTTATCAGGTAATGATTAGGTATTTATTTATTTATGGTATCTACAGTTTTGAGAGTAGCATATTTACTTCACTGCTGTTGATAGGTTTCACAGTGCTGTTTTGCTATTACTTCTGTGGCTGCAGTGTTTTGAATACACGTACAAATAGAATACCATTTTCCATTGTTTTACTTGTCTTTTCTGAAACTTTAGGTAAAATGACCTATTAAACATCATGAATGAAAAATAGTTACATTACTTGGTCTAAAGTTCTGCCTTCTGTGTGCAAGCAATTCAAAATACACTTATAACATCTAAAATTATTCCCCAAGGCACAATCTTTAGCATGGATTTATTATCAAAAGGTTCTATTTGTGCAGTCTTATTATCATACGTGTATATTCAATAAACTTAAGACTACAAATAGCTTCTAGCTAATAATTTCCTATACAAATTGTTCGCATAGCTGTTCTCTTTTAATGCCAAGTTCTATGTGAAAGTCTGTCTTTCCTATTGTGATAAATTCAAACAACTTTTAACTTATGTTATTCATGGTCTAGAACTTTAAAGAAATAACATGAAATAAAAAAATAATAGTTTAATAAAATCACAAAATCCAAGTTCACTCAGTTCTCCCAGGTCTTAAAATTCCCTCAGCAGTATGGTTACCCTTTGTCTTACTGCTCGATAAACACAAGTAGCTTGTGGCAGGAGGGAACGGTGGGTATAAGAGCTAAAGCTTATTATTTGAAGATAATCAAGACTTTATAAGAACAAGTTCCTTCCCCATAAAAACTGGTTACAGTTTTTTACTTATAAAAATAACGCCAATTCCAAACTGATCATTAATATTTGCTTAATATAATTTGATAGAGCCCTGGTGGTTCAGTGGTTAAGAGCTCGGCTATTAACCAAAAGGTCAGCAGTTCAAATTCACCAGCCGCTAGCTCCTTGGAAACCCTATCAGCAGTTCTACACTGTCCTATAGGGTTGCTATGAGTTGGAAATGACTCAACGGCCATGGGTTTGGTTTTTTTTAATTTTTAATATAATTTGAAGATGAATTATATTTGTTTAGTGAGGAGATCCTATCATAGTGAAATTTAGCTTCAAGACAGTACAGCTTCACAGTATCAAGACACTGATTCTTCCAGATTTTTTAGAAACTCAACCCTCTTCTTCTCCATAATTTATAATAAGTTATGAAATACCACATTAAGTTTGAGGGGGAAATAACACTATCAATGTTCTTATCTTTGGTTTATTGTATCCTCAAGATATAAGAAGATAGAGAAGTTCTTGATTACTTATCAAAAAGCACTACTTCACTTGCTCTGAAGGTACATATCCTAATGAGCCCTAAATGTCATTTTAGCACCATGCACATTCCTACAGGAATGTGAGTAGGAATGTTACTTCAGATATTTGAATTAACTAAACCAGGTGTCATCGACTTGATTTCAACTCATGGCAACCCCACGCGTGTCAGAGTAGAACCGTGCTCCATCTGGTTTTCAATGGCTGATTTTTCAGAAGTAGATCACCAGGCCTTATTTCCGAGGTGCCTCTGGGTGGCAACTTTTGGTTAGCAATCAAGTGCATTAACGTCTGTACCACCCAGGGACTCCATACTTGAATAGTAGGAGAAATATTTAAAAGAATTATTTTGAAATTGAAATTTTCTGTAGAAATAAATTTCTACTCACAAATTTTGCAAATAATTTTATTTAACTTCATTTGTTTTGTGCCTCACATAAAATATGCCCTCAATAAATATTTGTTGACTAAATGGACAGTTTTATTTATCAGGATTGGTAAATCTATGTCATTGGGCTTTAAATACCTTTTCTAATACATAAGCACTAACAGAAAAAGTGCCCCAGAGTTGCCAACCTTTCAGATGACGTACGGTTAGAATCACAGAGGACCCTAAATCTTGCTTGGGTCTTGCCAGGTCTATTCTACATAGCACATGGCATTCTGCTATGCTGTGTAAGTTTTCTTGAAAGTCATCAGTAATTTTACACTTTGTTTTGTAGGTAAGCATCAAATGTTTACGAAAAGATATGGAAGAAAATGTATATTCCTATCGTTTTGTAATTTTTCTTTAGAATGTCTCATGTTGAAAAGTGCTCATATATAATAGAAAAAATGGAATAAAATGTTACTTTAATATTTACAGATATCATATTAAGTACTGTGTCCTATACTGCCTAAAATATATTCTTTGAAGGCTAGCTTTTTCTAAAGTGTTCAAACATAAACGATGGAGTTATTATAAATTGCTGAATGAAGTTATTTATGTATTTTTTAAAAGAAACTATACCAATTAACTACTTAAGCAACTTTGGAACATGCTCTCTTTGATATAAACACAAAAATTATCGTTGGAATCAACTCACCGGCAACGGGTTTTTGGGTTGGATGACTGGCTTACAATCAGAATTTTCCCTCAATTTTTATTTTGAAAAAATGTCTAACCTACAGAGAACATGTAATAAGCTAATAAATACAATACGGCCTATACCTAGATTTGCCAGTTTTTAACATTTTGCCACACTCGCTTATCCTTTTCTTTCCATTGAACCAACGGAAAGTAAGTTACAGAGATCATGAGACTTCACCTCTAAATATTTACAAATATATCCTTGCAAATAAAAAAAAAGGACATTCTCGTACATAACCCCAATATAATTATTACATTCAGGAAATTTAACATGATGTAATCATATTTTTATATGGCCCATAGTCCAAATTAACCTTCTTTCAATTGTCCCAATATTACCATTTATAGTTTATTTTTTAATCCAAGATCTAATCAAGAAAGATGTCTTTTATGTGGTTGTTATGTATCCTAGCTTCCTTTAATCCTGAACAATTTTCCAGGCTTTTTTTTTCTTCCTTTTATGACACTGACACGTTTTAAGTGTTTGGGCCAGTTGTATTAAAGAGTATCTATCAGCTTGGATTTGTCTCATTGTTTCCTCAAGATTAGATTCAGGTTAAACATTTGTGGCAGAATCATCAGAGGTGACTGTCCTTTTTTATTTATTTATTTTTATTGTGCTTTAGGTGAAAGTTTACAGTGCAAATCAGTTTCCCATTCAAAAATTTATACACAGATTTTTTTTCTAAAATTAGTTGCAATCCCCACTATATGACAGTACTCTCCCCCTTTCCATCCTGGGTTCCCCATGTCCGTTCGTCCAGTTTACCTGTCCCTTCCTGGCTTCTCATCTTTGCTTTCGGGCAGGAGCTGCCTATTTGGTCTCGTATACTTGACTGAACTAAGAAGTACGTTCCTCACATGTTATTATTTTATAGGGCTGTCTAAACTTTGCCTGAAAAGTGGGCTTCAGTAGTGGCTACTGCTCTGAGTTAGCAGGGTGTCCGGGGGTCATAGTCTCTAGGATGCCTCCAGTCTCTGTCAGACCAGTAAGACCGATCTTTTTTTGTGAATTTAAATTTTGTTCTTCACTTTAATCCTGCTCTGCCCAGCACCCTCTATTGTGATCCTTGTGAGAGTAGTCGGTGGTGGTAGCCAGGCACCATCTAGTTCTTCTGGGCTTAGGCTGATGGAGGCTGTGGTTCATGTGGTCCATTAGTCCTTTGGGCTAATATTTTCCTTGTGTCTTTGGTTTTCTTCATTCTCCTTTGTTCCAAACATGATGGGACCTATAGATGCACCTTAGATGGCAGCTTGCATTAAGACCCCAGACACTACTCACCAAAGTAGGATGTAGAACATTTTCTTTATGAACTATGTTATGCGAAATGGCCTAGATATCTCCCGAGACAATAGTCCCCAGCCCTTAGCCCCAACAACTCGGTCCCTCAAGGTGCCTGGATGTGTCTAGCAAGCATCTGTGACTCTACCTTGGTCAGGTTGTGCTGACTTCCCCTACACTGTGTGCTGTATTTCCCTTCACGAACTTTTCTACTATCTAGTTAGTAAATTCTCTTCCCCACCCTTCCCCACCCATAACCATTAAAGATTATCTTTTGTTTTTTGTTTTTTTCTGTGTGTAAACCTTTTCTTGAGTTTTTATAATAGTGGTCTTATACTATATTTGTCCTTTTATGATTGACTTATACAATACTTATCCTTTTATGATTATTTCACTCAGCCTAATGCTTTCCAGATTCATCCATGTTGTGGGATGTTTCATGGATTCATCTTTTTCATTGTTGCATAGTATTCCATTGTGTGAACATAGCATAATTTGTTTATCCATTCATCGTTTCTCTACTTTTTTTAGTGTTATCACATCAAGAGGCACATGATATCAGTTTGTCCCACTACTGGTGACATTTTGTTTGATCACTTGGATAAGCTCGAGTCTACCAAAATTCCACGTGAAAGTACTTTCTCCCCTTTGTAATTAATAAGTAATCTGTGGGGTGACAATTAGAGATCATGTGAATATCCTGTCCTCATTAACTCTTAACTTAATGGTTGATCATCTTTTGCTTATTCCTTGCAGCAGTGGCTGCAAAATGTGACTTAATAATTCTATCATTTCTTTTAATTATTAGCTTGCACTCTTTGGTGAAACAGAGCTTTCCTTCTACCTATTCACCCCCAGCTGTGCATTCACATGTGCATGAACATACACACATGCACACCCGTTTTGGGCTTATGGATTATTTTCTTAGTCAATGTTTCCTAATCCATTACTTTTGTTGCTGTTCATATTATCCCAGATTTGGACAGTGGGAGTCCCTTAAAGCTAGCTTCTATGTTCTTTTGATGTGTTCCCACCAGTTTATGAGCAATTCCTTGCTTTCTGAACAAGATGTTCTAGACTTACTAGATTCACCCTAAATTAGTTAAAGCATGAAGGCTTTAATTAAAAAGTAGGCCAACCAAATTCAATTTTAATGAAGCAATTTCAACTTAGGCACAAATGTCAGAACAAAACCTAGGACATGGTTTAAGTGTCAGACAGCACTGTAGATCCCTTCTTTAATGTTTTAGCCCTAGTCTGAAGGCTTTGTACAATTTTTTTTAAATATGGACCTTTAAATTATAACACAGACTTCTATTATACTTTCAATTTTATATCTTTATTTTTATTTTGATTCTCCTTTATCCTCATATGGGGGCCATATGGCTAAACCTTTAGAGGATTTTCTTTTTTCTTCCTCCAGCACGGTAAAATCTTAGACCATTGTCTAATGGCAAAATGTGCACAAACAGCATAAGCATAAAACCCACCTAAAGAAAAGCCTTTAAAAATTCCTGAAATCAAAGGATTTCATATGCCAGAAGGAAATTATATAAAGGGATTCTGGGTTCGTGGTTTTTTTTGTTTTTGTTTTTTTTCCCCATAAAAAATTCAATAGACTAGCCTCACTTTCTAAGTAAATACAAGTCATCTCTGAATCACTGATAGGAGAGAGAGGAGGAGTGTAATATTTGGGGAGGCCACAAAGAAATAAGTGAGGCCTCATAGTTTACGAGATTTTATTAATCTACTTTTTCATTAGAATGTGAAGGTGGATGTGAGTGTGTGTTTGTGTGTTACGTGTACACACGTGCACATGTGGGGTTAAAAGAGATGCTCTTTCAGTCAACATCGATTCCACAAATATTTATTGCACCCCCACTCTAAGCAGGCACTACAGTAGCTGTTAGGAATACAGGGACCATAAAAACTCAACGGTCATCAATTAAATAACTAGTTTAATAATTATTAGTTTATTAGCGTAATAATAATAAAATCATCAGTCATTAAATAGTTACACAAACACGTGAATTTATAACTCAGAATTCTAAATGCAATGAATTGTGTGTGGATATATATGTACATACACATATATACATGTATATAGATACATATTTATGTGTATATATGTATTATAAGGAAATTTGACTCAGTCTAGGGGGATGAGATGGTGTATCTGAGGAAGTGACATCTCAGCTGATATTCAATGTGTTAATAAAAGTTAACTAGGCAATGTTTGGTTATGTGTGTTGGGACAGCCATGGTGAATTAGAGCCACTGGAAGAAAGCCATCCCACTGAAGCAGAGGGAAGGCGTGCGAGGGCCAAAAGAGATGTGACTAGGGGAGACTGACCTTGCTGGGCTTGGGAAACTCAGGTTCACAGTTTGGGCTTTATCTTAAACAAAGCAGTAGTAATTCAGTTAAGTGGTGTGTATAAGCAGAGGGGTGACAGTGATCATATTTGCATTTAGATAAGGGTCTTCTGGTACCACTAGAGGGTAGGTTTGGAGGGGAAGCAATAATGGATGCCCAGAGACCAGTTCAGAAGCCACTGCAGTTATCTACACAAGGGATGGTGAAAATTTAGGCTTGGTTGATGGCAGAAAGCAGATTTGTATTATATTTTGAAGGTAAAAATCAATGACCAGTCCTGCCAGAATAACAGAATATTATTCTCTGACTAAAAAAAAAAGTTCCTAACTAGAAATATAGTGCAAATGTTAGAAGGTAAAAGAGTGTGGCCAGTTACCGCTGTTAGTGCATAAATGTCACTAGCACATAAGCATTTTTTAACACGTTGAGAAAACTGATCTTTTGGCAAGAAAATAAATTACCCTCATTCTAATCTACTGTTTAAAGAATACTGTGGGAACATCTAATTTATTTAGAGACATGATTCTAAAAAATTGTGCCTACCTTTTAATTTTGAAATTTATTTTCTGAAGTATATAATCAATATCATCATTTTATCTGCATCTTTAGATACTGTATTTGCTAAAGGTAAATTGTTAAGTGCAGGTTACAGCTTTAATTCCCTCTGTGAACAAAAAATATTTAAAAAAAAGCAATGACTATAAATTTAATGGATGTCTGGGCTGCTTGTTTCTTAAACTAATGGAAAAGTTAAGTTCTATAGTATTCGTTTGGATTGACAGAATTGTCTTAACTGATTTTCCCATATATCCAAAAGAGGCTTCTGAAATTCTTTCACCACAGGAGGCAGATGTATTTTTTCTTTTCTCAACTCCATTCATTAGTGTTTTAGGTTTCAGCACAGGGTAGAATTGAAGTACTATGGTAGCAGGAATCACTATGCACATAGCGACTAGACTGTGTCATATCTATTTATTCTAACAAAGAAAGCTTTCTCTTGTATTGTACAGTTAACCGCACACAGACGAAGGAGGACTTTACTTTCACAATCTTGGCCTCTATTCCATACAAAAATAAAAAGCAGAACTACAAAAGGCAGATAGTCCAAAAAAATTTCACTGCCTGTATAGATGTCTGTGCTGCTCAAATGTAAGAAGCTCCTTATTTTCCTTATCACCTCCACAGTCCAACAACTTCAATTTCATCTTCTCTCAATTCCCATTATGCCACTATACTCTTATTAGAAATTGTAACAAAAGTAGACCAAATAAAGTTAGGGGTTGGTCTGAGGTTGAATGTTGGGCCAATTGACCAAGAAGCTTCCAGTAAGAATGAACAATATACAGCAAAACAATCACAGATCAAATTGTGTTCTGTACGATTGCTGCACCCCTTTGTAGGAAAAGATGCCTCTCTTGATTGGGTAAAACATGCCTTTCTATGTAGAGAATCCTGTGATTGTGTCAAGGCAACTGGTTATTCACAAAAAAGACATAGTACGGTTTCAATCTCAAGTGTTAAGAGTTTACATTAAAAAGCTTCTTTCTTTGAAAACAATACGATATACAACTTTCTAAAAGACATCTAAGGTTGAATAATGAGTAATTTTTTAAAAATCTTACAATTTGGTAAGATGCTTGCTGTAGCTAATACTGAAATGACACTTCATATTAACTTAATTCTCAAGAGCAGGTCTGACATCAAGGTCTAGTAGACAGAACATTACAAAACCAACCAAACCCATTGCCATCGAGTTGATTCCAAATTACAGAGACTCTATAGTGACCCTATATGACTGAGTAGAACTGCCCCATAGGGTTTCCAAGGCTGTAATCTTTATGGAAGCAGAACATTTACATCTTTTCTCCTGTGGAGTGGCTTGTAGGTTCGAACCACCGACCTTTAGGTTAGCAGCAAAGCGCGTAACTACTGAGCCACCAGGGCTCCTCAGACAGAACATTAGAAGTAGGAAAATTTGAGTTTCATTCTCAATTTCCTCCTTGCTTCTATGATCCTGCATGCTCTTGTATGTTGTATATACAATATGCAAAATTCTCTAATCTCTCTACAAATACTATATATTTTGCAAAGAGAAAACATGTCATGTGCTTTTTGAGTGACACCTGTGCAACAGATAAATACCTCTAAAACAGACAACAGGAGTGTCTATGCCCCTGCCAATTCCCATATGGTACACAGGACACATTTCAAATAATGTAACAAAATCCTAATAGTTGATTTGAGTTGGTAATAGATTTTTGCCTCTGCTAGTAGCATAGTTCACAGCTCTATGTTTTATGTGCAACTTCCAACACCTGATCAGTGCATGTTTCAAGGGCATTAAAGATACAACCCAAAATAATACCTTATTTCCTGGTTTTTCAGTACCTGAAATTGGGTGTGTGTGTACATATATGTGCACACATATGATATGTACACATACACAAATACATACACATATATATACATGTATATATATGTGTATATAATATGTACGTATGCATGTGTGTATATAATGTCTCTGTACATATGAAAGCTCTCTTAAAGCTTTCTGGAGATTATACAACCACAAACAAGGTTAAGGCCTGGGAGAACTAAAATATTAGCTAACAAGCACATTAGTGTGTTACCACTCACAGTCACTCACAAAAAAAATGGATTCCTAAGGGAAATAAAGATGAGAAGAGGTAAATTTTTATAAAGGTGAAAGTGACAGAAAAGATCAGAACACAAGCTTAAGCCTGATGGGCAGTAAAGTGTGTAATCCTGATCCTTTAAAGGGCAGGGGAACCAATGGATAATTGGGATGGTCCTACTTTAAAAAAGGAGCATAAAACAATAATCCAGGCCTACACAAAAGTCTTATTTAGGCTCTCATCAGAGGCAGTACGATTCCCTAGGGGATATTCTGAAAAGGGCTGGCCTTTAGTGGAGGGGGATAGAGGAGAAGCCTGCTGTCCATCAGGACAGCCCCACTCAATGAAGAATTTTTCCAAATTCCATATAACATGCACCTATCCTAATGCACTAAGCCTATTATGAATATCATCCTGTAGAATTTGGCACATAATCATAATTAAGTACTTTTATAAGAACTCCCACCAAAAATCTAGCTATTTAAATAACTCTGTTGTGGTAAGAAAAGCATAAATAGAATAAAAAACTGTTATCTTGAAATCAATAATTTAATCACCTCATATAGTCCATCTCCTAATTCTAGAATTGATAGACTATAGTATTGATAGAGAATAAACTTAAAAAGACAATATCAGCACTGAAACAGTAATTTTCATTTTAGAAATATTTTATTATTATTGATGATATGGTGGGTAACCTGCAGAGTCCCCTGAAGTAGTGCTCTCATCAGCAACAACATGAAAATGTTCCACAAGGTAGCTCTGGAATTTTGTGGGGTATCTTAACAGCATTTACTCTCTCGTTTGCAAAATATCATACTTCCACATATTCTCCACTCCAACAGTCTATAATTTAACTTGGCATGTTTTCATACCAAGAACGTTCCTTAAAAGCAAGGATGGCGAGACTTCGTCTCCCATACTTTGAACATGTTATCAGAAGGAACAAATCCCTGGAGGAGGACATCATGCTTGGTAAAGTAAAAGGTCAGAGAAAGAGAGGAAGACTCTCAATGAAATGGATTGACACAGTGGCTGCTGCAACAGTGGGCTCAAACATAGCAACAATTGTGAGGATGGCACAGGACAGAGCAGTGTTTTGTTCTGTTATACGCAGGGTCGCTATGAGTCCGAACCAACTCGATGACGCCAAACAACATGTTTTCTTTACAATTACCATTATTTCCCTCTTTCTCTTATCATAAACAAATAAGTCTAGTTTCTAAGTATCTTAACACTAGTTTGAGTCTACTATTGCTCTTTCAATTTCCTGTGCTTTTTGTACAGAATGCCTTCTGATATATATATTTCTCTTAAATCCAAATTTTTTCATTATATATACATAAGCATTTGCCTTCATTATGTGCTCTAGTGAAGTCATCCCCAAGCACTAATACAGAGAAATACACTGTATTCTATTACAAATTTATTTTACTGCTCCTTTTAGTTACAGATACATATAATACCAAACTCACTGCCATCCAGTCGGTTCCCACTCAGAGTGACCCTAAAGGATGGAAGAACTGCCCCATAGGGTTTCCAAGGAGCAGCTGGTAGATTCCAACTGCTGACCTTTGGTTAGCAGTTTCTCTCTTAACCACTGCGCCACCAGGGATATACATATACAGGAGTCCCTGGGTGGGTAAACGGTAGGGCTGGTAGTTCAAACTCACCCAGAGGCGCTTCGGAAGACAGACCTGCTGATCTGCTTCTGAAAGGTCACAGCCTTGAAAAACCTATTGGGCTGTTCAACCCTGCAACACATGAGGTTGCAATGAATTGGAACCAACTCAGTGGCAACTAAAACCACACATACATGTAAATACATACATGTACATACATATATATTTTTGGTTACTATATATGTTCAATTACTATATTATTGATGAATTCCATTTTAGGATATTAAAGGCATAACACAAAATATTTGCCATAAAAAAAGGAAAAGAGGGTGTTTCATCTAAAGGAGTCCCTGGGTGGCGCAAATGGTTAAGCACTCAACTACTAACCGAAGGGTTGGTGATTTAGAACCCACCCAAAGTGCCTCAAAAGAACAGCCTGGCAATCTGCTTCTAAAAGGTCACAGCCTTGAAAACCCTGTGAAGCACAGTTCTACTCTGTAACATATGGGGTGGCCATGAGTCAGAATCGACTCCACTGCGACTGGTTTGTTTTATTTAAACTAAAGGAGTTGAGAACCACAGTCTGGTCCATGGTGGGTATTCTGTGCATGATGGAAGAGAGTAAATAACAAATCTTGTGCATTTACCGATGGATCACTTCAGTCAATTATGACTACGGTGTGCTAATGATACTATGATGGCAACAAATAGTTAACTCCCCTATCTAACTACCCAATTTATTAAAACGTAGCTGGCTCAGGAGTCAGGAGATCTGCTTTCTAGTTTCTGCTCTGCAACTACCAGTGTCACCTTTAGCAATTCACCGATATCACTGTGGGCCCCAATTTCCTTAACTGTAAAATGAGGGCACTGGGATAAATTACTTCTAAGGTCCTTTCTAGCTCTATTAAAAAAATGTATGATTTTGATTCTAAGAATTAGGCACTGATCAGAAGGCACTGATTTCTTTACTAAAGGTACACAAAATATAGCCTGTGGGTTTTAATTTTACTCCCAACCACAATTTTCTTTTTAAAACACTCAGTCCAGTCACTCCTTAAAAAATGCCATGCCCTTTAAGGGAAAGTGTTTTCACAAAAAAAAAAACCAGGACCCCTAACTTCAAGTAGTGAGTGAGCACATTTACTATGAGGACACAGTCAGCATCCAGAAGCGAAAATCTATTCTATTACGATGTTCCTTGTTTTTATAAAAGCTACAGTTTACTTTTGCTGTGAATTTTTAAAATAAAAATGATCTGAACTGCTTTTCCAATCATATTTTTGGCAGTTCTAACGCTTGCCACAGAGGTTTTCTGAATTGTTTCTAATAGTTCACAGAACTAACAATTCAACAAAATCTACATACAACTAACTCTGCCTATCAACAAGGCATTTAACAGCCAAGTGCTAGGGTGTGAATCACTTTTTATTCAAGTAACTGTTTCATCTACAACCAATTTTGCCCTAGAGCTTCTGAAAAATACAATAGAAATCTGTTAAAATGGCAGTCTTGCTGAACCTCAACTATTTTATCTAACCAGGTCCATGGTAACAATAGGTACTTGAGAGGGTCCCTTTGATGAAATGTGTTTTGATCTGGAACATAGGTGCAGAGATCAAATGGACCAAACGGCTCATTCAGATGGCTTCTGGCTGTTTCTTCTTTTGGGAAGATCTGTACACATAAAGACTGCAGCACATATACATACATGGAAAACTTCAGTTATTCAGTCTTCATTAGATGTCAAAATTAGATGTATACCGATTCTTAACTAAGTTTACAAATTGCTATCTCCCTATTTGGTTTTCAGAAACAGCACTCACTACCTTTTTAAAATATATATATACATATATATATATATATATATATATATATATATATATATATATATATATATATGTATATATATATATATAAACCACATATTGCATGTAAAGTAGGACTGAATTGCTCAAATTTTGATTCAGGACTTTGATTTTTCCAGAAACACGTCTAATTCTTAACACATACTCACTAAACTGGCATCTAATCAAGTCCTGATTCTCTTTCTGTGAATTATATATAATCTCCTGCAAAGTCTTCATACCAGGTTTGCTTATTTTATCACCCAGCTCTTTTCTGGGCAGGCTGCCCATCTGCCCCACCTCCTATAAATCAGTTTAGGTGTTTAGGGTATGTAAGCTTATTTAAAAATTAACCTAAACAAAGTAATTAGAAAGGCATCTTGCCCAACATCAATAATGAAAATCTTCCTCAAACTAAACATGTAATACATTCCAAAGACAAACACAAATGACTTTTTAAATAACCATGATTTTAAATTATCTTTGTCTCTATTCCTCTCATTATCATGAATAATTCAGAGTGCTTACTATACATGGTGAAACTGTTTTCCTTCAATAATTCATTTTTAGTATACAGAAAAATAAGACGTAG
Organism: Dugong dugon; assembly: GCA_030035585.1. Classification (NCBI taxonomy): domain Eukaryota; kingdom Metazoa; phylum Chordata; class Mammalia; order Sirenia; family Dugongidae; genus Dugong; species Dugong dugon. The sequence continues at coordinate 63,008,694 of CM057466.1, forward strand.
CCCGTTCTTATGAAATATCCAAAAGTTTAAATTAGACCACATTTTCAAAGGCAGCTTTACTTCCAAAATCATCTATAGTTTAGGTTCATTCTTTTCACTGATAATCTGGTAGTTAAGTTAGGAGACTCTTAATGCTTTCAAGGTAAGAAAATACCATTAGAGCAGTGAAAAGGTCATAAGGCAGAAGTCCCACCCATCCTTGGTTCCTGACATTCTCCAAGTATATATCAATTATTTGAAAAGTGTGAGCAAGTGTGCCAATACCATTTTCCTCAAAAATATGAGTGTTTTCGGGCATTGCATCCAGATTTGAGTAAAAAGAATTTCCCTAACAGTCTGGTTACACTGAAGGAATAATGTATTTATTACGTTGTCCCTTAATTTTTATTATGTTACAACTTAATTTTGAGTGGGAAAAAAAAAAATCTTGACATTACAGTTCTAGTTATAGCCAAAACCCGTTGCTGTGGAGTCGAGTCCAACTCATAGTGACCCTATAGGACAGAGTAAAACTGCCCCATAGGGTTTCCAAGGAGCAGCTGGTGGATTCGAACTGCCGGCCTTTTGGTTAGCAGCCAAGCTCTTAACCACTAGCTATCAGGGCTCCCTAGTTATAGCAAACATCACTCAATTCCTCCTCCTTACATCATTAAACGGGAGGAACTCCAACTCAAATCTTGCCTTAATGATGAAAAGATCAAAATGAATTAGTGTGAATCTCTCTGTGATTACATACAAAGTCATCCAGATTCTCAAACACAAAGAATATTATATTGATGGATATTTTATTCATAGCCTACATTTATGTGGGAAACAACATATTTCTTAGTTCTATCTAATTTGGGGTTGTGAATATTAAGTTAGGGTCTCCCACTGTGTGTGTAAATTCTTCCTGATAAGACAGTGCACTCTTTCGGAAGACACACTAACTTTCTGAAGTCTCAGGGCTATTTAATACACTGCTTCAGAGCACCAAATACTACCCCTGTGACCAGGAAGGAAAGGAAAAAAGGTCTTCAGGAGTGGCCTACAGCTGCACTAATTGTCAGCTTTCTCTGTTAACAAAAAGGTGAAAAAGAAAGCAATCAGATTTCACTGCACTTCTCCTATTGGCCTTGGCCAAATGCTTGAAAACTTTTCTCTTTTTTTTTTTCTTTCATTGTGTAATAAGCCAAACACAACAGGTGCTGACCTTGGGTCAAAATGAGATACCATAACAGCTTTCAGGCTGTTCACAGAAATGTATGAAATGGTGGGTGTGTTTTGATACCTGTGAAAATAAAACAGTTGCGCTCTAAGTGAAGGGGAGAGAGCAGATGGTTGGTAATGATTTAAAACATTCATGTTTTTGGACTATCATCACCCTCTGTACTAAAAAATATGGTGTTTAGTCATTACATACCAACATCTATCTGCGAGGTGCTTACTTTTACTGTAATAAAGGAGAAAATAACCAAATGAGACAACAGGAAAATTCCTCCCATTTTCTCAAGGCATTCAAATGTGTGCTATGCTATCTCTTACTGATTATATTCAATCAAAATGTTTTCTATGTGATCAGAGGATGTTAATTTTCGCTTAGTAATGAGTCAACTCTCAGTGTCCAGGTATTGTATTCTTCATGAATGCATCAGCTAGAACTGCAAGTTCTGTATATTTGATTCATTTTGACTAAAGCCCTTAACAATCCTTTGAGCAAGAATAAAATCTGGTAGTCCAGAACACTCTGAAAAACAATAACATTCTCCTTATCCTAGATTTCATACACAGGCATATGGTGTTGTGATTATATACCAGAACTGGCAGGTGCCAGGCTACTGAACCAGTAAGAGAGATAAATATTAAATATGGTCACACTGCATTGTGGTGTGTACACGTGAGTGTCGAAGAAGCCCACTTCCTTTAAACCCACTGGAATAACAGTATACATAAAACTGTAGAGAGATAGATTAACGCAATGTTTGGTCCTAACATGAAGAAAACAATTGTTAAATAATACTCTTGATTACTGTAAAAACAGCTAACAAGGAGTCCTATTGCGCATCCACAGTGATTTGTTTTAGTTCTGATAACATAATAGAAAAGGTCACACAAACACATGCTCTGTATTATTTACTTGCCCTCCCTTTCAAAACCTTGAGAACTATTCAGGAAGTTTGTTTGTGGGACGGAGCTGGGGGTGGACCTGCAGGGAGGGAAGGGAGAAAAGAACAGCAGCTCTAGACTTAGCACCTGTGAACTTAGTTGGAAATAACTCCTGACAGGCATCAAACATCACACCTTTTAGCCTTCTAACAGAAACATGCTGATAGGCAGGATGTTCATACGGGGCAGCAGAGGCAGCTGGTAACTCTGAAAGTAACAGCAGCAGCAAAACCATCACACACTTCGCTCCCAACACACCCCTCCCAAGCCCTGTGCTCAGAACCATGAGCAAACTGGGTTCCGAGTCTTCTTAACTTCCCTCCCGCAACACCCGCAGCCTTAGCAAGGTCGCGAGTTTGGGACCGATGCAAAGGAGACGCCAAAGCAGAGATGCCCATCTCTCCGCCAAACATGCGGGAGGACCGGATAAACCGGCATCGGAAATACAAGATTTTGCCTTCTGATGTCCGTTTTCCAACCTCTGGATGCCCGAGGTAGGAAATGGCACCGGAATCCTGCAGGCCAGGATGCCCCGCCTGGGCTCCGGAATCCAAGCACAGGTGGTTCACAAGTTCAGGCACCCGTCCTCCTCTGCCTCTTTCAAAGTCTACGCAACCCCTCCAGCTCCCGAATCCCCCTCCTTCAATATAGCGAATAGAAGTGGATGGAAATATGGGGGGGGGGGGGGGGGGCGGGGGTAAGAAGGAAAAGAAAAATGCCTCCCACATGCAATAGAGGTAAAGTACCTGGAAAGGTGAGTATGCACTTGCCCGCCCACCAGGGACGGATTACCCAACAAGCAAGGTACGCACGGGCTTAATCGTGTTTACTTACTAATCTGTAGTGCACATTTTTGTAGTGAACAAAGATGTGGTGAAACCCATGTGAAGTTGTGCACTAGAGATTAGTAAGTAAACACGATTAAGCCCGTGCGTACCGCGTTTACCGGTTAATCCGCCGCTGGCGCCCACCCAGACCCTCCTCCTACGGTGGGTGCCAAGCGGCGCCCCGCAGTCTCGGCCCCCCCAGGACCTCTCTTTGCCCCACCCCCTACCAGTGCGGTTACCTCGCGGGCCGCCGCCCGGGCGCCTCCAGGTACTGGTTTGCCAGGAGCGGAGCTGTGGAAGGAAACTTCCCCGCGCTACTGGGCAAACTCTCGCGGACTCCTCCCCGCCGCGGGCCGTCAGGTCTGCAGAAGCGCAGCGCCGAGCGTCGGGAGCAGAGGCGGCGGGAAGCGGAGCAGCTCGTAGCCCCGCACTCGCCTTCTCGGTCGCCGGCTGGGGCTGCGGCGCCGCCTCCGCTGCCGCCCATTCCCGCCCCCGCCGCGCCGCCCCCACCCTCCCGGCGGCCCCGCCTCCCTCTTTTTGTCTCCCGGGTCTCCAGGCTGCCCTGCCTTCCTTTTCTCCGCCTTTGTCATTCTCTCTTCCCCGTTTTCCTGTGACTTTCTGTCCGTTCCTCTGCTGGCGACTTGCCCTCCCTTCCCAGCCCCGGTCCCTCTGGTTGCTCAGGGGCCACCGCACCTAGTCAAGGAAGTCCTTATCTTCGCGGTCTGTTTCCTAATTCACCTTCTCTTCAGCTCTGTCCGGTCTCTCAGATTCCTTTCCCATGTTTTCTAGAAGCACAGTCCGGAAGGACAATCGATAGGTTAATAGGTTATCGCAAACATTGGCTCTAAAGTCTTAGCATTTCTTTTGATGTACAGACGGGAGTTTTTATCTTTTTTTTTAAATTGATTATAATAGATAAATCAATTGGGTGCGTTAGGTAGTGGGTTTGTGTAAAGCAAGGGCTGCCTAAAAAAGCAAAGTGCGCATTTACAATATTCGAAACGTAATAAATTTCTCAGGTCACGCAATTCAAAATCGCAATTCAAACTGAAGCTATCAGTTTGTAAAGGACTTTGCAAAGACCAAGAATAGGGTTTTTTGTTTGTTTTGTTTTTATCATTAAAGAAAACAGTTCATTGGGATTTTAAAATTAGCTCCAAATATTACGCTAGTAACAATTTGACCAAACTAAGGCGAATTAAAATTATATAAACCCTAACTGCTTATTTTGCATTCAGGCATTTTCTAGGGATTTAAAAAAAAATTAAACTTTTTTTTTTTTTAACATGTATTACGTGGTTAAAACTACCTTATTGCTACATTTAGAATTTTTTTTTAACAAATATTATAAGCCTTCTGTATTTTCAGAAGAAAACAATCAGTAGATCTTACCCCAACTAGTGGCTTAGGAACAACACATCCGGTTGTAGAGACCTTCGGTTCCATGAAGAAATACTGTTATAATACTTGCTTGCTCTATTTTGGCTTTTTAAAAACAAAGCCTGATTCATTTTTCTGCCATAAAAGTTTTAGTTTTAATTTGTGCCTCTACTGGCTTGTTACTCACATTTAACTCAGAGCGGTTGTACTCAGTGCATTGAAGGTCCTCCTTCATCACTAGAATGAACCTCTTTTCCTGAGATGGACTTTTATAGAAACAAGTTAGCCCTCCCTAAAAGAAAAAAACCAAACCTGTTGCTGTCCAGTGGATTCCAACTCATAGCAACCCCATAGGACAGAGTAGAGCTGCCCAATAGCATTTCCAAGGAACGCTTGGTGGATTCAAACTGCCCAGCTTTTGATTAGCAGCCTTAGCTCTTAACCACTAGGTCACCAGGGTTTCCTTAGCACCCCACCCCACAGCCCCGGAGCTGTATTTCACTGGCACATGCCTGATCAGGCTATTGATGAGTGCCCTTGAATAAGTCAAGCAATTTCACTTAGTCATTGTCAATGTGCCCCAGGGGTGCCACTCCCTGCTCTGTGAACTCTTGGAGTTGTGATCATCCGTTACACCAGAGCAGCGAGGGAATCCCAGTGGGCCTTGGAGACCTGGGCTCTACTTCTTGGTTGTGGCAGCCATACAAATCTAGCGGCCTGTGACTTCTCACTTGTAAAAAAGGAGTTGAGCCAAGAATATTATTTACAAATTTTTTAAGTTTTTGTAACTAATGGGAAGCCCTGGTGGCACAGTGGTTGAGAGCTCGGCTGCTAACCAAAAGGTCAGCAGTTTGAATCCACCAGCCTCTCCATGGAAACCCTATGGGGCAGTTCTGCTCTTTCCTCCAGTTTTACTCTGGGTCGGAATCCATTGGACAGCAACAGGTTTGGTTGATTTGGTAGCTAATGGGGGAAACTGGGCGTGGTCAGGGCAACTTGTGATTTCATTTGCTTGCTTGATGTGCTTGCTGCTAGGCATAGCCAGCCCACTCTGGGATTTTCCAATCTTTAGAATCTATTTCATTCATTTATCTATCCTAGCAAATCAAACACTTAGAACTGTGGACTGTTTTCATTTTTAAGCCTCTGTCCACAATCATTAAAAATATTTTTGATGGTGAAAGAAATTGAATTTTGTTAATATCCATGGTTGGTGAATAAAGAGTCAAAGAAACACTTAAAAATGCATCCTAAATTTCCATATAAGATGCATCTTTTTCATGACATTTGATTGGGAGTCATATTGTTAAGTGAAAATACCACCTTTCAATTATGTAGTTAAACTGATTTAATTTTCACCTAGTGAGTTATTTTTAAAACACTGGTTCACAGCAGGTTTCTAAAATCTCCAATCTATTAATTTTGTAAGTTCCTTGGATTTCTTACAATGTTTTAACTACTGACTGTTTCTAGGGAAGCGTAAACCTTATGGATCATTGGTCCTTTAACGTGTAGGTTAGTAACAATTATGGTCATAAAAGAAGTTTCTGCATAAGATCACAAGGTACCTTCGATGGCAGGAGTACCTTTGTGGAAAGTGCGCTTCATCAGTCTCAAGTTTATTTGTGAAGTGCACACAGTGCAGACACCATTGGATAAGAAACGCAGCCAAAGATGACTTTGAAAATGTAACTAATAGTAAAAAGAAAGAGCCCAGCAAACTGGTTACATGAGATGAAAGATGCATGTAAGGAGGACTAGGGTAAAGGGGTAAGAAAAAAGTAGGTAAAAATATATTCCTGGTATCTCTATGTGCAAAGAAACTACTTCAAGATGTCAGTATAGGAGGCAGGGCCAAGATGGCGGAGTAGTCAGGTGCTTCTGGTGGACCCTCTTACAGCAAAGACCTGAAAAAACAAGTGAATCAATTATATATGACATATATGACAATCTAGGAGCCCTAAACATCTAAGCCAAAGTTGAAGAACCAGACTGAGTGGCAGGGGGAGGGAGAGATGGTTCAGAAACAGCGAGGAGTTGCCAGACCTGATCTGGCGAGAGCCTGAGCCCTTCAGGCCTGACCAGCTCATGGGTGAGCAGTGAAGCAGGCAAGCAGCAGTCCTCGGGAGGCATATTCCACTCCGGGAGGGACCCAGCTGCAGAGAATCTACTTGGCCACCCAGAACCAGTGAGAAGCAGCCACAGATTGGCGAAAAATAAGAACTTGTGTATGGCCTCCCATGAGGATCAAAAACACCCCCCTTAGGGAAAGATGTCTCTCCCATTTACCTCCCCCTTCGCTGCTCTGCACTGGGTCCTGGACAAGCTTCAGCAATTTCCGAGTCCCCTGGGCCAGAAGTAGGAGCCGTCACACACCCTGAGCCATTCTCCCGGCCTTGAAGAGTGAACAATTAACAAATGGGAAAAAATAAACTGCCGGCTCCCCTAAGCCAGGAACCCAGGGTAGGCGCAGGTCCTTTGCCTAGGCACAGGCATAAGGGATCCACAGACTTTGAGTGCCTTTCCCCCTGCAGAGACTTGTGTGGGCCCATTTCAGCAGCATAGGCCCTCATTACCACAGTGCAACAGGGTATATACCAGAAGTCTGACTTGAACTGTTTCAGCTGTGAAGTGGCGGGTTTGTGACATTTGACACTGCTCTGCCCATTAAGCAGGGTCTTCACCTACCCACATCAGGGGCCTGAGGACTGGTGGCTCCACCCACGTCACCTAGCCACCTGAGATATGGGCCCAAGAATAAGAGGTGCCCCCCAGTCCTTACAGCCAACAGCACTGGGTGCTCATAGTCCGGCTGGAAAACCTACCCACCTATGCCCTCTAGGGAACAGGGACACGCCTTCCTCCCGACACTTGGGGGCAGCCGTCAGCCCTCTGCCTTGCTCAGAGTGTGTCCCCCAGCTGCAGCCAGATGCCTGTGCCTACACCAATCACCCATGCCTGTCTAGGACTGTAGGTGAGAGCCTACACCACACATTTGGTGGCTATGTACCTGGGCACCTGAGCTGAATCCATACAGGAGCAGTGGGTAGACTCCTGAGCTCACATACCTAGGACTAGATCTAACCACCTGGTGACAGGACATTAGAGCTTCAAAGTTGCCAATAATCAAACTACCTCATAAGAGCAGCCTATTTGGGCATATCAAAACAAAACAAGAAGCTAGGACATAGTAAACAAACATAAAATAAATAAATATAATAACTTATTGATAGCTTGGAGACAACAGTCAATACCAAATCACATAAAGAGGCAATCCATGATGACTTCAGCAAGCTCCCAAAATAAAGAATCTAGAAATTTTTCCAGAGGAGGAAAATTTCTTCCAATTACCGGAGGCAGAATACAAAAGATGAATATACATAATTCTTCAAGAAATTAGGAAGGAAATTAAACAAAACACAGAATACGCAACACAGGAAATTGAAAAGACTAGAGAAGAGCATAATGACAAATTTAACAGGCTGCAAGAATCCATAGAGAGACAGCAATCAGAAATCCAGAAGATTAACAATCTAATGTCAGAATTAGACAACTCAATAGAAGTCATAGGAGCAGAATTGAGGCAATGGAAGTCAGAATTAGTGAGGTTGAAGACAAAGCACTTGACACCAATTTATTTGAGGAAAAATCAGAAAAAAAGGATTAAAAAAAATGAAAAAACCCTAAGAATTATGTGGGACTCTATCAAGAGAAATAACCTACAAGTGACTGTAGTACCAGAACAGGGGAGGATAACAGAAAACACAGAGAGAATTGTTGAAGATTTGTTGGCAGAAAACTTCCCTGATATCGTGAAAGATGACAAGATATCTATCCAAGATGCTCATTGAACCCCACATAAGGTAGATCCCAAAAGAAAGTCACCAAGACATATTATAATCAAACTTGCCAAAACCAAAGATAAAGAGAATTTTAAGAGTGACGAGGGATAAATGAACAGTCATCTACAAAGGACAATCAATAAGAATAAGCTTGGACTACTCAGCAGAAACCATGCAGGCAAGAAGCCAATGGGATGACATATATAAAGCCTTGAAGGAAAAAAACTGCCAGCCAAGAATTATATAACCAGCAAAACTGTCTTTCAAATATGATGGCAAAATTAGGGCATTTCCAGGTAAACAGAAGTTTAGGGAATTTGCAAAAACCAAACCAAAATTACAAGAAATACTAAAGGGATTCCTCCAGTTAGAAAATCAGTAACAATCCAACACTAGAACACAGGACAGAGCAACCAGATATCAACCCAGATAGGGAAGGCACAAAAATAAGTCAAAGCTGAAACACTGAAAATAGGGAAACAGATGTCAATATGTAAAAGATGACAACATTAAAACAAAAAGGAGGTACTTAAAAAATGTAAACGTAGACTTTGCATATGGAGAGGAAGTCAAGGCATATAAAGAAATAAAAGACTGGTATAAACTTAGAAAAATAGGGGTAAATATTAGGGTAACCACAAAGGAAACTAACAATCCTACAGGTCAAAATAAAAAAAAACTAGAAAGATACAAAGACTGAGCAAACACAAAATCAACAGCAACGAATAAGATGAAAAGAAAATACATAAAGAAAAATGACTCAGGACAGAAAATTATGTGGAACAAAGACACTGTGAACGACACACAAAAAAAGACATCAAAATGACAGCACAAAACTCATACCTATCAATAATTACACCGAATATAAATGGAGTCAATGCACCAATAAAGAGACAGAGAGTGGCAGACTGGATCAAAAAAACACAAGCCATCTATACGCTGCCTACAAGAGACACACCTTAGACTTAAAGACAAGCAAACTAAAACTCAAAGGACGGAAAAAAAGATATCAAGCAAACAACACCCAAAATAGAGCAGGAGTGGCAATATGAATCTCTGACAAAATAGACTTTAAAGTAATAACCACCACAAAGGTTAAGGAAGGACACTACATAAGGATTAAAGAGTCAATAAGATGTCAGTATAGCACGATTATGTAATTGCTCTTAGTATTTTTGAGTTTGTGCTTTTCATAAACCATGCAGGACTCAATGATGTTGTGGTTTAATGAATGGCTGAAGAAATAATTCAGCAGAAATGTATTAAACACAGTGCTCAAGGCCACATGGGAGTTGCAAATGTACCTAAACCCTCTTATTTATGGCTAAACTGTTTTGTTGAGGGAAAGAAGAGATATATTTACCTGGAAAAAGACACTTCTACATGAGTCAATAAGTACAGTAGCTATAATAGTTTCCCCTTAATTTATCTCCCTGTAATTCTGTAGGGCATGAGTAAAACAAGAAAAGAAAACAACAACAAAAGAACATGACTACCCTTCTTCACTATTAAGAGAAAAGTTATCCCACTAAACCAAAAAGGAAAATAGCAGAACTCTTGAAATAGGTGATAGAAACCACCTTATCCAGATATTTTTTTGGTGGGGGATGTGGGGAGGGGGGAGTAAAAGTAAACAACTCTTAAGGAAAAAAGATTTAAAATGTTTTTAATGAAGCTTATGCTAGAGATACGAAATGGAATGAGCATTGGAGAACTAGGTTGGCCACATGAAGCTGGGCAAGCCTTTTCTCTCTGGAATCAGTTTCATTTTCTGGAGCACATGAGGTCAGTGGACTGGATGGACCCCAAGGACACTTACAACTTCAAAGCTTCCATGATGCGTGAACAAAATCACTTATTTTGATCAAGCTACACAGAAGATTATTGAACTTCACATATCAGTTTATCTGCCTAGTGACATCCAAAGTGAATTCTAATCAGGAAGAGAGAGAGAGAGAGAGAGAAAGCTAATATAGATTTTTCTTCAGAGGAATAAACTCAAAACAAAAATGAGAGCACCATACAGGAATACACTACTGATTATCACAATTTGATTTACAGGATGAAGTATGCAGTATCATATAAAGTAGAACTTTCTCTCTGAAATTTAAGAAAACATTTGATATCCAGAATAAATAGAACAAAAGTGAAAATGTTGAAACTTTCCAGTGTAAGAAGAGTCTGGAAATATAACTTTACCTCTTGCTATACCAAGGATGCTACACAAAAATTATTGTGTGAAGGAGAAATGTAAGAAAACAACTTGCTTGTATAATGTCTGTCCTCAGCACTGTTTTAGAAAAGGAAGACATTATTCACTTAAAAATTAAGAAGAATATCAAGGAATGTATACATACACACACATGTATACATACACAGGCATATACGTATACACACAGACACATAGATCACAAATTAAGTATTCAGAAAAATACTGAAAAATAGAGAATACAAAGGGGAAAACATATAACTAGAGAGAGCATAGAATTATTGGTAAATGAGGAAGAACTATGATCCTCAAAGAATGAAAACTTTAAATTACGTGAACAAATAATATTAGTCAAACAGAAAAACTAAAAGATAATTAAAAGCAAATAAAAATGAAACAGTATGTGTTGCCATCATTATTATGTATCTGCTGCCTGAATAATTCAAGGTCAAATAAATTAGAATAGCCAGCACCTAATAGTCTTGGTAAACAGAGCTGGTCAATAAATATATATTGATTGGTTGATTGAATAAGAACTGCTTGCAGTTATTTTAGGAAAATCAATCACTTGGGAAGTTATAACAGTAATTTCTGAAACTAAGCAAGTATGAATTTCCTTCGAAAATAGTTTTTTAAAAAAACCTTTCCAAATAGTCACCTTTAAGACCTAAGCAAGGAAATTTTGTAAAATTTAATGTGTTTGTATATAGCAAAACTTACATTACAAATAGATAAAGTGTCAAAATAGAAATATGCATCTGTACGAAGAAACTATGTTTTAAATCACTGATGTGTTTTGATAGGTGCTTAAAATAGGGAAAATTCTATGTGAATAGATTACAACAAAATGCAATCATTTCCAAACACGCACTTCACCAAAGAAGACATTCAGATGGCTACCAGATACATGAGGAAATGCTCAAGATCACTAGCCATTAGAGAAATGCAAATCAAAACTACAATGAGATACCATCTCACCCCAACAAGGCTAGCATTAATCCAAAAAGCACAAAATAATAAATGTTAGAGAGGTTGTGGATAGACTGGAACACTTCTACACTGCCGGTGGGAATACAAAATGGTATAACCACTTTGGAAATCGATTTAATGCTTACTTAAAAAGCTAGAAATAGAAGTACCGTATGATCCAGCAATCCCATTCCTTGGACTATATCCTAGAGAAATAAGAGCCATCACACAAATAGATATATGCACACCCATGTTCATCGTAGCACTGTTCACAATAGCAAAAAGATGGAAACAACCTAGGTGCCCATCAACAGACAAATGGATAAACAAATTATGGTATATCCACACAATTGAATACTACGTGATGATAAAGCATAATGATGAAGCCGTGAAACATCTTACAACATGGAATAATGTGGAGGTCATTATGCTAAGTGAATTTAGTCAGTCACAGAAGGACAAATATTGTATAAGATCACTATTATAAGAACTCAAAAGAAAGGTTTAAACACAGAAGAAAACATTCTTTGATGGTTACGAGGGTGGGGAGGGAGGGAGATGGGTATTCACTAACTAGATGGTAGATGAGAACTACAGGGGAAGTCAGCACAACTGGACTAAACCAAAAGCTAAGAAGTTTCCTGAATACAACCAAACACTTTGAGGGACAGAGTAGCAGGGGTGAGAGTCTGGGGACCATGCTTTGAGGAGACAGTTAGGTCAATTGGCATAACAAAGTTTATTAAGAAAATGTTCTGCATACCACTTTGGTAAATGGTGTCTGGGGTCTTAAAAGCTAGCAAGTGGCCATCTAAGATACATCAATTGATCCCAACCTACCTGGAGCAAAAAAGAAGGAAGAACACCTAAGACACAAGGAAAATATTAGCCCAAGAGACAGAAAGGGCTGCATAAACCAGACTCTCCATCAGCCTAAAGCCAGAAGAGCTAGATGCTGCCTGGCTACTACCAATCACCACCCTGACAGGGAACACAATGGAGAGTCCTTGATGGAGCAGGATAAAAGTGGAGTGCAGAACTCAAATTGTAGTAAAAAAGACCAGGCTTAATCATCTGACTGAGACTGGAGGGACCCTGGAAGACATGGTCCCCGGACTCTTTGTTAGTCCAGAACTGATACCATTCCCAAAGCCAACTCTTCAGACAAAGATTAGACTGGACTATGGGGCATAAAATGATACTGGTGAAGAGCGTGCTTCTGAGCTCAAGTAGATACATGAGACTAAATGGGCAGCTCCTGTCTGGAGGCAAGATGAGAAGGCAAAAACGAACAGGAGCTGGCTGAATGGACGCGGGAAATCCGGGGTGGAAAGGAGGAATGTGCTGTCATATTATAGGGAGAGCAGCTAGGGTCACATAGCAATGTGTGTATAAATTTTTGCATGAAAAACTGACTTGTACTGTAAACTTTCACTTAAAGCACAATTAAAAAAAAAAAAGATATTTTTACATCTAACTCAGAGGTATAGTGTTCAAAAGATAATGTACTGTCATTTTACTCCTTTGCTTTTAGTTGTGGTTTAAAAAAACTAACAAGGAGAGTTCTACAGTTTTGGGACTTTTGCACAGTATATAAGTGATCTAATACTCCATGAAGTGTAGTCAAATGTGTCTAAAAAATGCAGACTGAACATCTATGTGTGGATTTGTTAAACAGTCCCTGCAATTAAAATGGAAAAGAAAATGTGAAAGATGTATCAGCTATGATGTTGTGAAAACTTATAAAACACGTGACCCAACATCTAAAAATTTCGTTGAATCAACATATTACTATACTACAGGCTTACCCTCTGCATGAAGATTAAAAAATTATAATATTGGCCTTTTAAAATTAAGAAATAAAGTGCTTAGCACAGTGGCTATTACATAGGGCATGAACCAAGAGAAGGAGAGAGAAGAAGCAGCTGGCAAGAGATCTCGAGGTAATAGTAATTATAACATCACTGATGTATTTTTAATGTCCTAAAAAATAACTCACAGTACTGTAATGGTGGATACATGACATTATGCATTTGTCAAAATCCATGTAACTATATAACACAGTTTTTTTGTAAAGCTAAAACTGCTCTAGAAAATAAAGGATTAAAAAAGTAACTCATACATGCTTAAATCTATGATTCCCATGAACTTAAATATGATAATGTTTTGAGATACTTGCATCAAGACACATTCCTTCTTGGAAACTTAAGAAACCTATTTAAGGATGGACTTTAGCAAGAGATCATATCCAGAACTTGTTTACTTAGTATCTTAGTGATCTAGTGCTGCTATAACAGAAATACCACAGGTGGGTGGTTTTAACAAACAGAAATTTATTTTCTCACAGTTTAGGAGGCTAGATGTACGAATTCAGGGCACCAACTAGAGAGGAAGACCTCTCTCTGTCGGCTCTGGGGGAAGGTGCTTGTCTCTTCAGCTTCTGTTTCCTGGTTCCTTGGAGATCTTCATGTGGCTTGGCATCTATCTTCCCCCATCTCTACTTGCTTAATCTGCTCCTTTTATATCTTGTGAGAGGTTGACTGAAGACACTCCCTACACTAATCCTACCCATTAACATAACAAAGACAACCCATTCCCAAATTCGATCATAACCACAGGCATAGACAGAGGTTAGGATTTACAGTACATGTTTTTGGGGGACACAGTTCAATCCACAATACTTAGCACTTAAGGTTCACGTTTCTTTCACAACTGTAAGCCAGAAATAACTTCCTTTTTCTCCCTAAAATAAGACAGTCTTTGAAATTTTAAACCTCACTGTCATTATCCCTCACAAATACAAAAGCAGGAAGGTAAATATCTAATAGGTATTAACTTCTTTTTTCTCCTCTTTTCTGAACATTATGAGAAGATTTTTAAAATTCCTTTCTTATTGCCAGAAAAAAAAGATTTTTAAATAGACCAAATATCTAAATAGTGTTCAGAATAACTCTATATTGATATAGATTCATACACCAGTAGTTACTAACTAGCTAAATAACATAAGTTTTAATGATACTAAGCTCGTCTTAAATGTACTTTAGAATATAATCTTTGTAATAGATTGATGATATTTTCTACTAAATATAATGAGACTAATGACTATAAGATTTCTCAAATTTTAAACTAATTTTTCATCTATTTATTAGCTTTCAAAAATTGTTTACCTTCTTTTAACCATAACATACTTTGAATGAACAGTCAACAAAATCCCTTCCTTAAAAAGACTAGGACAGTCGCCATGGTCTGTGTCCCTCTGGGCTGAAATGATATTAGATTTGGTGAGATGAATTGTATATCACAAGTACTCCCGGTGCTGGACAAGGAAATATTTCACTGCATGGGAGGGGTGGATTTAGAATTACTTCCTGCCCTCAAATGCTATATTTTATCTTAGGATACATCATTGACACACTCTCTTGATTTCATCAAATCTCTTGCCAGCTTGCTTGCTTTCCCTCTCCCTTCCAAACACATACACACACACAAAATCATTGAATAGAATGCACAAATCTATTTTGATTTTTCCTTTTCTTTTACTCACTTTAAGCGAATCTTTCTTTTTTCCTGTAACACTTCTAACTTTAATGATATGTGATTTGAATTCATTAGTTATTGCCTTATTCAAAGAGACCACATCTAATTCATTTCCATATCCAAGGCACCAGAGCATGGTGTCCACACCGACTAGACAGGCCATGCTTGGTGAATCATTAGTAAAATATTTGGCGAGGAAAGCTCCATCCCTAACTCATATCTTTACACACTCTTGAAACTTATACCATGGAAGTCCCCTTGTCAATTCAAATCATTGCAAATTATTATTATTATTATTTTTACTTATGGTCTTACAATCATTTATCAATACCTTTGACCACCCTTATGAAAAACTGAACCCACTTGGAAAGATAAAAATTTGTATGTCCAAACATTAGTTTAGAGGAAATGACTGTATTCCCCCCCTCCACCCAGTGGTAGAATTCTTTTTTTTTTTTTAGATTGTGCTTTAAGTGAAAGTTTACAGTTTAAGTCAGTTTGTCATACAGAAGTTTATACACACATTGCTGTGTGACCCTAGCTACTCTCCCTATAATGTGACAGCACACTTCTCCTTTCCACCACAGATTTCCCGCATCCATTCAGCCAGCTCCTGTCCCTTTTTGCCTTCTCATCTCACCTCCAGTCAGGAGCTGCCCATTTAGTCTCATGCATCTACTTGAGCTCAGAAGCACTCTCTTCACCGGTATCATTTTAGGTCCCATAGTCCAGTCTAATCTTTCTCTGAAGAGTTGGCTTTGGGAATGGTTTCAGTTCTTGGCTAACAGAGAGTCCAGGGGCCATGTCTTCTGGGGTCCCTCCAGTCTCAATCAGACGATTAAGTCTGGTCTTCTTACTAGAATTTGAGTTCTGCACCCCACTTTTCTCCTGCTCCGTCGAGGACTCTCTATTGGGTTTCCTGTCAAGGTGTTCATTGGTGGTAGCTGGGGACCATCTGGTTCTTCTGGTTTCAGGCTGAGGGAGTCTTTGGTTTATGTGGCCCTTTCTGTCTCTTGGGCTAATATTTTCCTTGGGTCTTAGGTGTTCTTTATTCTCCTTTGCTCTGGGTAGGTTGGGACCAATTGATGTATCTTAGATGACGACTTGCTAGCTTTTAAGACCCCAGACGCCACTCACCCAAGTGGGATGCAGAACATTTTCTTAGTAAACTTTGTTATGCCAGTTGAGCTAGATGTCCCCTGAAAGCATGGTCCCCAGACCCCTGTCCCTGCTACTCTGTCCCTCAAAGTGTTTGGTTGTATTCAGGAAACTTCTTAGCTTTTAGTTTAGTCCCGTTGTGCTGACTTCCCCTGTATAGATGTACAAATATCTTTCTCAGCCTGTGCTGAGTTTTCCCATGTCTGTTTTCAAGCTGACTGCAGACTTTAATAGTAGAGAAAATGAAATATGTTTCCATGTGACCATAAAGTCAGAAGAAAAGCAACTGCTTTACATCAGAAATATAGAAGCAAATGTGCCTGCCCCAGTTTGAGGACTTCATTTTAATCATGAAAAATATCAGGAATTAAAACAGAAACATAGAATGTTCAACAGGTACTTCCTAGCCATGAATAGACTTTCAAATTACCCTTCAGATTAAATGCAATAGAGTGAGATTACTTTTATCTATAAAGAAATATCATAGGTGGTGAATATATGAATAGCTATATCTTGTAGGATAACAGAGGGCAGCAATGAAGAAATTATCAATAAAATAAATCGAGTTAGGGAACAAGGAAAAGCCAGTGTTTGTTATTACTTCCTACTTGCCTTGAACATCTAGAAGGCATGTTTGATAATGGAAAGAACTAGCAAATATTTACAGATACCATTGTCTACCTGAGGTAACCTGTCACTTTAGTAGATTAAAGATGGCCTCTGCTAAACATTTGTTTTAAAATTTAAATTGTATGCACATAAAAAACATTATTTCCTTAAACCATCTTTTCCTAGCTGTATATTTCTTGCCTGTAGGAAAATAAAATAGAGGACTAAATAGAAGGTAGCATAGTAATTTCTGACTTTTATCAACTGTGTAAGTATAAGGAATAGTTAGGAGCCTAAATCAATGAAAATAAAATTTGAGGTATGTAGGCTTGGTGTTACTATCTCCAATTAACCGACAAAATATCGAGGCTAGGCAAATTGTAAGAAGGTGTTTACCAGCTGCTCTGTCCAAATACTGAGCTTCATAATCTCAGTGAACTATAGAAAACAGGAAGAAAACTTGGAGGGAACCTACATAGGCTGTGTCAAGCACCTTCTATAGTGCCCAGCAGACTGTAGGCATGCAGTGATTTATTTATTAACAAAATTAAATTAAACTTAAAATAAAATCCATGGAATAGACCAACTATCCTAGCATTACTTACACTGTCTTCAAGATTTACAAAAAAGAAAAATATGTTAAAGAAAATGGGCTAAAACTGAAGACATCAAGGATCATATACTATTCAATACATAGTAATACAATATATAGTACAGTCATGAATGACTTAATGTCCGTGATATGTTTTGTGAAATAGGATGTTACATGATTTGGACGTTGTGCGAACACCATATTATATACAGACAATCCCCGGATTACGAACAAGTTCCGTTCCCAAGTCTGCGTTGAAGTCGAATTTATACATGTAAGTCAGAAGAGTTAGGTAAAGTTCATATCTAATGTCAGTTAGTCAAATGTTTGTCTGAGTATGTAGTATATCGTGCATAAAAAGCATTAAAGAAACACTTCGAGATACACTAAAACATCTTTAACATGGTAATACAGTACAGGCAGTCCCTGGGTTACAAACAAAGATCCATTCCTAAGTATGTCTTTAAGTAGAATTTGTAAGTTAGCTGGAACAGGTGCATATCGCTCTTATTTAGTCTTACTTTAGTGCAAGAAAAGGCTCGAAGGCTTTTCAATGATTTAAAAGCTGCATCTGCAGTAAGTGAAGGTGATTATGATGAAGAGTTTGTTTGAGTAGGGGTTAGTTCAATCATTTCAAAGCGAAGGCAAATTTACATAACATTAAAGCGCAAGTACCAGTTGTTATTAAGACTTTCATAACCCAAAGACTGCCTGTAATAATAATAATAATGTGTTGAAGTGTGTCACAAAGTAGCATCATTTGTTATTATGAACCATTGTATGTACCTCAAATTTTAATGTAATAGGCTTTATGGGGGTTGGGACCATGGACACATATGCAGTTGGAAGTTGCCCTAATGAATGTTATGCAGCTCCTGACTGTATTAGAAGGAAACCATTTCTTTTGTTCATTTAACATATATTTATTGAACACCTCCCAGATCTACAGTTGTCTATGAGGATTGACATGCAAACAAGAAAAACAAAATCGCTGCCCTCAGGGTGCTAATCCTCTAGTGGGAAAAGAACACTATAACCTGTTGCCTTCATGTTGATTCCAACTCATGGTGACCCCATGTGTTACAGAATAGAACTGCTCCATAGGGTTTCCTTGGCTGTAATCTTATGGGAAGCAGATCGCCAGACCTGTCTTCTGCGGCACCACTGGGTGAGTTCGAAACACCAACCTTTATGTTAGTAGTTCAGAGCAAACAATTTGCAATACCTAGAGACCTTAAGGACACTATAAAACCAAAAAACAAGCCCACTGCCATTGAATCGATTCTGACTCATAGTGACCCTATAGGACAGAGTAGAACTACCCCTTAGGGTTTACAAGGAGCAGCTGGTAGATTTGAACTGCTGACCATTTGGTTAGCAGCTGTGCTTTTAACCACTGCCCCACAAGGACACTATACAACTCACAAATAAGTTAAGACTGTGAAAGTTTTTATGAAAGAAGTAACCAGATGTGGAGTAAAGAATTTAAATTTACCCAAAGTAATTTGGTCTTTGTCCTTGTTTCCTGAGAGATAACTATAAAGATTTGGAATTTCCTGAATAATTGAGGTGTTTTTGTTATCTAAATCACACCTGAAGTTTTGTGCTAATGAGGGGGGGCTGGCCAAGCCAGAAAGACCACCTCAAGGTTTGATATCAGCTGGGGTGGGGGGGCACGATTCAATCAATCATGCCAGTGCAGTGAGGCCCCAGTAAAGGCTCTGTGCATGGAGGCTCCAGGGGCTCCCTGGTTGGTGAAAGCCATGGAGGCTAGTGTGCACCTTGAGACATAGAAGCTTCAAGTTGGGAGCCCTCCTAGATATCACCCCATGCATCTCTTTGTATCCTTTTTTGCTGTAATAAAGCTGTAATCGTAAGTATAGCACTTTCAGTGAGTTCTGTGAGTCATTCCAGTGAATTACCAAACCCAAAGGAGTAGTGGGAGCCAGTAAGTCAGAAGTGACGGGGACTGGGAGCCCCCAAGATCACGGCTGGTATCTTACGAGGGTAGAGGAAACCCCCAAATTTGTAGCTAGCAGGTCAGAAATGAGGGTGTCATGTGGACTCCCAAGCTTGCGTCTTGCATCTGATGTCTTAGGCCTCCTTGGCAGTCTGAAGAACTTTGTCCTTTAACTTGTGAAATGTGACCTAATGTTGGGTGGTGAGAATCGGGGGAAGAACTGGTGCAGGGGCAGCTGGTGTCAGAACTGAATAGAGAAGTGAAAAGTGGGGATTTTTTATATCCTCCTAGTTGGTGTCAGAAAAAGATGGCTGTTTGATTACTTGCACCCCAGGGTTATGTGATAGTTAATAGAAGGAGGTATTTAGTAGGAGTTCAGGAAAGGAGGTGATGTTTGAGCTCAGTTCTTAAAGATGTGAAGGAATTAAGTAAGCAAAAGCAGAAAGATCAGCATGTGCAAAGACCCTGAGATGTGAAAAAGTTTGGTATATTTAGAGAATAGAAAGGAAGCCAAATGGGCTGTGGTAAGATGAGACATCAAGAGCTGAGATCAAAGAAGTAGGAGGGCCCCACTCATGGACCACTTGTAGGACATGATAAGGAGTTCACTCTTTATTTTGTATGCAATGGGAAGCCACCGAAGAGTTTAAGCAGAGGGTCTGATTTATAGTTCTTGATAGTGATTGTAAATAAACAATACTTAGAGTTAATATAGAGGTTGTGTTATGTTTTCACGGATTGGAACATCTTTTAAAATACAGTAATTTCTCCTTGAGGAATGTTCTATATGTGGGCCTACCTCTAGTCATGTGGAAATAATTAGCTTATTAATCATAAAGTGAGGATGCATTATGTCTTCATCACAGGCACACACACATTCATATATATATGTACACAAAATAGTAAGTCAATTATTTTTGTTTCTAACCTACATATTCAATGAAAATCATAAATCACCTCATAGGTATATCGTGAAATTCAGGATAGGTCCTATAATTAATTCTGGTGAGGTTTTGCATAGGGTGATGGATGAATCTTTCATTTGGCTAAAGTGGTCTATAGATGGAAGATTTCTCAAGATCTCTTTTATTTATTTTATCATTGGTAGTTCCACTAACATTGTGGACCACTGTGGACTTTTATATCTTGAAACAACAGTAACCTCAGGAGCTTGGGTTTATGATTTGTTAAAGAACAGCTCCTAGCTTGAGCTGCACACCCACGGACTGGATGGCACAGACTGTGTCCTTGGATGATGGGAAACAGCAGGGCCTTATCTCAGTGCCTGATGAAAGCTGGCTGTGTTCTCTGGTATTTGGGATTCTTTTTCATTATTTTGCTGTTGTTGTTTCATTCATGCTATAAAATTGTAGGTGTCCAAAACCCTTAGAGGCGACATAATTCAGGGGAGAAAATATAACCCAGAGTTATGTAGGAAATTTGTAGGCTTAAAATCGTGAGAGCTATGATGGGGGTAAGCAAGGAATCTGAAAACGAAAAGGGAAGATACTTAAAACTTGTGCAGATTGAACTTCACTGAGTTCCCCACTCAACTTTGAACTTTACGATTTTCGTGTAATCTATATTTGTAAAACCCCATAGTCTACCTCCTTCGAACTACTCTACTCTTAAATATCCCTTGTTTTTTTTTCTACTAAATTAAATAAAGTTTGCAATACCTGCTGTTAAGTGACTTTGAGTGAATTTTTGACTCATAGAGACCCCATGTGATAGAGTAGAACTGCCTCATATAGCATTTGCTAGGCTGTAATCTTTATGGGAGCAGATTCACCAAGTCTTTCTCTCGCAAGAGCCAATGGGTGGGTTTGAACTGCCAACCTTTCTCTTAGCAGCAGAGTGCTTAACCGTTGTGCCACCATAGTATAAGGGTATAGCAATGGTTTCAAGGAAAGTGACTTCAGGGGTGATGGAATTACATTACCATATAAAGTCTAAATCAGGAATGATAAGATTAGATACCTAGTAGAAAAGGAATACATGAAGCAAAGTAATTTTAACCATTTCTTTAAAAATCAGATTATTTTAATTTTGGTGGAATTCACTGATTATAAGATTCATTCCCACCTGGTTTTAGGATATATTTCCCTCCATTTACTAGAATTTTGCTCACACAACAGTTCACTGTCTTGGTGCATGGTTTAAAAATAATCATGATTTCCAGCTCTTGAAATATTACATCACTATGGTGGATATGTTCTGTTTGCACCTCCGGATCCAAGCTTCACCTCCCCCCTCCACCCCCGTACCTGACAGTAGACCTGTATGAACTGTATCAACAGATTTCCTTGTCCTCTGGCTCCAGTTGGGTTTTGCCAAAATGATGCTGGAGCAGGAAGTCAGAGGAAAATGAGAGAGGAAATACTTAATCCCTTGGCTCCCACTCTTCCAGGTGGCTTAGGGTGGGCTTAGATGCCCTTCCAAAAGTCCCAAGTTTAGTCAGTGATTGCACTCTAGAAATAGTTAGCGACCTTATCTGGTCCCTAGAACCACTTCATTCCTTCTCCCCTCCAGGCCTAAGGATAATAACTCACCACCCCCAGCCCCCCACTAGCCCTGCAGTTCTACACTAATATTTCTAACTGGTTTCTTTAAAACTTTCTTCTGTCTTTGTAAATAGCTCATTTATTAAACTTTCTTCAATGCACCCAGTTTTAGTATGCCATCCTGTTGGGACTCCTTGTATGCTAGGTAGAAACCATAAAATCTGGCTTTACAGACCAAAGAATACAGAATCTATATTTCCAGTTCAGTCACATTATTTAACAGATAAGAAAATAGAGTCCCGTTCTGATTATTTTATTTAAGCATTTATTTATAACCCATTAGACATATTTATTGAGTGTCTACCATGCACCTGACACCTTATTTGGTGCTAGGGATATAATAGTAGTGGGTCTCGAGGAACTGAGCATCTTTTTGAGACCAGTGAGAGACAATTATGTTTTATTAAGAAATGCTGGTGAAGAAAAAGGAAAGTCATTTCACCTTGGGGTAGCAGTTTTGGAGAATCAGGGATCGTTTCTGGAAGAAAACCAAAGAAACAAACCTGTTGCTGTCTTTTACCAACTCATAACGACCCTGAAGGATGGAATAGAACTGCCCCAGAGGGTTTCCAAGGAGTAGCCGGTGGATTTGAACTACTGATCTTTTGGTTAGCAGCCATAGCTCTTAACCACTACACCACCAGCACTTCTAGAAGAAATGGCTACTAAATTCAGATCTGAAGAGTAGAAATGGGAGACAATGAGGGAGAATGGGGAAGGAGGGGACTTATTTGTCAGAGGAAAAATTATCTACCAAAGTCCAGGGGTGAGATAGAGCCAGGCATGCTTGGAAAACAGAAAGCAGCTTAGTATGGCTAGAGCTTGTAATACAATGAGGTGAGTAATACAAGGTTGCAAATGTTAGCAAGGGTCTTATATGTTGTTTTAAGGAATCTGAACTTTATTCCAAAGCAATGGGGAGAATGAGGTAATAGGCAACGGAATAACACTTCAGAAAGCTCATGCTGGCTGCAGTGAGGAAAATTCACAAGACTGGAGGCAGAGAAGTAGGTTAGGGACTGTTGCATTAATCTAGTCAAGAGAAGATAGTGGCCTGAACTAATGCCTCAGCAGGAGTAATGAGAAAAAAATGGAGAGAATGGAAAGATGTAATCTACAAGAAATTTGCCGGTGGTGACACAGATATCAAACTGAACTGCAGAATATACATAGCTCTGCTTATCAAGGTAAATTTGAACTTTAAACTTGTCATAACCTTTTAAGAATTTTCGTCAAGCATTTTTAGTATTGCTTAAATAACCATTGTTAGAGATCTCATGGAAGGCTAACGGTGTAGTCTTTATAGTGATTTGAACAGAGCCATCAATATACTTTACCCACAATAAATATTTGCTGGGTGAATAAATCACTTGTCTGTTTTAAAAGCTGTGTTTATAATGTACCTTTAGGGATAACAGATTCCTATTATGTGCTTTGTAATTTCACTTTATCATTCAGGGCAAATACTAGTCTTCAGCAAGAATAAAATCATATAACTTAATGCTTTAAAGCATAATTAATCACAGGTGTTGTAGTGGTAATGGTATTCATCCAGTAATGAATTTCAAAAGTCTCCACAGAACTGTTCTTTTTTTATAAATTAATTTTTTTCCAAATGCTATCTTTATGATTTTTAGCACCTAAATATGTCGTTTCTTATCTATTTTTTAGGCAGTCCACTGCGTGGTAAACTGTAAGATATTACATTATCTTTTAGTCAGTGAAATACTATGCCTAGAACAAAAAAGATACTGTTCTTTTTTTAGCACATAGGTATATCAATTAATAAATTGCTAGGTTTTGCACTGATTAACACTTCAGTGACCCGAAAAAATTGTCTAGTTTCCAGAAATACACAGTTATGAGAAAAACATACCATCATCAAAAGTATTTTTTAAAAAAATATAGAAAGAAGGTGTTTAAGGAAATAAAAATTTTAAGATATTTAAGATGTAATAACAGTAAAGACTTAAAAAAAAAAAAAAACTTGACCAAGCTCCTAAGTTTATTTTGACCAAGTGAGTCTACCTCATTACGTTATTAATCTTCTCCAAACCCCAAAGAGAATAGCTGATCTACTGAGGACTTTTAGATAAGATTAAGCTAAAATGACCCTTTCCTAAATTCCTACCAGTTTTAGTTGTAGCTTGCATGGAATGACGTATAGCTCCATTTCAGGTTTAACGTTCATGTTTGTAGGTGGTTATCATGCTTTCATCCATATTTTCTCTCTTTCAAGCTTCTTCTGGGTCATTTTCATGTGTTCCTAAGTCCCTAAAGAGGTCTAATCACTGGTTAACATGCTGTGTCCCTGATGACATTCTTCTACCTATTTTTTACTATCATAATACACATCTATTTTTTTTCTGTACACTAGTAGAGAAGTTATTTATCTTTCTTGACATTATTGTTTCCATTCTTCTTTTCTTATAAGTGAACATCTATGCTTTAAATACTTACATCTGGAGAATACTAACTCATTATTGTCTTAATCCTCAATAATGAATTTTCCTTTAGGTCTTCCCTCCCCTATGTTAGTATCTGAAATATTTCCTATTGAACTGAGGCATTTCAACAATAAACAATATTATGTACTGAATTAACATAGCATTGACCCTTCTAATGGCAATTTATAACCCAAAATATACACATAATACAGAATAATAATCAACATAGTATGTATCTTTTAAAAGGAAATATGCATTAAAAAAATTTTTCAAATGTATTTGAATGTAAGTACAATGGGCTAGATATATGGTGAAGTAAGCGTTTGTTCCAAAGCATTCACAGTAAGGTTTTATAATTTAATAAATGGAAAATTGGTTTGAATTGTGTACCTGCATAATAGACAAGGCCATCATTTCTCTTGTCTTAAAAAAAGTCTTTAAAAATCATTTTAATGTCTATAAAGCCATATATGGAAATACTGTATACTCACATTCTCACTCTACCACTGTCTTCTATATGTAGTATTCAATTCTAGATTCAAATTCTTGAGAATATTTTTAAAGAGTAAGACTGGAAGACAAACTCTACAGAATCTTCACGATGAGTGGATAGACAAGAAATAGTTGAACATTATATTAATTTTCTATTGCTGCATAACAAATTACCATAAATTTATCAGCTTACCACAGTATCCATTTATTAGCCGACAGTTCTGTAGGTCAGAAGTCCAAGCATAGCATAGCTAGGTTCCCTGCTCAGGGTCCCCCAGGTTGAAATCAAGGTAGGCTGTATTCTCATCTGCAGCTCAGGCTCATCTTTCAAGCTCACGTGGCTGTGGCAGAATTCAGTTCCTTTTGGTTGAAGGACTGAGATCCCCATTTCCTTGTTGGCTGTCAACCAGGGACTGCTCTCACTTCCTAGAGGCCACCCACATTCTTTGCCACATGATCCCCTCCATCTCCAAAGCCAACATCAGAGAATCTCCACCATGTCTCATGCTTCAAATCTCTCTGACATTTGGACCCAGATTTAAAGAATGCATGTGATTAGGTGAGGCCCACCCTGCTAATCTCCTTATCTTAAGGTTATTTGATTTTGGAGCTAATTACGTCTGCAAAATCCCTTTACAGCAGCACATAAATCAATGTTCCAATGTATAACTGGGAGAACTTGTGTGTATACTGGGGGTGGGAATTTTGTGAGCTATTTTAGAATTCTGCCCACCACAAACAGCAAATGGCCTGATACATTAACCAGCAAATGGCTAAGTATGAAACAGTTAAATACTTAAGGTGGTTGATTGTTGTTTTCATCCCAAGTTGCTCCAATCTGTTATATATTTGAGAGTTGTGACATTTTCTAAAGGGTAACCATAGAATAGAGAATTTCAAAGCAATGAAGAAAAATGGGGAAAGGGAACTCTCAACCTGAAGGATATTTCTCTGACAAAATTCAGGGAGATCAGAGTAGTCTATAAGATCTTTCCACTAAAGTGACATTAAGCTACAGGCATTTTGTAGAGCATGCTTTGAGATGAGCTGCACAATCTGAAGTTCCAAGTTTTATTAAAGTAGGAAATACTAACAGAAATAGTTACAGCCTATTAGAATACACATGATTAAGATGTAGAACTTATAAGTCCAAAGCCAGACCACTTCAGGAGGAAAGACTGAGAATGTTGAACAATTGCTATGTCATTTTGATAAAGAGCAGAAACCAAGCCAGTTTCGACTGACATAGATCATCAGGAACATGGACTAGTGAGTGACACATAAAACATGATTAGATGCCTATTACTTAGTGAAGAACATGAGACAGGTAGGATAATACCTACAGAAAGGCAATTCTAATCTAGTAGTGAGTGTAGATTCCAAATTAATACTACCTCACAGATTGTGGGATTTTGGACAATTGATCCAGTGATTCACATTAAATGGCATTTTAATACAGTGACTCCCAGAAGGGTTTTTTTTTTTTTTTTTTTTTTTTTTTTTAACCACCATGATATGCAGTTTCAATTCTTTGGAGACCATGAGTGACAATGGCAATGTGGGGTCTAAATCATAATATATGCCATTTTCAAGATTAGCATCAGTGAATTAGTATTCAATTCTCAATATTTAGGATGCATAGTTGATTTATTAATATATTTGTGTACTTTATTAACTTCTGGAAAATTGGGACTCATGGGATCTTGGTGTTATGTTAATGGAGCCTTGGAAGTGCTGATGGTCATACATTCTTCCCAACTCAGCTGCAACTGCAGAAGGTGAAGCCCAGGCTTCATTCAGGTGTCTGAATGGAAGTTCTCTGGCTGAGACTGAGAAGCAGGAAACATTGACAACAGGACAATCTCAGAAGGTACTTTTTTTTTAATTTATGAAGGAAGTGGTTGTTGGGTGGAATGTAGTGGTAAGCCCTACCTGCCATAGGTCTGGTGACATCTGAGACTCATGGGACTTATGTCCCCATAAGTCTTGTGCTGCAGCAGAGAAAGTGTGGATTTATGCTTTCCAAAAAGCAGCAAGCCCAGGGCTGTCACTCCTCTGTTGCCTCTGGCAGGTTTCTCACCCTACATTTCGTAGACAGGTCCTCTTGCTTGTATTTCTGACCTTGAACTTTTGTACTTTGCAAGTGTCATGGTTTGAATTATGTCCCCCAAAAAATATGTGTATCAATTTGATTCCCAGAATTGTGTGGTTGGCCTCCATTTTGTGATTGTAATTTTATGTTAAAGAGGATTAGGGTGGGATTGTAACACCACCTTTACCCAGGTCACATCCAATGTAAAGGGAGTTTCCCTGGGATATGGCCTGCACCACCTTTTATCTCTCAAGAGATAAAAGGAAAGGGAAGCAGGCAGAGAGTTGAGGACGTCATACTATCAAGAAAGCAGTGCTGGGAGCAGAGTGCGTCCTTTGGACCAGGGTCCCTGCACAGAGAAGCTCCTAGTCCAGGGGAACTCCGAAGAGAAGAAGGCCGACAGAGAGAAAAAGCCTTTCCCTGGAGCTGAGGCCCTGAATTTGGACTTAACCATCCACTTGTGGTATTTCTGTTAGAGCAGCACTAGATGAGTAAGACAGCAATGTTCTTCTGAATCTTAAATTGAACTTGAATCATCACTTTTACCTAGCCATTATCTAAAGAGCACTTCGAGAGGTTGTGGCAGAACATATGGTTAAGGGGAATGTTAGGAGCCAATTGCTAAGTATTTGGAAGATCAGTAGAAGACAGTGATGAGAAGGCATCCAGGAAGGTATAGCCTCATGGTATGAGACGAGACACAGGGGAGAATACACTTGAGGGAGAAGAGTGTTGGTCTGAAAGCAGATATACATTTGGAATACACACACACACAAACAAATACAGAAAACCAAACCCATGGTGGCAGAGTCGATTCAGACTCGACATATATGTCACACACATATATCACACACACACACACATATATATCCCTGGTGGCACAAACAGTTTCCGCTTGGCTGCTAATCTAAAGATTGTCAATTCAAACCCACCCAATGGCGCCTCAAGAAAGGCCTGGGGATCTGCTTCCTTAAAGATTACAGCCAAGAAAATCCTATACAACAGCTCAACTTTATAACGCAAGAGGTCACCATGAGTTGGAATCGACTCAAGGGCAATGGTTTTTGTTTTTGGTTTATATACAGTCACGCATCGCTTAATGTCCACCATATGTTTTGTGAAATAGGACGTTATGTGATTTGGACTTCTGCAAACACCATTTATATACATTACCTCCCCTACTGTGCTACTGAGGTTGCCTGCACGGGGGACTCGCTTGCACCCCTTTCAGCGACTGGCCTTCCCCCCACCCCCCTACCCCCACATCCCGTGCCCTGCTCCAGTTCTCTGGCTGCTGTCGCTTCCAGGATTCACACTCACAGGCTGCCCTGCAGGCCCCAGTGCCTGGTGTCCTTTGTCCCTGTGACAGCCACCATCCAGCACCGTCTCCGTCGGTCCTTCATCGTTCACCAAGTCTCCCAGAGCAGTTGGGCACGCGTCCTCTCTACTGCCTCAGAAATCCCATCCTGCGGCCACTCCTTTGGCCTCATCAGGCCCCTCTGTGCCAGGAGCAGTGGAACCACCAGGACTGTGCATCCACAAGGGAAACAGGAGTAGGCGGGACCATGGACATATATGCTGTCAGACATTGGGCGAAGGTGCATGACTGTATATTCCAAATACATAATAAAATCATCAACCAGTTAGATGGGGCCTCTCATAATGGCGTTATTTAAAAGGACTGGTCCTGAGCTTGCACCCAGAAATTTTGTTTTGTTTACTTAATCCAGAGTTGATAACAGAGTGTGATTTTAAAAATCACAATGTAACTTGTATTTATTTTCAACAGGAAATATAGCTGCCCAGAGTACTACAGAAAGCTTGGAAAACATATAAGGTAATTCATATTATTTCCAGACAGTTGGTTAGCAGCAACGGAAAAGCAAAGGTTTTTTTTTTTGTACCTACTAATTCTCCCAGGAGCTAGGGTAATACCATCCTGTGATGATGTCTCCTTCTATTAAAAAAAAAAAAAAAAAAAAATCCGCCTGACATCCTGAATCACCAGTTTAGGTTTATCAGGAGGCCCTGTTTTCTGGGCCATTTTTGAAGACTTGGAAACAAATTCTTATACTTGTTTCTTCTCCTTCCCTGCATCCATCACTACTATATTTTCCTGTGAATTCTATGAATGCCACTTTCTTTTACTGATTCATCCTTTTTCATAGATAGATTAATATTATCGATTAAGTTCCAACAAGGACTTTCACCAATGAATCCTAGTCATGAATGGTAGGTACACTAGTTGTTGTTGCTATTACGTGTCCTCAAGTCAGCTCTAACTCTTAGCAACCTTGTGTATACCAGAATGACTCATTGCCGGTCCTGCGCCATCCTCACAATTATTGGCATATTTGAGCCCATTGTTGCAGCCACTGTGTCAGTCCAGCTCACTGAGAGTCTTCCTCTTTTCCCATGAGGCTCTGCTTTACCAAGCATGATGTCTTTCTCTAGTAATTGGTCCCTCCTGGTGATATGTTCAAAGTAAGCGAGACTCAGTCTCGCTGTCCTGGGTTCTAAGGAGCATCCTGGCTGTACTTCCTCCGAGACAGATGGGTTCGTTCTTCTCACAGTCTGTATATTCAGTATCCTTTGCCAGCATCACAATACAAATGTGCCAATTCGTTTTCTATCTTCCTTTCTCATTGTCCAGCTTTCACACACGTATGAAGTGATTAAAAATACCAAGGCTTGGGTCAGGCACACCTTAGTCATAAAAGTGACCTCTGCTTTTTAACACTTTAAAGAGGTATTTTGCAGCAAATTTACCCAATGCAATAAGACATTTGATTTCTTGATTGCTGCTTACGTGGGCATTGATCGTTGATCTAAGAAGAATGAAGTCCTTGACAACCTCAATTTCTTTGCCATTTATCATGACTTGTTTATTGGTCCAGTTGTAAGGATTTTTTTTTTTTTTTTAATGTTGACATGTAATCTTCGCTGAAGGCTGTCGTCTTTTACCTTCATCAATAAGTGCTTCAAGTCATTTTCACTTTTGGTAACCAAGGTTGTGTCACCTGCATATCTCAGGTTGTTAATGAGTCTTCCTCCAGCCCTGATGCTGCATTCTTCTTCATATAGCTCAACCTCTCAGATTATTTGCTCAGTATCTAGATTGGATAAATAAGAGGAAAGAATATAACCCTGCTGCACACCGTTTCCAATTTTAAACTACACAGTATCCCCTTATTTTGTTCTAACGACTGCCCCTTGATCCATGTACAGGTTCCACACGAGCACAATTAAGTGTTCTGGAATTCCCATTCTCCTCAATGTTATCCATAATTTGTTATGAGTCACATGGTCGAATGGCTTCACATAACTTAACAAAAAAAAAAAAAAAACAACCAAAAAATGAAACCCATTGCTGTCAAGTCAGTTCCGACTCATAGTGGTCCTATAATTGATATTCTCTGCTTTCAGCCAAGACACATCTGGCATCAACAATGTTATCCTTCATTCCATGTCATTTTCTGAATCTGGCTTGAACTTATCTCAGTTCTCTGTCTATGTATGGCAATAGCTGTTTTTGAATTATCTTCAGCAAAACTTTGCCAGCATGCGATATTAATTATATTATTTGATAAGTTCTGTATTCTGTTTGATTGCCTTTCTTTGGAATGGGCATGAAAATGGATTTGTTCCAGTCGGCTGGCCAGGTTACTGTCTTCTAAATTTCTTGACATAGAGGAGTAAATTCTTCCAGCATTGCTTCTACTTGTCGAAGCATCTCAGTTGGCATTCCATCAATTCCTGAAGCCTTGCTTTTTGCCAATGCCTTCAGCATGGCTTGTACTTCTTCCTTCACTACCAGTGGTTCTTGATCAAATGCAACCTCCTGAAATGGTTGAACATTCACCAATTCTTTTTGGTATGTTGACTCTGTGTATTCCTTCTATCTTTTTTATGCTTTCTGTGTTGTTCAGTTTTTTGCCCATAGAATCCTTCAGTATTGCCACACAAGACTTGAATATTCTCTTCAGTTCTTTCAACGTGAGAAATGCTGATCATGTTCTTCCCTTTTGGTTTTCTAACTGAAGTCTTTGCACCTTTCATTATAATACTTTATCCGTAAGATACACTTACGGGTACTAAATACATTGTTTTCCATGTCTCCTCAGCTACACATTCACAACTTATCCCCATGGACTTACTATTGCCTTCCAAGTCCTGGCTCTAATAATATATTTTAGTTTAGCTGGAGAGTAAATTACATGGTATGAGCTGAATTTCTAACAACTCTTTCTCTTCATGTGTTTATAAAGTTTCAAACAAGTATTCCAGGGAGGCCAATCATCTCTTTTACTAGTGATACATGTATTCAGAGGGAACAGATGTATGAGTATTGCATAGTACCGTCTGAACAGGGCCTTTCCCTCTTTGAGTCTGCTGTATTTTGTGCTGTGTTTTGCCCCATTCCTCTGCATATGTTGAAGTTTTCCTTATTTAGGGAAATAGCATGGTGTAGTGCAAAAAATGAGATTAGGTAACACTTTAGCTTTGTACTGTGAAAATTGAAGCTCTACTGACCATCTAATAGAAATGTTATAAAAAAAATTAATATGGCACAGAGTAGGCATTCAAGAAATAGTTACCAATCTTCTTAACATTCTACCAAATTCTATAGCTATGATTAGAGCCCAGGCATATGCTATAAACATATTTGCATTTCAAGAGAAGTGGAGTATATTTCACTGAGTGGTGACTAAAAAATCCCACACTCATCCTAAAATTATAGGAATCCATTTTTTTGAAAAGAAGCTAAATTATTTTATGCTATTAATATTGAATGAGAATTATGAGACCATCTCCAAGAAGAAACTTATTTCTCCTATTTCTCCTACAAACTTCCTCAATGAACTTAAGTCCTTTGTGTGAGATAAAGCAGGAAGCAAATTTCTTTTAATGTAAAAGATATACAAACAAAAAAGAAAAACTCAAAAGATGCTTAGCTTAGTGTTTATCATACTGTTTCATAGGATTTATTTCTATATCAAGTATAAAATACTTAGAAATAGTTTATATAATTTCCATGCAGTGTCTTGTAAAATCAGTCTCTCCTCTCCCTCCCTCTTTTGAGCTGTCTTTCATTTCAAAGCATGGTTTTAAAAGAAGTCGATAGGAGTGCCATGTGCTGTATACACAGAAAACAAGGGCGGGGGAAGGAGACTGGAGGGACATTTGCCTATGACATAAAGAAAAATTCGAGCCAAGGAGGAAAATGGAACAAATAAACCAGTGTTTTATTCTCACTATCTCTCTTTTTTTTCATTGCGATCTATTTATTGACAGAAGTTTGCCAACTGGCAAAGTCTGACGTGTATATAAAGTGTTGGAACAAATGCCTCAGGATTTTGATAATCCATTGAATGTTATCGATCATTTTTCAGCCTTTCGTGGATCTTTTTCTTCTGAATATGTAAGCTAAAATATTTTTAACTATTTACCTTACAGTTTACCCAAAGCAACTCTCCTGAGTTAGTATTTTTGTAATTTTTTTGTGCTTTTAGAAGAGAATAAAAACCAGCCAGACCAAACCAAACCAAACCCATTGCAGTCGACTGGATTCTTACTCATAGTGACCCGATAGGCCAGAGTAGAACTGCCCCATAGGGTTTCCAGGGTTGTAAATCTTTATGGGAGCAGACGGCCACGTCTTTCTCCCCAGGAGCCAGCCGCTGGTGGGTGCCAACCACCACCCTTTTGGTTAGCCTCGAAGCACTTTAACCACCAGTGCTCCTTAGAAAAGAATAAACTGTTCTATATACTGGGGAGGGGGTGGGGAGCAGTGGGGAACAACCCACTATTCACACTTTGGTATATTCTAATTTTTTATTTTATATTGTTATTTTGTCATTGTAAAAATAGAATAAAATTTTTAAAAGTCTGTTATAACTAGTGTTTTGGTTTTATTTGTTAGTTTTTCATACTTTTATTTAGACAATTATTTGCCGTTGATTATTTAATGTATGTGTTTTGTTGTTGTTTATTTGCTAGATGTACCAACAACTGATTTTCTGATGCAAAGGAAAAAAAATTCAGAGAAAAATCTCAAGTGTTTTCTCTATTTCCCAATCTAAGCAATAAAAATGATTCATTCAGATAATAAAAGTGATTCATTCATTCAGAGTTACATGTCAAGGAGAGGTTATCTGTAGCACTGTGGACATAGCCAATAATAAAAAAAGAAAATATACCAGGAATAAATAAGACATTAATCACACCCTTAAAATTACTATTAAGTCATAGTAATCCCCAAAAGGCAAAATTAATACCGTGCCAAATATTTCCCTTTTTGCTTTTACACTTCAGCTGTGGGGGGAGGGATGACAATCACACAGAATATAACTTCCTACAGGTGGCTTAGCACGTACTAGTTATGAAGTTCTGTGATGGATGAAACAAAAATAACTACCCATCCATAAGTAGCTTCCAGAGAAATCCAGATTAAGGTGTCTACACTTCTCAGAAGACTGAGTAATAAAATTAGTAGCTAAATATGGAAATAAACAACTCCTAATTATTAAGCCAAGGAAATGTTAACCAAGCTGTTAGAATAAATCAAAATGAACAGCAAATTGGAAGAAGCTATTGATGTCTACTAATCCTTTAGCACAGTTTCTGCTGTTACTTCATAGTACCTCCTGGAGGCGATTGTTGTATTGCTTGCCTTTAAGTTGATTCTACTCTGTGTTACAGAGTAGAACTGCTCCATAGGATTTTTTTGGCTGTAATCTTAAGAAACAGTGCTTTTTTTCTGTTTGTAGTTTTGGAGTCACTATCCACATGGCCTTGCCATGTTCTAGGAGCCCTGGAAGTCAATTGATGGGCATTTTTTTCTGTGCAGTACTACTGATCACATTTTTAAAGAAGTCATGAACAGCTAAGGGATTATGTGCCTAATGCTCCAATCTTCCCTCCAGGAAGGTCCACTGTCTAGTCAAGGGAGAGAGATAGGAAAGTTAGAGGCCTGATTTGAGAGTGTGTCTCTAGGGCCCTGGCTTTCTCCATGCTTCTGCTTTGGACTGATACCTTCCTAATGGATGGGGAAATGCAGAACTTCCTAATGGCAGGCTTCTAATGGAACCTAGGTTCACTTACAGGACCAGAAGTCTGACCTAGACCTGATTAAATTTGCCTAAGAAGGCCAAAAGTGAACTAGGAACACAGTTACTCCACCCGTTATATCCAAACGGACAGAACTCTGGGTCATAAAACAATAATAGTGAATGTGCTTGTGGTGAAACTCAACCCGCATACACCCGCTACCATCAAGTAGACTGCAACTCATAGCCACCCTATAGGACGGAGTCGAAGGGCCCATAGGATTTCCAAGGCTCTGTAATCTTTATGGAAGCAGACTGTACATCTTTCTCTAATGGAGCAGCTGGTGGGTTCAAACCTCTGACCTTTTGGTTAGCAGCCGAGCACTTTAACCACTGAGCCACCAGGGCTCCTACGTGGTAAAATTAGTTATAGAATTAGAGGAACTTAGAAAACCTCTAACATCACTCTCATATTTTACAGAAGAGAATCTTAGTCCAGAAAGGTTAGTTGTCTGCTTTTATAGTCTATGTACAGGTATAACTCAGAAGCTATCTTTTCAAGACTACTCAGTTGTGTAGTTACTTTCACAGAAATTATTGAACATTTTATATATGAGATATCAGTAAAATTTTTCTACTGGAATCATGTAATTGTATACCACAGTCTTGTACTCTTGGAACATCTTTATGGGAATTTTTTTCACTTAGAAAGTTTAGGGTATTACTAATTCATTGTTTACCTAAAATTCACAGTACTTCTTGGAGAATGAAAGATTTATTTCTTGGAGTGATATTCACTTTCCATTAAACAAAATGTGCATTATTAGATGAATCATTTATTTCTTCAAGATAAAAGATGGGCTCCAAGCTCAACGTGGTTGGAAATTATTCTCTCATGTGGACCCAGAGAGAGGCTTGGTTTCATCAGCAATAAAACAATAATTGCAATCTGAATCTACCATAAAATGACTATTGAGAAGAATAACATTTCTCTCATGTGCAGAGGTAAACAAGCTGTCACTAACTGCCCCTCTGTTCTTTCGAAAGCCTCTTTAAGAAATTCATTAATAATGAAGGTTAGTTGTTTTCCCCATTTAATCAGAGAAACATTTAAATACCCATTAACCATCACTGAATAGTAAGTGCTGCAAAAATGCAAATAACATTTTTGGCAATTAGGTTTTATATCTTTGACCAACAAAGCAAGGAAGAAGATGTACATTATCTGGAGAATTCCAAGTATCTCAGACTTCTCCTACTTAGCAACCCACATCCCCAGTAGATAGTATCCCTCTTCTTTGGGACTATTTTCATGTTAGGAAACTAAACTTTGTAAGGGTATTTGGGGTTATGTGTGCAAAAAGACTGGTATATTTATATTTTCTTTCACACTGAAAGAAACAGAGACTTCTGGACTTTTACAATAACACACACCGTACATTTATCCATTTATCTATAGAACTTGTACGTATTGACAAAGTACAAATATCATTTGATCTCAAAGAGCTCCTTCATATAACTAAAGTCTTCTTGTCTCAGAAAGAATTTTAGCATTCTGATCTGGATCTTTCATTCCCCAAGGAAAATAGGCAAACATCAAAAAGTAAAAGAGCAATCAAGAAAGAAAATGAAATCTTACCAGTACAGTGAACTTTTGGGTCTATGGTAAAACTTTAACTGTATTACTTGTGGGGAAAAATCCATAGCTGCAATTTCAGAAAAATGAATGAAAATAAAATGTTAGGGTGATTTATTGAAAGCTGGTTTCAGAAAACAAGAATCTAAAATTATCTAATCTTTGACCTTGAGAATTAGAACCATGTTGAACTTCCAGCATCATTGTCATATTGATGTTATTAATATTTCAATAATCCAATAGACCATCAAAAGTTTATGAAAATGGGCAGGAGATTATAACCAAGAAAGAAGTGGGTGGATGCTTTCTGAAATCTTGTTGAAGCTGGATAAATTATTCTGGCAAGCCATGCCTGCCAGCTCTGCTTCCAGAAGCAGCCAGTGTGGCCAAGCATAAAGCTGCCTGTCAAAAAGGGGCTAATTATTTAATTAAAAGGAGAAGTTTTACACGACTGTGCCATTAATTTCATGACAGTTGAGTTAAAACGTAGGTCCAGATGCTTTTGTGTTTGTTGGTTGTATTTGATTTTCATGCAATTGTTCATTGCCATGCTTAGCATTATTGGGCTGCTATAGTCTGGTTTAAAATCAGGAAAGACAGGCATCAGGGTTGTATCCCGTCAGCGTATTTATTCAATCTGTATGCTGAGCAAATAATCCAAGAAGCTGGACTACGTGAAGAAGAACGTGGCATCGGGATTGGAAGAAGACTCATTAACAACCTGCAATATGCAGATGACACAACCTTACTTGCTGAAAGTGAAGAGGACTTGAAGCACTTGCTGATGAAGATCAAAGACTATAGCCTTGAGTATAGATTACACCTTAACATAAAGAAACAAAAATCCTCACAACTGGACCAATAAGCAGCATCATGATAAATGGAGAAAAGAACGATGTTGTCAAGGATTTCATTTTACTTGGATTCACAACCAAAGTCCATGGAAGCAGCAGTCAAGAAATGAAATGACGTATTGCATTGGACAAATCCACTGCAAAAGACTTCTTTAAAACGTTAAAAAGCAAAGATGTTACCTTGAGGACTGGGGTGCATCTGACCCAAGCCATGATATTTTCAATCTCCTCATATGTATACGAAAACTGGACAATGAATAAGGAAGAATTAACGGATTTGAATTATGGCGTTAGGGAAGAATATTGAATATACCATGGATTGCCAGAAGAAGTCTGTCTTGGAAGAAGTACATCAGAATGCTCATTAGAAGCAAGGGTGGCGAGACTTCATCTCACGTACTTTGGACATGTTATTAGGAGAAACCAGTCCCTGGAGCAGGGCATCATGCTTGGTGAAGTAGAGGGTGAGCGAAAAAGAGGAAGACCTTCAAGGAGATGGATTGATGCAGTGGCTGTAACAATGGGCTCAAACATAGCAATGATTGTGAGGATGATGCAGGACCGGGCAGTGTTTCATTGTGTTGTGCATGGGGGTCTCTATGAGTCCGAACCAACTCAATGGCACCTAACAACGACAACATAGCCTAGAAGATAAAATCCTTTAATCCTCTATTTAGAACTACAGAGGATGAGGCTTGATCAATACTTTTTATGAATCCGTAAACTATTACAGCACAGCATGTTCCCGCAGACTTTCCCTGGTGACAGGACTATATTATTTCGGGGCCAGAGGCCCAAGCAATATCAAAATCCTGCTTGCATTCATCTTTTACAGACCATAAAAGTGACAAGATCCTCAAAGATTTACATTTTTTATGCTATAGATTAATCAATCTTCAAGTGGAAAGAGAAAGATTTTGGTGTGTGTGCTATAGACTATCTTTTCAGCCTGAGGATAGTGTAAGAAATTAATTTCCTTTTTCCAACAGAAGAGGATAGTGAGGGTGACTTGTCTAAATCAAAGAAAGTGCAGTGAAAGTTGCCTTCTGCCACATGCTTTTTGATAAATTCTGACAATGATGTCAACAGTGTCATAAAGGAAAATCTCTGGAGCGCACACTTGTATGGAAAGTAATTATTGGGCAACAACAAAATAGCAGCTGATTCTTTTTGTTCTGTTAAACTCAGACTAAAATACTGATCAAGAAACAGGTCTGTTTGGAATTGTTACCAATTACAGAATTTATCTGGTGTTCAAAATGTGAAGATTCACACAAATGATTTTATCCAACAAAACTATTATATCATCTGTCAGAATAGCCATAAAAATAGGTTTCCTCTGTTTTTAGAAAAGCTGTCATTTTTTTTTCCATAATCTTCTTCTAAAAATAGAATGATTTCTTCCAAGGATCTTATCAATTATTTATGCACAGTAGCAACTAAATTATTTTAATTTTTGCTTTGGACAGTTCTTTAGCATAAAATGCCACTGAGAATTTTAAAATGTCATTGAGTATTTTACAGACTAAGGATATTTTTCTAGAAATGTTAACTCACCTATTCCACCAATTTAAATAAGCTAAGATTTTCCTATGAAGAGGAAGGATAATAGAACATTCATTAAAAATTTTAAATTTGGATTTTTAAAACTCTTAGAAACACAATTTGACAATAACTATCATAATTTAAAATGCATATAACCTTGATACAGCCATCCCACTTCAAACATTTATTTTGTAAATACACTCACACCTACATGAAAAGACTTTTATTTACAGTTATTCACTGAAGAATTTGTAAAATAATTTTTATAATAACAAAACATGAAAGCTATCTATCTATCCTTAGTCAACTCCTTAAATGCATTATGATACATCTGTATGTTTGAATTCTGTGCAGCTGATGTACTGATATGATATGGAAAGATCACTAAGATATTGTTGGGTAGAAAAACATGATAGAGAATAATGTATATAGTATGCTACCGTTTGTGTACAGAGTGATGAAGTAGGAAGAATATATATTTGTATTTACTAATATAAAGTATATATCAACAGTTGCCATTGAGCTGATTCCTACTCATGGCAACCCCATGTGTGTCAGAATGGAACTGTGCTCCATAGGGTTTTCATGACTGTGACCTTTAGGAAGCAGGGTAGGTTCGAACTACCAACCTTCCAGTTAGTAGCCCAGTGCTTAACCATTTGTGCCACCCAGGGACTCCTCCTTACTGTATATATGTGTATATGTGTACATATTGAAGGTCTTGTCCCAAGTCTTTATTGATTATCTGAATATTCCCAAGAACATCACACTGGTCCACCATATTGATAATATCATTCAATAGCAGGCTATTCAGTGAAGTTTTTACAGGTCCAGTTCTATGGGGCCTAAGGACAAGTACTACACCTTGCATCTCCAAGAAAGAGGCATAACATTTGGTAGTCCTCTTCTATTTTCAAGACAGTATACAGTGCATAAGGAGCCCTGGTGGCCCAGTGGTTAAATGTTTGGCCACTAACCTAAAGGTGGGTGGTTCGAACCTGCCAGCCACTTCATGCAAGAAAGATGTGGCGGTCTGCTTCTGTAAAGATTACAGCTTGGAAACCCTATGGGCAGCTCTACTCTGTCCTATAGGGTCACTGTGAATAGAAATCATTTCCAGGACAACAGGTGTGGTTTGGGTTTGTGTATACAATGCATTTGGTGGCAATTTGATTATATTGGGTGCTTGCCACCCTGGAGGGGCAGCATTTCATGCTTATTTAGACTGATCTATATTCTGGGCATAGGTTCATCTTTCCTCTCCACAATGACTCATCCAGCACTACTCAGAGCTCACAGTGCTAATGTATTTTCATGGAATCATGCATAGTATTGCCCTGGATAAACAGAGCCACTTCACGATGGAGGTATTACAGTGAGCACATAATCATGGGATTCGCTAGTCTTTTCTATGTACCACATCAGTCACAAACTGCCAAAATGGTCTCTTCAGGAGCTCTCCTTTCTTGCCTCAACTGCCCACTCCCCTATCAATATCTCCTGAATTACCTCCCAAATAAATTACACTGGAATCTTCCAACAGAACTTGCTTCTGGGGTAATCAAACTAAAGCATAGAACTACTAACGCCTGGATAGGTTCTAGTTAGTTTATCAACATCAATTCTTTCTCTCCTAAACATACCTGCCTTGTTTCCATCTATTTATCAGACTAGACAGAATAGGAAAGGCAGTTGTCTGTAGCCAGCATACATGGAATTTTCCCATAGGCACTAATTCTTATAATCAGGAGACAAAACTCATTAAATATATTTTAGACTCTAAGCTTGACTTTCATTAGATCTAGCCTGATTTATTTTTAGTACCTTGAGCTAGTGCTTACTTCCATAGGAAAAAGCATACCGTTGTAAATTAGGCAGATTTTATGGGAGGATATAGACAGTCTTATGTTTGAATCTTATTAGTTTACTATATGGTAATATTGGGTGAGTATCATAAACTCTGAGCTAAATTTAATACTCTGTATTCTGAGAATAATAGTACGTATTTTCAAGGCTTTTAGGAAATACATTTAAAGCAAGCAACTCAGTGGCTAGCATATAATGAATCCCCAACAAAAATAAATTCTGCCTTGCTGTTCCCCCCAGCTCTGTGCAAAAACTCCCTCTTTCAATCTTCAAAACATTTATAATATAGAATAGAAATGATTTCTGAGGATTAAAGGAGATTAAGTAAGCAGAGTGCTTGGTTCATAGTAAGTGCTCCATAAATGTCAGTCTATTCTCCACATAGCACTATTTTTATCTATTTTAAATTGTCAAACTTTCTAACAACGACTTCATCTAGTCATTACTGAAAAAAAAAGCATATT
The DNA here is from genome assembly GCA_030035585.1 of Dugong dugon. NCBI lineage: Eukaryota > Metazoa > Chordata > Mammalia > Sirenia > Dugongidae > Dugong > Dugong dugon. The sequence continues at coordinate 63,048,931 of CM057466.1, forward strand.
CTTTAATCAGAACTCACTTTGAGTCATTTTCTAGAGCAGCAATTCTTGCACATAATTGTGTGACCCTCTTTACAGGTTTAAACAATAAATTTAAAATAAACAATGATAGCACAGAGAAGATTAGAAAGATGAAGAAACAGAATAGGAGTTAATTCAATTCTGTCATTTTATGTTTAACATTTAAGCCAGTGGGAGAATGCAAACTGTAAAGTGTACTATTTTAGTTTGGTAAGTGCAAATTTTGTCCCATACAAGAAATGTGTTTGTGTTATTTAATGATTATTACTGAAAATAACTTTGTTGGCTAGAAGAAGAGGTATTAAAATATGACTCACTCTAGGTAAGCCAATGGATAGATTTTGGGTGGTAATCTGGTGAGGAGAGGGGGTAGGGCCTTTACCTTTAATCAGCATTTGCATAGAAATTTCCATATTTTTACTTAAATCATATTTAATATATCAATAAAAATAATTTCATCTAAAGTTGCCTTTACTCACAGTTTAGTTAGGTTTGAGAAGTGAGCATTTCTCACGCTGAAGAATAGTAACAACAATATGAAATAGCATCTACACATAAATTATGTAAATCCTCACAATAATGATGTTCAATTTAGCGTTAGTACAATGACAAAAAACATATCATGATTAAAAAGATATCACATTCATTCTACTCTCAAAACAAACAAGACTTAGGTAACTGAAACAATAGGGGAGTGTTTTTGTTTTGTTTTTCCTAGTGTGGCAGAAAGAAAAAGCATCTCAGATACTTGCAACATTTAGGTTTTGGCCCCTTTGGGTTTACAGATAGAGCTGTAACATCACTTGCTTTGCCATCATTACTGCTATTGCTCATCAGTCTTCACGCTGGTGCACAACATCCAACTCATAGGGATGCTTTTCATGTATTGGGCTTTTCTCCTATTGCACACAAATAGGCAATGGGAGCTTTGGGGCCTCACCAACCCTTGCTCTCTACCCCGCCTCTAAAGTGCCTGGTGTTTTATTTTATGGGGTGAGGTTAGAACTCAGGGTCCGTCATGGATTGAATTGTGTCCCCCCAAAAATGTGTGTATCAATTTGGCTAGGCCATGATTCCCAGTGTTGTGTGGTTGTCCTCCATTTCATGATTGTAATTTTATGTTAAAGAGGATTAGGGTGGAATTGTAAGACCACCCTAACCCAGGTCACATCCATGATCCAATGTAAAGGGAGTTTCCCTGGGGTGTGGCCTGCACCACCTTTTATCTCTTGCAAGAGATAAAAGGAAAGGGCAGCAAGTAGAGAGGGGAGACCTCATACCACCAAGAAAGTAGTGCCAGGAGCAGAGCATGTCCTTTGGACCTGGGGTCCCTGTGCGGAGAAGCTCCTAGTCCAAGGGAATATTGATGAGAAGGCCAACAGAAAGAGAAAGACTTCCCCGGGAGCTGACGCCCTGAATTTGGACTTTTAGCCTACTTTACTGTGAAGAAATACATTTCTCTTTGTTAAAGCCATCCACTTGTGGTATTTCTGTTATAGCAGCACTAGATGACTAAGACAGGGTCCATGGAATTCATTGCTTGGATCAGGAGTAAAACCAACCTTAGATCTTTAAGAGGGATCTGTTGATGGCTAGCTAGAGCAAGGTTCTTTAACACGGAAGATAAACATGGTTTCCGGGGAGAAGTGCAATGGCAGAAGAAGGAGGGTGACGTGAAAGACAAACCTGACTTTTCACATTGTTTTGTCTGTTCCAGAAATGGACACCACTGCAGATGGAGAGTTTAGAGAAGTTTTTGCCCGATTTTCTCCCCTGCTCCTTCCCTCTTACCTTCAGCAATCTGCTCATTGTCTGAAGTATCTTCCTGGGTTGGCTCATTTCCACATTTTACAACTCAGACTGGGATCAACTGTACAAAGTCAAGACTGTCTGTCTCCACAAAGATCTCAAGTAAACAAGACAATTTCTATCCCACTTGTTTTTAAGAGAGTTTGTGAATATTTTGAATTAGCATTTGGTATAGAGAAAGCAAATGTTTATTACAAACTAAAGGTATCTGGGCAATTTCCTTCTTTTACTTTTTCCATTATTGAATACATTTATAATTCACTAAGCACAAAAGTCTCCTCACAGCTGTTCTTTTGTACATTCCTGCAGAGAATTCCGAATGCCTTGGGAGTGGTTAAGATAACAGAGGCATATCTATAGAATATAGTGCCTATGGCAATTGGCTTAAATTGCTGAAAGTTCTCTCACTGCTGGCAATGGAAACTGCCATGGTGAATAGAAACTGCTCACTGGCATGCCCCCCCCCCCTCCAAGTACTGCTCAGGGCACTTGCCATACCCACCATACCCATACTCCGTAAAATGGCTGCCCTTCATGAACAAATGATAGCCAAATTTGGTTTCAACATAATGGGCGCGTTGAGTTCTATTTGTAAAAATTTCTGCCTAGATATATCTAGAAAACAAAGAAGAATGCGTATTCAGTAAGGGAACTATGGAAAAATTATTTATTTTCATTATTATTATTAGACAGAAATTATTGGAATTGGATAAAGTGATTGGGAAGCCTTATTTTTATAAATACCTTTCTTTTGAAATATTTTTTACGTATTATATAGCAAACTAACATATTTTATATATATTACATATATATATCAAACTGACATATTTACAAAATATAATGAAAGCTCCAGCTCTATCAAATATTAGCATGTTGCCACGTTTGCAACCTAGAGAGGCTGTGTATTATGCTGGTTAAGTGCCCAGGTTCCAGGGTGATACTTCCTGGGTGCAATCCCAGTTCTATTAACTAAGTAAATTCCTTGCTGTGTAACCGTGGGTAAATTACTTATCCTCTCTGTGATTAAGTTTCCTCAAATTTAAAATTAGTACAATAATATGTTTTCGAGTTTTTATGAGGTTTAAATATATTGATACAGATAAAGAGCTTTGAGGAATGCCTGACATACAATAAATAATAAATGCTTGCTTTTAAAATTTCCTTAAGAGTAAAAGTTATAAAAATTGGAGATAACGATTGAAGCTGCCTGAGTACCCTTACCCCACCACATATATTTCCAGAATAAGTGTCATTCTGAATTTGTGTTTATCATATTCCCTTACATGCTTTTATAACTACATATAAAAATGTGTCCATAACTAACATTTAGTTGTTTTTTTTTTTTTTTTTAGTTTTCAAACTTTATATTAATGGCATTGCATTTGTTGTTAGTTGCCCTTGAGTCGGCCCCTACTCATGGCAACCGTATGTATAACAGAAGGAAATGTTGTGTGGTTCTGTGCCATCTTCCTGATCCTTGATATGTTTGAGCTTATCATGCAGTTATTGTGTCAATCCATCTCACTGAGGGTTTGTCTCATTTTCACTGGTCCTCTATCAAACATGCTCTTCTTTTCTAGGGATTGTTCTTTCCTGATGATGTGGCCAAAGCACACAAGCTGAACTCTCGCCATCCTCGCTTCTAAGGAGCATTCCTGTTTTATTTCTTCTAAGGCTGATTTGTTCATTCTTCTGGCCGACTACAGTATATTCAATGTTCTTTGCCAACACCACAATTGAAATGCATCAATTCTTTTTCTGTCTTTTATTATTGTCCAGCTTTCGCACACATATGATGTTATTAACATGACAATGATCTGGGTCAGAAGCATCTTAGCCAGCAAAGTGATATCTTCGCTTTTAGAACTTTAAAGAGGTCTTTTGCAGTAGATTTGCCCAATGTAATACTTCATTTGCTTTCTTGACTGCTGCTTCCATGGATGTTGATTGCTGATCCAAGTAGAATGAAATCCTTGACAACTCCGTTTTTCCCCCTCCACTTATCATGATGTTGCTCATTGGCCCAGCTGTGAGAATTTTGTTTTTCTTTACATTCATGTGTAATCCATACAGACGGCTTTACTCTTTTACCTTCATCAGTAAGTGCATCAAGGCTCTCCACTAAACATATGGCTATGCAACTTCTCTTTTTATTCATTATTGAGATTTAAACATGCTTTAGTTTATTTAATAACTGCTTGAATTGTGTGAGTAAATCACTTTTATTCTCCAGTTGAAGGAGTATTTAGGTTGTTTCCAATTTTGTTGCTCTTACAAACAACGAATGGTTCAGTGATCATGATGGTACAAATGTCCTTATATACTTGTACCTGAGTTTTTCTGGACTAATGTATCCAGAAGTTGAATGGCTAGATCAAAGGAAAAGCATTTTTTTTCTTTTGTTAGGTATCTTCAAATTGCGCTCCACAACAGCTGTCCCAAATTAAGCTCCTACCAGCAGTGCATAAGAATTCTCACTGTATCACATCCTTACTAACACTTGGTCTTCTTAGACTTTTTAAATTTTGCAAATCTGATTAGTGTGATGTAATTTCTTGTTCATTCATAAGGTTTTCACTGGCCAATTTTTTCCGAAGTATATCGCCAAGTTGTTCTTCTTAGTTTGTCTTAATCTGGAAGCTCCACTGAAGCCTGTCAACCATGGGTGACCCTACTGGTATTTGAAATACTGGTGGAGTAGCTTTCAGCATCGAAACAACATGAAAGCCACCACAGTACAACAAAATGATGGACATGTGGGGTGTCGAATTAGGTTAAACATCTTTTCACAGTTTTATTAACAACCTAGATATTTGCTTCTGTGAATTTTCTCCTTTTTTCCTGATGGATGTGTAGAAGTTTTTTTGTTCCTTTGTTTAATATATCTTGGATACTAATCCTTTATTGATAACAACAACAACAAAAAAACCCAAACCTGTTGCCATCTGGTAGATTTTGACTCGCAGTGACGTGCAAATATCTTCTCCCAGTCTGTGGCTTGTTTTTGTTTTGTTTTGCTTTGTTTTGTTCGCACTTTACTTATAGGACGTTTTTGAATAGTCTTGTTTTTCTCTAATATAGTTAAATTTATTGATGTTTTTCTTTATGATTGTTATATTTTTGTCTTATTTATAATGTTTTCTTACCCTGAGATTGTAAAATATTTTCCTTATTTATTTCTGAAAATTGTGAAGTTTCCTTTTTATATTTTGGGCTTTACTAAAATTGAAAATATATTTTTCATATGGTGTGAGATAGAAATCTAATTTTATTTTCCATATGAATAACCAATTCAGCCAACATTGTTAATTGACTAGTTCATCTTTTTCTCCCTGATTTGTAATGCCATCAGTATCATCTTTTTCAAGTTTTATTATACGTCCAGGTCTGCTCCTGGGCTCTCTGTGCTGTTCCATTGGCTTTTTTATCTCTCTCTCTGACAATACCGTGCATCTTATTACTCTTCCTTTGTGTGTGTGTGTGTGTGTGTGTGTGTGTGTGTGTGTGTGTATAGTGGCGCAGTGGTTAAGTGCTCAGCTGCTAACCAAAAGATTGGCAGTTAGAATCTACCAGCCACTCCTTGGAAACTCCTTAGGGCAGTTCTACTCTGTCCCATAGGGTGGCTATGAGTTGGAATCGACTCCACAGCAACTTTTTTGATATATATCTTGCCGCATTAAATGGCAAACCCTTCTTCCGCCTCACATGCTGCAAAATTTTGGTCTTCTCCTTCTCTTTAGACAATTACAAAAGTTTATATATTCTTGTTGCTTTACTCTTCCCCATTAAAGGTAAGGTTAGCTTGTCCAGTTCTGCAAAAGACTCCGAAATTCTTTTTACTAGAATTGTTTTAAACTTATAGATTAATTTGGGGGGAAATCACATATTTAGAATTTGAAACTTCCAATCAGTAATTATGCAATATCTCCCCAGATCTGCTTTTATGTCCTTCAGTAATATTTCATAATAGTCTCGATAAAGCTCTTTTGTTAAATTTATCTCTAAGTTCCTTATGGTTTTTGTTGCTATTGTGATGGGAAACTTTAATTGATTACGTGTTCTAATATTCTAATGGAGCATAGGAATGTTACTGATTTTTGAATGCTGACCTTTTTTCTAGCAATCTTGGTAAATTATCTTATAAGTTTTATTAGGCAGCAGTTAAAGTGCTCGGCTGCTAACCAAAAGGTAGGTGGTTCAAACCCACCAGCCGCTCCATAGGAAAAAGACGTGGCAGTCTGCTTCTGTAAACCTTAGAAACCCTATGGGGCAGTTTCACTGGATAGCAGTGGGTTTGGTGTTTTGTTTTGTTTTAATTTCCATGGGTTTTCCCTGCAAACAATTGTCTCTTCTGAAAAACAAATTCCGTGCTGTACCTTTATTTACAATATTCATACTTCTTAATTCTTTTCATCACTTATTGCATTCTTCCAGAAATGTTGTACAATGTTCAATAGCAATAAGGGAAGTCCTTGTCTTCTTCTTGACACTGAAATACTTCCAAAGTTTAACCGTTAAGTATTATGTTTGCTGTAGATTTTAATTTTCTTAAATATCTTTTCCTGTGTACTAGTTTGTTAAAAAAATTTAGTATGAATGAGTGTTGCATTTTATTTTCAGTCCTTAGCAATATTTAGCTTCTTTTTCAACCTGCTCAGGGCTGAAAAGTTAAGCACTAGGTTGTTTACTGAAAGGCTGGTGGTTTGAACCTGCCCAGTGGCTCCACAGAAGAAAGACCTGGCAATTAGCTCCTGTAAAGATTATGTCCTAGAAAACCATATGGGGCAGTTCTCGTCTGTCACATGGGGTCGCTATGAGTCAGAATCGACTCGATGATACACGACAACAGCATGTGTATTTGACTTGTTTTTTTTTGTATTTTATATATCATTGCTATGTGTTTGAATCAGACAGGGTTGTCTAAATGTGAAATTGTTATATCCTCTTGTCTAGGTTCATAATCATGTTTAAAAAAAAAAAAATTAAAGCCACTACAAAATCTCCCTGAGACATTATAAAGTGGCTTTGAGAAAACCTAAGCAAATTAATTACAGTATTGTTTAAAACCCTAGAGTTTACAATGGGCTATTCTAGTTTTATAGCATCATATTGTATTAGACATACATTTGAATGTAGGTTATCTTTTGCTGGAGGTACAATTTTTATAGTTTTTTTATAACAAGAAAATAATTTATTGAGTTAGTGAAGATTTTTCATCTGCTAAAGTTTTTTTGTGTAAAGGTCCAGATAGTAAATATTTTCAGATTTGAGAGTTATGTGGTTTCTGTCACAACTACTTAACTCTGCCATGGTAGCATAAGCATAGGCAATATATAAACAGTTGAGCGTGGCTGTATTCCAATAAAACTTTATATATAAAAATAAGAAGCATGCCAGATTTAGTCCATAGGCAACTTTGCTGACTTCTGGTTTACAATAATTTTTAGAAGTAAGTTATAAAATAGATGTTCAAGAAAAATACTATTGTATAAAATATTAAGTTCACAAATAAATTATGAATTGTGGTTTATTTTTCATAATTGATTATGTTAAATAGAAAAATAAAATTAAAAATTTAATTAAAAATGTTTCACAAGTTGTCGATATCTCTTCTGAATATTTAAATCAAAATGAATAAAGCTCATGTTCAGAAAATTGGATGGATACATTTATTTTTACTTGTACAGTGCTGATATAACATTATATAATAACATTAATCAATAAATGTTAATTCATCTATATTGTATAACTCATTAACAATAGTAACGGTAATAATTTACAAATTATAGTATATATATAATAACATTAATCAATAAATGTTAATTCATCTATACTGTAGAACTAATTAACAATAGTAACAGTAATAATTTACAAATTATAGTTCTTTTGGATATACTTATATTACAGCCCAGTGAAAAACAATAGTTCCCCTCTATCATCTAAATTATTTGAAGATCTATGTCCCTATTAGAGGTGATTCTGATAAGATCGTGTTGCAGCAAGCAGGAAGTGCCCTAAATTATAACTACAGAACATACACAGAATCTGCAATGTCAAAATGTCTCTATTGCTCTCAAAAATTAGTTAGCTACCAAAAAGGGATATGAAAGATTTTATGTAAGTAGTATGGAAAGTTATACGCCAAGTATTGCTCTTTCCAGGATAATAAAAATCAGAAGGATCGGACATAAACAAAGATAGGAAATAGGCTGGGTGTCTTCATCCTCAGTCCTTGTAGCCTACCAAATGTGAGTTTCTCCCACCTCAAGTAATGTGTGCTATATGGCCTCACATATCATCTCCCATCAAAATCTGCACACATCTAATTTTCTTCCATCTAATTTTTATGGTATTTGTAACTCCTCATAGGAATCTTAGAAGTTTCAACTTAGCCTTTATTGTGCATTGAAAAAAAAAAGCTACATGGCATTCCAGGCAGTGGTGAATAGGTTGGAATAAGGGTGGTAGGGAGAAGGATATTTTGGTGATGGGAGAAAGGTCCTCTTGGGATCCCTGAAGTCACACCTTTCGGGGTGTTGCCTGTTCAGTTTATGAATGATGCCAGTTCTGGTAAAGAGGATGTATGTGTTAAATCAGTATGTGGTTTGTGGGCAAAGCCTGGAAAACAAACCAAAGCAAGGAATTTAAGAAGTCTCAATACACTCAGTCACTTAGCTCATGTAATTTAGATTTCAGTGTTGTAGTGTTTTCTTTCTTCTAGGGAGGAACAGCATCAGGGCACACTGAGGCTCAAAGATTTACATTGCAAGAGGACACTCAACTTATACTAAAGATTCATAGGAGCCGAGAGCTGACCCAAATGTAAACGCTGCATGGACTCTAATTTAAACTCATGTGAGACACTTTTGGTTTGCAGAATAATGCAGTGTAAAGGGTTATCTAATGAGCCGGTTTTGGAATGTGCACCTTAAGTTTGAATAAAGATTTGTCAAAGATCAGTGTAAGAAGCATAATGTCAAATTACTCCAATGATAAAGCCTATCTCTTTTGCTTCATGGGACAATATTTCTTGTAAAAGAAAGTATTCTCAGTACTAATACTGGAGAGGACTCCATTTGGAAGGCAAGACGTGCATTGTTTCTCAATAAAAATGTGGCCTGCCTTCAGTCTGGGACTCTGTGAGGGAGAACACCTGCGCGGGAGACGGCTTCATTGAAAAGGTTCAATCACTGCGTTGCCTTCTCTGTTGACTAATATTTTGACAAATGAGAGGAATGACAAGGAGACGCCATGCAGTTGTTTTCAGAGGCCAAATGAAATGATTCGCTTCAGGGCACTTGAAAATAAAAAACGAAAGTAGAAAATATAATCTAGGCATAGCACATTCCTGAACTAATTTAATTGCGTGTTTCTTTAAAGCAGACAACCACCTGGGAAGCAGTCATAACAATGGCAACAGCAAATCAATTTTGGTGAGCAAACCAAGTTAAATATTAAGAACTAATAGTATACTGTCTTGACAGCAGCTATAGGTTTATTTATTTCCTTTTCAGAGTGGTGCTAATAGTTTGAAACAATAGTATGTTTCTATTATCTATCCTCACTGAAAATAGAATTATTGATTTCTACTAAAAAAGAGAGCATAAAATAAGTATGTATCTCCAAGGCTTATAGGAGTTATATAGTGTTTCTAGCAAAGATATTATTGAGAACCATTTTTGATTCTTTTTTTCTGGAAAAGCTTTCAACAATTAAAAAAGCTAAATAGAAACATCAAATAATAGAATGTGTATTTAAGTAGTTCTAATGTCAATTCAAAATAATTGGTTATTAAGGCAGGTGCATATAGTAATTAGGGATTAGTATAAAGGGTCCCTTGATTCTAGTGAGTACTTCTATATTTAGATATTTCCCAATTGAATGTTTAAAGACAAAAATATAATTGGATCAACTTTTTCCCAAGCCAACTAGTACAGTTTAGCTCCTGAAACTAAGGGTGTTTTATAGACATGCGGAAGAAAAGAAAGTCTAGGCAAACGGGGTTACAGTCTCTGAAATCAAAAGTAGCTACTTGTTATAAGGCTTGAGAAGATGTTTATAAAATAAACAGTATTATTAAAATAAACAGTATTCTTTGGTGTTATTAAACTATGCATATACAGCTGTATGCACGTAATTTCTTCATCACTATCCACTGAGGACAGCCCAGTCTAACAAGAAACGTGTGCCCTGTGTTGTAACTCTGGACAGTAAGCTCCTGGTCGCAAGGATCAAAAAGTCTCGTGTTATAATAGAACTTAAACTGGGGGAAGATGGGGTGGTGGTAGGAGATCTTATCAGGTTTCTTTACATTTTGTCTGAAACTGGGAATATTTTAAGAAAAGGCAGTGGAGAGAAACACATATCATACAAATTTATTTAAAAAAGTTCAAAATAATTTGTTAAATTCCTCAGTGAGTACATATTAATTATCAACTAATTAATGATTTGCTAGAATCTAGGATTTTGGTAATATTAGCTCTGCTCTAAAACAAATATCAAATGGCTGCAAAGAAATTCTCATAACACATATTAAAAAATAAAAAAGGATACTGTACATTCTTCTCAGTGGTGAAAAGGCAATAATTCAAAATTAGCTCTGTATCATGGGAATAGTTCAGTTGTTAGAGAGCCTGAATATGTATTTCCTAATAATATGGATTAGGGCTAACACAGAGTCAAATCACTCTTGACTAAAGGATCATGACATTTTCTTCTTAAAACTAAGGTGGAGATGGATTAAATTAAGATTTTTTCAGTGGAAAAGATCAATTTTCCATTTTCATTACAATTTGTGGCATGAGAGTGAGATGTGGTGCTTTAGCTCCCTGAAGACAATGAATCAGACTGATGTCCTAGTCAACACTTTTCTGACCATTTGATGACAGGCATTTTTTGAGATCCTGTGGCCGTTCCACTCCTCTGTAGCCACAATACATTACAGTTTGCCATTTTCAAATCTGCTCTTGGGTATTATTTCAGTGGCATTAGCATCAAAATACATTTGTTCAAGATAAATGAATTCAGCCTAAGAAAGATGAAAAATAAAACAAAAGAAAACCTTCTAGTCTTTGAATATGCCCCTCTTTGGATTTAAGACTAGCTGACATCAATTTTCCCCATTAGTTGCTCGAAGCAAATTGGTCAAATAGTGTTTGACTAACAAGAGATGACAAGTCCTCTTTGAATGAATCTGATTATGTTCTCACTGGCTATGAGCATGTCTTGTGTTATTGGTCTACAGATTACATGTGTAAGGTATAATCACCTGACATGGAGTGCACACATTTCCTCTGTCTCTGATTAACCCTCATTTCTCTTCTGAAGACATTTTCATATATCTCAATATGCCTAATCAGGCCAACAAAGAATCTGCTGAATGGTGAATGGTTAATTATTACATAAACCAGATGTGTCAGATAGTAACATAATCAAACATGAGTTTAGAGGCTATGTATTTTCAAGATGGCAGAAAAAACCAATTTGGCATAAACAGACTTGATTGAAACTAATTATTTTCTCCTAAACCCTGACTGACCTTAAATCATCCAATTCAACTTCTGATCTTTCTGGGATACTTTAGTTTATTGCTTTTTATATCAAGAAAAATAGCAAATTCCTTAGATTAACCTAGAAACTGAGAATTTCCAGCAACGAGGAGCATAATCTTGAACTTTTAAGAAAAATATTGAAATGTACTAATAATAAAACTCACTAATCTGGGATGGGCTGATAACTCTAACATCAAGGAAACCCATGTAAAAATGATGTGATTCTAAGTAGAACCATCACCTCATACTTACCCAATACTGTATCCCTGAAAAAATGTACTTCCAAACAAGATTTTCATGTAAATGATTTTTACCATTTTAAAATGACTTTCTGAAAGGTCTATGAATGCATAGGAGACACCAAGTTAGGAATCAGGAGAAACAGAAAGCAGACAGGTGATGGAATATTATCAGAGCATCTTAGAATTGCAAGGGACATTATAAGTCATCTAAAGTTTTTTTTTTTTTTCCTCCAAACCTCAATCATTTAAATACCGCTCTCACATTTTTTTGCATCATTCCCGTAGCCTTCTTTATTAGTCTCTTATTGCTGCTATAATGAATCACCATAAATTTGGTGGCTTAAACAATACAAATTTATTATTTTACACTTCTGTAAGCTAAAAGTTGGATGTGGGTCTCATGGGCTAAAATCAAGGTGTTGGCAGGGTTGTGTTACATTTTGGAGGCTCTGTTTCCTTGCCTTTTCCAGCTTCTGGAGGCTCATGGTCCTGTTCTTCCATCTTCAAAGCCAGCAACATGCATCTCTCTGACCCTTATTCTCTCTACATCGCTTTCTGATCATAGCTGGGAAAAGTTCTTGACTTTAAGGACTTATGTGATTAGATTATGCCACAGGAATAATCCAGGATAATTTCCCTATCTCAAGATCTTTAACCTTTATCCCATCTGCAAAGTCACTTTTGCCATGCAAGGTGAAGTATACACAGGTTCTGAGGATTAGGTCGCGGACATTTTGGGGGCCATTTTTCTGCCTACCACACTTTCTAATATAAATTAGTTAATGTTATTATTTAAGTTGACTTGTTTATTTGTTTAGATTTATTTATTTTTTAAAAATTTACATCATTACTATAAACTGAAAACAAAGATCAGAATAATTTCAGTGAAAGTATTAGATCTAGTTAAGTAGATATTTTTGCCTTCTGAAGGCTCAGTTCTGCTTTCTTGGTTAGGTGGGTTAGCATGTTCAAGTAATATGTGAGTACTAATCTGAGACTTTCTCCTAGGCAGTACGGAAAGGATTAAAACCGCAATTGAGAAGGAAATCAAAAAGTCTCATTAGGCCTGTCAGTGACTTTGAATGCTGTATCCATGTAGTACCAAAAAATCATTTCATGAGCCACTGATGGCCATCAAATCTATGACCATTTCGGAGAAACTAGGAGATAATGCTCAAGTCCTCACTGGTGCAGAAGTCCCCTTGGTAAATCCCTTGTTCTATACCTGTTCTATCTTATGCATGGTCAGTTTCTAAGAGGTTAGGTGATTGCTGATTGACTAGGCAGCTCATTGATTAATCAGTTCTTGCATGTATAAGCCCACTACTTACGGTTATTTACTTGAGGATAAATCACTCTCTTGGGGATGTCTACCTGTTTGCCCTAGTTCTGCAGTCTGTGGCAATGCAGAGCAAGTCGAATTACCCAACAGAGTGGACTGAGAAGACCACAGAATTTGAATCAGATGACCTGGGTTCAAATTGCAGCTCTACTACTAACCGGTGAAGTATTTTGGATCAAATCTATCTTTTTCTTCAGGCTGAAGAATGAAGAATAGCATAATAATATTGATACCAACTACCCAAGACTTTTGTAAAAATAAATGTGCTAATGATGTGAAGTCTTCTTTTAAACCATAAATGTGGTGATTATATAATAATTGTCCAAATGAGGACATTTTAAAAGTGAAAGCGATTATTACTATTAATTGCGCTCAGCTGCTAACTGAAAGATTGGAGATCTGAGTCCATCCAGAGCTGCCTCGAAAGAAAGCCTTGGTGATCTACTTCCAAAAAATCAGCCACTGAAAACCCTATGGAGCACAGTTCTACTCTGACACACGTGGGGTTGCCATGAGTCACAACTGACTCACCATGAAATGGTACTAACAGTGTTGGAAAAACGGGCATAAATTGGGACTGCCCCAGCAAACCAAGATGCAGAGTCATACTGAACACAGGGAACTTCATTAATTTCAGTCATTACTTCCTATTTTTTGTGTGGTAGCACTTCTAAATTTGAAGTCAGTGATCATATCTCCTCTTTGTTTTGTTTATTTTTAGCTTAAATCAATCCATTTCTTTCAAACGTTTCCAATATGATATTGTTTCTCAGACTCCTTTCTCTGATCATCCTCATCTAGGAGAGCTGTAGTTTTTCAGAGTTTTGTTTTTGAGAGTTTGAGAGTCAGCAGAGTGTGGAGCGCTTTCGTTCAGATTTTGGCTCCGTCATTTACTAGTATGGGCAAACTATTTAATCTCTGTGTATCTCAGCTTTCTCATCTACCTGTCTCACGTGTTTGTAATGGGGATTAAATGTGCTAATATCTCTAAAGCACTTAGATTTCTACCTGGCACTTATAGACACGAGATAAGTGTTTGAAATAGAATAAATAAAGGAGGTTACCAGAGCTGATTGCAACATTTCAAAACAACCAACTATAATATTTTGTGAGTGCCTCTGCTAGAGATTGGAGACAATGAAGTAAACAAGAAAGATACAGTTCTTGCCCTCAGGGAGCTTGCAGGCCAGCAGAGAGAACAGATGTTAAGCACGAAGTTGCAGAAATTAATGAATTGCAAGTGCCACTAGTGGTGTGAAGGACAGAAGCAAGATGCAGTGGGAGTGTTTCAGCTCGTCTGGGGGCCAATTTTATCTGACCAGTGTAGACTACAGTGGGACAGTGATCTCTCCTGTGCTGACACCAGAAGCACATTAATGAACATAAGAATCCATTTGCTTTCAAGCAGCTGTGACACACAGTGAGCTCGTGTTGAGCTTGTGGCTATTAACACTCACAGGTCTTTCTTTGTATGAGGTTGTTTCAAAATGGATCCCCCAGCTCTGGAACTCTTTAACTGATTTTTTTAAACCACCCAAATGGACATTTCAAATTTATTTTTAATAAAGTTTATCTTGATGTCTTTGGTCCTTGGTCTGGGTTGTCAAAATAATTTTTAACCTTGATTCTTTTATATACCACATTAACTATTCTTTTCAGATTTGTCATCTTTAAGTTTGATGGCATAGTTTGTATGTCTTTATTGAGGACATTAGTGTCTTAGTTGCCTAATGCTGCCATAACAAAAAAGACCACCCAGCTTTATAGAACAGGAATTTATTTTCTCATGGTTCTGGAGGCTAAAAGTCCAAATCAGGGCATTGGCTCTAAGGGAGGGCCCTTCATTGTCAGTAGCCCTGGGAGTTCCTTGGCATTCCTTGGCTTCTCGCTTTCCCCTGTATGTGTGTCTCTGTGTCTATCTGCTCTTCTTGTAAGACACCACTCAGCCGTGATTAGGTTTAAGATCCACGCTAACCTGTTATGGGAGCCCTGGTGGTGCCGTGGTTAAGAGTTACCGCTGCTAACCAAAAGGTCAGCAGTTTGAATCCACCAGCTGCTCCTTGGAAACTCGGTTGGGCAGTTCTACTCTGTCCTATAGGGTCGCTGTGAGTTGGAATCTACTGGCTGGCATTTTTTTTTTTTTTTTTTTTAATTTAGTATGACATAAAAAAGAAAACACCTGCTTCCAAACAGGGTCACATTCACAGGTATAGCGGTTAGGACTTCAACATAACTTTTTCAGGGGCACAATTCAATGCATAAAAATTAGTAAGGGTTCTAACTTCTAGAAATTTTATTTTAATTATAGTAACATTTTATTTTTATCTCAAAAGTAATTATTCTAGAAAAAATAAAGCTTTAAAAAGAAAATGAAAATCTCTGTCACACCCCAGTAACATTAACACTATCAACATTTTATGGAATATTATTCCAGTCTTTTCCAGTTTGGGGAAAATATACTTATGGAACCAGAATCATGTAGCATGTATATTTTTGAAACTATGGAGCAGAAACACATACCCATGGTATTAAATTTTTTTCCACAACAATTTTTAAATGTTGCATAATTTTTCCCATCCATATTTTACTTAATAAACTCCCTACTTGTGGTTTGTAGTATTTCCATTTCTTGCTGTTGTAAAATAAAGTTGTGATAACCATCCTTGTAGATAAAGCTCTAACTACATCCATGGCCAAGGATTTTTGCATCTTACTGAAAGAGATATTTTCCCCATGTTGTGAAATAATGACTTCTTGAGTGGTTTTCTCAAATGTCATTTTCTGTTCCTTAATCATCTTATTTAAATTCATTGCACCCCCCTCAATAACTCCTTGTCACCTTTCTCTGCCTTGTTTTCCCCAGAACAGTTATCAAAGTTGTTGCTGTTGCGTGCCTTCCAGTCGATTCCAACTCATAGCTACCCTATAGGACAGGGTAGAACTGTCCCATAGGGTTTCCAAGGAGTGGCTGGTGAATTTGAACTGCCAATCTTTTAGTTAGCACCACCAGGGTTATCACAATAAAATACATTATCTCATTTTTTTATGTATTTGTTTACAGCCTATCTCCCCCACACTAGAATGTCAGCTTCATAAACCAAAAAGAAGAAAACAAAAACCCTATCGTCATTGAGTTTATTCCGACTCATGGCGATCCTATGGATTACAGAATAGAACTGCTCCACAGGGTTTTCTAGGCTGTAATCTTTATAGAGTCAGATCACGAAGTCTTTCTTCTGCGGCACTGCTGGGTGGGTTCAAACTGCCAACATTTATGTTAGTAATAGAGCACAAACCATTTGTGCCACCCAGGGGACTTGTCAGCTTCATAAAGGATGGCTTTTTGTCTGTTTTGTTCACTGCTATAGTCCCAGCACCTAGAACAGTACCCAAAACCTGGTAGTAGGTGTTCATAGATGTCTGCTGTTGTAGGGGAAAAACATCACAAAGTCCAGTGAGGCAAAAAGAAAGTTTTATTCGGCATATATTCAAAAGTGCTGCTACAGCCATGTCTGCCTGAGTCCAAGGAATATTACAGAATAGGAAAGAATGGGAAAATGGACAAGCATGCTGCCACAGCCATGTCTGCCAGAGTCCAAGGAAATATCACAGAACAGACGAAAGTGGGAAGTGGGCAAGCGTGCTGCCACAGCCATGTCTGCCTGAGTCCAAAGAACAGTTACAGAGCCATCAGAGTATATTAACATTATAAATGGGCAAAACCATTGAAAGCTCAGCCTTTTCAGATTGGCTGGAAACTGCGATCCTACATTTTGAATTGTCTTTCTTAACAGTCATTGGTACAGGTTTCAGTAACGAGAGTCAGGAGGGTCTTCATTGGTCCAACAAATTTCTATTCACTAAATGCTAATAGAAAAAGATAAGAGTGGAAAGTCTTTTGTGTTCTGACTGGCTTTATGTGAAAGATTCCCTAAAAGATCTTTTCCAAGATTATTTTAGCTATTGTCTTTATACCTCAGGGCCCAGCTGATGTGTCCTTGTGAGTCCTTGCGAGCCCAGCTCCAGCTGGGTCACATTCTGTATGCTCAAGGAGAGGGAATAAATGATTCTAATATTAATTTCTTGAATCACTGTTGAAAAAATACAAAAAGATCTAGTTTCTTGGGGATGCAGAAACTGCCAGAGCAACTCCATGTACCCTAGCTCTCCCCTGACAGATGACAGCATTTCTGGCTTCAGTGCTGATAATCTGTGCTCATTTATTTCCCTATTTGGCAAGCGTGTTCTCTTTTACCTCTCTGGGTCCCAAGAGGGCTGAGGCGACATTAAAGCTTGCCTATGTTACCCATGCAATATATTATCTTAGTCTTTCCAAAAACCATACCGGCACGCTTTGCTAATTAAACCATTGAGGACAAAGGGGCTCAGGGATATTGAGTAATTTGCCTGAGGTCACCTAGCCAGTGATAAAATGTTCTTAATAAACTATAGCACACTGCTTCTCACTAAGTAGCTGAGTAACTCTGGGTAAGCTATTTAATCTCTTTGATTCTTTTTCCTCTTTTATACAATTAAGGGGTTAGCTCTGATTTCTGAACCTGACACTTTATAATTATTTTAAGAGCTACATGGCTCATGTATCTCTCAAAGAATTATTAATTATATTCTTATGCAGGGACTTTTTCCTTTTCACTAATACTTCTATTAAACAAAAAATGAATTTTTGCAGGACTCTTTTATTCTTAGAATTCTAAAAACCATAGACAAAATAATCAGCCACATATTGCATTCTACCATGTCAAATTAGGGGATTACAGTTTAAAAATATTTTAAGATACTAACTAGATATTACCAAAAGCATTGTAACATAAACTGTTTTTCTAGTCATTATGATTAAATTAATTTTTTAAAAAACAATTTCTTTATTTTATGAAAATAGAACCCAGTTATTTCTATAGGATAACAATAATCAGTGAGTACTTAATATGTGTCTAAGTGGCTCTAACCCCTTAGATGTATTAATCATTTTATCTCCTCAACAACTCTGTGAAGTATGTACTATTAGTATTCCCATTTTATACATGAGGTAACTGAAATACAGAAAGGTTTAAGGAACCTGTACAAAACCATATAGAATAAGTGGCAAAATCAGGATTTGCACCCAAATTGTATAATTTCAAAGCCAATACACCTAATGTCAACATTATATTATCCAGTACATAGAGACTGGGTGTGGGTATAGTATAGATTACAGATGGGGGGAGAAAAAGTAGATTAGTTCTATGACATCAGAGAAAAAATTATAATGTTTTAGAACCCAGTTATATAAAATGGTGTTGTAATAGTATATTAGTTTCTTAAGGTTGCCATAACAAAGCACCACAAATTGGGTGATTTATAAGAAAATTACTGTCTCACAGTTCTGGAGAATAGGAGTCTGAAATCAGGGTATCAGCTGTATTGCCTCCTTCTGAGGGCTCTGAGTGAGAATCTGTTTCCGTGTCTCTCTCTGAGCTTCTGGTGATGGCTGTTGATCCTTGGTATCTCTTGGCTTGTAGATGACTCCAATCTCTGCCTCTGTCTTCACATGACTGTCTTCCTTCTGTGTGTCTCTCTGTGTCTCTTCTACTCTTTTATAAGGACACTGCTCATATTGAATTAGGACTCACCATACTTCAGTATGACCACTTTAAGTTAATTGATAACATCTTCAAAGACCCTATTTCCAGATAAGCTCACATTCTTAGATACTGGGGGTTAGGATTGCAACATATAGTTTTAGGGGACACAACTTAATCCACAACAAACGGCACACACTGCTTTGCAGAATTATACAATGATACTATTCTTTCAGACAATTCCTCATCTTTTTGACTTTGAATTCCAATGATTTTTACCAATCTTACTTACTGAGATATATAAAATGCATTCTTTTTTTTCTTTACATCCAAACCTATTGCCGTTAAGTCAAAGGCAGTGAATTACATCAATTCTAAATTGTTTCACGCCTATAATTTGCGATCCCATTCCTGTTTTTGGCATGTTGGTAGTCTATTTTTAGTGCATTAATTCTGAATTATCAAATTTAAAAGAATATTCTTTGACTTAATTTTCCACTCTGCATCTCTGGTGAAGATTAGCAATTGCCGGTCAAACAAAATTTAGGATATTATTGTTATCCAGGCTGTTACTAAAAATGAAATCTGCCTAGAGGAAACAAAAAATAAGAACAAAAGCATCTACACAGCTTTCCTGTACTTGATAAATATTCCTTCAAACACATCCTACAAAGTAAAGAAGACCTGGCCTTTGCCTTCAACGAGCTCTCAGTGTTAATCCCCAAGCACCATATTTCCTCATAGCCTAATTATAAAAGTGTTGTTGCCATTGTTATCCAAGAATGAGGGTTATGACTCCAGAGCTTAGTTCATTTTCAGTGCCTGTAAGAGAAGAGGAACAGCCAACCAACCAAAACCAGTTGCCACCCAGTTGATTCCTATTCATGGTGACCCCATATATATCAGAGTAGAACTGTGCTCCATAGGGTTTTCAAGGCTGTGACCTTTGGGAAGCAAATAATCAGGGCTTTCTTCCGAGGCAGCTCTGGGTGGATTCAAACCTCCAACTTTTCAGTTAGCAGCTGTGCAAGTTAACCATACGCACCACCCAACGACTCCAAGGAGAGCAGCAAAAGCAAAGAATTCTTATGCTCCAGAACGCCAACTTGTTCTGAGTTTATAGATTGACACACTCATGGTATGACTCACCAAATAGTATCAAGTGTATCAAAGTAAAAATTTAAATATATTATCATTGATTTCTTAAAACAACAATTTTATAACCATGACTCTATAGTTATGACATTAGTCATGTCAAAACTCAGACGTGACTTTTTAGCTGTGGAATGAAAACTCTTGATGTTGAATCCCTGCAAGTCTAGATGCATGAGATGCACACCAATTCAATGTGTTAATTGTTATTAATATGCATACATCTAAGCAGCAAAGTTGTTAAAATATGTTTAAATCATATAGTCATCTAATATCTTCAAGGAATTGTTATTTTGCCATTATATATGTCATGTACCCTAGCAAGACTTTCTATGTCTGAGTCTTGCTGAAACAAATCGCATTTTATTCATTATTTTACTATTTTTAAAGGAAGTGTGTTTTATACATAGATGACTTATATAAGCAAAATGTATCACAAATTAGAATGATGCTTTTAGACAAGTTAACTGCTGTCGCTTGTATTGTGGAGTTTTGATACAGTTTCCACTTTGGCAAGCAAAACTTGATAAAACTCAATATTGGCACAGACTGTCAGGTCAAAAATGAACTTCTAATATGACAACGGAAGTGAATTGCTACAAAACCTGGCTGTCAAAATGAGAGTTATGATTTTGTAATGTAAATACAGCTTAAAAGTACAAGTTTTTGAGGCACCCATCTGTCAAGAGACAGGACACGTTATGTCCTATGGCACTCTAATACCTGAGCTCACTCTTAAGTGCAGGAGCCAGAAAAGCTGGTGCTAAAAACCTCAAAAGGAAGAGAGATGGTGTAAATTTTCCTTCTCGATTTTACTGTTTTATGTTTTCCATATTTTTTATGGTGTCCGTCTATTATTTTTATATTATAAAAGCCTTTTTAAATGTAAACTACAAGATTCTGTCCTAAATACGACTATATATGTAAGAGAAAAAAGAAAAAGAGAATCTTGTAGAAAAATTCTTTGAAGAAGCATTTCTTTAAATTCTTACTTATTCACTCCTTCCACATAAAAAGATAATTTTAGCACCATCCCTGGTGTGGCATTGAACTAGGCACTGGGGGTCAATGCCTTCAAAATAGATGTACATAGGTTACCAAAGTGGGCTGTGTCAGGAAAGGTTCTGAAAGAAATATGATGATTAACATCTGTAGACTCAAAATAGGCAGGCATGATAAATCTCCAACATTTATTACATAGTATATAACATAAAATGTGTAACTGGGGAATCAACTTTTACAAATCGCAAATTTTCACATCTAAGCAAATGACGATAACAATTTGCTACTGTCAATTGAACATCTATTGTGTAATCAGCATAAATATAGATACTTAACATATGTTGCCTAATTAAATTACACAATGCAAAAACAATTGCCAGGGGACAGGATAATTAATCCAGGGAGCGTTCATTAATGAGATTTCTAAGGAAGAGAAAACTTTTTGATAATGAAAGGAGCCAGCATGAACTACATATCACACCAGTTACCAACGGTGTTTGAGGAGGAGTCCAGAATTTCTCCATGAACTTTAGTCCATGACAACAAGCACATTCACTACTTTCCCCCATCTATTTAAGGGACCATTTTTAAAGTTGACAACCTCCTGCAGGGATGTTCTGAAAGACAGAGACATCTTGTCAGAATTATAAATGTCCTTGGTGGATGAGGCAGAAACGGTTGACTGTGTAGGATGTTCCTGACAAGTCCTCAGGATTTGAAGTGTTAACCATCTTTTTGACTAGTTTTTTTTTTTTTTTTTATGGGGGGAGATGTTTGAAAAACACTGAAGAAAGGGTATGCACACAATTTAGCATATAGTAGGTGTTCAATGCACATTTGTTTATTTCATCTGCTCCCCCGAAACCTCATCACTGCCGACTACTCCTAAGTTAAGGGTGAATTGCTGACTTCAATGCCTCCTGGAGGAGGCAAGTCAGAACACTCAGTCATTGGAGGACTAGTCTGTGCCTCCTCCTCTCCTGCCTCTAACATGAGCCATGTATGCGAGTGTACATACATATACACGTATGTCTGTACCTATGTATATATGTATGTTTGTGTGTGTATGAGTATGTTTATATTTTGCCAGTTCCTTACTCTTCTTCTGGAAACCAAAGCCCCTCCTTCCCCAGACTTAGTTAGTTACTACTGATTTAGCTTTAGAAAGTACAGGAACATGTGAACCTACCCCCTCGTCACAGTCGTTAGGTTCCAGGGGTATATCCCTCTAAATATTTTATGACTACCTTGAATGTGTAGTAGGCATTACAGCCTAACCCAGCAGAACCAAAATATAACTCCTGTCACTCCTTTAACCCAGCCCACCTCCTAAACACTGCCCCGTTTCTCCTCTGGCATTTTCCATTTTAGTGAATGGTATCAATACCCACCAGTTGCTTAAGCTCTAACCTAGGAATTTTCTTTCTCCCTTACTCTCTTACGTCTATCCATTATCAAGTCCTTTTGGCCCTGTCTCCAAAATATTTTTCAAATCCACCTACTGTTTTCAGTCTCCACTGCTATTACCACAGTCTAAGCCACCAACATCTTTCACCTAAATCCTAGGGCTAAAACCTAAAAACCCAAAGCAAGAGCTTTATAACTGGCATCCCAGTTTTACTCTTTCTCCCTGTTCTATCACCTACGATTGCTTTCTAGTTCACTTAGGGTACAATTGATTTTAAAAGGCCTCATAAGGTTGTACATTTTCTCACTCTCTCTGTTCAGTCTCTATCACCCTTCTCTTCCCTTTCTACCCTAACTTTGCTGAACTTCTTTTTTGCATGAACATGCCAAATGTATCTCCTCTCTAAAGCCATAGCATTTGCTATTTCTTCTGCCTAAAATTGTCTGTCCCTTGATGTTATCAGGAGCTAATTCTGGGTCATTCAGCGCTCAGTTCAAACATCTCCTTGGTGCCACCCACCAATTTCGCCCTCCTTCATTCACACAATCTCTTCATCACCTTTCTGTTTTATTTCTTTTCACTCAGCACTTACTGCCTCTTTCCTCCAACTAGAATGAGAGCTCCCTGAGATTATAGATTTGCCTGTCTAGTTCATCACATGCACCTGCACACTTCTTTCTCTCTCTCTTACCTTCACACATGTGTTACTCTGTGCCTGGACTATTCTTCTCTAACTTTCCTTTGGGGAAACTTTTCTGACACCCCATACCTAGGGTCTGTGCACCCGCCATGATAGATCATAACTCTCTCTATTTATCCGCAATGTGGCACTGACAACCGGTATTGCGTCTCCTTATTTAGTTGCCTTCACTGTTGCCATTTTTCTTGCTATACTAGTCAGTTCATGGAAACCCTGGTGGCATAGTGGTTAAGAGCTACACCTGCTAACCAAAAGGTTGGCAGTCCGAATCCACCAGGCACTCCTTGGAAACTCTATGGGGCAGTTCTACTCTGTCCTATAGAGTCGCTATGAGTCGGAATTGACTTGATGGCTATGAGTTTGGTTTGGTTTCTTTTTGTTAGTCCATTCACAGTGCCCAGCACGTAAATTAATGGTGATTGAATGAATGAATGAATAAACCTATTTTGCTGGCAACCAAAGCAGGACTAGGAATGGAATAATAATCTGCTCCACAAAAATCTGCTTTCTATTGATTCTGTTCTGAATTTTCGAACTGATATCTTGGAATTGTTTACCTTAGGCTTAGGCAAGACTTGCAGTTCTATTTTTCAAGATTTTTTTTTCCCTGATGACTGTCTTATTTTTCTTCCCATGTTCTCTCTTTACACTTACAAGGCCTTATTTTTTTCCGGGCGATTTCACCCCTAGTATGAGATTCTTGAAGTTTCTACCTATTAGTGCCATTTGGTTTGCCACTTTGTAGAGTACTGGCAGTGTGCCAAGCCACTAGGCATCTTATTTAAAACAGCTTCTTTCTGACAATAAAAAATAAATCCACACCCATCCAGGTCATTTTCTATTTAGTATATTTCATGGAGCAAAAATCTTAAAACCTTAAAAATGTCAGAATGGCTATGCTACCCCCTGATGTTCTTGTTTTCCAAACTCCCTCATACTTAAGGAAACAATCAAAACATCCAGGTTTCTTCAAGTTCATTTAATAACTGAAGGAAAAAAATAGACTGCTCAATTTATGTCATGTGCATTTGTTCCCAAGGGAAGAGGAGGTTTCAATTGACCGTGACCGTGATCCATTATTGCACTTTCACGCGGCAGATCTTGATGTGTCTGTGCTCTGCTGGACTTGGTGTGATGATTTTTACCCCCACTTTCACTCCACAGATCTTACAGCTGTAATGACACTAAATGACAGCACTTTGCTGGCAACTTCCTCCATGCAATTTGTACCATTACCGAATTTGCAATATCACATGAATATTGTCAACGATTCTTATAAAATTGGATTCTTGAAAGCAGCATAGAAAGAGGAAAGTGAAAACCTTTTAAGAGTAGGGATTTGGAAGAAGACATCTATAAATTGAAATGAGTTGTCAAATACTGATTATTTTATATAGTACCCTATCATATGAAATTGGCCTGCTTCCCATGGAGTGGTGATGGAGAAGACAGATGGTGGGGCAGAAATACTAAACTTGGATTCTCAGCATGTTGGGGAATGCTGAACTAAGTAGTAAATGTTATCCTCAGAATTAGAGTAGTTGTAAGGACATGGGACCTGCTTACTGTTTTTTATTCAGTTTAGGCCTTAGAATAGGAGAGGGATGGTAAAATTCCTTCACTCAGTTATCTCTAATATTCCTCAAACCAAGCTGGTAGTCACATTTGGAACACAACGTGAGACTCTTTCGTTCAAATCCTGAAAGTAGAGTTGTTCATTTCAAAAACAGGATGGAAGCCATTCAGCGAAACCAAATTTATTTGTGGTTTAGAAATGAATCTTAAAGAATCCAAATCAAAACTAATCTCAAAAGTGATCAGTAGAAGCTACGTGCTCTTCCACAATACAAGTAATCTAAAAAGATGTGAAATGCAGAATATATCATTTAACGGCATCAGCGTTGGAGATTACAGATTTTAATCAGATGCTATCTTAATTATAGCCAGTCTCCAATTTACAAACAGGCCGTATATAAAAATATTACTAGGGAAACAGATATTTGTAAGCAAGAATGATTTTTTTCCACAAAAAGAACTTATCAAATGATAAGTTTTTACTGACTTGGTCACAAAAACTTGTAAAATTCATAATGTAACTGAAGAGTATACAAATGAGGTGTCCAATATTAGATCATAGGTGCAAGGGGTATTTATTTTTCTTTTCTTTTCTTTTTTTATTGTTGTACTTTAAGTGAAAGTTTACAATTCAAGTTAGTCTCTCATACAGAAATGTATACATACATTGTTATGTGACCCTAATTGCTTTCCCTATACCGTGACTGCACACTCCTCCTTTCCAGCCCTGATTTCCTCTGTCCATTCAACCAGCTCCTAATCCTCTCTGCCTTCTCATTTCACCTCCAGACAGAAGCTGCCCATTTAGTCTCATGTACCTACTTGAGCTAAGAAGCACACTTTTCACGAGTATCATTTATGTCCCATAGTCCAATCTAATCTTTGTCTGAAGAGTTGGCTTCTGGAATTGTTTTAGTTCTGGATTGACAGAGAGTCTGGGGGCTGTGCTTTCTGGGGTTCCTCAGTCTCAGTCAGACCATTAAGTCTGGTCTTTTTACTAGAATTTGAGTTCTACACCCCACTTTTCTCCTGTTCCATCAGGGACTCTCTATTGTGTTCCCTGTCAGGGCGGTCATTGGTGGTAGCCAGGTACCATCTAGTTCTTCTGGTCTCAGGCTGATGGAGTCACTGGTTTATGTGGCCCTTTCTGTCTCTTGAGCTAATACTTTCTTTGTGTCCCTGGTGTTCTTCATGCTCCTTTACTCCAGATGGTTAGGACCAATTGATGCATCTTAGATGGCCGCTTGCTAACTTTTAAGACCCCAGACGTCACTCCCCAGAGTAGGATGCAGAACATTTTCTTAATAAACTTTGTTATGACAATTGACCTAGATGTCCCCTGAAACCATGGTCCCCAGACCTCCACCCCTGCTAGTCTGTCTCTTGAAGTGTTTGGCTGTATTCAAGAAACTTCTTAGCTTTTGATTTAGTTCAGTTGTGCTGACTTGTGCAAGGGTTATTTTAGTATGAACGGAATAGAAGGGATGCTTTTTCTCTGTGTTCTGGATACAGGGCTACTTCAAAAAAGAGCTCCATAAGTGAACTTTCCCTCTAACACCCTGTAACCCCATTTTGCTATCTCACTGCCTCCGAGCATCTAGCACTTTCGTGCTACTTTGAGGCAGCTAGATAAGCTTCTTCTCAAGTGCTTCATCAAAACTCTTATTTCGTTGATGAAAGGTAGACATTAGAGAAAAGAACATTCTGACTAAACTAATTCACAATAAAGTGTGAAAGATTGAAAGCAAACACTTTAGGCAGACAGAAAACATTTACTGAAACTCTACAATTTGTCTGGAATTTTGTTATGCTGTATCTCACTTGCATCTTAAAAAATTCCATTTTACAGAGAAAGCTATTGGAGCTCAAACTGTTTAAGGAATTTGCCTAAAAGAACATAGCCAGTAAATTATAGAGCCATGATTTAAGACAACAGAAGTTTTCAGATATTTTTTGTAGATACTTATTTGCTCCAATTAATTATTGAAGTTTTAAGCGTTAGGAGAATGGAGAAGAGAGGTAGTAGTTATTTCGCCCAGTGGTAACCCTAGGTTCTGCTCAGTGTGACTTGTTACAGCAATAAACAAGAGGCTTAGGTGAGAGAAAAGAAAGGTGCCTTTATTTCAATGTGCAAGGAAAGGAGCAATTGGGGCTGTTGCCTACAAGACTGCTCGCAGGCAGCTTGGGGAGGAGGGCTTTTACAGAGAGCAGACAAGGAAATGCAAATTCATCATGAATATTCAGGATTGACCTTCAGCCAGGTGCTCAGGACTTGGGGATGACTATGCATTTTCTCTAGACAAGGGTTTAATTATCTGGGATGGAGGAAGAGTTCCATTTTCCTTCATTTGCATGTTAAGCCTCCACCCGGAGGTGGAGTGCTTATATGTATTTTTCACTTAATGAGCTGATAGGTCACTTAAAGTGCCAAGATGGTGCTGAAGACCTGCTAAAACCGGTTGAGGCTAGCTATGCTATGACTGGTTCTGTTGTTATCTTGTTAAAGACAATCTAAGAAGAATGTGTGACCTATTCTGCTCTGTGTAGGAGAATAAGCTAGCAGGTTACTCAAAGAAGGGTTGAGCTCTGAAGCTTCCTGCCTCAGTTAAAAATGTCAAAAATTATTAGGAGAAATAAGTTGGGGCAGATGACTCTGCTTAGGTATCTATTCTTCTAGGCCAGCTTCCCCAAGTTAAACTCATTTTGTATATTTTCCTTCCCATTCTATTATTTCTATTTTCCACATGTGACTAAACTTTCCAATGTGTTAAACTAAAAGTCCCAAATATTTTATAGGTCTAACTTAGTTCTTTGCCTCTCCTTTCAAATTGTCAGGCCATCTGAGTAGAAAAGAGGTCGCATTTTAGTTTTCATGTCTCATTATCTGTTGATAGGGTTTTTACTTTTCATTTACGAAGGTTTGGAAAGTCTTATAGCCAGTAGGGTAAAGAAAGACAATAGTGGTGGGAGCTGTGGCCCACGGTAGCAGTAACTCTGAGATGTGTGTGGTAGGACTGACGGGAGAAAGATGAAGGATGAGGAAGAAAATTAGGAAATCTGCAGTCATGTATAAATTGCCTGTTTTCCAACTGATTTTTACCTGAAATCATGCTCTTCCTTCCACTATTGAGAATATAGGTACTGCAACTATAGGTCCTTACTGTGGCCCAGAGAAAACATATCTGTTTTTCTAGCAAGAAAATCTGGAAAATCACTACTGCTAAAAAAAAACCTGGGGAATCTCTGTTTTGACTTGATTATTATTTTCTGCTCTATAATACCTCACCAATTCTATTACACACAACACAAAAATATTTCCAAATCATAAATGAGTTAAAAAAAAATCACTACCAACAAAAATCCCTCCTATCTAAAGAAGTTATATCTGTTGGTGGCATTTCAATTAAAACAAAAGCTATCGAAGGTAGGATGATGATATTTACTGGCCTCTCTTTATTTTAAATGTGTAGATAAAACACAAATCCTCACTAAAACAAAAGTGTATTACAATACTCTTTAGATGGAATGAATATATTCATCAGTACCAAAATATATATATTGCCTAGAGCTGATTCCCATAGAACTTATCTTTTTAAAAGTTTTTAATTCATTTGACTCTCACTCATCTGCTAGATTTGTGCACAGTGTGTTTTGCTTTCAAGTTCTTATTAAAATAATTAAGTAAAATAGATTGTAAAGTCAGATGCTGACACAATTTACTATTCCTTGTTTATTTTTATTTTCCATTGCTGAAGGCCATTGGAAGCAATTTCTTGTATTATCCTCCCCCTACTCCTCAAAATAGATAATAATACTAATGTCTAACTCCCTCTCCTCCCTAGAGAATGGAGAGTATATGAGCTCTCTTATAGGAATTCAGTAACACCCTCTTGCCTGAGGACATATCACCTGATACTGAGAAATAGAGCACTCAACATTTAACGAATATCTGTGACACCAATCTTGTGTGAACTGAGTCATAAAATGGAAGCCAATAGTCTTTCACACACCTCAAAACTCCTCCAGCAAGGAAAGGAGCAACCCTTCTAAAAGGAAGACAGTAGATATCTTCAGTACTTTTTAACTTAAAAGATAGACAAAAGCATTGGTTAAGAACATTGGCTTAGAAATCATGTGGACCTGGGTTCAAATTATAGTTCTGCCATTTTTTAGGCTATAACTTTGGACAACAAGTAACCTCTTGGAGACTCTTGACTCATCTGCAAAATAAGGTTAATAATACCTAGCTTGAGGATTAAATGAGATCAAGTATGAAAAATCTTAGTTGAATGCTTATACATAATAGACGTTAAATAAATGAGTGTTTTGTCCTAGGAAGGAGAGCCCGAGTTGGAGATTTTTGGTTGACTTTTGTTGGTTGAGTGCTCTCAGGAGAAGGGGAGTGAGGCAAGCAGAGTGGGCAGAGGAAACAGGTGGCAGAGTGTTGTCTTGAGTGGAACTAGACTCGGTCTGATTTCCTCTGCATCTCAATTTGCACTACAGTCTGAAAAACAAAACCAAATCTGTTGCCGTCAAATCAATTCTAATTCATAGTGACCCTATAGGACAGGGTAGAATGGCCCTATAGGGTTTCCAAGGAGTGGCTGGTGGATTCCAACTGCTGACCTTTTGGTTAGTAGTAAAACTCGTAACCACTGTGCCGCCAGGGCTCCAAGAGTCTGTTCCACCTAAAGGGGTCAGGGACATGGGGGTTCAGCCCTTCCAACAAGGCAGCTTCCATTTGGCAGAGGGCAACTCTCTAGAGAAGGGCACAGCTTTGAGCTGTTACCAGCCAGCACTAGCAACAAGGGGAGATAGGTGCACCTGTTGGTAATAGGGATCTGGACAGGACACCAACAGCATTCACTAGTGTACCCTTGCGCTCTTCGGATCCACTTGCTTCTCACGATAAGTTCATTTCATCCAGGTACGGTTTCTCCAGGATGCTGGTTGATCACAATTTATAGGAAAGCTTGAAAGAAGAGAGTTTGTGGGAAAAACTAGAACCCCCATTTCTGTAGTTGTTCCTGAGGTTGTACTGTAGGCACTTCACCAAAGACAATATACAGATGGCAAGTTAACACATGAAAAAATGCTCAATATCACCAGTCGTTAGTGAAATGCGAAATAAAAGCACAATGAGATACCAATACACACCTATCAGAATGTCTAAAATGAAAAAGGTTGACCATATCAAGCACTGGCAAGGACGTGGAGAAACAAGAATTCTCATATATAGCTGGTGAAAATGTAAAATGGTGCAACCACTTTGGGAAACTGCTTGGCAGTGTCTTAAAAAGATAAACATACATCTGCCATTTCTAGGCATTTACCCAAGAGAAAAGAAAGCATATGCCCATTTAAAGACTTGTACATGAATGTTCATAGCAGCTTTTTTGTAATAGCCCCAAACTGCAAACAATGCAAATGTTCATCAGCCATCGAATAAATAAATTGTGGTGTATCCATGTAATGGAATGTCATTCGACAATAAACAGACATGAGCTATTGGTACATACGACACCACATATAAACCTTAAAATAATTATACCCAATTGAATAAGTAGAGAAAGAAGAGCGCATGATGCATGCTATGAATCAGTTTGTAAAAAATTCTAGAAAATGCAAACTAATCTATTGTGACAGAAAGCAGATCAGTGATGCCTGGAGACTGGGAAGAGATCAAGAGGGGATGGTAGGGTGAGATTACAAAGAGTCACAAGGAATCTTTTTAGGCTGATAGATATGCTTATTATTTTGATTGTGGTGATGATTTCAAAAGTAGATTTGTGCACTTTAAATATATAGTTTATTGTGCGTGTCAAAGAGCCTCGGTGGCACAACAGTTAAGTGCTGGGTTGCTAACCAAAGGGTTGGCAGTTAGAACCCACTCAGTGGCTTCATGAGAGTAAGACCTGGTGATCTGCTCCCATAGCAGTTATAGCCTAGAAAACCCTATGGGGCAGTTCTACTCTGTCACATGGGGTTGGTATGAGTCAAAAAATAGACTCGAGGCCACCTAACAACAACAAAAATATTGTGTACATCCATTATACCACAGTAAAGTACAAAAACATTGCAGTAATGATATCTGAAACGCAATGAAACTCCTAACTCAGTTGCAAACACTGCCAGAAAAGACATTTAATTGGTAGCTGCATATTAAATATTTTGTTGTTGTGGTTGTCACATGAACTGGGAAGTTTTAAAAATGTCCCAGGGTGGCTGCCAACTATTTATTTGTTGTTTATGCCTTTCGTTAATTCACTATGGTTACAAATTAATACATAATAATGTAATAATGTTTTTGGCAAAAATGTCTTTGCTGTCTTTTCTTGAACTCTGTACAGATAATGATTTTTTTTCCCTTTATGTATCAGTTACCATGGCTGCATAACAAATTAGCCTCAACCTTAGTGACTTAAAACAACAGCAATCATTTACTGTCTCTTGTATTTTCTGGGGAACAGGAATGCAAACAGGGCGCAGCAAGGATGTCTTGTCTGTGCTCCACAATATCTGAGGCTCCAGATGGAAGACTCACATTTAGGGGCTGGAATTGTATGAAGACTTCTTTGATCATATGTCTGCAGTTGACGCTGACTTTCAGCTGGAGAGGCATAGCTTTGACTGTCAGCCAGAACACCCACATATGGCCTCTTCATGTGACCTGGACTTCCTTAACATCATAGTGGCAAAGTTCCAAGGACAAGCATCCTAGAGACTCAAGTAGAAGCTGTATCATCTTATATGACTTAACTTTGGGAATCATGTAATATCTCTTCTATCACAATCTATTGGCAGTTGTAAAGGTCCATCCAGACTGAAGGATCAATGTCACCATAAGAAGTGCATGAGGGATGTATTTATATATATTGATGCAGTCATCTTCAGAATACTGTATTTTTACGCAAATAGCATGTGCCTTCTGTGTTTGTTTACCGATCACTCCCTTCCTCTGCAAGGTATTTTCATAAGCTGCTATGCTAATTTTTTTAACTTGTTACTGTGAAAAAAAATTATCATAATGTGCTTACGAAAAATACCTCCTGGTGGGGGGGGGGGTGGGGGGACAGAAGCAGTTTGCAAACAAATGTAGAAGACGCAGGTTATTTACGTAAAAATACGGTATACAATCTGCCACAGTTTATAATGGCATTTTATTTTCACATCTACTGAAATAGCCTTCAGTGTTCCTCCACATCCAACTATAATAAATCCACTTGTTGCAAATCTATTATATTCAGACATCATTGGGCCATTTATTCATAGCCCTTAAATTGCTTCTTTATTGTAATCAACCTTGGTGTTATGTGAATGAAACAGTTTCATTATCAAATCCTAATCATTAGAATACATACTCTATAAGAAGAAGATTTTTTTGTTTTACTCTTGGCTATATACCCAATGTCTGGAACAGTGCTTGATATGTAGTAGGTATTCAATAAGTATTTGTTGAGTGAATAAAAACCATAGGGTTTGTGAGTGCTGTTCAAGTTTTCATAAGCAGTTGACGGTAAAGTTCATAATCTGAGACGTAAAATTGAGGGTAGGTAACACGTGTCATTAATAGGTCAAAAAACACATTGAGAGTCAAGTAAAAGATTACTGAAGTTCAAGTGGAAGGAAGTTGCCATCAAGTTTTGGATCATTAAACTCTGCAGAAAAGGTTCTGTCTCATGTGGGACTATTTTATTAGCCTTGCCATGTGTGCAGCAGTTTTATTTCCCTGCTCTTGGCATTTGTAAAGAACTGTTTGGCATCTGTGATCTACTAGCCAATAGGGTTCCCATCCTTTGACTAGTATCTTAAAGACATGTGAAAAACTCTTTCATCAATATGATCATATGTCATTTCTCTATAAATCCTATAGGTAGAAATGAATAGTCTCAGATGATTTACTTGTTCAAGATCACTAGGTTATAAATGGCACAGCTGAGATTCAAGCACATTTATTGTTTTTCCTTCTTTAGCTCCATTTTCTTGACCAATATTCCAATTAACTACTCTGATCTGGTACATTTGTGAAAGTCATAATCAAAAGATGAAGAAATTACACATTTTCAGCCTGTACTTACCCATAGGTATAATAGGCAATTGTCCGTGTAGAGTGGTTTTAGTTGTATTAGGAAAGTTGTCTTAACTCAAAATACTTCTCCCATTGACTTACTGGCTATAATAATAGTTATAATTGTCACCAGCTTAGTAGTAGTTAACAGTCAGGATGCTCCTTAGAAGCCAGGATGGCAAGATTTCATCTCACGTAGTTTGGACATGTTATGAGGAGGACCAATCCTGGAGAAAGATATCATGCTTGGTAAAGTAGAGGGTCATTGAAAGGAGAAAGACCCTCAATGAGATGGACTGACACAGTAGCTACAATGATGGGCTCAAGCATAGGAACAATTGTGAGGATGACGCAGGACCAGGCAGTGTGTCGTTCTGTTGTACGTAGGGTCGCTATGAGTTGGAACTGACTCAGTGGCACCGAACAACAACATATATCGAGATTTTATTATGTGTTAAACTGTTTCCTCAAAGTGTATATTTTAACATACATTTTGTTACCATGGAACAAAATTTGTCATATCTTTCATTCAATAAAAAGAGATAAAGTTTAAAGTGCACTATCTCTTGGAAAAGTAATAAATTGATTCAACTTCATGTTGAACCTTTTCTGTTTATCTGCTTCATAGCAACTGTGAGGTCTCAGGTTAAATTTCACCTCTTCCTCTCTGACTTCAGTGCACTTGTGAGTACTTCATTTTCAAAGCTGATAGCTTTTATAGTCTGTTTAATTTATTTGATATTTACTGTATATTATCTTATACGTGGATATTCACTACAGAGTACTTGCTATTGAAGACAACATATTTTTGCCTTGTACACCAAATGTAAATAACAAATAGTTATATATTTATTTGTTTAAAAATATATTTTGTCCCCGTTTCCATCTAGAAGCAATTTAACCAAAATATAACCAATAAAATAAAAGTAAAATAATGAAAAGAAAAATAGAAATTAGAATAGAAAGTAGAGAACAATCCAGAAAGTGGAATGCAAAGGAAACCAGTTCCTTTGGCTCTGCTTATCCTGGGGGTCAAAAGGAAAGGGAAATTTGGACATTCATTTGGTTTACATTGTTATCTTCTCTTAAAAGAAAATACAGTAGCTTTTCAGGAAGAGCAAATTGTTTTCCTTCACTAATCTTTAAAATAAATTTCAATTGCAGAAGAGTATTATGAGGACCATGAGCAATTTAGTGAGCAACATCCTCAACAACACCCAATAAATGTTTTTAAATTGTTTTGCGTATGTGTTCTTATACATTCCTAATTAAGGCAGACATTATAACACCAAGATGCAAGTCACTGAAAATTATATGGAGCTTATCTAAAACAATAATGTAAAAATAAAGAAGATGTCTTTATTTTATCTATGTTGACATCATACAAAGATATAATAATACTGATTTAATTTCTATTAAATGTATCAATCTGTCTATTGAAGTTTTTGAAGAAATGAGATGTTGTTTATAAAGTAATGACTAGCTGATAAAAATTTATGCCTTGTATAAGGTTGCTGTTTTGTCATATGGGTTTCTATTCTTGCCTTCAGGGACTTGAAGGGTTTGGTAAAACCAACAAATGAAATGTTTATTTAAATAAAAAAAAAGAAAAAACTGTGGTAGAGATTATTTCAATTTTCAGTTCTAAAATTACATTTGCTCTATCTCACTTCTCTCAAAAAGTAATCTATCTTTGGTATCTTTGGGAAGGACTCTTAATGAATTAATCTACTTGAAAAATAAAAGAACAAAGTTATCCTAAATAAGGCAATTTTTTGGTAATAAATTGGGTTATTGAAGTACAGCAAACATATAGAAAAGTTCACATATACTGAGAGTACAGCTTAAAGAAATTTCTCAAAGTGAAT
This sequence comes from Dugong dugon, assembly GCA_030035585.1. Classification (NCBI taxonomy): domain Eukaryota; kingdom Metazoa; phylum Chordata; class Mammalia; order Sirenia; family Dugongidae; genus Dugong; species Dugong dugon. Next base: position 63,083,245 of record CM057466.1, read on the forward strand.
ATAACTGGGTAGCTATGACCCATATCAAGCAATAGAACATTCTTGTACACTCAAAATGTCGTGTTGTTCTATGCATCAATAATTCATTCATTTTTACTTTTGAGTTATTAGCCCATTGTAGAAATATAGCAAACTTAATGTATCCAGTTCAAGTACTGATGAACATGTGGATTTTTTCTAGTTTTGAGCTATTCCAAATAATACAGTTTTGAACAGTCTTGTACATGTCTTTAGTGCCCATATAGGAGTGGAATTGTTAGACTATCAGAGATATTACATATTTAATTTTAATATACTGCCGGTTTCCCAAAGTGATTGAACTAATTTTCACTCCTATCAGCAATGAATGAGAATTCCAGTTGCTCAGCATCCTTATCAACACTTGTTTTTATTACTATTTTATTTTGAGTTATTCTGGTGGTTGTATAGTGGTATCCCACTGTGGTTTTAATTAGCATTTTTCTCATGACTAATAAAATTGACCACTTTTTCATATGCTTATTGACCATTTAGATATCCTCTTTGGTGAAGTCTGTTGCTGGATTTTCTATTAGTTTGTATGTCTTTTTCTTAAATTATTTTTTTGTTATGTTAATGTACTATAGGGTAGGAGTCCTTTGTTGGTTGTTGTTGTTAGGTGCCATCGAGTCAGTTCTGACTCATAGCAGCCCTATGTACAACAGAACAAAATACTGTCCAGTCCAGCGCCATCTTAACAATCATTGTTATACTTGAGCCCATTGTTGGAGCCACTGTGTCAATCCATCTCATTGAGGGTTTTTTGCTGACCTTCTACTTTACCAAGCATGATGTCCTTCTCCAATGACTGATCCTTCCTGACAACATGTCCGAAGTATGTGAGATGTAGTGCTGCCATCCTTGCTTCTAAGGAGCATTCTGGTTGTACTTCTTCCAAGATAGATTTGTTCCCTCTTTTGGCAGTCCATGGTATATTCAATATTCTTCTCCAACACCACAATCCAAAGGCATCAATTCTTCTTCGGTTTTCCTTATTCATTGTCCAGCTTTCCCATGCAGATGAGGTGATTGAAAACACTATGGCTTGGGTCAGGTACACCTTAGTTTTCAAGGTAATATCGTGGCTTTTCAACACTTTAAAGAGGTCTTTTGCAGCAGATTTGCCCAACACAACGCATCTTTTGATTTCTTGACTGCTGTTTCCATGGGTGTTGATTGTGGTTCCAAGTAAAATGAAATACTTGACAACGTCAACCTTTTCTCTGTTTATCATGATATTGCTTATTGGTTCAGTTGTGAGGATTTTTGTTTTCTTTATGCTGAGGTATACTTCATACTGAAGCTTGTGATCTTTGATCTTCATCAGTAAATGCTTCAAGTCCTCTTCAATTTCAGCAAGCAAGGTTGTGTCATCTGCATAACACAGGTTGTTAGTTATATGACTATATATGAACCATATATTTTCCATTCCATCATATTTCCTTAAAGGGATTCCTGTTCAGAGGATGTGTTCAAGTGAGAGTCTTAAATTTGTATAAATGCCTTAAATGTGAAAAACCAATTCTATGAGAAAGAAATTAAGTGAATAAGATAAAAAAGAAAAGTCACATTTGGTGGAACATCAGAGGCAGCACGTCAATAAAATATAAAAATATAAGATGAAAATAATGCACTGAGAATTCAGAAAAGAAGAAAGTGTATCAGAAGGATTGGCAACAATAAAGGCTGACAAAATCGTTAGTGTACTGCTTCAATTTGCCAAACATTGTGAAAAGCAAGAAAGAAAGAGAAAGAGCAATGAAAATTGATGAAAGTCAGAGAACGAAATAATTCTGAATGTTATCATTTTATAGGTTAGGTTTCTAAATTTATACTCAACGATCTTCCTACTTTCTTGTTATTACTTTGCTTTCACTTAAGTAAGCTCTCATTCAGAGAGGGGAAGTAGTCTCGTTTTTTTTGTATCAGCTGTTTTGTACATTACAAAATGCAAAACTTGGGTTTCATCCCACTAGTCAAAAGAGAATATTGTTTTCCATTAAATTATTTTCTAAAGCAGGCATTTATTTAAATAGGTACACATCAGTGAAATAGGAAAGCCCAAAAAAAGAAAGAAAGAAAAGAAAAATGTAGCAGAATTTTTAGTATATCACTGCCTTGTTTCAAAAAACAAATATCATTCCTTCTCGGGGTGGACAAGGGGAAATTTGTGATGATCTTTTTAATCAGAAGAAAGGTTCCATGTGACTGACCATCTATTTCTCTTTCCTTTTGCTTTCTTATGATAAGTTTAATATCTCCTCAACTATGGATATATTTATGTTGTTATTGTTGAAAAAAATAGTGGGTTTTTTCATTAAATATTTTTTAGCAAAATTGTAATGTTTAAAACTAACACAGTTGGAGACTATATTTCTTAGCAAAGGCTAACCTTTAAAAATACTTACAAATAACTTAATTGAAGTTTATAGGCAGAGAATTAAAATTGTGTCATTTTACCTTTTATACCATTTATCTGATTTGATGACATTGGTCCTATGGAGAGGATGTTGAACGAGTTAAGGCACTTAAAATGTTTTACATTTGTTCTGGTAAGTTATGATTACCCATTATGATGGCCCAGAAGACTTATGCAATATCACAACCCAGGACATGATTTTAACGGAAGGAAATTTTAGGAAACTTGAATATTATACAAGAGGAACAAATGTATTTGTGGCATGGGATATATTTTTATGAAGATATTTAATATGAGAGATCAGCACTTGCTTCCCCTCTCCTCAGATTCCAACACCAAGCACTCACCTGGAGACCATCTAAAGAGACATTCTTTGTTACTCACAACCAGTCTCAGAACCGAGGAGGTGAAGTGATTTTGGTGAGTCCACAAGAAAGAATGAAAGCCTGAAGGCTAGCTACATTATCTTTCTCAGAGAAGGACAGGGTAGTGTCTTGGAAGACTTGAGTGAGAAGGCAAGAAACAGTGATATAGCAAATGAAAATTTAAAATAGAGATAGCTAGAAATGGTGCCTATTTGTCTAATAATAGAAAAATTAGGGTGCAAATAGGAGGAAAAAATTGAACTTTGGACAGTTCACAGTTCAAAGTCTGGATGTGCCCAGCTCTCTGCATGAAGAATTCTGTTCATCATCCTCAAACAGTCTTCTGTTATTTCTATTACAAGTGTAGGAAAGGGCATGTATATAATATGGATAATTACCCTCATAAAACATGAGACACTTACTACTAACAATGACTAATTATTCATTCATTTAATCACTCGTTCATTTAGCAAATAGTCATCGAGCACCTTCTAGGTAGCAGTTATTTCAGTCCCTGGACACCCACACCTGAATATATACCATCCCTATCCTCAAGGAACTCACAGTTACTAAAGGATGTTGTCAAGTCAGCAAACTGTGCTCAGCGCTATAATGGAAGAAAGACCACCGTGCTATTTCAACAGGGAGGAAGATTGCCTAATTCTGCCTGGAATAGAGGCTGACTTCATGGAGAAGGGGATCCCTGAGCTAATGTTAAAACTTAAATAGGACTTTGTTAGATAGACAGAAATGAGAGAGCATAAGAAATCTGAGCTAGACTGGAGGTCAGGGAAAGCTCCATTGAAGAAGCAATGCTGGAGCTGAAATTTGAGGGATTGAGGGATGATTGGGTAAGAGTTAACTGGAGTGATCCTTGTAAGTGATGGAAAATCTTGAGGAGGAGAAAGACATTCAGGAGGGACAATGTGGGGATATCGAGCTACCATAGATATCTATATGAAAGTGCATATTGGACAGTGGCAAACATTGTTTTGCTGTCGGGAAAAGTCACCTGGACAAAATCTGGGGGCATTTCCAGTCCAAGTGTTGATGATGTGTGGGTAGGTGAGATTGCCAGGGAGTAAGTGAAAAGTAAGAAAAGATGAGAACTGAGGGCTAGACCAGCATAACATTTAAGGGCTGTGTAGAGAAGAAGTTGCCTCATAGTAAAAGGATCTGAGTGACAGGAAGAAAACCAGAATAGAATGGAAAGACAGTGAAGAAAGAGATCACTTCAAAGAGGTGTGGTAAGTGCCACAGAAAAGTCAGGTGAAATAAAGACCAAAAAGTATGAATTTGGTAATCAGCTAATGCTGATTTCAGTGGCGCCATGAGAGTGGGATCCAGATTGGTTTGACAAGAAATGAAAGTTAAGAAAACAGGCTGAAGCATACTTGCCCAACTGTTTTCAGGGGCTTGACTGTGAAGGGTAGTAGAAAGGTGACAGTAAATAGTCTTGGAAGTTTTTTGCTGTTTGTTTGTTTTGTTTTATGATGAAGGGCCTAGTAAAAGTTTATAAATCTGAAGGTAGGGTGGGAGGTCATACAGCAAGTGAACTGGAAGGCACTTGAGATGAAGAGGCTCACTGGCTACGCAAGGCCTTAAAGGAGATGGGAGGTGGGAGGGGGTGGGATCTGGGCACACAGTGAAGGAAGAGCTTCCACTAGAGACATCTCTTTATCTGAGTCAGGAGGGTAGAGGGTAAGAACGGATGATGACGATAATGATGATGCTGATGGTGATGAATAAATTAGCAAGCAGATATTATGTGCTCATGTGCTAGACCTTGTGCTAAACTCTGTACATGTGTTACCCGTTCTAAGTTTTACAACAACCAAAAGAGGGAGGACATCAGCATAGAGAGGTTAAGTGACTTGCCTAAGGCCACATAGCTAGTAAGTGGCAGGCATGGGACTTGAAACCAGGGCTGTCTGATTCCAAATTTTGTGCTGTTATTTATCCACAAGCTTTTGATACAAGTATTTAATATGCGCAGAGGGTGAGAAATAGAGGGAGTCATGTCTAAAAGCCTCAGTGGTCTCTCTATAAGTCACTGGCTTTTGTACACGGTAGTATAAGCCTTGAGGAAGGGGTGAGACTTTGGAATATGAGCTATGGGGTGAACAAAGGAGCTGGCCAGTGTCACAGACCTGTCCCTTCTAATTCATTAGATTGCGTGTAAATGCCCAAGCTCCATATATCTGTAGTTTACCTAGATCCCAGCGTCGGTTAGCTTAGTTTGAAAGTTTATATTGCTCAGGATAACATGCTGAGCCAGCACAGAAGGGTGTTTTTGGCCTCCCTCGGTTCCATGGAGACACGCTGGTTGTCACAGCAAGTCTGAGGAGCCTGAGCAGGACTGAGAAGGTCAAAGGCTCTGAAAAATTCCTATTGCCAAGTGCTGTCACATATGCCTTCTCAGTGTGCAAGGCAATGCAAGGACTACTCAGACATGACCCTACAGATAATTGATGCACATTCAACTTAATAATACCTGTGCTCAATATTTAATTTAATTCCAATTTACTTATATGGATGGATGACTACCCTAACGGGGTTGCTGGTGGTCTAAGTTTTCCCCCACATGTACTCCTAGTATACCAAGGACACAGAGAAATAGTGGCTAATGATGATACCAATGATCACAGTAATAACAATAGACTGAAAGAAGCTGAATTAGAGAATTGTGAATGAATGATAGCTTTGTGTAAGAGAACGAATATGAATATTAAAAAGACCATAAAACTGATCTTGATAAGGACTTCAGCTCAAGGGACTTTATACAGATGTGTTCTAATCTCCTGTAGATTGAAAGTTAATAGCAGGATGGAGGTGGGTTGAGGAAAGGCCATAGACAGTACCGGTAAATGCAGCATCAGCACCATTATCCTCATCATGATTTGGATGAAGTACTTTTTCAGTAAGCTCTTCTGTATCTCTTGATAAACAGTTATGTGGTAATAAAATTTTTCAAGGTTATTGTCTTGAGAATACAGGAATACAGCTAAAATTCCTTCTTGCTTCTCTCTAGGCAGAATATTCTGATAATGTTATTTATTTTTATTTTGTCTCATTCTGAAAATGATTTGTTCCATCTTACAAAATTTATTCATAGATAAAATAAATAGATATGTGAGAAAATAAACTCAAGAAAATAAAGCTGTAGGTAAGTGTGTGGTGTGTGTGTGGGTGTGGTTGTATGTGTGAGAGAGAGATTTTGAGATGATAAATACCTTTAAAATTGGAGATGTCTTTTAGTTTTTGATTCATTATAAACTTCCCTCCATAAGGCATTACACACACACACACAAAGTATGTCTTTTAATTTGACAAAATACAAACATATCTCTACTAGAAGAGAAGGTGGTGAAAAGCTTCCCTTGAGAAAAGCGAATGGGCAAATAAAGATTTCTCATTTTAGACAAAAGAAAATAACCTAGGAAGGGAGCCAAAAAAGAAGATTCCAAGGAGAGAGATGGAAAGTAATGCCAAGAGGTAAAAACATAAAAAAGATTTAGAGATCTGACTAATTAAAAATTTAGAAGTTTTATTTGTCAAAAACGTCATAAACCACCCAAATGTTCTAAGATAGAGAACAGGTTGAAATAATCTAACTGCATTCACTGGGTAGGTGGGTATTTGCTGAGCCATGGCTGGCTTTGGCTGAGAGAGATTAAGCATCCAGTTCAAGGTTATCCTGGCTATTACTGGGAGAGCCAAAGTTTGAGCTGAGATCTCTCTGGCTTCATAACACTTGCTCTTAACTACTATTTCTCTTTCTTCTTTAGATTGGCCTGGGATGTATCTATTTTATTCTCTTTTAAAGCTTATTGCTTCCTTTATTATTTCTACCATTTTTTTTTTGTTTCTTTCTTTTAGGTTTATATTCTTGCTTTTTGCTTTTCTAGGTGTTTCATTAATATTTATGGAATGAATAAGTGAATATTTTAACTGATTATTTTTGGTATACAAACTTTTTTTTTTTTGGCTTATCTAAAGTGTCTTAGGCTGGGTTCTCTAGAGAAGCAAAACTAGTAAAGTGTATAAATATATATATACAGAGATTTATGTCAAGGAAACAGCTCACTTAATTGTAGAGACTGGAACATCCCAAGTCCATGGATCAGGATAGAGGCTTCTCTCGATTCATGTAGCTGCAGGGGCTGGCAAACCCAAGATTGGCAGGTTGGAGACCAGGGCTCCTGCTCACAGGCTGTGAAGATGGACGAATCCCAAAACTGGCAGATAAGCTGATAGCTCAAGTCCCAAGAGCTGGAGGTCAGATGAACAGGAGGTAGCTGCAGGATCCAGAGTGAGCAAAAGGCCAGAACATCTGCTTATATTTGAATGCAGGCCACACCCCCAAGGAAACTCCCTTTCAACTGGTTGGCTACTCACAGCAGATCCCATCATAGGAGTGATCACACATAAACACTGAGAATCGTGGCCCAGCCAAGCTGACACACAGTCTTATCCATCACACAAAGCTACAATACATTCTCTCTTTAATTATGGTTTTTTTCAGTATATTCTCTTGGGTTTTCAGTGGATGTAATAATATTGGCTGAAAATAATTATAATTGTACAATTAAAATCAATTATAATTCCTTCTTTCTAACATTGAAGCTTCTCTTTTATATCCTATGTCTTAGTGTCTATGGCAAAACTTCAGAACTATGTTAAATGACACCGGAAATTGCTGATATTGTTATTTAATCCATTAATGAGAATGCTGCTCACACATTTCTGTTAAAAACGCTGCTAATGTTTTGATGTTCATTTTCTCTGTTTAAAAATGCTGCTTTAAAGTGGTTATTCTCTCTCATTTTAGGGTGCATCCTTCTATTCTTGGTTTTATGACTTTTTAAAAAAAAATCAGGAACAAGGGTTGAATTTTACTGAAAAGCATCTATTCTGTGCATGTTTTTTTCTTTTCTTTTTGGGCTTATTGATGTAAACCTTTACATTGTTAAATGTCTTGACATTAATTATTTCTTGAGTTCCTACTTTATACAAACTCTGTGATTATGACAGATAATGTCAATGTATTTTTTACTTCGGTTTGCACCAAAATCATGTGGGAAAAAATCTCAAATGCAGATTCCATGGCAATACTTCTGGAGATTCTGATTCAGTGGGTCTGATAATTCAAATTTTTCTTGATAAACAGTTATGTGGTAATGAAACTATTCAAGGTGATTCTCTTGAGAATACAGCTAAATTCTCTTGAGATTACAGAGAAGCTTCTTGCTTTTCTCTGGGCTGAAGTGCCTTCTCTCCCACCATGATTCTCACACATGTGATACACAGACCAAACTCTGAGAAACGTGTTTAAATGAACCATTGAATTATACTTACTAGTATCTTTCTTATTGTCCTTATTGTACAGAGTGAAAGTCACCTAATTTTAATGGTGATACCAATGATCATGGAATAACAACAGAGATTTTTCTTTTGTCTGTTTTTATCTTAAAAATGCTACCTTTTTTTGTTAATCATTGTGGTAAATATATATGTAACAAAACATTTGCCATTTTAACTTTTTTTTGCATGCACAATTTAGTGACATTAATTATGTTCATCCTGTTTTTCAACCATCACCATTATGTTTCCTAATTTTTCCATCTTCCTTAACAGATCTTTGACATATTTTTATTCTCCGATTTTGCTAGCTTCATTAAATATATTAGTGTTTTTAAAGATACTTTCTATGGATTTTAACCACTCGTAAAACATGAGGCTTTTTTGTTATTTAATAGTCTAGAAGAATTTTTAGGTAAAATAATCTAATCCTGAAGGATTGTTTGTTTGAGTAATTCTTTGAGAACTTATTTTTCAGTTCCTGCTATTGTTATTATCTAACAAAAATTGAAAATTGAATTCAGAGACAGAACAGTGGCCTATTGTGGCCGGTATATATTGTACACAAGTGTCTCTAACGGAATGTATCAAAAACCCACGGCTGTTAAGTTGATTCTGATTCATAGTGACCTTATAGGACATAATAGAACTGCCCCATAGAGTTTCCAAGGAGTGCCTGGTGGATTCGAACTTCTTACCTTTTGGTTAGCAGCCGCAGCTCTTAACCACTACACCACCAGGGTTTCTAATGGAATATAAGACTGAAAAATTCATGTGGCACTGGATCATGGAGGTCCTCCGATGGGTATGGAATGCATAGCTCACAAAGCATTTTTATGTATGTTGTATCATTTTTTGTTTATGATAGCACCATGAAATAGCTATTATCTCCATCCTCATTTTATAAATGAGGAAACCAAGGATTGGGATCTAGAAACAGGGCACTGATTAGTATACCAGATCCAAGTAAGTATCAGTGAGAAGAATCTCAAGGGAGCAAATTCAAAAATGTTACAATGTTATAGTGCTTAGTGTCAAATGAGATAGGAAAGAACTTTTTTTTTCAGGACCTAAGTGGAAGATATCCCTTCTGGGTGTCAGTGTCCTGCTAACCTCACACAAGTTTTGCCATCTCAGAGTACCTTTTGATAGCTAGCTAATCTGATCCAATCTTCTGTGGTACCCTGGTGGCATAGTGGTTAAGCACTATGGGTGCTGACCAAAACCTTGGCAGTTTGAATCTACCAGGTGCTCCTTGGAAACCCTATGAGCCAGTTCTACTTCGTCCGATAGGGTTGCTATGAGTCAAAATCAACTTGACGACAACTTGTTTGGTTTTTTTTTAAGCACAGGCATATATCTAAGTTTTGTAAGGCATGAAGTTTATATAATTTTAAGAGCTCTAAGTAAAAGAGTTTTAAAAGGAAAGCCATTTTTGTAAATTTCACGAAAGCATAAGACTATGTTAACACACTGCTAGGACTCCTTCCAGGAGCCCACGCAAATGCAGTGCCCTTTGGCTAAAGTGTCTTTAATTTTATGACAAATCTGTTTCTAACCTTGGGAAATAATGTAAATTTTAACAGAGCGTTTCAAGATACAGTAGCTAACGTACATTGGTCAGAACTTTTATGGACCTCAAGTAACACCGATAAGGCAGTCATGATTGTTCACAGAGAGGCTGGTTCTTCCCCATGCTACCCAGGGTCATCTTTCAAGGCTGTGTATTACATAAGAGTCATAGCCGACTTGATTGTTGGATGTCCTTATTTCCTTCCTTTCTCACTCTCTTACTTCCTCCTATCCTTCCTCTCAGCAATTAAGCAAAAGTTTGCAATTCATCTACTATCCTTGTTTAGTACTATATCTTTAGGGAGAAAATAAACACACACACACACACACACACACACACACACATACCACACACACACACATACATCTAGGTGAACTCATGGAAGTTTGAAAATGAAAACGATATGACTTGCTCTGGAATTCTCAGAAATTTTTCTGACAATCTGTCAACTGCCTTTATGACTAATATAATGCTGAGCAGATATGTTTGAAAGGGAAATCACCTCTTTGCCTCCCCTACCATATAGTGAATTTCTGAAATGAAATGTGGAAAGATAGCTGAGTACCATAAAAGTACCGTGTGAAATATACATTTTACAGCTAAAAGAATTTGGTATCTTTTTTAGTAGTTTAAATCACTTACTCATCCAGTCTGCTGAGGCAGCTCCAGTTTGGACTTTATATTTGTAACGATGCAACAATCTTCAGGGTAACTCACTGAATCTGGATTCTCTTGCATTCTATACCACCATAAATCACATTTTCCTTTAAAAAATCCACATTCACTCAGCTGTTCATTCATTCATTTTGGAGACAAAGATGATGAAGTCATTGTTAGGCACTGGCAATCTAGAGCATCTTCCCATGTAACTCAAAACAAGGTACCTCAGAAGATCTATCGCTTATGTACAGGGAACTCTGGGATCCAGAGGGGAGAGACATCCCTTCTGACTGGGGTGGAAGAAGTGGAATTAGAGTTGGATGTTGATGTCTGAATAGGATTTCAACAGGTGCAGATAAACAAAATGGCAATTCAGAGATAAGATAACTATATTCGAGGCAGAAGAAATATGTAAATTCTTTGAGGGAAATTACATGTAGCTTGGTTTTGTTAGTTTAGAACATGTGTAAAGTTGAAAAACTGAATGTAAGTCGTATCACGAATGGTTTTTAATCACAGACTAAAGTTCTTAGGTTTTGTTCTGTAGATAAGGGAGAGGAATTAAAGGATTTTGAACAAGGAATGATCAGCCTTGTGTCAGTAGTATGATCAGCAGTAGCAGCAGCAGCAGAAACAACAACAGTCGAAACTGACACTTTAGTTTTAGATCTGCATTCAAAATGGCGCCGGTAGTTCATAGTTCATCAAGTAATTAGAACAGTAACATTGAAAGAGAGTCATTCAGGCTGTGATCATCTGTATGATGGAGAGATGAGGGTAGCTGCAAACATCAAGGGGATAACGTGTAAAAAAGAGAAGACTAGAGGACTGAGGTCAAAACCATGTAGTAGGGCAGGGGCCATGAAATGAGGAAGAAGTGTTCGGAGGATAAGAATTATCCAAAGTCATGGATGCTATAGGAAGGGAGTTTCAAAAGGAGCTATTTTAGTCCTGCCCTGCATTGTACTTTACATTTCTTGTGCTCATTTTTCTTTCCTTTCAAAGTAAACTATATTTCTATATCGTTAGGGCAGGGATTATTATTTTTGCTTTGGCAACATTCGACATAGTGCGTAACATACTGTGAAGGACATTTCAGGCATGTAGTGATACTTGTTTATTACCTGATTTCTACAGTATTCAGATAATGATAAAAATGATCATAGCTTAGATTTTTTAAATTTATAATGTGAAGTTATAGGTGCTTTATGTGGATTCATTTAATCCCTCAATAAGCAAATAAGGCAGTTACCAAATGAGGCAGTGCTTATTACCCAGATGAAAGCAGAGTAATGACCGGAAAGTGTCTGCCCTTCACTCTGAGGAATCCAGAAACTTATATGAATTTTAAAACTATATGAGCAGTTAAAATATTTTATCTGGATGGAAAAAAAAATTTTCTAAGCACACACTTGGTGCAAAGCAGATGTCAGGTATTTTGGGGGGGGAGAGGTAGGGCTTGCCTGTACCTACATTTTAACATTAACAAACTTCTAATCTAGAAAGGAAAAAATTCAGATTTTATCCCCAATATGTATGCTAGATGGATTATTTGAAAAATCATAATGGGGTATTTCCTAATTTAGGAACTTTAGATTTAAGGCTGCTAGTTAAAACCTTAGTTCAGTTATTTTGATATAAAGTGCAAACTTATTTTATTTTCCTCTTTCCCTACACCTTTTGAACAATATGTCCCAATGTACAGAAAATCTCATTTATGCTGTGCATCTTTGACTATATGTATGACACATATACGGATCAAAACTGAAAGAATAGACACCAGGCTTGAACAATAGGTAAAATGAATGTGTGCTTACATCCCAACGACTAATAATATGCTTAACTATTGAAAATGGGAACTTTTTGGAATGCTTTAATTTAGGTTTCCTGATAATAAGCCTATTTTTGACTTGAAGAACAATTAATTCTACTACAGGCTTCAGTAGTGATGATAATACTGGGACCTGATTATACTTTATAATGATACCAGATAGGGTAATTTTTTAAATGTTTTATTGGATCTATGAAAGTATCATTGTGTGACCTGCATTTAGAAAATCCACTCTCCAAAGAATTATCTGTGGTTAGGCTGTTATTGTTAAGTCAAGTTTTATGTCTGAAGTTGATTAATCCCTTTCTGGTGGTGATTGTCGTAACTCATACTGTTTACAATTAATCCCTTCTGTAATCTGTCCCTGAGTTATTTTTATGTGAAAGCTGAGAATCCATGCAATATTTGTATTCCATATACAGACACATAATGGCTGGCAATAGTCTTGCCATTATCTATGGATTAATTCAAATTTGATAGAATTTTCTGTCTCCAGAGACAGATTATGAAAGACTTTTAAAAGAACAGATTTCCATACAAACTTTGAACTTAATCAGCTATTTCATAATTATTCCAGGAGTGCTACAAGGAATCCCAGGGCTTCTTATTATTCATAGCAGCAAGAAAAAAATGTATGCAACCTTTCTTCATTTTAGGAGGTGACAAAAGGTCTCAGAGATTACCCTTTACATGTTACTATTTCAGAACTCTATTATTTTGGTGTGGTTGTAAAAAGAAAAGGAACTTTCAAGATTCTTCAGTATTCTCTTTCCTTATTCTTAAAGGCATCTTTCACGTAACTAAAATTCTTTAAGTACTTCTGCAGTAATTGAACGAGATTTAATTTATTATATTTCACTAGGGAAAATACTGAGTTTTTGCCATTTAAACTGGAAATACAACATAAAGAGTTTATTCCTGTAACTGCATCATGTTATCTCTTGAACTACACCTTAACAAACTGGACTCCAGAATGATTTTGAGGTCACCACTGGTTAGTCACAATAACCATATAGGACCATATTTCATGTTTTGCTTTTTTTCCCCTATTTTGCTGTTATTTTTTATTTGCTTACAATTTATATATTAAAAATACCTTCTTAAAATTATGTTCTTATGTACAACATAATCCCAATATTGCTATCAGATTATAAATTGCATTGTCACATGAAGTAGGTAAGATAGTTAATTGCATAGGCATGTGTGAATTCAATGAGAAAGATTTCTGAGACTTACTCTTGAGATAGTTACCTAATGCATGAAGACATTAGATGATATTTTGTATTTTCAGCTGTGTATTACAACATGCGTACATAACTTTTCCCTCTGTAATGTAAGCTTATGGAAGTCAAGGAATGCTTTTTCCTCGTATATGGATTTTATAAAAGTGCCACAAGTTATGCCAATGTACAACCTGAGTCAAGAACCACTACTCTGGAAATGTATCCCAACAATACGCCTAAGAGAAGGACAGCACATCTGTGGTGGTCTTGTGTGTTCCTAGCAAGCAGTACTAATTGACCATTGAGGTTTCTCTGGATTAGCCTCATCTTCCATTTCTAGGAAGTTACCACTTTGGCACAAAAGTTGCAAATAACTTGCCATCTCTGGTCTAAGATTTCCTTCTGTCTTCGCACAGTGATTATAATTTGTGAAGACCCTTGGACATGTCAATTCTCTGTGTTGCTATAAAGTGATACCATAGTATTTCAACAAGTTCATTTTTCAATTAATGGAAATAATTAAACGCGATGCTTTTTTATTTTCCTAAAATAATTCTCTTTTGATTGCTAGGGCTTCAGGTTCACATCCATAAAATATTCTGTGGGTCATATTTGGTAATATTTGGTAATGTTTCCGTTTTAGCCTCTCTACCTAAAGAGGAGAATGTAACTTAGTGATTAAGCAAGCAACTTTTGTAGTCAGTGTCTGAATCAAAACCCTAGCTCTTTCACTTGCTCTGTGACCTTAAGAGGGTCACAGAATCCCTCTGTTGCCTCAGTTTTCCCATTAGTAAAATGGATATTATAAAAATTTTGAGAAATAAATGCATAAGAAGCATTTAATATCATTTTAGTGGATGGGAGACCCTGAACACCCTCAACATTTGTGGATTACAACATTAGTAGTAATATTCAGAACTGTTATTTTATATCATATTTCCTCAAAGTGATTTTGTCAGTAGAAACGAGAATTTTCTTGTTTATTTTAAAAGCAATCTTTTAAGCACTTTGGGAGTTATTTATCACTATTTAAAAATACATATTGTTATGTCTTTAAAAAGATGAATAGTACTTACTTCCCAAACCTAGAATACCCCTGGATGAATTTACTTTTATTCACCCATCTGTCCTTTATCCATCCATCCGTCCGTCCGTCGGTCCATTCAATGCATATGTAACAAGTGCCTTCCACACAGGCCCTGCACTGGTGATAAACAAGATGCATCATCTGCCCATCTGGTAGGAGAGACAGGTAAACAGGCAATTACAATACTGAGCATTAAGTACTATGATGTGACTTAAGCTTGAGGTGCCATAGAGCCATAGAAGGGGGAACAGAGGATGGGTTTCAGTGTCTTGAGGGCCAGGGAAGGCATTCATTTTTTCTAGGATTGATTGATTGATTGATTTTAAAAGCATTGCTTGTTTCCTTGACCTCTGCCAACAATTACCTTGGATAAATGCATTCACAGCCTTATCGAAAACACTCAGGGCAAACCTGGCTTTCTTTCAAAACTGGAAGATAGAAACTTCCTTTTCAATCTCGTGCCTGTTTTTCTTTGCCGAGCAGAATACAATGATTATGGCTATTTTGCTGCATCTCAGTTCTGTTTGGAAAAGGTTCCTGGTATATTTTATATAGCTGAGTTGAATAAATCCCAGTACTTGCCACTGTAATTTACTACATGTGAAACTTGCCCGTTCCCTGGATCACAAAAGAAATGCACTAGGGAAGTTTCCATCCCACTTTTATATTTGAGAAATAAATCATTCTTTCAGCACAAAACACATAAAAAGCTGTAAAATGTAGTCTAAGCATTAATAATTATTTCTAAGTCCTATAAATCCTAGGTTACTTTATAGTGTGGCCATAGGAATCATTTTTTAAAGATCTTTTATTTTTACCCAATAAAATGGGTCATTAGTTATATAGAGGCTTTATGGTTTTGAATTTAAAAAGCTGTGTTATCATAGTGTTAGTTTGCTTGCTAATGCAAATATTAAGATACCTGTGCTCTGCTTTTTCTTTCATTCAATGCCTCTGGAAACAAGTAATCATAGAGCTTCATCACTGGGAATTTACAGAATACTTAAAATATCAGCAAGTCAGTAACAAAACCTGAATTAAGAAAAATAAGAAGGAGAAGAAAAAATGAAAACACTGCAAAACCCCTGGAAGTAATTGCTTCTGGAACATTCAGCCATGGCATTAAATTTATCATCAAGACGGACTTTGCCACGGGTATAAGTTTACGCCAAATGTGTGGACTAGTGATGCCAAGGCTTGCCAACTTCAATCATCTTTTTTTTTTTTTAACCCTTGTGAAGAAATGTTCTTGGACCGTGTAAAATGATGAGAAACTATCCAGTATGCCCATTCCTTATGCTATGAACCGTATATCACAGAGCCAAGTCTGGTGTAGGAAGTAATCATTAAAACACTCGAACATGGCTGCTTGGTTAGAAGGAGCCATTTTGGAGGGAATAATTGAAAACTTTTCATTAGTTTTGAAGACCACCAACAAAGCCTTCTAAAGAAATGCTTTCCTAAATCCTAGATGACCGTAATTCAGTCTTGATGAAATAAAAAGTGAAAGAGGAAGGCTAAGTGCTCCACCTAGAGTACAAACGGACCAAGTTTAAAAACCTGGGCTGGATTCTTTAGAAAAAGGCTTTCACAGGACTACCCTGCATGTGGGAAACAGATGAAACAAGGCGAAATGCTGTTTTCGTTGCTTGCACGCTTAGAAATCCCTTCCCAGCTTGTTGCTTGTTGTTTCTCAGATTAATCCGCTTAATCTTAACACTGAGATAATTCAGCCAATTTCCAAAAAGGATTAAAGAAATTATGAGTGTCACTTGAAGATATCAAAATAGTGAAAGCGTCACCAGTTTCTTAACTACTGTTTAACACAATGTGCTTAAAAATATTCTTTATCCTTATTGTTAATGTAGCATTGGTTGGATTTCAAATACCAAATATAGTAGAATCTCCCATACTTGTCCTCCAGAAGCCATGCTCATAGTAGTAAGGTTTTTATATTTTGTTGATATTCATATCCGTTTTTCCTCTGTTTCCAGGACAATAATCCGAGATTTATCATTTGCCACGAAGCTAATGAAGTCAAGCTTCAGGGCGTCTCCCTTGCATGGAGTGTCATTGGAGTGGCCATGGACATTTATGAGCTGAGGATACATTTATGTTTGCTTTACCAGTTGCCATTGAGTTGATGCTGACTCACGCGTGTCAGAGTAGAACTGTGCTTCACAGGGTTTTAAATGGCTGATTTTTTGAAACTCGATTGCCAGGTCTTTCTTCTGAGGTGCCTCTGGGTAGACTGAAACCTCCAACCTTTCTGTTAGCAGCCGAACACTTAACCATTTGCACCACTAAGGAGCCCTAAGGTGGGATCTATTAATTTAGGTGGTTCTCATTCTGTTACGTGAATAATTAAGCTAACGTTAGCTGCACTGGTGGAGGAACGACTTCTAGTAACACTCCTCCCCTCCAATATGCTGATTCATGTATACCGGCAGTCCCTGAGTTACAAATGTCTAAAGTGACAGATCCAGAGGACAGGAATGGCAGTGGCAGATTGAATTATTTTGTAAGAAAAAAATGGATTGAAGAATGTTGAATTAAAAAACAAGCAAACAAACAAAAACTCAAATATTTTCCAAAACCCAACACCTTCTGAAAGCGCTAATTCCTCTCTGTGCAATAGCTAAGAGCCGTGTTCAACTTGGAATCCTAGAAGGGCTCAGTAAGGGCCATGTTTCATCAACATAAATAATTAACCAGAGAAGGGCATGAAATATTCATAGCTGGAAATTATTAAAGTAGATTGCAAAAGGGGAGAAAATATCTAAAAACTGAAAAAAAAATTAATCATTTCACTCACATTCAACTTATGGCATCTCCTTTATTTATTTGTGTAATTAATTTTTAAAAACCTATTCCTTTTGGACCAATGACATATAGTGGGTGCGCTAGGTAATAGCACAATTGGACAGTATTTGATGCTTGGTTTGAAACTATAAGATATTCACTAGTTTGGGATCATTCCAGCTGTAGGCAGGCATCAGGAGGAGGGGAAGTGGGAGTCATGTTTTGCTTTTTTAAATATTAAGCCTATTCCAATAAAAAAGCGACTGTTATTTTGGGAGTGGAGCAATTGTTCAGTTTAATGTCAATACCTGATAATGCTTTATGTTATTGGAGTTTTTGCTTTTGTGACAAGGGGTTATGGTGATGGGTTCTAGAAAATCCACTAAATAAGTAAATATTTCCTGGCAGATGTCACTTTTCAGTCCCTAGCTAATACCAATTTCAAGGCACAGAGCTTCAGGGATGCCTGTAGTGATATAGTGATTCTGGAGCCCTGGTGCTGCTGTGGTTAAGAGCTACAGCTGCTAACCAAAAGGTCAGCAGTTTGAATCCTTCAGCTGCTCCTTGGAAACCCTATGCAGCAGATCCACTCCGTCCTATAGGGTCACTATGAGTTGGAATCTACTTGATGGCAATGGATTTTTTGATTATAGTGATATTAATTAACGTTATAAAGCTTTGTTTATGATTGTAGATGAGGTGATAAACAACCACTATTTACGTGCTGCAAAGAGGCTGAAAATGGGTCAAAAAAACAATACTCCTTTGATATCATTTCTCTTGTCAGACACACAGTGTGTGTTCCCAGAGATTCTCATTTGTATAAGGGGAAAAAGTGGGATTTTTTCCCTGGCTCTTAAAACCTATTTGGTAGGGGACCTTGAAGGCTTAGGCCTTCAGAGTGCCAAGAATGGATTACTTTCAAGTCCAGGAGCCTCATTAAGATTTCTGAGGAAATGAAAGTGGTTTGATGTGAGCCTGCGCTAAGCCTACCAGGTGTAGAATTTTAGTGCTAGTTAGACTGCTCATCTTGCTGAGGAGGTGATTTCAGGGCGAGCTCTAAAAGACGGCATTGTTCGGTGTGTGGCCCCAAGAACAATGAGGTACAAATTAGCTGTGTCCTATCACTCAGAAAAATTAACCATCATCATCAGGTTATCTGACATTACCTCTCCTGCCCTCTTTCCTTTTAGCTCAGAAAGTGAAGTAGGACTGAGGCATAGAAAGTGAAGTCTGAGGATCTGACACCGACTTCTGGAAAGAAGAAGGTATTCTGTAACAGAAAAAAAAAATACTGTAGTTTAAAACCATATTTGCTATAAATATCAGTTATACTTACAAGCATTTAAAAGGGCAATAGTTTAACTCTTCCTAAACACCTAAGAATTTGCATATGAGCTGTTTCTTAATCATAAAGATTTCTTCTCCTTTGTTAATACGGATACGTGTTAGTCACAATCAGGTCTGTGAATTTCAGTTAAACATGATGTTTCATCCCAAATGGAATTTACAATATAGTGTACATGAGATAAACAACCTAGGGGATAAGTTGGGTATTACTGAAAATGGCATTAAGTGTATAGGCATGTACAGTAAGTACTGCTTAATACTTCGAGCCTACATCATACTAGAGTAACATCTTATGCATTGGAATCACCAGAGAATGAGTTGCCCAGAATAGAATTATTTGGCAAAGTTTTACCACTGAATTTCTAAAAAAGTATCTCATATCTTCAAGATACCTCTAAAACTTTACATTAAAATTATAATTTGAGAATGAAATTAGGAAAAAAAATTTCTGTGTTATGAGTTGGATAAAACAACATTCCTGGCCTCTACTCACTAGATGTCAGCAGCAACCTCCCAATTTCCGTGCATCTTTGCCAGCATTTAGTGTTGTCACTGTTTTTCATTTTAGCCATTCTGATAGGCGTATAGTGATATCTCATTGTGTTTTTAATTTGCATTTCCCTAGTGGCTAATGATGTTGAACATCTTTTCTTGTGCTTATTTCCCAGCTTCTTCAATGAAATGTCTCCTCACGCCTTTTGCCCATTTCCAATTGGATTGTCAGTTTTTTTGTTTTTGTCTTTTCATTGTTAAGTTTTGAGAGTTCTTTGTGTATTCTAGATAACAATCCTTTGTCAGATAGGTAGTTTGCTAATATTTTCTCCCAGGCAGTAGCTTGTGTTATCACCTTCTTGACAGGGTCTTTTGCAGAGAAAAGGTTTTTAATTTTGATGAGGTCCAATTTCTCAATTTTTTCTCTTGTAGTTCATGCTTTTGGTGTCCCCAGTCTAAGAACTCTTTGATTAGTCCTATATCCCCAAGATTTTCCCTTATGTCTTTTTCTAAAAGTTTTATAGTTTTAAATTTAATCTATGATCTATTTTGAGTTAGATTCTGTATAAACTGCAATGTTTAAATCCAATTTTCTTTCTTTCTTTTTTTTTTTTTGCCTGTGGATGTCCAATTTCTCCAGCACCATCTGTTGAAAAGGCTGCCCTTCTTCCATTGAATTGCTTTTGCACCTTTTTCAAAAAATCTGTTGGGCATATTTCTATGGGTCTATTTCTGGGTTCTCTCTTCTGTTCCAGTAATCTTTGTGTTTATCCCTCCATCAATACCACACAATCTCGATTACTGTAGTTATACAACAAGGCTTGAAATCAAGAAGACTGATTTCTCCCATTTCTACTTTTTCAGAAGTATTTTAGCTCTTCTAGGCACTGTGCCTTTCTATATAAATTTTAGAATAAGCTTGCCAACGTCTACAAAAATCTGTCTGAGATTTTGACAGAATTTTCATTCAACATAAAGTTTCATTTCGGGAGAATTGACATCTTTACAATGTTGAGTCTTTCAATTCATGAACACAACATGCCTCTCCATTTACTTAGGTTGTCTTTGATTTCTTTCAACAGCATTTTGTAATTTTTAGGACACAGATCCTGCACTTTTGTTAGATTTATTGTATTTTATTTTAATGGGGAACAATTGTAAATGGTATTATGTTTTTAATTTTGATTTCCATGTGTTCCTCATTAAACTACAGAACTATGCTTAGTTTTTTTTGTATTGATCTTATGTCTTGCAACATTTCTAAACTCATTTATTAGTTTGAGGAATTTTTTTTTTTTTAGCTTCCTTGAGATTGTATACATAGATAATCATGTCATCTGCAAATAGTTTTATTTCTTCCCTTCCAATCTGTATGTCCTTTATTTCTTCTTCTTGCCTTATTGTAGAACTTTCAGCATTATGCTGAGCATGGGTTGTTAGAATGGACATCTGTGCCTTATTTCTGACCTGAGGGGGAAAGCATTCTGTCTTTCATCATTAAGTATGATGTTAGTTGTAGATTTTCTTTTTTTTTTTTCTTGTCAGCTCTCTTTATCAAGTTGAGAAAATTTTACTCTTTCTGTATTTCTGAGAGTTTAATCATGAATGCGTGTTGGATTTGGTCAAATACATTTTTTGTGTCAATTGATGTGATGATAAGATTTTTCTTCTTCAGCCTGTTGCTAATGACGGAACTTTAAAGTTTTGAATTTTCCCGGATCTTACTCTGTCCTTGAAAAGAAAAATTAATTTGTGTTTACACTTTGGGTAACTGTGTTGGAGTCATCTCTTTCACAAGTATATGGGCAGGAAAAGGATATTACTGAACCAAACATAAAACTTTCCATAAAGAAGGGACTTCCTGGTGATATAAACCTACAGCATAAATGCTGAGAACTTGTCAATGAGTATTATGAAAAATTAAAACGTTTTGCTTTTGAAGTCCCTCTTAGCACATGAAAGTCAGGCTAATACAATTATGAGGGCATATTTCCACTTTATAAACTAGTTCATCAATGCAAACTATTTTTCAGTAACACAGAAACGGCCCACTGCATTATGGCATATATACAACAGATAATATTCTTTTTTTTTTTTTTAATATTGTACTTTAGATGAAGGTTTACAGAACGAGTAGTTTTTCATTAAACAATTAGTACACGTATTGTTTTATAACATTGGTTAACAACTCAACAACCTGTCAACACTCTCTCTTCTGACTCTAGGGTCCCCTTTTACCAGCTTTCCTGTCCCCTCCTGCCTTCTAGTCATTGTCCTTGGGATGTTGTGCCCCATTAGTCTCGTTTTGTTTTATGGGGCTGTCTAATCTTTGGATGAAGGGTGAACCTCGGGAGAGACTTCGTTACTGTGCTAAAAGGGTGTCCAGGGGCCATACTCTCTATCAGTCTCTGTCTGTCAGGCCAGTAAGTTCGGTCTTTTTTTTTGTGAGTTAGAATTTTGTTCAACATTTTTCTCCAGCTATTCCTGGGACCCTCTATTGTGATCCTTGTCAGAGCAGTCAGTGGTGGTAGCCGGGCACCATCTAGTTGTACTGGAGACTCAGTCTGGTGGAGGCTGTGGTAGTTTGTGGTCCATTAGTCCTTTGGACTAATCTTTCCCTTGTATCTTGTTTTCTTCATTCTCCCTTGCTCCCGAAGGGGTGAGACAGTGGAGTATCTTAGATGGCTGCTCACAGGCTTTTAAGAGCCCAGACGCTACTCACCAAGGTGGAATGTAGAACATTTTCTTTATAAACTATGTTATGCCAATTGAGCTAGATGCTCCCCGAGACCATAGTCCCCACAGCCCTCAGTCCAGTAATTCGGGCCCTCGGGGGGTTTGGATGTGTCTATGGAGTTTCCATGACCTTTCCTTGTGCAAGTTGTGCTGGCTTCCCCAGTATTGTGTACTGTATTACCTGTCACCAAAGTTATCACTTGTTTATTGTCTGTTTAGTAGTCCCCCCTACTCCTCCCATCCCTCATAACCATCAAAGATTGTTTCCTTTTGGGTGTAAACCTTTTCATGAGTTTTTACAGTAGAGGTCTCATACAATATTTATCCTTTTGTGACTGACTTATTTCACTCAGCATAATGTCCTGCAGTTTCATCCATGAGGTGCTTCACAGATTCATCATTGTTCTTTGTCATTGCGTAATACTCCATTGTGTGTATGTACCATAGTTTGTTTATCCATTCATCTGTTGATGGGCATCTAGATTGTTTCCATCTTTTTGCTATTGTGAACAATGCTGCAGTGAACATGGGTGTGCATATGTCTATTTGTGTGACAGCTCTTATTTCTCTAGGGTATATCCCTAGGAGTGGGATTGCTGGATCATATGGTATTTCTATTTCTAGCTTTCTAAGGAAGAGCCATATCATTTTCCAAAATGGTTGTATCATTTTGCATTCCCACCAGCAGTGCATAAGAGTTCTGATCTTCCCACAGCCTCTCCAACATTTGTTATTACCAGTTTTTTTGATTTATGCTAGTAATGCCTGGGTGAGATGGTATCTCATTGTGGTTTTAATTTGCATTTCTCTAATGGCTAGTGATTGCAACCATTTCCTCACGTGTCTGTTGGCTGCTTGAATGTCTTCTTTGGTGAAGTGTCTGTTCATTTCCTTTGACTATTTTTTAATTGGATTATTTGTCTTTTTGTTGTAGAGGTGTTGGATTTTCCTGCAGATTTTAGAGATTAGAACTTTGTCTGACTTGTACTGTCCAAAACCTTTTTCCCAGTCTGTAGGTTCTCTTCTTACTCTTTTGGTGAAGTCTTTTGATGAGCATAGTGTCTAATTTTTAGAAGATCCTAGTTATCTAGCTTATCTCCTGGAGTTTGTGTGTTGTTGGTTATGGTTTGTATCCTGTTAATGCTGTGCATTAGGGCCTCTAGCATTGATCCTATTTTTTCTTCTATGATATTTATAGTTTTTGGCTTTAGATCTTTGATACATTTTGAATTAGTTTTTTTTTTTTAATATTTTATTGTACTTCAGGTGAAGGCTTACAGAACAAATAGTTTCTCATGTAACAGTAGCACACAAGCTGTTTTATGACATTGATTAACAACCCCACAACATTTTAACCCTCTAAATTCTCAACTTTTTTTTTTTTTTTGGTGAAAATACACATAGCCAAAGATACACCATTTCAAAAATTTTTACATACACATTTAAGTGACATTGACTACGCTCTTTTAATTGTGCTGTTATTCTCACTTAAGATGAAGGCTTACAGGACAAAATAGCCTCCCATTTAACAGTTACTACAAATGTTGCCCTATAACAATGGTTAACAATCTCACAACACATCAACAATATCCTTACTCAACCTTGTGTTCCCTATTGAATTAGTTTTTGTATATGGTGTGAGGTAGGGGTCCTGTTTCATTTTTTTTGCAGATGGACATCCATTTTTGCCAGCACCATCTGTTAAAAAGACTGCCTATTCCCCCTTTGATGGACCTTATCGAAGATCAGGTGACCATACGTGGATGGATTTACATCTGGATTCTCAATTCTGTTCCATTGGTCAATGTATCTGTTGTTGTACCAGTACCAGGCTGTTCTGACTACCATAACTGTATAGTAGGTTCTGAGGTTAGGTAGTGAGAGTTCTCCTACTTTATTCTTCTTCTTCAATAGTGCTTTACTTATCCAGGGCTTCTTACCTTTCCATATAAAGTTAATGGTTAGTTTTTTCATCTCTTTAAAGAATGTTGTTAGTATTTGGATTCGGACTGCATTGTATCTGTAAATTTCTTTGGGTAGAATTGTCATTTTCACAATGTTGAGTCTACCTATCCATGAACATAGTATGTTTTTCCATTCATGTAGATCCCTTTGGGTTTCTTGCAGTAGTGTTTCATAGTTTTCTTTGTATAGGTCTTTTACATCCCTGGTTAGATTTATTCCTAAGTATTTTATTTTTTTAGGAGCTATTATAAATGGTATTGTTTTCCTGATTTCCTTTTCATCATTCTCTTTATTGGTGTATAAGAATCCAACTGATTTTTGTTATGTTTATCTTGTATCCTGCTACTCTGCTGAATCTTTCTATCAGTTCCAGTAGTTTTCTTGTGAAGTTTTTAGGGTTTTCTATGTATAGTATCATATCGTCTGCAAAGAGGGACAGTTTAACTTCTTCATTACCAATTTGGATGCCCTTGATTTCTTTTTCTTGCCTTATTACTCTACCTAGGACTTCCAGCACAATGTTAAATAGGAGTGGTGATAAAGATCATCCTTGTCTTGTTCCTGTTCTCAAGAGGAATATTTTCAGCCTCTCTCCATTGATGTTGGTCATTGGTTTTGTATAGATGCCTTTTATTGTGTTGAGACATTTCCCTTCTATACTTATTTTATTGAGAGTTTTTATCAGGAGTGAGTGTTGGACTTTGTCAAATGCCTTTTCTTTGTCAATTGAGATGATCATGTGATTCTTTCCTTTCCTTTCCTTTTGTTTATGTGGTGGATTATGTTGATTGATTTTCTGATGTTGAACCATCCATGCATACCTGGTATGTATCCTACTTGGTCTTGGTGTATTTTTTTTTTTTTTATATGATGCTGAATTCTGTTGGCTAGAATTTCATTAAGAATTTCTGCATCTATATTCATGAGAGATACTGGTGTGTAATTTTCTTTTTTTGTAGCATCTTTGCCTGGTTTTTGTATCAGGGTTATGCTGGCTTCATAGAATGGATTTGGAAGTATCCCTTCCTTTTCTATGTTCTGAAATAGTTTGAGTAGTACTGGTATAAGGTCTTCTCTGAATATTTGGTAGAATTCTCCAGTGAAGCCATCTGGGCCAGGGCTTTTTTTGTTGGGAGTTTTTTTTTTTTTTAATTATCTTTTAAATCTCTTTTCTTGTTATGAGTCTGTTCATATTTTTAACATCACTTTGTGTTTGTTTGGGTAGATAATGTGTTTCTAGAAATTTATCCATTTCCTCTAGATTTTCAAATTTGTTGGAGTATAGTTTTTCATAATACTCTGTTATTATCCTTTTTACTTCAGTTGAGTCTGTTGAAATGTCCCCCATTTCATTTCTTATTTGGGTTATTTTAATCCTCTCCTGTTTTTGTTTTGTCAGTTTGGCCAGTGGTTTGTCGATTTTGTTGATACTTTCAAAGAACCAGCTTTTGGTTTTGTTGATTCTTTCTATTTCATTTATTTCTGCTCTGATCTTTATTATTTTGTTTCTTCTGATGGCTGTGGGCTTTCTTTTGCTGATCTCTTTCTATTTGTTCTAGTTGTATAGTTAATGTTTTGATTTTGTCCCTTCCTTCTTTTTTGATGTGTGCATCATTGCTATAAAATGTCCTCTGAGGACTGCCTTTGCTGTGTCCCAAAGGTTTTGGTATAATGTGTTTTCATTCTTGTTTGATTCTAGGAATTTTTTGATTCCATCTCTTCTATTACCCATTCATTTGTAAGCAGGATGTTATTCAGTTTCTGTGTAATTGATTTTCTTCCATTGATCTTCCTGTTGATAATTTCTACCTTGATGGCGTTGTGGTCAGAGAAGATACTTTGTATGATCTCAATGTTTTGGATTTTGTTGAGGGTTGCTCTGTGGCCTAAGATGTGGTCTACTCTGGAGAACTTTCTATGAGTGTTGGAAAAGAATGTGTACTTTGCAGATGTTAAGTGTAGTGTTCTATATATGTCTGTGAGGTCAAGTTGGCTGATTGAGCCCTTTAGCTCTTCTGTATCTTTACTGACTTTCTTTCTAGATGTTCTGTCCTTTACCAAGAGTGGTGTGTTGAAGTCTCCTACCAATACTGTGAAACTGTCAATTTCTCTTTTCAGTGCTGTTAGAGTTTCTTTTATGCGTTTTGGAGCCCTGTCATTGGGATGTAGATATTTATTATGGTTATTTCTTCATGATGGATCATCACTTTAATCATGGTATAATGCCCTTCTTTGTTTTTTATAGTGGATTTTCTATTAAAGGCTATTTTATCTGAGATTAGTATTGCCACTCCTGCTCTTTTTTGGTAGCTGTTTGCTTGATTTTTTTTCTATCCTTTGATTTTCAATTAATTTACATCTTTGTTTCTAAGGCGTGTCTCTTGTAGACAACATATTGATGGATCCAGTTTTTTCATCCATTCTGTCACTCTGTGTCTTTTTATGTGTGCATTTAGGCCATTTACATTCAGTGTAATTATTGATAGGTGTGAGTTTATTGCTGTCATTTTGTGGTGCTTTGTTTGTGGTGCTGACGTTTTCTTTGTTCCTCTTACTCTCCTGTGCTGAATTCCTTTTGTTTGTGGATTTTTTAAATTTCTTTTGTTTTTGTAGATTTTGTGTTTACTGAGACTTTATGTTTTTCTTCTTTATTTTGATGAGTAGGTTTTTTAACTTTCTTTGTGGTTACCTTGAAATTTACCCTTACCTTCCTAAGTTAGAACCAGTCTTTTATTACTTGGTATCACCTTGCCTTCCTCTCCATTAGAAGGTTCTATATTTATACCATTTATTCCCTCTTTTATTGTTCTGATGTTGTTGTCATTTACAGATTAACCTCTCTGGTTCCCTGTTGTAATTATTTTGGTTTTGAGTAGTCCTTGAGAGTTAATTTCCTAGGTTGGTATCTGGCTGGTACAATCATGCATCCTAGATTCAGCCTGTGGTCTGATGTTGTTTGTTCCCAGACCGATGGACTCCCTGTAATAATTCTTTTAAATTTTGTATGGGTTTTACATAGTCCCTTAATTTCTGTTTGTCTGTAAGTGTCCTAATTTCACCATCATATTTCAACGAGAGTTTTGCAGGATGTATTACTCTTGGCTGGCAATTTTTTTTCTTTCAAGGTTTTATATACGTCATCCCATTGCCTTCTTGCTTGCATGGTTTCTGCCAAATAATCCGAGCTTAGTCTTATCGTTTCTCCTCTGTATGTGACTTTTTGTTTTTCTGGAGCTTCTCTCAGGATTCTTTCTTTGTCTTTGGTTTTAGTGAGTGTGATTATGATATGCCTTGGTGATTTTCTTTTGGGGTTTATCCTATATAGGGTTCATTGAGCTTCTTGGATGGTCAGCCTTTCATCTTTCATGATATTGAGGAAGTTTTCTGTCAGCTGTCTTTCAGTGATCCTCACTGTGCTTTCTGTTTTCTCCCTTTGTTCTGGAACTCTGATCACACACGAATTTTTGCTTTTGATTGTATCTCACATAATTCTCAGGGTTTCTTCATTATTCTTCAATCTTTTTTCTTATTTTTGTTCATACAGAGTTGTATCTAAGTGTTTGTCTTCAGTTTTGCTGATCCTGTCTTCCATCGTTTCAGACCTCCTCCTTGCCCTTCTTTGTCACTGTCCACTTCTGAAATATTGTTGTTTACCTTTTGAAATTCTAATTGTTGTTTTTTTATGATTTCTAGTTGTGAATTTATTTTGGCATTTTTTTCCTGTATTATTTTCTTGAATTCTTCCCTTTCTGTCTGTATTTTCTGTGAATTTGTCTGCCTTTTCCATGAATTTGTATATTTTTTTCCTCATTTTTGTTTCAACTCTTGGATAGCTCTAAATATTAAGTTTTGTATTCCCTATCAGGTAGTTCTAGGGCCTTTCGTTCTACTGGAAAGTCATCTGGTATTTTATTTTGGATGTCTACTGGAACCATCTTGCCCTTTTTTTTTTTATGTTTTGATATTGTCTGCTGTCTTCGGGACATTCAGTAGGTATTCTCCTCATTTATTAATTATAGATTAGTTTGTCTCGTCCTGCTTTTCTGTTTTATTTGGTTATTCTGAGCAGGCGGGCTGTGCATTCTTTGTTGTTTGCTTATCTGTGGGCCTGATACTTTTTGCCTCCTTGTCCAATAGACAGGGTTAGCCACTCAGCTATTGTGCAGCAGGGCAGGTTCAGCTGATGAGAAGTTGCTGGGGTGGATTGTTTGTGGCATGTACTAGGGCTGACAGAGCAGGCCGGGAATCAGTGCACAGCAGGTTCTTGTAGGCCATGCCTGTGCTGCTCGGGAGTGTCATGTTCAGTACATGGTGCAGGTAGGCAGGAAGGAGGGGGGAGATTGTGATGTGTGGAGCTAAGATGAGTATGGGAAAGAGAGAGGAGAGAGACACAGGAGCCAAAACCAAACAAACAACAAAAAAAGAGTGCTTAGGGAGCTTGCCATTGGAATGGAGAGATGAGAGGCCAAGAAATGGAGAAAAACAAAATAAAAAAAAGAAAAAGGGCAAAAGAAAAATAAATAAATAAAAGGGGGGGGGGGGGGAGAAAAGCAAAGCACACAGGGATCTCACCAGTGCTGCTGCAAAGACTTGGAAAGTGGCTCCCAGGCTGCAAAGTACAGCCTGGTTAGAAGGGGTAGAGGTGTCACACAGGGCCACTTATTTAGGAGATAGAAAGGGAAGGTAACTATAGAGAGACAAGAAACTGTGAAATGAAGAAAGACAAAAGGGGAAAAGGAGAGAAAAGAAAACAAACTAAAAAAACACACACAAAAAACAAAAACCAAAACAAAGAAAAAAAAGAAAAAAATATTGCCCTTAGGGATCCCAAGTCGTGGCTGCACAGACTAAGGAAGTAGCTCCTAAGCCGTGCAGTTCAGCCTGGCTAGAAGGGGTTCCCAAGCCATGAAAATAAAAAGAAAACAAACAAAGAAACAAATCAAAACAGACAAACAAAAGCCCTGGTATCCCGCTGGTGTGGTGGAGCAGGCTGTGAAGCAGTTTCATCATCGAGCAGCTTTTCACAGCCTTTCAGGTAGAAGAAAAGATGGCACATGGAGCCAGTTATTTGAGAGAAAAGAGGGGGAGGTAGTGAGAGGTATGGAAAAAACCAAAAAAAGTGGAAAAAAGCAACACCAGCAATACACAAATGGCTCTCAAGGAGCCGGCCAGTGTGGGTGGGTGGAATCCAAGAGGCAGAGGGCTGAAGCCAGTGCCTTCCAGCCAAGAGACTGTGGCTGCAGGAAGCAGAGTAGGCTGAGTAGGGGTGAAGAAGGGTGTGTGGGAAAACATATATCACTAGTTACTGGTTGTTCTGTCTCCTGCTGGGAACTCTCTGAAGCTGCTTCCCCATACTCCCTGTTTACCAATCTCTGACAGGAGTCCAAGATGGTGAATCTGTGCTGAGTTAGCTGCTAGGGCCCTCTGCACGTATCTTTCCTCACTTTCTGTTTTCTGTCAGTTTCTTATTCCACTTGGTGCTTGGATGAGTTCTTTATCTCTTCATTTGCAGCTTAGGGTTTCAGGATTGACATTTGTCTCTGTTTGACTTAGTTTTTTGGGCCTTTGCTGTGAAGGGACGGCGTGGTGCTTCTGTCTATAGTGCCATGTTGTCCTGAAGTCTCGGGATTGTGGCTTTTTGTAATGTCTTAGAGCTACTTGTATTTAAGCACAAACTCCGCTTAAATTTCTTAGTGCTCATCAGAGCAAGTCACACCTTTTTAGGGCACGCTGTCTTCCAGCTGGTCACACACATGTGGATCGCTGTCTCACAACAGATAATATTCTGGAATACTCTGCACATTAGTAGATTTTTGCTCAAACTAAACTTTCTCATCTTAATGTCTGTGTTAACTAATAGTTAATGTCTTATTGGAGACTTTAATACATTAGAAATGTATTGAATTTGGATGAAAGTAAATCATGTTCCTGTGTAGAATATGTGTGAATATATTCATGTACACTAAGAGTTGTGTTTACGTGTGTCACTTTTTTTACACAGGCAAATGACTCAGATCCTCTGAGTGTAAACAAATCAAGGAGCTAAGTCAATTAAATACTTGGGGGAAATCGCACTATCATGTTTGGGCAACTAAATTCAATTTGGGTGCTGAATTAGTGATTCATTAAACTGCTTGAGTTCAGAAAACTTAAGCCTGACAGGAAGCAAAATTCCAGGGAGGTTCACCCACCCTGCATTCATGGGCCTAGGGTAGGGCTTGCTGAGTTCCTACTGTTAACCAGAAAACATAATTATTTTCAAAAATCCCTTAAACCTCCCCATCCTGTTTCTGAGCTCACTCACATTTGGCAACATTGTTTGCATTTCCTCCCCCTTTAGAAATGAACATTTTACTGACGAAGCAATCTGTAGGTAAAATTTCAAATTCTCATGGAATCCAGACATTCTGGAGCCATGGAGGCTGGATGAACCACCAAAATTATTGCCCTAAGATAATCGTTAAACCTTAAACCAAAAATGTTCCTGAAGTCTTCTTAAAATCTAACTATAGTTTCACTTAACTAGTAAAGAATGTCTGCCTTGAGCATTATGCTCTTTTAAGAGCTATCTATATAGGATCAAACTGACAACAGCAACTCAAAAGATGTGATAGGAAACTTAGGGGGCAGTGAGTTTATGTTAATGGGGGAAAGACATGGGTGAGAATGGTTGCACAACTCAAAGGATATAATCAATGTCACTGAAATGTACATGTAGAAACTTGAATTGGTGTATGTTTTTGCTGTATATATTCTCAATAACAACAAAATAAAATAAATTATGTAGAAAAAATTCACTTTGAAGTTCACACTCCTGCAGTGTGAACGTCTGCAGTGATGTGGTTCTGAGAGTAAGTTATCTCTTCTCAGGATACTTTAGCTAAGAAGCAATTCTTTCAGAAGCTGGAATGCAGAGGTTCTCCAACTTTGCACTATCAAGAGACACTTTCTTTTTTTTTTTTTTTCCTCATGGACTTTATGTTTTTAAAAAACTTGCCTAGCAAACAAATTGTAATTATTGAGTAATTAATTCAATTTCTTATGGAATTAGTTACCACTTTCATATAATTCCTTATAAACAATGAAACGACATTTAGCCTATATAGTTTTGTCATACACTCGTGGATCCCTGCATGCTTTTAGTTAGGCATTTTGACATTCTAGTGGTAATCAACCAGCCATCATTTTGACTTCTGTTGACCTCTGAGGTGTGAATTACTGTTCTAAAGGTTTAATAATAAAGATTGCAGACTTATGAGAAAACAGAAATTAATTTTTTTCCAGCTATTTTGAGTGGACAGGAATTCACTGGAACACAATTTATATCTTGTCGTCTATTTTTAATGAATACGGCAGTTAAGGACTGCCAGTTAAGGACTGCTGCTAAGTAACAGCAACATGCTAGGTGGAAATCATGTGTGCAAAGTATTACCTTTTTAACCTCCAGGTTTGGTATATGAAGATGGGTGGGTGGGTGGAGAGGAGTGTAAAGAAATGGAAAAGCCCTGGGGCAGGGGAGAAACAACGAATTAAAGAACATTACCACTTCTATGAAACATAGTATAGGTTGTTAATAGCATACATTTGTTTAGCACATTATAACGTAGAATGTTTTCATAAATTATTTTATTTGATAATGCCAAAATTCTGGGTGTAAAAAGGTAGATATTACATTCCATAATTTCACAGATAAGAGAGCTGAAGCTTGTTGGGGTTAAGAGACTCACCCTGTGGCCTGCTGGATGATACACAGCAGAATTGACATTCCAATCAAGATCGTTAGCATTCACATCCACGGCTTTTTCCTTTACCACAGTTAACTCTTGGCTAATAGAAATTCCTAACATATTGTCCATCACATTCTGAACACAGCTACAAGGTCAAAATAGGAGCACAAATCTGAAATTCAGAAAATCTAGGTTCTAATTTCAACAGTTTTCTGACTTTAGACATTTGTAAACTGGTGTGATAATATTTGCCCTACTTCTCTCAAGGGCTGAGAGAATAAAGCAGACACAGAAATAGGAACGGGGTGAGAGGCCATGTGGCTGGGAGGAGTAGAAGAGAAAGTGTGTACTTGACTGACAACTTGAAAATTCCTGTAAGGGAAAGCTTGCAGTTGGTTTTCCAAGATTACCCTGAACCCTTGTATGATGCATCCCTCTCCTTTTTTTTTCTCCCATTTTAGTTAGTTTTAACAGTTTTTGTTCCATGTGTTCAGTATACTCTGTTCTCAAGACACCAATTTTACAGTCTAATAGGGAAGACAGATTTTAAATAATTTCACCAAAGTATGATAAGAGTAGGGAAACCACCCAGGGAGGAATACTGTGTCAGTGTGCTATTACTCATTTGTCCTTTCACATGATATACTTTTAGATTCATTCAAAATCAGGATTCAGTGGAGATTCTGAACTGTGTGAAAAGAGGCTTCCAGTGAAGTCAAGACGGATGGACGAGAAGGGCATTAAGTACGACCAGTTGCTGTCAAGTTGATTTTCTGACTCATGACAACCCCGCGTGTGTCAAAATAGAATTGTGCTCCACAGGGTTTTCAATGGCTGATTTCTTGGCATTAGATTGCCAGGTCTTTTTCCAAGATGCCTCTTCTTCCAAGAACCTCCAACCTTTCAGCTGAGCATTAACTGTTTGCACACCTAGGGACTCCATTAAGAAAGAACACTCGTTTTAATTCCTTTCCAGTTTAGCAGGGTTGGAAGTGATTTGTTGCCCCACTCAACCTCCCAGTGTCTTTGCTTGTTTGCTTTCTTTGGCTATAAAGTATTGCCATGGATTTTCTCTTGGAAGATATTTTTGTCTCAGTCATCTAGCGCTGCTACAACAGAAATACCACAAGTGGATGGCTTTAACAAAGAGAAATTTATTTCTTCACAGTAAAGTAGGCCAGAAGTCCAAATTCAGGGTGTCAGCTCCAAGG
This sequence comes from Dugong dugon, assembly GCA_030035585.1. Classification (NCBI taxonomy): domain Eukaryota; kingdom Metazoa; phylum Chordata; class Mammalia; order Sirenia; family Dugongidae; genus Dugong; species Dugong dugon. The sequence continues at coordinate 63,116,065 of CM057466.1, forward strand.
AAAGGCTTTCTGTCTCTGTTGGCCTTCTCATCAATGTTCTGCTGAACTAGGAACTTCTCTGCACAGGGACCCAGGTCCAAAGGACACGCTCTGCTCCTGGCACTGCTTTCTTGGTGGTATGAGGTTCCCCGTCTCTCTGTTCACTTCTCTCTTTTATATCTCAAGAGACTGCCTCAGGACACAGTCCAATCTTGTAGACTGAGTCCTTCCTTACTAACACAGCTGCCACCCATCCTCCCTCGTTAACATCATAGAGGAAGGATTTACAACATACAGGAAAATCATACAATACCAGGAATCATGGCCCAGCCAAGTTGATACACACATTTTTGGGGGGACATAATTCAATCCATGACAATATTTGACAAAGTTAAAAAAAAAAAAAATCCTCTCTCAAGCTTTTTTGTACCTGGAGGACATTTTCTTCATTGTAATAGGAAAGGAGTTAGAATATCTATATCACTTATATAAAGATAAAACAATTAAAAATAAACATAATAGTGTTTTATCATTAGCATATTGTTAAAATGTTTTTGTCCTGGAATTTAGAATTCCTCAAACATGATGAAGCACAGTGGATGGACAAACCCATCTGCACGAAAGACAACATATTAAATGGCTTTGAATCAGGGTTCCCTTGCTAGCAATACAAAATATGACATTTTTACATTAGGCATAAAACAACTAACAAATGAAGCTATAATCATGGGATTATTAGCAGATAAACTTGCTTGCATTTATAGAGCCATAGATCTGTTGGGAAACATCCACATGCTAAGTCAAAAAACAAATTCATATGAATTTATATAAAATCTCAGAATGCAATGAATGATTTATTACAACTTCATTTCTATTAACCCAGATGGTGCATAATTCGGATATATAACTCTGCATATGTGAAAGGCTTTATAAATGCCACACATCTCTGTTATGCAGCAAGGACTGCATGTCAGGACAATATTCGGCTCCAGAAGGTCTGTACCAACACGAATGAAGAAGAGAAATCACATCTTACTTGTTGGAGTAAGAAACTACAGTGTGAACAATAACAGCAATCAAGCAATCAGAGAAGTGATTAAGCAGGACGAATTCATTCCAAATGACTGACATGGTGGACTTAAAAAATATGACCATTACATCTCACCCAGACAAAAAGAAGTTTTGTTTGAAATGACCGTCCTCAAAGTTTCTGCTTTAGAAGTCTTTTTATAACCAGCTGTCTTTCTACTATTTATTACCAGAAAACACTAGAGTGATTCAGTCTCTTTGATGGTATCCTTACTGACTTTCAAATCAGTAAAGAAAGCTACCAACAGCTGAATGTGCAGAGTTGGTAAGAGCTAAATGTCAAATGAAAGGGCCCATTTCCCTATGCCCTTCATATATTTTTAAGGAGTTCTCGGTCTAAATCTTCAAGGTGTTTATGAATCCTGTGAATGGATTTTAAAATGTTTGTCCGATCATTCTTCTGCTAAGCAGGTCCAGATCAATAAGTGCCAGTGTTGATGGGCCTCAGTTTCTTACTATAAAACATGAGGCTACAGTGATTTGTTTTCTTAGGTTTTTGTGTCGCGTATGTACTTAAAGAGCTTTCTTACATCAGGACTTCTTCTATTCTTAAGAGAAAAAGTTCTTTGAGTAAAAACATCTTTGAAAAAAGATAATCAAATTGCTGAGTCATGATTTAATTAATCAATCAAGTATAAAACGTCAATTTACTGAATCAAACAGATGACATTCTTTAGCAAGTCAAAGAAAAACTAAATATGAAGGGAAGACGTTTAGAGAATGACAAAGTGTTTACACTTATTTATTTTATGCCAAAAAAACTAAATCTTTTAACCCACCATAGGAATGAAAAGTACTAAGAGAGTAAGTTTGCTTGTAGGGGGCATTTTTCTCATTTTGAAATATTGGTTCATCCACTTCCTTGATTATTCTAATTTAGAACCAGGCTGGGTCATATTGGCCAATTAAAAAGGAAGGCAGTTTTGAAGGGAAATTCAAGTTAATCTTAAATAACATTTCAGTAAAATAGGGATGGGAATAAAGCAAAAACTACTTATAAAATTTTATCTGCATATTTAATAAAAAATATGCATACAGAATGATTAATATTTTTTTTTTATTTTATTGTACTTCAGGTGAAAGCTTACAGAACAAATAGTTTCTCATGAAATAGTGGTACACATGTTGTTCTATGACATTGGTTAACAACCCCACAACATATTAAGCCTCTAAATTCTCAACCTTTTTTTTTTTTTGATGAAAATACAGATAGCCAAATATACACCATTTCAAAAATTTCTACATACACAGTTCAGTGACATTGACTACGCTCTTCCAACTGTGCTGTTATTCTCACTTAAGATGAAGGCTTACAGAACAAAATAGTTTTTCATTTAACAGTTGCTACACATGTTGCCCTATAACAATGGTTAACAATCTCACAACACATCAAGAATATCCTTACTCCACCTTGTGTTCCCTATCACCAGGGGACTTCCTTGTCCCCTTCTGTCTTCTGGCCCTTGTCACTGGACTACTGTACCTCATTAGTCTCATCTGGTTTTTTTATTTTATTTTATTTTATTTTAACACCATTTCAAAACTTTTTACTTACACATTTAAGTGATATTGACTATGCTCTTCCAATTGTGCTGCCATTCTCGCCCAAGATGAAGGCTTACAGGACAAAACAGCCTCCCATTTAATAGTTACTACAAATGTTGCCCTATAACAGTGGTCAACAATCTCACAACACATCGACAGTGTCCTTACTCAATTTGTGTTCCTTATCATCAGTTTCCTATTCCCCCACTGCCTTCTGGCCTTTGTCACCGGACTCCTGTACCTCGTTAGTCACATTTAGTTTTACTGGGCTGTCCACTCCCAGGCTTAACAACGAACCTTGAAGGTAACTTCACCTCTGAGCTGAAAGGGTGTCTGGGGGCCACACTCTTGAGGTTTCTCCAGTATTCTTTAGGCCAGTAAATCTGGTCTTTTTTTTGTGAGTTAGAATTTTGTTCTACACCCTTTTCCAGCTCTGTCCAGGACCCTCTTTTGTGATCCCAGTCAGAGCAGTCAGCGGTGGGAGCCGGGCACCATCTAGCTGTACTGGACTCAGTCCGGTGGAGGCCTTGGTAGCTGTGGACAATTAGTCCTTTGGACTAATCTTTTCGTTGTATCCTGTTCTCTTCAGAATGATTAATATTTTTAAAATATCTTTTCAAGATACATGCACCATGATTAAAATGAACCCAAATACTTAGCTTTTACTCTTTCTTGCATGGTATTTCAATTTTTCATGAATCTCAGAATGCTTCCTTTGAGGTAACTAGTAGACAATTGGAGAGGTGGGGAGGAACCTATCTTTCTTTGTATAACTCCAACCAGCTGTTAAATCTGTGCCCCAGACTGCTTTGAGTTGTTGTTATTGCTAAAGACTCCACTAAAGGGTGCCCTGGTTGCAAACTATCACCTTGTACAGCACATGGCCTGCTTTGCATATGTGAGCTATCCGCTGTGCTGCTACCCTGGTGGGTCGTCTTACTACCTATGACCTTACTGATCAGTTTCAGCACTGCTAAGGCATTTCAAAACCTTGCACATACACTTTACAAGCAGCTCAAAAGATTTAGGAATTAGGCACTAAATTCCCTTCCTATGAGAAGTTAGATCACAGACCTTACTTTTATTTTGGAGGGTTTTTTTTTTTTTGGTAGGAAATTCAAGTCATTTCTAACATGCAAAAATATTATAAAGCTACGTTACTGAAATTAATGAGCCTACAGTTAAGTCATCTCTTTCATGTATTTGGAGCCTTGGTGGCGCAGTGGTTAAGAACTTGGTTGTTAACCAAAAGTCAGCCGTTCACATCCACCAGCTGCTTGTCGGAAACCCTATGAAGTGGTTCTACTCTGTCCTGTTGGGTTACTATGAATCAGAATCGACTTGATGGCAACAGGTTTGGTTTTGGTTCGTGTATTTCAAATTCATGTCTGACCCAAGTTACTGTAATCTGGGGAAAAGCATACACTGCATCTTAATTATTCATGCCTACATACATGTATGATGTCTACAGACAAAGTGGTGATGAATACGTCTGAGAGTGTATTTGCACTTGTTCACTAACAGAAAGATATATGTAAAGAGCAATTAAAAATCCTGACTTTAAATTTTGGTTTTTACCCAAAGAATGTTCTGGATAACTTCTCCTAACCTCCCTCTGCTCAACCCATTTCCAAATAACCTTAGTGCCCGAACATAACATAGAAGGCAGTGGAAAGAAAGTCTTCAGAATTGTATTTCTGCCTGTCTTTGTTAAAATCACTAAATCTATAAGTCGATTTATTTCTATGCCCTAAAACACTGACGATTTTCCATTCAATTTGTCCTTAAAGATTCTTCTAGGTCCATTTCCCATAATAAGAAGTGAAATAAAGAATACTGAGAATACAAGTTTTACTTATCTATTCATCTCCCTATATCCTGAGGGGAAAATTCAGTAGTTCCACCTAGGTGGACAGCTGACTATTCTGAGCTTTATAGTTAAATTAAACACTAAGGCTTAAGTTTCTTTTTCAAAATAGGTTGTTTTTTTAAATATATACAAAGAAATAAAAAAAATTTTAATGTATTTTTTAATAAATTAAAACTAAATTCAAATAATATACGTGTTGTTGTCAGGTGCCTTCAAGCTGGTTCCAACTCATAGGGACCCTATGTACAATAGAACGAAACACTGCCATCCTCACAAACGTTGTTATGCTTGAGCCCATTGTTGTAGCCACTGTGTTAATCCATCTTCATCGAGGGTCTTCCTCTTTTTCACTGACCTCTACTTTACTATGCATGATGTCCTAATCTGGGAACTGGTCCCTGCCTTCTGATAACATGTCCAAAGTATGTGAGACAAAGTCTTGCCATCCTTGTTTCTAAGGAGAATTCTGGCTGTACATCTTCCAAGATAAATTTATTTTTCTGACAGTCCATAGTGTATTCAATATTCTTTGCCAACATCAAATTCAATGATATCAATTCTTCTTCTGTCTTCCTTATTCATTGTCCAGCTTTCACATGCATATGAGGCAATTGAAAAGACCTTGGCTTGGGTCAGGCGAAGCCTGGTCCTTAAAGTGACATCTTTGCTTTTTAACACTTAAGAGGTCTTTTGCAACAGATCTGCCCAATTCAATATGTTGTTAGATTTCTTGACTGCTGCTTCCATGAGCATTGATTGCAGATCCAAGTAAAAGGAAATTCTTGACATTTAATCTTTTCTCTGTTTATCATAATGTTGCTTATTGGTCCAGTTGTGAGGATTTCTGTTTTCTTAATGTCGAGGTATAATCCATACTGAAGGCTGTAGTCTTTAATCTTCATCAGTAAGTGCTTCAAGTCCTCTTCACCTTCAGCAAGCAAGGTTGTGTCATCTGCATATCGCAGGTTGTTAATGAGTCTTTCTCCAATCCTGATGCTGCATTCTTTTTCATAGAGTCCAGCTTCTCAGATTATTTGCTCAGCATACAAACTGAATAAGTATGGTGAAAGAATACAACCCTGACGTACACCTTTTCTGATTTTAAACCACTTACTATTCCCTTGATCTGTTTGAATGACTGACTGCCTCTTGGTCTATGTATAGGTTCATTCCCAGCATAGTAGACCATATGATTGTGTGATTCAAAATGGCCAATACCGGTCCATTTTAGTTCACTGATGCCTAGGATATGGATGTTTATGCATTCCATTTCATTTTTGACAATTCCCAGTTTTCCTAGATTCATGCATCTTACATTCCACATTCCAATTATTAATGGATGTTTGCAGCTGTTTCTTTTTATTTTGAGTCGTGCCACATCAGCAAATGAAGGTCCCAAAAGCTTGACTCCATCAATGTCATTAAGGTAGACTCTACTTCAAGGACGCAACTCTTCCCCAGTCATCTTTTGAGTGCCTTCCAACCTGAGGCGCTCATCTTCTAGCATTGTATCAAACAATGTTCCACTGCTGTTCATAAGGTTTACACTGGCTAATTTTTTTCAAAGTAGACTGCCAGGTCCTTCTTCCTAGTCTGTCTTAGTCTGGAAGCTCATCTGAAATCTGTCCACCATAGGTGACCCTGCAGGTATTTGAAATTCTGGTGGTATTCTTCCAGTATCACAGCAACACATAAACCACTACAGTATGACAAACAGACAGACTCGTGGGGAATAATATACATATGGAATAGCAAATTGAACAATAATGCTAAATAGGATTATTAATATAATTATTATTATTATATGAAGCTGACATAGTGGGTTTAAACATTTTTAAAAACTTTAATATCAACTATCAAAATGTTTTATATACAATTTTTATATATAAAAGATAATTTTAAAACTTGAATAAACTCACTTTTTCAATGGTTCAGTCAAGCCTACCATCTTCTTTTTAAAATTATTGCCTTTACATGTACTAGCCATCCACATCTATCTTTATAACCCACTGGTCACTGATCCCATTTTTATAGAATTTTGGAATCTCAAGGTTTGGAGTAAATTAAAGGTCGCCAAGTCTTCTCTCCCCAGAATTCCTACAGGTGATTGTTCAGATAGAGTATTTGATCACCTTCAGTGACAGAGAACTATATTTCTCATGACTAATTCTCCCTTTTGTCAAAGGTTGTTTATTAGAAACAAGTTCCATAAGAAGCATAAGCTGAGGATCATTTTCAATGTCCTGGACATTCTTACCTGGAGCCTGGCATTTTGTCTATGCCTCTTAAAGATAGCATCCAGAACAAAATGGTTTATTTTAAATGGGCCAAGACTAGCATCAGTATAGTGATATCACCTCCCTCTTTTGTGTATTACCTTCTTATTAGTATGTAGGAAAAGATTAATTTCTAATTAATTTTTAGATTTATAGGCAGTAAAATTCACTCTTTCTAAATAGTTCTATGAATACTGACAAATGCGTATAGTCATGTAACCACCACTACAATCAAGATACAGAAGAGTTCTATCACCCAAAACATGCCTTCCTCTCCTGCTTGCCCTTTGCAATCAATCCCTTCCCCACCAGTAAGCCATGACAACCACTGATCTATTCCCTGTCCCTACAGTTTTGCCATTTCTAGAGTGTTGTATAGATGGATTCAGGTAATTTGAAAGCTTTTGAGTCTGTTTTATTTCACTTAGCATAATACATTTGTGATTTATTGATATTGTTGAATGTTTGTTACATTTTAATGCTGAGCACTATTCCATTGTATGGATGTGCCACATAATTTTTATCCTTTCACCAACTGAAGGACATTTGGGTTGTTTTCCAATTATGGCAGTTACGAAGAAAGCTGCTGAAACATTCAGATACAGGCGTTTATGTAAACATATTATCTTTTTTTCTTTTTGTGTAGGCCTTGACCTTTATAATAGCCACATCTCTACAAAATATGAGTGCATATAAAAGTTTCTTATGTTATTGTTTGTTTTTCATGTGGGTTCCTTCAGAAACCATTTTGTTTCCAAAGCATTTCCAAAGTCATGTACTATTCTAAAATCATACCTGCTATCTATCTATATGTTACTCTCTAGTTGATAAGCTCTAGTGAGTGCAGTAAGTTCTGCCATCTGGACTAATTTTACCTCATGTAAAGGACTTTATTCTTAAAAAGAGCTTAAATTAGTGATAGAATATTCTGCTTGATAACCTTCAGTTTCAGATTTGAGGTATGATCCATCCACAAATAATACCGGATCAAGATTCTCAATGCGAGTCTCTAATAAATCTGAGTTAGGTAGATAGGGTTCTATAACTGAGGTAAAATGATCATGAAGTTTCTCTTCTAGAAGGGGCAGAAGAGTAACAGGATTCAGAGTATTGCACCAGTGACAGTAATGTGAGAGGGAGAAAGGAATAGAATTCTTAAGAGGTTAACTGACTGGCTGAAAATGTAGTGTGTTTTCAGTTGGTAGTAACATCAGAACTATGTGAGGAACCATGAGAACAAACAGGGATCCTAGGACTAGTTCAGTGGAAGTACTGACAATTTTTCAAGTGAAATCTATTCCCCAAAGATTAAGGGGTAAGTCTTTGCAACTGAGTCAAAAATGCAGCTAATGCAGTAATAAGTACTAGGTTTTTGAGGGTTCCCATGAAGTCAAGTTAATGAACCAAGAGCTTATGCAGATTGCTCGTGCACAAATAACCAAAGAACTTTCTGTAGTTAAAGATGTCTAGGGAAGGAGGCTGTTGAAAGCCCTTCTTCAGCAAAAGGCTTGTTCATGTTTATGCTTCAGGAGGAGAGAGTCTCTTGTTGAGCCAATTCATAAAGAGAATGTCAGAATCTCAGAAAATTTTGGCATTCCGTTAATATTCAGTTAAATTTAGAAATCATCTCAATTGTTGTTTGTGAGGGGTCTAGGATAAGTTTGGATAGTCTTCAGTCCATCAGGAGAGAATGTTTTTCCTCCCTTAGATAGGTCATGCCCTAAATAACAGATTGTGCATTGGCAAAATTGTCATTTATATTTAAAAATTTTGTGTTCTTTTCTGATAAGGCAGAGAAAAAGTAGAAGGAATACTTTTTACAGACTTTCTTGTTCTCTGAACAAAGTAGGAGATAATCTACATATTGTATCAGAACTGAACCATAGGAGAAATTTAGATGTGTTAAGTCTTAACTGAGCACCTGGAATAAATCGGAGAGGGCTTCAGTGAACTGCTGGAGTATGACTCCCAGGTAGATTGCCGTCCTCCCCAGGTGAAGGCAATTGACTGTCCTGATCTAGAGGTACATCAAAAAAGGCAAAGCAAAGATCCACTACAGTAAAGCAAGTGGATTCAGGTAGAGATGATGACTGGATAGTTTTTGGGTTAAGTACTAGCAGGAACTGAAGGATAATAATGTTGTTGATTTCCCTGAGGTCTTGAAATAATTGATATCCTTGTTCATTCGGGTTCTTTACTAGCAGAATGGAGTGTTACAAGGGCTAGTGTATGGTTTAAGAGGGCCTTTGCTTTCAACTATAAATTTAAGTCCTTCCTTTGCTTCTGGCTTCCAGAGGTACTGGGAAAGTTTGGGTAATGGTTTGGGAGGATCTACTGGAATTTAATAGGTTCTGCTACAATAATTTTTCTTATGTCAGTGGATTTTTAGCCCATAGGATCTTTATTAAAATCTTTGTCAGATATTATCTTGGGTATGCATCAAATATGATGGAGAACCCACCCACTAACCAAACCCACTGTCACTGAGTTGATTCCAACTCACAGTGACCCTATAGGACAGAGTAGAACTGCCTCATAGGGTTTCCAAGGCTGTAAATCTTTATGGAAGCAGACTGCTGCATCTTTCTCCCATGGAGTGGCTGGTGAGTTTGAACCACTACCTATTGGTTAGCAGCCAAGCACTTTAACTACTGCGCCACTCCATATAACAGAGAAGGCAAAGATATATCCAGAACTGGCACAACAAGATTATAAATAGAGAAGTCCTCTGAAACCTCATGAAGTAGTCCCTCTGGTGTGCATTTAATATTAAAATTCCATTTGTAAAGTAAGTCTCTCCTTATTAAATTTGCAAGGGTGGTATCACAGAGCAAGAAGGAATATTTTTCAGTCGGGGTCCATGAGTTACAGTTAAGGGTTGTGAGATAAGGCAAATATCTGGGTTATATGATACATCAACCACCTCTGTGGCATATTTACTCTGAGGAAGAGGTTGAACAAAGGCAGTAGGGTTTAATGTAGAAAGAGTAGTGCCTGCATCGTCCAAGAATTGATGAGGTTGCCCAACTATATTTATAGTTATTTCATCTTTCATCTCTAAGAGTATAGCATATTATAATATTTGGGTGATTTCTCCTTTCTCAGAGTAATCTGATTGATCTGAATTGAAGAATTTTTCTTTGTATTATTATTTTTTATTTTGTAAAATAAAACAATCTTTTCTCTAGTGTCCTTTCTGTTTAAAATATCTAGAAGTGTTCTTGTCAATAAATGACCAGTTGGGAAGTGGATCACCTAGCTGTTTGATCTGCAGGGCCGTAAGTTTATTTGGGATCCTGTCTCATTTTCAAAATGTTCTACAAGATATTGTAGTTAAGTTAAAAGAACTATTTTCATTCCAATTTCCTTTTTGAATTAGGTTCCTGATTTCAAGTTAACTCCATTGACAATATGAGACAAAAAAGTAACTGTTATACTGGCACCTTCTTTAACTCCCAAATGTATCCTGAAAACTATAGTTTTTCTCTGTTTACATCACTGAATTATTGCCTAACTGATTTTATTGGACATGTTTCACGTATGACTTTTAAGAGACTTTGCCCTGTCTTTGAACTATTTTGTTACACAGATTTATTGTGATCCCTTTCTGTGTCAGTCCAACCAGCTTTTGTCATCCAGGATTTAGTATAGTATTTGAGGTTCCAATCAACATGGATATAAGTTGATATAAATCAGATAGCCTATATCAACCAGGGTGGTATGCACCCAAAAGAATACTAAATTCTTCAGTGAATACTTGCTGGTGCTGTCTGGCTTTAGAGAAATCCTTAGTTATAGTTCTTCATTCACTTTAATTCCAAATTTTTAATTCTACCTTTGCCTGCATATGCGGCTTATGCGAGGATGGATCTTTATAGGTAACAACTATTTTGGAGACTTAGGCTAGTTGCTCAGAAAAGGTAAAGGATTCAGACAAGGGGAAGGGGAGAGGGGAATGATGGAGGTGCAGAAGGCTAGAGATCAGAAGGATAAGGGCGAGAGGAAGATTTGGATATAGAAAGGCAAGCACAAGAAAGGGAAAGATTCACTCGGTAAATGAGTATACTTTGTTGTTGCTTCAGTTTTTCAGATTGCTCACTAGCTTTGGCTAAATAACCTTTTGGTGAAGCAAATTTTTTAATCGGAGTTTCATTTGGAGGTCTCTGTATGCCAATGGGAAGAACACTGCCCATTGGGCTTGAGAAATCTTATTCTCTTTCTTTGCTAACCACCTTTTAAATGAACAATTTTGTTTAAGTCAAATGTTTCCCAGAGTGGCCATGAGAGGCCCAAATTATCCTTGGTTAATTTGATGGTTAGTTTTATGTGTCAGCCTGGCTAGGCTATGGTGTCCAGTTGTTTTATTAAACACTAGTGTAGATGTTTTTATGAAGTATTCACATGTGGTTAGCATTTAAATCAGTGGGTCCCTGGTGGCCCAGTGGTTAAGAGCTCGGCTGCTAACCAGAGTTTGGCAGTTGGAATCCACCATTTGCTCCTTGGAAACCCTATGTAGCTGCTCTATTCTGTCCTATAGGGTCACTATGAGTCAGAATTAACTTGACAGCAATGGGTTTTTTGGCTTTAAGTAAAGCAGACTATCCTCCATAATGTGGGTGGGCTTCATTCAATCCTTTGAAGACCTTAAGAGCAAAACAAGAGGTTTCCTGAGGGAAGATTCTGCTCCCACACTATAAATAGACATTCTGCTAGATTTCCTCTCACTCCTCCACATCCTGACCTACTGAAGTGGAACAAATGACTGCCACAGTTACCAGCCTGTCATCTGACCTACAGATTTTGGACTTAACCCACTCCACAATCAAGTGAGCCAATTCCTCAAAATAAATCTCTCTATGTGCATAAGTGTATATATATATATATACACACACATATATTCACACACATATGGAGCCCTTGTGGCACAGTGGTTAAGTGCTCAGATGCTAACTGAAAGGTCAATTGTTTGAACCCACCAGACGTTCCATGGGAGAAATATGTGGCAGTCTGGTTCTGTAAAGATTACAGTCTTGGAAACTCCATGGGGCAGTTCTACTCTGTTTTACAGGGATGCTATGGATTGGAATTGATTCAATGGCAACGGGTTTGGTTTTGGTATATATATATAATTTTTTTACTGTTTTATTTTCTCTAGAGAACTCTAAGACAGTGAAGCTATGCCATAGCTACATAAAAGAATTAAGATTGCAATGAAAGTATATATAAGACATAGGAGATTTCATAGAGGGGGAGAGAATTTAGACTTAGATGGCCCTAGGAGAGCTAGCAATGGTTGGTAAAAAGAATGTGGATGTACTTTGTATCTAGGGCTTCCAGTCTGATAGTTGGTCACTTCAGAATGCAGAGGCAAGACGAAAGCTAGAGAAAAAGCTCTCTCTGGATCAAAGCCAAACTCTCAGGACAAAAAGTGAGATGGAAGAAGAACTTCATCCAGTTTTGTTGGTGACGCACAGCAAAGTTTATCATAATGGACATGGGTCCAGTGAGAAGTACAGAATCACCAGTCTGTGAGGCTGGCTCTAGCAACAGGCTTATAGGGCCTCTGCCTGTCTTCTACCCTGTTACTACCTTTCTTATGACAAACAACACAAAACAGAAGCAAACAAGAGAGCAAAAAAGGATGAAAAAGAATGGCCTGGCTTCACAAAGCAGATCGGAACCAATAACAAAACACGGATACCAAACTGAGAATAAATAACTGAGAAATTCAACACAAAGAGTGGTATTCAGACCTGGTGCTGACTTACCTTGTGGAAAAACTCCAAGTAGCAAAGTACAAGAGGCCGCTGTTGTTACCACTCCTGGTCAAATGAAGTCTGTGGCCGTTGGCAATGTATCAGTGGGGCTTCCAGGAAAACAGTGGAAACAAACGAAAACCATCCACATGAGGACAAACAGAGGTTATTTGTTCAGAACTTGCTCTAGCAAGGGAGTCAGCCACCATCACCATGTTTGGCAGAGACTCAAGGTAAGCAAAAGAATGAGAAAGCTTTAGAGTGAAAACAAGGAAAATGTGTTAGTCATCTAGTGCTGCTCTAACAGAAATACCACAAATGGATGGCTTTAACAAAGAGAAGTTTATTCTCTCACAGTCTAGTAGGCTACAAGTAGAAATTCAGGGTGCCAGCTCCAGGCAAAGGCTTTCTCTCTTTGTTGCCTCTGGAGGAATGTCCTTGTCATCAGTCTTCCTTTGTTCTGGGAGCATCTCAGTGCAGGGACCTTGTGTCCAAAGGATGTGCTCTGCTCCTGGCACTGCTTTCTTGGTGGTATGAGGTCCCTATGTCTCTCTGCTCAGTTCTCTTTTTTATATCTCAAAAGAGATTGGCCTAAGATGCTATCTAATCTTATAGACCTCATCAATATAACTGCCACTAATCCATCTTATTACACCATAGTGATAGCATTTACAACACATAAGGAAATCACATGAGATGATAAAATGGTAGACAATCATACAATACTGAGAATCATGACCTAGCCAAGTTGACAGATATTTTTGGGGAACACAATTCAATCCATGACAGAAAGTCCTTATGAGTGCTCTGATTTGGAGGTTGTTGGCATGGGAAAGTGGGAGGCAGGCTAACTAGAAGCAGAGTACCCTATGATTGTTTTGGGGACCATATTTAGCTTTCTCTGGTTGGTCTTCGGTTGGAAGCAGGGTCGGGGGAAATCATTGACCAAGTCCTGACTGTTCTGGGCCCGTTACTGTAGAGGCTATGGTTACTGCAGCAGTTGTGGGTTAGACTTCTATTATCATATATGGTCTGGCATTATCCATTTGTATATTAAATGTTGTGGGTCAGAGTTCTATTGTCATATGTAGTCTGGCATTATCTATTCGTATATTCAATTGTTCAAATGGCATCCTGGGGAGAAGACACTGGACACACTTCTGGACGTCTGAGTATTCCTCAGCTAGATAAAAGCACAGAGAAACAATCTTCTACGCAAAAGATACAGCATAATAAAATTTGACAATCCTGTCTTTTTTCTTGAGGGATTGTAAGTAATTTCTACACATGCATAAATGGTACGGTAATGACGTTACATACCATGTGCATTATAAAATTTTAACCAACTCTCCATTTCATTGGTATAAAGCACCCATTTTTCCACATTTCCCCTTGAAAATTCCTTATTCTGAGATTGAAATTGTAACATTGCTAGGGATACTGCTGACTCCCACATTCTGTTTTTATCTCCCCAACTCCACATGATTGATACACTTAAAGTCTAACAATACTGTCAATCATTTGAGTTTATAAAAGTCCTCCACAGAGTTCTTTAGTCCACGCAAGGCTAACTCAACTGCCAAATCTAAAAGCAACAAAATCTTCATTAGGTTCACTGTAGCTTTACTTTTTAGATTTAGGTGGACAATAATCATCTCTACTGTATAGGATTTAAAGCACAATTTGATTCCAAATAGTGTGCCATTCTCTATGAAAACTGCTGTTTGGAAGAATTCTTTTGGTCAAATGGTAGAATTCTCATCATTTGGAGAGTTTAACAGGTGGCATTGCTTCTTTGCTACAGTTTTTGAGATAGTTCTACTTTGGTTTCTTCCCACGGTTACCCTTTTGCCTTTTTTTTTTTTTTAATCTATTGTGGTGAAATATTTAAAAAAAATTACCATCTTAACCATTTGTAAGTGTACAATTCAGTGACATTGATTGCATTAACCATGTTGTACAACCATCATCATTATCCATTTCAAAAGTTTTCCATCACCCCAAACAGAAACAGAATATCCCGTCAGTGATAATTCCCATTCCTTCCTCCCCTTAGCCCCTGGTAACCACTGATAAACTTTTGTCTCTATGCATTTGCCTATTCTAGATATTCCATATAAGTGGAATTATGCAAAATTTGCCCTTTTGTGACTGACTTCTTTCACCCAGCATAATGTTTTCAAGGTTCATCCATGTTGTAGCACTTATCAGGACTTCATTGCTCTTTATGGCTGAGTAACATTCCATTGTATGTATGTACCACAATTTTGTTTATCCATTCATCTCTTGATGGACATTTAGGTTGTTTCTACCTTTTAGCTGCTGTGAATAATGGTGCAGTGAACATTGGTGTACAACTATCTGTTTGAGTTCCTGCTTTCAAGTCTCTATCTAGAAGTGGAATTGCTGTCCATATGGTAATTCTAATTTTAATTTTTTGAGGAACTACTAAACTGTTTTCTATAGTGCCTGTACAATTTTACATTCCTACCAGCAGTGCATGAGGGTTCCATTTTATCCACCTTTTCCAATCCTTACAAATTTCCATTTTTCTGATAATGCCAATCCAGTGAATGTGAACATTTGATTTGTATTTCCTGGGGTGGCACAAATGGTTAAGCACTAGACTACTAACTGAAAGGTTGACGGTTCAAACCCACCCAGAGGTGCCTTGAAATTATGGTGCCTGGAGATCTTCTTTTAAGAAGTCACAACCTTGAAAACCCTATGGAGCAGTTCTACTTTGCACAGATGGGGTTGCATGAGTTAGAATCAACTTGATGGCAACTAACAACAACAATAATGAATGACTTTGAGCATCATTTCATGTGCTTATTGGTCATTTGTACATCTTCTTTAGATAAATGTCTATTCAAGTCCTTTGCTTATTTTTCAATAGTGTTGTTTGTCTTTTTTTTTTTTTTTTTGATGAGTAGTAAGAATTGAGGTGAGTACTTCCTCTGGACTAGGAGCAGTTAGAAGGTTATAGCTTCTAGTCAGAATGGAGTCCTCTCAGGTTGTGGCCCTGTGTGGTGGTCTGGACTTGGATGGATTATTCCAAATCAGTGGGCATGTTTCTCCTCTGCATGAGTTGGACCAGAAAGGTGAACTATTCTCTGTAGAGATTTAGGGATCAAGTAATGATTACCAGTGTACCAAGCAAGATAACAACATTGAGAGATGCCTGTAAACATTTGTTTTCTAAGAATGCTGAAAGCTATGGGAATGGTTGCTGGAAACAGGTCCTATTTTGATTCGATATTTAAGACAAAATCAGATCTGCAAATAGTTAACAAAGAGATTGGCCTAATAACATGGTTAGTGCTTCTATTCTACCTCCTAGTTTGTTACGTAGTTCCTGAGGTCTTAAAAGCTTGCAAGTCGCCATCCAAAGCACAGCCGTTGGTCTCTATTCACCTGGAACAGCCTAAGAAGGAGAGACAGAAATAGGAGGAGGAAATGGAATGTGTGGCTAATTGCCTCCATGAAAATCCTCTTTTGCCATGAGACCAGAAAAATTGGATGGTGCCTGACTACCATTACTGAACATTTTGATAAAAGATTCTTCTGTAGATTCTTCTATAGAAACTTTGATCAAAAGGAGCAAAATACAGAACAGAATTTTAAATTTCATGGGATCCAGGATTTCTGGAACTATGGAGGCTGAATGAGCCCCTGAAACTATTGCCGTGAGATAATTTTTAAACCTTAAACTCAACATATCCCCTGATGTCTTCTTAAAACCAAATAATAGTTTAGCTTAACTAGTAAAAAATGTCAGCCTTGAGCATTATGTTCTTTTAAGAACTATCTATATGGGATCAAACTGACAACAGCAACTCAAAAGATTAGACAAAAACCTTTGGGGAGGAACAACTTAGAAAAGGAGGGTGAGTATGGTTGAACAACTCAAAGAATGTAATCAGTGTCACTGAATTGTACACGTAGAAACTGTTGAATTGGTGTATGTTTTGCTGTGTATATTCTCAACAACAACAACAAAATTAAATAAAATTAAAAAAATTTAAAAAATTAAAAAAAAAGATATAACTTGAAATGCCATTGGCAAGGCTGAAGCTCAATGCTATGCTGCAAAGGTATATATTGTATGTTAGAAAATTCTAAATATAAAGATAATACCGTGAATTCATAGGACTTCATCCCCACTTTTTAGGGTTTTCACCAGTCCGTATTAGAAGTTATAGTTTTTCTTGAAATATGAGGTTTTAGAATGCCCGGAAAGTTTGGTTTATTTTGAAATAAGTTGAGCATTCTGGCCATTCCAAGGTAAGCGTGAAAGAAAGCTAAAAAAACGAGTTAATTTTCCAGTCACAGTATGGCTTGCTAAGTGTCACTTAAATAATTACCCACCTTAATGTGCCTCAAAATCTTATGTGCTGTAACTGCTGCTTCTCTTTGGCTTGGTTTTCTATCATCCAAAGAAATACGTGTATTTTGTAGACCTGTGACATTTTGTCAATGAGATGTGGAAAGATAATGATTAGATATTATTGTCTGATAAAGACAGGTATCACAAATACATAATTCATAATAGAGTCTTTCCAAACATAGCTGCAAAGTCTAAACTCAATGGTAAAGAAACAAAAAGGACAGTGATACAAACATAAAAAAAATAGATCATTACTGAATTCCCTAGTTGTTGCATCCTCTTTTTTCTTTACACTCATTCAGAATAGTAGAGGAAGGGATTGAAAAAAAGGAAGGCAAGTGGTATCCGAGAATATGATGACCAAATTATATAATTTTTTAATTTTAAAATTCTCCCTAAATTTAATCTTCTCTGATTTTAAAAAGTAACAATTCATTGGTGAGATTGGGAAAATAAAGAAAATAAAAAAAGATTTTTTATTTTTATGATCCAGCGAGATCTGTTGTTGCTATTTTAGTGTATTTCCTTTCAGTCTCTCTGTCTGCCTACCTGTGTCTCTATCTCTCTTTCTCTGCATACACACACACACACACACACACACACACACACACACACATGCACACACACACAATTGTTTTTATATCCCAATTAGTTCATGCATTGTTATATCTTGATTCAATCATGAACATTTTCCCATGACCTTGAAGTAGACTTCAGGAGCATGAATGTAAATGAATGCATAATAGTAAGTCATAGGGAACTTGATCTTTTATTTAACCATTCTTACATTGTTACTATTTAGGTTGTTCTAATGAGGTTCTCTGGAGCCCTGGTGGCACACTGGTTCAGAGCTATGGCTGCTAACCAAAAGATCAGCAGTTCGAATCCACCAGTTACTCTTTGGAAACCCTATAGGGCAGTTCTACTCCGGCCTAAATGGTCTCTATGAGTTGGAATCAACTCGAGGGCAGCGGGTTAACAAGAGTTCTACTCTGCACACATGGGTCGCTTTGAGTCAAAATCGACTTGATGGCAACTGACAATAACAACGTTTCACTATTACAAATAACTCTGCCGTAAGTATTGTTGTAGGTCATAAATTCCTAGAAGAGGTATGCCGTTGCCCTCGAGTAGATTCCGCCTCATAAGGACCCTGTAGGACAGAGTAGAACTGCCCCATAGGGTTTCCAAGGCTGTAATCTTTACTGAAGCAGACTGCCACATCTGTCTCCTTTGGAGTGGCTGGTGGGTTCAAAATGCCAACCTTTTAGTTAACAGCTGAGAACTTTGGCCTGGGCCACCAGGATTCCTTAGAAAAGGTGTTACAGGGTGAAAACTGTGATTTTAAAAGGGTTTTAAAAATAATTTTCTTTCTTCAAATATAAAAATAAACATCACACTCCACCCTCATCAGCATTGAGAATTATCATTTAGGAAAGAAAAAAACATGCCAATCTTATTCCTGAAAAAATATCTCTCATTGGTTAAATTTGCAATTCTTATAACATTAGCAAGATTGAACATTTTAAAAATGTGTGTCAGAGCGTTCTTTACTTCTTCTTTCATCCATAGATTACTTGATGGTGCTCTTTGCCTATTTTTTGCCTAAATTTTAATAATTTATTTTAAAAGGATTTAAAAATCTCTTTACATATTGAAATGTCATATTTGCTATATTTGTATTTTTTTTGTTTTGACTTTTAATCCATTGTATGTATTTTGTCAATTGTATTACGGAGTCCCTGGGTGGTGGTGCAAACAGTTAACATGCTTGGCTGCTAACCAAAAAGTTGGAAGTTTGAGTCCTCCCAAAGACACCTTGGAAGAAAAGCCTGGTGATCTACTTCTGAAAAATCAGTCACTGAAAACACTGTTGAGTGCAGTTCTACTCTGACACATATGTGGTTGCCATGAGTCAGAATAGACTTGATGACAACTGATATATATACATATATAAGCTATACATACATACATGTACGTATGTGTGTATGAACACAACCTGGGTGGGGCAAATTCATATTCAGGATTTTGTAAATGGTGAGAGTTTAGCAGCACTAGGCATAAGAGAAGAGCATGCTATTCTGCGAGTTAAATGAAGTCTAGTAATCTAAAGGCCTTTGTTCCTGCCTTAAATGCTAACTCTAACTGGACAGGAGGAAATGGTTGTAAAATGTTTAGGGGCTTTGTCTCAGAAATGAAGATGAAATAAGGAACAAGCTGATCGGAAATAATTTCTATGAGTGCCTGAAATGTTTTCATGAATTCAGGTGGGATGTTCGACATCTCTTGTAGATTGTTTTCCTGATCATCTGAATGAATCAAACAAATAAATATTTATAACCTCTAACATTCACTACTACCAACAGTCTTATAATTTCTCGTGTCAACTGTGGTATTGTATTTGTTTAGAACACACTTTTCAGGAATTCATGTATGACTTCCTGTTTTGAATTGTTCCCTGCCTTGCATTTTGATCCTTGGTTGGATACAGAGTCATCTAATAATGCATATGGGGCGGGAGAGATGAACTTGATGAAATTGAACATGACAGTGTTTGGGCTACTTCAGGAAGCTGTATCTGTAACAGAGTACTATTTCCTGCTAAGTTTTCTACCTGGTACAGAACTTGACTTATTGATGGAGAGGTGGAGGGCGGAAGATAGTGGGGTAAAGATCCTGTCTATCTTCTTTCAGGCTGTTAAATTTGCTAAGCCAGAAAAAAAAGATGCATTAACCACCAAATATGATCTTCATTCACCATCCATCTGTCAGTTTGTCATACTGGGGTGGACAGTGTGTTGCTATGATGCTAGAACCTATGCCCCCCGTCATTCAAATGCTAGTAGGGTAGTCGGGTCACCCATGGTAGGCAAGTTTAACTGGAGCTTCCAGACTAAGACAGACTAGGAAGAAAGGCCTGGCATTCTACTTCCAAAAATTAGGCAATGAAAACCTTATGCTCACAACAGAATATTTTCCTATATACTGCTGGAAGAAGAGCCTTCAAGGTTGGAAAATACCCAGTGGCCACAACAATGGCCTGGAACATAGCAATGATCATAAAGATGGGGCAGGACTGGGCAACATTTCTTTTTGTTGTATATGAGTTTGCCATAAGTTGGAGCCAACTCGACGGTAGCTAACAATGTGGACGTCATAGTTGTAATTAAGATGTTTAGTACCAGATTCAGGAAATAGTTTCTCTATCTCTCCATACTGTGGTTTCTCCCTTTCTGATTTATTTTCTCCCTGCATATTAAAGTGGGGTCTATTTGCTAGCCACCAGATTTCACTGGAAGCCAGACGATGGTTTTCTTTACTGGTAGACCCCGCATACTCTGAAATGACCAATGGCTGTCCTATAAAGACCTGCTTGCCTCATTTTTATTTCTGTGTATATTGCAACTTTTGCTCATCATATGCCAGGAATAAATGATCCGAATACCATAGTATAAAATATCCAAATGGCCAAAAGTGGCAAAATGGCTTAAATCTTAAAACTCTGTAGTTTACTCTCCTTTTAAAAATTAGGACATTGCGATTACAATGACAAGCTTCACAGAGAAGCTGGGTCTCACTCATTTTTATTCGACATGTGGTAGTGGAAAAGCCAAGAGTCTGTTTATGTTTAAAACAGAGAGTTTTATTACAGTGAAAAATAATTTTTCAAAATGGGATATACAGTGACAGAATAATCTGAACAAAGTGCTTCAGAGGGCTGCAGTGAAACAGAAGCTTATGAAGAAAAAGACCACAAACAGAAGGGTACAGCGAAAATATTTTTGATTGGCTAACATCTACAAAATTGCAGGTGGCAGAGTTTTGGCCTGCCATTCTTGCAAGGGTTGACCTCTTTTGCACCAGACAGGACAGGTGACTGGATTCTGGCTGACCACTAAAATCACATATGTCCTGGCATCTAGACATCAGCAGTCTGTGTTAAACTGAGTTACTTTAGTATTATGATGGTGAGTTCTGTTGAAATATAAAAGCAAAGAGTTTGTTGAAGGAATAGGATGATTATAAGTAAAAATGCTAAGTATTCTAATACTTAAAGAATGAAAAAAAAGGTTTCGATACAGAAAAGTGGTAACTTTGTCTTTATTTAGCATTAGCTAATTTTAACTGTAAGTTAGGTTAGTTACAACAGAGTAAACCATAGGGTTTCCAAGGAGTGGCTGGTGGATTCAAACTGCAGACCTTTTGGTTAGCAACCATGCCTCTCCATAGCTCTTAACCACTGCATCGCCAGGACTCAGAACAAAGGTTTGGAAATTTCCAGTGTGGTTGAAGAGGTTTAAGGGCAGTATCTTCTGAGAATCAGCTTAGCTCCTAAAGTTACATGTTTAACACTATGTCTAACACCTGTACAAAGCTGGATAATCTCAGAATTGGTCATTTTTAACTACAAATTTGAAATAAGCAGAGCAAGGTGGGCAAAACTACATCTTTCTGTAGAACTGCTGGTATCTGAGTCAGAGGTACAGTGGAAAATTTTACAGAAGTGATAGGCTGCATGACATGACAGAAGCTGCATTTAGAAATCTAAGATAGAGTCACTCAGGACAAGGAGAGATGTGGCCTAAAACTTAGTCAGAAGTCCTCGTCTGTCAGGACTCTTAGTTTTTGGAATACTCTTCCTCAGACAGTGATATTTTTATGGTTCCCTGTCTACACCGAGGAGCCCTGGTGGCGTAGTGGTTAAGAGCTCAGTTGCTAACTAATAGGTTGGCAGTTCCAATCCACCAGCCATTCTTTGGAAACCCCCTGGGGCAGTTCTACTCTGTCCCATAGGGTTACTATGAGTCAGAATCAACTTGACAGCAATGAGTTTTGGTTTCTATACTCAAAGTCATCGGACTCATACGCTATGAGTCAGAATTGACTCGATGGCAATGGCTTTGGTTTTTGGTTTGGATGCTCAAAGCAGTAACTCTGCAAACTGCAAGCTCCCTAAGTTCATTCTTACCCTATTGCAGCGATCAATGGCATGTAAACGTGAGACCATTTATACCTCTCTTCTTTTTAAATTGGCAAACAGAGTTATTATAACCAGAGTCAGGGATAGAGTTGAGTAAAATTAACTAGTCCCTGAAAGTTTCTCCACTGTCTTCAAATACTGATATTATGTAATTGTATGCTGTAGTTAATACTACCCTTTAACAATATTGGCACATTAGAGATTTACCTCCTAAATCATGAGATACTCTTTTTCTGGGGGAGATTAGGCCATTTCCTTAATGTATGACCATGGGGAAGGCATTACAATGCTTAACATCTACCAGCATATTAAACGAACAAACAAAAACCAAACCTGTTGCCCTCAAGTCAATTCCGACTCATAGAGAGCCTATAGGATAGAGTAGAACTGCCCTATAGTGTTTCCAAGGCTTTAATCTTTATGGGAGCAGACTGCCACATCTTTCTCCGCAGAAGCCGCTGATGGGTTCGAACCACCTATCTTTAGGCTGTCAGCCAAGTGCTTAGTCACTGTGCCACCAGGGCTCCATTTGGGCCTTTTAAACTGTGGCTTCTCCATGCCTTAGATAGTTCCAAGCTTCTCCATCAATTCTTTTTGCTTAACACTAAAAGTATTATCTTTCTGCCCCCTCCCTAGATAGAACCCAGCCACTGTGCAATATCTGTTAAAATCGTTCTTTTGTAAGAGGAAGAAACAAAGGGAGAAAATCTCCAGAAGACCACTGCTACATGCACTTCTTGCCTGAGGGGAAGGACTGACGGCCTTGTGGGCCATGGCCCCTTGGGGCTTTTCCTTTTACCTACCTAAAGAGATTGGCCTTTCTGCTTACCTAACGTGAACCTGGCAGACAGAGCCGGCAAAGCTATGAGGAGAGCAGGGTAAGGTAAATTTCAGGAGGAAGCGGTAGAAGGGGAATTGGAAAGGATAAGCCTCCTGGGCCACGGACGCAACGTGTGACTTTTGAAAGGATGGGAAAGTCAAGATCATGCCCAAATGGAGCTCTGGGTCCTCAGGGATTATCATAAAGATCCCTATGCTGAAAAGTTGGATTTAGGGCAACCAGGATAGAGGTAAATTGGGCTGTGAATAGAGGAAGCGGTTTCATAAAAGATTAAGACATAAAAGTGGGGGTAATGAAAACAAACTTCACTTGCTTCCCAGCTATGCTGAGGGTCAGCCCACAGTTAAAGAAATACTCCTGTTAATTGAAGATATTAATTGTTACCTTTTGCTATTCTTTTGCACTCTTGACTTTCAGGTTTCCTCAGATGGCTGTCTATTAATGTATTTCACACACTTGACATTGATATTGTCCCTCTAGAAGGTATTGTGAGTCTTAACCTTCTACTAAGGCCTTTTCTCCTCCCCTGACTGATACCACTCTTCTTAAAATGGCTAACTTAAGAGGCACCAAACAGGACAAGAACAATACAGCAAGTCAGAGGGTCTGTTTCCACTGAATGGCATCTTGCCCTTCCCTAGTTGGCCTCTTCAACCCTGTTGGAAAAGTCGTGAATCTCCTTCACATTATATTCTTAATGAGGCTAGTTATCCTGCATACTAAATGAGATCATGACTATGTAATGAATTCGCTACTCTGAGCTAAGCTTGAAGAGTCAGCCTCTTCAGCTGCTTAAAAATTAATCAGAACACTATTGCGGTACACTGATTGCATGTTATAAGTTTGTCATGGGTAAAGTATAATAGTAACCTAGAACTTTTTAACATGTATTTTTAAGCAATATCACTTTTTAATTCTAATTTTAAGTCTGGTTCCAATTACTATATTTTTCGTTCTGGAAGACAATTTGGGAAAACCATTTGAGCTGTTAAATATCTGTGAAGAATCTCGTTTAATGTACCAAGCATACATATATGCTTATGTTGCTGTTGTTAGGTGTCGTTGAGTTGATGCTGACTCATAGTGGCCCCATGTAATAGAGTAGAACTGCCTCATATGGTTTTCTTGGTTGTAATCTTTACAGAAGCAGATCATCAGGTCTTCCTCCCATGGGCTGCTGGGTGGGTTCAGACTGCCAATCTTTTTGTTAGCAGCTGACTGCTTAACTGTTGCACACCCAGGGCTCCTTTATATACACCTGACTTTTTCATACACAAAGAGCCCAAACTTTCCAGTTCTTATCTTGAAGCCCAATGAATTTTACGTGCTTGACAGAAAACCCTTGTCGTATTCTGAGTAGGGTGGATCCTGGGTGTTCATCTTTGTGGTCAGGTGGGCACATTTGGAGGTATGGAGAAGGGATAGACGTGCATTTTCGGGGAATTGAGGATGGAGGTTAGATGTGAATTTATGAAGGAAAATTCTGTCCACTTGGTAATGTAAAACCTTAACCCTATTTCTAGCACATTGTTCACCAATGCCCCGTGAGTAGATTTTTTATGGTGAATGTGAAGAAGTGCTGATCTCTTCATGTGTGAAAGGGTTGGAAGAGAAACAGTACTCGGGTACATCTGCATGTTTTCTCTTATGTGGGACTATTCTTGTTATTAAAACACCATCTCCACGAAAGTCTGGAATCCTTTCCTCAGCACTTCTTTTAAGATGCTTTAGATACTTCAGATCCATCAGATATATTTTGTAAGCGATTCTCTTATTTTTTTTTTCCAAAATGAGATACAATCAGAGGGAGTTCCCTGCCTCTCTATGGGAATGAACTTGTATTTTCCCTGAGAGCCTCTGAACAGACTGGTTACGGGAGAGCACGGGATGGCAAGAAAGGGCCCAGAAGTAGCCAGCCAAAGTCACATTTCTGCCCTGCTCTGTCTACTGGGTATGCACCTAAATTCTCAAAGGTGCTGGTAATTCTATGAAAAAAGAAGCTCTGCTTTTGAGTCTCATTATATCCTGCCCTTCACTACAATTTACCTAAATGCTGCAGTTCCTGAATCTTGGCCTTGAGCAAGCTGAAGAGAGCCTGGCAGAGGCTCATAAGAGGCAAAGCTATGGCAAGAATGAGGGAGGCAGGAGGGTAGCCAAGGATTCCAGAAGAAATGGGGAGGTGATGAACTGATGGTAGTGAGAGCAGTTACCGAATAGGTCTCTAGGGGAATATATACATATGCATATATACATACATATAATACACATGTGTATTTACATATACATGTGAAATGGATGATAGCTGTAGGTACAGATACAGATATACCAGTTGTCACTGAGGCAACCCCGACTCATGTGAGTCAGAATAGAAGTGCCTGCATAGGATTTTCAATGGCTGATTTTTCAGAAGTAGATTGCCAGACCTTTTTTCTGAGGTGCCTCTGAGTAGACTCAAGCCTCCAGACTCAACGGTTACCAGCCAAGCATGTTAGCCGTTTGCACCACCCAGGGACTTGAGATGTGGATGATATCAATATGGAGACAGAGAGAGAGAGAGAGCTGGAACTATCATTTGTTTGTTCATTTATTATTAATTTATGTGATAATCCCTAAATTACCATGTGTCTAGCATAGTCTCCAAATTCAAAGATTCCTCTGTCTCTGGCAAGAGCGGTCATGAATGTGAAACCAGAGTGCCAGAAGAAACGACCACTAATGGCGAGGAGACAGAATCTAAAGGTGCCAAGGGGACTGCAAAATCAGTGTGGCTGGCAGCAGCAAGTGACACAGCTGCCTTCTGCAGCTGACATGCTGCAGCCTGTGAAATTACCTAACGTGTTACTCTCAGTGAAAGCCTGGGGTTTCCCCCAGTATCTCAGTGGGCTGCTACAACCTTTTCTACATTGCTTCCCTTGGAAAGATTGAAGCAATTTCCATCCCGCAGAGAAACTGTTCATGAGTGAGGACACACCCAAGGTAACACCATTTCAGCAGCTTCTCTCTGCAATATTTATTCACAAGGAGAATGCATTTTAGAAAGAGAAACCCTGAAATGTAACCTTAAAAATTAACCTTTGAGGTCAAATAGCTCTGAGAAAACTTACTAAGAACAGTTAAGAAGAGAAATGAAATAGCTGTAGAAAATTTTCACTGAAAAGACTCCATCTCTCTCTCACTCTGTATATATAGCATGCTATTATGAGAGGCTAGAAAGCATTTATTCCTCCCCTGAAATATAAAACTTAATGGAAAAAAGGACTATGATATAGAAACTCAGCTGCTTTATGAAGCTTTTGTCCGCCTCTCTGAACACCTCTTCTACCTCTTTCTGGGAGACTCGCTTCTTCCTTTAGATCCACACCCTCCCTCCCTCCGCCCCCACTCCTTCCCTCCCTTCCTCCCTCCTGCCTTTCTTCCTCCCTTTCTCCTTCCCTCCCTGCTTCCTAAGGATGAGGTATGCAGAATTCCAGTTTATACAACATTTCTCAGTTTATGAATGACTATTGTTGTCATCTGTCTTTCAGGGCCTCTCTTTTTAAAAAATCTTGTAATTTCCCCCTTTGTCTGATTTCCTCAGTTCCATTCCCTTGCCCCATAGGTATCCATTAGTGTATTTAATGCATAATCTTCCAATACACCTGCTAGGTATTAATTTCGATAATAATGATGGTGGTGTTAGTTGTTGTCGGTTGGCTCCTACCCATTTACAACACAAAGAAACATTGCCTGGTCTCACATCATCCCCATGATCACATGCTTAAGTCCATTGTTGCAGCCACTTCAAACTTTGAATGCTCTAAAATGTAGGGGGCCAATCCTTCAGCACTATATTGGATAATATTCTGTTTCAGTCAATGAAAACATGGGATTTTCACTGGCTAATTTTCAGAGTTAGATCACTAGACCTTTCTTCCTTGTCTGTCTTAGCTTGGAAACTTTACTGAAACCTGTCTATCATGGGTCACCTTGCTGGTATTTGAAATGCCGATGGATAACTTCCAGCATCATAGCAACACACAAGCACAATACAACAAACTGACAGACATTGACGGTAGATAATTAAAGATGCTTGACAATAAATACACAGGACTCTGTGGGTGTTTAATTTTGCGTAGATGATATTGTGCTATGGAATCTCTTGTTCCTTCCCTCTTTCTCTCAGTCAGCGTGTGTTCTGTATGCAAATTTAACTGACTGCTTTTGACTGCTGCATAGTGTTCCACAATATGCCTGTTTCACATCGTGTATTTTCATTCTCCAACCAATTTGTGGAGCCCTGGTGGCGCAGTGGTTAAGAGCTGTGGCTGCTAACCAAAAGTTGGCAATTTGAATCCACCAGCTGCTCCTTGGAAACCTATCGGGGTGGTTCTACTCTGTCCTGTAGGGTTGCTATGCATCAGAATTGACTCACCAGCAATATATATGTATATTTTTACCAGTGTGCACCTTTGCAACATGTAACAACATTGCAGTAAACATCCTCTTGCATGTATCTGTCTTCTCTACCTGCATGAGAGTTTCCCTGCCATATGCACAGCTAGGCCTCAGTGGGTGGCAGGGTATATACACTCTTAATTTCAAGTGCTATGGATTGTTCTCCAGAATGGCTGTACCAGTTTATATGCACCCTGGCTATGCCTTTCCACACTTCCCCAGTAGCCAGTAAAATTATCCAGTCATAATGATGGTGAGTTGAGCGAAGTGACAAGATGCCAGGTATTGTTGCCCACTGTCTTGCCTCTCTGCCATCACCAGGAGGACAGTGACCCTTGAGTTGTGTATTAGTTTTTTTGGACACTGTAATTACTGTAATGTGTTAGGTACAAACTTGGTGGCTGAAAGCAACACAGGTTGACTGTTTTTCAGTTTTCTAGGTCAAAACTCTAAAATGGGTCTTTTTGCTGTTGTCAGCTCTGACTCATAGGGACACCATGTACAACATAAAAGAGCATTGCCTGGTCCTGAGCTATCTTCATGATCATTGATACATTTAAGTCCATTGTTGTTGCTATTGTACAGTGCCTTCCAACTTAGGGGGCTCATCTTCCGGAACAATATTGGACAATATTTGTTTGTGATCAGTAGGGTTTTCATTGGTTAATTTTTGGAAGAAGGTTGTCAGGCCTTTCTAGTCTGTCTTAGTCTGGAAGCTCCGCTTAAACGTGTCCACAATAGGTGGCCCTGCTGGTATTTGACATGGCAACGGCATAGCTTCCAGCATCGTAGCAACATGCAGGCCACTACAGTATGATAAACTGACACATGTAGTGGCAATGGGTCTTATTGGGATAAAATCAAGATGTCAGCAGGGCTGTATACAAAAACAAATGTTTGTGACGTCTTCCTTCTGGAGGCTCTAGAGAAGAATCTGTTTCCTTGCCTTTTCCAGCTTCTAGAGGGGGATCACATTCTTTTGCTTGTGGCTCCCTTTTTCATATTCAAAGGCAGCAACATTAGACCAAATCCTTCTCACTCTACCATCTCTCTTGGTTTCCCTCTTTCTTTCCTGCTTCCCTCTTCTACTTTTAAGGACGCTTGTGATCATATTGGGCCCACCTGGATAATCCAGATACTCTCTCCCTCTCAAGGTCAACTGATTAGCAGCCTTAATTTCCCCTTGTCATGTAACCTAACGTATTCACGGGTTCCACGGTCTACGACAAGGACATAGGCAGCTTTTAAAAATGAGAAACTATGGAGCAGACTTAGATCAAAACCCTGATCAGGAGCCAAGCCCAGCAGAGATCAGCAGAGTTGCCCCAGCTGACCTGCAGGCACGTGGACAAGATGTAGAAGCTTGTTATTGCGAGCTACTGAAATTTTACAGTTGTTTGTTATTATTGTGGCAATAGCTGACTCAATCATCTGCAAACAAAATCAGCTAAGAATCTTAACCTGGTTTCATAAGAGGCCAAACATTTTGGGAAAATCTGTCAGATTCTATCTTCTCCAAGCTAAACACATCTCTTACTTTATCTGTTTTTTTCCACAGGATCTTCATTTATATAATTGTGCTGGGTTTTTGTCAAGTCTGTGTCACTAACACCTTTTTCTAAAGTGAGAGTTGTCTATTCCAGAATCACATGGTGCTGGGTTAGAGTTTGACAATGGGAAACACCTCCATAAGATATGGATGGTAGAAGAGAAGGAAAAGTGATTATTCTCTAAAGGCAGCTGCAAGCATAGGGGTGCGCAGAGGTTCACTGTGGCTTCCCAGCTCATTTTGAGAACCATCATCCTCTTCAGTGCTTCAGGCAGCCACCTCCCTGACCTTCCTTTCCTCAGCTCTTCCAACCATTGTTTAAGCCCATGTTTCTCATATTAAAATCCACTATGACTGAGAAGCATGAAGTGGCATCTGTCTTCCTGACCAGGCCTTGACAGATACAATGTCAACAGACGTGAGTTGAGGCATACTATCTGCCAACCAGCTTACATGTTCTCAGATTGGTCTTCATTTCATAGAGATGTTTTCTCTACCCCTTTAAGGTTGTCCCTCTTATATGGATCCATACTTTGACCACACTTACTTCAAAGTCTGCTAACAACAAATTCTCAGAGACATCAAGATTTTTTTTATAAGTTAATAGGTTGCCATGAGTCAGAATTAACCAGGAAGCAATTTTTTTTAATTAATTGTCTTAATACATCTGGTATCAAATTGACACGCATCATTTTTCTACACATAAATTTAGTAGCTATTTCCACACTCTGTACTCCTTTTTTCAGATTCTTTTTCTTCTCTTAATCACCCTCATAGTGCAGGAACACAGGCAAACAGCTTGGAGAATAGGGATGTGTCTGCTGAGTTTCATCCTGATTTGGCAAACGTGATATATTCTTGTAATGAAAATCGTATAGGGATTTATTTTCTAATTCCAAATTCCTAGTACTCCACCTAACATAAGCTCTTCTAGAAGATGGCTAGCATACTGTAAACTTTTTGATTAGGTCATCAGTAAAATCATTGACTGGGAGAGGCCCAAGGATCAATCCCTGCCAAATGCTCCTCAATATATTCCCTCAGGTTAGCGCAAAGCCATTACAGTGACCCTTCACGTGCAGCTTCTGGTGAGTACCACACTTTCTTAATTTCTGTTAATAATGATCCTTGGGTTACAATTAAAGGCTTTACTAAAATAAAAACAAACTTTATTAAAATGAAAATATATAAAATAATAAAAATACGAAACTATGAGCCATCACTGAACTAATTGAAATCAATTGTACTAGATTTATAAATATAAATTCTTAATATTCTATATTCAATTCTTGTGCGCAATGACTTTAATTCAAATGTTAGCTCTCATATTTATGATATTTTGTATTTGATATTTGTTAATATGTTAAAAGTTTAATTTGTCATTTCTCATAAGGGACAGGCATGTGATGGGCATGTTTGATATGATGGCCAGTTCATTAATATGTATATTTCTATCATATAACCTATTATTACTATCTGTAAGTGGAAAAAGGTAAAATTGGGAATATTATGATTATAAATTATCTAAGGTTTCTCTAAAATTGGTGATTCACACATAAAAATAAAATCAAACCCTCCTTCATCCAAACTCAGGTGAACACTGGGATGATTCCTGCCTCACTGTAATTGTTGCCTTCATCTTCATTTCTTTTGTCTCTCTACTCAGATGAACCGTTTAACAGCTATAACCCTTAGACTTTGGATAGCCCCTGCATGGGATTGTTGTCTGTCCCTACATGGAGCTTTTCTTTTATAAGTTTTTTTTTTTTAAATTATAGCAGACATTTACTGCAAAGTCTGTTTTGTTGGTGCCTCTTGTCTGTTCTCCAGACTGTATGCCTGTATTCCTGCCCCTTTGCTTCCGTATTTCTGCCCCTTTCCCCAACCTTGCCTAATCTTCTAGTATGTTTACTTTTCCAGGATCCTGGAATTTGATCTATTGACTTAACTTGCTTTCCACTGGCTAAGCACTCCTGGCTCATGATTAATTTTTTTTTTTTTTTTTTCCTGATATGGTGCCTTACTTTTGGGCTTCATGAGTCAACCCACTCACAGTCTTGCTCTCAGCATAGGGTACCATGCAGTCCAATTCTATATGGTTCATCTGCTCCTGATTTACCTGGACCTATATCTTATCTTAAACACGGTCAATAACCTATATAACGAAAGTGATTTCTGTACAAATAAATTTTAATGGGGCATGACCGTCAAACTATAGTGTTCCAGGTTTTTAAGGATGATTTGAAGTAGTGATTTTAATATATAAAAAAGTTTCTGCAATTAAAAAAAAATATCTTCGTGCTTTTAAATATTTTATTGGGTTTTGTCCCAAGTGGAAATAGATTCTTTCTTGGAGGGAATGTATCTGAGTAAATTATGCCATGTATACACAACAGCATTTTTCAAAATGTGGTGCACATGATATTCATTGATACTAGATGAAAAAACTAAGATTGTGTTTTTTGAGTTTATCAAAGTTAGACAGGCTTCTTTTACGGAAGTTTTCTCTGAGTCTTTTATATGTTAATTGAATTCTGAATCTTTATGATAAGAAGTAAAGTCTGCAGAATATCCGTGAGTAGTTTGACTAGAGAGCTCTTTGATCTGTGAAACACGTTTTTACATCTCACTGGATACCAGGATTCTATGGAGCATAATTTGGGAAACGCTGTTAGATAGACTTTTAGGAAGCCTTTTAATAGTAAGGGCCTGTGATGGCACAGTGGGTAAGCATTTGGCTTTAATCCACCACATTTTCCTAGGAAACCCTATGGGGCAGTTCTACTCTGTCCTATTGGGTCGCTATGAGTTGGAATCAACTCAATGGCAATGGGTTTTTTGTGGTCATTGTTTTTTAATGGTAAAGTGCACAGATCAAAATAGCTTCTTCTCAACAAGAGAAATCTGCCTCATTGCAGCCTGAATTAATATTAATCAGTGAGTCTGAGACAGGAACTCTGCAGGAGAGTTAGATAGAGTAAAAAATTATCAAAAAAACTCGAGAGCTGACTGGACATGGTGATAGTTCTGTGGTGGAAATGCCTTATTACGGGCAACCTTCCTTTTTCATTTCAAAAGCACAATGCATCCAGACTAAGGAACTCTCTCTTCTCTTATTGCATTATTGTGACAAGAACCACGTGACAGAACTAGTTGCATCCAGCTCTCTCTGAAATAATCTAACATGAGGATGTTTATAGGATTGATGCATTATCATTCGTATGTGCCACTTTTGAAGTAGAGTTTGTTAGAAGCCCAAAGCTAAACTAGGAGGGTCTATAGTCTATAAATTTTGATATAGTCTCTAAATTTTAATTGCAGAATAGTATAGGATAGGATAATATTTTTACATATAACCATAAGTGTTTCTTCTCCTTATATTTTTCTATTCCCTGTGACCTTCCTGGCCCCACTCCCTTCTACAAATTCCCTGTCCTATAGCTACTACCTTAGGGAAAAGGTAACATAAGAGAAGTAAAAAAAAAAAAAAAAGAATATCTAACAATCAAACCCTTGTCTTTTGGGTCAGGACATAAGGAGTGAATCTTAAAGAATAGCTGAAAAGCCTGGCTATCCTGACCACGGTCTGCATAGAGAGGCTGGAAGAGGTGGGAAGAAGACAGAAAATCACGTCAGAGCAAACATCAGTGGGACCAGGACCAGAAAACCAAACCTCAGTGACCACACAGATAGTACGGCCATCAGCATCCGGGAAATGTCTCATCTGCCCCAGAACTAACATAATCTGTCAACTGTGCCAGAATGTGAAGTAGAAGCCAAATAATCACCCACAAACCATCATATTTCCATTCAAAGGAGCCCAGTGCATTGCTGGTAGCAAGCTGTCGAGTTGTTCCTAATCGCGTCAAGGGAGGACCTCCCCGGCAGCAGTCATTGACAACTTGACATTCAATAAGAATAATTCCCATTGTGCCCAGAGACTTTGCCCTCAGATTGAGCCTATGTGAACAACCACCTCCCCACTTTTAAGTAGTCCAGGACACTAACGATCCCCTCTGAGTCAGAAAGCCTCTGGGTACCTATAGGAGTACTAATGGTGTATGAGGGAAAACCTCTGTTGTCTGTACTTGGATGTACTGAGTAGAACGAGCTCAACATCCCCATAGGCCAACGCAACCCTGAAACACCTCACCTCACCCAGTATTACAGATATACCTGCTTCTTGGCATGCTCATGCTGATGTTTGGTCAAATAAATGTATTTCTAAAATATATTAATACATTTCTTTGACTGAAGGACCTCAAGCCTTTTATTGCTTAAAATTTACTTCCAATAATGTTTTGAACTTTTCAGTCTCTAGATGTTGTGGTAAAGCCTACCATGCAGGATGTTCTTCCAGGGTGATGTCTCCCTGGAAGAAGTAGTGAAATGGACCTGTATGGCTATCTGCTCTTGCAGCCAAAGATAACTCAGAACCGTAAGAGCGCCACCTGGAGGTGGTTCCTTTTTAAATGATTTCTACCATACACGGCCCCACCTTTCAAATAAACAGCTGTATCTCTCTTCATTGCAGAGCTACAGAGCTGACTTCTTTACTGTGAAACATCTTTAGTGTCTGTGTGAGGCTTTATAAATGATGAACTTGCTATTAGTCTCATCTGATTAGGCTCTCATTCTTGCATCTAAAACTAAAATGCTTTGCATCTATAGAAACCTTGAAATAATCTCTGTGTGTCTGGAAGCATTTCCATTTTATTAGAGCAATTGAAGTTTCTAGGACATCTGAAATGTTTAAGCGTTTATCTGGCTTACTGATAATGGCGTATATGCTGGATATTTCTATTTTTATTTATACCTCAGCTTTTTCTACATGATCGATTTTATTGTTAAATTTTCTTTCATGTCACAGGTAACTTTCCTGGAATAGCAGATGAAAAGCTATGAAAATACTACTGCATTTCCTACATGATATTTTTGGAAATTATCTTTTTTCTTTGTGTTCAAATATCCTGTTTTTTTTTAATCACTGTGTTTATGCATAAAGTTTATTTGAATATATATATTCACAATAAAAAATTGTCTTATTGTATGTATGAATTCTGGGCTTTTGTTTTAAGTCGCATTCAGGAACTGAATGGAAGCTAATGCTGTAAAATGTATTTAAAAATAGCTCATAGCCAACCCCTCCCCCTTGTAGCACACTCACAGCCACAATGATTATAAGTCTTGTTCTTTAGTTAATGTGTTAACTGAAGAGGACCCCCACAAAGTCTACTTTGCTTCCATTACAACCTCCTATTAATACAGCCCTGTTAGCCTGTTAGAGTATTTTCTGTTAATAAACAGAACACCTTTCAGTTTGGCCTCACTTTCCAAGCATGAGAAAGTAGAATGGTAAACTGCTAAGTGCGTGTATTTTTGAAATAACAGAACAAAAATTGAATCTCAAAATCCTTATAGTTGCCTGACTATAATGAATACAAGAAAACTTTTCAGCCTCAGATTCTTACTTTATACAATGAGGATATTAATATCTGCCATACTGAGGAGATGGAGCCAACATGGCACTGTAGACAGAAGCACCAAGCCATCCCTCCACAGCAAAGACCTAAAAACTAAGTAAAACAGAGACAAGAGTCAATCCTGGAACCCTAAGTGCAAATGAAGGGATAAAAAACTCAACCAAGCACTGAATGGAATAAGAAACTGACTGAGAACAGAGATGGAGGAGCAATACAGAGTAGAGGTCCCCTATCAGCTAACACAGCACAGATTCACCATCTTGGAGAATGGTGGATGGGGACTATGGGAAGGCAGCTTCACAGAGCTCCCAGCAGGAGACAGAGCACCTGGTAACTAGCGATACATGCTTTCCCACACTTCTCCCACCTGCTTGGCCTCCTCCACTCTTCTGCAGGAAACAGTCGCTTGGCCAGGGATATGCAAGCTCCTTGCCTCTTGGATTAACCCCGCCCATTCCGGCTAGCTCCTTCAGTGCCATTTTTTTTTATTGCCGTTGTTGCTTTTTTCAGCTTCTTTTGGTTTCTTCTCTCTCTCTCACCTCCTTCCTTTCCTTTCTCTCAAACACCTGGATCTATGTGCCATCTCCACTCCTTGACAGACTGTGAAGTGCCTCTCCACTGAGGAACCACTTCCCCTGTCTGCACTGACATGCTGGTAGGTTCCCTGGGGGCATTTTTTCCCCCTTGCTTCCTTTTTGTTTTTCCTCATTTCTTGGTTTCTTGTCTCTCTCTATCATCCTTCTCTTCTTTTCTTCTGAACACCTGGTGCTGTGTGCCATCTCTGCTCCTTCTAGATGGGCTATGTAGTGCTGCTCAGCTGGGGAGCCACTTCCCCCATTTGCACCACCACAACAGTGGGCTCCCTCGGGGATTTTCTTTTCTTGGTTTCTTGTCTCTTTCTACCTTCCTCCCTTTCCTACCTCCCAACCACCTGGCATCTTTTTTTTTCCCTCTCTGTTTCTTGTCTCTCCTTACATTCTTTCCAGTCCTTTCTCCTGACCACCTGGCCACATATGCCTTTCTCTTTCTCTCTTTTTAAATCTTGTTTCTTATCTCTCTCTCCTTTCCTTTCTTCCCCTCCCCACTTAGCTTCATGTGCCGTATCTGTCCCTTTTTGACGGGCTGTGCATCACTGCCCAGTTAGAAAGCCACAGGCACACGGCATCCTCACGTCTGCACCACTCCAAAGGCAGGCTCCCTCAGCACTTTTTTTTTGGCTCATGTTTTTCTCTCCTCTTTCTCTTCTTTCCCACATCCACTCAACTCCACACATCACACCTCCCCACTCCCTCCTTCCTATCTGCACTGTGCACTGAGCATCACACCCCAAAGCAGCACAGGAACGATCTACTGGAACCAGCCCTGCACTGATCCCCAGCCCTGCCCTATCAGCCTCAGTACGTGCCTCAAATGACCCATCCCAGCCCCTCCCTCTCCACTGGACCTGCCCTGCCTCACTAGAGCTGAGGGACTGGCCCTGCCCACTGGACAAGTTGGTGAAAAGTTTTGTGCCCACAGATGAGCGAACAACAAAGAACGGCCAGCCTGCCTACTCATACATAACCAAATAAAACAAAAAAGCAGGACAAAAGAAAGCAAATCTATAATCAATAAAAGAAGAAAATAATTCCCTACTATCCCAAAGACAGCAGACAATATCAAAACATATTAAAAAAACAGGACAGGATGATTCCAGTAGGTTTCCAAAATAAAACACCAGATTACCTTCCAGTAGAAGAAAAGGCACTGGAACTACCTGATAGGGAATTCAAATCTCTAATATTCAGGGCTATTCAAGAATTGAAGGAAAAAGTGAGACAAAAATGAGGAAAAAATCGATAAAATCTTAGAAAAGACAGAAAAAACAATGGAAGAATTCAGGAAAATAATACAGGAATAAAACGTCAAAATAAATTTACCACTAGAAATCATACAAAAACAGCAATTAGAAATCCAAAAGATAAACAATAAGATTTCAGAAATGGACAGTGTCATAGAAAGATTTAGGAGCAGATTTGAAATGATGAAAGACAGGATCAGTGAAATTGGTGACAAATCCTTGGATATTACTTTGAGGAAAAATCAGAGAAAAGAATGAAGAAAAATGAAAAAACCCTGAGAACAATGTAGGATACAATCAAAAGCAAAAATTTGCAAGTGATTGGAGTTCCAGAACAGGGAGAGAAAACAGAAAGTACAGAGAAGAACACTGAAGATTTGCTGACAAAAAACTTCCCTAATATCCTGAAAGATGAAAAGCTGAACTCTAAAGGATAAAACAAAACTAAAAGATTTACAACAGGAACCAGAGAGGTTAATCTGTAAATGACAACAGCATCAGAACAATAAAAAAGGGAATAAATGGTGTAGGTATAGATCTTTCAAACGGAGAGGAAGTCAAGGTGATACCAAGTAATAAAAGACTGGTTCAAACTTAGGAAGATAAGGGTAAATGTCAAGGTAATCACAAAGAAAGTTAACAAACCTACTCATCAAAATAAAGAAGAAAAACATAAAGTCTCAGTAAACACAAAATCTACAAAAACAAAAGAAATGAAAAAAATCCACAAACAAAAGAAATTCAGTACAGGAGAGTAAGAGGAACAAAGAAAATGTCAGCACCACACACACACCACACACACATACACACACACAAAGTACAACAAAAAGACAAGAATAAACTCACACCTATCAATAATTACACTGAAATTAATGGACTAAATGCACCCATAAAGGGACAGAGAGTGCCAGAACGGATTAAAAAAAAAAAAACAAAACAGGATCCATCAATATGCTGTCTACAAGAGATACATCTTAGAAACAAAGATGTAAATTTATTAAAAATCAAAGGATGGAAAAAAATATATCAAGCAAACAGCTACCAAAAAACAGCAGGAGTGGCAATACTAATCTCAGATAAAATAGACTTTAAACAATATCCACCATAAAAGGCAAAGAAGGACATTATATCATGATTAAAGGGATGATCCAACATGAAGACATAACCATAATAAATATCTATGCACCCAATGACGGGGCTCCAAAACACATAAAACAAACTTTAACAGCACCAAAAAGAGAAATGGACAGTTCCACAATAATAGTAGGAGACTTCAACACAGCATTCTTGGTAAAGGAGAGAATATCTGGAAAAAAACTCAACAAAGATACAGAAGATCTAAAGGCTACAATCAGTCAGCTTGACCTCACAGACATATATAGAACACTCCACTCAACAGCAGAAAAGTACACATTCTTTTGTAACTCACAAGGAATGTTCTCTAGAATAGACCACATCTTAGGCCACAAAACAACCCTCAAAAAAAACCAAAACACTGAGATAATACAAAGTATCTTCTTTGATCACAACACCATCAAAGTAGAAATTAACAACAGGAAAAGGAAGGAGAAAAAATCAAATACTTGGAAACTGAGTAACATCCTGCATAAAAACCACTGGGTAATAGAAGAAATCAGAGACGGAATCAAAAAATTCCTAAATCAAATGAGAATGAAAATGCATCATACCAAAACCTTTGGGACACAGCAAAGGCAGTGCTCAGAGGTTAGTTTATAAAGCAATAGATGCACACATCAAGAAAGAAGAAAGGGACAAAATCAAAACATTAGCTATGCAACTTGAACAAATAGAAAAGAAGAGCAAAAGAAGCCTACAGCCACCAGAAGAAAGGAAATAATAAAGATCAGAGCAGAAATAAATGAAATAGAGAATAGAAAAACAATAGAAAGAATCAACAAAACCAAAAGTTGGTTCTTTGAAAGGATCAACAAAATCAACAAATCACTGGCCAAACTGACAAAAGAAAAAACAGGAGAGGATGCAAATAACCCAAATAAGAAATGAAATGGGGGACATTACAACAGACCCAACTGAAATAAAAAGGATCATATCAGAGAGCTATGAAAAACTATACTCAAACAAATTTGAAAACCTAGAAGAAATACAAATTTCTAGAAACACCTACCTACCCAAACTAACACAAAGTGATGTTGAAAATATGAACACACCCATAACAAGAGGAGAAATTGAAAAGGTAATTTAAAAAACTCCCAACAGAAAAAAATTGCTGGCGCAGATGGCTTCACTGGAGTATTCTACCAAACATTCAGAGAAGAGCTTACACCAGTATTACTTAAATTATTTCAGAACATAGAAAAGGAAGGAATGCTTCTGAATTCATTCTATGAAGCCAGAATAACCCTGATACTAAAACCAGGCAAAGACACCACACAAAAAAGAAAATTACAGACCGATATCACTCATGAATATAGACGCAAAAATTCTTAGCAAAATTCTATCCAGTATAATTCAGCATCATATCAAAAAACCAATAAACCACGATCAAGTAGGATTCATACCAGGTATGCAAGGATGGTTCAACATTAGAAAATCAATCAAAGTAATTCATCACATAAATAAAACAAAAGAAAAGAATCTCATGATCATCTCACATAAAACAAAAAAGGCATTTGACAAAGTCCAACACCCATTCCTAATAAAAACTCTCAGTAAAAAGGTATAGAAGGGAAATTCCTCAACATAATAAAAGGCATCTATACAAAACCAGCAGTCAACCTCATTCTTAATGGAGAGAGGCTGAAAACTTTCCCCTTGAGAGCAGGAACAAGACAAGGATGACCTTTATCACCACTCCTATTTAACACTGTGCTGGAAGTCCTAGCTAGAGCAATAAGGCAAGAAAAAGAAATAAAGGGCATCCAAATTGGTAATGAAGAAGTAAAACTGTTCCTATTTGTAGATGATATGATATTATACACAGAAAACCCAAAACGGTCCAAGAGAAAACTACTGGAACTAACAGAAAGATTCAGCAGAGTAGCTGGATATAAGATAAACATGCAAAAATCTGTTGGATTCCTATATACCAATAAAGAGAATGATGAAAAGGAAATCAGGAAAACAATATCATTTATAATAGCCTGTAAAAAAATAAAATACTTAGGAATAAATCTGACCAGGGGTGTAAAAGACCTATATAAACAAAACTGTAAAACACTGCTCTAAGAAACCAGAAGAGATCTACATAAATGGAAAAACTACCATGCTCGTGGATAGGTAGACTCAACATTATAAAAATGTCAATTCTACCCAAAGCAATCTACAAATACAATGCAATCTCAATCCAAATACCAACAGCATTCTTTAAAGGGATGGAAAAACTAATCACTAACTTTATATGGAAAGGTAAGAGGCCTCGGATAAGTAAAGCACTATTGAAGAAGAAGAATAAAGTAGGAGGATTCACACTATCTGACCTCAGAACCTACTATACAGCTATGGTAGTCAAAACATCCTGGTACAGGTACAATGACAGATAAATTGACCAATGGAACAGAATTGAGAACCCAGATGTAAATCCATCCAACTATGGTCACCTGATCTTCGACAAGGGCCCAAAGTCCATCAAATGGGGAGAAGACTATCTTTTTAACAAATAGTGTTGGCAAAATTGGATAGCCATCTGAAAAAAATGAAACAGGACCCATAGCTCACACCATACACAAAAACAAATTCAAAATGGATCAAAGATCTAAACAGAAAACAAAAAACTATAAAGATCATAGAAGAAAAAATAGGATCAATGCTAGAGGCGCTAACACATGGCATTAACAGGATACAAACCATAACTAACAACACACAAAGTCCAGGAGATAAGCTAGATAACTGGGATCTACTAAAAATTAAACACTGAGACTCATCAAAAGACTTCACCAAAAGAGTAAAGAGAGAACCTATAGACTGGGAAAACATTTTTGGCTATGACAAATTTGACAAGTTCTGATCTCTAATATCTACAGGACAATCCAACACCTCTACAACAAAAAGACAAATAATCCAATTACAAACGGGCAAAGGAAATGAACAGGCACTTCACCGAGGGAGACATTAAAGCAGCTAAGAGACACATGAGGAAATGCTCAAGATCACTATTCATTAGAGAAATGCAAATCAAAACCATGGTGAGACATCGTCTCACCCCGGCATTACTGGCACGAATCCAAAAAACAGACAATAACAAATGTTGGAGAGGCTGTGGGGAGATTGAAACTCTTACACACTGCTGGTGGGAATGCAAAATGGTACAACCACATGCACACAGATGTTCTTTGCAGCATTGTTCACAATTGCAAATAGACAGAAACAATCTAGATGCCCATCGACAGATGAATGGATAAACCATGATACATGCACACAATGGAACACTACTCAATGATAAAGAACAATGATAAATATGTGGAGCATCTCACAACATGGATGAATCTACAGGGCATTATGTTGAGTGAAATAAGGCAATCATAAAAGGACAAATACTGTATGAGGCCGCTACTATAAAAACTCATGAAAAGGTTTATAGACAAAAAGAAACAATCTTTGATGGTTATAAGGGAGGGGAAGGGTGGAGATGGAAAAACACTAAATAGACAATAAATAAATGGTAACTTTGGTGAAGGGTAAGACAGTACACAATACTGGGGAACCCAGCACAACTTGTACAAGGAAAAGTCATGGAAGCTCCGTAGACACAGCCAGACGCCCTGAGGGACCGAATTATTGGGTCGACGGCTAGGGGGAAGATGGTGTCAGGGAACATCTAGCTCGTTGCTAACAAATATAAAGAAAATATTCCACATTCTAATTTGGTGAGTAGCATCTGGGGTCTTAAAAGCTTGTGAGTGACCATCTAAGATACTTCACTGGTCTCATCCCATTTGGAGCAAGGGAGAATGAAGAAAACTGAAGACACAAGGGAAAGATTAGTCCAAAAGGACTCATGGACCGCAACTACCACAGCTTCCACGAGACTGAGTCCGGCACAACTAGATGGTGCCTGGCTACCACCACCAACTGTCCTGACAAGGATCACAATAGAGAGTCCAGGAGAGAGCTGGAGAAAAATGTAGAACAAAATTCTAACTCACCAAAAAAAAAAAAAAAAAAAAAAAAAAGACTTCCCTGGTCTGACACAGACTTGGAGAAACCCTAAGAGCATTGCCCCTGGACACCCTTTTAGCTCAGTAATGAATTCACTTCTGAAGTTCACCCTTGAGCCAAAACTTAGATGGGCCCATAAAACAAAATGAGATTAAATGGATACACCAGCCCAGGGGCAAGGATGAGAAGGCAGGAGGGGACAGGAGAGCTGGTAATAGGGAACTCAAAGTCAAGAAGGGGAGAGTAGTGACATGTCATAGGGTTGGCAACCAATGGTACGAAACAATGTTTGTACTAATTGGTTAATGAGAAGCTGGTTTGTTCTGTAAACCTTCATCTAAAATACAGTAAAAAAAATAAAAAGATCTGCCATAGCCACCTCAGAAAGTTGTTAGATATTAAATGAGATGCTGTAACACGAAAAAACATTTAACAATGAAAGTGGTTATTTATAGTCCCTGGGTGGTGCAAACAGTTAACATGCTCATTGCTAACAAAGCGACTAGAAGTTCAAGTTGACCCAGAATTACCTTGGAAGGAAGGCCTGGTGCTCTACTTCTGAAAATTCAGTCATTGAAAACCCTGTGGAGCACAGTTCTACTCTGGCACCCATGGAGTCACCATGCGTTGGAGTAGACTGGACAGCAACTGAAAAATGATCTATGCAAAGATAATTTATATATGGGATCCTTAAAACAAACAAGTGGGGAGTATATTGTTATTCCCAGTGTTCAGATGAATACACTAAGTCAATTTAAATTTAAGTAACTAGTTCAAAGCTCTA
Source organism: Dugong dugon (assembly GCA_030035585.1). Lineage (NCBI taxonomy): Eukaryota > Metazoa > Chordata > Mammalia > Sirenia > Dugongidae > Dugong > Dugong dugon. Next base: position 63,158,018 of record CM057466.1, read on the forward strand.
CACTTTCTAAGTGGCGAATTATTTTATTTTATTTTATTTTTTATTGTACTTCAGGTGAAGGCTTACAGAACAAATAGTTTCTCATGAAACAGTAGTACACATATTGTTTTATGACATTGGATAACAACCCCACAACATGTCAACCCCCTAACTTCTCAACCTTATTTTTTTGGTGAAAATGCACATAGCCAAAGATACACCATTTCAAAAATTTCTACATGCACACTTCAGTGACATTGACTAAAACTCTTCCAATTGCACTGTTATTCTCACTTAAGATGAAGGCTTACAGAACAAAATAATTTCTCATTTAACAGTTACTACAAATGTTGCCCTATGACAATGGTTAACAATCTTCCAACACATCAACAATATCCTTACTCAACCTTGGGTTCCCTATCACCAGCTTCCTTGTCCCCTTCTGCCTTCTGGCCCTTGTCACTGGACTACTGTACCTCGTTAGTCTCATTTGGTTTTACGGGGCTAAGTGGCAAATTTTTGCATAACAAACATAAAAAGTTAAAAGACTAAAGATAAGCCAGAAAAAAATCGCAACACCTGACAATTTAGGAATAAAATATATTTTAAAAAACTAGTAAGCAGATTTTTTAAAAAATCACCTAATAGAAAAATTGGCATAAGATATGAACTAGTAGTTCATAGAAAAATAAAAAATTGCCAGCTTACTACTGGAAAGATGTTAAACCTAACCAATACGTGAAGACATGCAAATTATAACAATAATGAAATACAATTTTTTTTATCTTTCAGATGGTTAAAAATTGATAATTCACTGTGTTGCTAAGGGCGTATGTAAAAAGGCTGTCCATCCATTCTTGATGAGAACGTAAATTCAAAACAAACTTTGAAATGCCCTTAATAACATATATTTAAATTTTTAGTATCTAACCTCTTGGCCTAGCAATTCCACTTTTGGAAAGTCATCCTGCAGGTATTTGTAAAAAGATATTTTCTCCAATATTAATTATCATAGAAAAAAATTAGAAACATTATAAACAAATTCCTGATAGAGAACTGGTTAAATGAACTATGATCTCAGTATATCCTACTATGCAGTCGTTGAAAGTAATGAGACAAAATTATATATGCAGTTGGGAAAGATGTAAAAAATACATTTTCAAGTGAAAAAAACGAAAAGTTCGGAATAATATGTTTAGCGTTTTTCTTGTATTTTTAATAAATTTGATTTTTTTACACATATATATTTAGCATATACATTAAAATTTTCTATAATGTATTCACTAATTTGGCAATAGTGATGATTTAGTTAAGGCAATGGAGAGAAGATTAGGAGAGGCTTAATTTTTTCTCTAGTATATTGTTACTGTTGTGTGCCTGGAGTCAATTCCAACTCACAGTGACCCCATATGACAGAGTAGAACTGCCCCATAGAGTTTCCTAGGCTGTAATCTTTACAGGAACAGATCGTCAGTTTTTTTTTCTCCCACAGAGCAGCTGGTTGGTTTGAACCACTGATCTTATGGTTAGCAGCTGAGTGCTTAACCATTTTGCCAGCAGGGCTCCTTTTCTCTGTTATACAGCTCCTTAATGTTTAGACATTATCTTCACATCAAGGCTACCTCCTTCCTAGCTTGTTCTCTTTCCCTTACACACTTAATCCTTTTAAAATGCTTTGTAAAGCACCAAGTAGGAAATTACTACTACTTGTAACTTTCCCAGGTTGGTCTGATGCAGTTTGCCGTATCAGAACAGTTCTCTTTTGGAAGTGTTCTATTCAATCAGTTTTTATTACTCTTCTTTGTCATTTTTCCAGTCATTTGCCCGGTTTTCTCTCAGATCCATTCCCTACTTTTTCCCTTGCTATTTTCAAGCTCAGTGGTCTGACTCTGCAAATTTTTTTCCCCAGGTACTCCTCCCAGTGACATTCAGTTAAGTTTGGCCGATGGGAGATATTGGCAGGAAATCGGAAGGAAGAAAGAAAGGAGAATCCAGGGTATTTCTCCCCATCTCTTCATTTTGAGTGGCATCTTCAACAGTAGTGATTTCCCCTCCAGCATCTCCTCCCTCCTTGGTCCAGCTCTCACTCTTCAGCCCCAGCACCTGTGTTCCAGAGCTCCAACTTCTTCCTTTAATTATCCAGCTTGAGGGGTGGTAGCAGCCTCTTATCACTGCTAATCCTTAGGCTAGCTCACCTTTTGTGTTTATACTTTCAGCTCTTTTAATACCCCTTAAATTAACTTCTTGTATTAAATGCTTTCCTGAACTACATGGCATGGTTTATTTATTCTGATGGCATCCTGACTGATACACAACTTATATTAATTTTATTTACCACAAATCGTACTGCTTGATAAAAGGAATGTAAAATAAACTTAAGAGGAAAATACGTTCTCCTGGAGTTAGAGAAGACCATGGAAACGACTAATTCTGGAATTCTTTCTATGTTCCAGGAACATGCTGACAATTTTTCTACCATTAACAAAAAATACTAATCCTCACATCCTCTGTATGCAGTAAGTGTCATATTCTCAGCTCACAGTAAAGAAACAGAGATTCAGACAGGTCAATGGATTTGCTGATAAATGTCAGAGCTGGGATTCGTATTCACGTCTTTCTGATCCCAAAGCCAAAGTCACCAGCAAGCCGTTATAGAGCTGGTATCTGTGTCTCTTTTTTACCCTTTTAGTGTCCTCTTTGCCTTCACTTCTGTAAGTGCCCACTGTCCACTCATCTCCTCTCTGCACAGTGCCTTAGATTTCCAATATTTACCTGCCATTCAGCCCACAAAGCACTTATGTGTTGTGCTACTCTTCCTTGATGCCTTGATTTCTGCTGCTCTGATAAACAAATTTGAACCAAGCTATTATTTGATGATATGAGCATTGATGGTTCAGTGGTAAAATTGTCGCCTTCCGTGCAGGAGACCCAGGTTTAATCCCCAGCCAGCGCGTCTCCTGTGCAGTCACCACCCATCTGTTAGTGGAGGCTTGCATGTTGCTATGAAGCTGAGCTGGCTTCATCAGAGCTTCCAAACTAAGACAGACTAGAAAGAAAGGCCTGGCAATCTACTTTCAAAGAAATCAGCCAATAAAACCCTATGGAGCACGATGGTCCAATTCACAAGCTATGATGGGGATAGAGCAGGCAGAGGAGGCATTTTGTTCCATTATGCACGGAGTCATGATGAGTTAGGGGCTAATTCCAAGACAGCTAACAACAACAACAAATATCGTTTGATGGTGATTGCTACTTTGCCAGGAGAAAAAATGGATTTGAAATTTTAACTCAAACCTGCAGGAATCTCACTAAAGACATTTATTCATTCATTCAACTTTTCTTTCCTGATCATGTACCTGTTGCTAGATACACAGCATTGAACAAGACAGATTGCAGCCCAGTAGGGAAGTGAGTCATCCAATGATTTATTGAGTTCTATGCAGGAGAAATGTTTTGAGGAAGCATATGACAGAAGCATATGACTGTAGGAGTCCAGAAATACTTCCCTAAAGACATGAAATTTGTATTGAACCTAAGGAGACATTAGATAAGTAAAGGCAGAGTAAGTGGGAGAAAGAAAAACATTTCACGACAGCATGTATAAGGTTGTAGTTCAGGAAAGAGCAGGCCTAGCAGAAGAATTTTAAGAAAAGGCCAATAATGCTGGAGTGTAGAAAGAAGAGCAGGCTGAGGCAAGAAAAGCAGGAGGCAGCTCAATCATGCAGAACCTATTGTTGTTAGTTGCCATCAAGTCAACCCCCAACTCATGGCAATCCCATGTATGACTGAATAGAATTGCCCCATAAGTTTTCTTGGTTGTAATCTTTACAGTGGCAGTTTTCCAGGCCTGTAATCCACGGAGCAATTTGGGTGGGTTTGAACTGCCAACCTTTGAGTTAGCAGCTGATAGCAAACCACCTGTGCTTCCCAGGCTCCTATGCAGAACCTAGAAGGACATACTAAGGATTATTGACCGTGTTAGAAAAGCACTGGAAGGTGTTTAGCAGGTTGGGGGGGGGGAACATAACAAGATCTTGTTTTCTAAAATGAACACTCTGACTACATTAAGGAAAATGGACTGGAAAAATGTGCTGATGGCTGCAGGTAAATCATTTAAGAAGCTTCATGAGTACTCCTTGTGAGAGATTATGGTGGCTGGGATCAGTGGGTACTGGAGGGAAATGGAGAGAATGGATGGATTTGAAGGTTATCTGGGAGGCAGAACCAACAGGACTTTAGAAATGAAGGAGAAGAATGAGTCATGAAATACTTTTAGTCTGAGATTTTGTGCTGAAATGGGAAAAAGTTGGAGAAAGAATAGGTTTACTGCAGGAGAGATCATAAATTCAGTTGTTTTGGACATGTTGAGTTTGTGGGTTTTCTGAGAAATATAAGTGGAGGCATTTATACATACCCCTTTCAAGCACAGATGAGAGATCAGGACTGGATACAGAAATCTGAGGTTGTTGATTCTTGGATGACAACTGAAGCCATGGGGAGTGGATGTGATCGCTTAAAAAGACAGAGTAGAGTGAGAAGAGGGCCTAAGAGTAAATTCTTAAGAATAAGACTATTTCTACTCTCAAGGACCAGGACACAAGGAGTAGAAATGACTGTAAACAAATTCCTCAAGATATTTTAGTTCTGTTAGAGTAGGTAGGAGCTCAAAGAAGACACTGTTCAGTTCTAATGTTGGAAGGGGGAAGATTCAGAGGGAGGGATTATATTAGACCAAAGGTCCATTTCAAATACTTAGTATTGTGTGTCTATCATTCTCAGAGCCTGAGATGGCACGTCATTCATCCTGATCTTTTCCTTCCTAAATTGGCTCTGGTTCTCAGATCAGAAAGGTATTAGAGAAATGTGTCAGCAAAACACAAAGACGTGTTCAATTTTCACTTCAAGATTGCTAGTGACGGCTTGAAAAGACTGTTCATGTCTTGCTAACTTCAGTCTTAACTAACTCTCTCAACTACAGGCCTTGCCTAGACAACAGATGAATTCTCCACCCCGTCCTTACTTGCTATCACTTGTAGAAGTAATTGTATTACTTCCTCTGTCATTGATCTTTTTGAAAGGTGGCTGTTTCACTCTTCAGAAACAAAAATGATTCAAGCAAGTAATCATATCTCCATCAGTGCACCAACTCTAAATTCCTTTTTTCTCCCTCCTTTTAGCTATACTTCAGGGCTGCATGCTGAACTACCACACTGTTCACCAGCGGTGGAAGAGATAATGTCCCTAGACATTAACAGTCTGCCCGGGTCACCCCCAGTTGGGTTTATCATTATCAACCCTTTTCACTGTGCTTTTTGTAACAAAGATTTTTTTGGATTAAAGAGACTAAATCAATTTTTAAGTTACCAGTTGTTGAAATTGTCAAGTTAACATTCAGTAAACCCATAAGGGATCCCTGGTGGTACAGTGGTTAAGAACTTGGCTGCTAACCAAAAGGTTGGCAGTTTGAATCCACCGGCTGCTCCTTGGAAATCCTATGGTGCAGTTCTACTCTGTCCTATAGAGTTGCTATGAGTCAGAATCGACTTGATGGCAACGGGTTTTTCATTCTTGCAATTTACTTAAAACTGTATTAAGACCAAGATATCTTATTTTTAAAATAGTTTTTTTGAGATATAATTTTAGCTCCTGGTGGATTCCAACTGTGGACCTTTTGGTTAGCAGAGAGATAATTTAGATGCCATAAATTCACCCGTTTAAAGAGTACAATTCAGTTATTCATCAAGTTGTGCATTCATCAGCATTATCTAACTTTAGAAAACTTTCATCACTCTAAGAAGAGTCATTAACAGTCATTCTTCCTCTTCCCATCCCTCTACTCCCCTGATCCTAACTCTAGGCAACCACTAAAATTGCATTCTTTGTTGTTGTTGTTGTTAGGTGCTGTCAACTCAGTTCTGATTCATAGCACCCTATGTACAACGAATGAAACACTGCCCGGTTCCATGCCATCCTCACAATCGTTGTTATGCTTGAGCCCATTGTTGCAGCCACTGTGTCAATCCATCTCATTGAGGGTCTTCCTCTTTTCCACTGACCCTCTACTTTACCAAGCATGATGTCCTTCTCCAGGGACTGATCCCTCCTGATAACATGTCTAAAGTATGTGAGACGTAGTCTCGCCATCCTTGCTTCTAAGGAGCATTCTGGTTGTACTTCTTCAATGACAGATTTGTTTGTTCTTTTGGCAGTCCGTGGTATATTCAATATTCCTAGCCAACACTACAATTCAAAGGCATCAATTCTTCTTCAGTCTTCATTTTTCATTGTCCAGCTTTCACATGCATATGAAGTGATTGAAAACACCATGGCTTCGGTCAGGCTCACCCTAGTTTTCAAGGTGACATCATTGCTTTTCAACACGTTAAAGAGGTCCTTTGCAGCAGATTTGCTCATTACAACTCATCTTTTGATTTCTCGACTACTGCTTCCGTGGGCACTGATTGTGGATCCAAGTAAAATGAAATCCTTGACAACTTCAATCTTTTCTCCATTTATCATGATGTTGCTTATTGGTCCAGTTGTGAGGATTTTTGTTTTCTTTATGCTGAGGTGTAATCCCTACTGAGGGCTGTGGTCTTTGATCTTTATCAGTAAGTGCTTCAAGTTCTCTTCACTTTCAGCAAGCACAGTTGTGTCATCTGTATACCACAGGTTGTTAATGAGTCTTTAAACTTTAAACTACGCAGTATCCCCTTGTTCTGTTCGAACGACTGCCTCTTGATCTATGTACACCTTCCCCATGAGCACAATTAAGTGTTGTGGAATTCTCATTCTTCACTATGTTATCCATAACTTGTTACGATCCACACAGTGAAATGTCTTTGCATAGTCAATAAAACACAGTAAATATCTTTCTGGTATTCTCAGCTTTCAGCCAGCATCCATCTGACATCATTAATGATATACCTGGTTCCATGTCCTCTTCTGAATCTGACTTGAATTTCTGGCAGTTCCCTGTCGATATACTCTGCAGCCACTTTTGAAAGATCTTCAGCAAAATTTTACTTGCGTGTGATACTAATGATACTGTTTGATAATTTCCGCATTTGATTGGATCACCTTTCTTTGGAATAGGCATAAATATGGATCTCTTCCAGTCTGTTGGCCAGGTAGCTGTCTTCCAAATTTCTTGGCATAGACAAGTAAGCACTTCTAGCACTGCATTCGTTTGTTGAAACATCTCAGTTGATATTCGGTCAATTCCTGGAGCCTTGTTTTTTGCCAATGCCTTCAGTGCAGTTTGGACTTCTTCCTTCAGTACCATTGGTTCCTGATCATATGCTACCTCCTGAAATGGGTGAAAGTCAACCAATTCTTTTGGTTGCATCATTTAATATTTTCCCCATAAAATCCTCAATATTGCAACTCGAAGCTTGAATTTTTTTTCTTCAGTTCTTTCAGCTTGAGAAATGCCGAGCGTGTTCTCCCCTTTTGGTTTTCTATCTCCAGCTCTCTGCACATGTCATTATAATACTTTGTCTTCTTGAGCTGCGCTTTGAAGTCTTCTGTTCAGCTCTTTTACTTCATCTTTTATTCCTTTTGCTTTAGCTACTCGACATTCAAGAGCAAGTTTTAGAGTCTCTTCTGTCATCCATTTTGCATTTTTTCTTTCTTTCCTGTCTTTTTAATGACCTCTTGCTTTCTTCATATATGATGTCCTTGAAGTCATTCCACAACTCGTCTGGTCTTTGGTCATTAGTGCTCAATGCATCAAATCTATTCTTGAGATGGTCTCTAAATTCAGGTGGGATACACTCAAGGTCGTACTTTGGCTCTGTGAACTTGTTCTAATTTTCTTCAGTTTCAACTTGAACTTGCAAATGAGCAATTGATGGTCTGTTCTGCAGTCAGCCCCTGGCCTTGGTCTGACTGATGATATTGAGCTTTTCCATCATCTCTTTCCACAGACGTAGTTGATTTGATTCCTGTGTATTCCATTTGGCAAAATTCACATGTATCATTGCCGTTTATGTTGTTGAAAAAAGGTATTTGCAATGAAGAAGTCATTGATCTTGCAAAATTCTATCATGCGATCTCTGGCATCATTTCTATCACTAAGGCCACATTTTCCAACTACCAATCCTTCTTCTTTATTTCCAACTTTTGCATTCCAATCATTAGTAATTATCAATGCATCCTGATTCCATGTTTGATTAATTTCAGACTGCAGAAGTTGGTAAAAATCTTCAGTTTCTTTACCTTTGGCCTTAGTGGTTGGTGGGTAAATTTGGATAATAGTTATATTAACTGGTCTTCCTTGTACGCATATGGATATTATCCTATCACTGATAGCATTGTACTTCAGGATAGATCTTGAAACGTTATTTTTGACGATGAATGCAATGCCATTCCTCTTCAAGTTGTCATTCCCTACATAGTCGACCATATGATTGTCGGATTCAAAATGGTCAATACCAGTCCATTTCAGCTTACTAATGCCTGTTTATGTGTCCCATTTCATTTTTGATGATTTCCAATTTTCCTGGGTTCATACTACTTACATTCTACTATCCAATTACTAATGGATGTTTGCAGCTGTTTCTTCTCATTTTGGAACACTTCAAATTCCCATGCACAATCCCAGAATGGTATTTTAATGAAATTCACAAGCCAAAAGAGAAATGAGAAAAATTGCATTGATTAAGGGTATGGTTGCACAGCCAATTGATGTAATTGCTGTCAATAAGTTGTACATCTCTAAAAAGTTGAATTGGCAAAAGTCATGTGATAGGTTTACAACAGAAAAAAAAAAAAAAAGTAGTTGCTGAGGCTTCTTATGTGCAACCAAACACTTCATGGGATTGGTTCCTTGGTTTGGAGATTTAGAGTTATAGTTTCATGGAACGTCCCAGTTAATTAGTCTTCTATTCTACCTCCCAGTTTATTGCATAGTGCCTGGGGTAGTAAAAGCTTGAAAGTGGCCATCCAAGGCACATCAACTGGTCACTATTCACCTGGAACAACAGAGGAAGAAGGAGAGTCAGGTATAGGAGGAGGAAATGGAATGTGTGGCTAATCGCCTCCATGAAGAATTGCCTCCTTTGCCATGAGACCGGAAGAATTAGATGGTGCCTGGCTACCATTACTGAACACTTTCATCAAGGATTCTATAGAAGAATCCCAATCAAAAGGGAGAAAATGCAAAACAGAAATTCAAATTCTTATGAACTCCAGAATTTCTGGAACCATGGAGGCTGGATGAACACACAAAACTAGTTCCCTGAGATAATCTTTAAACATTAAACCAAAAATATTCCCTGAAGTCTTCTTAAAACCAAACAATAGTTTAACTAGTAAAGAATGTCTGCCTTGAGCATTATGCTCTTCTAAGATCTATCTGTGTGGGATCAGATTGACAACAGTAATCGAAAGATAATGTAAGAAACTTAGGGGCTACTGAGCTTGTGTTAATGAGGAAGGAATAACTCAGAAAAGGAGGATAAGAATGGTTGCACAACTCACAGAATGTAGTCAATATTCCTGAATTGTACATGTAGAAACTTGAATTGGTGTATAGTTTTGCTGTGTATATTCTCAACAATGACCCCCAAAAATAAATTATTAAAAACAAGAGAAATGAGAATTTGAGCAATAAATCATTCTTCTACATATATTTCCTCTCTTATTTTCAGTAGATATGTAAGCATATATGCCTCTCTCCTAAAACCTTGCTGCCCGTTATAGCTAAGTGGAAAATACATCCCCTTCAACTCCTGTATCTTATATTCTCTACTCTCTGAAATATTGCTTTTGCCCTCTTAACCATGAAAAATTTTCTCACCACTTATTAACGAGCTTCTCATCATCAAGTACTGTGGCTTTTATTCTCATTCGTCCCTTCTGAGGTCTCAAGAGAGACCTTACATAAATCACTATCACCTTTGCTTCAAAATTTTCTTCTCATTTTATACATTGGAATCCTCTACTATCTGTGAGTTGGCTCCCTTACTAGCCTCTTTTTCTCTTCCTGCCTATGAATGAGGCATGCCCCAAGATTCTATCTGTGCTCTCTTCCCTTTCTTCTCATTTTATCTCACCCATTTGATGTACTTTAACTTGTACCTCTGTTGGAAAGAAAGTGGTATCAGTATCTTTAACCTCAAACTTTCTCCTGTCTTAAGTTGCATATTTCTAATGGTCTGGTGGACATCCCTACCTCCCAGCACCTCAAATACAGATTACCTACAATAGTACTTATCATATTCACTCCTTCAAACTGCTTTCTGCTTCTAACTGTACTTTTTCTGTTAACGAACCCATCTTTGAGCTGTCGTCCAGACTTAAAATCTGGACCATTTTTTTTTTCTCTTACTTCTCCACCTTCTTTCCATTTCATATTCAATTGCCATATCTGAAAGCTTGTTTCTTTTCAACATTTTGTCCACCCATCACTTTTCTTTCCCTTTTAATGTCACCACTCTGAGAAAGGTACACTATGTTCACTGCTTCCTGCCCTGACATCCCCTGACATTAAAGCTAAGTTAGAATTTTAATGTAAGATTTAAAAGCAACCCTCTTTTCTAAGAACTGAAGTGTACAACAGTTAGCCTGACATAACTTTCCGTAAATAGCCACAATCTACTTGTTCAAGGTTGCCTCATCTCTCACTTTTCTCTAGCCAAACTAGATCTCTTTCTAGTATCTCAAAAACTCTTTGTAGGATTTATGTTAGTTCAGTCTGTTCCCAACATGTTACATTCTTTTTCTTTTTAGTAAGAAAAAAAACCCCCCAAAACAAAAAAAAAAACAAACAAACAAATCAAACCCGTTGCCGTTGAGTTGATTCCAATACATAGTGACCCTGTAGGACAGTGTAGAATTGCCCCATAGGGCTTCCAAGGCTGCAGTCTTTATGGAAACAGACTGACACATCTTTCTACCACAGAGCAGCTGGTGGATTCAATCCACTGACCTTTCGGTAAGCAGCCGAGCCCTTACGGTACCGCCAGGGCTTCTCTCTTTTTAGTACCACCTATTAATTCCAAATTTCGCATTACCTTGCCCACAGAATTCTCCTTTTTTACCCCAAGAAATTATTTCTTCCATGTCTGTACTCTATAGCATTCAGTTTGTACTTTCCTTACAGCCCACTCATTCATTTATATGTATTATTTCCTTTAATTGATTGGAGGTACCCTCACAGTAAGGGCTGCACCTTATGTATCTTTTATCATCTGCAGGATCTAGTACTTTGTCTTATTGTATCAGTTTGCATTAGATGTGGCTGTCAGTATCAGAAGACTCCAAATAACAAGGGTTTAAATAAGATAAAATTTACTTGTCTTTTGTCTAAGCAAATTTAGGGCCTATGATTTAGCTCTAGGAGCCCTGGTGGTGCAGTGGTTAAGTGCTAAGCTGCTAACCGAAAGGTCGGTGGTTCAAATCCACCAGCCACTCCATGGGAGAAAGATGTGGCAGTCTGTTTCCATAAAGATTTACAGCTTTGGAAACCCTATGGGGCAGTTCTACCCTGTCCTATAGGGTTGTTATGAGTTGGAATCCACTTGACGGCAGCTCTCCTCCATAAAATTTTCAAAAACCCTGTTTTTTTTCTATCTTGTTGCACTACCAGGTATGGCCTTGATCTCAGGGTCAAGATGGCTTTTATAGTCAGACAGGTAGAAGGAAGATGGGCTAAAAAAGAAAAGAGCTAAGGGCACACACTGGCTTTGTCTCAAGGAAGATTCCTGGGAGCTGCTATCTGTCGCATTGGCTTCAATTCCGCCTCCAGATTTGAGTCACGTGGCCACACCTAGGTGTAAGGGAAGCTTACAAATACAATCTTTATATCTTTATTATAGATAGAAATGTATGCAGACAAATAATTACTTCAGCAAAAGGAGAGACGAAAATTGAGGGAAAAATCATTCCCCATTGAGTGTGGAATTCTCTGCCTTACTACTCTAGAATAGAATAAAATAATTATCGGCGAGTATCTTAGTTATCTAGTGCTGCTGTAACAGAAATACCACAAGTGAATGGCTTTAACAAACAGAATTTTATTATCTCACAGTCTAGGAGGCTAAAAGTCTAAATTCAGGATTCTAGCTCCAGGCAACAGTTTTCTTTCTCTGTCGGTCCTGGTCCTTGTCATCAATCTACCCTTGGTTTAGGAGCTTCTCCTTGCATGATCCCAGGGTCCAAAGCATGTGCTCTGCTCCCCGCACTGCTTTCTTGGTGGTATGAGGTCCCCATGTCTCTCTGCTGGTTTATCTCTTTTATATTTCAAAAGTGATTGGTTTAAGACACAACCTAATCTTATAGATTGAGTCCTCCTCATTAACATAACTGCTGCTAATCCCACCTCATTAACATCATAGAGGTAGGATTTACAACACATAGGGAAATCATATCAGATGACAAAATGGTGGATAATCACACAATACTGGAAATCATGGCCTAGCCAAGTTGACACACATTTTTGGGGAACGCAACTCAATCCATGACGGGGAGTAAATGAGTGAATGACAATAGAGGGTAAAAGATAGCATATGAAGGTTGAAATTATTTTCTAAAGGAGTTACATTCAGAAATTTTTGTTGTTTTTGACTCCTTGCACTTCATGCTTAATATTCATATTATCCTTAAAATAATATTCAGTTTTCTGGGTTAGTGATTATAGTGTTATTAACTTTAGGAAAAGAAATCTTCTAAAATAAATTTCTAATCAAGTATAGCTTTGCTAGATACATAGCTAAATTATTTCTTTTGAAAAGGGGAGGTATTTTTTCTAAATTGCATTTCTAAAATTTGGCAATTATCTCTACATTTGTATGAACTCTTAAAATAGCTATTTCAGGTCTAGCCACATAGTTTAATTTCTTTTAGAGTAGGCACTTACAATTACAGTAAAGAATTTGTATGTATTTCCAAATAATTCTCTTTAATAGTATATTTCCTTTATGTTTCCTTTACTGGTAAGCATTAGGAAGGTAATCTATCTTTTAATATTGGTTTTTTTCTTTAGTCTCTTCATAGATTTGAAAATTTAACATTCGTTTTCTTTTCCTCCCATTCTGTCCCAACTCTTCTGTTCTCCCAAGGAGGATACTTGAGTGTCTTGGAGAATTACTTATTTATTTATTTTATTGCGCTTTAGGTGAAACTTTACTGCTTAAGTTAATTTCTCCTTCAAAAATTTATACACATATTGTTTTGTGACATTAGTTGCAATCCCCACAATGTGACAACACGCTCCCTCTTTCCACCCTAGGTTAACCTGTGTCAATTGTCCAGTTCCTGTTCCTTCCTGCCTTTTTGTCCTGCTTTTGGACAGGAGCTGCCCATTTGGTCTTGTATATTTGATTGAATTAAGAAGCACATACCTCACATGTATTATTTTTTGTTTTATAGGCCTGTTTAATCTTGGTTGGAAGAGTGGGCTTCGGGAATGATTTCAGCTCTTGCTTAGCAGAGTGTCTGGGGGCCATAGTTTTGGGGGTTCCTCCAGTCTCTGTTAGATCAGTAAGTCTGGTCTTTTTATGTGAATTACTGAGTAGCTAGAGCTCGGGCCTGGGGACCACAGTCTTGGGGGACATCTAGGTCAATTGGCATAACATAGTTCAGAAAGAAAATGTTCTACATGCCACTTTGGTGAGTAGCATTTAGGGTATTAAAAGCCTACAAGCTGCCATCTAAGATACATCTATTGGTCCCATCTCACCCAGAGCAAAGGAGAATGAAGAAAACCAAAGACACAAAGAAAATATTAGCCCAAAGGACTAAAGGAGCACATAGACCAGAGACTCCACCAGCCTGAGATCAGAAGAACTAGATGGTGCTCAGCTACCACAAACCACCACCCTAACAGGGATCACAACAGAGAGTTCCGGACAGAGCAGGAGAGAATAATTTATATGTTCACTTATTTTTTAGGTGCTCATTGATTATCTAAGGTCTTGTTCAGGTATCTACTTACTGGAAGACTAAGGATATCCATCTAAGCAGGAGAGAAAGAAGCTGTGATATATGCATATACAAGTTCCTGGGTGGCACAAACAGTTAGGCATTCAACTACTAGCTGAAAGGTTGGCAGATTGAACCCACCTAGAGGTGCTCAGAAGTATGGCCTGGCAATTTGCTTCCAAAAGGTCACAGCATTGCAAAAACCCTATGGAGGAGTTCTATTCCGCACACCACCAACAACATATATATATCAGAAACTCAGTAACCTCTGCAAAATAATTAACAGAGCCTGTGGAAATAATGCAATACACAAATAAGTGATTAGATGTTATAGTAGGACCTAGGGAAGGGCCTTTCTCCTGGGAACCCACTTAGAATCAAGGCTTCGTGAGACTAGAGGTGTACTGTCATAGCCAGATCTCCACGTTGCTAGGCAATAGAGTTCTAGAATCATAATAGGTATAACAGTGTGCTAATTCTCCTGGCTTACCCCCATGCGTCGGTTAGTTTGTCATACTGTGGGGGTTTGTGTGTTGCTGTGATGCTGGAAGTTATGCCACTGGTATTCAAATGCCAGCAGGGTCACCCTTGGTGGACAGGTTTCAGCTGAGCTTCCAGACTTAGAGAGACTAGGAAGAGGGACCTGGCAGTCTACTTCTGAAAGGAATTAGCCAGTGAAAAGCTTATGAATAGCAGTGGAGCATTGTCTGATGTAGTGCTGGAAGATGAGCCCCTCAGGCTGGAAGGACCAGTGGCTGCAACAATGGGCTCAATCATAGCAATGATTGCGAGGATGGCGCAGGACGGGGCAGTGTTTCGCTCTGTCATACATAGGGTCACTACGAGTTGGAACTGACTGCCGGCACCTAAAAACAACAACGACAGCACCTGTATAGAGGGCTTGGCTTTGCAACAGCAACCACAGCACCCCCATCACTTTCACCGCTATCATCAACATCATTATCATCATCGTTATGATTGCTCACATTTACGGAGGTTCTGCTCTGTAGGGATGATCTTTTTTAATCCTCCCAAGACCAATATAAATTGGTGCTATGGTTATTCCTGTTTCTCAGAGAAGGAAATTGAAACTCAGACAGGTTAAGTAGCCTGTCCAAGATCACACTACTGATATGTGGAGAAGATTGTTAAAATCTGCGGGGCATGTCTCTGAGCCTTGCTTTCATACCTGCAGCACTATATTGTGTATTATCCCCTGGTGACAGGGAAAATTTTCCGTGATGAGGGAGGTCTGAGAGATATATACTGTTCTTCCACACTAGGGTTGGCACCCTCAGCTTGACTCTTCTGACCATCCCTTTCTGCTTAAGGCAAAGAAAAAGATCGTTGTCGTGGTTGTTAGTTGCCATTGAGTGGATTCCGACTTGTGGTGACCCCGTGTGCTGCAGAGTAGAAAGGCTGTGACCTCTCGGAAGCAGATTGTCAGGTCTGTCTTCCAAGCTGCCTCTGGATGGATTTGAACTGACAACTTTTTAGCTAGTAGTCTAGGGTTTAACCGTTTGCACCAGCCAGGGACTCTAGAAAAGGATTAGAGACTCTCATTGAAGGGGGCTGCTGAGCAACATCGTGGAGCACCGAGGCAAGGGAGCAGGAGAAGCAGCTAGGGCAATAGCGGTGTCAGAGCTTCCACTGCAGCCACCTGGTTCTGGCATAACAGTAAGTGGTATACCAGTGACACTGCCAGTGGGACAATGGCTTGTACAGAAGCAGGGCCATGAAGCACGTTGGAGCGAATGCTACAGAGCACAAGGGTCACTGCATCCCAGGGGCTAGAGTGGTTAAAGAGAGAAGCCAATGGAATTACACAAATCAGGGCCTATTGGGATTGGAATTTTCTGAGTATTGATCAGAGCCACATTCTGATGATGACTGATAGGAAAGATGCTCTCTGAGGCTGCTCCTGTTTCTTATAGAAGAAACCAGAAGGGAAGCAAAATTTTCGTTATTTTTCCCTCAGTGGTACTAACTATAAAACAACCTCTTCCTTTCAGAAGACTTTTCCATCAGGACCTTCATAGTATCTACTCAACCGCAAGTCAATTTCAACACATGGCGACCCTATGTGTGTCAGAGGAGAACTACGCTCCATAGGGTTTTCAATGGCAATCCACCTAGGAGCACCTCGGAAGAAGGACCTGGTGATATACTTGTAAAGGGTCACAACCATTGAAAACCCTATGGAGCACAGTTCTACAGTTCTACTCTGAAATACGTGGTGACAAAATAAGTCGGAATCCAGTCAAGGGCAACTTTTTTTTTTTAATCTTATAGAAGTAGATTACCAGGCCTTTCTTCTCTGGAGCCACTGGGCAGATTCGAACCACCAACCTTTCAGTTAGTAGCTGAGTGCAAACCGTTTGTGCCAGCCAAGGACCTAAGAGAAGGCTATGAGTGTGTACCTTCGTGGGAACCCAGAATTACTGAAAACAGACACAGGAGCCTGACTACAAGGTTATATTAAATAAGTTTTCAATGACCCAGTAATTTTGAGCGGGGCCTTTATGTTGATTTTACACTCACAGGAAGGAATTTTGATGCCCCTCCCTGAAACTGGTGTCTCCAAGTTAAGGAAATACTTTCTAATTTATTTCTTTTGCATCCTCTGCAATATGTGCATATGATTTAATTCTCTGAATAGAAAGTGTTCTTTAGCGGTCTCTTTAAATTCCCTTTATTTTGAGGTTTTTTTGTTTTTCTTCGCTTAAATGTACTGTCGACCAGTTGATGTACTTGTTCTTTTGCACTCTTTGAGAAGAGTTATTATGATTCCATCGTTAACTCCTAAATGGGTCAGATCAATTTTCCAGTTGCCTGAGAATAAATATCAAATTCCTGTCTTCCAGGAGCCATAAGCAAATAAACCCTTCCCCACTAATAAAATAGAGTCTCTTTTAAGTGTTATTGCTGGTAGGAGGGAAAAGTTCTCAGTTATTTGTCAAACCAAATGAAATGTTCTGGTTATCTCTGAACCTATTAAAATACAGCTTTCTCGGATGTCTGTCAAATTTCACCGATATAAATTGTCTTCTCTCGGAAACATAATAATAATGATAAGCCATGACTATCTCTATCTTTATGTCAATTTATTTGATAAATATTTTGCAACATCTGTTATGTGCTTGGCACTGTGGGGAATACAAAGGAGGATAACTTATAGTTATACTTTTTAATATAGTTAAAATCTAGTTGGATAGACTCCAGGAGATTATGTAGAGGGGCTTGCTGGGGGTCAGGAAATTGGGAGATAAGGGGGAGAAAGAATCAGCTGTGTCAATGGGAAAGTGGAGAAAACAGAAGTAGGTAAGAACTTGATTTGAATATAAGACAGGTGAAAGCCTCAGAAAGGACAGGTAGGAAGTCTAATCCATTGGGTTCATTTTCAGAACTTGTTCAGGTATTGGGGTCAGAAAGTCTAATACAGTGAGCAAGCTAATAAGGGCAAGGTGATAGCAGACTATAGGAAACAAAGATATGGAAAGTGAGATAGAGGCTGATAACACATATTGCTGTTAGCTGCCCTCAAGTTAGTTACTGACTTATGGCGATCCCACGCACCATGGGACTGTGCTGAATAGTGGTACAAACAGCATCATGAGAGCATATTAGAGGGAGTCACTGAGGCTTCTTGAGTTGACCAAGAAATGCTTCACAGAAGAGATGGCATTTGACCAAAAAACCCAACTCGTTACCGTCAAGTCGATTCCGACTCACGGTGACCCTACGGCCTTTGAGGTAGGCGCTAAAAGGAATGAGAGGCATTCTCCCAGAGGAAACAGCATGACTGTTAGCTCCAGAATGGTCACTACTGTAAATATCTTGTGTCAAACTGTCTTGGAACACGGTAATCAAGTCAACAAACGTTTTTCAAATGAAAGGACACACGAACAAAGAACTAGAGGGTAAAGTGGGAATGTTTGGAACATGGTAATAAATCATACATTCAAACCCAAAGCAACTTCTATTTATATAACATCCTTAAAGACCCCATCATCACTACTCACTACCACCTCCACATCCTAACTCACCTTCCATAAGCAGGTGAGCCTGAAATGCTTATGGAACCAAGAACTGAATTGAACATTTCTTAATCACCCAGTTGCTGCGTGCTGTGCAAAGACAGTGTCTTAGTCATCTAGTGCTGCTATAACAGAAATACCACAAGTGGATGACTTTAACAAAGAGAAGTTTATTCCCTCACAGTAAAGTAGGTAAAAGTCCAAATTCAAGGCATCGGCTCCAGTGGAAGCTTTTCTCTCTCTGTCAGCCTTCTCATCAATGTTCCCCAGGACTAGGAGCTTCTCCTTGCAGGGACCCTGAGTCCAAAGGACACGCTCTGCTCCTGGCACTGCTTTCTTGGTGGTATGAGGTCCTCCTGTTTCTCTGCTCACTTCTCTCTTTTATATCTCAAGAGATTGCCTCTGGACACAATCCAATCTTGTAGATTGAGTCCTGTCTCACTAACACAACTGCCACCCATCCTCCCTCATTAACATCATAGAGGCAGGATTTACAACATATAGGAAAATCACACAGTACCAGGAATCATGGCCCAGCCAAATTGATACACACATTTTTGTGGGGACATAATTCAGTCCATGACAGACAGTGAACTTCTCCATGAGAATGTGTGATCCTTGAGGACGGGACTGTGCCCTATTAGGCATAGTTATGTGTTTTATTTTCCTAAATAGATTGTAAATTGAATGAAGTCCTTCCTCTCCCAATCTTTTCCCCCTTTGTCTAGCATCCATATGGTAACCATTGGGGAAAAACAAAATAAAACAAAACAAATACAATAAACAGATGCTTTTAAGTTGATTCCAACTCATGGCGACCCCATGTGTGTCAGAGTAGAACTGTGCTCCATAGGGTTTTCAGTGGCTGATTTTTTGAAGTATATTGCCAGGCCTTCTTTTCAAGGCACCTGTGGGTGGACTTGAACCGCCAACCTTTTGGTTAGCAGCCAAGCTCGTTAAATGTTGGCACCACCCAGGGATTCAAAAGTATTCTTAAATAAAATGAAAGCACATATATATGTCCCTGGTTAAGAACTTTCCAAAGCCTTCTCGCTGTCCTTACAATGACTCTAAATTCCATACTGTATCTACAAGGCCACACTCTAGCCTTTTCCTCAGATTTGATCTTCTAATACTCTTCCATTTGCTCCATAAGTTCCAGCCACACTGGGCCTCTTTCTTTTCCTTAAATAAATCAAGATTGTTCCTATCTCTGGGCCTTTGTACTTACTATCTCTTCTTTTTTTCCCCCTATGTCTTCACATGCCTTATCATTCAGCTCTCATTTCAAATGTCACCTCAGAGAGATTGTTCCAGGTCATTTTAGTAGGAATTTGTTTCCTTATCCCTTTCTCGTCACTCTTTCTCACATTATCTCCCCTTTTTCCTTCTTGGTACTTATCACTATCTGAAAGTATCTCTGTTATTGCTATTATCTGTGTATTGCACTAGTACGTGAGTTCCATAAGGAAAGGCATTGTAACTGTACCGTTCACTTCTCCATCTCCAGGGTCTAGAAACTAGTATATGATGTATAAACATGTTATGTTTCAACACTCACAACAGTGCCCCAAATATCCTTGATGTTTAATAATGTTTGCTGATGGTGGTAAGTCTAAGAAGAGTGAAAGTAACTACAAGGCTTCATGACCTGTCCTTGGTGAAGTTGTGCAATATGTTTTTGTTATTATTTAGTAGTCTCTCTCCCCACCTTCAGTATTCTGAAGCAAAGTCGCTTCTGTTCCATCACCATCACCAAAGATGAACTGTTAACTCATTCCCACTTAGAACACTGTAACACTATACCAAGGTTTTGATAGATGGAAGGGTTGTCATCTCTAAATGTGGTATATCAGAAATGACAGGCAGATGGGAAGATATTTTGGGTGGGCCTAGGAAGGCTAATTGGATTGTTCTCTTTATACCACAGAGGTAACAGGCTATATAGTCTGGGATCGAGAGCTGAGATTTTCTGCCTAGTCCAGAGAGGGACTGAAGAAGATGCTAAAACTTGTCTACATAATTTAAGTGACAAGCCTTGCAGTGTAAATCTTGCTAAGTTGCCTACTTGGCTCTGCTATATTTTAGGGTCTGACGTAAGGTATGGAAACTTTCAGAACCAACTCATTAATAACAAGAAGCCTTAGTTATGTCTTTTTACATTGTGGCTGGAGGCCCCAGCTGTGTCCCTCATGACACCTACTGGTTCATAATGAGTGAACTAAGCCAATATGTCACAACTTTTTGGCATTCATATCTGCTTATGAATAATAAAGATGCAATTCCAACATATGTCTTCTCATTTTGTGATCCTCTCATTCTCTGCTCCCGGCTCCTAATGCACATTGCTAATGTCAAGTTTGTTTCCTTTAATTATGTGAAGAGGTTACGTTGGAAGGTTATCCATTTAGTCTTCAACGGCACAAAATAGCACTTATATTATCATTGTCACTTTCTGCACATAGACAAGAACTTGATTAGCAGTAGCTAACCATGAGAAAATAAACGTTTCCTTAAATGCAGACATTTTTAGTGGATAAGCACTAGGTGTCAGCAGTATGCTCTCAACTACAATTATCTATACGTTCAAAGGAACGCTGAGTGAGGAGAATTGATGAGGAAATACAGGCATTCTGAGCAGCAATGGGACACTGTACCTGCAGCAAATACTGCAATGTTCCTTTGTTTAAAACCAAACAAACGTCTTTTAAAAATATTTTAATGAATTATAGTGAAAATAGTGCTTCAGTAATTTTGACATATGTGAGAAACCATAAACATCTAGATCGCTCTCTCTATGTATGTTTGAAATGTACCTGACAATTATGTGTGAATCAAATATTTATAAGCTGAATTATGCTTTCCCACTGACTTCCTTTATAATTTTGGGTACGTAATGCTACCCTTTCTCCCAAATATTCACAATTTGGCTTCAAGTTAAAGTAAAAATTTTTTCTGGGATGATGGATCCAGATGAAAAAAATCATTGCACTGACCACTTGTGATCTGACATTTTATTATATAAAAATTTTACTCCAATAAAGTGCTAGTAATAGATCATAATTATTCATCTTAATGTCACTTCCAATAGCTTTCTGCTTTCGTAAGCAGATATTCTGTGATTAAGTAATTATTCTACACAGCATTGCAAGTAGTTAGTCAAATGAATGCTCAATCCACCTGATCTTCACATGTCTTAAAATATGACACAGGGCTAATTCCCACATTTTGAGAACTCTCACCACTCAATAAGGATTGATTTTTTAATATGGAAGACACTACATTGGTGATTTTCAGATTGTGATGGAACCATTTTGTTGATTGCAATAACTGACCCTTTGCATATGAAAAGATTTGATCAATATGAGTAGGTATTTTGTTGACTAAATAACTGTTTTAAAATGTGTTATTTTTTTCTTAAAGCAGAAATATAAGCATACTTCATAACCACTGCTTAAATTTAATTACACTTGTGAGTTCTCTTAAAACTCAGGTATAAATGCAATCTACTGGGTAATGTTTGCTTCAACATAGTCTACCAGGCCAATGTTTAAGTATGAGCCTTAGCTTTCTGACTCTTTCTATAAGCTGGGTAATTATCCACTTCACTAAACATCTGAAACCTGGAATTGAACTTTAGGATAGAACTCTGTCATAGGAATTTATGTGTTTTTTTTTTTTTTTTTGTTCTTCATTAAAGAAATCCAAGCTTTCTATTCTGTACTTTGCTTTTTTAACCAAAACACTCACCTCTTTTTTAGCACTCAGAATGGGATTTTGTGTTTTCTCGTCTGGGAAAAGGAGAAATTGCCCAATCCCTTTTGTTAGACCTATACTGGAGACTGGCCGTAATGTGTTTGCACCTTACTTAGCTACCTAAATTCCAGCTTGTTCCTCTGCCCAGACTTCAGATTCCTGCACATTCCACTTCACTTCAGACTTTTCCCATTCGGTTCTGTGTCTCTAAATCTGCTTGGAACAACGACTTAGATCTTTCTCCATTCTCTGTCATTTGCTTAGCTTCATCTCTCCAGAATTTTTATACTGTGTCTATAATCCGTCAGTCCTACACGCCAGCATCATGTGTTATTTGCTGTCTCAATCCCCATCTGAAACCATAGTCCCAACTGTTTTGGAGTGATCACGATACAGGATTTTGTCTGCTCCTCTTTCACTCTATTGTTAGAAGCCAAAATAGCTGTACCTATAGGCAAATAATTCAGTTGAAAAAATATTTGTTGAGTTCCTATTATATGACAGATGCAAAGCTAAGAAATGGAAGTGAAAACACTGACTTAATCTTAGCGAATTTAAACTAATAATTTTAATACTGTAACAAATACCTCCCACACATTAATCTTGTCAATTCCAATAGGAGAGATAGAAGAAAATATATTTATTGTAATGATCTAAAATAAATGAGCATCTTCGTGTGTGAGGGAGGGAACTGAGAAAGAATAGTTATATAGACATGACAGTTAACTCTCATCTGAGCATTCCTGTTAGGCTAGACAAAGGTCATGCAAAATTGCAGATAATAAGCCAACACACACACGTATGCGTGTGTGTGTGTGTGTGTGTGTGTGTGTATACATATATATATATATATATACACCAATGAACCACCAATGTCCCCATATATATAGCATTCTCACCTTCCATGAGGGAGACACTAGTTTGATTCCTGGCCGATGTACCTCATGCACAGAACCACTCAACTGTCAGTGGTGGTTTTCATATTGCTATAAAGCTGAGCAGATTTCAGCGGAGCTTCCAGACTAAGACAGACTAGGAAGAAAGGTCTGGCGATCTACTTCTGAAAATCAGCCAGTGAAAACCCTGTGGATCAGAACAGTCCAATTCTCAATCAATCATGGGGATTGTTCTGTTGTGCATGAGGTCACCATGAGTCAGGGCTGACTCAACGGCAGCTAACAACATATGCGTATATACAGTAAAACCTGAGAAAGCCAGAACCTCTCTAAGGCAGAAACCTGTCAGAGAAGGAAAACTCGAATATTTTCCACTAATAGAGAGCGACAGAAAAGTGGTGAGACCGTGCCTTGTCAAAAGCGGAAAACTTGCGAGACCTGGAAAAACAAGGCGGTCCTGTCGAGTTCTGGCTCTCACAGGTTTCACTTCATGTATATCTACATATTATATATATATAAAATCACAGCATAATCTTTATATATGTATATATAGCATGTAAACAGAGGTCAGCACCTCAGCAGACAGGGTTGTGAAAGGCAGCTTCCCTATTTCCCATATGCCTGATTACTTTTGGCTAACATTTCCAATCCTGTTCTCTTCAGTAATGTACTATAAGAGAAAAAAAGTGCAAAAGATGTTTTTCTTTTCCTCCCCTGCTTTTTGTTCTTCCTCCCACAATTGCATTTCCTACAGGATTTCCACTGGTAGTATACGGTGAAGACAGGAAATAAAGATAAAAATGTAAAAGAACAGCTTACATGAATGATGAGCAAGATGTATGGTGGAGGTAGGGACCATAGTTGTCTGGTGCAGCTATTGATGGAGGCCCGCTTGGTGTGTTTGGCAAGACTGGGCCATCACTCAGGGGGCGCTGTCAGGCCCGGGGACCCTGCGAATCTTGATGCAGCTGCTGGCTTTGTGCCACACATTATAGCATCTCAAGGGCATACCCAGGCAGGAGAGAGGAGACTTTTGGGTTGGCAATATGAAAGATAAGTTTGCACTTGGAGCCACAGACCAAGAAGTGATAGTTTAATATCAATCATCCCAGACAATTGCAAAAGAACTGAATGTTCTTACACAGAAGATAGACTATTTATTATGAGGCAAATCTATCACAAACAGTACCCCAACACTTACTAACTCAAAACTGAATAAGCATTATATCTCCAAGAGCAAATAAGCTCAAATGGATGTGTTTTTCAAGATGAAACTGGATTGACCTTCAAGTGCCTTGCACTTCCAGGGTATCAACTATAGATCAGCATCATTTAGGACTTCATTATCATAAATAGGAGGGAAATATTGTCACGAAGTGCTAGTAGATCTCAATCTTATTTCATCGTTGAATTTTATATGTGTATGTGTATGAATATGTGTGTGTATGTATCTATACGTGTAGATATATATACACGCACCTACTCCTCACTTATTGACCATCTTGTTTTCCAACACTTCACATTTACAACAACTTTGAAAAAATTCTCAAGTGTCTCCTCAGATGGTCTGGGAGCCACATGGGGCCGCAGCCAGGCGGGGTGCCCTCTGCAGGCCACTCCGACTGTATACCCAAAGTACTGCAAACAACGGGGCCACACAAGGGACAGCGGCCGACCAGTCGTGGAATGCCTTCTCCCAAGATGTTTCAGTCCAACCATGGCGGGCATGTGGTAACGACAGGTTGACGCAAGGTCGTGGACGGGCATGGGGAGGCTGGGCGAGGGCTCAAAGGTGCTGGAGAGGTCTGTGGTGGAGGCGATAAGGAGGGGAGAGGGGAGGGGGCCACACGGGGCTGCGGGGCTGGGGCGGATGGAGGACGAGCGGTGTCCCGCTCAGGGTGGGCAGCGGGAGGTGGCCTGTGGTGGACGGCAGGCGGTGGGCAAAACCCGACCACCACCACCACCCCCAAACCCTGCGGGCTCCGCAGTGGTGGGGAAGGGGATCCTGCTATCCCACGGGCATCCTAAGACCACCAGGGGCACCCTACTGGCAGTGTGCAACCCGGGCAGGGGGTCACCGCCAAAGACAGGACATGGCCTTGGGCTCTTACACAGCACTAATTTCACATAAGGACCTGGTCTTTGGAATCTAACCATGATGATAAGTGAGAGTGGGTGTAATGATTATATATATACATATATACATAATTGATTGCAACACATATGTATCCTCAAATCACAGAATCTGAAATTTATATAGGGCCACAGAGATTATCTAGTCCAGCCAGTGCTCCCAGGGGTGGAGGAGCAGGAACAAGAGAAGACAGTGGAGGGGGCTTTGAAAATTCAGATCCCCTTGTCTCGTGCCTAGAGATCCTGACTTAGCAGTATTGTAGTGCAATGATGTCACCATGGTTGGTGTCACCCAGTGTAGTAGTAACTCATGATGTCACTCCTGTCCCACCATGGACTTCCTCTAATACCAGAACCATACAGAATCCTTACTTGTAAATCTTAATTCCCATATATCACTCCTTTTCCTTTATTACTTTATTCTCAAAAAAGTTATTGATATAGGGTCACAAATACTAATTACCAGAAAATTTGACAAAATTAGCCACTGTGAAGGAAAACAACAGTGTGTGCTTGTAGCAAGAGCAGGAGCAAAAGAAACCATGTGATTTGAAGAGTCATTGTAAGTGGGTAATAATGACAGCTCTGACCAGAGCACATTAGAAGGTTCAAAAAGTAAGTTAGTATAGAGTTCTAGCTTATAGGTATATTGATACATGTAAGCTGGGCTTAAGAAAAATGTTTTTGTTGTTATAATTAACTACAGGGCTATTTTTATAGACAATCATTTTGGTGTCACCACCTCAGACGGTGCCACTCAGTGTGGTCCTCACTCCTCGCACCCTCCTAGTGATGCCACTGTTATAGTGGGACTTGAGGATCACTTAGATGATTGGGTGATGGCTACATCTGAGAGCCATCACTCCAATTCTCCTTTCTACAGAAGAGGAAACAGAGGGTTGGACAAGTCTAGGGATTTTTAAATGACAGAGTCAGAACATGAATAAACCATTCACATATCTATGCAAACTGCCACCTTCTATATTCCCAATTGAATTATTATAATAACGATACTTCCTTGAACTTCGATTAGGATCACTTGATATTTTTCAGTTTTAATAAAAAGCTCTGCAGAAAAATACTCTATTTTGAAACCTATTGCATAATACTTAACCTAAGAGTTTCACATTAAAAAAAAAATTCTGCTAGCTCTCTTATTCAGCTATTCAAGCAAGGCTAATATGAGGGTCAAATGCATTTGTGACTGTAAAGAAGTATACAAACACATAGACATAGGTTTTATCTAAGAATTAAAGTGAAACATTTTTTGAGACTTGCTGAATTCCTTCAGAGATATGGATACAACTTGGGGCAACATAAATGCAGGCTTAAATGTCACCTATTTAACTAAAATAGTTCTTAGGCATGTGGACCATGTAAAAGCTGAGTAAAAGCTGATAAATAGAGAGGATCTAGTACACTTCCAAATGTGTGTGATTCTCTAAGTTCTCCTCTCAGCTCTACTCAGAAAGAGTCATGAAAGCTCATCAGGTAGTAATAAAATGAATTCAGAAATAAGTTTTTAGGAACAAAGCACAAATATGTAAATGATGACATCGGGTCCCAAATATGCAGGGATACCAGTAGCTAAGATAAGAGAAAAGGAGGGCACAATTGAGATGTCTGTTTATGATGTATGGTCAGGGATATCAATTCATAACACATCTCTCACGTACAGTCTATCCCACTCTCAATAAATTAAGAGGAAAAATTAAGAATTTGACAGTATTTTTAGTATAGTGATAAAGATACTGAATAGATAGGATTAGCCCTGGTGGTGCAGTGGTTAAGAGCTTGGCTGCTGTCATGGATTGAACTGTGTCCCCCAAAAATATCTGTCAGCTTGGCTAGGTCATGATTCCCAGTATTGTGTGATTGTCCACCATTTTGTCATCTGATGTGATTTTCCTATGTGTTGTAAATCCTTTCTCTGTGATGTTAACGAGATGGGATTAGTGGCAGTTACGTAGATTCAGTCTACAGGATTAATCTACAATTTAAGCCAATCTCTTGAAATATAAAAGAGAGAAGCAAACAGAGAGACAGGGAGACCTCATATCACCAAGAAAGCAGCACCAGGAGCAGAGCACATACTTTGGACGTGGGGTTCCTGCATGGTGAAGCTCCTAGACCAAGGAGAGATTGATGACGAAGACAGTCTTCCAGAGCTGACAGAGAGAGAGGGCCTTCTCCTGGAGCTGATGCCCTCAATTCAGACTTCTAGCCTACTGGATTGTAAGCAAATAAATTTCTGTTTGTTGAAGCCATTCACTTATGGTATTTCTGTTATAGCAGCACTAGATAACTAAGACAGCTGCTAACCAAAACTTGGCAGTTCAAATTCACTAGCTGCTCCTTGGAAACCCTATGGGTCAGTTCTACTCTGTCCTGTAGAGTCACTATGAGTCATAATTAACTTAATGGCAATGGGTTTGGTTTTTTTGGTTTGGTTTTCTGTTGCAGAGGCAAAATTTGGGACAATGTACTCCATGAGAACAAATATTTGTAACCAGCTTATAAAATTATCAAGAGTGAAGTACGTCCTAATCATCAGTATTTACATACACATTTAATGAAGAAAAATGACCCTGAAAAATTTAGGCGATATACACACAGGAAAACTTGAAATTTGTGACATGCAAATTGAAAGTTATCATCTTTTCTGATCATGTAGTTATCTGGAAACCTATCTCAAATTCATTTCTAAACACTGGAAAATTAGGCAGTGATATGTGACCAGTTTTCTTATAGAATAACATGTCATGCTAAAATACTAAAAATATTAATCAAATCACTTTCAAAATAGCAGTGGTTAACCGTTGTCATGGAGTGAATTGTGTCCCCCAAAATGTCTGTCGGCTTGACTGGGTCATGATTCCCAGTACTGTATGACTGTGTAATCTGATGTGATTTCCTTATGTGTTGTAAACTCTATCACTATGATGAGGTTATACTGATGAGGTCTACAAGATTGGATAGTGTCTTAATCCAATCTCCTTTGAGATATGAAAGAGACAAGTGAGCAGAGACACATGGAAACTTCATACCACCAAGAAAGCAATGCCGGGAGCACAGTGCGTCCTTTGGACCTGAGGTTCCTGTACAGAGAAGCTCCCAGACCAAGGGAAGACTGATGACATGGACCTTCCTCCACAGCCAAAAAAGAAAGTGTTCCCCTGGAGCTGAAGCCCTGAATTTGGACTTGTAGCCTACTGGACTGTGAGAGAATAAATGTCTCTTTGTTAAAGCCATCCACTTGTGGTATTTCTGTTATAGCAGCACTAGATGACTAAGACAGCCATCAAGCAATACTATAAAGATAACTCTCAAGCAAAAGAAAACTTAAACATTTTGAGACAGATACTTCCAGATTCAGACAGACTTGTGATTAAATGTGAAGAAATTGAAAAATAAGTAATGAATAACTAAATATGAAAAAGGAAGTTTTGTGAAATGTAGATCAAGAATAAAGGAGAAAAGCTGAGGTTAAGCTTGCCAAGAAAGCACTGCTAAGCAGGTGTCTCTGAGTGTCTCAGGTGTCTCATAGACCATGGAGACTAGCCTCAGAATTTCCTGGCAAATTTGTTAAAATGAAAATTTCTGGACCCCACCCAAAACCTATTGCATCAGAATATTGGTGGCTTGTACATTTTATCAAGTTTCCCCAAATGATTCTTGTGTACCCTTAAGTTTCAGAGACAGTTGCTTAAGTTTTTATAAAGACATAAAAAAAGGTTCAGAGGTGACAGCTATAAAGACTATAAATGAGCTAAGTAGGACAGAACTGAATCAGAAATTACAGTTTATAATTGAAAAGGTTTATATGAACTTCTTTTAAGAGATAGAAAAGATAAAAAGGAAAAAGTTCATGGACTGACACCTGGTTCCAGGAAAGGAAAATGAAATCAATGATTTAGAGGCAGGCTATCACAGTTCAAGAAGGAAGGTAGCATGACCAAGCTCATTAAAAATGGCAGTGCCCTGGGATTGGCCCTTAGAGCTGAATTCCATACAACTTTCGAATACAGCATGAGCAAATTTTCAGGCGCAGCTTTGAATAGTATACAGGAAAAATATGATGAAATGGTCAACAAATGGGAAGAAAGGAAATAAAAATGGTGTTTATAAAAAGGCAAAGAGAATATATTAGAAATCGAGTATTGGTCATATAATTCCTGCAAAGTTTTCCTTCTAGAACTTTCCCTCCCCAGTACGCCTGCACCGCTGCCATCTTGCTGCCCAAATCACATACAAGCCCTGCTTTCCCATAGCTAGGGGAGTCAAATCTGAGGAACTTCCTCTGGGCTCGTTGCTCTGCACATTGCAGTAAATTTACTTTCTCTTTTTCAAAGGCCAGTGTCCAGATTATTGACAGATCTGACTGTGCCAGACAAGAACCCACCTTCCTGGGCTCGGCAACAGTAACATTTCATGGGTGATAGGAAGCTAAGAACGTGTAGTGGAAATACAGCTACAAAACTGATACATAATATTGCTTTCCTGGGCCACACTCTTCAGAGAACAAAGTTCCTATATTATAATTAGGCACTTGACTTATACCCATAGTTCAATCAACTTCCACTCTAGTAGCCCTTGTGATATTTTTGAGCTCAGAAAATCCCCTTATTTAAGGGAACAAAAAAGTGCCAGTAATCAGGGTGGAATGTTAATTTTAACAAGACCATGAGCATCACAATCCTCTGAGATTCTCCCTGGTAGGAGAGCCCTTTATCAACAGAATCACCAGTGATGAGCATCCTAGTACCACTGAGATGGTGGTAGAAGAACTCCTTCATTACCTTAAAACAAACACACACACAAAACCTAAACCAGTTGCTGTCAAGTTGATTCTGACTCTTGGCAAATCCATGTGTGTCAGAGGAGAACTGTTCCATAGGGTTTTCAAGGCTGTGACCTTTTGGAAGGAGTGGGATCCAACCTTTCAGTTAGTAGTCGAGTGCTTCACCACTTGTGCCATCCAGGGACTCCATTCGTTATCCTAGAGCGTCATTAAAAAATTTGTCTTGGAGACCAAGAATCTATATAGAGAGGAAAGAAGATTTTTTCTTTTTTTAACTAGAGAGAGAGAGCAAAAAAGAAAAGAAATATGTTCGAAAGGCAGGACTCTGGCACTTTAGGAACTTGTAGTTTCTGCAACAATAAGCCCAGAAATTGTTCTACCTGATTCAGAGGAGAAGCTAGAAAACCAGTGAAAACCAGTAATAATAGAGCTGCCTGTTAAGCCAAGTGATTAAGAATACAGAAGTTCTCAATAGGTTGATCATTATCTATCAGTTACCCCTGAAATATGACCTGGCCAGATACTAAGCTGCTTGGGACTGACGTATCGTAGAAATTATCTAAGGGGAGAAAATCATGGTTGATAGTCACTCACACTGCCCTGCTCAAGCACTGACTTGCCCTATAGCCGTGAATCATCCTGTTGCAGTCAACACTGACCTCCCTCCCTCTCCCCTGACCCACCTATTCTCTCTCCTTGTCACTGCCTAAAGCACCAACAGTTACTTCTGAAGCAACACCTGATTTAGAGCCCCGCCATATAGGATGGCAATCTCTACCTACCTACCTACCTGTCTATCTATCTGTTTGTCTATCTACCAATCTATCCATCTGTCAGACTTCATAGCTAGTCTAGTCTCAGGGAACTAAATCCAGGAAAGAGAAATGGACTCAGGCTAAACCAGTAAACGAAGAATAGTACTTGTTATGGGTTGAATTATATCCCCCCCAAATATGTGTTGGAATCCTAACCCCTATACCTGTGGATGTAGTCTCATTTGGGGATAGAATTTTATTTGTTATGTTAATGAGGATATTAGGGTGTGTCTTAAACCTGAAAACTTTTGAGATATAAAAAGAGCAGATTAGGCACAAAAGCAAGCAAGCATGAATGGAGGAAAGATAGAAACCACATGGATATCACTAAGGAACTGAGGAACCTCTGGGTTACCGAAGCTGAGGCAGGGATTTTCCTCCACACTGGACAGATAGAGCCTTCTTCTAGAGCCGGTGCCCTGAATTCAGACTTCTATTCTCCTAAACTATGGGAAAATAAATTTTTGTTCATTAAAGCTACCCATTTGTGGTGTTTTGTTACAGCAGCACTAAGAACCTAAGACAGTACTGAGAATAGCCCTAAGGTTATAGCCCAGAAAAAAATCTTACCTATCTCAAATCCTGATTGGATGAGAGAGAAATAAAAGGGGCAGGAACAGAGAGACGAAGTTTGGAGTTACACTGCAACAGTTCATGAGTATTATTTTGATGGGCTCTATGGCAGTCCCTATGAGTCAGAATCGACTTGATGGTAATGGGTTTGTTTGTTTGTTTTTTATGGTGGCACAGTTGTTAAGAGCTTGGCTGCTAATCAAAAGTTTGGCAGTTTGAACCCACCAGCCGCTCCTTGGAAACCCTATGGGGCAGTTCTACTCTGTCCTATAGTGTTGCTATGAGTCAGAATCAACTTGATGGCAATGGGTTTAGTTTTTTTTCTTAGTTATCAAACATAAGACTAAATTGGAAAATATAGGGCATAACAGAGATAAACATGAATGAACAAGGGGGTACAGCTTTCTCCCTTATTATCTCTACCAAATGAATCAGGAGGGGATAAAAACCAAGAGGGGATAATAACCAAGAGGGGATAATTTAGTGTCTACGTTTAACCATCATGGGCAACTTTAACTTAGTCAGTGTTTACTGTAAAATATGTAGCTGGTAACTGAAGTTGACACTGACCTTGGCAGAGTTACTTAACAATTATCTGTCCTTCTTCTGTGAGCCTCTTCCATGAAGAACCTCACTCCTCCACTTAAGAAATGACTACATCTTTTTGTTCCCTCAAATCCTTCTCAGAAGTTTGCAAAAAGATATTTCTGAATTAATATATCCAAAATGGAGTTATAGTGTGGAATAAAGCTTGATAAACAGCTTATTTACTATCTATTGGATCTTTATATTTTTCTATTTCTATTTATAGTTACTATGTTGTATATAGTATACATATCAATTATATATAAATATAGCATATAATATATATTATATTAATGTATTATATATATAATTTATATACTATTACATATAAATAGAGTATATATACTATATTTTCTGTATATACTTCTTTATATAGATAATGTATTTTTCTATATATATTCTTTATATATTTTTCTATTATGAGAATGCCTTTATATATATATAAAAACTGTTGCCATCAATTCAGACTTATATACTTAAATGCATTCTCATAATAGAAAAATATCTTCAATTGCATACATTTTAAAATATATTTTGAATTGTGCCCCCTCAAAATATGTGTTAGAATCCTAACCCCTATACCTGTGAGTGTAGTCCCATTCGGGAATCGGATTTTTTCTTAGTTATGTTAATGAGGCTATTAGTGTGTATCTTAAACCTAATGACTTTTAAGATATAAATGATTTATAAATGATTGAAAAGCCATAAGGCAAATACAGTAATTACTTAAAAATCTTCTTTTTAATATGAAAAAAATAGTATGAAAGAGTTAATTAAAATACTCTGAATTTATAAAAACATGAAATTCTTATACACAAGATCTATGGAAACTACAACCTGAAGCAAAGTATTTCCTGAAAATTGTCAAGTATAGGAGACAGAAAAAAATCTTCCCATAAATTGTTTATTGGCACTTTCTGCTAAATCAGCTTTACAAACTGCCCCCTACCCCAAGAGCCTTAAGTGTTGTGGAAACATCCTCAAGTTCAGAATCTGCCTACCTGCTGGTGATTAGTTTCTTAGGAGAGTAGTTAGAGGATGGTTAGAGGGAGGTGCATATACTCAGGTAGACACACTTGCTACAGGCAGGACTGGAGTCATTAGTCCCGAGAAATTAAACTCCAGGTTGTATTCATTGTCTTTGGCTAAGTTGTAGCCTTGAGGTTTTTGTATCTTAACTCAAGGATATGCGTGAAATCAGCCAGCCCCTTGTAACAGGTGTATAGTATACTCTTCTAGGATTTTTGGGAAATGAAACAATATTTCTGACCTTTCAAAATTCACAATCTATTTGGGGAAACAAAACAAAAAAAATTGTGTGACTCTTAGAGGACATACAAGAAAATAAATGACAACACTATTATCTATTAGTAAACAAATATATTACAAGGCAAGGGTGTTAGAGTAAAACTAGAGACCAGTGGGTTTAATCATAGATGATGTTACCGAGGAAGTGAGTCTTGCTGTAGATTTGGATGAGCATGAGGCTATATTGCCTATTGGTGTAGATCAGAAGGATGGTGGTCGTCTGTTAGAGCAGCGTTTCTCAAAGGTTTTTCCGGCTTTAAACAATAGGGTTCTTGCGGTTCAATAAGTTTGGGAAACACTGCATACTGCATCCCTTTGACAAGTGCATGTTATTCCATTAAATTTCTAAAAAAAGATCTTCAGTAAAGAAATCTTTTTCCTCAGGAATGGCTATTAAAATTGTA
The DNA here is from genome assembly GCA_030035585.1 of Dugong dugon. NCBI lineage: Eukaryota > Metazoa > Chordata > Mammalia > Sirenia > Dugongidae > Dugong > Dugong dugon. Next base: position 63,191,231 of record CM057466.1, read on the forward strand.
TGAACACAGGAGAATTCCACAGAGCAAAGTGGGATGTACTAAAGTTCCAATATTTATTTCACAGATGAGGACAATGACTCTCAATATAGCATACTTTGGTTTAATTTAGGCTTGACATATAGTTACTGTAAAAGGGAAGATTGAAAATTCTAGAAATGAAGTTGTATACAGGGCATGGGTTGGCTTGGATTGCCCAGACAAATCCTAGGTACAAACTGCTAAACTGTCTCCTAGAGCCTTGGTGTTTTCCATCCATCTCTTCTTAGGTCACTTGCAGAGGGCTGAAGATTCCATCACAATTGACCCTTGGTACTGGGTTTCTAATGGATTACAATAGCCAAGCCTAAGCACTGGATAGGCTACCATTTGGATTGCCATTACAACTCTGACTAGGTTTTCTAGTTTATTTAGCATTAATAAGCTTTTGAAAAAAAATTGACAATCTTATTATCATGTAAAATTATCTCCAGTGTTTATATTAAACTTAGTGTATTCTGTTGTGTTTCTACCAGTGAGACATAGGATAGGAAACATCATACAGGTAGCAGAAAATGTCATCTCTGTGCTGAAGAGTCCTATTAATCCTATGTCAAACATCCGTCAAACACTTGGTAAAGCAGATCCTAGTTGAGAAAGGGAACTTCAATTTGTTTCTTTTGTGTCGTAAGGAATCTACAGTTGAGGACAGTTTTAGCTTGTGGTGATGGGGGAAGATGGCTTCTATGTTATGGAAGTAGTAGATTAAGAAGTGCTAAGCAGGAAAGTGTCTTTGAAGGTGTTTCCAAGTTGAAGATGAGTAAGCTGAATTTTGTATCTGTTGCATGTTTACCTCTGGATCTCTTTTCATTTTCTTATCAATAAGCCTTTCAATAAAATTGCCTTTAATTATGCCCCTTTTCAGTTTTTCTACCAGAAAGATGTACTAGGGGTTAAAGACTTGGTATCCTCACAGGTCAGGGGAGTGGTGACAGCAGAAGTGAATGGTCCCCAAAGGGAAAGTGTATGTTAGAGGATTAGAGTTGGGCCTACAGTGTTCTACTTTCCCTCCTGTAATGAAGGGTCTCTATCCATTGCCAGGTTTCAAGGCTACTGTGTGATTTTACTGGGTTTGACAATGGTTTTCCTTATTGCACTTACTTAGTGCTAAGCCCTGGGCTAGGTTCTTGGAACATAAAATAAGTAAGACATAGTCATTGCCTGAAGGTAGGACAAATTATCTTAATTAATTTCGCTTGCTCTTTTTTAATTATGAAAAATTTGACTTGAAGGACATTTTCACGCAGCTGTGTTAAAATATAAAGTTACTGTTTTAAAGTATCAATAATGTTGACAATAAAACCTTGCTTAAACCATTACCTGTCTGTCAGTTTGTCATACTGTGCTGGCTTGTGTGTTGCTGTGATGCTAGAAGCTATGCCATCAGTATTTCAAATACTAGCCAAGTCACCCAGGGTGAACAGGTTTCAGACTATGACAGATTAGGAAGAAAGACCTGGAAATCTACTTCTGTAAATTAGCCAAAGAAAACCTTATGGATCACAACAGAATATTGTCCAACATAGTGTTGGAAGATGGGCCACCCCAGGTGAGAAGGCACTCAAAATACACTGTGGCCACAACAAGGAAGTCCAGCACACCAACCACCATGAAGATGGCAGAGGATGAGGCAACATTTCATTCTGTTGTGCACGTGGTTGCCTTGAGTCAGAGCCGACTCCACAGCAACTAACAACAACAGTGTCTGATCCTGTTTCCACCTCTTAATTTGTTGTCTGAGATCAGGGATGGGGTGGGGCTAAAGTTAAAAATGGAAGGAGGAGGTCTCATCTTACATTATTTAGTAATTTTAGAAACTTATTGTTTAATGGTTCATTTTTAAGGCCACGTTAAAATAGCTATTTCAAAATGACTACATCTAAATGATGGCATCAAGTTGTCTTTATGGAACTACACAGAAAGAGTTTGTGTAGAAATAAGGAGCTTCCAGCTGGGTCATCTGGTTTATCTGTAAGGGATTATTCAGAGTTTGTGGATTCCAGCTAGAACAGGTACACTGTAATTGCCTACTTTTGGAAATACTTAGTATTGAAGAAGGTAATGGAAAAATCTACTTTAGGTCTAGAGCAGCCTTGGAGAAGCAAGGTATCACTCCAATTTTTCTTCCTTGATTTAATTAGAATATTAAGTGAGTCCAGCAATGGATTTGTTGACTTGATTGACAATTCCTTTAGGGTTACTTTTTTGGCCAGATAACTCTGTGCACTTCTGATGTTAGAAGCTAAGGTGAATCTTTCCCTCTTTTGAACTCATAGCACGAAGGCATGCACTATGGTTAGTCCACTCATGACTGGCCACACACTACATAATAATCAAATGTCTTGGCAATTCCTTCCAATTTAGTGAGACCTGATATCCTTGCCAAGCTACTCATCTTCCCAATGCAGCATTTCCCAAAGTATGTGCTATAGAATGTTAGTGTTCTGAGATTTTAAAAAGCATTCTATGGAAAACAGTTCTGACTGGTCACATGAGTTTGGCAAACTCTGCTCTAAACAATGTGGAATGGATTTAATTGACTTCAAAATTTCTTAACATCCCCCAAAGACACTGATTGTGAATTCATGAATCTCTTCAAGCTCCCAGACTTGTTCAAATCCTAACTCTGTCTCTTACTACCTTTGACCTTTGATAAGTTATTTAACCTCTCCAAGGCTTAATATATTTATTTGTAAAATGTGGATACAAATACCCACATCTCAGAATTGGTCACCAGATTAAACAAGATAAAGCATCAAAAGCAATAACATTTATCATTCGTTTTGGGATATATTTTGTTTTACTATGTTTCTACATTGTCATGCAATTTAGATTATGTCTTTGGCATATCAAAAATGTAGATTAAATTTCGATGTACAAACAAAGCAGAGGTATTGCTGGTGATTTTCAATTCCCCTTAATCCCTCTTCTATTAGGTACTCCCTAGGAAATCACACAGTAAATCTCTGGAAATTATTTAACCATTCTATGACCTTTTTCATGTGACCTTAGTGTTATCCTATACTGCTCATTGATTTTTCTATCGAAATTCTATAGACCTTTAAATGGCCCTGCAGTAATGATGCAAATGTGTTTTAAAATATTGGAAAGGCAAACGGGTGCTTCCTACACATGATACATGCTCTGGCAGAGAAGCTAAATCTCACTGGAGCCACTGTCCTTTGTTCTCATGTTACAATGAGTTAAGCTGCCTGCCTTGCTTCTCAAGAGCCATCAGGACATCTAAGCTCTAAATTCCCAGCCACTTATCTTATTCCTTGTCACATCATCCATCTTCACCAGGGCACAATAAATATCTCTGCAGAGGTCACTATTTTGGAGATAGTTGAAGTGTTAGTTGCAGCCCAAGAAGAACTCAAAACATACTTTTTTTTTGATCTTCAGACTCTTTCCAATCTATTTCATATGACACTGCATTACAGAGATGGAGGGGACATTTTCTGTTCTTCATATAGTACTTTGCAATTGTGTCCTTTAGAAAGAAGAGGGAATCGTGACTATAGATAAGAAACCCAGTAATATTCTATGGTCTACCTCATCTTACTATCTATATATGAAAAAATAGGCATTACATTTTTAAAATTGCCATAGGCAGGTTCTGAAGGATGACAACATATAAGCTCAATTTTCTTTTTGCAAGAGAGAGCGTATTGGATCTGAAACATAAGTAAGAGTTAAATACACATTGTTTGTTGTTTCCTATTAGGCATATATGATATCAAAAGTGGAGAGTCTCAGCCATTTGTGAACTAAATAGGCTATATTGAAGGTTTTCAAGAAAGTCATGAGCTCTGTATGGCAGATGATTGTCACTTCTAAGTGCATAGCTTATGTCAGTCAACTAATTTTAAGTAGTTTGGGGGTACATACTATGTGCCGAGTTCATATGCCAAGTTCCAAAAAGTAGCACCGAGGACCTCTGTTCTCCAAAGTTTATTGTTTGATACTTGAAGACTCAAATCATGAAAGGCAAATACACACTGCAAATGCTACAGGAGCTCAGAGAAGAGGAGATTTTATGGACTGTAGACAGAATGACTTTCTTGGAGGAAAAGAATTTGGTTGGGACCTTTGAACTACTTGGCTGCTAATGAAAATGTTGACGGTTCAAACCCACCAGTGGCTTCATGGGAGAAAAGACCTAGTGATCTGCTCCTGTAAAGAATACAGCCTATAAAACCCTATAAAGGCAGTTCTATACTGTCATACAGGGTCACTATGAGTTGGAATCAACTTGACGGCACATAACAACATGACTGGATTGGCCAAGAAGAAGAGAAAAGGGATTCTTGGAAGTAGGAAAGCAGTGATAAAGACCAGACGGAGTGAAAAACCAAAAAACAAATCAGGTGCCATTGAGTCTATTCCATAGCAATCTTATAGGACAGAGTTTCCAAGCCCATAGCCCATAGGGTTTCCAAGGCTGTAATCTTTATGGAAGCTGACTGCCACATCTTTCTCCTATGGAGCAGCTGGTGGATTTGAACCCCTGACATTCTGGTTAGCAGCCCAGTTCTTAACCACTGTGCAACCTGAACCAAAAAAAACCAAAAAACCCAAACCTGTTGTCATCGAGTCATAGAAACCCAAAGAACCCAGCAAAAAAGTTGTGAGTGAAATGGATTAAAGAAATAATGGTCATTTTGGACAGTTAGATTTGGGACAAGTTGAAGAACTCTGACTCTATTATGGCCTTGATGGGTAGGCAATGGATGATATTATAGCTTTCTAAGACAAGTAATGAGAATAGGAAAACAGTGCCTCAGGAAATAAACAAGGTAATTTTGTAAAGAATGGGTTGGTAGCAGGATACAAGATAAACATACAAAAATCAATTGGATTCCTATACATCAATAAAGAGAATGATGAAAAGGAAATCAGGAAAACAATACTGTTTGTAATAGCCTCTAAAAAATAAAATACTTAGGAATGAATCTAACCAGGGATGTAAAAAACCTATACAAAGAAAACTACAAAACACTACTACAAGAATCCAAAAAAGATCCACACAAATGGAAAAACATACCATGCTCATGGACAGGTAGACTTAACATTGTGAAACTGACAATCCTACCCAAAACAATTTACAAATACAATGCAATTCAACAACATTCTTTAAAGAGATAGAAAAATTAATCATTAACTTTATATGGAAAGGGAAGAAGCCTTGGATAAGTAAAGCACTATTGAAGAAGAAGAATAAAGTAGGAGGACTTGCACTACCTGATCTCAGAACCTACTACACAGCTATGGTAGTTAAAACAGCCTGGTACTGGTACAATGACAGATGCATTGACCAATGGAATAGAATTGAGAAACCACATGTAAATCTATCCACCTACGGTCACCTGATCTTTGACAAGGACCCAAAGTCCATCAGATGGGGAAAAGACAGTCTTTTTAACAAATGGTGCTAGCAAAACTTGATGTCCATCTGCAAAAAAATGAAACAGGACCCATACCACAAACCATATACAAAAACTAATTCAAAAATGGACAAAGGCCTAAATATAAAGCCAAAAACTATAAAGTTCATACAAGAAAAGAAAATAGGATCAATGCTAGAGGCCCTAATGTAACAGGATACAAACCATAACCAGCAACATACAAACTCCAGAAGATAAGCTAGATAACTGGGATCTTCTAAAAATGAAACACTTATGCTCATCAAAAGACTTCACCAAAGAGTAAAAAGAGAACCTACAGACTGGGAAAAAAATTTTGGCTATTATGAATCAGACAAAGGTCTACTCTCTAAAATATACAAGAGAATCCAACACCTCTACAACAAAAAGACAAATAATCCAATCAAAAAATGAGCAAAGGAAATGAACAGACACTTCACCAAAGAAGACATTAAAGCAGCTAATAGACACATGAGGAAATGCTTGCGATCACTAGCCATTAGAGAAATGCAAATTAAAACCACAATGAGATACCATCTCACCCCAGCATTATTGGCACAAACCAAAAAAAAACTGGAAATAACAAATGTTGGGGAGGCTGTGGGGAGATCAGAACTCTTATGCACTGCTGGTGGGAATGCAAAATGATACAACCATTTTGGAAGATGATATGGCACTTCCTTAGAAAGCTAGAAATAGAAGTACTATATGATCCAGCAATCCCACTCCTAGGAATATATCCTAGAAAAATAAGAGTTATCACATGGATAGACATATGCACACCCATGTTCACTGAGGCATTATTAGCAATAGCAAAAAGATGGAAATAACCTAAACGCCCATCAACAGATGAATGGATAAACAAACTATGGTATATACACACAATGGAGTAGTACACAAAGATAAAGAACAATGATGAATCTGCCAAGCATCTTATAACATGGATGAATCTGGAGGGCATTATGCTGAGTGAAATAAGTCAATCACAAAAGGACAAATATTGTATGAGACCACTATTGTAAAAACTCATGAAAAGGTTTACACACAAAAGGAAACAATCTTTGATGGTTATGAGGGAGGGGAGTGGTGGGGATGGAAAAACACTAACTAGACAATAGATGAGTGGTAACTTCGGTGAAGGGTAAGACAGTACACAATACTGGGGAAGCCAACACAACTTGTATAAGGCAAGGTCATGGAAGCTCCATAGACACATCCAAACTCCCTGAGGGACTGAATTGCTGGGCTGAGGGCTGTGGGGACCGTGGTCTCAGGGAACATCTAGCTCAATTGGCATGACGTAGTTTATAAAGAAAATGTTCTACATTCTACTTTGGTGAGTAGTGTCTGGGGTCTTAAAAGTCTGTGAGTGGCAATCTAAGATACTCAACTGGTCTCACCGCTTTGGGAACAAGGGAGAATGAAGAAAACTAAAGATACAAAGGAGCGATTAGTCCAAAGGACTAATGGACCACAGCTACCACGGCCTTCACCAGACTGAGTCCAGCACAACAAGATGGCACCCAGCTACCACTAACTGCTCTCACAGGGATCACAATAGAGGGTTCTGGGCAGAGCCAGAGAAAAATGTAGAAAAAAATTCTAACTCACAATAAAAAGACCAGACTTACTGGCCTAACAGAGACTGGTGAGACCCCGAGAGTATGGCTCCCGGACACCCTTTTAGCTCAGTAATGAAGTCACTCCCGAGGTTTAACCTTTAGCAAAAGATCAGACAGGCCCATAAAACAAAACGGGACTAAAGGGGCATACCAGCCCAGGGGCAAGGACTAGAAGAAAGGAGGGGACAGGAAAGCTGGTAATAGGGAACCCAAGGTAGAAAATGGAGAGTGTTGACATGTCGTGGGGTTGTTAACCGTTGTCATAAAACAATATGCGTACTAACACTTTAATGAGAAGTTAGTTTGTTCTGTAAGCCTTCATCTAAAGTACAATAATAAAAAAAAAAAGAATAGGTTGGAAGTGAAGAGTAGTGAGGGAAGTAACCGGAATGATTTAAAAGTTAGGTTACTGAGAACTTGGGTGAGAGTCATAGCAGGGAGATGAAGAGGAGATAAACAGAGAAGCACTGAAGAGAAGATCAGGCAATTCATGAGTGGTGACCTCAAATGTTTAGGAAGGGTGGTAAATTGATGATGTGCAAAAAGTATTACATCTGAAACTTAGCAGATGAAATCCTGCAAAAGTTATGAATTTTAGAATTACACTTAAGTTTGAATTTCAACAACTGCTTACCAACAGTGTAATCTCAGGAAAATTATTAAATTCATTGAATTTAGATTTTCTCAAATCTGAAATGAAAATGTTGTAGTTGTTGTTATTAGTTGCCATTAAGTCGGTTCTGACTCATGGAGACCCCACGTGTGCAGAGTAGAACTGTTCCATAGGGTTTTCAAGGCTATGACTTTTCAGAAGCGGATCACCAGGCCTGTCTTCTGAGGAATTTCTGGGTGGGTTTGAAGTAAAAAAGCTAAAGTAGCAGGTAATTTCTGGTGTCTTCTGCTGCAGAAAGATCTGAATAAGGACTGCAAAGCCATCCCATCCAAATGGAAGTAGTTGGTGATCAAAGTCCTGACATCCATAATTCTCTTAATTAGTCAGGCCTCCATCTTAATTTTTCTTTAAAATTTTATTGTGATAAAATTTACGTAACAAAAAAGTTTGCCATTTTACACCTTTTTTAGCATACTAGTTACTGACATTAGTTACATTCACCATGTTGTCCATCTTAATTTTGGAGAAAGATTATGTTATGCCCACATAACTACCTGAAGCATGAATGATGCATGATCTGTTCACCATCCCCAGAAACACCTCTTCAGCATAGACTTCACCTGCGACAGAAGGAACAGAGAATCAGTCCCCTTAAATAAACTCAGCTGGCAAGCTATTTTAACGTAGGGGAAAGTAGGAAACTATGAATTAACAAAAACAATACAATTCCCTGTGATGATTTTTAATAAAGCCAAATACCAAATATTGGCTTCCCTGTGTTGGAAAATGAAGAGATAAACACTTTTGCAATGACCCAAAGGCTTGGATAGAGAATAAATTATTGACACATAAGGAGTAGACAATTCTCCATCCACTGTTGAGCTTTTCATTCTTTGTGGAGCAGATGGTCTAAATAAAGCAGCCAAAAATAACAGGTGGGTTTTATTGCATTAAGCCACTGAAAACACTAAGTGTGTACGGTTTAAGTCATGTTTAAATTATTTAGCCTTAATGCAACCTCTAAAAATAATGTTTTATACTCATAAAACACCTTTTTCCATCTTAAATGGTATCAAAGCACAAGGACCAATGGGTGTATGAACACATATTTAGGAATAACAGGAGAGACAGATTGGAAGAAACAGCTGCTCTTTGTGGAAATATTATAATACAGGGTTGTTAAACCATGTTCATAGACTCTAACTGACATGGATAATGTTGCCTCTCCTCAGTCCAAATAAAACCCGAGTCTAAGTCAGTGCTGCCATAAATGCAGTGAACTCACATGTCCTACACATCTCCATCTACCATATGGATGCAGCAATAAAGAATTCAAATACTTTAGTTTTTTCTATAAGTTGTCAAATGCAAAAGTCCAAGTATAAAATTTAAACTACAGTTCAACAACATCTATTCTGCATCATTCTATATATTTGCCTTATATGCTTTCATAAACCAGGGGAAGACAAAGGGACTGTGAGGTGGGGAGAGATAAGGGAAAATTTAATGCCTGGGTCTTCAGTGCAGGAGATAGTGTACCTCTTTGGAGGGAATGTTGGCTTTTTCTTTTTTCTTATGAAACAGTAGTACACATGTTGTTTTATGACATTGGTTAACAACCCCACAACATATCAACCTTCTAACTTCTCAACTTTTTTTTTGGTGAAAATACACATAGCCAAAGATACACCATTTCAAAAATTTCTACATACACAGTTCAGTGACATTGACTATGCTCTTCCACTTGTGCTGTTATTCTCACTTAAGATGAAAGCTTACAGAACAAAATAGTTTCTCATTTAACAGTTACTACAAATGTTGCCCTATGACAATGGTTAACAATGTCACAACACATCAACAGTATCCTTACTCAATCTTGTGTTCCCTATCACCAGCTTCCTTGTCCCCTTCTGCCTTCTGCCCCTTGTCACTGGACTCCTGTACCTCGTTAGTCTCATTTGGTTTTACGGGGCTGTCCACTCCCAGGCTGAACAGTGAACCTCGGAGGTAACTTCATCACTGAGATAAAAGGGTGTCTGGGGACCATACTCTCGAGGTTTCTCCAGTCTCCTTTAGGCCAGTAAATCTGGTCTTTTTTTTTTTTTTTTTTTTTTTTGTGAGTTAGAGTTATGCTCTACATACTTCTCCAGCTCTGTCCAGAACCCTCTGTTGTGATCCTGGTCAGAGCAGTCAGTGGCGGTAGCCGGGCACCATCTAGCTGTACTGGACTCAGTCTGGTGGAGGCCTTGGTAGCTGTGGACAATTAGTCCTTTGGATCCTGTTCTCTTCATTCTCCCTTACTCCCGAAGGGAAGAGACCAGTGGAGTATCTTAGATGGCCGCTCACAGGCTTTTAAGACCCCAGACACTACTCACCAAGGTAGAATGTAGAGCATTGTCTTTATAAGCAGTGTCACGCCAATTGAGCTAGATGTTCCCCAAGACCATGGTCCCCAGAGCCCTCCGCCCAGCAACTCAGTCCCTCGGGGAGTTTGGATGTGTCTATGGGGCTTCCATGACCTTTCCTTGTACAGGTTGTGCTAGTTTCCCCTGTATTGTGTACTGTCTCATCCTTCACCCAAGATACCACTTATCTATTGCCTATTTAGTATTCCCCCACCCCCACCCCTCCCATCCCTGGTAACCAACAAAGATTGTTACATTTTGCATGTGAACTTTTTCATGGGTTTTTACAATAGAGGTGTCATACAATATTTGTCCTTTTGTGATTGACTTATTTCACTAAGCATAATGTCCTCCAGTTTCATCCATGTTATGAGATGGTTCACAGATTCATTGTTGTTATTTCTTGTTGCATAGTACTCCATTGTGTGTATGTACCATAGTTTGTTTATCCATTCATCTGTTGATGGGCACCTACGTTGTTTCCATCGTTTTGCTATTGTGAACAATGCTGCCATGAACATAGGTGTGCATATGTCTATTCGAGTGACGACTCTTATTTCTCTAGGATATATTCCTAGGAGCGGGATTGCTGGATTGAATGGTATGTCTATTTCTAGTTTTCTGAGGAAACGCCATATCATTTTCCAAAATGGTTGTATCATTTTGCATTCCCACCAGCAGTGCATAAGAGTTCCCACCTCCCCGAAGCCCCTCCAACATTTGTTATTTCCAGTGTTTTTGATTTGTGCCAGTAATGCCGGGGTGAGATGGTATCTCACTGTGGTTTTAATTTGCGTTTCTCTAATGGCTAGTGATCGCGAGCATTTCCTCATGTGTCTGTTGGCTGCTTGAATGTCTTCTTTGGTGAAGTGTCTGTTCATTTCCTTTGCCCATTTTTTCATAAGATTCTTTGTCTTTTTGTTGTAGAGGAGTTGGATTTTCTTGTAGATTATGGAGATTAGACCTTTGTCTGACTTGTACTGTCCAAAAATTTTTTCCCAGTCTGTAGGTTCTCTTTTGACTCTTTTGGTGAAGTCTTTTGAAGAGCATAGGTGTTTGATTTTTAAAAGATCCCAGTTATCTAGCTTATCTGTTGGGTTTTGTGTGTTGATGGTTATGGTTTGTATCCTGTTAATGCCATGTATTAAGGCCTGAAGTGTTGGTCCTATTTTCTCTTCTATGAACTTCATAGTTTTAGGCTTTATATTCAGGTCTTTGATCCATTTTGAAAGAGTTTTTGTATACAATGTGAGGTATGGGTCCTGTTTCATTTTTTTGCAAATGGATATCCAGTTTTGCCAGCACGATTTGTTAAAAAGACTGTCTTTTCCCCATTTGATGGACTTTGGGCCCTTGTCGAAGATCAGGTGACCATAGCTGGATGCATTTCCATCTGGGTTCTCAATTCTGTTCCATTGGTCAATGTATCTGTCGTTGTACCAGTACCAGGCTGTTTTGACTACTGTAGCTGTATAGTAGGTTCTCAAGTCACGTAGTGTGAGTCCTCCAACTTTATTCTTCTTCTTCAGTAGTGCTTTACTTGTTCGGGGCTTCTTCCCTTTCCATATAAAGTTAATGATTAGTTTTTTCATCTCTTTGAAGAATGCTGTTGGTATTTGGATCAGGATTGCATTGTATTTGTAAATTGCTTTGGGTAGAATTGCCATTTTCACAATGTTGAGTCTGCCTATCCATGAGCATGGTATGTTTTTCCATTTATGTAGATCCCTTTGGATTTCATGCGGTAGTGTTTTATAGTTTTCTTTGTATAGGTCTTCTGCATCCCTGGTCAGATTTATTCCTAAGTATTTTATCTTTTTAGGGGCTATTGAAAATGGTATTGATTTCCTGATTTCCTTTTCATCGTTCTCCTTACTGGTGTATAGGAATCCAACTGATTTTTGAATGTTTATCTTGTATCCTGTTACTCTGCTGAATCTTTCTATTAGTTCCAGTAGATTTCTCATGGAGTCTTTAGGGTTTTCTACGTATAGTATCATATCATCTGCAGACAGGGACAGTTGAACTTCTTCATTACCAATTTGGATGCCCTTTATTTCTTTTTCTTGCCTTATTGCTCTAGCTAGAACTTCCAGCACAATGTTAAATAGGAGTGGTGATAAAGGGCATCCTTGTCTTGTTCCTGTTTTCACGGGGAATGTTTTCAGTCTCTCTCCACTAACAATGTTGTTGGCCATTGGTTTTGCATAGATGCCCTTTATTATGTTGAGAAATTTCCCTTCTATACCTATTTTATTGAGAGCTTTTATCAGGAATGGGTGTTGGACTTTGTCAAATGCCTTTTCTGTGTCAATTGAGATGATCATGTGATTCTTTTCTTTCCTTTTATTTATGTGGTATATTATGTTGATTGATTTTCTAATGTTAAACTATCCTTGCATACCTGGTATGAATCCTACTTGGTTGTGGTGTATTATTTTTTTGATATGATGCTGAATTCTATTGGCTAGAATTTTGTTGAGAATTTTGGCATCTATATTCATGAGAGATATTGGTTTGTAATTTTCTTTTTTTGTGACATCTTTGCCTGGTTTTGGTATCAGCGTTAAGCTGGCTTCATACAATGAATTTGGAAGGGTTGCTTCCTCTTCTACGCTCTGAAATAGCTCGAGTAGAACTGGTACAAGCTCTTCTGTAAATGTTTTGTAGAATTCTGCAGTGAAGCCATTTGGGCCAGGGCTTTTTTTGGTGGGGAGTTTTTTTATTACCTTTTCAATCTCTTCTCTTGTTATGGGTCTGTTCAGATTTTCAACATCACTTTGTTGTAGTTTGGGTAGGCCGTGTGTTTCTAGAAATTTATCCATTTCCTCTAGGTTTTCAAATTTGTTGGAGTATAGTTTTCCATAATATTCTGTTATAATCCTTTTTATTTCTGTTGGGTCTGTTGTAATGTCCCCCATTTCATTTCTTATTTGGGTTATTTGTGTCCTCTCCTGTTTTTCTTTTGTCAGTCTGGCCAGTGGTTTGTCGATTTTGTTGATTCTTTCAAAGAACCAACTTTTGGTTTTGTTGATTCTTTCTATTGTTTTTCTGTTCTCTATTTCATTTATTTCTGCTCTGATTTTTACTATTTCCTTTCTTCGGTGGTTGTGGGCTGTTTTTGCTGTTCTCTTTCTATTTGTTTGAGTTCTGTAGTTAATGTTTTGATTTTGTTCCTTTCTTCTTTTTTGATATGTGCATCTATTCTTATAAACTGTCCTCTGAGGACTGCCTTTGCTGTGTCCCAAAGGTTTTGGTATGATGTGTTTTCATTCTCATTTGATTCTAGGAATTTTTGGATTCCATCTCTGATTTCTTTTATTACCCACTGATGTGTAAGCAGGGTATTATTCAGTTTCCATGTAGTTGATTTTTTTTCCTTGCTCTTTCTATTGTTAATTTCTACCTTGATGGCATTGTGGTCAGAGAAGATACTGTGAATTATCTCAACGTTTTGGATCTTGTTGAGGATTGCTCTGTGGCCTAAGATGTGGTCTATTCTGGAGAACGTTCCATGTGCATTGGAAAAGAATGTGTATCTTGCAGCAGTTGGATGGAGTGTTCTATATATGTCTATGAGGTCCAGCAGGCTGATTGTGCCCTTTAGGTCTTCTGTATCTTTGCTGAGTTTCTTCTTAGTTGTTCTGTCCTTTACTGAGAGTGGTGTGTTGAAGTCTCCTACTATTATTGTGGAACTGTAAATTTCTCTTTTCAGTGTTGTTAGAGTTTGTTTTATGTATTTTGGAGCCCTGTCATTGGGTGCGTAGATGTTTTTATGGTTATGTCTTCATGATGGATCGTCCCCTTAATCATTATATACTGTCCTTCTTTGTCTTTGATGGTAGATTTTGTTTTAAAGTCTGTTTTATCTGAGATTAGAATTGCCACTCCTGCTCTTTTTTTGGTAGTTGTTAGCTTGATATATTTTTTTCCAACTTTTGATTTTTAATAAATTCACATCTTTGTTTCTAAGGTGTGTCTCTTGTAGACTGCATATTGATGGATCCTGTTTTCTTATCCATTCTGCCACTTTCCGTCTCTTTATGGGTACATGAAGTCCATTTACATTCAGTGTAACTATTGATAGACGTGAGTTTGTTGCTGTCATTTTGTAGTGCTTTTTTTTTGTGGTGATGAAGTTTTCTTTGTTCTTCTTACTCTCTTGTGCTGAGTTATTTTGTTTGCGGATTTTGTGTTTATTTCTTTTGTTTTTGTAGGTTTTGTTTTTGCTGAGACTTTATGTTTTTCATCTTTATTTTTATGAGTTGGTTTGTTGACTTTCTTTGTGGTTACCATGAATTTTACCCTTATCTTTCTAAGTTTGAAGCAGTCTACCCTTACTTGGTATTGCCTTGCCTTTCTCTCTATTAGAAGGTTCTGTACCTATGCCGTTTATTCCCTCTTTTATTGTTTTGATGTTGTTGTCATCCATCGACTGACTGCTCTGACTCCCTGTTGTATTTCTTTTGGTTTTGGATGTCCTCGAGAGTTCATTTCCTAGATTGGTATCTGGCTCGTATGATCCTGCGTCCTAGGTCCTGCCTGAGGGCTGAAGCTGTTTGTCCTCAGATCAAAGAACTCCCTTTAATAATTCTTGTAAGTTTGGTTTGACATTTACATATTCCCTTAATTTCTGTTTATCTGGAAATTACCTAATTTCACCATAAATTTGAATGAGAGTTTTGCAGGATATATTATTCTTGGCTGACAATTTTTTTCTTTCAAGATTTTATATATGTCATCCCACTGCTTTCTTGCCTGCATGGTTTCTGCCGAATAATCTGAGCTTAGTCTTACTGTTTCTCCTCTGTATGTGACTTCTTGTTTTTCACGAGCTGCTCTCAGGATTCTTTGTTTGTCTTTGGTTTTGGCGAGTGTGACTATGATATGCCTTGGTGATTTTCTTTTGGGGTCTCTTCTATATGGGGTTCGTTGAGCTTCTTGGATGGCCAGCTTTTCATCTTTCATGATATTGGGGAAATTTTCTGTCAGCAGTTCCTCAATGATCCTCTCTGTGTTTTCTGTTTTGTCCCCCTGTTCTGGAATGCCAATGACTCATAAATTTTTGCTTTTAGTTGTGTCCCACATAAATCTCAGGGTCTCTTCATTTTTCTTTGTTCTTTTTTCTAAGTTTTCCTGAAACAGAGTTGTATCCAAGTGTTTGTCTTCAGTTCCACTGATCCTGTCTTCCAGCATTTCAAATCTGCTTCTCAACCCTTCTATGACATCATCCATTTCTGAAATCTTGTTGTTTATCTTTTGGATTTCTAATTGTTGTTTTTGTATAATTTCTAGCTGTGAATTTATTTTTGCATTTTGTTCCTGTGTCATCTTCCTGAATTCTTCCAATTTTTTGTCTGTACTTTCCATGAATTTGTCTATTTTTTTCTCATGTTTGTCAGCTTTTTGCCTCAGTTCTTGGAAAATTCTGAGTATTAGTGATTTGAATTCCCTATCAGGTATTTCTAGTGCATTTTCTTCCACAGGAGAGTCATCTGGTGTTTTAATTTGGATGCCTACTGGAGCCATCCTGTCCTGTTTTTGTAAATGTTTTGATATTGTTTGCTGTTTTCGGGGCATTCAGTAGATATTTCTCCCATTTATTGATTGTAGATTTGTTTGTTTCGTCCCTTTTTTAAAAAAAAATTTGAGTATGTCTGAGCAGGCGGACTGCCCCTTGTTGTTCGCTCATCTGTGCACTCAATACTTTTCACCTCCTTCTCCAACTGGCCGGTTCAGTCACTCAGATGTGGTACAGCAGGGCAGGTCTAGCTGAGGAGGAGCCACTAGGACGGGTTGTTTGTGGCACTCACCACAGCCACTAGGGCGGTCGGTAATCAGTGCTGGGCAGGTTCCATTAGGCTGTGCCTGCACAGCTTGGTGGTGTGATGTCAAGTGCACGGTGCAGGTAGGCAGGATGCAGCAGGGAGATGGTTATGTGTGGAGCTATGCGGCTGTTTTGTCTCCCCCTGGATGTTCCGTGAGGCTGCTCTCTCGTACCCCTGTTTGCTGGTCTCCGATAGGAGTCCAAGATGGTAGATCCGTGCTGCGTTAGCTGGTAGGGGACCTCTGCGTGAATCTCTCCTCGCTCTCCGTTCTCTTTCAGTATTCTCACTCCATTTGGTGCTCGGCTGAGTTCTTTATCTCTTCATTTGATGTTCTAGGGTTTCAGGATTGTTGATTCTCTGTTTGGCTTAGTTTTTCGGATCTTTGCTGTGGAGGGACGGTGTGGTGCTTCTGCCTAGAGCGCCATCTTGCCGGAACCTCCTCGAATGTTGGCTTTTTTAAAAAAAATAATAATTTATTGAGAAGAAATTCACATATTAACCATTTTAGAGTGAACAATTCAGTGGCATTTAGTTCATTCACAGTGATGTGCAAATACCATTTCTATCTAGTTCCAAAACATTTCCATCTATCCAAACAATTTCTCCCCATTCCCCACCCCTACCCCACCTAGCCTTTGACAACCACCAATCTGCATTCTGTCTCTATATATTTATGTATTCTGGATATTTCTTATAAATGGAATCATACAATATATGTCCTTTTATGTCTGGCTTCTTTCACTTAGCATAAGGGTTTGGAGGTTTATCCATATTGCAGCATGTATCAGTCACGGTGGAAAGTAATTTTGGTTTTCCTCCAAAAGTTAAACATAGAATTACCGTATGACCCTGCAATTCCTCTCCTATGTATATACCTCGAAAAATTGATATCAATTACTAAAATTAGTACATGTACATGCATATTTATAGCAGCACTATTCACAATAGCCAAAGGTTGAAATAGACCAAATGTCCATCAATGGATAACTGGATAAACAATTTGTGGTGTATAATATAATATTATTCAGCCATGAAAAGAAATGACGATTGCTGCTTTTCGTATGTTTTTCTTTATTAATCAAATGCATTTGAGGAGTAATTTTAAAAGTAAAAATCATTTCTCCTTACTCATCCTTCCCTAATAAACTCCCACTTCTCTAGCTTAGCTACCACTGGCTTTTTGGAATACAACCTTCAGAACGTGTGTGCACGCGCACACGTGTGTGCACGTGTGCGCATGTGTTTGCGGCAGTGGAGGAGGGAAGGATGTGCACATCTATGGCTGAAGAAGTGCTCAAACCATTCAGCCTCCAATGAACTTTAACAAGAATCTTTTACATCAAAAAATACCTTCATCCTTCTTAAATAATTTAAAACCACGATTACCTTCCTGGATAAGAAGCATGAATTATAAAAAATGAGATTATATCTGCACTTAATATTTGCAATTTGCTTTAAAAGAAACTAATACTGCCTTATGGCCCTCTTGTATTGCCGTACATGGAGAGCTATTTCATTGTACTTAATGGCTATGCCCTTTTTATGGATTTATGATAGATACTTTACTTATTCCCAAATGGATAGGAATTTGTTAACTCCAACTATCACTAAGATAAAGCTGAAATTAGTATGACTGATTATATATACTTGTGCATTTATGTAAGTATTTCTATAGGATTTATTGGTAAAGGCAGAACTGATAGATGAAAGAGTTCATGGATATTATTTTAATAACTTTTGAAATACCCATTTCCAAAATTTCTTCAATTTTCTTGCACTTGCAATAAGCCACAGAATTTATTTTTCTCTAATCTAAAGTGCTTATTTATTTAGGGGAATAGTATGTGTTTTATTATTTCATCTCAATGCTAGATGCATTTGGGAATAAATTAAGAGTTATGTCCTATTGTTGACAGTATATGAGACAAAGAAGAAGGAAATACGGTGAATGAGAGAACGGACTTTAAATCTTAAGCCAAGAGCCCAGATTGTGTTGGCACTTCCACTGAGACATAATAATGATTACTATTTTTAGTATATCTTACTTACATTGATAAATTACGTGGTGAATAAATATGCCCCTTGTGCTTTAATTGCCAAACAAAATCTATCTTATGTAAATTTAATGCAAATACAGATGTTTGCAAAAGTAAAAGTGGCAGGTGGATATGTGGTGGTGGTATTTTTGTCAAAAATTGCTTCCTGACAGAAAAAGAAAGGGGGATGGCAACTTTAGTATTGTAGCAGTTGGATTGAGACTGTATGAACAAGAAGAAGCACAGAAATGGGAAAAATAAAGAATTTGATCCTTGAGAATATTCTGAACAATCGGAAAATAAAAAGGAGAGCTTTTCTATATGAAGAATACAGAGGTGGCAACTAGTTATGAGTATTAGTGCCATCTGAGACTTACCTTTTGCTAACAAGCTATGCCTCCCAAGAATCAAAACGTTTTATATGGAAATAGCTAGGATGGGTTTGAGGTAGAAGCAGACCTGATCTAGAAAGCCACAGTGAGTAAGGTCTGAGCAGGAGACATGTCAGAGACTCTGGAACTCAGAAGACTCTTGAATTGCTTAGTGCATATTTTGAAAAAGACTGGAGTATGAGGTGGTTGTTGTTATCGTTGTTAGGTGCCATCTAGTCGGTTCCAACTCATAGCAACCCTATGTACAACAGAATGAAACACTGCCCCAGTCCTGTGCCATCCTCACAATCGTTGCTATGCTTGAGCGCATTGTTGCAACCACTGTGTCAGTCCATCTCGTTGAGGGTCTTCCTGTTTTTCTCTGACCCTCTACTTTACCAAGCATGATGTACTTCTCCAGGAACTGATCTCTCGTGAAAACATGTCCAAAGTATGTGAAGTAGTCTCACCATCCTTGCTTCTAAGGAACATTCTGTTTGCACTTCTTCCAAGACAGATTTGTTTGTTCTTTTGGCAGTCCATAGTATATTCAATATTCTTTGCCAACACCACAATTCAAAGGCATCAGTTATTCTTTGGTCTTTCTCACTCATCGTCCAGCTTTCACGTGCATATTAAGCAATTGAAAACACCATGGCTTGGGTCGGGGGTACCTTAGTCTCCAAGGTGACGTCTTTGCTTTTTAACACTTTAAAGAGATCTTTTGCAGCAGATTTGCCCAATGCAATGTGTCTTTTTATTTCTTGACTGCTGCTTCCATGGGTATTGATTGTGGATCTGAGTAAACTGAAATCCTTGACAACTTCAATTTTTTCTCCTTTTATCATGATGTTGATTATTGGTCCAGTTGTGAGGATTTTTGTTTTCTTTATATTGAGGTGTAATCCATACTGAAGGCTGTGGTCTTTGATCTTTATCAGTAAGTGCTTCAAGTTCTCTTCACTTTCAGCAAGCAAGGTTGTGTCATCTGCATAATACAGGTTGTTAATGAGTCTTCCTCCAATCCTGATGCCTCATTCTTCTTCATATAGTCCAGCTTCTTGGATTATTTTCTCAGCATACAGATTGAATAGGTATGGTGAAAAGATTCAACCCTGATGCACACCTTTCCTGACTTTAAACCATGCAGTATCCCCTTGTTTCTGTTTGAGCAACTGTCTCTTGATCTATATACAGGTTTCTCATAAGCACAATTAAGTGTTCTGGAATTCCCATTCTTCTCAATGTTATCCATAATTTGTTATGATCCACACAGTCAAATGCCTTTGCACAGTAAAAAAAACGCAGGTAAATATTTTTCTGGTATTCTCTGCTTTCAGCCAGGATCCATCTGTCATGGATTGAATTATGTCCCCCCAAAAAAGTGTGTATCAGTTTGGCTGGGCCATGATTCCTGGTATCGTGTGATTTTCCTATACGTTGTAAATGCTGCCTCTATGATGTTAATGAGGGAGGATGGGTGGTAGTTGTGTTAGTAAGGCAGGACTCAGTCTACAAGATTGAATTGTGTCCTGAGGCAATCTCTTGAGATATAAAAGAGAGAAGTGAGCAGAGAGACAGGTGGACCTCATACCATCAAGAAAGCAGTGCTGGGAGCAGAGTGCACCCTTTGGACTGGGGTCCATGTGGAGAGAAGTTCCTAGTCCAGGGAACACTGATGAGAAGAAGGCTAACAGAGAGAGAAAGCCTTCCACTGGAGCTGACACCCTGAATTCAGACTTTTAGCCTACTTTACTGTGAAGAAATAAATTTCTCTTTGTTAAAGCCATCCACTTTTGGTATTTCTGTTGTAGCAACACTAGATGACTGAGACACCATCTGACTTCAGCATTGATATCCCTGGTTCCATGTCCTCTTCTGCGTCAGGCCTGAATTTCTGGCAGTTCCCTGTTGATATACTCCTGCAGCCACTTCAGCAAAATTTTACTTGCGTGTGATATTAATGATATTGTTTGATAATTGCCGCTTTTGGTTGGATTACCTTTCTTGGGACTAGACATTAATATGGATCTCTTCCAGTCTGTTGGCCAGGTAGCTGTCTTCTAAATTTCTTGGCATAGGCAAGTGAGCACTTCCAGAGCTCCATCTGTTTGTTGAAACATCTCAATTGATATTCCATAAATTCCCAGAGCCTTGTTTTCTCAACAATGCCTTCAGAGCAGCTTGGACTTCTTCCTTCAGTACTATCAGTTCCTGATCATATGCTACCTCTTGAAATGGTTGAACGTCGACCAATTCTTTTTGGTGTAATGACTCTGTGTATTCCTTCTATCTTCTTTTGATGCTTCCTGTGTTGTTTAATATTTTCCCCATAGAATCCTTCACTACTGCAACCTGAGGCTTGAATTTTTTCTTCAGTTCTTTCAGCTTGTGAAAGGCTGAGACTGTCCTTCCCTTTGGTTTTCTATCTCCAGCTCTTTGTACATGCCATTGTAATACTTTACTTTGTCTTCTCTAGCAACTGTTTGAAATCTTCAGTTCTTTTACTTCATCATTTCTTCCTTTTGCTTTAGCTACTCGATGTTCAAGAGCAAGTTTCAGAGTCTTTTCTGACATCGATTTTGGTCTTTTTTCTTCTTTCCTGTCTTTTTAATGGCCTCTTGCTTTCTTCATGTATGATGTCCTTGATGTCATTCCACAACTTGTCTGGTCTTCGGTCATTAGTGTTCAACACGTCAAATCTCTTCTTGAGATGATCTCTAAATTCAGGTGGGATATACTCAAGGTCACACTTTGACTGTCGTAGACTTGTTCTAATTTTCTTCAGTTTCAACTTCAACTTGCATGTAAGCAATTGATGGTCTGTTCCGCAGTTGGCCCCTGGCCTTGTTCTGACTGATGATATTGAGCTTTTCCATCGTCTCTTTCCACAGATGTAGTAGACGTGATCTCTTTGTATTCTATCTGGTGAGGTCGCCATTTATGTTGGTAAAAAAAGATATTTGCAATGAAGAAGTCGTTGGTCTTGCAAAATTCTATAATGTGATCTCCGGCCTTGTTTCTATCACCAAGGCCATATTTTCCAACTACCAATCCTTCTTCTTTGTTTCCAACTTTCACATTCCAATCACCAGTAATTATCAATGCATCCTGATTGACGTTTGATCAATTTCAGACTGCAGAAGCTGGTAAAAATCTTCAATTTCATCTGCGGCCTTAGTAGTTGGTGGGTAAATTTGAATAATAGCTGTATTAACTGGCCTTCTTTGTAGGCATATGGCTATTATCCTGTCACTGACGGCATTGTACCTCAGGATAGATCTTGAAATGTTCTTTTTGACAATGAACGCAATGCCTTTCCTCTTCAAGTTGTCATTCCCGGCATAGTAGACCATATGATTGTTGGATTCAAAATGGCCAGTACCAGTCCATTTCAGATCACTAATGCCTCAGATATCGATGTTTATGTGTCCCATTTCATTTTTGACAATTTCCAATTTTCCCAGATTCATACTTTGTACATTCCATGTTCTGATTATTAATGGATGTTTGCAGTTGTTTATTCTCATTTTGAGTCATGTCATATCAGCAAATGAAGATGCTGAAATGTCTCGACTCTGCTTTGAGGAGGTAGCTCTTCCCGTCTTCTTTTGAGTGCCTTCCAACCCGGGAGGCTCATCTTCCAGCAGTATATCAGACAATGTTCGGCTGCTATTCCTAAGGTTTTCACTGGCTAATTTTCTTCAGAAGTAGACAGCCAGGTCCTTCTTTCTAGTCTGTCTTAGTCTGGAAGCTCAGCTGAAACCTCTCTGCCATGGGTGACTCTGCTGGTATCTGAATACCGGTGGCATATCTTCCAGCATCAGAGCAACATGCAAGCCCCCACAATATTTTAAACTGACAGACATGTGGGGGTTGGTAGGGATGGGAAGGGAAAAAACATTAATTTACTTTTTTTTTCCCCTTGGTAGGGATGGGAGGGGAAAAAAAGTAAAAGTTACTGTATTTTTACACAAATAACATGTGCCTTCTACTTTTGTTTGCAAACCGCTTCCTCCTTCCAGAGGTATTTTCATAAGGGCTGCTGTGCCAATTTTTTTTTTTTTTTTTACATGTTGTTGTATCCTTGTTGCCTTATCCCTAAATCTACTTTTCTTGTGACCAAATGCAAGAATATTGTCTTTCTCATCTCCTTCCTCAGGTACCCCAGTTTTGGACTCTGTATTTGTTCTCTCTCTCTAAAGAACTTATAAAGAGTAGTTGACACTGTGCTACTGTTCTCATCCTCATCCAGAAACACAGAAGACATCCTCTACTGAGGCAAATTTTGAGGTGAATTAAAGTGATCAGTTGAAATAGTGGGTCCTGTAGACAAAGACGTGACTATAACAACAATTGACTTAACTGGCATTACTCTCAGAGAAAGCATATAAATAATTTCTTTTTGTTATTGTTTTCCACCTTTCCACAGGAATTACTGTAAATTTGAATCAAGGAAAGCTCCAATAGTTTAGGCATTATTCAGTTGCTAATGTTGCTCCTGAGATATTGACCTGCTTTCCATAAATGAAATATGGTTGCTTTCTTTTAATAATCCTGCTATAGATTGAATTGAGTCCCACAAAATATGTATTGTAAATCCTAACCTCTGCACCTGTGGTTATAATCCCATTTGGGAATGAGTTGTCTTTGTCATGATAATGAGATAGGATTAGTGTAGGGTGTGTCTTAAATCAGTCTGTTTTGAGATATAAAAGAGATTAAACAAGCAAGCAAAAGAAGCAGAAATAGAGGGGAAGACACATGTTAAGATACAAAGATTGCTCAGGAGCAGAAGCACAAAAAGACAAGAACCTTCTTCTAGTTACAACAGAAAAAGAAAGCCTTCCACTAGAGCCAGAACCCTGAATTTGGACATGTAACCTCCTAAACTGTGAGAAAATAAATTTGTTTGTTAAAGTCATCAGCTTGTGGTATTTCTGTTATAGCAGCACTAGATAACTAAGACAGAATTTGGTAAAAGGAGTGAAGTGCTGCTCTAACAAACACCTAAAATGTGGAAGTGGTTTTGGAATTGAGTAATGAGTAGACACTGGATGAATTTTAAGGTGCTTAATAGTAAAAGCCTAGATTGCCTGGAAGAAACTGTTGGTAGAATTATGGATATCAAAGGCAATTCTGGTGAGGGCTCAGGAGGAAGTGAGGAAAGCCATAGAGAAAGTCTCTGTTGTCTTACAGAATACATATGGCACCAGCAACAGAATGTTGCTAGAAATGTGGACAATAAATGTGCTTCTGGTGAGGCTTTAAAAGGAAATGATGAACATGTGACTGGACAATGGAGGAAGGGCGATGCTATTTACACAGTGGCAAAGAACTTGTCAGAATTATGTTCAAATGTTTGATGAAGGTAGAACTTGTAAGTGATGACCTTGGATATCTGGCTGATGAGATTTCTAAGCAAGATCTTAAAGGGGTCATGTGGTTTCTCCTTGCTACTTATGGTAAAATGCAAAAGGAAAGAGATGGATTTAAAAATGAACTGTGTACAACAAAAGCAGAACTTAAAGATTTGGAAAATTCTGTTGTACATTTAGGACACTTAGAATTTTCACCAAGAACATGGCTACACAATCATTTGTTAAAGAGCTTAAGCTTGTGACTGATGGATCTAACCAAATACAACAGCAGGAAACCCATCAGCTTAGACTGAAAGGGTCAGAGACAGAACAGGAGGAAAGAGCTCTATCTGACTCTTGGAATTCTACAAGCAGGAAACAGGCCAAAGGAGCAACATCTGTTGTTTTCCAAGAACAAGATCATCTCTAGAGCAGCTCGGCAATCAGCAAAAACTTTTGGAAAGAGCACAGGAAGCAGGTACTTCTCAGTTTCAAAGGTTGGGGGCACTGTCTCCTGGATTGCAAAGGGTGATGCCATACCTTTCTAGTTTTCAGAGTTGGATCTTCGCCAACTTGTTTCCAGAGCGTGGGGCTGCCATTAAGGTGTGCCAGGGGGATGGGGCTGCCATCCAAAGCTTCCATGCCCAAGGGCAGAAGAACAGGGCCTGTTGGGGCCAAGGGGGCAGAAAAATGGACCACCCAAATCTGAGAGAACAGAGCTGCTATCCCAGTGGGCCTGGAAGGTGGAGATGAAGCCCAGGGTCTGAGGGCCTCCACCCAGAATCCAGAGGACATGGCCAACAGCCAGAGTCTGGAGGCCAGAGCTATTGTCCAGATGATCTCAGAGAACAGACGATTACTTTCAAGCTTTGAGAGCTAATGTTAATTGTTCTGCTGGGTTTTGGTCTTGCTGGGTATCTGTTATCCCTTCTTTCCCTCCAATTTCTCACATATGTAATGGAAATGTCTATCTTGTGCCTATTCCACTATTGTACATTGGAAGCAGATAACTTGTAGTTTAGATTTCACAGATTCACAAATAAAGAGGAATTTTGTCCCAGGATGGAATATGCCTAGCATCTCACCCATATTTGATTTAGCTGATTCAGAAGATGAGATTTTGGAATTGGAGTTGATTTAAGATGTTTGATGTGATGCGATGGGGTGAATGCGTTTTGCATATGGCAAGGACATGAATTTTTAGGGGCAAAGGGTGGATGGAATGTTATGGATTGTATTGTGTCCCACCGAAATAAGTGTTGTAAATTCTAAAAAGCTTAGCTGCTAACCAAAAGGATGGCAGTTCGAATCCACCAGCTGCTCCTTGGAAACCCTATGGGGCAATTCTACTCTGACTGATAGTGTCGCTATGAGTATGAATGGACTCGAAGGCAGCGGGTTTTTTTTTTTTTTATTGTTGTAGTTAAATGAAGTTTACATTTAAAATTAGTCTCCCATACAAAATTTTTTGCATACATAGTTATGTGACCCTAATTGCTCACCCCATTTTGCCACAGCACACTCCTCCTTTCCGTCCGATTCCCCATGACTATTCAACCAGCTCCTAGCCCTCTCTGCCTTTGCCTCTCACCTCTGGACAGAAGCTGCCCCTTTGGTCCCTCGTATATACTTGACTAAGAGGCACAGCCTTCACGAGTATCACTTTATGTCCCACAGTCCAGTTCAATCCCTGTCTGAAGAGTTGGCCTCAGAACTTGTCTTGGCAGCGGGTTGTTTTTATGCCTGTGTTTATAATCTTATTTGTGAATGGGTTGTCTTTGTTATGTTAATGAGACAGGGCTAGTGTATGTTTTGTCTTAAATCAATCTCTTTTGAGATATAAAAGAGATTAAACAAAGAATCTAAAGTAGAGATGTTGGCGGAAGGGTTAGACACATGCCAAGACACGTGAAGATCAGCTAGGAGCAGAAGCTCAAAGAGACAAGGACCTTCTTTCAGAGACGACAGAGAAAGAATGCCTTCCCCTAGAGCCAGCACCCTGAATCAGGAATTTTAGCCTCTTAAACTGTAAGAAAATAAATTTCTGTTTGTTAAAGCCACTCACTAGTGGCATTTCTGTTATAGCGGTGCTGGATAACTAAGACAAATCCCAAATTTATTAGGATATGGATTACCACATGAAACATGCTTGTCAGTCCACAAAGTTTCTATCACCAATCTGCCTATAAGAGTAACACTATCAAGACACAGGCTTCATATACCTTTGTGACTGAATTGTTGGTCTTCACCGAATAATGAAGAGATACTTGAAGTGCTCTCTAACACTGGTACATAACACACTGTTGATTTAGTATAGAACACTGAACCCTGATGTTTATGAATTCTGCATTGCAATGGCATCTGACTAAATGAAATGTTTCCTTCAGGGAAAGCCACTATGGAACATTCACAAATCCCCAGAATCTCTTTTCTTCAGCTTTTCTCTTTTTCCCTCTTTCCTTCAACCCCTCAACCTTTACCCAAAGTTCAACTGGAGCATATTTCAATACTTTAATCTTTGTAACATTGCAATTTTGAATTTTAAAAAAAAGTCTTCATAACTAACAGATACGTTTGAGATAAAGTCACAAGGATGGTTGTGGCATTTTCGTGACATGACAGTATCTTAAGTTGGTACTTTTCAGTTCATTGTCACAAAACCAAAAAACCAAACTTGTTGCTGTCGAGTTGATTCCGAATCATAGCAACCCTATAGGACAGAATAGAACTGCCCCATAGAGTTTCCAAGCAGCTGCTAGCGGATTTGAACTGCGACCTTTTGATTAACAGCCATAGCTCTTAACCGCTGTGCCACCAGGGCTCCAAGTATTGTCACAGGCATTCCCTGATTTAAATATCCAGTTACTTTTTCAGATAGACAGGTCAGCAGCTATTATCTCAGTATTGGCAATAATCAGACTGAGTCTTTGAGAGATTAATTGGCATCTCCAAGGTCATACAGTTGGCTGAGTGGCCGACCAAGGATTCAGACTAGTTTTTGAGGCCTAGTTAGGTGCCCTTGCCACCACGTCATGTGTCTACTCTGCAGCCATTTTATTCCAAAGAACAACTTTTTCAATAAGTGGAGAATTTTACGAAGATCTGGGAAGGAGACAATGACGGCAGTGTGCTTTGAGCACTGCTGTGTGACAGTGTGACAGAAAAACTTACTGATCTTCATCTCCTTCTTCAACTAGCCTATAACAAAATGCCTAACATTTTAACATTAGTAATGCATCCCCTCGAGTGAAGACTTATTTTTCATACAGATCCTTGGTAAAACGCAAATATTTCAAAAAGGCAAAAATTCAAGCAAGGAAAAGAGTCGATTTGTTAAATTTATTTGCAATGTCAGATGAGAAGAAATTGAACACAGGCAAGTAAGTATTGAGTTTAGGAAAATTTGCTGCAAATACGTCATACTGAACCCTGGTGGCACAGTGATGAAGAGCTTGGCTACTAACCAAAAGGTCGGCAGTACAAATTCACCAGATGCTCTTTGGAAGCCCTATGGGGCAGTTCTGCACTGTCCTATAGGGTCACTATGAGTCAGAATCAACTCAGCTGTGGTACTTTTTTTTTTTTTTCTTTTGGTTTAGGGAGGGCAGGCCAGAGCATTTTGTGACAGTAGGTTTTTTTTTTTTTTTTTTAAAGATTATGACCTCGGAACAGTATAGCACTATGTGACCTCCGACCTTGGTTCTGAGTGTTTTTATTAGTGCTTTCCTAACCAAGACACTAGAAAAAGGAGCCAGAAAAATTGTGACATTATTCTTCTGAGATGCCTTTTGTCCCTATTGATCTGACCATTTCCACCTAACAACTTTTCAATCAGTTTTTCTACATTTTTCTTGGTATTTCTACTGTTCTGATCAGAGGGTAAACAACAAGAGAAGTTAAAGGATGCTAGAGACTTGGGGTCTGTATTAAGGTGGAAGAAGTATGACCAAAGAAAGTCTGTTGGAATCTTACTGTGATTAAAAGTAATATACCAGCAATTCTTAATCTTTTGGAATTATAGACTTCTTTATAAATCTGAAAAAAAGAAATTCCCCTTATCCTCACAATAATACATATAATATACACAAAGTTTTACGTAGAATTTAGAAGGGAACAAGAGCTACCAAAAAAACAAATACAGACTCTTAAGAGAATTATGGAACTCAGACTAAAATCTCTTGCACTAGATTTGAAAGTTAATAATTATAGACACATCAATCCTTTTATTATTGTAGCCCTAGCACCAAATACCATGCCAGGGCACAACTCAGTAACTAAAGAGTTCTATACCTTATTACTGCTGCTAATTCTATAGCGCTTGTCTAGACTATCATTTAACAAACAAACAAAGCCAAACCTGTTGCCATCGACTTGATTCCAACTCATAGTGACCCTGTAGGACAGAATAGAACTGCCCCGTAGAGTTTCCTAGGCTGAAGCAGACTGCCGCGTCATTGTCCCACGGAGTGGCTGGTAGGTTTGAACCGCAGACCTTTTGGCTAACAGCCCAACGCTTAACCAATGTGCCACCCTTATCCTCTTCCAATATGACAGAAAACCAAGTCTCAGTTCTTACTATACCCAACAAAAAGTTCATCTGTTTAATTCTGATTCATCCATTTTACTTATAGATTTTTAAAAATTCTTGTTTTGCTTTGTTTAATTGAAATGATAGCTGAACTTAGATAAAATCGTGAAACTGATATGCTGAGAATATCATGTGTGTGGGGACTGAGAAGGGTCAAAACATGGAATGTCATCAAAATGAATGAAGATTTGTTTAAAACAAATATCATAACAGTCTCTTCAAACCAGTCTACTCCTCATGTTTTCCTTTTTCCTTCTCTATTGTGTTGTCTTCCCCTTCATTTTTCTCTTGCTCAATATGCCACCTCCATTGAACATAGGACAAGATATAACTATAATTTAGTAGTTAGTGTCTGAGGATTGCAGCACAGAATCTGGCTTCCTGAGTATCATGACCCCTTTATAATCATTGGCCTAACGTTTTTAAAAGGTATGAAACACAAAATACATTTATTTTAGTTAGATATCATATCGAGCAATGATTCTTAAATTTACAAGTAATCTTTTTTTTTTTTAAATTGTGCTTTAGGTGAAAGTTTACAGAGCAAATTAGTTTCTCATTCAAAAATTTATACACCAATATTTTGTGACATTGGTTGCAATCCCTGCAATTTGTCAGCACTCTCCTGCTTTCCCTTTCCACTCCGGGTTTACATTTATTCTTAATGGGTCTAGTTAAAAATCCACAAGATTACTAATGGAACACAACTACCACAGCCTCCAACAGACTGAGTCCAGCACAACTAGACGGTACCTGGCTACCACCACTGACTGCTCTGACAGGGATCACAATAGAGGGCCCCAGACAGAGCTGGAGAAAAATGTAGAACAAAACTCTAACTCACAAAAAAAAAGACCAGACTTACTGGTCTGACAGAGACTGGAGAAACCCAGAGAGTATGGCTCCCAGATACTCTTTTGCCTCAGTACTGAAGTCACTCCTGAGGTTCACCCTTCAGCCAAAGATTAGACAGGCCCATAAAACAAACAGTAATACAAGTAGCTCAACCATGTACATGAGACTAAATGGGCACACCAGTCCAGGGGCAAGGATGAGAAGGTAGGAGGGGACAGGAAAGCTGGAAGAATAGAAATGAGGAACTAAAGGTCAAGAAGGGGAGAACGTTGACGTGTAGCAGGGTTGGCAACCACTGTCACAAAACAATATGTGAATTAATAGTTTAATGAGAAACTAATTTGCTCTGTAAACCTTCACCTAAAGCACAAGAATAAAAAAAATTACTCAGGACTAAACACACTTCTCGGTGTTTACTTTTGTCTATTACGTGATTTTTATACAGCATTACCAGAACCACAATTCACATAAAAGACAACTTTTAACCAACTATCGTGTTTTCTGGCTCCTCTGGTGAATGTGGAGTCTCTGGGTTGTGCAAATGGCTAAAGAGCTGCTAACCAGAGGTTGGAGGTTCAAATCAAGCCAGAGGTACCTGGGAAGAAAAGACAGAGATCTAATTCTAAAAAAATCAGCCATTGAAAACTCTGTGGAGCACAGCTCTACTCTACTCACATGGGGTCACCATGAGTCAGAGTCCACTCAATGACTATTTTTTTTTAATTAATACATTTAATGAATATACTAATACATTTTAAAAGAAATTTAATAATTAGATGTATGTCTCTTTAGGTAAATAGGTAAGTTTGACTCTTTTTTTTCAGTGATGGCTGCTAACATTTATTGGAATATGCACTAAAATTCTTAACATTTGCTTGTTGAGTAAATCTATTTTCCTGCTGAAAAGTATGTCTGATTTTCATCCGTGTAACAAATGTGGATCTAAAAGTAATTTTCAGAGCAGATCCTAATTTGGCAAAAGGCCCATAGGGCTATTTTGCTTACATATTCCAAATCCTTTTGGAAAAGAAGTAAAGTTTACATAAATAAAATGGTGGTGCAATGGTTAAGTGCTCTGCTGCTAACCAAAAGACAGTCTGCTCCCGTAAAGATTATAGCCTTGGAAGCCCTATGGGGCAGTTCTACTCTGTCCTATAGAGTCTCTGTAAATCAGAATCAACTCGAGGGCAATGGACTTTGGTTTTGGTTTGGGTTTAGTCTGCGTCTTTGCCCTCTGGTAGGATTGACTCAGACAATTTGAGATAAATATTTGTTTATCTGTAAAACACATCTATCAATTAAAGCCACTTCTTTCAGTAAATTGGCTCATATTTTGCAGCCAAAATTTCTCTCATTTAATCTTTTGGGTTAGCAGCTGAGCTTTTAACCACTGTGCCACCAGAACTCCCTATGTACATATACGTATATGTAGGGGGGAGAAAGAGATTTAAAGGAATTGGTTCATGCTATTGAGGGCTGGGAAGTCTGAAATTTGTAGGGCAGGACTGCAGGCTGGGAACTCGGGCAAGACTTTTATCCTGCACTCTCAAGGCAGAATTTCTTCCTCCCCAAGAGACCTTAGTTTTAGCCCTTTAAGACCTTCAACTGGCTGGATGAAATCTACCTACACCATCAAGGCTAATCTCCTTTACTGAAAATCAACTCATTATAAATGTTGACCACATTTACAAAATACCTTGTCAGCAACATCTAGTGTTTGACTAAACAACTGGGCATGATAACCTAGCCATGTTGACACTTAAAATTAACTAAAAAATTTAATTAACTTTCTCAGTGATACACCTGCTTTGTGTCAAAATTGGTGGTTTGCACACTCAGATCCATCTGACTTCAAAGTCCATGCTCTTTCTACTACAATGCTGCAATGCTGTGCATAGCTGGGGGGTGACTTCTAAACCCTTGGTATAGCTGTGAGTTAGTGCAGGGGCTGTTCTGCGGGCTGGGGGTGGGGGATATAGTGGGAGATGTAGTGGGAGGAAAAGTCCAATGCTCCTTAAGGGTATAGGAAGATATACCATGGACACTATCGTCCACTGGAAAGGAAGAACAATTGAAGACTAAACTATAGCAATGTCCTAGTTTTACATCTGAAGGAACTGCAACAGATCCAAAACGAACATTAAGCTCCGATAATTCTCCATGTTCTTTATTCTGTTTTTGGAATAGTTTCCTGATTCTTATTTGACAAACCATCGCCTTGTTAGCTTTGCATCCTTTCTTAAAATTTCTTTTTACTTTTTATTTATTACCTTTGAAAATAAATTCTAGTAGCAGCCCAAGGTAAGGCTAAAGAAAAATAATAAAGAAAAACATGTGCAAAAGTTTACCTTCCACAAATGTCCATCGCTAGTGTTTTTAATTTATAGATTAGTTTTGCTTGATTGAAAGTCCACTGAACAGGAACATCATTTCTATGCTACTGCCTGTATGCAAATATCACAATTATTCACTATTTATTTTTTATTGTACTTTAGATGAAGGTTCACAGAATAAATTAGTTTCTCATTAAACAATTAATACATATATTGTTTCATGACATCGGTTGCCAACCCCACGACATGTCAAGACTCTCTCTTTCTTGATCTTAGTTTCCCCATTACCAGCTTTCCTGTCCTGTCCTGCCTTCTCGTCCTTGCCCTTGGGCTGCTGTGCCCATTTAGTCTTGTTTTGTTTTGTGGGGCTGTCTAATCTTTGGCTGAAGGGCGAACCTCAGGAGTGACTTCAGTATTGAGCTAAAAGGGTGTCAGGGGCCATACTCTCAGGGTTTCTCCAGTCTCTGTCAGACCAGTAAGTCTGATCTTTTTTTGTGAGTTGGAATTTTGTTCTACATTTTTACCCAGTTCTTCCCAGGACCCTGTACTGTGATCCCTGTCAGAGCAGTCGGTGGTGGTAGCCTGGCTCCATCTAGTTGTGCTGAACTCAGTCTGGTGTAGGCTGTGGTAGTTGTGGTCTATTAGTCCTTTAGACTAATCTTTCCCTTGTGTCTTTTCTTCATTCTCCCTTGGTCCAGATGGGGTGGAATCAGTGGAGTATCTTAGATAGCTGCTCACAGGTTTTTAAGACCCTAGATGCTACTCACCAAAGTAGAATGTAGAACATTTTCTGTATAAACTATGCTATACCAGTTAAGCTAAATGTCCCCTGAGACCACCGTCCCCAGACGTCAACTCAGTAATTTGGTCCCTCAGGGAGTTTGGATGTGTCTATGAAGCTTCCATGACCTTGACCTGGTCAAGTTGTGCTGACTTCCCTGGTACTATCTACTATCTTACCTTTCACCAAAGTTACCATTTATCTATTGTCTATTTAGTGTTTTTGCCTCCCCAACTCTCCCCTCCCTAGTAAGCATCAAAGATTGTTTCTTTCTGCGTGTAAACCTTTTCATGGGTTTCTATAATAGTGGTCTCATACAGTATTTGTCCTTTTGACTGACTTATTTCACTCAGCATAATGCCCTCCAGATTCATCCAGGTTGTGATACATTTAGCAGATTCATCATTGTTCTTTATTGTTGTGTAGTATTCCATTGTGTGTACGTACCATAGTTTGCTTATCCATTCAGTTTTTGGTGGGCATTTAGATTGTTTCCATCTTTTTGCTATTATGAATAATGCTGCAAAGAACATGAGTGTGCACATGTCTATTCTTGTGATAGTTCTTAGTTTTCTAGGATATATTCCTAGGAGTGGGATGGATAGATAGTATGCTATTTCTATTTCTAGCTTTTTAAGGAAGCACCATATCATTTTTCAAAATGGTTGTATAAGAGTTGCAAGCAGCCTCTCCAACGTTTGTTATTTTCTGTATTTTTGATTCTAGCCAGTAATGTTGGAGTGAGATGGTATCTCATTGTAGTTTTGATTTGCATTTCTCTAATGGCTAGTGATCATGGGCATTTCCTCATGTGTCTGTAAGCTGCTGAATGTCTTTTTTGGTGAAGTCTCTCTTCATATGCTTTGCCCATGTTTAATTGGATTATTTGTCTTTTTGTTGTAGAGATGTTGGATTTTCCTATAGATTTTAGAGATTAGACCTTTGGGAGATATGTCATAGCTAATTTTTTTTCCTAGTCTGTAGGCTGTCTTTTTACTCTTTTGGTGAAGTCTTTTGATGAGCGTAAGTGTTTAAGCTTCTGTCTAGCGTATCTTCTGGTGTTTGTATGTTGTTGGTTGTGGTTTGTATCCTACTTCTGTCATGCATTAGGGCCTGTAGCGTCGACCTTATTTTTTCTTTCTATGATCTTTATAGTTTTTGGTTTTATATTTAGGTCTTTGACCCATTTTAAATTAGTTTTTGTGTATGGTGTGATGTATGGGTCTTGTTTCACTTTTTTACAGAGAGACATCCAGTTTTGCCAGCACCATTTGTTAAAAAGACTGTCTTTTCCCCATTTAATGACTGTAGGTGGATGGATTTACGTCTGGGTTCTGAATTCTGTTCCTTTGGTCAATGTGTCTGTTGTATCAGTATCAGGCTGTTTTGACTATGGTAGCTATATAGTAGGTTCTGAGGTCAGATAGTGTGAGTCTACCTACTTTATTCTTTTTCTTCAATAGGGCTTTTCCTATTCTGGGGCCACTTTCCTTTCCATGTAAAGTTAATAATTAGTTTTTTCATCTCTTTAAAGAATGCTGTTGGTATTTGGATCAGGATTGCATTTTATTTATAGATTGCTTTGGGTATAATTGACACTTTCACAATGCTGAGTCTACCTATCCATGAGTGTGGTATGTTTTTCCATTTATGTAGGTCTCTTTTGGTTTCTGCAGAAGTGTTTTGTAGTTTTCTTTGTATGGGTCTTTTACGTCCCTGGTTAGATTTATTCCTAAGTATTTTATTTTTTTAGGGGCTATCATAAGTGGTATTGTTTTCCTGCTTTTCTTTTTCATAGTTCTCTTTATTAGTGTATAAGAATCCAACTGATTTTGTATGTTTATCTTGTATCCTGTTACTCTGTTGAATCTTTCTATTAGTTCCTGTAGTTTTCTTGTGGCGTCTTTTGTGTTCTCTATGTATAACATCATATCTTCAGCAAATAGGGACATTTTTATTTCTTCCTTAGCAATTTGGATGCCCTCTATTTCTTTTTCTTGTCTTACTGCTCTTAGGCACAATGTTAAATAGGAGTGGAGGTAAAGGGCATCCTTGTCTTGTTCCTGTTCTCAGGGGGAAAGTTTTTAGTCTCTCTAGGTTAAGAATGATGTTGGCTGTTGGTTTTGTTTAGATGTCCTTTATTATGTTGAGGAATTCCCCTTCTATACATATTTTATTAAG
Source organism: Dugong dugon (assembly GCA_030035585.1). Taxonomy (NCBI): domain Eukaryota; kingdom Metazoa; phylum Chordata; class Mammalia; order Sirenia; family Dugongidae; genus Dugong; species Dugong dugon. The sequence continues at coordinate 63,225,666 of CM057466.1, forward strand.
AGTTTTAATTAGAAATGGGTGTTGGACTTTATCAAATACCTTTTCTGCATTAATTGAGATGATCATGTGATTCTTTTCTTTTGTTTTATTTATGTGATGGATTATTTTGATTCATTTTCTAATGTTGAACCGCCCTTGCACACCTGGTATGAATCCCAGTTGGTCTTGGTGTATTAGTTATTTTTATATGATGCTGAATTCTCTTGGCTAGAATTTTTGCATCTATATTCTGTAATTTTCTTTTTTTGTGGTGTCTTTGCCTGATTTTGGTTTCAGGGTTATGTTGGCTTCGTAGAATGAAATTAGAAACATCCTTCCTTTTCTATTTTCTGAAGTAGTTAGATTAGTACTGGTGCAAGTTCTTCTCTGAATGTTTGGTAGAATTCTCCCATGAAGTAATCTGGGCCAGGGTTTTTTTGGATGCGAATTCTTTGTTACCTTTTCAGTCTCTTCCCTTGTATGGGTCTGTTCAGATTTTTGACATCAGTGTGTGTTAGATTGGGTAGGTAGTGTGTTTCTAGAAATTTGTCCATTCCCTCTAGGTTTTCAAATTTGTTGGAGTATAGTTTTTCATAGTACTCTCTTATGATTCTTTTTATTTCAGTTGAGTCTGCTCTAATGTCTCCCATTTCATTTCTTATTTGGGTTATTTGCTTCCTTTCCTATTTTTCTTTTGTTAATTTGGCCAGTGGTTTGTTGATTTTGTTGATCCTTTCAAAGAACCAACTTTCGGTTTTGTTGATTCTTTCTATTGTTTTTCTATTCTCTATTTCATCTATTTCTGCTCTGATTTTTATTATTTCCTTTCTTCTGGTTACTGTGGACTTCTTTAGATGTTCTCTTTCTATTTGTTTGAGCTGTATAGCTAATGTTTTGATTTTCTCCCTTTCTTCTTTTTTGATATGTGCATCTATTGCTATAAATTGACCTCTGAGGACTGCATTTGCTACATCCCAAAGGTTTTAGTAGGATGTGTTTTCATTCTTGTTTGATTCTAAGAATTTTTTGATTCCACCTTTGATTTCTTCTATTACCAAATTGTTTTTAAGCAAGATATTATTCAGTTTCCATGTATTTGATTTTTTTTTTCTTGCTCTTCCTGTTATTAATTTCTACTTTGATGGTATTTTGATCAGAGAAGATTCTTTGTATTATTTCAATGTTTTGGATTTTGTTGAAGGTTGCTTTATGGTCTAAGATGTGGTCTATTCTTGAGAACATTCCATGTGCATTGGAAAACAATGTGCACTGTGCAGCTGTTGGGTGGAGTGTTCTATATATGTCTATGAGATCAAGTTGGTTGATTGTGGCCTTTAGCTCTTCTGTATCTTTGTTGAGTTTCTTTCTAGATGTTCTGTCCTTTACCAAGAGTGGTATGTTGAAGTCTCCTGCTATTATTGTGGAACTATCAATTTCTCTTTTCGGTGTTGTTGGAGTTTGTTTTATGTATTTTGGAGCTCTGTCATTGAGATGTAGATATTTATTATTATTATGTCTCCATGGTGGATTGTCCCTTTAATCATTATACAATGATCTTCCTTGTATTTTATGGTGGATTTTGTTTTAAAGTCTATTTTATCTGAGATTAGTATTGCCACTCCTGCTCTTTTTTGGTTGCTGTTTCTTTGATATATTTTTTCCATCTTTTGATTTTTAATATATTTATGTCTTTCTAAGGTATGTCTCTTGTAAACAGTGTATTGATGGGTCGTATATATATATTTTTTAATCCATTTTGTTACTCTCTCTTTATGGGTGCATTTAAGCCATTTAAGTTCACAGTGATTATTGATAGGTGTGAGCTTATTGCTGTCATTTTTGTAGTGCCTTTTCTTGTGGTGCTGATGTTTTCTTGTTCCTCTTATTCCTCTGTGTTGAATTCCTCTTGTTTTGGGATTTTTTTTGTTTGTTTGTTTCTTTTGTTTTTATATTTACTGGGACTTTATGTTTTTCTTCTTTATTTTGATGAGTAGGTTTGTTAATTTTCTTTGTGGTTACCTTGAAATTTACCCCAGCTTCCTAAGCTTAACCAATTCTTTTACTACTTGATATTGCCTTGACTTCCTCTCATTTGACAGTTTTATGCCTACACCATTTATTCTCTCTTTTACTCTTCTGACTTTGTTGTCTTTTACAGATTGACCTTTCTTGTTCCCTGCTGTAAATCTTTTAGTTTTGTTTTATCCTTCAGAGTTCATTACCTCAGTTGGTATCTGGCTGATGCTGTCTTGTGTCCTAGTTTCAGGTTGTTGTCTGATGTTGTTGGTTCTCTAACCAAAAGACTTCCTTTAATAATTCTTGTAAGTTTAATTTTTACATAATTCCTTAATTTCTGTTTATCTGGAAAAGTCCTAATTTCTCCATCATATCTGAGCAAGAATTCTGCAGGATATATTATTCTTGGCTGGCAATTTTTTTTATCAATGTTTTATATATGTCATCCCATTGCCTTCTTGCCTGTATGGTTTCTGCCGAGTAATCAGAACTTAGTCTTGTTTCCCCTTTATATGTAACTTTTCATTTTTCCAAGCTGCTCTCAGAATTTTTTCTTTGTCTTTGGTTTAAGCAATTGTGATTATGATATGTTTTGGTGATTTTCTTTTGGATTCTATCCTTTATTGGGTTCTTTGAGCTCTTTGGTGGTTGGTTTTTGGTCTTTCATGATATTATGGAAGTTTTCTGTCAGCAAATCTTCAATGATCTTCTCTGTGTTTTCTGTTTTCTCTCCCCTGTTCTTGAACTCTGATCGCATTCAAATTTTTGATTTTGATTGTATCCCATATTGTTCTTGGGGTTTCTTCATTTTTCTTCATTCTTTTCTCTGATTTTTTCCTCAAACAAAGTGGTATCCAAGGATTTGTCTTCAGTTTCTCTAAGTCTGTCTTCCATTGTTTCAAATTTGCTTCTTAAACCTTCCATTTAATTGTCCATTTCTGAAATTTTGTTGTTTATCTTTTGAATTTCTAGTTGCTGTTTTTGTATTATTTTTAGTTTTTAGTTTTTGACATTTTGTTCCTGTATTATTTTCCTGCATTCTTCCATTGCTTTGTTTTACCTGAGTTTGCCTGTATTTTTCATGATTTTATCTTTTTTTTCCTATTTTTGTCTGCATTTACTTTCATCTCTTGTAGCACTCTGAATATTAGAGTTTTGTATTCCCTATCAAGTAGTTACAGTGCCTTTTCTTCTACCGGAGCATCATCTTGTGTTTTATTTTGGTTTCCATCCTGTCCTGTTTTTTTTTTTTTTTAATGTGTTGTTATTGTCTGCTGTCTCTGAACAAGTCAGGAATTATTTTCTTTGTTTATTGATAGTAGATTTGTTTGTTTCATCCTTTTTTGCGTGTTTTATTTGGTTATGTCTGGCCAGTGGGCTGAGTGTGTTTTGTTGCTGGCTTGCCTGGGGATATGATAATTCTCACTACCTTGTCCAGATAAGTAGAGCTGGTCACTCAGCTATGGTGCAGTAGGGTGGGTCCTGCAGGGGTGGAGGGGTAGGGACTGGTAGTTTGGGGCTCATACTGAGGCCAGTGGGGCAGGGTCAGGGTGTAGTGCAGTGTGGGGTCCAAGGGACCATGTTGGTGCTGCTAGCTGGCACAATGCTCAGCATATGGTGCAGATAGGCAGGAGGGAAGGGAGAGGATGTGATGTATGGAGCTAAGTGGGTGAGTGAAAGAAAAGAGAAGAACAATAACAAAAAAAGGAAAAGAAAAGAAAGGAATGAAGGAAAAAAGAAAAAAGTAAATAAAGCGACAGCAAGGTAGATGGGGGCAGAGCCAACTTGTGAGGCCATGTGCCTATGACTCTTTAGCCAAGCAGTGTGGCTTGGCCTGTCAGGAAGGGGTGTGGGCAGTCCTCCAGGGCTAGGTGAGCTGGAGAAAGGAAAGGAAATAGGGGAAAGAGAGAGAAGAAACCAACCAACCAACCAACAAAAAAACAATAAAGAGCAGAATTGGAGTGACAGTGAACTGAAGTCTCTGTGGCTGGCTGGCACAGCATGGCCCATCAGGAAGGAGCAGAGGCAGCACAGGGCCTTGGTGGGAGGGAGAAGGAAAAAGGAGAAGAAGATAGATAAAGAAAAATAAAACAATATGGTGTTGAGGGAGCCCGCCTACAGAAGTGACACAGTGCTGTGGAGGCCATGTGTCAGAGGCTCTCCAGCTGAGAGGTACTGCATAGTCCACCCAGAAGGGGGGGCTCTACTTGGGGCTAGGTGGGTGGGAGAATGGAAAGGAAGGAAGGAAGAGAGAGAGAAGAAATAACAGCAAAAAGAAGAAAAAAAAAAGAGAAGCAAAAACAAACAATAAATAAAATGGTGCTGAGGGAGCTGGTTGGTGATGGAGGTACAGACCCAGGGAGGCCATGAGCCAATGACTCTCCAACCAAGCCATGCAGCACAGCCCCTCGAGAAGGGGCAGGGGATGTGCACAGGGCTAGGTGGGTGGGAGAAAGGAAAGTCAGTAAAGGAGAGAGAGAGAAGAAACAGAAAAAAAAAAAAGAACAAAGCAAACAAACCAAAAAACATGACACTGAGTGAGCCAGTTGGTGAGTGTAGCGCAGACTTGGGGGAGGCCATATGCTGGGGACCCCCCCAGCCAAGTGGTGCATCAAGGCCCATTGAAAATGGGCAGGGATATCACACGGGGCTAGGTGGATGGGAGAAAGGAAAGGAAGGAAGCCAGAAAGAGAGAAGCAACAACCCCCCCCACAAAAAAACAAAAAACCAAACCAAACAAACAAACAAAAAAATGGCACTGAAAGGGCCAGCTGTTGGGGCTGGGTGGACCTGAGTGGCAATGAGCTGGTGTCTCTCCTGCCAAGTGACTGTGGCCTGTTGAAAAGCAGCCAAGGCCTTGTACAAGGAAGAAGTGTAGGGAGTGGGAAAGCATGTATTCCTGGTTACTGGATGCCCTGTCTTCTGTTGCGAGCTCTGTGTTCTTTGGCGGCTGTAGTTCAAGATGACGAATCCATACCACATTAGCTAGTAGGGGACCTCCACTTGTTAGCTCTCCTCGTTCTCCGTTCTCTGTCAGTTTCTTATTCCATTCTGTGCTTGATCCAGTGCTTTATTCCTTCATTTGATGCTTAGGGTTCCAGGATTGACATTTATATCTGTTTTACTTAGTTTTTTTGGTCTTTGCTGCAGAGGGTCTGCATGCTGCTTCTATCTATAGCACCATGTTGACTCCACCTCCCTATTCACTATTTCTTAATGCCAAATTTCAAGATGGCTAACTTTTAGAAAACCAGGTGCAAAGTAATTAAGTATTGAAAATAGTTTCTCTTTTCCAATCAAAAATGTCTTAATAACTTCTATTTGCATACTACCTTGCAGATGTCAAAGCGAGTTCATATGTATCATTTGATTTAATCTTCGTATTTCCCTACCCTGAGATTAAATTTTGTGGTTGTTGTGGATATGGGAGGTAGATTGTGTCTTGAAAAAGCTTTACAGATAATTCTGCCATGTGCTCCAACTTCCTTGGTTAAGCATCAGGATCACAGCAATCTGTATACATCTCCTAATTTGTTACGTGGGCCACAGGTAGAAAACTGATTTAGTCATAAGGGAACAAACTGAACATGTCCCTTCTTGGTGAAAATTTTCTTTTAAGTACACTCTATTGTCTCTGAAGATGTGCTCCTGGCCCTTTCCATACTCTACAAGAACTTGGTGGAACAGGGAACCATCATTTAACACTCTATGAGAAGGCCATGCAAGTTGTTTAATATTTAAAGGTTGAAAAATAATTACTTTGACCTCAGTACTAGCAGTTTTTTGTTGGAATCCCCTGTGATCTATGAGTAAATTATTTTATTAGGAAATCATTACAACATAATTCACTTCTATATGCTGCTGACATCAATTTTCATTTCTTATAATGAAACTGCAGGTTCTCACAATACATTATATTGTGAATAGTATGCTGCCAGATATTGATTGGAAATTGTCATTAACCCTAACACCTATGCCTTTCTTAAAAAGTATGTGTTTACCAAGGTTATGTGACATTTGGGTCCCCTTCAACCTACTTATACATAATGTGTTCTCTTTAAAGACAAATTGAGATGAGTCTTAAAATGAGTTCCCATCAATATTTCCCTTTGTGTTGTCTTGTTTTTATTCTTGAAAGACATGAAAACCCAGCTGAATTTGTTTGGACCATTCTGAATGAGTTTCTTATTGACGTGGGAAATACAGCCTGAACAAAGGCAAAATCAGAGTCTTGGAAGGTCAGAATAGAATGGGAAGTAGGTAATTATGTAAGAAAGAAGCCTGGGAATCAGAACTTTTAAGGGGCAAGGCTGCACAGAACCCCAGGCTTAAACTTTCTTTTACAATCCTAGTCTTGTCATCAAAGGCATGACTTAAAAAACAAAAGGCCTTGTCTATCCAACTCAATAGGTCCCTGGCTGGTGCAAATAGTTTGACTCAACTACTAACCTAAATGAGCCCTGCTGGCATAGTGGTTAAGAGCTCGGCTGCTAACCAAAAAAGGTCAGCTGTTCAAATCCACGAGCCACTCCTTGGAAGCCCTATGGGGCAGTTCTACTCTTTCCTATAGGGTTGCCATGAGTTAGAACCAACCTGACAGTACCTAACAACAACAGCTAAGCTAAAGGTTAGTGGTTCACATCCATCCTACAGTGTTGTGAGAGAAAGACTTGGCTATCTGCTTCTGTAAAGATTGCTGTTGTTGTTAGGTGCCATCCAGTAGACTCACAGTGACTCAGTGTGACAGAGTAGAATTGCCCCATAAAGTTTTTTAGGCTGTAATCTTTACAGGAGTAGGTTGCCTGGTCTTTTCCCCTCAGAGCCACTGGGTATGTTTGAACCGCCAACCTTCTGGTTAGCAGCCAAGTGCTTAAACCATTGTGCCACAGGGCTCCTTTCCATAAAGAGTACAATCAAGAAAACCTAATGGAGCAGTTCTACTTTCTAACACATGGGGTTGCCATGAGTCAGTATCAACTGGATGGCAACAGGTTTTTTTGTTTTTTCCTTAATCCAGCTCAGTATATGCCAAAGAGTTTACCTAGCTGTAGATTTCTAGGGTATTTTATCAGTGGTAATCAAGTATAACTCAGAAACCTGAGTTTAATTTTAATGCTTATGGGAGAGATTTAATTATTAGCCCTTCTTTATCTTGAGACATAGTAAGGAATCTGACAAGAGAAAGTTTATTTTTTCAACATACACACTTGCTAAGAAAGCACAGGGTGTGATGAGTTTAGATACAGTGTTAAGTCTTTTCCTGTACTGTGCTTCAAGATAATTAATTTGTCTAAGTTTTAAAAAATCATTTTGCACATACCCCTTTTCTTCACTGGCCATGGTTTCATTTATAGCCATGTAAAAATTGATTCACTTACCCTCATAACAATAGAGCACATTTGGGAGTAGAAAATAGGCCTTTCAAATATCTGATCATCTTAATTACTTTGGCTTCACCTCTTGTCCTGGTTTGGAAAACCTTGAAATTTAGCTAAGAGATCTCTGCAATATATTACAACCTGTGTAGTCTTTCACAGACACATTTAACTTATATTTTATCATTTTCTTAGAAGGAAATGAGTCCTTTCTATGAAGTTCTTTTTTGTTTTTCTCCATAATAAGGAGCTGATTTTTTTTCTTTTTTAATACTTTGCTGTGTGTCACTTGGTGTTATGGATAATTGTGTCCACTGAAAGTAGGTGGTGAAATCCTAACCCATGCCCCTGTAAATATGGCCCTGTTTGGAAGTAGGAGTTTGCTTTTGTTATGTTAATGAGGTCACACCAGAGTAGGGTGGGTCATAAACATAATCACTTCTGAGTTATAAAAATACCAAAATAGACACAGGGACACATACAGGGGGAAGACAAATGCCAAGGAACATCACAGATCACCAAGCAATGCCAAGAATCACAGGCGGAAACCAGAAACTAGGAGAGAGGCACAGAGAAGGAATCGATGTGGCTGAGACACTAATTTGGACTTTTAACCTCCAGAACTGTGAGAAAATAATTTCTGTTCTTTTAAAGCCACCTACTGTGGCATTTTTGTTATGGTAGCACTAGGAAACTAAGACATTTTTTCCTCAGACTCCAAATGATAGGAGAAAATTTAAGTAGTTTATAGCCAATCCTTCTTTCTATGGATGAGGAAAGGGAAGTTAAGTGATAAGCCTCCTAGAGCTATTGTCTGAGCTAGAACTAAAATTCATGCTTCTTTACTCTGAAAATAGTATCCACTGTAACATGTTTTCCCAGAAATTCATCTTCTGTCTTAAGCTGGGTTCTCTAGAGAAGCAAAAGCAGTAAAGCTTATAAATATATATAGAGAGATTTATATCAAGGAAAAGGCTCATGCGGTTGTAGAGGCTGGAACTTCCCAAGTCTGTGGATCAGGATAGAAGCTTCTCCTGATTCACACAGCCTCAGGGGCTGGCGAACCTAAAATCAGCAGGTCAGTGAGCAGGGCTCTTGCTCACAGGCTCTGAAGATCGACAAATCCCAAGATCAGCAGGAAAGACTTCAGGTAAACTGCTAGCTCAAGTCTCAAGAACCAGAGGTCAGAAAACAGGATCCAGCTGTAGGCTCTGGGACAAGCAAAAGCCCCCTAGCCTTTTCAGAAAATCTGCTTATATTTGGATGCAGGCCACGTGCCCAAAGAAAATCCCTTTCAACTGATTGGCTACTCATAGCAGATCCCATCATGGGGGTGATCACATACCAAATCTCAACAAGGAAGTGATCACAACATCTGCCAAACCACTGAGAATCATGGCCCAGCCAAGTTGACACACAATCTTAACCATCACAATCTCCTAAAAAATCATATCACATTATAAAAAAAACCTTTGATTGAGGAAATAAGAATCTAGGCAGCAATTCTTTAAATATTTCAGAGCCCTCCAGGAAAGGACAACTGGATGGTCTTCTCTTGGACTCCCCTCTGTGATAATCTTTTTTCCTGTCCCGGTCTCCATGCCTGGGGGTACTCAGCTGACAATGTATTCACTTGGCCTCCACTGAGCAAAAACTTTAGCGCAGTGGTTCTCTATCCTGCCTAAAAAACAAACAAACAACAACAAAAATAATGGTTGCTGTTACATACATTCCAACTCATGTTGACCCCGTGTATGTCAGAGAAGAACTGTGCTCCATAGGTTTTTCAATAGATGATTTTTCAGATGTAAATTTCCAGGCCTTTCTTTTGAGGCATCTCTGGGTGGACATGAACCTCCAGTCTTTCATAAGTAGCCATATGTTCTAATTGTTTATAGTATTAAAGGGGAAATTGGAAGAAGTAACATGTTTCCCTACACAATTATCTCTAGGATAACATTTAACAATTTTATTGTAAACTTCTCTTTGAGTACTTACTGTCCCTTTTGGTTAGCAGCCAAGCACATTAACTGTTTACTCAGTTCAGGGACTCCCTATTCTGGCTACACATTAAAGATCATCTGAGGAGCTTTCAAAAAGCAATAAAGGTCTTCTATTTCTGGCCACAATAGAATAATTGGTATCGAACTTAGCCTACTGCCATAAATAAGTATAAAAGTGAACAAAATACACTAGCCAGCTGTTTTTTACACATTGGAAAATTAGAGTTAGAGAATCATGACCTTTGAGAAACTAAAATGCATGAGGTGTGATGCATTTAGCCCCAGTTTTTGCCAAGGTTGAGCCCAAGGAGAGAACAGATATTGCTCTGAGCTGAGGAAGCAGAGATTGTTGTTTGGAACTGCTGAAGCACCCGGGGTTTGTGGAGCAGGACACTAAAGAAGACTGAGTTGTGAGGTGGGGGCCCCAGAAGCCAGCAGGGGTTTCCCCTCATGGCCCTACTGAAAGGTGCTCTATATATACAGGGCTAGACTGTGTATACCCAGCAGACAACAGCTGTTCAGGACTGAGAGCTTGAGAGCTATGTGGAAATAATGAGGCCATGAGCTGCTGGAAAAGTTAGTAGTCTGGTGTGCCATGAAAGGTGCTGAAGTTTGTTTTTGCAGCCAAATTACTAGTGTGTCCTATTAAACCTGTCAGGCTTGGTTTTTATCTTTGGTTAAGATGGGTCTATGCTGGTTTATTTTCTTTGACCTAAAGCATGGTTGTTACTCTAGGACACAGGTTTTACTGTCATTACATGGTTTTTCTGGGTCTCAACTGACTGTCCAAAACACAATGAAAACCACAGCCAGGCGCATCATAGTCAAACTGCTAAAAATAAAAGATAAATAGAAAAAATTTTGAAAGTAACCAGAGAAAAAAGAAACATTATATAAAAATGAACAATGATATAAATGATGGTTAAGTTCCATTACAAATAATTGCAACCTGAAGCCAATTAAACAGCATATTTAAACTGCTGGGAGTAAAAATGAAAAAGAAAGAAAACTGTGAAGCCAGGAATCTCTTCTTCAATAATGACAGTGAAATAAAGATATATTCAGTTAAATAACAACAAAGAAAAATCTGTTGTTAGGATACCCGCACTACAGGAAACATTAACGGAAATTCTTCAGGCTGAAGGCAAATATTAGAAACTTGGAACTAAGAAAGGAGTTAAGAGCTTTAGAAATGGTCAGTATGTGGGTAAATGAAAAGGACTTTATTTCTTGAAAACTCAACAGGCTATTTAAAGTAAACGACAGCAACATTCATTGTGAGATGTATAATACTGTATATAAAAACAGAATATATGCCAAAAATAGGACAAAGAATAGGGGATAGATGAAACTACACTGTTACAATGGTCTTACATTAACATAAAACAAACCCATTGCTGTCAAGTCAATTCCAACTCATAGCAACCCTGTAGGACAGAGTAGAAGTGTCCCATAGAGTTTCTAAGGAGTTACTGGTGGATTTGAACTGCCCACCTTTTGGTTAGTAGCCATAGCACGCACAAACTAACATAAACTAGTACATTATTAATTTTAAGTACACAATGATGAGTTTAAAATGCATATTGTAATCTCTAAACAATACTAAATATTATATAAAGGGATATATCTGAAAGTACAATGGAGGAAACAAAGTATAATACTAAAAGCAAATATTAAGACAAAAGAAAGGGAGAGAGGAACAAAGGACACAAAAAGACATAGGACAAGTAGAAAACAAAAAGTTGGTAAAATTAGATCTAACAATATCAACAATTACTTACAACGTAAATGAACTAAGTACTCGAATTTAAAAAAAAAACTAGCTTCATGTTCTTCACAAAATATATACTTTAAATGTAATGATTTTGATAGGTTAAAAATAAAAGGAAAACATACACAATGCAAACAGTAAGCCTAAGGAAGCTGGTGTGTCTAGGTTGATATAAGATAAAGTACATTTCAAGAAGAAAGGAGTATTACCGGCAATAAAGAATGTCGTTTTGTACCAATAAAATGGTCAACTCACTAGAAAGACACGGACTTTCTAATAATAGAGCTCTAAAACACATGAAGGAAAACCTGATAGGAAAAAAAAAGAAGAAATAGACAAATCCATAATTACGCTTGGGGAATTTATAACCTCTTTCACAGTAATTGATAGAAAAACTAGACCAGAAAAAAATTGTGAGTACATAGAACATTTGAACAGCACAATAAACCAACTTGATCTAGTGCACATTTATAGAGGTATACCCAACAACTGCAAGGAGCCCTGTTAACAACAGGTAAAGCACTCGGTTGCTAACCAAAAGGTTGGCAGTTCAAACTCACTCAGCAGCTCTGCAGGAGAAAGACTTAATGATATGCTTCCATAAAGATTACAGCCTAGAAAACTCTGTGAGGCAGTTCTACTCTGCCACTTGGGATTGCTATGAGTCAGAATTAGCTCAATGGCTCTCAACAACAACAGCTGTGGAGAACACATACTTTTAATACGGAGCAAACTCTAAGATAGAAAATTTGCTGGGCCATAAATAACTATCAATAAGGTTAAGTGATTGAAATCTTACAAGATACCTTCACCGATTGAAATAGAATTAGAAAAAAATAATTATCTAGAAAATCCCCAAATTTTTGGAAGTCAAACAAAAAACTGCTAAGTGACTCATGGGTTAAAAAAGGAAATAAAAGGGCAATTAGATAATATTTTGAACTGGGTAATAATGAAAATACAATATCTAAATTTGAAGATGCCAATCAAAAGATGCATAGAGGGAAATTTGCTTTAAGTGTGTATGTGACGGAAAAAAAAAAAGAATGATTTCAAATCAGTGATCTACATTTCTACATTAAAAAGCTAGACAAAGAAAAGCAAACTTAACCCAAAGTGTTATTATCTTAATAATAAAGATAAGAGCAGAAATAAAGGAAAACACTCTTGTAGTTTAACTATGCATTATTGTATAATTGCAAATGGCAGAAAGAGCAAATAGGGAGTGTATGCATACTTTTTCCGTAAACACATTCGTTACTGCATACTTTTTCCGTAAACACATTCATTACTTTATTCAGTAAACCTTTATTTTTCAGTACAACTTTATTTTTTAACCATCTATGATATGCATGGCATTGTTCTGGGCACTAGGGTTTTAGCAGTAAGTCACACAAGACCTTCCCCTCATAGAGCTCACATTCTACTGAGGGGATTAGAGATGGTCCATGAAGTATAATAAAACTCACATGACTAAGGCCCTAGTGCTCAGGGAAATAATTTAAATGGAAAGTGGTACATCTGATGCAAATACCAAACCAGGGAATCTAGATCGAAAAGAAAATATGTAACACCCAGGAGAAGGCCATACATAGTTCCGGAACTCAAAAAGCTTGGAAAAAGTGAGACGAAATTAAAAAAAAAATCAGTTTGACTTTGAAATATTTAATCAAGATTAAAAACATAACAAGTAATGAAAACAAAGCCCATGGCAAATAAAAATTATGCAGAAGAACATACACTAGATGTTAGACGTATTGGGAAAACAAATCTTACAAATAATCCATTTTCTTTGACATATTGTGAGCTCTATTCATGTGACTATTTTACAGGCTTGTAAGACTGTAAGACTGCTTACAGAAGTCTTCAGTGAAATAAGATTGCTATCCCAAAAGAAATTTTGGTGTTGGGAAAGAATATTGAATATACCGTGGACTTCCAGAATAATGAATAAATCAGTCTTAGAAGAAATACAACTAGAATGTTCCTTAGAAACGAGGATGGCGGAACTTCTTCTTGCATGGATGTGGTTTTTTTGTGCCTCCCAGGAGGTATGAGCATTAGGGAACAGGATGACAGAGGTGACATGCAATCTGAGATTTCCGTTTGCCTTTCTCTCTGAGGTGCTCATCAATTTTGTGTGCTATAAATGCAAGCTGGTGTTTCTGACTGAAGAGGGGCAGAAAGGTGAAAAGGATTGAGGAATGCCTCTCTGTACTCTGACAAAATCAGAAAACCAGGAAGAAGATTCTGAGGAGACAGCAGAAATGGTGTCAAGGGGTTGTAGTTACTAAAATGTAAAGCAGAGAAAAAAGAAAGGCCCTCCATAGCGTGCATAATATTCTTATTATGTATTGTAATTCTGGACGTACTAAATATAAACAGTGTAACCATACGCTGAAGGAAATTAAAAATAAGATGATTCACTAGTGCTGGAAGGTGCAAATGTAACCCAAATGCATCGAGTAGTAAAAAGTTAAAGACAACGGTTATCCTCACGCTAGACTGTAAGCCCTTTGAGAGCAGGGTCCATGACACATATAACTTCCTGTCTTCAGGAGCTTGCACAATGCCTAACAAGTTAGGTTTGTTGAATACAAGAATAAACAGACATATGCACATAAACAAATGTGAACTGAGAGGGATGGTATGTATCTTTGCTGCTCTCAGCTTGCTTAAAAAGAAGAAAAGCAGAAAATACTTAGGATTTTTTTTTTTTTTTTTTTACTTCCAGAGAATATTATTCTTGAAGATACTGAGCGGAAGCCAGTCTTTTCTGTAGAGAGGGGCCTTTCTTAAGGTGAGAGAAATAGCCTCTTTTATCACAGAGGGCAATAAAACAGTTACAAATACAATGGAACATAGTGGACTAGAGTAAGTAATCCCTCATGTGAAAATCAGAGCCTCAATCAGAGTCGCTGATCCGATGAGAAGGACACAGAGAGAGAAAGAGCAAGAGAGCAACAGGGGACCTTTAAAAGGCTTGGAGCCTTGAATCAGAGGGCAAATATTAGCAAAAACAATGACCAGAGTGTGGAACGTGGAAAAAAAAAAAAAAAAGGACAGAAAATATCCCTCTTCCACAAGAGTGATCATGCAAGAGAAAGTAAAACCAAGTTCAGAAGTGGATAGTTAGATAATGAGTGAGCTGTTGCAAAGAGTTTGAGAATTCTTTGCAACACCAATAACAGAGCAAATGAAAACAACAAATCAAAACCTAAAAAAATCAATGTTGAGACCAAACCTAGTCAGCCCTGTCTAAAAAACTATTACTAACCTCAGTGGGGACTCCCAGATTTAACCGACTACCAAACTGTAGCTGACAGAGGGCCTGGGTTCAATAAGTTTTTGGAAAATAAGTGAGGCTCTATTAGTTACAATTAGTTTTACTATATAAATTTGTTAATGTTCATTCACAGTGTGAATTATATTCAGATAACCCTATTTTGCCTAAATGTGTGATGTTGGAACTATAATCAGACATCCCAGGGAGAAGTGAATTGAGTGGACCCTGTGACCATCTTATTATTGGGTAGGATGCATTAGGTGCCATGCCCACTATTTGTACCTGAATCTCTGGTTGTCTGCCCAAGAGGGACAAGAGGCTATAGACATGATACCTTGAAATGAGGTGAATCCTATTAAACAGGAACTAGCAGGTAGGAGAAATGGTAAGTGGTGGGTCTCTGCTAAGGGTTGCAGAGATAGCTCATCAGGGGCAGGCTATGTTTCTGAAGTCTATGAATGACGGGGGGTAGAGAGACCTTTTCAATTCATTAAATGCATTAGCTGCTTTTCAGGAAAATTGGAATGGATGCTATCCCATAAGAAACTTGAAATGCATTTCTAATGGGGTGGTTATGAAACCTTTTTTTTTTTTAAAGTTTGAATCCTTTTGAAAGGTTTGAACTCTCTCCTTACATCCTTCAAAAATGCATAAACAAAATTAAACAATTTCATGGGATTCTGCAAATCTTCTGAAGTCCACCCATGAACTCATATGGATTCCACAGACCTTAGGTTAAGAAGCCTTGGTCCAGTGACTTTTAAGTCTTGAGTTAAAAGCTAAGGGACTTGAGAGAGAGGAAAATCTATATTTTATCTATGTATCTATTTTAAGGTTGTGACTTCATAAAATATGAAAACTTAATGGTGTCAAAATTGCAGTTTAGCTTTGAGTCCAGGGAGAAAGAAATTATAACATTGAAACAAACCTTGTCTGGACATACCTGATAGTTCTGAGCCTAAAGTAAATTGAATAATTAAAATATATTGCCTCTCTAAATGTTTAAGTTAAGAATTCCATGTCATACAGAAGTTAGAATTAAGTCATTTAAAAATAAACTAGGAAGAGTAAACTGAAGATCATAGAGGTATTTCCCCTAGGGGTGAAAGTGTCTGGAATGAATAATAGACATAGAAAAGATGGAGACACTGGCCTAAAGAGCAGTAAAAAGGAAATAAGAAGGAAATTAACTCAAATAAAAATACTGTGAACCTGACGGACAGAGACAGAAAGGGGGAGAGAGAGGGAAAGAGAGAGAGAGAGAGAAATCCTTATCTGCCTGCCTTATGTTCTACGTTCTTAACAGTTAATTTTCTGTAAACATATTAACAAATGGGAAGTAAAGGAATCCCATCAGAAGTAACAGAATCACCACAGAAGAAACTGGAACCCTCATCCATTGCTGGTAGGAATGTAAAATGGTGGAGCCACTATAGAAAAAACTTCGGTGGTTCCTCAGAATCACCCTGTTGTTGCTGAGTCAGTTCTGACTCACGGTGACCTTTTGTATAACAGAACAAAACGTTGCCTGATCCTGTACCATCTTCATGATAGTTGGTATGTTTGAGTCCATTGTCATGGCTGTTGTGTCAATCCATCTCATCTAGGGTTTTCCTTGTTCTCACTGACCCCCTACTTAATCAGACACAGTGTCCTTTTCCAGTGATTGGTGTTTCCTAATGATGTGGCCAAAGTAAACAAGAAGAAGTTCCACCATCCTTGTTTCTAAGGAACATTCTAGTTGTATTTCTTCTAAGACTGATTTATTCATTATTCTGGAAGTCCATGGTATATTCAATATTCTTTCCCAACACCAAAATTCAAATGCATGAATTCTTCTGTCTTCCTTTTTCATTGTCAGCTTTCATATGCAATGAAGCAACTGAAAAGATCATAGCTGGGTAAAACACACCTTAGTCATCAAAGTGACATCTTTGCTTTTTAACACTTCAAAGAGGTCTTTTTTATTTTTTTAAAAAAGAGGTCTTTTGCAGCAAATTTACCCAATGCAACTCTTTCCAAACTAAGACTAAGACAGAATTGCCATAAAATCCAGCGGTCCCACTCCTAGGTATATATCCTAAAGAACTGAAAGCAAGCTCTCAAACAGATATTTGTACACCAGTATTCATTGCAGCATTATTCACAATAGCCAAAAGGTGAAAACACCTCAAATGTTCATCACCAGATAAATGGATAAGTAAAATGTGGTATATCCATACAATGGCATGTTATTCAGTTCTAAAGAGAAAGAAGTTATCCATTTTATGACATGGAAGATCCTTGAAAACATTATGCTAAGCAAAATAATCCAGGCATGAAAGGACAAATATTGTATGATCTCACTTACATGAAATATCTAGAATAGGAGAATACGTAGAAACAGAACATATATTAGTGGTTACCATGGGCTGGAGGCAGGAGGCAATAGAGAGTTACTGCTTAATGGATACAGAGTTTCTGTTTGGGATGATGAAAAAGCTTTGGAAATAAATAGTGGTGATGGTTTAAAAAAAAACCACCACAGAAAGCCTAAATAAAAGCATGGAAAACTAGAATGTCCCCTTACCCTTGGCAGGTTTTTAGATACCCCTGGAATATGAGCTGATATCCCATTGATACTAATGTGAGTTAGATGTGTCCCTGTAGAGGGGAATCACCCAGTTATGAGATCTGCATAACTCAACACCATGAATCATACTGAACATTTTCCTAGGAGACTGACCCATGGCCAAAAGCCATGCAAACTGCCAAGGAGTGAACAACTCTTGACTTTGTAGAAGCCTGAGTATCAAGAAGAATGAGGGGTCTACTAAGAATGTTTCAAATGGATCTGGGGAGCTACTCAAGAAAGATGAGTGCATCTGAGACTCATTTGGATTCTGCTATTTCAGATTGTAAACCTCTGACATACAAAGAGAAACCAAGTAGTTTATTCTCCTCCTCTGAATATAATTCCTAACTATTTGGGGAAAAAAAGTCTTTCTTTTTTTTTTTCAAGCCAAGGGCAGAGGGCATACATGAGGAGGAGATACCAAGGCAATGTTCCTTTGTAACATATCAGTGTTCCTTTGCAACATATCAATAAAATGGACAAAATTGTATTATTCTCACCATAAATCATCTTAATCCATGCCATCAGTGAGAAAAAAATGATGTATTTGCCAAAATCCTAACTATGACTCTTCAATATCAGGGTTGTCTCTCAAGACCCCAGGTGTAAGATGTTTACAGAATCCACTCAATGTGGGGAAGAGTAAGGGCTGGCCTTGTGTGTGGGAAGCCATACAGTGATCTACTTACCCTACTCCCTGGTGTTTAAAATGCCAAAATTATATCCACATTTCTTGGTTAATGGAAAGTATACTCTTCACTCCATTTCAAAACATAAATATCTCTTAAAGAGGGAGGACTTCATTTTTTATCAATTATATGCAACTCATTGTGGTTTATATGCAATACACTTTCCTAAAATTCTATCTTTATAGATCTAACTCCTTAAATACTGCATCAGGAAGAGGAAACAGAGCTGGAGACATTGCAAATGGACAAACAGTGTGCTGTATGGACAGCCTAATTAATATATTTCTGAGGTTAAGGGACACAGGTTTATGCAAAAATGAAGGAGTAGTGCAAAGCTCAGGGTAAGGCCGTAAGAGCAGTATTAGTCTGATACAAAACCAGATAAAGAAAGTTCAAAAAAAGAAAGCTACAGATGAATATCTCATGAACTTGGATGTAAAAATCCTCAACTGAATATTAGTAAATTGAATCCAGCAATGTACAGAAATTATTATACACAATGATCAAGTGGGATGTATTCTAGGTATACAGGCTGATTCAAAATTTGAAAATCAATCAATATAATCTACCATATCTAAAGGCTAAAGAAAAATTATCACATGATCATATGAATTGATACAAAAAACGCTTCTGACAAAATCTGACATTCATAATAACAACTCTCAGAAAACTAGGGATTAGCAAAACTTTCTCAAGTTGATAAAGAGCATCTATAAAAAAATCTGCAGCTCACATCATACTTAATGGTGAATAACTGAATGTTTTCCCCCTAAGACTGAGAAGACTATAAGGATGTTTGCTCTCATTACTTTTATTCAAAACAGTACTAGAAGTTCTGGTTAGCAGAATAAACCCCCTAATCAGCACCACTTGTCCAAAAAAAATCCAGATTGGAAAAAAAGAAATAAAACTGTTATTATTTGCAGATGAAATGGTTATCTACAGAGAAAATCCCAAAGAATCTACAAAAGAATTCTTAGAACTAATATGTAAGTCTAGCAAGATTGCAGGATAGCATAAAATAATCAATAGCATTTCTATAGTCTAAAACTGAACATTTGGAAGCTGAAATTTAAAACATAATATTATTTGTTTAGTTATAAATATAACAAAACATATACAAGATCTATATCCAAAAATTGAAAAAGTCTGATGAAAGAAATCAAAGAAGACCTAAATAAATGGAGAAACATACTATGTTCATGGATTGTAAGAGTCAACATAATGAAGGTGTCAATTCTCCCTTAATTGATCTATAAGTTGAATGCAATTCTTATCAAAATCTTAGCAATTTTTTTGTTTATATAGACAAACTGTAACATTTATATGAAAATGCCTAGGAGCAAGAATAGCTAAAGAAATTTTGAAAAATGACAATCAAGTGCTAAGAATCAATCTGATGAAAAGACTTATTACACAGTTACAGTAATCTATGCATATTATAATCCATGGAACAGAATAGGGAACTCAAAAATACAAAAAAGAAAAAAAAATTCAATGAAGGAAGAATAGCCTTTTCAACAAATGGTGCCGGAGCAATTAGACATTGCTAGACAAAAAAAATGAACCTTGACCTAAACCTTATACCTTATAAGAAAATTAACTCAAAATGGGTTATGTACTTAAATGTAAAACATAAAACTATAAATCTGTTAAAAAAATAGGACAAATTATTTGGGAACTAGGGCTAAGGAAAGACTTCCTAGACTTGACAATAAAAACAAGATCCATAAAAGGAGAAGCTGATGAAGTGGACTCCATTAAAATGTAAAGCTTTTGCTCTGCAAAAGACCCTGTGAGTGAATGAAAAGACAAGCTACAAACTGGGTGAAAATAGTTGCAAAACCACGCATCTGACAAAGGAATTGAATCTAAAAGATGAAAAGAACTCTTAAAACTCAAGAGTAAAAAAAAAAAAAAGAAACTGAACAAAAGATACAAACAGATATTTCACTGAAAAGAATATACAAATACACATATGAAAAGATGTTCACCATCATTATCCATTAAACATATTCAAGTGAAAACCACAAGGAGATATCACTACACACTGGCCATAATGGTTAAAATAAAAAATATTGATAATACCAAATGCTAGTGAGGATGTGGAGAAACTGGATCACTCATACTTGACTAGTGGAAGCGTAAAATGGGAGAACCGTACTAGAAAAACTTTTGGCAAGTTTTTTATAAAGCTAAACACACACTTATCATGCTTAGCACAATTCAACACTTATCCATATCTATTGTAGTGGAGTCGAGTCTTTCTCATAGTGGCCCTATAAGGTTTCTGAGGGTTTCCAAGGCTGTAATCTTTACAGAAGCAGCTTGTCACGTCTTTCTCCCGAAGAGCAGCTAGTGGGTTCCAAATGCCGATCTTTTGGTTAGCAGCTAAGTGCTTAACCACTTTGCCACCAGGGCTCCTTTCAAAAATTACACTTGGCATTTATCCCAGAAAACTGAAACTTATGTTTACACGAAAGCCTGTACATGAATGTTCATAGAACTTTTATTTGTGATAGCCCCAAACTGGAAACAATCTAAATGTCCTTCAAGGGGTGAATGGTTAAACAAACTGTGGTACCTTTGTACCACAGAATACTACTCAACAATAAAAAAGGTACAAAAGATTTGGATGGGTCTCAAAGACTTATACTGAGTAAAAAAAAAAAAAGTCACTCTCAAAATTCAGATACTGTTTGATTCCATTTACATAGTATTCTTGAAATGAAAAAATGGAGAACAGATTAGTGGTTGCCAGGAGTTTGGAAGAGGGCAGGGGGACAGGTGGCTGTGGCTCTGAAAGGGTAGCATGAGGGATCTTTGTGGTGCAACAGTTCTGTATCTTGAATGAGATGGTGGTTACACAATTGTTCACATGTTATAAAATTGCATAGAACTAAATACATACACACAGACATAAGGGCAGGTAAAACTGGTGGAATAGTTTAGAAAAAAATTGAATTTCAGGGAAGAACAATCCAGGAATTATTTTATCAATAACAGCTGTCATATTTTCCATAGAACAGCACAATTTACAGAAGTGTATTAGCACAAAAACCCTAGTTAATTGACTCATGCATTACAAAACTTGAATCTTCAACTATTGCTGGATTTTACTTCTGGGACGCTCAATCTAGCCTGAAGGTGTTTTAATTTCCAGCAGTTAGAAATTTGGAGAAAGTAGGGGTATTGGCAAAATAGTCGGTTAGGACAAAGACTATGCTGAAAATAGATAATGCAAAATGAAGTGGGCCCTCAAATTGATAAGTCAGATATTTTTATATATCTGCTTTTTGCATTTCTTCTTCCCTCTGCTTTCTCTAATTTTTTCAATACATTCATTGAACTGACAAATTTCAGTAAGCACCTGTTACATGCTAGGCTTTGTTCTAGGTAGTAGGACTCCAGCGGGGTAAGGGAAAAAAATCCATACTTTCATTGAGCGAACATTCTAGTAGGGAAAAAGATGACAAATAAATAGAGAAGCAAATAATCAGGTAAAGAAATTCTTTTAAGATCTTAGCATAGACAGCAGTGTTCCAAGTACTGAATTGCCTAAGTGTCCTCGCTATACTAAATGATTTGTGTTCACAATGAAACTCAATTATTTGGGAAGAATACCATTTCAAAAGAAAGACAAAACACCCATTATGTAACCTGAGGAAATA
Source organism: Dugong dugon (assembly GCA_030035585.1). Lineage (NCBI taxonomy): Eukaryota > Metazoa > Chordata > Mammalia > Sirenia > Dugongidae > Dugong > Dugong dugon. The sequence continues at coordinate 63,247,070 of CM057466.1, forward strand.
CAGGGTCATGTACAGGGAAACAATTCTCCACAGGTCTCTTGTGTTTCTACATGGCTTGCAGAGAGAAGCACTGACAATCTTTGTTCCAGACTATCTTTTCAAGGATATTTATATAGCAAACAGGCTTGGAAGAGAAGTAGTGTTGCTCTCTAGAGCATAGGATAGATTTGTTCACTCTTTAAGATGAAGATATTGCCTCCCTTTAAGAATGCTTGCTTGCTTCCCATTATAAAAGATTCAGATTCCATCAGCTTGGAGTTTCTTCTGTAATGCAAACAACTGCATGTGAAAGCATCATGTGATCCGCATTACATTGCCCCACCATATTTGGGGCTCAGAGAACAGCACCAAAAAAAAAAAAAAAAAGGTACTCTGGCTACTATTACTACAGTGAGTAGTAAACTGTCCTTTATTTATGAACCTGGAGTCTTGTGTCTTCTGTTAGTATACATCAAAATTTGATAAGCTAACTTACTAACTTGCAAATATCAGACTCTTCACAGTTCTTTTATATTAATAGTTAATTCCTAAATTTCACCTATCTAAGCAAGACCTCAGTTACCAGCAACCCCCTACCCATTCCTCAAATGTTTAATGTTTCTGAGAATCCTCACAGGGTATCTCATGTGTGCTCTTTAATGATTTGCAGATTTTCTCCTCCCCTCTCCAGCTCCCCAGACTGAAATTCGCTGGTCTTGAAAGCTCTGGTTGATAGCAGCTCATCACTGCCATTATTGCTAATGTCTTCCTTTAGAATATCCTTGACACATATGTTGTCTTCACGGCTGCAAAAGTCACAGAACTTCTAAGTGCAAAAACACACTGAAACCATGGCCTTCTCCTAGATTCTGCCACATTCCATCACCTAGGAAGAAGAGCAAATAATCTAATTGTAGATTATTCCATGAGCCTCTGCCCAGAGCCCCTCTCTCTGTGCAGCTCAGGTTATCAAAATTGGATCTAAGGGATTTAGCTGAGACCTATAACTCACTGTACTACCCATAACTAATATCTGGGACCCACACCACATTATCCTCCCCGTCTCTATCCATCCCCTAAGAGGATTAATATGCAATACCAAAACCAGGTTATTCTCCCTATCAAGTGCAGTGATTAAGAGTTCAGCTGCTAACCAAAAGGTCAGCAGTTCAAATCCACCAGCTGCTCCTTGGAAACCCTATAGGGTAATTCTATGCTGTCCTATAGGGTTGCTATGCATCAGAATCGACTTGATGGCAAAGGGTTTGGTTTCGGTTTGGTAAGATCCAAGCACACTGCGCTGCCCTCCCCATTTCCATCCATTCTCTAAGCATCCAGGAAAACTCATTATTCTTAATTATTCTTTCACTGAAGACAATATTTAGAATGCCTTCTGCATTTACCATTTGTAATATGCTCATTCTTGTAAGAATTCTAGCAGAGGCTTAAAACTAATCTGTTTTAAAGGTTTGTCATTACTAAGACCCTTGAGGCACTGTAATAATATATATTAATCTTTTACTCTAGAAAGAATTTACTGGTGTCATATAGACACCAAGTTGAGATACCAGTATAATAATTTATTAAATACAATCTTTAAATTTTAAATATGTCAATTGCCTTCCAAAGGAGCATATACCAAATTTACCTGGAGATTCAGTTCTTTGGACGCAAAATGGTATAAAAAGTAGCTCACAAGCACAAGTAAAAAGATATCTAATTATGATAATAATAAAATCACATTTTAGAGCCAAACAGTTTTTTATAACACTTTTATTGCAATGTAATTTACATACCATATAATTCACCCATTTACAGTGTTCAATTGTTTCTAGTGTATTCATAGACTTGTACAACCGTCACCACAATCAATTTTAGAGCATTTGATCATCCTAAAAAGAAACCTACTACTCATTAGCAGTGAATTAGCACCAGCCCCCAGCCCCAGGAACCACTGATCTACTTTCTGTCACTTTAGATCAGCCTATTATTGACTTTTCATGTAAATGGAATCATACATTATGTGGTCTTTGTGACCTGTTTTTTCATTTAGCATAGTGTTGTCAAGGTTTATCCATGTTGTAGCATGTATCAATACCTCATTTCTCTATATGGCTCAATAATATTCTATTGTATGTATATACAATGTTTTGTTTATGTCTTCATCAATTGTTGGACATTTGCTTCCACTTTTTTACTGTTATGAATAATGATATTATGAACATTCATGTACAGGTTTTTGTATGAATGTGTTTCCAGTTCTCTTGGGTATATACCTAGGAGTGGAATTTCTAGATCATATGATAACTCCATGTTTAATATTTTGAGAAGCTACAAACTATTTCCAAACTAGCTGTACCATTGTACGTTTCCGTCAGCAGCATATGAGGGTTCTAGCTTCTCCACATTCTCAACAACACTTGTTACTATGTGTGTTTTTTATTACAGCCATCCTAGTGGGTATGAAGTGAAACTTCATTGTGGATTTGCTTTAAATTTTCCTAGTGACTAATGATGTTGATCATCTTTTCATATGCTTATTGATCATTTGTATATCTTCTTTGGAGAAATAAGTATTCATATCCTTTGCTCGTTTGTTAAATTGGGTTATTTGTCTTTTTATTATTGACAGATAAGAGTTCTTTATGTATCTGGATACAAGTTCCTTATCATCTATATGATTTGCAGCTAGATGGGATTTTAAGTATTATTGAATATAACTTCCATCTCATAAATGTGGTAGCTATGAACTAGACCTGTTTGATGGTAAACAGCTGATTTGGGGCAGAAATGGAACTAGATCCACATCTTCCAACTAAGAGGTGAGAATGATGCAACTATTTTCCAAAGCGAAGACCAAAGGAATGACAAACCATGTCCTCCACCTTTCCTCTTCCTTTTCTTCAGCTCAGCACTAAACTAAATTCTTTCATGAACCATGAAGTAATAGAAGTATCTAAAGCCATTGAGCCCTACATTAGAAGTCACGAAAGAACTCTTCTGTGAACTTTGTTTAACCTTCCTGCTCAAGGAGACCTTTTCCACCTACATAATATTAACGGATATTTCCAAGGTATTTTATTCAATTCTGTTTGGAAAAGATCTATCCTGCAGGATAGAAGTGTCTTAAAAGCAAAACCTGTAAAAACAATATACTATTAATGAAGATGGCATTCAATGAATGAGACCTCACAAGAGTGTTAAAAAACAGAAATGAATGTTAGTTTCATTTCTAGGCATTAAGAAATACTGTGTTATTAAAGCATATGTGACAGTCTAGTTTGAAAAATATAGCAAATTAAAGTGGGATTCCTCAAGAGGAACTTCTTCCTGAAAAGGTCAGCTATAAAAAGGGAGTAAAGACGATTTCTTACTCCCAATCACCAAAATAACATCACTTACTTGTCTTGATGCCTATGTGTGAAATTTTAAGTTATTGCACCACTAAATGTTAGAATGCAATAAACTTAGAAAAGAATCAGTAACAATGATACTGGTAATAATAACACACAAAATTGATTTTTTGCCCTTTTCCAAATGTATATTTTATTTGGTTTTTAGGTCTAGGTCAGCCACTTTAGGATAGAAGACAAAATGAATTTTTTTTAAAGAGAACTTCATTGAATATGTATAACAGAGGTGTTAAGAATATTATTTTTCTGGAAAATAAATGCTGCACTATTCCTATGACCACAGGAATTTGGAGGACTGTCTTTGATGAATGTTTCTCATTGTAATGCCGAATTTTCCTCTGCATATATCTACTTTTAAGACTAGACTATAATGAAATCTAGCTTTTTATTTTATTTAAAAAAATTTTTTATATTGTACTTTAGATAAAGGTTTGTAGAACAAATAGTTTCCCATTAAACAGTCAGTACACATATTGTTTTATGACATTGCTTAACAACCCCATGACATGTCAACACTCTCCCTTCTCGACCTTGGAGGACCTTTTTTTTTTGGTGAAAATATACACAGCCAAAGATACATCATTTTGAAAATTTCTAAATGTACTATTCAGTGACATCGATTACATTCTTCCAGTTGTGCTGCTATTCTCACTATCCTTTTCCGAATTATTCCATCACCATTATCTTCAACTCACTGCCCCCTAGGCTTCCCATCAAACCTTTTGAGTTGCTATTGTCAGTTTGATCTCACACAGATAATTCTTTTTTGTACTTTATATGAAGGTTTACAGAACAGATAGTTGCTCATTAAACAATTAGTACACATATTGCCCTATAATGGTTAACAACCCCACGACAAGTCAACACTGTCCTTTCTCAAACTTGGGTTCCTTATCACCAGGTTTCCTGTCCCCTCCTGCGTTCTAGTTCTTACACCTGGACTGCTGTGCCTCACTAATCCTGTTTTGTTTTATGGGGCTGTCCAATCCCCAGCTGAATGGTGAACTTCGGGGTGACTTCACCACTGAGCTAAAAGGGTGTCCTGGGGCCATACTCTTGGGGTTTCTCGAGTCTCTGTCAGGCCAGTAAATCTGGTCTTTTTTTGTGAGTTAGAATTTTGTTCTATATCCTTCTCCAGCTCTGTCCAGGACCCTCTGCTGTAATTCCTGTCACAGCAGTCAGTGGTGGTAGCCGGGCACCATCTAGCTGTACTGGACTCAGTCTGATAGAGGCCGTGGTAGTTGTGATCTATTAGTCCTTTGGACTAATCTTTTCCTTGTATCCTATTCTCTTCATTCTCCCTTCCTCCCAAAGGGGTGATACCAGTGGAGTATCTTACATGGCTGCTCACAGGCTTTTAAGACCCCAGACGCTACTCACCAAGATAGAATGTAGAACATTGTCTTTATAAACTATTATGCCAGTTGAGCTAGATGTTCCCTGAGACCATGGTCCCCACAGCCCTCGGCCCAGCAATTCAGTCCCTCAGGGAGTTTGGATGTGTCTATGGAGTTTCCATGACCTTTCCTTGTGCAAGTTGTGCTGGCTTCCCCAGTATTGTGTACTGTCTTACCCTCCACCAAAGTTACCACTTATCTATTGTCTATTTCGTTCCCCACCGCCGACCCTTCCCATCCCTCGTAACCAGCAAAGATTGTTTCTTTTTGCGTGTAAACTTTTTCTTGAGTTTTTATAGTAGAGGTCTCATACAATATTTGAACTTTTTTGATTGACTTATTTCACTCAGCATAGTGTCCTCCAGTTTCATCCATGCTATGAGATGCTTCACAGATTCATCATTGTTCTCTATCATTACATACTACTGCATAGTGTGTATGTACCATAATTTGTTTATCCATTCATCTGTTGATAGGCATCTAGGTTGTTTCCATCTTTTTGTTATTGGTTTCTGCAGTGAACATGGGTGTGCTTATGTCTATTCATGTGACGACTCTTATTTCTCTAGGATATATTCCTAGGAGAGGGATTGCTGGATCATATGGTATTTCTATTTCTAGCTTTCTAAAGAAGTGCCATATCATTTTCCAAAATGATTATATCATTTTGGATTCCCACCAGCAGTACATAAGAGTTCCAATCTCCCCGCAACCTCTCCAACATTTGTTATTTCCAGTGTTTTTGATTTGTGCCAGTAATGCCGGGGTAAGATGGTATCTCATTGTGGTTTTAATTTGCATTTCTCTAATGGCTGGTGATCTAGAGCATTTCCTCATGTGTCTGTTGGCCGCTTGAATGTCTTCTTTGGTGAAGTGTCTGTTCACTTCCTTTGTCCATTTTTAAATTGGATTATTTGTCTTTTTGTTGTAGAGGTGTTGTATTCTCTTGTAGATTTTAGAGATTAGACCTTCGTCTGACTTGTAATAACCAAATTTTTTTCCCCAGTCTGTAGGTTCTGTTTTTACTCTTTTGGTGAAGTCTTCTGATGGGCATAAGTGTTTAATTTTTAGAAATTCCAGTTATCTAGCTTATATTCTGGAGTTTGTGTGTTGTTGATTATGGTTTGTATCCTGTTAATACCATGTATTAGGGCCTCTAGCATTCATTGATCTTATTTTCTCTTCTCTGAACTTTATAGTTTTTGGCTTTATATTTAGGTCTTTGATCCATTTTGAACTAGTTTTTGTGTATGGTGAGGTATGGGTCCTGTTTCATTTTTTGCAGATGGACATCCAGTTTTGCCAGCACCATTTGTTAAAAAGACTGTCTTTTCCCCATTTGAAGGACTTTGGGCCCTTGTTGAAAATCAGGTGACCGTAGGTGGATAGATTTACATCTGGGTTCTCAATTATTTTCCATTGGTCAATGTATCTGTTGTTGTACCAGTACCAGGCTGTTTTGGTTACTGTAGCTGTACAGTAGGTTCTGAGGTCAGTAGTGTGAGTCCTCCTACTTTATTCTTCTTCTTCAATAGAGCTTTACTTATCTGGGGCTTCTTCTGTTTCCATATAAAGTTAATGATTAGTTTTTCCATCTCTTTGAAGAATGTTGTTGGTATTTAGATTGGGATTGCATTGTATCTGTAAATTGCTTTGGGTAGAATTGTCATTTGCACAATGTTGAGTCTACCTATCCATGAGCATGGTATGTTTTTCCATTTATGTAGATCCCTTTGGGTTTCATGCAGTAGAGTTTTATAGTTTTCTTTGTACAGGTCTTTTATCTCCCTGGTCATATTTATTCCTAAGTATTTTTTTTTTTAGGGGCTATTATAAATGGTATTGTTTTCATGATTTCCTTTTCATTGTTCTCTTTATTGGTTTATAGGAATCCAACTGATTTTTGTATGTTTATCTTCTATCTTGCTACTCTGCTGAATCGTTCTATTAGTTCCAGTAGTTGTCTTGTGGAGTCTTTAGAGTTTTCTATGTACAGTATCACATCATCCACAAACAGGGACAGTTTAACTTCTTCATTTGGATGCCCTTTATTCCTTTTTCTTGCCTTATTGCTCTAGCTAGGACTTCCAACACGATCTTAAATAGGAGTGGAGATAAAGGGCATCCTTGTCTTGTTGCTGTTCCCAAGGGGAATATTTTCAGCCTCTCTCCACTAAGAATTATGTAGGCCTTTTGTTTTGCTTAGATGGCCTTTATTATGTTGAGAAATTTCCCTTCTATACCTATTTTATGGAGAGTTTTTATCAGGAATGGGTGTTGTTGAATGTCTTTTCTGTGTCAGTTGAGGTGATCATGTGATTCTTTTCTTTCCTTTTATTTACGTGGTGGCTTATGTTGATTGATTATCTAATGTTCAACCATCCTTGCATACCTGGTATGAATCCTACTTGGTTGTGGTGTATTATTTTTTTGATATGATGTTGAATTCTATTGGCTAGAATTTTGTTGAGAATTTTTGCATCTATATTCATGAGAGATATTTGTGTGTAATTTTCTTTTTTTGTGGCGTCTTTGCCTGGTTTTGGTATCACGGTTATGCTGGCTTCATAGAATGAATTTGGAAGAATCCCTTCCTTTTCTATGTTCTGAAATAGTTTGAGTAGCACTGGTATAATCTCTTCTCTGAATGTTTGGTTGAATTCTCCAGTGAAGCCATCTGGGCAGGGGCTTTTTTTTGGTTGGGAGTATTTTTTACTACCTTTTCAATTTCTTCTCTTATTATGGGTCTGTTCAGATTTTCAGCATCACTTTGTGGTAGTTTGGGTAGGTAGTGTGTTTCTAGAAATTTATCCATTTCCTCTAGGTTTTCAAATTTCTTGGAGTATAGTTTTTCATAACACTCTGTTATGATCCCTTTTATTTCAGTTGGGTCTGTTGTAATGTCCCCCATTTCATTTCTTATTTGGGTTATTGGTGTGCTCTCCTGTTTTTCTTTTGTCAGTCTGGCCAGTGGTTTGTGAATTTTGTTGATCCTTTCAAAGAACCAACTTTTGGTTTTGTCGATTCTTTCTATTGTTTTTCTATTCTCTATTTCATTTATTTCTGCTCTGATCTTCATTATTTCCTTTCTTCCAGTGGTTGTGAGCTTTTTTTGCTGTTCTCTTTCTGTTTGTTGGAGTTCTGTAGTTAATTTTTTGATTTTGTCCCTTTCTTCTTTTTTGATATGTGCATCTATTGCTATAACTTGTCCTCTGAGGACTGCCTTTGCTGTGTCCCAAAGGTTTTGGTATAATATGTTTTCATTCTTGTTTGATTCTAGGAATTTTTTGATTCCATCTCTTCTATTACCCATTGGTTTGTAAGCAGGGTATTACTCAGTTTCCATGTAATTGATTTTCTTTCCTTGCTCTTCCTGTTGACAGTTTCTACCTTGATGGCGTTGTGGTCAGAGAAGATACTTTATGTGATCTCAGTGCTTTGGATCTGGTTGAGGGTTGGTTTGTGGCCTAAGATGTGGTCTATTCTGGAGAAATTTCTATGTCTGTTGGAAAGGAATGTGTACTTTGCAGATGTTAGGTGTAGTGTTCTATATATGTCTATGAGGTCAAGTTGGCTGATTGTGCCATTTAGGTCTTCTGCATCTTTGTTGAGCTTGTTTCTAGATGTTCTGTCCTTTACCAAGAGTGGTGTGCTGAAGTCTCCTACTATTATTGTGGAACTGTCAATTTCTCTTTTCAGTTTTGTTAGAGTTTGCTTTATGTATTTTGGAGCCCTGTCACTGGGTGCATAGACTTTTATTATGGTTATGTCTTCATGATGGATCGTCCCCTTAATCATTATATAGTGTCCTTCTTTGTCTTTTATGGTGGATTTTGTTTTAAAGTTTATTTTATCTGCGAATAATATTACCACTCCTGCTCTTTTTTGGTAGCTGTTTGTTTGATATATTTTTTTTGCATCCTTTGATTTTTAATAAATTTATCTTTGTTTCTAAGGTGTGTCTCTTGTAGACAGCATATTGATGGATCCTGTTTTTTTATCCATTCTGTCACTCTCCATCTCTTTATGGGGGCATTTAAGCCATTTACATTCAGTTTAATTATTGACAGGTGTGAGTTTATTATTGTCATTTTGTAGTGCTTTTTTTTGTAGTGCTGACATTTTCTTTGTTCCTCTTTCTCTCCTGTGCTGAATTCCTTGTGTTTGTGGGTTTTTTTAAATTTCTTTTCCTTTTGGAGGTTTTGTTTTTACTGAGACTTTATGTTTTTCTTCCTTATTTTGAAGAATAGGTTTGGTAACTTTCTTTGTGATTACCTTGAAATTTACCCTTATGTTCGTAGGTTTGAACCAGTCTATTATTGCTTGGTATTGCCTTTCCTTCCTCTGCATTGGGAGGTTCTATACCTACACCTTTATTGTCTCTTTTATTGTTCTGATGCTGTTGTTATTTACAGATTAACTTCTCTGGTTCCCTGTTGTAATTCTTTTGATTTTTGATAGTCCTTGAGAGTTCATTTCCTAGGTTGGTATCTGGCTGGTAAAACTCTGTGTCCTAGATTCAGCCTGTAGTCTGATGTTGTTTGTTCTCAGTTTGAACAACTGCCTTTAATAATTTTTGTAAGTTTGGTTTGGTGTTTACATCGTCCCTTAATTTCTGTTTATCTGGAAATGAGCTAATTTCACCATCATATTTGAATGAGAGTGTTTCAGGATATATTATTCTTGGCTGGCAATTTTTTTCTTTTAAGGTTTTATGTATGTCTTCCCATTTCCTTCTTGACTCAATGGTTTCTGCCGAATAATCTGAGCTTAGTCTTATTGTTTCTCCCATGTATATGACTTTTTTTTTTTTCTTGATCTGCTCTCAGGATTCTTTCCTTGGCTTTCATTTTAGTGAGTGTGATTATGATATGCCTTGGTGATTTTCTTTTGGGGTCTATCGTATATGGGGTTCGTTGAGCTTCTTGGATGGTCAGCTTTTCATCTTTAATGATATTGGGGAAGTTTTCTGTCAGCAGTTCTTCAATGATCCTGTCTGTGTTTTCTGTTTTCTCCCCCTGTTCTGGAACTCCGATCACTAGCAGATTTTTGTCTTTGATTGTATTTCACATCATTCTCAGGGTTTATTCATTTTTCTTTGTTCTTTTTTCTGATTTTTTGTCAGAGTTGTATCCAAGTGTTTGTCTTCAGTTTCACTGATCCTTTCTTCCATCGTTTCAAACCTGCTCCTCAACCTTTCTATGACACTGTCCATTTCTAACATCTTGTTTCTTATCTTTTGGATTTCTAATTGTTGTTTTTGTATGATTTCTAGCTGTGAATTTATTTTAGCATTTTGTTCCTGTATTATTTTCTTGAATTCTTCCATTTTTTAATCTGTATTTTCCATGAGTTTGTCTATTTTTTTCATTTTTATCTGCTTTTTGCTTCTACTCTTGGATAATTCTGAGTATTAGGGATTTGAATTTTCTATCAGGTAGTTCTAGTGCCTTTTCTTCTACTGGAAAGTCATCTGGTACTTTATTTTGTACACCTACTGGAACCATCCTGTCCTGTTTTTGTATATGTTTTGATATTGTCTGCTGTTTTTGGGGAATTCAGTAGTTATTTTCTTTTATTGATCGTAGATTTGTTTGTTTTGTCCTGCTTTTTTGTTTTATTTGGCTATGTCTGAGCGGGCAGACTGTGCGTTGTCTGTGGGCATGATACTTTCACCTCGTTCTCCAATGGGCAGGGTCAGTCACTCAGGTATGGTACAGCTAGGCATGTCCAGCTGAAGGGTAGTTGCTGGGATGGGTTGTTTGTGGCATATACTAGGGCCGACAGGGTGGGCTGGGAATCAGTGCAGGGCAGGTTCTGGTAGTCCATGCCAGTGCTGCTTGGGGATGTGATGTTCAGCACACAGTGCAGGTAAGCAGGAAGGAGGGGGGAGATTGTGATATGTGCAGCTAAGATGGGACGGGAAAGAGGAGAGAGAGGAGAGAGGACCAGGAGCCAAAAACATACACACAAACAAACAAAAAGGAGTGCTAAGGGAGCTTGCTGTTGGAGTGGAGAGATGAGAAAGTAAGAAATGGATAAAAACAAAAAGGAAAGAAAAAGGGTAAAATAAATAAATAAATAAATAAAAATTAGAGCAAAAAAAGGAAAGCCCCCAGGGATTGCACCAGTGCGGCTGGTAGGACTGGGGAAGTTGCTCCCAGGCTGTGTAGTATAGCCTGGCTAGAAGGGATAGAGGTACCACACAGCGCCAGGTATTCAGGAGACAGGAAGAGAAGGTAAGTATAGAGAAACAAGAAACTTGAAATGAAGATAGACAAAAAGGGAAAAAGAGAGAGAAGAAAACAAAACAAAGAAACAAATGAAAAAAGAAACAACAAGAAAGAAGAAATGCCCCCAGGGATGTCACTGTGTGTCTGTGCAGAGTAAGGGGATAGCTCCCAAGCTGAGCAGTACTGCCCAGCTAGAATGGGCTCCCAAGCCGAGAAAAGAAAAAGAAAACAAACAAACAAACAAATCAAACAGAACAAATCAGAACAAAAAAATCTCCTGGGGTCCCACCAGCATGGCGGCATGGGCCTTGAAGCAGTTTCACAGTCGAGTGGTGTTTCAAAGCCTTTCAGGAAGAATCAAAGATGGCACACGGAACCAGGTATATGAGAGAAAGGAGGGGGAGGTGGTGAGAGTTAAGGAAGAAATCTAAAGAAGCTGAAAAAAACAACACCAGCAGCCAACAAATGGCACTCAGGGAGCCAGCTAGTGCAGGTGGGTGAAATCCAAATGACACTGCAGTGAAGCTGGTGTTTTCTGGCCAAGACACTGTGGCCACAGGAAACAGAGAAGGCCAAGTGGGGGTGAAGAAGGGTGGGAGGTGGGAAAGCATATATTGCTGGTTACCAGTTGTTCTGTCTCCTGCTAGAAACTCTGTGAAGCTACTTTCTCATACCCCCAGTTTGCTGTTTTCCAACAGGAGTCCAAGATCTATGCTGTGGTACCCAATAGGGACCTCTGCACGTATCTTCTTGCTCTCTGTTCTCGGTCAGTTTCATATTCCATTTGGTGCTTGGCTGAATTCTTTATCTCTTCATTTGATGCTTAGAGTTTCAGGATTGATGCGTGTCTCTGTTTGACTTAGTTTTTGGATCTTTACTGTGGAGGGATGGCGTGGTCCTTCTGTCTATAGTGCCATGTTGCTAACTTTTTATTTTAAAAACTCCTTTATTTTTGCGGACTACCATTATAAATCAGTTAGACATCTATTCAGCAGATAGTTAAGAACACATTCTGATTTTAATATAAAGGATACATATTTGCGATGAAAAAATTTGGTAATGAATTTGCAAGAAGTGTCTAGGAGCTTTGTGAACACATGCCAGGTTCTCAGCCCACTAGCAGATGTCTCTGAAAACACAAGCAAGGCAGTAGAGGTTGTGCTTACGTGTTTTGAGATGCCTACATTTGAACTCTTAGGGAGCTCTGGGCTGACCTGAATAGCCTCGGGCATATTCGATCTTTAAGCTCCACCTTAAAGGGTCCTATGATCTGAAGGCACTTCCCCTCCAAATGATTCTATGTTCCAGTCTTTATTTATATCCCCACCCACACTCATCACTCACTCCTAGCCTCTTTCTCTTCACTGGATTTTGCTTACTCTGAAGGATGAAAAAATGGTGAGACTTTAGCTAGCTTACTTTGGACACTTCATCAGGAAAGAGCAGTTGCTAGAAAAAGACATCATAGTTGGTAAAGTAGAAGGTCAACGAAAATGAGGAAAACCCTGAATGAGATGGATTGACACAATAGCCTCAACAGTGTACTTAACACACCAATGATCAAGAAGATGGGGCAGGACCAGGCAATATTAGTTTTGTTACATATATATGAGTCGGAGCTGACTCGATGACAACTAACAATAACAAAGATGCCAGTAGTTATTTCTGTATTTCAGTGTATTGAAGCAGCATTTTCAAGAGAAAAGAGACCTACTTTTAGGCCATTTTGGTTATGCAATGTTAAGTCTCAGACTTTTGTAATATTGTTAGGTGCCAATGAGTTAGTTCTGACTCATAGCAACCCTATTCACAACAGAACAAAACAGTGCCCAGTCCTGCGCCACCCTTGCAATTATTGTTATGTTTGAGCCCTTTGTTGCAGCCACTATTTCAATCCATTGCATTGAGGGTCTTCCTCTTTTTTGCTGGCCCTCCACTTTACCAAGCATGATGTCCTTCTGCAGGGACTGGTCCCTCCTGGTAACATGCCCAAAGTACATGAGACGAAGTCTCGCTATCCTCGCTTCCAAGGAGCATTCTGACTGTGCTTCTTCCAAGACAGATTTGTTCATTCTTCTGCCAGTCCATGGTGTATTCAACATTCTTTGCCAATACCATAATGCAAAGATGTTAACTCTTCTTCTGTCTTCCTTATTCACTGCCCAGTTTTCACATGATATGAGGTAATTGAAAATTCCATGGCTTGGGTATACCTTAGTCCTCAGGTTGACATTTTTCTTTTTAAAAGTTTAAAGAGACTTTAGTATAGAGAGATTGAAATAATTAAAAGTAGTTCATGTAGGAATAACATAGAAGTCTTTCCCATGGCAAGGATAAAGGCTACAATTCTTCAGAGAGATTTTCTTAAGGTATATTAGAGAATTTGGAGTTTTCTCTGGTGGGCCTAGAGACTGTGAAGAGAGGACAGAAGAGAAAGAATGTGTTCCAGGGCAATAAAGGGGGCCTTCAATGTACCAGCAGGTCAGAGTCCCAAGACTGATAGAGTCTGCAAAGCATAGCCCTTTGATGGGGTATGGCCAGGTGACTTTCAGGAACAAAGACATGGGGAAGAAAAAAAAAAAAAAAAAAACAAACCAGTTGCCACTGAGTTTATTCTGACTCATGGTGAGCCCATGTGTGCAAAGTAGAACTGTGCTTGATAAGGTTTTCAAGGGTGTGACATCAGAAGCAGAATGCCAGGCCTTTCTTCCAAGATGGCGCCTCTGAGTGGGTTTGAACTGTCAACTTTTCAGTTAGTAGCCCAGCACTTAACCTTTTGCACCACCTAGGGGCTCCCAGATGTGTGTAACTGAGTTGCAGATTTTGCTTTTTTGTCCTTAATTCCCTTCTGATAGACTCAAGTCTTTCTTAAAGTTTTTAAACACGAAATTCTAGGTTTACTGGAGCTTAGGGGAAAGAAGGGAGGGTATATGCAGGTGGAGTAAAGCAGACCAGAGAAAGTAATGCAATACAAGGAAGCATTCAGGAGACAGCAGGAGAAAATGAAGGAAAACGTACAGGGTGGCAGTCTGGAGTGAAAGTGACAAGTGCCACCCAGCTTGCATTAAACACACTTAAGCATTCTCAAAAACTCTTAGGGGGAGGGCATGGAATTTCTTCACTCCTGCAGGAGGCTCTGGAGTTATCTTTTCTGGGGACATTAAAAGGAAAAACAAAAAACCTCAGAATACAGTAAAACCTGGGGAAACTTATGTTGTGTTTGTAAATTCTGGATTTTCAATGCTAAACTGGAAAATCTCAGGTCTTCTACTTGGCTTTAACAATGCCAGACAGAGATGTGTTAGCCTCATTTCTAAATGCAGTAGAAGATAAATAGGTGGAGAAAAATTGCAGATCACTTTGTCTGAATTTCCTCATCTCTATTTTTAAAGCATGTTTTTTTTTCTTTTTTCTTTTTCCCCTCCTGACCTGATCATTTCAGGGCAGGTACCAAAGACTGACTCACAGGGAGATTAGAGACTTTCTCAGATGGGTGATTGTGTGGCCCAGGATTTTCTTTGGCTGCTGGAGCAGGTCTTCATTTATGTTGAATAGACTTCATAGTCACCAATCTCAGAATTATATTAGAGAATAATTTCTTGCTGAGTAAACAAATCACTGAACAATATAATTCAAACACCTTCTCTGGGATTAAAGGGGCTCTGGCTGCTCTAAATATAAAAAAAGAACATTGACCTTTCAACACTGACCAAGACAATGGATGAACAGCTCTGCAGCAACATTTACAATTTGCAGAACAAGGAGTTGGCTTGGGGCCACTGAATGATCATTTGCTACATGCCATGAATCTCCAAAAAAAAAGGGGGGGCCTCCCTTTAGTTGTTTTGTGTTTATCAAAGTAAACAGGTCAGGTGAATTATTGATAGTGAGTGAAGCACCACTGGAATGACAAAGGATAAGAGCAGCAAAACTGTCATATTCCTCATTTCCTAAATGCTCTTCACAAATTCCTCCCACCTTGTTTTATTCACATCTGTTTCTATCTTGAAGTCCTTCTTTCTTGACAAACACATACTTTTTTTTAACATCCATTAATTCCACTCTGTCTTACAGCTCTATCTCTAGGGTCACCTATTCCATGAAGTCATCTCCAAACAATGAAATCCATGATAATTCTCTACCTTCTCAGCACTAGCTTCTAGAAATTCTATTGTATGTATCATTAATTAAATTATTTCACATATATAAAATTCCTGGCACAGTATTTGAAACATACTAGTCATCAAGCCTCAAAATGATCACTGAGTTAAGGTCAAAAGCCTTCACAAAATTGTTAGTTCCCTACCCACCTCACTCCCTTAGCATAGCATACATGTATTCGGGCTGATTAAGAACCATACCCTGTGTCTTTTTTTTTCCCCTCTTGAACCTAGCACAGTGCCATTCACATAGTAGGCAGAGTGTTTTAATTATTCATTTACTAGAGCTTCCAATTCTACTGTGCCACTGGATTGCAGAGAAATGTTGGACCAAGTGTTGCTATAAATGAGTATTAGAAAAAGCCCCTCTTCTTAATCTCATACCACCCCCGAGACGGGACAGCTACAGAGTCATGTGAAAATTGACTATTGTCTGTGGATTGTGCCATGAATAGAGCTTTATGTCAAATAAACATAAACGGTGTTTTAAATGTATATTCAAAATTCAAGTATATTTCATGCAAGTTTATTTCTAGATTGTATCCTTGAACCTTTGGGTATAAGTTCACTGCTGTTGTTAGATGCCATCGAGTCAATTTTGACTCATAGTGACTCCATGTGACAGAGTAGAACTGCCTCATAGGGTTTTCTAGGCTGTAATCTTTACAGCAGCAGATCTCCAGGTCGTTTTCCAGTGGAGCCGCTGGGTGGGTTCAAACCACCACCTTTCCAGTTAGCAGCCAAGGGCTTAACCGTGTGCCACCAGGACTGCTTATAAATTCACTAACCCTTAAATATTTTAAAGAAATTCTTAAGAGCAGCAAATTAACAAAGACTTTAAGACACGGCTTATTCATGGACTAACAACATTTTTGTTGCTACCTTTAAGAATGTAATTGCAGTTATATATACACATAGGTTTAGTGAACTATAGCAAAAGAAATCATGTGAGTTTATAATTGATTAGCCAGAAAATCTAGATCATTCATACCAAAAAAATTCCAAATGCTATAAAATTTATTTTTATTCCTAAATTTTTCAGATGACAAAATCTAGGGCTTCATAGACTAGGGCTTCATAAAATATAAAAGGGTATAGTTTATCAGCTCCAGAAAAATTATAAAACCTAATAGTCTTCAGGTACAGATATCCCATGGGGAATCTCATTTATATAATTGTGCTTATTTCAGCCTCACTAACATCCACTGAGGAGCCATGGATGCATAATGGTTAAAGTGCTCGGCTGCTAACCAAAAGGTCAGTGGTTTGAACCCACCAGCTGCTTGCCAGAGAAAAGACCTGGTAATCTGCTCCCATAAAGATTATAGCCTAGGAAATCATATGGGGCAGTTCTACTTTGTCCTTTAAGGAATCGACTCAATGGCACACAACAACATCCATTGACCAAACCCTTTCTCCCATAAACCCTTTCTCCCATAGGTATATAAACATAAGTTTATATACCTGTGTCCTCAGATAGGAGTCCCTGGGTGATGCAAACAGTTGCTGGGCTGTTAACCGAACGGTTGGAGGCTTGAGTCCACCCAGAGGTACCTCAGAAGAAAGGCCCGGCAATCTTCTTCCAAAAAGTCAGCCATTGAAAACTCTATGGAACACAATTCTACTCTGACACACATAGGGTTTAATCTACAGCACCTGCGTGGTCTGTCAGTACTCAGATAAAATTTTTTGTCTCTGCCAATGGCATATTCTCTGCAATATCATCCCTCCAAGTGTGGTGTAATTGTCAAAGCTCAGTGAACAGGATTTGGGTGCCTGATATTTAGTGTAGCATTTTAAACCTATTCCCTGTTGTAGTCTTTAGATTTTGGTCTTCAGAGGCACATTTGTTGATACACAGTTGAATAATGACATTGTACAACTGCATTTCTAAAGAATATAGCCCATAACAGAATTTCTTAAATTCATACTTTTAGTTATTTGCTGTGGAGACATACAGATTCACTTTTTTGCACTCTATTAACTAACCCCTACCATGCCTTTGGCACTCTAAAATCTGCTTAGAAAAAAGGGAAATTATATCTCTACATTTAAACTCTCAGAGTGTGCTGGGGAGTTTCCAAGTACAAAATACATTTTTTTTTTGTTTTTAAAGCACACCTATAAAAACAACCAAAATATGTTGAAACAGCCTTTTAAATGCAACATGACAGATGGACAGAAAACTTTACTAGTGTGATGGATGGTCCTTTATTTATTCCTCTGTGAATGGCTGCTGATCATAATCACTTTTATAGCTTGACTGCAACAAAAAGGATTATTTCTTTTGTCCTGGAATCTCAGGATGAGCATATTTGTTCAGAGGATGAAGAAGACCAAATTAGACTGAGCTACTGGGGCATAATAAATTCATAGCAATCACAAGCCAAAGTTCTTTAATTCTTAAGATGCTATCAACTTTAAATATTCTGATCCTCTCATAGTTAGCTCGCTTATCCATTTGTCCTTATTGAATTAACTGCCTTTTCTTTAACATTGTCTCCTGAGGGGACCTCATTTTAAATCCTTTCAGTTTAATTCCATTAATTGGCATATTGTCTGGTCTTATGTTCTCCTCCTGGGTCTTGAACTTATATTCCCCTCAGTTCTTAAACTCCTTAGCTATATTTTGCAGCTTTGAATGACAAGTTGCTCCATCTGTAAACAAAGCATGTGCATTTTATCTTTCACTTCCAGGCTAATGTTTAACAATGAGTTCACAATCCTGGCAGTTTATCAGCCCATTAAGTAAACCCAAGTGTAGAGTTCCTTGATTTTAAAGCTATCATACTGAAATCCAGAGCTATTGGTTCACTAACTTGAGCATAAATTAAGAGCTAACGATTCTAAATTATGGTAAGTGGATCAAGTCGGTACATTTGTGTTTGCAAATCCTCTTGCCTGAGGACAGCTGTGGGATCACACTACCTTGAACTTATATCCCATATTCACCACGTATTAGGTAACCTTGGGTACATTGGATAATTCTTTAACCCTCAATATTCTCCTCTCTAAAATGGGAGTGGTAATAAAAATTCATTCCAAACCATAGAGCTCTGACAAGGATTTAATGAAATAATCCTTGCAGAATTCTTAATGATACTCAATTAATATCAGACGCCTTATCATCATTACTTTTGAGGTACTATCCCACCTCTTAGTGGTGTATTTGTAGCCTTCATGCAAAGTACTTATATGTCCCACCTTTTCTAAACCTGTAGATTCTACATGGAGAATGTCATCTTGACAGGCAATATTTGTACAACTTATTTGTCACTTATTATATACTGCCATTGTACTCATGCCTTCCCTTTAATTAAAGTGCAAGACCCTTAAATGGAGTGACCTATCATACCTCTCTGCAACAAGTCCAGGCTTAGCGCAATGTTTTCATCACATAGAAAGGCCAGCATAGCTGCTTATTATAAAAAATAAACATATGAGATATGTGTATGTGAACCCCAAAACCAAGGCATTTTGCATGACTGAAATGACTGCCCAAATCTAAATTAACTCCATTTTGAATCAAACTGCAGCTTGGCCTAAAACCTTTGTTTCTGCTGCTTTGAAGAGGCAGTTCACCTTCTTGTAAAAGTTTAACTGATTGTAACCCAAAAAGAGCAAGTGTCCTTTTGTGAGGAGCTTGTGTGAGGAGTTGTTTGTTGACAGATGTTTGTCAAAAGTGTTTGTGCAGCTTGATCCAAGAAGAATGCCTTGATTAACGTGTTATAGGAGGCTTGGAAATATAATTGATAATGTTAAGGAAAGATGAAGCATGCAATTGTCTTTTAACTCTGTAACCAAGATGAGGTAAATGCCAATCAACCAAGCCTTAGTTCTAATTTCCTCCAATTAGAGTATTTTTAACTTTTCTCCTGAAATGCTATCTGATTTGAACCCCAAGAACACGAGGTACCTAGCATAACTAAGATGAATTACCCAGACCTAAATCAGACTTCATTTTTATTCACTCACTGAGACCTTATCTCTATTTCTGCTGACTAAAGTAAATCTGTAACTGATGTAGAAGCATAGCTTGTTATTTAGATAAGAGGTAGAAGTGAAACCTGCAGTTATTACAGAAAGTTAACTCAATTGTTCCGGACAGAATGTTTTATTCAACATATCCCAGGATGTTAACAAATAGACTTACTAATGTTAAGAAAAATGTTTAAGAGAGAGTATAATTCAACAACCCCTGTAACTTTTGCCTAGTACCCTTCCTATGCCTTCTAGCATGAAGTTCTTTGTTCACTCCACCCTATAAAAACCTCTCTTTCTCCTTGCATTTTGGAATACAATAGTATCCTGCCTGGGTGCTAGTGTGTCTGCCAATTCACAAATCTCTCTATCCTTCAATAAAAATTTTTATTTCCACTTCTAACAGAGTGTAAGTCTGATATTTCACTATGACAGATACCAGATTTCATTTTCAACCCATCTTTAGGGAGAAGCTAGAATTTGAAACAGATGGTAGGTCATTATAAGGAAATGTAAGGAGGATTATGGAGCTAATTAGAGAGGAAAAGTTTAGGGAAAGAGCAGGAGGGATGAATCTATCTATGGACCAGTCATAATTACCCATAGGTGATAAAAATATAATTAAGTGATAAACACAGATCATAACGCCCCTTTTCACAAAATTCTGTCTGATAATTAGATGATCGCATTGCATTCAATTATCAGATTTGGAATGTAATGGATTTGAAATGTAATCTAATACATACTTTAGAAAGTTGTTTAACCCATGAAAGAGATTAATATCCAATCCATGGACAATTGTTACATATTAAATCATTACATATTAAAACAGAATGAAAAGCTGTATTTCTTCACTTAGACTCTAAAAAATGATCTTAATGAACAGTGTCTTTAAGGAATCTACGTCTTGGAGAGGCTCAAAATTCTCAAGAAGGACTCTAAGCTTACTCGATTTCCTAGGGAATCTCTGGTAATGACATGGGACAAAATTGTGTTGATAGGGCTCCTCAAGAATCCAATTGTTCTATGACTTTGAAAATTTAAAGGTTGAGATTAGTTCAGTCTATCACTGGTTGAATCTTATTTTTTATCTCCATTTCTTCTCTTTAACAAATTTCTACCAGTATAAAAATAACAACACCTGAAGATGAAGTCAGATATTTTGTATAATCTGCTTAGAATATAACACATTTTTTATAAGTACAGCTACTTGAAAGTAACTGGATTGTGGTCCTTGAGATCAGATTAAATAGCCAGCATCTTATAACTTTGACTAGGTGGCCAAACAGCTAACACAGAAACATAGTGACTCTAGGAAGAATAAATAGTAGTAATGATGTCAAGGGCCAGTCATTTCACAGAGTGAAGCAACAGAGCTAATGAAATTAGTGAGCAGGACAGTCCTCAGGAGAGCAAGTCACCTTGATTTTATCCCTTGGCAATGCTCAACCCCTGGTGACTGTATTACTATTACTCACAAGGTCACCCACCAAATCAAAACCAAACCCTTTGCCTTTGGGTTGATTCTGACTGATGACAACCCATGTGTTACAGAGCAGAACTGCTCCATAGGGTTCTCTTGGCTATAATCTTTACAGAAGCAGATCACCAGGCCTTTCTCCTGCAGTGTTGCTGGTTGAGGTTGAACTGTCAACCTCTAGATTAGCTATCAAGAGTAAACTGTTTGCGCCACTACAGACCTCAATATGGATAATAAAGATAAGAAAATCCACAATTATGATTTAGAAAACAACTTTAAGTGCAAGTATCAGTGAAGCTAGACTACAATTGCTAATTTTAGAAATGAAAGAAACGAAATAACAAGTAGAGGGATAAAATAAGAATCACTGAAGCAAAATTATAACAATCAGGACCTTAGTTAGCTCCGTGTAACAGAAACACAAATGGTGTGTTTTAACTGAATAGAAGTTTACTTTTCTCACACAATGGGATAACCAGAAGTCTAGGTTTGCTTGATGATTCCACAATGTCGGAAGGGGCCAAATTCCTATCTTTTTACTTCTTCACTTAATGAGCAGCTTTTACCCTCATGAGTGCAAGATGTCTGCTCCATCCCGAGGTATCTGTCCTTCCCGATATGAGGAGAGTGGAAGCACAAAGGGCAAAATCCCGAAAGGTGCATGCCATTTGAGTGCTTGTCCTTTAACGCACTTTCTCAGAAGTACTATCCTGTCACTTTTGCTTACATGTTACATTGGCTTCCCTGGTTGGGAGTTTGGAAAGCTGAATTTTTTAGCTAGACACAATGCTATCCTAAAAAACAATTAGGGACAGTTAGTAAAGAGGAGGAAGAGAAAGGATCTTGGCCAAGCAATTAATAGTGTCCATCAAAACTCTTGTTTTGTCAATATTTCTTCCTTCAGTGAATAGTGTTTTCCTATTATTTTACAACCCATACTATCTTGCAAGTAATGCATCCAGAAATGGGAACCTTAAATGAAATACCAGACATCACATCTAGGATTTAACAGCCACATGCTTTTAGAGTGTTCATTCTATGAGCTGTGTTTCTTCTGACTCCATGCCTGATACCCCATTGCAGAGATCAGCTCATCGCCTATGGGGCAAGGCCCTTGGTCAAGATCTCTCTTTCTGAAGTCTAGAACACCACTTTGTCCTTTCTACTCTAGTCAAAAGAAGTTTAAAACAGTTACCATTATAAAAATATATGCAGGGATGCCCTGACTCAATGACAACTATAGAGTACATTATAAAGCTGGTATTCTGAACCTTAGTCCTAAACATCTGCGTTTGGATCATTTCCCTCATTTGGGGATTTCCCAAGAGCAATTTGGTTTCACCTTGCAAATGTATTTGAAAGGGACTAAAAGGATCCCCCCTAGAGTAAAAAGAAGGGCTTGCCCCAGGAACAAATCTGGCTTCCACCTTGTAATGCAAAAATTGCTTAAAACCTCTCAAATACCAGTTTTCCCAGCTGCCACAATTTTAAGATTCAAGCTCCAACTCCAGTAGAAAAACAACATTAGCCTCTCTAAAAATGCAGTTTGCTCACACTATTTAGGACTCTGCAGTGTTACTAACATCCAACATCATAGAATCTTAGCAAAACAAAGGACGATAGAGACCACCTACTTGTGTTCCTTCATTTTAATTTGGTACATGTTGCTGTAAAAAAATTAGCATAGTGCACTTACAAAAATACCTTGAGGGGAGGGCATGGGTGGCAAACAAACACATAAGGTGCATATCATTTGCATAAAAATACACTGGTATCTGGTGTACAGTTGTTGTTGGGTTCTGTTGACTCATAACAACCCCATGTGAGGGAGTAGAACTGCCTCATGGGGTTTTCTTGGCTGTAATATTTATGGAAGCAGAACCCCAGGTCTTCCTGCAGAGGTACTGGGTGGGTTCGAACCTCCAACCTTTTGGTTAGCAGCTGAATTCTTAACAATTGTGCCACCAGGGCTCCTTGATGTAGACTGAGTGCATAATAAATATTTTTAAATAAATAAAGGAATGAATGAATTACAGCAATTTAAGTAATTAGTTCAAATGAAACAAAAACATAATTGAGGCAATCTGAGACCTTGATTGCCTCTGGTTGATAAGCACTGTTTGGAGTCTAAATGATGTTTGCTTTTTTCCAGGAGGTAGACATTATCAGTTGTGGAATGTTCAGGGTGTTAAATTTAGTTAGACAATGTATTGTTGTATTGTTGTTGTTAGGTGTCATTGAGTCAGTTGCAACTCATAGCGACCCATTTGAACAACAGAACTAAACACTGCCTGGTCCTGCACCATCCTCACAATCCTTGCTATGTTTGAGCCCATTGTTGCAGCCACTATGTCAGTCCATCTTGTTGACGGTCTTCCTCTTTTTCACTGACCCTCTACTTTATCAAGCATGATGTCCTTCTCCAGGACTGGTACCTCCTGATAATATGTCCAAAGCAAGTGAGACAAAATCTCACCATCCTTGCTGCTAAGGAGCATTCTGGCTGTACTTCTTCCAAGACAGATTTATTCATTCTTCTGAAGTCCACAGTATATTCAATATTCTTCACCAACATCATAATTCAAATGTATCAATTTTTCTTCAGTCTTCCTTTTTCATGTCGTTCAATATTTTGCCCATAGAATCTTTCAATATTGCAACTAGAGGCTTGAATTTTCCTTCAGTTCTTTCAGCTTGATTTTCTAACTCCAGTTCTTTAAACATTTCATTGTCATATTTTGTCTTCTTGAGTTGCCTTTTGAAATCTTCTGTTCAGCTCTTTTATTTAGTCATTTCTTCCATTTGCTTTAGCTACTCGATGTTCAAGGGCAAGTTTCAGAGTCGCTTCTGACTTCCATTTTGGTCTTTTCTTTCTTTCTTGTCCTTTTAATGACCTTTTGCTTTCTTCATGTGTGATGTCCTTGATGTCATCCCACAACTTGTCTGGTGTTCGGTCATTAGTGTCCAATGTGTCAAATCTATTCTTGAGACGGTCTCTAAATTCAGGTGGGATATACTCAAGGTCATACTTGGGCTCTCATGGACTTGTTTTACTTTCTTCAGTTTCAGCTCAAACTTGCATATGAACAATGGGCCCCTGGACTTGTTCCGACAGATGATATTGCGCTTCTCCATCATCTCTTTCCACAGGTGTAGCTGATTTGATTCCTATGTATTTCATCCGGTGAAGTCCACGTGTATAGTGCCATCTATGTTGTTGAAAAAAGGTATTTCCAGTGAATAGGTCGTTGGTCTTGCAAAATTCTATCGCGACCCCTGGTGGCGTTTCTTTCACCAAGGCCATATTTTCCAACTATTATCCTTCCGCTTTGTTTCTAACTTTTGCATTTCAATCACCAGTAATTATCAATGCACCTAGACTGCAGGTTTGATCAATTTCAGACTGCAGAAATTGGTAAAAATCTTCAATTTCTTTATCTTTGGCATGACCTATTAAACTCATGAAAATCTGTACCTTTAAGTGCTAGTTTAGAAAATTATTTTAAAACATAAAATAGTTTTCAGAGAATTCATATGTAATGGGTCCTTCTGAAGAGGTTTTATGATTACAAAATCTCCAAAAGCAATTGTGCATTTGGTTAGAAAATTCCTCTGAACTTGACCTTGCCGATAAGGACATATTTTAGACCATGTTATAAATAAAATGTACCTGCATTTAAACTTTTTCACTACAAAAACATTAAAATGAAAGATTTCAAAGCATAAATCCAGTGCCTAAGTGAGTTGGCTACAGTTTTATGATCAACAGTAAAAGCTGTCATCTGGTTTGTCAATTAAACACAAACTAAAAGGTCTTCAAGGAGGTCTCCACACAAAGGACTTTAATGACTCACAAAAAAGTCTATGTTGGAGTATGTGTCAAAGAACAGCTAATTAATAAGTGCCTGGTTTGGAAAGACTGACATTAACATAAATTAATGACATTATAGAGTACAGTAACAATCTGCAGTTGAGGATTTACATAATCAGTAATTATAGTTCCCCGTTGTCTCTCAGGTCAATAATTTGCAGTTTTAAAACATGCAAATACGTATTTGCTCATTAATCTGCAATGTCTTCCAAGACAGAGTCTGGGTCTCTGGTTGAATTAATGTACATTTAAATTATAATAGCAGAAAAGATTGGAGGAAAAACACATAAATTCAAAGATGTAGATTAAATATAGGTCACTTACAAAATTCTCTATTTCTTATTTGTGTTTTAAAGACAGATTATGATCTACCAAAATAGCATCATAGTAAGAGGCTCAGAAGTGGTGAGATCTCAGATCTGTATTTGCCTTGTACTACCTGAAAGGACTGTGAAGGGTATCTTTGGTGAGCTTGGAGGAAGCAGAGGGTAGGAGTTGGAGAAAAAGAGATGGATTTGTTACCTTTTATTTGGTCATAAAAGCAAAGCAGAGTCTCAAAGCAAAGTATCAACAGTGACAAGAACAAATTATTCCAGGTCTTAGGTATTGTCTGTGACCCTTAAGAGTACAAAATCACTAAGTGATAATTATATTTGACACTTTGAAGTAACTAGTCTCATTTTTTGCTTCTTAATTACCATACTCTATTACAAAATTGAATGTAAAATTAGGCTTGCAACTTTGATGGGGCCAATCATATTGACCTATTTGTTTATAGAAACCTAATACTCCCTAAACCATGTACTGGTCAGAGAGAGTTGCCACTACTTATTCCAAGAACAAATTTCCTGTTGTACTACAGTGTGTTTTCATAAATATCTGTCTTAGTCATCTAGTGCTGCTATAACAGAAATACCGCAAGTGGATAGCTTTAACAAAGAGAAATTTATTCTCTCACGATCTAGGAGGCTACAAGTCCAAATTCAGGACGCCAGCTCCAGGGGAAGCCTTTCTGTCTCTTTTGGTTCTGGAGGAAGGTCCTTGTTATCAATCTTCCCCTGGTCAAGGAGCTTCTCAGCACAGAGACCCTGGGTCCAAAAGACACTCTGTGCTCCCAGCACTTCTTTGTTGCTAGTATGAGATCCCCATGTCTCTGTCACTTCTTTCTTTTATATCTCAAAAGAGATTGGCTTAAGACACAACCTAATCTTGTAGATTGAGTTCTGCCTCATTAACATACCTGCCTCTAATCCTGCCTTATTGACATTATAGAGGCAGGATTTACAACACATAGAAAAATCACATCAGATGACAAAATGATGGACAATCACATAACACTGGGAATTATGGGATAAGTAGGTTGACAGATATTTTAGGGGAACACAATTCAATCCATGACAATATCCAAAGGTTCTTCTGATGGCAGTCTTTATAACCCATCCTGGAATATGAAATATATATGGTTAACAGTGACTGCAGTTATTGACAAAATCACCCACACATGGAAGCTAAGCAGTGACTGTCTTACTGGTAGTTCTGGGAGCCAAACTTTTGCTTTTAAGATCCAAATAGTAGATCTTTTTTCTTAGAAGCGAAACAAAATGTTTTAAGATTCCCAAATGGCTGTATCTTTTGGGATGAATGGCCTTTCTTGCTTTAGTGAGATCTCTTAGCCTAACATAGGGGCATTAATCATATCCTGATTAAAATGCCTTTTAAACAAGCTACAAGGCAGTGCTGTCAGCATTTGGCTGCACCAACTCTTCATTTAGGGATCGGCATTAATCCCTCATTTGCATGGACATTGACTTCATTCCTCAAGTGACATTAATAGTCATTATAAATCTACTTTTTACTTGCTAGTGATATGCCAAGATAAATGCTATGGGAAAGAATTATATGAGAATTGCTTTGGACAGCTAGCCTATATGTCCAGTCAGCATCATTCAATGTCCCCGCCAGTCAGAATTGGATAACTCAGACATGGGACACTGAACACACAAAAAATAATTTTTTATTTTGCACAAGGTAAGGAAAGGCTGATGTATAAAAATTAAAGATGGATTATCTCAACTGACTGTGATTGGGAAAGATGACATGCTATGTTTATCACTATATTGTCTGAAATCTTCAAAATTTAGGCCAGAGAAGAATTTAGGGGAAGTAAGATAATGGGGTAAAATATGTAATAACGAATGACACCTATAAAAAAGTATGTGTGGGATCAATAGCATTAGGTATTTTAATTATTAGGTCCTATAAATTTGAAATTTGTGTCCCAGGTGAAATGGCTACAGTACATATTAATTAAACAAAAAACCAAATCTATTGCCGTTGAGTTGATTCTTACTCAAAGTGACCCTATAGGACAGAGTACAACTGCCCCAAAGGCTGTCCAAGGAGTGACTGGTAGATCCAAACTGCCTACCATTCAGTTAGCAGCTGAAAGCTTAACCACTGGGCCACGAGGGCTCCTCATATTAATTAACAATTTTAATTGCAATGAATTATATGCTCAGAAAAAAAGAAAAAGAAGACGCTCAATGAGATGGATTGACACAGTGGCTGCAACAATGGCCTCAAATATAGCAACTATTGTGGGGATGGCACAGAATCGGGCAATGTTTTGTTCTTTTGTACATAGGGTTGCTATGAGCTGGAACTGACTCAACAATACCTAATAACAAATAACAACAACATATATTCAGAGCAATACTTTCTTAAGAGACAAGTAGAGAAAGAGAGGAAACAAGATAATTTTTCACCTAATTCCCACAGAAACTCTTTACATAGGCATTAGAATAATGTCACTCAAAATGAAACTCCAAATAAAAATCAGCTGGCTATAGGTCTAGAGTGACCATCCACAGTAACCAGCCTCAATGTTCAATGTTTGATAGCCCCCTTTATCCTAGTTTGGTGTTATTTCACTTTTGTCACTCATCAGGAAGCAGTATCTTGCCTCTTGTCTAATAAAACTTGAAATCTCTTATTAGAACAGTTCTCTAAAATAGGTCTAAACAGCAGTTCTCAAAATCCATAGAAGTTTCTATTTCCTGGTTAGATGTATTAGTTTGTGGCAGGCCAATGCTCATACCAAGAACAACTAGAAAAGCTATATAAAATACAAGTAATTTTTGAAAAGTACCAGAAAGTTCCCTAAGCATAGAGGATGACAGGAGCTAAGATTTCATAAAGAGAAGAACTGCAATCAGCAGTTAGTTTTTCCCTGTAGGCATTTCCCAGTTGTAAGCATGGTTTAGAGACTTAGTGTCTAAAATTTATCGGGGCAGAGAGCCGCTCTTGGGAAGAGATAAACTACAAGGGCTTTTAAAGGTCTTACGAGGATAGAGTGATAAAATTGGAAAGGTGAGAGGCCAAAAAGTTACGGCAGATTTTTCCTCTCAAGACATTTGCTGAATTCTGAAGGTATACAGAGAAGGAAAAAGAAAAGCTAAACCAGGAATCTCTGAGAAATGGAGTGGAGTTTTCTTACTTTTGTGGTGTTGAGAAGACAAAGATAAGTCCTAGGAAAAGGGTTGAATAAGAGATAGTTCTAACATTACCAAAACTGCAAACCAGCCTAACCCATTCCCTGACTAGATTAAGATTATTAGCTTGCCACCCTCACTCCTACCTGCTGTGCAGGTAAAAAAAGCATTATCCCACTTTGGAAAAGACAATATTATTTGTAGCCTCTGTAATTATTTTATACACAATGTCTATCATTAAAAAAAATTACAAGAAATGCCAAGACATGGGGCCAGATGACCAAGAGAAAGACCGATAATAAAAAAAGACTCATGAGTATCTAGACGTTAAAATTGGTAGATAAGGACTTTAAAATAACAATGATTAATGTGCTCAAGAGAATAAAGAATAGAAAATACAAATGAAAAGATAATTTCATCAAAAATTGGAATCTTAAAAAAAAAATAAGTAGAAATTTTAGGCCTGAACAATATAATAGCTAAAATTGATTAGATGGGTTAGCGGCAACAGACAGAGCAAAGGACAAAATAGTGAGCTGGAAGAAAATGTCAAAACATTGGGCAAGAGATCCTGATCAGTGTGATAAAGCAAGAAACAGGAATAAAAGGCATAAGGACTGAGAAAGAGGACATATAATGATCATTAATTGCAAAAGTCATGATTACGTACATAAAAACCCATAAAGAATCTACAAACAATTAGAATTTACAAGTAAATTTAGCAAGGCTGCTAGATAAAAAGTGATTATACAAAATGCAGTGTAGCTCTATATATCAGTAACAAATCAACAGAAAATTAAATTTTAACATTTTTACACTGCACCAAAAAATATCAAATACTTAGAAATAAATTGAACAAAGACTTCTCTAACTCAAACAACAAAATTTATTGAGAGATTTTAATGAAGATCCAAGTAAGTAGAGGGATATATCATGTTGGTGGATTAGATTCAATATTGTAAAGATATAGATTGTTTCCAGATTGATTTATACATTCAACAAATCCTAGTCAATCTCCAAGAAGCTTTGTGGTGTATGTGTGTATGGGTGTGTATACATGTGCGTGTGTGTGTCAATTAAGAAACCGTTCTAAAATGTATATGAGAGAAAGTTAAGAAAGTTCCAGGCAACGTTGAAGAACAACAAAACTAGAGGATTTACACTACCAGAGATCAAGATTTTCTATACAGGTTTAGCAATCAAAACAGTGAGATATTGGCACAAAGATAGACAAATAGATCAATAGAAGAGAAAAAGAACAGAAAGCCCACACATATATAGTTACCTGATTTATTACAATAGTTACACTGCACTGCAGTGGGAAAAGGATAGTATTTGTTTACTAGATGGTGCTGGGTCAACTGGATTTAAAAAAAAAAAAATTAATCTTGACCTCTACCTCATAACGCACTCAAAAATCAATTCCAGATTGGTCGATGGTCTAAATAGGACTAGTAACATAACAAGGCTTCTTGAAGAAAGTACAAGAAAATATCTTCATGATCTTTGCTTCAGAGATCTGAAAAGACTGATATCATTAACAATGCATTTGGAAGCATGAGCCCTCATCAAATAAAAATGCTATGGGAACAAGGACAGTTGATGGAGAAGCAAGAAAATTTAGATAATGATGAATTCCTAAGGTTCAGGCACTGCATCCTGCACCCTGAATCTTGTCACCTGGCCCAACTCAGTTAATGTCTCTACAGAAGATGAGAGGGACAGAATCTGGGTAGAGCTCTAGGTTGAGTAAGAAGTTCCAGAGAAGAACTGGCTGCATGGCTTGTCTAGGCACATAAGGGCCTCAGGTAGTGTCAGTGAGTCTCTCAGGGGTAGGTGTGGATTTATCAGAGACATAAGGAGAGCATTCATATCCCAGATGTAAAGTGGGCCTGATGAGATTAGGGGAGATAGAATTTACCATAAAATCCTGCACCATAATGCAGGCCCATGTGGAGAATCAACATCTGAGAAGCAGACCTGCACACCCCTCCTCATCCCAATTCCTCCAACTTCCAGTCAATCAATACATTTAATAAGAAATAATAACTAACAATTATTACCACCACCCATCTGTCATTTTGTTGTACTGTGGTAGCTTGCATGTTGCTATGACACTGGAAGCTATGCCACTGGTATTTCAAATACCAGCAGGGTCATCCACAGTGGACAGGTTTCACAGGAGCTTCTAGACTAAGACAGACTAGGAAGAAAAGCCTAGAGCTCTACTTACAAAAATTAGCCAATGAAATCTCTATGAGTCACAATAGAATATTGTCTTATGTAGTACTGGAAGATGAGCCTTCCCCCCACCACCCCAGGTTGGACAGCATTCAAAATACATAGGTGGCTGCAACAATGAACTTGAACATACCAATGATCATGAAGATGATGCAGGACCTGGCACCATCTTCTGTTGTACAGGGGGTCACTATGAGTTGGAGCCCACTCAATGGCAACTAACAACAACATTTATTAAGGGATTGACTATGTGCTAGCACTGTTTTACATATTTTTCATGCTTTAGTTCATTTAATTCTCACAAAAACTATATAATGGAGTTATTGCTATTTTAGTCACTTTACAGATGAGAAGTCTGAGGCTTGGAAAGATAAAATAATCTGCTCAAGGTCTTGGAGATAATAACAGGTAGAGCCAGGATTGAAACTCAAGGGGTTTGACTCGTAGGAGGCCACATTTTTTAATCACTTCAGGAACAATCGTGAAGGAGGGACTCAAATCGCAATTTCCGCAGTCTTGAGGGAACAGGAATTCAGTACTTTGAGTTCAAAATTTAGCATTAGAAAAATGAATATATCTGCATCAAATTTCTTACATATCTAAGTTGGTGGACTGTCTTAGCTATGTAGTGCTGCTGTAACAGAAATACCACAAGTGTGTGGCTTTAACAAACAGAAATTTATTTTCTCACAGCTTAGGAGGCTAGAAGTCTGAATTGACAGTGCCAGCTCTAGGGGAAGATTTTTTTTCTCTTGGAACTCTGGGGGAAGGTCCTTATTCTGTGTCTCCTTGGTGATCTTCATGTGGCTTGGCATGTGTCTTTCCCCCATCTCTGCTTGTCTAATCTGCTTTTTTTTATCTCTTGTTAGAGATTAACTCAAGACATAACCTACACTTATCCCACTTCATTAACATAACAGAAAACTAATTCCCAAATGGGACTATAACCACAGGTATAGAGACTAGGATTTACAACACATATTTTGGGGGGACACAATTCAATCCATAACATGGACTAAACTCTGTACTTTATATGCAAAAGTAGAGAGAAAGTTCTGAAAAATGTATATACTACATGTTAGGCATTTTTTTTTTTTTTTTGTACTTCAGGTGAAGGCTTACAGAACAAATGGTTTCTCATGAAACAGTAGTACACATATTGTTTTATGACATTGGTTAACAACCCCACAACATGTCAACCCTCTAACTTCTCAACTTTTTTTTTTGGTGAAAATACACATAGCCAAAGATAGACCATTTCAAAAATTTCTACATGCACACTTCAGAGACATTGACTACGCTCTTCCAATTGTGCTGTTATTCTCACTTAAGATGAAGGCTTACAGAACAAAATAGTTTCTCATTTAACAATTACTACAAATGTTGCCCTATGACTATGGTTAACAATATCACAACACATCAACAATATCCTTACTCAACCTTGGGTTCCCTATCACCAGCTTCCTTGTCCCCTTCTGCCTTCTGGCCCTTGTCACTGGACTACTGTACTTCGTTAGTCTCATTTGATTTTACGGGGCTGTCCACTCCCAGGCTGAATGGTGAACCTCGGAGATAACTTCCTCACTGAGCTAAAAGGATGCCTGGGGGCCATTCTCTCGGGGTTTCTCCAGTCTCCTTTAGGCCAGTAAATCTGGTCTTTTTTTTTGTGTGTGAGTTAGAATTATGTTCTACATCCTTCTCCAGCTCTGTCCAGAACCCTCTGTTGCGATCCTGGTCAGAGCAGTCAGTGGTGGTAGCTGGGCACCATCTAGCTGTATGGACTCAGTCCGGTGGAGGCCTTGGTAGCTGTGGACATTTAGTCCTTCGGACTAATCTTTTCCTTGTATCCTGTTCTCTTCATTCTCCCTTGCTCCTGAAGGGATGAGACCGGTGGAGTATCTTAGATGGCCGCTCACAGACTTTTAAGACCCCAGACACTACTCACCAAGGTAGAATGTAGACCATTGTCTTTATAAGTTGTGTCATGCCAATTGAGGTAGATGTTCCCCAAGACCATGGTCCCCACAGCCCTCTGCCCAGCAATTCAGTCCCTCAGGGAGTTTGGATGTGTCTATGGGGTTTGCATGACCTTTCCTTGTACAGGTTGTGCTAGTTTCCCCTGTATTGTGTACTGTCTCACCCTTCACCCAAGATACCGCTTATCTATTGCCTATTTAGTATTTCCTCCCCACCCCTCCTATCCCTGGTAACCAACAAAGATTGTTACATTTTGTGTGCGAACTTTTTCTTGGGTTTTTACAATAGAGGTGTCATACAATATTTGTCCTTTTGTGATTGACTTATTTCACTCAGCATAATGTCCTCCAGTTTCATCCATGTTATGAGATGGTTCACAGATTCATTGTTGTTGTTTCTCATTGCATAGTACTCCATTGTGTGTATGTACCATAGTTTGTTTATCCATTCACCTGTTGATGGGCATCTAGGTTGTTTCCATCATTTTGCTATTGTGAACAATGCTGCCATGAACATAGGTGTGCATGTCTATTCGAGTGACGACTCTTATTTCTCCAGGATATATTCCTAGGAGTGGGATTGCTGGATCGAATGGTATGTTTACTTCTAGCTTTCTGAGGAAGCGCCATATCATTTTCCAAAACAGTTGTATCATTTTGCATTCCCACCAGCAGTGCATAAGAGTTCCGATCTCCCCGAAGCCCCTCCAACATTTGTTATTTCCAGTGTTTTTGATTCGTGCCAGAAATGCTGGGGTGAGATGGTATCTCACGGGGGTTTTAATTTGCATTTCTTTAATGGCTAGGGATCGCGAGCATTTCCACATGTATCTGTTGGCCATTTGGATGTCTTCTTGGGTGAAGTGTCTTTTCATTTCCTTTGCCCATTTTTTAATAAGATTATTTGTCTTTTTGTTGTACAGGTGTTGGATTTTCTTGTAGATTGTGGAGATTAGACCTTTGTCTGACTTGTACTGTCCAAAAATTTTTTCCCAGTCTGTAGGTTCTCTTTTGACTGTTTTGGTGAAGTCTTTTGAAGAGCATAGGTGTTTGATTTTTAGAAGATCCCAGTTATATCTAGCTTATCAGTTGGGGTTTGTGCATTGATGGTTATGGTTTGTATCCTGTTAATGCCATGTATTAAGGCCTGAAGTGTTAGTCCTATTTTTTCTTCTATGAACTTTATAGTTTTAGGCTTTATATTCAGGTCTTTGATCCATTTTGAAGTAGTTTTTGTATACGGTGTGAGGTATGGGTCCTGTTTCATTTTTTTGCAGATGGATATCCGGTTTTGCAAGCACCATTTGTTAAAAAGACTGTCTTTTCCCCATATGATGAACTTTGGGCCCTTGTTGAAAACAAGTGACCGTAGGTGGATGGATTTACATCTGGGTTCTCAATTCTGTTCCATTGGTCAATGTATCTGTCGTTGTACCAGTACCAGGCTGTTTTGGTTACTGTAGCTGTACAGTAGGTTCTCAAGTCAGGTAGTGTGAGTCCTCCAACTTTATTCTTCTTCTTCAGTAGTGCTTTACTTATTTGGGGCTTCTTCCCTTTCCATATAAAGTTAATGATTATTTTTTCCATCTCTTTGAAGAATGTTGTTGGTATTTGGATCGGGATTGCGTTGTATTTGTAAATTGCTTCGCGTAGAATTGTCATTTTCACAATGTTGAGTCTGCCTATCCATGAGCATGGTATGTTTTTCCATTTCTGTAGATCCGTTTAGGTTTCATGCAGTAGTGTTTTGTAGTTTTCTTTGTATAGGTCTTTTACATCCCTGCTCAGATTTATTGATAAGTATTTATCTTTTTAGGGGATTTTGAAAATGGTATTGTTTTCCTGGTTTCCTTTTCATCGTTCTCCTTATTGGTGTATAGGAATCCAACTGATTTTTGAATGTTTATCTTGTATCCTGCTACTCTGCTGAATCTTTCTATTAGTTCCAGTAAATTTCTCGTGGCGTCTTGAGGGTTTTCTATGTATAGTATCATATCATCTGTAAACAGGGACTGTTTAACTTCTTCATTACCAATTTGGATGCCCTTGATTTCTTTTTCTTGCCTTACTGCTCTAACTGGAACTTCCAGCACAAAGTTAAATAGGAGTGGTGATAAAGGGCATCCTTGTCTTGTTCCTGTTTTCAAGGGGAATGTTTTCAGCCTCTCTCCATTAAGAATGATGTTGGCCGTTGGTTTTGCATAGATGCCCTTTATTATGTGGAGAAAATTCCCTTCTATACCTGTTTTATTGAGAGTTTTTATCAGGAATGGGTGTTGGACTTCGTCAAATGCCTTTTCTGTGTCAATTGAGATGATCATGTGATTCTTGTCTTTCCTTTTATTTATGTGGTGGATTACTTTGATTGATTTTCTAATGTTGAACCATCCTTGCATACCTGGTATGAATCCTACTTGGTCATGGTGCATTATTTTTTTGATATGATACTGAATTCTATTGGCTAGAATTTTGTTCAGAATTTTTGCATCTATATTCATGAGAGATATTGGTCTGTAATTTTCTTTTTTTGTGACATCTTTTCCTGGTTTTGGTATCAGCGTTATGCTGGCTTCATAGAATGAATTTGGAAGTGTTGCTTCCTCTTCTATGCTCTGAAATAGCTTGAGTAGTACTGGTACAAGCTCTTCTGTAAATGTTTTGTAAAATTCTCCAGTGAAGCCATCTGGGCCAGGGCTTTTTTTGGTTGGAAGTTTTTTTTTTTTTATTACCTTTTCAATCTCTTGTTATGGTCGATTCAGATTTTCAACATCACTTTGTTGTAGTTTGGGTAGGCCGTGTGTTTCTAGACATTTCTCCATTTCCTCTAGGTTTTCAAATTTGTTGGAGTATAGTTTTTCATAATATTCTGTTATAATCCTTTTTATTTCAGTTGGGTCTGTTGTAATGTCCCCCATTTCTTTTCTTATTTGGGTTATTTGTGTCCTCTCCTGTTTTTCTTTTGTCAGTCTGGCCAGTGGTTTGTCGATTTTGTTGATTCTTTCAAAGAACCAGCTTTTGGTTTTGTTGATTCTTTCTATTGTTTTTCTGTTCTCTATTTCATTCTGATCTTTACTATTTCCTTTCTTCCGGTGGTTGTGGGCTTTTTTTGCTGCTCTCTATTTGTTTGAGTTCTGTAGTTAATGTTTTGATTTTGTCCCTTTCTTCTTTTTTGATATGTGCATCTATTGCTATAAATTGTCCTCTGAGGACTGCCTTCGCTGTGTCCCAAAGGTTTTGGGATGATGTGATTTCATTATCATTAGATTCTAGGAATTTTTTGATTCCATCTCTGATTTCTTCTATTACCCAGTGATGTGTAAGCATCTTGTAACTGATTTTTTTCCCTTGCTCTTTCTAGTGTTAATTTCTACCTTGATGGCACTGTGGTCAGAGAAGATACTTTGAATTATCTCAACGTTTTGGATCTTGTTGAGGATTGCTCTGTGGCCTAAGATGTGATATATTCTGGAGAACGTTCCATGTGCATTGGAAAACAGTGTGTACTTTGCAGCAGTTGGATGGAGTGTTCTGTATATGCCTATGAGGTCCAGTTGGCTGATTGTGGCCTTTAGCTTTCTGTATCGTTGTTGAGTTTCTTTCTAGATGTTCTGTCCTTTACCAAGAGTGGTATGTTGAAGTCTCCTGCTATTATTGTGGAACTATCAGTTTCTCTTTTCGGTGCTGTTAGAATTTGTTTTATGTATTTTGGAGCCCTGTCATTGGGTGCATAGATGTTTATTATGGTTATGTCTTCATGATGGATTGTCCCCTTAATCATTATACTGTGTCCTTCTTTGTCTTTTATGGTAGATTTTGTTTTAAAGTCTATTTTATCTGAGATTAGAATTGCCCCTCCTGCTCTTTTTTCGTAGTTGTTAGCTTGATATATTTTTTTCCAACCTCTGACTTTTAATAAATTCACATCTTTTTTTCTAAGGTTTGTCTCTTGTAGACAGCATATTGATGGATCCTGTTTTCTTATCCATTCTGTGACTCTCCGTCTCTTTATGGGTGCATTGATTCCATTTACATTCAGAGTAATGACTGATAGATGTGAGTTTGTTGCTGTCATTTTGTAGTGGTTTTTTTTTGTGGTGCTGAAGTTTTCTCTGTTCTTCTTACTCTCTTGTGCTGATTTACTTTTGTTTGTGGATTTGTTTTTCATTTCTTTTGTTTTCGTAGGTTTTGTTTTTGCTGAGACTTTATGTTTTTCCTTTTTTTTAATGAGTATGTTTGTTAACTTTCTTTGTGGTTACCATGAATTTTACCCTTAACTTTCTAAGTTTGAAGCAGTCTACCATTACTTCATATCACCTTGCCTTCCTCTCTATTAGAAGGTTTTATACCTATGCCGTTTATTCCCTCTTTTATTGTTTTGATGTTGTTTTCATTTACTGATTAACTGCTCTGATTCCCTGTTGTATTTCTTTTGGTTTTGGATAGTCCTCAAGAGTTCATTTCCTAGATTGGTATCTGGCTGGTACGATCCTGCTTCCTAGATTCTGCCTGTGAGCTGAAGCTGTTTGTCCTCAGATCGAAGAACTCCCTTTAATAATTCTTGTAGGTTTGGTTTGACTTTTACATATTCCCTTAGTTTCTGTTTATCTGGAAATGACCTAATTTCACCATCAAATGTGAACGAGAGTTTTGCAGGATATATTATTCTTGGCTGGAAATTTTTTTCTTTCAAGATTTTATATATGTCATCCCATTGCCTTCTTGCCTGCCTGGTTTCTGCTGAATAATCTGAGCTTAGTCTTATTGTTTCTCCTCTGTATGTGACTTCTTGTTTTTCATGAGCTGCTCTCAGGATTATTTGTTTGTCTTTGGTTTTGTCGAGTGTGATTATGATATGCCTTGGTGATTTTCTTTTGGGGTCTCTCCTATATGGGGTTCGTTGAGCTTCTTGGATGGCCCGCTTTTCATCTTTCATGATATTGGGGAAGTTTTCTGTCAGCAGTTCTTCAACGATCCTCTCTGTGTTTTCTGTTTTCTCCCCCTGTTCTGGAATTCCAATCACTAGCAAATTTTTGCTTTTGATTTTATCCCACATAATTCTCAGCATATCTTCATTTTTCTTTG
This sequence comes from Dugong dugon, assembly GCA_030035585.1. Classification (NCBI taxonomy): domain Eukaryota; kingdom Metazoa; phylum Chordata; class Mammalia; order Sirenia; family Dugongidae; genus Dugong; species Dugong dugon. The sequence continues at coordinate 63,284,374 of CM057466.1, forward strand.
TCCTTTTTTCTGAGTTTTCCTGAAACAAAGTTGTATCCAAGTGTTTGTCTTCAATTCCACTGATCCTGTCTTCCACCGTTTTGTATCTGCTTCTCAGCCCTTCTATGACACCGTCCATTTCTGAAATCTTGTTGTTTATCTTTTGGATTTCTAATTGTTGCCTTTGTATAATTTATAGTTGTGAATTTATTTTGGCATTTTGTTCCTGCATTATTTTCCTGAATTCTTCCAATTTTTTGTCTGTATTTTCCATGAATTTGTGTATTTTTTCCTCATGTTTGTCAGGTTTTTGCCTCAGCTTTTGGAGAATTTTGAGTATTAGAGATTTGAATTCCCTATCAGGTAGTTCTAGTGCATTTTCTTCCTCTGGAGAGTCATCTGGTGTTTTATGTTAGACACCTACTGGAACCATCGTGTCCTGTTTTTGTAAACGTTTTGATATTGTCTGCTGCCTTCGGGGCATTCAGTAGTTATTTTTCTTGTTTATTGATTGTAGATTTGTTTGTTTTGTCCCCCCCCCCCCACTTTTTTTTTTAAATTTGACTATGTCTGAGCAGGTGGACTGTGTGTTCTTTGTTGTTTGTTCATCTGTGGGCACAATACTTTTTGCCTCCTTCTCCAATTGGCAGGGCGAGTCACTCAGATATGGTATGGCAGGGCAGGTCTAGCTGAAGAGGAGTTACTGGGATGGGTTGTTTGTGGCACTTACTACAGCCACCAGGGTGGGTCAGTAATCAGTGCAGGGCATGTTCCAGTAGGCCGTGCCTGTGCTGCTTGGTGGTGTGATGTCTAGCACATGGTGCACGTGGGCAGGATGCAGAGGGGAGATTATTATCTGTTGAGCTAAGATGTATATGGGAGAGAGGATAGAGGAGCAAGAGCCAAAAAGATACAAACAAACAAAAAAGAGTGCTAGGGGAGCTTGCTGTTGGAATGGAGCTATGAGACACTATGAAATGGAGAAAAACAGGGGAAGAGAAAGAAAAGAAAAGGAAAGAAAGAATAAATAAAAATCAGAAAGGTTAAAAAGCTGCAAAGTTCTCAGGGATCCCACCGGTGCAGCTATGAGGTCTGGGGAAGTCGCTCTCAGGTGTTGCCGTTCAGGCTGGCTAGAAGGCGTAGAGGTATACAACGCCAGGTGTTCAGGGAACAGAAAGAGAAGAACGATATAGAGAGATGAGAAACTGAGCAATGAAGAAAAACAAAAAGGGAAAAAGAAGGAAAAGAAAACAAAACAAATTAAAAAAAAAAGAATAAGAAAGGCCCCCCCAAAAAACAGAAAAAAAAAAAAAACCAACAAAAAAAGAAATGCCTTTAGGGATCCCTATGCATGTCTTTGCAAGCCAAGGGGGAAGTCTTGTTGCCACGCAGCACTGCCTGGCCAGAAAGGGCTCCCAACTCAATAAAAGGAAAAGAAAACAAACAAACAATTCAAAACAAACGAACAAACAAAAGCACCAGCGTTCCACCAGCGCAGCAGCCCAGACTGGGAAGCAGCTCCACACTCGAACGGAGCTCCACAGCCCATCAGGAAGAAGCAACGCTGAAGCACGGAGCCAGGTATTTGAACGAAAGGAGGGGGAGGTGGTGAGAGGTAAGGAAGAAATCAAAAGAAGCAGGAAATAAAGCAACACTAGCAGCCAACAAATGGCACTCAGAGAGGTGGCTAGTGCAGGCTGGTGTTTCTCAGACTAGAGACTGTGTCTGCGAGAAGCAGAGGGGGCCGAGTGTGGGTGAAGAAGGGTAGGAAGTGGGAAAGTGTATATCACAAATTACCAGACTCTTCTGCTCCTCAGGAAGAAGCAAAGATGGCGTACGGAGCCAGGTATTTGAGCGAAAGGAGGGGGAGGTGGTGAGAGGTAAGGAAGAAATCAAAAGAAGCAGAAAAAAGCAACACCAGCAGCCAACAAATGGCACTCAGAGAGTCGGCCCGTTCGGGTGTGTGGAATCCAAGCAGCCGGTGATTCCTGGTCAAGAGATTGTGGCCACGGGAAGCAGAGAAGGCCGAGTCGGGGTGAAGCAGGGTGGGGGGTGGGAAAGCATTTATCGCAAAATACCAGTTGTTTTGTCTCCCGCTGGACGCTCCGTGAGGCTGCTTTCTCGCACCCCCTGTTTGCTGGTCTCTGATAGGAGTCCAAGATGGTGGATCCGCACTGCGTTAGCTGGTAGGTTTCCTCTGCATGAATCTCTCCTCGCTCTCCCTTCTCTGTCAGTTTTCTCACTCCATTTGGTGCTTGGCTGAGTTCTTTATCTCTTCATTTGATGTTTTAGGGTTTCAGAATTGTTGTATTCTCTGTTTGGCTTAGTTTTTCGGATCTTGGAGGGATGGTGTGGTGCTTCTGCCTAGAGCGCCACTTTGCAGGAACTCCTCCTACATGCTAGGCATTTTTGATATTCAATCTGAAAAGGGATAAAATGTTAATTTAATTTTACAAATGAAGAAACTAGAGATTCATAGATATTTATACACACAGAGTTCCTACATATGTACAATGGTATAATTGAGATTAAATTTTAGAACTCTTCATCTCTGGTTGATTTTTCTTTACACAATGGCCAGTTACAGTGCATTCTGAAGACCAACTCAGTGAAAACTAAATGTTATCAATTAGATAAAAATTTAATATATATATATATATTTTTTTAATTACTATTACAATTGTTATAAGGGACTAGGAGAAAAGAGAAAAAGCATTAGTGAATGATTGCCTAATTGCTTTCTGGTTTAGAGATAGATGTGACTTAGACAGGAAAAGATAATGAGATATGATTTATTGCAGTTTCTTACCCAAGAAATAGAGTGATGACACCTAGAGATTTTTTTTACCCAAGATTCCAATCATCTACAATGTTCCTAAAACTAGAATCATTTTAAATCATGCCTATCTAGAGAAGGATGAGATATTTCCACAGCAATAACTGTCTCATGCTGTTAATAAAAAAGAAGATGGTGAAGAAGGGGAGGAAATTCCACTGGGAGAAAAGGGACAGCTGCTTTAGCCAAATAAATCCATTACTGGTCTTCACATTCCTCACACCTCAGCAGCAGATATGGGATATATTTTTCCAGTCACATCAGTCTTCTTCTAGAAATTTTAGAGTAAGTTTTAGTCTTGAGGCCCTTCATGTATTGATAAAAGTCTCAGGAATAGGGTGTGTATGTGGAAGGTTGTCAACCTTAGGGATGAAGCCATTTTAGCTGATATTCTCAACTAATCTTCATCTCATTTAATCTTTACAACAAACCAGCATGAGGGTTTCTTTCCTGATTTACAGAGGATAAAACCAAGGCTCAGAGAGAATGGGTTATAGCCCAAAGGTCACAAACTTAGTAAATGGTTGTTGTGTGCCCTCAAGTGGAGTCTGACTCGTTGCAACCCTATAGGACAGAGTAGAGCTGCCCCATAGAGTTTCCAAGGAGAGCCTGGTAGATTTGAACTGCCGGCCTTTTGGTTAACAGCAGAACTCTTAACCACTGAGCCAACAGGGTTTTCTTAGGAGGCTAGAAGTTTAAATTCAGGGTGCAGGCTTTAGGAGAGGCTCTATCTGTCCTCTTTGGGGGAAAATCCTTATCTCAACTTCTCTAGCTGGCTATCCTTGGAGTTCCTGGACTTGTAGGCTGGTCTGCCCCCATAGTCTCCAGATAATGTTGGTCTTGTCTTCCCTCTGTGTCTGCTTTCTTCTGTGCCTAATCTTTGCTTTTATATTTCAAAAGTGGTTGGCTTAAGACACTAAAATAACAAAGAAAACACTATACCAAAAAAGAATTACATTCACAGGTATAAAAACCAAAAACGAAACCAAACCTACCGCAGTCTAGTTGATTCCAGCTCATAGCAACCCTACAGGACAGAGTAGGACTGCCCCACAGAGTTTCCAAGGCTCTAAATCTTTACAGAAGCTGATTGCCACACAGGTATTGTTACTGTTGTTAGGTGCCATCGAGTCGGTTGTAACTCATAGCAACCTTATGTACAAGAGAACGAAACACTGACCTGTTCTGCACCATCCTCACAATCCTTGCTGTGGTTGAGCCCATTGTTGCAGTCACTGTTTCAGTTCATCTCGTCAAGGACAGGTTAGGATTTACAACACGTTGTGGGGGGACACAATTCAATCCATAACACTGATGTTGAACTATTCGTAAGCATTTTAGGAATGATTTCTTTCCCAACCAAGCTAATTGTAAATAGTTATTGTTATATAAAAAGTAATTTCTTTGGAAAGGCTAATAATGTACTAAAGTAATGGTAACAAATTTAGTTTCACTACCTTGAGTAATGCATGGTTATTGTTCGCCAAAGAAGATGTGTTGCTATTTACCTCATTGGTGAAATAAATAAGAGTCTTGCTTTCAAAAGTAAAGAATAATAAAATAAAAGCATTTAATATTATCCGCTTGTGATTCAGAGGGTTTTAATTTACAGTTTTCAAAAGCTTGTCAAAAAAAACAGGAAGTTGCAATAATATTTGAATCAATGTCACTCTGATGTCTTTGCAAGGCAAACAAAGCTCTATCAGTTGAACAACCAAACCACAGTTCAAATTAATCAGTAGGATCTTGATAAATTCCACTGATGGAGAAAATTAGCACTTTGCATGTTTCCCAGGTTTTGATTTCATTTGGGCGTCTGGTCATGAGTTATAACCACCCTTCTTGGGCTCGAGCTATTTCACCTGAAATCCATTATTTCTAGCAAGATTAAGAGTCTTGTTAGGGAAATGCCAGTTATTTCCATTTTGAGCATCTGCGCTGCAGTTCTGTTATTAACATCGAGCTCATTTTAAAAAGAGGGAAAAATTAGATTTGTGTCTTTGGGGCGTTGGGGAAGGGTGGGTGGTGGTGACTGGAGCTTCATTGAGACGAATAAGCTCACGGGGCTGCTTCCAATTGACACAGCTGTCATGTAAATATCTTTCCCTGCTGTATAGCTAAGGGATCCTGGGCTTAAAGACCTTGTAGCCATATGAAAACAATGCAGTGTTGATGACAGGTTTACAGCACTGGAGACAACATGTGCAGCTGTTTCCTCCTCATTCCTATAGTGAGATACAAATGTTCAGGAGGCAGAGCACAGATGCTTCAAGCTGAGTTTCAGAAGCTTACAGTGCTAGTCCTGCTTTTGTGATGCACTTTGCATCACTGTCTTACAGTCATGCCAGAGCAGCCCTTGATGGGAATACTTCTGTGCAGGGTCCCTGCTGGATCTCTCACTCCCTCTCATTTCCCCTCCTCCAGCTTCAGTTCAATTGTTTCCCCAGTGGCACTTAGGCAAAGTATCTCTTTGCCACTGGAGGACTGAATGAGGAGGCAATGCATGACCCATGGCTCTGAAGGCTGCATTGATCAGAGGGCTCCCCCGATTAAAGCATCTAAGAGGCTAATGGCCAGAGAAGTCGTTTACTCCATTCTCTGCTATTTCCCTTCTTCATTTCACAGTGTTCTTTCCAGTAGTTAGCTCGGGCTCATTACAAAAGAATCGAAGAGGAAACGGAGTATTGTTTTAGCCAAGGTTGACTTAGTAAAAGTGAAAGCTCCTGTGGATGTGACCTGGAAAGCAATTACCATGCATATGTCAATTTGGAGAAGAAAATGTGTGCTTTCTCTTCAGCTCTCCAGAATTAAAACCGATGTAACTATGCACGTTTTTCAGGCCATTGAACCCCTCATTTTGACCTTTGGATATTTATTTGGATTCTTCAGGTAAGCATAGCATTTGATGATCTAAATTATCCAGATCCAAAATTATTTTGTGTTTTCTAATCACATCATGTGTTTATGGATACAAGCCCCAAAACAAAGCTGATTAAAAATAGATACATATTTTATTATGGTAAAATACAGGTAAAAAAATTTGTCATTTTAACCATTTAAAAGTGTACAATTCAGTGACATTAATTATATTTACCACGTTGTGTGCAACCAGCCATCACCACTATTTTCCAAAGGTTTTCATCATCCCAAACAGAAACTCGGTACCTCTTTAGCAATAACTCCCCTTCCTCCCTCCCAATCCCTGGTAACCACTAATAAACTTTTGTCTCTATGACAAGGTTAATTTTCCCCTTATTTGAGCCATTTACTTAAACCCTTTCAAGATACAATTATTTTCTCCTTTGAATTTTTTTTTTTTTTTTAATATCAAGAGTTTTCAGTAGTGGAATGCATGCTGAGTCATTGAGTGTGTTTAGATTTTTGGTTGGTAATATAGATTTTGAGAAATATTATGTGAAAATACATGGCAATACATGATTTGTGGGAGCTTATCTGACCCACCAGTCTTAGGTAGCAGGCTTTATTGCAGGACACCTTCCATTTGGGTACATGAGGCACCTCTGGTTTTTCCTAATACCCCAGCTATTTTGCTTCAATGAACGTTTCTTTCGCCTTTCACCATTACACAAGTCACCACTAGAGGGAAGCAAACACTTCCAGTGGGAAAAGTATACTCCCAAAGAACTCCAGAGACATTAAAAAGTGGGTGGTATGTTCCATGAGTTGTGAAAGGGTTAAGAAGCCGTATGTAGCACTTTTGGATTTTGAGCCCGATTACTAGACTAAATTAATTTAAATCCAGGTGTAACCATTTATTAAATCTGTGACTTTGGGTAAGTTGAACTATCTAAGCTTAACATTTCTTATTGTAAAATGGGGATAATAATAGTATTTACCTCTTAGGATTGTTTTGAGGGGTAAATGGATAAAACATACCAAGTCTTTAGTTAAATTTCAGACACATAAGAAACTCTCAAGAAATATTAGCCATGATTATGATTCTCAGACTTTGAAGGATACTAGTGTAAATGGGAAAGTCTAACCAAAAGAAAAAGAAAAGAAAGGCCTACCAATAATCCACACAAAAGTGGCTTCCCATCCTCCTACCGTGTAACCTCCAGAGACTTATTCTCAATGGAAATCTCTTCTGAGACTTCACTTATTCTGAATCCAAGATATATTACCCAGAGAAACTTTCCTTCCTCCCAGGGATCTGGAATTCCGACCCTATTCTTACTGATAAATGCTGGGGGAGGAATCCAAATAAAAGAACTCAGAACTCAGAGACTCTGTCATTAGTTTTATGAAAGTGGAGTTGCTGTTGTTTTTAGTTGCCATCTAGTCAATTCCAACTTGTGATGACCCCATGCATTACAGAGTAGAACTGCTCCGTGGGGTTTTCTTGACAGTAATCTTAACAGAAGCAGATCGTCAGGACTTTGTCTTCTATGATATGACTGGATGGAGTTAAACTGTCAACTTCTAGCTGAGAAGTTGAGTGCAAACCCTTTGCACCACCTAGGGATCTTTGAGAATAAAGTAGAAAGATCTAATTGATATAAAGAGCATTTTAGGTTGTTTAATAGTATGAGTACAAAAGCTCAGCTACGTGTTGGGTTGAAACAGTGTTTGTAGACAGGAATTTAAACACTCTTAGAATGTTTATTTTAAGTGAGTCAAAGTACTACTTTGAGTATATCCTACCTGAATTTAGAGACCATCTCAAGAACAGATTTGAGGCATTGAACACTAATGACCAAAGACCAGATGATTTGTGGGATGACATCAATGACACCTTACATGAAGAAATTAAAAGGTCATTAAAAAGACAGGAAAGAAAGAAAAGACCAAAATGGATGTCAGAAGAGACTCTGAAACTTGCTCTCGAATGTACGATAGCTAAAGCAAGTGGAAGAAATGATGAAGTAAAAGGGCTGAACAGAAGATTTCAAAAAGCAACTTGAAAGACAAAGCAAAGTATTATAATGAAATATGCAAAGACCTGGAGCTAGAAAACCAAAAAGGAAGAACGCACTTGGCATTTCTCAGAAATGAAGAAAAATTCAAACCTCGAGATGCAATATTGAAGGATTCTATGGGCAAATAATGAACAATGCAGGAAGCATCAAAAGAAGACGGAAGGAATACACAGAATCACTGTACCAAAAAAAAAAAAAAAAAAGAAAAGGTCAACATTTAATCATTTTAGGAAGTGGCATATGATCAAGAACCTTCAATGCTATTGAAGGAAGAAGTCCAAGCTAAACTGAATGCACTGGAGAAAAACAAGGGTCCTGGAATTGATGGAATACCAATTGAGATATTTCGAAAAACGGATGCAACACTGGAATCACTTGACTATGCCAAGACATTTGGAAGACAGCTATCTGGCCAACTAACTAGAAGAGATCCATACTTCTGCCCAATCCAAAGAAAGGTGATCCAACAGAATTCGGAAATTATCAAACAATATCATTAATGTCACACACAGGCAAAATTTTGCTGAAGATAATTCAAAAACAGTTACAGCAGTACATCAACAGGGAACTGCCAGAAATTCAAGGTGGATTCAGAAGAGGACGTGGAACAAGGGATATCATTGCTGATGTCAGAGGGATAGTGGCTGAAAGCAGAGAATACCAGAAAGATGTTTACCTGTGTTTTATTGACTATGCAAAGACATTCAACTGTGTGGATCATAACAAATTATGGATAACATTGCAAAGAATGGGAATTCCAGAACACTTAATTGTGCTCCTGAGAAACTTACACATAGACCAAGAGGCAGTCATTCGAACAGAACAAGGGGATACTGTGTGGTTTAAAATTGGGAAAGGTGTGCATTGGGGTTGTACTTTTCACCATACTTATTCAATCTGTATGCTGAGAAAATAATCAGAGAAGCTGAACTATATGAAGAGCAGGGCATCAAGATTGGAAGAAGACTCATTAACAATCTGCGATATGCAGACGACTTTACCTTGCTGGCTGAAAGTGAAGAGGACTTGAAGCACTTATTGATGAAGATTAAAGACTACAGCCTTCAGTATGGATTACACCTCAATGTAAAAAATAAAAACAAAAACAAAAACAAAAAACAACGAAAATCTCCACAACTGGACCAATAAGCAACATCAGGATAAACGGAGAAAATATTGAAATTGTCAAAGATTTCATTTTATTTGGATCCACAATCAATGCCCATGAAAGGAGCAGCCAAGAAATCAAATGACATATTGCACTGGGCAAATCTGCTGCAAAAGACCTCTTTAAAATGTTAAAAAGCAAAGGTATTACCTTAAGGACTAAGGTGTGCCTGACCCAAGCCATGATATTTTCAGTTGCCTCATATGCATGAGAAAGCTGGACAATGAATAAGGAAGACTGAAGAGGAATTGATGCCTTTGAATTACAATGTTGGCAAAGAATACTGGATATGCCATGGACTACCAGAAAACAAACAAATCTGTCTTGGAAGAGGTACAGCCAGGATGCTCCTTAGAAGGGAAGATAGTGAGACTTGGTGTTGCTTACTTTGGACATGTTATCAGAAGGGAATAGTCCCTGGAATGTGACCCTAATTGCTCTCCCTATACTGTGACAGCACACTCCTCCTTTCTACCCCTGATTTCCCATGTCCATTCAACCAGCTCCTAATCCTCTCTGCCTTCTCATCTCACCTCCGGACAGGAGCTACCCATTTAGTCTCACGTATCTACCTGAGCTAAGAACCACAATCTTCACAAGTATCATTTTATGTCCCATAGTCCAGTCTAATCCTTGTCTGAAGAGTTGGCCTAGGGAATGGTTTTAGTTCTGAGTTGACAGAAAGTCCAGGGGTCATGCTTTCTGGGGTTCCTCCAGTTTCAGTCAGACCATTAAGTCTGGTATTGTTACTAGAATTTGAGTTCTGCACCCCACCCTTCCCCGCTCCATTAGGGACTCTCTGTCATGTTCCCTGTCAGGCTAGTCACTGGTGGTAGCCGGGCACCATCTAGTTCTTTTGGTCCAGGCTGATGAAGTCTCTGGTCTATGTGGCCCTTTCTGTCTCTTGGGCTAATACTTTCCTTGTGTCTTTGGTGTTCTTCATTCTCCTTTACTCCAGGTGGTTGGGACAAATTGATGCATCTTAGATGGCCGCTTGCTAGCTTTTAAGACCCCAGACGCTACTCACCAAAGTAGGATGCAGAACATTTTCTTAATAAACTTTGTTATGCCAATTGACCTAGATGTCCTTGAAAGCATGGTCCCCACACCCCTACCCCTACTACTCTGTCCCTTGAAGTGTTTGATTGTATTCAGGAAACTTCTTAGCTTTGGTTTAGTCCAGTTGTGCTGACTTCCCCTGTAGTGTGTGCTGTCCTTCTCTTCACCTAAGATAATTCTTGTCTACTATATAGTTAGTGAATAACCCTCACACTCCCTCCCCACCCTTATAACCATCAAAGAATGTTTTCTTCTGTGTTTAAACCTTTTCTTGAGTTCTTATAATAGTGATCTTATACAATATTTGTCCTTCTGTGACTGACTAAATTCATTCAGTATAATGCTATCCAGATTCCTCCATGTTATAAGATGTTTCACTGCTTCATCATCGTTCTTTATTGTTGCGTAGTATTCCATTGTCTGAATATACCGTAATTTGTTTACCCTTTCATCCATTGATAGGCATCTAGGTTGTTGCCATCTTTTTCCTATAGTGCCCAGTGCTGCAATGAACATGAGTGTGCATATATCTATTTGTGTGACAGCTCTTATTTCTCTAGGACATATTCCAAGGAGTGGGGTTGCTGGATCGTATGGTACTTCTATTTCCAGCTTTTTAAGGAAGCGCCAAATCAATTTCCAAAGTGGTTGTACCATTTTACATTCCCACTAACAGTGTATAAGTATTCTAGTCTCTCCACAAGCTCACCAACAATTATTATTTTGTGTTTTTTGGATTAATGCTAGCCTTGTTGGGGTGAAATGGTATCTCATTGTAGTTTTGATTTGTATTTCTCTAATGGCTGATGATCATGAGCATTTATTCATGTGTCTATTAGCCATCTGACCATCTTCGTTGGTGAAGTGCTTGTTCATATTCTTTGCCCATTTTTTAATTGAGTTATTTGTCTTTTTGTTGTTGAGGTTTTGCAGTATCTTGTAGATTTTAGAGATTAGATGCTGATCAGATTTGCCATAGCCAAAAATTGTTTCCAAGTCTGTAGGTTGTCTTTTGACTCTTTTGATGAAGTCTTTTGGTGAGCATAAGTGTTTGATTTTTAGGAGCTCCCAGTTATCTAGTCTCTGTTCTGGTGCTTGTGCATTGTTACTTATAGTTTGTATTCTGTTTATGCCATGTATTAAGGCTCCTTACGTTGTCTCTATTTTTTCTTCCATGGTCTTTATTGTTTTTGATTTTATATTTAGGTCTTTAATCCATTTTGAGTTAGTTTTTGTGCATGGTGTGAGGCATGTGTCTTGTTTCAGTGTTTTTCAGATGGATATCCAGTTATGCTAGCACCATTTGTTAAAGAGACTCTTTTCCCCAATTACCGGACTTTGGGCCTTTGTCAAATATCAGCTGCTAACAGGTGGATGAATTTATTTCTGGATTCTTAATTCTGTTCCATTGGTCTATATATCTGTTGTTGTACTGGTACCAGGCTGTTTTGATTACCATGGTGGTATAATAGTTTCTAAAATCAGGTGGTGTGAGACCTCCCACTTTGTTTTTCTTCTTCAGTAATGCTTTACTTATCCGGGGCCTCTTCCCTTTCCATATGAATTTGGTTATTTGTTTCTCCATCTCCTTAAAAAATACCATTGGAATTTGGATTGGGATTGCATTGTATCTGTAGATCGCTTTGGGTAGAATTGACATTTTCACACTGTTGAGTCTTCCTATCCATGAGCAAGGTATGTTTTTCCACTTATGCAGGTCTCTTTTGGTTTCTTGCAGTAGTGTCTTATACTTTTTATTGTATACGTCTTTTATGTCTCTGGTTAGATTTATTCCTAAGTATTTTATGTTCTTGGGGGCTATTGTAAATGGTGCTGATTTGGTGATTTCCTCTTCAAAGTTCTCTTTGTTGGTGTAAAGGAATCCAACTGATTTTTCTATGTTTATCTTGTGTCCTGAAACTTTGCTGAAATCTTCTATTCTAGTAGTTTTCCTGTGGACTCTTTGGGGTTTTCTGTGTATAAGATCATATCATCTCCAAATAGAGATACTTTTACTTCCTTCTTACCAATTTGGATGCCCTTTATTTCTTTTTGTAGCCTAATTGTTCTGGCTAGGACCTCCAGCACAATGTTGAATAAGAGTGGTGACAAAGGGCATCCTTGTCTGGTTCCCATTTTCCAGGGGAATGCTTTCAAAGTCTCTCCATTTTGGATGATGTTGGCTGTTGGCTTTGTATAAATGCCCTTAAATTATGTTGACGAAATTCCGTTCTATTCCTATTTTTATGAGAGTTTTTTATCATGAATGGGTGTTGGGCTTTGTCAAATTCCTTTTCTGCATCGATTGATGAGATCATGTGGTTCTTGTCTTTTGCTTTATTAATGTGATGGATTACATTGATTGTTTTTCTAATGTTGAACCATCCCTGCACACCTGGTATAAATCCCACTTGATCATGGTTAATTATTTTTTTGATATGATGCTGAATTCTATTGGCTAGAATTTTGTTGAGGATTTTTGCGTCAATGTTCATGAGGGATATTGGCCTATAATTCTCTTTTTTTGTGGTGTCTTTACCTGGTTTTGGTATCAGGGTTATGCTGGCTTCATAGAATGAGTTTGGGATATTCCATCCTTTTCTATGCTCTGAAATACCTTTAGTAGTAGTGGTGTTAATTCTTCTCTGAAAGTTTGGTAGAATTCTCCAGTGAAGCCATCTGGCCCAGGGCTTTTTTTTTAATTTTAATTTTTTATTTTCAGGGCTTTTTTCTGTTGGTAGTTTTTAAATTACCTTTTCAATCTCTTCTTTTGTTCTGGGTTTATTTAGTTGTTCTACCTGTGTTTGTATTAGTTTAGGTAGGTAGTGAGTTTCTAGAAATCTGTCCATTTCCTCTAGGTTTTCTAATTTGTTGCTGTGTAATTTTTCATAGCATTCTGTTATGATTCTTTTAATTTCAGTTGGGTCTGTTGTGATATCACCCATCTCATTTCTTATACAGGTTATCTACTTCCTCTCTTGTTTTTCTTTTGTCAGTTTGGCTACTGGTTTATCAATTCTGTTGAGCTTTTCAGAGAACCGGCTTCTGGTCTCGTTAACTCCTTCAATTGTTTTTCTATTCTCTATTTCATTTCATTCTGCTTTAATTCTTATGATTTCCTTTCTTTTGCTGCCCGAGAGCTTCTTTTGCTGTTCTCTTTCCACTTGTTCAAGATGTAGGGTTTATTTTTTCATTTTCGCCCTTTCTTCTTTTTGGATGTGTGCATTTATTGCTATAAACTGACCTCTGAGCACTGCTTTTGCTGTGTCCCAAAGGTTCTGCTAGGGTGTGTTTTCATTCTCATTTGATTCTATGAATTTCTTTATTCCATCCTTAATTTCTTCTATAACCCAGTAGTTTTTGAGCAAGGTGTTGTTCAGTTACCATGTGTTTGATTTTTTTCCTTGCCTTTTCTGTTATTGATTTCTACTTTTATGGCTTTATGGCCAGAAAAGATGCTTTTGAGTTCCAACAACTGACACACAAGTCAACCTTAAACACAATAACTCCTTAAAAAATCCAGTTGCCATCAAGTTGATTCCTACTTATGGTGACCCCATGTGTATCAGAGTAGAACTGTGCTCCATATGCTTCTCAGTGACTGATTTTTTAGAAGTAGATACCCAGGGCTTTCTTCTGAGGAGTCTCTGGGAGGACTCAAACCTTCAACCTTTCCTTTAACATTGGGTGTGTTAACTATTTGCACCACCCAAGGTTCCAACACTTCCTTAAGTTGATCAATTCCATAAAATGAGGCATTTTGAAAAAATGGTCCATGGCCCCACAGAAAGACAAACTTATTTTCTAGTCTCATGTATATTTAAAATTAAATAGAATGTAATGGGAATGCATTTTTAATGTCATTGCTCATTTTCTAGACTAATTTCTACATTTGTTAAACCCAGTGTTCTCCATATTGTACATAATGTATAATTGAATTAGCATTAATAAATTGATAATCTTTTCTTTGGGTATGTTGGGTTAAGGAGAAAACTACTTATTGAATATATTTCTTTAACATCTTTCTAATGATTGCTAATATCTTTTTTTGACAATACAACAGCCATCCTTGAACCTTGATAAGGAAACTGCATCTACATAGGACTTAACAGTATTGTTTTATTTTCCTTGCATTTGTTTTTATAATTATCATTCATTTATGGAAATAGGTATTGATTTGACACTTACAGCATGATTATTACTTTATCATTAAAAAATGGCTTTAGGTATAAATAGTAAGTTGATATAAAAAAACACTCTCTCATGTATATAATTGTAGAGACTGTACATAATTTGGCAAACATCATGAAGCTGGTTTACTGGAACTTTGGAATAAATTAGTCTGACCCATAAATCAGATTGCAGAGCTAAGATTGTTTTAATGGTCCTAAACAGTTGTCAACTATCATGACCCCAGGCAAAAATTATTAAGTGGATAAAGATTAGTGGTCAGTAAGCTCAAATCACTTTACAGCTGAGGAATCATATTATAATTGTATTTGTAACTTTGATTTGTAACCTAGTAGTGCTTGACTTAGAGGAGAAGTCAATAAACATTTGTGAGATAAATGAGTGGATGAATGAATTCTGCATTTCCATTTTCTTCTTGGCATCACTCCCCCAAATTCCTGAAATTTCTTCTCTATCTACCAAGTACCTACATCCTTCGCTCTGTCCATGGTTGTCAGAGTACCTCTGAAAACCCTCAACTGCACTCTACAGTTCAGAATGAAATCTCTCTCCTCCCACAGACAAAGCCCCTACTGATTTTAATTTGGTTTCATATGACGAGGTTGTAAAGTCATTCAGACTAAAGCTGTAAAAGGACAGATAATGCCTAATTGCCAGAGTGGATTGGATTTTAGTAGAGGGCTTTATGAATCCAAAATAATGTCTAATTGATAAAATGCACTAATAAAATTCATCTTACGACTATAGACCTTCTAAATGTACCTTTTACATTCTTGCACTCTGGTATTGATATGTTAATAATTTATTAATATTAATTAGAAAAGAGGAATATGTACCATCCACTTATCGCTCCACTTTTTTTTTAATACTCGGAGTATTTTTTTTTAAAGTAACTTAAAACAATCATTTTTCTCTGTGTGAATCAGCTATCAATTTGCTATAATTTCATTATCTGAGTTTTACTTTTTTTCCTTTTCAATTAAATTTTCATTTTTGAGAATCTAGGACATTTATATGGCGCACAACTCAACAGCGGGCAGAAATCTCACTGCCTGCCATATTCCCCTCAACTCCTACTAGTCACCCACTCCCTTACATGCAACCCCTTTTACTACTGCTGTTTTACCTTCCTGAGTTTCTATTTGCAAAAATAAGCGAATAAGCGTGTGATTTTTTTTTTAATCTTCCCTTGTTTTATGTGAAAGGTAGCATACTAGACACCCTGTTCCAAGCCTTGCTCTTTTTCAGTAGTTATAATCTTTAGCAAGTTATCTACCTTACGAGTTTATCTAGCTGTAAAATGGGATGTGTGAGGATTAAATAGAAACATGCATGTAAGGAACCTACCACAAGATTCAGCACACAGGATGAGCGTTCAATACAATGAACACTACTTCTGCACTGTCCCTACAGTTCTACTGGTGCCGCACACTGTGGCCGGACAGACACGCCCCGTAACACCACCAGATTGAAATGTCCGCAGGAAGTCAGCAAAACACAGCAGATTATCCCAGTTTAAAAACCTGATAGTTTTCTATCTGCACTCAGAACTAAAGCCACTGCACCTCCGCAAACGTTTGCGACAAATTCCTGGAGCCCAGGGTCGGCCCGGACCGACTCTTGCCGCCACCGGCGAGCTGGACCCGGAATCCGCCTCAGAGAAGCCGCACTGATCTGGCCGCCAGCTCCATGGACAGACAGCTATCCCTCCATTTTGAAGTCCTAGTTATAGTGCAAGAGAATTGGGAGGTATGCTAGCAATTCTTTTAACCCCGACTATTTCACAAGCACCTTGGAAACTTTAAAAAACTGCAAATCCCTGGGCCCCACCTCTCAGATATTGCCTTCGATTTTGCAGGTGAGGGTATCATGACCCAGAAGGTTTAAATGACCTACACAATTTCATGCACACAGCTGGAGACAACTAGAACTAACTCTTCTAACATACACTACAAGGGCTCTTTCTATTATAGAGACTACAGAAATTGAAAACTGCTCTCAAACTTTTGATAGATCATAGAATTCTTGATCTATGAAAAGTTTGAGCACAGTTTTCAATCAAAAATTCTTAAGGAGCCCTAGTGGCACAGTGGTTAAAGTGCTCAGCTACTAACCAAAAGGTCGGTGATTTGAACCCACCAGCATCTCTGCAGGAGGAAGATGTAGCAGTCTGCTTCTGTAAAGATTTACAGCGTTGGAAACCCTATGGGGTAGTTCTACTCTTTTCTGTAGGGTCACTATGAGTCAGGATTGACTTGATAGCTGTGGGTTTGGTTTCTTGGTTTTATAGAATTATTAGTTTTTAAGAAAAAGAGACATGTTACTGACAAAGTATTTTGAAAAAAGCTTGACATTTTGATATCTCTTACTACCATGGTTTATAGAAAGCATCTTAACGAGAATATATTTCTGTTCAATTGGTTTATCCGTGGAATGTAAATTCCATGGATATGAGGACTTATTGTGTCTTATTCATTATTTTTTACAAAGCACCCACCTGTCCTTAATGGATTCTAATTATTTATTGAATAAAAACTTAAAATTAATACAAATAACATTAACTAACATTTACTGGCCTCTGATTATTTGCCAGTACTGTCCTAAACCCCTATTCATGTGTTCTGTCATAAGAACCCAGGACGCAGATACAATTTTTATTATAAATGAATAAAGAAATTAATGAGTGAGAGAATAATAAACAGATAATACATTGGCAATTCAGTCACTATTTGGAATTCATTTATCACAGATTATTAGAAACTACACCAAACATTCTAAACACACACACAGAAGTTTCCTGAAATAAATCGCTAACAAAAGACTTCGCAAATAAATATCTGCTCAATTTTGATAAAAATACAGGTCAATCTGAGAGTTGAGAAAATGGAATGTAATCTACAAAACAATAACTAATATAAGGTTGTACAAGAAAATGAGAAATAATTACCAAGTCAACTTACATGATTATAAACTTTCAAGGGCATCTGGTTTTGCCAAATTTGTGTGGCTCTGAGAGAACCAATGAAAAAAAAATTATATCTTTCATCTCTGAAAGAAGTATTTTCCTTTAGCTGAATAAATTTACTAATGTCAAATTTAATCCACAGCTTTGGGGATCTTCTACTTGAAAAGCTGGAGTTTTCAAACATGTCTAATTATAATGTGGTTCTAGTAAAAATGTTATAAACAATGTATCTACCTGACAGGAAATTCTCAAGACATTCTATATTAACTTCATAGTGTGTACATTTTTCTAGTATCACATTTGATAAATCCATATCCTCACATTCATTGTGAAAAGAGAGGTTATTTACTCTATTTTATCTTGTGACTTTACTTTAAACGTTTCATATCCCTGTTGATACTGGTAATTTTCAGTATGTGCTAGAAATAATGACTATGTTTATGACACACTGAATGTTTTTATACCGTGCTCTCTCTCTAATGGGGTCACAAGATATTTAAGCACAAGGAATTTGCCGTCACTCTGTTCTCCACACACAAAACAGAGTGCACAGAATTTTAGTGTGAAATCCTAATAAGGAAGAATTTCTTGTTTCTAATACCAGATATAGGTCGTGGAGACAATTTGATGGAATAAATTGAGTCTTCCTTAATAAAAAGGACTTCTCCTGGAACAAGGTTTTGTATATTATGGATATATAAAATCGAGAAAGAAATGTTCCCAATTGCTAATTTGTTGTGCGTGCATTATCTTATATTCTATAGATCAATGGCAGTAGATCTGCCAACCTCTGCAGAAAATCATTCTACTTCTCCGCCATGGAATGAAGTATAGAATGAATCTACCAATCCTGATATGTCTCTGCTAATGAGATCTGCTTGGTGAAATGCTTGTTCATTAAATACCGAAGAAGAGAAATAATGGGATGCATGGGAATTGAAGTTCCAGAATGTCTCAACATTAACACAGTACAAATAATAGTCAAATCATATTTAATAAACAGCCATATGTTTTCAGACTATTTAACTATCACATAGCCAGGGGTCCTGCAGTAATTAAATCCTGTCCACTTCACTTGTAGAACTGAAAATCTAGGCAATGTCTTAATTAGATAGTGACTGGAGAACTAGAAGTGACAACCAGTAGTGGATTCACAGCAGAAGCTATCTTTCCAACATTGTTGCTATAAACAAATTTAATGCCAAATTCAAATCAAAGACATATTTATTTTATTTTGACTTTTTTTTTCACATATGCATTTTCAAAAAGCAAGAAGGTTCTTACCAAGATCACACAAAAAGCACAAAGAAAATTTCCCATATTCCTTTAAGGAAAGTAGAACCCGACTCAGCTGCCATCTTTGAGTGGAGCACTGCTGTTTGTTTCCTAGTCAGGTCAAAACATGACAGGAAACAGATGCAGTTGCTATGCAACATGTACGCTGCCCTTGTTTAGAATGGCTATGACTAAACCATTTCAAACTGATTCAAAGCCCTGTTACAGACTGTGGTAAATGCTATAAGACAAATAAAGAAGGTGGTGTTATAATAGAGAGTAACTGAGTGGGAAAGTCTTTTTTAGTTGGGCAGCCTGGCTAGGCTATTTTGAGGAGGTAATATCTGAGCATAGGTAATGTAGAGTCAATCATAGACGTACAGGAGTCAATCATGTGAAAAGCTGCATTAAAAGTGTACCAAAATGCTTCAGGAGCAAGGGAGAATGAAGAAAACAAGCTACAAGGGAAAGATTAGTCCAAAGAACTAATGGCCCACAGCTACCACGGCCTCCACCAGACTGAGTCCAGTACAACTAAATGGTGCCCAGCTACCACCACTGACTGCTCTGACTGGGATCACAACAGAGCATCCTGGACAGAGCTGGAGACAAATGCAGAGCAAAATTCTAACTCAGAAAAAACATCAGACTTACTAGCCTAACAGAGACTGGAAAAACTATTTGTTCTATAAACCTTCATCTAAAGTACAATTAAAAAAAAATGTTTGAAGTACAAAAGAAAAAGGAAGGGGGCTGACGCTATCAACAGGAAGTCCCCTCCCCCTGCACTTCGCAGTATCTGGGGACAGTTTGATGTCAAAAAAAAAAAAAAGAGTGTACCAAAATTAGCAATAAAAAGTCCAACAGGCAGGAATTTGCTTGGGGTGTATGAGGAACAGAAAGGTTAATCTTGTGTGACTTAATGAGTTAAGGAGATATTGATGACGATAACATTGAAGAAATAGGCTGTGACCAGGTGTTTTAGAATTTTGTAGAACATGTGTAGAACAGATATTTAGATTTTATTATAAATATACTGAGAAGCCATTGATGATTTTGTGTTTACTTTTAGGTTTTTAAAAGATCACATCAGAGGAATCAAGATGGTGGCTTAGTCAGATGTACCACACTGTCCCTCTGCAGCAAAGACCCAAAAAACCAACTAAAACAGATGTCAATCCTGGAACCCTGAGCATCAAATCAAGGAATAAAGAACTAGGTGGAACATTGAATGGATAATTAAACTAACTGAAAACAGTGAACAAGACGGGATGGAGCAGAGGTGCCTATCCAACTGGTCTGGCACAACATGACCATCTTGAGACAAATACAGCAGTGATCCTGAGTGAGGAGCACAGGAAGCAATTCCATGGAATTCCCATCAGAACACAGAGAAACTGAGAAGACACACCCTGAGTGAAGCAATTAAACAGCAGCACAAACACCACCATCCTTGCAGCCCAGACTGCTGGGGACAATGGTACGAACCGCCTCTTCTCCTCACTCACCCAGCCACCCACCCAGACTTTCCTGCCTGCTTGACTGCCCTGAGCACTGGCAGGTTGCTATGGTGCGGACCCAGACCCCTGCCGAGTCCTACTAGCACCATATACCAGCTGCTCCAGCATGGCTTCAGCCATCTGCCCTGCCTTTCTCGCCTGCCCAATTGAGTTGAGTGCTGGTAGGCCACTCTGGCATGGCTTCAGCTGCCCGCCCCACCTTTCCCACCCAACCAATAGTGTACATACACGCTCGTGAGCTAGCATACCTACCCCTCACCAGCCACCCACCAGGCAAGTGTCAGTGATTGCATGTCCATGTGCTCATGCACCTGTCACCCGCCTCCCACCTCTCCCCAACCTGGTAAGCGGAGGTGCCTGCATGTGCCTACACTCAACCACTGTTGCCAGGGCACATGGTCCAGCAGTGCCTCCTACTCCTTCCAGCAACCTGCACCAGGGGCCTGATGACCAGTGGCACACCCTCCCCCATGGTGCACTCTAGCATACCGGGGCAAACCCTCCAACTAGGCACCCGTGGACAAGCGGCATACCCTCAGCTTTGCCCCCCGCATCACACCCCATAACTGGAGGCTTGTGCCAGCTCTGACAATCCCCTCTCAGTCCACCAGTCTGCCCTTGACTGTAGGTTAGAGTTTCTGTGCCATCCATCCAGTGAATGATGACCCAGGCACCCTCATCCAGAACACTTGACAACCGACAATGCGCACACACAACATCCAACACAGTGACCAGTGAGAACACTCCCTGCACCCATGCCCAGCTGACTGGCGAGACAGACACATCATCTCACCAGAAATACCAGCTACATACCCAGCCACCCTGCAAGGCCAGCAAGCAGAGAACCAGACTGCACTCACACACTCAGTTGCTGCCCCACCCACCCAGAGATAGGAGGTGAGAGCTCCAATGAGGCCAGATTAGAGTCCAGAGTAGAACACACACCCAGCCTACTTGGATATATCAAAACAAAACAGAAAATCAGGATGCACAAAAAAAAAATACAATAAATCAATAAATATAATAACATCTTGATGCCTCAGAGACAACAAACAATACCAAATCACATAAAGAAGCGAGTCAAGATGGCTCCAGCAAGTGAACAAAATAAAGAACCAGAAAACCTTCTGGAGGAAGAAATGGTAATGGAACAGCCTGATAAGGAATTTAAAAGACTAATATAAAGGGTTCTCTGAGAAAGCATGAAGGACATCAAGGAAAACACAGAAAAAACCAAGGGAAACACAGACAAAACAATAGAAGAATTCAGAAAAAACAATACAAGAATAAAATGACAAAATAAATAGACAATTAGAAACCATACAAAAACAGCAACTAGCAATCTAAAAGTTTAACAATAAAATTGCAGAAATAGACAACTTAATAGAAGGATATAGGAGAAGAATTGAATTATTGGAAGACAGACTTAGCAAAATTGAGGACAAACATCTTGACACAAACTTGTTTGAGGAAAAATTAGAAAAAAGAATGAAGAAAAAGGAAGAAAGCCTAAGAATTATATGGAACACTATCAAGAGGACAAGTTTATGGGTAATCAGAGTTCCATAACAAGGGGAATTCTC
Organism: Dugong dugon; assembly: GCA_030035585.1. Lineage (NCBI taxonomy): Eukaryota > Metazoa > Chordata > Mammalia > Sirenia > Dugongidae > Dugong > Dugong dugon. Next base: position 63,305,890 of record CM057466.1, read on the forward strand.
AGAGATTTGCTGACATAAAACTTCCCCTATATCATGAAAGATGAGAAGATAACTATACAAAGAGCTCAGAGAACCCTTTACAGGACAGACCCCAAAAGAAAGTCACCAAGACATATCATAATCAAAATTACCAAAACCAAAGACAAAGAAAGGATCCTGAGAATAGCTAGGGAAAAATGAAAAGTCACCTACAAAGAGGAACCGATAAGACTAAACTCTGACTACTCAGCAGCAATTATGAGGAAAGAAGGCAATGGAACGACATATACAAAACCTTGAAAGAAAAAAAATGCCAACCAGGAATTATATACAGAGTAAAATTATCTCTCAAACACAGTGGAGAAATTAGAATATTTCCAGATAAGCAGAAACTAAGGGAATTTGTAAAAACTAGACCAACTTTACAAGAAATACTAAAGGGAGTCCTTTGGACAGAGAGTCAACAACATCAGACAACAACCTGAGATTAGGACACAGGACAGCATCAGCCCGATAAGGAATTCCCAAAATTAAAACAAAGCTAAAAGACTGAGAAGAGGAAACCACAGACATCAATCTGTAAAGGATGACAATGTCAAAACAAAAAGGGGGAGTAAATGGTGTAGTTATGGAGCTTTCATATGGAGAAGAAGTTCAAGGCGATATCAAGAAATAAAAGACTGTTTAAACTTAGGAAGATAAAGGTAAACACAAAGAAAGTTAACAAACCTACTCATCAATATAAAAAGAAAGAAAAACATGAAGTTGCAATACTCAGAAAATCAATGAAAGGAATGAAAAGAACATCAACAAACAAAAAGATATCAGCACATAGTATTAAGCAGAAAAAGAAATCATCAACATCACAAAAACAAACAAACAACAAAAACACAACAAAATTTAAAGTGTTAAAAAGCAAAGACGTCACTTTGAGGACAAAGGTATGCCTAACTCAAGTCATGGTATTTTCAATTGCTTCATATTCATGTGAAAAGTGGATAATGAATGTGAAAGATCGAAGAAGAATTGATGCCTTTGAATTATGGTGTTGGTGAAGAATATTGAATATACCATGGACTGCCAGAAGAACGAACAAATCTGTTTTGGAAGAAGGACAGTCAGAATGCTCCTTAGAAGCAAGGATGGCAACACTTCATCTCATATACTTTGGACATGTTATATGGAGAGAATAGTCTCTGGAGAAGGACATCGTATATGGTAAAATATCAGCAAAAAAGAGGAAGACCTTCAATGAGATGGATTGACTCGGTGGCTGCAACAATGGGCTCAAACATAGCAATGATTGTGAGGATGATGCAGGACTGGGCAGTGTTTCATTTTGTTGTTCATAGGGTTGCTGTGAGTCAGAACTGACTCAATGGCACCAAACAACAACAACAAATGAATAATGACAATATTAAATGATAATAACAATTACATGAGATTTAAATGTACAGATCCATGAATCATGAGGAACTTCACAGGTATCCTTGCCATCAAAACAACCATAACTTCTGAAAAATATTTTTAAAAACCAGACTTTAAAGTCTTTAGTAATTACCCTAAGGGCATACAGCAAATGAGGAAAAATTTATTCTAAATCTCTTTAAGAACAGTGAGATTCTGTGGCACTTGAGCCACAACCTGCAAACTTCCTTACTTTCCTCCCTCTCCCTTCCCCCAGCTCAGTGTGAAAGAAGTTCCACTATGGGTAGTTGTGGCCAAGAAGAAATCAAAAAACCAAACCCACTGCCATCGAGTCGATTCCAACTCATCACGACCTTATAGGACAAAGTCGAACTGCCCCATAGGGTTTCCAAGGAGTGCCTGGTGGATTCAGACTGCTGATCTTTTGGTTAGCAGCCATAGCTCCTAACCACTACACCACCAGGGTGGTTATGAGTCAGAATCAACTTGACTGCAATGGGTTTGGTGACCAAGAATAGAAAGATTCTATTATCTCAAGCCTCCAACCAAGGAATATGATACCTTTCTGAGAGGCGCAGCCTGCCAGTAATATTTCTCATCCTCTCCAGGTACAATTTTCAGAGGTTAAATTCCATGCAAGTGCAGCTGAGAGGTCAGGGGCTTCCTTCCTCCACCCAGTACCTACTCATAGACTGGAGGCTGTATCTCAAGCATGGCAGACTGAGAATACTGGGATCCCAGTTGCCCTTGCCCTCACTCCAGCTCACTGGTAATGTGGAGGTTCCTCATAAGGAGAAGCAAGATGAGAAGACCAGAGGCTACCTCCTGCACCTAGTGTCCTGCTTGTAAAACAAGGGTGTCACTACATGAGACCAGGGGAAGAAACAGCTAAGAGGATCCGTCCTGGACTCAGAAGAAACCTCAATGACTGGCCTCAAAAAGGGACATAAATTTAATAGGATCATACTCTGATGGAGTAATTTATAACATTGGGATACTTAAACCATTCAACTATTAAATGGAGGAGACTAGCAGCTGGGTGTGATATAAAGAGCAGAAGACAGCTTAATGGAGAGACCAGGGAAAGAGACAGTGTCTTAGTTATCTAGCACTGCTATAACAGAAATACCACAAGTGAGGGGCTTTGGCAAACAGAAATTTATTTTCTCATAGTTTAGGAAGCTAGAAGTTAAAATTCAGGGTGTTGACTCTAGGGGAAAACTTCCTCTCTTTCTCTATTGACTCTGGTGGAAGGTCTTCATCTTTTTTGAGCTTTTGCTCCTGGGCAGTCTTCATGTGGCTTGGCATCTCTCTTCCTTCATTTCTGCTTCCTTTGCTTGCTTGTTTAATGTCTTTTATATCACAAAAGAGATTGTCTCAAGACACACCCTACACTAATCCTATCTCATCAACATAAAATCAATCCATTTTCAAATGAGATTATAACTACAGGCATAGAGGTTAGGATTTACAACACATATTTAGGGGGACACAATTCAATCCAAAACATTGCACCCTTTTCCCTCCCCCCTAAATTCATGTCCTTGCCACAGGCAAAACACATTTACTTCATCATATCATCCAAAAAGTCTTAAATTAACTCCCAGTCCAAATTCCCTCCTGGGGCAAAATTCCTCTTCATCTGTGAACCTGTGAAATTTAGAACATAAGTTATCTTCTGCCAAAGTATAATGGTGGAACAGGCATAAGGTAGACATTTCCATTACGAATGGGAAAATTGGAGGGTAAGAAGGGATAACAGTCACCAAGCAAGTCCAAAACCCAGCAGATCAATTTCCATTAGCTCTCAAGGCTTGAAAATAATCCTATCTTCTCTGAGACCATTTAAACAATTGTTCTACCCTCTAGATTCTGGGTGTTGGCCACACCGTCTGAATTCTGGGTGGAGGCTCCTCAGCCCTGGGCTTCAGCTCCACCTTCCAGGCCCTCTGAGATGGTAACTCTACTCTCTTGGCTTTCGGCAGCCCCATTCTCCTAGTCTATCTGAGTGACAACCCTACTAACTTGGCCCCAGCAGGCCCTGTTTTTCTGCACCTTGGGCATGGCATCCCTGCCCCCTCAGCTTTGGGGAGCAGCCCCATCTCCAGGCACACCTTAATGGCAGCTCCACATTCTGGAACTGACTTGGCTAAGATCTGACTCTTTGAAACCTAGGAGGCTGTGGCCCCACCTTTTGATATCCAGGAGACCATGGTCCCACCCTGTGAAACCGAGAAAAACCTGTTTCCTGTGCTCCTTCCAAGAGTTATGCTGATCTCTAAGCTGTTCCAGGGATGATCTTTTTCTTGTCTTGGAAGACAACAGGTGTAGCTCCTTTGGCCTGTTTCCTGCCTGTAGAATTTCAAGAGGTGGACAAAGTTCTTTCCTTTCATCTTTCTTTGTCCCCTTCAGTCTAAGCTGATGGGTTTTCTGCTGTGGTAGGTGGTTAGATCCATCAGTCATAGGCTTAATCTCTTTAACAAAAGATTTTGTAGCCACATCTTTGGTGAACATTCTAGGACACACACCCTTAGTTTGTACAACAGAAATTTCCAAATCTTTAAGTTTTGTCTTCATTTTGCACAATTCATTTTTAGGTCCATCTCTTTCATCTTGCATTTTACTATAATGGGAAAGAGAAATCACGTAGCCCCTTTAAGATTTTGCTTAGAAATCTCATCAGCCTGATATCCAAGTTCATCACTTACAAGTTCTACCTTACACCAAACATCTGAACATAATTCAGACAAGTTCTTTGCCACTGCATAAAAAGCATCACCCTTCCTCCATTGTCCAATCACATGTACATCATTTTCTTTTAAAGCCTCACCAGAATCACGTTGAATGTCCACATTTCTAGCAACATTCTGTTGTTGGCACCATCTGTATTCTCTAAGATCATAGAGACTTTCTGTATAGCTCTCCTCACTTCCTTATGAGCCCTCACCAGAATTGTCTTTGATGTCCATAATTCTACCAACTACCTCTTCAAGGCAATCTAGGCTTTTACTACAGTCATTCCCTGGGTTATGAACTTACAGCCAACTCATACTTGCCCTTTAATATTGTGTAAATTTGCTGTCACTTTGAAACAATTGAACCAACCTCTATTTGCAACAAATTCTTCATCACAATCACCTTCACTTGTTGCATGTGCAGCTTTTAATCATTGAAAAAATTTTTGAGCTTGTGAGTGGCCATCTAAGATACTCCACTGGTCTTACCCTCTTGGGAACAAGGGAGAATGGAGAAAAACAAAGACACAAGGGAAAGATTAATCCAAAGGACTAATGGTCTACAACTACCACAGCCTCCACCAGACTGAGTCCAGCACAACTAGATGGTGCCTGGCTACCACCAATAACTACTCTGACAGGGATCACAATACATGGTCCCAGACAGAGCCAGACAAAAATATAGAGCAAAATTCTAACCCACAAAAAAGATCAGAATTACTGGCCTGACAGAGACTGGAGAAACCCAAGAATATGGCCCCTGGACACCCTTTTAGCTTGGTAATGAAGTCACTCCTGAGGTTCACCCTTCATCCAAAGATTAGACAGGCCCATAAAACAAAACAAGACTAAAGGGGCACACCAGCCCAGAGCAAGGACTAGAAAGTTGGTAATAGGTAACCCAAGGTCAAGAAGGGAGTGTGTTGATAAGTCATGGGGTTGTTAACCAATGTCATAAAATAGTATGTGTACTAATTGTTTAATGAGAAGCTAGTTTGTTCTGTAAACCTTCATCTAAAGTACAATTAAAAAAATACTTGAGCCTTTTCTTGCTTTAAAGTAAGGCTAAATAAGAACTGTATGCACCTGTTCTGAATTACCTACAAATTTGACTTAAAGATTGAGTTAGGAACAGATATCATTCATAACCTAGGGACTTCCTGTATTAGGCACCTTAAAACTCTTCCAGCTTACACTCACTACCCAATTCCAAAACCACTTCCATGTTGTAGGCATTTGTTAGAGCAGCACCCCACTCTTGGTACCAAATTCTGTCCTAGTTAACTAGTGCTGTTATAACAGAAATACAACAAATGGGTGGCTTTAACAAATAGAAATTTAATTTTCTCACAGTTTCGGAGGCCAGAAGTTTGAATTCAAGGTGCCAGCTCTAGGGGAATGCTTTCTTTCTTTCTCTGGTGGCTCTGGTGGAAGGTCCTTGTCTCTTTTGAGCTTCTGCTCCTGGGTGATGTTCATATAGCTTGGCATGTCTCTTCCTCCATCTCTACTTCTTTCACTTGCTTGTTTAATCTCTTCTATATCTCAGAAGAGATTGACTCAAGACATACCCCACACTAATCCTGTCTCATTAACAGAATGAAGAGAACTCATTCTCAAATGGGATTATAACCACAGGAATATTGGTTAAGATTTACAACACACAAATTTAGGGGACATAATTCAATCCATAACAGACAGTTACAGAGAGTTCTGATAAAAACACTGTCATACCAGAGTGACTGTGCACGTGCCAACTGTGCCTTCTGAGGAGTGACATCAGAGTCTTCACACTAAGGGGCATATAGATTTTCATAAGGTAGTCTATTCAAATCAATAAACAAATACACAAGAAAACAACAAGTCCTGGAGAAGGGGTGACTCTATATTGAGAGTTGGTACAATATGTTACTTAAAACTTCCTGTTTAAAGAGGACTTCCGGGCAACATGGTGCTATAGTCAGAAGCACCATGCCGTCGCTCCACAGCAAAGATCAGAAAAACTAAGTCAAACAGAGTCACATGTCAGTCCTGAAACACTACGCATCAAATGAAGAGATAAAGAACTTAGCCAAGCACCGAATTGAATAAGAAACTGACTGACAACAGAGAGAGATACATGCAGAGGTCCCTTATCAGCTCCTGCAGCACGGATCCACCATCTTGGACTCCTATCGGAGATCAGCGAACAGGGGTACGAGAAGGCAGCTTCATGGAACTTCCAGCAGGAGACAGAACAACCAGTAACCAGTGATATAGGCTTTCCCACCCCCTACCCTTCTTCACCCCTAGTTAGCCTCCTCTGCTTCCTGCAGCCACAGTCTCCTGGCCAGGAAGCACCAGCTTCACCCAGTGTCACTTGGATTCCACCCGCCCACACTGGCCGGCTCCCTGAGTGCCTTTTGTTGGCTGCTGGTGTTGCTTTTTTCCACTTCTTTAGACTTTTTCCTTACCTCTCACCACCTCCCCCTCATTTCTCTCAAACACCTGGCTCCGTGTGCCACTTTTGCTTCTTCCTGAAAGGCTACGAAACACCACTTGACTGTGAAACTGCTTCCTGGCCCATGTCACCATGCTGGTGGGACCCCTGGGGCTTTTTTGATGGTTTGTTTGTTTGCTCTGATTTGTTCTGTTTTGATTTGTTTGTTTGTTTGCTTTTCTTTTCTTTTCTCAGCTTGGGAGCCCCTTCTAGCTGGGCATTACTGCGCAGCTTGGAAGCTACTCCCTTAATCTGTGCAGACCCACAGGGACATCCCTGGGGGCATTTCTTTTTTCTTGTTTTTTTTTCCTGTTTTTGGTGTTTCTTTTTTTGTTGTTGTTTCTTTGTTCTGTTTTTTTCTCTCTCTTATTCCCTTTTCATCTTTCTTCATTTCTGGTTTCTTGATTTATTCATTTTTTTCTTTTTTTTCATTTTTATTTTTCCGCATTTCTCAGTCTCTCATCTCTCCACTCCAATAGCAAGCTCCCTTAGCACTTTTTTGTTTCTGTGTATGTTTTTGGCTCCTGTTCCTCTCTCCTGTCTCTCATCTTTCCCATACTCATCTTAGCTCCACACATCACAATCTACCCCCTCCTTCCTGCCTACCTGCAACATGTGCTGAACATCACACTCCCAAGCAGAACAGTCACAGCCTACTGGAACCTGCCCAGCACTGATTCCCTGTCCACTCTGTCGGCCCTGATATGTACCACAGACAACCCAACCCAGCAACTCTCCTTCAGTTGGACCTTCCCTGCTGTACCATACCTGAGTGACTGACCCTGCCCATTGGAGAAGGAGGTGAAAAGTATCATGCTCACAGACAAGCAAGCAACAAAGAATGCAAAGCCTGCCTGCTCAGACATAACCAAATAAAACAAACAAAAAGGATGAAACAAACAAATATACTATCAATAAAGGAGGAAAATAACCACTGAATGCCCTGAAGACAGCAGACAATATCAAAACATTGACAAAAACAGGACAGGATGGCATCCAAAATAAAACACATGATGACCTTCCAGTAGAAGAAAAGGCACTAGACCTAACTAATAGGGAATTCAAATCTCTGCTATTGAGAATTATCCAAGAGTTGAAGCAAAAAGCATACAACAATGAGGAAAAAATAGACAAATTCATGGAAAAGGCAGACAAATTCAAATTCATGGAAAATACAGACAAAAAATGGGGAGAATTCAAGAAAATAACACAGGAACAAAATTCTAAAAAAAATTCACAACTACAAATCATATAAGAATTACAACTAGAAATCCAAAAGATAAACAACAAGACTTCAGAAAAGGACAGTATCATAGAAGGGGTGAGGAGCAGGTTTGAAAGGATGGAAGATAGGATCAGTGAAATTGAAGACAAACACTTGGATTCAACTCTGAGGAAAAATTGTAAAAAAGAACAGAGAAAGTGAAGACACCCTGAGAATGATGTGGGATACAATCAAAAGCAAAAACCTGTGAGTGATCAGAGTTCCAGAACAGGGGGAGAAAACAGAAAACACAGAGGATCACTGAAGGATTACTGACAGAAAACTTCCCCAATATCATGAAAGATGGAAAGCTGACCATCCAAGAAGCTCAACAAACCCCATGTAGGATAGACCCCAAAAGAAAATCACCACAGCATATCATAATCACACTCGCTAAAACCAAAGACAGACAAAGAATCCTGAGAGCAGCTCAAGAAAAACAAAAAGTCGCATACAGAGGAAAAACAATAAGACTAAGCCTGGATTATTCAGCAGAAACCATGCAGGCAAGAAGGCAATGGGATGACATATATAAAACCTTGAAAGAAAAAAAATTCCAGCCAAGAATAATATATCCTGCAAAATTCTCGTTCAGATGTGATGGTGAAATTAGGTCATTTCCAGACAAACAGAGATTAAGGGACTATGTAAAAACCAAACCAAACTTACAAGACTTACTAAAGGGAGTCCTTCGATCTGAGAACAAACAACATCAGACCACAGGCTGACTCTAAGACACAGGATTGTACTAGCCAGATACAAACCTAGGAAATGAACTCTTAAGGAATATGCAAAACCAAAAGAATTACAACAGGGAAAGAGAGAGGTTAATCTGTAAATGACAACAACATCAGAACAACAAAAGAGAGAATAAATGGTGTAGGTGTAGAACCTTCTAATGGAGAGGAAGGCAAGACTATACCAAGTAATAATAGACTGGTTCAAATCTAGGAAGATAAGGGTAAATTTCAAGGTACCACAAAGAAAGTTAACAAACCTACTCATCAAAATAAAGAAGAAAAACATAAAGTCTCAGTCAAAACAAAACCTACAAAAACAAGAGAAATGAAAAAAAAATCCAGAAACAAAAGGAACTCAGCACTGGAGAGTAAGAAGACAAAGCAAACATAAGCACCACAAAAAAAAGCACTACAAAATTCAATCACACACCTAGGAATATATCATAGAGAAATAAGAGCTGTCACAGGTATAGACATATGCACACACATATTCATTGCAGCACTGTTCACAATAGCAAAAAGATGGAAACAACCTATAGGCCCATCAACAGATGAATGGATAAACAAACTATCGTACATACAAACAATGGAGTATTATGCAAAGATAAAGAACAATGATGAATCTGTGAAGCATCTCATAACATGGATGAAACTGGAGGACATTATGCTGAGTGAAATAAGTCAATCACAAAAGGACAAATACTGCATGAGACCTCTACTGTAAAAACTCATGTAAAAGTTGATACACAAAAAAGAAACCATCTTTGTTGGTTATGAGGGATGGGAGACAACAGACAATAGATAAGTGGTAACTTTGGTGGAGGGTAGGACAGTACACATTACTGGGGAAGCCAGCACAACTTGTACAAGGAAAGGTCGTGGAAGCTCCACAGACACATCCAAACTCCCTGAGGGACTGAATTGCTGGGCAGAGAGCTATGGGGACCACGGTCTCAGGGAACATCTAGCTCAATTGGCATAACACAGTTGATAAAGACAATGTTCTACATTCTACCTTGGTGAGTAGCGTCTGGGGTCTTAAAAGCCTGTGAGCAGCCATCTAAGCTACTCCACTGGTTCTCACCCCTTTGAGAGCAAGGGGAATGAAGAGAACAAGATACAAAGAAAAGATTAGTCCAAAGGACTAATGGACCACAGCTATCACGGCTTCCACCAGACTGAGTCCAGTACAGCTAGATGGTGCCTGGCTACCACCACTGACTGCTCTGACTGGGATCACAATAGAGGGTACTGCACAGAGCTGGAAAAGGATGTAGAACAAAATTCTAACTCACAAAAAAAAAAAAAAAAAAAAGACCAGATTTACTGGCCTGACAGACTGGGAAACCCTGAAAGTATGGCCCCCTGGACACCCTTTTAGCTCAGTGGTGAAGTCACTCCTGAAGTTCACCGTTCAGCCAGGGAGTGAACAGCCTCATAAAACAAAACAGGACTAATGAGGCACAGCAGTCCAGGGACAAGAACTAGAAGGCAGGGGGGACAGGAAAGCTGGTGATAGGGAACCCAAGGTTGAGAAGGGACAGTGTTGACATGTCGTGGGGTTGTTAGCCATTGTCATAGGGCAATATGTGTACTAACTGTTTAATGAGAAACTATTTGTTCTGCAAACCCTCATCTAAGGTACAAAAAAAAAAAAAAAAATAAGAGTTATCTATGTGAGATCAGATTGACAACAGCAACTCAAAGGGTTTGATTGGAAGCCTCGGGGGTGTCAAGTTGAAGACGATGGTGATGGAATAATTTGGAAAGGGTTAGGGAGAATGGCAGTGCATCTGGAAGAATGTAATTAATTGATGTCACTGAGTTGTACATGTAGAAACTTTTGAAATGGTGTAACTTTGGCTATGTATATTTTCACCAAGAAAAAGTCCTCCAAGGTTGAGAAGGGAGAGTGTTGACATGTCATGCGGTTGTTAACCAAAGCCATAAAACAATATGTGTACTGACTGTTTAATGAGAAGCTATTCTGTAAACCTTCTTCTAAAGTACAATAAAAATATTTAAAAAAATAAAAATAAAAATTGATTAATATAAAAAAATAATAAAACTTCCTGTTTAAAAAAAACTACAGAGAGTCCAACACAATTAAAAAAGCTACAAGTACATTTAACCAAAAAGTTGTAAGATTGTACACTGAAAACTATAAAATATTTCTGAAAGAAATTAAAGAAGTCCTAAATAAGTGGAAAGACATCTTGTGTTCATGGACTGGAAGAATTAATATTGCTAAGATGGCAGTACTACCCAAAGCAATCTACAGATTCAATGCAATCCCTATTAAAATTCCAATGGCCCTTCCTGCCAAAATTGGAAAAGCTGATCCTCAATTAATATAGAACTACAAGGGGCCCAGAACAGCCAAAATAATTTTAAAAAAGATGATCAAAGTTGGATGATTCATACTTACCGATTTCAAAACATACTACAAAGCAACAGTAATCAAAATCATGTGGTACTGGTATGAGGATAGATATACAGACCAAAGGAAGTGCAGCGTTCAGATCTTTTGCACCTTCATAGCCGTCAGCCCACCTTTGCTCTATATAGATGATTGTAGGCCTCAGGAGCCTCCTAGGGGCTGGAAGGCACTCTCTCAGCTCTGTTGCTCTACCCTAGTCTTAGAATGGCTGCTGCCTTGCACGCAAGAGAAGGTCCACACACCTCAGAGGGATCAGTGTGGTCCTGTGAGAAAGAATTGGGAGGTGGGGGCTGACAATCTCTGTGACTGGGGCTCCTCAGTATTCTAATCTCTCATGTCAGCCCACACACAATTATTAAAACTTCATAAATTTATGGCTGATTTCTCCTTTTCTCTTTTGCCTCCATTCTCCATCTCTCTTAGAAACGCTCATCCCATCATTTAGGTTTCATATTTACTTTGCTTTCTAATTGGTTAAAAAACAAAATACAATTTTTTTAGCTGCTCTGGATTGCTCTTAATGCTATCTTGACAATGATAATTTTAATATTTTTATACTTCATAAAATAACAATTTTGGAGTTTATATGATTTTCTTTGCAGAGCCAATATCTCATGCTTCTGTTCTTTATCTGTAAAAAAATGAAAGAGTAAAAAAATTGGATCTTGAAAACTTAGATGATTTCCATATGCATTATAAATAATTTTTAATATCAGCAATTTTTTGAGAAGAGAAATTAAATACACTGCAGTTGCAAAATTACTTTTCTTCAAAATGCTTAAAATGCTTAAAATTTACCATGTAACATGTTTTCAAGCTTTGAATAATTTTTAATCATTTGTATAGAGAATGCATCATTATAAAGCTGCTTGAGGTCACTAAAGGTATCATTAAATGGAGATAGTGAGGCAGGGAGAACGAAGATTACTCTCCTCTATTAAATAAGAAAAGTTATTCCAATGCTGCTTTCAGAGAGTACATAGCCTAACTAAGATTTTTGTACTACGGAATGGGTTTTACTTTTTTTTCTTGAATATATGACCAGAAAATGATGCTGAAACTTGGGGAAAATCCTAACTACATAATCATGTCACAGCCAAGGGTTAGCGTATTACTAGACCAACAAATACAGGGGTCCATGAATTAAGGTTTTGCTTTAAGATAGACCAGAAAACAAATGTATCTAGTCAGGATCGTACCTGTTCTGCTCACCATTGTATATCCAATGCTTATCACAATGCCTAGGACATAGTGGACTCTCAACAAATATTTGTTGAATGAATAAATGATTGTGTGATTGGAAATAGGATGATAATTTAGATGTGTCAATTTCTCACTCAGAGATAGAGTCATCTGGTCATACTTATAAGACACCCATGTTATTGTCACAGGCCTGAAATTCTATTCCACACATACGCAGATCTGAAGAATAAAAGTTGAGATATAAGAAAAAGTTGAAAACGGAGTTATAAGCAACCTTAGTTCACACTCTAATTATGTGTGTGTATCTACATTAAGGCTCATTGAATTTACGGGATTTACTCAAAGTCACTCAGCTAGATAATGGCAGAGCTGTGACAAGAGTCTTCTTAGATGTACTATTCTGTGCTCTTTATACCATAGTAGAGAAGAACATAATAGATAAGGAATTAGGCAGATCCGATTTCAAGTCCTCACTTTGCCACTTACAATTTGTATAACTTTCTGCAAGTTACTGTTGATCCCTGAACCTCAATTTTCTTATTTATCAAATGGCGATAATAATAGTCTGCACCTCTTTGGATTATTGTGAGGATTAAATAAGGAAACACGCAAGATTCTCAGTATAGTGTTTTGAAATAGAATTTCATCAATCATCTGTGGTAGTGATTGATGTTATTATCATAAACAATGAGCGTACTTCTCTAGACAAATGATAAAATATAGCTGATCATTTGCCTACAGATCAATTAATTAGCAATCTCAAAGAAGGATTATTATAGTGAGATTTGCTCCCTGTTTAAATATTAAGGAAAGTTTTGTGACAGCAATTAAAAGAACAGTTTCACTTTGTAAGAGGTGAAAATTCTGTTCTTTTCAGTCTTACCTACTGTTGGTGGTGCTGCAAGACAGGCATCATCTTCCATGTCCTGGATTAAATCAGACACCAGTTATATAGTTAACCCACACACTTGGAGTGGATCTCTATTTTGTGTGAGAGATTCCTGAAAAAAAATCCAGATATTTGCAAGAGATTTTGATAATGCTTGGATGCAAACTCAATAGCTCTTGAGTCAAAATGAGAACCAGATTAAATTCATGGATAGCATTGCTATATACTGAAATGTAATAAGTTTGCTTTTGTCAATAAACCATAGATACTCATATAAATTATCTTAAGTAGATCTGAAAATAGGCTGTTAAAGAGTCCAGCATTTATACAATCTCCTGTGTGAATTCAGGGAATAATTTACAAGAAAGTAAGGTCATCTGGTGTTGACAATATAGGAGTCATTAGGAGAAAGGTGATCATTGATGTCAAAGGAATGAATAAAATTATGTCAGGAGAGCAAGACCCTAGGCCAGATCCTTAAAGAAAGCCTCAATAGGGATCAGCAGAAGCAAAAAAGAGCTATAGAAGGAGAGAGGGCAAGAGCCGTCTTAGAGACAAGAGGAGAAAGAGAAGAGAGCTTCATCTTGGAGATAAGGATGATTCTCAGGAAGGAAGTGGGTAACTAGTAGTGTCAAATACAGCAACACTAATGCCTATAGAATTTTTATGTAAAAGATGTTTAGGGATAAGAAGGAAAGTTAGTAAACAGATTAGCCTTGTAGCTATATTTGCAGAGGAAGCATATAATTTTTATGTAGATTGCATTGTGTTGAGGGTGGCTTTGGGGCTAGCAGAAATCATAGCGGGAGAGACTAAAGGCCTCCAAGCTATCTTTGATGCCACAATTATGCGACAGATCGAGCTGTATGTAAAATAAGAACTACCATGTACTCCAATGAAGCGGTCTTTGGTAACTTTTAAAGAGCATTTTCAGTGAGGGGGGAGTTAAGGAATTATATGAGATGATGAAATAGAAGTTTTGTTTTGTTTTTGTTTTTTTAAGAGAAGTTGTTAGGGAAGAAGAAAGATAGAATGGTAGCTTGACTGGGGGTGAGGGAAGAAAGAACCAGAGGGTGACAGGAGAGCATGAGCAGGATAGGTAATAAGTGAAATCAGAGACATTTATAAATGGTGGAATTTTGCATTAGTTTCCATTGATTGGATCAGTGAAGTAGGAGGCAAAGTCAGCTGAGCATACGTGTTTTGAAGTGGGGCTGTGAATTTGCAGAGAACGGAAAATGTTCAGATTATCTGTTGTACAGAATTAACTGGTGGGTTAAGAAGGGGTGAATAAGAGGCATGAACGTGCTGAAGGCCTGGCTCAGGTTGAGTAATAACTACAAATGGCACAGCAACAAATTAAGTGGTATGATTTTAATAAATGACCCAATAAGGTAGAGTCTATTATTATGTTGAGCAATAAGTCCTCACAATGGATCATTGAACTGGAAGTTAATCTTTGAAAGCATATCTGAAGCTCCTTTCATAACTTAAATACTGTCTCCAGACAACATTTAAACAAGGATAGCTTAGAGATAGATGAACATAATTTTTCCATTCAATTCAAAAAGTATACTTTGTTTTTACAGGAAAAAAAATAATGTAACTCTTTTCTAAATTCATCGAACTTTAATATATATATGGATGTTAATACACAATTTAGTATCTATCAATTAGATATCAATTTGGTGGGTTCAAACCACTGACCTTTTGGTTAGCAGCAGAGCATTTGCATCTATATCAGGCCTCATATAAGGCAATGAGGATATCAGGATGAGTGAGACGCACTTCTTTATTTCAAAGATCTCGCAGTATAGATGAGAAGATGAACTGAAGAAAAAATAAAATATGTGAGCACCATGATTACGGAGGAGCCCTGGTGGCACAGTGGTTTAGCATCTGGCTGCTAACCAAAAGGTTGGCAGTTTAAATCCACCAGCTGCTCCTTGGAAACCCTATGGGGCAGTTCTACTCTGTCCTATAGGGTCGCTGTGAGATGGAATTGACTTGCTGGCAATGGGTTTTTTATGATTATGGTATTCCCTAGAAACTAGGGAGCACACATGAGAGCCTTTTACCCCTAAATGAGTAATTTTAGCCTACATTTACATAGCTGGAGGGTGATATGGGGGCAGGGATAGAAAATGGTCCTAAGAAGCGTAGAGTGCTTTCTTTGTGTCAAGCACTGTGCTAAACAAATCAGATAAAATGATGAATAAGTCATGTAGGGTGTCAACCTTCAAGGTGCTCACAATCGGTTGAGGGAGACAGACCCATAAACACATTTTTCATGTGCTGTGTTAAGTGCAATAATAGCAATGGTGCCCCAGGTTGTGGGAATATGGAGAAGGCACTCCCAACCTGGAGCACTGAGCAGAGGAAGCCAGGCAGGTCACCAGCACACAGGGACGCTTACCTGCAGGAAGAGACAGCTGAGCCTTGAAAAATGGAGAAGCTGCCTGATGACATGGTGGGGAGAACAGAGGAGAGTATTCCAGGCAGAGGGTACAGCTTAACCGAAAGCAAGAAAGAACATGGTTTGTGTGGAGAACTGGGAGCAGTTAAATGTTTCTGTCACATAGATTTTCAAGCAGGAAGGGACAGTTGTGTCAGGCAGGGCTTATTAGCTCTATTTCATAGATAATAAAATTCAGCTTCACAGAAGTAAGGGAAAGTAACCACTGTTGCCCAGATACAAAGCAGTCACACCAAAATTCCAACCAATTTTGTCAGATTCACAGCCTTTGCTTTTCATGTTTCTTGAGAAATAGTTTTTACAGATGTATGTTTAAAGTGGTTTCATTATAACATAGGAAAACACACACACTAATTTTGATTTTAGCTCTTGTTTAGAAGAAAAAACCTTCAGCATCAAGAATATGTAATGAAATAAAAATTAACTGACAAAATACAGAGAAACACAATAGCCAAAATATTTATGTGTATATGAGGGAAATGAAGCAAATTTATCTTATTAAAATAGCTTAAATTACTTTTCTGTTTGGCAGAAATAAAAATATCAAAATCTATAACTATTAGGTAACAGATTAGCATAGTGATGAGGTTTGTGACAATATCAGCTGGGTTGAAAATATCACAGGCAGAAAGAAATAAGCTCATTGAAGTCTTTCTGGTTGTCACTTTTCTGTCTGTATTGAGAACTGACTTGATTTATGATGACATCATCTCGTCTTTTTAATATATTGAAGTTATGGACTTTTTCCTCCTTGTTCTGGCAGGCTCCAAATGCGCAACCAAGTAACTTGCAGTCAACTGGTTTTCATTAGAAAATTCGCCATGACCCATCCAATACCAATCCTCAGAAACAGAACCACAAGACCAGACAGGAGTTTTCTTCTTTTTCTTCATTAAAGTAGCTAGTAAATTGGGCATGGAGAGAAATAACGATAATGTGATGAAAATGGGAGAAAGGTAATTAAAATGAGACGATTTAATAGAGTATACTTTAGGTGAGAGGAGAATGAACTTCTAAAACATAACACATTAAACCACAGCAGAAGCAAAGGAAGCAATCAAATCCTGCAAATGCTACATAACCCTGGAGATCACTCGGTCCAGCCAAGCAACAGACTTCTGATGGAAAGTGATGTTTATAAACCTCATGCGCTGGGCACGTAAACAGAAAAGCAATTATAATACTGACCCATCATATTGGATGAAAACATCTACAGTCAGAAATTGATGACATGGATAAAAGAACAGGTGAAAATGTCTACTCAGGTATTTTCCACTGAGCAAAAGAGATTGGAAGAGAAGCGTCTAGATAACCTACGTGCAAAAGCAAGAAGATGAGTAAGCTACTTATTGACTGCAGTCTACTAAAAATGCCTAGTTTTTAAAGAATGGAATTTGACGTCAGGGACAGAGTCTTAGCACAGATTAGAGCCTTAAGTATACAAAGTTTATTTAGTTTCTTGTTTTGTTGTCATTGTTTGTTTTCTACATGACATTGCAGCTTCCAAAAAGAAAAAAAAAGAGTTAAGAAAACTCAGGCATAAAACACAAGACCCTCAACTCCAGCCTTATCGTTATTCAAAGCACAAAATACACTATACCTTAATTGTATGTAGGTTTTGGTAGTTAACTAATTAGATGTCTTAGAAGACTTTCAGGAAATTTCTTTTTAATCAACATTTTACGGAACAAGAGCAACAAAAAATTCAGAAGAGATAAATGGCACTCTAGGCAGAAGCACCATGCAGGCCCTCCACAGCAAAGATCCAAAAAACTAAGCTGAACAGAGAATACAACAATTCTGAAACCCTAAAACATCAAATGAAGAGATAAAGAACTCAGCCAAGCACCAAATGGAGTGAGAAAACTGACAGAGAAGGGAGAGCAAGGAGAGATTCATGCAGAGGAACCCTATCAGCTAACGCTGCACAGATCCGCCATCTTGGACTCCTATCGGAGACCAGCAAACGGGGGTACGAGAAAGCAGCCTCATGGAGCATCCAGCGGGAGTCAAAACAACCAGTAATTTGCGATATACGCTTTCCCACCCCCCACCCTTCTTCACCTCAACTCGGCCTCCTCTGCTTCCTGCAGCCACAATCTCTTGACCGGGAAACACCGGTTGCTGACTCGAACGGGCCAACTCTCTGAGTGCCATTTGTTGGCTGTTGGTGTTGCTTTTTTCTGCTTCTTTTGATTTCTTCCTTACCTCTCACCACCTCCCCCTCCTTTCGCTCAAATACTTGGCTCCGTGCGCCATCTTTGCTTCTTCCTGAGGGGCTGCAGAGCTCCGGTAATTTGTGATATACGCTTTCCCACTCCCTACACTTCTTCACCCACACTCAGCCGCCTCTGCTTCCCGAGACACAGTCTCTTGTCCGAGAAAAACCAGCCCGCACTAGCTGGCTCTCAGAGTGCCATTTGTTGACTGCTAGTGTTGCTTTTTTTTCCTGCTTCTTTTGATTTCTTCCTTACTCTTGCCACCTCCCCCTCCTTTTGGGCAAATACCTGGCTCTGTGTGCCATCTTTGCTTCTTCCTGAGGGGCTGTGGAGCTCCGTTCGAGTGTGGAGCTGCTTTCTGGTCTGGGCTACCGTGCTGGTGGGGTCCCGGGGCTTTTGTTCGTTTGTTTGTTTTGAATTGTTTGTTTGTTTTCTTTTCCTATTCTTGAGTTGGCAGTCCTTTCTGGCCAGGCGGTGCTGCAGGGCAAGGAGACTTCCTCTTGGCTTGCACAGACGTGCAGAGGGATCCCTGAGGGCATTTCTTTTTTTGTTGGTTTTTTTATTCTGTTTATTGGGGGGCTTTTCTTGTTCTTTTTTTTTTTTTTAATTTGTTTTGTTTTCTTTTCCCTCTTTTTCCATTTATGTCTTTCTTCATTACTCAGTTTCTCATCTCTCTATATCTTCCTTCTCTTTCTGTTCCCTGAATACCTGGTGTTGTATACGTCTACACCTTCTAGCCAGGCTGTACTGCACCACCTGAGAGCGACTTCCCCAGATCTCATAGCTGCACCGGTGGGATCCCTGGGAACTTTGCGGTTCTTTAACCTTTCTGATTTTTATTTATACATTCTTTTATTTTCTTCCTCTTCCCCTTTCTGTTTTTCTCCATTTCACAGTCTCTCATCTCTCCACTCCAACAGCAAGATCTCCTAGCATTCATTTTTGTTCGTTTGTATCTTTTTGGCTTCTGTTCTTCTCACCTCTCTCCCATATCCAACTTAGCTCCACACATAACAATCTCCCCACTACTTCCTGCCTACCTGCACCATGCGCTTGACATCACACCACCAAGCAGCACAGGCACGGCCTACTGGAATCTGCTCTGCACTGATTACTGACCCGCTATGGTGGCTGTAGTGTCACAAACAACCCATCCCAGTAACTCCTCTTCAGCTAGACCTGCCCTGCTGTACCATATCTGAGTGACTGACCCTACCAATTGGAGAAGGAGGCAAAAAGTATTGTGCCCACAGACGAGCAAACAACAAAGAACACACAGTTCACCTGCTCAGACATAGTCAAATTTAAAAAAAAAAGGGGGGGGGGGAGCGAAACAAACAAATCTACAACCAATAAGCAAGAAAAATAACTACTGAATGCCCCAAAGACAGCAGACAATATCAAAACATTTACAAAAACAGGACAGGATGTTTCCAGTAGGCGTCCAACATAAAACACCAGATGACTTTCCAGTGGAAGAAAATGCACTAGAACTATCTGATAGGGAACTCAAATCTCCAATACTCAGAATTCTTCAAGAAGTGAGGCAAAAGCTGACAAACATGAGGAAAAAATAGACAAATTCATGGAAAATACAGACAAAAAATTGGAAGAATTCAGGAAAACAATGCAGGCACAAAATGACAAAATAAATTCACAACTAGAAATCATACAAAGACAACAATTAGAAATCCAAAAGATAAACAACAAGATTTCAGAAATTGACGGTGTCATAGAAGGGCTGAGAAGCAGATACGAAACGGTGGAAGACAGGATCAGTGGAATTGAAGACAAACACTTGGATACACCTCTGTTTCAGGAAAACTCAGAAAAAAGAACAAAGAAAAATGAAGATATGCTGAGAATTATGTGGGATAAAATCAAAAGCAAAAATTTGCTAGTGATTGGAATTCCAGAACAGGGGGAGAAAACAGAAAACAGAGAGGATCATTGAAGAACTGCTGACAGAAAACTTCCCCAATATCATGAAAGATGAAAAGCTGGCCATCCAAGAAGCTCAACAAAGCCCATATAGGAGAGACCCCAAAAGAAAATCACCAAGGAATATCATAATCACACTCGCCAAAACCAAAGACAAACAAAGAATCCTGAGAGCAGCTCGTGAAAAACAAGAAGTCACATACACAAGAAAAACCATAAGACTAAGGTCAAATTATTCAGCAGAAACCATGCAGGCAAGAAGGCAATGGGATGACATATATAAAATCTTGAAAGAAAAAAATTTCCAGCCAAGAATAATATATCCTGCAAAACTCTCGTTCACATTTGATGGTGAAATTAGGTCATTTCCAGATAAACAGAAACTAAGGGAATATGTAAAAGTCAAACCAAACCTACAAGAATTATTAAAAGGAGTTCTTCGATCTGAGGACACACAACTTCAGCTCACAGGCAGAATCTAGGATGCAGGATCGTACCAGCCCGATACCAATCTAGGAAATGACTTCTTGAGGACTGTCCAAAACCAAAAGAAATACAACAGGGAATCAGAGCAGTTAATCAGTAAATGACAACAACATCAAAACAATAAAAGAGGGAATAAACGGCATAGGTGTAGAACCTTCCAATGGAGAGGAAGGCAAGGCGATAACAAGTAATGGTAGACGGCTTCACACTTAGAAAGATAAGAGTAAAATTCATGGTAACCACAAAGAAAGTTAACAAACATACTCATACAAATAAAGAGGAAAAACATAAAGTCTCAGCAAAAACAAAACCTACAAAAACAAAAGAAATGAAAAACAAATACACAAACAAAAGTAACTCAGCACAAGAGAGTAAGAGGAACAAAGAAAACTTCAGCACCACAAAAAAAAGCACTACAAAATGACAGCAACAAACTCACATCTATCAATAATTACACTGAATGTAATTGGACTCAATGCACCCATAAAGAGACGGAGAATGACAGAATGGATAAGAAAACAAGATCCATCAATATGCTGTCTACAAGAGACACACATTAGAAACAAAGATGTGAATTTATTAAAAGTCAAAGGTTGGAAAAAAATATATCAAGCTACCAACTACCAAAAAAGAGCAGGAATGGAAATTCTAATCTCAGATAAAACAGACTTTAAAACAAAATCTACCACAAAAGACAAATAAGGACACTATATAATGATTAAGGGGATGATCCATCATGAAGACATAACCATAATAAACATCTATGCACCCAGTGACAGGGCTCCAAAATACATAAAACAAACTCTAACGACACTGAAAAGAGAAATTGACAGTTCCACAATCATAGTAGGAAACTTCAACACACCACTCTCAGTAAAGGACAGAACAACTAAGAAGAAACTCAGCAAAGACACAGAAGACCTAAAGGGCACAATCAGCCAACTAGACCTCATAGGCATATACAGAACACTCCATCCAACCGCTGCAAAGTACACATTCTTTTCCAACGCACATGGAACATTCTCCAGAATAGACCACATCTTAGACCACAGAGCAATCCTCAACAAGATCCAAAACGCTGAGATGATTCAAAGTATCTTCTCTAACCACAATGCCATCAAGGTAGAAATTAACAATAGAAAGAGCAAGGAAAAGAAATTAATTACATGCAAACTCAATAACACCCTGCTTACACATCACTGGGTAATAGAAGAAATCAGAGACGGAATCCAAAAATTCCTAGAATCAAATGAGAATGAAAACACATCATCCCAAAACCTTTGGGACACAGCAAAGGCAGTCCTCAGAGGACAATTTATAGCAATAGATGTCCATATCAAAAAAGAAGAAAGGGACAAAATAAAAACATTAACTACAGAACTCAAACAAATAGAAAGCAAACAGGAAAAAAAAAAAAAAAAAAAAAAGCCCACAACCACCGGAAGAAAGGAAATAGTAAAGATCAGAGCAGAAATAAATGAAATAGAGAACAGAAAAACATTAGAAAGAATCAACCAAACCAAAAGTTGGTTCTCTGAAAGAATCAACAAAATCGACAAACCACTGGCCAGACCGACAAAAGAAAAACAGGAAAGAACACAAATAACCCAAATAAGAAATGAAATGGGGGACATTACAACAGACCCAACTGAAATAAAAAGGATCATAACAGACTATTATGAAAAACTATACTCCAACAAATTTGAAAACCTATAGGAAATGGATAAATTTCTAGAAGCACGCAGCTTACCCAAACCACAACAAAGTGATGTTAAAAATCTGAACAGACCCATAACAAGAGAAGAGATTGAAAAGGTAATAAAAAAATTCCCAACGAAAAAAAGCCCTGGCCCAGATGGTTTCACTGGAGAATTCTACAAAACATTTACAGAAGAGCTTGTACCAGTACTACTCAAGCTATTTCAGAGCATAGAAGAGGAAGCAACACTTCCAAATTCATTCTATGAAGCCAGCATAACCCTGATACCAAAACCAGGCAAAGACGTCACAAAAAAAGAAAATTACAGACCAATATCTCCCATGAATATAGATGCAAAAGTTATGAATAAAATTCTAGCCAGTGCAATTCAGCATCATATCAAAAAAATAATACACCACTACCAAGTAGGATTCATACCAGATATGCAAGGATGGTTCAACATTAGAAAATCAATCAACGTAATCCACCACATAAATGAAAGGAAAGAAAAGAATCACATGATTATCTCAACCGATGCAGAAAAGGCATTTGACAAAGTCCAACACCCATTCCTGATATAAAATCTCAATAAAATAGGTATAGAAGGGAAATTTCTCAACATAATAAAGGGCATCTATGCAAAACCAATGACCAACATCATTCTTAATGGAGAGAGGCTGAAAACATTCCCCTTGAAAACAGGAACAAGACAAGGATGACCTTTACCACCACTCTTATTTAACCTTGTGCTAGAAGTTCTAGCCAGAGAAATAAGGCAAGAAAAAGAAATCAAGGGCATCCAAATTGGTAATGAAGAAGTTAAACTCTCCCTGTTTGCAGATGATATGATACTATACATAGAAAACCCTAAAGACTCCACGAGAAATCTTCTGGAACTAATAGAAAGATTCAGCAGAGTAGCAGGATACAAGGTAAACATTCAAAAATCAGTTGGATTCCTATACACCAGTAAAGAGAATGATGAAAAGGAGATGAGGAAATCAATACCATTTTCAATAGCCCCTAAAAAGATAAAATACTTAGGAATAAATCTGACCAGGAATGTAAAAGACCTATACAAAGAAAACTACAAAACACTGCTGCATGAAATCCAAAGGGATCTACATAAATGGAAAAACATACCATGCTCATGGATAGGCAGACTCAACATTGTGAAAATGGCAATTCTACCTAAAGCAATCTACAAATACAATGCAATCCCGATACAAATACCAACAACATTCTTCAAAGAGATGGAAAAACTAATTATTAACTTTATATGGAAAGGGAAGAAACCCCGAATAAGTAAAGCACTACTGAAGAAGAAGAATAAAGTTGGAGGACTCACACTACCTGACTTGAGAACCTACTATACAGCTACAGTACTCAAAACAGCCTGGTACTGGTACAACAGAGACATTGACCAATGGAACAGAATTGAGAACTCAGATGTAAATCCATCCACCTATGGTCACCTGATCTTTGACAAGGGCCCAAAATACATCAAATGGGGAAAAGACAGTCTTTTTAACAAATGGTGCTGGCAAAATTGGATATCCATTTGTAGAAAAATGAAACAGGACCCATACCTCACACCATATACAAAAACTACTTCAAAATGGAACAAAGACCTGAATATAAAGCCTCAAACTATAAAATTCATAGAAGAAAAAATAGGACCAACACTTCAGGCCTTAATACACAGCATTAACAGGATACAAACCATAACCATCAATGCACAAACCCCAATAGATAGCTAGATAACTGGGATCTTTTAGA
Organism: Dugong dugon; assembly: GCA_030035585.1. Classification (NCBI taxonomy): domain Eukaryota; kingdom Metazoa; phylum Chordata; class Mammalia; order Sirenia; family Dugongidae; genus Dugong; species Dugong dugon. The sequence goes on from CM057466.1 coordinate 63,329,644, forward strand.
AATCAAACACCTATGCTCTTCAAAAGACTTCACCAAAAGAGTAAAAAGAGAACCTACAGACAAGGAAAAAACTTTTGGACAGTACAAGTCAGACAAATGTCTAATGTCCATAATCTACAAGAAAATCCAACACCTGTACAACAAAAAGACAAATAATCCTATTAAAAAATGGGCAAAGGAAATGAACAGACACTTCACCAAAGAAGACATTCAAATCGCCAACAGACACATGAGGAAATCCTCGCAAACACTAGCCATTAGAGAAATGCAAATTAAAACCACAATGAGATAACGTCTCATTGGAAACACTGGAAATAACAAATGCTGGAGTGGCTGCGGGGAGATCGGAGCTCTTATGCACTGCTGGTGGGAAGGCAAAATGATACAACCATTTTGGAAAATGATATGGCGCTTCCTCAGAAAGCTAGAAATAGACATACCATTCGATCCAGCAATCCCACTCCTAGGAATATATCCTCCAGAAATAAGAGTCGTCACTCGAATAGACATATGCACACCTATGTTCATGGCAGCATTGTTCACAATAGCAAAACAATGGAAACAACTTAGATGGCCATCAACATATGAATGGATAAACAAACTATGGTACATACACACAATGGAGTACTATGCAATGAGAAAGAACAACAATGAATCTGTGAAGCATCTCATAACATGGATGAAACTGGAGGACATTATGCTGAGTGAAATAAGTCAATCACAAAAGGACAAATATTGTATGAGACCTCTACTGTAAAAACCCATGAAAAAGTTCACACACAAAATGTAACAATCTTTGTTGGTTACCAGGGATGGGAGGGGTGGGGGGGAAATACTAAATAGACAATAGATAAGTGGTATCTTGGGTGAAGGGTGAGACAGTACACAATACAGGGGAAACTAGTACAACTTGTACAAGGAAAGGTCATGGAAGCCCCATAGACACATCGAAACTCCCTGAGGGACTGAATTGCTGGGTGGAGGGCTGTGGGGACCATGGTCTTGGGGAACATATAGCTCAACTGGCATAACACAGTTTATAAAGACAGTGTTCTACATTCTACCTTGGTGAGTAGTGTCAGGGGTCTTAAAAGTCTGCGAGCGGCCATCTAAGATACTCCACTGGTCTCATCCCTTTGGAAGCAAGGGAGAATGAAGGGAACAGGATACAAGGAAAAGATTAGTCTGAAGGACTAATGATCCACAGCTACCAAGGCGTCCACCAGACTGAGTCCAGAACAGCTAGATGGTGCCTGGCTACCACCCTGACTGCTCTAACCAGGGTCACCACAGAGGGTTCTGGACAGAGCTGGAGAAAGATGTAGAACATAATTCTAACTCACACAAAAAAGACCAGACTTACTGACCTAAAGGAGACTGGAGAAACCCCGAGAGTCTGGCCCCCAGACACACTTGTAGCTCAGCGGTGAAGTTATCTCCAAGGTTCACCGTTCAGCCTGGGAGTGGACAGCCCTGTAAAACCAAATGGGACTAATGAGGTACAGTAGTCCAGTGACAAGGGCCAGAATGCAGACAGGGACAAGGAAGCTGGTGATAGGGAACCCAAGGTTGAGTCAAGATATTGTTGATGTGTTGTGAGATTGTCAACCATTGTCATAGGGCAACATTTGTAGTAACTGTTAAATGAGAAACTATTTTGTTCTGTAAGCCTTCATCTTAAGTGAGAATAGCAGCACAATTGGAAGAGCGTAGTCAATGTCACTGAACTGTGCATGTAGAAATTTTTGAAATGGGGTATATTTGGCTATGTGTATTTTCACCAAAAAAAAATGTTGAGAAGTTAGAGGGTTGACATGTTGTGGGGTTGTTAATCAATATCATAAAACAATATGTGTACTACTGTTTCATGAGAAACTATTTGTTTTGTAAGCCTTCACCTGAAGTACAATTAAAAAAAAAAAGTTAAGTGAATGATAATAAATAAATAAATAAATAAATTTAAAACCAAAAACAAACAAACAAAATATATAAAAACAGTGGTTTTTCACTCTAGAGGTATATCTCATGACAATTACTAAGAGTGACTTACTACATTCCATAATCTGGTTTTTCTGGGGAGAAGGTGGGTGATGAGAGTCTTTGTAGGTATCTATGTCTTTTGACAAAGTCCTCCCCGACAATTCTTATATATTAGTGACTCACCAGTCTGGATTTAAATGCACTGCTTTAAACAACTATGATATGTCATAACATTATCATGTTTCTTTTATTTCAAATTTAAATATCATGGCGCCTTAATTTAATTCTAGGTAATGCCATATATTCCTCTATCACTATTCCATTATTTTCTTCTTGCTTCTCCAGGAAGCACATCATACACATACTCCACAAGAGTCTATTGTCCAAAGAGCCGTATTGTGGAACCTCACGTCATTTTACTTTTCTCATCCCATTTTTCCTTTTCCCTATGTCTTTCTCTTCCCTGTAAAAGCATATCTGACCTGGTCCTTGTCTTTGCTCTTTAAGATTCAGCAATCTGTAAACTTAATTTGACTGAAGTGGGAGTGTCAAAGAGCATTAATCATTAATTAAACTCACTCTTCCGCAGAACAACTTTTCATGGTTACATTTTAACATTCAGCTTTAAATAAAATTCACTGAGCACATATTATGCGGGCAATAACATAGTATGATACATTATCTTCCTAATATTATGGAATCTATGAAATCGATTAAATAACTTATTCAAAGTTACATAGCCAGTTCAGAGTCTGGATTCAAAACCATCATTTGTAACTATAATGTAATCTAACATGGTTATCTAATTCAAAACAGCATTAGGAATAAGTAGACATCTAGCAGGAGTCCCTGGAGCTAATGGTTAAGTGCTCGACTACTAACTGAAAGGTTGGTAGTTTGACCCACGCAGAGATGCCTCGGAAGAAATGCCTGGAAATCTGTTTCTGAAAACTAGTCATTGAAAACCCTATGGAGGGCAGTTCTACTGTACAACACACAGGGTTGCCATGAGGCAGAATCGACTTTACACCATTTGGTTTAGTCATCTAGCAGAACTGTAGGGGAGATTTTTTTTTAAAATTTTTTTATTGTACTTTAGATGAAGGTTTACAGAACAAATATTTTCTCATTAAAAAGTTAGTACACGTATTGTTTTATGACATCGGTTAACAACCCCATGACATGTCAACATTCTCCCTTCTCAACTTTGGGTTCCCTATTACCAGCTTTCCTGTCCCCTCCTGCCTTCTAGTACTTGTCCTGGGCTGTTGTACCCCATTAGTCTCATTTTGTTTCATGGGGCTGTCTAATCTTTGGCTGAATGGTGAACCTCAGGAGTGACTTCATTACTGATCTAAAAGGGTGTCTGGGGGCTATACTCTCGGGGTTTCTCCAGTCTCTGTCAGGCCAGTAAGTCTGGTCTTTTTTTGTGAGTTAGTGTTTTGTTCTACATTTTTCTCCAGCTCTGTCTGGGACCTTCTGTTGTGATTCAGTGGTGGTAGCCAGGCACCATCTAGTTGTACTGGACTCAGTCTGGTGGAGGCCATGGTAGTTGTGGTCCATTAGTCCTTTGGACTAATCTTTCCCTTCTATCTTGTTTTCTTCATTCTCCCTTGCTTCCGACCATGTGAGACCAGTGGAATATCTTAGATGGCTGCTCACAGGCTTTTAAGACCTCAGATGCTACTCACCAAGGTAGAATGTAGAACATTTTCTTTACAAACTGTGTTATGAAAGTTGAGCTAGATGTTCCCCAAGACCTTGGTCCCCACGGCCCTCTGCCCAGTAATTCGGTCCCTCAGGGAGTTTGGATGTGTCCATGACCTTACCTTGTATAAGTCAGGCTGGCTTCTCCAGTATTGTGTGCTGTCTTACCCTTCACCAAAGTGACCATTTATCTAATGTCTAGTTAGCATTTGCTTCCCCCACCTCTCCCCTCCATCGTAACCATCAAAGATTGTTTCTTTTTGTGTGTAAACCTTTTCATGAGTTTCTACAGTAGTGGTCTCATACAATGTCTGTCCTTTTGTGATTGACTTATTTCACTCAGCATAATGCCCTCAGTCCAGCAATTTGGTCCCTCAGGGAGTTTGGATATGTCTATGAAGCTTCCATGACCTTGCCTTGTACAAGTTGTGATGGCTTTAGTGGAGATATTTTTGACCAAACTCATGCTGCAATAGTTTGCAAAGCTCACTGGGACAGGTAGAAATTGATTTTACTCATACATAGATTCATAGGGGTGGTCTCTGGAGCGCAAAATGATAGCTCATCTCTTAGGCCTGTTCTGTCCAATATAGTAACCATTAAGCCCATGTAGCTATTGAGCTTTGGAAATGTGGCTAATCTGGATTGAGATGTGCTGTAAGTGTAACATACACACTGGATTTCAAAGACATAGCATTAAAAAAAAGAACGCAAAAATCTCATTAATATTGTCTATATTGATAACATGTTGATATAGATTTTGGACACATGGGGTTAAATAAAATATATTATTAAGATTAATCTCATCTGTTTCTTTTTACTTTTTTAATGTGGCTACTAGAAAATTTAAAAATAGATATGTGGGTAACATAATATTTCTAACGGGCAGCACTTCGCTAAACCCGCTGCTGTCAATTCTGACTCATGGAGACCCCGTAGGTTACAGAGTATAACTGTTCCATAGGGTTTTCTTGGCTGTAATCTGTATGGAAGCAGATCACCAGGCCTTTCTTCCACGACACCACTGGCTGGGTTCCAAAAGCTAACCTTTAGTTTATCAACTGATCACAAACTGCTTGAGCCACCCAGGGACCTAGCAGTTCACTACTGGTTATGTGGTGCCCTCGAGTTAACAGCAAGGATGCGACTCAGGATCTTTGCTATTCAAACTTGTGAGAAATGTAGAGCCTTGGGCCTCACTTAAGAGTTCCTGAATCAGAATTTGCATTTTAATGAGATGTCCAAGTTATTAGTATTCATATCACAGTGGGACTTCAGGAGAGTTTCTGTGCAAACTGTTCTCTTATTTTTCTATACCTGTGCAAGTCCTTGAGGGCAGGATCTATGTAGAAATTATTACAGTTCTTTAAGCACCTACAAAATGCCTTCACTTGAAGGCTTATTCAATGCTTACTAAATGCTGATTTCAGTAAATAGCCACATATTCCTTTTCTTGTTACTATGACTTATTTTTCCATATTGAAATGAGAATGGATAGAAATACTATGTGTGTGACAACTAATTCCATTAAGAGTTAAGAAATATATATGTCCCAAACACCAAAGACCTGGAGAGACAATGACCAGGTGAACAATAAAATACATGAACTTCATACATATAATATTTCCCTTTTTGAAACAGAAAAAGCAAATTGGGATTAAAGCAATTGTATGAGAAAGTCCAGCAATGCTTTGAGGGTTTAATTGTCAGCCAGCTCTCCTCTGGGAGCTGAGCGTATGAAGGTTATTGTAAAACAGTGCAGGCAGACAATCGGCTGTCATTGTCCCATTGGCAATTTGCAATGTGAGGATGGAGGGGAAACCAAGTAATATTCTTTTCTGGTTCATGGTTGGTTGTTCTTGTTGTTGTTACGATAGTACTTGTTCTGGTTCCTGACTCTGTCACTACTTTTGAAGGAATTTAGATCGATTTTGTTAGTTCTGAAAGCAAAGCATCATGCTAATGAATTGCTGGTCTAATTATAGCCAAATGGTGAGAAATAATCTTACTTATGATTGCCCCTGATTAGGTGTAGGCTGCTGTGCTCGCTGCAGGGGACTGCTGATGATCACAGAATGCAAGGTGCCCGTTGCTGCCAGGAGGGGCAGGGCTTGCTGACAACAGACAATTGCAATTGCACTGCATTATTTTGTTTTTAAATTTCTGTCTTAAATTGTCCTGTATCCATTAGCTTGAAACTGGCCTTGTTCTATTACTGCTTACTGGTGAATCAATCTCAAGTTCAGTAAATAAGTATTGATCAACTGATAATGAATTATTCACCAGTAGGGCATCACAGTATTATCATCAGACTTTTTGGGCATAAAAATAAAGATTTAGTTAAGCTACTACGGAGCACCAGGAGCCGTGGTGGTGCAGTGGTTAAGCGCTTGGCTGCTAATCAAAAGGAAGGTGGTTTGAAGCCAGCAGCAGCTCTGGGGTAGAAAAGACCTTGGCCATCTGCTCTTGTAAAGATTACAGCCTAGGAATCCCTACAGAGCAGGTCCTACTCTGTTATACAGGGTCACTCCGAGTTGGAATTGACTCAAAGTCACATGAGAACACTATGGAGCCCAGTTTTTACCCTGACACACGTGGGATCTCTGTAAGTAGGAATTTACTGGAGGACAACGAACAACAACAACAACTCCAAACAAAGGGTGGTTGACTAAGGGCAGAGGCACAACAAAGTGGTCTCAGGGAGCTGAAGGCTGGCTCTAGATTTGAAACGGCTTTAGAGACTTCAGTAGGCATTCAGAGACCTTCAGGACAGTGATCTGCCAGTGTTGCCCAGCTACCCCAAACGTGAGTTCTGTCTCTCTCACTTTCAGCTGTCTTCCTCTCCTGGGCTCTCGTTTCTTTTCTCCCAACTCTCCATCCTTTAACATCAGCTTATAACACTGTTCTGACATGATCTCCCCAGCCACAGCTCTATTTCATGATCTTTCAGATGCAGGCTCCACAGTTTTCTAGCAATTCTTACCTTGTTTCCTGGCTCAGATTTCTAGAGGAACTCTCATTAGCTAAAGTCATCCTTGCAAGTTGGACTACCTTTGTAACAGCTTGCACTCTGGACCAGGTGGTCTGCACTGGGATCATTAGTGGAGGCATTTCCTTATAAAATGGTGTGTGAGTGGGGGGGTTGGGGCCCGGAGGGCAGACATCATAATGACATATCTTGTACACATATTCTTTTATTAACAAACGTTTGTTGAGAACACGCTATATGTAGGCACTATTCTAGGGGCTGGGAATATCAAAGCGAATAAGACAGTCATGGTCCCTACAATTTTCAACAGTGATGAGTGAAGAAAAGGAGAGTGAATGATAGGTTGGTTTAGATGAGATGAGCGGTGAGGGCATCTCAGAGAATGCCACTTTTAAACTGACATCTGAAGGAAAAAGAGGAACCAATCAGAAGATCTGGCAGGTTAAGATTATTCCAGTCAGAGGACACAGCTGGTACAAAGCTCCTGAGGCAGGAAGGAGACTGGCATGTTCAAGGAATTTTTTAAATGTCACAATGGCTGAAGATTAGTGATCAAGAAAGAGATAATAGGAAATTAGGTCAGAGAAGTAGGCAGGGACCAGACACTACAGAGCTTTGCAATCCAAAATAAGATGTTTAGATTTTATTCTAAGTAAAATGGTAGCCATGGGAATGATAAGAGCAGATAAATCTTAGCCCACAAAATTGTGTTTAATAATTTCCATATTTATTTAATTCAACTTAAATGTATAAAAATAGCCAATAAAAGTATAAGAAGGTGCTCAATGTCATTAGTTATTAAGAAAATGCACATCCAAACTCCCTGAGGGACTGAATTGTTGGGCTGAGGACTGTGGAAACCATGATCTCAGGGAACATCTAGCTCAATTGGCATAACATAGTTTATAAAGAAAATGTTCTACATTCTGCCTCGGTGAGTAGCATCTGGGGTCTTAAAAGCCTATAAGTAGCAATCTCAGATATTCCACTGGTGTCACCCCTTCGGGAGCAAGGGAGAATGAAGAAAACTAAAGATACAAATGGAAGATTAGTCCAAAGGACTAATGGACCACAGCCACCACGGCTTCCACCAGACTGAGTCCTGTACAGCTAGATGGTGCCTGGCTACCACCACTGACTGCTCTGACTGGGATCACAATAGAGGGTCCCGGACAGAGCTGGAGAAAAATGTAGAACAAAATTCTAACTCACAGAAAAAAGACCGGACTTACTGGCCTGACAGAGACTGGATAAATCCTGAGAGTGTGGCTGCTGGACACTCTTTTAGCTCAGTAATGAAGTCACTCCCGAGGTTCACCCTTCAGCTAAAGATTAGACAGCCCCATGAAACAAAATGAGACTAAAGGGGCACACCAGCCCAGGGCCAAGGACTAGAAGGCAGGAAGGGACAGGAATGCTGGTAATAGGGAACCAGAGGTTGAGAAGGGAGAGTGTTGACATGTCGTTGGGTTGTTAACTAATGTCATGAAACAATATGTGTACAAACTGTTTAATGAGAAGCTAGTTTGTTTTGTAAACCTTCATCTAAAGTACAATAAAAAAAAAGAAAGGAAGAAAATGCACAGTAATCCATACTGAGATCCCACTACACACCACCACAGTGGTGACAGATAAAAAAAAGATAAAAAATACCAAGTGTTGGTGAGGAGTTATACTGCCAGGGGAAGTGTAAATTGATTTTAAAATAGCCACTTTTTAAAAACTGGACATGCATATATCACACAAAAATACATATACTAGAATGTTCTGATAGCCCCAAACTGGAAACTATCCAACTGTCTTTCAACAGTAGAATGGATGCATATAGCATAGTCTCTCACACCAGAATTCTATGCAGCTGGGGTCAGCAAACTAAGGCCTACTGGCCAAATGTGTGGCTCAAGACCTGTTTTCTCCACCCTTGAGTTAAGAATGGCTTTCGCATTTGTAAAAGTTTAAAAGTTTCCTGACTCTGAATACAGGAATAGAAGGAACAAACTACAGCTACAAGAAACAATACGGATGGCTCCACCAACAACGGGTTGAGCAAAAGACCTACAAAGAGTACCTGCTGTATGAAAGCAGACAAAAGCAATCTATGTTCATTGATGGGAGGATGTTGTTTCCACTCGAGCGGGTCAGTGATTGGAAGAGAGGACGAAGTGCTCCCAAAGAACTGCTAACGTTTCACAGGTGTGTTCAGTTTGTGAAAATGTTCACAAGCTGTGCCTTTATGATATGTGTGAACATGGGTTACTTTACCCACTTATATCTGGCAAATAGGTAAATGCAATTTATATTATTGTACTTCCCCCTCTCTCAGGCCATGTGAAATCTTGGGGGACTTCAGTGGCACCCAGGGAATTGAGAATAAACTTTTCATCTTTAATCCATCATGGTTGTCAGGGTTGTCCTCATTTTCCCAATCAGTGTGTTCCTTTCAGGCAGTGCTACATCTGATACCAAGAACCCTGCAGACTAGATCCCTGATTCCTTATTCTATATTGTTGTATTTTGCTCCTATCTCACACAGAAGCCATTAGGAAATCCCGAGGTCTGTACTTTCAACATAGATCCACAATCCAACCATTTTTCTCTGCCTTCACTGCTACAAACCTGGTTCAAGCTACCCTCGTATCTTCCTGGCTTAACTGCAATCACCTCCCAAAAAGTCTAATGGCTCTTACTCTTGGCCCCTTATGGTCTAATTACCATACAGAGATCAAAACCTGAGCCCAAACCTGAGCCACTCAGAATAATAGCCAAAGTCTTTACAATGGCTGTAAGTCCGACTTTATCTGCCTACTCCCTCCCCACAAACCTCCTCTCTAGCTGCACTTTGCTTCTCTCCTGGAAAAATGTTAGGGACATTCCTTCCTTAGGGCCTTTGCACTAGCTGTTCTCTCTTTCTCCAGGTATCTCCTTAGCTAAGCTTCTCAAATCTTACCTTTTCAAAGAGGTGAGGCCCCCATGAGGCTTATTATGATGATACTATTTAAAATTGTCGGTCACCCTGTTGCCAAAATTGCCAATCTCTATCACCCCACTTTTTTAAATTGCAATTATTACATTCTAACATACTATGTAATATATTAATTTATTACTTTCATTGTTTATTATCTGTCTTTTCCATCTAGTATATAAGTTCCTCAAGGGCAGTGAATTATGATTTGTACAGTGAGGTATCCCAAGTGTCCATATGAATGCTTAGCACATAGTAGATTTCAATAAATGTTGTTGAATGAATGAATGGAATCTTGCTTTGTAGACAAACCATTCTTTGTGCCTCTCTGGGTCTGGTCACACCCCTGGGGTGCTACTATAGAGTGATATGGGTTTAGGGCCCCACTGATCTCTATTCTCCTTCCAGGATGGAGAACCATCTCTTCTTTCTCTCAGTGTTTCTATGCTTCTTGTTGTTGTTAACTGCTTTTGAGTTGACCTCCGACTCATGAGGACCCTATGCACAACAGAACCAAATGCTGTCCGGTCTTGCTTCATCCTCATGATTGGTTGCGGATCAGACCAATGTGATCCAAAAGGTTTTCACTGGCTAGTTTTTGGAAGTTGATAGCTATGTCTTTCTTCCTAGTCCATCTTAGTCTGGAAGCTCTGCTGAACCCAGTTCAGCATCATAGTAACACACGAGCCTCCACTGACAGACAGGTGGTTGCTGCTCTTGAGGTACATTGGCTGGGAATCAAACCAAGTTCTCCTGCATGGAAGGCAAGAATCCTATCACTGAATCACCAAGGCCTCACTTCTGTGCTACTTCTGATATAACCCTTCCAGAGAACCAAAGCCAGGAAGATTATTTTTAAACAACTTAAGATTTAGGCCTTGGACCGAACTTTCTCTGCTGAAAACGAAGGTCAAAGAATAAGTTATCCTGTTACCAATAGATACCCCTTCCTTTGCTAAGACAGTCAGCTATGGAAAGGTCTGGGGCCATGGTGGGTCTATAACTTTTGAGAGCACAGTTTAGAGGTGTTAGCTTTGGGCTAATTGAAACTGATTTCATTTTCTGGGCATTATAAACAGGATAATTGGTGTCAGTTTTATTTATGAGATCCATCTTTATACTTTATTTCCAGTGGACATTGAAATTTAGTAGATCATATTTTATGTACATAATATTTTTAAATCTATATTATGCTAACATATAAAATATATCAGTTTTTCTAAACTTGTTGACTAAGGTCATGTTTAAACTACTATTAGTTTGTAAAAATGAAGTATCAATGTGCTCCGTGTTGGTAAGGCAACATAAGCCTTACTATGAAGAAACGGATATCCATGTGACACTTAGGTCTCAATATTTTAAAATGTTTGGTCCTTAGCAAGGCAAAGAATAAGACTACTGTTATCACAAGGAGATGATTTGAAATTTGGTTTTAAACTATATTTAGTTCTAGGATCATAACTGTAAGCAGAGATCTCTTTTATTAGTGGGAATGATAAAATCATCTTTTGATGTGAGTTGACTTCAGTGAGAAGATTTACCCTCCCATGGAAAGAAGAAAAAAAAAAAAAAATAGATGAGCAGGCAAAATTTCTAGAAATACAAGACAAGCTCACTTAGCAGAAATAATAATAGTGGTCACTCAAAAATCATAACATGCTTTTCCAGGGTTGATTTTATTAAAATGCTAATGTCATGAAATTTGCTGTCCATCAGATACATCTATAAAAGCATAACTCACAAAACACACTAAATAAATTATTTTTTAGGAAAGTGTTTTTTCCTTTAAAAATCAATGACCACATAAAGTTACTCATGTGGAAGTGAATAATTAGCATTTAAATCTAAAAAGGTATGACAAGGGGCTCAGAATCCACTTATTATTTTTATTTTTTTTCCACAAGTGAGTGCCCAAAGGACACCCCTGCATATCATAACCAAGAATATTATGTATGTATATATATTATATGTATATTAGACTATGCTTCAAGTATAGACTCAGGAGCCAACTTGACATTGGGCAAGTTACTTAACTTGTCCAGGGCCCAGTTTCCTTATCTATAAAAGGAGGATAATCGTGGGGCCCCCTGTACACAATTATTGTGAGGATTACATGAAACACTATATAAAACACATAGTAGAGTGTGTGGTACATAGTAAATATTCAATAAATGCTAACAATTATAAATATTATTATCAATATTGTTGTTATTATTATTATAGGTTTTTTTTCCCCCCAAATCGTGTTTGTAAATATAGCTTTACAAACTTGTAGAGTCGACATTTTTCTTTCAGATACAGGACTTCACATTTATTTCTATTACATATCATCTTACTAAATCTATCCCATCCCTCCACACTATTAATAATATCACTTTAGATCCCAATTTTATCATCCAACTTCTCTTATATCCTTCCCAGCCTTGTACTATTCACAGTTCTGATTGGCATGTCGTCTAAATGTCTATCCTACTCATTTCTAAAAAACAGCAGGCAAAATGGTTACTATTCAGATCCCTAAAGTTCAGCCTTAAGGATTTAATTGATAACAGACCAAAAATTAGCATTCTTTAAGTCTAGTCATTCCATCTGTTTTAAATCTTTGAGCTGTCCTTTCATAAGGTCAATATAGCATTTATCATGCTATACTTTGAAAAACAGTGATTTTAGTACATTACTTGATTTCTTTACTAGACTGTAGTCTCCTTGTGATTGATTAGGAACTATGATTTATTCATCTTTATAATTCATTTAATCCGCAGTAAGTACCAAAGTGCCTTGTATGTGCATTTGCTCAGTGGATGTTTTCCAAATGAACAGGATGAAAGCAAAAATTATTTAAGGCAAAGATGTACATACTTTTGTACATAATATTTTGCATCAATTGAGGAAAAGGTCACCTTGTTTGATGAAATGTACAGCTTCTAGAAGGGGACCAACCCAACTTTCAGATCAATAAAGTGACTACGGTCACCACAACGTTATCTTCACATCTGTTTCATTTCCCAGGCAACACACGTTTCTTTTTTTACAATCCTTTTGCCTTCTTCCACCTTAGATTCCCCTGCAGTGAAGCTTAATTAAACCATGTTTTCCAAGCATATTGAATTCTTCAGGATCAAGATGCTATGGAATCATGTCATGCATATAGTAATATGACATCTCTGCTCTTCCTTTGGTCATGACTATAAATCCCATGCCTCTCTGAACTGGAAGCAACAACACAATACATAATCTGAAGTGATATAAAAAAATATAACACTTAATTCCACTGAGTGCTCCTGGAACACAATGGGAATGTATTTTCTTTTAAAACATGTAGCCCTTGCAGTTTTTCTTGCTAAAGGCACTGAGTAGAAGTCAGAAACTGAATCTGAGCTCTGCCCATAATTACCTGTGTTCCACTGAACTGTGATGAACTGGTTGAATGACCTTGGGCAGACACTTTATCTTTTAAATCTCAGGTTCTGCATCTGTGAAATGTGAAGTCAGATTAGGTGATCTCTCCCATACCTTCAAGATCTGCCAAAATGTCAAGCAAATAGGGTAGTGTGATTTCTTACGGACAGTTTATATACACCATTGTATGTGACATTGCAATCTAATTGAAGACCTCTTAAAGATTAGAATGACAAAATGAGTTCATGGTTTAAACATAAGTGATTCAGACCAAGATTGCAAAATCTAAAACTATTTGCCATAATTGCCTGGAATATCCTCCCACTTACTCTTCGCATAGCTAAATCCTTCCCACCCTCTCAAGTTCATGGAAATGTTGCCAGCACTCTGGAGGGTTCTATGTTGTTTTCTTATTCTTAAACTCTTTATGTTTTCATTTTAATTGTAAGCTTATTGCAGAAAAGCATTATGACTTACACTTCTTTATATCATTCAAAAGACTTAACAGTCTAGGCATTATTAAGCACTTAATAGCAAAGTAGTTTTTGTAAATATCTGATGACTGTATCAGCTGCGGTACTATTACAGTTAAGCATGAGCAACTTTCAATGCCTGTGTAATGTATCATAATGGGAATCAACATGGGTCCAAAGCCTGACTCCCCCATTTACCCAAGATCTCTATCTCAATCTCCTAATTGGTAAAACAGTGAATTGCCACCTACCTTTAGAGATATTTTAAGGATTAATAAAATAATGTGTGCAAAGCTGACACATAATAGGTATTTCATAAGTGGTAACTCTCAGCATCATTAACAGGGTCGTCTTGATGGCCATACATTTACTCACACATCTCATCAGTGGCCTTTGACTTCTGTGTGTGGCAGAATCTCCTGGGAGCTCCTTACAGATTTACCTTCTTAGGACCCAGCCCTAGAGATTCCGACCCTGGTGATCCTTGAAACTTGCTTTGAGAAATGCCATCTCACAGCTGGCTGGCTCATGGCCCATCTCTATTCTTAGAATACTACAGTTAGGCATTCCTCAGAGTTTAAGAGTTGTCAAAAACTTAATTCTTTATTATATATTAGAATATTTAATTATTTTTATGCCTGCTATCTTGAAAGTTAGGTGGCTTGTTTGTTTAAACACCTGAGAAGCCATTAACCTGAAAAACTACCAAATGTAATTTTTCTGACTGAAGAAAATAATTGCTTTCTCACAGTCTGAAAATTACACCAACTTTTTTTTTCTCTCTCATATGACAACTGCCATTTCCAATTTCCAACTATGGTTAAGACTTCAGGTTGCTCACATATTCTTTGAACTCGAATATTTTAGACAATTATTTTTTATGGTGAGGTTTATGCTGGGTTTCGTTTTGCTCTTCTGCTGATTGGGAAAGTCACTATGTAATTGGTATTAAAAATGGCATCAGTAAATTGCTTCAGTCAACACTTTTATGATACATTGTTTCTTAGCTCAACTTTCAAACACTTCAGAATTTTGAGAGCAAACCATAGAAGATTAAGGTCATCAGGGCAAAAATATATTGTTGTTATTGTTGTTAGCTGCCTCGAATTGGTCACTACTCATGATGATCTAGGATTACAGATACAGACAGTTTCTATTAGTACAGATTTTCAAACCATAAAACTATTTTAAAGGTGATTTTGCACAGTATTTTCTCGGAAATAATTTAAGCCATTGTGAAGAATTCTAATTGTGGACAAACAAATTGATTTTATTTTTCTCGGAATCTAAATCATTTCCTGATGTATTAGTTAAAGTATAAGTTTGTTTGCTATACAAGGGATATCAAGATAATGGTGGTTTAAACAAGATACAGTTGCTTTCTCTTCACATAAAAGTCTGGATAGATGGTCCAAGGGTAGTAAGAGACAAAACCAAAAAAAAAAAAAAAAACAGAAAAGAAAAAGGCCCATACTCCTAAATTTTTGCTCTGCCATCCTCAACACAAAACTTCCATTTCTTGCTCAGGATGAATGTTCCAGCTCCAGCCAATACATATACATTCTGACTCTGGGAGAGGGCTATTGGAAGGTTAGGCATGCTTCATCCATTGAAATATACAACCCAGATATTCCCACTGTCAAGTTCATTTACATTCCAAAGGCTAGAACTTAATTATAAGGCCAGCTTCAAGGGAGGATAAAAAATATAATCTTTAGCTGGGTTTTCATACACCCAGCAATAAATTATATTGTTGTTGTTGTTAGGTGCAATTGGGTCGATCCCGACTCATAGCGACCATATGTACAACAGAATGAAACACTGCCTAGTTCTGCACCATCCTCAAAATCGTAGTTATGCTTGAGTTCATTGTTGCAGCACTGTGTCAACCTATCTCATTGAAGGTCTTCCTTTTTTTTTGTTGACCCTTTACTTTATCAAGCATAATGTCCTTCTCTAGGTACTGGTCCCTCCTGATGACCTGTCCAAAATATGTGAGACAAAGTCTTGTCATACTTGTTTCCAAGGAGCATTCTGGCTGTACTTCTTCCAAGACAGATTTGTTCATTTTTCTAGCAGTCCATGGTATATTCAGTATTGTTTGCCAACACCATAATTCACACGTGTGGATTATTCTTTGGTCTTCCTTATTCATTGTTGAGCTTTCACTTGCATATGAGGTGATTGAAAAGACTGTGACTTGGGTCAGGCACACCTTAGTCCTTAAAGTGACAGCTTTGCTTTTTAACACTTTAAAGGGGTCTTTTGCAGTAGATTGGCCCAAGGCAATGCATTATTTGATTTCTTGACCGCTGCTTGATTGTGGATCCAAGTAAAATGCAATCCTTGGCAACTTCAGTCTTTTCTCTGCTTAGCATGATGTTGCTTATTGGTCTAGTTGTGAGGATTTTGTTTTCTTTATGTTGAGGTGAAGTCCACACTGAAGGCTGTAATCTTTGATCTTCGTCAGTAATTGCTCAAGTCCTCTTCTTTTTCAGCAAGCAAGGTTGTGTCATATGCATAACTCAGGTTGTTAATGAGTCTTCCTCCAATCCTGATGCCCCATTCTTCTGCATATAGTCCAGCTTCTCAGATTATTTGTTCAGCATACAGATTGAATAAGTATGGTGAAAAGATACGACCCTGATGCACACCTTTCCTGACTTTAAACCGTGCAGTATTCCCTTGTTCTGTTAGAATGACTGCCTGTTGGTCTATGTACAGGTTCCTCATGAGCACAGTTAAGTGTTCTAGAATTCCCATTCTTCACAAGGTTATCCATAATTTGTTATGATCCACACAGTGGAATGCTTTTGCATAGTCAATAAAACACAGGTAAACTTCTTTCTGGTATTCTCTGCTTTTAGCCAAGATCCATCTGACATCAGCAGTGATATCCCTGGTTCCATGTCCTCTTCTGAATCCGGCTTGAACTTCTGACGGTTCCCTGTCGATGTACTGCTGCAACCACTTTTGAATGATCCTCAGCAAAATTTTACTTGCGTGTGATAGTAATGATATTGTTTGATAATTTTTGCATTTGGTTGGATTACCTTTCTTTGGAATAGGCATAAATATGGATCTCTTCTAGTCTGTTGCCCAGGTAGCTGTCTTCCAAATCTCTTGGTATAGAAGAGTAAGCACTTCCAGCACTGCATGCATTTGTTGAAACATCTCAGATGGTATTCCATGAATTCCTGGAGCCTTGTTTTTTGCCAATGTCTTCAGTGCAGCTTCGACTTCTTCCTACAGTACCATCGTTCTTGATCATATACTACCTCCAGAAATGATTGAACGTCAACCAATTCTTTTTGGTACAGTGACTCTGTGTATTCCTTCCAACTCCTTTAGATGTATCTTGCGTTGCTCAGTATTTTCCCTATAGAATCCTTCACTATTGCAACTCGAGGCTTGAACTTTTTCTTCAGTTCTTTAAGCTTGAGAATTGCTGAGTGTGTTCTTCCTTTTTGGTTTTCAAACTCCAGGTCTTTGCACATGTCATTATAATACTTTACTTTGTCTCCTCTAGCCACCCTTTGAAATCTTCCATTCAACTTTTTTACTTCATCATTTCTTCTGTTCACTTCAGCTACATAATATTCAACAGCAATTTTTGGAGGCTCTTTCATTTTGGTCTTTTCTTTCTTTCCTGTCTTTTTAATGAACTCTTGCATTCTTTATGTATGATGTCCTTGTTGTCATCCCACAGGTCTGTCATTTTGTCATACTCTGGTGGCTTGTGTGTTGCTGTGATGCTGGAAGCTATGCCACCAGTATTCAAATAGCAGCAGGGTCACCCATGGTGGACAGGTTTCAGCTGAGCTTCCAGACTAAGACAGACTAGGAAGAAGGACCTGGTGGTCTACTTCTGACAAAAAATTAGCCAGTCAAAACCTTATGAACAGCAGTGGAACATTGTCTGGAAGATGAGCCCCTCAGTTTGGAAGGCATTGAAAATACCTCTAGGGAAGAGCTGTCTCTCAAAATAGAGTCAACCTTAATGACGTGGATGTCATCAAGCTTTCCAAGGCCTGTGTTTGCTAATGTGGCATGACTCAAAATGAGAAGAAACAGCTGCAAACATCCGTTAATAATAGGAATGTGGAATGTATGAAGTAAGAATCTAGGAAAATTGGAAATCATCAAAAATAAAATGGAACACATATACATCGATATCCTAAGCATTAGTGAGCTGAAATGGACTGGCCATTTGAATCAGACAATCATACGTTCTACTATGCTGGGAAAGATGAATTGAAGAGGAATGCTGTTGCATTTATCATCAAAGAGAACATTTCAAGATCTATCCTGAAGTACAATACTGTCAGTGATGGGATAATACCCATATGCCTACAAGGATGACCAGTTAATATGACTATTACTCAAATTTATGCACCAACTACTAAGACCAAAGGTGAAGAAATTGAACATTTTTACCAACTTCTGCAGTCTGAAATGGATCAATCATGCAATCAAGATGCATTAATAATTACTGGTGATTTGAATGCCAAAGTTGGAAACAAAGAAGAAAGATCATAGTTGGAAAATATGGCCTTGGTGATAGAAAACATGACAGAGATGGCATGGTAGAATTTTGCAAGACCACCAACTTCTTTATTGCAAATACCTTTTTGTCACTAATATAAATGGTGACTAAACACGTGGACCAAGCCAGATGGAATAAACAGGAATCAGATCGACTATGTCTGTGGAAGGAGATGATGGAAAAGCTCAATATCATCAGTCAGAACAAGGCCAGGGGCCAACTGCAGAACAGACCATCAATTGCTCTTGTGCAAGAAAATTTAGAACAAGTCCCCCAGAGCCAAAGTACGACCTTAAGCATATCCCACCTGAATTTAGAGACCATGTCAAGAATAAATTATATTACTATGTAAGAAGTGAAGAATGGATATTGGAGGACAGCTAGCTACCTGTCCTGCACTTGATACTCAGTAAGCTTCAGTACATGTAATATACAATCAGAGTGCTATTGAATCATGCTAACTGGAGACCTTAGGATGCTCCACCACCTGGCTAGATTACATGAGAGGTAGAAATAGTGCTGAGAAAGGGGAAGCTAAAATACCAGAGACAAAATGTGCTTACTTTATATCAATATTTTTCCCAAACCTGATAACTTAATGGTCTAGAAATGTTCAGAAATTTTTCTAAGCATCGAACTTTATACCCAGCGGACTAAATTAATGAAATTAACCATTTTCATTATGTATTATAACACATTAAGTGGAAGAAAGTTGGGCCTTGTCTAAGAGAACCAGGAGAAGCCTGATATTCATCATTTAATTTTGTCATCAAACTAGCATGAACTCTTAGAAATGCTAAAATTTGTAATATATCCTGTGATCATTCCATAGAAGTATAAAAACTCTTGTTTCCTTTTATAGCTGCTTAGTATATTCATTGTGTGAATATACTATTATTATTCAACTAGTTCCCTATTGATGATAATTTAGGTTGTTTGCTGTCTTTGCCGTTACAAGTAGTGCTACAATGAATGGTCTTGTATAGATGTTATTATTATTTTCTGCAATATTGGCAGTATATCTTTGGGCTACCTTAGAGTGGCATTGTATATCTTCTGTTTAGAAAGGTTTGTATTTTTGTTATAAAGATTATCATTATAATATATAATATCCTTAGATCTCTCTTTTTCAGGGACATCAGGGTTCTCGTTGTTGGCTCCCTATTATGAGCGATATTGAAATTGACTAGTGATTCTCTTCTCACTTTCCTTCTCCCGGATTTTAAAGTAATAGCCTTTTATTCTCAGTTAATACCTATAAAACTATCCGGTAAGTCTATTTTATTTTTTCATATATTTTCTCTGAACTTCCCCCATATTCTGTGGGTTCTCAGAGAATACAACCATTGCATACTACCCTGTCTTCCTACAACCATTATTTAGTTTTAGTTTTACAGGTAAATATATATTGAATGCTCACCGGCAGTCCTTATGCAGATGTCACTCCAGACATTTTTGTTGCTTGAAGCTCATTGTCTGATAGACTTTTTTGGAGAGTGCCCGTGGGAACAATATTTCCTGAATGTTGCATGCTCATAATTGTCTTTGGCTTTTATAACATAAATATCAGTTTAGGTCTTTTTTTTTTCCTAGACTATCTTAAAAGTGTTACTCCTTTGCGTCTCGGCATAAAAAACAAGAAGTGTGATATTCTTTCCTTTAAAAGTTGCTAGGTCTTTTTGACTGGATGCTAAGAGGAGAATCACAAATATAAACACAAGTATATATATATATGTATGTATATATATTTTTTTTCTTTGAAGTCCAATAGTTTTAAGAAAAAATGTATCAGTGTTGACCAATTTGGGTCAGTTTTCCTGGATATACACTAGCCCCTGTCAATTTGTGATTTCTAGTCTTTTTATCCCAGGAAATGTTTCTGGTTTATATTTCTAGTCTTTGTTCTATTCCTTTGCTTTGATTATTCTTTGAATATTCTGAATATACTAGAGGATTGTTCTTCAAATACTCTGGGTATATTATTTTATGTGTAGAAGTTGTTTTTTTTTAACTATACTTTATACGCTTTTCACTCTCTCT
Organism: Dugong dugon; assembly: GCA_030035585.1. Taxonomy (NCBI): domain Eukaryota; kingdom Metazoa; phylum Chordata; class Mammalia; order Sirenia; family Dugongidae; genus Dugong; species Dugong dugon. The sequence goes on from CM057466.1 coordinate 63,349,740, forward strand.
TGCATTTTTGTATCTCTGTCTTATTTTTTGAGTTTTAATTTTTTCTTCTTTTCAATCATCTATTTTTCTGAAGGCATTGTCTATGGGGTTTATTCAGCTGTGAGTTCCTTATAGTTTTTTATTCCTTTTTATGGTGCTTCAGGTGAAAGTTTAAAGCTCAAGTTAGTTTCTCATACAAAAATTTATGCACACATTGTTATGTGACCCTAGTTGCTTGTCCCCACAATTTGACCGCAACTTCCTACTTTCCACCCTGGATTTCCTGTGTCCATTCAACCAGCTCCTATCCCTTTCTGCTTTCTCATCTTGCCTCTGAACAAGATCTGCTTATTTAGTCTTGTGTACCTGATTGCACTAAGAAGCACATTCTTCATGAGTCTCATTTTATGTCTTATATAGTCCAGTCTATTCTTTGTCTGAAGAGTTGGCTTCGGGAATGTTTTCAGTTCTGGGTTAACAGAGAGTCCAGAGGCCATGTCTTCTGGGGTTCCTCCAGTCGCAGTCAGACCATTAAGTCTGGTCATTTTACTAGAATTTTGAGTTCTGCACCCTTCTTTTCTCTTGCTCCATTAGGGACTCTCTGTTGTGTTTCCTGTCAGGGCAGTCTTGGTGGTAGCTGGACACCATCGAGTTCTTCTGGTGTCAGGCTGATGGAGTCTCTGGTTTATGTGGCCCCTTTTGTCTCTTGGGCTAATATTTTCCTTGTATCTTTGGTGTTCTTCATTCTCCTTTGCTCCAGGTAGGTTAGGACCAATTGATGTATCTTAGATGGCCACTCACTAGCTTTTAAGACCTCAGACACCACTCACCGAAGTGGGATGCAGAAGATTTTCTTCATAAACTTTGTTATGCCAATTGACCTAGGCATCCCCTGAAAGCATGGTCCCCAGACCCCCGCCCCTGCTACTCTGTCCCTCAAAGTGTTTGGTTGTGTTCAGGAAACTTCTTAGTTTTTGGTTTAATCCAGTAGTACTGACTTCCCCTGTACTGTGTGTTGTCCTTCCTTTCACCTAAGATAATTCTTGTCTACTATCTAGTTAGTGAATTCCCCTCTCCCTCTCTCCTCACCCTCGTAACCCTCAAAGAATGTTTTCCTCTGTGTTTAAACCTTTTCTTGAGTTCTTATAATAGTGGTCTCATACAATATTTGTCCTTTTGCAACTGACTAATTTCACTCAGATTCATCCATGTTATGAGATGTTTCACGGATTCATCATTGTTCTTTATTGATGCGTAGTATTCCGTTGTGCGGATATACCATAATTTATTTATTCATTCATCGATTGATGGGCACCTAGGTTGTTTCCTTCTTTTTGTTATTGTGAACAGTGCTGCAATGAACATGGGTGTGCATATATCTATTCGTGTGACGGCTCTTATTTCTCTAGGATATATTCTAAGGAGTGGGATTGCTGGATCATCTGGTACTTCTATTTCTAGTTTTTTTAAGGAAGTGCCAAATCGATTTCCAAAGTGGTTGTACCATTTTACGTTCCCACCAGCAGTGTATAAGTGTTCCAGTCTCTCCACAACCTCATCAACGCTTATTATTTTATGTTTTTTTGGATTAATGCTAGCCTTGTTGGGGTGAGATGGTATCTCATCGTAGTTTCGATTTGCATTTCCCTAATGGCTAATGATTGTAAGCATTTCCTCATGTATCTGTTAGTGCCTGAATGTCTTCTTTGGTGAAGTGCCTGCTCATATCCTTTGCCCATTTTTTAATTGGGTTATTTGTCTTTTTCTTGCTGAAGTTTTGCTGTATCTTGTAGATTTTAGAGATTAAATGCTGATCAGATTTGTCATAGCCAATTTTTTTTTCCCAGGCTGTAGCTTGTCTTTTGACTCTTTTAGTGAAGTCTTTTGATGAGCATAAGTATTTGATTTTTAGGCCCTCCCAGTTATCTAGTTTCTTTTCTGGTGTTTGTGCATTTTTACTGGTTCGTATTCTGTTTACGCCATGTATTAGGACTCCTAGCATTGTCCCTATTTTTAATTTCATGATCTTTATCGTTTTTGATTTTATATTTAGGTCTTTGATCCATTTTGAGTTAGTTTTTGTGCATAGTGTAAGGTATGGGTCTTGTTTCATTTTTTTGCAGATGGATATCCAGTTATGCCAGCACCATTTGTTAAAGAGACTGTCTTTTCCTCAATTAATGGACTTTGGGCCTTTGTCAAATATCGGCTGCTCATGGGTGGACAAATTTATGTCTGGATTTGCAATTCTGTTCCATTGATCTATGTATCTGTCATTGTACCAGTACCAGACTGTTTTGACTACCGTGGTAGTATAATAGATTTTAAAATCAGGTAGTGTGCGGCCTCCCACTTTTTCTTCTTCTTGAGTAACGCTTTACTTATCCGGGGCCTCTTCCCTTTCCATATGAAGTTAGCGATTTGTTTCTCCATCTCATTTAAAAATACCAGTGGAATTTGGATCGGGGTTGCATTGTATCTGTAGATCACTTTGGGTAGAACTGACATTTTCACAGTGTTGAATCTTCCTATCCATGAGCAAGGTATGTTTTTCCACTTCTGTAGGTCTCTTTTGTTTTCTTGCAGTAATGTCTTGTAGTTTTCTTTGTATAGGTCTTTTACGTCTCTGGTTAGATTTATTTCTAAGTATTTTGTCCTCTTGGGGGCTATCATAAATGGTACTGATTTGGTGATTTCCTCTTCTAAGTTCTCTTTGTTGGTGTAAAAGAATCCAACTGATTTTTGTATGTTTATCTTGTATCCTGAAAATTTGCTGAAATCTATTAGCTCCAGTAGTTTTCTTGTGGATTCTTTGGGGTTTTCTGTGTATAAGATCATATCATTTGCAAATAGGGATACTTTTACTTCTTGCTTACGAATTTGGATGCCCTTTATTTCTTTTTCTAGCCTAATTTCTCTGGCTAGGACTTCCAGCACAATGTTAAGTAAGAGTGGTGATAAATGATATCCTTGTGTAGTTCCTGTTCTCAAGCGGAATGCTTTCAGACTCTCTCCATTTAGGATGATGTTGGCTGTTGGCTTTGTATGAACGCCCTTAATTATGTTGAAGAGTTTCCCTTCTATTGCTGTTTTGCTGAGAGTTTTTTTTTTTTTAATCATAAATGGGTATTGTACTTTGTCAAAGACCTTTTCTGCATCAGTTGATAAGATCATGTGGTTCTTGTCTTTTTTTTTATGTGATTGATCACATTGATTGTTTTCTACTGTTGAACCATCCTGGCATACCTGGTATGAAACCCACTTGGTCATGGTGAAATATTTTTTTGCTATGTTGTTGAATTCTATTAGCTAGAATTTTGTTGAGGATTTTTGCATTTATGTTCATGAGGGATATCGGTCTGTAACTTTTTTTTTTTTTTTTGGGGGTGTCTTTACCTCATTTTGCTTTCAGGGTTATGCTGGCTTCACAGAATGATTTTGGGAGTATTCCATCCTTTTCTATGCTCTGATATACCTTTAGTAGTAGTGGTGTTAACTCTTCTCTGAAAGTTTGGTAGAATTCTTGAGTGAAACCATCTGGGCCAGGGCTTTTTTTGTTGGGAGTTTTTTAATTATCATTTCAATCTCTTCTTTTGTTATATGTTTATTTAATTGTTCTATCTCTGTTTGTGTTAGTTTAGATAGGTAGTGTGTTTCTAGAACTATGTCCATTTCCTCTAGGTTTTCAAATTTGTTAGAGTACAGTTTTTCATAGTATTCTGTTACGATTCTTTTAATTTCAGTTGGATCTGTTGCGATATCACTCGTCTCATTTCTTTCTCGGGTTATTTGCTTCCTTTCAAGTTTTTCTTTTATCAGGTTGGCCAATGGTTTATCAATTTTGTTGATCTTTTCAAAGAAGCAGCTTTTGGTCTTGTTAACTCTTTCAATTGTTTTTCTAGTCTCTATTTCATTTAATTCTGCTCTAATTTTTATTATTTCCTTTCTTCTAGTGCCCAAGGGCTTCTTTTGCTGCTCTCTTTCTACTTGTTCCATTTGTAGGGTTAATGTTTTTATTTTGACCCTTTCTTCTTTTTGGATATGTGGATTTATTGCTACAAATTGGCCTCTGAGGACTGCTTTTGCTGTGTTCCAAAGGTTCTGGTAGGATGTGTTTTCATTCTCATTTGATCCTATGAATTTCTTTATTCCATCTTTAATTTTTCTTTAACCTAGTAGTTTTTTGTGCAACGTGTTGTTCAGTTTCCATGTATTTGATTTTTTTCCCTTGCTTTTCTGTTATTGATTTCTACTTTTATGGCTTTATTGTCAGAAAAAATGCTTTGTAATATTTTGATGTTTTGGATTCTGTTAAGGTTTGCTTTATGGCCTAATATGTGGTGTATTCTGGAGAATGTTCCACGTGCGTTGGAAAAGAAACTGTACTTGGATGCTTGGGTGGATATTCTGTATATGTCTATGAGATCAAGGTGGTTGATTTTGGCATTTAGATCTTCCATGTGTTTATTGAGCTTCTTTCTGGATATTCTGTCCTTCACTGAAAGTGGTGTGTTGAAGTCTCCTGCTATTATTGTGGAGCTGTCTATTTCTCTTCTCAACACTGTTAGAGTTTGTTTTATGTATTTTGGAACCCTGCCATTGGGTGAGTAAATATTTATTATGATTATGTCCTCCTGGTGTTTTGTCCCTTTAATCATTATGTAATGTCCTTCCTTATCCTTTGTGGTGAATTTTGCCTTAAAGTCTATTTTGTCAGAGATTAATACTGCCACACCTGCTCTTTTTTGATTGTTGTTTGTTTGATATTTTTTTCCCCTCCTTTGAGTTTTAGTTTGTGTCTTTAAGTCTAAGGTGTATCTCTTGTAGGCAGCATATAGAAGAATCTTGTTTTTTTCATACATTTTGCCACTCTGTTTCTTTATTTGTGCATTTGTCTATTTACATTCAGCATAATTATTGATAGGTATGAGTTTAGTGCTGTCATTTTGATTTTTTTGTGTGTTGTTAACAGTTTCTTTGTTCTACTTAATTGTCTGTGCTGAGTTCCTCTGTTGCTTTGTCTGTGTGTTCCTTGCATTGTTCTGCATTTTTCCTGATCTCCTGGAGAGTTCTATATATTAATCTTTTGAATTCTACCTCTGGTAATTCCAAGAAGTTATCTTCCTCCAGAAGATTTCTTGATTCTTCTTTTTGGTGTGATTTGATATTGACTGTTGTCTTCGAGCCATCAATAAGTTATTACGGTTGTTTATTTTATGTTTGTTTACTATATCCTAGCTTCTGGCTTTGTTTTGTTTAGATATGCCCAAATAGACTGGTCGTGTTAGCTAGTTTGATTATTGGGGTCTTTGAAGCTCTAATGTCCTGTCTCCAGGTGGCTAGAGCTGTTACTAGGTATATGAGCCCGGGAGTTCATTTACTTTTTCTGTGTGGATTCAGCTCAGGTGTCCAGGTTGTTGGTCACTGAGTGTGTGGCGCAGTCTCTCACCCACAGTCGTAGATGGGCATGGGTGATTGGAATAGGCACAGGTATCTGGCTGCAGTAGAGGGTCATGCAGTGATCAAGGCAGTGCACTGATGGCTGCCCCTGAATGTCTGGGTGGAAGGCATGTCCCTGTTCCCTAGAGTGTGTAGGTAGATGGGTTTGGCAGCCAGACTATGGGCAGCCAGTGCTGTTGGGCTGTAAGGACTGAGAGTAACCCCTTATTCTTGGACCCCTGTCATGGATGTCTTGATGCAGTGAGTGAAGACACCAGTCCTCAGTCCCCTGATGTGGGTAGGTGAGGACCCTGCTTAATGGGTAGGGCTGTCTCAAATGCAAGAAATCTGCCACTTCCCTTATAGCTGATACAGATGAAAATAGGATTCAGGTATATACCCTGTTGTACTATGGTAATGAGGGCCTACACTTTTGAAATGGGCCTACACAGGTCTATGCAGGGGTGAAAGGCATTCAAAGTCCATGGAGCCTCCATGCCTATGCCTAGGTAAAGGGGCTGTGCCTGACCTGAGTTCCCAGCTTAGGGGAGCTAGCAGATTATTTTTCCTGTTTGTTAATTTGTTCCCTCGGCGAAGCTGGGAGAATGGCTCAGGGTGCATGCCAGGTCCTACTTCCGGCCCAGAGAGCGCAGCAATCGCTGAAGCTGAACAGAGACCTGGAGTAGAGTGGGAAGAGGGAAGTAATTGGGAGACAGGTACTTCCAAAAAGGTTTTTTTTTTTGGATTCTCATGGTAGGTTAGACTCTTGTACTTATCTGAGCACCGTTTCTTGCTTGTTGTGGAAGCTTGAGCATACTCTCCACTGCTTGGTCTCTCCTAATGCGGAAACTGCGTCTGGAGCACCACTGCTTGCCTCACCCCTCTCCTGCTAGCCAATCCAACCTTCAGGGTGCCAGTGCCTGCCAGGTCAGGTCTGGCAACTCCTTACTGCTTCTGAACAATCTCTCCCTCTCCCTCCCCCTTCCTCTCAGTCCGATTCCTCAACTTTGTCTTTGATGTTCAGGGCCCCTAGATTGTCATATATAACTGATTCACTTGTTTTTTCTGGTCTTTGTTGTAAGAGGGACCACAGGAAGTGTCTGACTACTCTGTTGTCTTGGCCCTGCCTCCCCTTCCTTATAGTTTAATATCCAGCTCTCAAGTGATTCTTCTGCCTTTTCCTTCTAAATCTTCCTTGTGTTTTGACAGGTCTTTATTCAAATTTTCCTTTCATCGAGTATCTTATTTCTGAGTTTTTCTAATGGTGGTTTAACTCTGTTCATTCACAGCGTCTATTTCTACAATTTTCTTAAATTCTTTCATGTCATAAAAAATATTGGACTAGGGATTTCAACTATTTAGTGACGTCTTTCTGTTCTATTTTTACAATAATCTTGTATGAGATTCTTCCATAGTCCTTTTCTGTTCTATGTTAAGTTAGTTGAGTTTTCTTCTTCTCTTAGGAGAGAAGATTGGGCTAGAATAGCTTTCCTAGCTTCATAGCTCTAGAACTCTTCAACTGTGTTTATAAAGTATTCAAGTATATGGTCTGGTACATGCTGAGATCTTTTAGTTCTATTCCCCTTCAATGTTTTTATCTGGAACTTCTGTTTTTTTTTGCCTTATTATCCCAGTATCCACAAATGTTGATTTTACTTCCAGAAGTTTCCCCTCATTGTGAGACGGTCCTTCAGTTAGTTTCAGAAACACTTGGAACCAGGACCGGTCTAGCCCTGCCCAACCTATCATGGTCCCCCTGCACTCACCCATGAATTGAGGCCTATGAAGACTCTTATCTCTTTTTCAGCTTCTCTTCTCAGATTTACATGTTGAGCTTTCTCTGCAGTACCTGTTGACTACTCTGAAGCTTGCTAGCAGTCAAGGCAGCTTCTCTCCTGCATATCTAATACTAATAAATTTTGGTGCTATATTAGGTTTGTTCCACCTGTTTATCTTTTGGGGTTCATGTGCATTCCTTGTCACCTAGTTTTGTTATAAATATTTCCTGTGGAACTTTGTTTAATTCTCTTCATTGGTCTGTTTTTGTCTGTGTTCAGTGCAGTTATGCTGCCATTATTGCTGTCTTACTATATTACTCATCCTTGACCACATGTTTCAAAAATTATAGTTAAAAACAACCCACATTTTTTTGTTTAATTCATTTTTCCTTGAGATTACCCAATTGTAAATATTTGGAATCGTGGGTGTACAGGAGATAGGCTTTCACACTGCTTCATTTTTATTTTCTTTTGCTCTGTCTGCACTGTCATCATGTTGTGATGGAAGTCACATCAACTTCTGAATTGGGAAAGGCTGCAGCAGTCAAATCTAAAAGTCACAACTATTTGATTTCTGCTATGATGAGTGCGAATTCAGTAAGTGGCAACAAGGAAAGTGGATATGTATTCCAGCCGATGAGAACAGCATAAGCTTAAGCAAAGAGCATTAAAGAGTCGAGTACAGTTAGAGTGGCCTATAGGGAAAGAGATGCAATACGGAGCCAGACTTTTGGGATCATGAATGCAAGGCCAAAGTCAGAACTTGCCACCAAAATCTTTTGGGGAAGGGAATGCTATTTTGGGACTTACATTTTAACAAGATGACTTTGGTAGTAGTGAGAAGGATGAAGGGGAGAGATAGTGTGGGAGCTAAGACCACGTAAAATAAAGACCACATAAGACATGCAATTAACCATATTTTGGGTACTTGAAGATATCAAGGGAGAGAAAGAATCATTTGGTACAGACTAAAGTTTCAAAAATATCTAAGCATCATCTTTACATAATGGAAAGCGGCATAAATCATAAAAGATCTTTAAGCTAGAGGGAAGTTCTGTCACAGACAATGACAAAAGAAAATCACCCTATGTGCTATCTACTCCTGAGTATAAAACCAACCAGTGCCTATTGTCTGTTGGAGCAGAGGATATGATGAGAAGCTACCCTCCAGCCTAGACTATGTAAAGAAAATACGCCTTAACTCTATTGGGGAAACCACTCCTGTCTACTACTAAGAGAAATAATAGGTAAGAAATACGGGGTGAAATAATTTCTAAAATACTTTAATTTTTATTAGAACCAAATAGCTGTTTCTGTAGGAGCTGAAATTCAAGTAAAAAATGGGGAAGTGGTTAGGTGAGCAAATAAAACTAGGTGAATTCCGGAAAGGGAACAAACTTTGGGAAAAAAATAAGAACTTTAGGTGCTATTCCTGACCTGCCCCCATGTTCTCTCAGACCATGTCTGGTTGTATCTGCAGACCCTGGGGGACAGTTTGTGTACACATTGACAACTTCCATTGCAGGCACCTGCCTTTCACTGCTTCTCTGCCCAAGGGCTCTCTGTGGCCCTAGTGGAACTTTCTCAGGATTCAACACCCCCAAGATACTCTACAACCTTATAGGGACAGGATTCAGTGGACAAATACCTCAGATTTTGCATCTCTTGGTGGGAAATTTTTTTTTTTTATATATATATTTTATTGTACTTCAGGTGAAAGCTTACAGAGCAAATAGTTTCTCATGAAATAGTAGTACACATGTTGTTCTATGACATTGGTTAACAACCCAACAACGTATTAAGCCTCTAAATTCTCAACCTTTTTTTTTTTTTTTTTTTGGTGAAAATTACAGATGGCCAAAGATACACCGTTTCAAGAATTTCTACATTCACAGTTCAGTGACATTGACTACGCTCTTCCAACTGTGCTGTTATTCTCACTTAAGATGAAGGCTTACAGAACAGAATAGTTTTTCATTTAACAGTTACTACACATGTTGCCCTATGACAATGGTTAACAATCTCACAGCACATCAAGAATATCCTTACTCCACCTTGTGTTCCCTATCACAAGGGGACTTCCTTGTCCCCTTCTGTCTTCTGGACCTTGTCAGTGGACTATTGTACCTCTTTAGTCTCATTTGTTTTTTTTTTATTTTATTTTATTTTATTTTATTTAAACACCATTTCAAAACTTTTTACTTACACATTTAAGTGATATTGACTATGCTCTTCCAATTGTGCTGCCATTCTCGCCCAAGATGAAGGCTTACAGGACAAAACAGCCTCCCATTTAATAGTTACTACAAATGTTGCCCTATAGCAGTGGTCAACAATCTCACAATACATCGACAGTGTCCTTATTCAATTCGTGTTCCTTATCATCAGTTTCCTACTCTCCCTCTGCCTTCTGGCCCTTGTCACCGGACTCCTGTACCTCGTTAGTCCCATTTAGTTTTACTGGGCTGTCCATTCCCAGGCTTAACATCGAACCTCGAAGGTAACTTTACCTCTGAGCTGAAAGGGTGTCTGGGGGCCACACTCTTGAGGTTTCTCTAGTATTCTTTAGGCCAGTAAATCTGGTCTTTTTTTTGGGGGGGGAGTTAAAATTATGCTCTACATCCTTCTCCAGCTCTGCCCAGAACCCTCTGTTGTGATCCTGGTCAGAGGAGTCATTGGTGGTAGCCGGGCACCATCCAGCTGTACTGGACTCAGTCCGGTGGAGGCCTTGGTAGCTGTGGACAATTAGTCGTTTGGACTAATCTTTTCATTGAATCCTGTTCTCTTCATTCTCCCTTGTTCCCGAAGGGATGAGATCAGTGGAGTATCTTAGATGGCCGCTGATAGGCTTTTAAGACCCCAGACACTACTCACCAAGGTAGAATGTAGAGCATTATCTTTATAAGTAGTGTCATGCCAATTGAGCTAGATGTTCCCCGAGATCATGGTCCCCAGAGCCCTCCGTCCAACAACTCAGTCCCTTGGGGGGTTTGGATGTGTCTATAGGGCCTCCATGACCTTTCCTTGTGCAGGTTGTGTTAGTTTCCCCTGTACTATGTACTATCTCACCTCTCACCCAAGTTACCACTTACCTATCACCTATTTAGTATTCCCCGCCCCCCATCCCTGGTAACCAACAAGGATTGTTACATTTTGCATGTGAATTTTTTCATGGGTTTTTACAATAGAGGTCTCATACAATATTTGTCCTTTTGTGATTGACTTATTTCACTCAGCATAATGTCCTCCAGTTTCATCCATGTTATGAGATGGTTCACAGATTGATTGTTGTTCTTTCTCATTGCATAGTACTGCATTGTGTGTATGTACCATAGTTTGTGTATCCATTCGTCTGTTGATGGACATCGAGGTTGTTTCCATCGTTTTGCTATTGTGAATAATGCTGCCATGAACATAGGTGTGCATATGTCTATTCGAGTGATGACTCTTATTTCTCTAGGATATATTCCTAGGAGTGGGATTGCTGGATCGAATGGTATGTCTATTTCTAGCTTTCTGAGGAAACGCCATATCATTTTCCAAAATGGTTATATCATTTTGCATTCCCACCAGCAGTGTATAAGAGTTCCCGTCTCCCTGCAGCCCCTCCAACATTTGTTATTTCCAGTATTTTTGATTCGTGCCAGTAATGCCGGGGTGAGATGGTATCTCATTGTGGTTTTAATTTGCATTTCTCTAATGGCTAGTGATCGCGAGCATTTCCTCATGTGTCTGTTGGCCATTTCAATGTCTTCCTTGGTGAAGTGTCTGTTCATTTCCTTTGCCCATTTTTTGATAGGATTGGTTGTCTTTTTGTTGTAGAGGTGTTGGATTTTCTTGTAGATTATGGAGATTAGACCTTTGTCTGACTTGTACTGTCCAAAAATTTTTTCCCAGTCTGTAGGTTCTCTTTTAACTCTTTTGGTGAAGTCTTTTGAAGAGCATAGATGTTTGATTTTTAGAAGATCCCAATTATCTAGTTTATCTGTTGGGTTTTTTGTGTTGATGTTTATGGTTTGTATCCTGTTAATGCCATGTATTAAGGCCTGAAGTGTTGGTCCTCTTTTCTCTTCTATGAACTTTATAGTTTTAGGCTTTATATTCAGGTCTTTGATCCATTTTGAAGTAGTTTTTGTATACAATGTGAGGTATGGGTCCTGTTTCATTTTTTGGCAAATGGATATCTAGTTTTGCCAGCACCGTATCTTAAAAAGACTGTCTTTTCCCCATTTCATGGACTTTGAGCCCTTGTCGAGGATCAGGTGACCGTAGGTGGATGGATTTACATCTGGGTTCTCAATTCTGTCCCTTTGCTCAATGTGTCTGTCTTTGTACCAGTACCAGGCTGTTTTGACTACTGTAGCTGTATAGTAGGTTCTCAAGTCAGGTAGTGTGAGTCCTCCAACTTTATTCTTCTTCTTCAGTAATGCTTTACTTATTCGGAGTTTCTTCCCTTTCCATATAAAGTTAATAATTAGTTTTTCCATCTCTTTGAAGAATGTTGTTGGTATTTGTATCGGGATTGCATTGTATTTGTAGATTGCTTTAGGTAGAATTGCCATTTTCACAGTGTTGAGTCTGCCTATCCATGAGCATGGTATGTTTTTCCATTTATGTAGATCCCTTTGGATTTCATGCAGCAGTGTTTTGTAGTTTTCTTTGTATAGGTCTTTTACATTCCTGGTCAGATTTATTCCTAAGTATTTTATCTTTTTAGGGGCTATTGAAAATGATATTGATTTCCTCATCTCCTTTTCATCGTTCTCTTTACTGGTGTATAGGAATCCAACTGATTTTTGAATGTTTATCTTGTATCCTGCTACTCTGCTGAATCTTTCTATTAGTTCCAGTAAATTTCTCGTGGCGTCTTGAGGGTTTTCTATGTGTAGTATCATATCATCTGCAAACAGGGAGAGTTTAACTTCTTCATTACCAATTTGGATGCCCTTTATTTCTTTCTCTTGCCTTATTGCTCTAGCTAGAACTTCCAGCACAATGTTAAATAGGAGTGGTGATAAAGGGCATCCTTGTCTTGTTCCTGTTTTCAAGGGGAATGTTTTCAGCCTCTCTCCATTAAGAATGATGTTGGCTGTTGGTTTTGCATAGATGCCCTTTATTATGTTGAGAAATTTCCCTTCTATACCTATTTTATTGAGATTTTATATCAGGAATGGGTGTTGGACTTTGTCAAATGCCTTTTCTGCATCGGTTGAGATGATCATGTGATTTTTTTCTTTCCTTTTATTTATGTGGTGGATTACGTTGATGGATTTTCTAATGTTAAACCATCCTTGCATACCTGGTATGAATCCTACTTGGTCGTGGTGTATTATTTTTTTGATATGATACTGAATTCTATTGGCTAGAATTTTGTTCAGAATTTTTGCATCTATATTCATGAGAGATATTGGTCTGTAATTTTCTTTTTTTGTGATGTCTTTGCCTGGTTTTGGTATCAGCGTTATGCTGGCTTCATAGAATGAATTTGGAAGTGTTGCTTCCTCTTCTATGCTCTGAAATAGCTTGAGTAGAACTGGTACGAGCTCTTCTGTAAATGTTTTGTAGAATTCTCCAGTGAAGCCATCTGGGCCAGGGCTTTTTTTGGTTGGAGTTTTTTTATTACCTTTTCAATCTCTTCTCTTGTTATGGGTCTGTTCAGATTTTCAATATCACTTTGTTGTAGTTTGGGTAGGCCGTGTGTTTCTAGAAATTTATCCATTTCCTCTAGGTTTTCAAATTTGTTGGAATATAGTTTTTCATAATATTCTGTTATAATCCTTTTTATTTCTGTTGGGTCTGTTGTAATGTCCCTCATTTCATTTCTTATTGGAGTTATTTGTGCCCTCTGCTGTTTTTCTTTTGTCAGTCTGGCCAGTGGTTTGTCGATTTTGTTGATTCTTTCAAAAGAACCAACTTTTGGTTTTGTTGATTCTTTCTATTGTTTTTCTGTTCTCTATTTCATTTATTTCTCCTCTGATCTTTACTATTTCCTTTCTTCAGGTGGTTGTAGGCTTTTTTTGTTTTTCTCTTTCTATTTGTTTGAGTTCTGTAGTTAATGTTTTGATTTTGTCCCTTTCTTCTTTTTTGATATGTGCATCTATTGCTATCAATTGTCCTCTGAGGACTGCCTTTGCTGTGTCCCAAAAGTTTTGGTATGATGTGTTTTCATTTTCATTTGATTCTAGGAATTTTTTAATTCCATCTCTGATTTCTTCTATTACCCATTTATGTGTAAGCAGATTATTATTCAGTTTCCATGTGTTTGATTTTTTTTCCTTGTTCTTTCTAGTGTTAATTTCTACCTTGATGGCATTGTGGTCAGAGAAGATACTGTGAATTATCTCAGCATTTTGGATCTTGTTGAGGATTGCTCTATGGCCTAAGATGTGGTCTATTCTGGAGAACGTTCCATGTGCATTGGAAAAGAATGTGTACTTTGCAGCGGTTGGATGGATTGTTCTATATATGTCTATGAGGTCCAGTTGGCTGATTGTGTCCTTTAGGTCTTCTGTATCTTTGCTGAGTTTCTTTTTAGTTGTTCTGTCCTTTACTGAGAGTGGTGTGTTGAAGTCTCCTACTATTATTGTGGAACTGTCAATTTCTCTTTTCAGTGCTGTTAGAGTTTTTTTTATGTATTTTGGAGCCCTGTCATTGGGTGCATAGATACTTATTATGGTTATGTCTTCATGATGGATCATCCCCTTAATCATTATATAGTGTCCTTCTTTGTCTTTTATGGTAGATTTTGTTTTAAAGTCTATTTTATCTGAAATTAGAATTGCCACTCCTGCTCTTTTTTGATAGTTGTTAGCTTGATTTGGTGGGAAATTTTTGGTATGCAATTCTACAAGGTTCCTCAGAGTGTTTCCAGCCAGATTGTGCTCCCTTCATCCACAATCCACCTATCAACATGCCTTTTTTGGGCTTTCCTCTCTTTCCTACTCCACTTGCCTCACTTTTCATTTGTGCTTCCTGAGATCACCTTTCGAATATCTTGCTCATGCTCAAGTCCTTGTCTTAGTCTGTCTTGGGGGGAACCCAAGTGATGACTGGCAGAAACCTTCATTTTTGAAATTTCCCCACATTGTTTTACCTCCTACTTCAAGGTTCCACGGGAAAATTCCTTATACTTGGGGATAATTTGCAGTGATCAGTAGAAGTCCACCCCTCAGAAGCATTTTCCATCTTGGTACCCACCATGCCTGGAGCCCTGATGGCGTAGTGGTTAAGAGTTCAGCTGCTAACCAAAAGACTGGCAGTTCAAATCCAGCAACTGCTCATTGGAAACGCTATGGGCAGTTCTACTCTGTCCTATAGGGTCGCTATGAATGATAATTGACTTGACAGCAATGAGTTTTTTTTTTTAACCCACAGTGCCTAGCCTAGTGCCTAGCATAGAGACCAGACATTAAATAATTGTTGAATGAATGAGTGCATGAGTGAATGAATGATTCACTAGGCAAGAAGTTATCTAGGAAATCTAGCAATAAACAACCAGAGAATGTTTTTTGTAGTGGTCAGACAACAAGGTACACAGAAATTTCAGGAAGCAGACAATTGCATCAATCTAAAAATAAATAGCAAGGAACTGCATAAACTGAATTTCAGGAACAAGATGCTGTCTCCACAGAAGATTGTGGCCCACAAGAAAATTCCTCACTTCAGAGTGGGAAGGAAATGATGAAGCCTGCCATGATGGTGTTGTTAGCTGCTGTCGAGTCACCTATGACTTATGGCACCCTCATATGTGCAGAGTAGAGCCGCTCCACAGGATTTTCAAGTCTATGACCTTTTGGAAGCATATCGCCAGTCCCTTCTGTCGAGGCTCCTCTGGGTAGGTTCAAACCACCAGTCTTTCAGTTAACTGTTTTTGAAACTCATGAACTGATCCTTGTCATGGGGTCCATTTACTCTTCATAATAGTCCTATAATACAGGTATTATTTGCTCCACCTAGTTGGTAGGAAAAATAAAACCCAGAAAGAGATCAAGTTTATGCAGTAGGCAGTGACTGGAGAACCAGGAGACAGGTCTCAAGCCTGACTATTGAGTCCTGGCTTGTAATAACTTGCAGTAGAACTCCTAGAATGCCACAAAAAGATTCATATTTCTGGATAGTCAGATGCTCGAGTTATACTCTGAACCTCTAGTTCAGCCAGGGAAAGCCATTCTCCAGCTGGAGGAATTCTGTCAAGGCAGGAACAGGCAAGTAGACCAATTGTCCCTTACCAAAACCAAACTCATTGCTGTCAAGTCAATTCTGACTCATAGCGACTCAGAATAGAACAGCCACATAGAGTTTCCAAGGACTGGCTGGTGTATTCGAACTGCCAACCTTTGGGTTAGCAGCCGAGCTCTTAACCGGGGCTCCTGTGCCACCAGGGCTCCTTAGGGGCATCATATTCATTTCAGAATGTAAAGCCTTAGTGTTTGTTTAAAACAATGAAACAAGTACTCCCAACAGTGTCACAGATGGCCAAATTATGACCAATAGTATTTTAAAAATAATGATAATGAAAGGGCATGAACCATTCTTTCTTTTCCTCTTCTCCTCTTTTGTTCTGTATTACTTGTATTACTGAATGTAATTTCCTCAATTATAACAGAAACACTTTCTTATAAATCAGTGTGCTCCCCCTCTAAGATTCAAAATTACAGTCCTGTTTTGGAGGCATCATTTTGTTTCTGTAGTAGCAATTTGTCTAAATTTTTGCCTTGTGGCCTCAATGAATGCATTTGGCAGGAGGAACAGGCTGATAGGAAAATGGAGAGCTTCTGTGAACACCAGTACCTTGGGAAATCAACAATGATGTAAAAAGAAATACATAAAAGCTACCCAGCACAGTATATCTGTTTTTAATGGGACTTCATTAAAAGTATATATTTCTTAAAGTTTGCCTCAGCATGGCAGTGAGTTTCTACAGATGAAGTTTGAAAGCACTTAAAAGTTTTCTTTCATTTCCCTTCTTTTCAACTCACTCACGACAAGCATTGATAGAAAAGAGGAGAATAGATGCAGGTTCATATTAACATCTTTACCAGGATTTGTAGCATTTGCCATTGATTTTCTAGGAATTTAAAAACCAAGATGAAAGGGGCACCCTGATTTATGAAATGAGAAGCTGCATCCAGAAAGGGCTGCCTTCAAGGGCATTGTACCCAAAGAGGTGTACATCCCAGGAAGTTCTACAAGAAGTCTATTATTAACTTCTTGGTTCAGGGGAGAGTCTTGGATCCCAAGAAATACCTGGCACTATCTCTGTCTCTCAATAAATATCAAATGAATGAGTGAGTGTACTGTCAGTTGGAGTGAGGACTCAGAACTCAGGAATTAGAAGGAGAGTTCCAAAGATGGAATTCAAAAGCAAGAAATAGAGGGGTTAAATGTGGCAAGCAAGAGGGAAAGCTGTGTCTATGTTGGTACAGTGATTTTGTGTAGTAGTGGAAAAATATGTCATAGATGGGATGAAGTCAGTGTGTGGAAGATGTTTTCTACCAGAAAGAAGAACTTTCTATTTTAAGCTGTAGGTAATGAAGAGCTATCAAAGGTTTTCAAAGCAGTGATATCAAAGTAGTTCTTTAAGATTGTCTAGCAGAATGATTGTTGGGGAAGGACAATATAGGCATAGCAACAAGTCAAGAGACTAGTTCCAGCAGGAGAATATAGTGGTTATGAGCACATGATTTGTAGTCAGAGAGATCTACGATTGTCCATTCCAGATATGTAATTCATACTCATGAAACTCTGGGTAAGTAACTTTATTTTTTAAGCATCAATTTCTTCACTGGCATAGGTATAATTTATAAATGCATTCAATATTTTTGAGCCAACTCTTCTGCTAGGCTCTGTTCTAGAAGCTGAGTAAACAGCTATGCAATAGAAGCTATTAGCTGAAAAGCTTGACGTTCCTTCTGAACAGATGATATTTAACTCAAGAACTGAACAAAAAGAAAAAAGAAAAAGAGAGAGAGAGAGAGGGAGGGCTACAAATATTCAGAAGATGAACATTTCACAAAGAGGAAATGATCCATGTAAGTGCTTGGAGGCAAGAATGAGTGGGACAACTCAAGGAACTGAAAGGTGAGTATGTAGCTGTGGGTAAGGCGGAGAGTGATAAGAGATGAGATCAGAGAACTGAGCAAGGACTGATTCATCTAGATAGTCATAAGCTAAAAAAGTTGGATTAATTCTAAATGTGATGGGAAGCAAATAGAGGATATTTTTATAGATCACTATTGCTGAGTAGAAAATGGATTGTGATGAGACATGGATTGGAGCTGGGAGACTAGCTAAAAAGCTGGGAAAGAGATGAAGGTGACCCCGACCAGAGTTGGTAAAAAAGCAGAGAGGGAGAAGCAGATAGTTTGGGGATATGTTTAGGAGGTAGAATCAACAGGACTCGCCGATGAAATGAATTTGGGGAGTAATAGAAGGCAAGGAATCGAAGAGAATCAGTAAATTTCTGGCTGAAGCATTTGACTATAAAGTGATGCTTTTTGCAAAGTGGGTAAGAAGAAGAAAAGCAGGTTGGAAAATCAAGAATAATTTTTTATTAGAGTTTAAAATGTGTTTTAAACATCCAAGTGGAAATGCCAAATGATATGTACCCAAAGCTCACTCCAGGGAGAGCACAAAGTTGGAAATAAAGAATCAGCAGTCAGCGCAGAAATATTAAATCTATGGAACTGGGTAAGTCATTAAGGGTAAATAGATAAGAAAAGGGGCTGCAGCAAATATCAGTGGATTGGCTTACAATGTCCATTCCAGTCTCCTTCTAGTGTGCCTTCCTGCACTGCAGAGCCTAAAAACCAAGAACTATATTTCCCAGGCTCCCTTCCGCTAGGTCGTACCAAGCAGAGGCACATGCACATATGGAGTCAGAACTAAGACATGTGAGAAGTGAAGCAGGGCATGGACATTTATTTTGTGGGTACAGATATGGCTGTGGATTCAGTAGCCACAGTGACAGCTTTCCAATTTTGAAGGTAATTCCCTAATTCCCCAACTTCCTAATCATGGTAGGGATAACAGCATTCTTAGGAGCTCTGCTCTTCAGTGGGAGTCATTTCTGGAAACTTAGACAAAAGTTGCTTTTTTAGTTCGTTTAAAATTTTTGTGAGCTGCTGGAGAAAAGTGTGGAGCAGAACTCAAATTCAAGTAAAAAGACCAGCCTTAATGGTATGACAGAGACTGGAGGAACCCCTGAAGTCATGGCCCTTGGATGCTCTGTTAACCCAGAACTAAAAGCATTCCCGAAGCCAACTCTTCAGACAAAGATTAGACTGGACTATAAAACATAAAATAATGCTCGTGAAGAGTGTGCTTCTTAGTTCAAGTAGATACACGAGACCAAAAGGGTGACTCACGTCCAGTGGCAGGTTGAAAAAACAGGAAGGGACAGGAGCTGGTTGGATGGACACAGGAAACCCGGGGTGGAAAGGGGGAGTGTGCTGTCACATTATAGGGATTGCAACTAGTGTCGCATAACAATATGTGTATAAATTTTTGTATGAGAAATTAACTTGGGCTGTAAACTTTCACCTAAAGCACAATTTAGAAAATTTTGTAAGTTATTTAATCTCGTTTTTAAAAGTAAGCATCCCTTCTCTACCAAACTGGATAGAGTGTGTTCTTTTCTAACTAATGTAATGCCTTGGCTCAGCCTTGATGCACTCCAGCTTTGAAAGATTCATCAGAGGAAGACAAACCAACAATGTATAGGAAAAAAAGGAAAAGCCAATGAAATAAAAAGCAAACCAGCAGTGTGGTGTCACAGAAACATGCTTACATGTAGTCAAGTAGGAAAGATGCCAAGAAGATCATTGGAGAGCTGCAAAAATAAAAAGCAATCTCAGTGGAGTGATGAAGGCAGCTACCACTGGGAGTGGTGTGAAAAGTGAACATAAGCTTAGAAAATGGATTCAATAACCACAGGCATTTTCCAAGACCATTTGATGTAAAGAGAGTTAGAGAAATGGAAGGTAATGAATGAAGCGTGGGGTTGAGCGTTATTTATTTGTGTATCTGTTTATTTCAAAGACAGGAGCTACTACAGCACACCTGTAGGATGATTGGAAGGATCCCGAAAAAAGGAGAACACGGATGATGTGAGAGAGAGGACATAATTGCAGGAGCAAAGTATTTGAGGACACAAGAGAAAATGAGAGCCAGAGCAGAAATAAAAGAGTTGGATTTAGTAAGGAACAGGACACCTCATTCACAGTAAAAAGAGGGAAGACTGAGAGTATAGGTAAAACTGCAGACAGATTTGTAGATTTGGTAATGGAAAGAATGAAAAAAAATTTTTTCTTCTGGTTACTTCTTTTTTCTCAAACAACTGTGAGGTAAAGCCATCAGCTGAGAGTGAAGTAAAGTCATGAGTGTAAACATTTTGAGAGGGAGAAGAAGGTATGCAGTAGCAGTTTTGCTGAGTAGAGATAGCAACATGCTAAGGAAGTAGTGCAGATAATCCATTTATATCTTAGGTCATGAAATTACATTGATGTTGGTCTGCATGGTTATGTGTTTGTTTTTTCCCATTAATGTTCACTGAGTTGCTTGAGTGTACAAACAGAGTTGGTAGTTTCATTTAAACCATGTCCAGGATTAACCAGGCAATACAGTGGAAGAAGAGGGGTTACAAGTATTTTGTAAGAGAGTGATTATAATTACAGAATCTAAGTTAGGTAAAGAGTGTCATGAGAACATGAAAGGAGTGATCGATGGTGAGACAGTTGAAGGTTCAATGGATGATGTCTTAATAAAGTTGAAGACTCATTCGAAATCATAGAGTAAGTGGACTGGTTAGAGAATGTGGTGGTTGAAGCTGAAGTTTCAGAATTAGAGACATTACTTATATCGACAAGTCAGGGGTTTGACCACAGAAGTGGGTGACTGAAATGAGACAGAGAATGCGTTCACCAAAGTGAAGAAGTTGAAGAACTAAGAGGTTACAATGTTGGATAAATTATTCATTTGGGTGTTGAAGTTACCAGGAGTGGTGACAGTAGCAGGAAGGGGATGAATACAGTGATCTAGGTGTGCATCAATGAATGAGCAGGAGTAACCAGGGTCAGTAGATGATTTCAGCTGGGCAGGATGCTGAGTGGTTTCCCTCCTCCATCTCACCGTGCCTCTATGTTGCCTCAGAAAGAAGAGGAATATCAACAGCTACCTAGTAGAATAGTTGTTAAGACTGCATGAGATAATGTGTATAAGGTACCTTAAAAATGTTTGGCACATTTAATGTGTGATACTATTGTTATAGTCACTATGAATGAATCAGACTATGTTTACTACATTACGTTATAACATTAATAAAAGGTTGAATATGTTCTTATCTTGGGACTATATGCTATTCATGTTTATTTTTCCTTTGTTTATATACCTTTAACTGAAAATCATAGATAATTAAATCTGGATAGGACCTCAGAAGTCACCTAATCCAAAGGCTCTCAAATATTAGCCAATGGCTAGCTAGACGCATATGAAGTACCTGGGGAGCTAATTAAAGAGATCAATTCCAGAACCCCACACCTGATAATTTTGATTCTTTATGCCTACAGTGAAAGCTGGGAATCTATATTTTTAATGAGCTCCCTAGAAGATTCTGATACACAGCCACGTTTGGGAACCACTGCTCAATATTTCTTTACAGGTGAGAAAACTGAAGGCTAAAGTTAAAAAGCTGGTAAGTGACAGAACCAGGACTTTTACTCACATTTTCTGGTATCAAACCTAGGATTTTTTCCACTAGATTCTGACTGATACTGACATAGCAACTCACAGGGATGGAAAGCAGAATGAAGGTTTATACCCTTTATCTTGGTGTTCTCCCTAGGCAGATACGCTGAAAATAACAGTAGCAGAGAGAAGTTGGTCTAGGCAAGCAACTTTAAATGACAACAATGTAGATAGTATGTTCCTATGCCATCGACAGAATAAGCCCCACAATAAACGTGTCAGAAAGATGGCTTGCGAAGTAAAGGATGCAAATTACAATGAGGTGAGCTGGTAGCTGTTACAATAATTCAGACCTACAGCTATGGTGATAAAAGTAGCATGGTAGGGTAGACATGAGTTACAAAAAACTAAAACAAAAAAAATTTTAAAGGAAAAAACTGACAGAAAATTTTTGGCTCAGTAGATAGTGTATTGGATTGACAAGGTCAAAATGTGAAAATTGGGTACAAATAATCATGCTTTCCTGCCCTAGTGAGGTGATTCCAAAACCTGTCTACACATCGGAATAATGCTTTGGAGATTCTGAGTTAATTGATATGACTTCTTATGGATTTACTATATATGTTGTTGTTATGTTATTAGGTGCTGTCGAGTCAGTTCTGACTCAAAGTGACCTTAGGGGACAGACTAGAACTGCCCCAAAGGGTTTCCAAGGAGCAGCTGGTGGATTCAAACTGTGACCTTTTGGTTAGCAGCTGAGATCTTAACCACCACACCACCAGGTCTCCATATACGTTTATAAATGAACAGAAATCTCAGGGAATCTCTACATTAAAAAAAGCTCTTGAAACAACCAGGTCTGAGCATCCTAGGACAAGTTCAAGGTTCTATTACCACCACATGTGCTCCACTGCTGACCCCTTCTGGTTGTGTGATTAAAACCAAACCAGTTGCTGTCATGTCAACTCCTGACTCATGGAGACCTCATGTGTGTCAGAGTAGAATTGTGCTTCATAGGGTTTTCAACAACCGATTTTTGGGAGGAGATCACCACATCTTTCTTCTGAGGTACCTCTGGATGGGCTCGAACCTCCAACTTTTTAGTTAGCAGCTGAGCATGTTAACCCTTTGCACCACCCAAGGACGCTTGTTTGATTCGGATAAAAACTAACTCTATTCTGAGTTTCCATTACAGGCAGTCAGTATGGCAAGTGGTTTCAGACAAAGCTGTATGAAAGAAGTCACCAGTACTGGACTTTCAAGTCAGGAACTGGACACTACCTAGAATATCTAGCCTCACACTTCCAAACAGGCGAGGGCACTTTTCTGGGATGCATTTTAACCAAGCATGCAGTGCTACTACACATAAAAGCACTTACTCTGCTCTTCCTTTCTTACTGACTATTGGACAGCAGCAAAGTACCATTGTCTAGAAAACACCCCTAATACTGACAGCTCAATATGTTAGCCAAGCTCACTGTATATATTATTCTTCTGCTCTGCTAGACAAGGAAAATTATTGTACTGGGGGAGAAACTGGTACAGAGAAGAATTATGACCCTCTACACACTCTTATTTTTTAATTGACAAGTAGAGAAACTTGAGGCAGAGACAATGTTGTCTAGGGTGCCTCTAGGACATTACACAATGAAGATGAATGCACTGGCCTTCTCCTGAGACGAATAATGGACTCCTCCAAAATGTTGCTCATGACCCCACAGGCTTTATTTTGGTATAAATAAGGAAGAAGCCTCTAGAAACAATGTGTGAGGTAAATCTTTCCTAAGAACAAAAAATTCTAAAACTGGGAAGTGGAAGCCTTAAGTGGCAATAACTTTTACATGTGCCCAGTAATCTCTGATAATTATGGTGTCCAAAGCCTGACTGAGATGACATTGTCCTACTCAGACTCACAGTTCTCACCCATACACAGGCTTTGACTCAGCACTTGAGCTCTGCAAGGCCCCTCCACGGAGCTGCTCTTGGCTGGGTCCTCACAGACCAGGAAAGACAGCACTTTCTTGAAAGGCTGAGTTAGGTCGTATGCAGTATTCTGTTTCATTCTTGTTTGACCTTATTCATGGAGTTCCTGCTTTGTTTGAATCAAAAATTTCAAGGTAATGATGAACTCACAAACTGCTATAGAATCAGAGTGGAAATGTTTATGGTATTTTTATTAGGTTGAATAAATATTTGCAGTTACATCAAATATCAGAATAAGGAAGCTTTTTTGTTACACTATTTATCATAAATAGATATGAAAATGTGTCTCATATAAGACAAGGATTGCAATTGGATTTTACAAAAATAACTACCTGAGTGAATATTTGACATACAGAATTGTAGAAAATGAATTTAGGGTAGTTTGTGAACTGATTTCCCACTTAACTCCTAATTATAACTTTTAATGAAATTATGTACAAAATTAAGGCCATTTGCTATATTAAAATGATTACTTGTATTGGTTCTCATGTCATTAAGAAGAATTCTTAATCCAAGATCATTGTATTAATTTTGTTTTAACTAAAATGAGACAAGAATAAAATAAATACTTGACACTTACAAAATATCAAGTTTTAAAAAAATGGGCCCTACTAAAGCTTCCAGCTTCCCTCTTCTTTTTATCTTCTTTAGGCTATCTTAATACAATTACTTTGCTTTTTTACATATGGCTTATTTATCATCCTTGTCACAAATTTTATGGATAACTTCAAGCCATTTTTTTTTTTTCTTTCAAAGTGTAGGCTGGAAAAACCTGCAACAAATTTACCTGGGAAGCTGGTTAAACTTGCAAATACGCACACCCATTTTATAAATCAAAATCCTGGGGAGTGGGAGTGGAGCCCAGATATCTGCATGTTGAAAGTTTGAGGATCGTATTAAAGTCAAGAGCTTTTGAAACCTTACCTCATTTCACACAATTCATCATCTCTGTTTGTTCAGTACTCCTGGATCTGAGTTTTCCATACAAGACTCAGGTAGTGTGAGGCCTCCCACTTTTTCTTCTCGAGTAATGCTTTATTATCTGGGGCCTCTTCCCTTTCCATATGAAGTCAGTGATTTGTTTCTCCATCTCATTAAAAAATGCCATTGGAATCTGGATTGGGATTGCATTATATCCGTAGATTGCTTTGGGTAGAATTGACATTTTCACAATGTTGAGTCTACCTATCCATGAGCAAGGTATGTTTTTCCACTTATGCAGGTCTCTTTTGGTTTCTTGCAGTAGCGTCTTGTAGTTTTCATTGTATAGGTCTTTTACAACCTTGGTTAGATTTGTTCCTAAGTATTTTATCTTCTTGGGGGTTATTATAAGTGGTATTGATATGGTGATTTCCTCTTTGAGGTTCTCTTTGTTGGTGTAAAGGAATTCAACTGATTTTTGTATGTTTATCTTGTATCCTGAAACTTTGCTGAAATCTATTAGTTCCAGTAGTTTTCTTGTGGATTCTTTGGGGTTTTCTGTGTATAAAATCATATCATCTGCAAATACAGATACTTTGACTTCTTCCCTACCAATTCGGGTGCCTTTATTTCTTTTTCTAGCCTAATTGCTCTGGCTAGGACCTCCAGCACAATGTTGAATAAGAGTGGTGATTAAGGGCATCCTTGTCTGGTTCCCGTTCTCAAGGGGAATGCTTTCAAACTCTCTCCATTTAGGATGATGATGTTGGCTGTTGAATTTGTATAAATTCCCTTAATTATGTTGAGGAATTTCCCCTTTATTCCTATATTGTTGAGAGTTTTTATTATGAATGGGTGTTGGACTTTGTCAGATGCCTTTTCTGCATCGATTGATAAGATCATGTGGTTCTTGTCATTTGCTTTATTTATGTGATGGATTACATTGATTGTTTTTCTAATGTTGAACCATCCCTGCATACCTGGTATAAATCCCACTTGATCATGGAGAATTATTTTTTTGATATGTTGCTGAATTCTGTTGGCTAGAATTTCTTTGAGGATTTTTGCGTCAATGTTCATGAGGGATATTGGTCTGTTAATTTTCTTCTTTTGTGGTGTCTTTACCTGGTTTTGGTATCAGGGTGATGCTGGCTTCATAGAAGGGGTTTGGGAGTATTCTTTCCTTTTCTGTGCTCTGAAATACCTTTAGTAGTAGTGGTGTTAGCTCTTCTCTGGAAGTTTGGTAGAATTCTCCAGTGAAGCCATCTGGGCCAGGGTTTATTTTTTTTTTGGGAGTTCTTAAATTACCTTTTCAATCTCTTCTTTTGTTATTGGTTTATTTAGTTGTTCTACTTCTGTTTATGTTAGTTTAGGTAGATAGTGAGTTTCTAGAAATTTGTCGATTTCCTCTAGGTTTTCAAATTTGTTACAGTGCAATTTTTAATAGCATTCTGTTATGATTCTTTTAATTTCAGTTGGGTCTATTGTGATATCACCATCTCATTTCTTACTCGGGTTATTTGCTTCCTCTCAAGTTTTTCTTTTGTCAGTTTCACCAACGGTTTACAAATTTTGTTGATCTTTTTCAAAGAACCAGCTTTTGGTCTTGTTAACTCTTTCAATTGTTTTTCTAGTCTCTATTTCATTTAATTCTGCTCTAATTTTTATTATTTCCTTTCTTCTAGTGCCCGAGGGCTTCTTTTGCTGCTCTCTTTCTACTTGTTCCAGTTGTAGGGTTAATGTTTTCATTTTGGCCCTTTCTTGTTTTTGGATGTGTGCATTTATTGGTATAAATTGGCCTCTGAGCACTGCTTTTGCTGTGTTCCAAAGGTTCTGGTAGGATGTGTTGTCATTCTCATTTGATCCTATGAATCTTTTTATTCCATCCTTAATTTTTCTTTAACCTAGTAGTTTTTTGAGCAAGGTGTTGTTCAGTTTCCATGTGCTTGATTTTTTTTCCTTGTTTTTTCTGTTGTTGATTTCTACTTTTATGGCTTTATTGTCAGAAAAGATGCTTTGTGATATTTCAATGCTTTGGATTTTGTTAAGGCTTGCTTTATGGCCTAATATGTGGTCTATTCTGGAGACTGTTCCATGTGCGTTGAAAAAGAAAGTATACTTGGCTGCTGTTGGGTGGAGTGTTAGGTATATTTCTATGAGATCAAGTTGGTTGATTTTGGCATTTAGCTCTTCCGTGTCTTTGTTGAGCTTCTTTCTGGATGATGTTCTGTCCTTCACCAAAAGTGGTATGTTGAAGTCTCCTACTACTATGGTGGAGCTGTCTATCTCTCTTTTCAGTGCTGTTATAGTTTGTTTTATGTACTTTGGAGCCCTATTGTTGGGTGTGTAAATATTTATTAGAGTTATGAACTCCTGGTGTATTGACCCTTTAATCATTATGTAGTGTCCTTCCATATCTTTCGTGGTGGATTTTCCTTTAAAGTCTATTTTGTCAGAGATTCATATTGCCACTTCTGCTCTTTTTTGAGTGTTGTTTGCTTGATATTTTTTTTCCATCCTTTGAGTTTTAGTTTGTTTGTGTCTTTAAGTCTAAGGCGTTTCTCTTGTAGGCAGCATATAGACGGATGGTGTGTTTTTATCCAATCTGCCACTCTCTGTCTCTTTATTGGTGCATTTAGTCCATTTACATTGAATGTGATTATTGATAGGTAGGAGTTTAGTGCTGTCATTTTGATGTCTTTTTTTGTGTGTTGTTCAGTTTCTTTCTGTGCTAGTCGTTTTTTTCATGTATTTTGTTTTCATCTTTTTCATTGCTGTTGATTTTGTGTTTGCTGAGTCTTTACATTTTTTCTAGTTTTTAATTTTGACTTGTAGGATTGCTAGTTTCCTTTGTGGTTACCTTAATATTTACCCCTATTTTTCTAAGTTTATACCAGTCTTTTACTTCTTTATATCACCTTGACTTCCTCTCCATATGAAAAATCTTTGCCTATATTTTTTAAGTCCCTCTTTTTTGTTTTAATGTTGTCATCTTTTACATATTGACATCTGTTTCCCTATTTTCAGTGTTTTAGCTTTGATTTACTTTTGTGACTTCCCTATCTGGGTTGATATCTGGTTGCTCTGTCCTGTGTTCTAGTTTTGGGTTGTTATCTGATGTCACTGATTTTCTAAACAGAGAACTCTCTTTATTATTTTTTGTAATTTTGGCTTGGTTTTTACAAATTCCCTAAACTTCTGTTTATTTGGAAATGCCTTAGTTTTACCATCATATTTGAGAGAGAGTTTTGCTGGACATATAATTCTTGGCTGGCAATTTCTTTATATATGTCATCCCATTGCCTTCTTGCCTGCATGGTTTCTGCTGAGTAGTCTGAGCTTATTCTTATTGACTCTCCTTTGTTTATCCTTTCATTTATCCCTAGCCACTCTTAAAATTCTCTGTTTATCTTTGGTTTTGGCAAGTTTGATTATAATATGTCTTTTGGTGACTTTCTTTTGGGATCTACCTTGTGTAGGGTTTGGTGAGCTTCTTGGGTAGATATCTTGTCATCTTTCACGATATCAGGGAAGTTTTCTGCCAACAAATCTTCAACAATCCTGTCTGTATTTTCTGTTACCCCTCCCCCTGCCCCCTTTCTGGTACTCCAATTACTTGTAGGTTATTCCTCTTGATAGAGTCCCACATAATTCTTAGGGTTTCTTCATTTTTTTTAAATGCCTTCATATGCTTTTTCCTCAAATAAGTTGATGTCAAGTGCTTTATCTTCAATCTCACTATTCTGACTTCTGTTGCCTCAATTCTGCTCCTATGACTTTCTATTGAGTTGTCTAATTCTGAAATTTTATTGTTAATCTTTTGGATTTCTGATTGTTCTCTCTATGGATTCTTGCAGCCTGTTAGTCATTATGCTCTTCGCTAATCTTTTTAATTTCCTCTATTGTGTGCTCTGCATTTTGATTAATTTCTTTCCTAATTTCTTGAAGAGTTCTGTATATTAATGTTTTGTATTCTGCCTCTCGTAATTCCAAGAAATTTTCCTCCTCTGGAAAATTTCTAGATTCTTTATTTTGGGAGCTTGCTAAAGCCATCATGGATTGCCTCTTTATGTGATTTAATATTGACTGTTGTCTCTGAGCCATCAATAAGTTATTATATTTATTTATTTTATGTTTGCTTGCTGTGTCCTAGCTTCTTGTTTTGTTTTGATATGCCTAAATAGGCTGCTCATATGAACTAGTTCAATTTTGATTATTTGCACCTTTGAAGCTCTAAAGTCCTGTCACCAGGTGGTTAGATCTGTTACTAAGTGTGTGAGCTCAGGAGTCTGCCTACTCCTCCTGCATGGATTCAGCTCAGGTGCCCAGGTAGATAGCCACCAAGTGTGTGATGTAGGCTCTCACTTACAGTCCTAGGCAGGCATGGGTGATTGTTGTAGGGACACTCATCTGGCTGCAGCAAGGGGACACACTCTGAGCAAGGCAAGGAGCAGACAGCCGCCTCGAGTGTCCGGAAGGAAGGCATATACCTGTTCCTGAGAGCATGTAGGTTGGGTGAGATTTGCAGCCAGACTATGAGCATCTAATGCTGTTGGCTGTAAGGACAGGGGGTACCTCTCATTCATGGGCCCCTATAGCAGGTGGCTAGGTGGAGTGGGTGGAGCCCCTGATATGAGTAGGTGAAGACCCTGCTTAACGGGTAGAGCAGTGTCAAATGTCAAGAACCTGCCCCTTCACAGCTGAAACAGTTGAAGTCAGGTATATACCCTGTTGTACTGTGGTAATGAGGGCCTAGGCTGTGAGATGGGCCCACACAAGTCTCTGCAGGGGGAAAGGCACTCAAAGTCCATGGATCCCTTATGTCTGTGCCTAGGCAAAGGAGCTGTGCCTACCCTGGTTTCCTGGCTTAGGGGAGCTGGCAGTTTGTTTTTTCCGCTGTTCGTTAATTTGTTCACTCTCCAAGGCAGGGAGAATGACTCCAGGTGTGTGATGGATCCTACTTATGGCCCAAGGGACTCGGCAATTGCTGAAGCTGGTCCAGGACCCATTGCAAGCAGGGAGTGGGGAGGTAAATGGGAGAGAGGTTTTTCCCTGAGGGAGATGTTTTTGATCAGCGCAGTAGGCCTTACGCAATTACTTATCTTTCACCTATCCAGGGCTTCTTCTCACTGGTTCTGGGTGGCCATGTAGATTCTCTGGTGCTGCATCTCTACTGGTGGGGATAATGTGCCTCCCAAGCATGGCCACTTGCCTGCCTCACTACTCATCCCTGAGCTGATCAGGCCTGAAGGGTCAGGCTCTCACCAGGTTAGGTCTGGTAACTCCTTGCTGCTTCTGAACCATCTCTCCCTCTCCCTGCCACTCAGTCCAGTTCCTCAACTCTGCCTTTGATTATCAGGGCTCCCAGATTGCCATATATAATCAATTCACTTGGTTTTTTTTCTTGGGTTTTTGGTGTAAGAGGGTCCACCGGAAGCATCTGGCTAGTCTGCCATCTTGGCCCCGCCCCCTGGAAATAAATCTTTAACCACATCTCTCGTTATATTCGAATAGCCCTATCAAAAAGATGTTTAGAAAATGAATGGTCTGGTTTGGCATTTTGCACTGATCGCTTAGCCACAATAATTAATAAATTGAAAATTAAAGCTCAGTTTTACTCTTTCATCCATTTATCTTAATATTAATCATCAGCCTTTATAAAATGCTCTCATTCATTTTCTAATAAAGTTGGAAGCACCAGTCTCACCAAGTTAATCGATTATCTTAGCTTCAAGCCTGGATAATTTAAAGGATCAAAGCATTTATATGCTGCCTCTAGATATAAAGTCAGAATAAAGCAAGCAGCCATCCAAACCACTTCTGTACCTTAAGACTGACTGGCATGTTTTGACCCTGCTGTGGTGTATACACTTGAGCCCACCCTCAAGGAGGAACACTAAGAAGGTATGTGGTTAGAGCTAAAGTGGTTCTTTGTACCTCATACAATATATCTTCAAGGAAAACATTTTGAGATTAGACAGCTTTGCTTTCTGACGCATCTAATATCCTTTGTCAAGGAAAACTTCCACCATTTATATCTCACCCTTTGGCTCCAGAGAAAATACCCTCCTAGATAACAATGGGTGAAGTGAAGGCATTTAATTTCAGATGGCATACAATCCTGCTTTAGTGAGCACTATAACATGGCACAACAAGAAAGTCTTCTTTTTTCATTTATTTGAAGTTGTCTCAGTGGTAAAACACTTCTTGTGGATCTTTCCCAATAGCAAATATCTGGATTCATTATCAGAGAAAAAGTCTACATTTATCCTTTCATAAAGATACAAACTAGATATCTCACAGCATCATTTAAGTACTAAAATTTGTTGTTCAGTGATAGATTGTCAAAATTTTTGTGAAAAATCTCAGAGCAAAAGTAATTTCTCTAGGGTTTTATTTATTTATTTTCATTTCCTTAACGAGCACATATTATATACAAGGTAGTGGGGATAAAGCAAATAATCTAACTTCTGTCCTCAAACAAGCTAATCTGGTAGGAAATACTGGCCATGAGAATACTCTTCCCAATCCATGGAAAACAGGTGAAGCCAAGACTAACTTTGCTTGAAGTATTAGGGAAAGCTTCACAAGGAAGTAATGTATCTTCTCCATCTGGTGAACTCTTTCTCCTTTTAAAACATGAAACATTGGAACTATTTGAACTCCTGGTCCACGAGGGATTCCTAACCTCATAAAATTTCAGTATGCCCTGAAGAATAGTCAGATTCCTTTCCTGAGCCATCCAGGAAAGGAATGAAAATAAATGAATACTTATTAATCAGATCTGACATCAAGATACTAGTTACTTGCTTTGAGTTTTATATGCATTCATATATATATATATATTTATATGATCTGTCTATCTATATATGCAAAACCTTGGTAATAAACACACGAGACATGTTTTATTAATCTCTTTATAGAAATAAAGCAACAGAGACTCAGAGAAGTTCAGTATAACATATGCAGTAATTGACAGAGCCAGAATTTCCCCAACTTTGTGTAATTCAAAAGTCTTTCCAAAAGACCAAAATCCTTCCTAGAATTCTGTCTTAGTCATCTAGTGCTACTCTAATAGGAATACCACAAGTGGATGGTCTTCACAAAGAGAAATTTATTTTCTCACAGTCTAGTAGGCTAGAAGTCCCAATTCAGGGCGTCAGCTCCAGGGAAAGGCTTTTTCTCTCTGTTGGCTCTGGAGGAAGGTCCTCGTCATCATCAGTCCTCCCCCAGACTAGGAGCATCTCTACGCAGGAACCTGGGGTCCAAAGGACATGCTTTGCTACCGGTGCTTCTTTCTTGGTGGTATGAGGTCCCCCCAGATCTCCACTTGCTTCTCTTTCCTTTTATCTCTTACAAGAGATAAAAGGTGGTGCAGGGCACACCCCAGGGAAACTCCCTTTACATTGGATCAGGGATGTGATCCGAGTAAGTGTGGTGTTACTATTCTACTCTAATCCTCTTTAACACAAAATTACAATCACAAAATGAGGACTACCACACAATTCTGGGAATTGTGGCGCAGCCAAATTGATACACACATTTTTTGGAGGACATAATTCAAACCATCACAAATTCAAAAGCTACCTCTGGGTTTCTGATTATCTTCTGTGCCTAGGGAGCAAAGGTGGAGAAAAACTGAAATAGGGACAATAGAGCTTACTGGTTTAAAATAGAGTTTTAGATTCCTGGCTCTGCTGTTTCTAAGCCTGGACAAGTTATTTAAGCTTCTCTAAACCTCAATTTCTTCTTCTGAAAAATGTGAATAATGAAAGTATTGACTTCAAGGCAGTTGTGTGAGGATTACATTACATTAAAAAATGCATTAAAAAAATCACTTAGTTCTGCTCTTGGCACATACAGCTACTTAATAAATATCAGCCAAAACTTTTTGTAAGCAACTGAACATGTCCAGAATGATGGAAACCTGTCTAGCCAGTGAATCCAAGGATTCAACCACCAAGGAAGTATTCTGAATGTATGAGGAAGAATTCAAGTTCTCCAGAGGGTTTGTTAGAATTCTGGATTTAGGTCAATTTAGAATTTTAACTATAAATCAGACTAGGCTTATCTTGCAACTTCATGGACTAACCAAGCATTCCTGAAGG
The DNA here is from genome assembly GCA_030035585.1 of Dugong dugon. NCBI lineage: Eukaryota > Metazoa > Chordata > Mammalia > Sirenia > Dugongidae > Dugong > Dugong dugon. Next base: position 63,381,631 of record CM057466.1, read on the forward strand.
TCAAGAGTGGTAAAGAATGATCTGGCAGTGGTTTCTGAAGGTCTAACTAAACCACAGCATTCTGGCATCCACATGGTGGGGAAAATCTAACTGAATAGCTATCAGATGACCGTCAGGTCACTGTCTCATATGGAGTGCTCATCTCTCCTGGGAGTATAACTGCTGTCCAAGTGGGTCCACTAGAAATTGAAGGACAGCCTCCAAAATTCCTAACTGGCCCTCCATTACATCCAAAACATCAGGGAAGAGAGCCAAGGATTCTGATGGAACAACATCTGCTGTGTGATCAAGAGAAATGTCTATGTATCCAACAGATGGATGTAATACATTCTGGAGCTTAATGTGTGCAAGTGACTATATACAAATTAAAACGTACTAACAAATTATTTTTCTGAGAAAGATGTGACCTGACATTCTCCAAGAAAAACAAACTTATTTATTTATACCCATAACAGGAACTCTCAGAACTCTCTTATAGGGGAAAAGTGTAGGCTTGGGAAAAATATTCACTTTGTGTATAAAAAAGTGAGTATATACATAGCAAATAATGCCTTTACAATTTTACATACCAGTATAACCTTGTGTTATATTATTGATTCTTTGGACATTTTTTTCTCCAAGTATAGCATCCTTCTAAATACCAGTGTAATTAAGCTAATGTTTTGCTTTATATAGATGTCTAATTGCTCTAATGATATCAGGTGAATTACAGTGAGAGTAAAAACAGAGAACACTAAATGGCACAGGTGGCTGGTTTTCTTAAGGACTGAGTCTTACAGGTATGTTATATGTGTGTTATAATAGTCACTGCCTTTAAATCTGCTTCAATCAGTCAAAGCATTTATCAAGCATAGCTAGAAGAAAACTGAGATCATACAGCCAATCCCTCATTTTAGAGTTGAGAAAACTGACACCCAGAGAGGATGTTATTTGCTTAAGGTAACCAAACTAATTAACAACTCCCCTAGAAATAGAAATGTCATCTTCTACACCCCTAGTCTCACCAGGAAACATTTCTAACTCTATAAACCTTTGAATAATTTGAAAAGAAGGCCTAGGGATAAACAAAACTCATAAAAATCTCCAAATTTGTAGCTCATGCATCTTAGTCATAAGTCTTTTGCTTTCTGCTTTAAATGGAGTATTAACATTGGCATTTGCTTTAAGTACTAACTGAGCACTCACCTTCTGTGTAACGTGCCATCAGAAGTGCCTACGATGTGCCCAGTTTTATGATGAATCTGTTTATATAAATTAACAACTGTTTAATCTGATATACCTTTTTCATTTTATTTTGTAAACTTTGTTGTGTACTCTCCCACAATGAATCTATGTATCAGCAAATTTCCCTTCTATGCACTCTACTAGTGGGTTGTACATCACCTTCATATCACCTGTTACAATTGTCTGTGCAATTATTTGCTAATATTTATCTCTCCACTAGACTATAAGATTATTCAGGAAAATCTAAGATACCTTTATACCTTGCACAGAGCCCTGGAACATAGTTAAAAGCCAAACCAAACAAGTTGCCATGAAGTCAATTCCAACTCAGGTAACCTCACATTTTTCAAGGCTGTGACCTTTCAGAAGCAGGCCAGGATTTTCTTCTGAGACACCTCTGGGGTGGGGGGTGGGGGTTCGAACTACCAACCTTTCAGTTAATAGTCAAGCCCTTAACCATTTGTACCACCCAGGGACTTAGGTATCAATAAATATTTTTGAATGGATTAATGGAATACAGAATAATTTTAATATTAGTATCAGTGAAAAAATATAGGAATAGGAAAGCTGTATCATGCTACTAATACAATCCCTACAATCTTTTCCAATGGCAGACGTGACATGTTTCATAATAGCATTTTTTTCTATTATGTTTTATCAAAACTATCTTAAAGAAATAGGAATAAATGAGACTTGATTAAACTTAATTCTTTGCTAATATTTATCTGATGTTAAGTTCACCTTGTTCAGGATGATGATTATCTACCAGTTCCACTAGATAATGCTTGAGTAAAATTGAAGTGTAACCTAAAGTCCACTTGCAAATGAATATTCCCAGAAATAACCAAACATACCCATTGCCGACGAGTGGATTCCTACTAATAGTGACCCTCCAAGACAGAGTAGAATTGGCCCATAGGGTTTCCAAGGAGCAGCTTGTGGATTCGAACTGCTGATCTTTTGGTTAGCAGCTCTACCCCTTTTTAATTGCTCCAAAGAGCCACCATGTAACTAATTACGTACTCTCTACCTGCAGTCTTCTCTGTATTATTTGATGGCAAACCAGTCTTACCAATTCAGGCTTAAAGTCTAAAAATCATCCTTTACTCCTTTATTTTTCTATTGCTGTTGCTTTTATTAGTTACCATCAAGTCCGTTCCCACTCGTAGCAACCCTATGTACAATGGAACAAAACGTTGCCCGGTCCTGCTCCATCCTCACAATCGTTGCTCTGTTTGAACTCATTGTTGCAGCCACTGTGTCAATCCATCTCGTTGAGGGTCTTCCTCTTTTTGCTGACTGTCTATTTTACCAAGCATGATGTCTTCTCCAGGGACTGGTCCCTCCTGATAACACGTCTAAAGTATATGAGATGAAGTCTCATCCTCACTTCCAAGGAGTGTTCTGGATGTACTTCCTCCAACACAGATTTATTTGTTCTTTTGGCACTCCATGGTATATTCAACAAGGTTGTGTCATCTGCATACCACTGGTTGTTAATGAGTTTTCCTCCAACCCTGTCACTGCGTTCTTCTTCACATAGTCCAGCTCCTTGGATTATTTGCTCAGCATACAGATTGAATAAGTACTGTGAAAGGATACATCCCTGTCACCCACCTTTCCTGATTTTAAACTATGCAGTTGTTCTGTTCAAATAACTGCCTCTTGGTCTATGTACAGATTCCTCATGAGCACAATTAAGTGTTCTGAAATTCCCATTCTTCCCAATGTTATCTATAATTTGTTATGATCCACATAATTGAATGCCTTTGCATAGTCAATAAAACACAGGAAACATCTTTCTGGTATTCTCTGCTTTCAACCAAGGTCCACCTGACATCAGGATTGATGTCCCTCATTCTATGTCTTCTTCTGAATCCGGCTTGACCTTCTGGCAGTTCCTTATCAATGTACTGCTGCCACCATATTTGAATTATCTTCAGAAGTATTCTACTTGGGTGTGATATTAATGACATTTTTTGATAATTTCCGGATCACCTTTAGTTGGAATGGGCATGTATATGGATCTCTTCCTGTCGGTTGGCCAAGTAGCTGTCTTCCAAAGTTCTTGGTATAGAAGAGTGAGCACTTACAGTGTTACAGCTGTATTTTGAAGCATCTCAATTGGTATTCTGTCAATTCCTAGAGCCTTGTTTTTCACCAGTACTTTCTGTGCATTTCAGTGGATTTCTTGCTTCAATACCATTGGGTCTTGATCATATGCTACCTCCTGAAATGGGTGAACGTCGACCAATTCTTTTTGGTACAGTGACTCTGTGTATTCCTTCCATCTTCTTTTGATTTTTCCAGTGTCATTCAATATTTTGCCCTTAGAATCCTTCACTATTGCAACTCAGGGCCTGAATTTTTTCTTCAGTTCTTTCAGCTTAAGAAATGCTGAGCGTGTTCTTCCCTTTTGGTTTTCTAACTTCAGGTCTTTGCACATTTAACTAAAATGCTTGACTTTGTCTTTCGAGCTGTCCTCTGAAATCTTCTGTTCAGCACTTTTACTTAGTCATTTACTCTGTTTGCCTTATCTACTCTACATTCAAAAGCAAATTTTTCTCATAGCGCACGTACAATCTATTAGGAAATACTGGCTGTAGCTTCAAATATATATCCAGAAGTCTTCCAAGAGGCTAAATAAAATTAAGGTCACGTATGATTCACCTTCCCAAAATTTCCTCCCAAAACAATACAAAATAGCTTCACAACTACAAAAAGTCTACAGAAGAATCAAACCCTCAGCATGAATTAAAAACAGAGAAAACTGAAATGTTAAAATAACTGAGTAGAAAGGGAAAAATTAACAAAATCCAGTACCCTAATTACTCACATTCCTGTCCTGTCACTGTCCACACAAAGGCTTTGCAGTAAGCAAAGACAGACAAAGAAAACAGCCAATAAGAATTGCTTGCAAAGTGTGAATTGGAACAACCATAATAAAGATTAAATCTACACAAAATCTAAAAATACAAAAAAAGTAACTAGGCAGAACTGGACACTCACTACAGAGAAAGAGATTTTGAAGTATGTATGTTTTAAAGGAATACGTGGTCCAGAAAGATTCAGGAGTGCAATTTAAAGAGTTTTAAAGGGTTAAGTGTTGTCTAAAAGCACAAATAAAATTTAAAGAGACAGTCTTTCAAAAGCACAAGTTCTGAGGGAGAAAAAAGACAAGAAGGAAGAAGCGAATGTTGCCAGTCGTGAATGAGGAAAAGAAAAAATGAATAAAGTATAGGGTCCTGCAAGACAAAAGAGAGCCACAAAATCAGAGTTCTCACAACTCCTTTTCCACAAACAAAACAAACATACAAAGTCTGCCAAAGTGCTTGGATTTTGATAGACTGACAAAAATATCATTAAACTAAAAATCATGTAAAACATACAATATCGTAAAAATGACCAAAAAGAAAGTAAAATTTATACAGAACTATTGCCAAAAAAAAAAAAAAATCAAGAATTAAAATTTCATACAGGTAAACAAAGGAAAATATCTCCCTCAAGAAAGCAAGAAGCAGAAGAAAATTGTAAATCTACATTCAAAACAGAATAAAATATACCTAAAATTAAATATACCTAAAGAAGAAAATTCACCTTGAATCAGAAATTTAAAAAAATAGTGACTGAAATTAACAAAAAAAGAATTGATTTAACTCTGAAAAGAAATGAAAGAAAATGACAGTTGTCTTATAAAAGAAGAATAATTTACAAGATATCCAAAGAAGAAAAAAATGAAACAAAAATTTAAAAGGGACATTGAAGAAGGGGCACTGAAAGCAAAACTATTAAAGAGCCAGAATTTTTTAAAAACAACTTACAAAGCAAGGCAACAAAGGGGCAGAATTTTTAAACAACTGAATGTGTAAAGGAATAAACCAAGGATTATATATACAGCCAAACTGTCACTCAAATATCAAGGCTATAGGAAAATATTTTCCAACATGCAAGATCTTAGGGAATTTTGCATCCATCAGCCTTTCTTGAGGAATCCATTAGAGGATAATCTTTAGCCAAACTAACGACGACTGGGAAAACTTCAGGAAAATGAATGCCAATGCACATTTTACAATTTATAAATGTACACATAAGATTAAAATAATGTTAAGGATAAGGGTGGAAAACTTTTATATATATATACATATATATACAACTATATATTGAGACAAAGTAGAAATAATGTTACTAAAAAATGAAAGGAGACAGTAGAGGGTAGAGGAAAATAGAGAAAGTTCATTGTTGTAAGGCAATAGATGAGTATTAAAAATACTAAAAATCACTGATAAAACGTAGTAAATGATTAAATAAGAAAACAGAGGATCAAGAGCTGCAAAGAGGATATAAGTACAAATGTAACCACAAGAACAAAATTCAAAACTTCCTAAATACTATTTATAAAAAAAAAACTAAGAATACACATCTGAGCAAAAAAGAAGCATAGAAAATATAACAAAATAGAAATAATTATAGAATATTATAATAGATTTGAAGTCAAACATATCAGATATACCATTAAATGTAAATAAACATATTCATTGAAAGAGATAGGTTTTCAACTGGTTTCACAAAGTAACACCCAACTATATGCTGTATACAAGAGACATACGTAAAACAGCCATTCACAACGGCAAAAAACAAAAAAGGACAAAATATGGCAGACAAATGAAAGCAACAAGAGAGCAAGTTTAGTGATACTAATACAGGACAAAGTAGAATTTAAGCCCAAAAGCATTAAAGTGACAAGCAAGGACAGTTATTGATAGAAAAAGCCAAAATCCACACTGAAGATATAATAAATATGTAAAGTTAGGCATTAATATGCAACCACATTTATGAAGCAAAAATTGAAAGAGATGCAAAAATATCTTTCAAAATACTCTAATAATAGAGACTTTAACACCACTTTCAGTGCAAGATAGATCAAGAAGACAAAAAGTAAGTAAGGAGATACACTGTATAAACAACATAATCAGTAGATCTTAAGATATATATCAGGTTTTATACTGAGATTATAAAGAATACACCTTCTTCCCAAGTGCCCATAGCACAGTCACATACTTTGGTCATGTATTGGGTCACAAAGAAAACATTAGTAGTACCCATAAAGTTTAGAAACATTACAAATTACATTCTGTAATCACAAAGCAATAAAATTAGAATTTGCTAACAAAAATAAAAAATAAAAGGCCATTCCACTGGAAAATATGAAAGCCTCCTATTAAAACAACTCTTTAGAGGAAGGGTAAATGCAAACTAACATAACAAAATAAAAATAAGTGACAATGAAAACACTATACATTCAAATACATGGGATTCATTTAAAGCAGTGATCAGAGAAAAAACCATTGCACAATTGTAACAATTGTATTGAAAGAAACAATTGTTTCAATACAATGAAAAAATAAAAGTAAATGAATTAAAGTCTTAGCTCAAAAGACTAAAAAGGGGAACAACAAAGTAAATCAAAAGAAAGCACAGGTGTGTAATAACAAAGATAAAAGCATAAATTAGTAAAGAAGAGATTGAAACAATAATGGATATAACTAATAAATCAAATTTTGTTTATTTTCTACTAATTTAATCAAGAGAAAACTAATTTAATCACAAAAAGCAAGAAAGCACAGATATAAAAAACAAGATATTCAAGAAATAATCATCGAAATAGAAGAAATAAAAACAATCATTAAACTACTTTACAGCTGTCTATGCAAATGAATTTGAAAACCTCCCTAAAATGACTAAGTTCCTAGGGAAATAGAGATTACCAAAATTTATCCTATTAAAGCTAGAAATTTTAAACTGAGTAGTAACTTAAAGACATTGAAAACATCTTTAAGGAACTATCCCAAAAAGTCTTTAAGGAGCTACACTAGAAAGTCTTTAAAGAATTATCCTAGGTGGTTTCACAGGAGAATTCTATCAAACCTTCAAAGACTAGCTAGTCCCAATGCTCTATAAATTATTCTAAAGCATTAAAAAGGAAATAAAATTCCTAATTCATTTTATAAAGTAAGTATGACACTGATTCTAAATCAGAGAAAGTTGGTAAGAAAAAAGGAAGCTACAGACAAATATTACTCATGTATGTTGATGTAAAAGTTCTACACAAAGTATTAGCAAGCATAATCCAGCTCCACATTAAGAAAATAACATATCATGACCAGATGGGATTTATTCCAGAATGCAAGGTTGGTTCAATATTAGGAAATCCACTAATATCATACATCATATTAATACATCAAAGAAAAAATATATGATTATCTCTATAGATGATAAAAAAGAACCTTTGACAATATTCAACAGCCATTCATAATAAAACACTTAAAAAATTAGGAATTGAAAGCTAATTTCTGAACATGTGTATATATACATTTTTAAATATATATATACGTCTTAGTCTTAAAGCCTAGGGCATTTTCACTAAAATCAGAAACAAGGTAATGCCCACTATCTTCTCTACTATTTAATATTGTATGAGGAATATTAGCCAAATAAATCTGACAAGCAAAATCAATTAGAATCATAGGAAGAAGTGGGTGTCTTTAAAGAATAGAAATTTATTTTCTCACATCTCAGGAGGCTAGAAGTCCAAACTCAGGGTGTTGCTCTAGGGTGGCACTCTTCCTTATCTATTTCAGCTTTATTAACCTTCAGCAATCCTTGATGTTCTTGGGATTATAGATGTATCTGTTTTAGTCATCTGTCTTCCTCTCCTCCCTATGTATGACTGTCTTTTCTGCTCTTTTGATAACTCAGAAGTGATTAGGTTTAGGACCAACTCTACACTGGTATGACCTCCTTAAAGTAACGTAAGAAAAATCCTATTTCCAAACAGAGACATATTTACAAGTACATTGTTTAAGATTTTAACATATATTTTGGGGGGGGACACAATTCAATCCATAACACTCCCCACCCTCAAGTGATCTTTGGAAGACATAAGTCCAGTCATGTTACTCCTCTGTTCAAATCCTACTTCTTTCTGAGAAAATAAATATACTTTTAAAGACCTACAAGGTCCACATCATCTGGCTCCCCATTCCCTCTCTGTCATGATCTCCTACTTTTCTCCATTCCCATTACTCTTCTCCTGACACACCAACCTCCTTGTTTCCTATGCTCCTGCCTTAGGGTCTTGCATTAGCTGTTCCCTCTGTTTGGAAACCCCCACCTCATTCCAATATCTGCGTGGAAAAATCCCTTCCCTCTTCTGGCTTTCACTCAGATCTGTCCTTCTCAATGAAGCCTACCATGGCCAACTTATTTTATAGTGAAACACGAATGGCATCCTCTTCTTCTGTGTACTTTTCTTTTCTTCTCTAGAGCTTATCCCTTTCTAACACATCAGATAACTTGCTTACTAGTTATGTTTAGTTTTTTCCTCTCTCTCTCAGTCCATCTAAGACCACTTCTTCCTAATTTAAGCTAAGAGTCGAAATCCACTCAATGGCAACTGGTTTGGTTTTAGGAGCTGTGGTGGCACAGTGATTGAGTTCTGGCTGCTAACTGAAAGGTCAGTGATTTGAATCTACCAGCTGCTCCTCAGGAGAAAGATGTGGCAGTCTGCTTCTGTAAAGATTTACAACCTTGGAGACCCTATCGGGTAGTTCTACTTTGTCCTATAGGGTCTCTATGAGTTGCAATTGACTCGAAGGCAATGGGTTTAGTTTTTTTTAAGAGAAGCTATTTTGCTTTTTACACTGATGAATCTCTAAAACCTAGAACAGTGACTGATACATAATGATTTCAAGTAACTAATGATTCATTCATTCATCAGTATTCTAGGCAGAAATTGGAAGAATTATGATTTGAAACTAAATCCACTAGATACTTCTTTACAAAGTGGACATTTAGAGAGCAGCACAGATGCAATCTCCTTAAAAAAAATAATGAGCAAATAGATCCAATCAGGTATTCTATTATTTCATGTAACAGTTGTTGTGGGCTCCCGAGGAATATTTTGATAACCTCTTGAATAATCTGTGTTCTGTGCCACTTTACAGCATTGAGTTGCTTATAACTAAAGCTAAGCAGCCATATCAATGTAAAGGCACAGTGCACGTAAACACCAACACTTATTACTTCACTTTTGAAAATCAGAGTATGGGTCATATTTGGATATATATTGCAAGATTTTATAGGACTAAATTTTCTTATTTACAGTATATGGTTATCAACAGCAATTGTTAATTTTTAGATTTACTCTTTTCTGAACAAATTCAAACTTTGTTATTTTTCCCCACAGTTTCCTTCTGTGATTCCACATGAATTTTTAATTGGTGCTATTACTCTTCTCAAAAGGGTTAGAAACAATATACATTATGTGCCTGTAACTGGCAGTAGTCAAAAATTTTCAGCAGTTTCAGCCAAGCTGTTGACAAATGCTCTAACACGGTGGGCTATTTGTATCTTTACTGAAAATCTTTTTTTCTTTTTTTAATTTCTTTTCTGCTCTGGTTTGTTTTCCTTTCCTTTCTTCTTTTTCTTTTTTATTATTATTACATTTGTTTTTTAATGAAAGTGAGACAGGGGTATTGGTAATGTTGCCAGTTGACAACTCATTACTAGCATGCAATCAAGCTTCTAAGCAGCCTTGTGTTTTGTTTTCTATTTTGTGGTTGGTTGCCCCTGTTAACCTTATCAAAGCAGTTAAATTTCTCCAAACTGTCAACCAGAGCCATGTCAGCATCTTAAAGACAGCCACTGCTGACATGGCTTAGCAAAGCTGAATTGATCTTTACCCCTTGGGGCACTCTACCCAGAGAGTGCTCTACCCAGAGCTTGACTTAAAGTTGAGCCCTTTCTGCCTTGTTGTCAGGAAGGCAAGCTGTGCTGCTCCATAGCAGTATTTTAAGAAAATGTCTGGTTCTGTATATAACATTTCAGCTTTTCTCTGGGTTTTGTAGGTGCCTAGAGGAGTGAAGTTTGAGAAAAGAGATTGAGAGAGACAGAAGTAAATCCAATAAACGTATGTCCTGTGGCTTAAATGATAATAAGACAAAGTAAAGTGTTGCCAATTCAAATGGCATGAAGTGATGATGTCTATTTGAGTACCATGGAGTGCATTCTTATCAAATTCTCAATTCTTTTTTCCACCACTTTCCATTTTCTCTTACTTGATTTATTCTCTGATGCATCCTCCATCAAGCTTAAAAGCCAGTAGGATAGTTTCTAGAAAGGATTATTCAAACAAATATAGTTGCCTCAGACAGTTCCCTTATTGTCATGACTAGGAATTTTTTGAGTTTCTAGGATGGCTGAATTTCAGGAGGATAGTTTTCAATTTCAGTAAGCAAGTACAATCTTAAAAGTAACGTTTATTAAAGACTTTTTCACCCTATAGAATATCCCTAAGTTACTTTTGTGCCCTACTGTCATAACCCTCATTATAGAAGAAATCTTGTGCTATACAATTTTACTTTTTAAAACTATTCATTATTGAATAGCTAATAGTTATACATAAAATTTTGCTTTTAAACATGATACACTAAAAAAGTTGGAAAGTAAAATTGACTCTTGTGCTATCATAAGCCCTTTTGATAAAATCTAAACATCCTTGACTTGAATAATCATTTATTGAGCATCTTCTGCTAGTCAGACACTAGGCTTACTGCTGGAATCATAAAGATAAAGAAGATAACCCTTGCTCTCAAAGAGCTCACAGTGTAGTCCAGGAAGACAGGCAGTAAACAACTAACCAAAATGCCAGGTGCTAATTGCTCTATGTATGCAATGGGGATGATGTATTGTCGATGCATAGGGTACCATAAATCTCCATACCTCTGAAAAAGAAACAGCTCTCAGCTTCACTGCTATGCAGTGGTCATTATACAAGACTTCAGTTTAGGTGAAATGAACCACAAAGAATTAAAGTAATTTATCCAAGACCAATAATTTCTTGGCTGACCCAGTTGTGTGTAGCATTTCCTCACAGGGGACTATATGATACCAAGGATCCTAGAAGGGAGAGTGGAGGGTATCAGAGGTAATAATGTGGCCATTACACTGATTCAAACTTAAATCTCCCCCAGAATGTGTCTCTTCTATCAGCATACCACACATTTCCACTAAAAAAGGCACCACATCATTTTTTTAACTTTTCTTTTCCTTCAGGAATATCAACAAGATTTCATTCTCTTTCTTTATATGTATATATATATGCAAATATATATAATATAAAATCATAATAAATATAATATATAAATAAACATCATATGTATATATAATATAATAAGTATTATATATATTCATTATATATTAAGCAACATCATGATGAACAGAGAAAAGACTGACGTTGTCAAGGATTTCAGTTTACTTGGATCCACAATCAACGCCCAGAGAAGCAGAAGTCAAGAAATCAAATGATGTATTGCATTGGATAAAACTGTTGCAAAAGACCTCTTTTAAGTGTTAAAAAGCAAAGATGACACTTTGAGGACTAAAGTGCTCTTGATCCAAGCCATGATATTTTCAATCACCGCATATGCATGTGAAAGCTGGACAGTGAATAAGAATTGATGCATTTGAATTAAGGTGCTGGTGAAGAATATTGAATATACCATGGACTGCCAGAAGAACAGACAAATCTGTCTTGGAGGAAGTATAGCCAGAACGCTCCTTAGAAGCGAGGATGGTGAGACTTCGTATCACGTACTTTGGACGTGTTATCAGGAGGGACCAGCCCCTGAAGAAGGACATCATGCTTGGTAAAGTAGAGGGTCAGCAAAAAAGAGGAAGACCCTTAACAAGACGGATTGATACAGTGACTGCAACAATGGGCTAAAATATGGTAATGATTGTGAGGATGGCATAGGACCAGGTAGTGTTTCATTATGTGGTACATAGGTTCGCTATGAGTTGAAGTTGACAGCACCTGACAACATTGTGTATTTTATCTATCTATCTATCTATATATATATACATTATATATGATATAAATAGCTACTTGTGTAAGATTTTATTCTTGAATAATCAACTTCACACACAGAGAACACTATAGTTACTGACAGTTTTTAGCTTTCTTTCGATCTTATTTAATTTCATAGATTCATCACAGTTACTGACCTTCAAAATGATGAGACTCAACCGTAGGTTGTATGCTCAAAGGTCAAGAGCAAGAGCATACAGGCATGTCCTGCAAGTTAGTGCTTGAAATGACCTTCAACAGCATTATTTCTTCATAATTTCATCACTGAAGACTGCTGGATTTCATAAATTGTAGGAAGAAATAAATATAATTTACTTTATAAAGGGGCAATGCATTAAAAAAAAATCAAAGACATTAGGACCAAGTATAATTAACACACTCTATCTAGGATTCTATGAACATAATAGAATCTTTGCTATCTTTATTGCCTTGATCCTATTTCATTTTCATTTCACAATCAAACTGTAATTACTGTGCTCTCTCTGCAACTATTCACAATGCATACCTAGCTATCATTGGGATATTAGATACTTTCTTCTCATTCCAGAATTTTCCAGAACGTTCCATGTGTTTTTTATTTCTCAGTAGAACCTTTAAAACTATTTCAGCCAAACTTATGCTTTGTTGTATGAGGTTTATGTGAACTTTCCATGAACACCTGGTCACCTTTATTTAAGCCAAGAGCTGATCACTCAGCAGATCTTATTTACACATCTCACTGTACTCAAACACCACTTCCCTGAAGGCTTTGCAACAATTTCAGAATAACCATTTATTTTATTGATATACCCTCTGACAGGAGGCACAAGAGACCCTACAGTTTTCATGTAAAATTTGAACTGAAGGAGTGATTTAAGCCAGCATACAGCAATAATTTCCCAGATGAAACCTTTTGTTCACTGGGGCTAAACTCGGGCAGAGATCAATAGGCTCCTAATGCTTGTGATTTGGGAGTTCATAAAGGAAGAATTTTTTTTTTATACTTAGCAGCTTAGATGCCAATGGTATGGCTGAGGAAATTGAAAGGGTCTAGAGTGAAGCAGACAGTCCATCGAGAAACCTATGGCAGTTGTCTGCCGAGAAATGATGAGGGTCTTGGCAGCAGGGAGATGATTATGGCCTGATATTGAGAAAGATGACTACTGAGGGCTTGGCAAGTGACTTGAATGGCATCAGAGATGAATAAATCAGAGTTGACGGTGATCTTCTGCTCCAAGGTTTTGAACACATCTAAGATTGAACTCATCACATTTTCACAAATGCAGCTCCTCCTCCTGACTCCTGACTTCCTCATCAACTCAGTCACAGACCATCCATTTCCTCTAAAGTGGCATTTTACAACAGCCTCCCAACTAGCCATTCTACCTTTAGTCTTCCCACACCTTAACATGTTATCATAATCCGGAAATCGAAAGTGAAAATAGTGTCCATTTCTGCCACCTTTGTTCATATCACTAGTTGGATTTGCAGTTAAGTTGTGTGGCTCACCATCATCTCCAGCCAAAGAACTTGGAGTGTTTTGGGTAGACAACTAAAAAATAAACAGGAGGATAGGCTTAGGTTAAATTGGTAGATAACTGGCAACCAATGTCTCCAAACGACATGCGTATTAATTGTTTAATGAGAAACTAATTTGCTCTGTAAACTTTCCTCTAAAGTACAATAAAAAAAATAAATTGGTAAATGATTAATCATCATATCATACAGTTTTCAAAACTGATTTTTACAAGAACTCCAAACAGAATTCCTTTCCATTGGTGGAAATGAGACTCAGAAATTTAACTCTCTGGCTGAAAAATTACAGAGCTATTAAATGTTAGTAACTTTTAGCAGAGTATAGTATAAAAACATGGAATTTTTAAATAGTTCTTTCCTTTTATCCAAACTCTAATTCCCCATATTGGAGACAATAGGCTGAATATGCCAGGATTTATGAGATCAGTTACTAGAGATTATATGGATTTCTTTCCAAAAATTTTCCAGATACACCAGGAACTTGACTCATGGCTTCCAGCATTTTTCTTTTATACACCACAAAAGTTTCTAGGACTCAACCTCAAAGCAGGTGTTTAATACTTCCTGTTATCCAGGATCAGGAGAAATCACTAGAATTTTCCTTCTGTTTAAGTTTTCTGTGACATCTGAAATAGCTGGCATAATGTCATGAACAGCCCAGTTTCCCACCCCTCACTTCTGCCTACAGACCTCAGGCTAGCTGTTCCTGGGAAATAGTTTTGACCCTAAAAGGCAGCAGATTAAACTCTTAAAGAAGAAAGGAGTGACTTAATATCTGGCCCTGTCCTTAAATCATATCTTATAGCAATAGCCTGCCCCTTGATGCTCAGAGTTTTGCCTTGAGGTCTCCTGCTTGCCTTTCTCTCCTGCAAACACACATATACACACATATAGTTCCAGAATCTAGGGCTTTGGGCTCCATTCCAGACCTCTCTACTCAAAGATCAGCTGTGCCACAATGGAACACTCTCTGGACTTGAGGACCCATGTTTAAGTCCAAACTCTTCCTCGTACAACTGGTACAACCTTTAGCTAATACTTATTGAAGTTTACTATATATCAGACACTATGCTAAGCACTTTACATATATTAACTCATTTATTTCTCACAACATCAGTATGAGGTAAACATTATTATTATCTCCATTTTACCTATAAAGAACCTAAAACACTGACAGATTAGGTTACTTGTTCAAGCTGGTTAGTAGCAGAGCTAGGGCCATTGGAAACCCATTAATCCTTTCTCAATTTGTTTCTTCATTAGTAAAGTGGAGATAATAAGTCATTCCTTGTACAGATGAGCCTAGTTTATATAGGGAAATGTGTGTGAAAGTACTTATTAAGCTATAAAATATTCTACAGATTGCCAATATTACAGTTATTGACTGATGCCTCAATACCACTCTTAGCCAGTTCATAAATAATCTGTCTAGCAATGATCCATGGCTTTCCCAGACTTTCTAGTTACTCTCATCCTAGGCACCCACTTCTATTTGTAGCCTACAGTTACATATATACCAACATTAACAAAAGCCTCCGTTCTCTACATTGAATGAAGTTTACTTCTTTATGCATCCAGCCAATAAGATTATTACATTCCTTAAATGAGGGCAGTAAAAATGCTCAAGTGATAATTCCATGATACAGAAGTTCTTAAAAACTATTTTATATGTATATATATACATATATATATATATATATATATATCCAAATGGATGTCAGAAGAGACTCTGAAACTTGCTCTTGAACACAGAGTAGCTAAAGAGAACAGAAGAAATGATGATGTAAAAGAGCTAAACAGAAGATTTCAAAGGGTGGCTCAAGAAGACAAAGTAAAGTATTATAATGAAATGTGCAAAGACCTGGAGTTAGAAAACCAAAAGGGAAGAATATATTCAGCATTTCTTAAGCTGAAAGAACTGAAGAAAAAAATTAAGCATCGAGTTGCAATACTGAAAGATTCTAGGGACAAAATATTGAACTACTCAAGAAGCATCAAAAGAAGGTGGAAGAAATATACAGAGTCACTGTACCAAAAAGAATTGCTCCATATTTAATCATTTCAGGAGGTAGCATATGATCAAGAACCGATGGTACTGAAGGAAGAAGTTCGAACTTCACTGAAGACATTGGCAAAAAATAAGGCTCTAGGAATTCACGGAATACCAATCGAGAGGTTTCAAAAAACAGATACAAAGCTGGAAGCACTCCCTGGCCATATGACTGGAAGAGATCCATATTTGTGCCCATTTCAGAAGACGACATGGAACAAGGCATGTATTTGCTGATGTCAGATGGATACTGGCTGAAAGCAGAGAATACCAGAAAGATGTTTACTTGTGTTTTATTGACTATGCAAAGGCATTCGACTGTGTGGATCATAACAAATTATGGATAGCATTATGCAGAAAGAGAATTCCAGACCACTTAATTGTGCTCTTGTGGAACCTGTACATAGACCAAGAGGCAGTCATTTGAATAGAACAAAGGGATACTGCGTAGTTTAAAATCAGGAAAGGTATGTGAAGGTATGTGTCAGGGATGTGTTCTTTCACCATACTTATTCAATTTGTATTTGGAGCAAATAATCTGGGAAACTGGACTATATAAAGAAGAACTGGGCATCAGAATTGGAGGAAGATTCATTAACAACCTGTGATATGCAGATGACACAACCTCGCTTGCTGAAAGTGAAGAGGGCTTGAAGCACTGATGAAGATCAAAGACTACAGCCAACAGTATGGATTACACCTTAACATAAAACAAAAATTCTTACAACTGGACCAATAAGCAACATCAAATAAACAGAGGAATTATTGAAGTTGTCAAGGATTTCATTTTACTTGGATCCACAATCAACGCCCATGGAAGGAGCAATATTGCATTGGGCATATCTGCTGCAAAAGATCTCTTTAAAGTGTTAAAAAAGCAAATATGTCATTTTGAGGACTAAGGTGCACTTGACCCAAGGCATGGTAATTTCAATTGCCTCATATGCATGTGAAAGGTGGACAATGAATGAGAAAGACAAAAGAAGGATTGACGCATTTGAACTATGGTGTTGGTGAAGAATATTAAATATACCATGGACTTCCAGAAGAAAGAACAATCCTGTCTTGGACTAAGTACAGCCAGAATGCCTCTTAGAGCGAGGATGGCGAGATTTTGTCTTATGTACTTTGGACATGTTATCAGGAGGGACCAGTCCCTGGAGAAGGACATCATGCTTAGTAAAGTAGACAATCAATCCTCAACAAGATGGACTGACACAGTGGCTGTAACAACGGGCTCAAACAAAGCAACAATCGTGAGGATGGCCAAGGACTGGGCAGTGTTTCATTCTGTTGTACATAGGATTGCTATGAGTCAGAACTGATTGGAAGGCACCTAACAACAAAAACTATATACATATCCCTATAAACATGAGAATTTATATAAAAAATGTGGTCCACATAGGACAGAACTATCCCATAGCCAATAAAAGCAGAAACAAGAAATGGTAATCAAAGGCAAGCAGTGCGTGACCAGCAAAGTGTCATCTGAACTTTGTGATTTGTGTCCCTTAGGGGACAAATATATTATGCTATCTTCACATTGAAAGAATTGATCCATAAATTGATCCATAGATCCAGGGATGCTTTGTCTTAGGTTTTCATCTCCACATATGAGACAGCTGGTTGTGTGGTCTCTCTGCATCCTTCCTGATCCAGCCTTTCTCTCCATTTTTTACTAAACAATTTACTTGTTTGCAAACTGTGTTTCAGAGCATGGCTATGTTGTCTAAGACTGGAGCTTCTGGACCAGTATGGTTTACATGGCAACTTGAGGATGAATGGAATCCTTTTTTTCTATATTGAATAGGATAAAGTCCATTATCTCTCACAGCTAACAAGGCAGCTACAGAGCTGCAGCCCTCATTCACAAGCTGCCCTTGTGATTATTTTGGGGCTACTGAAGCAGCCATACTGTAGCCCTTGTAGCACAATGTTAAGAGCTTGGCTGCTAACCAAAAAGGTCAGCAGTGTGAATCTACCAGCTGCTCCTGGAAACCCTATGGGGCTATCCTATCGTGTCCTATGAGTCAGAATTGACTTCATAGCAACGGGTTTGGTTTTTCGTTTTTTTGGAGCAGCTGTTATTAGCAACAGGCAGAATGGGGCTACACAGCTCTGCTTTGGGGTACATCATGCTTTCATGGGATGAGATCCTAAGGAGAAGGAGAGAAAGGCTTATAAGTAATCTTCCAGGTTCCTTTCCAAGTTTGCCCACTTGGAATCTTGTTAAAGCATGCACTATCGTATACAAGAAGTAATCCCAGAGGTATTCATTTGTTGAATATTACGCAATGTGTTAGGAGCAAAATTGCATAGAATCCAAGTCTTCTGACTTCTATCCTTATCTCTTTATAGTGTAATGACACTAATGAAACTTAATCGGCGTATATTTACTGATCACCTCTTGTGCTAGTGTGTGTACAACATGATTCTTGCGCAAAAGAAACTTACACCCTAAGAACACATTACAGGAGTGAGAGTGAATAAGTACGTAACGATGGAAATGCTTAAGTACGATCCTCCTTAAATTTGTTAAATTATCATTACACGATCACTCTCCACCCTATAGTTCACTAAGTCAGCTGTGTAGGAAGACACACACATATGCCTTCATCCTAACACGTAATTACAGTGAGTAGACCCATTCTCTTTTGACAAAGCTTATGAGCCTTCACTTTTTATCAGGCTTACCTGTACATTATGCAAATAACACCACTCCCCTTCCTGGATCATCCTCAAAGTAGGCCCATCCTACCAGCTCTCTAGGCACGTAAGGGTAGATCGTAAACCACTGTGTATAAACAACATGGATTTTCCTTCTGTAATTATATTTACAAGTATGTATGTCTGGGTGTGCATATGTACAACTCACACCAACGTGGCATACTAAAATTTACCACATATTTTCCCTAAGTAAGTAAATCTTGAGCTCAACTGCCATATTTGCAAAAGCCATCTACATCTTAAAGCAATTGATGAGCTGATTATAATTCCATGGAAAAATAAAAGCTGTATTGTTGAATTTTTGCATTGATAATCCTTTAAAAGTACTTTTTCTTGGCAGCATTTCTAACTGGTATCCTTTTGTAATGCACATGGGCTATAGTATATAATTTATCATCCAAACCAGGACATCTCTTAGAGTTAAAGGGAGCTCTATTAATAATTACACTGAGACAACCAGGATAAACAGGGTCTGTCCCAGACTAGAAGGACACCATGTGTGGTCACTCAAGCTAGAGATCATAGTATTAGAAAGTTCACTTGGCAACCTGAAATTTAATATAAAGCGATGAGGAAGCAGGGGGAGATACACAGGTGGGAGACAGAAGATATCAATGGCAATATCTCATTTGTTATTTCCTAATTTGTTGTTGCCTTTTGGACTTTTATGAAATAATCTTTATTCCTATTTCAGTTTCACAAGTTAGCACTGGGATCTCACTGCCACTTTCCTCTGGCCTTTCCCTCTGCTACATACTCACACTTCCTGTGACTTATGGAATAAACTGCACGAATCTTATACAGTGCTTACAACTGCTCTCCAACCCTGAAGAAAATGTGCAGGCCTGATTAGCAGTTATTGAGTTGGTCAAGGAAGTAATTGCTAAAATAGATCTATTCAGGACTAACAAGTACAATCTATTAAAGGCTCTCATACGTGCTTCAGTTCCCAGTAATGGATAACTATTCCAGGCTTAATTTAATTTTTTAATTATTTTAACTTTATAGTGTGTAAATCAGAATATGGAATATTTGGTAGACACTTAAAGTTGTGGTGGTATTAAAATATATTATTACTCCATAAATATTTGATAAAGAGAAGCTAGACTCTCACTGAGAATTACAAGCTTTGTAAATTACTGTGGTAACAATTAGTGTGTTACTCAAGGTACAGGTATTAAAGAGGAATTGGGGACTTCTGCATTGATGTAGCATACAATTCTAATTAGTGAAAGAGATGTAAAAGTTACCCTTGAAAATAAGGATAAATTTAGTCTTAGTATGTCATGCAAGTGTTTGCCCCATTTGCTTTCATTAGAATTATCTTATTCTTATAAAATATAATTTATTATGGATCTACATTTTGCCTGGTACAGTAAGCAGATATTGTTTCTGCCTTCAAGGGCAATCATGCGGTTATAATATTTTCTCTGTAAATTATATCAATAGAGTTAACTTAGCTTGAGAATTCAGTTTGATAATGGACAAAATGGATGTAGATTATTTATTAGTGAACATAACTTTTCACATAATACCGTTGTCTTTGTTATAATTTATTCAATATTGCCAAAATTATCAAATTAACTTCCTTTATTATGAAAGAATTATATATCAATACTGTTCAATTATCCATTTAGTCAACAATATTTACTGAGCATTTACACTGTTCTAGGTGCTAGGAATTCAACAATGAACTAGAAGATGGGATTCTTGTCCTTCTGTAGCTTGTTGGGAGGGCAGAGATTATACACAAATACACAAATAGCTATGTAATCTAATTTCAGAGAGTAATAAATTCTATGAAGAAAAATTTTTTTTAAAAGTTTAGTCTGTAGAGTTTGAACTAGGTGAGGAAGTTTGATTTTTTATGTCTTTATTGTTCCGTTTTTTCAGTCAAGGTGGTCAGGGAAAGTCTCTCTAATGAAGTGACAATTGATTAGACCTTTGAAAAGACATGGAAAGGTCCAGGGCCATGTTGGAGAAGAAGGGTAATGCTAGAGGAAATGCTCTAAGGTTGGAATTTTGAACGTTAGAGAGAAATAGCAAGAATGGAGCTACTAGAGTGGAGTAGGAGACAAGATCAGAGATATAGATAAGGATAAGATAATGAGGATATTTATACCATGGAAGTGATCAGAGAGCTGTGATAATCAGAATAATGGCTCCCAGAGATGTCCAGTCCTAAGACTTGGAACTTGTGAATATATTACCTAACATGGACAAAGAGACTTTACAGACATGATTGAGTCAAGGATCTTGAGATGGCTAGATTATCCAGGCAGGCCCAATCTAATCACAAGAGTCCTTAAAATTTAATAATAGTTCTTGGCTGTAGTCTGAGAAAGAAATGTAATGGTGAAAGCAAGGTCAAAGAAATGCCGTTGTTGACTCTGAAGATAGAGGAAGGAGGCCATGAACCAAGGTATGAGGGCAGCCTCTAGAATATAGAAAAAGCAAGGAAATGGATTTTCTTCCAGAATCTCCAGAAAGGAGCACTGTCCTGCCAACATCTTGATCTTAACCTCATGAGAACCAGGTCATATTTCTTTTTTTTTTATTGTACTTTAGATGAAGGTTTACAGAACAAATAGTTTCTCATTAAACATTCAGCACACATATTGTTTTATAACATTGGTTAACAACCTCACAACGTGTGAACACTCTCCCTTCTCCACCTTGGAGGAAATTTTTTTTTGCTGAAAATATACGTAGCCAAAGATATACCATTTCAAAAGTTTCTACATGTACAATTCAGTGACATCGATTACATTCTTCCAGTAGTGCTGCTATTCTTACTATCCTTTTCCAAATTATTCCATCACCATTATCTTCAACTCACTGCCCCCTAGGCTTCACATCCAACCTTTTGAGTTGCTGTTGTCTATTTGATCTCACATAGATAATTCTTTTTTTGTCCCTTAGATGAAGGTTTGCAGAACAAATAGTTTCTCATTAAAAAGTTAGTATGCATATTGCCCTATGACAATGGTTAACAACCCCACGACATGTCAACACTGTGCCTTCTCAAACTTGGGTTCCCTATCACCAGCTTTCCTGTCCCCTCCTGCCTTCTAGTTCTTGTCTCTGGACTGCTGTGCCTCATTAGTCCCATTTTGTTTTATGAGGCTGTTCAATCCCTGGCTGAACAGTGAACTTCGGGAGTGACTTCACCACTGACCTGAAAGGGTGTCTGGGGGCCATACTCTGGGGGTTTCTCCAGTCTCCTTTAGGCCAGTAAATCTGGTCTTTTATTTTGTGAGTTAGAGTTTTGTTCTACATCCTTTTCCAGCTCTGTCCAAGACCCTCTGTTGTGATCCCAGTCAGAGCAGTCAGTTGTGGTAGCCGGGCACCATCTAACTGTACTGGACTCAGTCTGGTGGAGGCTGTGGTAGCTGTGGCCATTAGTCCTTTGGACTAATCTTTTCCTTGTATCCTGTTCTCTTCATTCTCCCTTGCTCCCGAAGGGATGAGACCAGTGGAGTATCTTAGATGGCTGCTCACAGGCTTTTAAGACCCCAGACGCTACTCACCAAGGTAGAATGTAGAACATCGTCTTTATAGACTGTGTTATGCCAGTTGAGCAGATGTTCCCCGAGACCATGGTCCCCACAGCCCTCCGCCCAGCAATTCAGTCCCTCAGGGAGTTTGAAAGTGTCTATGGAGCTTCCATGACCTTGCCTTGTGCAAGCTGTGCTGGCTGCCCCAGTAATGTGTACTGTCTTAACCTTCACCAAAGTTACCACTTATCTATTGTCTATTTAGTACCCCCTCCATCCTTGATAACCAACAAAGATGGTTTCTTTTTGTGTGTCAACTTTTATGTGAGGTTTTACAGTCGAGGTCTCATACAATATTTGTCCTTCTATGATTGACTCAGCTTAATGTCCTCCAGTCTCATCCATGTTATGCGATGCTTCACAGATTCATCATTGTTCTTTATCTCTGCATAATACTCCATTGTGTGTATGTACCATAGTTTGTTTTTTCATTCATCTGTTGGTGGGCATTTAGGTTGTTTCCATCTTTTTGCTGTTGTGAACAGTGCTGCAATGAATATGTGTGTGCATATGTCTATTCTTGTGACAGCTCTTATTTCTCTAGGATATATTCCTAGGAGTGGGATTGCATTTTGTAGTGCTTTTTTTTTTTTTTTTTTTTTTTTTTTTTTTTTGTGGTGCTGACATTTTCTTCATTCTTCTTACTCTCCTGTGCAGAGTTCCTTTTGTTTGTGGATTTTTTTTCATTTCTCTGGTTTTTGTAGGTTTTGTTTTTACTGAGACTTTATGTTTTTCTTCTTTATTTTGATGAGTAGGTTTGTTAACTTTCTTTGTGGTTACCTCGAAACTTACCCTTATCTTCCTAGATTTGAACCAGTCTATTATTACTTGGTATTGCCTTGCCTTCCTCTTCATTAGAAGGTTGTATATCTACACCATTTATTCCCTCTTTTATTATTGCTGTTGCCATTTACAGATTAACCTCTCTGGTTCCCTGTTGTAATTCTTTTGGTTTTGCATAGTCCTTAAGAGTTCATTTCCTAGGTTGGTGTCTGGCTAGTACAATCCTGTGTCCTATATTCAGCCTATGGTCTGCTGTTGTTTATTCTCAGATTGAAGGACTCCCTTTAATAAGTCTTGTAAGTTTGGGTTGGTTTTTATGTATTCCCTTAATTTCTGTTTATCTGGAAATGACCTAATTTCACCATCATATTTGAACGAGAGTTTTACAGGATATATTATTCTTGGCTAGCAATTTTTTTCTTTCAAGGTTTTATGTATGTTATCCCATTGCCTTCTTGCCTGCATGGCTTCTGCCATATAATCCAAGTTTAGTCTTATTGTTTCTCCTCTGTATGTGACTTTTTGTTTTTCTTGAGCTGCTCTCAGGATTCTTTGTTTGTCTTTGGTTTGATTGTGTGTGATTATGATATGCCTTGGTGATTTTCTTTTGTGGTCTATCCTATATGGGGTTTTTTGAGCTTCTTGGATGGTCAGCTTTTCATCTTTCATGATATTGGGGAAGTTTTCTGTCAGCAATTCTTCATTGAGCCTCTATGTCTTTTCTATTTTCTCCCCCTGTTCTGGAATTTCAATCATCTGAAGATTTTTGCTTTTGATAATATCCCACGTAATTCTCAGGGTTTCTTCATTTTTCTTTGTTCGTTTTTTCTGATTTTTCCTCAAACTGAGTTGTATCCAAGTGTTTTCCTTCAATTTCTCTGATCCTATTTTCCATCATTTCAAACCTGCTCCTCAGCCTTTCTATGACACTGTCCATTTCTGAAATCTTGCTGTTTATCTTTGGATTTCTAATTGCTGTTTTTGTATGATTTCTAGTTGTGAATTTATTTCAGCATTTTGTTTCTGTATTATTTTTTTGAATTCTTCCATTTTTTTGTCTGTATTTTCCATGAATTTGTCTATTTTTTCCTCATTTTTGTCTGCTTTTTGCTTCAACTCTTGGATAAGTCTGAATATTAGAGATTTGAATTCCCTATCACTTAGGTCTAGTGCCTTTTCTTCTACTGGAAGGTCATCTGGTGTTTTGTTTTGCATGCCTACTGGAACCATCCTGTACTGTTTTTGTCAATGTTTTGATATTGTCTGCTGTATTCGGGACATTCAGTGGTTATTTTCCTCCTTTATTGATTGTAGATTTGTTTTTTTTTGTCCTACTTTTTTGTTTCATTTGGTTATGCCTGAGCAGGTGGGCTGTGCATTCTTTGTTGTTTGCTCATCTGTGGGCACGATACTTTTCACCTCCTCCAGTGGGCAGGGTCAGTCACTCAGTTATGGTACAGCAGGGCAGGTCCAGCTGAAGGGGAGTTGCTGGGATGGGTTGTTTGTGCACGTACCAGAACTGACAGTGTGGACTGGGAATCAGTGCTGGGCAGGTTCCAGTAGGCTGTGCCTGTGCTGCTTGGGAGTCTGATGTTCAGCGCATGTTGCAGGTAGGCAGGAAGGAGGGGGTAGATTGTGATGTGTAGAGCTAAGATGAGTATGGGAAAGATGAGAGAGAGGAGAGAGGAAAAGGAGTCAAAAACATACACACAAACAAAAAAGAGTGCTAAGGGAGCTTGCTGTTGGAGTGGAGAGATGAGACACTGAGAAATGGGAAAAAACAAAAATGAGAAAAAGAGAAAAAGGGTAAAAGAAAAAAAAAGAATAAATTGAGAAACTGGAAATGAAGAAAGACAAAAAGGGAATAAGAGAGAGAAGAAAATAAAACAAAGAAACCAAAATTACCCTCAAAAAACTAACAAATAAAACTAAAAAACAAGAATAAAGAAAAAAGAAATGCTCCCAGGGATGTCCCTGTGCATTGTCTGCACAGAGTAGGGGAGTAGCTTCCAAGCTGCACAGTACTGCCTGGCTAGAAGAGGCTCTCAAGCTGAGAAAAGAAAGAGAAAACAAACAAATCAAAAGAGAACAAATCAGAGCAAATGAACAAACAAAAAAGCCCTGGGGTTCCCACCAGTGTGGTGGCATGGGCTGGGAAGCAGTTTCATAGTTGGGCGATGTTTTGCAGCCTCTCAGAAAGAAGCAAAGATGGTGCACAGAGCCAGATATTTGAGAGAAAGGAGGGGTAGATGGTGAGAGGTAAGGAAGAACTTTAAAGAAGCGGAAAAAAGCAACACCAGCAGCCAACAAAAGGCACTCAGGGAGCCGGCCAGTGTGGGCGGGTGGAATCAAAGTGACACTGGGTGAAGCTGGTGCTTCCTGGCCAAGAGACTGTGGCTGCACGAAGCAGAGGAGGCTAAGTGGAGGGAAGAAGGGTGGAGGGTTGGCAAAGCCTATATCACTGGTTACTGGTTGTTCTGTCTCCTGCTGGAAGCTCCATGAAGCTGCTTTCTCGTACCCCCTGTTAGCTGATCTCTGATAGGAGTCCAAGATGGTGGATCCGTGCTGCAGTAGCTGATAGGGGACCTCTGCATGTATCTCTCCTTGCTCTCTGTTCTTGGTCAGTTTCTTATTCCATTTGGTGCTTGGCTGAGTTCTTTATCTCTTCATTTGATGCTTAGGGTTTCAGGATTGATGTGAGACTCTGTTTGACTTAGTTTTTCTGATCTTTGCTGCGGAGGGACGGCATGGTGCTTCTGACTATAGCGCCATGCTGCCTGGAAGTCTCATGGCATATTTCTGATCTACAGAACTGTAAAATAATATATTTACGTTGTTTTAAACCATTAAGTGTGATATTTAAGGTTGTGTGTCAACTTGGCTGGGCCATAATTCTCAGTGGTTTAGCAGTTATTGTGTAGTTTTGCAGCTATGTAATGATGTAATCACCTCCATAATGAGATCTGACATAATGTAATCACCTCCATCATGAGATTTTCTATAAGCAGCCAATCAGTTGAAAGGGAGTTTCCTTGAAGGTGTTCCCTGCATCCGATATACGTGGACTTTTTGGCAAAACTCACTGGCTTTTGCTCAGTCTGGATCCTACAGCTGGCTCCTGTTCATCTTACCTCTGGTTCTTGGGACTTGAACTAGCAGCTTACCTGTAGATCTTGGAATTTGTCCTCTGCAGCCTGTGAGCCAGTGGCCTGCTGTCTGACCTGCTGATTTTGGGTTCACCCACCCCTGCAGCTATCTTAGTCAGGAGAAGCCTCCAGCCTGATCCACAGACTTGGAACTTTCCAGCCTCTACAAATTCACAAGCCATCTACTTGACATAAATCTCTCTCTGTCTATATATATATACATATATATATGTGTATATATATATAGACAAGCTTCACTGGTTTTGCTTCTCTATAGAACCCAGCCTAAGACACTAAGCTTGTGGCAATTTTTTTACAGCAGCAATACGAAACCAATACATGGATTGCATACTGGGAATGACATGATATAAATGACTCATGTCTTAAGTGATTCCCCTGACAGCTACGTGAAGAGTGTATTGTGGGAAGGACAAGATAGAAACAGGAAGACTGCTTATGATGATATTGCTGTAAGCAGCTATGGTTGCTTGAACTAGGGTAACTGATAAGAGGTGGTTAGATCTGGGATAAAATTTGGGTATAGAACCACTATAAAGGTGATCCTTCTGCGCTGTCCTATATGCTAGCCACTAGCTACTTGTGGCTATAATTTAAAATTAATTAAAATTTAAAATTCAGTTTCTCAGGCATACTAGCTGTATTTCAAGTGTCCCATAGCCACATGTAGCTAGTGGCTACCATATTGGACAGCACAGATAATCACAGAAAATTCTATTGGACAGGGCTGATGGGGAGTGATACAAGATAAATAAAGAAAACAACAAAAGGAGCAAAGACAGATCTCTGGGTAATTCCAACTCTCAGAGTCAGGAATAAGGAAAAGGGCTAACAAAGACTGAGGAATAGTCAGTACTGTTGGAATAGGGAAAATCAGGAAAACGGTATACTGAAAGTAGACTGTTGTTCAAGAAAGAGGGAGGGATCAATGGCATCAGTAGCTGCAGGGAGGTCAACTGAGAAAGGACATTGGATTTTGTAGATGATGCTATTGGTAGGCTTAGCAGAAATGCTTTTAGGGAAGTGATAGGGATAGAAATCTGATGGGAATGGATTGAAGAGAGAATTGGAAGTGGAGACAGTGACTAAAGGTAAATCATTTGGTAGTTTTGGTAAAGAAAGTGCAGCAGGGAAATGAGGTGGTAGCCAAAGGAGAATGCCAAGTTAGGGCAAGGGAAAGTTTGTATCTTCCTTAGGTAAACAAAACAGTAAAGGGAGAAAAACTTTGGAGTTACAGACTCTGGTGAAGGACAGAAAACTAGTGGCAATGTGTTTATGTAGGTGGAAGTAGGTAGAATAGGCGCATACAAGGGGAAAGATTAGCATGACTTAAGAGTTCATGTGGTTTATTGTAACATATCGGAAGACAGAGTTGTAGATAAAAATGTAAACTGATTGGTATATTTAGTGATTAAAATAAAAAGTAGCTCTGAACGCTTCTATTTTCCTAGTAAAATGAAAATGGACAGCATCAACTGGGATTCAGTAGGGCCCAGAAGTTTGAAGAAAGAGGAAAAGTGTGAATTTTTTTTTAGGAGGCAGGGGAGAAAATTAATAAGAAATTTTAAAAATATGAAAATTTGGAATGATTCCTGCTGATCAAGAATCCACTTGAGTTTTGGGCATCCTAAATTTAAAGAGGGACCAGACTCAGCCATATAAGGCACAGCTATGAGTCTCTTCATGTCCAGAGAGAGGGAGAGTGAAAGAGACCACAGACTCAACAGAGCAATGAGTCCAAACGACTAATGGACTGCATGAACCACAGCCTACATGACCTTGAGAAAAGAAGAACTAAATGGTGCCTGGCTACCACTACCCACTGCTCTTACTGGCATTACAACACAGGGTCCTGGATAGAGTGGGAGAAAATTGTAGAACCAAAAAATCAAACTCACAAAAAAAAAACCAAGCTTGCTGGTCTGACAGAGACTGGAGGAACCCCTGAGACTATGGCCCTAAGACACCCTTCTGACCTGGAGATTCCCATTCCAGGAGACCACCTCCCAACCAAACAGTAGACAAGCACATAAAATAAACAGTAACACCCGAGAGGAACATGCTCGTTAGAACAATCAATTATAAGATGAGAAGCAGTACAGGGTAGATAATCAGGGCAAAAGAAAATGAGGAAACCAGGGCGGAAATAGGAAGAGTGCTGACACATTGTGGGGAATGAAACCAAGGTCATGAAACACTCTATGTACACACTGTTGAATGGGAAGCTAATTTGCTTGGTAAAATTTCACCTAAAGCCCAATGAAAAAGTTAATTAATTAAATTTTTAAAAAAATTCATAAAGTGGGATCAGTCTGCAGTGGGTTTGTCTTCAGTAGCATTCAGCCTCTTACATGCTGGCACAAAGCAAGTGGAGAGTTAAGGTTAACAAAGGCTTAAGGTTTTGCTGTGCAAGTACAAGTGAGAGACAGAGAGTATGCGAAGGATTAATGATAAGTATCATCCATGGAATCTAGGCTGGTTAAAAAGAGAAATGACAGTGGGAGGGAGATGGACAGTGAAAAAATGGTAGGGTCAATGTAGTAGAGGTCCTAATGAAAACAAAGAATTGTTGAAGTGAAACTTACTAAAACTTTAACACCAAGGTTTTGGAGGTGATCCAATAAATGCAAAATCTGGTGTATAACCATGGAAGTAGGTGCCAGAAACTGAGTGGAAGAAAACGTTATTGGAAGTGAGAAGTTTAAGGAAGTGAGAGGCCAGAAAGTTGGATACAGGACAAAGAGAAAACAGATTTCTTGGTAAAGAGAAAGCAGAGAGTCAAACAGACCAGTGACCTTCAACATAATTCATGCTTGGTTGTTCCAAAAACTCATTTTAAAATGTAAAATACTAGTTTATCTTTTCCATGATTTAAAAATACCAAAACACAAATTGGTACATTTCACTTATAATAGAAAATGTGATTCTAAACATGATTAACATAAATGTTTCTGCAAAGATTTAGCTTTTGAATGAGTTAACAAGTTAGGAAATGTTACCTTTCTCTGAGATCCCAGCTTTTGGGAAGTCCCTTCTATGATGGAAACTTGGCTATAGAAAGGAGTCAGGAAAGGTGAAAGACAATGAGAGAGGAGGTGGTATGACACAGAGTAAAGCAATGCTTCTTTCATATTTTGTGCTGCACCATCTTTGAAGGAAAAGGGAAGAGGAGCTAATGAAAAAGGAAAACAAAGTGAACTTGAGTAATAGAACCAATTCATTATTTTCTCCAAATATTCCCAGACTCACAAGAGAAGTCCAAATTTAAGTTTCCTCGTTACTTTTTCTACTTGTTGGATAACTAATTTTTTATGTTGCTGATTAGTGGTTGCTGGTTGTGGATTTATTGAATGTCTACTGTTCCTCAGTTTCAGTAAAGCCCTCGATATCTTAGAAGCAGTTGACCTCTGATACCATATTATTTGATAGGTTTGATGTGTTCCTGTAAAGGTCAGAAAAAGGCAAGAATCTTACAAGAAATCAGGCCTTAGGTGAGAGAATAATGGGACTCTGAAACCTTAGGAGAACTTCAAAAGTAGGAGATTCTGAGAAGGGCAGAAAGTACAGTCAAGGTTAGGGCTGCTGCCATCTGGATTGTGAGCAAACCCATAGCCGTTGAGTACATTCTGACTTATAGAGACCGTACAGGACAGAGTAGAAAAGCTGCATAGGGCTTCCAAGGCTGTAAACCTATACAGAAGCAAACTGCCACATCTTTCTCTTGCTTGATTGTGACATTGCTGTATATATAGTAGATATCTAAGAAGTATTTGCTAACTTTATTCAATTCTTGGAATGTTTTCTGTTATGAGAAAATGAGCAAAAATAGACTCAAATTCAACTTCCCTTAATTACTGCCTTGCTGACATCAAATAAAGTAAATAAAAAAAAACTGAATGAGAGAAACTAGAAAATACAAAGTTTACTGAAAGACAGAGACCAGCATACTAGATATTATTCTTTCAGTTGATATTTATGGAGCACTTACTCTTTATCCATGGGGGGAGGAATACAATGATTATAAGACACAGGCTTTTACCCTAAGAAACGTGCATTCCAGTCTACACAGAAGATTTAATGGTACAATTTCTGGGTTTTGTTTTATCTAGGAGATTTCTCTCCATGAAATTCTTAAAGAGACCTAAACTTACTTATTTTGTCACAGTCTCTAAATTAGTACACGATAGATTAATTTTTTACATGATTTATGAACATATTTTTGGATTAAATACCAGGGATAGAAATAATTCCCTATATTTGCAACTAGATTTAGCCACCACTTCTATGGTAGCACCTATGTGAAATTCTCTTATCCAGGTCAGAGCCTAGGGAATGTAACCCTGTTAGTTAATTCATCATTTTATTATCAATTTTATTCTCACTAAAAATTTGGAATACAAGAGACTATATTATCCACAGTGATGAATCTAAGAGCACAAACTTTACCTGTCAGTAAACCAAGAAACAACGTGAGTTCATAACCTAACTTAGTTCAGATTATGAGACAAGATTTTTTGTTTCTCTCCTCTCTAACCCAAGGCAAATAGAGATGAAGAAATTTTTTCCTTGTTCTTTGTCTAGACAAACCACAAAGCTTTCCCCTGTAGCCTTCTTTGTTAAGTACTATGGCTGTTGAGTATAGAATATGAGTTATCATGGTGACAGAATAGAAAGGAGATTGAGAGGGTTTTGTATTTGGAATGGAGTAGACGTTATGAGATAAATAAACTAATTTGCATTTTTGTGGATCAAACTGATTTCTCTTTTCTCTACTGTAATGATAGAAGGGAAAGCAGGGTTCTAGTACTGATAATTGTAACCAGTCTCTCAAATACTTCTATTAGAGGTCACGTGTTTTAGAGAAAAGTCTACTGATTTGAGATTAGGAGAGTTATGTTCTAATCCAGATTAATCCATACTGTCTTTGTGACATTTAGAATAATCCTCTACCTTCAAACTTTAGAATTCTATTTTCCATATTTTTTTCCAACTCTCACTATCACTGAAAGGGATAGAAATGGAAAAGCCATAGCAAATATTATCTACTCCCCAACTTAATTAAAACTTATAAACGTTCAAGATATATTCTGTGTGGGTTTGTCCTATAGAGGAGAAGGAACTACAAAACATGCATAAGGCAGCAAGCACTTATTACTCAGAAATTCATCTGGAAGTCCTCCAATCGCCACTTCTCCAGATAACTCTTGCCTCCAAATCACCCTCTTGGCTTTTCCTCTACTGCCAATACCACCACCAATTTTCTCAGTGTGGCAAAGAAGGTGAAAATTAGAAGCAAGGGCTTTAGAGTCAGGAAGACTTGGGTCCACATCCTGATTGCCCACATATAATGATATGACCCGGGTCAACTTCTTAACCTTCTTGAGAGTAAATCCCCTGTATGTAAATGGAATAATACCACCTCCTTCAAGGAGTTGTTCTGAGTATTAAAATTAATATGATAGTAAAGCATTTAGTAGAGGACCAGCACATAGTATCCATTATTATTCCTATCTGTAAATTCTTTCCTAGGCTCACTGTTGAACAAATTCAGTTAAAACAGCTTCTGCTTCACCCATTCTGACTCAGAGTTAACATCCTACTGGTATTTTGAAGTATTTTAACATGATATTGTTCCCCATGCAGAAGTTAAAATATTAGAAATACGGGTAATTACAAAGTTATTAGCTTAAGTCATAAGTAGTCTTAAAAATATATGCCAAGAAGTATCCGAATTAAACTAGGAAACTATGTACAAGTCAAGCTCATTGATTACAAGCGACAGAAGTCTACTAGAATTAGGTGCAGTTAAAAAGAGGCAGGGGGAGCATCTTGTAGTGCCAGAAAGTAAGGAAGTACTCAAAAAAGAAAACATACCAAAACAAAACAAACAAAATTCCCCAAAGAAATCCGCAATGATGGGAGTAGGTCAAAGAGATACAGAAAACAAAGGGATACAGAGCTCCCAAAGGTCAACTGTGGAAAAATTTGAGCAACAAAATAAATCACACAGCGTTGGGTTATAACCCAAAATATAAAGTAAGTGTACATGACTCCGTATATATCCATCATATGGATATAAATAAATGATTGAATAAATACCTGGGAGAGGATAGACAAATCTCCCGTGCAGAAGATATTTCAATAACTCATGTAGGTTCTCTGCCGTCAAGGGGGTGGACCATAACCCCCCACTCCTTAGGTGTGGGTTGAGTGTAATGACTTCCTTCCCAAGAGTACAGTGTGAAAAGAGGGGGGAAGACAAGTAGAAAAACCTGACAAATACTATCCCAGCCAAGAGATCAAGGTTAACATCAACAGTGATTTAAGTCATGTTGATAGCATGTCCCCTAGATATGAAGTGATGAGAATGGCACTTTGCCTCTGTGATCTTCCTCCTGAAAACATATTACCCTAGTCTAATCATGAGAAAACATCAGAGAACTCACAACTGAGGGACACTCTACAAAACACCTGACCAATGTTGTTGTTGTTAATTGCCATCGAGCTGATTCCATCTCATGGTGACCACCCCTCAAAAATATCAAGGTCATCAAAAACAAGGAAAATCTGAGAAACTGTCACAGCCAATAGGAGCCTAATGAGACATGACAACAAAACGTAAGGTGGATCTTGGATGAGATCTTGAATCAGGAAAAGGAATTAGGTAAAAAACAACAAAAAAATCTGAATAAAATATGAATTGTAGTTAATAACAATGTATCAATATTGTTTCATCAATTGTAACAAATGTACCATACTAATATATTTATAATATGGGAAATTGGGTGCAAGGATTCACAGGAACTCTGTACTATTTTCACAATTTTTTTGCAAAAAAACAACAAAAATTGGATGGGGTGAAGTCTGGCTAGTTATTGAAAGTGAAAAGGAATCTCTTAAAATCCGAAGTGGGACTCATGGCCATGCCTATGGAAAACCAGAGCTGGGAACTAGAAAGCAGTAAGGAGCAAGGCCACCTTGTCAATTTTCAGCAGCCACGGGGCCTAATTCATGTTTTCCTCTATATATTGTATCTTATTTGGCAACCTCCTATCTGCTAATTAATTGTGCACTTGGTCCACCAATGCCACCGTCCCTAACCTCTAAGTCATTGCATCAGCTTCAGTGAACACCTTTGCTGCCTTAATTCAAATTGCTTCCTTTCTTTAGATTAGATATAGAATCTGATTGGCTGCCAGCCAACCAATGGCTTGGCTGGTGTTGAAACACGTATGCCACCTTAGTCCAAAGAGTCATGTTGGGAGGAGGGGATGAAGGCAATGTGGTTGCCTTTTCTAGGGTCTCAAAAAGAAAGTTCTTTAATAGAGCTGGTGGGGAGTGTGAAGGGAGTGAATAAGTTAGCACATGTGTCAAAGCAAAATATCAACAAATAAATTAAAAAGTACATTTTTTTCACTTATATTTTGCTACAATACAATACGTGGCAACCATAAAATCTCACTGTCATCAAACAATAAACACGTACTTAACTCATGAGTCTGCAGGGTTTGGCAGACGTGGCCTGGGCTTAGCAGGGTTTGTCACGCATCTGTAGTTATCTGTGAGTCATTGCCAAAATCGTGATGAGGTGGTTGGCAGGCTGTCAGCTGGGGCAATGGGGACACCCAGGCCACATGTCTCTCATCCTCCAGCAGGCTAGCCTAGGCTTGATTTCATGGTGAAGTCAGAAGAACAAAAGAGGAGTTGGAAATGGCAAGCACTTTTTCAGGCCTCTGCTTGGTCACCACCGCAAACATCCCACCCACCAAATCAAGTCACCACATGGCCCAACTCAGAATGAAGAGGTGGGGAAATCTATTGTCCACTCACCTGGAAAGAACTGCTAGGTCACATTGCAGAGGATGTGACTATGGGGAGGGGTAAAGAATTGAGACCATTCCATTCATACAATCAGTAGTAACTGGGTGGCACAAACGAGTAAGCACTGGACTATCAGCTGAAACTTTGGTGGTTTGAAGCCACCCAGAGACACCTCGGAAGATGTCTGCTTCTGAAAGATCACAGCCTTGAAAACCCTATGGAGCAGTTCTACTCTGACACACACAGGGTTGCCATGAGTGGGAATCGACTTGACAGCAACTAACAACAATATGGTCAATGCACCACAATGTACCACACAAATGAAATATTTAAGTAATTGGATAGTGAGATTAATTTGAGACTGCCCAATCTGTTAAAATCCCAACCCACTGGCCGTGGAGTGGATTCTGACTCATAGTGACACTATAGGACAGAGCAGAACTGCCCCAAAGGGTTTCCAAGGAGTGGCTGGTGGATTTGAACTACCAACCTTTTGGTTAGCAGCTGAGCTCTTAACCACTGTGCCACCAGAGCTCCTGAGACCACCCAGAGGAGGTGATTTTGAATACGTGTTTAAACCAAATTATAGGAGAGTACACATAGATGTATTCATCATCTGGCCTGATTTAAAAGTATCTCTACTTCTGCTATTATGGATAAAAGGATTGAAAGAGGACAGGATGTAGCAGCCTTTATGTCCTGGAGTGAAATTATGATTCAGTTATTAACTCTGCTGCTCAGTGGCCCACAAGAAGTAATGCCACATCCTTCGTTTTGGCCTTATCTATTGTTACAGGGCTCCAGGGAGCTGATGTGCATGAAATTCATTTCATGTCTCATTCACAGAATGCCTGAGTTTTGAAAATACCTTCATGATATTTCAGGTTTCAGTTACCTAGTGTGTGATCTCACAGACTCACGGTCTTCAAAAGAGAGAGCATTAACTTCTCTTCAGAAACTTGAGGTTCTTTGTGATGGGAGACCCAGGAGGCAACATTCCAGGAGAAACATACAGGAGCACTCAGGTCACTTTTGATAAAATGCCATGTATTCTAAGGGCAGTAGAGATAGTATTTCATGCAAACTCAAAGTTGAATAGAAGGCACAGGTTTAGATGAAATAGATTCCAACCATCCTTATGTATAATACATTAACAAATACATCATAGTCTTCCCATATCACTGGTGCTTTAGAATGTTTCATATAAATAAGAAAGATGGCATTGGGACCATGGCAACAAATAAACATATAAATGTGCAAATAACAACTATAACATTTCAGAATCTCACAGGAAAAATAAAATTACATCTTTATTCCATTAAATACGAAGAGATAAGAATACACAAAAGACATGAACAAATGTATAACTTCCTCCCATTAATCCTGCAGTGCATTTTCAATGTTGAATTTTATCAGGTTTACTTATTTTTGTGTTTATCACAAGTCACAATAAATAAATCTGAAATTTCCTGTTTTGCTTCACTTCCAGCAATCCTTTGAGAGTATGGCTGACGTAGGGGCTGCTTGGCATTCGCTTCACGCCCATGGTAGACATTACAGCTCAATTTGGGGGTCCTTTACCACAGAGGCTGGACCAGTCCTCTGAATCAGTCTCCACATATTCTTCTGGATAACTTCGCTGTGGGATTAGAATTAGCAACATGAGAAAACCGGTTTGTTCTCTCTGACCCATTCAACACTCCTCCCTCTCTGCACATCTGTTTTGCTTAGTCAAGCTAACTCCTACTTGGTGCTCAAAATGCAGCTGCTCACTTACCACCTCTCCCAGAAGTCTTCTCTGACTGTTCATTCTCATTTTGATATATCTTTTTTGTACTCCTGTGTTGTTGTTAGCTGCCATCAGCTTGGCCCCCAACTCACGACAACCTCATGCACAACTTCATGAAAAACTACCTGGTCCTGCACCATCCCCATGATCAACTGCAGATCAGATCACTGAGAGCAATAGGAATTTTCCTGGCTGATTTTCAGTAGTAGACCACCAGGCGTTTCTTCCTAGTCCATCTTAGTCTGGAAGCTCCTCTGAAACCTATTCAGCATCATAGCAACATTCAAGCCTCCACTGACAGGCAAGTGGTGGCTGCACATGAGGTGAATTGGCTAGTGTCTCTCACATGGCAGACAAGAATTCTACCACTGAACTACCGCTGCCCCCTTATATTCTCATAAAACCTGTGAAATACCTCAGTGAAAGAGCTATTTGCTCTGTATCATCTGTATTTATTTGTGTGTCTCTCCCACTCACCTGTCTATGAGAGAGACATAAGTAAACCAAGAAGAAATGACTAAATTGTGATTTGTCTGCTTAGAGTGTGGTTCCTACAATTTTGGTGAGTGTGAGAGTGCCTGCGAGAGTGAGTGGGTGTGAGTGGGTGAATGAGTGAGTGAGTGATTGAGTGAGTGATTGAGTGAGTGATTGGGTGAGTGAGTGATTGAGTGAGTGACTGCGTGAATGAGTGAGTGAGTGATTGAGTGAGTGATTGGGTGAGTGAGTGATTGAGTGAGTGAGTGATTGGGTGAGTGAGTGATTGAGTGATTGGGTGAGTGATTGAGTGATTGGGTGAATGAGTGAGTGATTGAGTGAGTGATTGGGTGAGTGAGTGAGTGATTGAGTGACTGAGTGAGTGATTGAGTGATTGGGTTAGTGAGTGATTCAGTGACTGAGTGAGAGTATGAGTGAGTAACGCAGAGGGTGAATGAACTTGGAAAGAAAAGGCCCGTGTGGGCATGTTTCCTTTTATCCATGCTCCCAGTCAGAAAATTACCAACTGTTGGTGACATATTTCAGCTTATTGGTAGTAAAAATAGCC
This sequence comes from Dugong dugon, assembly GCA_030035585.1. Lineage (NCBI taxonomy): Eukaryota > Metazoa > Chordata > Mammalia > Sirenia > Dugongidae > Dugong > Dugong dugon. The sequence continues at coordinate 63,418,230 of CM057466.1, forward strand.
CAACGGAAAAGTATCAGCCAGTCTTATATAATGTGTCTCTAAAATTCCTGGGCTGCAGTGAGGGGGTGTGAGCAGCCGTGAGGTGCTGACAGAAGAGGTTTTATTTGGGGCTCCATTAAGAGAACTGAGGGTAGAATTTAAAGTTATTTATTTATTCAGGCAGCTTAGTGTCGTGATGATAAAAGCAGTGAGGCTTGGAATCCCAAGACCACAGCTCATCTGTATCAGATTACTTAAAATTTCTGCCTTCAGATCCTATCCTTGTAAATTAAGGATACTCCCTAGAATAGTCCAAGAGGTTGTTGTGACAAGCCAGGAAGATCACTATGTGCCTCTCACACGGGTGGTATTGGCAGAATCCCCAGGCACTGCTGGAAGCTGAAATCCCTAGGTGGCACAAGAGGTTAAGTGCTCGACTACTGGACCACTAGTAGGCATGTTGGAAGGCCTGGGGATCTGCTCCTGAAAGCTTACAGCCTTGAAAACCCTGTGAAGCAGTTCTGCTCTGCACACATGGGGTCACCATGAGTTGGAATTGAGTCCATGGCATCTGATTTGGTTACTGGAAGCCACGGAATAAAGTTAGTACCACTTCCAGTATCCTTTTACTCAAGGAGATAGGGGACAGATTAGTCTCATATTGAAATAAACATGTATATTATAGGTATAGAATGCAAACTGTTCATGAATATTTATGATAAGACCCTGGACTTCAAAGGAATTTCACGCTTGCATCAAGGAGCAACCGACTATATCCTGAAAAGCCCAAGGGCTCATATTTACTTTTCTCTGCTACTAACTTAGAAAACTTGGAGAAACTCTGATAATGGTAAATGGCTAAATATTTGCAAACATCAAATAACTGACACAGAAGGGCACAGGTTTAAAATTATTTATTTACAATTTTGTCTTAGAAATTAGTCATGTGACTGGATACTGCTTATAGAACCAAACCCAGTAGTGGCTAAATCATCTTACTTTAGAGCTCATGTATGGAATTCTAGAAGTATATTTACATAATTATTTCCCCAAGTACCTAATTAATCTATTTTTTGCCAGTCACAAATGCAAAGTGCATCTCTCTTTGGCAGATTCCTATAAGTAAACAATAGAAACAGGAGGGAATATTAGACTTTCAGTTCAGACAGATTCTAACACAAATAATAGTAGTGGCAAGTCATTTGCAAAAAAAGTAAATTGCAACTAAGCCAGTGTGGAAGAATCTTCAGATGGAGCATGCACAAAGATGACATTCTATATCCACTTCTAGAATTTGAGAAGAAATTCCATGTGAGTGTTCTTTGAGAACAAGAAATTGCCACCATTATTTAATTTCACGTAAACAACAAACCCCTGTAATACATGATCCCATTAACACTACTACTTAAGAAGATCAGTGTTTTCACCTACTCAAGCATGCTGAATGCCCACAGAAACACATACACAGAACATTCAGTTGCTTGTCAAAATTAGGAAAGTATGATGTTAAAAGTTATCAAGCCCAGATCAAATATGGAAGAGAAATTACGAAGAGAGAAAGCAAGAAATTTTTTAAGGTAGAGCTAAATTTCACTGTGAGAAATACTTGACAAGAGGTAATGCTGTAAACAGATGAAAATTATGTCTGCATTTTCCCAGAATCTATCTGCATTTGCTTCTGTATTTATAATTGCCATTCATTCCATATTCCTTGGGAGGGAAATTTCTGGTTATTCTGAGGGTGTTTGTCTTCTGTTTTGTATTTTCTGGCTGTTCAGAATTATAAAAAAGTTACAGATATAATAAGAGGACCTTAGCGTGTCAGAGTCTAGAAAAGTTTTACAAGTCATTACTGTAGTTCACTCAGAGTCCTTAAAGCTGAAAAACATCCCAGAACTGAAACTTTCATTTTTACAAATTTATCTCAGAGATCTAACTATACTTTGTCATCTGCAAAGTCCTCTCTTCTGATTTACCTGAAGGCAGTGATTTAGCTGCAGATGATTATGAGAAAGACTTTCCTTTTTGTTCAAGACTCAGAGGACAAAAGACCCTTTTTTCCCCTAGCAATTTATTTCACAGGCTCATCCTGATTCAGTAACAAAGGAATACTCATATTCGATAAGTACTTTGGGCCTGATGATAAATGCTGTAGTTGGGTATTATTTCCATTCAAGTGTGCAAAGCCTGAGAAAATTGATTGATAGCTATGTGGTGGCATTATGTGAATCAGACTCCTCTTGCAACTTCAGTGGTCTGCCTGATGAAATGGCTTGATCAAACCGTCAATGAGATACCTGATTTTCCAATACCAAAAACCATTTGGTGTTTGAGAGATAGTTAACCCTTGTTATGAGTTCTCAATGAATAACCTAATGCTAGAGCCCAGGGATATTGAAATTGTACCCTGGACTCTGATCCTCCTCATTTCCTAGGACAGATTGCCACCTGTTCTGGAGGAAGAGAAAGATAATATTGCAGAAGAACGAGGGGCCACTTTAGCCTGAACCACACGTCTAAAGAAGTTTCTTTTGGACTATTAGGAGAATGAGAAATCTATATACGGTAAAGCCGTTTAAGGAATTAATTTGGGATAAAAAAAAAAAAAAAAACCTGTTGCTATTGAGTTGATCTCAGCTTTTAGTGACCTGTGACCCTATAGGACAGATCAGAACGGCCCCATAGGGTTTCCAAGGAGTGGCTGTGGTTATGAACCACTAATCTTCTGGTTAGCAGCCTAAGCTCTTAACCACTATGCAACCAGGGCTCCAATTTGGCATAGCAAAACATCCAACTCAAGAGAGACGGTAATTCTAACATTATTTGGATTTTTAATTGTCTACTCATTAACCATTTTCAAAGAGGTGCCCAGGGTAAATTGAACCTAACCTGTGTTTACATTGATATTGGAGGTTTAACCTCTTAGGGATTAAGTCCAGAGTGAAAAGCAACATAATCAAGAGCCCGGATAGTCTGGATTTATATCACCTGTTACTGGTTGCTATCGGATTAATTCTGACTCATGACGACTCCACGCGTGTCAGAGTAGAACTGTGCTTTCTGAAGTAGATTTCTAAGCCTATTCTTCCAAGGTGCTTCTGGGTAGACTGGAACCTCCAACCTTCAGGTTGGCAGCTGAGCACCTTAACCATTTACACTACCCAGGGACTTCATACTCTATAATATATGCATTTTTTTAAGGTTTCAGATGGATCTGCTTTATATGACACTGAAAAGATGCATTCAAAATAATCAAGAGCTTTAAGTGTAATTCAAATGTAAGTGGCATTGAAATGACAGTAATAATGAACTTAGCATGCTTTCTCTCTAGGATAGCTGCGTTCATTTCCTCCCAAGTCTGTATCCATCCATTTCAGGTTCTTGTAAAATGACACAAATTCAGGTAAATAAATGTTACCACAATTTTTTCATACTCATAAGATTGTTATGATGGGGGAATTTATGAAATATAAATGAGAATTTTTATTTTAGCAGGAAAACAACTTGTAAGCTGGAGAAAAACCAAACCAAACCAAACCAAACCTAACCTTTTCGGTTAGCAGCCGAGCTATTAACTACTGAGCCACCAGGGCGCCGACTAGCTGGCAGGGAGGGGAGGAAAAGGCCCCTAGAGCAGGCACTTTCCCATTTCTATTGCTGGGCAACAGGAAGAGCCTGACCCAGCACTGTGAGCGGAGATGCTGAGAATTGTCTCCTGCAAGCTGTGTCACAGAGCGCTTTCATGACAAGACACATTGTCATCACTTCCTTCTGCTGGCTCTCCCTCTGCTCTTCAAATCAATCCACTAACTTCTGTTTTGCCTAACTGTTAGCTCTTATTCTGACCCTTTTTCATACTCCCCAGACTGCTTTCTTTTATTTTTAGTTTTCTCCACCTCAGATAAAGCAAATGTTCCCTAAAGCTCTGCTTTCTGGTCCTACCAGGAAAGGATCTTTCCATCAAACTCCCTTGTCTTGTCTACAGAGGCCCTAGTGTTCTCTTCAGTGTCTGAAAAATAAATTTGCACGATTGTAGTCTACAGACTCGTCAGAGTCATGGATAAAACTGCTGCTCCCCACATAAGGCACAGATCTTCTTATCTGGTTTCCATTTCCCACCTGCACCAGAAACCTAGAGGCATCTTTATGCCTTATTTCCCTCCACATGAGATCTACTAGCCATTTCTCCAGATTCCACCTCCAAAATATATGCCAAATATTTTGCTCCTCTTCATTTTTACAGCTACTATCTTAAGTCACTTCACCTTTTTCTCTTTCCTGGATTACTTCAACAGTCATTCTACTGGTCTCCTCACTTCTTTTCTTGCTTCCTTCTGTCCCCTTCAAACTTTTCTACTCACAGGTAGGAAAAATGGCATTTTAAAAACAAAATTTGGATCATACCATCACCAAAAAATACTTTCACTAGATTTACCCTTGTACTTACACTATAATTTAAACTCCCGGCTTTGGCCTGTAAATTTGTTAAGTATGACTTGACTCCTATCTTCTTTCAAAACTCATCTTATTCAATCTCTTTCTAGTTCATCTTGGTCTACCCCACCTCAAGGCTTTTGCTCATGATTTTTCTCTTCTAGAACACTCTTGTCTCCCTTTTTAATTTTATCTTTGTGTTCTAGAGTAAATGGTACCTCTTGTAAGGCCCTGAAGTGGCCTCTGCTCTTCCCCTTCCCAGTTCATTATTTGTTTCCTTCACAAAACATTACACCTGAAAATTTTTGTTGGTCTTTTAACTCATATTATAGCTTTCTTCCCCAGAAACAATTAGCTCCATAAAAACTAGGACTGGTCTATCTGATTTTTCATTGTACTTCTAGTACCTAGAATATTGCCTAGATGGCTGACACTCAACAAGTATTTTTTGAATGAGTGAATGTCTCAAGGACAATTTCTAAAATTCCCTTGGACAGGAATTTCTAGTATGATTACAAAAGTCTCATTTAAAAGCCCTGTCTTTGGTTTTAGAGAGATTTATAATTATTTTTCACAGATATCAAGTTCTCCACTCAACTTCTCCAACCAACTTCAGATTAAGTTCATTAACGAATATTCATCATTAATGAGGTATAAATGGCATAAGTAAATGAAGAAGAGGTGTGTGTCCAAAAACATCAATCTTTATAAAACCATTTAAGCCTATTTCCCATGCTATGGTACAACTTTGCCAACAAGTAAAAAGATTATAATTTGAGTAAATAAAGTGGAAGTCCCCTGTTTATCATTACACCCAGAGTGAATCCAGACGAAGCCGGCTTCTAATAGTGACCCAAGAGTGAGGTAGACTTTCACTTGCAAAACCTTGGATGTCATTAGGAGTAAGCCTACCCTGAAGTCATGTCTGTTCTTGCACAGTTACTGCCAGAGGTAATGATGGGTAATAAAGTATGGCCAACACAGGACTCAAAATACTTTGGAAGGCCAAGATAGCTGGCTGAAGCAATTTGGCCACTGACAGAAGAATTGGCAAGGGCCGGAGACACACACTGGATTACCATCCCTTTCCCAAAATATCTTAAGTGTTGATCAGTATTTCTCTTGCGATAATCATGAAATTGGACCCACGGGCATGTCATCAAATATCTGTCTCAGGAGAATCCAAATTATGAAACCTGCACAACTGTGAAAGGGTCTGTCACGTACGCGTTCACAGCACACGTCTTGGATGAGCTTCAGCAGCTGCTTGCCCTTAAGAGCTGAACACAAAATTGATAGGCAGTGTTTTGTGCCCACTCTTTTCAAGGTCATCTAGAATTTGTATTATTCATAAAGAATTTTATATACTTTGAGGGTTGGGTGGTACCAATGTGGGTAAACTGTGCTTTCACTGTAAGATTTTATTTCCATTTATAATCAGTCGCCTTTTTTAGAATGAAAGCTTTATTTGAGTTAATGTGACTGTAAGTTTAGTGGTAATGTGGTTCAGATTTTCAAACACTTTAAAAAGGGGTATCATATTAAAATATTTGCTGTAAGAATATTTCTAATAAAGGATGGCAGCATATATTAACTAATCTTCTCAATTTTCGAAGATTTTTAATCTTTATATATACCAGTTATTATAATAGTTTTTTATATTTGTTTTTTAAGGATTTCCTCTTTTCTATCTCCAGTTTATTCAAGTCCTTCTCAGAATAAAATGCCATGGATTGAATTGAATGCTGCATATTTAGTCAGATTGATGTAAATATAAAACTATAACAGTATAATGGAGGTAAAATTCAGACATAATATCACAACTATATTCCTATTAAATGAACTCTCAAGTTCTCTGCCAAACCTCTGTGTTACTATTAATGGGGTAGATGGTCCTTATACTCACCTGAACATGGCGATCTGTTTTGGGGAGCCTGGGACTGAGTTTGGAAGCAGAAGCAAGAGGAAGATCAGATTGTTCTGCTTAATAAACAGAGAAGGATTTGGAGGGAAGAAATTGGAAAATTGAGAAAGAGAGCTGGAAGGGTAGACGGAGAGAGAGGAAATAGGAAACAATGAAGCTAGGTTAGGGAAAAATCTCCTGTGGTAGGGTATTTAAAAGATCTTTCAAGATTTTAAGAAGAATGTCTAACGTACATTTTTAAGTGCTTGGATTTTTGCAACGTAAACTTCCCCCATCTTCTCAGCCTCAGTAAAGCCCACCCCTCCTCCTGCTCAGGGAGAATCAGGGAAAGGATACATTCACATATAACACAGAACAGGAACCACGTGCTTAAAATGGATCCATTACTTGAATTGATTAAGTGGAAGTAGAATCCCAGAACCAGGATAACCAGAAGAACAGAATCCCTCTCTGACTTTACGCTCATTTCTGAAACATGTCCAACTTGGACAAAAGTGAAAGGCAAGGGAATCCCTTTTGTAATCACAGTTAAAGTGAGAAAGAGCTGCAGGGAAGCAGAGAGAAAACCATCTCTAGGACTGTCTCAGTAACTAAATCAGGCAATGTATGGAGGGAGTTTAACAACAACGTTTAATCTCCTCAGACACATAGATTTAAAAAAAAAAGAAAGATCAGTGCAGGAGGAGAGATTGATGAATTTTAAGCAAACAGCATTAAATGTCCTGATACGAGCAAGAAGCCATTTTAATGGAGACTAGGGTGGGATGTAGACAGGAAGGACGTAGACAGGAAGTAACAGAATAAGGAAAGCAGAGGAACAGGAATAGGATGGAGACATGTGCCTTAGAAACATTTGGCTATAGGCTTTAGGCTCTTCATGAGTTCCTTTGTCTGGAGCAACCGGGACATCATTTTACCAGTGTAGGTGTATTATATAATCAGGTAAAATATGCAGTAAACCCATAGTGTGAGCTCATTTATGTGAAACTAATTGTATGTCACTTTTTTGAAGTCCTGACTCTCTAAAGTTCTTCAAAATGTGATAAAGAAAATGTCAAGACTGGGAGGCTTCTATCTGACAACTGTTGGCATGATTCTGAAAGCCAGAGAAGGCAAGCTAAGTTAATTACATCCCTCACAAAGTACTGTACCAGTAAGTTTCGTTCTTGCATGTGTTTATATGTGATACCAAGTAGGTACAAATAATGGATGAAATAAGGGGCAGGAAGTTCATCAATATAGTACTTATCCAGTAGTTTCTCTGCTTCATATATAATAAAATTACAAAATTGTATTTGGCAATACAAAGGGAATTTAAGGTATTGAAGTCTTGTATAAAACTCTTTCCATCCAGAAAGTGTTCCATTATTAAAATCTTCACAAAAGCAGAATTAGGCTTCTTCTGAAGCATTAGCTCATGGAGGGGGAAAAAAAAAAAGAAGAAGAATGACCAGCTAAGTATAAAAAAGGATGAGATGCAATAATTGCCCTACATTTTTAAAAAGGCTATTTTTTTTTTCCTTCTCAGGTAATGTAACAATAATAACAACAAAAACCAGAGAACTCTTGACACAAAGGGATCAGCGACCAGTGTTTCACAATAGTTCAGATACATGTACTTGTTATGGTTCTAAGTGATGTCCTTCTCTTCTATCACCATGGAAATTGACATCAAATTATTTTCAGTATATTTTTGAAAGAAGAATAAGCGCTTCTAGTACATAATAGAGGTATTCATACTACATAATGATACTGACCATAGTGCTAATGGAAATCTACTTGATAATGAATAGTATTTTTAAAAAATCTTTCTTTATTCCCTAAAAGCAAAATGCATCACCTTGCTTTGTAATAAACCCCACTCAATAACTCCATAAGAAGTTGTGAGTAGCAGAAAAGCTAGTTCAAGCCTAGCTCTCTACATTCAAGGGAATGGTACTGAGGTGAAAGATTTCTTTTCAATTTTTGTTTCTTTTCATTTGAAAGAAAGGAGAGGAAAGATAGACTGGCTTCAAATGTATCTGAATAGAGTAGATGAATTAATAAATGTTGTATATACTTGTAGTTCAAAGAGAGTTTGTGAAAAGGCAAAGCAACGGCAGGTGATCTCCTGAGACTTCTTAAATAAAGAAAACATTAACATTAACATTAACATTCAGATGCAGTCCTAACTAAGTACCCACGTAAATGATACAATTAGCTTGTGCTTTTCTGAAGAAATGGAATCCCTGGGTGGTGCAAAAGTTTACGATGCTCGGCTACTGACTGAAAGATTGGAGGTTTGAGTTCACCCAGAAGCACCTCTAAAGAAAGTCCTGGTGATCTATTTCTGAAAAATCAGCCATTGAAAACCCTATGGAGCACAGTTCTACTTTGACACACACGGGATCACCATAAGTCAGAATCAACTTTATGACAGCTGGAACTGGAACTTACTGAGAAATGGCCCACGCAGGGGCAGAGTACCTGGCTCTGTCTCTACTATATTGCCTTCTCTTCTTTTTCCAGTCTGAAAACACGTGCCCTGAAGTAGTATGTTTGCATCTACCACATATTGATTTCCATCATTTCTTGAAGACTGATGAAGAGGAACTTCTTAAATGGTCTTTTCATCCCATGTAACAGACCGTGGATTAGTACACCAAGGGCCCATACCTCTTTGCATGTCTACCTCACTCGTTATCCACACTAAATTCTATAACTGGTCAGTTATAGCCGAGACCAGACCTGCTGCACTGAGACTTCAAATAAGTCTACTGATGGAGAAAAATCCATTGCAGCCATTTATATCTGTGGCAAGACAGGAGATAATGAACCTAGAACATAGGTATTTAGTCCAGGTGAGATGGGGTGAGGTAGATCCAGCTGACCACATCCTCCTTCACTCTAAAATTATTTTAAACAAGCCTGGGCTCTTTTCATCAGGTAGACTCCTCATTCCATGCAGGCTTTTGAGACCACTGAAGTCCCATCAACCCTCCATGAGAGACAAGGGAGGCCCTGAGGAATAGGTTGACTTGCATCTGTGATTTTTCGGGAGTATTATTTGCACTGCTTATTTGCTCATTCAGTAGCAAAGAAAAAGTAATCCCAGCAACTGGTGGGCATTTTTTACCAAATTTGAAACACAGTTAAGTTTGGCTGGCCTGGCTCACCCACTCTCTGGCATTTTTCTCCTGGCGTGGCCTGAGGGTGAGCTGGCAGAAATTGGTATCCCACTCTTCAGCTCTGGGCAAGGATGTGATATTCAGGCACCAGGCAACTTGTATGCATGCAGTGTTGGGCATCTTCACCTGTATTTACAGCTGAAATTAAGGGATAGACCTAGTGTTCCTCAAGAACCATTTGTTCTAGCTCCATGAAGAGGGGTACTTACAAAATTTGTTAGGAAAGGAATATGCTAGATCCAAAAACAGGACATTGATTCTAGGTAAGAGTTTTTCAGTGAGTGTTCATGTTAATGTATTATGCTAGTGTTCTGAAAGACTCTTGATCAAATTCCCTTTTATTGATCTGCTTATGACCCCTACACTTACCTCATAATGATTTTCCTTTTTTTCCCAAGAAACTCATGGGATTAGCATTTGTTGTTGTAATCAATCATGTGACATTGAGGTCTGCATGTACCCTCCCCCACAAAATAAATTCACAAGCTGCCATCAGTAGAACCATGATGTTTACAAAGTTCCTGTGAGGAGTTTCTCTCTGAAAAGACCTGCTGTATGATATTAGCAGAGATTAAAACCACTAATTAAACCAGCCTCAAATGTACTGGCAGATTTATGAGACTCTCAACATTGCCAATCATTTCTCCTTCAAAATAGGTTTTAAAAAGGCACCAATATGCCTTACCCCTCTTAAGCAGACAACCAGTTGTGAGCTAAAGGAAGTGGAGGTGATAGAAAGGCAAGCGTCATCAAGACATCTGGATAGAAAAAGAGAAGATAGAAGAACAAACAAAGAGAAGAATCATGTAAGCAGAGGGCTGAAGTCAGTGTAGACAACACAACTTAATGTGATTTGGGATAGAAAACAGACAGGAGGAAAGCTATTGTATCTGGTCTCTTTGTCTCTATGTCTTAGAATTTCTTCTTTTGTTCTTGCATTTAAAATAGCACAGTTAGGTCCAGCCTAGAGAAATAATTCATCCCTGACTTTTACACATACACACCACCACACACACACACAGTATTAAAAGCATGAAAAGGAAATGAACTTTCTTTGTTGTCTATCTGGTGCTAAGAACTTCTGCTCCCTCTATGAGGTAGATATTGTCTTCCTATCTAAAGATGTAAATAGTCTTTGATCTTCATCAGTAAGTGCTTCAGGTCCTTGAGGCACTTGCTGATGAAGATCGAAGACTACAGCCTTCACTATGAGTTACACCTCAACATAAAGAAAACAAAAATCCTCACAACTGGACCAATAAGCAACATCATGAAAAATGGAGAAAAGATTGAAGTGGTCAAGGATTTCATTTTACTTGGATTCACAATCAATGCCCATTGAAGCAGTAGTCGAGAACAGTCAAATTATGTATTGCATTGGGCAAATCTGCTTCAAAAGACATCTTAAAAGTGTTAAAAAGCAAAGATGTCACTTTGAGGACTAAGGTGACCTGACCCATGCCATGGTGCTTTCAATAGCCTCATGTGCATGGGAAAGCTGGACAAAGACTAAGGAAGACCAAAGAAGAATTGATGACTTTGAAATATGGTGTTGGTGAAGACTATTGAATATACTATGGACTGCCAGAAGAACAAACAAATCTGTCTTGGAAGAAGTACAGCCAAAGTGCTCCTTAGAAGCAAGGATGGTGAGACTTCATCTCACATACTTTGGACATGATATCAGGACCTGGCCCTGGAGAAGGACACAGTGCTTGGTAAAGTAGAAGGTCAGCAAAAAATAGGAAAACCTTCAACAAAATGGAGGAAGGCACTCAACAAGCTGAACTGACACAGTGGCTGCAAAAATGGGCTCAAATATAGCAATGATTATAAGGATGACACAGGGCCAGGCAGTATTTCGTTCTGTTGCTGTGAGTCAGAACTGACTGGACTGCGCCTAACAACTAAACAACAGCTAACAGATGAGGCATGTGAGGCTCAGGGACACGATGTGGACTCCTGAGGTCACAAAATCTCTAGCAGCAGAGCTTGGGTTCAGACCGGGGCCCATTGTGTTTCCACCACTTCTCCTTGAAATGCCTGATACTTGTCAAGTTTGAATTGCATAGTGTCATTGTTATTGCTAGTGTTGTTATCATCTAGAAATTTCATCTATTTCCATAAAGCTAAGAAATAATAGTGTGATATCAGGAACCATTCAAAACTGTTAAGAATAATGTTTTTTTTTCTTTTATATATTGCTTTAAAATTTGCTAACATCTTGAACATACATTGTTTCTTTACTGTTCAAGATCATTTTGTGAGGTGTCATTTTTAAAAGGAGAAAAAATGAAATTCTGAGAATTAAGATCCACAGCTAGGGTACAATAAAGAAGGAACTCAAATTTCATGTCTCTAGACCCAGTATTTTCGGACTACATCATGTCTGCCTCAGTTTCCCCAGAGATTCATCAATTCATTCATTCTACAAATATTTCACAGTGCTTACTATGTTAGGCACTACACTAAGTGTTGAGATTATGGTAGGAAATAACCAAACATGCTTCTTGCTCTCATGGAACTCAGCTAACAACAAATAAATTATGGACTGAGACATGTGCTATGAAAGGAGTTATATGGTACTGTTGAGAGTCTGCAATGGGGGCTCTGATCTAGTCTAGGAATTCCTGGGAAAGTGACATTGGAGCTAAAATCTGACAGATATATACAAATTAATCAAGAGAATGGAGGTGAGAGCATTCCAGGAAGAGACATCAGTAAAGGCTTGAGGCTCAAGAAAATATTATGGGTTTAGGAAAATAAAAACCTGTCCATTGTGGCCACAGTTCCAAAAGTGAAAAAGTGAGTGATAAGGGATTAAGCTGAATTCATGCCATATTACTCAGTGCCTTGTATCCTATATTAAAGATAGTGGTTTTCATCCTTAGAGCAAAAGGGGAGCCCCACAGGAGTTTTAAGCAGGCGGTTGACATGCTCTGGTTTGTATTCTGAAAAGATCCCATGGATGAAATGTGAAATCTTCCCAGGGGTTAAGAGTAGATGTGTGTCTTAGTTTCCTGGGGCTTCTTCCATAATGAAATACCACAAAGTCGGTGGTTTTAAAGAATGGAAATTCATTTTCCCACTGTTCTGGAGGCTAGAAGACTACATTTAGTGCATCACCAGGGATATGCTCTCTGTAGGCTCTATGGGAGGATCTTTCCTCATCCTTTCAGCTTCTGGAAGCTCTAGGCATTTCTTGGTGCTCCTTGGCTTGTACATGGATTCTCACATTGTGTCTTCACCCTGTGTGTAACCTAGTACCCATGAGTATTCTCTTCTATAAGACACCGCTCAGAAGGGATAATGATTAAGAAGAACCATGCTGCTGCGGTATAACTTAACTGATAGTATCTTCAAAGAAAGGCCCTATTTTCCCAAACAATGTCACATTCACAGGTATAGGGATTAGGACTTCAACATATCTTTTAGGGGGACACAATTCAATTTCTAACAATGCGATATATGTATCACAGACATATATATGGCACTACCCTTTCAACTTTGGGTGGCGGTCCCATTCTCCTGAGACAGGAGATATGAGTGTGACCATTTTGGATAATACAATCCCCCACAGTATGTATATTGCACCTGAAGCCCATGATCATGGATCAGAGCACCTCAGAAGAGAACACAGCAGTGGTTCTCAAACTTCTGAATGCATCAGAATCACCCGGAGGGTTTGTTAAACCATAGATTGTTGGGCACCACCTCAGAGTTTCCGATTTACTAGGTGGATCTTGGGATTCTGCGATGGGGCCTGAAATTTGCATTCCTAACAAGTGTCAGGTGATGCTGATGCTGATGCTGCTGATTCAGGGACCTCATTTGGAGAAACACTGGAACAGAGCAAGGAATAAAGCCCGAAGAGATCTAAGTAAAACAGAATGAGTAAGTAAACTTTAGTGCCAGAAAGACTGGAGCACAACCAGGAAGATGGCGTGTCATAGAAGCCGACAGGAGAGTCTTTCAAGAGACTGCAAGGAGGGAGGATTTCTTAACTGGTTAATTACATTACCAAAATGCCATTGTCTTTCTTTCATCCAGTTGTTCTGAGGGTTCTAATCTCATTCACATCAGAAGATAGGATTTGCTTTTACTTTATTTTGACCTGAATTCTACAGGTAGACCGTTTTTGTGGCAGACACGTTTCAAAGTCAAATTTGTTTGAATCACATACCTAACCAAATATGTAACTGGTACAGGGATTGAAAGCTCCTAATTTTCTACATTAACAAAGGGTGGCAATAACCCATTATTTCACAGTATCAAACATCATCTGTATTTTACGTGATATGACATTGCTCTTGCATTTGAATTTGACTACAACTAATTCTCTGGGAACTCACGACATGTAAAATAAAATAGTGACATCAAACTGACTAAAATTAACCAAGGAATTTTCCAGTTTTCCTACCCACCATTCTTTGCTCATCACATCATCACTCCATGTTAGGCATGAGGCATAAATAGAGTCCAGTGTAAGCATAGGCAAAACACCTGTAAGAATTATATCTTTCTCAGCAAAATAGAGAGACGACCGTTAAAAATTTTGGAGAAAAGTATTTCATTTGGCATTTAAAGGGATCCTGCTGGTTTAAAATTATGGAAAATAAAATAAAAAGACAATGATGATGTCAGTAAAGGACTTGAAGCCGATAAACTTACATGTAAACGACTCTACCTCAAAGTGAAGAGTTTAAATTGTCCACATGAAATGGAAAAAGAAGTCTCACAGTGCATTAAGATATAAGAGTCACACACTTTGCACTTTGACATGATTACAAAATTTTTCCTGGGGTTATCTATTATCTCTTATTTGGTATGACAGCTGTACGATTCTATGAGGAAACTATTACGTGTAACCTGTCTTGTCCATTTCTTTCTCCTATCTACATTTCCAGAGTTAGATCAGGGTGGAATAAGAGGTATACTACAGTGCCTAACAATGGGGATTTATCCTACACTAAACCAAAGAAGAAAAAAAAAAAAAGCAACCAAACCCACTGCTGTCAAGTTGATTCCAACTCATGGAAACCCCAAGTATTACAGAGAAGAACTGCTCCATAGGACTTTTTTGGCTGTAATCTTTACAGAAGCAGATCACCAGGACTTTCTTTCATGGTACCGATGGGTAGGTTCAAACCACCAATCTTTCAGCTAGTAGTGGCATGCTCAATCATTTGCATCACCAGGGTCTCCTTAATATTATTATATGTTGTAGAATCCTCCACTGTTGATGGTAGGTGCCATTGAGCCAATTTTGACTCATTGTGACCTGGTGTGACAGAGCAGAACTGCCCCATAGGGTTTTCTAGGCTGTAATCTTTATGGGAGCAGATTGCCGGGTCTTTCTCCTGCAGAGTTGCTGAATGCATACCAACTGCCAACCTTTCCGTTCATAGCCGAGTGCTTTACCTTTGCACCACTAGGGCTCCTTTTCCTCCACTAAAATTATAATGATAGTTTCTTTATTAATATCATCCTTGTTTAGATTCCCTCATGAGTTAATACATACTTTTATTAGTAAGAAAACCCATCTCTACTCTCTTTATCACTTATCCACAGTAGGAAGTAGTTACTTAGCAGCAATAATTGTGCCCTAGGGACAGGCTGCAGATCACAGGAAGCCCTTCTAGTGATTGGATCATCCATTAGCAGTCAACCGTTCACTGTGGACCCCCTCACCGCTGGTAGGGTGGAAATGAAGACTGGGATCCTTAATACTCAGCCTGCCCCCCTCAGAATTGGCACAGGAGCTCACACAGGGCTGGCTATTTATGGGGCAGACAATCATTGCTGGTCTTGGACTGGGAGTGAGAAGAAGCGGGGGGGGGGGGGACCAAAGGTGGGGAAACAGGGTCAGACAGGCACTTCTAGTTTAGGAAAGGCAGTGAGATGTACATGAAATAGTTCCAATACAAGGCTGAAAATGAGAGTTTCCTGTAACATGTTAGTAAATAAATACTAAGGAGAGTAAACGGAGTGATAGCGACCAAGGTGGGTGATAAAAAGCAAAATAAAAGCAAAGGCTTCAAGGAAAAACATTTGAAAATTTTTAATTGTACTCTTTCCCAGTTAAGCTGACCTGTACTATTTCCTTTTAGCCACTAAATGCTTTTCTTTCTCTCTTTTTAAAAATAATATGCCATTATAATTGACATCTGTTCTTACATACGTCACATACAAGGCTGGAAAGCTTGAGTCCGCCTGTGTCCCTCAGAGGCAGGGCAGACACTTTTGCGCTAGCCAAAGGTGCAAGCTACGCATTTTCTATCCTCAGCGTGTATTTGTGCAATTACTCAGTTCTTACATGAAGGCAAGACAGCAGAGAAACAAGTAGCTATAGAAGTCTCAAGAGGACGAAAGAGATCAGGATAACCTTAATGTTCTCAAGTACAATACAAAAAAGAGTTTCCAGACTCCCAGACCATTTCATCCACTTTATAAAAGCAATAAGGTAGACAAAGATAAGCTCATTTCTAATTCAACAATCATATGTGTCAGGATCGCTTTGCATGAAGGTTAGCAAAGCCATCCATCATTTCAGCAGAACTGCATGTTTTCTTGTTCAGCATTGATAGATTTTTATTCTAATCTTAGAAGTTCCTCCAGGGACTCTATTAGGGACGCTGTCATTTTTTATTCTGCTCTGTTACTTCTCTTTTGTAAACTTTGATGTATGCGGACAACACATTCTGGCTAGGGAAATTTAATTAGGTAAGTCTACAAATTAATTGTTGCAATTAGACTGCTCCTAACTGCCTGGTGTTATGAATTTATTTATGCAGTAATTATTATCAGATGTCCGGGATAAAAGCCTGCAAAGCTAAAGGTGCTACCTTTCAGATCTATACACAGCACTCCACATTAATTAGCCACTAAAAAATGAAAGAATGCATCAAAAAAAAAAAAAAAAAAGAAGAAGAAAGGAAAAAAACTTACCTCCATGGTCATATGCACATAAAGATTTTGACAAACAACTTGTTAATAAAACTTAAAGAGGAATTTTTTTTTGTATATTGGCAAAACGTTGGACATTATATAAATCACCATAACACAATTTATTAGTATATAAACAAGATGAAAATACAAACTCCAAGTCCATCCTACAAAAGGCATTTGGTTTTGTTGGTTCGTATTTCTGATTGCAAGGGAATATATGCAGAAATTGGTCATTATTTAGTACACTTTGTTTGTAATCATTAGGATTATTTACCATGACAGATTTTATGGGTAGCTCCTAAGGAAATAACGAAGGCAGCTTCAAGTTGTTTTCTCAAATCTTTTCCTCTGTAAAGAGGGTTATTTTGGCTTTTAGTAGAGAAAGACAGATTTAATATCATCATTGGAGGGAAGAAAGCAGGGAATGGAGGACACTGGTGGAGACAGAAGCTTATAAACAGAAGTTTGAAAGTCAAGCACTAATGTGAGAATGAATCATGGGTAGAAACGCAAATTGATGTAATCTTCCCGAAAAGCAATTTTGAAATGGATTCCTAGTGCCTTTAGAATATTCATTATCTTTGACCTAGTAATTTTAAGTATGAGATTCTATCTTAAATAAACAATATCAAATTTAAAAACTAACTTTATATATAAAGATATTCATCTCAGCATTAATAGTAATATCCTCCCAAATCATAACAACTTATATAATAGTCATTATCATCCTTAAATAATCAACAATTGAAATAAACAGCCTTTTAACTCATATAACTTCATTCATTTAGCAAATGTTTATTAATCATCTACTGGCGTAGCGGTTAAGAGCTACGGCTGCTAACCAAAAGGTCAGCAGTTCAAGTCCACCAGCCGCTCCTTGGAAACTCCATGGGGCACTTCTACTCTGTCCTATAGGGTCGCTATGGTCAGAATCGGCTGGACAGCAACAGGTTTTATACACAAGGCATGTGAGGACACAAACAGAAAAATCTCTACCCTCAGGGAGATGGATAATAAAGAGGTTAAAAATTAAATATCACTTCAGAGGAATATCCAAATGGTAGGAAGAAGATCAAGCAGTGTGAGGCACTGAGAGAGGCTGATGTGGGAGTTTGGAGTGTTTTATTTTAGACACAGTGGTCAGGGAAAGTCTTTATGAGAAGGTGACAATCGATAAGAGACCCAGGTTAGTGATTAGTGAATGCAAACTGGAAACAAAAAGACATACCAATATTTCATCGTTTATTTTATTTACTTACTCTACTTATCTACTGGTATTTGGGGAAGAAAAAAAGTTTAGATATCACATATTAAATAGAAAACCATGAAGCTAATTATTTAACATATTTCAAATATAAAAATGTACAAACCATAAAATATCAATTAACACATACATTTATAATTCAAAGGCTAAACAAGCATTATCATTTGAATATAAATTATTAACTGATAAAATTGTTAGAAGAAAATTATTGCCTAAAAACAAAATAAACACTTTACAAATGAGGGAATTTTAATTACTCATGAAAATTACAAAAGTCACATCACTGAACATATTTAGTAAGAAGCAAAGTGCATTAAGTCTGTCATCACTGTGTAGCAAAGGTCGTTGTATGCAAATTTTTTGAAGTAACTTTTATTCTGACTATCCACTAATCAAGAGGGTGGTAAGGAGGGTTTTGGAGCTATCACCAAATATTTTCTCTGACTTTTTTAATAATCCCATCCCTTGTTAGAAATCTTTGAAGAGGTCTTCTGGAAAACCTTTTTATTACGTTTATTTTATTTTATTTTTTTAAGGACTGCTGTGTTTTTATTGATGGGGAGCTGTAGTTTTTGTTTAAAACAAAAGGCTTGTATTTTCTTGTCTTCTTGAGTTTTATCATATATAAATGAAACTGCCTGAATCAATATCGATACGCTCGTGTTTATATTCCACTCGTTCAAAATGTCTTTGAATTGAAGGGAGAGTTACGATTGCGATAGAAGCTAACATCACAATGCATTGTAATCTCTGAAGGCATGGACCGCTCCAACTTTGTACACCATGCTCATTTTGTCTTTCCATATAAATTGAATAATTTAATTGTTGATCTTGATTTCAAAACATAAACGAGTCCAATTTCAGATTATTTTTACTGCTGCAATGACCGTGTAATACCAACAAAATGCCAGGATTTCACTTTTTAAGAATTGCAGCTGTGTTGGAATCCTGAGATACAGAAAATCAGTATCACGGACATATATGATTGTCATTAATCTATATGATGAGCCATGGTGGCTCAATGGTTAAGAGTCTGGCTGCTAACCGGAAAGGTTAGTGATTGCAATCTCCTTAGAAGCTCCTCAGGAGGAAGAACTGGCCATCAGCTCCCACAAAGACTATAGCGAAGAAAACCCTGTGGGACAGTTCTGCTCTGTCACATGGGGTCGCTATGAGTTGAAAATCAACTTGATGGCCCCTAATGACAACAGCACTATGATGAGCAGGAACACACTTTGTAAATACCTAGGAGAAGAATATTTCAGAAGAACAAAAGCAAAAGTTACAGCTCTGAGGTGGGAACTAGCAACAAGACAAGTGTGCCTAAGTTGTGATTAAGAAAGAGGAGAGGGTTAGGATATTCCACTGCAGTGGCAGACAGGAGGCGAGTCATGCAGGCCACGATGGCCTTAGGTAAATAATTCGGATTTTATTCTAAGGGGCCCCGGTGGTGCAGTGGTTAAGCCCTGGGCTGCTAATCAAAAGGTTGGCGATTAGAGCCCACCAGCCCCTCCAGGGGGAGAAAGATGTAGCAGTCTGCTTCCTTAAGTATTTACAGCCTTGGAAAGCCTATAGGGCAGTTCTACTCTTTCCTATAGGGTTGCTATGAGTCTGAATGGACTCAGTGGCAGTGGGTTTGGTTTGGTTTATCATACTTGAACAGAGTCTGTGATTTAATAGGAACATGCTAAGGATATGATGTAAAGTTAAAATAAGGATACAAAGTTACTGCATGGCATGATTATAACTTTTTGTAATGACTGATGGGGATAATTATTTCATGACTATATTTTTCTCACTTAAATTTTTTAATCAAAATTTGTTCCTGATAAGTACGTATTATTTTATAATGAAAAAGCAAGCTTAACAACAAAAACCCGTGACATTTTTTTCTCAAATTACATGGAAACTTTTTGAAGAGATAAACCGCCACCCGGCGGGGTTCTTCTACTAATAGTTTGCTGTGAGAGAGCTCAATAGGAAATAGAAAAATGAAGACGAGGGAACAAAAAGAATCCAAAAAAGAAGCTTGTTGGATCATGCCCTAGAATGTCACTCCCCCTGCTTCAGCAGATGGTAATATGTGCTCCTTGAAAAAGGATTCTTATGGTCAATTCTCTTTGAGAAATGATAGCATAGCCCCCCTTTTGGAAAAGCATAAGATATATTCACACACGTTAAGTTTGTTGAACAATCCAGGACTAAAGGACACTAAAGAATTTTATTTAACATAATTTTCCCCCCAACATTTTTAACTAGAGGAAATTTTGCTGAATCTTTTTTAGAACACTTTTGAGGACTGGTTTCCAAGACCACGTATTTAGGAGACATTGCCCTGGAAAAAGGCCATGCCCTCATGAAGCCATCATTTTCATTTAGCCTGCTTGGTGTAACTCCATGGAGATAAAGCAGTTGTTTACAGTCATTAGCTTGATCAGTAATGGAGGGAAGCCTGTACTAAACCTAGACATTTTCCTTAACAACTGGGTCTCTTAAAAAGCTAACAGGTAACTAAATTCAAGTTAATGAAAATATTTGAGTTGAATTCCCCCCTCTTAATACCAGGAGCCCAATATAATATTAGAAACAAGAGACAAGAGAGTAGATGTAATCCAGAAGAATGAAAATGGGGAATGAAAGAGTAACTGGATTAGTGTGTACTCTAGTCATCTTACTCCAACAACTACTTTTCCCTTGCCCCTAATTTGCCTGAAGTCAAAATCTGTCCTTACCCATTAAGCTTCACAGGTTGCAGTGATGTTCACATTATGGCCATGAATTATCATCAGTCCCTCATTGTCTGCTGGTCTTTATTACTATCTGCTTCTTCCTCTACCTGGAGCTATGCTCCGCCTCACCTCACCCCACACTACACACATAGCCTTGCATTTTAACATGCAGAGAGATACTTATTTTTTGTTTCTTTGGGGCAGGGCCAGCAGGTCACTTGCTCATCTTTTGTCAGCTTTAGATGTCTCAAAATTCTTGGTCAAAGATAAAATGCATGGCATAAATTAAGGTCAGAGCAAAATAAGTGATACGCATGGCAGAACAGTTGGTTCTGAACAGCACTTTAGAATTCTTACTGGCTGAGAGAATTTGCACTAAAACTCATTGCTCAAGAATGTGCAAAGCAGTCTGCTGTTGCTCTAACTCTTTGGCTTAGAGTATAAGATAGCTTTCAAAGAGTAGTGGGGTTGGTCAGTAACATATATATTACAACTATATACTATGAGTGCACTGAAATGAACAGCTTTATAAGTATACGGAGAAAAATAATTCAGAGAAGAATAGATTTATAATGAATGAGCACTATGCAAGGATGACGTCAGATGGAGTCTGCGTCTCATCCAAAATGGCTTTAATGGTGGAATGTTTCCGAAGCTGATTTTGTTCTGCTACAATGCTGCTGGATTAAAATGTACTAAAATTCAGTTCTTGGTTGGAAGGAGAACATAATTCAGAAGAAATGTAGTTTATTACATCATATTCTGATGGCCTAACTTGAGTACTGTAATCCAGGGAATTAAAATACACAAGCTAACCAAAATATTTCTTGGCATAGATGAGCCAGCACTTCCAGCATTCCATTCATTTGTTAAAACATCTCAATTTGTATTCCATTGATTCCTGGAGGCTTGTTTTTTGACAATGACTTCAGTGCAGCTTGGCCTTCTTCCTCCAAGTACCATCAGTTCTTGATCATATGCTAGCTCCTGAAATGGTTGAACGTCGAAAATATGTAAGAGATCCATATTTGTGCCCATTCCAAAGAAAAGTGATCCAACAGAAAGTGGAAATGATTAAATAATATCATTAATATCACATGTGAATGAAACTTTGCTGAAGATAATTTAAAAAAGGTTGCAGCAGTACATCCACAGGGAACTGCCAGAAATTCAAGTCACATTCAAAAGAGGACATGGAACGAGGGATATCATTGCTGAGGTCAGATAGGTACTGGATGAAAGCAGAGGATACCAAAAAGATGTTTACCTGTGTTTTATTGACTATGCAAAGGCCTTTGACTACGTGGATCATAACAAATCATGGATGACATTGCAAAGGATAGTAATTCCAGAACATTTAATTGTGCTCATGTGGAACCTGTATATAGACCATGAAGCAGTCGTTCAAACAGCACAAGGTGATACTGCGTAGTTTAAAATCAGGTAAGGTGTGTGTCAGGGTTGTATCCTTTCCTCATACTTATTCAATCTGTATGCTGAGCAAATCATCGGAAAAGCTGGACTGTATGAAGAAGAATGTGGCATCAGGACTGAAGAAGACTCACTAACAACCTGCGATATGCAGATGACACACCCTTGCTTGCTGAAAGTAAAGAGGACTTGAAGCGCTTACTGATGAAGATCAAAGACTACAGCCTTCAGTATGGATTACACCTCAACTTAAAAAAAAAACACAAAAGACCTCACAACTGGACAAATAAGCAACACCATGATAAACGAAGAAAATACCACAGTTGTCAAGGATTTCATTTTACTTGGATTCACAGTCAATGCCCATGGAAGCAGCAGTCAAGAAATCAAAGGATGTATTGCATTGGGTGAATCTGCTGCAAAAGATCTCTTTTAAGTGTTAAAAAGCCAAGATGTCACTTTGAGGACTAAGATTCACCTGACTTGAGCCTTGGTGTTTTCAATCACTTCATATGCATATGAAAGCTGGACAATAAATATGGAGACCAAAGAATTGATGCCTTTGAATTAAGGTGTTGGCAAAGAATATTGACTATATCATGAATGTATCAGAATAATGAATAAATCTATCTGAGAAGAAAGACAGCCAGAACGCTCCTTAGAAGTGAGGATGGCGAAGCTTCGTCTCACATACTTTGTACATGTTATCAGAAGGGACCAATCCTTGGAGAAAGATATCCTGCTTGGTAGATTAGCGGGCCATTAAAAAAAATGAAGACCCTCAACAAAATGGATTGACACAGTGGCTGCAACAATAGGGTCAAACACAGCTATGATTGTGAGGATGGTGTAGGACTGGCAGTATACATAGGGTGGCTGTGAGTCGGAACTGATTCCAGGGCACCTAACGAAAACAACAACCAAAATATGAATAGATGTTAACCAGTCAGAGCATATTCCATGGTCAAATAGACAAGCTCTACTATGCACTAGCTGTATGACCTTACTGCTCTGCGTCTCGGTTTTCTCATCTGTCAAATAAAGATACTTTCAGTAACTGCCTCACCTTGCAGGCTTGTTATTAAGATTAAATGTATTTGTCAGGTTAAAAAGTATCTAGCGATAATACACTCCAAATAAATTTAATTAAACAAATAAAATCAAGTAATTAAATATTCTTTAACTTCTTTTTAACGGTGACATAGGCCATATGATATACCAAATCTTGTTTTTGATCAGTTTGTTTGATTCTAGTTTATCAGAATTATTAACAGTGTTTTTGCTTCATTGTTCTATTTCAGCACACATCTATGCATACATCGTTAGGAAAAATTCATGGACATGGAAGACTGTATCATGGAGTATGCACGCATTTAAGGCTTTTGAAGCATATTGCTAAATTGCCCACTAATACATTAAAACGCACATTTTCCACACTACCATTGAAAAGATGTTTTTGGTGTTTTCCCAGTTTTATGTAAAAATTCATCTATTTTTGGTTTAAATTGGATTATTAGTAATACTTTTTTTCTACCTTTTGGTCATCTTCTTTCTTTGTTATGAATTGCCCATTTTGGAGATATTTGACTTGTTTCCATTTGATCTGCAAGAGCTTTTTAGAGTTGAAAAATATCAACACATTATCAGACAAAATTTGCAATTTTTCCTAGTTTCTCTTTGCTTTTTTACTTGTTATGGCCTTTTAACACCCAGAATAGATGTGTGTATGTGCGTCCGTGCACATGTATGCATACACACTGTGTGTATTTAAGGTAGTTACGTCTACCAGTCTTTTCCATTATAGTTGCTCTTCTTTATTGTGTGCTTATTATGATCCTCCCAAGCCAGAATCATGTAAATAAGCACAATTACATTTTTTATATTTAAATATCAAGTCCAGGTGGAATTCATGTTGATTATGGTGTGAGTCAGTGATCTAACTTTACTTATTTGCAAATAGTCTTGGATCTTGCCTAATTCTCATGTTTTATTGAAGCCACCAAAAGTACCCATTGCATCGTTATTTTAGTTGTCTTATGACTTAATGGTGGAACTAAGGATGCTGAAAGAAATGTGATCAAATAGATGGCAGGTGACCTCTCTCAGGTGATTTCCATATGTTTGGTTTAGGCCAGTGGACTTACATAGACAGATGCTATCAACATAATACTTCAAAACTGGGCTTGTTTTTCTGAGTCTGAAAGGAAGTTTTATTTTCAGATCAGTTTATGACTAAGATTAATAAAAACTGGCATCGTCTTTTAATCCAAATAGAGAATAAATAACTGCTATTCTATGATCACCTGTAAGAAAAGGCTTGAAATGTTTTCTAACGTATCATAACTATAAGATGACACATGTCATTTAGACAAGCCTATGTCTGAGAATATGCCGTGGTCACATATATTCACCTACACCCTTTGTGTAGGGGTTTGCATGATGCCAAAATATCCAGATAAAGTTTTATAAAGTTCATTTAAATATACAGAAGGCTTAACCATATGATTTCAGACATACGGATATTTTAAAATCTCTTGGGTTTTAGTATCAAGTCTCATTCATATTTCTCTGATACAAGCTGATTGGGAGTAAGTTTGTAGATTTAATGTGCTGGGTAAAGAAATCAGCAGGTGGAAGGGTGATTCAGAAAGTTCTCTCCAGATGTGCTTAAGGCTAAGATAAAGAATATATTCTATATAGAGTTAGATATCTGAAGTTATACTGAAGTATGCAATTGGAAAGAAGTCTGATCTCAGTTGACAGAATTTCAATTCTGTATTCTAAATTTGTTTCCTAGTGAGGGTAAGAAATTATCTTTTTGAGTCCATGGTCTCTATCTATTTTAAAATAACTGGAAGTCTACCTGGGGATCTTTTTCAAAGCCCATATTAAATTCATAACAACTTCACATTCAATAAAAAATTGTTTGCATCTTGCTTATCGTTATTTCAGTAACATACTCAAGTATATTATAGATCACGTGCAATGGTCAGTTACTATTTCTCAAGCTTAACTTTATGTCTACAGAGATAAAATGATTTGAAAGATGCTATAAAGAGTACCATCCCAATTCTTCACTCTTTGAGCTACGATAGTCATGGAATTTCTCCAAGTTGCAGCATTGGTTCCAGAAAGGGTTTCTTCTCATTAAAGTCTAAGCCTATTATTTGATAAAAATGATATTGTCACACATAATCTCACTCCATCACATTAGTGAGATTCACTTGCCAACTCCCTAGCAGAACGCAAGACTCTCTTGGAATTGGAGAGCGTGTTGTTGGTTTTGACGAGATGGATTATCTGGGAAAGTCAGGAAAACTGGAGAGCAGAGCTTGTAACACTAGCAGCAGTCACCCCTGGCCGAGAAGAAAGCCTGGCACTGAGCAAATAAAAATGGAAATCTGGGAGTGATGCTTCCTAATCTGACCTGGATCAGCAGGTGCCTGCCTGTTCATACTCACGCTACATCCAATAATGGCTCCCTGACTCACATCCCTACAGTTGAGGTAGTGGCTTTCAACTAATCGAACTCACATACCCCCTTACATTTTTTTTTAAATGGTACACCTCTGACCCATTTTAACTTGTCTCTAAAATTTTCCACCATGAGTTTAAAAAAGTTTATTTTTTAATTGTTATTTGGAGGGAGAGAAAGTAGATTTAGTAAGGTAAAATATGAAAACAGTTTATAATGGAATAGATATTTCATATTTAAAAAAATAGGTTTTGACTACCTTATTAAATAATATACTATTATTTGATCACAAATAAGTTTTAATTACTTCTTTAAATAATGTACAGATTTTGAGGAAAAAAATCGTGTTTTTTTTAATCTAAGGTGTTCTTGAAAAATCCGGTAACTCTAGAAAATATTCCAGGTATATTTTTTAAAAATCAATATCATGACCTATACTGCTTTGGTTTTTCTGAATTCAGAACAGTCTAACATAGGGTAAACCTTGCTCTTAAAATCAGACATGTTGCCGTTGATGTGTGCCGTTGAGTCGATTCTGAGTAGAACTGTTCCATAGGGTTTCCTATGCTGTAATCTTTAAAGGAGAAGATCACCAGGATTCAAACTGCCAGCCTTTCAGTTAGTAGCCAAGTGCTTAACAATTACACCACCAGGGCTCCTTAACAGACATGAATAAACTAGACATACAGAAAGCCAGGTAGATTTAAAATATTAATTATTAAAGAAAGTATCTTTGAAATCAATATTTTAAATTATGATTTTTTGATGTCCAAGCCAAAACCATTGCTGCCAGGTTGATTCAGACTCATGGCAACCCCATGTGTGTCAAAGTGGAGCTGTGCTCCATCCATTGGGTTTTCAATGGCTGTGATCTTATGGAAGTAGATTGCCAGGCCTTTCTTTTCCAGCACCACTGGGAGGATTTGACTGCCAACCTTTCTGTTAGTAGCCAAGCACAGACCATTTGCACCACCCAAGGACCTCTTTTGATGCCCAGGAAGTTTTATCCAGAGCTAATCACCCTAGTACAATTTGGAAGGAATATTAGGTTTGACTTTCTTTACTAAAGTGGGGAAAGGGCTAGTGTCAACAAACCTGTCCTAAGGCAGATCCATTTTAAAGAAAAGTACATGTTGGGGTTGAGTCTATATAAATCAACCTCCATGCAGAAAACTCTAAACCAAAGAACAGCTGTTGGATTCGAACTGCCAACCTTTTGGTTAACAACAGTAGTTCTTAACTACTGCACTACCAGGGCTACATGCAGAAGTACCCCCCTAAAGTGTCTTCTGTGTACTCCCAGGGTTTATGTACCTCAGTTTCAAGACCCCAGTCTGAGAGCGAATCTTTCTGAAAAGCGAATCCATAAGCAAAGAATCAACTCAGAACAGCAGGTAGCCTACAGAGCTAAACTTAGAAGTCTAACCAAAATTCCGCAGCTGAGTATTGAAAGTGACCGTTTTTCAAATGACCTAGAAGACTCCAAAGTAATATGTTGATGGAGGACTGAGCTTTTGAAACATCCATATTTTCATGAGGCATAGGCTGACATGGTGAGGAGGATGGATGAATTTATTCTGTACTCTTGCTCAGCCTCTATTCACTGTTCTGTTGTTTTCTCCTGGAGATCTACCCCCTCATGCCTCCCGCATCCTCATTTCAATGCATTCAGTGGAATTATTACTCTCCTAGCTCAGCATTTTCAGTTGCCTCACATGTATGCAAAAACTGGACAATGAAAAAAGAAGATCATAGCGTTTCTAATGCTATAATCTTTATGAAAGCAGACTGCCACATCTTTCTCCTGCAGAATGCCTGGTGGATTTCAACTGCTGACCTTTCAGTTAGCAGCAGAGCGCTTAACCACTGCACCACCAGGACTCCTTGGACTGCCAGAAGAGTGAAAAAATCAGTCTTGGAGGAAGTACAGCTAGAATGCTCTTTAGAAGCAAGGATTGGACGCGTCATTAGGTGGTACCAACTGCTGGAGAAGGACATTATGCTTGGTAAAGCAGACGATCAGTGAAAAAGAGGAAGACCCTCAATGAGATGGACTGACAGTGGCTGCAACAATGACCTCAAACATAGCAACAATTGTGAGGATAGCTCAGTAGAGAGCAGTGGTTTTTTTCTGTCTTACATAAGATCATTTTGAGTGCGAGCCAACTCAGTGGCACCTAACAACAAGCTCAGGGAGAGGGCTAGGTTTGTCAAGCAAACCTTTACAGCTACCATTCTCAGTGATTCCAGTTGGATATGTGACCCACTCAAGTTACAATGGTATTTTTACTTGGTTTTCAGGAAGAGAGATCTGTGTTCTTCAGTTCTAGATCTGAATCTTTAAGTATGTGACTCAGAAATATTGTCATGCCTCTTCAAACCACAAGCCTGCCAAAAAAGCATCCCCTGGAAACAAGGAAGACAAAACTAACCCTGATTACATCCTGTGAGCTGTGGGCCTTGGGTAACACTTCACCTATGACTACATTTACATCAAGAATGTTCAATTTTGTACACCATTGATTTTTGTTTTTAATATGAAACCAAGTCTAGTAAGTAGAGGGCACATACAAGGTTTGCTTTCATTTTGTAGAACTGAGTGTGAAAGGTCGTATGCAGTACATTGTTTACAGTCTTTCAATCACTCTTAATAGCTGTCTTAAGAAGATGGATTGACACAGTGGATGCAACAATGGGCTCAAACATAGCAATGATTATTGGCGCAGGACCAGGCAGTGTTCTGTTCTGTTGTACACAAGGGGGCTGAGTCGGAACCCACTCAACAGCACCTAACAACAACACCAGTAACAATAGCTGTCTTCTGGTGGACACTGGTAGCCAGTTACACTTGTGTGCTTCAATGATTCATTGCTTAAGGCAAGATTAGCTCACTCTCATAGTTTATGAAACAATTCAAAATAATAATGTATGAATATTAGCTATACAAAGTTATATACACCTTAGATCAAGTTTTAAATATAAACTTTTAAGTATAATTCTGTGCTTTTTTCATTATATAGGACTTGCTTAAATTTTTCAGAATACGTTGAGAATGAATAAGTCAATTTCTGTTATAATTAGAGGCCAGCCAGTCCTCAGCTGAGTGTTTCGAAACATCAGAAGAACTTGATATCAAAAACCCTTTGAAAACTTTCAGTTGTGCTTTCATATTCTGATGAGTGAAATAAATTGTCAAATATCTGACAATTCTTCCGATTAAATTTTCCTTTTTTTTTTTTTTACTTCACTTACTTTTCTCAGTTGCCTCCCTTTTCTTGTAGATAGCAGAAAAAATAAAGACAGTCATAGCCACGGTTAAGTACCAACTGACACTATAGGATTTTCCTTTTAGAAAATACACTGTTTAAAGTCTTGGGCTGGATAATACGATGAAACAAATGAATTCATGAACAATGACACTAACTTTGGTAGGTTTCCTGTTCATTTATAAACAGTTGCCTAAGTTTTTAAAGAGTTTAGGCCATTTTTTTTCCAGTGAAAATATGAAAACAATAGATACAGAATAAATTATGGCCATTAAAAGAGAAGAATGTTTATCCACAAGATATGATAAGAATAAGAATCAGCACAGTAATGAAAACAGAGAAGACTAAAATCCCAATGAGGAAGCCAACTAAAGAGGCAATTTCTCGAATTGGTCAACAGGATTCTCAAGTCTTTCAAAAGAAAGAGGACAAGGAACAAAAAACAGAAAAGACCATTGAAGTTGTCATGAAGGACATGAGTTACCTCCATAGTTCAATTTCCATTACCTAACAGTAATTGAAACTATATATCTTTTTTTGTAATATTTTTTCATGAAACATCATAAACATACAAAAGTTACAAAGAATAATTTAATGGAGAGTAGTGTACCCGACACTAAGCTTTAGAGAGAGTTAATATTTTTCTTTATTTGGTTTAGATTTATAGGAATAATAAAATATTTCAGATACACAGAAAACCTCCAGTTTTCCCTCCCCCAGGGCTATTCTACTCTCTCCTTAGAGGGAACCATTGCTATGCTTTTGTGATTATCATTCCCATGCATGATTTTTATATTATTACTACCTATGTATGCATTCAAAAATCATATGTAATACTGTTTTATATTTATTAATGTAAAATCATAAATGGCACCTTACAGTATACATTATTAAGTTAATTTTTCAGACGAGATTTTATTTTTTGAGACTTTTCTTAAGTAGATATTTATTGTTATAGTCCATTTATTTAAATTTTATATAATATTACATTGAATAAATATATCACTATTTATCCATTCTCTTACCCTCAATTGGCAAAGGAAAATGAATGTGACAAGGTAATCTTTAGTGAAACATCGACTCCAATGTATTTTTGTCTTCCAACGTGTTTAATAACTTGAAATACATAAAAATACCACAAGCTAAGGTTTAAAAAGAAAAGAAAAAAGTTTGGTTTTTGACCATTTACTGATTCTCCCATTATTAATAGAAACATTTAGAATGATTCATAATTTCTCACTGAGAAAAGAAAGAAAACTTTAATATTAGGGAGCGATAGCCACAGAACCTTTGAAAATGCAAGTGAAAAATCTATTACCATATTTTTCTTTCATGAATGATTGAAATATATTTTATTAGGAATGCTATATTTCATCTACTGATACATTGTACCCAAATATTGGGGCCTTCTACCACAGAGCAGAGGTCGCTGGGAAAGAGCCTGGGATGAAGAGCCAAGTGATTTTGAAGGTCAAGGAGGTCTTGTACATCATCTGGCCCAATGCTCTAATTTTACAGTTGAAGAAACTGGAGTCCAAAAAGATGAAGTAACTTACTCAGGGTCACATCACTAATTATTGGCAGAGTAAGGAGCCGATAAGTCTCTAGTTTGTTCTTAACTCTGCTTTGGATGAGCTCTGTGACACAAACCAAATAGTGAATTTCTTAGCACTTTAGCTGCCTTGGTTATAAAGTGGAGTTAATACCCGTGGTACGTCCACACTTCATAAGCATGTTGTTAGAGTTAATGTGAGTCATAAGCAATGTATTTCAACTTCTGTAAAGAGTGAATTATTCATGACCATTCTATAAATTAGAGTTTTTGATGGCAAGTGTCTTAGTCATCTAGTACTGCTATGATAGAGATACCACAAATGGATGGCTTTAACAAAGAGAAATTTATTCTCTCACAGTCTAGTAGGTTACAAGTCCAAATTCAGGGCATCAGTTCCAGGGAAAGGCCTTCTTTCTCTGTTGGCTCCAGAGGAAGTTCCTTGTCATCAGTCTTCTCTTGGTCTGGGAGCATCTCAGCACAGGAAACTCAGGTCGAAAGGATGTACTGTGCTCCTGACACTGCTTTCTTAGTGGTATGAGGTTCCCATGTCTCTCCGCTTGCTTGTCTCTTTTATATCTCAAAAGAAATTGGCTTAAGACACTATCTAATCTTGTAGACCTCATCAGTATAACTGCCACTAATCCATCTTATTACGTCTTAGTGATAGAGTTTACAACACATAAGGAAATCACATCAGATTACAAAATAGTACGCAATCATGTAATACTGGGAATCATGACCCAACCAAGTTGACAAATATTTTGGGGGGCTACAATTCAATCCATGACAGCAAGCAACAGAAAATACATTATACAACTTATCTAAGCAAAAAGTGAATTTACCACAATGATATAAGGAGGCTCATTCAAAGATAATATTGAATAGTAAATAATTGCTTGACACAGATGAAAACAAGCGTGCTCCAGAGGTTGTGGGAACATCTCCATAATCTTACTTAGGCACCACTGCTGGGATGATTCTACTCCAGCTGTTCCTTCCATCAGTGTGGCTCTTCACTGGAGATACAAAATTGTGGAAGGGAGAATGGAATTGGCTGAGATTAGATCATATTTACCCTCTTACACCAACAGGCCAGTGAAAGGGATCTATCACCAACAGCCTCCAGAGATCCTGTTAGCTTCCTTAATCAGAGGAACAAAAAACAGAACCAAACCATACAGGTTGCTGTTGAGTGGATTCTGACTCACATTAACCCCTTGTTACAGGATAGAATTGATCCAGAGTTTTATTGGCGGTAAATCTTTTTCTGAAGCAGATCGCCAGTCTTTTCTTCCATGGTGCAGCTGGGTGGGTTTCAGCTGCCAACCTTTAGGTTAGTAGGAGAGTGAAAATTGTTTGTGACACCCAGGGACCTAACAAGACAAAAGGATAACCCAGTTACTGGCCCTCCAATATAGCACACAATTAAGGATAGGTAAGTCCTCCAAAAGGAAACTGAGATGTTATTAGGAAGAAGAAATCATGCATTGTCTAGCCAAAAACTGAAAAATGTCTACTACAACCATTATATATTTAAGTTCTCTGCTGAATTTTTCATTTAATGATATAACTCTGGAAATAAAAATTATAATTTTTATTACAAAATTTTAATTTTTATCTCAGACCATGCCTACTTGATGAAAAATGGCAACTAGGTATTGTCCTGATGGTCAATTTGGAACATTCAACAAATCAATCAGGTTTGCCACATAACAAAACCAGAGTCACGGAATGAAACTTTCAATGATCCATTTGCTGATTAATTAAGCACAACCTGTTTCCATGATTCTTTAAAAACAGCTACCAATGTTAGCTAGGATTGAAGGCATAAAGAAAATGTTTCCATTTGAATGTAGATCTAGACAATAAGCTCAGCTCCTGTTGAGCAGAAAGTCAATCCAATTTGATCTCCGGTAGACTTACTTGTCTTAGCGTGTGTATAGCTCAAAGAGACAGTGGCAGTTCAGTGGTAAAATTTTCGCCTTCCATACAGGAGACCCAGGTTTAATTCCCAGCCAATGCACATCAAGCATAGCCATCACCCATCTGTCAGTGGAGGCTTGTGTGTTACTAAGATGCTAAAAAGGTTTCAGTAGAGCTTCCAGACTAAGACAGACTAGGAAGAAAGGACTGGTAATCTACTTCCAAAAAATCAGCCAAGGAAAACCCTATAGATCACAATGGTCTGATCTGCAACCAATCATGGGGAAGGTGCAGGACCTGGCAGCATTTCCTTCTGCTGTGCATGGAGCCTCCATGAGTCAGGGACCAAGTCGACGGCAGCTAATAACAACAACAACAATGTATATCTGAAAGTACCTCCTAGACCTGAAAGATGGAGAATAGTGAATCAGTTCCTTCATGTTTGGTTCAGGTAGCTCATTTCTCTAGGGTTGCAGACACAATTCTATTAGAAAGACAGGAATTTAAGCCAAATCTTCTTTCCCATCTCTGGCTTAAGTATCTTTACCTTCTGGGGGGAAAAGAAAAAAATAGCCTCCAAAAATATTAAAGTCAGTATGAATGTATTTTTCTTACAAACATATATGTAGAAACTTGAAAATAAACAATCTAAATAAGAGAATCCAAAGATATGTTTATCTTTAAATGTCATGTAAAATTTCCTCCATTCTTTGTCCCCACTCCCATGTCCAACTACAAATTGTACTCTACTTGGATCTCATTCCATTTCAAGGGCAGAGTGATCTTTAATAATAAACCAGATCATGTTACTGCACCATCTGAAGTTCTTCACTGGCACCTTATGACCTTCAGGTTGGTGTGCAACTTCCACCAAAGACATGCAGGGTCCTCATAGTCAGCCCTCTGCTGGCCTTGCACCCTCAACTCTTCCTACTTCTCACTATAATACACTTTACAATCAGCCAGCCCAACTATCTGACATTTCCAAAACTTGTCACTGAGTCTCTTGCTTCTGCTTGCTTAACCTAGAACTCCTTCCCTCCTCGCTTTTTTGCTAATCCTTCTCTCCTTACCGCCTCCACCACGGTCATGACTCGCCTATCCAAATCCCTTCTTTTGTTAACATTGTTCATTACAGAATGTTCAGCTGAGGTGTCTTCCCCCTGAGAAACTTTTCCTAAGCCTTCAAGTTTCAGGTGGGAGATACTGTTTGTGTCCTACTAACAATACCAGTAACACCCTGGACATCATCATAGCCCTTGTCATGCTGCATTGTCTTATATATTTGTTAATCTAGCTTCTTCATTACAACCGTGAGCTCCTTGAGAACACAGAGAGTGTCTTATTCATCTTTGTACTTCCAGTACCTGAGCCAGGATCTAGCACAAAACATAGGATAAATAAACGGTGATCGGCAACCACAGAGGCACTAGGGGTGTGTGTGTGTGTGTGTGTGTGTGTGTGTGTGTGTGTGTGTGTTTTACAGCTAAGGAGACATTGAGGAGCCCTGGTGGCACAGTGGTTAAAGCGATTGACTGCTAACTGAAAGATCAGTGGTTCAAACCCACCAGCAGCTCTGCAGAGAAAGATGTGGCAGTCTGCTTCCATGAAGCCTTAGAAACCCTATGGAGTCGCTATGAGTTGGAATCAACTCGACAACAATGGGTGAGGAGACATTATTATCATGCTTATCCTCATCTTCTACTACGCATTACAATAGATAATGTAATCCTTCTATGATCCCCACGCTAAGAGCAGGATGACTACCTGGTCTCTGCTTAAAGAAAAATTTCAAGGGGATGTTCGGCCATTGTTGCATACAAAATTAGGCTTGAGTGCAGTTATCTAGCCAGCTGGCCTCCCACCTAGAATGGGTGATGGCTCCACGCTTTTCATTTGGTGTAAAAACCTTAGAAGATTTATTTCACGGGCAGTCAAAGGACGATTTGAAAAGGATTGGCTTGGATTCTTATACTGTTTACTTGATAGAGGAACTGGAGGGGGCAAGCGCAGAGAGCTGGCCTGCTCTCACTGTGATTTGATGGGATGACTTCTAAGTGAAAAGCAAAGGACAGACTGGGGGAGGGGGAGGCAGGCAGTGCTCTGTACTTTTCAGCAGCATAGAAGCAATGGCCCTCTGCATGCTGAGGGCCCCAGAAGAGACATTGATCAAACCTGTCTGGGGATGTATGCAAATAGACAGGAAAAGGAAACTGATAGATTGCAAGAGGAGTGAGTTGTGTTGCAATTTGAAAGACTGCTAATCTTTCGATTTCTATTGTCTTTCTCAGATTTAATGACTAGCATGAGGGAGGTTGAAGACAGATGAGCTTAGCTGAATAACCAAGTTCCCAAGTTCCTGGCTAGTCCAATTACCAGCCTTCCTGTTAGGGATAGAGGATGTTTTTGCTTGCATTTCATATAGGCATCTCTCTCCTTTTTGGTTACAAACAGCTGATCTAGAGCATCACATAATACAAAATACTGTTAAAAGCTGTCATCATTTGAATTTTCCTTCTATAGCAAATTTGAAAAGTTGGCATTTACTTTCCCTGAAGTATCCATCTCTAATGAAAACAGCATCAGAGCCT
Source organism: Dugong dugon (assembly GCA_030035585.1). NCBI lineage: Eukaryota > Metazoa > Chordata > Mammalia > Sirenia > Dugongidae > Dugong > Dugong dugon. Next base: position 63,452,916 of record CM057466.1, read on the forward strand.
TAAGCACTTTGGCATTTCTGGACACGCTATAAATATACAGGGTGTATTTTATCATGTACTCTGTATTAGAGCACAGGGACAAAGAACAAGCACAAGGGAAAATGGTTTCAGGCAATTCTTTCAACACATTTTCCAAGGCCATTTCAAATGACTTCCCAGTCCTTGAAGTCCCTGGTGATAATTTTAATAGCAACAACAACCATTTGGTAACTAGTCTGGATTGCGGGTTGCATTTGGCTTTAGCTGATTTAAAGTCTACTACTGTGTTTCGTTACTAAGGAGACAGTATTCTAGCCTATTATAAAGATATTTAAAGCTTTCCTAGCACCTATACTGAAAACTTCAGAGTGCTCCTAAAATCTTCCGCTTAGGGTTTTTTTGGTTTTCTTTCAATCCACATATCAAACTTCTCATACTCCTTACACAGAACCACCCTTGATTGTCTTGATAACAGGAACCTTGTGCTGAAGACTTGGTCAATTTGAGGTGCATGTCAGGGCTAGGAAAATGCAGAATGAACACTGCTTGCATCTCCTTATCCAATAGGCTCTGTCCTACTGCAACTCACTTGATTATCTGCTTGGGTGATTTCTGCTACCAGAGAAAACAGGGCACGACTCCTGGGCGCAGACATATATTTACAAACATAATTTTAGTCTCACCTCTGATCATTCCCCCTTTTTTGAAATTTCAAAGAGAGCTGAGCAGGCTGCTGATATTTCAGACTGAATTATTCCATTGATGGGTAGCATAAGAATACTACCCACAACTCTTTTAATTTCACGGCATCTATCAAAGGGTACAATTATCAGGCAGATAACAGTTGCTATTAGAGGATGTCCCTTTATTTAACAGAAAAGGCTCAGCTGGTCCAAGATGTATTTGTTGGCTGAATGACAACTCTGAATGCATTGGATCAAGGTGTGGCACACTGGTGGGTGCTATGGAGAGCTTGGCTGAATCCAAGTGTCTTGTCGCATGTCACCATGGAAGCAGTGTCTTGACAGAGCCGTACCTGCAAATATGAAATGTTTAACGATGAATAATTTTGTTTGAAGCTCTTCTTACTTCACATTTCCATGGAAATGAAACCACAGGAGGCGTGAAAATCTCTAAAGGGTCTTTATACATAGATTAATGTGGTAATTCTCTCATTACTATGTTCTGAGGAAGAGCTTCTTACGCCAGGCTCTGTGCCTTTGCCTTCAGTTATAACATGGCTTTGCATTAAGTGCTTTAATAAAATGTGAAATTAAATGATCATCCCTGGTGGTACTCAGCTCTTGGGTGAGGTAAGGGAAAACGTAACTTACACAGTATATGAAAGCCTAAGAGATTATATTGCCCCCAATGAAGAGATCACCAGTCAAATGACATGGTTTCCCATGGGGTTGCACCTCTTCATCAACTAGGAATGTTGTACTACTGTCTTTTGGACCTTGGAGAATTACAAATAATGTAACCAATTTACAACTATGGAATATCTATGCTGTCAGAAGTCAACCAGTTTAATTTATTATTTTTTGTACTTTTAATGAGGTAGTATCAGGTGACAGCAATTATTGATAGTCTAGTTTGTACCATTGTCAACTATATGTGGCTTTTTCTGTGTTTTTCTCTCCTGGAACTGAAATGGAACTGCCTGGAAGCAGCATTGGTCTATTGACTGGCGGACACATTACTGATAAAAGACTTGGGATAGTAATATGACTCCTTTATACAGAAAATAATAAAACAACTTTCCTATGAGTCATTCTCAGGTAATGAAAACTTCCCCCAAAACTGTTGAGATTTTGTTTTGTTTTTTAAGTAAGTGGGACTGAATAAAGAGCAAAATCCTTTTCACTAATGATGTTAGGCAAAGCTAACGCAAGAAATTTTGCAAATTGATTGTTCTAGTTGGGTATTAATACTGCAATTTTTCCTTAAGGAGATACAAAATAATACTGAGGTTGACAAGCCTAAAAGAGAACAGCTATATGTTAATTGCATTAGATTTTCAAGGAAATTCCATCATTTCTGCTTCCTGATATTAACACAGTTTTTAGACTAATTACCTGGTAAGGTAGTTTACAACATGGGCTCAGAACTGAGATTTCTTGAATTTAAATCCTAATTCTACCACTTACTACCTTGGGCAGGCTTCTTAGCATTCTTCCACCTTAGTTTTCTCATCTACAAAATGTTTACATAAATTTCATATTATCATATGAATATTAAATGTGATATTATTTATAAAACACTTAGAATAAAGCTTGGGACTTGGTAAGTGCCCAATAAATGACAGTTGTTGTCAGATATAAAACTCTCTAATCTTCCAATCCCTAATTTCAAGACAAGTCATAGCCATGATTAATTTGACAATGGTGTCATTTCCCTAACTAAGCTGCATTTCCAGTAGACGAAGCTCCAAAAGTTGCCACGTTGGTGCCATGATTTCCAAGGATGACACGAAGCCCAATCTGTGCGTCAAGAACTGAATTGGTTACATCTCACCAGCTACGTCTTCTTGGGAAACCCTGATGGCATAGTGGTTAAGAGCTGTGGCTGCTAACCAAAGGGTCGGCAGTTCAAATCCACCAGGTGCTCCCTGGAAGCCCTATAGGGCGGTTTTACTCTCTCCTATAGGGTTGCTATGAGTTGGAATCGACTTGTCAGCAATGGGTTTGGGTTTTTTTTTTTTTTTTATGTCTCTCTGGGCCTCAAAGTCATTCTACCATTTTGGCAAACACAGACGTGCCCCATCCCAGAAGGACCGAAACACAGAACAAGTAGACTAACGCTTTTTCTAAGTGAGATCCCGTCAGATATATAAATGAAGCAAGATCAGACTCCCTTCTTCATAATAAATAATCCCAGATTTTGCAAGCATTCCTCACTTGCATATACACACATGCATATGCACACAACTTTAGTGAAGTTGTTCCCTGTCGTGAGATTTCACCTAAACATGATCAGTATGCATCCTGCAAGCAAGAGTAAGGAAAATAACAATGACAAATGCAAATAAATAATTCCCTGCTGTTGTAACAAAGTTATTATTGTCCTCTTTTTCTTCTACTGGCTACAATATTGTGACTTGCACAAAGAATGTTCTCAAGAGCTATAAGTAAATTAATATATATGACCTGTAGCCCTACACAGGGAGAAACACTTATGGCTACATTGTTTTGGCTCTCTGTTAATCTCCTAACACACACACACACACACACACACACACATATACACACGTTCTTCACATTGGATGCCAAATACATACATAAAACATTCACTGGGCAAAGAAATTGCAATCTGTTGACCAATAACTGGGTGACTGTTTTAGAAATTCTCTGAAACAAATGGTATATTTTGCATGTTCAAAAAAATGCTTAATCTGGGTTTTTACATGATGGGCTCAAGGTCACAAAATATGTCAGAGGCAGAGTTAGAGCTAGAACCCAATGTCCTCCTTCCACCACATCATCCTGTCTCTGCTGGAAAAATTACTCTGGACTTGCTTTCAATTATTCAAGTAAATGTTGAGTAAAGTCTCGTTAGAATTGGAGAACTAATCTAATCTTTATTTCTTAACCCGTTATGCCAAACTAAGGTCAGATTGTTAATCTTGTTTTTTTTTTTTGATTCAAAAATTGACACACAATTTAGTTCTTTTCAGTGGGATTAATAGGTTTCTTTTGTGTTAAATGATATTTATACCAGAGTCTTAAAAATATGGAGTAGCATTATAGAAAATAAATCAACAAAAGCCCAAGGTACCTTTCAAATAGCCATCGTATGTTGACAAGTCACTCCCTTTCAAATTACAAATTGCTACGAACTGTCTAGTTCTAGCAGTTGCTAATATTTTAAATGCAAAATGTCTGGGAAATCATTGCCTGTACGAAAGGAATAGTTTATTTTCTGCAAGAGGAAGGTTTTAATTGTATGTGTGTTATATTCAATTTTCATAGACTATAATCATTCCATTCCTGATACCCCTTTGTATGACAAGCTTGCTATCTCACCCTCTGACAGCATTTGGACATATTTTTATTTATAAAAAGTGCTAAAGGAAATTCGTGTCTTTATATGTAATCGTAATCTAGTTATTCATCCATTAACTGGTTAGTTCTTAATCATGGCAACTTCTGCCCATTGGAAGAGAATGCATTGCTAAAAACCCACTGCTGCCACCTAGTGTTGTTGGACAAACACTGCCTCAACTTGATCCCTTGCCTTCACTTCATTGTGTATCAGAAAGACGGACACCATCCTTTGTATTGAAAGCAAGAGGGACACATCAGTTACTTTAACAATGAACTTAGTAATTAATTATTTAGGAAACTTCTGTCTTTTTCTATTGACACCTATTTGAATAGTCTGGATTCTAGATATGCCTCTTTAATATGCTTGGCATTTGAATTCTTTGAAGGCTTTAAATTGATGCATACTAAAGAAAATGTGGTAGCTTAAGGCAGTCATCCATATCGATGAAGTTCACTTAATAGATGTATGCTGCAATAACCCTCGTGTAAAAGCAATGTGTGCTTTTTATTCTATTCCTATTGATTCTAAACCCTCTTAAATGTTGTCAATAGCTCAGCCAAAGGTATCAGAGGAAACCCAAGGAGAACCAAGTCATTTTGCTTTGCAGGGCAAAGACCAGTCCAAAGATGAAACCCACTACCTTGTTCCAACTGATTGATCAAAGTATAATAATTTTCTTTCATGAGAAATTATTTTGGTGAATAGGAACTACCTTTCAAAGGCTCTAAAATACGAAATTTAAATGACTTTAAAGAATCATGTACATTTTATGGGAGGAGGAGTGCTTACATGCCACTTAATAGAAGTAACTAAGAGGGGTTGTTAGAAATGCAAAAGGCTAAAATTCCCACTACAAACAGCACATAGACTGGAAGTGTACGATGGCTTGGAATTAGGTGTCAGGCTGGCTGGCCAGTTGCTGTGGAGTCAATTCTGACCCACGGCGGCCCCATGTGTGTCAGAGTAGAACTGCTCCATAGGGTTTTCAGTGGCTGATTTTTTGGAGGTAGATGACCAGGACTTTGTTCTGAGGTACCTCTGGGGGGGATTCGAACCACCAACTTTCAGTTAGTAGCCAAGCACTTAACCATTTGCGGTGTCAGAAGAAGGAGGATATTAAGCTGACTTCTTTCCCTTGACAGGCAGAACAAATGTGCATCCAGAGATCTAGGAAGCCAGTCTGGGAGAGGCTGGCAGGGACGGGAGTTCTGTTTCAAAAACAGACGAAATAAAAAGCAGTAGCAAGAGCACAGGACTGGGACTCTTTAGATGTTGATTTTGCCACCGTATCTTAAGTGGAATCTTGAACCATAACTGAACCCTGTTGGGTATTTTCCTACTCTTACTCATTTCCACAGACCACACTTGCACAAAATGAAATCAGAAAAAATCGCCTTATTGAAGTAACTAAAATAGATCTCTGGGATATTCGCCACCCTTCTTCTGAAAATATATACAGAATGAGCTACTCCTTGGTACTTTCAAATCTGAGATGTATAAAAAGAAAGTTACACCCAAATATCAGTGTTTTACCACAATAAAAATTTATTTCTCACCCATGTAGTAGTTAAATGCAAGTGTTCCATGGGCAGTCTTCCACACTGAGATTCAGGAATCCAGTGTCCCTCCACATTGTGGCACCGCCATCCGCTAGGACCTTGGAGGCTTTCGCTCCCGCTAGTCCATGAGGGATCGGAGAGTGTGGAGAATTGCATAAGAGGTTTTTATGGCCAGATCTGGAATCGATTTCACCCCTCATTACACGCGACAAACTTCAGTCACGTGACCACACCTATTTCAAGGTACACTGGGAAATATTGCCTAGATTTGTGCTCCAAGTACAATAATTTTCTTGCAAGAGAAATTATTTTGTTGAATAGGAACTACCTTTGAAAGGCTCTAAAATAATGAGATTTAAATCACTTTAAGAATTATGTACATTTTATAGGAATGGGGCACTTATATGGCATTCAATAGAAGCAGTTAAGAGGGTTATTAGTAATGGGTTTTGATGAATATAGCAATATGATGAACATATTACACAGACATTTCCTAGACTCCATATATTTGATTAACCAGATGTTGGCAAACTATACAGCCCACGTGACAAATCTAGCATACCACCCGTCTTTGTACATCCCATCAGCTAAAAATGCTTATTATATTTTTTATTGGTTCAGAAAAAAAGATAGAGAATATGCAACAGAGACAACTTATGGTCCACAGAGCTTTACATATTTACTATCTAGAAAATGATTGCCAACTCCATTGTCTACCTTTATCATTTAGGGTCCTGGAGAGACACAAACGTCACCCTCAAAAGAGAGTTTAATGAGGGACTTGTATTAGTTTTCTGTTGATGCACAACATACATTACCACAAACTTGGTGGCCTAAAACAACACCATGATTTATCTCAGAGTTTCTGTGGATCAGGAGTCTGGGCATGGCTTAGCTGGATCCTCTGCTCAGGGTCACCAGTTTGCAATTCAGATCTTGGCTGGAGTTAGGGTCTTATCAGAGGCTCCAATGGGGAAAAATTTATTTCTAATCTCCCTCAGGCTGTTGGCAGAACTCACTTCTTTTTGGTTGTATGATTCAGGTCCCCATTTTCTTGCTGGCCAGAGGCCAGAGGCTGTCCTCAGGTCCTAGAGGCCACCCGCAGTTCTCTGCTACATGACCACCCCCATGGGCAGTTCACAGACCGGCAGGGTTTATATACTACAACCTAAACAAGCAAGTGTATCTCATCACCTTTGCCATAGTCTGTTAGAAACAAGTCACAGGCACTACCTGAACTGAAGATGAGGGGATTAGGCATGGGTGTGACTCATGGGGGGCAGGGTATCACACTGGGGTGTATCTGCTCATAACTACTTATAAAAGTTTGGCAGATTTGAGGGAAATCAACAAGAGATGGTGAAACCCTGGGTTAAGGGAAGCCACTTGCCACCCTTAGCCCTGAAGGAGAAAGGGGAGAGAGCAGTTACCAGAACTGGTTAAGACTTCTAGCCACAGGAGAGGCCCCCATGATAGAAGCTATGGCCTTTACTGAAGAATGCAGCCACTACCAACCAATAGCCTAGCAAGGGGGAGGGAGAATAAATACCAGAACCTCTCTTCCTTCCATTGCCTGATCCTCCCACGGGTTAACCCCACAGAAAGCCAGAGGACAAAAAAGGATGATTGATATAATCCATAGCAGTAAGTTCTGAAGGCAGAGAGCAAGGTACAGATGGTGGAGAATGGATCTGGAGAGACACATAAGGGCTATCCCAAATATCTAGCTTTGGACTTTCTCAAACCTCAATAAAAATGGCAAATGCCCTTAAGATCAAACAGTAAGCCTAATATTTATACCAGCAACAAGAATGATCAGAGAGTCTACAACCAAATTCAGAGGCTATTTAGAGAACACTACTGCTTACCCCAGCTCGTGGGAAGGAAAATGTAGCAGCATCTATTTCTCTGCCCAAGTTACGAGGTTGGAGAAATTTTGCCTTTATGAAAAAGATGACTACAGCTCCACCCAACCCCAGCAGCTGGTGACACCTGGTCATCCTTCACATTTGAATCTGCAGCTTAGTGTCTGCTGTTAAATGAATTATGAGCTTGCTCCCACTGAGGAAGTTCTACTATGGAAACAGAGGCAGTCTCCATCTGTGGAAAGATGATATTTTAAAGAGGAGCATTTCAGCACGCAAATTTTTAAATGGTAGAACCATTTGCCTACTAGATTGGCTATATAAGACAGCTGCTCAACGACATCGGTTGCAACTAGGAGAGGGTGGCTTTAAGAAGCAGTAGCATATTGATCTGGTACTGCTGGCAGATGATTAGGAAGAGAAATGCAAAAGATAAAGGTATATTACTCTGGCATGTTGCTGAGTGTTTTTGTTTTATTTTCAGCATATGAGAGAATAGGGTGTGATTATCCAAAAGTGAATTTGGACCCAATACCATTCTGAAATAATACATCATATGTAATAAATCCAACGGTACTAAAGACGCAGGAAGTGAGGGTAGATTCTAGAAACAAGGACTTAAGCAGGAATCTACTCCTAATAAAATTTGAGTACATCCTCTGGTTGATGGGGCTTCTCTTCGTATCACTTCCTCCTACACCCCAGCACCCAACAAGATATTGCTGCCTGATTGAAAAGTTTTCTAATAAGGGCTTAGGTAAAACTAATTGTAAAGACCTCATTAACTAGATGAGGTATCATGGCAGACTTTCTCTAACAACTTTACTGGTTCCCTATAAATAGAAAATTAATTAATGATGGAGAAAATAAAGCAGTAACCATACTGGAGTGTGAAAGGTAGCATTGTTTTAAACCTTTATTAATTATTGAGTTCATTAAAATAAATTACTATAGCCCTGCAAGTTTCATCTGAATACCAGATTAATTTATGATTGGTGCTGCCACAGTCAGATACCAATGAACTCATAAGGATGAGATGTTTTAAAGTGACCTAGGCTGGAGAACCATTAACAGTAACGTTTTGCTACTTTTCTGGGCTATACAAACACTTACTTAATTAAAATTGATACCGAATCTTTAACCAGTAACTAGCTGCCATTGAGTCAACCCTGACTCATGGCGACTCCAGGCATGTCAGAATAGAACTGTGCTCCATTCAATGGCGTATCTGGGGTATTGTACCTGTCCTGGGCGTGCGGCACCACCGACCAGTTTCTGTGAACCCAGTATAGCCCAACGTCTTTCTTCAAGCATGGTAATGTGTTAATTACAAGATTAATGAGCTTGACTTTTTTTTTTTAAGCTGATATTATGGTAAAGTTATCTAAAAGAGGGGTGTCAGATGTTTGGACAGGGGAGCAATTTAAGCGCTTGCTGTAAGCGCCATTTTTCATAGACACGACGCCGGCCATATTGGGTTAATAGAAATTGCTCAGTGGTGTCATACGTCCAGGGCCAGTGCAACATCTGCCATACCTGCCATACCCTGTTACATTTCTGGCCTCGATGGGGTTTTCAGTACTGATTTTTCAGAAGCAGATCTCCAGGGCTTTTTTCTGAGGTGCCTCTAGGGTGGACTTGGACCTCCAACATTTTGGTTAGCAGCAATATCAAATATTACTTTTATAACACAAAAGTAAAGTTCATTTAAAAATAATGAAGCTGGTGTAAAGTAGACAAAATATAGCCAGAAACTTGTTTTATACTGACCAAGTGTAGTGGAGAGTTTTACGTATTTTGAAGGATGGAGAGTAGGAGATGTGGGGGAGGAAAGTTATTTTTATCTGTTTTCATCATGAGACACTTTCAGAGTGTCTTAAATTTACCTTAATGTTGAAGATCCAAGATGCAGTTCCATAGTAGAATGTTAAGTGGAATTTGTTAGTCACTTAATTTGCTCATCAATCCAGAGGATTTCAGAAAATATCTAGAATATGCATTTTGTAGAGTAAAATTGGTATTTATGTGGATCAACTTCCCCTTCTAATAGTCAAATTTTCAGTTTATATTAAACAAGATAGACTGAGTACGGGAGTTATGGATTTAAAATATCATCCTTCAGGGGTTTCCCACCCTCTTTCTCTCTTCATACGTAATATCTGTATGTATATTATATCTGCATAAGCTATAATCCAGACTCCTTATGCAAGGAAGTGATCCCCTTCATTACTGTTTTACTTGTAGTACTAGACTGAATTTGCACTGCTTCCTGAATACTGTTCATGATCAATGTATAGAACTGAGTACTTTGATTTTGTGTTTCATATCTCCACGACTTCATGTCCTTGTGCCTATGGACGTCTTTGTATATGAGGTTTCCTCAGATTGAAAAGTTCTCCCTTTTTTTTCAGTCACGTAAACTCTTTCTCATCCTGCAGGGTAAGCACATCCTCCCCTGTTAACCTCTCTTGTCACACGCAGGCAAAAATTAGTCAATTCTTTCTGAGACCCCATAAACCAAGAAAACCAAACCCACTGCCATCGAGTGGATTCCAACTCATAGCAACCCTATAGGACAGAGTAGAACTACCCCATAGGGTTTCCAAGGAGTGGCTGGTGGATTCAAACTGCCAACCTCTTGGTTAGCAGCCATAGCTCTTAAACCACTGTGCAACCAGGCCTTCTGAGATCCCATAGTGCATAGTAAGTATTTGGGCATTATTTACTCTGCATTGGGACTATTTGCCCACATGTCCATCTCCACCACTGAAAGATGAAGCAGCTTGTTCTCGCTTATAACTACTCTGCCAACAGCATGGTGGAACAATATAGACATTTAATCCGTCTTTGTTTAATGAATGGATGATTAAATGAATGATTTGAATATTAGAGTTGCCTATTGAGAACCTGTTTAATAGTATGGGAAAGAACAATGGAATCAGAAGTTTACTTATCAGTTATCTGTAATTTAGGGAAGTATTGTGAGCCAACAACAGGGACTAATATGTCTCTGACTCTGGCATATATGTCAGCTTCTAATCCGGATTTACACTGATGCAGACATGGCCTTAGTTTTTCTTGATACCTCTTCTAAACCTTAAGCGCTTTAATAGGAATGGCATACACAGATGAGATTAGCAAATAAGGGAACTAAACTTCATAAGTTTATTCTGGAAGGAGATAAGACAGAAAAAACAAACAAACAAACAAAAAAAAAAACAAACCCCAGACCTACTGCAAATCTCTGATATCAGGCAGAAGAATTGAATTTTTATGTTCTTGGTTTTCGGGTCTACGCTCTGAGCCAACACAAAGCATGATGTAGTGCTTTCCATGTGCCAAAAGAGGGCAGCACACACTTCATTAAGTAGGGAAGCACGGCTGAGCTGATTTGTACTTTAGCAGCTGCAGCTTGGAGTAAGTGCTTTGGGAACAAAGATCCCAGGTGCTTCCACCTCAACAAAAAATCTCTTAAAAAATGTTTGCTTTTAAACATTTCGTGTTAACATCATTTCATTGATCCTTTCGCAGATTTAAAACTGTGACCAGGTTTATGCTTTCAGAGACTGTGGGGCAGAGTGGAAAGAGCAGGCGGTATGGGCCAGACAGTAGGTTTGCAAATCTGGAACCCACCACTTAAGAGCTGTATGACTTGGTCAAGTGACTTAATCTCTCCAGTCCTCTTTTGTCTTATCAGTAAGACACAGATAACAAATCTACTTCATTTGGTTAATGTAAAAAAAAAATGGTTAATGTAAAAAAAAAAATACAGATACCAGGTTGATGCTTTGTAGCTACCTTCCCCACTTCCCTGATTGTTCCCATGTGGGAAAAACGAACAAACAATATCCACAAATGTCTCTCCTGTACAAGTGTCTTGGGAGGTGACATGGCAGAACCACAAAGCACCTGGTCAGAACCAGCCTTGGATAAAGTTGCCAAGTGAGCCAAATTTCTCTGCCAGCTGTTCCAGGCTGGGAGCAGGCACTGGGCCTCTCTCACGTAGGAAGGATTGAAAGGGCAGAAAACCAAACTCATTGCCGTTGAGTTGATTCCGACTCACAGAAACCCTGGTGGAGGAGTGGTTAAGAGTTTGGCTGCTAATCAAAAGGTCGGCAGTATGAATCTACCAGGTGCCCCTTGGAAACTACATGGGGCAGTTCTACTCTGCCCAAGTCAGAACTGACTTGACAGCAAGACGTGTTCGTTTAGTCATAATGGAGTCTGCTTTGTTATTTTTTTTGGTGTGTGTGCCATCTATGTCAAGTTTTGGCATCAATATTATACTTCTTCAAAAAATAAAACTTAGAGGTTTTCCTTTTTCTCTATTTTCTAGAATTGTTTAAGTAGCTTTGAGATTGATTGATTATGAAGACTTTGATAGAGTGCCCCTGAGAAATTGAGTATAACTTTATGCCACGCTGTCATTTGACAAGTCTTTCTATTTCTTCTATTAAAATTGGTCTGTTCAGACTTTCTGTCTCTACTGGAGTCAATTTTGGTAAATAAAATTTTACAAAGTTTTTCATTTATCCAAGTGTTCAGATTAATTTCATGTAGTACACAAAATTATACATTAAGATTATTTTTATTTTCTCTTATGATTTTTTTCCTCTCATTTTTTTATTTTGTGTATTTGTGTTTCTATCACCTCTTTTTCAAAATTAGATTAGTTAGTAGTTTGTCTTTCTGTTTATTTTTTTCAGAGAACCAGTTATTTATTTGTTCCATTATTTTATTGTTTTATTCATTAATTTCTAATTTTCTCTTCTTTTCAATTCCTCCCGCTTTCTTTTGTTTTACTTATTTCCTTTTATATCTTTTAAGTCATGTTTAATTCATTTTTATTTTTAACATTTCTACTGATATATTTAATGGTATAGATTTTACTCTAAGCACCACTTTTGCAAAACATTCGGATATGTTGTATTTTTATTATTATTTGCAATAAATTTTAGAATTTTGATTTTGTTTCCCCTTCGATTGAAATCTCCAATTTCCCTTTGAATATAACACTTTCAAAAAATGTCCACCCATAAGGGTCTTTTTGTTCATGATATTGTTATTACTTCCCAGTTTTATTGCAATGTGGCCAGAGAATGTTGTTTGCATTCTTTCTATATTTAAGATTTATGAAATTTCTAGAATTAGAAGCTGTCAGTTTATATGAATATTCCATGTTCTTTGAGAACAAGAAGATGTATACTCTGTTTCTGAGATAATTGAACTCCATATGCAGTTGTAAAGCCTCGCCTGTTGATATTTAACTCTTCTGTATCGTCACTAATTTTTGTCAACTTGTTCTTAGATTTTTATGAGTTGGAATCGACTTGACGGCAATGGGTTTGGTGTGGTTTGGTTTATTGCAGTCTGTTATAATTAGTATTGGTTTTGTCTATTTTTCCTTGCATCTTTTGCAGATTTTTCTTTTAAAAATCATTGGTTAGTGTTTGGGTGCATATAGGTAATAACTATTATATGCTTTTATGGGTTATATTGTTCACATTATAAAATTTCCCTCTTTGTTTATTTAAGACTTTTTGGCCTGAATTCTACCTGGCCTAATTTCAATATTGCAATCCTTCTTTCTTTTGATTTGCATTTGCCTTTAAAAAGAAAAAAGTTCTGAATTCCTTTGTTTTAAATGTGTCTTTCATATAGCACGGAGTTGAATTTTGTTTTGCTAGCCAATATGAAAATCTTTTTCTTTTAATGGATGAGTTACAGCCATTTGCATTTATTACTATGACCCATATCTTTTGTGTTAATTTTTACATATGGTCCATTTTATTTGTTTATTTTTTTTCTTTTTTACTATTTATTTTGTTATTTGGGGAAGGTTTGTATTTCTATTCTAATGTCTGTTTTTATACTAATTCATTTATAAATTACTCTCGATCTTCTCTTTTGTAGATGGTGACTATTGGTTCTCTACTATGAGCAACATTAAAATTAGTTAGTAATAATTTTTTTCATTGTCTCCTCTTTCTTCCCCAGTACAAAACTTAAGGCAATATTGTTTTACCCCCAGTTAGTACTTATGAGGCGATCAGTGAGCACAGTTTACTTTTCATATTCTTTCTCTCTCCTTCCTATTTTTTGGTAGTTGCATTATGTCTACATTATCAGATCATATAAAACTACGTACTGCTCTGTCACGCTTATCCTCAACATATACTTGCCTTTAAAGTTAAGGAAATGGTGAATACTTTCCAGTCATGTCTTAGCTGTCTGAAGCTCTTCCTCTGATAGTTTGCAACCTTAGGCCCACATTTTCTTTGCTTGAATATTTTAAATATATTTCTCCACTGTAATCTGTCATAAACTGGTGCTGTTAAAAATTGTGACATCAATATGATTTTCTTTACTTCGTAAAGGATTTGGATTTTTTTTCTGTTTTGTTTTGTCTTACTTAGTTTTTCAGAACATGCACAGGATTTTCTTCTTTATGTTTAAAATCCTTTAGTTTTACTCTAGATGTTAACTTCTGGATTGCTTTTCCCAAGCACACAGTATACTCCTTGAATACGAATATTCAAGTCTTATTTTATTTCAGAAGCATTTTCAGTTATAATTTATAGTACTTATTTTGCTTTAGTGCATTTTTTCTTCTTTGAATACTCCATTATTTGTAACTTTGATATTCTTTGCCTGTCTTCTATACACCTATTCCTCTTTTATTGACTGTCTCGTTATCCAAAATTTCACATTTATGACAATAGTAAAAAATCTACTATCTAACTATTTTGCACATTAACGACGTACGTCTGGTAGTAATGAACATCGAGGTCCAAGGTGAGAGAAACGCTGGCTGTAATGGTTAAGGTTTTGTGTCAATTTAGCTGTGCCATGATTCTCAGTGGTTTGGCAGTTAGGTAATGATGTAATTTGGTAGTTATGTAGTGATGTAATCATGCTACATGTTGTGATCTGATGTGGTCATCCTCCAATTTCACATAACTCCAATTTTCACATAATGACTTGGTCTTTGGAACCTAACTATGTCAATAAGTGAAGAAAGTGTGTATCTATCATTTTCTCTTAATTTTTCTTATCTTTTATTTCTGAGTGTTTTTTAATTTTTGTTCTTCTATTCTTTTTCCTTTATGCTTTTCTCCGTGATGTCTGTTTACTCTTTGTGTTCCTTTTAGCTTAGTCTTCATTTCTCAAGTTCTTTTTTCCTTTTTGTTCTCTAAATATTTCTGTAGCTTTGGCAGCTCTTTACATATCCTCCCTGTTTAATTCATTCCATTTATGAGCTCTTTACACCAATCTATGCTGTTCTGGTGTGAATTCTATTGTTTTCTTAATTTCTTTTAGCTCATTTTAAAATATGAAGTTAAAGTTTCCTTCTGCTTTGTGGCCCTATTTTCTACTGTGCCTTATATTTCTGATAACATGCTTTCTGGTTTGTTTTCTTCTTTGTTCTTACAATATTTTTGTATGGACCCAGTAAATAGAGCTCACAATAATTAGTTCAACAGCAGACATTTAATATGAGAAACTCATTACAAATATTTTTTAAAAGGTAAAAGGCCACATAATCAGGATGACCAGAAATTAGCAACTAAAGGACCAAGGGCTAGAGGGGCAAAGAAGGGAGTGAGCTTTGCCATAGCCCAGGAGCCAGACCAAGAGCTGGGGCAATGGCACAGGGCTTCCTGTGGGAACTGCAATGACAAGACAATTCTTGGAGGGTTTCTAGGTATAAAAGTAAAACCTACACCTTTTGGTTAAAGCATCAAGGAACTGTGGTGTGATGGTCCAGTATTGCATGGTGAGTTCTTGCATCTTCCCTCCTGCAATTTAGTTAATACAAATTTTAGAAGTTTTATTTTAAAGGCTTAATTTGTGGTCTTTTTTTTTTTTTTCCCTACAGTATCTTCATATAGTTTTTCTCCTGTATTCCCTACTTTAGAGATAGTATTATTTTAGAAGAAATTTTTATTCTCTATCTATTGACATATAATGGTGATATTTTGAAGGACTGATTGGTTTGTCAATGGGTGGAGCTCAGTTGTGGCTTATTGAATCTAAGAGGCATGTGAGATGGAAATGTATAATCACCCGTTAGTTGGATTTGTAGGTTGTAGATTTAGAAGAGAGGTCTATAATGCAGATATAGATGAGGGAATCATCAGCATAGCAGAAATGATTAATGCCATGATAGAGTAGGAAGTCAGATGCAGTAAGTCTGAATACAAGAAGGGAAAAGGGCTTAGAACAGATGTCTGGTCCATTTCTCAGGGCTAGATGTCCGTAAGCTTGTCCATGAGATGCTTGTTTGCAACTACTGGGTAAGTATGTGACTTCCCTGCACACTTCCACATTCAGTTTATGGAAATCATTTAGAGGTACATTTTATAACACAAAGGAGCAAATTTAAAAGTGAGAATTTCAGTTACCACAAGAAATAGATTGAAAAAATATTTTACAGTGGAGTGGGAAAAACTTATGATCTTCTGCCCCTAAAATCACATCCCATGTTTAGTCACCTTTACCTGTATGTAGAGGTAGACCAGTAATCTTGCAAAGCTAAAAGTGTACGTTGTTGCAAGAAATGAACAGAAAGGCTGAAGGACAAAACTCCAAACTGCAAAAGAGCCCTGTGAATTTTCTCAACTGGATTAAATCCCAGCATGAACTCTGGGATTTGTAGTGTCTTTGTTTTAACAGTCAGCTGACTATTACCCACAACTTTGAACTCATATTTTGGGAAGTAATGGATGGTGCCAGGAATTCACATGTAATGGGCATCCAAAGTCCAACACTTACACATGGAAGACTGGGCTGCCCAAGGCTTAAAGATGATGTTGATGAAAGCAATAAATGCTAGGCCAGTCATATGTCTTCCAGTTGTTAAGCAGCTGGCTGCTAACCGAAAGGTTGGCGGTTTGGATCCTCCAGCCACTCTGCTGAAGAAAGATGTGGCAGTTTATTTCCGTGAAGATTACAACCTTGGAAACCTTATGGGGCAGGTCTTACTCTGTCCTACAGGATCACTGTGAATCAGAATCAACTTGATGGCAACAAATTTGGATTTGGATCTCTTAGATCTCCTAAATATTTGACTTCTTAACTCTCTAATTCCTGAGCTCTGTAAACTTGGGTATGTCACTTACTGTCTGCAGACTCAGTTTTCTTATCTCAAAATAGCAGGGTTTGCTTAGAAAAACAATTCCCAGCCTCAAATCGTACGTAAATAGTGGGAGAAAATGGCTCTGGAGTGGGATGTTTAGCTAGTGCTTTGGGAATTGCACAGAATCTGTAAACTATATTACTTATGCAGCAAACTCAAGGGAGTGATGTGAATATGTAGCTCAGGTAAATGTTATGTGACATCTTGCTGTGGGGGAAACAGTAGTCGAAAACCACTGGTCCGGTTAATCTGTCGGGTTCATCACACTCTAATTGGAATAGGAACCAATTCTCAGCTACAAACTATCCACCTCTCAGTCTGTGCATGACTATCGCTAGCATTTATGAGAGTGGTAGCAAAGGGAAACACTCTCCTAATGATCTCCATGGGGTCAACTGGCAGGACCATGTTCATCAGATGCTAAGATCAAATAGGGATATTGATTTAGTCATTAAGTTCCTTTTAGTTTTCCAGTCTTTCTCTTTCTCGGGTGCTTAATTGTCCTTGTAGAATCACTGTCTTTGTTAAAAATTAAATTACTGTTAATGTTTATTTCTGAACAAAATGTGAGGTAAAATGCCCGTGCTGTCCTCTTCAGATTATTGAAATAGTGGGTCACCATTAGTCATTTTGAGTAGTTTTACCAGAAATTGTGATGATGCTCCTATTTTTTGTTTAAATCTCTCTTACACAGTTCTAAATGTATAATGTCACCCATTTCATTTATTCATCAAATACTAGCAGATACCAAGCACTCATATAGTCCAAGAAAACCACCAACAAATAAAGCCAGATAAATCTCTAGCCCTCACTGTAGTTTACATTCTAATGCTGTAAGTCTGACTGAAATACGGAATGTTTCTAAGGTGACAACTGCTAAGAAATAGGGTATTGAGATATAGAGGATGAAGGGTGTTACTAACATGAAGTTGGTGAACATTTCTATGGTAAATTTATATTTGAGCAGATACCTGGAGGAAGTGAAGGAATAAGCAATGTGGATATAAGGGAAAAAGTTTCTGGGCAGATAGAACAAGTACAAGGGCCCTGACACTACCCAAGACACAGAAAGGAGGTCAGTGTGTTCAGTGCTGAGGGAGTGAGGGAAGAATGGCAGGAGACGATCATGGTTGGAGAGGTGTAGAGAAGCAAAACTATTGGAGCCATAGAAAGAATTTGGAGGTTCACTCTGAGTGAGATGAGAAGTCATTGGAGGGTTTGAACAATGAAATGACATGATCTCACTTATGTTTTGAAGGATCAGTCTGGCTATTATGTTGAGAAGAGACCAGTGAGGACAAAGACGGAAGTAAAGAAACAAGTTAGGAGACCACTGAAATGGTGGAAGTGTGATGAATTAGATTAGGAAAGTAGCAGTGAGAGTAGAGAGAAGTTGTCTTATTTGGATGTGGGATATGAGCAAAAGAGAAACTCAAAGATGTCTCCATGGTTTTTGGCATGAGCGACTAATACAATGGAGTTGATATTAGCTGAGACGAAAAGACTATAGGTCAAGTGGTGAAGAGGCGGAGCTCGATTTTGAACATGTAAAATGCCTATTAGACATCTGAGTGAAATATCAAGTAGGCAATTGTTCAAATGTACCTGGAGTTCAGTAATAAGGTCAGGGTGAGAGACATAAAGTGGAGACTTATTGGTTTACAGATGGAATTCATTGCTATGGGAATGGATGAGATCATGAAAGCGGTGAGTAAAGGTAGAGAAGAGGAGGAGGCCTGCCTGAAGCCTAGGGCATTCCGATATTTGGAATGTGGGAGGTAAGGCAGAACCAGCAAAGATCTTGGGAAGGAAAAGAGGAGAATCATGAGAGAATGGTATCCTGGAGTCCAAACAATATGTGCTTTAAAAACAGAGAGATTACCTTCGTTGATGCTAATTGAGTAAGATGAGAACAAAAAGGACTTTGAAATGGTGATGTGGAAGTTATATTTGATGTTGACAGGAGATGTTCTAGTGGATTGCTGGAGATTAAAAACTGATTTGAGTGAAATCAAGAGAGAATTGGAGCACAGGAGGTAGGGACCTTGAGGATAGACAATTCTTTGAGTTCTACAGAAAAGGGAAGTGAAAAATGGGGTGGTACCCCTTGACATTTGAATTACGGTGTTGGTGAAGAGTATTGAATATACCATGGGCTGCCAGAAGAATGAAAAAATCATTTTTAGAAAAAATACAAGAATGTTCCTTAGAAGCAGGGATAGCGAGACTTTGGCTCACTTACTTTGGACACATCACCAAGAAAGACCAGTTGTTAAAAAAGGACATCCTGTTTGGCAAAGTAGAGGGTCAGTGGAAGTGAGAGATGGATTGACACAACAGCCATAGCAATGAACTCGAACATACCAATGATCATGAAATGGCAGTACTGGGCAACATTTCCTTCTGTTACACTTAAGGTCTCCATGAGCTGGAGCTGGAGCTGACTTGAAGGCAACTAAAAACAACCGCAACCTCTTGAGGGGCATGGGACAAGGAAGTTTTTTTTAATTTTTTTTTAAATTGGGTTACTTTAGAACGTTTATATGATGAAGGGAATCATCCAGTAGATTATTCAGTAGAATTACAACACAGGTGAGAGAGGGAACACCAGCAGGAGTGCTGTCCTTGAGTAGTCGAGAGGGGGTGGTACCCAGTGTCCCAGGGGAGAGCCTGAATAGTGCATGTAAAGTTCATTTCAACAGGAAAGAAGGTAGAGCTACATACACAGAAGTAATTAGGTTGGTAGATGGTGATGAGAGAGCAGGGAAATTTTCTTCTCCGTTTTTCCAGGGAATAAGAAGCAAGGCCATTTGCTAATACTGAGGAGAAAGGCAAAATTGTTCGAAGTTTTATGGCACTTGGCCAGCATTAGATGTACAGTTTATGAAGAAAAATTGAGTTTTTGTTCCCAAGTCAAATTTCAATAGGTCACAGAACTACTCAAACTATGAAATTAAAATACTTTTCTAAACAACTGAAACAATGTGTGCATTTGTTTTCCATTCACTTTTTCACCATTCATTTTCTTAACAAACATTTATTGAGCATCCGTAATGTGCCAGAACTTGTAATCAACCTTGGGAAAATTGAAACCTTGATAAAACTTAGTTACTGTGGAGCTTACAGTCTAGTGAGGGAGACAGACATCGAAAAAACAAAATAAAACAAAAAACCCTACACTTCTCTTTTTTTGGTTATGATACATGCTACTTTACAGTGATCAATCTTACTGGATTGTTGGGACAGTACCCATTTCAAATATTTTGTCCTGTTGTCCCATTAAGCACACTCACAGCTGTAACGTGTTTCCATTTTTGATTCGTCAAATATGGTCACCATAACAATTACAGAGGTATGTTCCATATGCTAAGAGAGCTTAGAATAAGAAGTGATTAGAGAGTTAGAAAGAGACTCATTTGAACAAAGTCTGGAAGGGTGAGTAGAAAAGGCAGCCATATGCCATATACTGGAAAGAAAGTGTATAAAATCAAAGAGGCATGAATCTAGACATATATGCTGAGAATAAATTGCTAATGGAGATAGTCTTTATCCTCCAGATAAGTGGGAATCACTGGAGTTTTTTTTTTTAAGCAGAAAAAGATGACATAGTTGGGCTCTTGTTTTAGAAAAATTGTTTAAGTGGATGGAAGGAAGACTTGACAAGACGTAACAGTTAAAAGGCTGATGTGCACCTCTAGTGAACGTGGACAGTGGTGAAAAGAATGGATGGATTAAAGAGACATTTTCTAAATTGCAACTGACAAGGCTTGCTGATTCACTTGTTATGAAGAGTGAGGGAGCAGAGAGAAGCTAGAGTTCCCTACGTTTTCTATCTTACCAGACTGGGTAGAAAGTGATGTAACTAACAGAAACAGACGTTAGAGGCAAAATAACAAGTTTCTTTTACATTTTCGAAAGATAATGAGGCTTGAATTTTTAGCATTATGTTTGATTTGTAGGTGGCTATCGGACAGTTTTCGAACAATGTCATTAATATCACACGCAACTGAAATTTTGCTGAAGATCATTCAAAAGCGGTTGCAGCAGTACATGGACAGGGAACTGCCAGAAATTCAAACTGAATTCAGAAGAGGATGTGGAATCAGGGATATTATTATGATGTCAGACGGATCCTGGCTGAAAGCGGGGAATACCAGAAAGATGTTTACCTGTGTTTTATTGACTATGCAAAGGCATTCAACTGTGTGGATCATAACAAATTATGGATAACATTTTGAAGAATGGGAATTCCAGAACACTTCATTGTGCTCATGAGGAGCCTGTACGTAGATCAAGAGGCAGTCGTTCAAACAGAACAAGGAGATACTGCATGGTTTAAAGTCAGGAAAGGTGTGTGTCAGGGTTGTATCCTTTCACCATACCTATTCGGTGAGTATGCTGAGCAAATAATCTGAGAAGATGGACTATATGAAGAAGAAAGAGGCATCAGGATTGGAGGAAGACTTGTTAACAACCTGCATTAAGGAGATGACACAACCTTGCCTGTTGAAAGTAAAGAGGGCTTGAAGCACTTACTGTTGAAGATCAAAGACTACAGCCTTCAGTGTGTGTTACTATTCAACATAAAGAAAACAAAAATCCTCACAACTGGGCCAATAAGCAATGTCATAATAAAAAGAGAAAAGATTGAAGTTGTCAAGGATTTCATTTTACTTGGATCCACAATCAACTCCCATGGAAGCAGAAGTCAAGAAATCGAAAGACGTGTTGCCATTGGGCAAATCTGCTGCTAAAGACTTCTTTCAAGTGTTAAAAAGCAAAGATATTCCTTTAAGGACTAAGGTGCACCTGACCCAAGCTATGGTGTTTTCAATTGCCTCATATGCATGCGAAAGCTGGGCAATGAATAAGGAAGACTAAAATAGAATTGATGCCTTTGAATTATGGTGTTGGCATAGAATTTTGAATATACCATGGACTGCCAAAAGAACAGACAAATCGGTCTTGGAAGAAATACAGCCAGAATGCTCCTTAGAAGCGAGGATGGTGAGACTTCATCTCACATACTTTGGACATGTTATGAGGAGGGATCAGTTCCTGAAGAAGGCCATCATGCTTGGTAAAGTAGAGGGTCAGCGAGAAAGAGGACAACCCTTAACGAGATGGACTGACAACAGTGACTGCAACAATGGGCTCAAGCATAACAATGATCATGACGATGGTGCAGGACCGGGCAGTGTTTCCTTCTGTTGTACATAGGGTGGCTATGAGTCGGAACCACAGCACCTGACAACAACAACAACAACAACAACAACATTGGACAGTGGGAACATAGGGCTTATCACTCAGGAGATAAATCTTTGGGAGTTTTCATTGTATAAGTTCCTGTTAAGGCCAGGGAGACAATGAACTCATTGAGTGTCCATGTTTGCAGTGAGAAAAGAAAGCTGAAGACTGACTCAGCGGTAACACTAACGATTAAGAGGCAAGTCAACAGGAGCCTATTAAAGAAGGGCATGATCAACTTTATCAAATGTGTCAAGGAAACCTGAAACCTGGCTCCTGGGTAAAAGCTCTGAGTCAGCCAATAATGACTTTAGTGAGGATAGCTTCAATTGACACAGCCCTATGTGAGAGAATAGAGATTTAACAAAAGGGGCAATGATCATATAAGTGTAAAAAAAAAAAAAAAAAAAGGATCACAAATGTTATGTACCCCCAAGTATGGAAGTAATGTTCAGGAGGTATCACTCTGATATAGGAAAAAAAATAGATAATATTAGAGAGACTTTATGCTCTAACTCTAATAACTCTGCTGCTCAGATCTAGATCATGTATCACAGTAGATATTTCACTTGTGTAAAAATGAGATAGGAGAAAAGGTGGTAGAATGAAGACCAATGACATGTGTACCAGGTAAGAGATCAGTCACTTTGTTAAGGACAATATATTCTAAAAAAGGCATCCTCCACCCCTAAGTCCCTACTTGAAAACCACCTAGCCAAAAAATAAAACCATATATACAGCTTTACCTAAATCCCTGCGTCCTATGCTGTGCTAGAAAGAAAAGGTGCCGTAATTATCTGCAGGAGTAAGCTATGTTTCTTTCTACTCCTTAGTTTCTCTTTATTTTCCAAACTGTACATGGAGGAAAAAAAAAAAAGGCTAAAACAATTAGAGCAATATATGTATGGTCCTTTTCCATTTACAAAGAATTTTTTAATACAGTATCTTATTTAATCTCCCAACAGTTCTATGGAACTGATAATATTGTTATCACCATTATTAAAAATGTGGTTACCAAGCCTCAAGACAGGGTAATAAATTTGGCTTCAGTTTACCTGGGTAGGAGAAGGCGGGACCAGGATTTAATTGAATCCAGGCAATGTGACCCCTATGCTCTTTCCACTATATTAACTTGCTTGTTCAACAGATGATGCCTGGACCTATAGCGGTTTCCTTTAATTTCACAAAAAGCAAGTTGCTGTATTAACTGTGCTGCTTCCCCTATAATGTGACAAATCAAAGGTGAGAAGGACCATACCATTTCATATAGGTTAGTGTTCAAAATTTAAATCAAACAGGATGCTCTTCTGGTTTTATATTAGAACGTTTATTTAAAAAAAGCATTGAAAAAGAAAAGAGAGAAGACATGTAAGAAAAACCTTGAGAAAGAAATGAGAGAAAGAAGCATTTTAAATAGTATAGGAAATTCTCTCTGAAATCCCACTCGAGTGTACACTGCACGCAATGAATGTCATCAAGCTTTAAAGAGTTGCTATGTACTGGTGAAATGTATGAAAGAATGTACGGATGCTTTTAGGGGTTTTCTGAACATTTCCAAGGGTGCCCAGGCATTTGGGTGATGATAATGTCCTTAAATCTTGGAGAAAATATTAAACAATTAGTTGAGGGCCATAGAGAAACACTGACTAATAGAGCGATTAACATACATAAAATCAAGTGCATTGCACTGTTCTTCATCAAATATTTAAGTGATTTTTCGTGAGTATATTGACAGCAGTTTAGATAGCTAATTTTTATGCAGACCTGAGAACTTAACACTTGGGAAAGTTGGACACTGTTAACATTTTCAAACTGAAGTTTTCAAAATTGTGGTTGAAGGACTCTTGAACCACTGGAAGATACTGTATGACTGAAGAAAGAAAAGTTCTGAAGACCAAATGAAAAAAAGTAATGTACAATCCTATGTTATCGAGGCAGAGCACTTGTGTCAAATAGCACATTGTTGAAACAGACTCATAAGATTCCTTCCTGCTGGTTTTTTCTTCTAGACAGCAAGGACCTCAAGCCTGCTGACGTTATTTCCATTCTTGCCAACGACAATAAGCTGCCATGGTTTGCAGTGTATTCATGAGAATTTCTGATTTCTGTAAAGCTGTCTTTTTCTTTAAGGAGCCCTAGTGGTGCAACAGTGAAGTGCTCGGCTACTAATTGAAAGGTTGGAGGTTCGAACCCACCCAGTGCCTCCATGGGAGAAAGACTTGGCGATCTGCTCCCATAAAGATTACAGCCTAGAAAACTCTATGGGGCAGTTCCACTCTGCCACAGAATTGAAATCGGCTCAGTGACATCTAACTACAAAACAACATTTTTCTTTACACCAGGAATTCTGACTTGGGCTAGAAATTCTGAAAATGTATAGAAAATTATGGATTCATTTTATATGTACATTTTTTTTTCCTGGGGATCTTTCACCATATATGGAAAGGGATCTTTTTAGAGTCTCAGGCTCCTTCCCATATACGTGGAAAGGTAGTTAAGGTGTGAAGTTCCTGGGTGGTGCAAATGGCTAAGTGCTCAACTACTAATCAACAGGTTGGCGGGTTCAACCCATCCAGAGTCACCTCAGAAGAAAGTTCTAATCATCTGCTTCTGAAAGGTCACACAGCCTTGAAAACCCTGTAGAGTGCAGTTCTACTCTGCACACATGGGGTCACCATGAGTCAAAATTGACTCAAAAGCAACTGGTTAGCTAAGGTATTTGTTGCTGTTGTTATTGTTTTTCTTACTGAATGTCATCCAATATTTATTGTCACAGGATGAAACAAGGTGCCTCTGAACTTTACCCTAGAATAAAGCACCTCTGGGACCTCCAACTTCATTCTTGCATTGTTACCATTGGCTAAAATACTGGCCAAGGGCAAACCAGAGTCTGAGAATTTTTGTCACCCAAGTACTGAGACCCTGTTTCCTGAATAAATGACATGTTAAGCCATGCTTGGCCATTATACTTCCTGCGGAGAGTTGTGACAAATCATAGACTTCAAGATGCCATCATGGGGGAAAAATGAGTTCTTTAGGAAAGAACAGTATTTGTCTTCCTCAAGTATAACTCATCATTAAGAACAAGTGTCTAGAAAAGAAAACAGTTCTTCAGTTGACATTGTAACTTTGCCCCTTTTATTAACATTAGAACAGAATTTTTTAAAGGAAAATCTGCATGCCCTTATTAGTTCTCATGACTATTTGCCAATTTGTGATTAGCAAAGTAGAAACTTGTGTAATAAATTACAAAAATGCATAATGCAAGCAGCAGAAAATTATGCCTCTTGAAAGGTAGTCACTGTCTTCAAAAATTAAAGATACACTTTTTTAAGTTATGCTACTCAGTAATATTTTTATTTAAAAAGAAACTGCCTGTTATTAAGTGTTGTTTTTGTTGTTGGGTGCCTTTGAGTCGATTTGGACTTATAGCGACCCCATGTGACATGGTAGAACTGCCCCATAGGGTTTTCTTGGTGGTAATCTTTATGGAAGCAGACTGCCAGGTCTCTTTCCTGCAGAGCTGCAGGGTAAGTTTGAACCGCCAACCTTTCGGTTAGCAGCTGAGCCGCTTAACCATTTCGCCACCAGATGTTAGTAAAAGAGGAAGATGCAAATATTTGGCTTCGTATTTAAAATTTCATATTCTGCATATAAGGTGTTGATAATCAAGCATGCATTAAATAATAATTGCCCTTATTATCTGCTATTTTTGTTAGTTGCTGTCAAGTCAATTCAGACTCATGGCAACCCCACGTGTGCAGAGCAGAACTGCTCCATAGATTTTTTCAAGGTTGTGGCCTTTGGAAATCAGATCGCCAGGCCTTTTTTCAAGGAGCCTCTGGGTGGGTTCCAACAGCCAACTTTTTGGCTAGCAGTCAAACACTTACCTGTACCAACTAGGGACTCCTTATCACTGTCTGGTTGGTTGGTTTGTAGGTGCCATCAAGTCAGTTCAGACTCATAGCAAACCTATAGGACAGAGTAGAACTGCCCCATAGGATTTCCAAGGAGTGGCTGGTGGATTTGAACTGCCAACCCTTTGGTTAGCAGTCGAACTTTTAACCACTACACCACCAGGGCTCCTATCGTTATCTAAGTGGGTATTTTTCAGCTGACTGTATGTTTTTCCAAAGGGAAAAATAAATAAATAAAGGCAAAAGAAAAACAAAGTAAAGGCTAATCAATATATTTCAAACTAATAGAAGAATACTTTCTTGTTTTATGACAAACATTGATAATCTTTGGATTCTTTCTTTCTCAATCCTGGTCAAAAATTACCTTGCATCTCTTAAATGAAGGATTTGATACTTAATGTTAACTTTCTTTAATGGCACTAATTTGCTTGATTAACAGTAAGATCAGGTAAAAAGTGACATACAGAGTACTTAGCCTTTAGATCAGTTTTCTTTTCCCCCTGCAATAATCAATTTTATGCTACGTGCATTACCTTATCTATCTCTAATATTGTTCCAGAATAGTGTTATCTACATTTTTCAGATAAGTCAACAAAAAAAGAAAAAAGAAAGCTGAGTCTGTCTTATGATCCAGCTGTTAAGGTGTTAGGTGCTTGAGCAAAATTTAAATTCTGTACCTCCTATTAGGAATTCTGTGCTGGCTGTTGCCTGAGATAGCATGGGCCGTTCATCAGTGTTTCCTTCTGTTGCTTTAATTTAGCTGTCCTCACAATGTTACGTGTAAAAAGTTTCAGCTATGTCCTCCCTGGTAGCAAAAACTCCAGATAACTTTTTTTTCCTGGCTAGGTACATGGAACTTCATTGCTGCAAAGAAAGTATGGTTGATTGATAAAACATCCAGACTTTTCCATTTTTTGTAAAAGCTAATCTTAAGATAGATTTCTCAGTGAGGGTAACAGCTTGCCTTGACAACTTGGTGAGCATAGTATCATCACTTCACACAAAATATATGGCAGGCATTAATTTTCAGTGTCAGATCAATTCATTGACCACAACTATCAAGAGCACAAAGAGACCAGACAATTAATCCCTTTTTGACATGAAGTTACTATAGAATAGAACTTCAACCTTCACTTTTTCTACAACCAATTGTCTGATAGTATGCTCTCAGAGGTCATTTAAACCACAGGGCATGAAATCTTTGACCAAAACTCTTTTCTATTAGTTTGTATCTAATTGTTGTTTTCTTTTCAGATGCACCCCGAAACATGCTATTTCTAAAGTAGAATTATAAAAAAAAAAAAAATGAATTTCATTTCACAATTCTCATTCTTCCCTATTCCCCTCTAATTTGGTTGATCAATTTGTCTTTTATATAGGTATGTCTACATTATTTGTACAAAATAACTAAATTGATGTGTGTGTATACAAGTTTTTAGTTGGCTTTTTGTTGGTTCCTGTAAAAAATGGGCAGTCTCCTGAGGCCTAAAGTTGATCCCTAGGATGACTTTGGTATCTGATAATACCGAATATGTAAAATATCAAAACTGTTTTTCCAGAGGTGTCACCAGAGTCAGATGAGGCATTGGATAACCTTTACAACACTATTCACCCATATATATCTAGCTTAGCACCTACCTTGTAGTGGGCATTCAATGAGTACTTGTTAAGTGAATGAATGAGTTCCTTTTAAAGACATTGTGCTAATGTCTAATTTACATGAATTGATTTCAGCAACTTGAGAGTAGATCGTATTTGTCAATATTAGTCATGCTCATTTCCAGTTAACAAAGGTTTTTTTTTTTTTTTTTTTTTTTTTTATCCCTGAGAATGTTGAAGAAGCAAGCAGCTCGGCAACATCCTATGCTGTGGGACCTAGGTCGTATTAAGGATGAAGGCAACATAAGTGAGAGGCAGCATAGCGTAGAGGTTTACAGCAGGGACTCCAGAGGTTGAGTACCTGGGTTTAAATCCTGGTTCTGCTCTATACTACCTCTGGACTTTGGACAGGTGACTTAAACGTCCTGTTTAATGGAGATAAGAATAATGTCAGCTTCATAGGCTTAAAGTGAGAGCATTAGATGAGTTAAAGAACTAAAATAGTTCATGGCATAAAGTAAGTATATGAGCTAGAGTTCTGCCAATATTGGTCTCCAATCTTAAAATTTTCACTTCCTCACTCAGTTCTCAACTTGTTTTAATTTTTTTAATTGCTTTTCTTTCCTCTCTCAGCTCATCAGGCTTGAATGCAAATATTGAAATAAATCAGAAGAATTTAAAGTATATTTACTTTCTTATCTTATACACCCACTCCTCACTTATCAACATGGTTATGATCCAAAGACTAGGTCATTATACAAAAATCAGCATTATGTGAAAATGGAGGATGATGATATCAGATCACAAAATGCAGGATGACTACATCATAACATAACTTCCAAATTACATCATTATATAACAACCAAATTATACCATTAAGTAACTGCCAAACCACTGAGAATCACGACCCAGCCAAGTTAATGCGTAACTTAACCACAACCAGCATTACTCTTGCTTCACACCTCAACATTTGTTACTGCCTGATGTACGTTGTTAATGTGCAAAATAGTCAGACAGTAGATTTTTTAGTATTGTCATAAATGCAAAATGTTGGGTAACAAGATAGTTTATAAGTGAGGAGGAGGTGCATTTAAAACAAATGACAGTCAGTTTTCCACTATTACAGATCCTTCTCCTGGGAAATCCCATAAGACACTATGCACTGAGCTCTCAGCACTGACCTCTTAATGATTCTGCAGGATGTTCAAACAGGGGTGATCAGACACCTAGTATAAATCCTGAAGTCTTTTCAATCATGACATGTTAATAATAGCAAGATTTCCTGAAGGCATATTATGTGGCAGACACTGTTCCAAGTGCTTTCCGTACATGATATCACCACATACACTCTTCAAGACTGAGTTGTGTATCCTGATAAGACCCAGTAAATTCCTGCAGTCCTGGACCCTCAACCACTCTGCCTGTAGCAAAAAGTCTGAGGCCATTAGGAGGGTGGAGGGTGGGGAGGTAGACTAGCTTCAAACAGCCAGTAGTATCAGGCTGGTGATAATGCCAGGGTATGCCCAGTTTCCCACAGGTCTCGTGAGTTCTGATGCAGGTCTCTCAGTAGGGCTCTTCGGTCTTTACGTACCAGGAATTCAGTTCCTCCAAATCTCAACTTTCTTAGACACAGGCTGAGCCTTCTTTTCTGAACTGACATTCAGTCTCAACTCTCCAATAGGTATCTCAACTGTCCTTGGTCTGAGTCCATCAGCCACTGAGCTTTTAGAACCCCCATCCTAGAAACAGGTGATACTGCTCAGGGCCCATAGTACCGCCCTCAGCCCATGATCAGGGAAATTACAGATTCATGTAGAGAGCATTTAGAATATAATTAAAATTTGGAGTATTTAACCCAAGCCAGCATGTTTTGAATAGCATCAGACAGATCTCCAGAAAATATCTTCCTTATTATCCATTTGCCACAGTGCCAAAAATTGCACTATTTAAGATTTAATATCTCCCAGAAATTCCATTTCTCTGGGTCTATACTCAAAGGATTTGAAAGCAGGAACTCAGACGAATACTTGTACACCAGTGTTCATAGCAGCATTATTCCCAATAGGCAAAAGGTGGAAACACCGCCAAGTGTCTGTCAACAGATAAGTTGATAAACACAATGTGGTATATACATGCAATGGCAAATAATATAGCCATAAAGAGAAATGAAGTTCTGGTACAGGCTATGACACGGATGAATCTTGAAAACATTATGCTATCTGAAATAAGTCAGACACAAAAGGACAAATACAGTATGATCCTACTTATATGAAATACTTAGAACAGGCAAATGCATAGAGGCCAAGTAGATTTGTGGTTACCAGGGTCTGGAAGGAGTGAAGAATAGAAAGTTATTCTTTAAAGGGTACAGAGTTTCTATCTGGGGTGATGAAAAAGTTTTGGAAATTGAGGGTAGTGATGATCATGAATGTAATTAATGTCACCAAATCGTACACTTGAAATGAGCAATAAATTTTTTAAAAGTTGTAATATCTTCAGTCTTAAAAGTATCCTATCTTTAAACACTTTTAGTTTCTTAAAAACAGATTCCCCAGACCATTTGCACAGCCCTTGATACCACTTATATAGATCATCAACTATGTAAGTGAGAGACTCTTGGGCTTCATTATATTTAGTCTTTATATTAAACCTGCAGGTATATGCATAACAATCTCAAGGTGAAGAAATAGGGCTCAGAAAAGGTTACATAGCTTTTGGGTAGCTAAGAAGTACATCTGATTGATCCAAAGCCCATTCTCATTGTATTTCCATACTATCTGCTGAAATTTGGTTGACTAAATTTATTGATTTTAAGTTAAAAGTTTGAATTCACCCAAATAACCTTTTTAACTTAGTTTTCCTCTCCTCCCCTAGTTTCGATTCTGTATAAACCTAGACTCTATTCACCAGTTAATTTCAAAGGCTTTTTAAATGTCAGGAGTTGAGATGAGATTTCATGACTCTCCAGCCTCTATGCAGGTCATTAGTCCAAAGTACTTTTTAGGCCAACCCATCAGCCCACAGCAACTTCAAATGCCAGTTAAACACATGCCCACCCTTGATAATATCTTCTTAAAACCCAAAGAGTAAATCTTATAAGTAGCTCTGCAGATTTGACTATTGAAAGACTAGTGGGTCCATATAAAGTAATCTTCTTCCAACTTCTGGGCTTAGGAAAGCCCTCAAAACAAATTAACTTTAATGTTTTTCCAAGGTTTGTTAACCTTGCTTTGCTCAACAGCTGCTCTGCTTTCATAATGAAGGAGAAAAGAAGCTGTAATGGCCCTAAGGTTGCCAAAATTTGGGCGTGAACAAGCTCTCTGTGCTCTTTGGAACACTCTCTCTCCATAAAGTATGATTGTCAGATTCCAACAGTCTCAGGACACGTACATCTCAGCAGTGATGAATGCCACAGATACACAGCAAATAGGGTTGCAGTGAAATTTAACGTTCACTTTAGATGCTCCAGTTCTTATTAGAAAAGGTCACCTATTGTCCCGCTTAGATGATTAATGCAAACTCTTGCATCTTGATGGGATATTTCTGCAATTTGTGCTGCCTAAGTGACTGTTTGTTCCTCATTTCAGACTCTACCAGTGTTTAATACTCAACATGAATTTAGATGGGTGGAAAAATGCCACTTTTCAGCTTCAGGTTTTTGTAGATTGCCCTGCCCTGTTACAAAGAAGTTTAAATAATGGGGTCCAAAGAAAGCTTGAAGCCCATTTTCATCAAATTTTCCCTAGCAGTTTTTTTTAAATTTATGCTGATAGCGTAATTACTATAATAAACAAGTCCCTTTTCAGAAGTCCGTGGAAAATGCAACCCAGAAGTATTTTCTTTCAGAAGCTGATTAGTTAAATCTTGCCAGACCAGTTTTAGTAGCAATAATCAGTTCTCACTTCCCTATGTTAGGAAAAGCAACAATTATTAAAATATAAATTCTCTGTACCTTACCTGCTAACAAGTTACAACATGAATGCACCACACTGCTTGTGATATTCTTTGAGGTCAGGAAACTTGTTTTAGCTTACCACTTGCAGTGATCAAAGAGAGTAACTGTTCCTCTATTCTTTCCCTACCCTTACCTGAAGATCAGTCCTTAGAGGAGAGAATTTTTGGCACCACCCACCCAAACATAAATACATGGATTTCTATTTCTCTTGCTTTTGGTATGTTTGCCTCTGTTATGCTCTGCTTTGCTGTTTCACAAAACTGGAGAATCTAAGAAGTACTGAATGTTTAAAGTCCATTTCTATATATCTTTCATTCCTATAATATTCACCTAGTTGAGCAAATCCATTACCAAGTTTCTACTGTTGCCCTGGAAAATTTTTATGATTACCCTGGATTTTAGATGGAAAAAGAATATTTTCTAGATGGAGTTGACCTGGAGATATTACCCCCATCACTCGAATGACTTTTTCTCTTTGCTTTTGCCTATCTGAGCCTACTAATGGGTTAGGGGTTTAAC
This sequence comes from Dugong dugon, assembly GCA_030035585.1. Classification (NCBI taxonomy): domain Eukaryota; kingdom Metazoa; phylum Chordata; class Mammalia; order Sirenia; family Dugongidae; genus Dugong; species Dugong dugon. Next base: position 63,484,742 of record CM057466.1, read on the forward strand.
TGTTATATGGCTGTTTTCTGTGAGTTACATTTCATAACACTACCAAGTTCAAAATATTTGTAGACCAAATTGTTTTGGGTTTTGTCACTAATGCTGGTCACAAAGAACTGATCAAATTGTCAACAGTCAATCTGAAAGAATCAATTCTGTAGATCCAGCCCAGAGTCAGAGGAAAATGTAGACTGTAAAATAAGATTTTATTTTCCTTTTACAAGACAGTCCTGTTTGTTAAAGGGGTCAAATCAGTTCATTTTAAGTGGCATTGGCTGAATCAGAGACCGATTATGTGGATGAGCCAAAATCTGATGAGAAGATAAAAATAATAGGTACTAGTCAATACTTGGAGCCCTAGTGGTGCAATGGTTAAGAGCTTGGCTGCTAACCAAAAAGTCAGCAGTTTGAATCCATCAGCCACTCCTTGGAAACCCTATGGGGCAGTTCTACTCTGTCTTATAGGATCGCTATGGGTTGGAATTGACTCCATGTCAACGAGTTTTTTCTTTTGATTTAGTCAATACTTACTATATTTTGTCCTTTTATTTAACACACGAGTGATATCTAAGTCTCCCTTTTTAGCATTATCTGTAAGACTTTAAGCAGAACTTCAAAAACTGAAATGGATATGTGAATATGAATATTATATAACTCTTAGAACTCAACAACAAAAAATAACCCATCTAAAAAGTGGACAAAGCATTTGAATAGATATTCCTCCAGAGAAGATATATAAATGTCCAATAAGCACATGAAAACGTGCATAATATCACTAGTAATTAAGGGCATGTAAATCAAAACCACAATAATGTATCCCTTTACAGTAACGAAAAAAACAAAACAAAAACCCTTTGTAGTCAATTCCTGCTCATGGTCACCCATGTGTTATAGAGTAGAACTGCTCTAACCGTTTCTCTTGGCTATAGTCTTTACAGAAGCAGATAGTCAGATCTTTCTTCTGTGGTGCCTCTGGGCACCTTTAGGTTAGTAGTCAAGCACAAACCATTTGTGCCACCCACTAGCATAGCTATATTCAAAAAGACAGACAAAAGTAAGGGTTGGCAAGAATATGGTGAAATTGGAACCCTCATACATTGCTTATTTCCTGTTTCACAAAACTGGGGAATCCAGGAAGTACTAAATGCTTAAGATATATTTTAATATAGCTTTAACTCATATAACCTTTAATAATGTTCACCTAGCTGTGCAAATCCATTACCAAATGTCTACTGTAGAAATCCATTCTCAAGTGTCTACAGTTGCCCTGGAAAATTTTGATGGGAATATAAAATGGTATAGCCACTTTGGAAAAGAGTTTAGCAGTTCCTTAAACACTTAAATATGGAGTTACCATACAATCCAGAAATTCCATACCACAGTACAACAAACTTAACAGACTGGCAATATAGACACATACATACATATGCGTCGCCAGTCTATAAGTTTGTCGTACTGTGGTAACTTGCATGTTGTTGCCGTAATGCTGGAAGCTATGCCACTAGCATTTCAAATACCAGCAGGGTCACTGTCTTAGTTATCTAGTGCTACTATAACACAAATACCAGAAGTGGGTGTTTTTAACAAACAGAAGTTTATTTTGTCACAGTTTAGGAAGTTAGAAGTTGGAATATTCAGGGAATAGGCTCTAGGGGAAGGCTTTCTCTCTGTCGATTCTGGGGGAATGTCCTTGTCTCTTTTCCACTTCAGTACCTAAGTTCCTTGAAAATCTTCATGTGGCCCAGTGTCTATCTACCCCCATCTTTGTTTATCTGCTTGCTTGCTTGCTTAATCTGCTCTCAAAAGACACTGACTTAAGACACACTCTACACTAATACTAACTCATTAACATAACAAAGAAAGGCCCATTCCCAAATGGAATTACAGCCACAGGTATAGGGACTAGGATTTACAACACTTATTTTTGGGTGACACAATCCAATCCATTACAGTCACCATAACAATGGATAGTTTTCAGTGGAGCTTCCAGACTAAGATAGACCAAGAAGAAAGGCTTGGCCATCTACTTCCAAAAATCAGCCAAGGAAAACCTTATGGATCACAACAGAAGATTGTTCTACTTGCTTGCTTTGGACACATCATCAAGAGGAATCAATTTCTAGAGGAAGACACTGTGTTTGGTGAAGTAGAGGACAAACATGGGTGAGGGAGACATTTGGTGGGATGGATTTCCGTAGTAGCCATAATGATGAATTCGAACAAGCCAGTGAGGGTGAGGATGATGTAGGACCAGGCAATGTTTCATTCTGTTGTACGTAGGGTCACTGTGAGTCAGAGTTGACTCAACGGCAGCTATCTATCTATCTGTCTACTCAAGGAAAACTAGAAACATACGTCCACACAAAAATCTGTGCACAAATGTTAATGGCCGCATTATTCATAGCAGCCATAATGGAAACAACTGAAATGTCCATCAATAGATGAATAGATAAACAAAATATAGTATAATCCATGCAATGGAATATTGTTCAGCTATAAAAAGGAATGGAATACTGATACATGCTGCAATACGGATGAACTTTAAAGACATTGTTATGTGAAAGAAGCCAGGCATGAAAGGTCACATTACTGTATGATTCCATTCATATGAAATGTCCAGAATAAGCAAATCCATAGAGACAGAAAGTAGATTAGTGGTTGCCTGGGTCTGGAAGGAGGGAGGAATGAGAATTGACTGCTAACGGGTTGGGGTTTCTTTTTGTGGTGATGAGATGTTCCGGTATTAGATAGTGATGATGGTTGCACAAATTGTAAATATAATAAAAAAAAACCTCTCTTAAATTGTGCATTTTAAATGGGTGAATTTTATAGTGTGTGAATTGGATCTCAGTTAAAACAACGAGTGTTACAGAGTTTAATACAACTCAGATAAGAAATACTTGGCTCCTTTCAAAGAATCTCACATGCCTTTTGTATTGGCATCTGAGCCTTGTCTGCCACACTCTCATGAAGATAGGGTCAGGTCTGTTGCTGGTAACTAAGGCTAGCATGATCCGGTTAGACCCTGGGTACAAAAGTGAGAATGCATCTGACACCATTAATGGTGAAGAGGCTAAAACCTTTGCCCGAGATATGCATTTATGTGTAACATGATGGTTCCCGGGACTCTTCCCAGACCCCTAGGCCCAGAAATTTATGTTGTCCCCTTCCTCCTCCCATCTTTGTTGACCCTGTTGGTACCTTCGTCAGGTGATGGGTATAGGCATCATGTTAGCAAAATAATAATGTTTTTGGAAATAGTGTTGCAGAAAGCTGATACCTCTAATCCATGTATTGCCATACAGCCCTTTTCTGAGTGGGCCCCACTTCAGATCCAGGAATTTATGGGGTTAATAAGTATCCCTGGTAATTCTTCTTCACACTAGGCTTGACAACTATTGAATCTTTTTGTTTCTTAGTTTATGTTTTAAAAAAATTCCACACCTACAGAAAATTTTTAAAAATATAGTACAATGAGCGTCCATATAAAGGATATTTGGTTTAGATTAGATTTACAAATTGTTAACACTGCCACATCTGCTATGTATTTATCCTCTCTCTGTTTGATCAGTTTGAAAGTAAGTTGAAGTCATAATGAAAATTCAAATATTTCAGCCTGCATCACCTAAAAACAAAGACATAGTTTCTCATAACCATATTAATTGCCACACTCAAGATATTAACATCCATCCACTAACATTATCAAATACACAATCCATATGCATATTCCTCCAGTTGTCTCAATAATGTCATTTCTAGCTTTTTTTGGATCCGGGATCCAGTCAAGATTCACACATTACAATTAGTTGTAACATCTCTTTAGCCTAGAATAACTCACCCATCCTTTGCTTTTTATGTCATTGACCTCTTTGAAGAGTGAAGAATAATTGCCTTGAAGAATGTCCCTCAATTTGGACTTGCTTTATTGTTTCCTAATGATTAGACTTAGGTTAAATGGTTTTGTCAAGATGATGTGAGCCTATTTATCCGTTATTGGTAGTAATAGATTTTATCACTTAGTTATTGGGGTGTCCACTAAATTTCTCTACTGAAAAGGCATTTTTTTTCCTTTGTAATTAATAGATAATTTGAGAGTGATGCTTTGAAACTGACAGTTAATTCTTTGGATAAGAATTTTGAACCAGCCTGTCTACTACAATTAACTCAAGAATCACAGATTTCTATGTAATTTCTGTAGCTATAATAATGAAAATTACTAAACTTTAAATTTAATTACAATATTCCCTTCTTATTATTTTCCTTTGTATCTTAAACATCCACCACACATCTGTTAACTTGTCGTACTGTGGTAGCTTGTGTGTTGCTGTGTTACTTGAAGCTATGCCACTGGTATTTCAAATACCAGCAGGGTCACCCATAGTGGACAGGTTTCAGCAGCGCTTCCAGACTAAGACAGACTAGGAAGAAGGACGCGGAGGTCTACTTCTGAAAACAATGGCCGATGAAAACCTTATGAATAGTTGTGGAACACTGTCTGATAGAGTGCCGGAAGATGAGCTCCTCGGGTTGGAAGGTACTCTGCAACAATGTACTCAGACATAGTAACGATTGTGAGGATGGCGCAGGATGGGGCGGAACAGGCTCCACGGCACCTAACAACAACAACATTGTGAACATAGTTTCAAAATCTAATGAAGCCATCTTTAACTCTACTTTATTTTAACATAACTAACACTTAAGATGTAGATATACGCACTTCTATAACCTAATAATTTCAGGTTTCCAGAAATTAGTGTTTGGCATGAAGTGTATTCTAATCTACAGTTCTCTAAAACACTTTAATTTATTAAGTGTGATAAAGGATTGGCTGCTCCCATGTTTATCTTTGTATTCTTAGTCCCTGTGTAAATAGAAAGATTATTTTGTTCTGCCTCATAAATTCTATTTAGGCTGAAGAATTTTATACGGCGACTGTTTCTTTTTTTAAATAATGAAAAGATAACATATTTTAATCTATCTTTTAAGCATTGCTAAAATTCAGTTGTTGCTATAGCATACACTCTAATACAGATTTTAAATACACTGAGGAACACCATTTGACAAATGCAACATATGGCTTTGACTTTGAATGTGCCTTGTCCCATCCTTTTTTTATGCACATAGGTATTTGACTCATCTTACATGTTTCGATAAGAGTATCTATTTGGCAGTAATGGATATGTTTTGTCATAACACGGCTACAAATTTCTCACGTATCTCATTCACGTCTCACACAGTGAAGGTGTCCTGAGAGACCTCAACCGTAAATGCAATTCTATGATTACGATGTGGGGACCAAACATGTTTTCGCGTAAGATGGCTAAAGAGTATTGGCATTTATTTTCCTCCAAAAGAAGTTTTAGCTTAGAAAACCCCTGATTTTCCCTGTAGGTTCTCCTCATTTGGCTGACTTTCTTTCACTGCCAAGTTGATCGACTTAGTAAATGACTGCCTGGCAAATGGGACATGCATTAGCTTAGCAATTACCAGCCTTTGCCAACCAGGAGTCCCGGGCCACGGCGTCTTGCTTCGTCTGTGACCAGAGAGCGTACTGAAGCGAGGAGGCATCACTTCGGGGGAATTAGCATCGTCCTTTGGCCCCAGTTGCAATGCCATAACTCACTCGCTGCAGTTACAGCTGTAGTGGGTTCTACAGAAACATTCCTAAATAGCCTGCCGTGGGACCTTCCGGAGTTACTGCTCCTCCTGTCGGTTTTAGACTGTTGCCAAGCTGTAAAATGCCTTCTTCCTCCCCAGGAACTTCGGAGCAGAGGAGAGTGAAGCCGCAGAGAAAATCCTGGAGCGCATGATTTCTGTCAGAGTCTCTATCATTTCGTGATCCCATTTAAGGGATAGTGAGTAATGAAGTTCAATCTGACAAACATTTGTTAATCACCATCTCTAAGTAAAGCTCAGGGCTAGGCACTGTTGGAGGTAATAAAGGAAGTGCGGTCCCTGTAAAAACATAGGATACTTTTAAAAAATAGCACTATTACCCGTCAGACTGTGGCAAATGCCAAAAAGAAAAAAAAGGCATAAAAAGCTATGAAAATTTGAAAAAGAAAGAGAAAGTTACCCACTAAATTGAAAGGCAGGAACTACACCCCCAGGTATTCTGAGAATATGGGATTTGCCAGGATACGAGATTAGGAAGACTGCTGGCATTAACCCTTCTGTGAGGGTCAAGGCTTTCACGTAGCAGAAAACAATCCACTGTGAGAAGCTAGTCCCTCAGCACATTGGGCAGGTACTTTTTGTAACTTCCCAAAGCAAAATAGCAAGATTTGAATGTATTCATTCATTTGTGTATTCATTCAGTACATCCTAGTCAACAGTAGATACAAGCCGGACCTAGGCTAGAACCAGGTGATGTAATAGATTATAAGACACAGTCAAATGGGGAAGTGAAGACAATTAATACAGCAATTTCATTGCAGTGCTCTGTGTGTTGCAGGTGTGGTGGGAGTTCAGAGTGGGACACTGTCTTAGACAGGGTTCTCAGGAGAAACAGAACTGGTGAGATATACAGATAGAGGTAGATCTTTACCACAGGGAATTGGCTCATGCACTTGTGGAGACTGGCAAATCCAAATCCAGGTCAGGATTTGGTCAGGCAGGTCAGGCAGCAAGCTGGAGACTGCCTGATGACTCATGCGATTGTAGGAGGCCGGCAAGCCCCAAAATCTCTAGGTGAGCTGGCAGGCTAGAGACTCTGCCCTCTTCCCATCACTTTTTGCCCAACCTATGATCTTGGGACACAAGCCTGCAGAAGTCTCCAGCCAATGACTTAAAATAAATCTCTCTCTCTCCCTCCCTCCCTCTCTTTTTCTCTCTCCCTCTCCTTCTGTCTTTTTATATATATAAGGAGCCCTGCTGGGGCAGTTGTTAAAACGATTGACTGCTAGCCAAAAGGTTGGCAGTTTGAAACCACCAGCGGCTCCACGGGAGAAAAATGTGGCAGTCTGCTTCAGTAAAGATATACAGCCTTGAAAACCCTATGGGCTTGCTATGAGTTGGAATTGACTTGGCAGCAGTGGGTCTGGCTTTTTTTTTTTTTTTTTTTTTTTTGGTTTTATATATGGTTCTGTTTCTTTAGAGAACCCTGACCAGCACAAACAGAAGACAGATGCCATGTGAGGATCGTCTACAAGCCAAGGACCCAAGGAATACCCAGGGCTACCAACAAGAAAGGAATTGACACTCCTGAGACCTGATTTGGACTTCTAACCACCAGAACTGTGAGAAAATAAATTTATGTTCTTTAAAGCCACCCACTTGTAGTATCTGTGTTACAGAGACACTAAATAACTAAGAATTCTCATGCATTCTGGGGCTTTCAAAGAAAGAGTCCCAGAAAGAGCTACATCTGGGCTTAACGCTAATGAGGCATATTCTAGCCTAGAGAACAACATGAGCTAAAGCCCTAACTGCTCTAAACACTAGACTCTATCCTCACAAATCCCTCAAACACACAGATGTCTGCCTTTAAGGAAAACTGTTTACCCTCCACTGGACATAATAATATAATCTTTACTTTCCACTATATTATCGATCCATAAAGTACAATATGCTGCTCACTTTAGAAAGCATTTATTTACCACAATCTAGAGGTATTAAATACTTGTCCAAATTAAATCAGTTCTTGGTTAAATAATGTGCACTAGTGATGGGCAGCTGGTCCAACTATTATAGATTTTATCTGAAATAGAGAGTGAACACAATTGTTTACGATCATTAGAATTTAGTAGCATTAGGTTTGGAATGAATTATGGATCATTGGTAGGAGGAAAATATCAGAGAGGTATGAACACAATAAATACTGTGGTGATGACCCCATTTCCAGTCTGATTTAGGAACTGTGAAGACAGTCCCACTCTGCTGCACATGCAGCTGATGATCAGTGAAGTGAGGGAGGTGAAACCTTCTCCATGCAGCAGTTAAGTCATCTCCACAGTACAAGAGAAAACCAAAGAGATTTATTCTAGTTAAAGAAATGAATACTGGAACTGCTTTAGCAGCGTTCAGGGGAACATTTCTCTGATTTGCTAACCTGAACTAAAAAATAAATTCATCACATTTCACCGAAGACGGGTTTCAGGGGGTCATCTGTGATGGCTAGGGGTTCAGGAGTTCCTGTGTATCCATTTGAGTTGTTCCTTCCCCAACCACAGGTATGAAGTGGGAAGCCATGATACCATCCTCTCCTGTCTCTCTGGGACCTTGTTCTATCAGGTGTTTCTTCTCTGTCACATATCATAGATCTCTTCCACTCTACTGGCTTCCCTTCAGCATATATACATTCTTATGTCTTTCAAGATTGAAAGAATACAGAGTCACTACACCAAAAAGAATTGGTCAACGTTCAGCCATTTCAAGAGGCAGAATATGATCAGGAACCGATGGTACTGAAGGAAGAGGTCCATTCTGCACTGAAGGCATTGGCAAAAAACAAGGCTCCAGGAACTGACAGAATATCAATTGAGATGTTTCAACAAATGGATGCAGCACTGGACGCGATCACTAGTCTATGTCAAGAAATTTGGAATACAGCTTACTGGAAGAGATTCATATTTATGCCTATTCCAAAGAAAGGTGATCTATAACCAAATGTGAAAATCATTGAACAAAATCATTAGTATTATACGCAAGTAAAATTTTGCTGAAGATCATTCAAAAGCGGCTACAGCAGTACCTTGGCAAGGAACTGCCAGAAATTCACACCGGATTCAGAAGAGGACATAGAATGAGAGATATCATTGCTGATGTCAGATGGATCATGACTGAAAGCAGAGAATACCAGAAAGATGTTTACCTCTGTTTTATTGACTATGCAAAGGCATTCGATTGTGTGGATCATAATAAATTGTGGATAACATTGGGAAGAATAAGAATTCCAGAACACTTCATTGTGCACATGAGGAAGCAGTCACTCGAACAAAACAAGAGGATACTGTGTGGTTTAAAGTTAGGAAAGGTGTGTATCAGGGTTGTATCCTTTCACCATACTTATTTGATCTCTTTATGAAAAAGGGAAAGGATTTTCTCTTAGTTTCCTAGGGCTGCCATAAAAAAAGTACCACAAAGTGTGTCGCTTTCAAGAACAGAAATTTATTTCCTCACAGTTCTGGAGGCTAGAAGTTCAAATCAGGGTACTGGCCATGTTGATTCCTTCTGAGGCCTTGAGACAGGAATTGCTCCTTGTCTCTCTCCAAATTTGGGTGACTCCCAGCAATCCTTGGTGTTCCTTTGCTGCTTATGGGTGCATCTGCCCCCATCATTACATGGAGTCTGTTTTCCCCCTGTGTGACAGTTTCCATGTCTGTTCTCCCCTTTTGTAAGACTCCACTCAGAAGGGATTAAGATTAGAACACACCCTACTCCAGTATGACCTCATTTAACTTAATAACGAAAGGAAAAAAAAACTCATTTCCAAACAAGGTCACATTCACCAGTGCAAAGGTTAGGATTTCAACATATCTTTTTGGGGGACACAATTCAATCCATAACAGGCTTTCTTTAGTCGTCCTTCTCCTGGCAAACCTTTTGTTGCTCTTCTTCTATTCATACCCATGATCCTTAACAAACACTCTATAATGACCATCTGCACTTCCTTACCTCACAATGACCAGCCAACATTATCTGGCTACTACCCATACACTCTGTCTTCTCTGACAGTGGCTACCAATGTCTAGAAAACCAAGGAACTCTTCTTGGTGTCTCATTAAAGATCTGAAGGCATCACCTGACTCTGGTGACCATTGCTTTCTTTTAACGTCTCTTTCTTTAGCTTCTGAAATATCACTCCCATCTGAAATCTTCTTTCTGAAATCTCTTATTATTGTTTCTCTTTTTTGTTGGCTCCATTTTTATCTAATATTTCTTAAATATTGCTGCCATTAACCTTCTCCTATCAGTTTTTACACAGATTCAAAAATCTTCTTTTTTAAAGTGAATCCCAAGTCTATGCTAGCAGGACAACACAGTCTCCTGATTGCCAAACCTGTAATTCCACCTGTCTCTGCAACAGCTCCACTTGAATGTCACACAAGCACTTCAAACTCAACATGCCCCAAACCAAAACCATCATCTTTCATTCCTGTCTCTCTCCACTACCTGGAAGCAATCAGGCTTGACTTCAGGGAATATATATTTTTTCTATCACAGACCTTTCTTGCATGCATTTTTTAAAAAAAATCTAATCAATTCTGCTTACTAATGTCTAAGCCCTCTGGGGACAAGAGCTCTATCTTATTCATTTTTGTATCCTTGGCATCTAGCAAAGGTCATAGTTATTTGGTAACTGAATAAGTGAATGAACAAAGTGAGGTGATATCAGCTCCCTGCATAGCTGTCCTTTTTAGCACTAAAAAGGAAGCCACACTAGATCAGAGTCCCAACCCATGGTTGAAGGTGTTCCCCAGCATAACTGCTCAGTGAAGTATCTCTTTGGTCTATTCTGGCTGCTGTCAAATCACTTCCCTGCTGCCCCCAGCTCTTTCCCTTCCAGGCAGGCACAAGATGCAATCCCAGGAGAACATATAAAGAAAGACAAGTACCTGTAAGAGTACAGTTATGAGGAATAAGTACATTTATAAAGGAAATACAGTGACATGCTCCAGGGAGAAGGACTAGATCTTTCTTCTATTTTGATATTTAACATTCAGCAAACAGAAAACATTCAATCTGTAGTAATGGAAAATAGTCCTGAAAAAAAAATGCAAGAACATTTTAGCATTAGTCTTCCAAATCATAAAAATCTGTAAGGAAATAAATTTAGTTTTGGGAAGATAAAATTGCTATAGAGTAATATGAGACTTCCAGTTTTAAAATGTATGTACATGCCAGTGCCCAAGGATCCTTTGGAGTTTCTGGTCCACTTAAAAATAGTTATGAAGCAGATCATATGAAAACACAGAGGAGAGGCACCTCATCTGGACTAAAGAGTCGTGAGAGTCTTGCTAAAGAAAGTGAAATCAGAGCCAATTCTTGATGAATAACTTTTGAACTGGGCATTGTAAACAGAAGGAGCTTGCTCTAAGGCACAGGGGCTTAAATATGACATATTTGGGGAATGGTGACAAGCTTGGCAAAACTTAAAAGTAATGCGGGTGCTTGAGAGGTGGGAGATGGATAAGGGAAGGTAGCAAGAGACAAAGCATGAGGGTCTGATGTTGTGCTTCACAGTTTAGCATACGTGTGGATGGAGAGCTATGGAAGGATTTGGGATAGGTATGTGGCGTGATCAGATTTATATTTCAGAGAGGTAATTTGGAGCCAACATATGTGATGAATCTGAAAGGAGTTAAGACTAGAGTCAGGAAGACAAGTTAGAAAGCCATTGCGATAGCTAGGCAAAAAATCAGGTGAGGGGAAAAAGACAAAGGAATTGATGTGAGAGCTATTCAGGAAGTTGAATCAATAGAACTTCGTTCATTGTGGAATGAGCCAGAAGGAGGGCTCTAGGTCGATTCCCGAGGTTCTAGTTTCATTCAGTCATTCAGTATATATATATATATATATATAGAGAGAGAGAGAGAGAGAGAGAGAGACAGAGAGAGAGAGAGAGAGAGAGAGAGAGAGAGAGAGAGAGAGAGAGAGAGAGAGAGAGAGAGAGAGAGAGAGAGAGAGAGAGAGAGAGAGAGAGAAAGCCCTCATGGTACAGTGGTTAAGCACTCGGCTGCTAACCGAAAGAGTGGCAGTTCAAATCTACCAGTTGCTACACAGGAGGAAGATGAAGCAGTCTGCTTCCATAAAGATCCATAAAGATTTACAGTCTTGGAAACCCTATGGGGCAGTTCTACTCTGTCCTACAGGGTTGCTATGAGTCAGAATCAACTCAACAGCAACAGGTTTATGGCTTACATAATATATATATATATATATATATATATATACATATATATACATATATACACACACACATATACATATATATACACACATACATATACATATATCTTACCTACTATGTCCCAAGCTCTGTTAATACAATCATACAACAGTAAATGAGACATAAAGAGCCCTGGTGGTGCAATGGTTAAGTGCTCAACTGCCAACTGAAAATTTGCCAGTTCGAACCCACCCAGGGCCTCCGTAGGAGAAAGACCTGGGATCTGCTCCTGTAAAAAATTGCAGCCTAGAAAACCCTATGGGACAATTCTATCCTGTTACATAGGGTCAGTATGAGTCAAAATCGACTCAAGGGCATACAACAACAGCAAACTCAAAACAAGACATGGCCCACGCCTCAGGGGTTCACAGTCTAGTGTACTTACAGGCAAGTAAACAGGGTCATGAAAAGCATGCAGTAAGGGCTCCGGGCTCAGATTTGGGGATTCAATAAAAGATTTCTGAAGGAAATAACATTTCAGCTGAGATCTTAATGACAAAATGTGTTAGCTAAGTGAAATGGGCTAGGGAAATATTCCTGGCAGATGGACCAACATGTGTAAAAGCACAGAGGTGAGAAAGCATAGCTTGTTTGTTGGGGAACGCCAAGAAAGACTGGGTAACATTATATACCAAAGGAGGGAATATAAGAGGATAAGCAGGCTTGTGGATGATGCTAAGCCCAAATTTAGACATTTGAAGATAGAAATGCCCGTGGGATGTCCATATGTAGAGACTGGCCTCTGGCATTATCACTATTGGGTAGGCTGGCTGGAGAAATAGATTTGAAAGACAAGATAGGAGATAAAGCTATGAGGGTCGTCAGATTTCCCTGGGAGAGTGAAGAGGATGGGATTAGAAAGCATGAAGGACAGAATCCCAGGCAACACTATCTATTCATAAGAGAGAAATGGAGGAAAAACATAAAATGACAAAGGATCAAGACAAAAAAGAGAGGCAACGAGAAATTATAGAAATAAAGAGAGCTTTAAGGAAAAGGAGTTCAACAGTAATGGATGAAGCAGAGAGCTCAAGCAAAATAACAACAGAACATTATCTATTGGATTTAGCATTTAGGATATCATCAGTGATCTTGTCAAGAGCACTTTTAGTGGAGTGGGAGGGATAGAGACCAGAGTAGAAAGAGTGGGTGGTTGGTGCGCAATTGAAAACACTGAGTTTAGATTATGCTTTCAAGTAGCTTGATTTTAAAGGGCCAGAGAGAGAGAAATGATAGCAATGAAAGCACCACATGGAGTTGAAAAAAAAAAATTGGTCTTGCTTTTGTAAAGAAGTGAGAGACATAAACAAGTTTATTGGCTGAGGAGAAGGAGCTAAGGGAGAGGGAAAGGTCGAAGGTAAAAGAGATAGGAGGACCTGGAGGAGATGAGGAGGGGTGATTATACCGAGGATTAACCTTGGATTTCAGAATGCAGTTTGTCCTTTGGGGTTGGAAGAAAGAGGCAAAGGATGGAGGAAGAGCAGATAAAGTAGTAAATGAATTTCCAAAGAGTTAGGGAATTCTCAGAGCAGAGGATGAGACAGTAAGGAGTAGCCTTGCCTCTCTGTTCTCACCTTTTCCCATGCCTCTTCACATTCCTAATCCCAGCCACGGCCAGACTGAACATATGCCAGTTTTGTAAACACTCCAACCAAGCCAATTAACAATCTCTGAAAGGTCAAATATCAGCCCACTTGGAATAGTACAAACAAATGTAAAATCATCTCTGAGGCCGCTAGAAGCTCATATTAATTTCTTTGATGTGTAACTTTAAATACTAAATAAATAGACAAATAAATAAATGTTTGCAAAGAAAATATACAAGAAAAATGTACTCATCAAATCTTTTACTTTTTTCCCATAGGTATTAGGAACATTTGAGTTTTGTGCATGATTGTTACATTCCAAAACTATGGAAATGATCATAATTCTGTGCAACTGCTTGTCTTCAACTCGTACTTTCAAGAAGTTAAGCATTTTATAGTTAATCTCCTCCTTCAAAATAAAACAATAATACAGTTTTAAGTTACTATGGTTTTGAATATGTAATAATAAATTATAAAACACTTATAAAATGCTTTATAACTTGCATTAATCGTAATACTTACACCATAATTTTTAAAATCTACTTTTAACGATGATCTGAAGGCAGATTGTCTATAGGGTGGGTTTTTTTTTTGTTTGTTTGTTTCCATAGTGCCTGCATTTGTTGCTCCAAAATAAACAATCTCTTGGTTAGCTTTTTAGATGGAAATTTAAATGGTGCTTCTAAAGGTTTGACATGGAATCTAGTATTACTTAATGTTTGTAAACATCTTAACAATAAAGTTGAGAGACTTTAAGCATATGAGTTACACACGGATGACCTGATTTCTAGGATCTCAGAATACTGAACTAAAATTACAGAAACAATCTACCCCAAACACAAGGAAGTTCAAGAGATAAAAAGATATTAAAATTAAGCATTCCTACCTGGTTTACTAAAGCTTTTCTTTGTAAAGAAAATTTGTGACGAGAAAGATAATTCCCACTTTTATGACTATTGTTTGTTGTTGGTCAAACCCAGAGCACTTCTATGTAAGGCATAAATAAAATATTCTGGTCAGAAATTTGAAAAGGCACTCATTCAGAACAAAACAAATCAGTGTTAAGGTGGTTAAAATAAGCTTAAAGTCAGCAAATGTGGCTTCTACTGATCAGCCTCAACTCATCAGGTCTACATTCCATCCAGAGAAAGAAAGAAGGGGGCAGAAGAACATGTTCTCTTTTTTTAAAGGATGCTTCCTAGAAATCACATACAACACCTTTGTTCCTGTCCCATAGGCCACACCTAGCTGCAAGGGAGGCTAGTATATGTAGTCTATTCCATGAGGTCTTGTGCCTAGCTAAAAATCATGGCTTTTAGCATCTAGAAGAGGATGCAAACAGATACGGTGAATGAGTAATCTCTGCTTAAAAGCTTACATTCTGGGGTTTATTTTCACCTGGGGGATTTGGCAGTAATTACAGCATATTGCTAAAAAGAGGGCAGTAGTATCTTGCTTGAGGCATTGGTGGTTCAGTGGTAGAATTCTCACCTTCCATGCTGGAGTCCTTAACTTCATTCCTGGCCAATGTACCTCATGCTTGGCCACCATCTGTTTGTCATTGGAGGCTTGCTTGTTGCTATGATATTGAACAGGTTTCAGCAGAGCTTCCAGACTAAGTTGGACTAGGAAGAAAGGACTGGCAATTTACTTCCAAAAATCAGTGAACATAAACTCTGTGGATCACAACAGTCCAATCAGCAATCCATCAGGAGAATGGCACAGGACCTGGAAGCCTCTACTACCTTTGCAGACAGGGACACCATGAGCCGTGGCCTGACTTGATAGCAACTAACAACAAGGATCTTGTTTGTGATCCAATGCCTCAGACAGCCCAACTTCCCATAGCTTTGGGATTAGCACGTTTTTTCTTCTAAACTATATTCTCTTGCCTTAAAATTACAAAGCATAATCATACACGTAATCATATTATTCTTGCTGTGTTTATTTTAAGATTTTACACAGTTTATAAATAATCGAGGAAGGTCACCTGGTTTAGATAGATTCTTCATTAATATTTATTTGTTATCCTTCCCAGGCTTATATATTGCAGATTTTACTCTAGGCTTTAGTTGAACTTTTCTTTCAATTTCAGTTGGAATCCTTGAATGTCCAAAACTTCCTCTGATGATTTAACAATTCCAAAGAATTTAGCAACATGGTATTCAAAGTTTTTGAAGAAGTTTATTTTTCTCATATGCCTATTACATCCCTTCATCCAAATGACAAAATATTTATATTTCTTTGGTATCTAACAGTAAACACATTTAAAAATTAAAGAATTAATAAATGATTTTACCACAAAATGAATACTTTGGAATATGAGTACTGATCAGAGTTCAAGAAGACAAAAAGAGGTACTTAAATTAAGAATTTAGCAACTTTAATAACCATTATTAGTGTAAAGATTTTTCAAAATTTATCTCTTTATTATCTCTAACCCATCAATAAAGGAGTAATGCTAAGGAAACAGAGATCACAAGTAACAAGAAAACTACATTCTCTCTTTATTCAGACATGTTCAGAACACGTTTGGAGGACTTGATGTCTCCTAAGAAAGAATTGATCTTAATGAAAGAAAAAGTTTAGACCAGGGCAGCATAGGTCAGTCTCCAAAGGGAAGAGTTATTTTTGTTAGAGCATGCTGTTTTCTAGTTCTCATGGACTAATATCTGAACTCTAGGAAGGTAAAAACCAAAAAACCAAAAAACCAAAACTGTTGCCATCGAGTCGATTCCGACTCATAGTCGACCCTACAGAACAGAGTAGAACTGCCCCATAGGACTTCCAGGGAGCACCTGGTGGATCCGAACTGCTGACTTTTTGGTTAGCATCTAAACTCTTAACAACTACCTCACCAGGGTTTCCTCTAGGAAGGTGGAGCGGGACTAAAGAGTGTTAAAAATGTAAAGAGCCATTTCATTCAAATAAGATAGATATTGGGTTGGAATGGCCTCACCACTCACCTGTATGAGAGCCTCTGTTTAGAACTACTGTTGGAACTCACTGAGGCAGAGAAGGACCCAGTGGCCAGAACAGCAGTCTGGACCAGCCCACATTTGTGATGGAGAAGACACAGGGCAAAAAATTATGCCACAAGTTTTATGGCTTTGTGGCCATCTAAGAGACAGCTAAAGCAGGAAGGGAGGAAAATGCAGAGTCATATGTAACTGAGGGTTAGTTCATCAGGACTACTACAATGCCCAAAAGGAGAAGAAAGTGGGATGGGGCCAGAATTCCTGGAATTACAGTCGGCAGAGCCAGAAAAAAACAATTGTCATTATGACCCCTTGTGTGTCAGAGTACAACTATGCTCCATAGGGTTTTCAATGCTTGTGACCTTTCAGAAGTAGATCACCAGGCTTTTCTTCCGAGGCATCTCTGGGTGGGTTTGAACTGTCAACCTTTCTGTTAGTAGCTGAGTGCTTAACAGTTTACACCATCCAGGGACTCCAGAGTCAGAGAAGTGCCCCTTTATTACTCTCAGTGGGATAGGAGGCCACGCACAGTGTTGTAATTCAGGGAGTCAGGGGCCTCACAGCACATATACCCTAGGCGAGGGAGTTGGAGGAGAGGAGGGGAGAAATGAGCAACATGTATTCAAAGGAAGACTAAGTTACTAATTCCACCTATTTTCAAATATTCAAATCATTGTTTAAAAATGTTACCATATGGATATATTCTATAAATGAACCGTGACTTATGGATTTCATGCCTTTCACAAATCTGAGATGTTTAGGTAGAAATGGCTATATGTGTGCCATTTTCCATCTCACTGACCACAAGGTTTAGGTCAGTTACCAACAAAAATATTTTTAAAAAATTAAACCAGCCATAATATATAAGCCCTCCCGAAATAAAAACTGGAGGCAGAGCACCTTCAATTTTTTTGGCACCACTAAAGCTAGACACAGCATCTGTACAGTCTGTTCATATACCCTTTCCACGGGTGGCTTGTGAAGCCGACACTCACACAAGAACCTTGGGGGAAGCCAGATTTCACACCTCCACCCTTCAAGGTTCTAATATAAAGAATAAAATCTGAAGTCATGACATCTTTTAGAGACTTCCTAGAGAGAGATGAGATGCTGATCGTGGAGCGTCCAATGTCTGACAAGGGGCTTTGCCTGGTGGCCCATGTGTGTTCGTGAAGGAAACTGCCAACGGTCGTGAAGGTCTTCAGCCCTTTTGACAGTGTCTTTGAAAGGCAACAATAACGTGGAAAGACCATCCTTGGGCTCTGTAGACAAACGAAAAACTTGTACCCCTAGAGACTCATCCTGCTGCATGAACACTTTAAAGGGAGACCACGTTGTCTCCGGGGAAAAGGACAAAGAAAGAGGAGACCTGATATCATTTTAATGCCATGTGTCTGGCCCAGGAGTTGAGAGAACGCTGAATGAGAGCAGCCTGAACCAGGGGCCAGAACCCTCTATTGGATTCATGACCAACCTGCTCTCCTTTCCACGCAGGGAGGACACTCATGTTCTTAATAAGATGCTTCGAAATCCTGGGATGAGAAACACGAAACATTATCTTGTTAAAATCCAGAAGGTTCTCTGTGCTTTAGTGGAGTTCTCAGCTAAACCATAGATGCTAAAAGCAACAGACCCCTTACCTTATTAAAAACAAGAACATAAAAATATCTGGACATGGAGAAGAATGACCTCTCTGATAGAAAGTTTTTCTGGTCATAACACAGAATTGCAGTTACCTGAACACAAGACTTTTCTCTTTGAGCAAGTGTCTGAGCCCCAGACAAGGTTAAACACAACCCATCTCAGGAGACATGGGCTCGCAATTCCTTTTTAACAGCAACACTTTAGAAATGACTTATGTGGACACCCAGAGGTTTTTAATGGACCAGTTGCAATTGACACAATAGATGCTGTTTAGGAGCTATCTTTCATATTTGCTGTGCAAATCATTTCTGTAAATGTGTGGGGTTTATTGATCTGAAAAAAACCATCCCTTGATGTAAAGACAGTAAGATCTTGGTTTGTCATCCAATAGTTCAATACCAATAAGGCCGCGCTTTGGAGAATTTGCTCCCTTGCAGAACTGTTGCTTCTTATTTTACTTGTTTGTTCATTTGTGTTTGTACTGTTTTGCTTTGCTTTAGTTCTGAATCTAAAATATCTCTAACTGTATGGCTAACACCACTTTGGGAAAAGGCCCCAATTCTCATTTCTTTTCATCATTTTCATAGCATCTAGAACAATGCTTGGTATAGAGCAAGCAAGTTAAATGAAGATTTATTGTACCCCTAGATCCAAGGATTCACTATATGTTCCGTGTTAGGACACCAAACACTAACTACAAATTAAAAAAAAGAAATGAAGAAGGATGGACAGGAAAGATTCTGTATCAAATAAAGAAAGGTGCATTGCAAACTGGTGAAATTTAAATGCGCAGTTTTCACAGGGCCATGATAATTATGGAGAAAACATGAAAGGGAGTACTGTGTAGCATTATCTTAGCCTTTTATTCTAACAGTGTCCCAGCATGTTATGGATACTTAAGTTATTTTCTAGAAGAATTGATTTTGTCACGTTCTATTAAAATATAAATTCCAAATTCAAGGATATTCTTTTCCACTATGAAAATTTTATAGGAAGAAAAACTTTTTAAGTCCCCCTGCCTTACCAAGAAAAATCAAATATACAAAGTATGAAATAAGAAGTTTTCTTATTTTAGCCATGACAAAAGGCTTCCTAGAGTGAAGAGGGGCTGAGATCATTATTGCTTATGAATTTCGGTTATTTAATCAGTTAGTTAATCAGAAGAGGGAAGGACCGATATTCTAGTTTTCACACGTACTATTGGCAGAAAACCAAGAAAACCAGAATTACTTTAGTTTCTTTTTTGTTTTTTTAATAGCTGCTTTTTTTTCTTCCTGGTTGCTCAACATTGACAAAAATCACCCATTTAATTAAGTACTTGTACATATTTTGATTTTCTTAAGTACTACGTGTTCATAGACCTCTGGTTGGCACTTCATGGGGATGGTTCTGGGTAGCTGGGCAGGAAAAGATTGGTGGTTGAAAAGTGGCAATAATAGCAGTAGGTTATTAAGCAATTCTGCATAATTATCATAGTGTTTATTAGCTTTTTTATTATTTTTATGATATGCTGTGTAATTAAACTATATTTTTAATACAAATAAACCTGAAATGCAGGAAAATAATCCAGTTTGGTTTGCTATCAGTAGCTACATGATATTACATTAGATTCCTTATACATGATGTCATGGATTGAATTGTGTCCCCCCCAAAATATCTGTCAACTTGGCGAGGTCACGATTCCCAGTATTGTGTGATTGTCCCCCATTTTGTGATTGATTTTCCTGTATGTTGTAAGTCCTAATCTCTGCCTGTGGTTAATGAAGCAAGATTGAATTATGTTGAAGAGGATTAGGGTGGGATGTAACACCCTTGCTCAGGTCACATCCCTGATCCTATGTAAAGGGAGTTTCCCTGGGGTGTGGCCTGCACCACCTTTTATCTTACAAAAGATCAAAGGAAAGGGAAGGGAGCAGAGAGTTGGGAATCTCACACTACCAAGAAAGCAGCGCTGGAGCAGAGCACATATTTTGGACCCAGGGTTCCTGCCGGGAGACGCTCTTAGTCCAGGGGAAGATGGATGAGAAGGACCTTCCTACAGAGCCAATAGAGAGAGAAAGCCTTCCACTGGAGCTGATGCCCTGACTTTGGACTTCTAGCCTACTAGACTGTTAGAAAATAAATTTCCCTTTGTTAAAGCCATCCACTTGTGGTATTTCTGTTAGAGCAGCACTAGATGATTAAGACACATAATTTTATAGCCAGTCAGAAGCTTATATGAAGTATGTGGTGAATTTTCTGTTTACATGAAAGATTCTTACAACATGATTCTCTCAATATAATACAAAAGGAGTTAACCTAGTGACAAAAAGTTTCTTATAGCAAAGAGGGGCTGAGACCATTCAGAAGAGGGAAGGACCCCTATGACTACTCATTCTTTATAATAGGTTTTAATGAGAAGTACCCCCAAATTTTAAAGTCACAAATGACATAATAAGACTGAATTATTTGCTTTTGAGGGTAATATTACTTTATTTTGTGTACAGTTTTCCATTATGTCTACACTTTTGAGGATTAATCATTATATTTTATATTAAATCTATAAACTTGAATTCCAAGCTATCAATGTTAAAGGCTAACTATATTTAGATACCAGACAAGAAAACAACAGAAATCTATTTTTATTAGCTATTTATTGGAATCACCTAACAGCGAAAATTAAAATAATTATACATAGAGGTAAACACCCAGATTGTAAAAGCAATTTCTTAAAGTGCTTTAAAGTTATGTGCAGTTTCCAACTTCTTGATACATCAGACAGAACATATGCAAATGTATCCAACTTGGCATTTGCGGGAGAAAATCCCTTAGATGTAAAATTTCATTGGCTGCTTAGATAGGAATGTCACTTTGGTTTTGCTCTAAAATTAACACATCCTCTCACTGACATTTAAGACCCATAACTGGCTGTGAAGTGCCCAGGGATGCCTTTAGATGAACTGTGGTATATATAAAAAATAAATGTCATTATTAAACCGAACTTGTAGTTCTCTACCGCATTGCCCTGTTGCTGCATGCCTTTCCCCACCTCCATAGATGACAACGTACTATTGAAAATGATAGCCTGTTTTCTCTCTAAGATAGTAAAGTTTGAATCAAATGCCTCTTCCAGATCCTAATAATATCAGCGGTTGGAGAGTAAGGAAAGAATACAAGGTCCAAGGAAACTCTCTCCAACAGATTTCGCTATCTTTTCATTTTTGTCCCTCATTCGATGATATTTTTATAGAAGCTGTGCGATACATACAGCCAAATTTTACAAATTATAAATGTGGAAAAAGTGGAGGAAAAAAGCAAGAGAATAGGTTGAGGAGGGAATATAGAATATTAAACACCTCAAAGAATATGTACCTATATGCACAATGGTTCCATTTCCATTATTATTAATAAATTCAGATTGTGGAATAGGTAAAGGGCAAATAGAAAAAGTAGGAAAGTAAAGGAGTAAGAATGGTCAGAAAACATATTGTATTGTCTTTTTCCCCCCTCATCTTCCAGTTCTGCACCTATTATTTGTCTCCCAAACACTTAGAAAGTACAGGAAACAAAGTCACAACGGTAATCCATCACCAAGCCCATGACTGCTAACCCAGGAACATATCCCAGCTGAAAAATGACCAGTTGTTAGTTTTAACGTATTTGTTCAATAAATATTTACTGAGCACCCACTCTATACCAGTTGCTTAAATGCTCCACTTTCACATTCTACTCACCACATCCCCCTTGTCCAAACACATTGTTAGAAGCAGGTACTATTGGAAAATACTGGAAATTGTTCCATTAAATGTAGACAGCTGACCAACTGATCATATCTGTAAGAAGTTTTTATTGAATATAAAAATATGAATGATACAACAATATTTGATTACCATATTGCAATTCTCTCAAATGTATAAAAATTATATACATTGAAAATCGTTTTCAGTTTATATTAATATTTAGATTTGCAAATCCAAGGAAAATTATACATAAATATATACAGAGAGAATGCTACTTGAGGGGTTCTCATTCAGTATAATACATTGTGTGTTGAATATACATTGAGAGATAAACACAAAAATTGTTTGTTCTGAATGCCTATTTTTCAGTAAAGAGTGTTTTTCAGTATGGAACAAGCCCTGTGGTGCTGGATTGAAATTAATGGTATTAGTATGACTTCATGGTTTGTAATATATATATACAGATGTATAGACACAGAAATATAGATGCATGTATGCATAGGCTAGCATAAACAAACAAGAAATATTACCAGTGAGTACTGCACACCTTTAAAAAATCACCTCTATGAGAGCAAATGGTCAACAATTACTCTAAAGTAAAGATAAAAGGGTAAGGGGACAGGGAAGCCAGATTACTGGAAGTGAAACATCTAGAAGAGAATTAATGAGAATGTTAAAACATTGTGAAAAATGTAACCAATATCTCTGAACAATGTGTGTAGTAATTGTTAAATGGGAACCTAATTTACATCGTAAACTTTCGCTAAAAACACAATAAAATAGTATGTAAAAAAAAAAAAATAGAGTAGTTTTCAAACTTGCAGTTCTAGGAGGACAAAACTCAAGGCCCATATTCACTTTAAAATGTGTTTAGTGGAGCTATGATAACCCTATACTTCCTCCTCATCGTACTATAAAATAGGCACATAGTTCTGATTCTCACACAAGGGTGGTTTCCTTTTTCAAGAGGAAAGAGAGAAGGTAAGGTTAACCTTCCAGTTTTTTCCTAACTAAACTACAATAGTAAAAGGAGTGCTCTGGAAAACATATAAATTATTGGGGCTAATGAAATTACCATTTTAGCTCCTAGCCCTTAACTTAAAAAACAAAATACTTAACCTATATGATTTTCCCTAGGAAAAATATTATGTAGACTTTCTCAAAGAACTTACATTTTTTTGGAGGATGTTCTGGCCCATGGTTCTGAAAGCATGGCACAAGAAAACCATAAGTTAATCACTCATTTTAATTATGTTTCAAATACTCAAAAGGTACCTAAGCAATGAAGAAACACTATCATACTACCTTTATTCAAAGAAGGGAATTGCCCATTCAGCAAGCAAACAAAATATTGCACAAGTGTTCTTTGAAATACGACTTATTTTAATTTTGAGGAAAGCATTATGGCAATATGTATCAACAGTGCTAAAATATTGATACCCATTTTTATTTTGGATTTGCATTGCATTGTGCAGTGCATTTGTATTGCGACAAATTCTCTAAATGTTAATACTTGGAAATACCCATGTTAATGTTACTTATAATAGAGAAAAATTAAAAACAAGATAAATGAAGGGCATGGATAAGTAAGTTATGGCACAGGCACAGACAAAATATTATTTAGTCATTAAGGCATGCTTGTGAAGTTTTAATTTTTATTGCTATATAAACCAAAAACCCATTACCGTCCAGTCAATTCCAGCTCATAGTGACCGTATAGGACAGAGCAGAACTGCCCATAAGATCTCCAAGGAGTGGCTGGTGGATTCAAACTGCCGACCTTTTGGTTAGCAGCCGTAGCTCTTAACCACTACACCACCAGGGCTCCTATTGCTATATAGCATACACATAAAAATTCATATTTGGATAAATTTCCACAAAATAAGCACACGTGTATCCATGCCACAGATCAAGAAATAGAACATTACTAGAATCCCAGCCTGAAAAATGTGAAAGTCTAGATTTTACAAGTGTGGTCGTGAGAGAAGCAGCAACAATCTCATGTGGGAACTTAACCAGGTTCCTTAACTTGCAGATTCTTGAAATCAGAAGGTCTGGTGATAATGACGCCCAGCAATCTGTGTTTTAAAAACTCCTATGGGTAATTCTGATGCACTCTAAAGTTTAAGAACCACTAGCCAAGGGCAAGATTTTTATATATATATATATATATATAATAAGAAAGTGCTTGTACATATTATTTTAATGATGTAAGAATAAGCTGTTTTTATTTTTTTTGTTATACATTTTTCTGCTTTGCAGAATTTCTGAAATGATTGTAATACTTTGAGTATGTTATGAACACATTCATTTGGTCTTTGAAAGTACTTTATCATCAGCTAAACCAGAGGGCCTCTTATCATGGTCCTGGACAGTCTGCATACTTGAACTTGGAGGCCTTGATTTGAACTCTTGGACGGTTTATCATTAAAACTTCCAGTCTTCCTACCAACATCTGCATTGAGGGTAAGAAAGAAAACCCTACCCTACTATTCAATCTTTAAATGTTTGGGAGAATAAAGGTAAGCTGTTATCAATTAAACACTTTGAAATTTACATAGATAGAAATAAATATTGACATACATGAAAATAAGAGGTAATTCTAAATTTGGAAGGCAAGTAAAATCCTGGAGCACTTCAAATCTACCAGATTCTTTTATTTTAAGGAACATGACCTCTCTAACAGAAGCATTTCAGTTTCATTTCTCCTGAAGAAAGGAAAAGAAACAGTTCTTCATCATAGCAAAAATAGATCTTTGATGAGGATAGAGTAAAAGAGCAATTCAGGAGTTGCAAAACATGGAACCTAACTTTAATGATAAGGAAGTACTTTTAGTAGCTACCAAAAGCTCAGCAGTTCGAACCACCAGCCACTGCTCTGGAGAAAGATGTGGCAGTCTGCTTCCGTAAAGATTACAGCCTTCAAAACCCTATGGAGCAGTTCTACTCTAGCCTATAAGGTCCCTATGAGTCAGAATCAACTCATGGCAATGGGCTTGGTTTTTAGTTTTCAGTGCCCTGCCCATACCCTTCAGTCCTTATCACTTCAGAATGCAGTCAGCCTGCAGTGTTTTTCTGAAGGCTGCTTTCAACCAATGACTGGCAATGTGGGTGTATGAATACCCAGCCCCCTCACCCTCTCATGGGGTAACTCTGAAGCACATGTCTCAACGACTCCCATAGTTTCCCTGGGATTAAGCTCCAGTCTTACACTAATTTATCATCTAGTCAAACCTGCGGAAGCCAGAACCTGTGTAAGGCAGAAACCTGTCAGAGAAGGAAAATTCAAATATTTTCCATTAAAACGAGTGATAGAAAAGTGGTAAAACTGCATCCTGCCAAAGTCAGAAACTTGTGAGACCTGGAAAAACAAGGCAGTCCCATCAAGTTCCAGTTCTCACAGTTTTCACTTTCTGTATTTTATGGGCTACCTCCCTTCCCTGTATTACTTCCCTATTTCTTTGCTGATGTTTCTTGTACTTCCCAAATAAATGACTTGCATGCGAACCCTTGTCTCGGTGCCTACTTCTTGGTCAAGAGAGTTCATCTGCTGAATAACATAGAAACACAGGTAGGTATTATTTATAATACATGTATTGAAATGCAGTTTTATAAAACTTGGGGATTATATTCATTGCCAACCTAAATTAACCTTGCTACTTACACATTGTTTATTGAAGATTTGAGAAGTCCTCTAGTTTTCTTAGAAAAGGTTTGAACTATTACTCATATATTGAAAGTTACATATCCAGGGTGATCATCAAAATTATTTAATAATCAATATGACACAATTTATCATAACAATTGTTAAAACAATGTACGATGTTAGAGCTGGACAGAATCCTGGGGGTTCCTGTTTTGATGGACATTGATGATTGGGTGGCAGGATTGGAAATAGTTTCTGAGGTCTTGGGGAGAGTCTGGAGCAAAGGAGAGGTATTTGAGGGGCTCAGGACAGCAGATATTATCAACCAATTTAGAAGAATTTCAATATTTTAATAACCAATAAGGTCCTATTGGAACATACCAACTGAATATCAACATATCCAAAGAAAGATCTTTATTTTTCTTTTGAATTATATTTATTTTGTTGTTGTTGTTGAGAACATACACAGCACAACATACACCAATTCAATGGTTTCTTCATGTACAATTTAGGAACATTGATTACATTCTTTGAGTTGTGTAACCATTCTCACCCTCCTTTTCTGAGTTGTTCCTCCCACATTAACATAAACTCACTAAACCCTAACATTCCTGTTTAATCTTTGGAGTTTCTGTTGTCAGTCTGAACCCATATAGAAAGTTCTTAAAAGAGCATTATGCTCAAGACAGACCTTTTTTACCAGTTAAGCTAAACTATTGTTTGATTTTAAGATGACCTCAGGGGATAGAAATTATCTCAGGGCAATAGTTTCAGGGGTTCATCCACCCTCCACAGCTCCAGAATGTCTAGTTGCTGTTGTTGTTGTTGTTAGGTGCCATCGAGTCAGTTCAGACTCTCAGTGACCCTATAGGACAGAGTAGAACTACCCCATAGGGTTTCTAAGGGGCACCCGGTGGATTTGAACTGACGACCTTTTGATTAGCAGCCGAGCTCTTAACCACTACACCACCAGGGCTGCAGAAAGTCTAGAGTCCATAAAAATTTGAAATTCTGTTCTGCATTTTTCCCCTTTTGATCAAGATCCTTCTATGGAATCTTTGATCAAAATGTTCACTAATGGTAGCCAGGCACCATCCAGTTCTTCTGGTCTCATAGCAAAGGAGGCAGTTCTTCATGGAGGCAATTAACCATACATTCCATATCCTTCTAGTCCTGACTCTCCTTCTTCCTCTGTTGCTCCAGGTGAATGAAGACCAATTGTTGTGCCTTGGATGGCCACTGGCAAGCCTTTAAGACCCCAGGCACTATGCAATGAACTAGGAGGTAGAACAGAAGCACTGAATACATTATTAGGCCAATTAACTGAGAGGTCCCATGAAACCATGACCCTAAACCTCCAAACCAAGGAACCAAATCCCACGAGATGTTTGGCTGTACATAAGCAGACTCAGCAGCTACTCTATTTTTTTTTTTTTTTTGGTCATTGTTGTAAATATCTATCACTCAACTTTTACGAATTTAACTTTTTACAGTTGTACAATTTACTGACAGCAATTACAATAACTGGCTGTGCAACCGTACCCTTAATCAATGTGATTTTTCCATCACCATTGCCCCCCTTTTCCCCTATCCCTTCTTCCCCTGATAACCACTAATAAACTTTGGTCTCTATGCATTTGCCTTTTCTTACCTTTTTATACAAGCGAGGTCATACAGGTTTGTCCTTTTGTGGTTGGCTTATTTCACTCAGCATAATGTCTTCCAGCTCCATCCATATTGTAACATGTATCAAGACTTCATTTCTCCTACCGGCTGAGTAGTGTTTGATTGTATGTATGTACCACATTTAGTTTATCTGTTCATCTGTTGATGGACATTTAGATTGTTTCCACCTTTTGGCTTTTGTGAATAGTGTTGCAATGAACACTGGTGTACAAGTCTCTTTCTGAGTCTCTGCTTTCGAGTCTTTTAGGTATATACCTAATCTAGGCGTGGAATTGCCGAGTCAGATGGTAGCTCTATCTTTAGTTTTTTAAGGAAGCACCACACTGTTTTCCACAATGCCATATCATTTGGCATTCCCATCAGCAATGGGTAAGGGTTCCAATTTTCCCACATACTCACCAACATTTGTTATTTTCTGTTTGTTTTTGTTTTTTTTTCTCTCTTAACCATCCTAGTGGGAGTGAAGTGGTATCTCACTGTGGTTTTGATTTGCATCTCTGTGATGGCTAATGATGCTGAGCATCTTTTCATGTGTTTGGTGGCCATTTGAATGTCCTCTTTGGTGAAATGTCCATTCAATTCCTTTGCCCATTTTATGACTTGGTTATTTGTCTTTTTTGTTAAGTTGTTGAAGTTATATCTATATTTTGATTATTAGATTCTTGTTGGAAATATGGTTTCCAAAGATATTTTCCCAGTTTCTTGTCTTCTCATTTTTTTGGTAAAGTCTTTTTCTTTTTTTTTTTTTTTAAACTTTTATTGGTTTGGGTGAAAGTTTACAGAGCAAATTTTTTCCCCATTCAACAATTTATACACATTTTGTTTTGTAACATTAGTTGCAATCTCCTCAATGTGACGGCACTTACCCACTTCTTCCCTGAATTCCACATTTCCATTCACCCATCTTTCTCGCCCCTTCTTGCCTTGTTTTTGGGCAAATGCTGCTTTTTTGGTCTAGTATGATTGATGTTCTGAGGAGTAAATTCCTCATGGGTGTTATTGTTCACTTTTTAGACCTGTCTATTTTTGGCTGAAAGGTCATCTCTGTGAGTGGGTTCAGTTCCAGGTTGGGAGGGTGTCTGAGGGCCATTGTTTAGGGGTTTCCACCAGTCTCTGTCAGACCAGTAAGTCTGGTCTTTTTTATAAATTTGAATTTTATTGTACATATTTCTCCCACTCTGTCCAGGACCTTCTACTGTGATCCCAATCAGAGTGGCTGGTATTGGTAGCTGGGCATCATCTAGCTCTCCTTTTCTCAAGCTGGTGAAGGCTGTGGTTCATGTGGTCCATTAGTCATTTGAACTAATTATTTCCTTGAGACTTTGATTTTCTTCACTCTTTGCTCTGGATGGAAAGAGACCAATAGCTGTATCTTAGATGGCTCCTTGCAATCTTTCAAGACCCGGTCACTACTCTTTGAAATAGGATGTAAAACATTTTCTTTATGAACTATGTTATGCCTATTGACCTAGGTGTTCCCTGAGACCATGGTCCCCAGTCCTCAACCCTAGTAACTCAGTCCCTCAAGGTGTTTGGATGTGTCTAGTAAGCTTCTATGACTTTGCTTGGTTAAGTTGCGCTGACTTCCCCCATACTGCGTATTGCCTTTCCCTTTGCCTAATACGTGTATACTGTCTAGTTAGTGATTTTCCCTCCCTCACCCTCCTATCCCTGTTAACCATCAAAGAATGTTTCTTTCTGTGTGTAAACCTTTTCTTGACTTTTTATAACAGTGATCTCACACATTTGTCTTTTTGTGATTGACTTATTTCATTCAGTATAATGTCCTCCAGGTTCAGCCATGTTGTAAGATGTTTCTTTACCGTTGCGTAGTTGGTAAAGTCTTTTGATAAACAAAAGGTTTTAATTTTTATGAAGTCCTATTTATTTATTTTGTCTTTTACTGTTTGTGCTTTTGTTATTATGTTAGATAATCCATTATTGAAAGCTAGGCCTGACAGCATTACCCCTGCTTGTTTTTCTAAGAATTTCATGGTTTTAGTTTGCACATTTAGGTCCTTAGCCCATTTTGAACTTGTTTTTGTGTATGGTGTGAGGCATGGGTCCTGTTTCATTTTTCTGCATGTGGAAATCCAATTCTCCCCGCATCATTTACTGAAGAGACTCTCCTTTCCTCATCGAATGGACTTAGCACCCTCATGAAAAATCAGTTGACCATAGATGTGTGGGTTTATTTCTGGACTGTCAATTCTATTCCATAGGTAAATGTGTCTGTTGTTATATCATCAGTACTAGGCTGTTTTGATTACTGTAGCTGTATGGTATGTTTTAAAATCCAGAAGTATCTGTCCCCCTACCTTATTCTTCTCTTTCAACATTGTTTTAGCTCTTTGAGGCCTCTTACCATTCTATATAAAGTTGAGGATTGGATATTCTATTTCTGTAAAAAAGGCTGTTGGAATTTTGATTGGAATTGTGTTGAATCTATAGATCACTTTGGGTAGTATTGACATCATACCAGTATTAAGTCTTCCAATCCATGAAAATGGAACATATTTCTATTTATTTAAGTCTTCTTTAATCTATTTCAGCAGTGTTTTATGGTTTTTCATTGTAGAAGTCCTTCATGTCCCTGGTTAGATTTATTCCTAGGTATTTTATTCTCTTAGATGTTGTTGTAAATTGAACCAAACAAAGATCTTGAACACCACATGTACGAATGTCTTCTTAGAATACAAACAATTTAGCATTATTTTCAATTGGACCAACACAGTTAGCATGTGAAATAACTGCCAAAGGCAACTTCTTTTCTAAAATAAAAATTTCAAAGAAAACAAACATGAAGAATATGGATAATTTAAGAAATACATTACAGAAATGCTTTCAATCCAGCAAAATGACTGTGAAAAAAGAATACTTCCTCCTGGCAATGTGAGTGCAGCTCTGTAACATAAATGAATATAACCTACCTATTGAAACACAATAGCTTCCTGATTGGAAAGCCTCCTTATTTGTGCTATGCTATAAACACATAAGGAATTTACCCAGAGTTGAGTGCTGGAGAAAAAGTTGAGCAAAAATACTCAGTTGCCAAGAAGGTTTGTAATCTCCAAGTACTACAAGGGAATTCAGAGGCCAGCAGTTGGTCAAGGCTGAAATACAAAGTGAGTGCCCTTCTTATCAGAACGATTCACTACAAACTTGGGCAATTAACTTGAGTGCTAAAGATGAGACTGAATGAAAAATACATTGTTAACTCCCATAGTTGTATTCCTACAACTATCTTTTACTTATTTGTTTTAGTCCTTTAATGTAACCAAAAGAATACCATACTGCACATATATAATCTTTCAATATTCATTTTTTCCTATAATATCATTATGATGTTCCATCGTGTTTCTTGTTTCTATAATCTATTAATTTTGACTGCCAATAATATTCTATTGTGTGAATACCCAACTTATTAGTTCACCCTCCCCCATGTTATGGATTGAACTGTGTCCCTGAAAAAGACAAATTGAAGTTCCCACCCTCAGTACTTGTTTGGAAACAAATAGTCTTGAGGGTATTATCAATTAGGTTAATAGGAGGGCATACTAGAGTCAAGTGGGTCCTAATGCTATATGTCTGGTGTCCTTAAAAAAGAGGAAAAGATACACAGGGACAGGGAGACAGAGGAAGGATGTCATGTGACTCTGCATCTTCAAGTCAAGGGACCACACCTGGAATTATCAGGAACTGGGAGAGAGGCACAAAAGATATTCTCCCTCAAAGCCTCAGAAGAAATCAACACTGCCGAAATCCTGATCACTGACTCCCTGCTCCAGAATTATGAGGCAATAAATGTCTGTTCTTATAAGCCACCTAGTTTGTGGTATTTTGTTATGGAAGCCCTAGGAAACAAATGCACCCCACAAAGGGGCATTTGGATTGTCTCCAGATTTTATTATTGGAAATAGTACTGTGGATATTCTTGTATATTTCACTTTTGTACTTGTGCAAGATTTTCCCTTTAATGGAGATTCCTCCTAAAGTGGAATTGCTGAGTCATCGGTAAAATGGATAGTCAACTTCAGGAGATAATGCCAAATTAGACTTCATCAGCAATGTATAAGAAATCCCATGGATTCATATCCTCTCTGTAGAGTATTACTGTGTAGAAATATTGGTTGACCTTGATTACCTAGTGTGAAATACAAAATATTTGAAGTTAATACAGCAGTACTATTGAGACTGATGAATTTGCATTTATTACAAGCCACTAGTAATAATTAATTTGTAGACCACAGGGTCATAATGTAAATATAATTATAATGTTTAAATTTCTCTAATTGTCCTTCCTTGCCCATTGCAATTCCTTTTAATCAAATAATATATTTTTAAGCTCTGTACAAACTGTAAATTATCATGCAAGTAATAATATAACAATCAAGAAAAGCACACATAATATAAAAACAATTTTCTCAAGGGAGAATTAATTTTACCCTTCTGGTGGAGCAATGGTTAAGAGCTCGGCAGCTAATCAAAAGGTTGGTGGTTCAAACCCACCCAGTGACTCTGTGGACTAAAAGACCTGGTGATCTGGTTCCATAAAGATTAAAGCCCAAAAAACCCTAAGGGGTTGTCCTACTCTGTCCTATAGTGTCGCTATGAGTTGGAATCAACTCAAGGGAACACAACAACAACAACATTGAACACAAAATCAATATGTTCTCACATACTCAAAATGCTCTTTATCTTTTTCTGTATTTTAGCTATTATCAACATCTCTCTAGGCACCAAGGTAGACATGTTAGTCAATTTCAATTCTTCTCCACCCCAAACTCAATCCTGGTTACATGTAAAATTACCTAATAAGATTTTTTCAAAAAATAAATGCCCAAGTCCTACCAATGACAAATTAAAATATATCTCTGAGGGAAGAGTCTACAGTTTTTGAAACTTCTCTAAATGATCCTAATGGAGAGCCAGATAAGTCTTTGAGTGGCATTGATTTTATCTACTGACAACTTCTCTCATTTGTGCTTTCCTTTCTGTCTACATTGCTACTTCCCTACTTCAGTCGTATCATCTTTCACTTGGATTTTTTTTTTTTCTTAACTACTTACATTATCTCCAATATCTCCTTTAAGCCAGCTTTAACAATGAGAAACAAGGGAGAGTTGTGTTAGTGCTGTTTGCTTTCTCTATTTAGTGTTTGTTAATTAGTGACTTGATCATTATTGTGAGCTAATCTCAGTGTAAGTCAAGACAGTGACAGAAGAAGCAATGAAAAAATGTTGTAGAAAAAAAAATCAACCAGACTCAGGAACCAAACAGAATTAAGAGCTGAAGGGGAAAGAAAAGAGTAAATTTACATGACAGTTTACAGTTTGAGTATCTAGGAGGATGGTGACCTACTAGCTAAAATGAAAACACAGTAGAAAGAAATTTTTATGGAATGAAGACTTCAATTATGGATATACTGATTAAGATACCCAGAGAGATGCCATTTACCATATTTTTATGCAAATATCACGTGCCTTTTCTGTTTGCTTGCCAACTGTACCCTTCCCTGGCAATGTATTTTCATAAGCACCGCTATGCCAATTTTTTTCTACGTATCTCTGTGAACAAATTAGCATAGTATGCCTACAAAAATACCTTGTGGGGGAAGGAGCAGTTGACAAACAAAGAAGGTGTGTATTATTTGAGTAAAAATACAGTATTTTGTTTAACACTTTTGGAGTATGATACAGGTGATGGTTACAGTTATAGGAGAAGCTTAGACTGAAAAACAATAAAATAGGGTGAGAAAGGATATAGGAATAGGCCCACATTTTAGAAGTATATGACAAAAGAAGAGCCATAAGATAGGTAGACTCAACATTGTGAAAATGTCAATTCTACCCAAAGTGATCTACAGATACAATGCAATCCCGATCCAAATTCCAATGGCATTTTTTAATGAGATGGAGAAACAAATCACCAACTTCATGTGGAAAGGGAAGAGGCCCTGAATAAGTAAAGCATTACTCCAAAAGAAGAACAAGGTGGGAGGCCTCACACTACCTGATTTTAGAACCTATTATACTGCCATGGCAGTCAAAACAGCCTGGTACTGGTACAACAACAGATACATAGACCAATGGAACAGAATTGAGAATCCAGACATAAATTCATCCAGCTATGAGTAGTTGATATTTGACAAAGGCCCAAAGTCCGTTAATTGGGGAAAAGACAGTCTCTTTAACAAACGGTGCTGGAATAACTAGATATCCATTGGCAAAAAACTGAAACAAGACCAATACCTCACACCATGCACAAAAACTAACTCAAAATGGATCAAAGACTTAAATATAAAATTGAAAATGATAAAGATGATGGAAGACAAAATAGGGACAATGTTAGCAGGCCTAATACATTGCATAAACACAATATGAGCTGTAAGTAACAATGCGCAAGCACCAGAAGAGAGACTAGATAAATGGGAGCTCCTAAAAATCAAACACTTATGCTTATCAAAGGATTTCACCAAAAGAGTAAGAAGACAACCTACAGACTGGGAAAAAATTTTTGGCTACGGTAAATCCAATCAGCATCTAATCTCTAAAATCTGCAAGATACTGCAAAACCTCAACAACAAAAAGACAAATAACCCAATTAAAAAATGGGCAAACGATATGAACAGACACTTTGCCAAAAAGATATTCAGGTAGCTAACAGACACTTGAAGAAATGCTCATGATCATTAGCCATTAAAGAAATGCATATCAAAACTACAATATCATCTCACCCCAACAAGGCTAGCATTAATCCAAAAAACACAAAATAACAAATGCTAGAAAAGTTGTGGAGAGACTAGCACACTTATACACTGTTGGTGGGGATGTAAGATGGTACAACCACTTTGGAAATCAATTTGGCGCTTCCTTAAAAAGCTAGAAATAGAAGTACCATACAATCCAGCTATCTCGCACCTTGGAATACATCCTAGAGAAATAAGAGCTGTCACACAAATAGATATGTGAACATCCACGTTCACTGCAGCACTGTTCACAATAGCAAAAAGATGGAAATGACCTAGATGACCATCAACAGACAAATGGATAAACAAATTATGGTACATCCACACAATGGAATACTATGCAATGATAAAGAACAATGGTGAAGCCATGAAACATCTTATAACATGGAGGAAGCTGGAGGTCATTATGCTGAGTGAATTTAGTCAGTCACAGAAGGACAAATATTGCGTAAGACCCCTATTATAAGAACTCAAGAAAAGGTTTAAACACAGAAGAAAACATTCTTTGATGGTTACAAGGGTGGGGAGGGAGGGTGAGGGTTATTTAATAAGAATTATCTTAGGGGAAGGGAAGGACAGCACACACTACAGGGGAAGTCAGCACAACTGGACTAAACCAAAGCTAAGAAGTTTCCTGAATACAGTCAAACACTTTGAGGGACAGAGTAGCAGGGGTAGGGGTCTGAGGACCATGCCCTCAGGGAACATCTAGATCAATTGACATAACAAAGTTTATTAAACGTTCTGCGTCCTATTTTGGTGAGCGGTCGTCTGGGGTCTTAAAAGCTTGCAAGTGGCCATCTAAGATGCATCAATTGGTCCCAACCATCTGGAGTAAAGGAGAATGAAGAACACCAAAGATACAAGAAAAGTATTAGCCCAAGAGACAGAAAGGGCCACATAAACCAGAGACTTCATCAACCTGAGACCAGAAGAACTAGATGGTGCCTGGCTATTACAAGGACCACCCTGACAGGGAACTCAACAAAGAGTTCCGGATGGAGCAGGAGAAAGATGGGGTGCAGAGCTCAAATTCTACTAAGACCAGACTTAATGGTCTGACTGAGACTGGAGGAACCCCAGAAAGCATGACCCCTGGATTCTCTATCAGCCCAGAACTAAAACAATTTCCGAGGCCAACTCTTCAGACAGGGATTGGACTGGATTGTGGGACATAAAGTGATACTCGTGAGAAGTGTGCCCATTAGCTCAAGTAGATACAAGAGACTAAACGGGCAGCTTCTGTCCGGAGGTGAGATGGGAAGACAGAGAGGGTTAGGAGCTGGTTGAATGGACATGGGGAATCAGGCGTGGAAAGGAGGAGTGTGCTGTCACAGTATGTGGAGAGCAATTAGAGTCACATAACAACGTATGTATAAATTTTTGTATGGGAAAAATACAAATAAAAAAAAGTGATAAAAAGAGTATAAAATTGGGCAAATAGACCCTCATTTAGTTCTCAAAACAGCTCCTAGACTGTGGTAGTCATTAGGGTTGTTCAGCAAATATGTTTAGTATTCCTCCCAGGCACTGGTCCCAACTGAAATTAGTCATAGTCATGTAACTAACTTTAGCCAGTGAAATGTGATTTACTACCTTCCATTTAACTTTCTTATTTACTGTTACATTTTTCCTCTTTTTAATTTTCTTTATTTTTATGCCCTTCTTGGTAGAAGTCACTTACAGTGTTTGGGAACCACATGTAGATGCTGGCTGTGCCAGTCTGGGAGTCTGAGTGACAACTCTGTGCAGAGCCTCACCCTACTGTGACAGACATTTGATATGAGTGAGAATAACCCTTGGTTGATACAAAATAGTAAGATTTTGGGGAGTTGTTTTTTTACTACAGCATAACCTACTCCATTCTACTTGCATATGAAGAAACTGACACTTGGGAAGTCTAGAAAAGTCCACATACTTGGTAAAAAGCAAAGCCAGAAAATTCTAACCTCTATCATTTGATGACAAAGCTCATGCTATTTCTGCTACCAGCAGACTGGTCACTGAAATGAAATACTGCATAGAGTTCAACTAGGAAGAAGTCATTTGGTGGCCAAGAAATTAATTTTAACAAAATGTGATTCTAGTAAGTAATGAGAGCAAAAATACTAAATTTAAGTACATTTTAAAATAATGAGAGTTGGGGAAAATGAGTAATACGTATAAACTGTTCTTCAGAAAAGTTTTCCCATGGAAGAATGAAAGGTAAGTGGGCACTGCTACTAGCAGTTTGGTTTGTCTGCTTGTCTGTTGTTGGCTTACTCATTTTAAGGACAGAAAGTTTTGAAGACTTTGGCTTAAAGGAGGAGAGAAGAAGTGGGGAGGAAAATATTAGATATTCAAAGAAGAATTCATAATTAATGGAACAAAGGAGTAGAGATTTTGAAAGAGGACAGAATTCAGAGTCATGTTAGGGGCTTTTCAGTGTAAATGGCCCTATGGATTCCAGGCTTCCAGGCAATCATGCAGACTCTATTAATTTGTCATTAAAGTTTCTATAAAGGCAAAGAGCTCATACCTAAACAAACAAAAAACATGCAAATCACAATATCTGCTAGCACTGGCTGTCATACTAGAGATAGAGATTCACCTCAGGCTATAGATTGACCACACATGGCATATCTGCCTGAAGTGATGTAAGAAGGGCATATGACTGCTCCCCACTCTCTGTTGCCTACAGGAGAAATATGAGGTCTGTACCAATCACAATGCATGGAAGCCAACTATCCCTCTGCCATCCCTTTGCCAACACCATTGGTATTTTTCTCACTATAGTCAATTAGAGAGCACAATTTTCAGAAACCACCAAGGTGTGAGGTAGAGAGTGAAGGCCAACATCCTGTGTCCTAAATGTAAAGAGTTCTGTGTGGAGATTTGACCTAGGAAGAATCCTGTTGACCCTGCTTAATGGTGACTGCAGCTTCTCCCACACTTTGTTGATCTCAAAGGTCAGAGATTCAGTGATGAGGGAACAAGCAATGCTATTTTTGGCCTAACAGATAAACAGTCTCTAGACCATGGAAACACCATTGGTATTTCCATGCCAAGAAATTTGGAAGACAGCTACCTAG
Organism: Dugong dugon; assembly: GCA_030035585.1. Classification (NCBI taxonomy): domain Eukaryota; kingdom Metazoa; phylum Chordata; class Mammalia; order Sirenia; family Dugongidae; genus Dugong; species Dugong dugon. Next base: position 63,521,701 of record CM057466.1, read on the forward strand.
CCAACCGACAGGAAGAGATCCATATTTATGCCTGTTCCAAAGAAAAGTGATCCAACCAAATGTGGAAATTATCTAACAATATCATTAATACCACAAGCAAGTAAAATTTTGCCGAAGATCATTCAAAAGTGAGTGCAGCAATGCATCAACAAGGAACTGCCAGAAATTCAAGTCAGATTCAGAAGAGGACGTTGAACAAGGGATATCACTGCTAATGTCAGATGGACCCTGGCTGAAAGTAGAGAACACCAGAAAGATGTTTACTTCTGCTTTATTGACTATGCAAAGGCATTTGACTGTGTGGATCATAACAAATTATGGATAACATTTTGAAGAATGGGAATACCAGAACACTTCATTGTGCTCATGAGGAACCTGTACGTAGATCAAGAGGCAGTCGTTGGAAAAGAACAAGGGGATACGGTGTGGTTTAAAGTCAAGAAAGGTGTGTGTCAGGGTTGTATCCTTTCCTCTTACTTATTCAATCTGTATGCTTAGCAAATAACCTGAGAAGCTGAACTATATAAAGAAGAACGTGGCATCAGGATTGGAGGAAGACTTATTAACAACCTGGGATATACAGATGTGATATGCTTGCTAAAGTGAATATGACTTGAAGCACTTACTGATGAAGATCAAAGACTGCAGCCTTCAGTATGGATTACACTTCAGCATAAAGAAAACAAAAATCCTCACAGCTGGACCAACAAGCAACGTCATGATAAATGGAGAAAAGATTGAAGTTGTCAAGGATTACATTTTATTTGCATCCACAATCAACACCTATGGAGGCAGTGGTCAAGAAATCATATGGCATATTGCCTTGGGCAAATCTGCTGCAAAGGGCCTCTTTAAAGTGTTAAAAAGCAAAGATGTCACATTTAAGGACTAAGGTGCGCCTAACCTAAGCCATGGTGTTTTCAATCACCTCATATGCATGTAAAAGCTGGACAATGAATAAGGAAGACCAAAGAATTGATGCCTTTGAATTGTGGTTTTGGAGAAGAATATTGAGTATACCATGGACTGCCAAAAAAATGAGCAAATCTGTCTTGGAAGAAATACAGTCAGGGTGCTTCTTAAAAGCAAGGATAGCTAGATTACGTTTCACATAGTTTGCAAATGTTATCAGGAAGTATAAGTCCCTGGAGAAGGACATCATGCTTGATAAAGTAGAGGGTCAGCAAAAAAGAGGAAGACCCTCAATGAGATGGATTGACACAGTGGCTGCAACAATGGGCTCAAGTATAACAACAATAGGTACGATGGCGCAGGAAAAGGCAGTGTTTTGTTCTGTTGTACATAGGATTACTATGAGTGGGAACTGACTCAATATCACCTAACAACAACAATGCAGACCATGGAAACATGTTAACAATTATTCACCTTCTCCATTGTAGGTTTGTCTCTGAAATACTCATAAATAGTATAAGTATTTATTACAGGTAGCAGAAGAAAATATTAGTCAATTTTTTTGTCTATATCAACTCAATTCATGCATTAAAAACTGAAGGAGCAAATTGGTTAAAAAAAAGAAACAGGGAAAAACAAGAAGAGATGAAAAAGGAGAAAGGTGAGATTGTAAAAGACTATAGAGAGATTAATATTAAACAACAAATTAAAGATCCATTGGAAGGTTAAGAAATGTGTAATATGATTGATGGGTAAGGCTTCCTGAAACATAAAGTATTGAATACAAGGGAGAATCTTATAGTACAGATACAGTAAACGAAAAATAAATAAGGACATTGTTGTTGTTAGGTGCCATCAACTCGGTTCCAACACATAGTGGACCCCATATACAACAGAAGGAAACACTGCCCGGTCCTGCTCCATCCTCACAATCTTTGTTATACTTGAGCCCATTGTTGCAGCCACTGTGTCCATACATCTCCTTGATGGTCTTCCTCTTTTTCACCGACACTCCACTTTACCAAGCACGACGTACTTCTCCAGGGACTGGTCCCTCCTGATAACATGTCCAAAATACATGAGACAAAGTCTTGCCATCCTCCCTTCTAAAGAGCATTCTGGTAGTACTTCTTCCAAGACAGATTTGTTTATTCTTCTGGCAGTCTATGGTATATTTAATATTCTTCGCCAACACCTTAATTCAAATGCATGAATTCTTCAGTCTCCCTTATTCATTGTCCAGCTTTCGCACGCATGTGAGGCAATTGAAAACCCTATGGCTTGGGTCAGGCACACCTTAGTCTTCCAGGTGACAGTCTTCCAGGTGACATCTTTGCTTTTTTTTTTAACACTTTAAAGAGGTCTTTTGCAGCAGATTTGCCCAATGCAATATGTCATTTGATTTTTTGACAGCTGCTTCCATGGGTGTTGATTGTGGATACCAGTAAAATGAGATCCTTGACAACTTCAGTCTTTTCTCCATTTATCAAGATGTTGCTTATTGGTTGAGTTGTGAGGATTTTTATTTTCTTTATGTTGAGGTGTAATCCATATTGAGGTCTGTAGCCTTGACCTTCGTCAGTAAGTATATCAAGTCCTCTTTGCTTTCAGCAAACAAAGTTGTGTCATCTGCATATCCCAGGTTGTTAAAGATTCTTCCTCCAATCCTGATGCCACGTTCTTCTTCATATAGTCCAGCTTCTCGAGTTATTTGCTCAGGATACAGATTGAATAAGTATGGTGAAAGGATACACCTGATGCACACCTTTCCTGATTTTAAACCATGCAGTATACCCTTGTTCTGTTTGAATAATTGCCTCTTGATCTGTGTACAGGTTCCTCATGAGCACAATTAAGTGTTCTGGAATTCCCATTCTTTGCAATGTTATCTATAATTTGTTATGCTCCACATAGTCAAATGTTTTTGCATAGTCAACAAAACACAAGTAAACATCTTTCTGGTATTCTCTGCTTTCAGCCAAGATCCATCTGACATCACCAATGATATTCCTTGTTTCATGACCTCTTTTCAATCCAGCTTGACTTTCTGGCAATTCCCTGTCAATGTACTGCTGCAATCACTTTTGAATTATCTTCAGCAAAATTTTACTTGCCTGTGATACTGATATTGTTTGATAGTTTCTGCATTCCATTGGATCACCTTGCTTTGGATGGGCACAAATATGGATCCTTCTAGTTGTTTGGCCAGGTAGCTGTCTTCCAAATTTCTTGACATAGACAAGTGAGTACCTCCAGCATTGAATCCGTTTGTTGAAACATCTCAATTGGGATTCCATCAAGTCCCGGAACCTTGTTTTTCAACAATGCTTTCAGTGCAGCTTGACCTTCTACCTTCAGTATCATCGGTATCATATGCTGTCTTCTTTCAAATAGCTGAAAGCTAGCCAATTCTTTTTTTTTTTTTTTTAAACAATGACTGTATTCCTTCCATCTTCTTTTGATGTTTCCTGTGTGTTTCAATATTTTACTGATGGAATGCTTTAATATTGCAACTTGAGGCTTGAATTTTTTCCTCAGTTCTTTCAGCTTGAGAAATACTGAGTGTGTTTGTCCCTTTTGGTTTTCTAACTCTAGGTCTTTGCACATTTCATTATAGTACTTTACTTTGTCTTCTCAAGCCACCCTTTGAAATCTTCTGTTCACCTCTTTTACTTTATCATGTCTTCCATTTGCTTTAGCTACTTTACTTTCAAGAGCAAGTTTCAGAGTCTCTACTGACATCCATTTTGGTCTTTTCTTTCTTTCCTGTTTTTTTAATGACGTTTTGCTTTCTTCATGTACAATGTCCTTGATTTCATCCCACAACTCACCTGGTCTTCAGTCATTAGTGTTCAATGCATCAAACCTATTCTTGAGATGATCTCTAAATTCAGGTGGGACATACTCAAGGGCATACTTTATTTCTCCTGGGTTTGTTTTAATTTTCTTCAGCTTCAACTTGAACTTACATATGAGTAATTTACGATCTCTTCTGAAGTTGTCCCCTGGCCTTGTTCTGACTGATGATAATCAGCTTCTCCAACATTTCTTTCCACAGATGTAGTCAATTTAATTTCTGTGTTTTCCATCTGGTAAGGTCCACATGTATAGTTGCCGTTTATGTTGTTGAAAAAAGGCATTTGCAATGAATAAGTCATTGGTCTTGTAAAATTCTGCCATTCAATTTCCAGGGTTGTTTCTATCACCAAGACCATATTTTCCAACTACCAATTCTTCTTCTTTATTTCTAACTTTGTTTCCGATTTTTGAAAATTAAATAATACAATCAATCAGCTTGATAGATATAAAATCAAAAGTATTATAGTCTTCCAAGGATTTGCAGGGGGTAGCAAAAATGTTTCATAAAAAGTATCATACTTATGGAATGAAAGCAAATAGACACTCTTGATGGGCAAAAGAGTTGATATCTTATTCCCAAATATTAGTAAAGAAATTTGTGACTGATTAACAAAACAGGAAGGCAATTATTAATGAAATGGGAAGGTAAAACAAATTTCCTAACTTACAGCAGAAAATGAAATGAATAGAAGAAAAATAAAATAGAGGAAAAATGTAAAAATAAATAATAATGTAAGATGGGAGGTATTAAATCAAGAATATCAGTCACTACACTAAAGGTAAACTCACTGAATTCTATGGAAAGACAGATTTCTAGATAGGTTAAAATCAAAATTCAGCTCTATGCTGTGTACCTGAAATGTACATAAGATAAAGTAATAAAGGAAGATTGAAAACAGAGGGTGGACTGAGAGCTAACAAGCAAATGCAAGCAAAAAGAGAATGCAGACAGGTAATATTAATATTGCATAAGGTAGTATTTCAGGCTAAGGGCACTACATAGGATAATAAGGAACATTAAGTAGTGATAAAGACACATATAATGGAGATATTACTGTCCTAAACACTTCTGTACCATACAAGATAACAAATACATCAATAAAGCAAGAACTATTAGAAATGCAAGCAGGACTTTATAAAATTACAATATTATAGTCAGAGACTTCAATATACTACTCTCAGATGTGGTAGTGAAAAATAAATAATAACTTAGAAGAAGTAAGTAATACAATCAGTAGACTCGATCAGTAGCTATATATAAACTTTCATCTCTCTAATACAGAATGTATACTTTTTGGTTGCCCATGGAACATTTACAAAATAGTTTTTATACTTGGTCACAAAGAAAACCCTAGCAATTTTTCAAAAGTTGGTTTTTATAGGTGTCTATCTCTGATTGTAATCCAATGAAATTAGATATAAGTAATAATAGTTGATCTAGAAAAATTCAGAAATGCATTCCATTGTATATTATGATATATTATATAAAATAGGTGGTATTTTCAATTAAGTATTAAAATAATTATTTATTTAATAAATGGTACTGGCACCAAAGATGAAGAAATTGAAAATTTTTACATCCAGGGCACTATACATGAAGAAAGCAAAAGGTCATTAAAAAGATAGGAAAGAAAGAAAACACCAAAATGGATGTCAGAAGACACTCTGAAACTTTCTCTTGAATGTAGAATATTTAAAACAAAAGGAAGAAAGGATTACATAAAACAGCTAAACAGAAGGTTTCAAAGGGCAGCTTTGAAAAAGTGTCATAATGAAATGTGCAAAGACTTGAAATAACCAAAGAAAAACTTCAAGCCTCAAGTTGCAATAGTGAAGGATTCTATGGGTAAGGTATTGAACTATGCAGGAAGCATCAAAAAAAGATGGAAAGAATACACAGAGTCATTATACTAAAAGAAAAAAAATTGGTCAGTGTTCTACCATTTCAGCAGCAGCATATGATCAAGAACCAATGGTATCGAAGGAAGAAGTCTAAGCTGCACTGAACACATTGGAGAAAAACAAGGCTCCAGGAATTGATGGAATCCCAGTTGGGGTGTTTCAACAAACGGATGCAATGCTGGAGGTGCTCACTTGTCAATGAAAGAAATTTGGAAGACAGCTACCTGGCCAAACAACTAGAAGGGATCCACATTTGTGCCCATCCAAAGTAAGGTGATCCAATGGAACGCAGAAACTATCGACCAATATCAGCATCACAAGCAAGTAAAATTTTGTTGAAGATAATTCAAAAGTGACTGCAGCAATACATTGACAGGGAACCGTCAGAAAGTCAAGCTGGATTGAAAAGAAGTCATGAAACAAGGCATATCATTGGTGATGTCAGATGGATCTTGGCTGAAAGTAGAGAATACCAGAAAGATGTTTGCTTGTGTTTTGTTGACTGTGCAAAGACATTTGACTATATGGAGCAGAACAAATTATGGATAACATTGCAAAGAATGGGAATTACAGAACACTTAATTGTGCTCATGTGGAACCATAGATCAAGAGGCAGCTGTTGGAACAGAACAAGGGGATACTGTGTGGTTTAAAGTCAAGAAAGGTGTGCGTCAGGGTTGTATCCTTTCAGCATACTTATTCAATCTGTATGCTGAGCAAATAACTCGAGAAGCTGGACTATATGAAGAAGAACGTGGCATCAGGATTGGAGGAAGAATCTTTAACAATCTAGGATATGCAGATGACACAACCTTGCATGCTGAAAAGCGAAGAAGACTTGAAACACTTACTGATGAAAGTCAAAGACTACAGCCTTCAGTATGGATTACACCTCAACATAAAAAAAAACAAAAATCCTCACAACTGAACCAAAAAGTGACATTATGATAAATGGAGAAAATACTGACGTTGTCAAGGATTTCATTTTACTTGCATTCACAATCAATACCCTTGGAAGCAGCAGTCAAAAAATCAAATGAGGTGGACTTCTTGCAAAACGGCGCTCTAGGCAGAAGCACCACGCCGTCCCTCCAGAGCAAAGATCCCGAAGACTAAGCCGAACAGAGAAAACAACAATCCTGAAACCCTAAAACATCAAATGAAGAGATAAAGAACTCAGCCAAGCACCAAATGGAGTGAGAAAACTGACAGAGAACGGAGAGCGAGGAGAGATTCATGCAGAGGTCCCCTGCCAGCTAACGCAGAGCGGATCCACCATCTTGGACTCCTATCAGAGACCAGCAAACAGTGGGGAAAAGAAAGCAGCTTCACAGAGCTTCCAGTGGGAGACAAAACAACCGGTAATTTCTGATATATGCTTACCCACCCCCACACTTCTTCACCCCCACTTGGCCTCCTCTGCTTCCCGCGGCCACAGTCTCGTGTCCAGGAAACACTGGCCACTTGGATTCCACACACCCGAAAGGGCCGACTCTCTGAGTGCCATTTGTTGGCTGCTGTTGTTGCTTTTTTTTCTGCTTCTTTTGATTTCTTCCTTACCTCTCACCACCTCCCCATCCTATTGCTCAAATACCTGGCTCCGTGCGCCATCTTTGCTTCTTCCTGAGGGGCTGTGGACCTCTGTTCGAGTGTGGAGCTGTTTCCCGGTCTGGGCTGCCTTGCTGGTGGGATCCTGGGGCTTTTATTCGTTTGTTTGTTTTAAATTGTTTGTTTGTTTTCTTTTCCTTTTCTTGAGTTAGGAGTGCTTTCTGGCCAGGTGGTGCTGCGTGGCAAGGAGACTACCCCCTCGACTTGCACAGATGTGCAGAGGGATCCCTGAGGGAATACGTTTCTTTGTTGGTTTTTTTTTTTGTTTTGTTTTGTTTTTTGGGGGATTTTCTTGTTCTTTTTTTTTTTAATTTATTTTGTTTTCTTTTCCCCTTTTTGACTTTCCTCATTACTTAGTTTCTCTTCTCTCTATATCATCCTTCTCTTTCTGTTCCCTGAATACCTGGTGCTATATACCTCTACGCCTTCTAGCCAGGATGTACTGCAACACCTGAGAGTGACTTACTCAGACCTCATAGCTGCACCGGTGAGATCCCTGGGAACTTTGCGGTTCTTAACCTTTCTGATTTTTATTTATTCATTCTTTTCTTTTCTTCCTCTTCCCCTTTCTGTTTTTCTCCATTTCATAGTCTCTCATCTCTCCACTCCAACAGCAAGCTCCCCTAGCATTCTTTTTGGTTTATTTGTATGTTTTTGGCTCCTGTTCCTCTCTCTTCTCTCCTATATCCATCTTAGCTCCACACATAACAATCTTCTTGCAACATCCTGCTTACCTGCACCGTGCGCTTAACATTACACCACCAAGCAGCACAGGCACGGCCTACTGGATCCTGCTCTGCACTGATTACCAACCTGCCCTGGTGGCTATAGTAACTGCCAAAAACAACCCATCCCAGTAACTCCTCTTCAGCTAGACCTGCCCTGCTGTACAATATCTGACTGACTGACCCTGCCAATTGGAGAAGGAGGTGAAAAGTATTGTGCCCACAGACGAGCAAACAAAGAACACATGGTCCGCCTGCTCAGACATAGTCAAATGTAAAAAAAAAAAAGGGACAAAACAAACAAATCTACAAACAATAAATGAGAAAAATAAAGACTGAAATCCCCAAATACAGCAGACAATATCAAAACATTTACAAAAACAGGACAGGATGGTTCCAGTAGGTGTCCAAAATAAAACACCAGCTGACATTCCAGTGGAAGAAAAGGCACTAGAACTAGCTCATGGGGAATTCAAATCTCTAATACTCAGAATTCTCCAAGAACTGAGGCAAAAAGCTGACGAGCATGAGGAAAAAATAGACAAATTCATGCAAAATGCAGACAAAAAATTGGAAGAATTCAGGAAAATAATGCAGGTACAAAATGCCAAAATAAATTCACAACTATAGGGTATACAAAGACAAGAATTAGAAATCCAAAAGATAAAAAACAAGATTTCAGAAATGGACGGTGTCATAGAAGGGCTGAGAAGCAGATTTGAAATGGTGGAAGACAGGATCAGTGGAATTGAAGACAAACACTTGGATACAACTCTGTTTGAGGAAAACTCAGAAAAAAGAACAACAACAACAAAAAAAAATTAAGAGACCCTGCGAGTTATGTGGGACACAATCAAAAGCAAAAGTTTTCAAGTGATTGGAATTCCAAAAAAGGGGGACAAAACAAAAAACACAGAGAGGATCATTGAAGAACTGCTAACAGAAAACTTCCCCAATATCATGAAAGATGAAGAGCTGGCCATCCAAGAAGCTCAACGAACCCCATATAAGCGAGACCCCAAAAGAAAATCACCAAGGCATATCATAATCACACTCGCCAAAACCAAAGACAAACAAAGAATCCTGACAGCAGCTCGTGAAAAACAAGAAGTCACGTACAGAAGAAAAACCATAAGACTAAGGTCAAATTATTCAGCAGAAACCATGCAGGCAAGAAGGCAATGGGATGACATATATAAAATTTTGAAAGAAAAAAATTGCCAGCCAAGAATAATATATCCTGCAAAACTCTCATTCAGATTTGATGGTGAAATTAGGTCATTTCCAGATAAACAGAAATTAAGGGAATATGTAAAAGTCAAACCAAATTTACAAGAATTATTAAAGGGAGTTCTTCGATCTGAGGACAAACAACTTCAGCTCACAGGTAGAATCTAGGACACAGGACTGTACCAGCCAGATACCAATCTAGGAAATGAACTCTCGAGGACTATCTGAAACCAAAAGAAATACAACAGGGAGTCAGAGTAGTTAATCAGTAAATGACAACAACATCAAAACAATAAAAGAGGGAACAAATGGCACAGGTATAGAACCTGCTAATAGAGAGGAAGGCAAAGGTGATACCAAGTAATGGTAGACTGCTTCAAACTTAGAAAGATAAGGTTAAAATTCATGGTAACCACAAAGAAAGTTAACAAACGTACTCATAAAAAAAGGAAAAACATAAAGTCACAGCAAAAACAAAACCTACAAAAACAAAAGAAATGAAAAAAAAATCCACAAACAAAAGTAACTCAGCACAAGAGAGTAAGAAGAACATGAAAACTTCAGCACCACAAAAAAAAGCACTACAAAATGACAGCAACAAATTCACATCTATCAATAATTACACTGAATGTAAATGGACTCAATGCACATATAGAGAGACGGAGAGTGACAGAATGGATTACAAAAAGGATCCATCAATATGCTGTCTACAAGAGACTCACCTTAGAAACAAAGATGTGACTTTATTAAAAGTCAAAGGTTGGAAAAAAATATATCAAGATAACAACTACCAAAAAAGAGCAGGAGGGGCAATTCTAATCTCAGATAAAATAGACTTTAAAACAAAATCTGCCATAAAAGACAAAGAAGGACACTATATAATGATTAAGGGGACGATCCATCATGAAGACATAACCATAATAAACATCTATGCACCCAATGATAGAGCTCAAAAATACATAAAACAAACTCTAACAACACTGAAAAGAGAAATTGACAGTTCCACAATAATAGTAGGAGACTTCAACACACCACTGTCAGTAAAGGACAGAACAACTAAGAAGAAATTCAGCAAAGATACAGAAGACCTAAAGGGCACAATCAGCCAACTTGACCTCATAGACATATATAGAACACTCCATCCAACTGCTGCAAAGTACTCATTCTTTTCCAATGCACAAGGAATGTTCTCCAGAAGAGACCACCTCTTAGGCCACAGAGCAATCCTCAACAAGATCCAAAAAGTTGAGATAATTCAAAGTATCTTCTCTGACCACACAATGCCATCAAGGTAGAAATTAACAATAGAAAGAGCAAGGAAAAAATATCAAACACATGGAAACTGAATAATACCCTGCTTACACATCAGTGGGTAATAGAAGAAATCAGAGATGGAATCAAAAAATTCCTAGAATCCAATGAGAATGAAAACACATCATACCAAAACCTATGGGACACAGCAAAGGCAGCCCTCAGAGGACAATTTATAGCAATAGATGCACATATCAAGAAAGAAGAAAGGGACAAAATCAAACCATTAACTACAGAACTTAAACAAATAGAAAGAGAACAGCAAAAACAAAAACCCACAACCACCGGAAGAAAGGAAATAGTAAAGATCAGAGCAGAAAGAAATGAAATAGAGAACCGAAAAACAATAGAAAGAATCAACCAAACCAAAAGTTGATTCGTTGAAAGAATCAACAAAATCGACAAACCACTGGCTAGACTGACAATAGAAAAACAGGAGAGGACACAAATAACCAAATAAGAAATGAAAAGGGGAACATTACAACAGACCCAACTGAAATAAACAGGATTATAACAGAATATTATGAAAACTATACTCCAACAAATTTGAAAACCTAGAGGAAATGGATAAATTTCTAGATACACGTGGCCTACACAGACTACAACAAAGTGATGTTAAAAATAGGAACAGACCCATAACAAGAGAAGAGATTGAAAAGGTAATAAAAAAACTCCCAACCAAAAAAAGGCCTGGCCCAGATGGCTTCACTGGAGAGTTCTACAAAACATTTACAGAGGAGCTTGTACAAGTACTACTAAAGCTATTTCAGAGCATAGAAGAGGAAGCAACATTTCCAAATTCATTCTATGAAGCCAGCATAATGCTGATACCAAAACCAGGCAAAGACGTCACAAAAAAAGAAAATTACAGACCAATATCTCTCATGAATATAGATGCAAAAATTCTGAACAAAATTCTAGCCAATAGAATTCAGCATCATATCAAAAAAATAATACACCACGACCAATAGGATTCATACCAGGTATGCAAAGATAGTTCAACAGTAGAAAATCAGTCAACATAATCCACCACATAAATAAAACGAAAGAAAAGAATTACATGATCATTTCAATTGATGCAGAAAATGCATTTGACAAAGTCCAACACCCATTACTGATAAAATCTCTTAATAAAATAGGTATAGAAGGGAAATTTCTCAACATAATAAAGGGTATCTATGCAAAACCAATGCCCAATACCATTCTTAATAGAGAGAAGCTGAAAACATTCCCCTTGAAAACAAGAACATGACAAGGATGCCCTTTATCACCACTCCTATTTAACATTGTGCTGGAAGTTCTAGCTAGAGCAATAAGGCAAGAAATAAAATAAAGGGCATCCAAATTGGTAATGAAGAAGTTAAACTGTCCCTGTTTGCGGATGATATGATACTATACATAGAAAACTCTAAAGACTCCACAAGAAATCTACTGGAACTAATAGAAAGATACAGCAGAGTAGCAGGATACAAGATAAACATTCAAAATCATGGATTCCTATACACCAATAAGGAGAACGATGAAAAGGAAATCAGGAAAACAATGCCATTTATAATAGCCCCTAAAAAGATAAAATACTTAGGAATAAATCTCACCAGGGATTAAAAGACCTATATAAAGAAAACTACAAAACACTACTGCATGAAACCCAAAGGGATATAAATAAATAGAAAAACATACCATGCTCATGGATAGGAAGACTCAACATTGTGAAAATGACAATTCTACCCAAAGCAATTTACAAATACAACAAAATCCCAATCCAAATACCAACAACATTCTTCAAAGAGATGGAAAAAGTAATCATTAACTTTATATGGAAAGGGAAGAAGCCCCGAAGAAGTAAAGCACTACTGAAGAAGAAGAATAAAGTTGGAGGACTCACACTACCTGACTTCAGAAGCTACTGTACAGCTACAGTAGTCAAAACAGCCTGGTACTGGTACAATGACAGATACATTGACCAATGGAACATAATTGAGAACCCAGATGTAAATCGTCCACCTACAGTCATCTGATCTTCGACAGGCCCCCAAAATCGATCAAACGGGGAAAAGACAGTCTTTTTAACAAATGGTGCTGGCAAAACTGGATATCCATTTGAAAAAAAATGAAACAGGACCCATACCTCACGCCGTATACAAAAACTACTTCAAAATGGATCAAAGACCTGAATATAAAGCCTAAAACTATAAAGTTCATAGAAGAAAAAATAGGACCAACACTACAGGCCTTAATACACATCATTAACAGGATACAAACCATAACCATCAACGCACAAACCCCAACAGATAAGCTAGATAACTGGGATCTTCTAAAAATCAAACACCTATGCTCTTCAAAAGACTTCACCAAAAGAGTTAAAAGAGAACCTACAGACTGGGAAAAAATTTTTGGACAGTACCAGTCAGACAAAGGCCTAATCTCCATAATCTACAAGAAAATCCAACACCTCTACAACAAAAAGACAAATAATCCTATTTAAAAATGGGCAAAGGAAATGAACACACACTTAACAAAAGAAGACATTCAAATGGCCAACAGACATATGAGGAAATGCTCGCGATCACTAGCCATTAGAGAAATGCAAATTAAAACCACAATGAGATATCATCTCACCCCGGCATTACTGGCACGAATCAAAAATACTGGAAATAACAAATGTTGGAGGGGCTGTGGGGAGATTGGAACTCTTATGCACTGCTGGTGGGAATGCAAAATGATACAACCATTTTGGAAAATGATATGGCGTTTCCTCAGAAAGCTAGAAACAGACATACCATTCGATCCAGCAATTCCACTCCTAGGAATATATCCTGGAGAAATAAGAGTCTTCACTCGAATAGACATATGCACACCTATGTTCATGGCAACATTGTTCACAATAACAAAACGATGGAAACAACCTAAAGGCCCATCAACAGATGAATGGGTAAACAAACTATGGTACATACACACAATGGAGTACTATGCAACGAGAAAGAACAACAATGAATCTGTGAACCATCTCATAACATGAATGAAACTGGAGGACATTATGCTGAGTGAAATAAGTCAATCACAAAAGGACAAATAGTGTATGAGACCTCTATCGTAGAAACCCATGAAAAAGTTCACACACAAAATGTAACAATCTTTGTTGGTTACCAGGGATGGGAGAGGTGGGGTGTGGGGGATACTAAATAGGCAATAGACAAGTTGTATCTTGGGTGAAGGTTGAGACAGTACACAATACAGGGGTAACTAGCACAACTTGTACAAGGAAATGTCATGGAAGCCCCATAGACACATCCAAACTCCCTGAGGGACTGAATTGCTGGGCTGAGGGCTGTGAGGACCATGGTCTCGGGGAACATCTAGCTCAATTGGCATGACACAGCTTATAAAGACAATGTTCTACATTTCTACATTCTACCTGGGTGAGTAGTGTCTGGGGTCTTAAAAGCCTGCGAGCGGCCATCTAAGATACTCCACTGGTCTCATCCCTTCAGGAGCAAGGGAGAATGAAGAGAACAGGATATAAGGAAAAGATTAGTGCGAAGGACTAATTGTCCACAGCTTCCAAGGCCTCCACCGGACTGAGTCCAGTACAGCTAGATGGTGCCTGGCTACCACCACTGACTGCTCTGACCAGGATCACAACAGAGGGTTCTAGACAGAGCTGGAGAAGGATGTAGAACATAATCCTAACTCACAAAAAGAAGACCAGATTTGCAGGCCTAAAGGAGACTGGAGAAACCCTGAGAGTATGGCCCCCAGACACCATTTCAGCTCCGTGGTGAAGTTATCTCCGATGTTCACTGATCAGCTTGGGAGTGGACAGCTCCGTAAAACCAAATGGGACTAATGAGGTACAGTAGTCCAGTGACAAGGGCCAGAAGGCAGAAGGGACAAGTAATCTGGTGATAGGGAACCCAAGGTTGAGTAAAGATAGTGTGGATGTGTTGTGAGATTGTTAACCATTGTCATAGGGCAACATGTGTACTAACTGTTAAATGAGAAACTATTTTGTCTGTAAGCCTTCATCTTAAGTGAGAATAACAGCACAATTGGAAGAGCATAGTCAATGTCACTGACCTGTGCATGTAGTAATTTTTGAAATGGTCTGTCTCTGGCTATGTGTATTTTCACCAAAAAAAAAGGTTGAGAAGTTAGAGGGTTGACATGTTGTGGGGTTGTTAACCAATGTCATAAAACAACATGTGTGCTACTGTTTCATGAGAAACTATTTGTTCTGTAATCCTTCACCTGAAGTACAATAATAAAAAAAAAAATCAATTGACATATTGCATTGGCATATCTGCTGGAAAAGACCTCTTTAAGGTGTTTAAAAGCAAACATGTCACCTTGAGGACTAAGATGTGCCTGACCCAAGCCATGGTATTGTCAATAGCCCCATATGCATGCAAAAGCTGGACAATGAATAAGGAAGACCAAAGAAGAATTGATGCCTTTGAATTATGAAGTTTGTAAAGAATATGAATATACCATGGAATGCCAGAAGAATGAACAAGTCTGTCTTGGAAGATGTATAGCAAGAATGCTACCCCTAGAAAGGAGGGTGGCAAGATGTTGTCTCACGTACTTTGGACATGTTATCAGGAGGGAGCAATCTCTGGAGAAAGACACCATGCTTAGTAATGTGGAGGGTCAATGAAAAAGAGCAAGGCCACTTAATAAGATGAATTGACACAGTGCCTGCAAAAATGGGCTCAAACATAGCAAAGATAGTAAGGATGGCACAAGACCGGGCAGTGTTTTGTTCTGCTGTATACGGGGTCACTAGGAGTTGGAACTGACTGATACCACCTAACAACAAAAACAAAAGGATAATTCCAAAGTATAGGTCAAGGATCTGATTGAACCACATTTTTTAAGTATCAAAATACAGGCAAAATGGAGCTCTGGGGGTGCAGTGGTTAAGAGCTCAGCTGCTAACCAAAAGGGGGGCAGTTCAAAAACACCTGCATACATTTATAACATACTACTCAAAACCAGCTACATAGCCTCATTTATAAAGCAGTGTGTTTTGTCATCACGAGAAGATATTTCTTAAAAGGCATAAGAATTTACGTTCAAAAGTCCTAGCACAGCCTCTATTGGACTGGAAAATTAAGTGGGCAGGGAGCTTTTTGCCTGGAGACTAAAAATCTTTCTATTCTTTGTTGCTTCTTCTTCTTCTTCTTCTTTTTTTTTTTTTTTCCTTCTCTTTGACTCCTTGTCCTTTGCCATTCCTAAGGATGAAGCTAATGGTCAGCTGCACCTGTCCGTATGACCCAACTGGTTAATTTAGAATTAAAATGCACTTATTCAGCAAGATTGTAACTACTGTCACTCTAGAATGATAGCAGTAATTACAATTAAAAATGCACCTGGTCCTGAATGTATTACCCAACCCATAAGCCCTTTTAAAAATATAATTAATGCTTCTTCTTGTTATCTCTGGCTTTTCAGTATTTCTGTGTTGATAATAGCTTTGCTTTTAATCATTTGCTCCTATTAAAAGCAGAATTAGGGAGAAAGAAGAGAAGGAAACATGTCATTTGCACCTCTGCAGAGAAATTGCTTGGAAAGCTGTCAAAGTTTCTTTAGACTATTTAAATGAGGAAAGATAGCTTTTACAAGGGAATGAACGTAGGCAACTCATGAGGTTGGGAAATTCACTGCAGATAATGTTTTATTTATATTTATGGTAAGGTGTCCAATGCATTGTGGGTATGTACCTGTTGTAAAGGTATGCAAATCCTTCTGCATTTATCGGCCTTTGAAAATGCATATGCCTCAACTATAAATAATCCCAGAATGAAATGATCTAATTTTAGTAGCTGTCAATAGTTCTAAGCTCCTTTGAGTGAATATGCCTCTCAAGGGAATGCATTTGGAGTTATCTTGATTTACACATATAGCCAGGTAATAAATATTATCCCAAGCCTTCTCACAAAGAAAACAGGCCTCTCCTCTCATTCTGTGGACCAATCCATACCTGAGGACTAGGTGTCCTAAATGGGGAGAGGTTCTTGGTTACTTCTCTAAAACTATTTTTATCCAGATGGACACCAACCAACCAACCTACTAACCAATCCATTAGTATTTCTCCTCTATATTTGCTGATAAATCTTTCCCTGTTTTTACATGGTTAATATTTTTGTGCCTTCTTAAAATTTCTATCTCTTGAAAGGAACTATCTTTAGAGTTTATTTTCTTACCCTATTAATTCTTTATCTTTTATTATGGAATTTTAAACCACTTATTCTTATTGTATTTGATATGTCAGTTCTTACATCTGAAATTTTATAGTATTTTACATGAAGTGCTTTTAATATTCAACCTAATTTTATTTTATTTATTTATTTTTTATTGTACTTCAGGTGAAGGCTTACAGAACAAATAGTTTCTCATGAAACATTAGTACATATATTGTTTTACGACATATATTGTTTTACGGCATGGGTCAACAACCCTACAACATGTCAACCCTCTCCCTTCTCGACCCCTTTTTTTTGGTGAAAATATACATAGCCAAAGATACACCATTTCAAACATTTCTACATACACAGTTCAGTGACATCGACCATGCTCTTCCAATTGTACTGCTATTCTCACTGTAGATGAAGGCCCACAGAACAAAATAGTTTCTCATTTAACAGTTAGTACACATGTTGCCCTATGACAATGTTAACAACCTCACAACACATCCACACTATCCTTACTCAACCTTGGGTTCTCTATCACCAGCTTCCCTGTCCCCTTCTGCCTTCTGGCCCTTGTCACTTGACTACCGTACCTCATCAGTCCCATTTGGTTTTATGGGGCTGTCCACTCCCAGGCTGAACAGTGAACCTCGGAGATGACTTCACTACTGAGCTAAAAGTGTGTCTGGGGGCCATACTCTCAGGGTTTCTCCAGTCTCCTTTAGGCCAGTAAATCTGGTCTTCCTTTTTTTTTTTTTTTTTGTGAGTTAGAATTTTGTTCTACATCCTTCTCTAGCTCTGTCCAGAACCCGCTGTTGTGATCCTGGTCAGAGCAGTCAGTGGTGGTAGCCAGGCACCATCTAGCTGTACTGGACTCAGTCTGGTGGAGGCCTTGGTAGCTGTGGTCAATTAGTTCAACCTAATTTTATTTTTGACTGATTTCAGTGTCAAAACAATTTATGCTATGGCTATGAATTTTTACTTTGGTTTCTTCTGTCCTTTAGCTAAAACACGTCTCAAAGTACTTTTCCTGGAAAATTGCCTCAAAGGATACACGCTAACTACAGATAAGAAAATAGAGGTACTCAGTTTAATCACAGAAGCCAGTCTGGCATAATTTCATATACAAATCTTGTTGTCAGTGTGAAATTTTGTTTCCTAACTAGAACTAGTAGCCACAGTATCAGTACTTTGGAATCCTAAATTCTTTCTGATTGGACTCCTGGTCAGAGCCAAAGGTTCCTCAATGGTTGCAACCTAGCCCACACAAATGATCTCCCCTTAGAGGCTGTAAATGCCCTTCTCATCGGTGCCATGATTTTGATCATTTCTGCAAACATCCGTTCTTATTTTTGTTCTGGACTTTAATTTTCTTTTTATAGTCCCAAGCTGTCTTCATAATTTGTTCTTATTCTCCAACTTTGCTGTGTTATAAAATTAGCATTTCCCCAAACTGACTTCTAAATATAATAGCTATTACCTGTAGAAGAAAGACTCACATACAGGAGTCCCTGGGTGGTGCAAAGAGTTAAAAAGCTCAGCTGGTAACCAAGAGGTTGGAGATTTGAGTCCACCCAGATGTACCTCAGAAGAAAGGCCTGGCAATTTGCTTCCAAAAAATCAGCCATTGAAAACCCCGTGGAGCACAGTTCTACTCTGACACACATGGGTTATCATGAGCCAGAATTGACCCAACAACTGGCTCACTGGTATATATAATTTAGTAGGAGATCATTTATTACACTTATAAATTATGAACCAAAAGTAAGTAGTCGTATGAGATATACAGTATAAAACTCTCCTAGGCCTCATTTCAAACTGTGATTGAACACCAGCTTGTAAGCTGCTTTGTTCATTTACACTGAAGGTTCTCTGACTAGATATGATATTGATGCTTTTACAGGTGATATGTCCAAAAAGGTAAGTATCAAATATTTCCAACTTTGTCTACTATTCTTCCAAACTCGAAGTGATGGGAAGCCGAAGCTATATTGGGAATCGTGTCTCCTGCTTCAGACAACCAAAGACTCCCTGCAGACTTTGGAACTCAATAAAATAGTCCTTGTTCAATAACCCACCATAAATAAAAGGTAGTCCCATCAAATCTCAAGAAACAGTGACAAGATATCAGGTATTGCCAAGAAGTCATTGCTATGGTTTCCCATTTTAACTAGCATAGAGCTGAAAATAACAGTTGGCATATTTTAGGGTATGTTTTTCACCTTTCCAAATGCTGTCATCTCCTAATAGCTAATTTAGTACTCTTTAGTAAATTTAGTAAACATCCACATTTTTGTATCCCTACAACACTCACCTCAGGGTCTTGAATACATGTTTTATCAGTAGAGGTTAAATGATGAATGAATGAGTGAATACATACGTGATACAATTACTGATTCAGATTAACATGCATCTTCATTTCTATATCAAAAGTGAACGCTTCTGGTGAAGTGAACTAAATTCAAAACATGGTACAAAGTTCTCCTAGCTTAAGCATATCTATAGCAGGTACGCACTCTTTTTCTTTGGAACTTTGCTTGGTTCCCTGGAGAAATATCACCTAAGAAACACAGCTCTCTCAGGAATATAAATAGCCTTGCGCCAAGTATAGTAGACCCTGACTATTCTGGTGGCTGTCATCACGCTCAAGACAGTCGCTGTTCTATTTAACCATAGTCCTTTTTAAGTGCTTTGGAATTTGAGATAACTACAGAGTTACTTGATGTATTGAAAACTGCAGAAATTCTGCTTTCCATTTTGTTCTTGCTCCTTGGCTGACTGAGATCATTCTCTCCAGCCTGTCTCCCTGTTTCCCCCATGAGATTTGGGATGATTTGTCAAAGAAAAACAACAATAAAGAGAGTAATTAATGATCCCTTGATGTCTGCCAGCTCTGGAGAGGTACTTATCAGTGGGTTTTCAAGTGTTCAAAATCACTTGCCAGTACCAACTGCTTACCCATCTTGCAAGTCACCGTGTTTCCTCCACATTACTGTGGATGGTGTAAATATCTGCTGCATCCCCACTATCCTATAGCTCAATATATTCCAGTAAATCTTCTCCATTAAAATGGTCACAATATTATTCCAAATAGAGTAAGGTTCAGAAGCATGTAATTATGGTATTGCTCAAAATCCTTTCTACAAGACGTTTGAGATAAACATGGAGATTCTGCGGGATGTTTTTCTTTTTTTCACTTGAACAGGCAAAGGGGTTTAGAAAATCTACCTGTTGGCCAGACTAGAGCTCTTCTTCAGATAAACTCAGAACTCTTTTGTCCTATCTTGCTATGGGCTGGGCCATTGAGGAGGACATATGTTATTCTATACGAAAACAGGCTATTACTTTTCTAAATGACAGACAGACAGAAAGACCGAGAGACAGACAGATAGATAGATAAAATGGGGGTTTAGTGGGGCTAAGTATGAGCTAGTATAAAATATATATATTAGGGCCTCCTTGGTCTTTCAGGAGTTCTTCTGATCTTACTTCTTGTTTATTACTATCTCTGACTTATGAGGAAGAGTTAACACAATAAAATAGAGACAAGGTGGGGTGATGGGAAGATAGACTGAGAGAATAGTATCTTCTGTTGTTAAGTGATTATTATTTATTTGCAGAACATAAATCGCCATTCAAGAAAAAAAAATCACTGGGACTATTTCATTGTACTCGAAGAAATGATAAAACATTAACCAAATCAGTTTCTCAATTTATATAATTAAAGAAAGATGTTGCTAAGTACCTTCTTTTCCTTACAACTGCACCATTTTTATATCAGTATAAAATTTTCTATAATAAATTCTGGTTTGAGAAGTTTCCAAAGCATCAAGGATAAACTTTCCAACACAATGAACTGAGCATCTCCAGTTATAAAATCACAGAACAAGACAGGTAGATAAGAGGTCTAAGAGTCTGTTTCGAGACAAAATCACCCCAGAAAGATGTTTTCCAATTTTAACTCCTTCTGGGAAATAATTCCCCAAAGTGCCACTATTTTTCAGGGCTGGCATACACTGTTTTGCAGTTGTACACTGCACAGCTCTAACAACCTTCCATCAATTACATTATAGGTGGTATCTCCACTGGGGCCCAAAATCCATTTTTTTTTTTTTTTTATTTCAGAAACCCTTAAGGAGTTTTCATTATAGGGGGAACTGAATCTTTAAAAAAAAGTCTTACTCAGAACACCAATACATAAAACAGACAAAAGCACAACTGCACTGTTGGAAGTGTAGATGGTGAATCCCATAGACTCACTGCTCCACAGCTCCCTGGAAGGACTTTTATGTTTTTGTGAAAAGCAGTTTGAAAAGTGATGGTTTAAACTAATAACTCCATCTAAAGAAGAGACTTGTATTTCAAGATTAGTTGAAGCCATGGAAGGTGATACAGTGGAAAGAGCATTAACATGGACATCAAAGAACTGCTTCAAAATCACCTGTGGATGAGCCATGAGGTCCTTGGCAAGTTGCACCATTCCTAGGAAGTTAGACAAGATAAATGAGACATGTGTGAGCTTCATCTCAGCCACAGACCTTCTGAGAATTTGATGAAAATTGGAGACCATCTCCCACTACTCTGCCAAATCCCTACAGAACCACAGTCATGCTTTCAGTGTCTAGGGATCACTGTCCTCTTGGATCTCCTATTGCTCCATAAACTCTTCATCTAGATAAGCACAAATGCCATTCCAGATCTCAACATTATCCCATGTTTTTGAGCACGCAAAGGAATTTTAAAAGTCTGACTAGGAAAGTTATCTCTATGTTTTGTGCTTGCTTTCTGAATGGGTCAGTCGGCTTTCATCTGCTCCACGGATGAAGAATAAAATTGCACACCAGCCTTAAACAGCTATTTTGCAAGTTTTGCTCCCTGCCAACAAAAACAAAAGCAAACAACAAACAGGTTACAGGGTTGCAGTGGATGTAGCTCAGCATTCTTCCCCTCTCTTGGAAATATGCTTTACAAAACGTATCCTCCTGAAGTGAAGAATTAGATCCTATTATGCATGAAGACAGCCTGTGCACTGGAGGAAACAGTACTATAGCTGTGCAGCTGGTGGAACTCAGTTATATCCAGTAAACTGGAGAGGAATACTGAGAAGGGCCCACGTTCCTTTAAAATCAGAAAATCTCAGTACCTGCATATATTTGGCACTTAATATTTCTTGTTGAAAAGCTATGACTAGGATGTTGTAGTATGCCTCCCCTCTGCCCAGTCCTCACTTCCAAATCCTGTTATTGCTGTTCATGTTAGCTGTCATTGAGGCGGTTGCCAACTCGTGGCGACCCCGTGCACAACAGAACAAAATGTTGCCTGATCCTTCACCATCCTCACAATTGGTTGCAGATCAGACTGTTGTGATCCATAGGGTTTTCACTGACTTATTTTCAGGAATGGACTGCCAGGCCTTTCTTCCTAGTCTATCTTAATCTAGACGCTCCACTGAAACCTGTTCAACATCATAGCAACACGCAAGCCTCCACTGACAGACAAGTGGTGTCTGTGCACGAGGTGTATTGGTCAAGTATCAAACCCAGGTCTCCCACATGGAAGGCAGGAATTATATCACTGAACCACCAATGCCCCTATATTATGGCTTATAACTAGATTATTGATATTGATGGGAAATCAATTACCTTTAACTCAATCAGTGCCCAAGTTTCTAAATGTCTAAAACTGATTTTTTTTTTTTTTAATTCTGAATCTTCCTACCCACCAACACTTTATTTTTCCCCTTCTATGGCACTGATGACATTCCAAGTTGTATTGTAAATTCTGTATATACATTTCTAAAGTATATATTTCTTGAGATTTTAATTCTGAATCTTCCTACCCACCAACACTTTATTTTTCCCCTTCTATGGCACTGATGACATTCCAAGTTGTATTGTAAATTCTGTATATACATTTCTAAAGTATATATTTCTTGAGAGCAGGAAATGGATTTCAACTGACAAGGAGTTTCTTCTGTATCAACTTCTAATGATTGAGCAAGGTGACCTAGAACATTGACTTAAAAGGATGAGAACCATTACAAAGATGGAGTTTTGTAATCAAGTAGTGATAGCTGTACAAGCACAAAAAATATTTAAACTTCCCCAGCCTATTTCTTAGAAACCCTGGCAGAGCTCTAGCACACCCATAGCACATCAGAATCACAGAAATTGGTAGTACTGAGTTCATTGATAATGTAAAAAAGGTAAAATGACATACATACAATCTCACAAATTCTCTATTGCTTTGCCCATTTGGACTTGACAAATTGCAAATACATTTGTATATTATTTTTATAAATTTGTAAAAAATATTTTATCTACATATTTTGATGTATCTATAAAATTTCTAGAAGTACACAAAGAAACAATAGTGATTACTGTTTGATTGTAAGAATGTAACAGGTTGGGGGAAGTCCTTCACTTTGAGCATGATTTCTGTGGGAGGGTCCTCAACACTGCATGTTTGGTAAAGGATGAATTCTAAGAGGGTTAATGCTGAAATGAAATATCATCATAGACCTTAAGCTCCTTGGGAGGAGGGCTATTTTGTGGCTTTAGTTCCCAGGCTATTTTCTGAAGTAAAATCGGTGCTTAATGTAAGTTTGTTGGATGAATGGATGGATCAATCGACCAATTAATCAGTCATTCAAAGTGCCTTAGACACGGTTTGCAAATTACAACTACAGGGCAATTCCACCCAAATCTCTTTCTTGCATCATAAAAATCAGGTAGACCAGGGTTTACATTTTTGCTCTGTGATATATATTGAAGGATTTGCGGTAAATTCCTAAATTTTTTGAGTTTCAGCTTCCTCCAGTATAAAATGAGGATTATCTCTTTTGCATAGTTGTTATCAAGATTAAATGGGATGATATTTACAAAGCTCTTAGCTCAGCACCTGGTGAATGGTAGATGCCACTATTTTTTTTTTATTATTTATTTATTTATTTATTTTTTATTCTACTTCAGGTGAAGGCTTACAGAACAAATAGTTTCTCAAGAAACAGTAGTACACATGTTGTTTTATGACATTGGTTAACAACCCCACAACATAACAACCTTTTAACTTCTCAACCTTTTTTTGCGGGGTGGGGGGAAATACACATAGCCAAAGATACAACATTTCAAAAATTTCTACATGTACAGTTCAGTGAAACTGACTATGCTCTTCCAATTGTGCTGTAATTCTCACTTAAGATGAACGCTTACAGAACAAAATAGTTTCTCATTTAACACTTACTACAAATGTTGCCCTAAGACAATTGTTAACAATGTCACAACACATCAACAATACCCTTACTCAACCTTGGGTTCCCTATCACCAGCTTTCTTGTCCCCTTCTGCCTTCTGGCCCTTGTCACTGGACCCCTGTACCTTGTTACTCTCATTTGGTTTTATGGGGCTGTCCACTCCCAGGCTGAACAGTGAACCTCGGGGTAACTTCACCACTGAGCTAAAAGGGTATCTGGGGGTCATACTCTCAGGGTTTCTCCAGTCTCCTTTAGATCAGTAAATCTGGTCTTTTTGTGTGTGTGTGAGTTAGAATAATGTTCTACATCCTCATCCAGCTCTGTCCAGAACCCGCTGTTGTGATCCCCATCAGAGCAGTCAGTGGTAGTAGCTGGGCACCATCTAGCTGTACTGGACTCAGTCTGGTGGAGGCCTTGGTAGTGATGGACAATTAGTCCTTCGGACTAATCTTTTCCTTGTATACTGTTCTCTTCATTCTCCCTTGCTCCCGAAGGGATGAGACCAGTGGAGTATCTTAGATGGCCGCTCCGCAGGCTTTTAAGACCCCAGACACTACTCACCAAGGTAGAATGTAGAGCATTGTCTTTATAAGCTGTGTCATGCCAATTGAGCTAGATGTTCCCTGAGACCATGGTCCCCACAGACCTCTGCCCAGCAATTTAGTCCCTCAGGGAGTTTGGATGTGTTTATGGGGCTTCCATGACCTTTCCTTGTCCAAGTTGTACTAGTTTCCCGTGTATTGTGTACTGTCTCACCCTTCACCCAAGATACCACTTGTCTATTGCCTATTTAGTATTCCCCCCACCCCCACCTCTCCCATCCCTGGTAACCAGCGAAGATTGTTACATTTTGCGTGTGAACTTTTTCATGGGTTTTTAAAATAGAGGTCTCATACAATATTTGTCCTTTTGTGATTGACTTATTTCACTCAGCATAATGTCCTCCAGTTTCATCCATGTTATGGGATGTTTCACAGATTCATTGTTGTTCTTTCTTGTTGCATAGTACTCCATTGTGTGTATGTACCATAGTTTGTTTATCCATTCATCTGTTGATGGGTCTTTAGGTTGTTTCCATCGTTTTGCTACTGTGAACAATGCTGCCATGAACATAGGTGTGCATATGTCTATTCAAGTAACGACTCTTATTTCTCCAGGATATATTCCTAGGAGTGGGATTGCTGGAGCAAATGGTATGTCTATTCCTAGGTTTCTGAGGAAGTGCCGTATCATTTTCCAAAATGGTTGCATCATTTTGCATTCCCACCAGAAATGCATAAGAGTTCCGATCTCCCCGCAGACCCTCCAACATTTGTTATTTCCAGTGTTTTTGATTCGTGCCAGTAATGTCGGGCTGAGATGGTATCTCATTGTGGTTTTAATTTGCATTTCTCTAATGGCTGGTGATCGCGAGCATTTCCTCATGTGTCTGTTGGCAATTTGAATGTCTTCTTTGGTGAAGTGTGTGTTCATTTCCTTTGCCCATTTTTAAATAGGATTATTTGTCATTTTGTTGTAGAGGTGTTGGATTTTCTTGTAGATTATGGAGATTAGACCTTTGTCTGACTGGTACTGTCCAAAAATTTTCTCCCAGTCTTTAGGTTCTCTTTTGACTCTTTTGGTGAAGTCTTTTGAAGAGCATAGGTGTTTGATTTTTATAAGATCCCAGTTATCTAGCTTATCTGTTGGGTTTTGTGCGTTGATGGTTATGGTTTGTATCCTGTTAATGCCATGTATTAAAGTCTGAAGTGTTGGTCCTATTTTTTCTTCTATGAACTTTATAGTTTTAGGCTTTATATTCAGGTCTTTGTTCCATTTTGAAGTAGTTTTTGTATACAATGTGAGGTATGGGTCCTGTTTCATTTTTTTGCAAATGGATATCCAGTTTTGCCAGCACCGTATCTTAAAAAGACTGTCTTTTCCCCATTTCATGGACTTTGAGCCCTTGTGGAGGATCAGGTGACCGTAGGTGAATGGATTTACATCTGGGTTCTCAATTCTGTTCCTTTGCTCAATGTGTCTGTCTTTGTACCAGTACCAGGCTGTTTTGAGTACTGTAGCTGTATAGTAGGTTCTGAAGTCAGGTAGTGTGAGTCCTCCAACTTTATTCTTCTTCAGTAGTGCTTTACTTATTCGGGGCTTCTTCCCTTTCCATATAAAGTTAATGATTACTTTTTCCATCTCTTTGAAGAATGTTGTAGGTATTTGGATCAGGATTGCGTTGTATTTGTAAACTTCTTTGGGTAGAATTGTCATTTTCACAGTGTTGAGTCTGCCTATCCATGAGCATGGTATGTTTTTCCATTTATATAGATCCCTTTGGATTTCATGCAGTAGTGTTGTGTAGTTTTCTTTGTATAGGTCTTTGACATCCCTGGTCAGATTTATTCCTAAGTATTTTATCTTTTTAGGGGCTATTGAAAATGGTATTATTTTCCTGATTTCCTTTTCATCATTCTCCTTATTGGTGTATAGGAATCCAACTGACTTTTGAATGTTTATCTTGTATCCTGCTACTCTGCTGAATCTTTCTATTAGTTCCAGTAGATTTCTTGTGGAGTCTTTAGGATTTTCTATCTATCATCTTTTTTATATCATCTGCAAACAGGGACAGTTTAACTTCTTCATTACCAATTTGGATGCCCTTTATTTCTTTTTCTTGCCTTATTTGTCTAGCTAGAACTTCCAGCACAATGTTAAATAGGAGTGGTGATAAAGGGCATCCTTGTGTTGTTCCTGTTTTCAAGGGGAATGTTTTCAGCCTCTCTCCATTAAGAATGATGTTGGCCGTTGGTTTTGCATAGATGCCCTTTATTATGTTGAGAAATTTCCCTTCTATCCCTATTTTATTGAGAGTTTTTATCAGGAATGGGTGTTGGACTTTGTTAAATGTCTTTGCTGCGTCAATTGAGATGATCATGTGATTCTTTACTTTCCTTTTATTTATGTAGTGGCTTACGTTGATTGATTTTCTAATGTTGAACCATCCTTGCGTACATGGTATGAATCCTACTTGGTCGTGGTGTATTATTTTTTTAATGTGATGCTGAATTCTATTGGCTAGAATTTTGTTGAGAATTTTTGCATCTATATTCATGTGAGATACTGGTCTGTAATTTTCTTTTTTTGTGATGTCTTTGCCTGGTTTTGGTATCAGGGTTATGCTGGCTTCATAGAATGAATTTGGAAGTGTTGCTTCCTCTTCTATGCTCTGAAATAGCTTTAGTAGTACTGGTACAAGCTCCTCTGTAAATGTTTTGTAGAATTCACCAGTGAAGCCATCTGGGCCAGGGCTTTTTTTGGTGGGGAGTTTTTTTTATTACCTTTTCAATATCCTCTCTTGTTATGGGTCTGTTCAGATTTTCAACATCCTTTGTTGTAGTTTGGGTAGGCTGTTTGTTTCTAGAAATTTATCCATTTCCTCTAGGTTTTCGAATTTGTTGGAGTATAGTTTTTCATATTATTCTGTTATAATCCTTTTTATTTCATTTGGCTCTGTTGTAATGTCCCCCATTTCATTTCTTATTTGGGTTATCTGTGTCCTCTCCTGTTTTTCTTTTGTCAGTCTGGCCAGTGGTTCGTTGATTTTGTTGATTCTTTCAAAGAACCAACTTCTGGTTTTTTGAGTCTTTCTACTGTTTTTCTGTTGTGTATTTTATTTATTTCTGCTCTGATGTTTACTATTTCCTTTCTTCCGGTGGTTGTGGGTTTTTTTTGCTGTTCTCTTTCTCTTTGTGTGAGCTCTGTATTTAATGTTTTGATTTTGTCCCTTTCTTCTTTCTTGATATGTGCATCTATTGCTATAAATTGTCCTCTGAGGACTGCCTTTGCTGTGTCCCAAAGGTTTTGGTATGATGTGTTTTCATTCTCATTGGATTCTAGGAATTTTTTGATTCCATCTCTGATTTCTTCTATTACCCACTGATGTGTAAGCAGGGTATTATTCAGTTTCCATGTAGTTGATTTTTTTCCTTGCTCTTTCTATTGTTAATTTCTACCTTGATGGCATTGTGGTCAGAGAAGATACTTTGAATTATCTCAATTTTTTGGATCTTGTTGAGGATTGCTCTGTGGCCTAAGATGTGGCCTCTTCTGTAGAACGTTCCATGTGCATTGGAAAAGAATGTGTACTTTGCAGCAGTTGGATGGAGTTTTCGATATATGTCTATGAGGTCAAGTTGGCTGATTGTGCCCTTTAGGTCTTTTGTATCTTTGCTGAGTTTCTTCTTAGTTGTTCTGTGCTTTACTGAGAATGGTGTGTTGAAGTCTCCTACTATTATTGTGGAACTGTCAGTTTCTCTTTTCAGTGTTGTTAGAGTTTGTTTTATGTATTTTGGAGCCCTGTCATTGGGTGCATAGATGTTTATTATGGTTATGTCTTCATGATGGATCATCCCTTTAATCATTATATAGTGTCCTTCTTTCTCTTCTATGGTAGATTTCGTTTTAAGGTCTATTTTATCTGAGATTAGAATTGCCACTCCTGCTCTTTTTGGTAGTTGTTATCTTGATATATTTTTTCCCAACCTTTGACTTTTAATAAATTCACATCTTTGTTTCTAAGGTGAGTCTCTTGTAGACATCATATTGATGGATCCTGTTTTCTTATCCATTTTGTCACTCTCCGTCTCTTTATGGGTGTATTGAGTCCATTTACATTGAGTGTAATTATTGATAGATGCGAGTTTGTTGCTGTCATTTTGTAGTGCTTTTCTTTGAGGTGCTGAAGTTTTCTTTGTTCTTCTTACTCTCTTGTGCTGAGTTACTTTTGTTTGTGGATTTTTTTTTCATTTCTTTTGTTTTTGTTTTTGCTGAGACTTTATGTTTTTCCTCTTTTTTTTTTAATAGTATGTCTGTTAACTTTCTTTGTGGTTTCCATGAATTTTAACCTTATCTTTCTAAGTTTGAAGCCATCTACCATTACTTGGTATCACCTTGCCTTCCTCTATTAGCAGGTTCTATACCTATGCCATTTGTTCCTTCTTTTATTGTTTTGATGTTGTTGTCATTTACTGATTAACTACTCTGACCCCTGTTGTATTTCGTTTGGTTTCAGATAGTTCTCGAGAGTTCATTTCCTAGATTGGTATCTGGCTGGTACAGTCCTGTGTCCTAGATTCTATCTGTGAGCTGAAGTTTTTTGTCCTCAGATCGAAGAACTCTCTTTAATAATTCTTGTAAGTTTGGTTTGACTTTTACATATTCCCTTAATTTCTGTTTATCTGGAAATGACCTAATTTCACCATCATATTTGAAGGAGAGTTTTGCAGGATATATTATGCTTGGATGACAATTTTTTTCTTTCAAGATTTTATATATGTCATCCCATTGCCTTCTTGCCTGCATGGTTTCTGCTGAATAATCTGAGCTCAGTCTTATTGTTTCTCCTCTGTATGTGACTTCTTGTTTTTCACAAGCTGCTCTCAGGATTTTTTGTCTTTGGTTTTGGCAAGTGTGATTATGATATGCCTTGGTGATTTTCTTTTGGGGTCTCTTCTATATGGGGTTCATTGAGCTTCTTGGATGGCCAGATTTTCATCTTTCATGATATTGGGGAAGTTTCCTGTCAGCAGTTCTTCAATGATACTCTCTGTGTTTTCTATTTTCTCCCCCTGTTCTGGAATTCTAATCACTCGAAAATTTTTGCTTTTGATTGTGTCCCACATAACTCTCAGGGTCTCTTCATTTTTCTTTGTTCTTTTTTCTGAGTTTTCCTCAAACAGAGTTGTATCCAGGTGTTTGTCTTCAATTCCACTGATCCTGTCTTCCACCGTTTCAAATCTGCTTCTCAGTCCTTCTATGACACCATCCATTTCTGAAATCTTGTTGTTTATCTTTTGCATTTGTAATTGTTGTTTTTGTATAATTTCTAGTTGTGAATTTATTTTGGTATTTTGTTCCTGCATCATCTTCCTGAATTCTTCCAATTTTTTGTCTGTATTTTCCATGAATTTGTCTATTTTTTTCCTCATGTTTGTCAGCTCTTTGCCTCAGTTCTTGGAGAATTCTGAGTAGTAGAGATTTCAATTCCCTATCAGGTAGTTGTAGTGCATTTTCTTCCACTGGAGAGTCATCTGGTGTTTTATTTTGGACACCTCCTGGAACCATCCTGTTCTGTTTTTGTAAATTTTTTATATTGTCTGTTGTCTTCGGGACATTTAGTAGTTATTTTTGTCGTTTATTGACTGTAGATTTGTTTGTTTTGTCCCTTTTTTAAAAAAATTGACTATGTCTGAGCAAGTGGACTATGTGTTCTTTGTTGTTTGCTCATCTGTGGGCACAATACTTTTCGCCTCCTTCTGCAATTGACAGGGTAAGTCACTCGGATATGATAAGGCATGACAGGTCTAGCTGAAGAGGAGTTACTGGGACAGGTTGTTTATGGCACTTACTACAGCCACCAGAGTGGGTTGGTAATCAGTGCAGGGCCGGTTCTAGTAGGTCGTGCCTGTGCTGCTTGGTGTTGTGATGTCAAGCGCATGGTGCAGGTAGGCAGGATACAGTGGGGAGATTGTTATGTGTGGAGCTAAGATGGATATGGGAGAGAGGAGAGAGGAACAGGAGCCAAAAACATACAAACAACCAAAAAGAATGCTAGGGGAGCTTGCTGTTGGAGTGGAGATATGAGAGACTATGAAATGGCGAAAAACAGAAAGGGGAAGAGGAAGAAAAGAAGAGAATGAGTAAATAAAAATCAGAAAGGTTAAAGAACTGCAAAGTTCCCAGGGATCCCACTGCTGCAGCTATGAGGTCTGGGGAAGTGCTCTCAGGTGTTGCAGTACAGCTTGGCTAGAAGGCATAGAGGTATACAATGCCAGGTATTCAGGGAACAGAAAGAGAAAGAAGATATAGAGAGACGAGAAACTGAGCAATGAAGAAAGACAAAAAGGGAAAAAGAGGGAAAAGAAAAGAAAATAAATTAAAAAAAAAAAAAAGAAAAAGAACAAGAAAGGCCCCCAAAAAACATAAAAAAAAAAAGAAAAAAGAAATGTTCTCAGGGATCCTTCTGCAAGTCTGTGCAAGCCAAAGGGGACTCTCCTTGACACCCAGCTCCGCCTGGCCAGAAAGGGCTCCCAACTCAAGAAAAGGAAAAGAAAGCAAAGAAACAATTCAAAACAAACAAACGAACAAAAGCCCCGGGATCCCACCAGTACGGTAGCCCAGACCAGGAAGCAGCTCCACGCTCGAACGGAGCTCCGCAGCCCCTCAGGAAGAAGCAAAGATGGTGCACAGAGCCAGGTACTCGAGCAAAAGGAGGGGGAGGTGGCAAGAGGCAAGGAAGAAATCAAAAGAAGCAGAAAAAGAAAAGCAACACTAACAGCCAACAAATGGAACTCAGAGAGCTGCCTTTTCGGGTGTGTGGAATCCAAGCAGCCGGTGTTTCCCGGTCAAGAGATTCTGGCTGCGGAAAACAGAGGAGGCCGAGTCGGGGTTAAGAAGGGTGGGCAGTTGGAAAGCGTATATTGCAAATTACCCTTTGTTTTGTCTCCTGCTGGAAGCTCCGTGCGGCTGCTTTCTCGTATCCCCTGTTTGCTGGTCTCTGATAGGAGTCCAAGATGGCGGATCCATGATGCATTAGCTGGCAGGGGACCGCTGCATGAATCTCTCCTCACTCTCCATTCTCTGTCAGTTTTCTCACTCCATTTGGTGCTTGGCTGAGTTCTTTGTCTCTTCATTCGATGTTTTAGGGTTTTGGGATTGTTGTATTCTCTGTTTGGCTTAGTTTTTCGGATCTTTGCTGTGGAGGGAAGGCGTGGTGCTTCTGCCTAGAGTGCCATTTTGCCGGATTCCTCTAGATGCCACTATTTTTATTTTAATTCATTAAAGATGCAAATTAATTCTTTCAAAGCTTGCATTTTTTTTCTTTTCTTTCTGTAAAGATGTCATAGAAACTTAAAGAAAAAAATTCTTCAGAAAGTGTTATTATTCATCTCCTGCTGGGTGATAAAATGCCCCAGGCTTGGATTGTACTCCCTTTGAGCCCTTACCGATGTGGATGACAATAATTTAAAAGACAACACAGCTGAGCTGATTAATCATTTAGTGCTACACACTGAGTCACATGTTTCCTTCTCTTCCCTAAGGTGCCTTGCATTTTTATCTAATGCCCTTCATTTGACATTTAATAATACAATGCCATGTTTGCCCTTCAACAGGCAACTTTAATCAGTTACACATTTTGAGAGGGATGAAAATCATAAAGTAAAGCTTTTATAATAAATGGCATCCTCATATATAGATAGATTTTTGAAAAATTGTGTTTTTGGTGAAAGTTTACACAGGAAATAAGGTTCTCATTTAATAATTTCTGTATGTATTGTTCAGAGATATTGTTTACATTCTTCAAAATATATCAACAGTCTCCATATTTCCATTTTGGTTGTTCTGTTTTCATTAATCTAACTGCCCTGTCTCCCCTTGCCTTCTCATCTTCAGTCTAGGGTAAATGTTAACCATTTTGTTTCATCTAGACAATTATTTTGAGAAGCACAGTACTCATGGGTGATATTATTCACTTTATGGGACAATCTGTCATTTGGCTGAAAGGTCACCTCTAAGAGTGGTTTGAGCTCCAAGTTTAAAGAGTATCTCAGGGCAATAGTCTCAGGGGTTCATCTAGTCTCTACCAGTCCAGTAAATCTGGCCATTTTTTGCAGGAATTTGAGTTTTGTTCTATTTTGTCTCTTATTCCATCAGGATCATTTTTCGAGTCCCTGGTTGGAATGGTCGGTAGTGGTAGCCAGGCACCATCTGTTCTAGTCTCAGGGTAGGTGATGGCATTGTTCGTGTAGACTATTTGCTCTGTAGACTAGTTTTTTCTTTGAGTTTTTGGTTTTCTTCTTTCTTTTTAGCTCTGGATGAGAAGAGATGAGTAGTTGTGTCTTAGATGGTTGATCACAAGCTTTTAAGACCCAGATTCTACTCAACAAATTAGGATGTAGAATTTCATCTTTATGAACTATATTATGCCAATTGACTGAGTTGCCTCATGAGACTATGGTCGTAAGTCCTCGTACACAGTAGATCAATCCTATGAGGCATTTAGTTGTATCTAGGAAGTATCCATAACTGTGCCCCCATGTGCTTTATTTCATACCTGAAAATATATGCAGCATACCTAAACATGTATATACATATGCCTACAGTTATTCATGGAAGGAATACAGAGTCACTGTACTGAAAATAATTGGTGGACATTCAACCATTTCAGGAAGTAGCATATGATCACAAACCAATGGTATTGAAGGAAGAAGTCCAAACTGCACTGAAGCCATTGAAAAACAACAAGGCTCCAGGAACTGACAATATGAACTGACATGTTTCAACAAATGGATGTAGTCCCAGAGGTGCTCACTTGTCTATGCCAAGAAATTTGGAAGACAGCTACCCGGCCAACTGACTGGAAGAGATTCATATTTGTGCCCATTCCAGAGAAAGTTGATCCTACAGAATGTGGAAATTTTCAAACAATAGCATTAATATCACATGCAAGTAACATTTTGCTGAAGATAACTCAAAAATGGTTGCAGTAGTACATGCAGCAGGAACTGCCAGAAGTTCAAACCAGATTCAGAAGAGGTGTGAAAGGTGACATAGCATTGCTGATGTCAATGGATCTTGGCTAAAAGCAGGGAATACCAGAAAGATGTTTACTTGTGTTTTATTGACTATGCAAAGACATTTGACTCTGTGGATCATAACAAATTATGGATAACATTGCAAAGAACGGGAATTCCAAAACACTTAATTGTGCTCGTGTGGAATCTGTGCATACCCCAAGAGGCAGTCATTCGAACAGAACGAGGGGATACTGCAAGGTTTAAATTCAGGAAAGGTGTGGGTAAGGTGTACCCTTTCATCACACTTTTCCCATCTGTTTGCTGAGCAAATAATCCAAGAAGCTGGACTATATGAAGAAGAACGTGGCATCAGGATTGGAGGAAGACTTATTAACAACCTGTGATATGCAGATGACAAAACCTTGGTTACTGAAAGTAAAGAGTACTTGAAGCACTTACTGATGAAGATCAAAGACCACAGCCTTCAGTATGGATTGCCTTTCAACATAAAGAAAACAAAAATCCTCACAACTGGACCAGTAAGCAACATCATGACAAGTGGAGAAAAGACTGAAGTTTTCAAGGATTTCGTTTTACCTGGATTCACAATCAACACCCATGGAAGCAGCAGTCAAGAAATCAAATGACATATTGCATTGGACAAATCTGTCCCAAAAAAATCTCTTTAAAGTGTTAAAAAGCAAAGATGTCACCTTGAAGACTAAGGTGTTCCTGACCCAAGCCATGATATTTTCAATTGCCTCTTACGCATGCAAAAGCTGGACGATGACTAAGGAAGACCGAAGAAGTATTGACACATTCGAATTATGGTGTTGGCAAAGAATATTGAATATACCAGGGACTTCCAGAAGAAGGAACAAGTCTGTCTTGGAAGAAGTACAGCCAGAGTGCTCCTTGGAAGCGAGAGTGGCGAAACTTCTTCTCACATACTTTGGACATGTTATCAGAAGGGACCAGTCTCTGGAAAAGGACATCGTGCTTGGTAAGGTAGAGAGTCAGCAGAAAAGAAGGAGACTCTCAATAAGATGGATTGACACAGTGGCTGCAACAATGGGCTCAAACATAGCAACGATTGTGGGGATGGCACAAGACCTGGCAGTGTTTCCTTCTGTTGTACACAGGGTCACTATAAGTCAGAACGGACTCGATGGCGCCTAACAACAGCAAGAACAATAACAACAGCTATTCATATAGGAGTTCCTATACATATTTATGCCTACTTATGTATCTATGTAACCAAATATATATTTTTTAGTTGTTATTACTGTTGTTGCAAAATTGTATAGCCCCCACGAATTTTTTATAAATTTTTTATGTCATAAATTATTCATTGACGGTTACATTTATCACAATTAGTCAGCTTTCTGTATAATTAATTAGTGTCTATAATTGTGTCTATACTCTTATATTTGTGCTCAAACACTTGTCTTTACTATGTTTGTGCTGTTCTCACTAATTCCACACTTGGAGCCACAGTTTCTATCACCAAAAGTCAGAAGTCTCTAAATCCTAAAGCATAATTACCCCTCCCCGCCTTCTTCCTGGTAACCATCAATGAGTATTGGTCCCTCCAAATTTATCTGTTCTTGTCTTCTTATAAAAGAGGGATCATACAATATTTGTCCATATATACTTGATTTATTTCACTTAGCATTATGCTCTCCAGATCCATTCACATTATGTTTCTCATAACTCATCATTCATTGTTCTTTATGGTTGTGTAGTATTTCATTGTGTGTATGTACTACAATTTGCTTATCCATTTATCAGTTGATGGGAACTTCAGTTGTTTCCATTGTTTTGCTATTGTAAATAAAGCTGCAAGGAGTGCACGTATCTGGTCATGTCAGTAGTTTTAGGTCTCTAGGGTACATTCCTCAGTGTGGGATTGCTGGATTGTAAGGTAGCTCTGTTTCTAGTTTTTTTGAGGAAACACCAAACTGTTTTCCATGGTGGTTGTACCATTTTACAGTCCCACCAACAATGAATAAGGGTTTCAATCTCCCCACATCCTTGTCAACATTTGTTGCTTTCTGTTTTTTAAATCAGTGCCATTTTAGTATTAGTGAGATGGTATCTCACTGTAGTTTTGCTTTGCATCTCTCTAATGGCCAGTGGGAAACCCTGGTGGCATAGTGGTTAACTAAAATGTTGGCAGTTTGAATCCACCAGGTGCTCCTTGGAAACCCTATAGGGAAGTTCTACTCTGTCCTATAGGATTGCTATGAGTTGGAATCGACTCAACGGCAATGGATTTCAGGGTTTAATGACTAATGATCATGGGCATCTTTTCATGTGTTTTGTTGGCTGCTTGGATGTCTTCTTTTGTGAAGATTTTGTTCATGTCCTTTGCCCATTTTATAATTGGGTTGTTTATCTTTTTGTTGTTGAGTTGTTGACGTTTTCTATAAATTTTGGAGATTAGACCCTTATCTGATATGTCTTTTTTGAAAATTTTTACCAGTCTGTAGTTTCTCTTTTTACTCTTTTGCTAATGAATTCTGATGAGTAGTTTATAATTTTTATGAAATCCCATTTATCTATGTTATCTTCTTCTATGCATATATTTGTTGTAATGCTTGTTATCCTATTTCTAAGATTAGTCCCATGTTTTTCTCCCTATGTTTTTTTCCATGAATTTTATGGTTTTAAGTTTAACTTTGGGTCTTTGATTAATTTGCAGTTAGTTTTGTGTTTGGCGTGAGGCATGGGTCCTGTTTCAATTTTCTCTAGGTGGATATCCAGTTATGCCAGCACCATTTATTAAAGAGACTGCTCTGCCCCACTGGGTGGACTCCTTGTCCATAGATCTCTGAGTTTAGTTCTCAGTTCTCGATTCTATTCTACTGGTCTATGTGTCTATCATTGAATCAGTAACAGGATGTTTTGATTATAGTGACTGTATAGCATGTTTTGATATCAAGGAGTGTGAGGCCTCTTGCTTTGTTTTTTTTTTTTTTCTTCTTTAATATTGCTTTGGCTATTCAAGGTTTCTTCCCTTTCCGTATGAAGTTGGTCATTAATTTTTCTATTTCAGTAAAGAATGTTGTTGGGATTTGTATCGGGATTGCATTGAATCTGTTGATCGGTTTAGGTAGCATTGACATTTTCACTATATTAAGCCTTCCTATCCATGAGCACAGGATATATTTCCATTTTTGTAGGTCTCTTTTAGTTTCTTGTAGCAGTGTTTTACAATTCTCATTGTATAAGTCTTTTATGTTTCTGTCTAGGTTAATCTTTAGGTATTTTATTGATTTGCAGGCTATTGTAAATTGTATTATTTTCTTGATTTCTTTTTCTGAGTAGTCTTTTTTAGTGTAGAGGAACTCAACTGATTTTTGTGTGTTGATCTTATACCCTGAAACATTACTAAATTCTTCTATCAGTTCCAGCAGTTTTCTTTCGGAATGTTTAGGGTCTTCTATATATTGAATCATGTCATCTGCAAATAGTGATAATAATTACTTCTTCTTTTCCAATTTGGATACTTTTTATTTCTCTTTCTTGTCATATGACTTGCAGTGCAATGTTGCATAAGAGTGGTGCTAATGGACATCCTTGTCTTATTCCCGTTCTCAGAGAGAAGTTTCTCAGCCTTTCTCCATTGAGTATGATGTTGGCTGTTGGTTTTTCATATATGCCCTTAATT
Organism: Dugong dugon; assembly: GCA_030035585.1. Taxonomy (NCBI): domain Eukaryota; kingdom Metazoa; phylum Chordata; class Mammalia; order Sirenia; family Dugongidae; genus Dugong; species Dugong dugon. The sequence continues at coordinate 63,558,924 of CM057466.1, forward strand.
ATGTTAAAGAATTTCCCTTTTATTCCTATTTTCATGAGAGTTTTTATCAGGAAAGTGTGTTGAATTTTATCAAATGCCTTTTCTGTGGCGATTGATATGATCATGTGGTTCTTTTCCTTTGTTTTATTCATGTGGTGGATTACAGCAATTGATTTTCTGATGTCAAACCACTCTTGTAATCCTGGTATGAATTCCACTTGATCATGGTGCATGACTTTTTTTTTTTAGTACGTTGCTCTAGTCTGTTGGCTAGAATTTTGTTGAAAATTTTTGCGTCTATGTTCATAAGGGATATCGGTTTGTAGTTTTCTTTTTTTATGATGTCTTTGCCTTGCTTCCATATCAGAGTTATGCTGGCTTCATAGAACAAGTTTGGTACTTCCTCTTCTATGTTTTTGAAGAGATTGAGTAGATTTGGTGTCAACTTTTCTCTGAATGTTTAGTAGAATTCTTCAGTGTAGCCATTTGGTGCTGGGTTGGTTTGTTTGCTGTTATTGTTGGTATTTTTTGATGACATCTTCAATCTCTTCTTTTGTGGTGGGTCTTTTTAAAATTTCTACCTGTTTGTGATAAGCTGAGGAGGTAGTGTGTTTCTAGGTTTTCAAATTTGTTGGACTATAATTTTTCATGGTAATCAGTTATGATCTTCTTTATCTCTGATAGGTTGGTTGTAATGTTATCAATTTCACTTAATTTGATTATTTGCCTCTTCTGGATTTTTTTATTTTTTCAATCTAGCCGGTGTTTTGTCTATTTTGTTGATCCTTTTTCAAAGAACCAACTTCTGGTTTTGTTAATTCTTTCAATTGTTTTTCTAATTCATTTATTTCTACCTTGATTCTTCTTATTTATTTTTATGGTTGCTTTTGGCTTCTTTGCTCTTCCTTTTCTATTTGTTCAAGTTTTCAATTTAAGTTAGTGATTTTGGATCTTTCTTCTTTTTAATGTAGACATTTATTGCTATAAATTTCCCTCTGAGTACTACTTTTGCTGTATCCCAAAGATTTTGATATGTTGTGTTTTCATTTTAGTTTGATTCTAGGAATTTTTTAATTTTACTTTTGATTTCTTCTATAATTTCTTCAATAATTTTTTAGTAGTGTATTATTTATTTTCTGGGTAATTTTTTCCCCTTATTTATCCTGCTGTTGATTTCTAGTTTCATACTGTTATGGACTGACAAGATGTTTTGTATGATTTAATCTTTTTACATTTGTTGAGACTTGTTTTGTGACCTAGCATATGGTCTGTTCTTGAAAATGATCCATGTACCCTGGAGAAGAATATGTATTGTTCTGATGTTGGGTGGAGTGTTCTATATATGTCTGTTGGGTCCAATTGGCTTATGGTTTTATTTAAGTTCTCAATGTCTTTAGTGATTTTCTTTGTAGATGTTCTATCTACAATTGACAGTAGTATATTGAGGTCCCCTACTGTTATTGTGGAGTCGTGTATTTCTCCTTTCATGTTAGGAATTTGTTTCACGCATTTTGGTGCATTGCTGTTAGGTGCATATATATTTATAATTGTTATGTCTTCTTGCTGAATTGACATAACAATTATTATGTAATGTCCTTCTTTGTCTTTTGTAACAGATTTTGATTTAAAGTATATTTTATTTGATATCAGTATGGCCACCCCTGCTCTTTTTTGTTTACTGGTTGCCTGGAATATTTTTCTCCATCCTTTTACTTTCAGTCTGTTTGTGTCCTTGTGTCTAAGGTGGGTTTCTTGTAGACTGTAAAAAGATGGATCATCGTTTGTTTGTTTGTTTGTTTGTTTTATATTTTATTGTACTTCAGGTGAAAGCTTACAGAGCAAATAGTTTCTCATGAAATAGTAGTACACATGTTGTTCTATGACATTGGTTAACAACCCCACAATGTATTAAGCCTCTAAATTCTCAACCTTTTTTTTTTTTTTTTTGGTGAAAATTACAGATGGCCAAAGATACACCGTTTCAAAAATTTCTACATTCACAGTTCAGTGACATTGACTACGCTCTTCCAACTGTGCTGTTATTCTCACTTAAGATGAAGGCTTACGGTACAAAATAGTTTTTCATTTAACACTTACTACACATGTTGCCCTATGACAATGGTTAACAATCTCACAGCACATCAAGAATATCCTTACTCCACCTTGTGTTCCCTATCACCAGGGGACTTTCTTGTCCCCTTGTGTCTTCTGGACCTTGTCACTGGACTACTGTACCTCTTTAGTCTCATTTGGTTTTTTTTTTTTTTTTATTTTTTTATTTTAACACCATTTCAAAACTTTTTACTTACACATTTAAGTGATATTGACTATGCTCTTCCAATTGTACTGCCATTCTCGCCCAAGATGAAGGCTTACAGGACAAAACAGCCTCCCATTTAATAGTTACTACAAATGTTGCCCTATAGCAGTGGTCAACAATCTCACAATACATCGACAGTGTCCTTATTCAATTTGTGTTCCTTATCATCAGTTTCCTACTCCCCCTCTGCCTTCTGGCCCTTGTCACCGGACTCCTGTACCTCGTTAGTCCCATTTAGTTTTACTGGGCTGTCCATTCCCAGGCTTAACATCGAACCTCGAAGGTAACTTCACCTCTGAGTTGAAAGGGTGTCTGGGGGCCACACTCTTGAGGTTTCTCTAGTATTCTTTAGGCCAGTAAATCTGGTCTTTTTCTTTCTTTTTTTTTTGAGGGGGGGGAGTTAAAATTATGCTCTACATCCTTCTCCAGCTCTGCCCAGAACCCTCTGTTGTGATTCTGGTCAGAGCAGTCAGTGGTGGTAGCTGGGCACCATCTAGCTGTACTGGACTCAGTCCGGTGGAGGCCTTGGTAGCTGTGGACAATTAGTCCTTTGGACTAATCTTTTCGTTGAATCCTGTTCTCTTCATTCTCCCTTGCTCCCAAAGGGATGAGACCAGTGGAGTATCTTAGATGGCCGCTCATAGGCTTTTAAGACCCCAGACACTATTCACCAAGGTAGAATGTAGAGCATTATCTTTATAAGTAGTGTCATGCCAATTGAGCTAGATGTTCCCCAAGACCATGGTCCCCAGAGCCCTCCGTCCAACAACTCAGTCCCTCGGGGGGTTTGGATGTGTCTATAGGGCCTCCATGACCTTTCCTTGTGCAGGTTGTGTTAGTTTCCCCTGTACTATGTACTATCTCACCTCTCACCCAAGTTACCACTTACCTATTACCTATTTAGTATTCCCCCCCCTCCATCCCTGGTAACCAACAAGGATTGTTACATTTTGCATGTGAATTTTTTCATGGGTTTTTACAATAGAGGTCTCATACAATATTTGTCCTTTTGTGATTGACTTATTTCACTCAGCATAATGTCCTCCAGTTTCATCCATGTTAGGAGATGGTTCACAGATTCATTGTTGTTCTTTCTCATTGCATAGTATTCCATTGTGTGTATGTACCATAGTTTGTGTATCCATTCATCTGTTGATGGACATCGAGGTTGTTTCCATCGTTTTGCTATTGTGAACAATGCTGCCATGAACATAGGTGTGCATATGTCTATTCGAGTGATGACACTTATTTCTCTCGGATATATTCCTAGGAGTGGGATTGCTGGATCAAATGGTATGTCTATTTCTAGCTTTCTGAGGAAATGCCATATCATTTTCCAAAATGGTTGTATCATTTTGCATTCCCACCAGCAGTGTATAGGAGTTCCCGTCTCCCCGCAGCCCATCCAACATTTGTTATTTCCAGTATTTTTGATTCGTGCCAGTAATGCCAGGGTGAGATGGTATCTCATTGTGGTTTTAATTTGCATTTCTCTAATGGCTAGTGATCGCGAGCATTTCCTCATGTGTCTGTTGGCCCTTTGAATGTCTTCCTTGGTGAAGTGTCTGTTCATTTCCTTTGCCCACTTTTTGATAGGATTGGTTGTCTTTTTGTTGTAGAGGTGTTGGATTTTCTTGTAGATTATGGAGATTAGACCTTTGTCTGACTTGTACTGTCCAAAAATTTTTTCCCAGTCTGTAGGTTCTCTTTTGACTCTTTTGGTAAAGTCTTTTGAAGAGCATAGATGTTTGATTTTTAGAAGATCCCAGTTATCTAGTTTATCTGTTGGGTTTTTTGTGTTGATGTTTATGGTTTGTATCCTGTTAATGCCATGTATTAAAGCCTGAAGTGTTGGTCCTATTTTTTCTTCTATGAATTTTATAGTTTGAGGCTTTATATTCAGGTCTTTGTTCCATTTTGAAGTAGTTTTTGTATATGGTGTGAGGTATGGGTCCTATTTCATTTTTCTACAAATGGATATCCAATTTTGCCAGCACCATTTGTTAAAAAGACTGTCTTTTCCCCATTTGATGTATTTTGGGCCCTTGTCAAAGATCAGGTGACCATAGGTGGATGGATTTACATCTGAGTTCTCAATTCTGTTCCATTGGTCAATGTCTCTGTTGTACCAGTACCAGGCTGTTTTGAGTACTGTAGCTGTATAGTAGGTTCTCAAGTCAGGTAGTGTGAGTCCTCCAACTTTATTCTTCTTCTTCAGTAGTGCTTTACTTATTCGGGGTTTCTTCCCTTTCCATATAAAGTTAATAATTAGTTTTTCCATCTCTTTGAAGAATGTTGTTGGTATTTGTATCGGGATTGCATTGTATTTGTAGATTGCTTTAGGTAGAATTGCCATTTTCACAGTGTTGAGTCTGCCTATCCATGAGCATGGTATGTTTTTCCATTTATGTAGATCCCTTTGGATTTCATGCAGCAGTGTTTTGTAGTTTTCTTTGTATAGGTCTTTTACATTCCTGGTCAGATTTATTCCTAAGTATTTTATCTTTTTAGGGGCTATTGAAAATGGTATTGATTTCCTCATCTCCTTTTCATCGTTCTCTTTACTGGTGTATAGGAATCCAACTGATTTTTGAATGTTTACCTTGTATCCTGCTACTCTGCTGAATCCATTAGTTCCAGTAGATTTCTCGTGGAGTCTTTAGGGTTTTCTATGTATAGTATCATATCATCTGCAAACAGGGAGAGTTTAACTTCTTCATTACCAATTTGGATGCCCTTTCTTTCTCTTGCCTTACTGCTCTAGCTAGAACTTCCAGCACAATGTTAAATAGGAGTGGTGATAAAGGGCATCCTTGACTTGTTCCTGTTTTCAAGGGGAATGTTTTCAGCCTCTCTCCATTAAGAATGATGTTGGCTGTTGGTTTTGCATAGATGCCCTTTATTATGTTGAGAAATTTCCCTTCTATACCTATTTTATTGAGAGCTTTTATCAGGAATGGGTGTTGGACTTTGTCAAATGCCTTTTCTGCATCAATTGACATGATCATGTGATTTTTTTCTTTCCTTTTACTTATGTGGTGGATTACGTTGATGGATTTTCTAATGTTAAACCATTGTTGCATACCTGGTATGAATCCTACTTGGTCGTGGTGTATTATTTTTTTGATATGATACTGAATTCTATTGGCTAGAATTTTGTTCAGAATTTTTGCATCTATATTCATGAGATAGATTGGTCTGTAATTTTCTTTTTTTGTGATGTCTTTGCCTGATTTTGGTATTAGCGTTATGCTGGCTTCATAGAATGAATTTGGAAGTGTTGCTTCCTCTTCTATGCTCTGAAATAGCTTGAGTAGAACTGGTACGAGCTCTTCTGTAAATGTTTTGTAGAATTCTCCAGTGAAGGCATCTGGGCTAGGGCTTTTTTTGGTTGGGAGTTTTTTTTATTACCTTTTCAATCTCTTCTCTTGTTATGGGTCTGTTCAGATTTTCAGTATCACTTTGTTGTAGTTTGGGTAGGCCGTATGTTTCTAGAAATTTATCCATTTCCTCTAGGTTTTCAAATTTGTTGGAATATAGTTTTTCATAATATTCTGTTATAATCCTTTTTACTTCAGTTGAGTCTGTTGTAATGTCCCCCATTTCATTTCTTATTTGGGTTATTTGTGTCCTCTGCTGTTTTTCTTTTGTCAGTCTGGCCAGTGGTTTGTCGATTTTGTTGATTCTTTCAAAGAACCAACTTTTGGTTTTGTTGATTCTTTCTATTGTTTTTCTGTTCTCTATTTCATTTATTTCTGCTCTGATCTTTACTATTTCCTTTCTTCCGGTGGTTGTAGGCTTTTTTTGTTGTTCTCTTTCTATTTGTTTGAGTTCTGTAGTTAATGTTTTGATTTTGTCCCTTTCTTCTTTTTTGATATGTGCATCTATTGCTATCAATTGTCCTCTGAGGACTGCCTTTGCTGTGTCCCAAAGGTTTTGGTATGATGTGTTTTCATTTTCATTTGATTCTAGGAATTTTTTAATTCCATCTCTGATTTCTTCTTTTACCCATTGATGTGTAAGCAGATTATTATTCAGTTTCCATGTAGTTGATTTTTTTTCCATGCTCTTTCTAGTGTTAATTTCTACCTTGATGTCATTGTGGTCAGAGAAGATACTGTGAATTATCTCAGCATTTTGGATCTTGTTGAGGATTGCTCTGTGGCCTAAGATGTGGTCTATTCTGGAGAACGTTCCATGTGCATTGGAAAAGAATGTGTACTTTGCAGCAATTGGATGGATTGTTCTATATATGTCTATGAGGTCCAGTTGGCTGATTGTGTCCTTTAGGTCTTCTGTATCTTTGCTGAGTTTCTTTTTAGTTGTTCTGTCCTTTACTGAGAGTGGTGTGTTGAAGTCTCCTACTATTATTGTGTAACTGTCAATTTCTCTTTTCAGTGTTGTTAGACATTTTTTTTTTATGTATTTTGGAGCCCTGTCATTGGGAGCATAGATATTTATTATGGTTATGTCTTTATGGTGGATCATCCCCTTAATCATTATATAGTGTCCTTCTTTGTCTTTTATGGTAGATTTTGTTTTAAAGTCTATTTTATCTGAGATTAGAATTGCCACTCCTGCTCTTTTTTGATAGTTGGTAGTTTGATATATTTTTTTCCAACCTTTCATTTTTAATAAATTCACATCTTTGTTTCTAAGGTGTGTCTCTTGTAGACAGCAAATTGATGGATCCTGTTTTCTTATCCATTCTGCCACTGTCCGTCTCTTTATGGGTGCATTGAGTCCACTTACGTTCAGTGTAATTATTGATAGATGGAAGTTTGTTGCTGTCCTTTTGTAGTGCTTTTTTTTGTGATGCTGAAGTTTTCTTTGTTCTTCTCACTCTCTTGTGCTGAGTTACTTTTGTTTGTGGATTTTGTGTTCATTTCTTTTGTTTTTGTAGGTTTTGTTTTTGTTGAGACTTTATGTTTTTCGTCTTTATTTTTATGAGTTGGTTTGTTAACTTTTTTTGTGGTTACCATGAATTTTACCCTTATCTTTATAATTTTGAAGCAGTCTACTGTTACTTGGTATCGCCTTGCCTTCCTCTCCTTTAGAAGGTTCTATACCTATGCCGTTTGTTCCCTCTTTCATTGTTCTGATGTTGTTGTCATCCTTTGATTGATTTCTATGATTCCCTGTTGTATTTCTTTTGTTTTTGGAAAGTCCTCTGTAGTTCAGTTCCTAGAATGGTATCTGGTTCATGTGAACCTGTGTCCTAGGTCCTAGGTCCTGCCTGAGGGCTGAAGCTGTTTGTCCTCAGATTGAAGAACTCCCTTTAATAATTCTTGTAAGTTTGGTTTGACTTTTGCACATTCCTTTAGTTTCTGTTTATCTGGAAATGACCTAATTTCACCATCAAATTTGAATGAGAGTTTTGCAGGATATATTATTCTTGGATGACAATTTTTTTCTTTCAAGATTTTATATATGTCATCCCATTGCCTTCTTGCCTGCATGGTTTCTGCTGAATAATCTGAGCTTAGTCTTATTGTTTCTCCTCTGTATGTGACTTCTTGTTTTTCACGAGCTGCTCTCGGGATTCTTTGTTTGTCTTTAGTTTTAGCAAGTGTGAATATGATATGTCTTGGTGATTTTCTTTTGGGGTCTCTTCTATATGGGGTTCGTTGAGCTTCTTGGATGGCCAGCTTTTCATTTTTCATGATATTGGGAAAGTTTTCTGTCAGCAGTTCGTCAATGATCCTCTCTGTGTTTTCTGATTTCTCCCCCTGTTCTGGGATGCCAATCACTCGTAAGTTTTTGCTTTTAATTGTGTCCCACATAACTCTCAGGGTCTCTTCATTTTTCTTTGTTCTTTTTTCTGAGTTTTCCTGAAACAGAGTTGTATCCAAGTGTTTGTCTTCAGTTCCACTGATCCTGTCTTCCACGGTTTCAAATCTATTTCTCAGCCCTTCTATGACACCGTCCATTTCTGAAATCTTGTTGTTTATCTTTTGGATTTCTAATTGTTGTTTTTGTATAATTTTGAGTTGTGAATTTATTTTGGCATTTCGTTCCTGCATCATCTTCCTGAATTCTTCCAATTTTCTGTCTGTATTTTCCATAAATTTGTCTCTTTTTTCCTCATGTTTGTCAGCTTTTTGCCTCAGTTCTTGGAAAATTCCGAGTATCAGTGATTTGAGTTCCGTATCAGGTACTTCTAATGCATTTTCTTCCACAGGAGAGTTATCTGGTGTTTTAATTTGGACACCTATTGGAGCCATCTTGTCTTGTTTTTGTAAATGTTTTGATATTGTTTGCTGTTTTCGGGGCATTCAGTAGATATTTCTCTCGTTTATTGATTGTAGATTTTTTTTTGTTTGTTTGTTTCATCCTTGTGGTACAGCTGGGCAGATTTAGCTGAGGAGGAGCCACTGGGACGGGTTGCTTGTGGCACTCACTGCAGCCACCAGGACGGTCGGTAGTCAGTGCTGGGCAGGTTCCAATAGGGCGTGCCTGCACAGCTTGGTGGTGTGATGTCTAGTGCACAGTGCAGGTAGGTAGGGTGCAGTGGGAAGATGGTTATGTGTGAAGCTAAGCTGGATATGGGAGAGAGGAGAGAGGAGCAGGAGCAAAAAGCATACAAACATAAAAGAATGCTAGGGGAGCTTGTTGTTGGAATGTACAGATGAGAGACTATGGGATGGAAGAAACCAGAAGGGGGAAGAGAAAGAAAAGGAAAGAATGAACAAATAAAAATCAGAAAAGTTAAAGAACTGCAAAGATCCCAGGGATCCCACCGATGCAGCTATGAGGTCTGGGGGAGTCGGTCTCAGTTTTCACAGCACAGCCTGGCCAGAAGGTACAGAGGCATACATCGCCTGGTATTCAGGGATCAGAAAGAGAAGGAAGAGATAGAGAGACGAGAAATTAAGCAATGAAGAAAGACAAAAGGGAAAAAGAGAGAAAAGATGACAAAACTAATCAAAAAAAGAAGAAAAATAAAACTAAAAAAAAAAAAAAAAAAGGCAACACCAGCAGTCAGTGCCTACAAATGGGACCCAGAGAGCCCCCACTCAGGGGCACGAATTCCAAGAAGCCAGCAGTCTTGGGGTTAAGAGACCGTGGCCACGGGAAGCAGAAGGGCAAACGAACAAAGGCCCCGGGATCTCACCAGAGCAGCAGCCCAGACCTGGATGCAGCCACACGCCTGAACGCAGCCCCACAGCCCCACAGGAGAGAGCAAAGATGGCCCCCGGAACCAGGCACCCAGGAAAAAGGAGGGGGAGGCGGCAGAAAAAGCTTCGCCAGCTGCTAGCAAACGGCTCCCAGAAAGCCGCCAGCCCGGGCGTGCGGAATCCAAGCACCAGTGCCCCCCAGCCCAGGGACCCTGGCCACAGAAAGCAGGGGATCCCCAGCTGAGGCAGAGAGGGGTGGGGGGTGGGAGAGCGCGCACCGCAGTTTACCAGTCGTTCTGTCTCCCACCGGATGCTCTGCAAGGCTGCTCTCCCGTTCGCTGGTCTCCGATAGGAATCCAAGATGGTGGATCCGCGCTGCGTTAGCTGGTAAGGAATCTCTGCATGAGTCTCTCCTCGCTCTCCATTCTCTTTTAGTATTCTCACTCCGTTTGGTGTTTGGCTGAGTTCTTTATCTCTTCATTTGGTGTTCTAGGGTTTCAGGATTGTTGATTCTCTGTTAGGCTTAGTTTTTCGGATCTTTGCTGTGGAGGGACAGCATGTTGCTTCTGCCTAGAGCGCCATCTTGCCCCCTGTTTGTTTTTTTAATCTATTCTGTCACTCTGCCTTTTGTATGGGACATTTAGACTATTTACACTTAACATTATTACTGAAAACAAATTGTCTACCTCACTCATTTTGTTATTTGTTCTTTGAGTGTTTTGTATCTTGTTTGTTTATTATACTGATTTTTTGTTTTTGTTTGTATTTGTGTGCTTTCTTGTAATGAGACTTTTTGTTAACTTGCTGCTTTTCTCCTGAGTCTTTCTTCTTAGTGAGTTCTTATTGGTTACTACATATGTTACATTACATGACTTATAAATACTACAGTGTCTGGCATAAGAATAACTGTTAACATACAACCTTAACATAATAAATCTATTCCCTATATGATCCTCCCTCTCCCATTTCTGTTGGCGTGTCTCCATTAACATCAATATACAACCAATATTCAATAGGTTTCCAAATAAAACCCATTGTCATCAAGTCAATTCTGACTCATAGCAACCTTATAGGACAAAGTAGAACTGCCCCAAAGAGTTTCTGAGGAGATACTGGTGGATTTGAACTGCTGACCTTTTGGTTAGCAGCCGAGCTCTTAACCACTGTGCCACCAGGGCTCCTCAATAGGTTTAGTTGGTACTTACTTCTTATTGTTCTTGCCTTTCCATTTGCAGTACTCCCTTGAGTAATACTCACAAAGTTGATCTGGTAGTGACAAATTCCCAAAGCTTCTGTTTGTTTGGGACTGTCTTGACTACCCCTGCATTTTTGAATGACAACTTTGCTGAGTAAAGTATTCTTGGTTGGCAATTACTTTGGTTCAGTATTTTATATACACCACTCCATTGTCTTCTGGCCTCTAGAGTTTCTGGGGAGAACTTTGCACTGACTCTTATGAAAGACACTTCGTATGTTAAATTGTGTTTTTCTCTTGCTGCTTTCAAAATTTTCTCCTTGTCTTTGATTTTCAAGAATTTTATTAGGATATGTCATGGAGTTGATCTTTTTATATCTCTTCTGACTGGGGTTCAAGTAGCTTCCTGTATTTGCAGGCTTGGTTTTCTACTCAGGTTTGGGAAGTTCTCTCTGATTATCTCTTGGGAAATTGTTTCTATGTTTTTATTATTGTCATAGTGCTCTGGGATTCCGGTAATTCTAATGTTAGATTTATTAATTAAATCTCACATTTCTTTTTGGGTTTGTTCACTTTTCTTTGTTCTTTTCTCTTGTTTCTCTTGAGACTTGATAAGTTCAGATATTCTTCTTCTAATTCAGATATTCTATCTTCTGCTCATTTACCTCTATTGCTGAGTGTTTTTCTTGCTTTTTCTAATTCAGATGTTTTATTCTTCAGTTCCAGTAGTTTTTTTAAAATGTTTTCAAATTCTTTGTTGAATCTTTCATTTTGTTCCTCCATTATTTGCTTCCTGAACTCTGCTAGTTTATTTTCTGTGTGTTTTTTGCTTTCTTTAAACATATTTAGCACCATAGTCTGAAAATTATCAATTCTTTGCATTATTCTGACCTCCATAGGACAGGTTTCCTCTTCTTCATGTTTTGTTTTTGAGTGTTCCCTCCTGTCTGTGCTTTTGTGTTTTTTCTACTTTTTGTTGAACTTGAGACATTTTGTTAGATTTTTATTCTGTTTATTGTGGGAAAATTCAAAGATCTGTATGCTTGTTTTCTGGGATTCAATATACATGCATGAGAAGGGGGGTTTCAATGGACGCCTCCACTGGTGTGCATGATGGGGATCAACTTTACTGTGGTGATGGTGAGGGGTTATTTTTCAGTCTTTCCTTCACCAGTACCCCTACACTGCCATGCACACTACCCATTGTGTCCTGCTGGGGGCATCTCCTGCTTGCTTGTCAGTCTGGACCATTCCTCTCACTCCATTGCCCTTGCAGCTCTTCCCAGTCCTACTGGCCATTAGTTTCAGGCCTCAGCGAGGTTCAACAGTACTCTCACACAGTGTTAAGGTCTTTCTTTGCCCCCTCCCACTTGCAGGGCCTTCGAACTCCAATGGCCAATTTGTGCTACCTTAAAAAAATTTGGCTACAGCTTCCTCCAATAAGCTCCCTTTCTGTGTTCCCTGCTTGGGGTGTTACCCAGTCCTGTCCCAAAATGGCTGCAATGAGCTCCCACTCCCAATGTTAGAGTGTAGGATCTGTCAGTTTCTGTGCTGACTCCATTCCTTCTCTCCCTCCACTTCTGTACTCACCCCGATTCTCCAGTTCCTTAGCTGCTGTCTGGAGTTCTGATATCTCAGTCTTTGCTGGTTTTTATTCATTATTCAGTGTGTTAGTTGCTAGGGGAGTAGATGGGAGCATCCACTCACTTCACCATCTTGCTCCACCAAGCCCTCATAAATAAAACCAAAAAAAAAAACCAAACCCGTTGTCCTCAGTTCTGACTCATAGTAACCCTATAGAACAGAGGAGGACTGCCCCATAGAGTTTTCAAGTTGCCTGGTGGATTCAAACCACCAGCCTTTTGGTTAGCAGCCATAGCACTTAACTACTACGCCACAAGGGTTTATTGTAAACTTTTTTCTTTTGGACATTACATCAGCCCTAAGTTAATTTTAGTCAGTTTCTCTAAAAACATTTCTTTTTTACTTTTGAAAATCAAACATCATATTTTCTAGAATGACTACCAGTTTCTGTCTTTACACATTGCCCATTTTTTCTGAGTTTCTTAAGTACTTAAGAAAAAATATAAACAAAAATGACAACTACTTTTTTCAAATCATAACCATATTGGTTCAAATATTGAATGCATTTGTAACAAGTTGTTTTTTAAAGCTAACAGTCTGAAGTCTAGACAGACATTTCAGTCATTAAGTAAACTATTCAGTCAATTCAGTTAAATAAATTAGGTATGACTAACCCATTTTGATATCCTCTAATTCAGCCTACTGCCTTGTCCAAACAGAGTAGGCACTAATAAATATTTATTGATTAGAGTTGTTTGTTCTTTGAAGTAAAGTGTACTTAGGTTGAAACTAGAGCAAGTAATTTTGATAATGCATGTGAAATGCCTAATAGTTCCTGTTAAGTCCTTTTCCAATTCATGCACACCTTCCTCTGATTAGTGACTTTCATTTGTTCCTGTTACGTTTTTAAGCTTGGATTTATGTACAGATTGGCAAATTACTTTCCCAATATCTATTATCTATTTTGTTTAAACAACTGTTCACTGGGTTTTAAGTCATCTCCCCATTGTCTTTGTTCTAAGCATCTCTCTGTTGTGAACCAATATTACCTATTATTTATAGATGACTTTAGGAAAAAATAAAGAAGAAACACCGTGGATGCCAATGAAAGAATGCATCTTACTAGCAGGTGTGATTCATTAACAAGTGAGTTCACTTTGAAAGGAAAATCATTAATGTTTTCACTCCTATGAGACAAAGATTTGATCAAATAATGATTAGATGAACTGTAGGAGGATTCAGATTAACTGTGAAATTATTACTTCTGGGAATCTGATTTAGTACTTTCTAATTTTTAAATAAGAGAGAGTGATATCTAGAAGATCAATAAGTCTGAGGAAAGCATATGATTAAGATATCAACCCAATGTGTTCTTCTATTGGCAAGGAAGAAGACTTTTATACACAAAATAGTTATATAATTATGAAGTTTATTAAAATAGCTACATGTTGGTTTATCTTTCTTGATCTTTTATATTTTGAATTTTAGTAAGCCACCACTACCAAATCACCAAGGGACATATACTTCCATCGTGAAATCTTCATTCTGTCATTGTACCCAAAACAAACTGTAGAATGAATGTTTTTCCTATATGACATAAATATGGAGTTGCTATTAAAAAGCTGAGGTTGCAGTTGGCTTTATAAAATTCAGTTTCAAAAGTGGGAAAAATGTATAGCTGATGTATATAAAAATCAATTTTTCTTTTTACCTCTTTCTGAAGAATTAGAAACAAAGAACACCATATATATCCTGCTAGGATTCTCTGGTAACTTTACTATCACATGTAAACAATCAATGTATCTTGATGCATAGACTCTTATGGTGGTCCTATATTACAGCCCTTATCTTTGCACAACAAGGGACCCACCTAAGGCTCCGCCTCTCACTTAAGTACCCTTCTATTGCCTGGTTCAGCAGTGGTGTCTTGTTGTGGTGCCCCAACCCAGCCCCAGCCCTGTATGGGCCTCAGTCTTGGTTTTTAAGGCACTGTCTGTGCATTCTCTGACTCTCCACTCAACACTAAGTTTACCAGATGCCTCTTATAGCAAGCTAGGATTCCAAGAGGGCAGCTTGGCAACCAAATCACTCTGGCGTTCTGGTATGCTGTTTATTTCATGAGATTGGCCTGACAGAACAGTACTGGCATGCTATTTTGGGGAACCTTCTATCAGGTCAGACTAAGGTCGAGTTCAGGGCTATGAGCTACCTGTCCTTTACCACCAACTTGAGTTGTGTGTGGGCCCATGTGTGACTGGTCCATCTGCGTTCTGACTGATGCTGCCTCTGGTCTATAGCACCTGGGAGTGGTGAGGTGATTGCACGCATCCTTTACCAGGTGTGTCCCCATCCACTAGCACCCAGCTGCATGTCTTCTACAGGCTCCAGGCCATGGGTCAAGCGGTCCTATCTCCTCCGAGGGCTTCTGAAGCCTTTGCCCCACAATATCAACAGGCCCTTCCATTCCAAGTTCTTCTCTTGCCTCCTGTACATGTGGTGATGCTATGTTTCTCTAATATGTCCTGAACTATGCTGGAGGAGGGAGAGACATTCCTTGCACAAAGGGGATGGCTCTTCTCACTCTGACCATGATCTCTGGCCTGTTATCCCTACTAGTTGTGGTATATCGACAGCAGCTCACATTCTATGAATGCAGTGATTACAGCCTAAAGAGCTGTTGGAAGATGGGCTATTCTTTATCTGTGCTATAAATTCTCACCAGTAAAATTTCATGATCAGAAAAACGAATTATCATTCACATTTTTCTGCATACTCTGAGTAAGACTTACCTGTGTGGCCATGTTTATTGAAACATAGTAATAACCCTTGTTTGACAGCCATTGGAAGTCAGTATTGCCAAGTAGCACAATGGATGATGCAATGTAATGAGTAACAATGTAATTGACATTAAATAAATGGTTTTAGACAAGTGCAAAGGCAAGAAAATCTAGATTGCTTCAATAAACAGGTTCTGAAGAACCATGACATTGTGAGAAATAACATTGCCACCTGTTTCTCATGGTGGAGGATGTGAAATCTTTTAGCCAGCAATGGTGTCACTGATAATGAAAAATACAAAGGGATGGAGCTTGGACAGTGCATATACACTGATAGAATATTAAACAAATATATAAGTACAGTAAAATCTGCAAAAGCCAGAACCTATGTAAGGCATAAACCTGTCAGAGAAGGAAACTCAAATATTTTCCACTAATAGAGAGTAATAGAAAAGTGGTAACACTGCACATTGCACCCAGCCAAGGGCAGAAAACTTGTGAGACCAGGAAAAACAAGGCAGTCCTGTCAAGTTCCAGCTCTCACAGGTTTCACTGTGTTACTTTTCTAGTCATTGTTTTATATCTTCACCTACAAATCTCTATACCTCATAAATTTATATAATACATGCATTTATAGTACATTTAAAAAATGAAATTGTTTATAAAGTCAGGACCTGACAAAAAATATTTATTCAAGTTTTCACCCACCCTAGCAGTGGCCCTAAGGTCTTAAATTTGTAAAGGATTTTTATCTACTTTTTTTTGCAATGAAAAAACTACTGGTTTATGTTTGTCCAGTCTCATCAATGGCATGTCCACTGGCAAGAGGCTCACAATCTCATAAATCCAACAGTTATATTTTGGGTCAATTTCTCAACTGTAAGAAAGTTGTTCCTAACATCGAATCAAAATCTATCTTTACGTTACATCCTTACAAGAGTGGTCCTCAGCTCTCAATGTGTATCAGAACCACCAGGGGAGCTTTTAAAAATACAGATAGCCAGTCTCATCCCTCAGTGATTTGGTTTCTTCTTGCCTGGGCAGAATTTGAGCATTGGTGTGTTTTAAAAGTTCTATGGGTAATCTTAATGTGTAGCCACATCTCCAGTGGTTCTCACGTTTGACTACACAATAAGATCATCTGATAAGCTTTTAAAAATATATCAGTACTCAGATCCCACCTAAGACCAAAGAATTTCAAGCGATAGGACTTGTTATGGGTTTAATTGTGTCCCCCAAAATATATGTTGAAGTCCTAACCCCTAGTACCTGTGAATGTGAACTTGCTTGGAAGTGGGGTCTTTTGAAGATATCATTAGTTAAATTGTATAGGGTTATACTGAAGTAGGGTGGTGGGACTTAATTCAGTATGACTGACATCCTTATAAAAAAAAAAAAGGAGAGAGACACAAAGAGAAGATGTTACCCAAAGCAGGTCCTTCCCAGTGCAACTTCTGGTCAATAAAGACATACTGAGGTGAGGAAGGAGGAAGCGGGTTTGCTCTAGCAAGGAGCAAAGAGGAAGTTACTCAAATTCTGCTCCCCGAACAAAGGAGGCAGAGCTTTTTATACAGTCTCTCAACAAAGAACTACATACAAACATCATGGATTACAGAGGCTATCATGGCACGCAGGTGCAGTAAGAAAAATTACATTTTTTTTCTTAGTCTCTGTATACAAAGGCGCGTAAGTCTCACCCTGGGAGGAGTTTTACTATTCTAATGAGGCTTAGGTTACTTTAGGACTCTTATGAGGCTAGTAAACTGGTTTTTACTGGTTTCGGCTGATTTAAGGCAGAAACTGAGCTATAGGCAGTTCTCAGGGTCTTGATGATAATGGAATAGGAAGAACAGGAGATGTGTGGTCTTGATAGTGGCTGAGCAGCAGCTGGCTGCCCTTGCTATCAAAGATGGCCGCATGAGGATAGAGGTGGAGACTGGAGTAATGATAGAGTCAGGTACAAGCAGAGGAATGCCCAGAATTGCCAGGAACCACCAGAAACTAGGAAGAGGCAGGGGAAGATTTTCCTCTAGAGCCTTCAGAGAAAGCATGGCCCTGCCAATCCTTTGATCTCAGACTTCTCGTCTCCAGAACTGTGAGATAATAAATTTCTGCTGTTTTAAGCCACCCAGTTTGTGGTACTTTGCTGCTACAGCTCTGGGAAACCAACACAGGTCCCCAAGATTGGTAATTTAGAATTTTCTAAAATAGATCACTCTAATGAGCCCTGGTGGCACAGTGGTTAAGCACTTGGCTGTTAACCAAAAGGTTGGTGGTTCAAACCCATCAGCACTCTGCAGGAGAAAGATGTGGCAGTCTGCTTCTGTAAAGATTTACAGACTTGGAAACCCTATGGGGCAGTTCTACTCTGTCCTATATGGTCATTATTATGAGCTAGAATTGAAAGATGGGTATGCATTTGGTTTTTTGGTTTTGCTCAATCTCCCCCATCAAAAGTACCCAATTTTTCAAGTTTCTGGTGGTGCAGTGGTTTAAAGTTCAGCTGCTAACCAAAAGGTCAGCAGTTCGAGTCCACCAACCACTCCTTGGAAACCATATGGGGCAGTTCTACTCCATCCTATGGGGTCACTATGAGTCAGAATTGACTCGACAGCAATGGGTGGGTAATGTGCAATAGGTTTTGAGAAATACTGCTCTAGAGCAATTTCAGCTGGTGCTTTTATCTCTATGCAGTGAAAAAGCATAATCTTTTTTGTAAAAATTGACTGATTCCTTTGAAACAGTGCAAACACACATTTAATCATAAATCTCATTACTTGCCAGAATTTGTTACATTTGACCTATAAAACACTATGGTTCTTATAACATTTCACCACGACTTTCACTGGATTTTAATTAAATTGGTTCATTATTTGGACGGACCTGTCTATATTTGCTTGAAAAGCAGACTAATTCTAATTTCATATATTCATATTTATCCATAAATAGACCCAATAAGAACCTAAGGGTGCATTTAGAATTGTACCACAAGGAGATTTAAGATTGTCCCAGGTAAGTTTCTGCAGCCCCTTCCCTGCTTGCCCTTGCAACGCCCCCTCTAGGACCGAAACTGCAAGATTACCCTCCAGCAGGTGGAGGCCAATCTGGCTGACTGATAAGCAAAAACAGGAGCTAGCAGGCTTAAGAGGAACACAACCAAATCTCAGGTTTGTGTTTATCCAATTGATAAATGCCACGACCTTGAATAACTGTTGTTTAAATTCATTTCTCTGTGGCAGGACAATAGGTGTGTAATGAAAGCAATGCCGTTAGAGAACTCATTAGAGTCAGGAAGGAAATAGCACGCAAGATAATCAGTCTTAACATCCAGACCATATCTGGTTCACAGTAATATCAGTAGGCAGTGCAGTGGTTAGGCAAAGTCATTTGCTTTGTCTGCAGAAAGATTATAGAAAGGAAAACAATCAACAGATTCATGGCAGAAAATCTCCCTGGTTTGTGCAATGCTTTCGTTGCATCTTTTGTTGCTAAATCGGTTTTTGGTAATGTGACTCTCCTCTAGTGCCTTTCAGTGTTAGCGTTCTGGGAGCAGTCAGCCAAGCAGAAAGGCCACAGATCAAGTCTATTGTCTGCTGGCAAAGAATCCATTGAACCCTAAAGGACATAGGAATCTAGCAAAACAAAGAATCCTTAGTGCCTTGCTCCAATGAATCCTACATCACAGGAGGCCAAAGGAGTCATTTTGATTATCTGAAAAGGTAGTGATTAGAAGGTGAACCTATTAGGAATCAAAAAAACCAAAGAAAACAAAAAAAGGAGAAGAAATGAAGGAAAGGAGAAACAACAAAATAATGAAAGAAACTTCTCTACCTGCAATGTTTCTTCTGGTGTCTATTGGCAAAAAAAACCCAAAAAAACAAAAACAAAAACAAAAACTGAAAGAAAACTTATAATCGCCACGCAGAGAGATCTGTGCTGCCGTCTGTCTACTCTAATGCAGCAATTTGCTATCCATTATCTCTAAGAGAGAGACTGGTTGCCTCAGTCTTTCAGCCTTTTGTAGCCTAATTCAATCTTTTTTAGACTGGTTGTGTTGGTCTTTCAACTTATTTTGTCATATATGTGACAAGTGAATGGAGGAAAGTTCTGTTAAAAGTTGTTGTACAAGAGGCTATCTTTTAATACATACAGCTTCCAGAAATCAAATTAGTTTTTCTCTAAAATCGGAAGCATTCGTTTTGGTTTATTTTTGGTTTGAATTTGCAATCTCTGCTTTGGCTTTGCCCACATTTTCTCATCTAACTCTATAGGCTCTCTTTATTTGATTGGGGCCCTTCAGCAACATCTGTGCTTTCAGTATTGGAATCAGGCTGCAGACTAAGAACTGGGTGCTATTAGAAAATGGTAGAAATAAAAGGCATTCAGCTATTGAATTTAAGAAAAGCAAACGTGAGCATGGGTCGTCTTAACCTGGAGAGAGGGAAGTTGACCATCATCAGGAGATATTTGCTCAAACTGCTGCAATAGCAAACAGAAAACACCATTCACACCGTATACTGAGTACTTACCACATGCCACAGAAGAGTTTTAGCTACTTCAATAGCCACAAAAATCCTAAAGAATATATAACATTATGTCTATCACTTTACAAGCGGTGACAAAATTGAAGTTAAGAGAACTGAAGTGATTTGCCAAATGTCATTAACAACTAAGTAGAAACATAACTAGAACCCAGGGTTGGCTGGCTCTAATGTTGTCGTTGTTACATACCACTGAGTCAATCCCAACTCACAGAGACCCTGTAGGACAGAGTTGAGCTGTCCCAAAGGGTTTCCTAGACTGAAATCTTTACAGGAGCAGATTGCCAGGTCTTTTCTCCCACGGAGCTGCTAATGGTTTCAAACCACCAACCTTCTAGTTAGCAGCTGAGCATTTAACCACTGCACCACCAGGGCTCCTTATCTTCTATACAGCCTCCTTGTTCTTCCCTCCAATGTCCTCTCCAGATTTGTCTTTTCTTCTTTCTCATTTGTAATGGTTAAATTTATGTGTCCACTTGGCTAGTCTGTGGTGCCCAGCTGTTTGGTCAAACACTAGTCCAGATTTTGCTGTGAATGTATTTTACAAATGTGATCAACGTTTACAGTCAGCTGACTTTAAGAAAAGGAGATTGCCCTCAGTTATGTGTATGGGTCTCATACAAAGTTGAAGGTCATAAGAGTAGAAGTTGAGGTTTCCCTGAGAAGAAGGAATTCTACCTCAAGGCTGTAACAGAAATTCTGCCTGAGTTTTTAGCCTGCTGGCCTGACCTACAGATTTCAGACTATAGGTGCAACATCAACTCTAGTCTGAGTTTCAAGTCTGCCTTATGAAGTTCAGACTTGCCAGCACCCACGATTGCATGAGCCAACTCCAATCAACCAATCAATGTGTGTGTGTGTGTGTGTGTGTGTGTGTGTGTGTGTGTGTGTGTGTATCCTACCTACTGATTCTGTTTTCCTTTTAAAGAGATCTGACTTATATACCATCCCACAGAGTTGGTCTACCAGTTCCATTCCTTCTGAAACTCCTACTGAAAAAAGTCTGCTTTGTTGCTCCCAGGTTATGAAATCTGGGGCTTCGGTCAAAAAATAACATTTTACTCAGCTAGAAAGTCTGGTTCTCTTTCATCTGACTCATTTAAAATAACCCCCTACAATGACCTAGCCTGAAGAGCAATCTATTTGCATGACTTACCTCCTCCTGGAGAATTCCACAAGAACCTCAGCCAAGATTTGCCCACATCAATGCAGCCTTAGAAGAAGTAGGACACTCAGAAGTGTAAGCCTCATTTAGCTTTTTTCAGGAAGAACATACATCGACAAACTTAAACGTTTTGTCAGATGGAGAAAAGAAGGGAGTTGCACATTGCTCTACCTGTAGCACATGCATTTGACTTGCTTCTCTTTTGATTTTTAGTCACTACTAGGATTGCCAGATTTAGCAATTAATAATACGGGATGCTCAGTTAAATTTGGAGTTCAGATAAACAACAAATAATTTTTGAGTATCAGTAAGTTTGGATTTCGGATAAACAATTTATAACTGTTAGTGTAAATAATTTCAATGTAAATACATCCCATAAAATATTTGGGACATAATTATGCTAAAAATTATTTATCCTAAAAAATTGTATATTGTTTATCTGAAACTCAAATTTTACTGTTTCTGAGAACTCTAGAACTCATTAAGAGTCTACACATGGCCGCGTATCATGATACATGCAACCTAGAAGAGGCTATTTGCGTAAATAAACCTTATCTGTAAATTTTTAAAAAAATTAAGAACATGTGATGGTGTGAGTGCATATTTACTTACACTTAATCCAAGTATTGTTATGAGAAAGCTAAAGGTTGTATCAATTAGTATCATTTTTTTGTCATTTCATAGTCATTTGGTTGCCATTTCGTTGGAGCAATCTTGCTGAAATATCTTGTGGACACATATTCACTGATTCTCACAACAAACACTTACTGAGTACAGTGGTGTCACTAGGGTTGGTGTCACCGAGTGCAGTAACTCATGGTGTCATCCTCCCCCATGGACCTCCTCCCATATCAGATCATACAGAATCATTAGTAATGTTTATTATCAGTTTTAATCATAGAATAATATGTGATAGATATAGTTGTAAATTGTTTACATTTAATGTTTCTTAGATTATGAGTACTAACAACAAAATAGTTTTGTAAAATCTTTCTACATTGAATTACATTATTAGTTACAAAATTATTAGTAACTGAGTGGAAGCCTTTTTTGATTTTTCTCCTTTTTTTCCTTTAATTACTACTTCATTCTTTAAAAAGTTATTGATATATGTTCGCAAATACTAGTTACCACAATACTGTAGGTAAAACACCAGAAAATTTGACAAAATCATTGACTATAAAAACACTGGCAGCGATGAAAACAACAGCACGTGCTTGTAGCGCATGCAGACGAAGCTACGTGATTAGAAGTATTGTAATTGGGTAGTAATGACGGAGCACATTAGAAGATTCAAAAAGTAAATTAGCATAGAATTTTAGCCTTGTAGGTATATTGTTTTGCTAGGCTAGCTGGACTTACAAAAAATGTTTTTGTTGCTGTAACTAACTACAGGGATATTTTTTATAAAAAATAATAAATTTCTGCTGAAACACTGCACAAAAATTTTATACACAGTCATTTTGGTGTCACTCCCTCTGACTGTGTCACCCAGTACAGTCCGCACCCCCTCAACCCCCTTAGTGACACCACTGGAGTGCTATCTATATACAAGGCATTTGACTTATAAGGATTCAAGAAATTTGCTGTCCAACAAGAAAAATAAGATGCAAAACAAAAAGCATAATTACAATGAAGCATTAAAAAAAATAAAATAAAAACTCTACTAAGATAGTATAAAAGCTAAAACAAAACTAAACCCACTGCTGTCGAGTCAATTCCAACTGATAGGAACCCTATAGGATAGAATAGAATTGCCCCTTAGGGTTTCTAAGAAGTGACTGGTGGATTCAAACTGCTGACCTTTTGGTTAACAGCTGTGCTCTTAATAACTGCACCACCAGGGCGCCAAGATAGTATAAGTATCCAGAAATTCAGGGAAGGGAGGTATCACTTTTGTCTGAAGTTTTCTGAATTCAGTGAAGTCAATAGTCATTTACTCTAAAATACCATTTCCCCCAAAAGAGGAATGACGTTTTGATACATGCTACAACATGGATGGGCCTTGAAAATATTATTGTAAGTGAAATAAACCAGGCACAAAAGACCACATATTATAAGATTCCATATAATCATAGGCAATCTGAAAGTAGGTGCACAGTATGGTGGGGATGAAAGAACTCCTATAAAGTTGTGTTGAAAAAGGAGAAAAACTGCAGTCAGAAACTAGTCCTTACAATTCAGTCACCTAAGTAATTACTCACTGCTGCTGCCTACTATTTCACATGAGTGGCAAATGGATACAGTGATGTTTCTAATGTAATGATTGCTTTTAAAATAAAGAATGGTCAACACACTCCATGATCATTTTGTGGTCATTCGTTGTTTTGCTTGGATAGTTTTGCTTTTAATGTCATGAGTGATTAGCCCTAAGAACATGTCAGTCACATGAGGAAATGCTCACGATCATTAGCCATTAGAGAAATGCAAATCAAAACTACAATAAGATACAATCTCATCCCAACAAGGCTAGCATTAATCCAAAAAACACAAAATAATAAATGTTGAAGAGGTTGTGGAGAGACTGGAACACTTATACACTATTGGTGGGAATGTAACTACTTTGGAAATCGATTTGGCACTCCCTTAAAAAGCTAGAAATAGAAGTACCGTATGATCCAATAATCCCACTCCTTGGAATATATCCTAGAGAAATAAGAGCTGTCACACGAATAGATATATGCACACTCATGTTCATTGCAGCATTGTTTACAATAACGAAAAGATGGAAACAAGCTAGGTGCCCACCAATGGATGAATGGATAAACAAATTATGATATATTCACACAATGGAATACTATGCAACGATAAAGAACAACGATGAAGCCTTGAAACATCTTATAACATGGAGAAATCTGGAAGGCATTATGCTGAGTGAGTTTAGTCAGTCACGAAGGGACAAATATTGAATAAGACCATTATTATAAGAACTCAAGAAAAGGTTTAAACACAGAAGAAAACATTCTTTGATAGTTATGAGGGTGGAGAGGGAGGGAGAGGAGTATTCACTAACTAGATAGTAGACAAGAATTTTCTTAGGTGAAGGGAAAGACAGCACACACTACAGGGGAAGTCAGCACAACTGGACTAAACCAAAAGCTAAGAAGTTTCCTGAATACAACCAAACACTTTTAGGGACAGAGTAGCAGGTGCAGGGGTCTGGGGACCATGGTTTCAGGGAACATCTAGGTCAATTTCTTTATTAAGGTTTATTAAGAAAATGCTCTGCATCCCACTTTGGTGAGAGGCATCTGGGGTCTTAAAAGCTAGTGAGCAGCCATCTAAGATGCATCAGTTAGTCCCAACCCACCTGAAGCAAAGGAGAATGAGGAACACCAGAGACATAAGAGAAATATTAGCCCAAGAGACAGAAAGGGCCACATAAACCAGAGACTCCATCAGCCTTAGACCAAAAGAACTAGATGGTGCCCGGCTACCACCAATGACTGCACTGACAGGGAACACAACAGAGAGTCCCTGATGGAGCAGGAGAAAAGTGGGCTGCAGAACTCAAATTCTAGTAAAAAGACCAGACTTAATTGTTTGACTGAGACTGGACAGACCCCAGAAAACATGGCCTCTGGACTCTCTGTTAGCCCAAAACTAAAACCATTCCTGAGGCCAACTCTTCAGACAAAGATTAGATTGGACTATGGGACATAAAATGATGCTCATGAAGAGTGTTCTTCTTAGCTCAAGCAGATACATGAGACTACATGGGCAGCTTCATTCTGGAGGTGAGATGAGAATGCAGAGAGGGTCAAGAGCTGGTTGAACAGACATGGGAAAGCTGGGGTGGCAAGGAAGATTATGCTGTCACAGTATAGCGAGAGCAACTAGGGTCACATAACAATGTGTATGTAAATTTTTGTATGAAAAACTAACTTGAATTGTAAATTTTCACTTAAAGCACATTAAAAAAAAAAAAATCTGGCTACAAAAGTAATTCATGAATCCAAGGTACAATTGGTGTCTATTTGCCTGGAGCAACAGAGGAAGTAGGAGAGGCAGGAATAGGAGGAGAAAATAGAATGTGTGGCTAATTACCTCCCTGAACAACTGCCTCCTTTGCCAGGAGACCAGAAGAACTGGATGGTGCCTGGCTACGATTACTGAATATTTTGATCAGAGATTCCATAGAAGAATCTTCATCAAAAGTGGGAAAATGCAGAACAGAATTTCAAATTTTCATGGCATCCAGACTTTCTGGAGCCATGGAGGCTTGATAAACCCCTGAAACTATTGCCCTGAGACAATCTTTA
This sequence comes from Dugong dugon, assembly GCA_030035585.1. Lineage (NCBI taxonomy): Eukaryota > Metazoa > Chordata > Mammalia > Sirenia > Dugongidae > Dugong > Dugong dugon. The sequence goes on from CM057466.1 coordinate 63,583,865, forward strand.
AACTTGAAACCAAAAATATCCCCTGAAGTTTCTTCTTAAAACCAAATAGTAGTTTAACTAGTAAAGAATGTCTGCCTTGAGCATAATACTCTTTTAAGATCTATCTGTATGGGATCAAATGGACAACAGCAACTCAAAAAATTAGACAGGAACCTTAGAAAGTAGTGAGTTTATGTTAATGAGGGGAGGAACAACTCAGAAAAGGAAGGTGAGAATTGTTGCACAACTGGAAGAATGTAATCAATGTCACTGAAATACCTGTAGAAACTTGAATTGGTGTATGTTTTTGCTGTGTATATTCTCAATAATGACAATAAAATAAATACATTTTTAAAAAAAGAACATGTCAGTAAAGCTGCATCATATGTCATCATTTTACCAGAATCAACACATAGCATTTTCATATTTGGGCATTAACTCTATGCCACGTTCTCAGTGTCTCACCTAAGAAAACTTTGTTTTCTCAAGGCTGGGTTTTCTTATCAATATAATGTAAAATATATATATATATATATATATATATATATATATATATATGACTCTTCTCTTCCTACCCAGAATAATAATGAATGTGGTGCCTGCAAGATGCCTTCAATCTCCTCAGGGATTTTGAAATACGGAGCTCTACTCTGTATATTTGACCCAGCTGCCACACACTCCTTAGACTGGTGGTAGTTATGAGGAGCTGTTGGCCAGACTTATCACCTCAAATAAAAGAGCCTTTCCCAACCTGCAAAGCTGCTGTTGTTTGCACTTTATCTCTGGGTCTTGAAGCTTTGCCTCTTTTGCTTATTGGGTTTACACTGTGTGAACCAGGGCTGCAGAGAGGAATTGTTGTTGTTCTCATTATTGCATGTTTGGGTTTGGGCTCCAGCCGAAGTATTTGGTTTGTTGACCCCAGCACCAGAATTCATTTCTTTCTGCCCTCTCCAATTTTGGCTGCATCATTTTGTTTATACAGTTCCAAGGGGCTCAAAGTTATCCTCATGTAATTAATTCTCTCAACATCCTCCCCTAATGAAAAGGATTATCCCATAAACATCAAGAACAGCCAGGAGAGGTTCATCAGTCTTTACATTTCATCCTTCGTTTTAGCCAATCTCATCCATGTTTTAATATAAAACAAATCCCTGAACGCTAAAGGTAAAGCTAACAGGCCGACTGTTACAGAAAAGAATTCAGAGGTCGATAGGCATTTACTTCAAAATATCATTTCCCCAGTCACAAAAAGGAATGAAGTGACTGATACATTATGAATGAACCTTGGAAACATGTTAAATGAAAGAAGCCAGTCACAAAAGATCACATAATATATGATTCCATTCCTATGAAATGTCCAGAACAAGGAAATCTATAGAGACAGAAAGTAGATTAGTGGTCACATAGGACTCGGGGGGTAATAGCTGAAGCTTACAAGGATTTCTTTTCGGGGCGATGAGAACGTTCTAAAATTAACTGTGGGGATGGTTACACTTATCTGTGGAGATACTTAAAACCACTGAATGGTGATTTAAAAAAGTGTGATTTCCCTATCAAGGTCAAACCATTTCAGAATCAGTGGACATTTACCTTGGAGTCTCTGGGGAAGAACTTCAGTTATGACACTTTTTTCCTTATTATCAACAATGAGTCACAATCACATTAGACTATGAACTCGATTTTAGTAACCTTTTTTTTTTTTTGCTTCAGTGTTATTACAGGTTAAATTGTAGTGTACGTGAAGGGACTGTATTTGCCTTCCAATTAACTGATAACGCCCCTTGAAATTTCACTATAACATATGAGGCTTTGGAGGAAAAACTATCCTGGAGAGAGGGTTTAATATGACTGTTCAGTGACAGTTGGGATTACCTTGTGCTCCAGTGCAATTCCAACAGAGAAATATTTGTCACATTTACTTGACAATTCAGTGTTATAATTATGTGTTAGGTGTATTTACTCCAGTCAAGCATTCAGGTAGGTAAATACTAGTTTTTTTTTCCCTCACAAGAATTAGGAAAAGCATGTTAGATATTTCATTATCTTGTTACTGATAGGTGGACTGTAACCATACAGCTCTGGCTGCCTTTGGGGAACAGCATCTCGAGTCTCATGTGTGCGATCAATGTCAAGGCAATGTAGATTGCCACTTGGGATACATCAAAGCAAGCCCACTCCAGTCCCTGTCTCTGCTTAAGAAACAGAACCTGATCTGGATCCTGACAACATGTATTTAGGCTCACCTAAAATGTTTAAATGCTCCTCTTTTTCTCTGCAGTCTTTTGCATAATCCTATACAATTCTTCTCTCTTAAGGGTGCCACTCTTGCTTAGAAGGAAAAAGAATGTCTCTCTGACCAGAGACCCATGCCTGAGGTTTGTGGATTTTTCTTTGTAAAAGTTTGGGTTCTTTTTTTCAGCATTTATACTAAGTGGTAAAAAGAGGAAAAGTGAGGAAGGGAAAGAGGTGACACATGAGTTATTTCCCCCGTTGTCCTTCTATCATCTCTTCTTTCTATTTTTAAAACTGCCTCTTATCTCCTGGGAAAAAGGAAAATGTCTCTTTGCATGGCTGATTGTGGCCTTGTGGCTACATAAAGGTCACACTTGAGTAAGAAGTTGTAGTTTGTGTAGGGTGGCTGAAATTGTGAACTCTCCACAGTGCATGATTTTTAATTACTGTTTTTCTCTGTACCAAAATAAACAGAAAGTTTCTTCAAATCTGAGGGAGTAAAAGGGTTGAGTTTTTACTCATGGACTCTCATCTCAAAAACCCATCAAGTTTCAGGACGGGGTAGATTCTCCATGTGTTTTTTTTTGTTTGTTAGTTTAATTTTGTTTTTGATTCTCCATATTTTGCTGCTAGTACTTGAAATGAGATAATGGTGCAAAAGAACCATGGAAAGTTAAAAAATTTTTGTTGCAATTACTATTTTCATTAGCAAAGAAAAAGCCCACAACATTAAGAAAAGATGATGAAGTATTTGTTACCTCAAAATAATACCTAAGGACAAACCCAAACTTTTAAAGAAGCAGATAATTGTAGAGATTGAGAGATTTGGAGAAGACCCTTCAGGCTAAATACACCCTCTCTCCTTCCTTGACATGTCTTCATCTCTACACACCAGTACATTCACACCAGCCATGAATGCTTATGATAATCATAGGATTTGCTTTGTTGAATCTAATCAGAAAGCAAATACTACTGAGACGGGTAACACCTTGCATGAACCACCATCCATTCTCTCAAATAAGTTTACACCATTAGACTAGAGGAATCCCTTGGTGGCATAAATGAGTTAAGCACTCTACTGCTAACCAAAAGGTTGCAGGTTTGAGTCCACATACAGACACCTCAGAAGAAAGGACTGGTGACCTACTTCCAAAAAACTAGCCATTGAAAAACCTATGGAGCATAGTTCTACTCTGACGCAAATGAGGTTGCCGTGAGTTGGAGTCAATTCTATGCAACTGGTTCCTGGACCTGACTAGAAGACTCCTGAGTAAACTGAGCTGAGAAAGGGTTATGGAAGAATTGCAGATCAAGGAGCTGTGTAGTAATTTAGAGACTGGAGGGGGGCCATCTTGAGCCACAGGTCAATTCAGAGCCTAGAGTTCGAGGTGGAGGGACACAGAGGCAATGTCAAAAGGAGAAGATCATGGGAAGTAAAGGAGTTAAAAAGGACACTGAAATAAGCTTCCTCTGTTAGCAAGTAACCCTGTGTCGAGTGTCTCTGAGCATCTCAGGATAAGAATCAACAGACCAGTGGCAAGATGTGCAACCATTCTCCTTTCTCACTTTTATGGGACTTCTATACGAGTCAGCTGACATGTAAATGTTTATTTCTGTAAAAATGCACTGATAAGAAAATATTACTATATATCATCTGATGATCTAACTGTTAAAACTGGGAATTAATCAGACAGATTGTTTATCACCTCTGAAAGATTTTGCTGCTGACTAAATAAGCATAAGATAAGGTTAGTACAAATAGGTAACAAGAGATGATTTTCATATTTTACTGACAAGTAATGTTAGGAATAATTATCCTAATGGCTTATGAACTTTATATTATCAAACGACATTCTGGAGTAATATTATGATCAGGAGCAGAATTTCTCATCCCTACTTGACATAAGCCAGGGGATTCTGTAGTATATATACATTTTGCTGTGTGTACGCACACACCCCATTGTTTTTGTTGTTAGGTGCTGTCGAGTCAATTCCAACTTACAGTGACCCTATGTACAACAGATCCTGAGCCATCCTCACTATTGTTGCTATGTTTCAGCCCACTGTTGCAGACACTGTGTCAATCCATCTCATTGACGGTCTTCCTCTTTTTCTCTGACCCTCTACTTTCCCGAGCATGATTTCCTTCTCCAGGGACTGGTCCCTCCTGAAAACACGTCCAAAGTATATGAGACTAAGTCTCACCATCCTTGCTTCGAATGAGCATTCTGGCTGTATGTCTTCCAAGACAGATTTGTTCGTTCTACTAGCAGTCCATGGAATATTCTATATTCTTCAACAACACTGTAATTCAAAGGCATCAATTCTTCAGTCTTCCTTATTCATTGTTCAGCTTTCACATGCATTAGAGGCAACTGAAAATACCATAGCTTGTGTCAAGCACACCTTAGTCATTAAAGTGACATCTTTGCTTTTTAAGACTTTAAAGAGGTCTTTTGCAGCAGATTTGTCCAATGCAATGTGTTTTTTGATTTCTTGACCACTGCTTCCATGGACATTGATTGTGGATCCAAGTAAAATGTAATCCTTGACAACATCAATCTTTTCTCCATTTATCATGATTTTGCTTATTAGTCCAGTTTTGAGGATTTTTGTTTTCTTTATGTTGAGATGTAATCCATACAGAAGACTGTGGTCTTTGATCTTCATCAATAGGTACTTCAAGTTCTCTTCACTTTCAGGAAGCAAGGTTGTGTTATCTGCATATCAAAGGTTGGTAATGAGTCTTCCTCCAATCCTGATGTCGCCTTCTTCTTCATATAGTCCAGGTTCTCAGATTTTTGCTCAACATACACATTGAATACTTATGGTGAACGGATACAACCCTGCTGCACAACTTTCCTGACTTTAAACCATGCAATATCCCCTCATTCTGTTCGAATGACTGCCTCTTGATCTATGTACAGGTTCCTCATGAGCACAATTAAGTGTTCTGGAATTCCCATTCTTTGCAATGTTATCCATAATTTGTTATGATCCACACAGTTGAATGCCCTTGCATAGTCAATAAAACACAAGTAAACATCTTTCTGGTATTTTCTACTTTCAGCCAGGATTCATCTGATATCGGCAATGATATCCTCATTCCATGTCCTCTTCTGAATCCGGCTTGAATTTCTGGTAGTTGCTTGTCTATGTACTACTCAACTGATTTTGAATGATCTTCACCAAAATTTTACCTGCAGGTGATATTAATGCTCTTGTTCAATAATTTCCATATTCTGAGGCGGGGCCATGATGGCGGAGTAGTCAGACACTTCCAGTGGACCCTCTTACAACAAAGACCAGAAAAACAAGTGATTCGATTATATATGGCAATCTGGGAGCAGTGAACATCAAAGGCAGAGTTGAGGAACCAGACTGAGTAGCAGGGAGAGGGAGAGATGGTTTGGAAGCAGCGAGGAGTTGCCAGACCTGACCCAGCGAGAGCCTGACCCCCTTCAGGCCTGATCAGCTCGGGGGTGAGCAGTGAGGCAAGCAAGCAGCAGTGCTTGGAGGTGCAGTTTCTGCACTGGGAGAGAACTAGCGCCAGAGAGTCTACATGGCCACCCAGAACCAGTGTGAAGCAGCCCTATATCGGCAAAAGGTAAGTACTTGGGTACGGCCTACTGCGCAGATAAAAAACACTCCCCTTAGGGAAAAACCTCTCTCCCATTTACTTCCCCACTCCCTGCTCTGCACTGGGTCCCAGACCAGCTTCAGCAATTGCCAAGTCCCCTGGGCCTGAAGTAAGATCCGTCACATGCCCAGAGCCATTCTCCCTGCCTTGGAGAGTGAAAAAATTAACGAACAGGAGGAAAAAAAGAACTGCCGGCTCCTTAAGCAAGGAACCCAGGGTAGGCACAGCTCCTTTGTTTAGGCACAGGCATAAGGATCCACGGACTCTGAGTGTCTTTCCCCTGGCATAGACTTGTTTGGGCCCATCTCAACAGCATAGGCCCTCATTACTGCAGTACAACAGGGTATATACCTGAGCTCTAACTTCAACTGTTTCAGCTGTGAAGTGGCAGGTCCTGGACAATTGACACTGCTCTGCCCATTAAGCAGGATTTTCACCTACTCACATCAGGGGCCTGAGGACTGGTGGCTCCACCCACACCGCCTAGATACCTGCGATAGGGGCCCATGAATAAGAGGTGCCCCCCCAGTCCTTACAGCCAACAGCATTAGGTGCTCATAGTCCGGCTGTAAAACCCACCCACCTACGTGCTCTAGGGAACAGGGACAAGCCTTCCTCCTGGACACTCGGGGGTGACAGTCGGCCCCCTGCCTTGCTCAGAGTGTATCCACCCTCTACAGCCAGATGCCTGTGCCTACAACAATCACCCATGCCTGTCTAGGACTGTAAGTGAGAGCCTACACCACACACTTCGTAGCTATCTACTTGGGCACCTGAGCTGAATCCATATAGCAGGAGTGGGCGGACTCCTGAGCTCACATACTTAGTAACAGATCTAACCACCTGGTGACAGGACATTAAAGCTTCAAAGGTGCCAATAAGCAAACTAGCTTATACCAGTAGTCTATTTGGGTATATCAAAACAAAACAAGAAGCTAGTACACAGAAAGCAAACGTAAAATAAATAAATATAATAACTTATTGATGGCTCAGAGACAACAGTCAATATTAAATCACATAAAGAGGCAATCCATAATGGCTTCAGCAAGCTCCCAAAATAAAGAATCCAGAAATTTTCCAGAGGAGGAAAATTTCTTGGAATTACCAGAGACAGAATACAAAACATTAATATACAGAACTCTTCAAGAAATTAAGGAGATTAAGTAAAATGCAAAACACACAATAGAGGAAATTAAAAAGATTAGAGAAGAGTATAATGACAAATTTAACAGGCTGCAAGAATCCATAGAGAGCAATCAGAAATCCAGAAGATTAACAATAAAATTTCAGAATTAGACAATAGAAATTCATAGGAGCAGAATTGAGGCAAAGGAAGTCAAAATTAGTGAGATTTAAGATAAAGCACTTGACACCAACTTATTTTAGGAAAAATCAGATAAAAGGATTTAAAAAAAAAAAATGAAGAAATCCTAAGAATTATGTGGGACTCTATCAAGAGGAATAACCTATGAGTGATTAGAGTACCAGAACGGGGTGGTGGTGGGGGATAACACAAAATACAGAAAGAATTGTTGAAGATTTGTTGGCAGAAAACTTCCCTGATATCGTGAAAGATGACAAGATACCTATCCAAGATGCTCATCGAACCATACATAAGGAGAACCCAAAAGAAAGTCACCAAGGCATATTATAATCAACCTTTCCAAAAACAAGGATAAAGAGAGAATTTTAAGAGTGGCTAGGGATAAAAAAAAAGTCATCTACAAAGGAGAGTCAATAAGACTCTCATGCAGGCAAGAAGGCAATGGGATGACATATATAAAGACCTGAAGGAAAAAAACTGCCAGCCAAGAATAATATATCAAGCAAAACTGTCTCTCAAATATGATGGTGAAATCAGGACATTCCCAGATAAACAGAAGTGTAGGGAGTTTGCAAAAACCAAACCAAAATTACAAAAAATACTAAAGGGAGCCTTCCAGTTAGAAAATCAGTAACATCAGATAACAACACAAGACTAGAACACCAGACAGAGCAACCAGATATCAACCCAGACAGGGAAATCACAAAAATAAATCAAAGCTAAAACACTGAAAATAGGGAAACAGATGTCAATATGTAAAAGATGACATTAAAACAAAAAAGAGGGACTTAATAAATGTAGACATAGATCTTGCATATAGAGAGGAAGTCATGGCGATATAAAGAAATGAAAGATTGGTATAAGCTTAGAAAAACAGGTGTGAATATTAAGGTAACCACAAAGAAAACTAACACTCCTACAAGTCAAAATTAAAAACTAGAAAAATATAAAGACTCAGCAAACACAAAATCAACAACAATGAAAAAGATGAAAAGAAAATACATAAATAAAAATGACTCAGCACAGAAAATTAAGTGGAACAAAGAAATCTGTGAACAACACACACAAAAAGACATCAAAATGACAGCACTAAACTCATACCTATCAATAATTACACTGAATGTAAATAGACTAAATGCACCAATAAGGAGACAGAGAGTGGCAGATTGGATGAAAAAACACGAGCCATGTATATGCTCCCTACAAGAGACACACCTTAGACTTAAAGACACAAACAAACTAAAACTCAAAGGATGGAAAAAATATATCAAGCAAACAACACTCAAAAAAGAGCAAGAGTGGCAATATTAATCTCTGACAAAATAGACTCTAAAGGAAAATCCACCACAAAGGATAAGGAAGGACGCTATACAATGATTAAAGGGTCAATAGACCCAGAGGATATAACTACAATAAATATTTACGTACCCAATGACAGGGCTCCAAAATACATAAAATAAACTAACAGCACTGAAAAGAGAGATAGACAGCTCCACAATAGTAGTAGGAGACTTCAACATACCACTTTCGGTGAAGGACAGAACATCAAGAAAGAAGCTCAACAAAGACACGGAATAACTAAATGCTACAATCAACCAACTTAATCTCATAAACATATACCGAACACTCCACCCAACAGCAGCCAAGTATACTTTCTTTTCCAAAGCACATGGAACATTCTCCAGAACAGACCACATACAAGGCCATAAAGCAAGCCTTAACAAAATCCATAGCATTGAAATATTACAAAGCATCTTTTCTGACCATAAAGCCATAAAAATAGAAATCAACAATAGAAAAACAATAGAAAAAGCAAGGAAAAAAAAAAAAACACATGGAAACTGAACAACACTTTGCTCAAAAACCACTGGGTTACAGAAGAAATTAAGGATGGAATAAAGAAATTCATAGAATCAAACGAGAATGAAAACACATCCTACCAGAGGCTTTGGGACACAGCAAAAGCAGTGCTCAAAAGTCAGTTTATAGCAATAAATGCATACATCTAAAAAGAAAATAGGTCCATAATCAAAACATTAATCCTACAACTGGAATAAGTAGAAAGAGCAGCAAAAGAAGCCCTCAGGCATCAGAAGAAAGGAAATAATAAGAATTAGAGCAGAATTAAATGAAATCGAGAATAGAAAAACAATTGAAAGAGTTAACAAGACCAAAAGCTGGTTCTTTGAAAAGATCAACAAAATTGATAAACCATTGGCCAAAGTGACAAAAGAAAAACAGGAGAGGAAGCAAATAACCCATGTAAGAAATGAGATGGGTGATATCACAACAGATCCAACTGAAATTAAAAGAATCATAACAGAATACTATGAAAAATTGTACTCTAACAAATTTGAAAACCTAGAGAAGTGGACAAATTTCTAGAAACTCACTACCTACCTAAACTAACACAAACAGAGGTAGAACAACTAAATAAACCCATAACAAAGGAACAGATTGAAAAGGTAATTACAAAACTCCCAACAAAAAAAAACCCTGGCCTGGATGGCTTCACTGGAGAATTCTACCAAACTTTCAGAGAAGAGAACACCACTACTACTAAAGGTATTTCAGATCACAGAAAAGGATGGACTATGCCCAAACTCATTCTATGAAGCCAGCATAACCCTGATACCAAAACCAGGTAAAGACACCACAGAAAAAGAAAGTTACAGACCAATATCCCTCATGAACATTGATACAAAAATTCTTGACAAAATTCTAGCCAATATAATTCAGCAACATATCAAAAAAATAATTCACCATGATCAAGTGGGATTTATACCAGGTATGCAGGGATGGTTCAGCATTAGAAAAACAATCAATGTAATCCATCACATAAATAAAACAAAAGACAAGAACCACATGATCTTATCAATCAATGCAGAAAATGCATTTGACAAAGTCCAACACCCACTCATGATAAAAACTCTCAACAAAATAGGAATAGAAGGGAAATACATCAGTATATTCAGGGGCATTTATACAAAGCCAACAGCCCACATCATCCTAAATGGAGAGATTGTGAAAGCATTCCCCTTGAAAACGGAACCAGACAAAGATGCCGATTATCACCACTCTTATTCAACCTTGTGCTGGAGGTCCTAGCCAGAGCAATTCGGCTAGAAAAAGAAATAAAGGACATCCAAATTGGTAGGGAAGAAGTCAAAGTATCTCTATTTGCAGATGATATGATCTTATACACAGAAAACCCCAAAGAATCCATAAGAAAACTACTGGAACTAATAGAAGATTTCAGCAAAGTTTCAGGATACAAGTTAAACATACAAAAATCAGTTAGATTCCTTTATACCAACAAAGAGAACCTCAAAGAGGAAATCACCAAATCAAATACCATTTACAATAGCCCCCAAGAAGATAAGATACTTAGGAATAAATCTAACCAGAGACGTAAAAGACCTATACATTGAAAACTACAAAACACTACTGCAAGAAACCAAAAGAGACCTTCATAAGTGGAAAAACATACCTTGCCCATGGATAAGTAGACTCAACATAGTGAAAATGTCAGTTCTACCCAAAGCGATCTACAGGTACAATGCAATCCGGATCCAAATTCCACCAGCATTTTTTAATGAGATGGAGAAAAAAAAAATCACCAACTTCATATGGAAAGGGAAGAGGCCCCGAATAAGTAAAGCATTACTCAAGAGAACGAGGTGAAAGGCCTCACACTACCTGATTTTAGAACTTATTATACTGCCACGGTAGTCAAAACAGCCTGGTACTGGTACAACAACAGATACATAGACCAATGGAACAGAATTGAGAATCCAGACATAAATTCATCCACCTATGAACAGCTGATATTTGACAAAAGCCCAAAGTCCGTTAACTTGGGAAAAGACAGTCTTTTTAACAAATGGTGCTGGCATAAGTGGATATCCACCTGCAGAAAACTGAAACAAGACCCATACCTCACACCATGCACAAAAACTAACTCAAAATGGATCAAAGACCTAAATATAAAATCGGAAACGATAAAGATCATGGGAGAAAAAATAAGGACAACGGTACGAGCCCTGATACATGGCATAAACACAATACGAACCATAAGTAACAATGCACAAGCACCAAAAGAGAGTCTAGGTAACTGGGAGCTCCTAAAAATCAAGCACTTATGCTCATCAAAAGACTTCACCAAAAGAGTCAAAAGACAACCTACAGACTGGGAGAAAAAAAATTGGCTATGACAAATCCAATCAGTGTCTAATCTCTAAAATCTATAAGATACTGCAAAACCTCAACAACAAAAAGACAACCCAATTAAATAATGGGCAAAGGATATGAGCAGGCACTTCACCAAAGAAGATATTTAGGCGGCTAACAGACACATGAAGAAATGCTCATTAGAGAAATGCAGATCAAAACTGCAATGAAATATCATCTTACCCCAAGAAAGCTAGCATTCACCTGAAAAACACAAAATAATAAATGTTGGAGAGGTTGTGGAGAGACTGAACACTTAGACACTGTTGGTGGGAATGTACAATGGTACAACCATATTGGAAATCAATTTGGTGCTTCCTTAAAAAGCTAGAAATAGAAGTACCATATGATCCAGCTATCCTGCTCTTTGGAATATATCCTAGAGAAATAAGAGCTGTCACATGAATAGATATATGCACACCCATGTGCATTGCAGCACCGTTCACAATAGCAAAAAGATGGAAACAACCTAGGTGCCCATCAAAGGACAAATGGATAAACAAATTATGGCATATCCACACAATGGAATACTACCCAACAATAAAGAACAACGTTGAAGCCGTGAAACATCTTATAACATGGAGGAAGCTGGAGGTCATTATGCTGAGTGAATTTAGTCAGTCACAGAAGGACAAGTATTGTATAAGACCACTATTGTAAGAACTCAAGAAAAGGTTTAAACACAGAAGAAAACATTCTTTGATGGTTACAATAGTAGGGAGGGAGGGTGAGGGTTATTTACTAACTAGGTAATAGATAAGAATTATCTTGGGTGAAGGGAAGGACAGCACACACTACGGAGGAAGTCAGCACAACTGGACTAAACCAAAGCTAAGAGGGACAGAATAGCAGAAGAGTATGGGTCTGGGGACCATGCTTTCAGGGGATATCTATGTCAACTGGAACAACAAACCTTATTAAGAAGATGTTCTGCATCCTACTTTGGTGAGTGGCATCTGGGGTCTTAAAAGCTTGCAAGCGGCCATCTAAGATGCATCAATTGGTCCCAACAACTGGGAGTAAAGGAGAATGAAGAACACCAAAGACATAAGGAAAGTAGTAGCCCGAAAGACAGAAAGGGCCACATAAACCAGAGACTTCATCAGCCTGAGACCAGAAGAACTAGATGATGCCCAGCTACCACCAATGACTACCCTGACAGGGAACACAACAGAGAGTCCTGGACGGAGCAGAAGAAAGGTGGGTTGCAGAACTCAAATGCTAGTAAGAAGATCAGACTTAATGGTCTGATTGAAACTGGAGGATCCTTGGAAAGCATGGCCCTGGATTTTCTATCAGCTCAGAAGTAAAACAATTTCTGAGGCCAACTCTTCAGACAGGGATTGGATGGGACTCTGGGATATAAAGTGATACTCCTGAGGAGTGTGCCTCTTAGATCAAGTAGATACAAGAGACCAAACGGGCAGCTTCTGTCCTTCGGGAGGTGAGATGGGAAGGCAGAGAGGGTTAGGAGCTGGTTGAATGGACAGGGGGAATCGGGGGGGGGGGGTCAAAAGGAGGAGTATGCTGTCACAGTATGGGGAGATCAATTAGGGTCACATAACAATGGATGTATAAATTTTTGTATGGGAAAAAAATAATTTCCATATTCTGTAGGATCTCCTTTCTTTGGAATGGATACAAATATGGCTCTCTTCCACTTAGTTGGCCAGGTAGCTGTCTTCCAAATTTCTTTGCATAGATTAGTTAGTACTTACAGTGCTGCATCCATTTGTTGAAACATCTCAATTGGTATTCCATCAGTTCCTGAAGCCTTGCTTTTCATCAATGCCTTCAATGCAACTTGGACCTCTTCCTTCAGTACCATCGGTTCTTGATCATATGCTACCCCCTGAAATGGTTGAATGTCTACCAATTCTTTTTGGTACAGTGACTCTGTATTCCTTCCTTCTTCTTTTGATGCTTCCTGCAACATTTAATATTTTCCTCATAGAATCCTTCAGTATTGCAACTCTAGGCTTGTATTTTTTTCTTCAATTCTTTCAGCTTGAGAAATGCTGACTATGTTATACCCTTTTGGTTTTCCATCTCCAGATCTTTGCACATTTCATTATAATACTTTCTTTTTCTTCTCGAGCCGGCCTTTGAAACCTTCTGTTCAGGTCTTTTACTTTGTCATTTCTTCCTTTTGCTTTAGCTACTCTACGTTCAAGAGCTACTTTCAGAATTTCTTCTGACATCCATTTTGATCTCTTCTTTCATTCCTGTCTTTTTAATGACCTCTTGCTTTCTTCATGTATGATGTCCTTGATGTTATTCCACAACTTGTCTGGTCATTGGTCATTAGTGTTCAATGCATCAAATCTATTCTTGAGATGGTCTCTAAATTCAGGTGGGATATACTCAAGGCCATACTTTGGCTCCTGTAGACTTGTTCTAATTTTCTTCAGTTTCAACTTGAACTTGTATATGAGCAATTGATGGTCTGTTCCCCAGTCAGCCCCTGGCCTTGTTCTGACTGATTATATTGAGATTTTCTATTGTCTCTTTCCACAAATGTAGTCGGTTTGATTCCTGTGTATTCCATCTGGTGAAGTCTATGTGGATAGTTACCCTTTATATTGGTGAAAAAAGATATTTGTGATGAATAAGTCATTGATCTTGCAAAATTCTATCATGAGATTTCTGGTGCCGTTTCTATCACCAACGCCATATTTTCCAGCAACTGTTCCCTCTTCTTTGTTTCCAACTTTCCCATTCCAATCACCAGTTATTATCAATTGCATCTTGATTGCATGTCTGAGCAATTTCAGACTGCAGAACTTGGTAAAAATCTTCGATTTCTTCATCTTTGGCCTTAGTGGTTGGTGGGTAAATTTGAATCATAGTTGTATAAACTGGTTTTCCTTGTAGGTGTATGGATATTATTCTATCACTGACAGTGTTGTACTTCAGGATAGATCTTGAAATGTTCTTTTTGATGTCAAATTCAAAGTCATTCCTCTAAAACTTGTCATTCCCAGTATAGTAGACCACATAATTTTCTGATTAAAGATGGCCAATATCAGTCCATTTCAGCTCACTAGCGCCTAGGACATCGATGTTTATGTGTTACATTTCATTTTCGATGACTTCCAATTTTCCTAGATTCCTACTTAGTACATTCCACGTGCCAATTATTAATGGGTGTTTAGAGCTATTTCTTCTCATTTTGAGTTGCACCACAGCAGCAATGAACATAAAAGCTTAGAACAGGTTTACTGCTTAGAGAATCATTGTTTTCTTTGTCATGACTGAACAAGGGAGAAAGAAATTTAAGCTTATTTATGCATTCTTCATATTCAGAAGGCCACTGAAAGCTGTAGCCATCACCATAAATTCTTTTCTCTTCCCAGCCCATTTCTTTAAGATGAGCGATCTGACTTTATGACAAAGAATTGTCTGCCCCTGCTGCTGTAATGGCACATTAGGAGGCAAGAGAGAGGAAGAGTGAAATGATTCACTCCTCATCCAGGATAACCCTTCTGTATTGTGGATGTTAAGGTCATGGAATGTTTTAGAACTGCCCCACCAGGAGTCTGAGGGAAGACTGCATTGCTGAGACAGAAACTGGAGCTGAAGAAGATGGAATTAAATATGTCTTTCCTTCTTGGCTACGTGTCTCCCATCCCATCATCAGGATGGTTTCTGACTCCATCTCTCAAGGAGGGCCTGGAAATGAGTGGGGCCATGGTGTACCTCTGGAATCTGGGTGGAGAGGAGTGGTGCAGGAGGCCTGCCAGTCTGGGTCAGAATGTATCTTGGGGACCAGAGGTGGGTTAAAATGACTAGTTTGCTGGAGAAAACTTGTCCCTGATGAGAAGGTTACATCATCTAGTCTCCTTGGCACCAAGGAGGGGTGCAATAATGTGTCCTACCTAACCACAAACCCTGGGAAGGGCAGCCCTGGCAGCATAGGACACTTGGGAGCTATGAGACTTCCTCCAGTGTCTCGACAAGGCAGTGGTGACTTGCAGGGCCCCATTGAAGAGACTCTGACACCCTCCACAGCCTACTGTGTGCCCACATTCTGAGGAATACAGCCTCTGGAGCTGAAGTCCAAGTGAAATAAAACAACTAGAGGAAATGGAACAAGATCTGATCCTCAGCATATAAGAGAACTCAAAGAGATTTAATGAATTCATATGAGATGTCTCTGAACCTTAACAACTATGATTTATGAATTTAAAAATTCGGTAGAGAAATCAAAGGAGAGGAAGGCCACAGAGTAATTGAAAACCTAAGTAATTAATGTAAAGGAGTAGAATAATTCAATCAATAAGCTCATTTGAAGAAATAAAATAGACCAATATATACTCATTAAATAGTAAATATATATTTTTATATATCCATGAAAGATTTACCAAAAAAAAAAAAAAATCAGATGCTGGTCTACAAAGGAAACTTTAACCAATTTTTCATGATATCTGAGATATATTATCTGGTCAGAATCCACCCCCCACCCCCCAATTTTTTCAATCAGTAATTTTAGAATACCCCAAGGCATGATAACTCTTGAAAATTAATAAGCAGTATCACAATTAACCCTTGGAATAAAGAAGAACCTATAAATGAGAAAAACAACTTTACATAGTCCTTAAATTTGGATCCTTCTCCTGACCTTGCTTGTGAAAGGATTAGAAAAGTAGGTAGCATCATGTGGAAGCCAGAAAGGATTGGGACAGTAAAGATGCCTACCAAGTGAACCAGTCTTTTAGGATGGTTATCCACAGAAACAAAGGTGGAATAACACAAGGTATTCAAACCTGCAGAGCTCTGTAGTGTTGGTAGCATCAGACACCTATCTATCTGTCTATCTATAATTCATCCGTCCATCCATGTGTACACACACACACACACACACACACACACACACACACACACAGAATACCTATGTATACATTTTTTTGCTTTGGAATTTAATATTATCTTTTTTTTTTTTCTTTCTTTTTTTTTGGTAACTAAACTCTGGCATGCCTTAAAGGTATTTTAGGAAGCCAAGATATTTTGAAGCCATATTACAGACAAAGCACTAAAGGGAGAAAACGATAGTTATAAATATTTGAGATCTACTTGACTGTGAGGAGTACCTGCGTGGCACAAACTGTTAAGCGCTTGACTATTAGCTGAAAAATTGGTCATTTGAACCCACATAGTGGAGCCATAATGGCACAGCGATTAAGAGCTACTGTGAGCTACGACTGTTAACTGAAAGGTTAGCAGTTCGAATCCACCAGCCACTCCTTGGAAACCCTATGGGGCAGTTCTACCCTGTCCTATAGGGTTGCTATGAGTAGGAATTGACTCGACGGCGATGGGCTTTTTTTTGTAGAAGTGCCTCAGAAGATAGATCTGGTGATCTGCTTCTGAAGGATCTCAGCCTTGAAAACCCTATGGAGCAGTTCTACTCTGCACACATGGGATCACCATGAGTCATAATCGACTCAATGGCAACAACCCTTGACTGTGACTCTGAGAGAAATCCCCTTGGTGAGAGTCAAGAAGCATGATTCAACAACTATACCTCCTCCTTGGAAATACACTTTCTGGTAGTTTGTGTTATGTTTGCCTAGGGGTCTGTGCATGTCTAAAGCTAGAAAAGAACATTCATGGAAATTTCTTTTGCTCCATTCTTGAAGTTTTCATTCACTTTGAGTTCTTGAGCTGCCCACTTTTTCTCCTCTTCCTGTCATTAACTCCAGTCATTGTTTGATGCATAGTCTCTGTGGCTATTTGCTTGTTTCAGAAGGCACAAAAACAAATGGCCATTACAGAGACTATTCCTTGATAGTCTCTGCTTAGTCTTCAGATTTAGCCACCTGCCTCCTATCACAGAAATTACCTAAGAAAACATTGTTCTGGTCACCCTGCCTGACCAGAGACCATAATACGAGACCCCCTCAACCCAGCCTGGTCTGGCACCCCCCTACCTACCCGAAGTGCTGTAGTAAGCACATTCCTGCACACTCACCCACCTGTCACCCACACCCAAGCCTCTGACTCAGCGAGTGGCAGTGACCAGCATAATGGTGCACACTCCTGCCTACCACCCACTGCCTCCACTTCCCCAAACTAGGAAGTGGCAGTGACTGCTTGACCATGAGTGCCTCTGCCTGCCACCCGCCCCCCTAGACCTGGTGAGCGGCAGCAGCAACAGAGTGTCCGTGTGTGAACATGCCTGCCACTCACTTTCCCCTAACCCAGCAAGCAGTGACAACTGCAGGAATATGTGCACACCCTCCTACCACAAAGTCCCCCTCACCTGGCGAACAGTGATGACTATGCCCTCCACTTGCCTGCCATACCTAACACACTTGCCCACCATCCATTTGACAAGTATCACTGCCCACTCCTGTGTCTCTGGATTGATGACTGATGGCAGCCAATGCCCACCTAGCCTCCCTTCAGCTGCCCCACATGACCAGCGAATAGAGATCTGCACTCACACTCCCAGCAGCTGCCCCAACCACCTGGAAACAAGTGGTGAGCACCCCAGTGTTACCAGACTAGTGACCAGAGTAGTAGGTCTGCCTCACTCACCTAGAAATATCAAAAAAAGAAAACATGAAATCAGGACTAAGCAAACAAACAATAAATAAATATAATAACACTTTAATGCCTCAGAGACACTAGATAACAAAAACTAACATAAAGAAGCAGGACAAAATAGCTCAACAAAGTGACCAAAATAAAGGGCTAGAAAACTTTCCTGAGGCAGAAATGGTAATGGAATGATAAGGAATTCAAGACTTATATACAAGATCCTCAAGGAAATCAAGAAAAATACGGACAAAATCAAAGAAAGCACAGACAAAACTCTAGAAGGATTCAGGAAAACAATACCAGAACAAAATGGCACAACAAATAATTAGATACTGTACAAAAACAGCAAATAAAAATCTAGAAGATTAACAATAAAATCTTAGAAATAGGTAACTCAATGGAAAGACATAAGAGTAAAATTGAATCGATGGAAGACAGAATCAGAGAAAGAGAACAAACCTCTTGATACTAATTTGTTTGAGAAGTATTCAGAAAAAAGACTGAAGAAAAATAAAGAAGCCTAAGAGTTATTTGGGACACTATCAAGAGGAGTAATTTATGCCTAATAGGAATTTCAGAACAGGAGGAGACCAAAAAAAAAGCACAGAAAAATTTTTTTGAAAACTTACTGGCAGAAAACTTCCCTAATATCATGAAAGACGAGAAATTTTCCATCCAAGAAGCTCAACAAACCCCATACAGGATAGTCCCCAAAGAAAAACCACTGTCATGGATTGAATTGTGTCCCCAAAAAATGTGTGTCAACTTGGCTAGGCCATGATTCCCAGTATTGTGTGATTGTCCACCATTTTGTCATCTGATGTTATTTTCCTGTGTGTTGTAAATCCTGTTTCTATGATGTTAATGAGATGGGATTAGCAGCAATTATGTCTATGAGGCAGGACTCAATCTCCAAGATTAGATTGTGTCTTAAGCCTATCTCTTTTGAGATATAAAAGACAGGAGTGAGCAGTGAGAGGGGGACCTCATACCACCAAGAAACAAAAGCCAGGAGAATAGCACATCCTTCCTTTGGACTCAGGGTCCCTGCACTGAGAAGCTCCTTGACTGGGGAATATTGATCGCAAGGACCTTCCTCCAGGCCTGAGAGAGAGAAAGCCTTCCCCTGGAGCTGACACCTTGAATTTGGACTTCCAGGCTCCTAGACTGTGAGAGAATAAATTTCTGTTTGTTAAAGCCATCCACTTGTGGTATTTCTGTTATATCAGCACTAGATAACCACGACAACCACCAAGGCATATCATAATCAAACTTTCCAAAACCAAAGATAAAGAAAGGATCCTAAGAGCAGTCAGGAAAAATGAATTATCACCTACAAAGGTGAACCAACAAGACTAATCTCTGATTTCTCAGCAGAAACTAAGATGGCAAGAAGGCAATGGGATAACATATATAAAACACTGAAAGAAAGAAAAAGCCAACCAAGAATTATACATTCAGTAAAATTGTCTCTCAATTATGATGGCAAAACTAGAACATTTCCAGGTAAACAGATGTTAAGGGAATTAGTAAAAACCTGACCAACCTTACAAGAGATATTGAAGGGAGTGCTTTGGACAGGGAACCAATGACATCAGACCACAACCTGAGATTAAGACACATGACAACAACTTTAGCTATGACATATCGGACAAGGGTCTAATCTCTAAAATTTATAGAAAATTTCAATACTTCAACAACAAAAAGACAAACAACCCACTAAAAATGGGCAAAGGACGTGAACAGACACTTCACCAAGGAAGACATTCAGGCCGCTAACAAACAGATGAAGAGATGTTTGCATTTAATAGCCACTGAAGAAATGCAGATCAAAAGTACAATGAGATACCATCTCACCCCAGCAATAATGGCACGGATCTGAAAAAACAAAACAGAAAGTGACAAACACTGGCATAGTTGTAGGTAGACTGGAACTTTTATGCACTGCTGTTGGGAATGTAAAATGGGACAAGAACTATGGAAAACGGTAAGGTAATTCCTCAAAAAATCTAGAAATAGAGATACCACATGATCCAGCAATCCAACTCCTAGGTATGTATCCTAAAGAAATAAAAGCTGGGACAAGAATAGACATATGCACACCAATGTTCATTGCAGCATTATTCACAATAGCAAAAAGATGGAAACAACCTAAGTGCCCATCAACAGATGAATGGATAAACAGCATTGTGGTACATACACACAGTGGAATCCTAGGCAACAATAATGACAAATCCATGAAGCATCTCACAACATGGATAATCTGGAAGACATTATACTGAAAGAAGTCAATCTCAAAAGGACAAATATTATAGGAGACCACTACTGTAAATAGTCAAGAGGATGTTTACACACAGAAAGAAACATTTTTTGATGGTTACAAGGGAAGGGAGCTGAAGGGAGGGAAAATCACTAACTAGAGAGTAGACATATGTTAACTTTGGTGAAGGGAAAGGCATTAAGCAATATAGGGGAAGTCCGCACGACACAACTAATGCAAGGGAAGACACTGAGAAGTACAAAAGAATAAAAGGTAAATACTATAACATACAAAAGCCTGCAACACCAGTAATGTTGTTGTTAGGTGCCATCAGTTCAGTTCCAACTCATAGCAACCCTATGTGTAACAGAAGGAAATACTGCCCGGTACTGCACCATCTCCACCATCGTTGCTATGCTTGAGCCCATTGTTGCAGTCACTGTGTTAATCCATCTCACTGATGGTCTTCCTCTCTTTCACTAACCCTCTACTTTACCAAGCATGTTATCCTTCTCCAGGAACTGGTCCCTCCTAATAACAAGCCCAAAGTATGTGAGATAAAGTCTCACCATCCTCTCTTCTAAGGAGCATTCTGGTTGGACTTCTTCCGGTACAGACTTGTTCATTGTTCTGGCAGTCCGTGGCATATTCAATATTCTTCGCCAGCACCATAATTCAAAGGCATCAATTCTTCTTCAACCTTCCTATTCATTGTCCAGCTTTTGTATGCATATGATGCTATTGAAAATACCATGGCTTGGGTCAAGCACACTTAGTCCTCAAAGTGACTTCTTCACTTTTTAATACTTTAAAGAGGTCTTTTGCAGCGTATTTGCCCAATGCAATGTGTCTTTTGATTTCTTGAGGGCTGCTTCCATGGGCGTTGATTGTGGATCCAAGTGAAATTAAATCCTTGAAAACGTCAATCTTTTCTCCATTTATCCTGATATTGCTTATTGGTCCAGTTGTGAGTATTTTTGTTTTCTTTATGTTGAGGTGTAATCCATACAGAAGACTGTGGTCTTTGATCTTCATCAATAGGTACTTCAAGTCCTCTTCACTTTCAGCAAGTAAGGTCGTGTCATCTGCATATCACATATAGTCCAGCTTCTGGGATTATATGCTCAGCATACAGATTGAACAAGTATAGTGAAAGGATACAACCCTGAGTCACACCTTTCTTTATTTTAAACCATGCAGTATCTCCTTGTTCTGTTACTACAACTGCCTCTTGGTCTATGTACAGGTTCCTCATGAGCACAATGAAGTGTTCTGAAATTCCCATTCTTCGCAATGTTATCCACGCTTTGTTACAATCCACACAGTCAAATGCCTTTGTATAATCAATAAAACACAGGTAAACATCTTTCTGGTATTCTTTGCTTTTAGCCAAGATCCATCTGACAGCAGCAATGATATCCCTCATTCCACGTCCTCTTCTGAATCTGGCTTGAATTTCTGGCAGTACCCTGTAGATGTACTGCTACTATGACTTTTGGTTTATTTTCAGCATAATTTTACTTGTGCGTGATATTAATGATATTGTTCCATAATTTCTGCATTCTGTTGGATCACCTTTCTTTGGAATGGGCACAAATATGAATCTCTTCCAGTTGGTTGGCCAGGTAGCTGTGTTCCAAATTTCTTGGAAAAGACAAGTGAGCCCTTCCAGTGCTGCATCCATTTGTTGAAACATCTCAGTTGGTATTCTGTCAGTTCCTGGAGCCTTGTTTTTCATTAAGGTCTTCGTGCAGCTTGGACCTCTTCCTTCAGTACCATCAGTTCTTTATCACACGCTAAATGGTTGAACATCAACCAATTCTTTTTGGTACAGTGACTCTGTGTATTCCTTTCATCTTATTTTGATGTTTCCTGCGTATTTAAATATTTTGCCCATAGAATCCTTCAACATTGCAACTTAAGGCTTGAATTTTTTCTTCAGTTCTGTCAGCTTGAGAAATGCTGAGCATGTTCCTCCTTTTGTTCTAATTCCAGTTTTTTCACATTTCATTATAATACAACAACAATAAAAATGAACTGTAATTTATGAGGGGATACATAGGTAGATATATATGCTGAATAGGTGTGGGAGGGCACATGGGAATACATCCACATGCATATGTAGGTTTGGCTGCAAATACTTCTACATACATATTTTACGTGCAGCTTGTATATTCACTATATAATAGAGCACACAGGGGTCATAGTCATAGAAATAACCTAGACATAATCTAACACCTGGCAGGATGGAGTCACTGGGCTTGAAGGCTAAAAGACCATAGTTCAGAAGAACATCTAGATAAATTGGTCTATCATATTTCATAAAGAATATGTTCTACATCCAACTTTTCTGAGTAGCATCTGGGGTCTTAAAAGCTTGCAAGTGGCCATCTAAGATACAACTATTGGTCTCTTTCCGTCTGGAGCAAAGGAGAGTGTAGAAAACCAAAGACTCAAGGAAACAATTAGTCCAAAGGACTAGTTGACCACACAAACCACAGCCTCCACCAGCCTGAGACCAGATGAACTAGATGGTGCCCGGCTACCACTACCTACCACTCTGACCAGGATCACAGTAGAAGTTCCCAGGTAGAATGAACAAAAAAAATGTAGAACAAAATTCAAATTCATAAAAAACAAAACGAGATTTACTGGTCCGAGAAAGACTGTAGGAAACCCTGAGACTATAGCCCTTGGATACCTTTACTAAGTTGGAACTGAAGTCATTCCTGGAGATCACCTTTCAGCCAAATAATGGATAGGCCTGTAAATCAACAATAACGCAAGTGAGGAAAGTACTTCTGGGAACAATCATCTACATGAGACCAAAAGGACAACATATGCCCAAAAGCAAAGATGAGAAGGCAGAAAAGGGCAGGAAAACTGGATGAACAGAAATGGGGAACTCAGGGTGGTAATGGGGAGAGTGCTGACACAATTGTAGGGATTGCAACCAATGTCATGGAACAATTTGTATATAAACTGTTGAATGGGGAACTAATTTGCTCTGTAAACCTTCACCTAAAGTACAATTTAAAGAAAGAAAGAAAGAAAACATTGTCCTACCTAATTGTATTACCAGTATCATCAGCGTGCAAGCTGGAAAAAAAACTGGAGCAGTTGGGTACCGGAAGGAGCTGCCCTCTAAAGTATGTGGAGAACAACTCTGGATTAACAGGCAAAATGATCCCAAGTGAAAATTTCTTCTTTGTTTTTATGGAGATAAACACTAACAAATAAGACACATTCCCCTGCAGAATGCAGTGGAATGAAAAAACTTGCTGGCATTACGTAGTAGATTGTTCTTGAACATTAAGGTCACTGTGAACTAGAGAATTATATCCTAAGATGCCCTGCCATTAAAGTCTCAAGACAGTTTGCATATATCAGGAAAGAAAAATGTTTCATTGACATACTAATCAGTGTTTTCTTCTTTGGTCAGCTTCTGAAGCTGCATCATTGTAGTGTAACTATTCTAAATAGTACTTATTGTTAGCTCTGATAAAGCCAAAACTTCCAGGAAAACATGAGTGACTTTATACATGAAAGATCTCAGAGAATGTTTGTATTAGTTAAGGTATTGTCGTTGTTGTTGTTAGTTGCTGTCAAGTTGGCTCTGACTCATGGTGACCTCATGTATAACAAAATGAAATGTTGTCCAGCCTTGCATCATCTTCATGATGGTTGGTTGGTATGCCCCAGTCCATTGCTGTGGGCACTATGTATTTTGAGTGCCTTCCAACCTAGGAGGCTCATCTTACAGCACTATGTCAAATAATATTCTGTTGTGATCCATAGGAGTTTCATTGGCTGATTTTTGGAATTAGATCACCCAGACCTTTAGTCCTCGTCTGTCTTCATCTGGAAGCTCTGCTGAAACTTGTCCACCATGGATGACTCTGCTGTTATTTGAAATACAAGTGACATG
This sequence comes from Dugong dugon, assembly GCA_030035585.1. Classification (NCBI taxonomy): domain Eukaryota; kingdom Metazoa; phylum Chordata; class Mammalia; order Sirenia; family Dugongidae; genus Dugong; species Dugong dugon. The sequence goes on from CM057466.1 coordinate 63,608,001, forward strand.
ATCTCCAGCAGCATAGTAACAGTCAAGCCAGTACAGTAAGACAAACTGACAGACAGGTAGTGGATTTAAAGTGTTAGCTAACTTATTAGTTAAACTCCTATAACAAACTTGAAAGTGCATAATGGCTCAAACCCGATAGATATTTATTCCTTGCTCATATAAAATCAAGACTCAATTTTCCTGTTCAGTGGTGCCTCTTTTCCAAGTGATGATCTGTAGGGAGCCCGTCACCTACCAAATTGTGGCTCTGCCATCATTAACACACAGCTTCCAAGGTTGCTGGGATGATGACCTTTTATTCAGCCAAATAGAAAGAGGCAAGCATATGTAGCACCTTTGAAGGGAGGTAGCTGTGAGCATGGCTGGCAGGAGGTGCACATTACTTACACTCCTATTTCATTGTTAGAACTCAGTCCCATAGCCACATGGAGGAGGCTGGGAAATGCAATAAGCTATGTGCTCAGGAAGGAAAAAACAGGTTTGGTCAATATCCAGTAAGCTCTCCCACCACCATCTTCAAAGTGAATTCATTTTTGATTACCATTTTCTTCAGAACTGAGACTATTCTTAAAAACCAGTTCCATCCATCCAGTCTTGGCCATACAGGTGATGTATTTAGGTAGGACAATGCTTTCCTAGGTAATCTATGTGATAAGAGGCAGGTGGCTAAACTGAAGACTTGACAGAGACAATTGAGAAATAGTTTTTGTAATGGACACATATTTGGGTGCTTTTTCTAAAATAAGGAAGTAGACATAGAGACCTCTTGAAATACATTCTCTTGGCAATACCACCACACTTAAATTACCACTAAAGTTGTATGCTGTATTAAGTTACCTGTTCTGAATTTCCTCCATGTATCTTTCCTAATCAAGTATCCTTCGCATATGGCTTTGCCTTTTCCCTTTCTGCTTAAAGATTTGGTTTTATTCTTTGACTACTGTACAATACATCTTGCAAAGTACACTCAAAGTAGAGTTCATTCAGCTAAGCTAGCCAGAAAACAAGATAAGCACACTGCAATTTCTCTCTTAACTAGAGGCTTTATATCACCAAATGTCCCATATCCTCCACTTGGAAAACTGAAATTGCTGTTGCCCTTGCATGAACCCAGGATAAGGTGATAGGCCGGATAGCTACCTCACAACCCCACACAGTCCCGATGTTGACACCAAAGGCTTGTCTCAGCATAAGCATAAAACAGGCGAAGATTCAGGGAGTGTCAGTCTAGCTGCCACTAGGCACTACTTGATGTTTGTGGAGACTGACATGGAGGAACGCTCCTGAGAAATCACCCTTGGGCAGCGCATAAGAAATTTCACATCCACCCTAAAATCACTTGCTGAACTATTTGCACTCTGCCACAAAAGTTTCCATTAGCAGAAAGGACAGCTGGAAGTTTGGGTATCAAAATGCTGCTTTAGGCTGTGTTTGCTAACAGCTACGGAAAAGGAGGCTCTCACATCTTCCTGGCAGTTCCTGTAAGGAAGTTGATTTAGGTACCTCAGTTGAAAAAGAAAAAAAGTAGTGAATCCAAAAAGTCAAAATAATGGAAACATTAGATGGCTTGGGTGCAGAAATGATGTTTCTAGGGCACGTTGTAATATGCATCCAGACACTTCAGTGGTAATTACAACTGTATACGTGACCTTGACAATCTCTATCATAATCTACCAGTTGAGGCAGAAGGATCAATTGCAACCACTCAAGCATTCCCTTGCCAGGGCTGGGCAAGTCTCAAGGAATCACACACTGAATCCTGCTGCCCAGGAATGGTATGAAAATTGTAGTGGGTGAAGAAGCCTTTGCTTACTTTGTGGTCTCTTAGTTCTGTTGTTCACTGAATCTCTCCTTCTTCTGATTACTTGTGTTAACCCTACATTCTAAGTTTTCCCTTGTGACCTGGAACAATTAACTTAGCCTTGGCCTATTGGTCCAACCCATCTCTTCATATTCTCATGTTTTCCCAGGGTTAGGTCATTATCTTACTGTACCAATTTTTAGTCTTGTCTTCTGTTCCTGTCTCTTAAATAAAACTCAAACAACAAATACCTCACTGCTTGACTAAAATTATCATGACCAACTTTCTTCCCCTTGTATTTCATAATTTAAATATTTTCTCATGTCTTTTTTCTTCTACCCCAGAACATGCTTGTCTTCCTTACCTTTCCCTAAGACCTAACTCCTACTCTCAGTCAGGAGGTTAAATAACCTGACAAATACATTACAAACATATGTTAGTTTGGTTGCAGGCACACGCTCTTCCCTAGGGAATGAGTCTGTGTAAAATAAATATATTCTGAGAATTTCAAATTCTCAAGAAAGCCAGACTTTTTGAAACCATTGAGGCTGGATAAACCCCCATAACTATTGCCCTGAGGTAATCTTTAAACATTAAACCTTAAACCAAGAATATCCCCTGAAGTCTTCTTCAAGCTAAACAATATTTTAGCTTAATTAGTAAAGAATGTCTGCCGTGACCATTGTACTCTTTTAAAGAATTGTCTGTGTGAGTTCAAATTGATAGCAGCAACTTGAAAGTTTAGATAGGAAGCTTGGGGGGTGGGCAGCTGAGAGTTTATGTTTGTAGGTGAGGAACAATTCGAAAAAGGAAGGTGAGAATGGTTGCACAACTCAAAGAGTGTAATCAATGTCACTGACTTGTACACGTACAAATTGTTGAATTGGTGCCTGTTTTCCTGTACGTATTTTCACTAACAATGAAAAAAATAGTGATGTTCTGAGCGCAGTGCTTAACAAAGCAGGTGTCTCTAGCGGTGGGAACATTGGTACCATGGCAGGCTTGTAGGGAAGATGTTTGAGGAAAGCTAAGGTTTCTGTGACCTTTAAATAACATGATGAAGTGACTATCTTCTCTTCTTACATATATAGCTACCATTGCCTCATAATTTTCTCTAAGAAACCATAAAGAATTTTGTTGGAAAATAAAGTCTTCTATATTTATAGGTTGTTTCAAATAAACTGCCATAAACTTACTAATATTTAACTGTATTTTTTATTTGACACATTAATATAAGTACAAAAAAAGGCTAGAGTGACAATATTTAACTTATCCTCTGCAAAAAGAAGATAATCAGTAGAATAAAAATAGTAGTAGATAAATTGAGGATTAACTAGGTAATGGAGAAAAAATCTGAGTGTAGAGATGAAAATAGCAATGACTGTGTCTGCATAAACAAGCAATTGAAGAATAAGAGAGTTGAAAGCTCTAGAGGAATTGCTAGAAGACTCAATAGAAATCCATAGAAAAACTCAAGGCAGGAATTGGCAGTAAGGAATAGTAAGTACACAAAGGCTTGATAAAATGCTAGCTAACAACTATGAGACCAATTGATCACAGGGATGTTAGCCCATTTGCAGTAAACTTTAATAATCAGAAAGCCTTCGCAATGACATATAATAAAAATTGATATGCATAATAATGACTATAAGTAACTCAATGATCCTGAATGCCTTCTGGATCACTAAAAATTTGATTGTGTGCAGTACAATTTTAGGGGTAAATGCACTTATTTCTGAATAAAGAGACTTTCAAAAAATTATTTCTTTTTGCAAGGAGCTATTTTACTAAGAATCGTAAAATTTTAGAGTGAAAAATTGCCCTGTTGCAATATCAAAGCGAGTAGTTAACGTTCAGTAGGAAACACCAAGACAGTGAGCAGAGGGTTGTCAGGAAGGTTGGAAAACTGGAAAAAATTTAAAGCCAAGGTGGTGTAGGATGGGGTGAAGTGTGAGGAGGCCTGGGGGGAGCATGCCTAGCATTGGACCCAAGAATAATGAGCATGATTTTCCAAATTCCAAATTTCCCAAATAGGAAAAATTCACACCGCTGAACCTATGGGGTGTTGTGTGAACAAAAACCCAAGGACTAACAGTCAAACTGTGGAAACTAGAAAGAAAAGGTAGTCAGTAATCTGATGTAATATCCTGATGTATTTCTTAGACTCTAAAAGGGGTCAGCCATCTGGTCATTAAGTGCCAAAGATGAAGAAATTGAAGGTTTTTACCAACTTCCACAGTCTGAAATTGATCAAACACACAACTAAGGTGCATTAATAATTACTGGTGATAGGAATATGAAAGTTGGAAACAAAGAAGAAGGATCAGTAGATGGAAAATATGGCCTTGGTAATAAAAACGATGCCAGAGACCACACGATAGAATTTGGCAAGACCAATGAATTTTTCATTGTAAATGTCTTTTTTTCAACAACATAAATGGCTACTATCTGTGTGGACCTCACTGGATGGGATACACAGGAATCAAATTGACTACATCTGTGGAAAGAGACAATGGAGAAGCTCAGTATCATCCATCAAAAGAAGGCCAGGGGCCGACTGTGGAACAGGCCATCATTTGCTCATACGCAAGTTTAAGCTGAAGCTCAAGAAAATTAAAACAAGTCCATGAGAACCAAAGTACAACCTCAGTATATCCCACCTGAATTTAGAGACATTCCCAAGAATAAATTTCACAAACTGAACGCTAATGACCAAAGACCAGGCAAGTTGCAGTATGACATCAAGGACATGATACATGAAGAAAGCAAAGGTCATTTGAAACACAGGAAACAAAGAAAAGACTAAAATAGATGTCAGAAGACACTCAGAAACTTGCTCTTGAAGGTTGAGTAGCTAAAGCAAACGGAAAAAATGATGAAGTAAAAAAGTTGAACAGAAGATTTCAAACGGTGGCTCTGAAGACAAAGTATTATAATGAAATGTGCAAAGACCTGGAGTTAGAAAACTAAAAGGAAGAACAAACTCAGCATTTCTCAAGCTGAAAGAACTGAAGAAAAAATTCAAGTCTTGAGTTGCAATACTGAAGGACTCTATGGGCAAAATATTTTAATATGCAGAAAGTATCAAAAGAAGATGGGAGGAATGCAGAGTCACTGTACCAAAAAGAATTGGTCGACAAACAACCACTTCAGGAGGAAGCATATGACCAAGAACTCATGGCATTCAAGGAAGAAGTCCAAGCTGTACTGAAGGCAAGGCAAAAAACAAGACTTCAGGAATTGATGGAATATCAGTAGACATGTTTCAACAAACGGATGTAACTCTGGAAGCACCCACTCGTCTATGTCAAGAAATTTGGAACACAGGTACCTGCCGGCCAACTGGAAGACATCCTTATTTGTGCAGATTCCAAAGAGAGGTGATCCTACAGAACGCAGACATTATTGAATAATATCATTAATATCACACACAAGTTTTGCTGAAGATAAATCAAAAGTGATTGCAGCAGTGCATCAACAGGAAACTGCCAGAAATTCAATCTGGATTCAGAAGAGAACGTGGAACAAGAGATATTTCATCCATCTGCTGATGTCAGATGGATCTTGGCTGAAAGCAGAGAATACAAGAAAGGTGTTTTATTGACTATGCAATGGCATTTGACTGTGTGGATCATAACAAATTATGGATAACATTGTAAAGAATGAGAATTCCACACAGACCAAGAGGCAGTCGTTGGAATAGAATTAAAGGGATACTGCATGGTTTAAAGTCAGGAAAGGTGTGCATCAGGGTTGTATCCTTTCACCATACTTATTCAATCTGTATGCTGAGCAAATAATCCAAGAAGCTGGACTATATAAAGAAGAATCAGGAGTCAAGATTGGAGGAAGACTCATTAACAACCTGCAATATGCAGATGACACAACCTTGCTTGCTGAAAGTGAAGAGGATTTGGAGCACTTACTAATGAAGATCAAAGACTACAGCCTTGTACTTCAGTATAAAGAAAACAAAAATCCTCACAACTGGACCGAAAAACAACATCATGATAAATGTAGAAAAGATTAAAATTGTCAAGGATTTCCTTTTACTGGGATCCACAATCAACACCCATGGAAGTGGCAGTCAAGAAATCAACTGACTTATTGTATTGGGCCAATCTGCTGCTAAAGACCTCTTCAAAGTGATAAAAAGTGAGGATGTCACTTCAAGGACTAAGGTGCGCCTGACCGAAGCCATGGTGTTTTCAATCACCTTATATGCGTGCGAAAGCTGGGCAAGGAATAAGGAAGACCGAAGAAGAATTATGCCTTTGAATTGTGGTGTTGGTGAAGAATGTTGAATATACCATGGACTGCCAAAAGAACCAACAAATCTGTCTTGGAAAAAGTACAGCCAGAATGCGCCTTAGAAGCAAGGATGGCAAGACTTTGTCTCGCATACTTTGGACATGTTATCAGGAGAGATCAGCCCCTGGAGAAGGATCTCATGCTTGGTAAAGAAGAGGGTCAGTGAAAAACAGGAAGACCCTCAACGAGATGGATTGACACAGCATCTGCAACAATATTCTCAAGCATAACAATAATCATGAGGATGACACAGGACCTGGCAGTGTTTCATTTGGTTTTACACAGCTGTGAGGTACTCACTATGAGTCGGAAGCGACTCGATGGCATCTAACAACAACAACAAGATAAATACATTCATGATGCATAGTATGTTTCCCTGTTAGATAACATAGATAACGTGCTAAAATAATTTTTTTTTTAACTCCTGACTTTTTGGACATAATAAGCAAACAATTCTTTGGTTTTAAGTGGTAAATGCAAAATGTAATTGAGCCGGACTTTCCTTAGATGTGACTCTGCACACCTGGTCTCAAGGTCACAGTCTTCTCCCAGGCAACAATGCTCGACTGTTCAGCTATCTTTTCCCTCTTTAGCCAACCACCACCACTTAGAATTTCTCCTTGCCTTCTAAGATATTATATTTTGTATTTTCAGGCCCATCATCATAACTATGGGGCTTGCAAACAACTTGTTCTTTATTTGCGTTTTCATTCATCAACAATTGTCATTATTAGTGTACCCCTTCCTCAACTTTCCATAAGCAAAAAGTCTTTCGAAAGATTCTTTTTTAAAAATTATTTATTTAACTTTTTAAATAAGTAATGCATTCACAAATACAAATTCACAAGTATAAAATGGCCTAGAGTGAAGAGATCCTTTTCCATTCTGTCTACATCCACCCACTTCCTCCCACCTCCCAAAACACAATTATATACTCATATTCATCTCCACTATACAACAATTGTATCATATAAGGCACATTGTTGCACAACCTACTGCTTTTCTCCCCTTAAAAATGTATTTGGAGTGCTTTCTTATTAGTGGAGCCCTGGTGGAGCGGTGGTTAAGAGCTCCACTGTTAACCAAAAGGTCAGCAGTTCAAATCCATCAGCTGCCCCTTGGGAACCCTATGAGGCAGTTCTACTCTGTCTTATAGGGTCACTATGAGTTGGAATCGACTTGACGGCAATGGGTTTGTTTTTGTTGTTTTGTTTTTTTCTCATCCCTGTTAGTATATAGAGAACATTGCCATTGCTTTTTTTTTGTAAGGATAAAATAAGAGAATACATGTAAAGAAATTAAGTGCATTCCTGGTAAAAATAAATGCCCTGTAAACGAGAGCTTAAAAAAGAAGTGACCTCAGTCAGTGTTGAGTTTCTAAAGAAGCCATAGGTAGACCAGAATTTATGGATACAAACATGATTGAATGTCCCAGAAATGCTTAGTGTGGTATCCCCCTGTCTTCCTGAGACATTGGGGAAACTCAGAAAAGTAGGAGTCTGGTACAATCGCCTAACAGCTTGTTTGGTTCAAGACATCAAGTGTAAGAGTCTATCCACTTCCAAGAGAGATTGGAGGAACCCCCAAGACTATGGCCATTAGACAGTCTTCTGACTTAGAAATGAAGCCACTCCTGGAGATGACCTTTCACCCAAATAATAGACAGGCCTATAAAATAAACGATAGCACCTGTGAGGAAAGTGCTCCTTAGAACAATTATCTACGTGAGACCAGAAGTTCAACATCTACCCCAAAACAAAGAGACAAGAAGGCAGGAAGGGGCAAGAAAACCATACAAATGGAAACAAGGAACCCAGGGTGGTAATGGGGAGAGTGCTGACACATTGAGTGGATTTCAACCAATGTCACAGAACAATTTGTATATAAATTATTGAATGAGAAACTAATTTGCTCTGTAAACCCTCACCTAAAGCACAATAAAGTGTTCAAAAAACAAAAAAAGACTATCTACTGACTCATGGTAAACATGATACCCTCTGAAAAACACTACAAAGCAGCTAAAATATCTCTACCCCAAATTTGACTTAATTTTATTGCTGGGAGATTTCTATTGGCAATTTCTCGGCTACTGAAAGCTCAATCTCATTCCCTATCTTTTATGTGGGGAGTTATTACTGCATAGGGAGCAAGTCTTTTTAACGTAGGATTTGGGGCTTTCAAAAATGATTTGAACCACCATTTTAAAAACGAATTTATTGAGACAGAATTCACATACCATACAGTTCACCCATTTAAAGTGCACAATTCAATGGTTTTTAGTATATCTGCAGAGTTAGGAAATCATCACCACAATCAATTTTAGAACGTTTTCATTACCCCAGAAAGAAACCCCAAACCCATTAGCAGTCACTCCTCAATTCCCCCGTCTCCCCAACCCCTGGCCTCACTAACCTGTTTTCTAGCTCTATAGATTTGCCTATACTGAACATTTCACGTAAATGGAATCATATAATATGTAGTCCTTTTTGGCTGGTTTCATTCAGTTAGCATAATGTCTTCATGGTTCATCCACGTGGTAGCATGTATCAGTACTTCATTTCTTCTAATGGCCAAATATTCCACTGATGAACATTTGGGTTGCTTCCATTTTTTGTTACTATGAATAACGTTTTTATGAACATTCAAGTGAACATTTTTGTGTGGACATATGTTTTTATTTCACTTGGGTGCATACCTAAGAGTAGAATTGCTAAGTCATATGGTAACTCTATGTTTAAATTTTTGAGAAACTGCCAAACTGTCTTCCAAAGCAGCTGTGCTATGTGAGCTACTTTTAAAGTCCAATATCACACGTTCACGCTTTTAAAAAATTAGTGGCTTAGCTTTGACCTGTCATTGTACATCTGTTAGAGTTTATGCTCAAGAGTCTGGGTTAAGCTATAGGCTGCTGAAGCAAAATATTATCACACCTTAAGCCACTAAAATGCTTTATTTGTTTAACGTCTTATGTCACTTTCTTCTCTTTTGACAATTCAGTCACGCTTGCCGTCTAGGCCTTTAGGTATAATCCATTTTTTCCTCCCGGAACCTCATGAGGTAGTGTTTTTGGTATGTTACCCAGAAGCTAGTGGCTTCTGTCTTTGTATCAGCTGTTTAACTTCTTCCCTGCTGCGTTTACAAACATAACATCTAGATTTACAGTTACAGCTGGACAAAAGACAAACAGATGGTGCCAAATAGCAAAATGGAATAAAAAATAAATTTTACTTCAAATCAAGTTTTGCTGTGCTGTCAACCATCTGAGCAAATGAAAAGTAAACAAAAGCAAAACCTAATCGAATAATAGTTGGATACGTGTTCTTTGCTTCCATAAAACTGTATCTCTTAAAGGTTAAGAAGATGTGGTTTATATCAATACGGCAATAAAGTAATCTTATTTCTAACATGGATTACAATTTACACATATAACATATAACTGAATATCATTTTCTACATGCAATTCATCTACACACTTGTTATAATACTTTTAAAAAATATTTTAGGCATTCCTTCTTTGGGATTGTCTTTAGAACCCATAGCACATTCAAAGCAATTCCACAAATATTTATTGGGTATCAACTATATGCAAGGCTTTCCGCTGAGCATTCTTTTGGAAGGGCTTTCAGAAGCTATTATTCTTTTGAACGTGTTCATTTGAGGCAAATACGCCTCCATGGATGGTGGGTTTTATTTGGGGAAATGGTCAAAAGTTATTCAAAGTCACTTCTGATGGATGAGGTGGGTAAGATTCATCAAGCAAGATGACATTTTTAATGGTCAAAATTATGCGTGACTATAAATTTATGAGGCTGGCTTTCTTGTGTGGTTCATTAACCAGATTTGAAGGAAATTCCTGAAGAGGAGTTCCAGCAACATTTTGAGTAATGGCTGCAATGGCGAGGTGTGTGGTGCCAAAGTCACTATTTTGATGGATGGCATTTTTTAGATACATTATTCCTGGCATGTTTTTAAACACACTCATTGCTTATGGTCACACATTATATAGTGCCTAGAAAATATTGGAAGCAGTAGAAGTTTAGCCACATCCATAGCAAGGATAATGCCATTTTCTAGTGACCGTGTTTTCATCCCCGACAAAGATAGAAGACTTGTGACTTGTTCTTTTCTATAACCAGAAAGGAGCTGGGGCTTGAGTGTTATCTGCTATAGCAAAGGAATTGCTTGGAGCAGAAAACCATCTTATAACTTACAGGAGATTTTTCAATGCTTGGTGTGTAGAGACTTCTTCGGGTGGCGTTACTTGTATAAGTAGTCTTAGCCACAGAACCTGGCTCTTATCTCTGGATAGAAAACTGAAACTAGTTTAACAGAGCTGTAAATGAATAAATTATGGTTGAGCACCATGTATTGACTAGTTACTGCATTCTCGGTGTTGTCTGACTTCTTTGGACTATACTCAACCTGAAACTGTCTCTTGTCAAACCTAGTCCAAGAATTGTACATCTACTAGAAAATTGCATGTATTAAAAGTGTACATCTCACCTGTGGAACCAGTACTTACATAAAAAATATCAGAACATCACTAGCCCTCTAGAAATTCTCTTCATGCCTCTTCCAGTCACCTCACCTCCATGGTAACTACTGTCCTGATTACAAACAGCATAGATTACGTTTGCCTCCTTTTGAACTTTATATAATTGGAATCATACAACGTATACCCTTTCATGCCTGGCTTTTTTCACTCATTTGTGTGCGTGCGTGCGTGTGTGTGTGTGTGCGTGTCTGCGCACGAGCATGCATGGGTGCATGTGAAATTAATCTATGTTTCTTCATGTCAACTGCTTATTACAAATGTTAGATAACCAAACCCAAACCAAGCCCATTGCTGTTAAGTCGATTCCAACATATAGCGACCCTATAGGACAGAGTTCAACTGCCCCATAGGGTTTCCAAGGAGCAGCTGGTGGATTTGAATTGCCAACCTTTTGGTTAGCAGCAGAGCTCTTAACCGCTGCATCACCAGGGCTCCAAAAATGTTATATAGTATTTATTATACTAGTATACCATAAGGTATTTACCCATTTTACTGTAAATGGGCATTTGGGTAGTTTCCAGTTTGGGACTGGAATAATGCTTTAAGAACATTCTAGTACATGTCTTTCGGTGAACATGTGTAAGCACTTCTGTTAGATATGCAATTAATTGTAGCAGAACCTTGGAGTGGAATTTCTGGGTCATATGTTCTGCTTTAGTAAACTGGGCCAAATAGTTTTTCTAAGTGGTTGTACCAATCAATTTACACTGTCACTTTCAGTGTTTGAGAGTGTTGGTTTATCCACATCCTTGCCAACACTTGGTATTTTCCATGCTTTTTCTTTGTTTTCTCCTCTCCTAGAACAGTCAAGTGTACCTCAGGAAAGTAGTTCTATAGCCAAAAGTCAAAATAGCCTATGGTGTTCTCTTTTTGTGTTTCATAGGACTATGTTTTTAAAGTAGGAGGAGTCAGAATGTAGACAAAACATCTCGGCCAGAGGCAGTGAGATAGAGTATTTGGTGTGTGGGGAAAAATGACCTTCCCAGGAGTAGAGGGAGAGTGAGAATATGCACACCTATCTAGAAACATTTCTCTAGGAAGGGCAGAGTTGGGATTCCAAGAAGCTTCTCCAGGGAGGTGACAAGACCCCAAAAGAGGAAATAAACTGTGGGAGATAGTGCCTTGGGCAGACTAAAAGGAATAGTCTGAGGCTCCCAACAGAAGAGGACCAATGATTAGGAAGTGCTATACTGAGCAGGACAATAGATATTCCAGGATAAACCTGTATAGACAGAAAACTCCCCAATGGCACAACTCATTCTAAACCCCACAGAACTTTGAAATTATTGCAGAAAGATGAAAGAACCCCAAGAAAGACTGAGAATTGAGAATCCAACCAGCTCAGTAGTATTGGGGACCTGAAATAGAAATGAAATGATTCTAACCTGCTATTCCATGAAAGTAGGAACCTGACTATTAATTACTTTGTCTACTTCCACTCCTAGCAGAATGATTTGTACATGATAGACATTTAATAATTATTTATTGAGTTATGGATGACAAGTAACAGTAAGATCTAAAAATGCTTTCAGCTCAATCATGGGAAAACCCGTTATTACATGTTATCTTTTCATCTCTGAGTACCAGGGAAAAGGTGGTGAAGAAGGGGTCACAATGACTCACAGAGTTGACATCAGCTTCATAGAATGGGGAACTACACCTGGGATGCTTCACTTATTTCCCAGACTCTGATGTTATTAAAGGTCTTTAGATGCTTTGTTTCATCCTTCTGTGATAGCTGTGCCGGGGTGATGACATTTCATCTTGAATGTCTAGAGGCTTGTTAGCAGAGACCCTGTCACCGCCAGTGATCACAGCATTTTTGTGCTCAGTCCTTAGGGCACTGATCTTGGCTGTACGGCTGGACTCAGCAGCAGACGCCACATGGTCTAACATGACAAGCAGCTGGATCTCCAGCCAACAGGCAGAGAGTCATTTTCCCGAAACGAATAGCAGTTTGCAAAGCAGACAGGGTGCTGGCATTTTCTTCCCTCACTGTCACTGAAATCAGCTCATCTTCAGCAATCACAGAGATTCAAAGAGGAAAGAAGAGGAAAAGGTAGCTAATGTTTGCAGCATAAAACTGATGTGTCTGTTTAAAACAGGTGGGCATGAGCAGCCCAATCTAATCCAATTCTGTTAAAATGACTTGAGATTAGATTGAGTATAATGCAAAGATAGAGGTAGAGATGGAGAAGAAAGACAAAACACCCAAGTACGTTAGTAAACATTTTGCATTCAAAATATTTCTATACTTTCTCTCCGTAAGCAAAATTATCAATAGGTCATGCCTTTCATTTCCTTAGGGCTTCTCTTTATTGCAGGACAATCCCTCTCGTCCCTGAACGTGGTAAATCCAGAAGTAATAGAATGTAGATTTTAAACCAATGTTTGCTCTGAGACTTAAAACTATCAAAGAAATGGCAACTTCATTTCTTGCTGAGGTAGATGTCTGCCTGGCTCTCAATTTGAGCAGTGCTGTTGGCAGTTTAGGAACCCTGGTGGTGCAGTGGTTAAAGTGCTGGGCTGCTAATTGAAAGGTTGTTGGTTTGAATCCACCACCCGCTCCTTGGGAGAAAGACATGGCATTCTGCTTCCATAAAAATTTCCAGTCTTGGAAACGCTATGGGGTCTCGATGAGTTGGAATCTACTTGACAGCAGTAGGTTTGTTTTTTGTTTTTTGTTTTTAGTTTGTTGGCAGTTTTAGCAACATATTCTTCTTTATTTCCTAAAGAAAGTAAAATGTCAGCCAGTCAGGAAGGATATTTTCCATTTTTAGTTAGTCAGTGGCTTGTGGCACTTTTAGCCACTGGGGGTGGGAAGGATGCCTAGCATGCTTTAACTTTATGTATCAGTGAATCTTTGGAAACATTGTTTTTCATAAAGTATTTCAACTTTCCTGCTCTTCACTTCTAATTACAGCTCTTCACTTCTAATTACAGCTGTTGGAAGGATTGTTTCTTAAGTAAAACATTTTACATTTTAGTTTGTTTATACAAAGCCATTCTAGTTCTATGAGAGGGTCAAGAAGACAAGTAACTAGCACATGAAGTGCTTGCTTTACAGCTATGGACACAGAACAATTACTTCTAGCCCTGAATCTGTTGAGATTCAGATTCAGGTCTCTGATATTCTGAATGTCAAACAATAAATGGGGGCAAAATAATTGTAAGTCTAGCCAAGAATGGACAATCCCAGTGGATAACAGCATAGTAATTTGGAGTGAGTTGCCCTTCTGTTACATTATGGGAAGCATGGAGAAAAGAAGGAAACAGAAGAGACCCACTATTAGGAAAAATTTTGACCCAGTATCATGGGGCTAGGTCTAAAGAGATGTATAATTCTTTCAGTGCTTGCAGAAGAGGATCTCAAGCTAGAGTCAAATTTGAACTTTTAAACATTTAAAACCCTAAACAGAGAGTCTATTTTAAGGTAAATTTAGCCGTATGGTGCAAGGTCTCTTACTGGTAACCAGTTAACTGGAAGAGATCAAATGGAACTATATAGACGATGACCACATATTATTTTAGAAAGTAGGCAAGAGCCTGACAGCACTTATCATTAAGTACAATTACGTACATTTAAATACGAGATGTGATAGTGATGTAGACCAGTCTCTTTCATTTAGAGGAATCTGTTGACTACATCATACCTAATAAGGATACATGTTGCTTTGTCTCACAGGTCACAGAGGTAAGAAGTAATAAAATTCCCTATCCTGTTCAGTTATAAATATCGGCCAGAGCCCATTTCCCTTTCTTTGGTAATTTTCTTCAGGCTAGCCCCTTCTTTCAACTCTCAGACCACGTGCTTCCAGTTTTTCCAATGTCAGCTCCCGTCGTGGAGAAACTAACTCAGCCATTTGGTGATTCGTATCCCACTTGGCCTTCAAGATTAGTTCAGGAGTAGCATGTGAACTAAGGCATTCATTCAGAATAAATCCCAGGAATTTTGTAGAAATACCGCGAGATTTGGCTCCTCTTATTCTGGTTGTAAGACTAGGAAAAAATATAAATCCTCAGGCTTTCTTGGCAGCCATTTTGTGATCATGAGAAGAGAACCTGCCTGATAATGGAGTCAACACTAAGGAGTTAGAGTTGAGAAATAAACACAAAGAAACTGGGCCATGTTCATGTTATTTCAGCCCTGGGTCTAGTCACATCTAAAGTCAGCTATGCCAGATAGTTTTTGCCAGTTCAGTTAAAAATTACAACTAAAATAGTACTAATTAATACTAACCAGCTTATACTGCTCATACCCTTTAGACCAGCATTGTCCATTAGAACTCTCTATGATAATGAAAACGTTCTGTATCTGCACTGTCCAACACAGTAGCCATTAGCCACATGTGCTCAACCTTTAATATAGCAATTCTTCTAGAAATTTATATTCTAGAATTAGACATGCAAACAATGATAAAATTATAAGGATGTTCATTGCAATATTTCTTGTAAAAGCAGGAAAAAAAGAGAAAGATCCTAAATACCCATTAATAGGATAAAGGTAAAATAAAACAATGTACATCCATACTATGGAATATTATGCCACTATTTAAAATATTGAGGTACCAATGAAGTGCAGAGACAGCCTATAGATTGGGAGAAAAATTTGGGGAACCGTATATCTGATAAGGGTTTTTATCAAAAATATATAAAGATTTCCTACAACTTAACAACAAAAATACAAACAGCCCAATTAAGAGATGGACAAAGGACTTGAGTAAATATTTCACCAAAAAAGAAATACAAATGGCCAACAAACACATGAAAAGATGCTCACCATTATTAGTCACTAGGGGAATGAGAATCAAAACCACAATGATTACCACTTCATATCCACTAAAATAGCTATGATTTTAAAAAAAAAAGAAAGATGACAGCAGGTGTTAGAGAGGATGTAAAGAAATTGGAACCCTCGTCTATTGCTGGTGGGATTGTAAAGTGGTACAGCTGCTGCTGAATAGAGTTTGGTAGTTACTCCGAAAGTTAAATGTACAATTATCGTAAGTTCCAGCAATTCCACTCCTAAATATATATACCCAAAGGAATTAAAAGCAGGAAAGCAAACAGATACTTGTACACCAATGTTCATTGCAGCACTATTCACAATAGCCAAAAGGTAGAAACAACCTAAATGTCCCTCAATAGATGAGTGGATAAACACAATGTGGTACATACATACAATGGAATATTACTTAGCCATAAAGAGAAATGAAGTCCTGGTGCATGCTACAACATGGATGAACCTTGAAGACATTATGCTGAGTGGAATAAGTCACAAAAGGACAAATACATGATCCCACTTATCTAAAATAGCTACGTAGGCAGATGTATAGAGACCAAAGTTTATTAGTGGTTACCAGGGATGGGATGGGGGTAGAAAAAGAGAGTCATTGCTTACGGGCCCCTGAGCTTCTATTAAGAGAGACTGAAACATTTGGAAATAGATAGTGGTGATGGTTGCGCAACGTTGTTGTTAGGTGTCGTCGAGTAGATTTTCGACTCATAGTGACCCCACGTGACCAAGTAAAACTTCCCCATAGGGTTTTCCAGGCTGTAATCATTACCAGAGCAGATAGCCAAGTGTTTCTCCCAAAGAACCACTGGGTGGGTTGGAATTGCCAACATTTCAGTTAGCAGAAGAGTGTTTAACCCTTGTGCCACCAGAGCTTCTTGATGAATGTAATTAAGGTCACTGAACTGTATATGTAAAAAGTATTGAAATGGAGAATGTTTTGTTTTATATATGTATACATATGTGTGTGTTTTATATATATATATATATATATATATTTACTACAATTAAAAGAAGTTAAAGTAGAATCCAATTGACCTTTATTGTAAGTAGAATCTTGTTTATGTTCAAAACAATTGCCACCTCAAGTATACGTGTGATTACATGCCTAGCTGTACAGCAAAATTATTAGCCCATAAGCATAAGAAGGATGCACAGCAAATCACTAAACGTTTACCTAATGGGGAGGGGAAAGAAGGAGGAACAAGTGTATGGGTTTGTAAAGAGAAAGTTTTACCCCTTTCAAATTTCTGTATTGTTTAAATATTGTTTGAATTTTTCCAAATATTGCTTTGGTATCAAACTTTTATAAATAATAAAAATATTTATAGAATAAAATACAGAACACACATGTGAGAAATAAAAACTGTCACTAAATACTGTACCCAAAAGGGCAAAAATCTCTCTTAGGAGGAACAAAGAGAGACAAACTTGATTTTATTTTATATCACAAGATCTTTGCCCTTGGAGCTAGACACACAGGATACCTCATGCTATTCTGTGAGGGTACCCAACTATTACTTAAAGCTCCTCGACTTAAGACACAGATGAAAGAGTAAAGGGTGCATTTCAAGGCACTGTTTGATTCACTTTTACAGAGTGAACACACCTGTTTAACCATCACCCATATCAAGATATAAAACACAGGCAATCCCTGGGTTATGGAACATTTGACACAGGGACAGTTAGTACTCGTCCTTCCATGTTATATAACTGAACTAACCCCTACTGGCAACAAATTCATCATTACAATCATCTTCACTTGCTTCAAGAACAGCTTTTAAATCATTGAAAAGGCTTCAAGGCTTTTCTTGCACTAAAGTAAGGTTAAATAAGAACCTTATGCACCTGTTCCGACTTAGCTACAAATTCGACTTGAAGACACATTTAGGAATGGATCTTGTTCATAAGCTGGGGACTGCCTGTAAAACAGGCATCACGGATATCTCTCTCATGTTATCTCATAGTGATTATCTCCCAGATATAATCATTATTCTGACCTCTACCACCAGAGATTATTTTTTCCCTTTTTGAATGTTACAAAAATTATACAATATATATATTCTTTCATGTCCAATTTCTTTTGTTCAACATTATCTATGAGATTAATCAATATTGTTTTGTGGAATAATAGTTCATTTATTCTCATATCTGCAAAGTATGTAAACAGTTTATTTATGCATTATGTTGATGAATAGTTTGTTTTTTCCTCCCATTTGGGGCTATAGCAAATAATGCTATTAACGTAATGTAGATGTCTTTTGGTGTGTATGCCTACACAGTGCTGTTTTATACATATCTATGAGTGGAATTGCTGGTCCCTGGGGCACATAGAGTCAGGATAACCAAACAATTTTCTGATAGCATCCAAAGTATTCCAAAGTGGAAGTGCAAACTTATACTCTCCCCATTACCATATGAGAGGGCCAGTCCCCCCCACCACCCCCCGCCCTGCCACCCGTCTGTTGTATTGCCATTATGATTTTAATTTGCATTTCCTTGGTGGCCCTGGTGGCGCAGTGGTTAAGACTTTGGCTGCTCACCAAAAAGCCGGCACTTCGAATCCACCAGGCACTCTTTGGAAACCTTATGGGGCAGTTCTACTCTGTCCTATAGGGTCACCGAGTAGGAATCAACTCTACGGCAATGGGTTTGGCTTGGGTTTTTTTTTTTTTTTTTTTTTTGATATCTACTAAGGTTGAAACTTTATTTTTTAATTTTCATACTTAGGTCTACTATATGGAACTGACATTTGTACATGGTATGAGATTTAAAAAAACCAAACCCTTTTTGGTCAAGTACATTCCAACTCATAGCGACCCTACAGGACAGAGTAGAACTGCCCCACAGGGTTTCCAAGGCTGTAAATCTTTATAGAAACAGACTGTGACATCTTTCTCCCATGGAGCAGATGGTAGGATCAAACTGCTGACCTTCTGGTTAGCAGCTGAGTATTTAACTGCTGTGACACAGTCCGGAGTCGTTTATTAAAGAGACCATTTCTTCCCCATTGTATTGCAGTATCACCTCTGCTATAAATTAGTTTACCATCAATTTGTGGGTTTATTTCTGGACTCAATTCTATTCTTTTGGTCTACTTGTCTATTCTTGAACCAATTTCACACTGTTTTTGTTGTGATTGCTTTATAGTGAGTCTTGAGATTTAACAGTGAGTCTTCCAACTTTATTCTCCTTCAAGACTGTCCTTACTATTTTGGGCCCTTTGAATTTTTATATATATGTTAAAATAAGATTGTCAATTTTTCCAAAAAAAGTGCTTTCTGGGATTTTGATTGGGATTATGTTTAGCTTAATGATGTTAGGAAATTGGTATTTTTAACACATTAAGTCTTTCAATCTATTTAAGTCTTCTTTGATTTCTCTAAATAATGTTTTGTAGATTTCTGCCTAGAAAAATCTCTGAAAGCAAGATTTGTTGTGTGTGCATATTTTGTTGATTTATTTCTAGGTATTTAATGTTTTTATGCTATTATAATATGATATATTTTTCTATATAATTTTTTAGTTATTTGTTACTTGTGTATAGAGATAAAATTACAGACCTTGTATCTAATAAAATTGCTAAAATCACTTTATTAATTCTACTAGTTTGTCTAGTGAATATTTTATATTTTTTAGGTATGCAATTATGAGATTTAAGTCTTTCTTTCCAATATTTATATCTTTTAATTTGTTTTTTTGCCTTATTGCACTGATAAAGAGCTCCGATACAACGTTGAATTGAAGTGGTGAAAGTGACAATCCTTGTTTTATTCTTGTACTCAAGGGGAAACCTATCAATATTTCATTATTTAGTTTGATGACGGCTATAGAATTTTTGTGGATATTCTTTATCAGATCAATGAAGTTCTCTTCTATTTCCTCTAGTAATGATTTTATGAGTTCTTATCATAAAGAAATGTTAAGTTTTAATAAATATTTTTTCTGTATCTAATTGATTAATCATATGCTTTTTCTTCTTTATTCAGTTAGTGATGAATCACAATAATTGAATTTCAAATACTAAGCCAACCCTGTATTCCTAGAATTAACCCAACTTGATTGTAATTATCATCTTTACATATTAGCAGGTTGAATTAGTTTGCTAATATTTTGTTTAGGTTTTTTTGTGCCTATGTTCATTAAAAAATTGCCATATAATTTTATTTGGTATCAAGGTTCTGCTATCTTCACAAAGTTAGTAGGGAAGCGCTATCTTCACAAATCCTCTATTCTCTGGGAGGTTTTTATAAGTTTATTGCTATTTATTCCTTAAATGTTTGGAAGTAATAACTGCTTATATCATCTGGGGCTGGAAGTTTTCTTTATGAGGAGGTTTTAATAGTGCACTTAATAGCGCATTCAATTTCATTAATAGATATAGGACTATTCAAATTTTCTATTTCTTTTTGTTTTAGTTTTATTGAACTGTGATTATCAGTAAATTTGTCCAATTCACCTAAATTGTCAAATTCATTGGTTTAAATGTTCATGGTTATCACAGTATTCTAGCCAAGTTATGATTAATTTTTACCTGACCAGAATACAACGGCAATGTCTAAAGTTTTAAGTAGATTTGGTAACTTAATACAGAATAACAAAACAAGTCCAAGAAATCATTTTTCTGCTTCACTTAAATATGCAAGCCTTCTGCCTTGTCCTGTCACCAACACAATAAATGAATCAATGTGGTACCACCATCAAAACAAACAAGGATAAATTTAACTCAGAATCAGGTACAATGATTTGTAGGCATTCATTGACCATAAGACTCAGTTCATTTCATCTAATACTTCATTATTTATCCTGCTTTTAGACATTTTGGTGCAATAAGATCCACCCTTTCATTAAATACTGAACTCCTTCCAGCATGACAAATTGGAGCTTTCAATTTCAATATTACATTGTAAATTGAAAGTGTGGTGCCTGCAGAGTAATCTATTGAATTGGCAAAAGATTTTTATTCAGTACCAATAGAAGAACTGAACTTAAGGAGGCAAAATCAATTCATAAACAACTCTGAGTTTTACTAAGTTATTAAAGTGTTCTGCTCTTGGGTAAAGACCATTGTAATCATATGACTTCCTGAAATATTCAACCAAGATAAAAATAGTTATGTTCAAGAACTCATTTTTCCAGAGCAACTCTAAATGTAATAAGTAATTTAGATAATTTGACTTATAGTTTACATTCAGCTTAAATTATTTCTCTCTCAGAACATCATCTTTCCTCATTTTAGCACTATGTCTTTATCCATGCCAAAGTTAGTTTTAAGTTGACTATTTTTGGTAACAGATCTTTTTCAGAGATTTAGCTTCAGTGGAAATGAAAGAAAAAGTTAATATAAAAAATAAAGTATTCCTAAAACCAATTTTTATAAAGTCATCTATGGAAATGGTTGTTATTAAAATAGAAGTCATGTGTGGTAACTCCATTATTTTCTTTTTGATCAAATCAGTGTGTCTTCGTATGAATGATGTCTCAAGAAAGCTGTTATACTATTTATGTGGCTTGGATATTTGGTTGTTTATACATTACAAAAGGAATAAAAAAATCAATTTTCATGACTAAACAAAGAATAATAAAATAGGAATATTTCTAATGAAGATATACTACCTATAATATATTTTTGTTTTACTTAAAACCAACAAGATTCTAGTCACTTTTTCTAGTTCCAGAAACTATAGTCATATATATATATATATATATATATATATATATATACATAAAAAAGTGGAAAACTTGGTGGAGTAGTGGTTAAGAGCTATGACTGCTAACCAAAAGGTCAGCAGTTCAAATCCACTAGGCGATCCTTGGGAACTCTATGAGGCAGTTCTACTCTGCCCTACAGGGTCGCTATGAGTCTTATTGAATTGACTCAACGGCAATGGGTTTGACTATATGTATATATATGTATATATGTAATTGTTATCTCAAAAATTTTTGAATACCTGACTATAGGAATAACCACAAAACTATGAAATATGAAAGAAGGTTTCTCATTCTATTATGAACAACAAGCCATGGTGCATGAAATGATCTTTTAATCTCTTAGGTCTCTATATTGCTTTTTTAAAATCATTCCAACTCTGCCTTTTTGCAAAAGACCTTGACCTCCTGAAGCATGTATTTTATGTCTATACTGTCCTCTGCCTCTTCTTGTCATTGTCATCAGAGGCTTTACTAATAATATCTCCTCAATCTCACTCCCTTCTTTTAAATTCATCCAGGAATTTGAGACGCTACTAATTGTTTCTTCCCCATAACCTTTGAGTTATTTTCCCTTATATTTTCTCTCTGTAAATGCAAATAAGAATTCCTTACACTAATTATTGTGAAGATTAAAACTAACAATTATAATTAATATCTGTATCATCCTATAAAAGTTCTAAACTTTATTCACATCCATTATCTAATTTGGCTCTTATGATAACCTATTTTTTTCCTTAATTTTATGTTTTAAAAAGAAAGAAACTGGCTAGGAGAAGTAAAACAATTTCCCAAAGCTCCATATCTTGAACCCTAGTCTGGCTGAGTCCAGGAGGGTGTCTGTGTCATTGTACTATGAATTTTTAGCACTCAAAATTTCTTAGATAATGATACTACACAATTGAATAAGAATCAATTTACTTTTCTCTCTCTTTGGTTGCAACACTGGATTTGGATTTTTCTATTCTAGTTTTCTTCTCACTCTACTCGATTATGGGAATGCAACAGAGTAAGAGTTAGAGAATTATGATTTATCCATATTTAAAACGTTATAACTTTGCATGTTTTCAAATAATGTGCATCAAGGCAGGTTCAGAGATAAAGAACACTAATTTTAGTGGTGGTGCTAAGAACAGTCTTGGAACTCTGCAGTTATTTTAATGCATGTATTTATTTAGCATTTACTATGTACAACCATAGAACTTTGAGAATATACTATGAATAAAATATGATCTCTGTTCTCAGGAAGCTCATTTTTAAGGTTATGGAGTGCACTTTGAGCAATAAAAGTGTCAAGAGTTCAAGGGTTTTGTCTTATGCTGGGTTCTCTAGAGAAGCAAAACCAGTAAAGCATATAAATATATATATAGAGAGAGATTTATATCAAGGAAAAGGCTCATGCAATTGTAGAGGCTGGAACATCCGAAGTCCATGGATCAGGATAGAGGCTTCTCTTGCGTCGTGGAGCCGCAGGGGCTAGCGAACCCAAGATCGGCAGGTAAGAGAGCAGGAGCCAGCTGCAGGATCCATAGCAGGCAAAAGCCAGAACGTCCACTTATATTTGGCTGCAGGCCACACACCCAAGGAAACTCCCTTTCAACTGATTGGCTACTCACAGCAGATCCCCTCATGGGGATGATTACATAAAAACAATGAGAATCATGGCCCAGCCAAGTTGATACACAATTAACCATCACAGGCTTTGTCTCGTTTACAATGTATCTATAACATTTGTCTCAGTGCCTGGTACAGAGTAGACATTTGTAAATATTTGTTAAATTAATGCAGCAGTTCTAAAGTGTGGTCCAGGGTTCCCTGGGGAAACCTGAGTCCTTTTCTGAGGCTCCATAAAGTAAAAACTATTTTCATAGTACTAAAACTTTTTTTTTGGCCTCTTTTACTCTCATTCTCTTACAAGTATACAGTGGAGTTGTCTAGAGGCTACGTGATGTGTGATGATGCATCACTCTGGCTGCTAATGAAATGTATACTTGTATACTCTTGCATTTTAAAAATGGTTTAGTTTTAATTTCTAACACTGTAAATGTTGATACATATCATGCACATAAACAAAAGGTTTTTGGGTTCCTAAAAATTTTTGAGAATGCAAAGGGGTCTTGAGTCAAAAAGGTATGAGAATTGCTGAATTAATAATTTAAGTATTTTTCAAAGTCAAGAAATGTATCTGTCATGTTGGGTGGGAAAAAGTTGATAGAGAAACAGAGCATTCAGTTTCTAATTATAAATACAGTTTCTAAGTACAATACCCTGGTCTCAAACATTAAGCCAGCTATGCCTGTCTTACCATTACTCCATTTTTTTTTTTTTAAATTAGGGTAAAGCATTCTGTATAGATGGCTCTACATCTGATAGGATCAATATATCATTAGTACTGTATGATAAGCTTTGATCCCAATAAATATAAACTGCTCTTGTACTTTTGGCCCTTACTCCAGTGTTTTTTTTTTTTTTTTAGGTTAATAAAGTTTTATCTAAACAGAGTGGGAAAATTCTTGGGTAAGAAGTAGATGTCAGCTAACAATCTTCTGATAAACTGAAATTAAATGACTCTCAGTCATTCAGGATTTCTCAGGGCCTATATGAGGATTTTTAAAATGATCGGAAATACGCTGAGCAAAACCTTACCAAGGGAGCCATCCAACTGAATATATTTGAAAAATAATAAGAGGTTTTCCCCAGATGCATAATACATACAGTATTTTGATAAAGTCACTTTGTCATTTTTCAGTGTAGACATTCTTTTCTTGGGTATTTGCAGGTGAAAAAAAAAAAAAAACGTTAAATTCCTCTTGGGCACGGAATGAGGGACTCTTCACTGCCTGGTGGCTGAGGAAGACAGTCTAGGTAGTAAAAAGGTTAATCTTCTGTAGGGATTCTGCTTTAGTTTATTTAAATCCTTTTTATGTTCCAATGGAAGATAAAGAAACACCTGGCAATCCTCAAATATTCATTTGCTTATCTTCAAAATGAGTTATGTACCATTCAAGAATTTTAAAAATTAAATGATGCATTATACATCATTTGGTCAATTCTCAAATATTGATCCTTTCTTGGGAAGACTGGAAATTTGAAGCTCTACACATTATGAATTACATAGGATATGATGGATTTTTAATGTGATTGAATATATGAAAATTAACCAGACACATCAATAGAGAAAAACGCTGACATTTGGTAAACTTGAGTTACAAAGTTCATCAATTTTATGATAAAGATATTGATGATCAAGTATTTTCTGAAATTCTGTGTGAATAGAAAGGAACATGTACTAGTAACACCACAAGTAGTAATGTAGTAATGTATAAATAGGTGACACACCTTACAAATATTCCTTCAGCCCAAATTGAACTAACCCTTGCTCAGGAGGTGAAATAAAGTAAATGAAGGGGAAAAAATATATAGGTGGAAGGCCAGTTAATGAATCCTGGAAGCTGGATGTGCCCCGAGTTATCTGTAAATTCAAGGCTTATTAAATATGGGCCGAATTTAAGTGCCAGAGCCCTTGTGGCACAGTGGTTAAGAGCTTGACTGCTAACCAAAAGGTCAGCAGTTCAAATCCACCAGCTGCTCCTTGGAAACCCTCTGGGGCAGTTCTACCCTATACAGTGTCACTACGAGTCAGAATTGACTCAATGGCTATGCATTTGGTTTGGTTTTTAATATAAGTGCCAGGCTTGCACATCAAAGGGATCCCTTGGGTTCCCATCTGGAGTGAACATCAACTTGCCAAGAATCTTTACCAAAAATATTTTGAAGGTGTGTTCTTCAGAAAACTGAATCCTTGTGAATTTCTATGAAAACAAAAGGAATGATTCACATTCAGATGAGTTTGGGAGCTACTGAATACCATGGAATCCCTCTCATGGCATTTCCCATTTCACATTAGTCCATCCAGGGCTCTGAAAATCTCTCAAGGAAAGAATTCTGTTTGATTTATGTAACCTAGCATGTCCCCAAATTTATATTACCGCAGATCCCTTTTTAACATAATTTCATTAGCAATCCCTGCAATCCACGTTCTGTAGAAGATATTTTCAGAAATACTGACCCAGGATAAGACTCTACCAACATGCGACAATTCCTGACTGGAGAGGATACGAATGGCTCCACTCCCAGGTAGTACCCTGAACTACCCAGCTCTGTAAGTGCCATTTATCTCAGATTTATTTCTCTTTTTCTGTTTGGCTTGCTGAGGCACTGAAACTGTCCTTATAAAAAGCAGCTGCCATCAAGTCGATTCTGACTCATGGCAACCCCATGCGTGTCAGAGTAGAACTGTGCTCCACAGGGTTTTCAATGGCTGACGTTTCAGAAGTAGTTCACCGAGACTTCTTCTGAGGATCATTTGGGCAGACTCAAACTGCTAAACTTTCAGTTAGCAGCCGGGCACATTAACCATTTGTACCACGCAGGGACTAGTGTCCTTATAGTTCTCCTGATATCAAGAATGTCCCGATGGTACTTTCTGCCTTGATTTCCTGTAGAATTTGCAGCGTTTCACACTAAAGTAATTTATGTAGTGATTCACCGCCTAGATGTAACAAATAAGAAATCATATACTGTTAAATCTGGAAAGAACCTAACCCCTTTACTTTACTCTAGCAATTTAGACCCACTAACTTTGTCACTTGCCCAAAGTTATACAAACAATTAAGCATTTTATGAATTTAACAGAAAACTCCAGCAGGCATGTGCTATATTTGGATCAGATTATGGTGCCCTTAAAGTGGAAAGTCAATTCCAGCCCTGAATAGTTTTAGCTCCAGAAAGGGTGAGGAAAGAAAAAAATGTCAACTGTTGTAGAAAAAGAAGACGTTGTTGTAGTAGACAGCAAGTCCATAACCGAAGTTTCCCTCTGTGTATCGTTTTGTGGATGGTAGTGGTAAAGCATACCACTGAAGTCTTCATGCCAACTTTATGAAATCTAGGGGCTTGTGCTGCCATCAGTCAGATGAAAATTGCATTGTTTTCCATGGGCACTTCATTCCTCTGGTGCTGCCTCTTCATTTTCTCACGTTACTATTGGAAAAAGAATTGCTAGTAAATTCATTAATTCGTTCCCTTATGACTCGAGGGTGAAGAATTTTCACCTCTGCTCGTTTTTATACTAGATGCTCAGTTTTAATGGGTATTCCCTACTAGGGTTTTTATCAGTTTCTTTTTGTCAAAATTGTCATCACTTCCTTGTCTTTATGTTTCTTTTTTGTTAAGAACTAATTTTAAAACACTCTCCCATTTATTACAACATCATAAACATCCAAGTCTTACTAAACTGAAATGAAGACGTGCCTGCTCTTTAACATTTCCCTTCTTCTTTATATCTTCCTATTCCTCTTCGATTTACAGCATTATTATTAACAATAAAATTCCATAAACACTTGTTTCTCCTCTGGCTCCCTTTGGCTACTTACCATTTGTTCATTCCAGATGATGATCATTATCATGATCATTATTACCATATTCCACAAAGAATTGCTGAGCACCCATAGGGTGCATGCCACTAGGGAAAGGTTGCTCTGTACAACATGGAGGTCACATGGTATAACGGATGGAGCCCAGAAGTATGATTTCTAAAAAAAACACAAGCTTTGTTTATGGCCCTGCCTATAACATGTCTGGAACTTCTCCAAACATGTAATTTCTTGAGTCTCTAGTTTCTTCTTCTCTAAAATGTAAAGAATTCTCATGCCTGCCTCTAGTCAGCCTCTATGATTGTAAGGGAAATCATACAATGAAGCATAAAGCTCTTCAGAAATAATCACTGTATCAGAAGAAGGTATTGTACGATTATCTCTTTTGTTATAATCCTCAACCACTGTTCACATTTTAATAGCCTCTCCATTCCAGGCCTCAAGAGCTATGTCTGTTCAATGCCAATATTACAAATAAAAAAGTGGAACATGCAGCCAAGCAGCTGGGGTTTGGGTTATGCGTTTGGAAACATTACTGATCTGAAAGACTTTTTCCCTCTGAAATGACCAGCTGGTTAACTGAGTTAACTAAATTAACTGCTTGTTTTAGCAATATAAACATAAAGCCTTCAATAGTTGAAAACAACAGAACCATATTGATGAGTTTTTCTTGTTTGTTTTTGTTTTTTGCAGGATAATTGTGGTTAGTTAAATTCGTGTCTTATGATGTTTCTAAGTAGTTAGAATTGACTCCATGGCAACTAACGACAACGACAAGTCTATTTAGTCAATTCATCATTATTTTTTTTTTTAATCAAAGCAGTTAAGATGTTGATGTGTTGATTAAATTATTAACTTTGTAACTCATTTTGTACTTTTAGTTCTTTTAAGCCGTTTTTGTTTGTTCCCTCCACATTATTTGGGATTACTGTTCTCCTCTCTCCTTTCCTTTCTTTGCTTCCACTTCAGTTGACTCTTTTCTAGAACTACGCCTTTAACTCAACACCTTGCCCCTCTCACCTGATCTCAGGACCAGTATGGACTGGATCAGGATTAGCTGTGGCAAGGGCAGAAAAGGAAGAAGAAAAGGCATAACCCTATAACCACTCCTCCCTTCCCTTCTCCAAACCCCTCAGGGTAATTCTGATCTCATATAGTTCTCAAACTCCTGACACGGTGCTTTATCCTCTTCAGTGGTTCTCTTTGCTCTTTGTTTCAGAGTTCCTGCCCTGACTTAGCTTATTTTATAAAATGTTTATGATACACTCATTCAAGCTTTCCTTTGACATGCGCCTTTATTTTGGCCCATTGCACACAGAGACCTACCTGGAACACAAGTGGAGGCTCCAGTTTGCATCCTGAGTTCAGGTGAAAAGGAAACATTTTCAGCCCTTATCTCACTTAAATTCCTGGGCATTTGATACTCAGCCTAGAGAACGCCTTTCTTTTCTTCTTCTTCTTCTTCTTCTTTTTTTTTTTTTTTACTGTGCTTTAGGTGAAACTTACAGAGCAAATTAGTTCTCATTAAATAAGTAATACACATACTGTTTTGTGACATTGGTTGCCAAAGACGGTTGACACTCTCCCCTTCTTGACCTCAGGTTCTCCATTTCTGTTCACCAGCTTTCCTGTCCCCTCCTACCTTCTCATCCTTGCCCTGAGCTGGTCTGCCCATTTAGTCTCATATACGTGGTTGAACTATGTGTGTTATTTTTTGTTTTATAGGCCTGTCTAATCTTTGGCTGAAAGGTGAACCTCAGGAGTGACTTCAGTAATAAGTTAAAAGTGTGTCCCGGGCCATACTCTTGGGGTTTCTCCAGTTTATGTCAGACCAGTAAGTCTGGGCTTTTTTTGGTGAGTTTGAATTTTGTTCTGCATTTTTCTTTTGCTCTACCTGGGACCCTCTATTACAATCCCTTGTCAGAGCAGTCAGTGGTGGTAGACAGGCACCATCTAGTTGTGCTAGATTCAGTCTGGTGGAGGCTGTGGTAGTTGTGGTCCATTAGTCCTTTGACTAATCTTTCCAGTATGTCTTTGGTTTTCTTCATTCTCCCTTGCTCCAGACAGGATAGGACCAGTGGAGTATCTTAAACGGCCACTCACAAGCTTTTAAGAAGACCCCAGGCACTGCTCACCAAAGTAGGATGTAGAACATTTTCTTTATGAACTATGTTGTTCCAATTGAGCTAGACGTCCGCGAACACCGTGGTCTCCAGCCCTCAGCTCAGCAATTTAGCCCCTCAAGGTGTTTGGATGTGTCTAGGAAGCTTCTATGGCTTTGCCTTGGTCAAGTTGTCCTGACATCCCTAGTATTGTGTACTGTCTTACTCTGGAGAAGAAAGTATTTTTAATAGATCTGCCTAGTCCTGTGCGGTGCTCACAACTGTTGCTATGTTTGAGCCCATTGTTGCAGCCACTGTGTCAATCCATCTTGTTGAGGGTCTTCCTGTTTTTCACTGACCCTCTACTTTACTAAGCATGATGTCCTTCTCCAGGGACTAGTTCCTCTTGATAACATGTCCAAAGTAGGTGAGATGAAGTATCGCCATCCTTGCTTCTAAGGAGCATTCTGGAGGTACTTCTTCCAAGACAGATTTGTTCCTTCTTCTGACAGTCCATGGTATATCTAATATTCTTCACCAACACCATAATTCAAAGACAGCAATTCTTTTTCGGTCTTCCTTATTCATTTTCCAGCTTTCGCATGCATATAAGGCAATTGAAAAGGCCATGGCTTGGGTCAGGCTCACTTTAGTTCCAAAAGTGACATCTTTGCTTTTTAACACTTCAAAGAGGTCTTTTGTATCAGATTTTCCCCATTACAATATGTCGTTTGATTTCTTGACTGCTCCTTCCACCCTAAATAAGAACTAACAAAATGATAATAAACTTTAATTTACATATTAATAACAATAGCAAATATTTTACTATACATCTGTTGTATTGTTTTGATAATAATTAGAAAAAATGTAATGTAGCTCTCTCTTTTATTACTCCCTTTTCCATTTATTCTCACAGTTTTACCCACAATATTTAGTATATGAATTATGAAAAAAAGCCCTGCTAGATTTTGATGTGTTGTAAAAATAGTACTAATTATCATTCAATGCCACTTCTCTTTTGTCTGCTCATTTTCATTCTTCCTTGCATTTTCTCAGCCTTTCTAAATTGCATAAATACGTACTTTTTATCATTCACCTTTTGTTCTATGACATACCGTTTATTGATTGTTATCAAAATTGAAGCTCCATGCCAAGTTGAGGGAAATTGATTGCTATGGTTGGAAACACAATTTTCTTATACGAGTTCAGAGAATCTTGAAACACAAGGTCACTTCTTGAGATAATCTGTATATTTCTAAAAATTTAAGTTACAGAAAAAGGAAGAGAACTGACCTACAAATCCGGGATGAGGTGACTGATCTTAATTCTATCTACAATTCATTTTGGGTCCTGGGCATGTCTCCCTGGGCTTTACTCAGAGAATTTTTATCAAGAAATCAGTAGTGTCTTTCCATTCCTATACCACAGGGACATCTAAGCTTCCATAATTGACCCACATGATGGAACCTAAAATAAGATTTTTAAGCTTGCAGACAGTCGTAATATGTAGAAAGCAGTTAATTCTGTTGAAGATAAATTTAAAATGAATAAGGAAATATGTCTAAAAAACTGAGCTACTGTAAATCCCCAGAGGAAGCCACTCCATTGATTTAATTACAGGCATACTGGAAGAAAAACAGTCTGCCCTTAAGATGACACACAATTCTATCTTAAGGAAATGTAAAGGGACTTTAGTAATGACAGAGGCAATATGACACAAAAAGCACCTGTTATGGATTAGATTGTGTCGCCCAAATTGTGTATTAACTTGGCTAGGCCATGATTCCCAGTATTGTGTGGTTATCCACCATCTTGTGATCTGATGTGATCTTCCTGTGTGTTGTAAATCCTAATTTCCGCCTGCAGTTAATGAGTCAAGATGAGGTTATGTTATGTTAAAGAGGATTAGGGTGGGATGCAACACCCTTACTCAGGTCACAGCCCTGATCCAACTTAAGGGGCGTTTCCCTAGGGTATGGTCTGCATCCCTTTTATCTTACAAGAGATAAAAGGAGAGAGAAGCAAGCAGAGAGAAGGGACCTCATTATCACCAAGCAATAAGAGCCAGGAGAGGAGCTTGTCCTTTAGACCTGGAGTCCCTGTGCTGAGAAGCTCACAGACCAGGGGAAGAATGATGGATGACAAAGACTTTTCTCTAGAGCTGACAGACGGAGAAAGCCTTCCCTTGGAGCTAACACCCTGAATTCAGACTTCTAGCTTCCAAAACTGTGACAGAATAAATTTCTGTTTGTTAAAGCCATCCACTTGTATTTCTGTTGTAGCAGCACTAGATAACTAAGACACCATCCATTCATTCATTCTATAAACATTTAACAAGAACCTCCTATCTAAGCCAGGCAGTATATTAAGCACTGGGAATCAAAAAACTATCAAGACCTGCTTCCTGACCCAAAGAGCACAAAAATCTATAAGGAGAAATGAATAAAGTGAGTGAGGGTGAGGGTAGGTTAAACAATTGGAACAAAGTCAAAAACCAAAATAGTTTAAAATGGCTTATTAAGTGCATCAAAAGTTTCTAAAAAATAGATGAGCCCTTCGTCTGTGCCAGGCTCTGCTTAAAGTGGTTTGCAAGCATTGACTGATTTAAACCAGTTGCCACTGAGTCAGTTCTGACTCTTGGCAACCCCATGTGTGTCAGAGTAGAACTGTGCTCCACAGGGTTTTCAATGACAATTTTTCAGAAGTAGATTGCCAGGTCTTTCTTCCTTGGTGCCTTTGGGTGGACTCAAACCACCAGCCTTTCTTATGGGTAGCAGCCAAGTGTGTTAACCATTTGCACCACCCAAGGATTCCATTGACTCATTTAGGCCTCACTAGTCTCTGTGAGGGAGATCACTGTTACTAACCCCATTTTATACATGAGGAAATTGAGCCTCAGAGGACCTATGTAAGGTCACAAAGCTACTGAATGGGGGAGCTAGTGTTTGAACTAAGACAGTCTGGCTTAACATTGTGCTAATAATGGCAACATTATACTACCTCTCAATATATATAACTGACTGAGGATCAGCCTTAGAATACATAAGGAATTCCTACAATTCAGCAAGCGGCAGGCATCCCAAAGTGAAAAATGGGCCAATAGTATGACCAGAAATGTCATAGATGTTTATCCTGGAATGTCAAAAGAGCATTTAACGAGATTTCCAATTTTGCAGTGTTGAATAAAATTAAGACTTGAGTATATGCTCCAACCAGGTATACAATTCCATTCCTAGGTATATATTCCGAGGAACCTTCACACAGGTATGCAAAGGAATATATTCAAAGCTGCTCACCACAGCCTTGGTGGGAAAAGCAAAAGTCTAGATCAACCTAAAGGATCATCAAAGCAAGAAACAACAAAGAAGTTATACGCATATGAAGGAATGTGGAACTCCAAAAGGAGTTAAATAGATCCACTTATAAGTGTAATAAATCTCAGAAATAGAACGATGAATTAAAAAAGTAAGCAGGACAAAATGTATGGCATAATAAAATGTATGTAATGTATTTAAAACCACACACAAAATAGCTGTAGTATACCCTATAGGACTGACTAGAACTGCCCCATAGAGTTTCCAAGGAGCTCCTGGCAGGTTCGAACTGCCAACCTTTTGGTTAGCAGCCATAGCACTTAACCACTACACCACCAGGGCTCCCATATGGTTCATAGACATATGTATATACAAATAAAAGTGTGAAGATGATTTGAAAGGACATTTGTTAGATACACAACAGTGTTCAAATACTGATGAAAATAAGGGATGATAAGCTAGCATTCTTAAATATAATAAAATAATAACGATGACAGTATTTAGTAAGCTCTTATTTCCTAGATACTATTTCTAAGAACTTCACAAGTATTAGATCACATTAGATCACAATAATGAATCAAGTACTCTTGTTACCTTAATTTTAAAAATGAGAAAAGTTGAGTCATAAATGGTTCAGATAGTTTCCCTTTATCACAGAAGTTGTAGATGTTGAAGATGGGATTTAAACCCACCAGTCTGACTTCATAGTCCGTGCTCTTATTTATATTCTACTTCCTACCAATACCAGTGGTAGGTTAGGAGTCAGAGAAAATGTCCAATAGAGAAAACAAGATATATCAGATACTATAGGAAATTTTGGACTGGAGAGGTTATGTCTGAGGCTCAAGCATACACTACTTCCAGACATTCAAATGCCTTGGAAGATCACCACGACAAAGTCGGTGATTAGCTGTTCCGCTTTCACTGACCACATCCCTAGGAAAAATTGAATCCATGTTAAATAAGGGATTTGAGCAAAAAATGAAAGGATGATAAAGACAGATCATATTTTTTAGTTTCTACCATGTGCCACTCACAGTGTTAAGTGCTTTTACACACCCTCCCACATGGAATCTTCACACTGTGAGGTAGGTATTAATAGCCTCATTTTATGGACATGAAAAGCAAGACACAAGGAGACTAAGTCCCTTCCCACACATGACAGATCTGTGATGGGAACTCATTTAATTCCAAGGCCAATGGTCTTTCCATTGCATCATCTCTAAAATAGTCCAGATGGTCACCCAATCTCCTGATCTATTAATATCAGTGTTTCTATCTCCAGACAGCAACGTACCATCCATATACCTTATAGAATAATTAGGAGTACCAGAGGCATCAGGATTCATGACTGCACACACTAGGAAACACGCTCTAAGCTTTATATTTTACTTTTTAGTTTTCCAAGACAAATACCAAGTATCTTTGTCATCAGAGTTTTTTTTGGTGTTTATTTAAGGTTGGAAGATTTTTCCGATGACATATGGAGTCTTTCATTCTTTTGACAAGATATTAAAGTTGTTTTAAAATGACTGATTTTCCATTCACTACTCTTTTTTTCTACTTTCCCACTGGTCTAAAAATGAGCAGGTTTTTAAACGCAGTGACACCTACTCCAACATTTTGCCTTTCATTTCTGGGCTTTTTCCTGTCTACTGTAGGCTGTCTTCTGAATCTGAACAGATGCAGACTTTATTTCTCCATATCCTCAGCATTAATCTGTCTTGACATACAAAGCAAGAACGTATTCTTTATGATACCTGAGGGAGAGAAGAGAGGAAAATAGATGGTTTGGCTATTTCTTCATATTTATCGAAACTCACTAGAGTTTTTTACCAGCTGTGAAGAGGCAACACAGCATAGTTACAAGAGATAAGATTTGAAAGTTAGACAAACCTGAGTATGAATGCTAGATCCACCATTTACAAACTACGTGACTTTGGGCAGGTAATTCACCAAGCTTGTTTTTCACAACTTTAAAAAGTAGATAATAATACCTATCTCTTTGGGTAATTTTGAGGATTCTAAAAAATATATGCAACGTACCTAACAACATGACTGGGATATAGTAAGCCATCAGTGAATGATCATCATAGTTGTTAGCACCCAGAACTTTTAAGCTGAAAGGAGCTTTAGGGTTACACTAGTTACACCGGGACATTTTATAAGTGAGTAAACTGCAGCCAGAGGACAAAGTGACCTGTCCAAGGTCACACAACCACCTTACAACTTGATCCGGAAGTGGAATATAATCTGACTCAGTCGTATGTATGGTTCCTTCAGTTCCCTCCTGTGATTCTCACTCTCTCACCATGTTTCCAGCCTTTCAGCAGTCTGTATTTTTTTCTGATTCCTAAGCCTTTGTTGTTGCTAGCTGTTGTCACATCTGCCCCGGACTCATGGCAACCCCATGCACAACAGAAGGAAATGTTGCCCAGTCCTGTCCAATCCTCATGATTGGTTGTGGATCAGACTGTTGTGATCCAAAGGATTTTCTTTGGCCAATTTTTGGAAGTAGATCACCAGGACTTCCTAGTCCGTGTTAGTCTGGAAGCTCTGCTGAAATCCATTTGTTATAGCAACACACACACCTCAGCTGACAGACACCCAGATGGTGGCTGCATATGAGCTGGATTAACAGTATTCGAACCTGGGTCTCCCACATGGAAGGGTAGAATTGTACCACTAAACCACCAATGCCTCACCTAAATCTTTACTCATACAGGAGTTTTATTTGACCACTAATGTATTTTTTTTTCTGGTAGTACTCATAACGCCTGAGACCCCTTTGGAATCTGAAATGTATCCTGATAACCTTAGAGGTCTCTTTTTATTTTCTTTTTCTTTTTTTCTCTGTTCTGTCATACATGAACATCTACGTTATGTTTGAAGGTTAAAACAAATTCTGAAAGGTTATTATTTTTAGCTCATCCTTTCTTGCCAACTGTAAATTCTTCATGTTTCATTTATCATCAGTGTGGTAATGTTGAAAGAAATTTCTTCCAAGTAGAGAAGAAGCTGAAAAATTGTTGAGGGAAATCGCAGCAGTAATAAGACTATTGCTGAGCACAGGTTTATTAGAAAGCAAAATAAACAGCATGCTGCATGCTGACTTCATCTTCATTAAACATTCATATTGGAAATGCTTACCTTGTCTACAGCCAAGATGTTATCCTTTGCAGAAGGAGAAAAAAAAAAAAAAAAAAGGAATCACTAAGCCAACATGCTGCAAGTGTTTCCCAGCTTCAGGAAAGCACTCTTATGTAAAATATTCTAGTGTGTTAGCCTCAGCAGTTTGGCCTTCAAACAATTTGAACCACCTTGGGACAGAACATGATGGCGTGGAAGGCAACTAGAGAGGAGAATGAATTAACATGCAGAGAGATGTAAATAAAAATTGAAGAGGCCTTTCTGCCACACCATCATGGTATGTGAGTCCACTTGGCCTAATATGTTAAAAGGATTAGTGCTAAAGCTGCATGAACTTTGAAATAGCCCAGTGAAGCTTATGTGCTTTCCAGTTTAAATTGGTCCTCAGCAAGACCTCTGATCATCAGGAATTTGGCAGCCTGAGTATTCTGTCATATTCTCCAAAGCAAGGTCGAACCTTCCTTTTTATTTAGGGTAGAGGTGGAGAGAGAGCTGGAAGGAGAAGTGGCAGGGATCACCAAGGAGGTCACAGTGAGAGCCAAAATCTAAAATACTGCTCTTTCATGCTTTCCTAAAGATCACAAGGCTTAACCAAATTAAATCAAAAACAAAAACCCTGCTGTTGCATCCTGCTTACGGCTTAAAGAGTCAAAGAAAAGCCCTTTCTCTACCAATTTAAGCTAAAGGGGGTTTCAGTGGGCAATGAATGAAACATCCTTATAGGACTATGGTAAAAAGCATCATACAGTGTGACTCGTGGAAACTAGTTCAGAAACGGAATGAGAACACACAGTCAAATGGCTCTTCCCTCAAGAAGCCCCTACAGCTGCTACCTTTATACTTCAACTTAGCAAAAATGGAGCTCTTCACCAACTCAAGAGGCATGCTTCCGAATCTTACCATCTAAAGTTGATGACTACACAATGCTGAATGCCTGCAGGACATGTGTTTAGGCATTGCAGTTTCCCTACCGGTGTATTTGACAGCTCAAAGGCATAGTTGTAGAATCAACCTAAAACATATACTCACAGGAAAGATAGGCTAAAAAAAAAAAAAAAAATCTTTTAATGCATACCACCTCCAGATATAGATTTCATAGAGCCTTTTGCTGGGGAATGCCAACGATTTTGGATTGAGTTTACATGAAATGCATCATTCAGGAAGCAGCTGGGGAAATGTATTCCCTGTGACTCTCCTGGGTCTCTTTTGAAGCTCCTGTTTGTGCTTCAAGGATATCCAATGACATGACCCTTCTTTGTTTCCAGAAAGGGGAAAAAAAAATATGTCAGGACTGCTTAAACACTTGAGCCAGTGCATGTCATCATCACAAAAGACAGTCGCTGAGAATAGCAGTCAGCCCAGCAAAAGAAATCTTAAAGAATCAATAAAACTTATCAGTAGAGGACAAGGCTCCTGGATTCAGAGATTTGTTATTTTCCACCAAGTAAGGATAATTGAGATTATTTAAGCATACCAACCAAGGGAGGGAGGGGAAGCAAGTGCCACTTGATAGCTCTGCAATATTAATCCGGAAACAACGAGGTTCGGTGTTTGTATTTCCTTCTGGTCTTTTGCCACAGCCAATGGGTTTGTGAAATAACTCTGTCATGTTCTCTTTCTCCCATCCTGTGTCCACTGGTGCTAAGTGAATTCATGAGGAAACCAAGAGCTGGTTTGACAAAACAGAAAATCAGTTGTAGAAGCAATGAATTTTTTAGCGGAAAATATATTGTATTTTTAACAAACCATGACTCCTCAGCTGAAGGAGACATAATGCAGGATCAATTGCACAGGCTGAAATGCTTGTGCTCACCACAGATGTATTTTCATTTATAATTTTGTTGTGCAAAGTGCATTTCTGGGGCCCCATTCTGGACAGACGGGAACACCCACAGAGCCATACAATGT
The DNA here is from genome assembly GCA_030035585.1 of Dugong dugon. Lineage (NCBI taxonomy): Eukaryota > Metazoa > Chordata > Mammalia > Sirenia > Dugongidae > Dugong > Dugong dugon. The sequence continues at coordinate 63,645,078 of CM057466.1, forward strand.
GACTGCACGGTAACGTGGTTGTTAACTCTCCTTTGGGGACTTTCTGCAGGGCTTTTTCTTTTCTTTTCTTTTTTTTAACCTAAACCAACAAAGGAATACAATGTGTGAAGTGCTGCTCAGAGGTTACTAGAAATCTGTGCAAATCCTTCGAATTGTAATTCTGGAAAAAAAAAGTGTTATCTGGAAAGTAAATAAATTGTCAACTTACTAGCCACTATAATTCACTTTCCTCATTTTCCTGGGTTTTATTTAGGAATTTGAATCTCAAGAAAGAAGGTCAATTGAGACTAGGCAGTTCTGAGTTTCTGGCTCTGGGGTAAAATACAAGATCTGTCTTTTGATATCCACCCTTATTGTGCTACATGGCTAATGACCTGACTTGAAGTGTTTAAAAGAGCCAAGATATGCAAGTCAATTTCTTTCACCAAATTTTGTAGCCTTGGCCTAGATCCAACACTCACCCCATGGTCAGCAGGGAAGGAAAGATGCCAAAAGAGCATAAACCCAATGCTTATTATAGAACGTATTTCTTAAGGTTCTCTGTGTGATTCCCTGATTTCAGAGAACAATAATTATATGGTTATGATTTCTCCATTTGGTAAATAGAAGCAAAATCATCTGTTTAGGACTTAGGTAGTGAATCAGTTAGCACCCATTCAGGAAAAGAGAGATCAATATAGATATTTAAAACAGACAACATTTTGCCAAGACATTGGTTATAGACGAGATGGGATTGCTAAGTTTGAAGGGAAGGCTGCTAGAAGAGCAAAAGAGAGAAGAAGATGTTTGTTACCCAAAGATCAGGAAGCCACTGCCACTCCTGCACTGTACCCTATGAGTCACATAGGCCACTACTTTTTTTTTTTTTTGTAGTTTAGGTGAAGGTTTACAGACCATACCAGCTTCTCATTAAACAGTACCCACATTGTTTTGCGACATTGGTTAACAACCCCATGACATGTCAACACTCTCCCTTCTCAACCCTGGTTTCCCAATCACCAGCTTTCCGGTCCCCTCTTGCCTTTTAGTCCTTGCCCCTGGGCTGGTGTGCCCTTTTAATCTCGTTTTGAGTGACTTCATTACTGAGGTAAAAGGGTTTCCAGGGGCCATACTCTCAGGGTTTCTCTAGTCTATGTCAGACCAGTAAGTCTGGTCTTTTTTTGTTTTTGTTTTTGTGAGTTTGAATTTTGTTCTACGTTTTTCTCCAGCTCTGTCTGGGACCCTCTGTTGTGATCCCTGTCAGAGCAATCGGCAGTGGTAGCACCATCTAGTTGTGCTGGACTCAGTCTGGTGGAGGCCATGGTAGTTGTGGTCCATTACCCCTTTAGACTAATCTTTCCCTCGTGTCTTTAGTTTTCTTCATTCTCCCTTGCTCCTGACAGGGTGAGACCAGTGGAGTATCTTAGATGGCAGCTCACAACCTTTTAAGACCACAGACGCTACTCACCAAAGTAGAATGTAGAACATTTTCTTTATAAACTATGTTATGCCAATTGAGCTAGCTGTTCCCTGAGACCATGGTCCCCACAGCCCCCAACCCAGTATTTCAGTCCTTCAGGGAGTTTGGATATGTCTATGGAGCTTCCATGACCTTGCCTCGGACAAGTTATGCTGGCTTTCCCAGTATTGTGTACTGTCTTACCCTTCACTAGAGTTTTCACTTGTCTATTGTCTATTTAGTGTTTTTCCATCCCCACCCTTCCCCTCCCTCATAACATCAAAGATTATTTCTTTTTGTGTGTAAACCTTTTCATGAGTTTTTATAGTAGTGGTCTAATACAATATTTGTCCTTTTGTGATTGACTTATTTCACTCAGCATAATGCCCTCCAGATTCATCCATGTTGTGAGATGCTTCACAGATTCATCGTTCTTTATCTTTGCATAGTACTCCGTTGTGTGTATGTACCATGTTTGTTTATCCATTCATCTGTTGATGGGCATCTAGGTTGTTTCCATCTTTTTTGCTATTGTGAACAATGCTGCAACGAACATGGGTGTGCATATGTCTATTCATGTGATGGCTCTTATTTCTCTAGGATATATTCCTAGGAGTGGGATTGCTGGTTCATATGGTATTTCTATTTCTAGCTTTCTAAGGAAGTGTCGTATAGTTTTCCAAAATAGTTGTACCATTTTGTATTCCTACCAGCAATGCAGACCACTATTTCTGATGGAACCACACCATTCCTAACCAGAAAACCAGAAACTGCACTTGTATTGTGCTGCTAAATCTCTGCCAACAATACTAAAGCCCCAACCACTGGTAGCCGAGTCAGGTACCTGCCATTACTGTCACTGTCAGAGGATATGGTTTTTCTTCCCTCCACTTTCTAATATCCTGCCAGGGTCTTCTATTGGAAAGGCACAGCGGAAGCCAGCTGACAAAAAAAAATTTGTGGATCCAATCCCAGTGGTGGAGAGAAGAGCAAATGTAGAGCCGAAAGAACAGACACTATCTAGCACAAATAATAAATATGCTTTGATCTAAACTATATCAAAAATCCAAACCAGAAGAATGCTCTGATTTAATAAACTTGTTCTTGAAATAAGACAAAGGAGTTGAGTTCATAATTTAGATTTTCATGACTCTGAATGCTTTTAGGAAGAATTGAGGGAAAGAGACAGAGGCCCCATCCTCCCTACTTATGATACTACAGCCTTGGGAACGAGATGAAGTAGGGGTTGAGGGAGGGCAGAAAGAGACCCACCTACTGCTGTCGAGTCAATTCCGACTTATAGCAACCCTATAGAACAATGTAGAATTTCCTCATAGGGTTTCCAAGACCTTAAATCTTTATGGAAACAGACTGCCACGTCCTTCTCCCGCAGAGCAGCTGGTGGGTTCGAACCGATGTCCTTCTGGTTAACAGCCAAATGCTTTAACCACTGTACCACTAGGTCTTCTCAGAAAGAGACAGTGCTGGAGAAAGAAAAGCTTTTTAAAAGTCCTGAGTCCTGGTTACAAATGGGAGTTATAGATGGATGCTATATCCATCCTGTACATATGACGCTCTGACTCCCCACCCTGTTTTTGACTCACCCAAGGTCTGGAAAGATGGAGTCTCTATAACTCTCTATAATAGCCATCCACAGCACATCCATTGGAAGAGTCATTCCTCCAGAGAGAATCATGTCCAGAATTTGTAGAATTACATTCTGTGACCATGAATGGAAAACTATGGAGACAACTAATGAACAGACTTCTTCTTCTTTTTTGGAGTCCATTTATTTATTTCGTTTATCTATTATTCATTAAGTGCTGACCATGTGGAGGACCTATTCCAGGTACAGGGAAGAAAAGAAAGCAGGCAAAAAGCCATGCCCTCAGCAGAGTACACATTCTACTGAGGAAGAGGGAGATAATAGTGTACTATGAAAAAAAAAAAAACAGATCAGGGAAGGGAGTTAGAAGAGACAGGCAGAGTAGAGACATATGTTGCCATTTTAATTAGGTAGATGGGAAGGAGTTTATTGAAAAAGTAGTATCTGAGCAAAGTATCTAAAGAAGGGGAGTGAGGAAATCATGTGAACCACCAAGGGAGGAACATTCCGGGCAGAGGAAATTGCACATCTAAAGGCCCTGAGGCAAATTGTGTTTGATATTTTCAGCAAGATGTCAGTGTGGCTGGAGCTGAGTGCTGGAAGAAAGAAGTAGAAATGGGGTCAGAAAGAAGAATGGGGATCAGAACACAGAGGGCTTGGAAGGCCATTGCGAAGAACGGCTTTTTCTCAGAATGAGATGGGAAGGCATTGAAGAGTAAGCAGACCACCGCAACAATCCAGGTGAGAGATGCCCTGAGGTGGTAGCAGAGGAGGTGTTAATATGTAATTAGTGCACGTAAATTGAAATAGGAGATTACTCAAGTTAATCAGAATTATTTCTGCAACACTCTATTGGAAATCCATTCCAAATAAGCACTTTTGATGATGCTAGGTTTGCAGTATCATCTTCAGGTATGATATTATACCAGAATTTACTTAATATTTGCAGCCTCTGTGCCCCACCCGCTTCATTTTGGCTGAAAATGTGTTGCTCTTGAATTCTAATTAATAAGACAAATAGTGAAATGCATTTCCCATAAAACACCTATCCTTTCATTTGCTTATATTGTGCTTCCCAGATGAGAACCCTGTTAACAGAAATAATTGTGTGAATACTTTACCTACAGCTGTATTTTTAGTGCCCATGGACAAAAATAACACATAATGACAAAAAGCTACTATAAAATCAGTAATGCTTGAAAATGCCATATTTTATAAGTACAACAGCATCTCTACCCAACTGAAAAGTAATTGGAGGTGTATGCACAAAACCAAATACCTATAAATCCACTAACCAGATGTAGAATGCACATTGTTCCACAGACATCTGTCATTGTCCTGGAAATGGCCTTTGTAGAAACCGAAACCCAAGTCAGGCTTAGCCTTGTGATACACAGACTCCAATTTGAAGTCATTTAAATATCGAGATCAGTAGTCTCCTTGACAGATAGGAAGAGTAAGAAAAACATTCAGAATAGAAAAAAAAAAATGATTAGCAAAAGCTGAACAAGTGATTTAGCTACCTGAATGGAGGATGCACTCTAATTTCCACTGAAAATCAAGAATTAAGACATCTCAAACCCAGGTTTGGTAAAGTAGAGGGTCAGTGAAAAAGAGGAAGACCCTCAAGGAGATGGATTGACAGCGGCTGCAACAGTGGGCTCAAGCATAACAACAATTATGAGAATGGCGCAAGATCAAGCAGTGTTTCATTCTGTTATACATGAGGTCGCTATGAGTCGAAACTGACTCGACAGCACCTAACAACAACAGCAACAAACCCAGGCGACCACTTCCTTCAATAAGTTTTGCGTTCTGTGGCATAGTGACTATAAAGGAAGCTTACCTCAGATATTACCTGCTCCAAATCTCACACTCAACCGAAATCTCTGCTCAATTAGCAACCTCCTGTTGCTAACGAGACCTTTTAAAAAGTAATTATCTTGGTAGGCAACACCACAGTTGTTTCCTTAGAGGGTAAGCATATTTAAGAAGAAACTAAGTAAACCATACCTCTTAGTACTCAGATTTTTTATATCAGATTTAGAAATAACCTGTATATATTTGATTATTTAGGTTTTGATAATGTGTAAGAAGGCTTGACATTTTAGAGTGTTTTAATGAATAAGTCATGTAATTCTGATGTAAAATATTAAAGAATTGACTTAGACTGGTGATATTAAGTTAAAATCTTATAAGTTTGAATATAATATGGGAATACTTAAAGTAGTGGTTCTCAAACTTCCCATGTGTGATGGTTAAGATTGTGTGTCAACTTGGCTGGGCCATGATTCTCAGTGTTGTAATGTAATCACCCCCATGATTGAATATACTGTAAGTAGCCAATCAGATGAAAGAGAGTCTCCTTGGGGGTGTGGCCTGCATCTGAATATAAGCAGACATTCAGGCTTTTTGCTCTCTCTGGATCCTGCGGCTGCCTCCTGTCATCTCATCTCCGGTTCTTGGGACTTGAGCTGTCAGCTTATCTGCAAAACTTGGGAATCATTGATCTGCACAGCCTGTGAGTGGAGCCCTGCTCTCCAACCTGCCAATCTTGGGCTTTCCAGCTTCTGTGGCTGTGTGACTTGGAAGAGGCCTCTACCCTGATCCACGGACTTGGGATGTTCTAGCCTCTACAATCGTGTGAGCTGTTTCCTTGATATAAATCTCTCTCTATATATATATATTTATACACTTGACTGGTTTTGCTTCTCTAGAGAACCCAGCATAAGACACCAGGCATTGAAATTGCCTGCCAAAATCCAAACCAAGCCCATTGCTGTTGAGTCAATTCCACCTCATAGCAACCCTATAGAACAGAGTAGAATTGCCCCATAGGGTTTCCCAAGGAGTGGCTGGTAGATTCAAACTGCTGACCTCTTGGTTAGAAGCAGAGTTCTTAACTACTGTGCCACCAGGGCTCCAGGCCTTGTTAAAATACAGCTTTCTGGGCTCAATCCCCAGAGTTTCTTATTCAGTAGATCTGAAAGGGGCCCAAGAGTTTGCATTTCTAACAGGTTCCCAGGTGATGCAGATGCTGCTTATCCAGGACCACACTTTGAGAACCACTGATTTAAAAGGCCTCAAGACTCTTTTAGGAGGCCTTGGGTGGCACAAGAGGTTAAGTGCTAGACTACTAGTTGGAAGGTTGGCAGTTCAAACTCACCCAGAGGTGGCTTAGAAGATAGTCCTGGCTATCTGCTTTGGAAAGGTCATATTCTTGAAAATCCTATGGAGAAGTTCTACTCTGCACAAATGGGGTCACCATGAGTCAGGAAGATTCACCCTACTGGTAAGATTCATCCTATTCATAAGGTAAATTTATCAGACTCATAAGAATTACTTATGAACTTGGGCAAGTCTGTTAAACCAGACTTCAAAAAACCCAAACCACTGCCACTGAGTAGATTCTGACTCATAGTGACCCTGTGGAACAGAGTTTAACTACCTCATAGGGTTTCCAAGGCTGTAAATCTTTACAGAAGCAGACTGCCACATCTTTCTCTTGCAGAGTGACTGATGGGTTCGAACCACTGACCTTTCGGTTAACAGCTGAGTACTTTAATCACTGTACCACCAGGGCTCCTTTTTAAATCAGACAGATTACTTAAAAAGGAAATCAATAATACTAAATTTATAAATGCAGCTTAAAATATTTAAAAGAGTTTAATGATCTAAGTTTGTAAATACTGTAGTACCAAACATTAATAAAGGGTCCTACAAAAATTTGCCAGGGTTACACACGGAATATTAAGATCCATAAATTTAAAGAAAAACTAGGGAGTTAAATTAGTAATCTAATTGAACTGAATATTAATACTGGAAATCAAAGTTACCTCTGAATAATATGTTCTGTGCATAAAATCACTCTGGAGAATGTCAAAAGAGCTAACGTTGACGATAGAAACTCCATTTCCCAGGGCTTCCAAGCCCCTGGATTTCGAACTACTAGAATGAAGGAGACATTGGGTGGCACAAATGGTTAAGTGCTGACTACTAACCAAAAAGTTCTGGGTTCTAACCCACCCAGAGACGTCTCAGAAGAAAGGCCTGGAGATCTGCTTCTGAAAGTTTACAGCCTTGAAAACCTTATGGAGCCGTTCTACTGTATAACACTTGGGGTTGCCATGAGTTGGACTGACTCTACTGTAACTTGTTTGGCTTTTTTTTAAAGCATAAACCAAAAAACCAAACCTGTTGTCCTATTGAGTTGACTCCAACTCACAGTGACCTTATAGGACAAAATAGAACTGCCTCATAGGGTTTCCAAAGAGCAGCTGGTGTATTGGAACCGCTGACCCTTTTGGTTAGCAGCCATAGCTCTTAACCACTGCACCATAAAGGATTAGCTAAATGCTCACCCTTTCCCTAATCCATTAAACACTTCCTCAAATGGTCTCAACTCCTCTGCCCAGAGTCTGGGCTTGCTTTGTAGGCAGTGGGCTGAAACAAAGAGTCCACATCTTAATGGGCTTGGCATCTGTCTGCCACTGGAATGAATCTTCTACAAAGACTCAGGGGGCTTTTCTCTCCAGCTCCCCCACTGGCTGTCATTGTCTTCACGCATTGTCAGAGGACATCACAGGGAGAAGAATGGCATGTCAAGATCAATCTTCCTCCAGAGACACTCCTTGAAATAATGTTGAATGGCTATACATTTGGAAATCTTTACTTCTGAGACCAATTATCTCCCTGCTACGTTGTATTCAGCCTTCACCAGCTTCGCTTCTGGACCCAGCTGTTTTCTGTAAGGCCAGATGTATTTTGAATCACAGATGTGATCATTTAAATCAACTAAACTTTCTATGTTTTAAAAAAAGTTACATTTATTAGCCTTCCAGGATTATGGTCCTTGGTTCATTGTCCATGTTAGAGATGTTGTCCCTCGTTTCTCTTTTAGATCTAAAATCATTCATACATCATAAATAAAAAACACTATAGAACACCTGAAGCTACCCTCTATCCAAGGAGGAAATAAAGTTGGTGAAGTCCTAGATTTCCATAGAACTCCATATTCTGTTTATAGCTCAATGCTATTGAACGCTAAATGTTAATCAATTGCTTTAGGCCAAAGCTTGCCCTTAAGGTATCCTTAGAGTTTAGATATGTTTATTTGGGTTACAAAAACAATTCCTTATTTCTGAGAACCTTAATGTTTTGATCTAACCTTAAGTGAAAAGGTACAGAAACCTCTTATAGAAAAAATAAAGCCTATGGTCAATGTCCTTTGGTCCTCAAAACACCGTACTATGTGCAACTGCTATTGCTGTTGTTAGTTACCACGAGCAGATTCCAATTCACGACAGCCTCACGTGTGTCACAGTAGTACCATGCTCCGTAGGGTTTTCAAGGCAGTAACCTTTCGGAAGCAGATCACCAGGCAGGGGTGGATTATCCGATAGGCAAGGTAAGCACAGTGCTTACTTTGCATACCAGTTCGTCTATCGTGAACAATTTTTCACCACATCAAAGATTCCACTTCCGGGTATGGCTGGCATCTCTCTGTCTCCCAAACCCACATCACCTTCCTACAGAATCAAAGTCTATTTTTTTTTAAATTTACAATCACTGACAGGAGTGGATGACCCAATAAGCAAGGAAAAACCCAAAAACCAGACCCATTGCCATCCGGTTGATTCTGACTCATAGTGACCGTATAGGACAGAATAGAACTGCCCCATAGGGTTTCTGAGGAGTGGCTGGTGGATTCGAATTGCCGGTCTTTCGGTTAGCAGCCATAACTCTTGATCACTGTGCCACCAGGGCTCCAAAGCACTGGCTTGCTTCTACTTAATTTACTAATCTGTATTGAACAATTTCACTCAAGATGTGGTGAAACCCATGTGAAATTATTCACTACAGTTGCTCTGTTAAGCAAGGCAAGCACCGTGCTTACCTTGCTTATTGGATAATCCGACCCTGCGCCAGGCCTGTTTCCCGAAGTGCCTCTGGGTGAGTTCGAACCACCAACCTCTCGGCTGGTAGTGGAGTATTTAATCATCTGTGCCACCCAGAGCCCCCAGGTCCCTTACAGGTCATTTATTTGACCTCTCAGCCTCTGTCTGAGCACTCCAACTGGAAGAGAAACTTCCTACCTCATGGGGCCCTTATCTTCTTTTAGCCTCTACGAAAGTGTCATTTCTGTTTACCACAAGTCTAACTCTTTCAATGAGTTCTAACAGAAAAGAGGAAAAAAATGCATCAACTTTTTCTTTTTATCATAACAGGATTATAATCAAATACTGTTTAGAAGTTTATTTTCTTTATTTTTTTTTCCTTTTCAACTTTTTTCAGCTATCCTGGATTCCTCAACTGACTGTCTAATTAGGAAGCTTGCTCTTTCCTGGGTTTTCATTGAGGACGGTTACTCAGCAGACAAGAAGTTTCTTTTTTAAATGTTCATGACTTCAACATAATCTCATATCACAAAATGGAAAGAGTGAAAAATCAGCTTCTTGGGGGTTTATATGGGTAGCAATTTGCAAACTTCTTGCCTTGAACCTCACAATTGGATCTGCACAGAGCAAACCCTTGCAAAATAATGATGGGAGTGAGTCGTTTTTGAAACAAGCTTCATCTGGTCACCATGGGGTAAGAAAGTTTAAGCCTCACAAAAGCAACAGCCTCACTAATGGGGAGAATGTCCCTTGCTAACAATAATTACCATACAGAAAATGGTTAAATCTAGGTAAGGAAAACATGTAATGTCACCCATCTTTTACTCAGCTCAGTTATTCCCAAGCGCTGTGTCTGCGTTTCACTCTGCTATGAAGAGAATGAAGGCCCCCGGACACGCTTTTAACTCAGTACTGAAGTCACTTCTGAGGTTCACCCTTCAGCCAAAGATTAGACAGGCCCATAAAACAAACAATAATACACGTAACTTAACCATGTACACAAGACTAAATGGGCACACCAGCCCAGGGGAAAAGATGAGAGGGCAGGAGGGGACAGGAAAGCTGGACGAATGGAAATGGGGAACCCAAGGTCAAGAAGGGGAGTGTGTTGACATGCCATGGGGTTGGCAACCAATGTCACAAAACAGTATGTGTATTAATTGTTTAATGAGAAATTAATTTGCCCTGTAAACCTTCCTCTAAAGTGTATATATATATATACGTATACATATACATATATATACATATATATATATAAAAGAGCATGAAGAGTAGGTTAGCAAAGATGACAAGCCATGTGGTTCACCTCAGGTAAAGGGGGCTGTGAGACGGTTTTGAAAATTCCTCTCCTTACCGTCATGGTGCAAGCCCACAAATGTTAGGAGTGTTCACAGACATGTTTTCATTCATAATAATAAGGAAGTATTCTTTTGAAGAAAAACTGCATAATTTACAAGCAATCTAATTAGGTTTAAAATGCAGTAGCAATGGTGTTAGACCCCATCAGCTTCTCTCTCGTTTACTCAAGCCTCAAGTTACTAATGGTAGGAGGCATCCAGTCTAGCAAAACTTCCACCTTTCTTCAATGACCCGGAGAGTAAAGGAGGGCTCCGTTGTGTTTGGAAAAGCAGCAGTCTCTCCCAGAACTGAATAGCTTATGTAAATACTTCCCAAGGAAGTTTTGACTGCTAATAGCAATACCCGTATCATAGTAGGCTCTTATTAATAAAAGCGCTGGCCTGGGTATCATTACTTGGCTATACACAAATTCTCCAAGCCCTACCTCCCCTAAACCCTTTCCAAAGAATTTCAAAAGCATTTATCACCCAGGTGTATGGAGTTTCCTGCAGAACTTATAAGCTCAGTTCTCTGGCAAGTAAAAATTTGGGGTTATAGAGCTATTTCTTTGTTCTCAGCAGTCATTTGAAACCCATCCCAGTGCAAAAATAAATGTTGATATTTTGCTGTAAATAAGGATGGAAGCCTGCCCCCACTTAGGAATGCTCGATTGTTCTCCTTGCCCATTGTTTGTTACCCTTTCTTGAAGAAGAACATGTGAGGGAGGGAAGCATTGATGTGGACAATGCATGTGGTTAGTTCTGTTGTATTTATTCATCACGTAACTTTACTTAGATATGACTATAGAAATAACACCAGCTTTATAACTTGTAATTGGACAAAGTAACAATAATCTTTTATTAAACTAATGTCATAAAACTAGTTGTCATCCAGTTGATTCCAACTCATGGTGACCTCATGTGTTTTAAAGTAGAACTGTGCTGCATAAAGGTTTCAATGGCTGATTTTTTGGCAGAAGATCACCAGGACTTTCTTTCAAGGCACCTGTAGGTGGATTCGAACCACTAACCTTTCAGTTAAGAGCCAAGTATGTTAACCACTTGTACTACCCTGGGAATCCTTTAATGAGAAACTGACTGTAAAATATCAAGTAGCAATGAAGGCTGAGACAAGTAATGCCTATGAATGATGAAAGCATAATTGACTATAAGATTATTTCCTCCGTTCTCTGGACCTGGAGGTACCTGGCTTTAAAAGACTTAAAATTTTAAGTAGATGCAACTTTCCACTATGATCGTTCCCTGTCTTGTCAGAATCTAACTTATATAGGCAATAACAGATTACCCAAGAATATTACTTGAGATAACCATGACAATTCTCTTTAATGGAAAGAAGTCAAAAGTGGCAGTAAAGCAGGTAACTGTTGGAAATGGCAGATTGAGGTGGTAATTATATCTCTTATTGAAATCCAAACAGTTAGACTAAGGCACTGACAGTCACCTACGCTGACAAATGTATCAGCTACCAGAGGGTACAGGCAGGAAGCCAGGAAGCCATCCCAAGTGTGCGAGCAGGAGTCTGGACATTTCTGTTGAGTGATGACAAAAAGGCTAACTAAAGGGTCAGGAGAGAGCTCTGCAAGCAGTGGTGAGGTCTAGGAAAGGTTAAAGGTTAAAGAGCTTATTGAGTTCAACAAAGTTCCCATGCAGTTTCTGTGCTCATTTTCTTCATCTTCCAGGGCAGCTGATCATCACGGACATGGATAGCTCAATGGCATGACCCTGCCAAAGACAGGGTGGTAAGTGGAGAAGATGGCCAAGGTGGGAAGCAAAGGGAAGACAGACACGGGGAGAAAGGGGTGAGACCAAAGGGGAAGAAGTGAAGGGTGAAATCAGACTCTTCTCACTTGAGAAGAGTGACACAAAATGCCCAAATCAGAAAACTCCTACTTCAAGAAACATCTATTCTTTCCTTAGTGATGACTGGTGCTATCTATCTAACAGCCTCCCTAGGCCTCAACTTACTTGGTTCCTTCAGCTGTGGAGTAAGGGCGTCAAACAGAAATAACACTAATGAGGATCCAGCTGTCAATTATTTCCATGGTCCTGAGCAAGGTATCCCTGGTTTATCTAGTAACTTATTTTGCAGACCAGAATATTTTGAATTCCACAAGACTGCTCTTCCATGCACTACTCTTGCCTGGGCCTTGAGCGATCACTTCATTGCTCTGGTCTCAACTTCCTCATCTATTACATGAGCAAAACCGGCATAGATGGTCTATTGCTCAAATCCTCCCTGTTCTCTCTCCATTGGGAAGGAGTCACAGGGACTAACCATGTCTTAGTCTGCTGTTGTATTGGATTGTGTTTCTTGTTTATTTGTTTGCTGTTTATCAGTTTGCTTATTTGTTTATTAGTTTGTTTATAACTGGTCAATTTACCAAATTTTTTTAGAGTTTATGTTTGATAGAGTTCATGAAACACTTTCCATTTCAATGATGGATTGTGAGCTGTTGAGTTTGGTAATCTGTCCTTTGCCCTATGAATTGGAAAATTTACTTTATATGTGTGTGTATATATATATACATGTATATATTTATATTCAGATATAAATTTATTTAGATATATAAACATAAATATATTTTTCATCTTATTAAAATAGGGCAGCATAATTGCCAGTAGATACTATAATGCTCAGGGTAAACAAGGGTCAATCAGCAGCCAAACTCCTGGCCATAAAGCGATAGATGTCTTTCCCAGTTTCTCAATGTTCATAGAAAAGGTACTAAAGTTGACATTATGGATACAACCAGATCAATAATTATTTTAATACTCTAATGAGTTAGCGATACACTTAGCCAGTGCAATTATGGTAGGGCAGTATATGCCAGTACAGCATAATAGCATCTTTTCTTTAGTAACAATATTAACATGTACTTGCTGAAAGGAACTACTGTTTCTACTTAGATTGTCTCAAGTAACAGGAACAAATTCATTAAAATATAACTGATCAAACTTCTGAATGGAAAATCACATGGGTTCCCTAAACCAAAAAAAAAAAAAATTGTCTTCAAGTCGATTCCGACTCATAGTGACCCTATAGGACAGAGCAGAACTGCCCTATAGCATTTCCAAGGAGTGGCTGGTGGATTCGAACTGCCAACCTTCTGATTAGCAGACAAGTTCTTAACCGCTACACCACCAGGGCTCCTATCAGACAAATAAAAATAAACGCCTACCTAAATATGTTATCATGAACGTGTATGACATCCGAGATAAAGAGAAAATACTAAAAGCAGTTCAATGGTACTGCACATTACACTGGAAAAAATGACAGTTACAGCTGAGCAGAGGGAAAAATAATTACCTATAGAAAAGAACAATTAGACAGGCATCAAATTTATCATGAGCAATCACAGAGGCCAGAAGAAAAGAGACTCTTTTCAAACTGATTAGGAGAAATAACTGAAAGTCTATAGTTTTATACCCAGCTAAATTAAATTTAAGAATGAGAGCAAAATAGAGACATTTTTTGATAAAGAAAAATTAAGGCCTTATTATGAATAGAATTAGCTCAGAGAAATGCTAAAGAATATTTCAGGAAAATAGAACTTAACTCAGAAAGAAGGAAGGAGTGAGATGAATTCAAGAAGTAACAGTGAACAAGAAAATGGCAAATGTGGGTAAGCCTAAACATGGTAGCAAGATCCTGAGTAGGACTTTCCCCATTATCTAATCATCACAAGTAAAGAAAAAAGCTGAGAATAAAGGTGCTTATACTACCCCCCACACATTCTAATGAAAACATTGCAAATGGGAGGCAGCTACCCTCAAACAGGTGGCTGCACGATCCCCTGCAACTACCCACTCTCACCTTCATTCCCAGTTAGGATCCTAATATACTGGGGAAAGGAAGAGGAGTTTCCATAAGCCACATATATTTCATAAGAGTATAATATACGTGGAGAAAGCCCTTTTCTCCCTTTCATTTTCAGCAAGGGAAGAGAGTGCTTCTCTCCCCCAAATCAAGGGAATGAAGTAGAGTTCTAAGAAGTTTCTCATAAAGATTGATAGTTAAGGCAAGAAGAGAAATTTAAATTTCATCCACTTGTTGGGCATCAGCTTCACCAGTAGATTTTCTGACCTATTGCAGTACTAGCTGGACAGAGGAAAAAGAACTGGAAAGAGAGTCACAGAGGAGCCTGTAGGGCAGAGAAGGGGGCCATGAACACCCCTTGAGTACTCATTTCCTGGAAATTATACAAGTGGTAGCAATTCTCAAACCTCACATACCTAGGATTGTTGAATGAGAAGGGTTCTAGAGACACATCCAATCCTCATTCACATTGTGGAGTATATATCTGTAAAAGGGAATGAAGAAAATATGTCCATATTGATATGAAATTATCTCCAGGCTATAATGTATGAGATAATATCAAATGTACAACACTGAGTATAATATTAGCACTTGTGTAATAAAGGAGGAATATGTAAATATGTATGCATTTGCTTATATTCTGGAAGAGAAACAATGGAAGGATAAATAAAAAACCTAATAAAAATGGTAATCTAGAAGGATGAAGAGAAGAGCATGGCAGGGACAGAGTTGGAAAGGAGAATTTTTAAATGTAGCTTGCTCGACAGATTTGATTTTAAGGACTTGTAAATACTTTAAGATTTGAAAAGAAAAACACACGCTGAAAAAAATAAAACTAAGTATATTAAATTATTGGCATGCCACACATAAAAAAAGAACAACTTCAAGTGACTTTAAAACAAAGGATTTTGACTGTATATCTCTATTAGCATATGATGAGTGACCAACCATCTCATTTTCCCAGGACTGAGGGATTTCCTGGGAATGGAACTTTTACTGCTAAAACAAGGAAAGTACCAGGCAAACCAGGGTGAATTCATCAGCCTAATTTGCAAACAACAAATGCAAAGAAATCTTAAATTAGAGTAGTTTTATTGCTATAATAATTTTGTCATTGTTTTGGAACTATTACATATACGGTAAGATAAATAATTACATTAATGTTTCCATGAACCAAGATTTCAGAGTAAGAGAAAATTAGTAGTACAAAACTAGCAAGTAAGAAATTTTGTAAGTAAAAACTAGTGATATAAAATCAAAGGAGTTAAGTAAAACTGAGAAACAAATAAATGTGAATAAGAAGGAATTTCCAGAAAGACGGAGGCAGTGGCGGTGGTGGTGGTGTTTAATCTGCTCAAATTCCCTCAGAAAAATGAACAGAGCAACTAAGGAGAAAGTGCTGGGAATAGATTCTAAATTTAGCAGGTCAGATCAGTAGAAGTAAAAGAAAAAGGAAAATACAGATAAAATTCAGAGAGAGGGAAAGAGGTAGAATGTCTCAGGAAACATAGGGTCATCTTCATTGAATTTTGAATTTGTGAATACTTAGTTGACAAAGACAAGAGAAGTCATGTCTGTGAAACTAGAAATGCTTACCTGACCATCCTGCCCTCCTGGGAGTTCAGTAAATCTAATATCACACAAAAATGAGCAATAAACAGAATTGCATCAAATGTCAAATAATAATAAGGAATAGAAAAACATCCCTATAGACAGTGGAAGCATTCCAGAGGTGTGTCCACAACACAGATGAACACTATAGCCAACTATTTCAAAACAAGCTAAACATCATTTTAAAATTGTATACAAAATATTAAAGAAAAATACAAATTAGAATTAGAAATCTCAGAACTAAGGAAAGAATTAGGAATAGAGATAAAAAGAATTTTTCCAGAAATGAAGCCAGCACTAAAATGCATGCAAAGCAGATAAAGACAACAGATGCTGTTTTAGGAGAAGGTACAAAAGAGAAAAATGTTACAATCAAAAGAAAAGCAATGATTAAAAGTATTTAAAAGAGACAGTGGCAAATATATCAACAGATAAACAAAGACAAGTCAAGCACATGTATAAAGTTCCTGAAGAGGAAAACCAAGCAGTGAAACAGGATAAATACTAAAATAAAGAAAATCTTAACAAAAAGCTAACCAAAAAAAAAAAAAAAAAGATGTGGAAACTATTTATTGAAAGGGCACAATATGTATCTGGGAAAGCCACCCAGAACGACATACTCCTAGATATTATCTAATAGAATCGCTGGACTTTAAAGACAAAAAAATTATTTGGGCCTGCAGGCAGCAAATCCAAGTTGCTTATTAGGGAAAGAAAATCAGAGAGGCAACAAGTGTTGTATGCTTTTTGTTTGTTTTTTTATAATATTTTATGCCTGACAGTAAGGAGTAACAGATGTAAGATACTGAAGGAAAGGATGTGAGCTAAAGATTTCATATGCAGCCAATCTGGATAGACAACACTTATTAACCTACAGGAATTCTGAGACTATTGTTCCCATGAGCCCTTCCTGAGGGATCTCCTAGACAATGCACTTTACAGGACCAACAGTGACCAAAGAGACATTGATGGAAGGACTAATGTGTCACCTTGGCAGTGCCAGTTGGCCTCATCATGCTCCTTTAGAGGTGCCAACAGTCTCTCTTCCTCAGAAGCTGAGCCCCACATCCCCGGGACTCCTCTTCTTAAACCTCTATGTTCTATACCCCTATCTCGTCCTTTTATTCCCTGCATCTCTTCTGGTAGCTACTTCCTACTGTTATTATCTCTGGGTAAACAGCATTTTCTTTTATTTTTTCAATCCTACAATATGTGTGCAACCAACTCCTGGTTTAAGAAAAGATTTTTATTAGAATTATCCATATAAATGCATTATTTTTCCTTAAAAGAAAAAATTAATTTCCTTGCTCTGTCCACTGAAGAGGTCAAGTCGCAATGATCTCCCAATTGCAATGAACATGCTTGTCACCCAGGTCTATAAATTCCATTTTCTACTAAAAAGAACCAGGGATTCTTGGGAAAATTGCTTTTCCAGATATTGGAAAGGAAATGTACAATATCAGCCTGAGATATTTTATTAAGCAAGAAAGTCATCAAAGACAAAGGTGATCACAGGAGCCAACATAGAGGGACTTTTGCTGGCCAAAGTTGGCGTTTGAGCAAAGAAAAAACGAGTGTAATATATTGAAACAAATCAAATACATTTTTTTAAATCCATGCATTTAGAGTGATATTAAAAACCCATGAAATTATAATGACACTAAAAATTTAAAAAATAAAAACTCATTGCTCATCATAGAAGTTGCCAAAGCACCGACCCACTCTGAAAAGTGATAAGGAAAAACAATCAAGGGCTCACCGTTCTTTACACACTGTATTTCAAATAGTTGGTGAGAGAATGTTGTCCATTAAGATGCACAAAGAATTATAGACTGGGAAAATCACTACTTTGAAACCTGTAATGAAATAAATAATGGGTATAGACAATGACTGTCATGAATATTAAAACTATCCGGCGAAATGGTGGTTGGTAACTTTATAATGGGCTAGTACAGCCTGAACCCACTAATTTATCTTAGCATCACTGTACGTGGGGCAGCGAGATAATATGTGCCTCGTGTTGCAATAAAGTAGGGAAGACACAGCACCACTTACGAAGTATTCTTGTCAAAACAAAAACTGAATGTGAGTAGAATCATTCTCAGATCATACTACCAACTTTACAGGAAATACGGAGGGTAGACAAATAAGTTAAAGGACGCCCAAAGAAAGCACTCAGACAAATCCGGAATGGAGTCTTTCTACTTGAAAAATGAACTGATTTCTTGAACAAATCAAAGGAATGAAAGGGGAGAAGGGGAATTACTGTTTTAGAATAAAAGAGACTTGACACATAACAATTAAATGCAGCATGTAGATCTTGTTTGGATTCTGATTCATATTTACTAACATTAAAAAGACGTATTTGAGACAATTGGGAAGCTTACCTACATCTACCAGTGTGCCACCTGCTGACTAGTTTGTAGGCTTTTTCCTTAGGAAGTATAGCAGACTGCTCCCCCAACATGTGGCACAGGCTTGGATTTTTTTTTTTTTTTTTTTTTTACTACTTACAAGATACCTTTTTATCTTTCTTGTCATAGATTTTAATCATCTGTGACTCTCCAACATCCATATACCCAAATAAATCCAGATGACCAATGCATGGGCAAAAAGATCCACTCAGAGTACATGAAAACCCAATGGACTTTAATGTAACAGAGCATGAAAGGTGTGTTGATAAGGTTTCAGCTTTCACTTTGCAACTCAACCATTTGCTGAGTTTTGGTGCAGCATCAAAGAAGAGTATCTATAATTATGGGAAAAGCAATTAAAATACTCACCTTTTCCCAGCTACAAATCTTCTTATACTTGAACCAAAACAACATACCACAACAGATTGAATGCAAAAGCAGATAAAAGAATTCAGCTGTCTTCCATTAAGCCAGACATTAAACACATTTGCAAAAATGTTAATACCACTCTTCTCGATAAATTTATTTTTGTGTCAGAAATTGTAATTAATTTTCATAAAAATAGGCTATGTTAACATGTGATGAATCTATTAGTGTTATTTTTAAGTGAGTTAATAAATACATATTTTAAAATTTCTCAGTTTTACTTTGTAATATGATAAACATCAATAGATATATGCTACATAAAGAAAAAATTATTTGGAGTCCTCAGTAATTCTTGGGAGCATAAAGGGTCCTGACATCAACATATCTGAGACCAACTTTTCTAGACTATCATCCCTTTGTGGCCAGGAGCCTTATGATGTTGGCAATTGTATCCCAGCTCCTAGCACCAGTATCAGGCTCACTCAACCAAAATCAAATCCATTGCCATTGAATCGATTCCGACTCATAGTGACCCTATAGTACAGAGTATATCTGCCCCATTGGGTTTCCAAGGAGAAGCTGGTGGATTTGAACTGCTGACCTTTTGGTTAGCAGCTGGACTCTTAACCACTACGCCACCAGGGCTCCACTGGGCTCACAGAAGGTATTAATTATATTTCAAAAAATTACATACAGAAAGGCACTGCTCAGGGGGAAAAAATGTATGTTATTATTAGGAAAGCTCACCCCTTTACCTGAAAATAGCTTTGGAAGAAGACAGACACACAAAACAAAATCAAAATGGTCTGTTCTTCTCCTTTCAGCTGAAGTCAGACCTTGCCTAGAGATTTGCGTCTAGTTCTGAGACAACGAACTCGAGAGTCTCAGGAGATCCTGGAGAGGTTTTGCAAGAGCCACAAAATAAAATAAAACCCGAGTGAAAATTAGAGTACTTTGTTCGTCGAATAGAACGTAAAGAGGAAACCTAATAATGCTTATCAGGTAGACAAGCGGTGATTCTACAAAGCACATTGGCCAGCTGCTCTGTGTTTTCATGGAGGCAGGAACAAGAGGCAGCATCTTAACCTGAAGCCTGAGGGATTTACAGGCAAAGAGAATTTGGTGATATTGAGGGTCATTAAGCATTATAATGGGCTCGTGAGTGATGCCACCGAGGTTTGAATTGACTGAAGAGCTCTTCTGCTGAAGAAAAGGGAGCAAAATAATGGCCTCTGATTGTCTAAATTGGTGGCATTAATTCCAAGAAACAGGCTTTTCAGAACTATACCACTTAGAAAATACACTAAATCAATTAAAATTTCAAAAAAATGCATAAATCATCGTAAGAGTGTTTCCATTGTGACGTTTCACTTAGTATTTTGGTTTGCTCTGAGAGATGAACTATAAGGGACCAACTGTAAGGCTATGCTTAAATAAATTAATTCCTAATAGAAAACAAAATACTGCCTCTGGCTACAAAGAGATTTTAGTCTAATGGACAAAAGGAGTAAAGAGAGAAGTCCATCCAGTGTTATAAACGATGCAATGCAGGTGAGGCACCTAGGACTATCTCAAGATAGGCACCATTCTGTAGCCTGCTTGGTAGAAAAGTTTGGGGGCAGGGGTATGATGCCCAAACTGCCCATCAACCCCTTCTCTCCTCCTTTAAATCACTTTGGTGTAAGGTCTAAAATTAAGAGCCCTGGTGGCACAGTGGTTAAGAGCTTGGTTGCTAATCAAAAGGTCAGTAGTTCGAATCCACCAGCCACTCCATGGAAACTCTATAGGACAGTTTTATTCTGTCCTATAGGGTCACTATGAGTTGGAATCAACTTGACAGCAACGGGTTTGTTTGTTTTTTGTATTGTATGTTGACTTGACATCCGATGAAACCAGGAGGGTCTCAAAAGGCCTAACTACAAGTTACCTTTCCCACCGTGCAACCATGGCTAAGATCCCCTAGCCAAATGGTCCTCCTTGCCAAAGGAACCAGGTGCAGTTCCCACTTATCTCTGAGTACAGGGCTTCAGTTCCCAGATAGTCCATGAATTCATTCAACCAAGCCAATCACATTCTCCTTTGGGAACCAGAGGCACGCCACCCTCTTGATACCATAAACTTCGCCTCCACACCCCCTGATTGTTCACTCTATTCCCAAGCGCGACCACTGTGTGGTCTTGCATGGCAGAGTCCTCCCACCCTGGGATGTGAGCATATGTGACTAATAAACTGCTGTCAATCTCATCTGTCCAGTGTCAAATGTTATGTATTCACCCATCCCCATACCCTTAGTGTAGGAATCTCTTCCTCACCAATGGGTGAACAGGAGGTGATTAAAACAATCACTCATCACCATCACGCAGCATAGCCTCACTTCCCCATTCCTAAGAATTGTGCCCAGATGTGTGGCATCACTACCTGGACTTGGGTTCAGACCAAAGCTCCCCTACCCACTTAGTCAGCTCTAGCAGCACGGATGTGTCAGAGTAGAACTGTGATCTATAAGATTTTTAATGGATGATTTTTCAGAAATTGCTCACCAGACCTTTCTTCCAAGGAGCCTCTGGGTGGCCTCAAACTTCCAACCAGGAGTCGGAGTCAACTTGATGGCAACTGGTCAGTAGCGGAGATCCTGGTAGAGTTAATACAGAGTAATGCAAAATTACGACCTGTTTTAAATTCACAGGCTATGCAGCTCAATGGTTAAAAATAATGATGTTGATTGAAAGTGGCAGTGAGAATTATAGTGAATTAAGCTGTTTGTGTGTGTTTGTGTGTGTGTCTATGGTTTCTGTCTTCTACTGTTTGTCAAGCTCCCTGAAGTACAGTTCAGCAAAAGCTGTTGGTACTTGAAAGAGTGAAAAATGATGTCAAAATCAGTAGGAAAAAAATGAGAACGTTGGTCTTGACTAACAGGTAGAATGCTTGATAGAAAAGTTAATTCAGTGATACAAGCTTTCATTCAGTCAATCCTAGCATGTGCACCGAATATTTCTTTGACCTTTTATATTTCCATTGTTAGTGTATATTCAAGCCTCTGGCACCCAATCACGTATCCCGCCTTTTACCTCCTATTCCCACTGTGTAAAAAGGTAAGCAAATGTCTCACTGGGAGAAAGGTGCCTACATGCTAATTAGCAGCAACAACCATCAAGTTTCACTTGATTCTTTTTATTCTTCTACATTTAAAATTTGTTTCTATTTTCAAATTCAGCTTTCTTGAATCATTTCTGTCAAGCCTTGCCTGAGCAGAAAGCAGATCCTTGGGGGATCAGAGAAAGAGAAGGGAAAAGAGCAATGAGTTGGGAAAGATGTAGGCTTTGGTTGCTTAAAGACTGAGCCAATTTTCTCATTACCCCAGTTTCCGGCCCACTGGCCTGTGGAATGAGCGCTCCTTGGGTCACTCTCAGTTCTGGGGCACCAGCTGGGCTCTGGACTCCACCCCTTCAGCTGTTGAGCTCATCCTACTCCTGAGACATTCTTTCATCTACTGAGTCGAGTGCATGGCTAGGGAGCAGTTTTAAACGTACAGCATTCTACGCTGTCAGTAATTATTTATCTTGTAACAACTAATTCATCAGTAAAGTGAAAGGAAAAGTTCTTTGATCCCAAAGGATAAAACTTACCCTTCACCAATCAATCTTCATCTACTCTACTGTAATTGCGGATTATTTACCCAGATCACATCTCCCTGGCAGCCTGCAGCTAAGACAGCCGTGGCTAACCAATGAGATAACATACAAAGTGATTTGTCACTATTGCAGGTCGTTAATTCTGAATGTGTTTAAACTTGTCCTTTCCACAATAGCTCTCTTTGCTAGCGTGTTGGGTCATAGAAGAATAGGGAATTTTGACTTTACTCGTAAAGAAGTGATTTGGGTTTGCTTATACTTTCCATATTACTGCTACTGCTCACACCCATCCTCACCCTGCCCATACCTTGGATCTCAAACGGGCAAATGATAACGAAAAAACTGACTCAGAAAGGTCACCTGTTGTTTGTAGAAAGGGATACTAAAGAGAGACTTTTTTAATGTAAGGAGTTATATTTAACAATATTGCAGTATATAAGAAATGCATTAACTATATTATATTTAACTGTACACACACACAATGTGTAAAATGCATTCCTGTATTGACAATTTTCTGATATGACTCCATTTGTTCTTATAACCTTTTCATGATTCTTGGGGCAGAAGCTGTTCACAAACATTTTCAGGCCCTCATGTTTCTGGGGAGGCTACTTTTCCCACTAAACATATAAACTACCTTCCAGTGGGGGCTTGTATAATGTGAAAAATGAAAGAAGCATTCTTTGGTGAAAATTCACTAAGGTAGAAAGTTTATGTATAAGGCAGTGCATCCAGGAAGTGTGATTGATTGAACTTTCATCTCTTTTGGCTTTTGTACAGCTAAGTAAGCCTTGTAAGCATATTTATGGCTTCCTGTGTGATAGTTAGTGAGCCCTGGTAGGTTTGGTTTTGTGTGTATGTGTGTGTCATACTTGGAAAACCAGAGGTGCCCAATGTAACCAAGTGGAAGGCACCACCCAAAACCCTGCCTCCAAAGATCCTTGAGACAGATGGAGCCCAGTAAACATGGCGCCAGACTACCACCAGAATATCACCAACATTTTCTGGGAAAATGTATGCCCACGTCATGTTTCTCAAAATCCATATTACCAATCAAAACATTTGAACACACTCAATTAGTAAGCATGCATTCCACTACTGAAAACACATGCCATCATTAACAAATTCAAGACACAAAAAAATGGAGCTTGAACTATTATATTTAAATTTACATTCACAATGTGTAAACTGCATTCCTGTATTGACAGTTTTCTGATGTGACTCCATTTGTTCTTATAAACTTCTACTATAATCAGTCTTAATGGGGTAGGAGGAAAATTGCCTTGTGGCTGGCACCACTACCTTAATAATAAAGACCAGACCCCTGCAAGGAAGATTTGGATCAATCAGTTCACACCGGTTTACGGCTAAGAAAATGTAACTGTGCTGCCCTCTAATGGTTGTCACCTTTACAGGTTTAAGTTTGCCGGTATTGAGCTGTTGAACCACCTCCATAAAGCACACCGTCAGATATGAAATTCAGAAGACAGACTAAACCAAACTCACACATGCTTTCCCAAAAGAAGCACCATTATTGAGTCAACGCTAGAAATGTTACTTTTCTACATATGTACTTGACCTGAAAAATGAGGGGGCTCTCAGAAGCCAGTGCCACATACTCTTTTACTAATAGGTCATGGAGCACCAAGGATCCTGCTTTAAATGGTAATACAGTGTATCCTCGTTGAAAACAAAGGAGACATTTTTCAGGAAGTGAGAAAGACCCAGAGTGTGCTGTATTACCCTTTAAGTGTACTGGTTATCCATCACATTCACAGATAGATGGATAAATAGATATAAATATAGATCTGGATATGGGTATGGACGTGGACATGGATATGGGTATATGGATAAATAGGTATATATTCTCTGTTAAAGTTGTAAATTCATTAACCTGAGTCACTTTGTCAGTTTTGGTAGTTTCTCTTATGCCAGATTATTTATTGCCATTGACATATGCTATGTAATTCTGTCAAAAGTTAAACCCAGAATCTTCATCCAAGACTGACAGCTTGAGCTTCTAGATTTCCTACTTTCAGACCTACGTTTTAATTGACTTCAAAAACCTAAGGGAAAAGCAGAGAAAGTGTTATAGCTTGAATGTGTTTGGCACACTTTTCAGCCTGGGGCCTGGCCTATGATTACCCCTGAAGTTTGACAGAGAAAAGAATCGGCTTATAATTATAGGCGAGTGAAAATAGGAAGGCTTCTTCCACACAGCCCAGGGAAGACCTGCATCTAAACTAGCTGATCAAGTCACATAAATATTAATAACACTGTTTAAAGTGACATGTGGTTCTACTGGCCACTCCTCAGTCAAAGCAGCTTCTATAGCCCAGCTGCTAGTTGCTGTCCCTGAGATCCATTTATAAATAATTGAAGTGTTTAGTGTGAAATTACCGCTTTGTATATGAAAGAGATCATTGTGTGAGAGTCCATCAGATGGGGAATCCCGAATTAGTGTTAGGTTGAAGATAGTGGGGTAGGCTATATTACCAAGATATGTGTGTGTGTGTGTGTGTGTGTGTGTGTGTGTGTGTGCACGCGCACATGCGTGCACACGCATAGTTGTCTGTACGTCAGCAATCTCACGTATGGGAAAGGGAGAGAAGAACACTGCTTTAGCTGTCTCTTCATCTCCTCCAAGCGAGTGATCTAGGTCAGAGCACCGGCTTTAACCCTAAACTCTTGAATTTCTTACTAGCTGGGAAAACTGGATTATAGTAAAGGAAACGGGGAAAGGGAAAAACAAGATGTCAGAGTGTGATAGCATTGCTACCACAGGGTCACAGGGGTGCATTCCTTATAAAGAAAAATTCAACCCACACATCAACAGAATTCTCCGCGCCATTACTCTCAGAGACACAAAGGAGGCAAAATTATATAAGTAACAAGGGAAAGAAGTATTATAATTCTATTATTCCAGAAATAATGGGTTCTGAAGGAAAAAATCCACATGACAAACTTCTTCGTATCAGGCTATGCAGCAGTCTGTTTGTTTCATAATTTTATTCTAGGATGTAGAAAATAGGAGTGTGTATGTGGTTGGCAAGTGCCAGATCCAGATTGAGTGAACTTTCACTTTACGAATCTCATAATATCCTCACCCTTATCTCCCTAAAGCAGATTACATTAATTCTGAAGGGAAGTTGGAGTCTGAATTTATTAACAAATGGCTCCTTACATTTTTTTCCAAAAGATGCTAATGAAACTAATTTGAAGAGGTTGGTGCAAGAGATTTAAAAATTTAAGTATTGCATTCCACTATTTCTAAAAATTTTCTGAGATAATTCATTCTTCAAAATAAAATATTGCTTCAAAAGCACAAATGTTTTTCCGTCAATTATCTATTGAGAATCTTCCCTGTTTAAAAGTACAGCGTTAGGCTCTGTGACGGGTTTAAAGATTTATAAACCAAGGTCTCTACCTTCAAAGGACTTGTAGCATACATAGATGTTCCAGGGGAATAAATCCATGTTCTTACATTGATTTTTGGACCATATCTAATTCAAAAGATTTCTGGACAACTCTCCCCTAAAGAGGCTACTCAATTCCCACTGGATCATAAATATGGGAAAGGCAACAGAGTTTTTTTATATCAAATATTGCTATAAAGAGAGCGAAATCACTAATGATAAAGGCTGAACTCACAACCCCAGTAGTTTTATGCAAAGATCACAACTTTGAAAGAACCGTCTATAGTTTCTCAAGAATAAAATGCAAGAAATTTGGAGAAGGATGAGAAAGAGTTCAATTGTTCTATGTAACCTCCAGAGCCTGTGCTGTCGAAGGAGAGACTTCTAACTGGACTAGGACATAAGGGAAAATGAGAAGGACAGCCAAGAAATATTTCTGTAATATTCAAAAGGCTGTATTACCTGAAAGTACTAAAATAGGCTGGTGCTGAGACAGCTGCTGTAATTGAAGCAAATCTCAATTGCATCATCAGCGCACATACTTTCAGCTGTGCTCAGTTACCGAGCTAAACATTTGTGCTACCAAGGCTCTCTGTCAGCGTGTTCAGCCAGACTGTTTAGCTGACACATTTCTAGGTTTCTGCACGTCCCTGTGTCCCATAGAAAAAACCATGGGGGTGGCACACACGCTCTCTTTTTTTTTTTTTTTTTCAAATGCAGCTTCCCTTGAGAATACGAGCTGCATCTTTGGTGGCATAATGTGGGAAGTGAGGGTGTTATATCCTCACAGGCAGCTGTTCCGTACTTAGATAACTGTTATATCTGTCAATGGTGTTGGCAGGGTGAAGAGAGACCTAGAAAGTGGTGGGCGGCAAAAGCTAGACAACAGAGAATGTATTTTCTATTTATTTCACCTCTACTCTGGAGCCTTGTTCTAAGATCCTATATGGATCCTGTATCTATAGCTATAGATGCTATCTATAGGGGGACACTGCTCTTTCAGTGTTAGAATTCTCACCTTCTATGAGGGGGACCTGAGTTTGCTTCCCCGCCAATGCACTTCATGAGCAGCTACAACCCATCTGTCAGTGGAAGTTTGCATGTTGCTACGATGCTGAGCATGTTTCAACTAAACTTCCAGACTAAGACAGACTAGGAAGAAAGGGCTGGCAATCTACTGCAAAAATCAGCCAATGAAAATCCTATGGATCACAATGGTTAAATCCGTGACTGATCATGGGGATGGCACAGGAACAGGCAGCATTTCACTCCGTCATGCATGTGGTCGCCATGAGTTGGGGTCGACTCAATGGCAGCCGGCAACAACATAGATGTTACAGAGGACACATCCTATCACAGAAGATCATTTTAGTGGAATTGCCACTAGACTGGTGGACGTACCCAAATACATTAGTGCATGAGATCTCCATCAATCCAATTCATTTACACTGGCTCAAACTATGGCATCTCAAAGAAGATGAAGCCAGATTTGCGAATGAAAGCCAGGAGGGATCCACTATCAGCTCTGTTCATGGCCTCTCATGAGTCACTCAAGGAAATGTCTGGCAACAGAAGGTATCAAGGCAATCTAACTGCAAAATACTACCAATTGATTTAACTAATCTCAGTTTCCCTCTCCTCTCTTTAGATAAAGCTACGAGCTTGGTTGAAGAAGGAAGATTTCTCAGATAAAAGATGTTCATTCTGGCCTACAGGAGCCAAGCAACAAAAATGTCATTGATCAATACATAAGTGGTAACTTTGGTGAAGGGTAAGACAGTACACAATACTGGGGAAGCCATCACAACTTGTACAAGGCAAGCTTAGGGAAGCTCCATAGACACATCCAAACTCCCTGAGGGACTGAACTTCTGGGCGGAGGGCTGTGGGGACCGTGGTCTCAGGGAACATCTAGCTCAATTGGCATAACACAGTTTATAAAGAAAATGTTCTACATTTTATCTTGGTGAGTAGCATCTGGGGTCTTAAAAGCCTGTGAGCAGCCATCTAAGAAACTCCACTAGTCTCACCCCTTCAGGAGCAAGGGAGAGAGAATGAAGAAAACAAGATACAAGGGAGAGATTAGTCCAAAGGACTAATGAACCACAACTACATGGCCTCCACCAGACTGTGTCCAGTACAACTAGATGGTGCCTGGCTACCATCACTGACTACTCTGACCAGGATCACAACAGAGGGTTCCAGACAGAGCGGGAGAAAAATGTGGAACAAAATTCTAACTCACAAAAAAAGACCAGACTTACTGGCCTGACAGAGACTGGAGAAACCCCAAGAGTATGGCCCCTGGACACACTTTTAGCTCAGTAATGAAGTCACTCCTGAGGTTCACCGTTCAGTCAAAGATTAGACAGCCCCATAAAACAAAACGAGACTAGTGGGGCACAACAGTCCAGGGACAAGGACTAGAAGGCAGGAGGGGACAGGAAAGCTGGTAATAGGGAACCCAAGGTTGAGAAGGGACAGTGATGACATGTCATGGGGTTGTTAACCATTGTCATAAAACAATATGTGTACTGTTTAATGAGAAACTGTTGTTCTGTAAACCTTCATCTAAAGTACATAAATAGAAAAAAAAGTCACTGAAGCATTATCATATGGACTCTGCAAATCTCCATGTCCTTTTAAATTGTCCACAGCTTGTACAGAAATGATAGGTGAACACATAGAGACAACTCTGAAAGACTGATGAGCCATACACCATCAAAGTGGGTACCAATGTCCCTCTTAAATGTCTTTCTAGCTCATCTGACTTTCATGCATTTAGTAAGTCTAACTCTCTACAACCCTGTGAGATCTTGTGAGAAAAGGAAATATGTCTTAGCCATTTTTATATATCCAGTACCTAGCATAGTACCCGGTTGTTGTTATTGTTAGGTGCCACCAAGTCAGTTTCCGACTCATAGCAACTCAACATGACAGAGTAGAACTGCCCCATAGGCTTTTCTTGGCTATAATCTTTACAGTAGCAGATAGTCAGGTCTTTCACCCGAGGAGTCACTGGATGGGTTTGGACCACCAACATACCAGTTAGCAGCCAAGCACTTAAATGGTGTGCCCTGATAAATAGTAGCTTTTCTATGTGTTTATTAAATTTAACTAACATCAAATTTCCTACATTAGGTGCCAGTTACAAATCATGTTGTTGTCAAATCATTTCTAATTTATAGTGAACTTATGTACAACACATAAAAAAAACTGTTCCGTGCCATCCTCACAATTGTTGCTATGTTTGAGCCCATTGTTGCGGCCACTGTGTCAATCCATCTCATTGAGGGTCTTCCTCTTTTCACTGACCCTCCAATTACCAATCATGATGTCCTTCTACAGAGATTGGTCCCTCCTGATAACATGTACAAAACACATGAGACAAAGTTCTCGCTTCTAAGGAGCATTCTGACTGCGCTCCTTCCAAGACAGATTTGTTCGTTCTTCGGACTGTGGATGATATAGTCAAGATTCTTCACCAATACCATAATTCAAAGGCATCAATTCTTCTTTAGGCTTCCTTATTCCCTGTCCTGCTTTCATCTGCATATGTGGTGACTGAAAATATTAAGGCTTGGGTCAGGTGCACCTTAGTCCTCAGTATCATCTTTGCTTTACAACACTTTAAAGAGATATTTTGCAGCAGATTTGCACAATGCAATATGTTGTTTGATTTCCTGAGTGCTGCTTCCATGGGCATTGATTGTGTATGCAAGTGAATTGAAATCCTTGACAACTGCCATCTTTCCTCCATTTATCACAATGTTGCTTATTGGTCCAGTTGTGAAGATTTTTGTTTTATTTGTGTTGAGGTATAATCCATATTGTAGAAGGCTGCACGCTTTGATCTTCATCAGTAAGTGCTTCAAGTCCTCTTCACCTTCAGCAAACAAGGATGTGTCATCTGCATAACACAGGTTTTTAGTGAGTCTTCCCCCCATCCTGATGCTGTGTTCTTCTTTATCTAGTCCAGTTTCTTGAATTATTTGCCCAGCGTATAGATTGAATAAGTATGGTGAAAGGATACAACCCTGATACACACCTTTCCTGATTTTAAATCACACAGTATCCCCTTGTTCTGTTCGAACGACTACCTTTTGGTCTGTGACAGGTTCCACATGAGCACAGTGAACTGTTCTGGAATTCCCATTCTTCTCAATGTTATCCATAATTTGTTATGATCCACACAGTTGAATGCCTTTGCATAGTCAATAAAACACAGGTAAACATTTTTCCAGTATTCTCTGGTTTCAGCCAACATCCATCTGACATCAGTAACAATATCCCTCGTTCCAGGTTCTCTTCTGAATCTGGCTTGAATTTCTGGCAGTTCCCTGTTGATGTACTGCTGCAACTGTTTCTGAATTATCCTCAGCAAAATTTTACTTGTGTGTGATATTAATACTATTGTTCAATAATTTCCACATTCTGTTGGATCATCTTTCTTTGGAATGGGCAAAATATTGGATCTCTTCTAGTCAGTTGGCCAGGTAGCTGTCTTCCAAATTTCTTAGCACAGACAAGTGAGCACTGTAAGTGTTGCATCCATTTGTTGAAACATCTCAATTGGTATTCCGTCAATTCCTGAAGCCTTGTTTTTCGCCAATGTCTTCAGTGCAGGTTGGACTTCTTCCTTCAATACTATCGGTTCTTGATCATATGCTGCCTCCTGAAATGGCTGATTGTTGACAAATTCCTTTTGGTACAGTGATTCTGTGTACTCCTTCCATTTCCTTTTAATGCTTCCTGCATCGTTCAATATTTTGACGATAGAATCCTTCATTATTGCAACTTGAGGTTTGAATTTTTGTCTTCAGTTCTTTCAGCTTGAGAAATACTGATTGTGTTCTTCCCTTTTGGTCTTCTAACACTTTGCACGTGTCACTATGATAATTTACTTTGTCTTCTCGAGCTGCCCTTTGAAATTTTCTGTTCGGCTCTTCTGCTTCATCACTTCTTGCATTTGCTTTAGCTATTCTACATTCAAGAACAAGTTTTAGAGTCTCTTCTGACATCTGTTTTGGCTTTTCTTTCTTTCCTGTGCTTTTAGTAACCATTTCCTTTCTTCATGTATGATATCCTTTATGTCATCCACAGCTTGCCTGGTCTTCAGTCATTAGCATTCAATGTGCCAAAAATATTCTTGAGATACTTTCTAAACTCAGGTGGGATTATATATACATTTAATATATATATATATATTATATACTCAAGGTCATACTTCTGGCTCTCGTGGACTTGTTTTAATTTTCTTGGGCTTCAACTTGAAACTTAAGTGCGAGCAATTGATGATCTGTTCCTTAGTTGGCCCGTGGCCTTGTTCTGACCAATGAAATTGAGCTTCTCCATCATCTCTTTCCACAGATGTAGTTGATTTGATTCCTGTGTATTCCATCCAGTGATGTCCATGTGTATAGTCACCATTGATGTTGCTGAAAAAAAAGTATTTGCAATGAATAAGCCATTGGTCTTGAAAAATTCTATCATGCAGTCTCTGGCATCACCAAGGCCATATTTTTCAACTACCAATCCTTCTTCTTTGTTTCCAGCTTTCGCATTCCAATCACCAGTAATTATCAATGCATCTTGATTGCATGTTTGATCAATTTCAGACTGCAGAACTTGGTAAAGTCTTCAGTTTCTTCATCTTTGGCATTACTGTTGTTATGTAAGTTTGAATAATAGTCATAATTAACTGGTCTTCCTTGCAGGTATATGGATATTATCCTATTACTGACAGTGTTGTACTTCAGGATAGATCTTGAAATGCTCTTTTTGACGATGAATGTGATGCCATTCCTTTTCAATTTGTCATTCCCGGGATAGTAGGCCATATGATTGTCTGATTCAAAATGGCCAATACCAGTCCATTTCAGCTCACTAATGCCTAAGATATTGATCTTCATGTGTTCCACTTCATTTTTGACAACTTCCAATATTCCTACATTGTACATTCCATGTTCTGATTATTAATGGATGTTTGCAGCAGTTTCTTCTCTTTTTGAGTCATGCCACATCCGCAAATGAAGGCCCTGAAAACTTTACTCCATCCACGTCATTAAGGTCGACTCTACTTTGAGGAGGCAGCTCTTCCCCAGTTATATTTTGAGTGCCTTCCAACCTGAGGGGCTCATCTTCCAGCACTAAATCAGACAATGCTCTGCTGCTACTCGTAAGATTTTCACAGGCCAATTTTTTTAGAAGTAGATCACCAGGTCCTTCTGTCTAGTCTGTTCTTGTCTGGAAGCCCTGCTGAAATACGTCCACATTTTTCTCCCATTCTATCCAGGTCTATCTATTGTGGCTCTGATCAGAACAGTCAGTAGTGGTAGCCAGGCACCATCTAGTTCTTCTGGTCTCAGGGTCGATGAAGCTGGGGCTTGTGTAGGCTATCAGCCCTGTAGACAGGTTTCTTCTCGGAGACTTGCTTCCTTTTTTCTCTTTTGCTTCTAATCAGTAGAGACCAATAGTTGTATCTTAGATGACTGCTCACAAGCTTTTAAGACCCCAAATGCTAGCCACCTCACTAGGATGCAGAACATGAACTTTGTGGTGCCAACTGACTGAGTTGTCCCATGAGACCAAGGACCTAAGCTTTCAAACCTAGAAAATCATTCTTGTAAGGTGTTTGGTTATGTCTGAGAAGTATCCATAACTGTGTCCTCTGTTAATATATACGCATACTTTTAAGGCTTTTAAATTCCTGTTAAAGAAAATACAGAGACTTTTACATTAAATACAACATCTATGAGCAATAAATCTACAAGAAACCTGTGTTCTCCCTTTATGTCATCTCCATATCGGCATTAATTTAAATGCCACAACAAACTGGCAGAATAAAGACTGTACAAACAAGGTCAGAAAGATCAAGAGAGTAAGAAATAGAGACAGAACTAAGTGGCCACGTTCATGCACAGGGAAGGAAGAAAAAAAGTAACATTGTTTTTCTTTTTATATATGTAATATATAAACGTATTTCATGGTACTTAAAAGTTTTTCAAATTTGTACAGAATGTCAATGAACCAAAGCCTCTTTTTGCCCTTTTGTGCAACACCCAAAACAATCAATTTAGTTTAAGTTTCTCCCTAAGATTCATTTATGGATTGGTATGAAACAATAAATACATCAGTTCAATAATCCTAACAATGAGAACAACAAAAATACAAGTTTTTTGGGCTTTAGCGCTACTGTAGACGTCACAGGACCAGGTAAGGAATTCAGAAAGCAACCAGTTGCAGATTGTGGTTTAGAAAAGGACAGTTTTAGCCAACTAAATCTACAATAAAAGAATTGTGTTGACTTAGTTCAGTTAAATTTATTCAACGTATATATTCATCAAAAACATTCATATTTGGGGAATAGTGCAGTTGAGCTAAATAGTTTGACGTGGCCGATACTTAGCAAATTTGCTACTCTTCTATCATGTCTAAAGGAGGAACATAACATTTAATTCAACAAGCATTTATTTGATGCCTACTGTGTGCAAGACACTGTGCTAGGTTATTTAATGATTTTGTTTCTTTTTCGTTATATGCTTATTTATCTTTTAAAATGCTTGTAGTTCAGTCTAACTTAAGATCTCATCTGTCCTCACCTGAGATTTGGGGTTTAGAACCTTATTCGATTAAGTCCACATTGAGAAGCAATAGAATTTAAAAACAGCTTCCAGCATGCAAAAAGAGTCTCTGCAGCCCCGATCATTTAAGAGCAATTATTTTTTTTAGTTACATAAAGAGACATTTTCAGGCCTCTAATTGCTCCAAATTTATCTGCTAAAGAGTCATTATGTTCCATTTTTAACCCCTCTCTGACATCAGGAACTAATGCTGTAATTGAACTGTGTCATCATTGATCTCAATTCTAAACCATTAGAAGAGCTGGTTTTTGCCTTTCACTGCAATTGTGCCATTTTTTTCCTAATCATTCCAGTGCCTGCAGATATGCACTGTGCAACCAAGAAAGAGTTGTTTAAAGCACAGCTAGATGCAGTGAATGGCATTCATAGCCAGTAGACCATTATTTGCTATTTTCACGTTATTTAGAGTAAGGATCTAAGTGCAGACATCTCTATTTGTAATACTCACTTTTCCATTTTTTTTCTTTTTGATAATTTAAATACAGTAATTAAATTTAGTTTACTTACTCATATTTATAATGGAAATGAGAGAATCAAAGAATTTTAGATCTGTCCCACCACTGACGCTAAGTACATCAAAATCTCGTTCTTAAGCAATAGTAAAGACATTATGGAAAGGAAAATGTAGAGAATAATTGTGTTTGGGCCTTGGAATTAGAGCTGTACAGTAAAAAAAAGCTCTAATAAATGCTAAACTTTGCCATAATCTTAAGCTAAATCTTCATTTCAGCGCTGATCTCAGTGAGAAAAACAATGGAATCCTTAATTTCAGCGGACACTAAACTGATCTGACTGTTGGATTTCACTGACTCATTTAGGAAATCTCAAATTTTTGGTGTCTGTTGTTTAGCACAAGTGTATGTCTTGTTTCACATTTAACCTTCAGTAAAACTTTGCACTTACATCTGAAAAACAAAAGCTTTTTCAGCTTAGACACTGCTTAAGGCTTTATCAAGACCCATTCTTCCTTCTACCATAAAATGTATTTTGTAGAGACTGAAACTCAGCAGCAAAACCATTGACCTTGGAATGGAAAGAGTACTAGGAGGGGAGTCAGGAACACTGTCTTCTAATTTCAACTCCCCCATTATTGGCTCATGCTTCACTTACTCTAAGTTTTGGTTTCTTTATTGTAAAAAAAATAAAAAAATAAAAGGAGATAAAATAAATAGGCTCTAAGTCCCTTCTGACTGTGGCTTTTTTAAGATTATTAGTAACTAAAAAAAATTTCTGCATAATTATCATTAGTATATTTTCAATTAACGTAGTAATGGACTAGCCCAAAAAACAAACAAACAAACAAAAAAAAAAAAACCAGTTGCTGTCAAGTCAATTTTGACTCATGGCAACCCCATGTGTGTTAGAGTAGAACTGTGCTCCATAGGGTTTTCTTGGCTGTGATCTTTCAGAAGCAGATTGCCAGGCCTTTCTTCTGAGGTGCCTCTGGGTAGGTTCAAACCATCAGCCTTTTGGTTAGTAGCTGAGCACTGAAACCATCAATGTCCATAATTATTTGGTGTCTTGGAGGAAACTAAAGCTCACGTGAGAACACTTTTACTGTAGCATAGAATCCAACTATTTCAAAGCTATAAAAAGAGTCTCCCTATAAAACAATTTTTGTTTTTGCCATATATATGGACTCTAAAAAAAAGGAAAAAGAAAAAAGTTTGGGCCAAAATATCTTAGCCAATGGCTCCATCTAGCATTATCATAGCACCTTCTTAAGTCATTTAAATATCTATAGCTGCATTTCTCTTAAATACATAACAGTTGAATGTTCAGCGTGTTAAAATTCTACTTGCTCCCCAGAAAAATGGGTCAAGTATGATATTCTGGAAGGCCATTGTGGAGAATGACAAGCCCATTTGATTGGTATTGGTAATCATAATTCTTCACATTCTTTTGCTACCTCTCTTTAAAATAAGGAACTTGGAACTGAAAGATCTTGAAAGGGCATTTCTCTGTAAAGTCTTATTTAGCTTTCGTGAAAAATTTCAATGTGAGTTTTTGTAGATGCAAATGAAAATATTAAAGGTGCTGAATATGTTCAGAGCAGACTGATGTTTTTTCATGCAATAACGTTAATGTGCTATGCCCTCTGCAGCGGTACCATAATTAAAACTGTTGGCATTTCCATTTTAAACCTAGTCATAAAAAATCCCTCTGAGCAATGATGCATCTTTCCAAGACTCAAACCAGCAGTGTCCACTATTTAGGAACAATATTTGAGAAAATTTTAGCAGGGAGTCAAGTTCTAATAAGGTAAAACATTTAGCAGATTACTTTTCTTTATTTCATCCTAGATGTTTGCTTGCCCCTGAAAACTAATTTCAGTCTAATGGGTGATATGTATAAATAGGACAGACACGTAGCATAAGTATCAAGCTTCAACTCAGACTGAAAATGTGGCTTATTATAAACTGGTGTATTCAGTTTTGTAAGGCCTGGAACTGAAATAATTTGGGAAGGCCATGCTTAAGAAAATGACTAAATTACAAACACAAAGTTAGATGAAAGTGAATATTTAGAATGAGAAAAGTAATCATAACCAGCTACGAAGTTTGAAAGGCTTTGGAAGGCTGACAAATACTACGAAGTTCATAAAATCCACAATAATAATAAAATATACTTATAAATTAGCTGCCTGTTTCACTTCTATAATACTTTTTTCTTACATATTTTGGCTGCATAGTCTTTGATATTCTTTATATGAGAAATATTTTGTAATATTATTTATTAGGGAGAGAATTTAACCAGTCTATTCTTTACCATCACAGATTGGTAAACTTTTTCTATAGAGGATGTGATGGTTAAGATTGTATGTCAGCTTGGCTGGGCCATGATTCTCAGTGTTTATATGTGACCACTCCCATGATTGAATCTGCTGTGAGTAGCCAATCAGTTGAAAGGGAGTTTCCTTGGGAGCGTGGCCTGCATCCAAATATAAGCAGATGTTCTGGCTTTTTGCTTGCTCTGGATCCTGCAGCTGTCTCATGTTCATCTGACCTACAGTTCTTGGGACTTGAGCTATCAGCGTTTCTGCCAGTTTTGGGATTCATTGATCTTCACAGCCTGTGAGCGGAGCTTTGCTCTCCAACCTGCTGATCTTGGGTTCGCCAGCCCCTGTGGCTACGTGAATTGGGAGAAGCTTCTATCCTAATCCACAGACTTGGGACGTTCCAGACTCTACAATCGCATGAGCTGTTTCTTTGATATAAATCTCTCTCTCTATATATATATTTATATGCTTTACTGGTTTTGCTTCTCTAGGGAACCCAGCCTAAGACAGAGAAGACAGTAAATATGTTAGGCTTTGTAGGACATACAGTCTCTGTTACAAAAACTCAACTTGGTTGTTGTAGCAGGAAAGCAAAGACAAAGTATAAACAAATTATTGTGTTTATGAAATAACATGATAAATAAAAACATGTTTTTGAACCCTGAATTTTGAAATGCTTATAATTTTCACATATGAAATACTATTGTTCTTTTTTTTTTTTTAAATCATTTAAAAATGTAAGAATCATTCTTAGCTCCTAGGCCATACAAAAACATGGACAGTAGTTTGCTAACCTTTGTTCTACCCTGGTTGACAGAAATTTGTTTTTTATTAGTGATAGCTTTAAAAGTTACTCTCAACTTCACAACCGGTTGTTTGTAATATGTATATTTTATGATAATTGTTAGAGTTGGTAAAATACTAACAAATTCCTTTCACATATAAACATTTCAAATTTTCGTTTTGTTTGTTTCTGCAATGACTAATTTTACATGTTCTTTGAATTGATGACATTCATTAACCAGTTTGTCATTGACAACCTCAGTGTACAGGCATAATATGACTTTTATTACCTTTTTTATTAGTAGTATTTTGTGTTCAATCAGCAAGATATTTTAATATTTTCCAATATGTTCATAATATCCACTCATAACGTTCACTCCAAGCACCTATTTGTTACTTCTATTAGACATTGATCACATCTTAATTATCGCTTTTGCTATGCTCTGAAATATTTTTATTATAATTATCTACTCAATGTTAGCGTAAATTCTACAGATTTCATCACTCACTTCACTTTTGTTTCACACTTACATTTTTTAATCTGAAATTTCTCTCATTTCTTTAATAAATAATGTTAAAGAAGACAAAAGAAGGGACCAATCTTATACATCTAAATGAAATCTAATTGCACATTTGTTTTATTAAAGCATTCCAAAACACCTTTTCAAATTGCCCTATACCTTTGTGTCAAGACACCAGTTGAGCTGGCACAACGGATGGTAGGGCTATTCCAGGAAGCCATTCCTATGCCAAGACAGCAGTCATTTAACTACATAGAAGTTACTGAAAAACACATGCTATGGCTGCTAACCAAAAGGTTGGCAGTTCAAATCCACCAGGCGCTCCTTGGAAACTCTATCGGGCAGTTCTACTCTGTCCTATAGGGTCGCTAGGAATCGGAATCAATTCAACAGCAATGGGTTTTTTTTTGTATATCCCATCAAACCCAACAAAATGAATTCCCAACTCAGTTACACTTAGTTAAATAAATACCAAAGATGCCTGCAATAACTCCAATGCCACCCAACGCGAAGGGAAGAATGAGGGAAGGTAATCAGATTGGAAAGAGACAACATATTTTATCAACTATACGTTGTTGTTGTTGCCCTCAAATTGATTCCTACTCATAGTGACCCAAGGTGTGCAGAGTAGAACTGCTCCATAGGGTTTTCAAGGCTGTGACCTTTCGGAAGCAGAACACCAGGCCTGTCTCTCGAGCTGCCTCTGGTTGGATTCAAACTGCCAAACTTACCCTCAGGAGGTTCGGTCATGCAGCTGAGCAGTCAGTCACTGGCAGCACCACCCACCACATTCTCTTAACCATTCTACTCCAAGAATAACCAGAATTGAACAATAAATATGTAGGTATTCTGAAGAAAGCTAATGAGAACACATGTAACTCAACTTACAAATTACATAAAGCATTTTTTTTTGTAACACATAAAGTACAGTAATCATTTAATGGTTTTGAAAAAGAACAAATTAGAAAAGTCGGCTCCTGAGATTTTGAATATAATGTGTATGCTTGGGACATTTTATATGACAAAGCTTCATAGAAAATTTTATATCACAATCACACATCATAATTACAGATTCTAGTTTAATTATGTGATTGCACATATTTATTTACTCTAGGAATTATAACAAATATACAGTAATTAAATAGCATAACCAAATAAAAGGCTACATTTTTGAAGGAAAACAAGAAATTCATAAAGCCTCTCGTATAGTAAAAGAACATTAAAAAGGTCAATTACAAGCTTACAAAAGCCTATTCTGATTTAAACTTCAAGGGTGCTTCAAGAGAGGGAGAAAATTACAGGAGGAGAGATTCAGATTTGAGTATCTTCATGACTTAGAAAACAACCACTATGCTTTTAAAGATTTCCGTAAAATTCCTTTTGTGTAAATAGACTCGTTTGAGGGTTTATTAATCTGCAGCTCAAACCTCTCTCTGTTCTTTCTTCCTGAGCTTCTTTTAGCCTTAGGTTCCTCATGATACATTTCTGGTCCTAAACCCACAGCTTTCGAGCGTCTATTGTTTTCCTAATACAAACTTAATAGCTTTTTTTCAGTATTGTGATTATCCATGTAAAGGATAATTAACTCCAAGAAACGACTTTTTTTTTTTTTAAGACTTAGATACTATAGCAACAGTACAGGTACACTGAATCCTATTAAACCAAATACTGTATTTAATTTTACAATACATGCCCACCGGTTTGCCTGGCTTTGAAAAAAATCAAATACAGCACATAAGAATACCAAAAAAAAAAAAAAAAAGAGAGAGAGAGAGAGAGATAATTTAGAATAATAGAAATATTATTCGTTTTACACAGAAAGTGTTTCAAAAAACTCTTCATTTTGGTTTCTTTAAATTACAAGGCCTGGTGGCACAGTGATTAAACAATCAACTGCTTACTGAAAGGTCGGTGGTTCGAAACCACCATTGGCTCTTCAGGAGAAAGATGTGGCAGTCAGCTTCCATAGAGATTTACAGCCTTGGAAACTCTATGGGGTCACTAAGACTCAGAATCGACAAAATGGCAATGGGCTTGGTTTGTTTTGGTAAATTACAAGCTAGCCTATGGCATTTAAAATATAGTTTACTGTTAAAACTTTAATTTATGCACGGCATAATAATGAAACTGTTTATCTTGCCCTTTCTCATGCCTTTACCAAACATCCTAGCTTGTGTATACTTCTACTTTATAGTAGTTAATGTCAAGATTAGGAACATTCTTAATTGAGAGACCAAAATAATGATATCTTCATAATTATTTCCCTCATAATATTTATTTAGCTAACATAACTATGTTAAAGAGTTAATTTCTATGTGTACTTCTATTAATAAGTAACGATTTACAAACACTTTAGAGCTTTGGGGAATATGTTTGGAGAAAATGCTTAATTAGGCAATGGTGTGAATTTTGAGATCTTTCTTCATGGTTCATAGAATACTCTCTTGCTGATACAGATCTTCAATTGTTTGATGAACAGAAAATCTTATTTCCCCAATATTAAAGACGGTATTACAGGGTCATAATGTGGTGAGAAATATATAAAAAGTTTTTATTTGTTAAGAAATGCTGTCTTGCTCAGGAAGTCAAAACCATCTAATAGTATTGAAAAACACAATTTGTACTAAAACATACCACTCATAAAATATGATGTACATGTGATGGATAAAAACTACTTTGAATCCAAGAAGTTCCCACTTTAGTTGGGAATAAGCTTGGGGCATAAACATTTTGTTTCAGGGTCTGAAGCCATCACCGATTTCTCCACAACAACAAAGTCTAAAATTCTAATTATTATTGTGAGTCCCTGGGTGGTGCAAAAGGTAAAGTGAATGAGTTGGAATTGACTACTAGCCAAAAGGCTGGTGGTTCAAACTCACCTAGAAGCGCCTCGGGAGACAGCCCTGACATTCTTCCTCTGAAGGGTCATAGCCTTAAAAGCCCT
The DNA here is from genome assembly GCA_030035585.1 of Dugong dugon. Taxonomy (NCBI): domain Eukaryota; kingdom Metazoa; phylum Chordata; class Mammalia; order Sirenia; family Dugongidae; genus Dugong; species Dugong dugon. Next base: position 63,685,303 of record CM057466.1, read on the forward strand.
ATGGAGTAGTTCTACTCTGCACACATGGGGTTGCCATGAGTTGCAATCAACTTGATGGCAACTAACAACAACAAATTCTAAATATTATTAATTTAAAGTTTCCACCCATTGATACACATGGGCTGTATGGCTCAACTCTACAACATTTAAGGTCCTTCCAATTCTGATATCCTGATTTCATGTTTCTGGGCATGTGTGTTTATTTTGAATCATAGGAACATTTCTACACCATGTTCTACACCATGATAACAATGACAATGAAAACTATGTGGTTGATATTTTCAGCAGCCATACTGGCCAAGAGATCTTGCTATACTCATAACCAATCTAAATACAACATACTATAAAACATATATTCTCACAAATTTCACAGTAAGGGACCTTCATATGTTTGAAAAAGCAAAGGTTTTCAGGAAGATTTTGTGATTCATAAGTTTAATTTGCTCTCAGAATCAGAACTCTTAAAGAGTAATTGTAACTTCTTGAATTAGAGACCTGTATCACTCTTCCCTACAAAACAACTAAATTGCCCAAATTCATCTTTTTGATTGAACTCTTCCACCAGAAGTGTGTTACCAAAGGAGCAAGTAGAACCATTACTCTTCTGAGCATCCCAAAAGGGGTGCCTTGTCAATAATTTTCAAGGTCCTATACTAGCAGGCAAAAAAAAACCAAAACTCATTGCCTTCGAGTCGATTGGACAATACGGTCACTATGAGTCAGAATTGACTGGATGGCAATGTTTTTTTATTTTTTATTTTTTTGCCTGCTGAGATGGGCAGCCACTGGATAGGGAACGGGAGGTTAGCTAAGCCAGCATTTTCCCTCCATCAGGGCCCCAGTGCAACTGTGCCAACCCGATGACGCTGGCATCATCGCAGGAGCTGTCCACCAATCCTGACGGACCGCAGCCCTGAACATGCCCTGAGGAAGAGCCCACCTCTACTCTGTTTCCTCTCCGTATAAATCCCTGTGCCTGCCAGTTGAGGAGCCATCTTGGCAATGCAGGTTCCGGTGTGCTCCTTTGCTTGGCCAACCAAATAAAGTTTTCTTCTTTCACTTTCACCCAACTCATGTCTCAGTGTCACACCGAGTGAGACCTGGAGGACCGGTAACATATTTTGGCAAGCCAGCCAGGAGCTCCAGTCAGTGTTCAGAGTACACTGGTCCCGATTCGACAAGGACCTCAGCAGCTGGCAACAGAACTGCTTATTCTGTCTGGGACCCTCTTCAGACTCTGGGCAGATGTGCTCTAAACCCAACAGAAACTCTGGAAAGTGAGGAAAGAAATCTTCAATAATTAGGTAAACTCTATTTCTGGTGGATTCCAATCCTGGCAGGCCTATAAGGTGGTCCGTGGTAGATAGGACTAGACCCCTGCCATCTGGTGGGCACCCCTCTGGGTTGAAGGGATGTCCTTCTGCTGGACAGCCCTCTTGGTTGAGGGCAGTCCTTCTGTCTGAGTACCTCTGGGACCAGTTTTCTTTGTCTGTATGTCTGTCTTCATGTAAGTGTGTAGGAGTAAGAACACGGGTAATATTAAAAGCATTCCTGATGTTCACTCTTAGGGTGTATTTTAAAGAATTGGGATAAATTTGGCTATGATCCTATGAAAAAGAAGAAATTAGTTTTCTTATGTAATACTGCCAGTATTGTCTAGGGTACCGAGAAAGAAGTCCATGAACCAATCACTGAACCGAAACACCAACCTTCAGCTAGATTTATGTTGCATAAGAAATGTTAAGTGGGATGAAAAACATTATGTCGAAGCCTTTATGTCATTGTATAATGATGAGGAAACTCAGAAGGCTTGTAAAAGTCTGTGTACAAAAGGAAAAGAAAAAGCCCACAGCGCCACCACCAGTGCAAGTGGCAGATGACACTTTAAACCTCCTGGGGCCACAATAGCCTCCTCCACCTTACCCTCATCATGGATTAAATTGTGTCCCCCAAAAATATCTGTCAGCTTGGCTGGGTCATGATTTCTAGTATTGTATAATTGTGTACCATTTTGTAATCTGATGTGATTTCCTTATGTGTTGTAAACTCAATCACTATGATCTAATAAGATGGATTATCAGCAGTTATACTGATGAGTTCTACAAGATTGGATAGTGTCTTAAGCCAATCTCTTTTGAGATATAAAAGAGAAAAGCAAGCAGAGACACATGGGAACCTCATATCACCAAGAAAGCCATGCCAGGAGTAGAGTGCATCCTTTGGACCTAAGTTTCCCGTGCTGAGATGCTCCCAGACCAAGGGAAGACTGATGACACGGACCTTCCTCCAGAGCCGAAGGAGAAAGCATTCCCCTGGAGCTGACGCCCTGAATTTGGACTTGTAGCCTACTGGACTGTGAGAGAATAAACTTCTCTTTTTTAAAACCATCCTGTGATATTTCTGTTATAGCAGCACTAGAAGACTAAGACAGAATTTGGTACTGGAAGTGGGGTGCTGCTCTAACAGATACCTAAAATGTGCAAGTGGTTTTGAAACTGTGAATGGATAGAGGACCAGCAGCAGCAGTGAAGCGGCAGCAGCAGAGGACTGGCAGTGGCAGAGAAGTGGCAGCAGCAGAACCAGGAGACCAGCACTAGACAGTGCTGGAGCTGACCCACGGAGTGAGAGAGCTGAGTGCCTGTGCGCAGGAGGCTTCCTGGTGGAGTGGGGTGCTTCCAGGCACTTATCAGTGGAGCTATAGAGCCTTTGGAACACTTGCCCCAGCAGGGTAGATGCACGTGTGAGGCCCAAGGGCCGAGAGGCCACAGGAAACAGAAGCTGGAGAGACAGGGAACACAAGATGTCAAGCTACCTCAGTCTCAAAAGGTATGGCCATGACCTCTGGGGTTTCAAAGTGTGGAGTTGTCACTCCAATTGACCAGGAGAATGGCGCACCTAAAGCCAAGGGAGCAGAGTTGCCGTCCCAGTGGGCCTGGAAGGCGGAGCTGAAACCCAGGGCCGAGGGCCTTCCACTCGGAATCCAGAGACTGTGGCCAATACCTAGAGTCTTGAGGGCAGGGCTATTGTGTAAATTGTCTCAGAAAACAGAAGATTATTTTCAAAGCCTTGAGGGTTAATGTAATTCGTTCTGCACTTGCTTGGTGCCTTTTATCCCTTCTTCTCCTCCAGTTTCTCCCATGTGTAATGGAAATGTCTAGCTTGTGCCTGTTCTGTCATTGTACCTTTGGAAGCAGATACCTTGTCTTCTAGATTTCACAGATGAAGAGGAATTTTTGGATTTTGGACTTGGAGTTAAGACTTTTGCTCTGATATGATGAGACGAATATGTTTTGCATGTTGCAAGGGCATGATTTTTTGCGGTCCAAAGGGTGGAGTGTCATGGATTGAATTGTGTCCCCCAAAAATATCTGTCAACTTGGCTGGGTCATGATTCCTAGTATTGTATAATTGTGTACCATTTTGTAATCTGATGTGATTTCCTTATGTGTTTTGAATTCACTCAGTATGATCTAATAAGATGGATTATCAGCAGTTATACTGATGAGGTCTATAAGATTGGATAGTGTCTTAAGTCAATCTCTTTTGAGATATAAATAGAGAAATGCGCAGAGACACAAGGGAACCTCATACCACCAAGAAAGCAGTGCTGGGAGCAGAGTTCGTCCTTTGGACCTGAGGTTCCTGCACTGAGATGCTCTCAGATCTAGGGAAGATTGATGACATAGACTTCTTTCAGAGTCGATGGAGAAAGCATTCCCCTGGAGCTGAAGCTCTGAATTTGGACTCGTAGCCTACTGGACTGTGAGAGAATAAAATTCTCTTTGTTAAAACCATCCACTTGTGGTATTTCTGTTATAGCAACACTAGATGACTAAGACACCCCACTTCTCTCTCTCCTGCCCCAGCTGCTGTGGCATCCTCCAGAAGTGCACATGGCTCTCCCCCAGACCTGTGCCGAGTGGGGGAGGGATGGCCAGGGGAGGGGAACGCAGGCTGGTGGAAATGGGAAGGGAGCACGCTCCTGTCTCCCCGACTGTCCTTTCCCAGAGCCTGAAGGGTAGGATGCATAACCGAAGAGTAAAGCAAGGCCGTCCATATATCCTGGAGATCTTCCCATGTTGCCAGAACATACAAGGCGGAGGACACCTTATCAAGGGACAAATACAGCCCAGGGTGCCACAGAGCTGGGATAGAGCCAACAGGGAGGGCCAGCCTCCAGCCAGTATCTCCTCTGCCAATCTACAGCAGCAGACGTGGGCCTGGTTTGGGTTCATGTTCCCTTTAGTAGAGCGGACCTGATTAACTGGAAGAATTACACCCCGGGATATTGCAAGTACCAGATAAAAATGTATGAACTGTTTGCTACCATCTTTAACTCCTTTGATCCCACATAGGCAGATCATCAGTCTCTCTCAAGCACCCTCTTCTCCCTGGAGAAGAGGTGGATGGTCCTAGACAGGGCCCAGGAGGAAGCCCAGAGACGATATGACGCTCAGCCACCCAGAGATGCAATTGATGATATCTTCCCCCTTCGAAACCCCCACTGGGATCACAATTCCACGGCAGAGTACAGAATTCTCACCCATTATCTGGACTGTCTCTTAGTGGGTCTTAAAAATGGAGTGCCTAAGCTCTTAAACTGGAATAAGGTATATGAGATTAAACAGCATAAAGATGAGGATTCTTCAACCTTCCTCAAAAGGATCCATAGACCCTTTAGACAATACACTGATCAGAATCTGGAAGACCCAGCCAACTCTTGGATGGTCAACAGTATTTTTATAGGACAATGTGTCCTGGACGTTGGGAAAAAACTTCATAAGATAGATGGGACAGTAACTATGAGTATCGGATACCTAGTCGAGATGGCATTCGAGGCCTATAACAACAGGGAACACAAAGACAGAAAGTGCCAGTTTGCCCTGTTAGCAGCAGCAGTATAGGCTAGGCCTCCCAAAAGAATACCCATAGACCACCCCAGCAAGGCCCGACTCCATCCCGCAGTGGGAAGGAACCAGTGTGCATATTGTAAGGAAGAGGGCTACTGGAGAAGACAGTATCCCAAGAAAAAGAGCAGACAGCCAGTAACTCCAATGCCAGCCTTCTCTCTGGAAGAAGACTCTGACTAGGGCAGAGTTGGGGCAGGGCCTCCACCCGAACCTCTGGTTATAATGAATGTGGAGGGAAAACCTATTCAATTTTAATTGATACTGGAGCTACACACTGGATCTTCACCAAATCAGTCGGACCTCTGTCCAAACATAAGATCCCAGTAGTTGGGGTAGCGGGTAAGAAGGACACTGGCCCATTTCTTCAGTCCCTTACTGGTCCCTCCCCAGTAAAGTGAGAACTCTGACTCACTCTTTCCTGTATATGCCTGATTGCCCTGTCCCATTGTTGTGCCGAGACTTATTAAATAAATTGCAGGCTGAAATACACTTCAGCCACGGACAGATGCATGTTCAAATTCCAGTAGAATAGGGGTGGAAAGCACACTTGCTGTTGTGTTCTGCTCCACAAAATCAGAGACAAGAAACAATCCATTTTCCTTGCCAAGCCATGATAGCAAAGATTAACCCAGTAGTGTGGGCCACTCAAAGACTAGGCAGAGCACACAGTGCAGTCCCAGTAAAGGCTGAGCTACTGCCAGGAATAACCCTGCATAGGCTAGAATAATACCCAATAGGACAAGGGGCTCAGTTGGTGGTACGGCCTCTAATACTTAGAATTTGAGTTGCTAAGACCTTGCATATTTGCTTTTAACACTCCCATCCTGCCTGTGAAGAAGAAAGGCGGCTCCTATTGATTTGTCCAAGATCTGCGCACCATCAACCAGGTAACGGTAACAGTACATCCCACTGTGACTAATCCTTATGCCTTGCTCTCGACACTGTTACCTGCTTGGAGACTTTTCTCAGTCTTAGATTTGGAGGATGCTTTCTTCTGTGTGCCTTTGGATTCCAGTAGCCAAGAGATTTTTGCCTTTTAATGGGAAGACCCATTGTCTTAGTCATCTAGTGCTGCTATAATATAAATACCACAAGTGGATGGGTTTAACAAAGAGAAGTTTATTTCCTTACAATAAACTAGGCTAAAAGTCCAAATTCAGGCCATCAGCTCCAGGGGAAGTCTTTCTCTCTCTGTCGGCCTTCTCGTCAATGTTCCCCCGGACTAGGAGCTTCTCCGTGCAGGGACCCAGCTCCAAAGGACGTGTTCTCTCCTGGCACTGCTTTCTTGATGGTATGAGGTCCCCAACTCTCTGCTTGCTTCCTTTTCTTTGTATCTCTTGAGAGATAAAACGTGGTGCAGGCCACACCCCAGGGAAACTCCCTTTACATTGGATCAGGGATGTGACTTGGGTAAAGGTGGTGTTACAATCCCAGCCTAATCCTCTTTAACATAAAATTACAATCACAAAATGGAGGCCAACCACACAATTCTGGGAATCATGGCCCAGTCAAATTGATACACACATTTTTGGGGGGACATAATTCAATCCATGACACCCATACACTAGGCAAAAATAACAATATTGCTGGCAGGTTCCGCCTCAGGGCTTTAAAAACTGTCCCACTCTGTTTGGAACCACCCTGGCCCAAGAACACCAACGGCTGACACTGACCAATGGCACCCTGTTGCAGTATGTGGATAACTTCTTGATCAGCAGTTCTGATGAGTTCAGCTGTGCAGAGAATACTGTGACTGTGTTAAACATTTTGGCAGAGGCCGGGTATAGGGTGTCAGAAGAAAAGCACAAATGTCAAGCAGAAGGTCACTTATTTGGGGTTTACCATCAGTGAGGGAACATGGGAGCTCTATCCAGACAGGAAAGAAGCTATACGTAGACCAGCACCCCCAGAGAACCGAAAACAGCTCTGAGGGTTCCTGGGAATGGCAGGCTTCTGCAGGATATGGATCCCTAATTTTGGGTTACTTACCAAGCCCATCTATGCCCTCCTAGAAAGAAAAGAGACAGACCAAACAAGAACAGATAGCATTTGAACAGGTTAAAAAGGCCCTACTAGAGGCCCCAATGTTAGGACTCCCAGGCTTGCATAAACCTTTTGATCTTTTTGTGCATGAGCATCAGGGCATAGTTGGGGAGGGGGGCCCTCACCCAAAATTTGGGCCCCTGGAGGCAACTAGTAGCTAACTTCTCCAAGACTATGGACCCAGTCACCAGTGGGTGGCCAGCGTGCCTTAAAGCAGTAGCAGTCACCATACAGATCCTGAAGGCAGCCAAAAAGCTAACCTTGGGCCAAACTATTCGAGTTCATGCCCCTCATTCGGTGCTCACTATACTGGAACAAAGGGGGAGTCATTGGCTATCCCAGAGTTGAATAACTCAATACTAGGCCTTTCTGATTGACAATCCCAAGGTGTTGATCCAATCTGCTGTGGCTCCAAATCCGGCCATCCTTCTCCCCACTCTGCTTCTGGGAGACCCCATCCACCATGACTGTGTCCATATGGTGGACCTGGGCTCTGCCAGCTGCCCAGACCTACAAGATCAACCTCCAGCAGACAGTGACCAAGAGATCTTCACAGGCGGGAGGCGGGAGTAGCTTCGTAGAGGGTGGCCAATTGAGGGAGGGCTAGGCAGCTGTCAGCTGCACTGATGTCCTCAAAGCAAACGCTTTCCCTAGTGGAACCTTGGCCCAAAAGGCCGAGATGGTTGCAATGATCCAGGCTTTGCGGCTGGCCAGGTCCAAGCAAGTGACCATTTACACAGACTTGAAGTACCTATTTTCAGTTTTACATTCACACAGGGCTTTGTGGAAGCAGAGGGGACTTTTGAATTCGGTCAGTAAAGAAATCAAACACGGCCAACAGATTTTACAACTCCTTGAGGCAGTGTTACTCCCTGCCACTCTGGCCATAGTACACTGCAAGGGACATCAGCAGGGAGATACAACAGTGGCCCAGGACAACCGAAGGGCCGACTTAGAGGCCAAGTGGGCAGCAAGAACAATGACCCCAGTGGTAATTGCAGCCCTCTTTCCACTCCTTAGTTTGCCACAAGCCACAGAAGACCCTGGTTACAGTGAAAAAGACCTTTATGTGGCCTATCAGTGGCAGCTCCAGAAAAAGGATAAGTGGTTCTGCACGGGGAATGGGAGGCTATTCATTCCACAACACAGGATGCCCAGCATCCTAAAGCACCTACATGAGACCACCCACTAGGGGCGGGAAGTGATGTATGATTGGGTAAAGAGACAGTTTGTCAGCCAGAATTTATAGGCTGTTGTCAGAGATGTTACTAGACAATGTGTCACCTGTCAGAAAAACAACCCCAAGACCTTCTTGGCCATGCCAGAGGGGACCCAGTACCAAAGATATGTACCAGGAGAAGACTGGCAGATAGATTTCACTGAGATGCCCTGAGCTCCAGGTAATTACAGGTATCTGCTAATGTTTATAGACACCTTTTCCAGTTGGACTGAAGCATGCCCCTGCAGGACTGAAAAGGCCACAGAAATTGCCAAAAGACTGTTGGAAGACATCATCCCCAGGTTTGGCCTTCCCCAAACCACTGTAACAACTGAACACACTTTACTGCTCAGGTCGCACAACTTGTAGCCCAACAGTTGAGGATTAAGTGGCGTCTTCACAGTGTATTGGAGACCCCAATCCAGTGGAAAGTAGAAAGAACGAACCAGACTATTAAAACCCATTTGGCTAAACTTTGCCAGGAGACCAGTTTTACTTGGGTTAAGGCCCTTCCCGTGGCTCTATTCAGGATTAGAGTTGTACCTCGAACCAAACGTAAGGTAAGCCCCTTTGAGCTTATGTACGGGCATCCCCCCCTCTGTAACTTCTGGGAGGGCTTAAGTACTTTGGATCTTGGAAACACTCTGGAGGCTGACAACATGCATGAGCAAGGCCAGCTCATCATTAAACAATATTTGTACTCAGTGGCAGGGATGCTTCACTCTATTCACAGTTACGCGACATGGCAGATTCTTCCCAAAACCAAAGTTCCTCTCCACGTTTCAAAGCCTGGTAGCTGGATATATGTCAAGATCTGGAATGCTGCAGACCTGGCAGAAAAACGGAAGGGGCCGTTTGAGATGTTGATGTCAACCCCCACTGCAGTCAAGATTGCCAGAAGGGGAGCATGGACCCACCACTCTTGCATCAAACTGGCTCCCACTCCCGATACTGACCAAGAAACCCTGCAAAACAGTAAGAATTGGCAAGACAGTGATAAATGGGAGACTCAGCCTTTAGAGGGTTTTAAGTGATTGTTTAAGACGAAACAGGCAACATAGACAATTGTGCCAGTTAATTGCCATCCCCTGGTGGTCATGCGTGTTGTTTTAGCCTTATTTGTAGTTAGTTTCTGGCTTTGTATGACCTAGTGCTTGTTTCCAGCTGGGCTCAATGACTGACTGTTAACTAGGTCTGTTCATAACTATGTTCACACCTTGGGCTCTTGCTCTTCTGTATGCGCTGCCACCCACATGGGGTCTTATGTCCTGTTTGTTTATCGCTTCAGAATGGCAAGATAACTATCTCATGAGTACCTTGAACATTCTGCACTTGGAAGATCGCTGGGTCTGCTTCACCTCACCCCCCACCCCGCCCCACCAGAATTAAAGACAATGTAGAAGCAGTCCTGGTCATCAACTACACCAAACACCACCAGATTCTCCATGTGATCAGTCTCCCTCTGGGTCCATCTTTCATTCACTCCCATATATGGGATTAACATTTCCTAGGTTGAGAGCCAAACCTACTCTGTCTGCTCACAACTCATTGACCAAGAGTTTAATTCCTCTAATTAAACTTTGTCCAACAGACTATCTGGAGTCTCACTGACTCCAATGCTAAAACCCTAGACAACTGGAATGAGACAACTTGTATCCAAACTAATCTGGCCAACCAAATCTGCTGCACAGGGGTGCCTACCAAGGGAAGATATCCAAGAATTTCCCAAGAACTTTGTATTTGTTCTCTAACTATTGCTTGCCCTACCACGTGGGGCCTACACCCCCAGGCATACTCCAACACCTCCGAAACATATTTACAATGTCACAAGAGAGAATACCAAAGCCTCCCATGCCGAGCATACCAACCTGAACTTTATGATCCTCTAGCCCCGAACTTGCAGAGCAACAGTTGGATCAAGCAAGCTAACAGCATCCTCAATAACTGCACCACCACTGAATCTTTATGTGTCCCCAATGGATATGTCTGGATATGCAGATCCGGCTCACACTCAAATAGCCGCCGCCCAGCTTATCACTATCCAAGCTATGCATAGGCAACTCCTTGCATCGACCTGTCACTTCCACCGGTCAATGTTCCCTAGGATTTCTGTCTCCCTCAGGAACCAGTGTCCGAATATACCAGGCCTCAAACTGAACCTCAGGTTATACACAAAAGAGAGCACTAGGTTTAATTCTGGCTGGGGCAGGTGCAGTAATAGGGCTCCTGGCCCACTGGGGAAGATTTGCCTATCATGAAGCTACCCTCTGTAATCTGACTTTGTCCACAGAAAATATGGCACAGTCCACTGCTCAAGCCATCGAAGATCAACAAAAGAGCCTTGTCTCCCTGGCGAGGGTGGTCTTAGATCATCATATCACTCTGGACTATCTGCTAGCTGAACAAGGAGGCGTTTGTGCAGTAGCCAACACTCTTGCTGCACTTACGTAAACACCTCAGGAGAGGTGGAAATAAATGTGAAAAAGATTTATGAAAAAGTTAAATGGCTACACAAGTTCAACCAAGGCCCAACCTCACAGAATATCTGAAATGCGGTAAAGGCTGCGATCTCAAGCTTAATATGGTTTCTTCCTCTTCTTGGACCCTTGATTGCAGTCGTCCTGCTAGTTGTATTCAAGCCTTGTTTGTTTAACATTTTAGTAAAGTTTGTGACTTCCAGGCTCCAGAATTTCCATCTGCAGATGATGTTACAACAGTGATATCACCCCATCTTCCCCAAACTGGTTACAGCCAGAGCTCAGTTCTATGCTAGTGCCCTTAGCCAACATGAAGTAGTTACAGAAGAATGACCTCCAGCCCAGGATTTGGACCTTATACAGGCACCAAATCCTGAAAAGAAAAGGACGGAGTGAGATGGGCAGCCACTGGATGATGGATGGGAGGAGCTAAGTCACCATTTTTCCTCTGTCACAGCCCCAGTGCTATTCAGCCAACCCAATGACATCAGCATCATCACAGAAGCTGTCCAACAGTCCTGATGGACCATACCCCTGCACACGCCCTGAAGAGAAGCCCACCCCTACTCTGTGTCCTCCCCATGTGCCTGCCACCCCTGTGCCTGCCAATCAAGGAGCCATCTTGGCAACCCAGGTCCCGGTGTGCTCCTTTGTTTCGCCAACTAAATAAAGTTTTCTTCTTTAGCTTTCACCTGACTCATGTCTCAGTGTCGTGCCAAGCGAGACCTGGAGGACTAGTAACAGTGCCAATATTTAAAAAAAAAAAAACCTGTTGCTGTCCAGTTGATTCTGACTCATAGCAACCCTGTAGGACAGAGTAGAACTGCCCCATATGGCTTCCCAGGAGCACCTTGTGGATTCAAACTGCCAACCTTTTGGTTAGCAGCTGTAGCACTTAACCACTACGCCACCAGGGTTTCCCTTGAAAATTGTTGATAAGGCACCCCTTTCAGGATGTTCAGAAGAGTAATGACTCTACCTGCTCCCCTGGTAGCACACTTCTGGTGGGACAGTCCAATCAAAAAGGTTAACTTGGGTAATTTAGTTGTTTTGTTGGGAAGTGGAGTGATTAAGCTTTGGGCTGCTAACCTAAAGGTTGACAGTTCAATCCACCAGCCTCTCCCTGGAAATCCTATAAGGCAGTTCTACTCTGTTCTACAGGGTTCCTATGAGTTTTTGTTTGTTTGTTTGTTTAATTGGCAGAAGGAGTCCCTGGGTGGCACAATTGGTTAAGCACTCAACTACTAACTGGAACATTGACTGTCTGAACCCATCCAGAGGCACTCAGAAGAAAAGCCTGGTCATCTGCTTCTGAAAATTCACAGCCTTGAAAACCCTATGAAGTGCTGTTCTACTATGCATGCATGGGATCACCATATTGGCAAGGCATTTGTTAATACTCTGAGGAAAAGATATTACAGGAAATGCTATGGAAACAAGACCCATGAGACATACTTAGAAGGAAATCAAACCTTGGTAATTTCTTTGCCCATGGTCCCAAACAAACAAAAGCACAGACCATGTCCTAGTCTACCATGGTAGATGCCACCCCCAGTTCCTGCTTCAACAATAACAGAACCTGGTTCTGGCAGAGCACACCAACCGTGAGCATGTCAGTCAACATTTACTAAACAAGCAGCGTAGGATTTTTGTGGTTGTCATTATGATTTGTCTTGGTATTGTTCAAGGGTGGTAGCAGCAACAAATGGTAACTCTAGCCCCCTGTAGTCTCCATACTATACCCCCACCACCCTTGGTGGTTTGTTTCTTTGATACAGATTCACAGTGAGTATTTTCTCAATCTTATGTAAAATGTGAATAACAGCATCTTTCAAAAACTTTACTCTTTCAAGTGTCTAGTAACATATATCCTAAGTAAAAACCATGTATTTGCCATTTAAATGCAGCTTTAGGACAAACCACCCTTCTTGTCCCCTTTCTCAATCATAATATTGCCCTTTAGCCCCACCCAGAAAGGAACGCTAAAGCTGCCCCTGTTTGGGAGTTGGAATCTTTTTCTTTTTTTAATTATGTAAGATAGGAATAAAGAAAAGACCCATAGAAGGTGGTAGCTCATTCTGCTGTTGAGGTACCGAAATTACATATGGATGCCCATTACAATCAGACCAAATTACCAAATGAGATTTCAGAATATTCAGATGCCGTATGAAATCAGATAGAGACTCCCAAGCACTACGACAGAGTAAAGAACTTTGCTGTCACTATCATGCAGCTAAGTTTGAATTGCTGATGAAAAGAGGAAATGGTTGATCATATTTTATGAATTCAAAATGATAAGAAGGACGTAAGTGTATGGTCTAGATCCCATCCTGAAAAAGTATAAAAAACACAATGATATGTATAGGTGGGTAGAGAGAGGTGTGAAAATATCACCTTGGCTTAACATAATTTAGTAGAAATATGAAAGTAATTCAATCTTTCACTTCTCAGAAGGCTAGTAAGCTTCTTCTATTAGAGATTACTCTAACAACTCATTCATGTAAAAATATTCTTAGAAAAGTGACTTGCTGCTTTCAAGAATCATGTTTCATTGTAGAGGATAGCATGCCCACTCAACTCCACTTTTCATATAACAGAATCCATAATAGTTTTGACCACAAGTCTTGCTTGGACCTATGGATTTCCATGACCTTGGCTACAGTCTCCACCACGGTAGGTAACTCCTAGTAAGTTTTAATAAATTATCAATTTGCATGTACACAATCATCTTTTCCATTTTTACATTTCTACCAAACAATGAAAAGTCTTTCAGAATTCTAAGTCTTGGGAAAAAATAGAAATTAATTACACTAATTCTATTTTTCTGTCATTTGCATGACTACACAAGCCAATCGTCTTTGGTTCTATGTGCTGTAGAGATTAGTATCATTATATAAGGGTTATGTGAATTAAATACAGATACTGGCATTTGGATAATTTATACATTTAGTATCATACTACTCTGCATTCTCTTTTGGAATAGAGAATTTCCCATGTTCATCTATGCTTACAGGACTTATAAAAATAGATGCATAATGAAGCCCAACTTGGCAAAAATAGAGTTCTTAATCTTCTATCATGACCCTCTACCTCTCCTAGACTAGACAGTTTCAACATATTTAGTCCAAGAACTATCTTTTGTCGTGTCTTTTTCTATAAACTATGAATCACAATTCTTATCCACACACCCAACCCTCTTAATCTGCCTATGGTATAAAAATACCTAACTTCATGTTCAAGTGTAGGTTTAGTATTTTTATTTGTCTGACACACAGGGGGTCACTATGAGTCATAGTCAACTTGACAGCAACTGGTTTGTTGTTTTTGGTTTTTGGTTTTTGTTTTTAAATCTATTACTTGTATGTCCAATCCAGCTCGATATTTTACAGAGCCGTGGCAAGGATTAGTTGGTTTTTCTTGATTCAGCACTTGGCCCCCTGAGCCACTCACTGGACACTCAGTACATGCTTCTGACAGCTGGTGATATGAGATTCTGCTGTTGCTCATAAAGTAGGCATCCTAACAAAAGCAATATACAAAGATTAACTGTAAAGTAGTCCTCAAATGGAGTCAGGTGTGGGTCCTGATAATCTGTATTTTAACACGCACCCCAGGTGATTCTGATGCTAGTGACTGACAGTTAGATTTTAAGAAACATTGCTTCCAGAAAGTCCCAGGGACATGTCAACATCATAGCTTTATATTCAAGCTTCGTACACCATTCTTGATACAGTAAGCTTGATGTTCTTTTTTCCTTCTAAAAGGGATTTAGCAACTTGTCCTTTAAGAGAAATGTCCTAGAATTTGAAGTTAGCTTGTGTTGCTGCTGAATAGCATCAAAGAAAAGCTCCTATGATTCAAAATGCACAGGGAGAGACACAGAGGTCATCTGCTAAGTGATTACATTTTCTGGTTTAATCAAAGGATTAAATGTTTTCTTTGACATGGATCCTCACAAGAACCATTTTTTGCCAGTCAGTCCACTAGCTGATGAGGACACAGCAATGAACAAAATATACAAAATCCCTGTAATCCTGAAGTTTATAGTCTAGTGGCGGGGGGAGGGGGCAGCAAAAAATAGACAAATGCATATATAGAGAACCTTAAATGGAAATAGGTACCATGGACAGAATAAACAGGTAGAGGGGGAAAGATAAGTAAGAGTGGTCAGGGCAGACCTCTCTGAGGAGATGCCAGAGGTATAGAGGGAGGAACGAGAAGTGGTTGGATTTGGATTTTTTATTTATTTTGAAGATAAAGCCAACACAATTTGCTGATAGCTAGATTGTTGTTATTAAGTGCCATCCAGTCAGTTCTGATTCATAGCTACCCTACGTACAACAGAGAGATGGTCTTGGGCCATCTTCATGATCATTGTTATGCTTGATATTGTTGTAGCCACTGTGTCAGTCAATCTCACTGAGGGTCTTCCTCTTTTTCAGTGACCCTCTACTTTACCAAGCATGACGTCCTTCTGCAGGGACTGATCCCTCCTGATAACATCCAAAGTATGTGAGACGAACTCTCGACATCCTTGCTTCTAAGGAGCATTCTGGTTGTACTTCTTCCAGGACAGATTTGTTGTTCTTTTGGCAGTCCATGGTATATTCAGCATTCTTCACCAACACCATAACTCAAAGGTGTCAATACTTCTTCAGTCTTCCTTATTCATTGCCCAGCTTTTGCATGCATTTGAAAACAGGATGGCTTGGGTCAGGAGCATATTAGTCCTCAAGGTGACATCTTTGCTTTTTAACACCTTAAAGAGGTCTTTTGCAGCACATTTGTTCAATGCAATGCATCATTTGATTTCTTGACTACTGCTTCCATGGGTGTTGATTATGGATCCAAGTAAAATGAAGTTCTTGACGTCAATATTTTCTCTGTTTATCATGATGTTGGTTATTGGTCTAGTTGTGAGAATTTTTGTTTTCTTTGTGTTGAGGTGTAATCCATACTGAATGCTGTGGTCTTTGATCTTCATCAGTAAGTGCTTCCAGTCCTCTTTACTTTCAGCAAGCAAGGTTGTGTCATCTGCATATCGCAGGTTGTTAATGAGTCTTCCTCCAATCCTGATGCTGCATTCTTCTTCATATAGTCCAGCTTCTCAGATTATTTGCTCAGCATACAGATTTCAAAGGGCAGCTCAAGAAGAAAAAGTAAAGTATTATAATGACATGTACAAAGATCTGGAGTTAAAAAAAAACAAAAGGGAAGAACACACTCGACATTCCTCAAGCTGAAAGAACTGAAGAAAAAATTCAAGCCTTGGGTTGTGATAGTGAAGGATTCTATGGGCAAAATACTGAACAACGCAGGAAGCATCAAAAGAAGATGGCAGGAATACACAGTTACATACCAGAAAGAACTGGTCAACGTTCAGTCATTTCAGGAGGTAGCATATGATCAAGAACCAATGGCACTGAAGGAAGAAGTCCAAGCTGAAATGAAGACATTTGTGAAAAACAAGGTTCCAGAAATTGACAAAATATCAATTGAAATGTTTCAACAAACAGATGCAGTGCTGGAAGTGCTCACTTGTCTATGCTAAGAAATTTGGAAGACACCTACTTGGCCAATTGACTAGAAGAGATCCATATTTATGCCTATTCCAAAGAAAAGTGATCCAGTCAAATGCAGAAATTATCCATCAATATCATTAATATCACATGCAAATAAAATTTTGCTGAAGATCATTCAAAAGTGGTTGCAGCAGTACATCGACAGAGAACTGCCAGAAATTCAGGCCAGATTCAGAAGAAGACAACAAAGGAGGAATATCATTGCTGATGTCAGATGATGCTGGCTGAAAGTAGAGAATACCAGAACGATGTTTACCTGTGTTTTATTTACTATGCAGAGGTGTTCAACTGTGTGGATAGCTAGATGTGGAGTAGAAAAAGAGAAAAATTAATGATGACACCAAAGCTTTCAGAATGAGCAACAGAAAGAGTGGAGTTCCCATTTCCTGAGCTGAGCATTGCTACGTGACATGGGGTTATTACATGCATTCCAGTCTAAAGATTAGGCAATGTATCATCCCATGGATTATGGGCCTGCCACAGATGACTAGGGTGCCTGGTTGGTTTTGAAACAAGTCAGTACAACTACAGAGCCCACAACTCAATCATAAAAGCAACTGTAGGACCCCCAGAAGCCACCAGGCTTGCTTTGAACAGAGCCCTTAGAATCTCCAGCAGCTCCGAATGAGCATGGAAGGACTGGAGTCCCTCCATCTGTGCACAGGGAATTTGAGAGCACTGCCATGTCAGTCTATTGATACTACTCTGCCCACTCCCAAAGAGAGCAAAGAGACCTGCCTGCTCCCTGGGCTTGACATTTCAGAGATTCCTGCTGCTCATTTCCATCTATATATAGGCAGGTCCAGCCCCGGGCAGGTGCAGGATGCAGAACAAATCTCAGCACCTCTTCTCAATACCACCACCCTCCAGCATATGGTATGTGGGTGGAATTAGGTTAAAAAGAACATCAAGGACAACCTTGAAGGAAAAATGAAATCACCACCAAAAGGAAATGTGTGGTGGAATAAAGGGGGAGCATGAGATGATAAAGAAGGTGTTGGGGCACTGATTATCTGCACACAGAATCTGCAACCAACCATCTGTCTATTGTTTTTCAAAAGTTTCTCCATAGATTAAGTTTCAGGCTGGACGGGGAAGGGAGAAAAAAAGATTACTGATTGTCTTCTATGCGGAGCCAGACACTGGACTAGGTTCTTTAAGTGCATATTCATAACACCATGAAGCGTTGTAATTATTATACCAATTTTATAGATGCATTCACTCAAGCTGAGACTCAAGCTTAACTATGCAGCATCAGGTCACACTGAAAGCTCCATCAGGGCAGGGAGCAATGCAGTGATATAGTGCCCATTGACTCCTCAGGAGTGAATGCCTCCCTCTGTCCCATTTTTGTTTCAGATCTGGAATCACATTTCTCCCCTAAGCCTGCCCCACCCCTCACCTCTGTCCCTCTGCACCATCAGGAGAGGAATGTCTTAGAGTCCCAGGGCTGCTTCTGCTGTGCTGTGCTGTGGCTGTGGCTGTGCATCCTCCAGCAATAATCATTTCCACCCAAAAAGGAACAAGGGTTGAAAAAGAAAACAGGAAAGGAAGTCAGGCATTCCTGGAAACCTACTTCTAAAAATTTTGCACCTAGGAAGGGAGTCTTCCCCCTTAAGCAGAGAGTTGAGTCTTCACATAAGAGAAAGTGCCCTGAAAGCCTGTCCTCCCCTAGGGGTTCTGGTTTGGAGCTGGGCTCTGGACAGATGCCTCCACCACCAGCAGCTGGTTGAGCTCCTTCCTGTTCTCTGCCATCTGCTTCTCTGAGTCACTGGTCTTTGCATTTCTGAAGTACAACCAGGCCCCCTAACAGCCTTAATTCATGTAGTCATTCAATTAACATTTATTTATAACAGAGACACTAGTTAAACATGAAAAATGGTAGCATATACATGACACAGACTAAGGAACTGTGAAAAATCCATCCCACAGATATAATAATTTTGTAAACAGGAATTCTTTATTTTTATTATTTATATGCATTCCTACCCATTAAAATATAATGGGATTTTTAAAAATTTTTTTAGTTAAAAAAAGTCAAAGGATTAGTATAAACTTACATTAATGTGAAATTGTCCTTTATTACTGATGGAAAATAAACTCACACCACACCAAGCACTGCCATAGAGCAGCAGTTCTTTAACCTTGCTTCCCATCGAAATACCGGGAGAATCTTCATAAATACAGGTTCCTGAGCATCACCACAGACTTGCCAAAGCAGAAGCTCTCGAATTAAGGCCTATGCCTCTGAATTTTTTTAAACCCTCCTTCTTGGGTGGTTTTGATATGCAGGCAGGTTAGGGAACAGGCTTTGGACAAAGACCCCATGTTTCCTAACTGCTCTATCCCTCCATCAGTATATCCTTTATTCCTATATATAGCAGATACTTGTTGTTAGCTCCTGTCAAGACACCTCCAACTCATGGTGACCCCACATACAATAGAATGAAATGTTGGCTGGTGGTGCACCATCTTCATGATTGTTGGTATGCAGTTGTCCATTGTTGCAGCCGCCGTGTATTTTGAGTGCCTTCCAACTTAGGGGGCTCATCTTCTAGCACTATATCTGACAATATTCTGTGGTGATCTATAGAGGTTTCATTGACTGATTTTCAGATGTAAATCTCTAGGCCTTTCTTCCTAGTCTGTCTTCATTTTAGAAGTTCTGCTGAAATCTGTCCATCATGGGTGACCCTGCTAGTATTTGAAATACCAGTGGCACAGCTTCCAGCATCACAGCAACACCAAAGCCACCATAGTAGGACAAACTGACAGATGAGTGGTGGATAGCAGATAACTAGATATTACTTATTAATAATGCATATAATTTATTTAGCAAAGACACACCACAAATCTCAGGCTATCTGGGGATTTTCTTGCTATTATTCCTGGCTTTTCTTCATGCTGATCATTTGGGATTACTTCTTGATTACCTGAGCACATAATATCCTGCCTTGGTCAGCCCCGTTACAGTTACTGAATTGTCACCAATTCAGGTATATTTCAAAGCCGACATCTCCTGAAGTAACTTGCCTTTTTTTCTTCTCCTGTAAGGTAATCCTTGATTCCCAATCTGAAATGTTTCAGTTTAGTCTTGTATATTATTTGGCCTCTCCTCATTAAAGAATAGATGCCTCAGGCTCCAAGTTTCCTTTATACTATATAATAGGGAGAAAAGAATGCAAGCATTATGCCTCATTTATTTTTATGGCCCTTACAATCATTCTTCTCATAATACATTGTATTGTTTGGCCAGACTGGGCTTTCTGTAATTGACGAAAATTGTGGGAAATATGCCATACATAGAAATCTTTTCACGCAATCATTTTATCCATATCACTCTTCTTGCCAGAGTGTATTCTTCATTACAACTCTCTTTATAAATTCAGAAGCACTAGCACAAATACCAGAAAGTGCTATAAAGCTAACCAACCTCAAAATTTCTCACTTAGGCAATATACTGCACTTGTCATACCACAAAAATGTAACATTGATGGCCCCAATAAATGTAACACAAACTGTTCCTGGAGAAAAAGAAGAAAACAATAACATGTTCAAAAGCACCTGCATGAAACAGATGCTTTCTAGGAGAAAATGTGAAAATTAGATATGGAGAATCCTTGTGATAAGTTTTCACAACAATTAAATGTGAGATGATAAAGAAGTGTCAGTTCACACCAAACAAAAGTACAAAACAGTTATATGTTCTAGAAAGAAAAGAATCACTTGCGATTAGAATTACAGTCTGTAGCTACAGAAGAACTGTGGCACCACCCTTCATTCAGAGCTCTGAGGACTCAACCCATGGAGGGACGGTTCCAGAGATATTATGTTTTGGCAGAATGCGAAGACTGATAGCATGCAAGAAACATCCTTAATTACTCTTCCTCAACAGACACGAATTGTTTCCTATTAGTTGGCCAAGGGCGTCTCTTGTATTTCTTGGGGAATTAAGGCAAATAACAAATACCACATTATGTTCACAGTCAACCAAGAGGAGAAAGTTCAACAACGTGTCTGTGTTGGAATAGGAAATGCTAGGGGCTTACTGGTGGAACTCACATTCTTCTCTCATTTTTCAGCATTCTTACCCATCTCGGAGGAAATGCAGTCATAGAAGAGCTTCCGAGTGATGGTGTTAGTGGTGGTGTGGATGTGTGCGCACACACAGAGGAGGGAACAGTGCGTGTTATTTTATTTCACACCAAAAACTACTGCTTTTTAAAGAATTCGATATTACCAGAAATGAAAAAGGAAGACAAAGAAAGAAATAGAAAGCAGTCTCCTTCTTCTATGCCTGTCTGTAGGCATAAATGCAAAATTCAGTCTCTGAATCCACCCAAGTCCAGACTTCCATTTGCTTTCTAGCATTATTAATGGAGTTCATGCTTCAATTTGTCTAATTAAATGTGTTGAAATAGCTCTTATATCCTGTTTTAGTATCACCTGACCGACCACCAGAAATCAGGTTCTATAGTCGAGTTATCAAACACCTGCAGATTACTTTTCTTTTCCATATTCAAAGACATTACAGTAGAATTTGAATGGATGTTTGAAGAAACAAATAGCCATAAAATGAGATAGATAAAAAGAGTATTTGATGAAAAGAATTTAAAAAAGGAAAATAAGCTTCTTTATCAACTCTCTCTCTCTCCCTATCCTGCCCTCTCTCTCTCTCAAATCAGAATGCAGCCTGACATGCCCTTTAATTTCTCTCTCACACACCTTTTCTTTCTGCCTTGGTACAAATTATGATGATTGGATAATTTTTTGGAAATTTAATCTTAATATTTAGTCAGTATCAGGAATAGCCTGAGTTGCAAATAATGTTTAACCTAATCTTCCATAATAATTTAGGAAAAAGATCATTGAAAAAATACTTTTGCCTTTAGTATCTGGCTTATATTACACACATTCTATGACTTTTTTGCTTGTTTCTAAACCTTGGGATTAGAGGGGTATATGAAGTCCCACTGGAACTGATACTGGTGTCAAATTATTCCCTCTGGATAAAATGAGAGCATATCAACTTAGAGAAGAAACTAATGTGTTAAAAAGGGACAGTATTATCAATTCCTTCAAAGTTATTCCTACAATTTTGCAAGGCTTAAAATTATTTATTGATCACCAAATTATACAGATAGTTGCTGCAGTAGAATGTATTGTTAATTCAAACTGGGCGACACGTAAGACTGAAGACTTACTGAACATCTTACATACAGTATTTGTCAGCAAGAAATTCTGAATATGAGAAAAATTGTTCAACGGGGAAATGACCTAGGAGTAACCACCTAAGTTTTGGGCATTTTTAACATCCAGCACAAAGTTGCTTCACAGGGCATAGAGGGGCTATTAACTGATAGATGAAATGTATTTTTTAAAGTTCTTTGGAAATTCTAAAGAAAATTGATACAATTTTCTAATGTCTTACGTAAAAAGTTTCACATAAAATTGCTGAAGAATGAAAAGACGGAAGCATCATAGCTCTATTTCAATAACTACAAAGATCAAGCTTTCTATTTCGGAGGAAGAGAATTGTGTCACAATCATGGAGCATTATAGCTGGAAGGAGCCTCAGAGATGATCTTCTAACCTCTTAATTTTATAGATGAGAAAACTGAGGGCCCAGTAATTTAAGTGACTCCTCATGGTCATCTTCATTCTCAGCTTTCTATAAAATCCCTTGGACATTCAGATCTTCTAAGATCTGTGTTGCAGATTTGTTTCATTTGGATTTAAACCACAAAGGTAAGAAGAGTGTGCACTTTTGCATAATACCCACAACTGTAAATTTAATAGTCATATCCAAGTACGTTCCAGCTACTATAGTCACTTAAGAGATGGACTTAACGTTCTTTTATAACTCCCCTCTCTATTCCCAGTTCTGAGAAGGAAATACAATGTGATTTCTCTTTTCTTAATTTCTCCACATTATGGGCTGCTGTTGACAGCAGAAATAGGCAAATAAAGTGAATATCTACTTTCTCTGCGTTTTTTTTTTTTTTTTTTTTAAGACAAATAATCAGGAGAGTAATTTAGGAATCCTGCTTGTTCAGGTAAAATGTGTCTGACAAAAAAAAAAAATGCTAACTGCTGTTCTTAAAAGGACTTTTGTTTAATATTATTTGTTGTTGTTAGCTGTGGCCCCATGCACAATGAAACAAAATGCTGCCCAGTCTTGCACCATCGCCATGATCAGTTGTGGACTGGGTGGTTGTGATCCATAAGGTTTTCTTTGGCTGATTTTCAGAAGTAGATCAGCAGGCCGTTCTTCCTAGTCTATCTGTCTGGAAACTCCACTGAAACCCATTCAGCATCATAGAAGCATGCAAACCTTCATTGACTGATCGTGGTGGCTGTGCATGAGGTGCATTGGCCAAGAATCAAAACTGGGTCTTCCACATGGATGGCAAGATTAGTTATGCTTAAATCAAGGTGCAGAGAGGAAGAGTTGGCCCAGGCATGGTGGCTCACCTATTGGGACACACGAAGTGAATCTACCAGATGAAAGTGAGGAGAATCACCTGTGTACTGTTTTACTTCCCTCTTCTCTAGTAAGAAACGTTGCCTCCAAACTTAAAACACAATGAAAACCAAATTGAATACTGATGTATTTGTAGAGCAGAAGAAAGAATCTAGTTGCTCTAAGTAAAGCAAATTACATCGCTTAATTATTGAATAATCTTGTAGGTTGATCAAGAACCACTTGTGGTAATCTTTTTACAATCAGGGGAGAATGGAAAAATTTGAGCAGACTGAAGATGGGAAAAATCTTGGCCCAAATGTCAAAAATATAAATTCTAGAAATTATGGACTGCTAAACTTGACTCTCATGCCTGGTAAATTTCTATAATGAATCTGTCAACAGGTGGTTTAGAAGTAATGAACAAGCAAGCTAATGCTGGTTTACTACAAATAAACCCTTAAGTAACTGGGTTTGCTATTTGTTTTGAATTATATGTCAAAAAAAAAAAAAAAAAAACTCTACAGAGTAAACAAAAATTCTACCAATACTTCTGCGGGAGTTCTTCATAATATTGTCCTGAACAAAATGGAGAAATGTGGATTGGATAGTAGTATAGTTAAATGGAATGTTTACTAATTGAACAAACTTACCCCAAAGCTGTTATCAATCCAGAAAGAAGAAAAGAGAAATCTAAATGCCATATCAAGATCTACAATGTCCTACATTATTCAGCCCCCACCCACTTCCCTCCTGTTCACTAAGCTTCCGTCGTGCTGATGACTTTCTATTCTTAACCAGGCTGAGCTCAATCCTTCCTGATTGCATTTACTGTTCTCTTCTGCCTAGAAGTTTCTTCTCCAAGCTATGGGAGCCTTCTAAAACTGTAGGCATTAGTTTAAATGTCACCTACTCAGACACTATCTATAAATTAGATGACCACCTTCACAATCCTGTCATTCTCTATTCTATCACTCTGTTTATTATGCTCTGCTTAGCTTATATCTCCCTCATTAAAAATACCAGTTCCATAAAAGCTAAGACTTGTTTGTTTATTAACCTTGTATCCCAAGGCCTAGCACAATACCTGGCATGTACAGGATTTCAGAAACATTTGAATGAATGAATGAACTAAAACCCCAAGTTGTGACACCATATCATTTATTTGACCTTTTGGAATATATATATATATATTTTTTATCAGTGTCTTGTATGGAGTTGTAGAAGGCCGTTTTTGTTTTGTTTTCAAAATTTTCCCACTATATTATACTGGGTAAATACACTGCATGATGAAATCAAAATTCAAAATGACATTGAGGGAGTAAAAGGCCAAACCCAAACCAACAAAATGACATATTACAAGGATACATGGAAAGTTCTGCACTTAGAATCAAAGGAATTTTTTGTGCCATCACAGGATGGGGAGACTTGCTTTGTCATCAGAATTTGTGAAATATAGCCTGGGTTTGAGTTTAATGACAAACTTCGTGTGAACCAATGATGTGATATGGGTATTAAAATGCATTGCAATCCCACTTCACCAAAGAGGACATAGAGGCAACCAACAAATACATGAAAAGAAACTCATGATAATTAGCCATTAAAGAGATGCAAATCAAAACTATGATGAAATACCATCTCACCCCTGAAGGGTGATAAATGCTGGCGAGGTTGTAGAGAGACTGGGAACTCTTACACACTGCTGGTGGGAATGCAAAATGGTACAATCACTATGGAAAACAATATGGCGCTTCCTTAAAGAGCTAGAAATAGAAACACCATATGATCCAGCAATCCCACTCCTAGAAATATAGCCTAGAGAAATAAGAGCCATCACATAAATAAACATATGCACACCCACATTCATTGCAGCATTATTCACAATAGCAAAAAGATGGAATAACCTAAGTGCCCATCAACAGATGAATGGATAAACAAATTATGGTACCTACACACAATGGAATGCTACACAATGACAAAGAACAATGATGAATCTGCAAAACATCTAACAAAATGGATGAATCTGGAGGGTATTATGCTGAATGAAAGAAGTCAATCACAAAAGGTCAAATATTGTATGAGACCACTATTATAAAACCTCATGAATAGGTTTACACAAAGAAAGAAGCAATCTTCAATCTTTACCAAAGATTGGAGTAGGGGAGGAGAAATCACTAACAAGACAGTAGACAAATGTTAACTTTGGTGAAGGGAAAGACAATACACAATATAGGGGAAGTCAGTACAACTTGACCAAGGCAGAGGAAAACACTTATAGGAACACAAGGGGGAAAAAAAAAGGCAACCACAGTAAATACTATAGCATATACAAGCCTAAAGCAACAGTAAAAACAAATAATAACTTACAAGCAGATACACAGGCAGATGTGTATGTTGAATACAGGAAGGAGGACATTTAGGAATATACTATGTACATATATAGGATAGGCTGTGGATATTTTTACATACATATTTGTATGTACAGAATGTATATTCATATATATAATAGAGCACAAAGAGGGTACAGTCATAAAGCTTCTAGCCACATCCAAACACCTTGAGGGACCAGTTACTGGGGTTGAGGGCTGGGGACCATGGTCTCAGGGAACATCTAGGTCAATTGGCATAACATAGCTCATAAAGAAAATGTTCTACATCCCACTTTGGTGAGTAGTGTCTGGGTCTTAAAAGCTTGTCAGTAGCCATCTAAGATACATCTATTGGTCCCATCACTTTTGGAGCAAAGGAGAATAAAGAAAACCAAAGACACAAGGAAAACACTAGTTCAAATGACTAATGGACCACATGAACCACAGCCTACACCAGCCTGAGCCCAGAAGAAATAGGTGGTGCTCAGCTATCACCACTAATCGCTCTGACAGGGATCACAATAGAGGGACCCAGGCAGAGTGGGAGAAAAATTTAGAACAAATTCAAATTCACAAAAAAGATCAGACTTACTGCTCTGACAGAGATAGGGGGAATTTCCAAGACTATGGCTCCCAGACACACTTTTAACTTAGAACTGAAGTCACTCTTGAAGTTCACCTTTCAGCCAAAGATAAAACAAACAATAACACACATGAGGAATGTACTTCTTCCATCAATCAAGTATAAGACACCAAATGGGCAACACCTTCCCAAAAGCAAAGATGCAAAGGCAGGAAGGGACAGGAAAACTGGACAAATGGAAACGGGGAACTTGGGCTGGAAAGGGAGAGAGTGTTGACACATTGAGGGGGTTGCAACCGATATCACGAAACAATTTGTATATAAATACTTGAATGAGAAACTAATTTGCTCTATAAACTTTCATCTAAAGCACAATAAAACAAAAAAAAAATTTAAAAAGCTCTACAATCTGTAAATAATAAGATGGTACCTACAGACAAAATCTGTATACTCTGTTCAGTTCTAGATATTCATATTTTTTTGTTCTTGTTAGGTGCCATGGAGTCAGTTCTGACTCATAGTGGACCCTATGTAGAACAGAACGAAACACTGCTCAGTCCTGCCCCATCCTCACAATTGTTGTTATGCTTGAGCCCATTGTTGCAGCCACTGTGTCAATTCATCTCACTGAGGGTCTTCCTCTTTTCCACTGACCCTCTACTTTACCAAGCATGAAGTCCTCCAGGACTGATCCCTCCTGATAACATGTCCAAAGTATGTGAGATGTAGTCTCGTCATCCTTGCTTCTCAGGAGCATTCTGGTTGTACTTCTTCCAAGACAGATTTGTTCATTCTTTTGGCAGTCCAGGGTATATTCAATATTCTTTGCCAACACCACAATTCAAAGGCATCAATTCTTCTTGGGTTTTCCTTATTCATTGTCCAGTTTTCGCATGCATATGAGGTGATTAAAAACACCATGACTTGAGTCAGGTGCACCTTAATCTTCAAGGTGGCATCTTTGCTTTTCAACACTTTAAAGAGATCTTTTGCAGCACATTTGCCAAATACAATGCATCTTTTGATTTCTTGACTGCTGTTTCCATGGGTGTTGATTGTGGATCCAAGTAAAATGGAGTCCTTGACAACTTCCATCTTTTCTCCGTTTATCATGATATTGCTTATTGGTCCAGTTGTAAGGATTTTTGTTTTCCTTACTTTGAGGTGTAATTTATACTGAAGGCTGTGGTCTTTGATCTTCATCAGTAAGTGCTTCAAGTCCTTTTCACTTTCAGCAAGCAAAGTTGTGTCATCTACATAATGGTGAAAGAATACAACCCTGACACACACCTTTCTTGACTTTAAACCACGCAGTATTCCCTTGTTCTGTTCAAATGACTGCCTCTTGATATATGCACAGATTCCTCACGAGCACAATTAAGTGTTCCGGAATTCCCATTCTTCGCAATGTTATTCATAATTTGTTATGATCCACACAGCTGAATGCCTTTGCACAGTCACATTTAAGAACACTGAAAAAAACTAAAGATGTTTGAGAGGAAGAGAACAATGTAAGCAGTATGGAGAAGTCTCATAATAAAAGCATTGAGAACTCTTACTGTTATGAATTGAATTGTGTCCCCCAAAAATATGTGTCAATTTGGCTAGGCCAAGATTTCCAGTATTGTGTGGTTGTCCTCCATTTTGTGATCTGATATAATTTTCCCATGTGTTGTAAAACCTAACGTCTATGATATTAATGAGGCAGAATTAGACAGTTGTTAATGAGGCAGGACTCAATGTAAAAGATTAGGTTGTACATTGAGTTAATTTCTTTTGTGATATAAAACAGAGAGTCAAGCAGAGAAGAGAGGGATCTCATTATCACCAAGCAAGAAGAGCCAGGAGTGGACAGCATCCAGGAGCAGAGTGCTACCCTTGGACCAAGGGTCCCTGTGCTGAGAAACTCCTAGACACAGGGGTCGATTGATGACAAGGACCTTCCCCCAGAGCCAACAGAGAGAGAAAGCATTCCCCTAGCTGGTGCCCTAAATTTGAACTTCTAGCCTCCTAGACTGTGAGACAATAAATTTCTGTTTGTTAAAGCTATCCACTCGTGATATTTCTGTTATAGCAGCACTAGATAACTAAGACACTTACCAATAACCTCAATAAGAAAGAAGGATCTTCTAACAGGTCAGAAAATACCAAAATACCTTGGATACTCCATGGAACAGTGAATTCCTTAACAGTGTAGATTTCCACTGCATGATTAGCAGTTGAAATATGATGGAGGGAATTACTACACAATTCAAGTTTAGATTATGATTGATAGCTGGGCTTCTGTATTCCCTGATTTCACTACTGTAGAGTATTTGCCTCAAATACTTGCATTTATCTGTTTTACAGTTTACTATATATGGAGATCCCATTGCCCTTGAATCAACTCATAGCGACCTACAGGGCAGAGCAGAACTGCCCAATAGTGTTTTCCAAGACTGCAAATCTTTACAGAAGCAGACTGCCACATCTTTCTTCCATCTTAGAGGACTTAGGTGCGCCTGACCTAAGTCATGGATTTTTTCAATCACCTTATATGCATACAAAAGCTGGCAATGAATAAGGAAGACTGAAGAAGAATTGATGTCTTTGAATTATGGTGTTGGCAAAGAATATTAAATATAAATATACCACAAACTGCCAGAAGAAAGAACAAATCTGTCTTGGAAGAAGTACAGCCAGAATGTTCCTTAGAAGCATCACTCTCATGTATTTTGGACACGTTATCAGGAGAGACCTGTCCCTGGAGAAGAACGTCATGCTTGGTAAAGTAGAGGGTCAGCAAAAGAGAGGAAAACCTCAATGAGATGGATTGACACAGTGGCTGCAACAATGGGCTCAAACATAGCAATGATTGTGAGGATGGCACAGAACCAGGTAGTCTTTTGTTCTGTTGTACGTAGGGTTGCTATGAGTAGGAACAGATTCGACAGCACCTAATAACAATAACATATATGGAGAAGTTAGTTAAAAGGCATAACTGCTTTGTCAATTATGAAGAATTATGATAGTATTTTATTATATGCTGGTGACCCATGGCAACATCAAGAAGATGTCAGCCACCCACCCAGGAACTGAGTATTAATTAGTAACCTACTAAAAAGCCATACATGATAGATTATGCTTTGTAGGAGTAAACCAGGAGGTTATCTCTGAATCTGTGTCTCAAAAAAACTAGAAAAGACTGGAATGTAATAGAAAGAAGGCATATTTAGATGTTTATACTTTTGAAAGCAGGAATATAATTCTACCCAGTTTGGAGAAAACTGTTTGAAGTAAAGGAAGGTCATCCACCTCAAGAATAAAGCAGAAATTCCAGGATCCTTGAGTTAACCTTGTTTATCAAATCCCATAAAAGACATAAACTTTTTGATCCTTATAGTGATGTAATCCATAGATGTGGATGATCCAACAGGCTCAAAACAGCTTTGGTGAAATACTGCTGAAAGCTGTCCTATTGACCTCACTAAGCAATTCTGATTAAGTCCACTTATCAATATTTTGGTACATTGTACTCATCTCCATCAAGAGAAAGCTATATCCTCCTTCCAAATGTTCATCGTGGTTTATATACTTTAACTGTTGCCGTCGAAGCAATCCCGAATTATAGTGACCATACAGGACAGAGTAGAACTACCCCATAATTTTGCCAAGGAGCAGCTGGTAGATTTGAACTGCTGACCTTTTGGTAAGCAGCCAAGCTCTTAACCACTGCACCACCAGGACTCCTTACCATATATGGAGATCACATTGCCGTTGAGTATACTTTAGTGTCATGTAATTTTAATTAGCATGAGTCAGTCTTTTCAAATCTACTAGACTCTGACACAACAAAATAGGGAAGGGCAGAGCATGGGCTAATGTCAATCTCTCAAACTAATGTCACCTTAGGTGGCGACTTGGAGGAGAGTCACATGGCCTCCATCTGACCATACAGTTACTCCATTTCAAAACCATATCATTTGGTATTGACGTGCTTAAACGTGAGCTATTTAGCTATAGCAGAATTAACATAAAGAGACGTTTGATATCTGCGTATGAAAAACAACCAATGAACACAGGATCATTAAGAAACCTAAAAATTAGAAAGTAATTCAGAGTGTTACAGAGCACATGAGAAGATAATGTGGAAAGGAGATATTAAAAGATCAAGGAAGAGAATAATTTGTTTCAACAGTTGACTATGTTAACAGTAGAAGAAAAGCAAGTGAAAAAGCATGGCTCTGTCACAGGAGAATGTATGAGAACAGGTAAGAATGTTAGTATAAAGACTGGCAATTGTGGGAGGCCCTATGCAATGACCTGCAGACCCGGAGTAAGTCTACCCTCACTGGGGCTTCAGTTGGAGAGGTCTTCAGAAGAAAACTTCCAAATGAAGCAAAGAGGCATTCAAGGAGGGCTGTTGAATCAGGTCCACACATTTAACTAGGAGGATAACAATGCACATGTTTGGAAATAGAAAAGCCCCTGCGTGCCCTTCACTTCTGAAAGAGTGGAAGGAGAAACTTCTGAGTGTGGTTTGGGTTCAGCAAGTGAAATGCTACTGCAGCATGGAACATTCTAAATCCAACCATTGAGTCATTCTCTCCTAGGTTCTGAGGGGCTCCTTTCTCATTCCAACCAGGCACTATATGACCCAGGGTAGCAGTGGGCCACAAGGAAAGAAAGTGCACTTGTCTGCTTGCATTTCTTTATGCTTAATTTGGATTTAGGAGAAATTCTGTGGCATCATAGCAGAGAGTTTATAAATGATACATGAAATGAAATCTTGCTCAGTGTACAAAGAGAATATCATCATGAACTGCTATGTGCATTCAACTCACCCAGAGCTGTGAAAGACTCACACCCAAAGTTCCCAACCTATTACTTCAAAAAAAAAAAAACATTTCCTTATATTCCAACCTAGTACATTATTTATGTTGGTTTCTCTCATTCCTTAGACACTCCCTCCAAGATGTTAGAGCATGGCTTTGTAAGGGCAAATCATATTCATATTCACAAATAGAAATCTTGTAGATTTGATAAAGAAGGAGGATTTTCCTTTTCTCCCTTTAAGTAATTTTGTTGTTGTTGTTGTTGAAATTTAGGTGGGAGAAGAATGAGGTAAAGGGGAGAGACAGCGAAGTAATGCCACTAGACTTTCTGGTTGGAGGATTCTGCGGGTAAACCGAAATTCTTACCTGCCTACTGACTTCAGGCCAACCATCTAGCCAGTTCCCCAGGCTTAACTAAACCTGCAGTCTACCTGCAAAGAAACGGATGTGTGCTTGCTATCCACAGACAGAGAAATGAGGCACAGAAGTTTTGTGATTACTCTCAAACACTCCAGCAGAAATTAAGCACTGTTATACCTACTTCCCTGTCCCAGCCACTAGACTGAATTTTACCCTTCAGATAGCATAGCATTGGTGAAGACCAATGACACTTTTCTTTCACTTTTGCTCTAGAGGACAACAAATATACAGATTTTTTAATATTTTTGACAAATAAGCAAATACTATTTTATATGTCGCATCTAGGAATACCTGGAAGCACAGTTTTGTATCATGTGTAAAAGCTGTGAACTGTTATTATAGGACTATCTATCCATCTATCTGTCTATCCATCTGTTGACTTAGCTAGGTATCAGCAGTGCTATAAAAACAGAGAAAGAGTCAAGAATGGCCCCAAAAGTACATTTAAATCAGGATATATAAATCTGTTTTTCTTTTTCCCCCAGTACTAACTTACTTTTGAAAATAGTCATTTGTAAATGATCTGGAACTTAATTTTTCAAACAACCAAGGGTTCTACTGATTTAGAAGAAAGCAAAATATCCATTTAGTCCGTGGTTACTCCACTTCATCAATTGCTAATACCTCTTTCTAGTAGTTTTGAATATTGCCTATTGCAAACAGTTAGGAAGAAAGGCCTGGGGATCTACTTCCAAAAGTCAGCTTATGGATCACAGCCATCCAATCCACAACCAATCACAAGGATTGTGTAGCACTGGGCTCCATTTTGTTCCATTGCGGATGGGGTAGCCAAGAGTGGGGCCGACTCATCAGCAGCTAACAACAACATCCCGAATAGGTGAGGCAGGATTCGATGTAGTAAGAATCTGTTCTCAATAACACTGAGGAACCACAGCAAACCTTTAACACGTGCAAGTAACGCAACCTACTGGGTGAAAAAGACTAATTTCCAAATAGAAGTAATGAGAAAGCTAAGCTAGGAAGCCGATTTAGAAAAACCATACTCACCTGTTTCTGAAAAAAACACCCACTGAGAAGTCATCAGAATATCTCACTAGACTGCCAAAAAAAAAAAGGGCAACCTTCCCCAGTCTGTGAAGCATGCTGACAGCAACATGGCTTGGTAATTGTTTAAAAGACAACGATCTTCAGTCACATTGCCCCTGGTCTCTGTCTAGGCTGTTTATCTCAAGATTCACGGGCTCCGTGCAGAGGTTTAGAATTCTGTTCAGTGACTCCGAGTGGCCAGCTTGGTATGGCGTTGGATTGTCATTAACCTCAGAAATAACTAAACTCATGTGTTGGATTCTATCATCTCTATTTAAGGAGATCATCTAGCACGTGCCAGATGTTTAAAGAATGGAAATTATGGATGGACTCAAGAGAGCTTAATTTTGAAGTCTAAAAAACAAAAGAGAGGGTCTGGTATACCTGAGGAAACATGTGCTTGTTCTCTTTTTAAAATGAATCATTTTGACAAATGAGGGGTTTATGGCAGTTTGTTGTACCTAACCACATGATTGGAGATAAAACACAATTCTCTCTTATTTCAATTCAATTCATAGTAGGCGAAGGAGCCTGAAGTACTTATTTTGGGCATTCTATAATTGGGTGACATTTTTTGGATATTATGGGAACTTAGGAGATCAAGAATTCTTCCTTGGCTTAAAGACCCATTTTGCTCTGATTGCAAAAATGCTCTTTTATTCATTTTCCTTAGGTAAATTTGCAACAGTGTTTGAACATCTGAAACTACCATCCATGAATTTAAATTTCTGCATCATTAAATGGGCAACAACTAATGATGGTTGATGAAAATATGACCTGGAAGATAACAGCACCATATGGACTGATGATCACATAATGAACCAGGAAACCAAAAACTGAATGAGTCAGGCTCCTCTTAGAAGTGGAAAACAAGGTTATAGCACCCTTTCGAACTTACTAGACTCACAAATGGCAAAGAATACTACCTTTCAAACTTGATATTATTACCTTAGCTCAATAACTCTTCCGTTGTCTCCAAATTATTCCCAAGTATGCAGTTCACATGAACTTCAAAGAAAATTGTGAAGGAAAACACAATGTTTAGCCCTTTGTTCCCAATAAAAGTCCAGGTTATACTATTTTTGACTCACTCTATTACTTTCCCATCTACAGTAAAATATGACAATGTGCAATTTTATTTTTAAGTTGAAAGCTCTAGACTTCTCATCATAGTCATGACTGGGATTTATACAATCAAACTGTTATTTTACTAATATCAATTGGTTTCTCTGAACCACAAGTCATAGAATGATGATATAGTAAGTGACAAATAACTTTTTACGCTACTTGACTTATTTTTACTCAGAGACTTCGATATTTTCTGGTTTGACAAACTACTACTCATTGAGTGTGACTTGAATGATGACAATGACAACAAAAAAGTAGTTGGATATGCTTCCACATTACATATACAATAATATCAAGCAACATGTCAAACCATTTGTAATGATCTAGATTGTCCTGCTGTGTCTGAAGTACTTCTGGGGAACTATAGGTTGTTAGGAGCCCTGATGGCGAAGTGGTTAAGAGCTTGGCTACTAACCAAAAGGTCAGCAGTTTGAATCCACCAGCTGCTCCTTGGAAACCATATGGGGCAGTTCTAGTCTGTCCTATAGGGTAACTATGAATAGGAATTGACTTGACTCGACGGCAAAGGGTATAGGTTGTTAAAAGGTTTTAACTGTAAGTTGTAAGAGCCTTTGAATAAAAGAGCCAGAATGCCCTGAATAATAACACACTTCTAGAGAATACAGATGACCTGGCATAGTTAATAACAGAAATAACCTACATGCACACTGGACTTTTGCATGCGATATCTAGTTTAATCCTTATGAAATGCTGGTGAGACAGGTTTCATTATTCCAGTTTCACATAAGAAACTTTAAGGGATTTTCCCTAGATCACATAGGTAATATAGGACCAAACTAAGTCTGGAAGAATAATAGTAAAACTTCCATAGTATTTACTATATATCAGTCAATGATCTGAGAACTTCACAGATTAGTTTAATCCTCGATTGGATAAACTGAGGTCCATGGTCACATGATTAGTGGTCAGTAGTCTTGTGGCACCTCTGCTGTCTCCAGGAGCTTCAAAATAAATAAAAGAAATATTGGGGCCTAAAGTTTTGGGATTCTGCCTTAGTGCTGCATAGTACAAACAGCCATGCAGTAACAATAGTTTAAAAAAAGATTGACTTCTCAGATGTTCTGCAATAGGAAGAATAAAACAAATGTTTAAGATACTAAAATTCTTATTTCTATCATTATTCCCTTGACTTCACTTTTGGTAAATAGAAGTCTTGCTTCAAACCATTTAAAATATTTCAGTTAATTGGCCTAATAACATGTTTAATGTTTGTTTTATCTCCTAGTTCATTGTGTGGTGCCTGGGGTCTTAAAAGTTTGCAAGCAGCAAACCAAGGCACAACAATTGGTCTCTATACACCTGGAGCAACAGAGGAAGATGGAGAGTTAGGAACAGGAGAAGGATATGGAATGCATGGCTAATGGCCTCCATGAACAACTGCCTCCTTTACCATGAGACAGAAGAACTTGATGGTGCCCAGCTACCATTACTGAACATTTTGATCAAAGATTCCATAGAAGAATCCTGATCAAAAGGGAGAAAACACACAACAGAATTTCAAATTCTCATGGATTTACAGACATTCTGGAGCCATGGAGGGTAGATGAACCCCTGAAACTATTGCCCTGAGATTATCTTTAAACCTAAAACCAAAAATATCCCCTGAAGTCTTCTTAGAACCAAATAATAATTGAGCTTAACTAGTAAAAAATGTCTGCCTTGAGCATTATGCTCTTTTAAGAACTATCTGTATGGGATTGACCACAACAACTCAAAAGATTAGGGGGCAGGGAGTTTACATTAATGAGGGAAGAACAACTCAGAAAAGGAGGGTGAGAATGGTTGCACAACTCAAAGAATGTAATCAATGTCACTGAATTGGACATGTAGAAACTGTTGAATTGGTGTATGTTTTGCTATGTATATTCTCAACAATAACAACAAAATAAATAATGTTTTTAAAAAATCTACATCCTGGATTTTGTGTCAAACATATCAGACGAACTCTTAATTGAGTTGAGCATATTCTTCAACAATATCTTTAGGAACAGTGGTTTGTAGATAGTTCTGCATGGGAATGGAAATAAGTACTTAGGCACTGTAGGCATAAAATTTATAGTTGTGTGCCGATTATTAAATATTTATTGAGAATGACAGGTGAACCAAGTTTATTAGACATGATCCTTGTCTGGTGAGTTGAAATTCCAAACTCAACATGGCAGCATGTCACATGGGATAGCTTACAAAATGTGGTTAGTGGAAAGAAGAATTTTAAAGGCAATAACATACAGAGAATGCCCATAATATGATTTATAAAAATAGATATTAAAATTGCACTGTAACATTGGAAAAGACAATGTTAAATTGCTTCAATACGGATGCTATAGAAAAATAAAGTAAATGAATAGCAGATACAACTTACTCATCGCCATGTTGAGTCTTACAGATCAAGAATCACGAAGCATGTGTTCGAAAAAGGATGAGCCTTCTCAAAAAAAGAAAAAAAGAAAAGACTAACAATGGAAAAAATTAGGCAAAATAGTTCAGAGATCTAAACAATAAAATCTGAGGATGACAAAGTTTAAGCCAAACTTTACTGTGCATGTGATTGATCACTAGGCGGATGGGCTCTTCAATTCAACCATTTTCTCAACCATCAAGTTTGTGGTAGAATATGAACATTATAATTCCTAGCAGGACTCTCACAGGAAAGCATTTTGAAACATTAAAATAAATTATTATAACTCTGAGAGCTGTTCAGACATTGAGTCAGATCTGGAAGAGTAAAGGGATTTTTCTTTGGCTAGAAAGAACAGTTACTTCCATAAAGTTATTGTACTTGTGTGTAGTACAGTCCTGACATACTATAGGCACTATAGAAATTCATTTCTATCCCTTCCAAGGTCCTTTTCCGTTTTAACATGGGCCTAGATGAAGGAGTTTGACGAACGTGAGTTGAATCCCAGCTGCACCATTTACTAGCTACCTTAAGGGAATTCAGGGAGCTCTGGTGGTGCAGTGGTTAAGCTCTCAGCTGCTAACTGAAAAGTCAGTGGGTCGAACCCACCAGTCACTCTGCAGGAGAAAGATGTGGCAGTCTGCTTCCACAAAGATTTACAGCCTTGGAAACCCTATGGAGCAGTTCTACTCTGTTGTTTAGGGTTGCTACGAGTCAGAATCGGCTGGATGGCAATTGGTTTGATTTTTTAGTTTAGGTAATTCACATAACTTCTCTGAGCTCCAGGTTTCTCATCTGAAAAATGAGAACAGTCTTCCATAATGTTCCTAAGGGGATTGAATGAAACTTATCTAAAGTGCCTGGCATGTACTAGGCTCTGAGTAAATATTACTTCAGTCTCCTCCTCTCCCGTCACAATGTTGTAATAAAGATTAAATATGACTAGATGTGTAATCCAAACCCAAACCTGTTGCCATTGAGTTGATTCTGACTCATAGCGACCCTCCAGGACAAAGCTGAACTGCCCCATAGGGTTTCCAGTGAGGGGCTGGTGGGTTCAAACTGCCGACATTTTGCTTAGCAGCCGAGCTCTTAACCACCACGCCACCATGGCACCAGATGTGTAAAGTGCCCCATAATTAAAAACTGAAACTCTATGAGGCAGTTCTACTCTGTCCTATAGGGTCGACTCCATGGCAACAGGTTTGGTTTGGTTTTGGTACGCGTTCTATCATAAAACTACCCAAAACCTGGGTCTGTCGTGTAAGGCTCAAAAGAGGTCCATTGGTGAGGAGGCCATTTAGACACCCGAAGCCTAGGAAGAGAACTTGGCATGGGCTAAAGCTGGGATCCAGACAGTGGGATACAGGGAGTTATATCAGAACTCCTGACGGTCACACTGGAACCCAGAAACTCTGTACTACGCCACAGAAGACTCAGTGAAATATAATCCCTTTCAGAACACTAAAAAATCACATCAAGAGTCAAGAGAGGTTAGCCTCATGCAAATTCTCCAGCACAATTCCTTAAGAACTTGGGCTGAGTATCTGATCAAAGCAAGCTTTACATTTGTTAAAGCAAAATTATACCCTGTTTGAAAGGAAGCTACAGAAAGAAAAGAACAAAAGCACCATTGGCTATAATACTTGCCACTCTGATGAAGAGGAGGCAGAAATAGCAGTTGGTATAAGATGTTCCCAACTGCGATCAGCAGCAACTATTGCTGAGCAGGGTCAATAGTTAGTTCAGAGGAAAACCAGGGCTCAACCCCAGATAGATCAGTCACAGTCCTAAAAGCACCACCAGGGCTTGGAGAAGCCCCGGGGGCACTAAGATGGAGGCTGGTCAACTCTACTTTACTGGGACCTTAGCCCACCTAGAGTAATTGTCAGCAGTTTGCAAGAGGTGGTCTGCAAAAGGTGGGGCAGGGGGAAAGATTTTGTCCGTGTAAGAAAAAGGCAAGACTAGCTGTTGGAATGAAAGAGAATGGAGATGAAAAATACCCAGGAATTCTGACCAAGCGCTTATGAACTTAAGGAGGTCAGGAACCCAGTGCTTGGTTCTCCCTGTATGAGAAGAAAGGCCAATTTTCTCTCCAGAACAAGGAAAGACTTACTATGTGCCAAGTCACTCCCTTCCTTAGTCCCGTCAGCTAACTTAGCCAAAGATGGAGAGCAAAGCCATCAAATGCTTTGTTAGCTGTGCACCCACAGCACATCTCTGAGATCTATTTTTTTTCTATCATGGTAAATACGCATATAATTTACCACTGTAACCATTTTAAAGTGTTATTAAGTACATTTACAATGTTGTGCACCATCACCACTATCTAGTTCCAAAAATGTTTCCTTACCTCTAATAGAAACCTCATACCCATTAACCAGTCACTCATCATTCCCTCTTTCTCTGCTGCTCCTATCACTCACTAATCTGTCTCTATGGCTTTGCGTATTCTGCATATTCCATATAAATGGAATCATACAGTATGCAACCTTTTGTTTCTGGCTTCTTTCACTTAGCATAGTGTATTCAAGGTTCATCCATGTTGTAGCATATATCAGTACCTCATTTCTTTTTGTAGTTGAATTATATTCCATCGTACAGCTACATCCCATTTTTTTTATCCATTCATTTGTTGAGGAGCATTTGGGTTATTCCAACCTTTTGGCCATTGTGAATAGAACTTCTGTGAACATTCATGTAGAAGTTTTTGTTAGCACACCTGTTTTCAATTGTTTGGAGGTATATACTAGGAGTGGAATTGCTGTGTCATATGGTAATTCTTCTAATTTATTGGAAATGCCGACTTTTTCCACAGTGGCTGCACTATTTTACATTCTCACAAGCAATGCATGAGGGTTTTAATTGCATCCTCACCAACACCTGTTATTTTCCAGTTTTTCATTTGTTTGTTTATTTGTTTGTATTGTTTTAATAGTCACCCTAGTGGGTATGAAACATCTCATTGTAGTTTTGATATACATTTCTCTCATGACTACTACATACCACATGGGGTCACCATAAGTCAGAATTGACTCCACGACAACTAACAATGACTATGATGCTGGAAGCTAAACTACCAGTAGTTCAGATACCAGCAGGGTTATCCGTGGTGGACAGGTTAAAGCCAAGCTCCCAGACTAAGATAGATTATGAAGAAAGGTCCCAGAGATGTACTTCTGAAAAGCAGTCAATGAAAACTCTATGGATCACAACAGAATGTTATCCAATATAGTGCTAAAAAATGAACCCCCTAGATTAGAAGGCACTCAAAATACACTGTGGCTTCAAAGACAGACTCTAGCATACCAATGATCGTGAGGATGGCACAGGACCAGGCAATGTTTCATTCTGTTGTACATGGTGCCAACACGATTTGGAGTAGATTCGACGGTAACTAACAACAACAACAACAACAATGGCTAATCATGTTGAGGATCTTTTTATGTGCTTCTTGGCTATTTGTATATCTTCTTTGGATCAATGTTTATTCAAGTTCATTGCCCATTTTTAAGCTGAGTTGTTTCTGTTTTTGTTGGTGAGTTGTAGGAGTTCTTTATACATTCTTGATATTCAACTCTTATCGGTTATGTGATTTGCCTTATCAGGTACATATATTGTCCCAATCTGTGAATTGTCCTTTTACTCTCTTGATAATATCCTTCAGTGAACAAAAATTTTTAATTCTGATGAAGTCCACTTTAACTATTTTTTCTTTTGTTTCTTGTGCTTTGGTATCATATCTGGTTTTTTGTTTTGTTTTGTTTTTTATTTTTCGTTTTATTTGCTTTAGGTGAAAGTTTACAGCTCAAGTTAATTTCTCATTCAAAAATTTATACACATATTATTTTGTAACATTGGTTGCAATTCCCACAATGTGACAGCATGTTTTCCTTTCTACCCCAGGTTCCCTGTGTCCATTCATCCAGTTCCTGTCCCTTTCTGCCTTCTCGTTTTGCTTTTAGACAGAGTTGCCCATTTGGTCTCTTATATTTGATTGAACTAAGAAGCAAGTTCCTCACATGTGTTATTTTTTGTTTTACAGGCCTGTCTAATCTTTGTCTGAAAAGTGGGCTTTGGGAATGGTTTCAGTTCTGGATTAGCAGAGTGTTTGGGGGGCTATAGTCTCAGGGGCTCCTCCAGTCTCTGTCAGACCAGTAAGTCTGGTCTTTTTTAATAAATTTGAATTCTGTTCTACATTTTTCTCTAGTTCTGTCTGAGATTCTCTGTTGTGATCCCTGTCAGAACAGTCATTGGTGGTAGCTGGGTACCATCTAGTTCTTCTGGTCTCAGGCTGGTAGAGTCTCTGGTTCATGTGGTTCTTTAGTCCTTTGAGCTAATATTTTCGTTGTATGTTTGGTTTTCTTTATTCTTCTTTGCTCTGGACGGGATAGGACCAATAGACATATCTCAGATGGTGCTTGCAAGCTGTTAAGACCTCAGATGCTACTCACCAAAGTGGGATGTAGAATATTTTCTTTATGAACTATGTGTGAGATCTATTTTTAA
Organism: Dugong dugon; assembly: GCA_030035585.1. NCBI lineage: Eukaryota > Metazoa > Chordata > Mammalia > Sirenia > Dugongidae > Dugong > Dugong dugon. Next base: position 63,725,286 of record CM057466.1, read on the forward strand.
GTAACGACAATTCTCTTCTTAGTTGCTATTTCAAACAGAACAATGATAGCAGTAATAGCCAAATAATTCCAGAGAGTACTTGGATTTCTGTTCACCAGTTTTGATGTTGATGACTATCTTAGGGTGTCTTCTTGGGCTTTGAAGAGGCTTAAAGGTCCACCAAAGAACTGAATCCTTCCTCACACCTTATGTGTCATCTGGCAGTGGATCTCGCCCAGAGAACCATGCAGTGAACAGGCCCCTGTTGAGGAGGACAGCATGTGAATTCTGTCTCAGAAAGAACACCAGTGGCCAGTTCTCCTTAGTCAGAAAAGCAGCAAGAGCCAAGAGAGGGTCAGCTACAGGAGGCTAGCTATATGAAACCATTCTTGCCACCTCTCCTCTTGTCTCTTCAACCCAACCCTAGAGGAGCAGGAGGCCCTGCAGAGGGAGAGACGAGTGATTGAGCACTCTCCTTCCACACTGCAGGTGGAGATCCTTTGACCATAGTTCATCCCTGAAGGGAAGGAGGACATGACACTTGAGTTCTACATCAGTCTGCTCTAGTTTTAATAACAAAGTGAATGGACTACTGATCGAGATATTAGGAAAAAAGAGCATGTCAACTGAACATGGTTTAAAACAGTGATTGAAGAAAAAGAAATTTTTTTCATGTTTGCACCCCACAGCATGCAGAACCACTTCAATGAGCACATAAGTCTAGACAGTGATAGAAGAGCTCCTGAATAATGCAGTCTCCCACATCTCACTAAGGAGGAGCAGGTGTTAGCGCAGTGCATCTGGGCACTGGGCACATCAAGTGGAGGAGTGGGGGACAGGGCAGGCACAGGCCCCCAGGAGAGACCAGGGAATGCTGCCATTATTCTGGATGCAATAAGCAGTCTCCGAGGGTAGGTGTAGTGGCTTGACATTATAGGAAGACAGTTCCGACAGTGAGATAAAGAAGGACCAGGGAGGAAGCAGAGGCAGGGATTAAGTCCAAGGTAGGAAGGCTGAAGCCAATATAAGTAATTTGGCCTTTCTTGCTCACCCAGTCTAGCCTCTATGGAGTGTCATCAAGGACAAATGGAATCCAGAAGGACAAAAATGGGATTCCCTTGGTAGGATGAAGAATTGGTGAGAGGCATAAAGGGCTTAAAGTTACTTTTTAAATAATTTTGACGCATACTTTAATTCATCTGATTTAGTAAAGCAAAGCTTGCAATTCCTCCTGCTCGGGAAGCAACCAATCAGTTGCCATTGAGTCAATTCCAACTCATGGCAACCCCATGTGTGTAAGTAGGACTGTGCTCCATAGGGTTTTCAATGGCTGATTTTTCAGAAGCAGACTGCCAGGACTTTCTTCTGAGACACTTCTAGGTGGACTCAAATCTCCAACCGTTTGTTAACAACCAATCATGTTAATTGTTACACCACCCAGGGACTCTTGGGAAGCAAATTCCTCCTTAAAAAGCCACATGGACATGGACAGGATAAAATTCAAGTAAGCAAAAGCTGGAATATGTGGCTTGGGCCATATATTCTCTAGGTTATAGGAGAGAATGGGAAAAAAAAAAAAGTGATGTATGAAATTCAAATACAACCCAGTCATCTTCACTGGAGAAGAGTTTTGAAACTCAAATCCTAACTAGCAATAAGGAAGACACTTTGTCTGAGCCTCCGTCCCCTATGCAAACATTGTTCTAGAAGCTACTATGGTGGTAGGCAACTGTATGAAAACGGGGAGGTTTGGGGTCCTGCCTCCGTGCAATCCTTGATGAAACAGCTAATAATACTGAGGTTCAGATCATAGGAAATTTGAAGAGGAACGATAGGAGGAGGTTAGGTGCAAGAGATATTGCTGAGGTAATTTGTCAGGGTTTACAATCAATCTGATATCAAGTATGAAAAAAGAGGAAACTGAGTTAAAGAGGTGAGTGGGGAAATGGAGGTCTCATTAATAGCAATGGAGGAGATGAGAGAAGATTAAGAGATAAAAGAGGTGAGTTTGATTTTAAACACACTGAAATAAATGGAGGGCAGAGCTCAAGAGAGGGAGGGAGCCTCCTCCTCCCCACCCACCCCCTGCAGCTGCAGAAGCTGGGGTTTTCTGGGTTCCCCTGCCAGAAAAAGGAACTCAGTCCCAGTGCTAGCTAGCACACAGTGGCCACAAGAAATAAACAAGAAACCTATTTTTCACATTGACGGAGCTAACTCCCCAGGGGTTGGCAACGTCCCCATGTGTTAGCAAGTGAAGACCCAGTATAAGAAAATGCTGAACTAATAGCTCAAGACTGCAACTGTAGATGCTGTGAAGTTTGTGACAAGCTGTAAAATGAAAATGTCAGATGCCACATGGATGAGGAACTGGGTGCATAAGAAACACATGTTCTTTAACAGTCTGCCACAGAGTGAACAAAAACCAGCTGAAACCACGCTAGAGACAGCCAAGAACACACCGCTGGAATCATTTCAGAGCAGGACCTGGACTGTCTCAGGAACAGGAGAGCTGTGCCTCTCACTCTGCCAGAAGGCCAGAGGGGAGGGGATGGATGGATTGTGCTGGAAAACTGGTAATAAAGAAAAAGAAGTACTCGTTTAAAGCTGGTTAATAATTAGGTGGCAAGACAAAGTAGAAGAGAGGCATCACCCACCTCTAAGACTCACTTGTCTCTGGACTTACCCTTGTGATGGTTTTATCTGGACATCTACGTTCTATCTTTCATGAACAGGGAGAATAACCTCCTGAAACAATGTTCACAAGTGCCCTCAAGAGCTCACACCTGGCTCCTTTTAGAGGCGAGCATACCTACTCCACCAGGGATGGAGCCCAGCACTCCAGACTGTAAGAGGTGGTGATACTAGGGGCCTGAAACCACGTGCTCATTTCAAAAGAAAGAGGTTCAAGAATTTATTCAGACTAAAACTAGGTGAAGCATGTGCGGAGCAGAAAAGAACATGGGCTAGTTCAGCAGAAAACATGCTTACAACTAAGGTTACATGGTTGCTGATAAATTTAAATTTTATAACCAGTTAGCCTCGGTTTTCTTTCCTGCAAAATAGGAATACACCTACTTCTCACTTATCGACTATCTCATTATTTGACTTTTTGCACTTATGACAATACTAAAAAATCTGCTGACTGTTTTCAACATTAATGACATACATCCGGCTGCGATGAATGCTGAGGTACCAGACAAGAGTATCGCGGGCTTCAGTGGCATCACTAGGGTTGGTGTGACCCACCGTGGTAACTCATGGTGTCACCCCCGCCCCCCATGGAACTCTTCCCATACCAGCCCCAGGCCACCCCGGGGGAAGCGCCCTGGGCTTCTGGGACTCACCTGATAGCTAGGGTGAATGTGCCCAGCTCCCAGCAGTTCGTGGCCGCTAAGGGCTCTGGGAGGTGCGGAGGGTCCCCGGGGCGCCAGGAGGGTTGGTAGCCGGTCTGGGAATGGGGAGGCTGCTCATGAATGGCCCCTCCCCCACCCCTTCGGCCCAGTGCCCGCTGCACTCAGGTCTCTCCGGTGAGGCCTACCTGCCTAGCTCTGCAGAGCTCTGCTCTGGCACCAGCCCCCATGCTCCAACTAGCTCCTAACCTGGCGCGCAGCTGTACAACGAAGGGAGGAGGAGACTGAAGGAGCACAAGGAAGAGGGAGAGGAATTTCGGAGGGAGAGAAGAGAGGAGGGGAATGGGAATGAAAAGGAGGATGGGGTTGGAGCAGACCTGACAGGCAGGCGCATCAGCCACCAGCCCCAAGGCGCTTGGAAGAGCATGAGGGGTCGCCCTGCATCCCCACACCCCTGCTCATTGTCCATTTTCACATAATGCCAATTTTCACATAACTGCCTTGTCTTTGGAAACTAACCATGTCTGTAAGTGAAGCATGGGTGTAATAACCTCTCTTATAGAGCTATTGTGAGAATTGCATGAAAATAAACTTTTGCTCAGAAGGCCAGTTGAATAATAGGATGTAATATGAAAGACCAAAATGGATGTCAGAAGAGACTGTGAAACTTGCTCTTGAACTAAGAGTAGCTAAAGCGAATGGAAGAAATGATGAAGTAAAAGAGTAAAATAGAAGATTTTAAAGGGCAGCTCGAGAAGACAAAGTAAAGTTTTATAATGAAATGTGCAAAGACCTAGAGTTAGAAAACCAAAAGGGAAGAACACCCTCAGCATTTCTAAAGCTGAAATAACTGAAGAAAAAATTCAAGCCTCGAGTTGCAATATTGAAGGATTCTATGGGCAAAATATTGAATGATGCAAGAAGCAACAAAAGAAGATGGGAGGAATATATAGAGTCACTGTATCAAAAAGAATTAGTGGACATTCAACCATTTCAGGAGGTAGCATATGATCAAGAACCAATGGTACTGAAGGAAAAAGTCCAAGCTGCACTGAAGGCATTGGTGAAAAACAAAGCTCCAGGAGTTGAGGGAATACCAACTGAGATGTTTCAACAAATGGATGCAGTGCTGGAGGTGCCCACTCATCTATGCCAAGAAATTTGGAAGATAGCTACCTATCCAACCAACTGGAAGATATTCATATTTGTGCCCATTCCAAAGAAAGGTTATCCAACAAAATGTAGAAATTATCTAACAATATCATTAATATCACATGCAAGTAAAATTTTGCTGAAAATAATTAAAAAACAGTTGCAACAGTACATCGACAAGGAACTCCCAGAAATTCAAGCCAGATTCACAAGACGACACGGTACGAGGGATATCATTGTTGATGTTAGATGGATCTTGGCTGAAAGCAGAGAATACCAGAATGATGTTTTGTTGACTATACAAAGGCATTCAACTGTGTGGATCATAACAAATTATGCATAACATTGCGAAGAACAGGAATTCCAGAACACTTAATTGTGCTCATGAGGAACCTGTTCACAGAACAAGAGGAGGTCATTCAAACAGAACAAAGAGATACTGTGTGGTTTAAAATCAAGAAAGGTGTGCTCCAGGGTTGTATCTTTATACCATACTTATTTAATCCGTATGCTGAGCAAATAATCCGAGAAGCTGGACTATGTGAAGAAAAATGGGGCATCAGGATTGGAGAAAGACTCATTAACAACCTTCATCATGCAGATGCCACAGCCTTGCTTGCTGAAAGTGAAGAGGACTTGAAGCACTTTCTGATGAAGATCAAAGACCACAGCCTTCAGTATGGATTACACCTCAACATAAAGAAAACAAAAATCCTTGCAACTGGGCCAATAAGCAACATCATGATAAACAGAGAAAATATTAAAGTTGTCAAGAATTTCATTTTACTTGGATCCACAATTAACGCCCACGGAAACTAGAGTCAAGAAATCAAACCATGTATTGCATTGGGCAAATCTGCTGAAAAAGATCTCTTTAAGTGTTGAAAAGCAAAGATGTCACTTTGAGGACTAAGGTGCACCTGACCCAAGCCATGGTATTTTCAATCGCCTCATATGCATGTGAAAGCAGGACAATGAATAAGGAAGCCTGAAGAAGAATTGATGCCTTTGAATTATGATGTTGGCAAAGAATATTGAATATACCATGGACTGCCAGAAGAAGGAACAGGTCTGTCTTAGAAGATGTATAGCCAGAATGCTCCTTGGAAGCGAGGATTGTAAGACTTTGTCTTGTGTACTTTAGACATGTTATCATGAGGGACCAGTCCCTGGAAAAGCACATCATGCTTGGTAAGGTAGAGGGACAGCAAAAAAGAGGAAGACCCTCAATAAGATGGATTGACACAGTGGCTACAACACTGGCTCAAACATAGCAATGATTGTGAGGATGGCGTAGGACGGGGCAGAGTTTCTTTCTGCTGTACATAGGGTTGCTATGAGTCGGAACCAACTTGACAGCACCTAACAATAATGTCACTTTTAAATGGAGAACTGTGATGTATTTACACAGCTGTAAATTTGTAAGATCACTTTTCCTGGGAGGTAATAGAACATTTAAGAATACTAGTGTGGGACTGCCATGTTGGTGCCCTGATCATGCAAATGGGCATAGTCATCAGCTCTGTGCCTCACTTTCCTCATCTAAAAAATGGATCTAAGTAAGTACCTACTATAAGAAGTCTGTTTAGGATTAAATTATAGAATATGGGGAAAATTTTTATAATACTGCCAGGACCTAGTACACGCTTACTAACAAAACCAAAAGACCAAACCAGTTCCTGTAGAATTGATTTCTACTCATGGTGACCCGGTATGCTTCAGAGTAGAACTGCTCCATAAGGTTTTCAATGGTGGTGACCTTTCAGAAGCAGATTGCCATACCTGTCTTCTGAAGCGCCTCTGGGTGGATGTGAACCACCAGTACTTCAGTTAGTAGATGAGTGCTTAACTATTTGTGCCACCCAGGCATGGCCACATGCACAATAAATACTGGTGATTATCGTTTTTAATCAGAGAAGTAGCCAGAAGAAGTTCCCTAAGACTTCCTTACCTGTCCGAGATACCAACTCTCCCTCAAAAAAAAAAAAAAAAAAAAAATTGTTTTGCTATTTTTCTATTGTTATTTATTGTAGGAGTTGTCTACAATGGGTGTGGGTTAAGAAGTAGGACTCATAAGCAAATTAGAACCATAAATATCAAGCCATTCAACCACCTGCACAGGTCTCTTTTCTATTTGCGATGCAATTCAATGCAGGGGAGTGCGGAGACAAAATAAAAGCAAACAAAAAAACCCTACCTTTTAGAGGGCCTGTTCCAAGTAGGGAGCCCTGGTGGTGCAGTGGTTAAGAGCTATAGCTGCTTACCAAAAGGTCAGCAGTTCAAATCCACCAGTGGCTCCTTGGAAATCCTATGAGGCAGTTCTACTCTGTCCTACATATAAACACTGGGATATAACCAGGGCTGACAGTCAAGCAATCCACCCAGATACAGCCATACCATATGCTCTTAAGATGTTGAAATAATTTCACCAGTTGATAAATAGCAACTCCCTTAAGTACTCCAGTGACATCCTTCCCCTAACCTCCATAGATGTTACATTATCCAGCAACAAAAAGATCTGTCCCTTGTTAAAGACAATTTTTGAAATAAGGTAAAATCATGACTCTCACACAGATATAAAACAAACAAGTGTCAAAGACTGTATTTAACTCATTAATGAATGAGGGAACTGGGAAAGCAATCACAAACAGTTCAAAGGAAAATCCAAAGACCTGATAAGTATATAAACCCATCAGGAATGTTAAGCCAGATTTGCTTCAGGGATGCAAAACTGGCTTCTTCCACAGTGGGGGAGGGAAGCTAATTGAACCTCTACGGGACAAAAATTTTTGTGTGCCCAATAAAACAATTAAAAAGAAAAAAAAAAAAAAAACAGTTGCCATGAAGTCAATTCTGACTCATGACGACCCCATTTGTGCAAAATAGAGCTGTATTCCACAGGGTTTTCAAGGCTGTGGCCTTTTAGAAACAGATCACCAGGTCTTTCTTTCACAGTGTTTCTAAGTGGGTTTGAACTGCCAACCTTTTACTTAGTAGTCAAACACTTAACTGTTTGCATCACCCAGGGACCCCACTGTGTGTCTATAGACAAGAATTATTTGCATTACATCACTGTTGTATGAGTTAACTTCTATCTCTGTGGAGTTGTAAAATAAGTCAAAGACAATTAAAAGCACAAACACAAAGCATGAGATAACTCTGAAGGGTGTGTTGTAAATAATACAGAGCTTTACACTGAAGACATCTGGTAATCAATTAAAAGTCTTTTGCTATTTTTTGTTACAATCTTCCCCCCTTGTGATCAAGAATAATCTCAAAGAAAAACAATGGTTGTAAGGCTGACCTCATTAGACCTGGCCTGATCATTTACATAGGTGCAACAAGGGAGTTAATGTACCGCATAGGACTTATAAAGTTTGTTTTGGAAAATCTAGACCTGTACAGTATTGAACAATTCCAAAATTAACTTTTAATAAGGAATTTCAGATTGGACATTTTAAAGTTTCTATTAGTTGCTATCCCAAGGCTAGAAAACCAAGTCTAAGAACCTTCTCCACCAAATTCAACCTTCAGTACCTATGTTGTTGTGGTGGTGGTGGTTGTGTGCCATCTTCTGTGCTGTCAGAGGATAATGTGGGTAAATTCCACTCCTTTCTAATTCTCTGGCCAGCCAGGAGGTTGCCTTCCTTACCACCTATTAGTCTGGAACCCTGTTAGCCAGTTTCCAGGCCTGTCTTCCTAAAAAGCCTTTATAGCACTGACTCCATAAGAAAAGCAATAAAGTAAAGTAAGCTACATTAATTTTATTTCCTTAAAAGTGACATGTCATACCTGATTAAATGAGCATCATTCTCAAAAATAACAATCCAGGCAACGCCTTGGCTACATACCCGATTTTTCCAATTATACCCTGATACAAAGGAGGACAGATTCTTATTGAACCTATGCAAATGATGTTTATATTGCCATGAACAGTGAGGAGACTTTCTAAGAGCTTGTGAATTTGATGGGGGAGGGGAGAGGATGGAGGGGTAGTGAGAATTAGATGTCATTGGAAAATACATCATTTTCATTATAATAGCAGTGTCTAGTAAATTGGTATGAGTTACAGATAGCCTAAGAATGAAAAGAAAGGGCTTGATTACACATCCAGAAGAAAGAACATTCAAACAACATTAACAGTATTCCAAAAAATATTCATAATAAAAGTTTCCCCATCAGTTCTTTCAGCCTTGTGTAATTAAATCTTGTTCTGCGACATCTTGGATTGGCCGACCCAGGAAGGTATCTGCTTCTTGACTAAAAAGAATTTTGGAAATCCTGACTCAGCCCACTACCATGGCCTGAAAGTTTTCTAAGCAACACCATCTATATCCAAGAGTTTATTCTTTGAAGAGTCCATAGTTTGATGTGAGGGAGACGATTCTTGTTTGTTGAAGACAAACTCTGACCAGTAGCTAATGGCAGAGTCTTCAAGGGAGCACCAGAGTAAAACAAAAACAATCTGTAGGTGACAAAAAACAAACCTGTTGGCCTTCAAGTAGATTCTGACTCATAGCGACCCTATAGGACAAAGTAGAACTGCTCCATAGAGTTTCCAAGGCTGTAATCTTTACAGAAGCAGCCTTCTCCCTTCAAACCACCAACCTTTCGGTTAGCGGCTGAGTGCTTTAACCCCTGGGCCACCAGGACTCTATTCTGTAGGTGGCAGAGACAAAAAATTGCCATGTTTATTTCCTACTAATAATTTTCAAATATGGGAGATCTGATAAAAGTTTATAACAAGAATGAATCAACTGACAAAGAAATTTGGTCGTTTCTGTGGCATGAAAAACAAGATAATGAAGTCATTCAAAAAAAAAAATTAGACAAAATGTCTCTAAGGATTATGATTAAGTCTATTTTCAAAGAAGACATTGAATGTTACAAATGGATGATGATAATTTTTATACAGGAAAAAACCTTGAGCAATAATATTCAATAATCCTGAGACGTATATGTAATCTATCAAAATATACCAAGATCATGAAGTGAAGAGATTAAGACTAGAGTATGGCCTAGACATCTATATTTTTATAAAACTCTATGGGTTAAAGTCTGATGTGCATCCCCAGTTTAGAACCACTGGTCTAGAATATGCTAGCTTCAAATTAAAGTACTAAATTTGTTCCAAATAAGCATTTCAAATAATAGGTGAAACTGACTGGTAACACTACACTGTTGTTGCCTAATATTATCAGGCAAAGCACCTCCAGGACTCTGATCAATAGTAACTTTTTATTTTTTTTTTTATTGTACTTTAGCTGAGGGTTTACAGAACAAGTAGTTTCTTATTGAACAGTACACATATTGTTTTATGACATTGGTTAACAACCCCACGACATGTCAACACTCTCCCTTCTCGACCTTGGGTTCCCTATTACCAGCTTTCCTGTCTCCTCCTACCTTCTAGTCCTTGCCCCTGGACTGTTGTGCCCCATTAGTCTCGTTTTGTTTTATGGGGCTGTCCAATCTTCGACTGAAGGGTGAACCTTGGGAGTGACTTCATTACTGAGCTGAAAGGGTGTCCGGAGGCAATACTCTCGGGGTTTCTCCAGTCTCTGTCATGCCAGTAAGTCTGGTCTTTTTTTGTGAGTTAGCATTTTGTTCTACATTTTTCTCCAGCTCTGTCTTGGACCCTCTGTTGTGATCCCTGTCAGAGCAGTCAGTGGTGGTAGCCAGGTACCATCTAGTTGTAGTGGACTCAGTCTGGTGGAGGCCATGGTAGTTGTGGTCCATTAGTCCTTTGGACTAATCTTTCCCTTGTATCCTGTTTTCTTCATTCTCCCTTGCTCCCAAAGGGGTAAGACCAGTGGAGTATCTTAGATGGCTGCTCACAGGCTTTTAAGACCCCAGATGCTACTCACCAAGGTAGAAGGTAGAACGTTTTCTTTATAAACTATGTTATGCCAATTGAGTTAGATGTTCCCCAAGACCATGGTCCCCACAGCCCTCAGCACAGCATTTCGGTCCCTCAGGGAGTTTGGATGTGTCTATGGAGTTTCCATGACCTTTCCTTATACAAGATGTGCTGGCTTCTCCAGTTCAATAGGAACCTATTAGGGGTAGTGAGGGCATTGACAAATCTCTAGGAATTTTTCATGAAAAAACACAATTTCTGAAATATTTATATTAATAATGTTATGTATTTAAATTTAACTGAGAGAAAGCTAAGCATTTCTTCTAATTTGACAACTTATTGTTGTTGTTGTTGTTAGATGATGTTGAGTTGGTTCTGACTCATAGCGACCCTATGTACAGCAGAAAGAAACACTGCCATCCTCACAATCATTGTGATGCTTGAGCCATTGTTGCAGCCACTGTATCAAAGCATCTTGTGGAGGGTCTTCCTCTTTTTCCCTGACCCTCTACCAAGGATGATGTGATAACTCATTAAACAAGCCTAATTATTTCTAGCATTGTTTATAAGGTGATTTTCCATAGCCTTCTGGGTAATCTGAAAGATAGTTTTAAGTTTAAAGATATTCTGAAAGTTTTTTTTTTTATTTTCCCTTCTGCATTAGAATTTTATTTTTAGAAGGCAAAAACGTAAAAAGTTCTCAGAGGAATTTTGGATATCTGATTAAGATAGGATCATAGGGGTGCCTGAGAAACAATACATGGTTACTCCTTTAATCAAAGTATCAACAAAGCATTGTAAACATAAAATGTGACACAATTAAAAAGAACATTAACTCTTTCATAACTGAGGAAATTTTGTTCTTTGTTGTTGGTTTTTTCACCCTTAAATAATCTCCATGGAAGAATAATTAAAGAGTCATTAAAAAAAAAAAAAAGAAGAAGATAAAATCATGACTCTCATAAAGACAAAATGAACATGCATCAAATAATTTGCTTAATTCATTAATTAATGAGGGAATCTGATGAGGTGTTGAAACAAGTTCAGAGGAGAAGCCAAATACCAAGCAAATATATAAACCCATCACACAAGTTAAAATTAATTTGCTTAACAGGCACAACACTAGCTTCTTCCACAGTGGGGGAGAGAAGTCAATTGAACATCCACCAGGCAATACTTTTGCATATCCTTAGACAAGAATTTGGGCTTCTTTTAGTGTCTTTTTATGACCCTTGTTATTAGGAAAGAGGTCCCTGGGTGGTGCAAACAACTTGCACCCTGCTGCTAACCTAAAGTTTGGCTGTTCAAACCCACTCAGAGGCACTATAGAAGAAAGGCCTGGCAATCTGCTTCCATAAACATTACAGCCAAGAAACCCAGTAGAGAAGTTCTACTCTGTAACACATGGGGTCACCATGACGGCAATGGGTTGGTCTTTTTGGGGGGCATGGTACAAATGGTTAAGCACTAGGCTACTAACCAAAAGATTGAGAGTTCCAACCCACCCAGAGGTGCCTAGGAAGAAAATCTTGGCATTCTACTTCTGAAAGATCACAGCCATTAAAACCCTGTGGAGCACAGTTCTGCTATGACATACATAGGGTATGGAGTCTCCAGGAGTCAGAATCAACTCAGTGGCAACTAGTGTAGACAAGATTATTTGCATGACTACCAGCTTTCTACAAGTTAACTTCTCTCTCTACAGAGTTCTAAGATAGTTTAAAGGTAATAAAAGATCTAAACTCCGTAGAATCAGAAAGCTCAGAGGAATGTGCTCTACACCATGTACAGTGTACAATTAAAGACATTTAGCCCTGGTAGCTCAGTGATGAAGAGCTTAGGCTGCTGACCACAAGGTCAGCAGTTCGAATCCACCCACTGCTCCGGGGCAGTTCTACTCTGTCCTGTAGGGTTGCTATGAGTTGGAATCGACTCGACGGCAATGGGTTTGGGGTTTTTTTTAAGTAATTTTTTGGTCTATTTAAAAGTCTTTTACAATTTCTCCTTAGACTCTGAGAGAGCAGGAGCCTCCAGGACCCTATTCCATCAGCTGGGGAAGCTTGTTAATTATTTACCATCACTTGTTGAGTATTTTTAATTACGCTGCTAAGCACAATAGAGAAAAGATGTCCTTGATGAGCTCCTAGTCCAAAGGTAAAAACAGACCTATAAACAGAACAAAGGGAAACAAAAGGCACTTGTAAGAGAAGGTGCTTGAACCCACCTTTTAAGGCCAGGAAGGCTCTCTTGAGTAAACAGTAGGAATTGGCAAAGAGATAGGGAAGGCCAGATGTGAAGGGAACAAGCAGAAAGGCATCTGAGCAGAAGAAATGGCATAAACCATAGTCTGGAAGCAAAACAGACCAGGGGAGTTGAAGGAAGTGTAAGCAGTTCCTTAAGGCATTGAGGGGAAAAAAATGTTTACCTCCATCCTTTACATGGCTCAGGAGTAAACCCCTGAGTAGCAGCAGACCTATTCTCACCACTTTAGAGAATATTAAGAAAAAATACATACTGAGCAAACAACAGGCAAAATGTGTGAGCAGAATATTGTAAATAATTCTCAGCCAATTCTAAAAGCTGGCTTCCAGCCATCCTAAATTTGTCTAGGAATTATTTATAATGCCTGATATAACATTCTGCGATAACATAAAAACACATAATAGAGAGTTTGTTAAAATTGAATCCTAACTTAAAAGCTAGGCGGAGAGGGTTAGGACCAGGGCAGGCAAAGGATTTTCATCAGGAGCATCTTATTCAAGTAAAAATCAAAGAGATCATCAAACCCAAAAAAATTTAAAATTTCCATTTCCCAGAGTTGGTAAATTCTGAAATACACTGAAGACTCTCCTTGTGATTGACCACCATATCCAACACAGGACTGGGTTTTAATCAGTGTTGGTAGGAGGGGTTATTGGGACTAAATCCCACTTGTTGACAAATTATGTCTCCCACCTAGCTTAACTCTAAAACTACAGCTGGAAAAGTGAGATTGTAAGCAGAGCTGCCGGATGACTTCAGCAGTGAAGAAATCTTCATAAAAAATGACAGCCTCGATTTATTCACTATTTATTTGCTGGGTGCCAGGCATTTTAAAAACATTACTCATTGAATCTTAAAACAACCCTGTGTGATATATACTGCAGTAAATTATCATGCCCATTTTATAGATGAATAAACTAAAAATGTGAGAGATTAAGTAACTTGCCTAAATTTTCATAATGTAAGTAGAGGCACTCAGATTCTAATCCACATTTATTGATCTAAAGCCCATGGTCTTAAAAATATAGAACATGTAGAGAAAACGGAGCTCCTCCAAGGGCTTTTAAATGATGAAATGTATTAATAGCATCCAAGTTTATCAAAAGAGATTTTGTTATCTGTGAAGTAGGCTCTTGGACCATAAATGGGCCTGCCTTTAACATTTGTAGGGCCCTGGACAGGAACACAAATGGAAGTCCACGTGCCATATGTTTATATACTAACAGTAATAAATCAACCTAACAAGCTGTTAAATAAAATATGTTCTACACTCTTGCCTTGATAAATACACTTTCTGATGACTGGGAGGCCAGGTTCCAATTAAGAATTCTTCCACTCACAGCAGAAACCTGGCGGCGCAGTGGTTGAGAGATAGGCTGCTAACCAAAAGGTCAGCAGTTCAAATCCTCCTGCTTCTCCTTGGAAACCCTATGGGGCAGTTCTACTCCGTCCCATATGGTCGCTATGAGTCAGAATTGACTTGAAGGCCATGGGTTTAAACTCACAGCAGGCCTGATGCAATGCACCTCTCCAGCCCCACACCCACTCTTCCAACCCCTGTCCTATATTGCAAGGGGCTTGGCATGCACATATGGGGTCACCCTATCCCACATGTCCAAGCTCCATCCACAACACCCACACAGCTGTCCCTTGGTCACTGGTGGAGCTGACTACCTCTTGAGTATATATTCAAGGAAGATGCATGCGCAAATCCTGGACACAAACTCAGGGCCTTCTGGACAGGGGTCTCTAGGGGCCCGAACATGGTCTAGAGTGTGCTACTCAGAGTTCCATCTTTGGACCAGTTCTGGTCCTCAAATTTTTTGTTACTATTCCACATAAAGTTAAGTACAAAGTGAAAATAAGCATTTAGAGTCTTTCATAGTAATTTGACATTGCTGCAACATCCAAGTACAGGATTCTGTATTTTACAAAACTATCAGTCTGCTACAGTTAGGAGAAAAAGGAAGACCCTCAGGGAGAAAGACTGACACATTGGCTGCAACAACGGGCTCAAGCATAACAACGATTGTGAGGATGGCTCAGGACCCGGCAGTGTTTCTTCTGCTGTACATAGGCTCGCTGGGTGGGAACTGACTTGAGAGGACCTAACAACAGCACAGTCAGGAAATCAGGAATTAAAAAAAAAAAAAAAAAAACTGTGTCTTAAAACTCATACGGATAGAAAAGCCCTGTATAGAATGGGGTAGGAGAATGAGCAGCTAGTAGACACATCCCTTTGGCCCACAGACTCCTCCTCCCGTGGGGAGGGGCAAAGCATAAGGCGAGCTTGATCAAGGCCCTCTAAGCACTGACCTCTAAGGATAGACTCCTGCTCTTCAGGTCTAAGGGCCGCACTGACAACAACAGTGCTTTTTCTGCTTTTTTCAATCTTTCTTTAAAGATCTGCGTATCTTTGTGGCCTTGGGCTCTGTCAAGGCCACAGAACTGTGAAAGCAAGCACTGCTGTTAAATTTGTGGGCTCTGGGAATTCCACATGACAATAAGCAGATGCATGGCTAATAAGTGGCAATGGGAAGCCTCTAGAACTCCTGCTACCAGAATTCTACTGATTAGCTCCAGCAGGAAAACCAGGGCAAAGCCAATATAATTCAGTTCCTATTAATCAAGGACTACTTTCGTAGTTCCATGGAAAGATTTTAGATCCCCTGTATTTTTTCTTGCCCCCAAACTCCATTCCTGCTGAAGATAAATTCCCCCACCTCTTTTTCTCTATGCCTGTTGATAAAGGACTTTCAAAATAAAGGGAAGGAATTTGAGACACTTTGAGATCTATTTCAAAGAAAAGGAATTTCTAAAGAGTAAAACAATAAATACAATTCAAAAACATTATCGGAATCATCTTGATATTATTGTCTAAAAGTTTTACCTAAGAATAAATTGTTTCCAGAATGACTTGGAATAAGGAATATGATTTGCCACTATGACTTTTTTTTTTTTTTATCTTTTTATTTATTTATTTTTTATTGTACTTCAGGTGAAGGCTTACAAAACAAATAGTTTCTCATGAAACAGTAGTAGACATGTTGTTTTATGACATTGGTTAACAACCCCACAACATGTCAACCTTCTAACTTCTCAACCTTTTTTTTTTTTTTGGTGAAAATACACATAACCAAAGATACACCATTTCAAAAGTTTCTACATGCACAGTTCAGTGACATTGACTACGCTCTTCCAATTGTACTGTTATTCTCACTTAAGATGAAGACTTACAGAACAAAACAGTTTCTCATTTAACACTTACTACAAACATTGCCCTATGACAATGGTTAACAATCTCACAACACATCAACAATATCCTTACTCAAGCTTGTGTTCCCTATCACCAGCTTCCTTGTCCCCTTCTGCCTTCTGGCGCTTGTCACTGGACTCCTGTACCTCGATAGTTTCAGTTGGTTTTACGGGGCTGTCCACTCCCAGGCTGAACGGTGAACCTTGGAGATAACTTCACCACGGAGCTAAAAGGGTGTCTGGGGGCCATACTCTTCGGGTTTCTCCAGTCTCCTTTAGGCCAGTAAATCTGGTCTTCTTTTTTGTGAGTTAGAATTATGCTCTACATCCTTCTCCAGCTCTGTCCAGAACCCTCTGTTGTGATCCTGGTCAGAGCAGTCAGTGGTGGTAGCTGGCCACCATCTAGCTGTACTGGACTCAGTCCTGTGAAGGCCTTGGTAGCTGTGGACCACTAGTCCTTCGGACTAATCTTTTCCTTGTATCCTGTTCTCTTCATTCTCCCTTGGTCCCGAAGGGATGAGACCAGTGGAGTATCTTAGATGGCCGCTCACAGGCTTTTAAGACCACAGACACTACTCACCAAGGTAGAATGTAGGACATTGTCTTCATAAGCTGTGTCATGCCAATTGAGCTAGATGTTCCCCGAGACCATGGTCCCCACAGCCCTCCGCCCAGCAATTCAGTCCCTCAGGGAGTTTGGATGCGTCTATGGGACTTCCATGACCTTTCCTTGTACAGATTGTGCTGGTTTCCCCTGTATTGTATACTGTCTCACCCTTCACCCAAGATACCACTTATCTATTTCCTATTTAATATTTCCCCCCCACCCCTCCTATCCCTGGTAACCAACAAAGATTGTTACATTTTGAGTGTGAACTTTTTCATGGGTTTTTACAATGGTGGTCTCATACAATATTTGTCCTTTTATGACTGAATTATTTCACTCAGCATAATGTCCTCCAGTTTCATCCATGTTATGAGGTGCTTCACAGATTCATTCTTGTTCTTTCTCGTTACATAGTACTCCATTGTGTGTATGTACCATAGTTTGTTTATCCATTCACCTGTTGATGGGCACCTACGTTGTTTCCATCGTTTTGCTATTGTGAACAATGCTGCCATGAACATAGGTGTGCATATGTCTATTCGAGTGATGACTCTTATTTCTCTAGAATGTATTCCTAGGAATGGAATTGCTAGATCGAATGGCATGTCTATTTCTAGCTTTCTGAGGAAGTGCCATATCATTTTCCAAAATGGTTGTATCATTTTGCATTCCCACCACCAGCGCATAAGAGTTCCGATCTCCCCGCAGCCCCTCCAGCATTTGTTATTTCCAGTGTTTTTGATTTGTGCCAGTAATGCCAGGGTAAGATGGTATCTCATTGTGGTTTTAATTTTCATTTCTCTAATGTCTAGGGATCGCGAACATTTCCTCATGTGTCTGTTGGCCGTTTGAATGTCTTCTTTGGTGAAGTGTCTGTTCATTTCCTTTGCCCATTTTTTAGTAGGATTATTTGTCTTTTTGTTGTAGAGGTGTTGGATTTTCTTGTAGATTATGGAGATTAAACCTTTGTCTGACTTGTACTGTCCAAAATTTTTTCGCCAGTCTGTTGGTTCTTGTTTTACTCTCTTGGTGAAGCCTTTTGAAGAGCATAGGTGTTTGATTTTTAGAAGATCCCAGTAATCTAGCTTATCTATTGGGGTTTGTGCATTGATGGTTATGGTTTGTATCCTGTTAATGCCATGTATTAAGGCCTGTAGTGTTGGTCCTATTTTTTCTTCTATGAACTTTATAGTTTTAGGCTTTATATTCAGGTCTTTGATCCATTTTGAAGGAGTTTTTGTATACGATGTGAGATATGGGTCCTGTTTCATTTATTTGCAAATGTATATCCAGTTTTGCCAGCACCATTTGTTAAAAAGACTGTCTTTTCCCCATTTGATGGACTTTGGGCCCTTGTCGAAGATCAGGTGACCATAGGTGGATAGATTTACAGCTGGGTTCTCAATTCTGTTCCATTGGTCAATGTGTCTGTCTTTGTACCAGTACCAGGCTGTTTTGACTACTGTAGCTGTATAGTAGGTTCTGAAGTCAGGTAGTGTGAGTCCTCCAACTTTATTCTTCTTCTTCAGTAGTGCTTTACTTATTCAGGGCTTCTTCCCTTTCCATATCAAGTTAATGATTAGTTTTTCCATCTCTTTGAACAATGTTGTTGGTATTTGGATTGGGATTGTGTTGTATTTGTAAATTGCTTTGGGTAGAATTGTCATTTTCACAATGTTGAGTCTGCCTATCCATGAGCATGGTATGTTTTTCCATTTATGTAGATCCCTTTGGGTTTCATGCAGTAGTGTTTTGTAGTTTTCTTTGTATAGATCTTTTACATCCCTGGTCAGATTTATTCCTAAGTATTTTTATCTTTTTAGGGGCTATTGAAAATGGTATTGTATTCCTGATTCCCTTTTCATTGTTCTCCTTATTGATGTATAGGAATCCAACTGATTTTTGAATGTTTATCTTGTATCCTGCCACTCTGCTGAATCTTTCTATTAGTTCCAGTAGATTTCTTGTGGAGTCTTTAGGGTTTTCTAGTATAGTATCATATCATCTGCAAACAGGGACTGTTTAACTTCTTCATTACCAATTTCGATGCCCTTTATTTCTTTTTCTTGCCTTATTGCTCTAGCTAGAACTTCCAGCACAATGTTAAATAGGAGTGGTGATAAAGGACATCCTTGTCTTGTTCCTGTTTTCAGGGGGAATATTTTCAGCCTCTCTCCATTAAGAATGATGTTGGCCATTGGTTTTGCATAGATGCCCTTTATTATGTTAACAAATTTGCCTTCTATACCTATTTTATTGAGAGTTTTTATCAGGAATGGGTGTTGGACTTTGTCAAATGCCTTTTCTGTGTCAATTGAGATGATTATGTGATTCTTTTCTTTCCTTTTATTTATGTGGTGGATTACGTTGATTGATTTTCTAATGTTGAACCATCCTTGCATACCTGGTATGAATCCTGCTTGGTCGTGGTGTATTATTTTTTTGATATGATGCCGAATTCTATTGGCTAGAATTTTGTTGAGAATTTTTGCATCTATATTCATGAGAGATATTGGTCTGTAATTTTCTTTTTTTGTGACATCTTTTCCTGGTTTTGGTATTAGCATGATGCTGGCTTCATAGAATGAATTTGGAAGTGTTGCTTCCTCTTCTATGCTCTTAAATAGCTTGAGTAGAACTGGTCTAAGCTCTTCTGTAAATGTTTTGTAGAATTCTCCAGTGAAGCCATCTGGGCCAGGGCTTTTTTTGGTGGGGAGTTTTTTTTTTATTACCTTTTCAATCTCTTCTCTTGTTATGGGTCTGTTCAGATTTTCAACATCACTTTGTTGTAGTTTGGGTAGGCCGTGTGATTCTAGAAACCTATTCATTTCCTCTAGGTTTTCAAATTTGTTGTATAGTTTTTCATAATATTCTGTTATAATCCTTTTTATTTCGGTTGGGTCTGTTGTAATGTCCCCCATTTCATTTCTTATTTGGGTTATTTGTGTCCTCTCCTGTTTTTCTTTTTTCAGTCTGGCCAGCGGTTTGTCGATTTTGTTGATTCTTTCAAAAAACCAACTTTTGGTTTTGTTGATTCTTTCTATTGTTTTTCTGTTCTCTATTTCATTTCTTTCTGCTCTGATCTTTACTATTTTCTTTCTTCCAGTGGTTGTGGGCTTTTTTGCAGTTCTCTTTCTATTTGTTTGAGTTCTGTAGTTAATGTTTTGATTTTGTCCCTTTCTTCTTTTTTGATATGTGCATCTATTGCTATCAATTGTCCCCTGAGGACTGCCTTTGCTGTGTCCCAAAGGTTTTGGTATGATGTATTCTAATTCTCATTGGATTCTAGGAATTGTTTGATTCCATCTCTGACTTCTTCTATTACCCACTGAAGTGTAAGTAGGCTATTATTCAGTTTCCATGTAGTTGATTTTTTTCCATTGCTATTTCTGTTGTTAATTTCTACCTTGATGGCATTGTGGTCAGAGAAGATACTTTGAATTATCTCAACGTTTTGGATCTTGTTGAGGATTGCTCTGTGGCCTAAGATGTGGTCTATTCTGGAGAACGTTCCACGTGCATTAGAAAAGAATGTGTAGTTTGCAGTGGTTGGATGGAGGGTTCTATATATGTCTATGAGGTCAAGTTGGCTGATTGTGCCCTTTAGGTCTTCTGTATCTTTGCTGAGTTTCTTCTTAGTTGTTCTGTCCTTTAGTGAGAGTGGTGTGTTGAAGTTTCCTACTATTATTGTGGAATTGTCAATTTCTCTTTTCAGTGTTGTTAGAGTTTGTTTTATGTATTTTGGAGCCCTGTCATTGGGTGCGTAGATGTTTATTATGGTTATGTCTTCATGATGGATCATCCCCTTAATCATTATATAGTGTCCTTCTTTGTCTTTTATGGTAGATTTTGTTTTAAAGTCTATTTTATCTGAGATTAGAATTGCCACTCCTGCTCTTTTTTGGTAGTTATTAGCTTGATATATTTTTTTCCAACCTTTGACTTTTAATAAATTCACATCTTTGTTTCTAAGGTGTGTCTCTTGTAGACAGCATATTGATGGATACTGTTTTCTTATCCATTCTGTCACTCTCCGTCTCTTTACGGGTGCATTGAGTCCATTTACATTGAGTGTAATTATTGATAGATGTGAGTTTGTTGCTGTCATTTTGTAGTGCTTTTTTTTGTGGTGCTGAAGTTTTCTTTGTTCTTCTTACTCTCTTGTACGAGTAACTTTGTGGGGTTTTTTTCATTTCTTTTGTTTTTGTAGGTTTTGTTTTTGCTGAGACTGTATGTTTTTCCTTTTTTTTTTTTTTTTTAATGGGTATGTTTGTTAACTTTCTTTGCAGTTACCATGAATTTTACCCTTAACTTTCTAAGTTGGAAGCAGTCTACCATTACTTGGTATCACCTCTACCTATACCTCTGCCGTTTATTCCCTCTTTTGTTGTTTTGATGTAGTTGTCATTTATTGATTAACTGCAGAGCAGTTGTATTTATTTTGGTTTTAGATAGTCCTCGAGAGTTCAGTTCCTGGATTTATATCTGGATGGTACAATCCTGCATCCTAGATTCTACCTGTTAGCTGAAGCTGTTTGTCCTCAGATGAAGAACTCCCTTTAACAATTCTTGTAAGTTTGGTTTGACTTTTACATATTCCCTTAATTTCTGTTTATCGGGAAATGACCTAATTTCACCATCAAATTAGAACTAGAGTTTGGCAGGATATATTATTTTTGGCTGGAAATTTTTCTCTTTCAAGCTTTTATATATGTCATCCCATTGCCTTCTTGCCTGCATGGTTTCTGCCAAATAATCTGAGCTTAGTCTTATTGTTTCACCTATGTATGTGACTTCTTGTTCTTCATGAGCTGCTCCTCAGGATTCTTTGTTTGGCTTTGGCTTTGGCGAGTGTGATTATGATATGCCTTGGTGATTTTCTTTTGGAGTCTCTCCTATATGGGGTTCATTGAGCTTCTTGGTTGGCCAGCTTTTCATCTTTCATGATATTGGGGAAGTTTTCTGTCAGCAGTTCTTCAATGATCCTGTCTGCATTTTCTGTTTTCTCCCACTGTTCTGGAATTCCAATCACTCAAAAATTTTTGCTTTTGATTGTATCCCACATAACTCTCAGGGTCTCTTCATTTTTCTTTGTTCTTTTTTCTGAGTTTTCCTCAAACAGAGTTGTATCCAAGTGTTTGTCTTCAATTCCACTGATCCTGTCTTCCACCATTTCAAATCTGCTTTCAGCCCTTCTATGGCACCGTCCATTTCTGAAATCTTGTTGTTTACCTTTTGGATTTGTAATTGTTGTCTTTGTATAATTTCTAGTTGTTAATTTATTTTGGCATTTTGTTCCTTCATTATTTTCCTGAATTCTTCCAATTTTTTGTCTGTATTTTCCATTAATTTGTCTATTTTTTCCTCATGTTTGTCAGCTTTTTGCTTCAGCTCTTGGAGAATTCTGAGTATTAGAGATTTGAATTCCCTATCAAATAGTTCTAGTGCATTTTCTTCCACCGGAGAGTCATCTGGTGTTTTATTTTGGATGCCTACTGGAACCATCCTGTCCTGTTTTTGTAAATGTTTTGATATTGTCTGCTGTCTTTGGGGCATTCAGTCTTTATTTTTCTCACTTATTGATTGTAGATTTGTTTGTTTCATCCCTTTTTTTTTTTTATTTGACTCAGTCTGAGCAGGCGGACTGTGTGTTCTTTGTTGTTTGCTCATCTGTGGGCACAATACTTTTCACCTCCTTCTCCAACTGGCAGGGTCAGTCACTCAGATATGATATGGCAGGGCAGGTCTAGCTGAAGGGGAGTTACTGGGATGGGTTGTTTGTGGCACTTACTACAGCCACCAGGGTGGGTCAGTAATCAGTGCAGGGCAGGTTCCAGTAGGCCGTGCCTGTGCTGCTTGGTGGTGTGATGTCAAGCGCACAGTGCAGGTAGGCAGGATGCAGCAGGGAGATTGTTATGTGTGGAGCTGAGATGGATATGGGAAAGAGGAGAGAGGAACAGGAGCCAAAAACATAGAAAAAAACAAAAAAGAATGCTACGGGAGCTTGCCTTTGGAGTGGAGAGATGAGAGACTATGAAATGGAGAAAAACAGAAAGGGGAAGTGGAAGAAAAGAAAAGGATGAATAAATAAAAATCAGAAAGGTTAAAGAACCGCAAAGCTCCCAGGGATCCCACCAGTGTAGCTATGAGGTCTGGGGAAGTCGCTCTCAGGTGTTGCAGTACAGCCTGGCTAGAAGGCGTAGAGGTATACAATGCCAGGTATTCAGGAAACAAAAAGAGAAGGAAAATATAGACAGATGAGAAACTGAGTAATGAAGAAAGACAAAAAGGGGAAAAGAGGGAAAAGAAAACAAAACAAATTAAAAAAAAAAACAATAATGGCCCCCCAAAAAACAAAAAAAGAAATGCCTTCAGGGATCCCTCTGCATGTCTGTGCAAGCAGAGAGGGATGTCTCCTTGCCACGCAGCACCACCTGGTCAGAAAAGACTCCCAGCTCAAGAAAAGGAAAAGAAAACAAACGAACAATTCAAGACAAACAAACAAACAAAAGCCCCAGGATCCCACCGCAACAGCCCAGACCAGGCAGCAGCTCCACACTCAAACGGAACTCCACAGCCCCTCAGGAAGAAGCAAAGATGACACACGGAGCCAGTATTTGAGCAAAAGGAGGGGGAGGTGGCAAGAGGTAAGGAAGAAATCAAAAGAAGCAGAAAAAAAAGCAACACTTGCAGCCAACAAATGGCACTCAGAGAGCCAGCTAGTGCCGGCTGGTGTTTCTCGGACAGGAGACTGTGTCCGCAGGAAGCAGAGGGGGCTGAGCGTGGGTGAAGAAGAGTAGGGAGTGGGAAAGCGTATATCACAAATTACCGGAGCTCTGCAGCCCCTCAGGAAGAAGCAAAGACGGGACACAGAGCCAGGTATTTGAGCAAAAGGAGGGGGAGGTGGTGAGAGGTAAGGAAGAAATCAAAAGAAGCAGAAAAAGTCAGCCAACAAATGGCACTCAGAGAGCCGGCCCATTCAGGTGTGTGGAATCCAAGCAGCTGGTGTTTCCCGGACACAAGACTGTGGCCACGGGAAGCAGAGGAGGCCGAGTAGGGGTGAAGAAGGGTGGGAGTGGGAAAGCGTATATCGCAAATTACTGGTTGTTTTGTCTCCCACTGGACGCTCCATGAGGCTGGTTTCTCGTACCCCCTGTTTGCTGGTCTCTGATAGGAGTCCAAGATGGCGGATCCGCACTGCGTTAGCTGGTAGGGGACCTCTGAATGAATCTCTCCACAATCTCCGTTCTCTGTCAGTTTTCTCACTTCATTTGGTGCTTGGCTGAGTTCTTTATCTCTTCATTTGATGTTTTAGGGTTTCAGGATTGTTGTATTCTCTGTTCGGCTTAGTTTTTCAGATCTTTGCTGTGGAGGGATGGTGTGGTGCTTCTG
This sequence comes from Dugong dugon, assembly GCA_030035585.1. Taxonomy (NCBI): domain Eukaryota; kingdom Metazoa; phylum Chordata; class Mammalia; order Sirenia; family Dugongidae; genus Dugong; species Dugong dugon. The sequence continues at coordinate 63,749,143 of CM057466.1, forward strand.
CCTAGAGCACCATTTTGCCGGAACTTTCCCTCCACGACGACTTTTTTAAATTAGCTTCTTAATTCTATTTGTTCATACTCAACCTTTAACATGTATATCGTTCATTCTTCACACATTTTTCTCCCCTTCTGCACTGCCCCCTCCACACAATGCACACACACACACACACACACACACACACAAAGCAACTGCTGGTGACAGTTGTAGTACTTTCACTTTTTTAGAAAATATTATATTTAACTATTAATAGATAAAGTAATAGATTTAGGAAATGTTTATTTTGATACAGACCATATAATAAGAGATTATGTTTTTAAAGTCGTAAATAAATCAGTTGCCATTGAGTCAACGCTGACTCATGGAAACCTCATGTGTATAAAAGTAGAGCTGCATTCCATAGGGTTTTCAATGGTCCTGATCTGAAGTAGATTGCCAGGCCTTTCTTCTGAGGTGCCTCTGGATGAACTTGAATCACCAATCTTCAGGTTAGTAGTTGAGCACTTAACCCTTTGCACTACCCAGGGACTCCACAAAGTAATAAATACCCAGCTTTAATTAAAAATATCAAACACCTTCTAGGAATTTTCTATTAAACATAACATTTGAAGGCCCAGATTTTATGTAGACAAGCAATACAGAAGGTAAAACGTGAAAGAAGTCTGCCAGTACCTTCCTTGGAAGACATTGTCCTTGATCTCTCTCCCATGGCGCATATATTTTTGCAACAAATTGCCCACCTTTACTTTAAGGCCAAGGTTTTGCTCAACAGCAAAGATCACTTATTAACTTTACATGAAGGTTAAATTAAAGATTGTAAACCAAGTAGACCTTTCAATATCACATTTAAAATTACTTCAATACTGTTCAGTAACACCAATACCTTAGTGGTATAAGTATGTACACAATTTTAACCCTGGAATAATCTGTCAACAATAACCTTTATGCTCAAACAGTGGCATGATCTCTGGAGGCACAGAAGAGTTTAGATCTTTTTTTCCAAGCCCTTCTTGGTATTAACTTATTTTAAGCAAGAATCTTTTCCTTCTCCCAGACAAGTGATTCTACGTTGTAGTGTTGAATAAGAAAGACTGAACAAAAATTGATGCCTTTGAAGTATGGTTTTGGCAAAGAATATTGAATGTACCATGGACTGCCAAAAGAATGAATAAATCTGTCTTGGAAGAAGTACAGCCAGAATGCTCCTTAGAAGCAAGGATGGCAAGACTTCATCTCAAGTACTTTGGACAAGTTATCAGGAGGGACCAGTCTCTGGAGAAGGACATCATGTTTGGGAAAGTAGAGGGTCAGCAAAAAGGAGGAAGATCCTCAATGAGATGGATTGACACAGTGGCTGCAACAACGGTCTCAAGCATAACAACCATTGTAAGGATGGCGCAGGACCAGACAGTGTTTCCTTCTGTTGTACATACAGTCACTATGAGTTAGAACTGACTCCACAGCACCTAACAACAACAACAAGAGCCATGTAGAATCATTTTAAAATGCAAATTGCCAGGCCATGTCCCTAGAGATTTTGATTCAGTGGGTCCAAGAACTTGCGATTTTAATACAGCTGTTCCACGTAACAGCTTTAGAGAAACACTGTATTGGAACCTAGAGTGTTTTAAGTATTCAGTGTATCAGCTAGTGCTTACTGAGTTTGAGCTCATCTTACTTTGATGACTAAGGTGTCATGGTGGGAAAGAGTATAATTTCACAGACTGATTTACAGACCAATAAATACCATGCAAGAATAATAATGTTGCCAAAGTAAATACACATTCATGGTCTCTTATCAGAAACTGTTTGTTTACAAAATAAAGCAAGGGGATGACTGCTGTGGATTGAATTGTGTCCCACAAAAAATACATGTTGTAAATCCTAACCCTTATACCTTAGAAAAAGGAACCCAGGTGGCACAGTGGTTAAGTGCTCCACTGTTAACCGAAAGGTCAGCGGTTTGAACCCACCAGCCGCTCTTCAGAAGAAGGATGTGGCAATCTGCTTCTGTAAAGATTACAGCCTTGGAAACCCTATGGGGCAGTTCTACTCTGTCTTGTAGGGTCTCTATGAGTTGGAATCAACTCTCCGGTAATGGGGTTTGGTATACCATCTGGGAAAGTGTTTTCTTTATTAAGTTAATGAGCCCATGTCGGTGTAGAGTGTGTTTTAAGCCAATTGTTTTTGAGATATAAAAGGAGCAGATTAGCCACAGAAGCAAGAAAACACAAATAGGGAAAATTGATGCCATGTGGAGATCACCAAGGGACCTAGGAAAAGAAGCTGAAAAAGCAAGTAATTTTCCCTCAGAACTACGGAAAGAGACTTCCCCTAGAGCCTGCACCCTGAATTAGAACTTCTAGCTTGTGAGGAAATAAATTTCTGTTCATTAAAGCCAACCACTTGTGGTGTTTCTGTTATAGAATCACTAAGAAACTAAGATAATGGCAGAATGTCATTTCAACCCTATTGTTTAACAGGTTCACTCAAGGACTATTTAATTGTCTAAGACAAAGTATCTGCCATCTAACGTTTATTAAGAGCCTAGACACTGTGAGGTTACGTGTAAACTTGTAGGCTTAGATCCATAGGAAGGATAACCCCAAAAGATATAGTGTGTTGCCCTGTAGGACAAGTTTGTATTAACCAAGTTTGTATCTATTACCAAACTCATTGCAATATTCCTTTATCTGACGGGCTACACGTAAGTCTCCACTTCTCAAATTCTCCTTTGAACCAGTCTTGCCATCTTACTGTTTTCCTCATTAAGCAATAAGTTGAAAAAAAAATCTTTGACATGTATTCATTTTATATTTGTGTAAGAGTCATGTTTTGAATCTTTTGAGAACTGTGCTTTGACAGTTTTGGAGGTTCCACTGAGACGCTCAAAGGTGCTTACCTGCCAAGCCAGTTAAACTACGTTGGCCAAGAAGTACAATTTCTTGTGTTGCTTCAGCCCAAGCACGTGTTTTCTTGGCTCCCAGAGTGAATCCCAAGCAGCAATAGACTCTGTTGCTGACTCTGTTTCTCTTTTTAGTTTGTTACCTGTGTTTTTGTTTGGTTTCTGGTTCTTGGCCACATCTGGCTCTGATTCTACTTTGTGCACAGCCTATAAGCGATTTCCCATTGGTGGCAACACTGGGGATCTGGTTTTATGGTCTGATAGCAAGGTGATCTATATGAGGATGATGGACATCTGTCCTCTATCAAGGGAGATACAACCAAGAATCTTGTTGATTAGCCTTTTTTGCTTATCTGTTTGTCCCTTGATGTGCTCAAATCAATTAAGAGAATATTGTGGGCACATTAGAAAGGAAAAACAGGGAATTTTTTTGTGTTTTTGTGTTTACTTTGACCTGTGGCTATATTGTGTAAGAGAAGCTTCAAACTCTCTGTGTATTTGTGTGTCTATAATTGAGAAAAGTGTTAACCTCTCATTCTGTGAATTCAAAATATTTTCCTACCTCTGAAGGATGCTAATAAATTAGATTATAAAGTCTCTCAAAATGAAGGAGCTTTGTTTTGAATTGGTTTAAAGAGATTAACAAGTGATTACATAATATTCCTAAAATTCTCCCAGAAAATTAAAAAAAAAACAACTGAATTTTAAATGTGATAGCCTTTTAAGAAAAAGCAAATAAACTAGCCTTCTTATGGAAACTGCTAGCCCATAAGCATGTTTATATAAGAATCCAAGTTAAGACTGGTTTAATAATTTTGGCTAATAAAACTTCTTTCCTTATACTTATGATATAAGGTACTTTTTTTTTTTTGGCCTGAGATTTTTTTTGTTTCTTTTGTTGTTGTTGTTGTTTTCTCATGAGGGACCTTGTTAATCTGAATTTCCAAACTTCTTATACTGGTTTAGTGATCAAATAAGCTAACATTACTCCTACATTATTTTTAATATTGTGAAAAATGTAAAATTATGTTCAGCTAAAATAAACTACAATTCTGATAAGCTTTTTGATAGAGACAGAGATTATTTCTATACATTATCCACTTAATTTCCAAGATCTTTAGTTAACTAAAAAAATCTCGGACTAATTTTAAATTGAGTTAACTATTGGGTAATACCTAGCTATCTGGATAATTTCTAAGTAAAAAAGAATACCAAAACCTTGTTCACTAAGCTTAGATTTAATAAATTTATCCCTTTGCTTCTTATTTTAATATATTATAGAGTGACTATAACTTAGGATCATATTATTAAATGTCCTCATTCTTGCCACTTTAATAACATATAAAAGTGATATGTGTGGCTATAGGGGATGGGCTTTGCTGCTGTGTTTGCTGAACTGCTTGTATGTTAGTCAATTATTGCTACCTCTCACTAAAAGAGACATTAGTAGATATTATATTTCATATGAGTAATTGAGATTATACCAGGAGAATAATCATTAGAAAAATAAAACTGTATGTGCAAGGTGTTTTGTCCTAAAGGAAAGTATCAGCTTGTTCCAGAATACGAACACTCACAGTGAAGACCAAAACTTGAGTTTGCATAGCAAGTTATAAATGTTTTGAGGGAACTCAATTTTATTAAATTTTGTCTTAGTCAGGGTTCTATAGTGAAACAGAACCAGTGAGATAGTTATAGATAGACAGAGAGACAGATAGAGAAAATGATACTTGTTTTAAGAAATTGACTCATGGGATTATGGCGCTGGCAAATCCAAAATCTGTAGGTCAGGTGGAGTTTCCTGCAGCATGTGTCCCAAAATCCATAGGTCAGGTAATAGGAAGGGTGAAGAATAAGGGAGTTCTGAAAAAATGTCTACTTACAGTCTGGAGACAGAATACATCCTAGGGAAACTCCCTTTTTGCTCTTAAGATCTTCAACTGATTCGATAAGGCCCACCCACATTATGGAAGGTAACCTGCTTTATACAAAGCCAATTGATTTCAACACACGTAACTACTTAATAATAGCAACTAGATTAGTGTTTGATAAACAACTGGGCACCATAGCACAGCCAAGATGACACATAATATTAATCAGCACACCTTGGTTTATAATACCTGAAGCTGAAAAGAATCAATGAAATATATTAAAATTCTGGCCAAGTTTACTCAGTTTGATGGGCTTATTCTTCTGCCAGGTATTTTATTAATGCAAAGTAGAACTTGGAACTCTGTTAAAATGACAACTAATCTTGAAATATTTAGTCTTTTCTTCATAAAAGGTAGTAAAAGATTACTCTCTAGTTCTATATGATCTGCTGGAATAACATTCCTACTCACCAGCATAATTTTCTGTGCTTTGTGATGTCCTTGATTATTACCTTTTTTTAAAAAAGGACAAAGTGTGTTCACCTCTGGACAGGCTAAGGTCAGTGGTGATGCTGAGCCATAAGTGCAGGGATCAACACCTCTGAAAGATAAAGGGCAGAAGCAAGCTAGAATATTGAGAGAAGTTGAACCCTTTTGCAAGCCTACCAAATCTTGGCCAGCCCCTCGTGGGGAGCTCTGGAACATACATGGCTCATCAGAGTATCCAGCACTGGACAAAATGACCAGGCCCTTATATCCAAGATTTGATTTGTCATTGGATACGGGCCACCAGGAAGAGATGGTGATTGGACAAGGTAGCTGTCTATGACTGAGCAAACCCTGAGAGAAGTGACAGCTGGAGGCTGCCTATGACAGCCGAGCAGCAAGTCCTTCCATGAAAAGGAATCTGGTAAGCTCACCTTCATGTCCACTGCAATTCCTTACAGTTACATTAACTATGTTCATTTAAAATATTATATTGTCACTTTGATTAAATTGGCAGCCAAGAATTATGTCTCAGGAACCCATGATCCTGTCTTGATCAGGGAAGAAGTAACAACACTTGATTTTTCCTTCTCAAGGTCATAACCTAAATTTAGAAAAGCACAAACCTTTAGGGTATTTTTACCACCTAAAACTAATTTAGAGATTTGCCATTGAGCCCCTGGAAAATCACAAAAATGTCTTCTTCTGCCTTGTAAAAAGAGGGATGCTAGAGATGATAGGGTGTGTTTCAACTGCTTCATATTTCTCAGTTAGTTCCACACTGAGAAGTCTAAGAGCACTGTTGTAAGTTGTCAGATCAAAGGATGATTTCATACAAGTTAAATACAGTCAGTAAAATTGTTTCAGAGATTGTACACCTTACAGCGGTGGTTCCCAAAGTGCAGTTCCCAGAGCAGCAACAGCAGCAGCACCTGGAATCTTGACACCAAAAAAAAAAAAAAAAAACCCAAACCCACTGTGGTAGAGTCAGTTCTGACTCATAGTGACCCCATAGGACAGAGTAGAACTGCCCACAAGACCTTGATAGAAATGTAAATTCTACAGTCCCACCCCAGACCTACTGAATGAAAAGCTCTGGGGAGAAGTCCAGCAATCTAAGGTCTGAAAGCCCTCCATGGGATTCTGGTGCCTGATAAAGTTTGAAAACCACTGCCTTACAGAATGAATTGAAAGAGCCTGGCAATTTGTTAATGTCCTCACTGCCCATTATATATTCCTACCCTCAAGAGAGACATTGATCAGATTTTCATGAAAGATTTATGTATTTTACTGCAATAGAGAATCTTATACTCCTTCGTTTTTATATTACTGGTTACTTCAGTAAATCAATCACAGCATTCGGTCTCATTACATTAGGTTTCTGTCCTACCCAGATGCTTACCTTCATAAACTGCAGTCATGAATTTGTATCTTCAACTAAGAATAGTCTCAGAAACACATTGAAAGGACTATGCTTGATATTTCAAACTACTGATATTTCAAGGCAAGGACTCATGGGTCAGGCTTTGAACCTTGAACATGACCTCATTTAGACAACTACCTATTCCTGAAGACCAAAGCAGGATTTGCAAAATTCTTTTTACTCCAAAAGCAGACAACTTCATGAAAGCAAAACAAAAATAAATTACGTTGGACTGAATGAACCAAGGAGAGAAATTTAACTGTAGTTATTTTATTTTGGTATTTAGTATTATTTTTAATGTTCTCATTATTATATGAGGAAGTCTTTTTTTTTTTTTCCTTTTTTCTTAATCTGTCCCTGACTTTCAATTTAGTACACTGTGTTTCTGCGGTTTGAAATTAAACATTTTGTAAATGATATCTGATTCTTACTGACCCCTCAGAATTCAGAAAAAAATACTTTTACTTAATCTCCTTACTTTTAATGAAAACATGGTTATTTGTGTATATTCAATGAGAGTTTATCCTCCTTTCTACTAGAGTATAACTGTACAGATTAATTGTGTAGACAAGACCCATATCTGGAGTGTCGTATTTGAGAATGATTTCCATTTGATAAGGTCTAACAAGTTCACCATTAAAGAATAAAGATTATGCTTGATGTGTGAAGCCTACAAAGCCCTCCCAGGAAGATTGGCCTGGTACTTCTTCTATAGCTTAAAAGATCTCTGTCTCTCAGGTATTAATAAAGCAACTTCTTGGTAGTCAGAAACATTATAAAATGATGGGAACATCTAGGAGACAGGATGTCACCCAAATTTATAGACACTGCAGGTGAAATTTGGTAGAGGGAGTTTCTTGGTCTTGGTTTCCTAGACTCAGAAGAGTAAATAATAGAGACTTTTAAAAGCTCAAGCCAAGATTCCTTTAGAAAATTTCCAAAGAGAAGTTAATTCTCTCGCCTTACTTTGCACGATACTGTCTGCTTCAAGAGGCTTACATTTGTTAATTTACACCTCTCGCCTGTGTAAATAATTAGGGCAAAATTCAATGAGGCCAGAATACTTTTGTTCAACTTTGGAGATTATTTGCGGCCATGGGGGAGAGTGGAAGTTAAAAAATTATCTAAAACATGGAAATAGAGCAAAGGGATGACTACATCTATTTTCAATGACATCATTTGACAGGTTCAACTAAGGATTATATAAATATCTAGGCGTATGCACCAATATTTGACTTTTTTATTTAATATTTTTACTTAGAATTTAGGCATTGTAAAATGACATCATAACTTGTAAATTTTTATCAGGTAGAAAGTAACACCAACTTCACAGTTTTATTACCTTGTAGATCGTTAACCTTTTTTTTGTTGTTTATTTATATAAATTTATTTCAGCATTCCTTTGACTGCTTGAATACATAAATCTCCATTTTCAAAATTCTCCATGGAGTCAGTCTTAACATTGTACTGGTTTCCTTATCCATTAAGGAGTTGAATATCATTAATATCACATGCCAAGTAAAATTTTGCTGAAGATCAATCAAAAACTGCTGCAGCAGTACATTGACAGGGAACGCCAGAAACTCAAGCTGGATTCAAAAGATAACATGGAAACAGGGATATCATTGCTGATGTCAGGTAGATCCTGGCTGAAAGCAAAGAATAACAGAAAGATGTTTACCTGTGTTTTATTGACTATGCAAAGGCAATCGACTGTGTGGATCATAACAAATTACGGACAACATTGAGAAGAATGGGAATTCCAGAACACTTCACGTATGCTCATGAGGACACTGTACATAGATTAAAAGGCAGCTGTTCAAACAAAACAAGGGTATACTGGGCGGTTTAAAATCAAGAAAGGTGTGACTCAGGGTTGTATCCTTTCACAATACTTATTCAATCTTTATGCTGTGCAAATAATCCGAGAAACTGGACTATACGATTGGAGGAAGACTCATTAACAACCTGCGTTATGCTGATGACACATCCTTGCTTGCTGAAAGTCAAGAGGACCACAGCCTTCAGTATGGATAACACCTCAACATAAAGAAAACAAAAATCCTCATAACTGGACCAGTAAACAAGATCATGATACACAGAGAAAAGATTGAAGTTGTCAAGGATTTCATTTTACTTGTATTGATAATCAACACCCTTGGAAGCAGTAGTCAAGAAATCAAACAACAAATGATGCATTGCATTGGACAAATCTGCTGCAAAAGACCTCTTTAAAGTGTTAAAAGGCAAAGATGTCACCTTGAAGACTAAGGTGTGCCTTATCCAAGCCATAGTGTTTTCAATCGCCTCATATGCATGCGAAAGCTGGACAATGAATAAGGAAGACCGAAGAAGAACTGACGCCTTCGAGTTATGGTATTGGTGAAAAATACTGACTATACCAAGGACTGCCAAAAGAACTAACAAATCTGTCTTGGAAGTAATACAGCCAGAATGCTCCTTAGAAGCAAGGATGGTGAGACTATGTCTCACATACTTTGGACACATTATTAGGAGGGATCCGTCCTTGGAGAAGGACATCATTCTTGGCAAAGTAGAAGGTCAGTGAAAAAAAAGGAAGACCCTCAACGAGATGGGCTGACACAGTGGTGCAACAATGGGCTCAAGCATGACAATTGTGAGGATGGTGCAGGACTGGGCAGTGTTTCCTTCTGTTGTACATAGGGGCACTGTGAGTTGGAACTGACTCTATGGCAGTTAACAACAACAACACAATAAACTGAATAAAATCTTTTACATGTTCATTTTACATTTTTATGAGAATCATACTTTTTATTTTTTGAGAAGTCTACTTTTACAATTAGCACCAGATGTGTTTTAGAATTCAGAATTCATCAGATTATAGAAAGTGCAGAGACATACATGGTATTTAATATTTTATATATATATATATATATATAAAATATAAGGCATTATATATAGCATTCAGCCAAGAAGCTAAGTATTGTGTCTCAGGAACAGAAATATAGGAATATAGAAATATAATATAATATACTGTGTATCAGGAATATATATATAATTTCTCAGCACCCCATGTCCCATCTGGGACAGCACCCCATGACCAAACACCTTAATATTTCTTCAGTGAAACATACTGTTATGAATTGAATTGTGTCCCCCAAAAATATGTGTTGTAAATTCTAAACTCTATGCATTTGGGAATGGGTTGTCTTTGTTATGTTAATGAGGCAGGATTAGTGTACAGTGTATCTTGAGTCAATCTCTTTTGAGATATAAAAGAGACTTAACATGCAGGAAGCAAGCAGAGATAGCAGAAGAGAGATGCCAAGTCACATGAAGATTCCCCAGGATGAGAAGCTCAGATGAGACAAGGATCTTCCTCCAGAGGTGACGGAGAGAGAAAGCCTTGTGCTAGAGCTGGGACCCTGAATTTGGACTTCTAGCCTGCTAAACTATGAGAAAATAAATTTCTGTTTGTTAAAGCCATCCACTTGTAATACTTCTGTTGTAGTAGCTAGGTAACTGTTTTACTCATCTAGTGCTGCTGTAACAGAAATACCACAAGTAGATGGCTTTTAACGAAGAGAAATTTATTCATTCACAGTCTCTCAGGCTAGAAGTCCAAATTCAAGGCATCAGCTCCAGGGGAAGGCTTTCTCTCTCTGTCAGCTCTAGAGGAAGGTCCTTATGATGCATCAGTCTTCCCTTGGTCTGGGAGCATCTCAGCACAGGAACCTCAGGTACGAAGGATGTGCTCTGATCCCTGCACTGCTTTCTTGGTGGTATGAGTTCCCTATGTGTCTCTGCTCACTTCTGTCTTTTATATCTCAAAAAGACTGGCTTAAGACAGTATCTAATTTTATAGACCTCATCAGTATAACTGCCTCTAATCCATCTTATTACATCATAGTGATAGAATTTACAACACACAGAGAAATCACATCAGATGATAAAATGCCAGACAATCATACAATACTGAGAATCATGACCTAGCCAAGTTGACATATTTTTGGGGGACATAATTCAATCCATGACAATAACTAAGACAAAATTTGGTACCAGAAGAATGAGGAACTACTCTAACAGATACCTAAAATGTGGAAGCGGTTTTGGAATTGGGTAATGGGTAGAGGCTGGAAGAATTTTACCATGTCTTGCTATGAGTTGGAATTGACTGGATGGCAACAGGTTTGGTTTTGGAATAATATCACAACTCATCTGCTGGTTTGTCATGGTGTTGTGATTTGCATGCTGCTGTGATGCTAGAAGCTATGCCACTGGTGTTTCAAACACCAGGAGGGTCACCCATGGTGGACAGGATTCAGTAGAGCTTCCAGAATAAGACAGACTTGGCAGTGTACTTCTTAAAAAAATGGCTACAGAAAACCTTGTGAATAGCAGAGGAACATTGTATGATATAGCGCCAGAAGATGAGCCCCTCATGTTGGAAGGCACTCATAATCAACTGGGGAAGAGCTGCCTCCTCAAAGTAGACTTGATCTTAATGACGTGGATGGAATCAAGCTTTCAGGAACTTTATTTGCTGTTGTGACATGACTCAAAATGAGAAGAAACCGCTGCAAACGTCCATTAACAATCAGAATGTGGAATGTACAAAGTATGAATCCAGGAAAATTGGAAGTCATCAAAAATGAAATAGAATGTATAAAGATTGATATCCTAGGCATTAGTGAGCTGAAATGGACTGTTATTGGCCATTTTGAATTAGACAATCATATGATCTACTACGCCAAGAAAGACAAATTGAAGAGGAATGATGTTGGATTCATCACCAAAAAGAGCATTTCAAGATCTATTCTGAAGTACAACACTGTCAGTTATAGGATAATAACCATACACCTGCAAGGAAGACAAGTTAATACAACTATTATTCAAATTTACGCACCAACTACTAATGCCAAAGGTGAAGAAATTAAAGATTTTTACTGAATTCTCTAGTCTAAAATTGATAAAACATGCAATCAAGATGCATTGATAATTATTGGTGATTGGAAAGCCTCACTGAAGTTGGAAACAAAGAAGAAGGATCTGTAGCTGTAAAATATGGCCTTGGTTATAGAGGCCAGAGATAGCATGATAGAATTTTGCAAGACCAATGATTTATTCATTGCAAATACCCTTTTTCAATAACGTACACAGTGACTATACACATGGATATCACCAGATGAAATACACAGGAATTAAATCAACTACATCTGTGGAAAGAGATGATGGAGAAGCCCATTATCATCAGTCAGAACAAGGCCGGGGACAGACCATGAAACAGATCATCAATTGCTCATATGCAAGTTCAGCTTGAAGGTGACGAAAATTAAAACAAGTCCTCAAGAGCCAAAGAATGGCCTTGAGTATATGCCACCAGAATTTAGAGACCAAGAATAATTTTGGTGCTTTGAACACTAATGACCAAAGACAAGTTGTGGAATGATATCAAGAACATCATACATGAAGGAAGCAAAAGGTCATTTAAAAAACAGGAAAGAAAGAAAAAATCAAAATGGATGTCAGAAGATACTCTGAAACTTGCTCTTCAATGCAGAGTTGCTAAAGCAAATGGAAGAAATGATGAAGTAAAAGCTGAGCAGAAGAAAGGGCAGTTGGCAAAAAACAAGTCTCCAGGAACTGACAGAATACCAATTGAGATGTTTCAACAAATGGATGCAACGCTGGAAGTGCTTATTTATGCCAAGATATTTGGAAGACAGCTACCTGACCAACCAACTGGAACAGATCCATATTTGTGCTCTTTCCAAGGAAAGGTGATCCAATATGGAAATTACTGAACAATATCATTAATATCACATACAAGCAAAATTTTGCTGAAGATAATTCAAACTTGTTTGCAGCAGTACATCAACAGGGAATTGCCAGAAATTCAAGCCAGATTCTGAAGAGGACATGGAATGAGGGATATCACTGCTGATATCAGATGGATCTTGACTGAAAGCAGAAATATCAGAAAACATTTACCAGTATTTATTGACTGTGAAAAGGCATTCGACTGTGTGGATCATAACAAATTATGGGTAATATTGTGAAGAATGAGAATTCTAGAACACTTAATTGTGATCATGAGGAACCTATACATAGACCAAGAAACAGTTGTTCAAACAGAACAAAGGGATACTGTGTGGTTTAAAATCAAGAAAGATGTGGATTAGACTTGTATCCTTTCACCATACTTCTTCTATCCATATTCTGAGCAAATAATCCAAGAAATTGGGCTATATGAGGAAGAACATGGCACCATGGAGGAAGATTTATTAACAACATGCAACATACAGATGACACAACCTTCTTGCTGAAAGCAAAGAGGACTTGAAGCATTTACTGATGAAAATCAAAGACTAGAGCCTTCAGTATGGATTATATTGCAGCATAAAGAAAACAAAAATCCTCACAAATGGACCAATAAGCAATAGCATGGTAAACAGAGAAAAGAATGAAGTTGTCAAGAACTTCATTTTACTTGGATCCACAATCAACACTCATGGAATCAGCAGTCAAAAAAATCAAAGGATGTATTGCATTGGGCAAATCTGTTGCAAAAGACCTCTTTAAAGTGTTAAAGCAAAGATATCACTTTGAGGACTAAGGTGCACCTGACTCAAGCCATGGTATTTTCAATTGCCGTATATGCGTACAAAAGCTGGACAATAAGTAAGAAAGCCTGAAGAATTGATGCCTTTGAATTTATGGTGTTAGCAGAGCAGGTGGGGCTGCCATGTCCAAGGGGCAGAAGAATGGGGCCTGCTGGAGCAGAGGAGTGGTGTCACAACTCAGATGGACTAGGAGAATGGTGCCATTCAAAGCCAAGGGAGCCAAGTTGCTGTGGGAATGGAAGGTAAAGCTGAAGCCCAGGGCCAAGGGACCTCCACCCAGAATCCAGAGGGCCTGGTCAACAAGCAGAGTCTGGAAGGTGGGACCATTGCCCAGATGGTCTCAGAAAACAGAGGATTATTTTCATATCTTGGGAACTAATGTAATTTGTTCTGCTGGGTTTTGGACTTGCTCGGTGCCAATTATCCCTTCTTTCTCTCCAATTTCTCCCATCGGTAATGAAAATGTCTACCTTGTGCCTGTTCTACCATGGTACTTCGGAAGTAGATAGCTTGTATTCTAGAGTTCACTGGTTCACAGATGAAGAGGAATTTTGCCCCAGGATAGGATATGCCTAGTCTCACCGGTATTTAATTTAGATTCTTCAGAAGATGAGATTTTGAACTTGGGGTTGATTTAAGACTTTTGATATGATGCGATGGAATGAATGTGTTTTGCATGTGGCAAGGACATGAATTTTGGGAGGCCAAAGGGTAGAATGTTATAGATTGAATTATCTCCCAAAAAAATATGTTTTGTAAATCCTAACCTCTGTACCTGTGTTCAGAGCCCTGGTAGCGTAATGGTTAAGAGCTACAGCTGCTAACCAAAAAGTCGGCAGTTCGAATCTACCAGCTGCTCCTTGGAAACCCTATGGGGAAGTTCTACTCTACTTAGAGGGTCGCTATGAGTCAGAATCGACTCAATGGCAACAGGTTTGGTTTATGCCTATATTTATAATCCCATTTGGGGTTCGATTGTCTTTGTTACATTAATGAGGCAGGATTAGTGTAGAGTGTATCTTGAGTAAATCTCTTTTGAGATATAAAAGAGATTTAAATAAGCAAGCAGAGTACAGATGGGGTAAAACAGATGCCAAGACACATGGGGATCTCCAAGGAACCAGGGAGCAGAAGCCGAAAAAACAAGGAACTTCCTGCAGAGCCAACAGAAAGAAAGCCTTCCCCTAGAGCTAGTACTCTGAATTTGGACTTCTAGCTTCCTAAACTGTGAGAAAAATTTCTGTTTGTTGGAGCCACCCACTTGTGGTATTTCTGTTATAGCAGCACTAGATAACTAAGACACATATAAATATTCACACATAGCAGGGTGAAGAAGTAGATTATAAATAACCTCATGTCATTTCAGGTTAGGTCTTACTATTGAATGAGTTCAGAACAGGTCAGGAGTTATGAAATATTTGTCAGTTTTCAGCACTCGTTAAATTTGGTAGGCAATTAAGGGATTGTGAACCTACAATTTCTATTACCATCTCCAACTACATTTATTCAGCTACAGGGGACTCATGTCAAATATAATAAGAGAAAGGAGAAGTGTGAACCCTCAGACACCATTCATAATTCAGTATCCTAGAACGCAAGCCAATGTTTGTCATTTCTTTGAGTTGAGTAATAAAGTTGGAAAATGTAACATTCTCAGGATAATGGTTAACACTCCATGACCTATGTTTATAAAGACTTCATAATCAAAACCCATAGAAATAAAATCTAAAAAAAAACCTAGAGAAAACATGAAGGATATTAATAAAATTTCTGAAGTTTAAAATAGGTAATTTTTCCTATAGTAATATTTCAGGGAAACTATAAACCTCTGCATAATATTACATATCTTTGCACTCTTTAAATAACTGAAACACTTAAAAACAATGCATTCAGAGAAAATAAATACCAACTTATTAATAGCAAGATGGAAAAAGGCCATATCAAGGCTTCAGAAAGGTATACTTTCAACAAGGATGATCCCAACAATGAGAAGAAAAATTAGAAACTTAAGATGTTAATAAACGGATAACTTTTAAAATATAGGAACAGACAAAGACAAAAGGAAGTTTAACTGCAAAGAAAACTCTATTACATATTATACATTAAAATTTTCATCACTTTTATGTAATATTTTGAATATTGATGACTTTTATTTGAAGTCAAGACATGAAATTTCCTGGAAGATAAATCCCTTCGAGTTTTTTTGCTTGTTTGTTGTTTTTTGTTTTTTTATGAAAGGATCAAGAGGAAGGCAGAGATTTCCTTTTTAAAGGATATTTATGGTTTTCTTCAGCACCACTCCTATTTACCAGGACAAAAAAAATATAGTAGGAAGAGTAAAGGAGATGAGATGGAAGCCCTCTTGTAAGCACTGGAAAATCTGGAAAGCTGAGGTCACAGGTGGATGAAGGGACAGAATTAATGGACCTCAAGACGGAAACAGAGTCCCTGGGTGGTGCAAACGGTTGAACACTCCACTACAAGCCAAAAGGTTGGTGGTTTGAACCCACCTCAGAAGACTGGCCTGGCAATCTACTTCCAAAATGTCACAGCTTTGAAAACCCTATGGAACATTCTTCTCTGCACACATGTGGTCACAATGAGTCAGAATCAACTCAAGGGCAACTAACAACAACTATAATGGAAACAATTCTCCTTTGGTTGTCTGCAGACTTTACCCAAACAGTTGAATGCCCTAGTGCCCTATAAGGAGTCTTTGGGTGGTATAAAATGTTAACACTCTTGATTGCTAACCCAAAGGTTGGAGGTTTGAGTCCACCCAGAGGTGACTTGGAAGAAAAGCCTAGTGATCGACTTCCAGAAAAATCAGCAACCAAAAGCCCTATAGAGCACATTTCTACTCTGACACACATTGAGTCACCAGGAGTCAGAATCAACTCAACAGTAAATTGTGATAATGGCATATGAAGTAAGACCCAAGCCTGGAATTTTGGTCCCAGCTTTTGAACCCTCTGCCCAGAGTGGAGCCCTATCTTTCCCATCTCTTTGTAGGGCCACCCAACCCATCTTTGCCACACTCTAGACAACCTGCCTTGACGTATGGGCCTTACTTAGTAACACAGGTGATATTCTCTGGGAACTATCTCACCTCCCCCAGAAGAATATTATAGGGGTTTTAAGAGATGAACTTATAAGTATCTTATAAATAATCTTATAAATCATCTATCCATCTATCATCTATATAAATATATATTCTAACACAAATATGTTTCCAATGTATAATTTTCACACACAACAATTCACACTCATAAACATATATCCATCATACTCCTGAACCAGGATTAGATTCAATACAAAATATAAAGGTAAGAAAAAGGGTCTTTGTTGATTGAACACTGTCCCTAAAAGCCACCTGTCCCAAAACTTTTCCCATTGAAAAAATGTGGCAGACTAAATCAGTTTTAACAACACCAAGAGTTATTTATTGAATGTTTCACAAATTATTTACTATTTGAAAAACTGTTATACAAGAACCTTTTAATACGATGGTGAAAAATATTACAAATAAACTTAATATTCTCTCATATTTATTATTTTTGGAGTTAGCTGTTTCGCATGTGTTGCAATTCACCTTTCCTCCAGAAATAGAGTAAGAAATCTGTGATTTTAAAATACATTTTAACCAGAACTAGATGGTGACCAGCAACCACCCTGACTGTTATGACTAGGGACATGATAGAAGGTCCCGATTAGAATGGGAGGAAAATGTAGAACAAAACTCAAATTCTTAAAAAAAAGACTAGACTTATGGGACTGACAGAGACTAAAGGAGCCCCCGAGACTATTGCCCTAAGATACCATTTTAACGTGGAACTGAAGCCATTTCCAGAGGTTACATTTCAACCAAATAATAGATTGGCCCATAAAATAAACAATAACACCCGTGAAGAATGTGATACTTTAAACAATCAACTACAGTCATGCACTGACTGCATAACGTCTGTTCAGGCAACGTCCAATCGCATATGTGTCCATGGTCCTTAAATTCAGAAATCCCGATTGGAGAATGGGACCTAACGGATGCAACTGGATGTAGCCGAGAGGGAGCTGCCACCTTTGTGCTTCAGACCAGTTCATGCTTGGGGAACTCTTCCTGGGTTTGCCCTGCACCGCTAGACCTCATCCTCAGTGAACACGGCCTGTGGGGCTGTCTGGGCTTCCAAAGGGCTTACCACCTTCCTGAGTGTCCCAAGGTCTTGTCTAAAAGCCTATTCCCCAGGCTCTGTCAGCTCAGTCGCTGCCCTAATCGCACTATCTCTCCCCTGGGACACAGCCACCAGTGAGGCCTGGACAGCAGCAAGCAGAACTCCAGGCCCTCCGTGTCCCTTGGTAAGGAACACTTCCACTACATCAAAGTTGTCATAAGAAAATAACATGGTGTTCACACAATGTCCAAATCATATAACGTCCTATTTCACAGAACATATCCCAGACATTAAGCAACACATGCCTATATATGAGACCAAATTGACAACATTTACCCAAAAGCAAAATGAGAAGGCAAGGAGGGGCAGGGAAACAGGAAGGATGGAAATGGGGCAGGTAGGGTGAAATTGGCTAGAGTGCTGACACGTTGTACTGATAGTAACCAATGTCACGGAACAATTTGTGTATGAATTGTTGAATGGGAATCTAATCCACTGTGTAAACGTTCACCTAAAACACAATAAAATATTAAAAAATAAGAAATAAAAAAAATACTTTAAAAATGATGTGGGAGTGGTGTCTGACCTCCTCTAACTTCACAAGGGGGAAGGAAAATCAAGATCAACAGCCCAAGGCTGATCTCCTATGAGGTGGTGGTCAGACATGCTTCCTCTTTCCACCATCCTTACTAATTTTGACACCAACCGTCCCTCCCATAGCACTCTACTTCTCTGCTGGGTTCCATAATTCATTGCAGTGGCCACACAGAGCTTGCAGACAATACTCATGATTATGGGGTTTAGTAGGGAAATAACAGGTTACAGTTTAGGTTCAGAAGCACTCGAGATACAGTTCTTCCATCAGGACAGCCTCTTTTCAGCCATGCCCACAAGCACACCTCTCTCTGGTCCTTCATCCTCTGTCCTGCTCAGGCAAGCGTTACAAAGCTTTTAGCTCTGTTGATAAGTGCTCAGAGGTACCTTACTCTGCCAGTAAGCCTCCGCCTGCAGGTGCTAGTTCTAGATCTGTGGATCAGCTAATCTAGCTCCACCAAGTGCCTGGAGGCACCCTACTCTGCCAGCAAGCCGTCTGCCTGAAGGCTTTCTCACTCTGTGGGCCTGGAATCCCACTACACCATCTCCTGCCAATCTCTCCTGCCACCCTTTCTCTGCCACTGCTTCTTGCCATTTTCAATGTTACAGCTCTGTCTCTGTCTCTGTCTCTTGGCCCCCTGTTCCAGGAGCTTTTCAGTGTGAGGATCCCACATCCAAGGGATGCACTCCACTCCTGGCTCTTCTTCCTTGATGGTAGTGAGATCCTCTCCTCCTACCTCTGGAATGGCACATTTTAAGCCTAGCAGGATGGCCATACTGACCAATCCCTTCGTTAGGGTTCCATAGACCTCACAGTTGCCATGAACTTTATTTGCATTATTAGCAAGCTATCCAATGCCCTTGGTGAGCCACAATTACCTTATCTGAATACTCTTACCCAATCGGTTGGGTGGTAGTTACAAGACCATGGTGAGAAGGGCTATATAAAATTGATTCATCGCACCACAAATACATTTTACATTTAATACATTTTTTAAATACATTATTCTCATCAGTCTTTATAAATTGGGGACATGTTTATGATCTTCTCCCCATCCTCCATTCCCATCCTCAATTTTGCCACACATGGCTCAGCATTTGCCTTATACATCTAGGACAACTCCTGATGGTATCCTTTCTTCATGTTATCTGTCAATACCACAAAGCTTAGTATTTGATTATTTTATCAGTCCATGTATGTTAGTTAACCTAGCTAAATTATAAATTTAGCCCAACCAGGCATTCGATAAATAAGCTTGGGGAGTAGAGAAAAAAAGAGTGAAATAATTGAGAAACTAACATGAAAAGTCAGAGGTTTTGTATAGTGAAGGTGGCATTCACAGCCTATGAACTTGAAAGCTGCTCTCCAGATGGCAAAGAATAAGATGAACTCAACAATTCTTCCCACAACTGCAGCACATGCAAGGCAATCAGGACAAAGATCAGAGCAGCATCGTTTTTATGTAGAAAGACATTAATCCTGGAGGATACACAATATGGAGGATACACAATACAGCAGAGTTTATATCTCTATGCACCATTCAGAAAGAAGAGTGGACACTGGAACTATAAAAAGTCAGCTTTGTACATGAAGTGTGAATTTCAGAAATTGCAGGCTAATGAGTCTGAGAAACCGATAAATTTAGTATAGAGGATTTGATGCCCGGAAACTGTTGTTTCAATGTAAATGTGGATGTAGAAGAGCAGAGACTCCTAAGAGCCTAACAAACTAGATCTAGGATAATGAAAAAAGAGAGTCCAGGCAGGTCCTGGACAGAGAAATCTGCTTTGACTGCCTGCAGCTAATCAACTCGTTTGTAGAAGGATTAGAAGTTAGCTTTAGAATCATGCTGCATATTATCTGTGAGTAATCACTACATGTCTACAGAGGAATGAGGAGGGCAAATGTGATACACTGATACAAAAATTACCATGGCTCCCAGCCACCACAACCCAGCCTCAACTCCATCACCCATCCCTTGGCACAGTCTTCTCCTGTTATTTCTGGAAATCCCCAAGAGCATTTCACACATACTCGAAAGAAGTTCACTCCTGTACTTCCACTCCTGAGTTCTTGAGAAGGTGTCTTGCCACAGCCCTGGCTGCCTGTCCTCCCCAGAGGAATGCCGCTTTCCCAGGCACAGCTATCCTTGGCCAATGCTGTCCAACTCTTCAAAAGTTCAAAGCTGGTGGAAGACTGTGGCCCAGTGGTCAGTTTGCCTCCCTTAGGATCAGAGCTGCTGCCTGCACCATAGCAGCTCCTTCCTGACACTTCAGATGGCCCCCTGCTCAGTTTCTCACTGTGACATGTAAGGTAGACTACTTACAAAAACAACGCTAATTCTCCACCCCCTTCCCCTTCTTTTATCAATGACATTTTCAACCTGACAGTGCAGTTCTTCCCATCAAGAGGTGGCGTCTCTCTCCCTGCCCCTTGAATCTGGGCTGGCCTTGTGATTTGCTTTGGTCTTATGCCTACATGTGCCTTACCTACCTACTTTCGCCTCTCAGACCACTGCAGTGCGAAGTGAAAAAGCCCAGTTGATCGGAGGATAAGAGACCACATGGACCAGTCATCCCCAGCCCAGGTGATAGCCAGCAACCCTCGGAAGCAGAGCCGCCTAACTGGCCTGCAGCTCACCACAGATGCATGAGCAGCCCAGCCAACCTCAGAAGAACCATCCACTGGGGCCAGCCTGGATTGCTGACCCACAGAATCATGAGATAAATAAACGGTGGTTATTTTAAGCCATTAAATGTTGGGATGGTTTATTATGCAATAACTGATTAACATAATATGCTACCCATGACAACTTCTCTACATAGCAGTTAACTAAATAAGCCAACTCCCTACACAGGAGAAACATTTAGACCTCCTATGACATAATTATATCGTATTATTGTATTGTATTACCTTATACTATTTCAATGAATTATAATACTATATATCCCTCCAGAGTGCATAGGTATTGCAGGGGAAAGTGTGTCAGTGGTGGGGAGGAACTGGGTAGAAGGAACATGGGGAGAACATTTAACATAAACTCACCTTATACCTTTATACCCAAAAACATGTTCCTTCCAGCAGCCAGGACTTGCTGCTCAGTCTGATCTACCCTATTAAACATCTTCCTCCCTCATGATTTTTTGCAAGGAGTTTCTCATCTGGCTTTCGCAGAAGCCCTAGTTCTTTCAGACTTGCCCGCATAGGATGTAAGACACCTCAATTAACTGTCTTAAAGAGAAATAAATTTTCTCACATACCAAGAAATGTAGATATAGATAGTTCCAGGGTAATTCAGTGTCTCCATGACATCACCAAGAGTTCATCTTCCTGCCCTATTGTTCTCAGTATATCAGCTTTGTCTCCAGAATAATTTTCTCCTGGATATAAAATTGTTGCCACAATTGTAGACATCAGCTCTTGACATGACACCATCTCTTCCTGAATGTGTCTTTCTAAAGGCATGAAAACTTTTCCAGAAGTCCACTTCCCTCACATTTATTGCCTAGAATTGTGTCACACATTCACTTCTAAACCAGTCATTGGCAAGGAAAATAAAATAATCATGATCAGCTCAAATCAGTATTTACCCCTTTAGCAGTGTCTGCTAAAATATCTAACCTCCATTTAGAAATGAGTTCAAATCATCATGATGGTGCTCGTAGACCCTCTGTAAGTTGGTATATTTGGCTAAGCACCTACTTTTAAGTGTTTCTAATCATTCCATGACAAAGGACTTTTAGGGTAATTTTTTTTCCTAAGCTTATGTGTCAACTTAGCTAATATTCCCTATTACATGCAATTTTATGTAATCAACGTTGTGCATGTGATTCAAGTCAGAGATAACCAATTTGAAAGAGGCCCCACTCTTTCAAACATTAACTGGTTCTATTTAGTCCCTGAACATTACCATCATTTGCGAACATTTTTGGAACCCCACCTCAGACTATTGAATCAGAAATCTGAGGTAGCATCCAGCCATCTGTGTTTTAACAAGTCTTCCAAGTCATTCACACACACCCCCTAAATTTTGAAAACCACTGTGGCATGTATTAGATATGTGGCTTTGGACAAGATAGATCATCTCTTAGTCTCAGTTTTCTTGTCTATAAAACAGGGTAATAAAATGCATCTTAATGTATTATTATAAAAATTAAATTTAAAATATATGTAGAATACTTACTAGAGTACCTGGTACATATGAAAATATGATAAAATATATGTACTAAGTAGAGTGCCTGAGACATTGTCTTAGTTTACCAGTGCTACCAGAAAATAAATACCACAAATGGGTGGCTTTAAAGAATAGAAATTTATTTTCTCACAGTTCCGGAGGCTAAAAGTCCAAATTAGGATCTTGCCTATGTTGGTTTCTTCTGTGGGCCTCACTCCTAGATTCTGGTATATGCTGAAATCCTTGGCGTTCCTTCACTTGTACAAGGACCCTCAAATAGTGTTTGTCTTCTTCCTGTGTATGTGTGTCTCTGTGTCTATTCTGCTCTTTTTATAAGATGCCACTCAGAAGTGATTAGGTATAGGACCCACCCTACTCTGGTGTGATCTCATTAACATAACAAAAGAAACCCCTATTTCCAAACAGGTTTATATTTACAGGAACAGGGATTAGGGCTTCAACTCATATTTTTGGGGAACACAATTCAATCCATAAGAGACATATAAACATATAATAAATGTCAGCAGATCTTCACATATATATGTATATATAAATTCTTACTACAGAAGATCCGTATACAACTATAAAGAAGGTATATGTGTAAATACATATTAAATGACCTGATTAAGCAACTTCATATTTTTAAATATGTACATCTACTGTTTTATTTTTATTTTATAGATTTTATTAGTTTAATATTATTTTTATTTTATTAAAGTAGTATACATACATACTTCAAAAAGAAAAGTAATACCAAAAACCATATAAAAAGAAAAGCAGTTCCCTAGCTTCACTCCACCCTTTAGCTAAATTTTATACTATTTATCTCCATATTACTAGATACAATGCATATACTTCTATTTCTTTATCAATTTTAGGCATTGTTCTACTGACTCCCATCATGGTGGATGAGGATTTAACTTTCTTATGCTGCCACCTCCACTTCCTATTGTTCCATCCTCCAAATAAAATTTTACCTTAGTATTTGGTGGAAACCCTGGTGGCATACTGGTTAAGTGCTATGGCTGCTAAACAAAAGTTTGGCAGTTTGAATCCACGAGGTGCTCTTTGGAAACTCTATGGGGCAGTTCTACTCTGTCCTATAGGGTCACTATAGGGTTGCTATGAATCAATGTCAACAGGTTTTTGGGTTTTTTTAGTATGTGGTTAGATCAACATTCTTTTTGTTACTGTTGTTAGTTGCCATAGAATTGACTCCAACTCATGGTGACCCCATGTGTGCAGAGTAGAGCTGCTCCATGGGGTTTTCAATTCTGTGACCTTTCAGAAGCAGGTCACCAGGACTATCTTCTAAAGAGTCCCTGGGTAGGTTCGAATACCAATCTTTAGGCTGGTAGTTGAAGACTTAGCCATTTGCGCCATCCAGGAACCTCTACTTTACGTTATGACTTTGTAAATGCAGTTCAGTTTTGAATCAATAGTTTACTGTAACAGTGTTTTTCTTGTATATTTTTTCTTTTTTTTTGGAAGCAATAATTATTCCAATACTCCAACAACTAAACCCCTTCAATAGCTCAGTTAAATTACTCTCAGTAATACTTTCTACACAAACCCATAAGAAAAACTATTAGTGGCATTTTTACCTAGAGAATCTCTTCCTGGAGTTTGAACTTGAGGCTCCATACAGAAGCTGCCCAGCTTACCCTGAGAATTTTCTACACCACATTCTTACACTGTGTCAGCTACACGCCTTCCTGGCCCCCAGCTTGTCTTCTTTCTAGGCTTACTGACTCATTTTGGTGGTGTACGTCTTTCAGTAGCCTTCTCAGTAAGTACATAAGGAAGGTAAATGCTTTCAGTTCTTGTATGTCTGGAAAGTCTTTCCTTATACATTGTATTATCAGTTTGGTTGTGAATACAATCCCATGCTAAAAATCATTTTTCATCAGGATTTGAAGGTATTGCTGTAATACTTCCTGCCTTCCAAGGTTGCTGTTGAGAAGTCCAGTGCCTTATTTTCTCCCACTGTACTTTCCCTCTTCAGTTTTTCTTTCTGTAAATTTCCACTGTCAGTGTTTTAATAGTGCATAGTAACATAGTTTAACATGAGTCTCTTTTTATTCATTGTAGCAGGCACTCTGTGGGTCCTTCCCTCTTGGGAAAATGTCTCCTATTATTTCTTTGATAATGTGCTCTCCCCCATTTTTTATGTTCTCTCTTTCAAGACTGCCTATTAGCCAGATAGTCAGACATTGGATGTTCTGATTGATACCATAACTGTCTCATTTTTCTATTCTGTTGTACATTTCATTTTTTGATTTTTTTTTTAATTTAAGTCTTTTCCTACTTTAGCTTTTTTCTTTGATTTTTTTCCCTTTTTTATCTTCTGTTCTTGTTTATGGATCTCTTATCTCTGGTAATATTTTTATAATTTTTTTTTTAATGCTCTCTACAATACCTCTGTTACCTCTAATTTTTCCCATGTTTATCTGTTCATTTGTTTTGGAATTGGTTTTTCATGTTGGAAGTGTTAATTATCTTGTGGCCCTTTGATAGCCATGTATATTTTAGAATGAGGCACTAAAAATCTGATGTGATTTTTTTTTTTTGGAACCAATTTTTTTGACAATGGGTTTTACTTATTGGGCAATTAGAATATGAACGATTTTTCTTTGGAGAATTTCCAAGTATAAACATTTATATTTATTTCTATAATTTTTTAGTTTCTCATGAGAAAAATCTTCCAGTTTTCTCCCAGGCTGTGAGTTCTGGGAACAACAGATGAAGGGAGTGGCTAAGTCGTCATTCAGTATGCAGACTTCTTAATCTCCAACTGTTCCCTCAAGAGGGAACATCAGATAAATAGCTCATTGCACAGAAAGCAACCAGTTTCCTTCTGTGGTGACCCACATTACCCAAGTTACTTAAAGATTTGGATAAATAACCATTTTTTCCTTATGCATCCCATAGTACCTACATGTACATAAAAGTTGCTGAATCAGTATTTATTACTGTATAACAGATTTTACTAATTGGCTAATTAGTGGCCCACCCATATGCTCTTGCCAACTAGGGGTCGTCTACATAGAGCTCCTGTACATGCTGATGGTTTTCCTCATCTCTCTGCACAATACCAAGGGAGTGAGCAGGACAGGTCAGAGGGCCAGAGTTCGTGCTCCTGGGGTGAAACTCAACTGATGAGTTCATAGTTCCTCCAGGGTGCTCACTCATTAGTGGAACAATTCTGACACGTGTCTCTCAGGGAGTCCCCAAGCCCCATGCCAGTCTCACAATCAAGTCTTATGGCTGAAAGTTTGAATAAGCGGGAAAAAATGAGAAAGGATAATTCAGCAGCAATCATTTCAAAATATATTAACCCATATCCCTGTTAAACTAATAAATATTCAGTCTGCTGCTTTCCATTGTTTTTGTCTTACTGTATTCATGTTGTCAACTCTGAAAACGGCTGGTATAAAATCAGGCCCAGGTCATATAGAAGGTTGTTGCATGTTACTGTTGTTAAGTGTTGTCAACTTGATTCCACCTCATAAGGACCCTATGAACAATAGAACTAAACACTG
Source organism: Dugong dugon (assembly GCA_030035585.1). Lineage (NCBI taxonomy): Eukaryota > Metazoa > Chordata > Mammalia > Sirenia > Dugongidae > Dugong > Dugong dugon. Next base: position 63,774,907 of record CM057466.1, read on the forward strand.
CCCAGTCCTGCACCATCCTCACAATCATTGTTATGCTTGAGCCCATTGTTGCAGCCACTGCGTCAATCCACCTCTACTTTACCAAGCATGATGTCCTTCTCCAGGGACTGGTCCCTCCTGATAATATGTTCAAAGTACAGCATTCTGCTGTACTGCTTCTTAGACAGATTTGTTCATTTTTATGGCAGTCCACGGGGTATTCAATATTCTTCGCAAACATCATAATTCAAAGGTGTCAGTTCTTCTTTGGTCTTCCTTATTTATTGTCCAGCTTTCACATGCACATGAGGCAATTGAAAATATCATGACTTGGGTTAGCCGAGATTTGCCCAATGCAGTACATCATTTGATTTCTTGACACTTGTTTCCATAGGCACTGATTGTGGATTCAAGTAAAATTAAATCCTTGACAACCTCAGTCTTTTCTCCGTTTATCATGATGTTACTAATTGGCCCAGTTGTGAGGATTTTTGGTTTTTTTAATGTTGAGGTGTAATCCATATTGAAGGCTGTAGTCTTTGGTCTTCATCAGTACGTTCTTCAAGTCCTCTTCGCTTTCACCAAACAAGGTTGTATCATCTGCGTATCTCAGGTTGTTAATGAATCTTCCTCCAAACCTGATGTCATGCTCTTCTTTATATAGTCTGTCTTCTCAGATTATTTGTTCAGTATACAGATTGAACAAGTATGGTAAAAGGATACAAACCTGACATACATAAGGTTGAGTAAGGATAGTGTTGATGTGTTGTGAGGTTGTTAACCATTGTCATAGGGCAACATGTGTACTAACTGTTAAATGAGAAACTATTTCGTTCTGTAAGCCTTAATCTAAAGTGAGAATAGCAGCACTATTGGAAGCGGGTAGTCGATGTCACTGAACTGTGCATGTGGAAATTTTTGAAATGGTATATCTTTGGCTATGTATATTTTCACCAAAAAAAAAGAAAGGTGAGAAGGGAGAGGGTTGACATGTTGTGGGGTTGTTAACCAATGTCATAAAACAATATGTGTACTACTGTTTCATGAGAAACTATTTGTTCTGTAAGCCTTCACCTGAAGTACAATTAAAAAGAAAAAAACCTGACACACACCTTTGCTGATTTAAAACTATCCACTATCTCCTTGTTCTATTTGAGCCACTGCTTCCTGGTCAATGTACAGGTTCCTCATGAGCACAATTAAGTGTCCTGGGATTCCCATTCTTCACGATGTTATCCATAATGTGTTATGATCCACACAGTCGAATGTCTTTGTAGAGTCAATAAAACACAGGTAAACATCTTTCTGATATTGTCTACTTTCAGCCAGGATCCATCTGACATCAGCAATAATATCCTTCATTCCACACCCTCTTCTGAATTCAGTTTGAATTTCTTGCACTTCCTGTTGATACACTGCTGCAACTGCTTGTGAATGATCTTCAGCAAAATTTTACTTGCGTGTGATATTAATGATATTGTTAAATAATTTCCGCATTCTGTTGGATCACCTTCTTTGTAATGGGCACAGATATGGATCTCTTTCAGTTCACTGGCCAGGTAGCTGTCATCCAAATTTCTTGGCATAGACGAGTAAGTACGTCCAGCGCTGTGTCCATTTGTTGAAACATCTCAATTGGTATTTCGTCAATTTCTACACCCTTGTTTTTCACCAGTGCCTTCAGTGCAGCTTGGACTTCTTCCTTGAATACCATCTATTTTTGATATGCTACCTCCTGAAATGGTTGAACATTGACCAATTCCTTTTGGTACAGTGACTCCGTGTATTCCTTCCATCTTCCTTTGATGCTCCCTGTGTCATTCAATATTTTCCCTGTAGAATCCTTCAATATTGCAACTCAAGTCTTGAATTTTTTCCTCAGTTCTTTCAGCTTGAGAAATGCCTAGGGTGTTCTTCCTTTTTGGTTTTCTAACTCTAGGTTTTTGCACCTTTCATTATAATACTTTACTTTGTCTTCTTGAGCTGTCTTTGAAATCTTCTGTTCAGCTCTTTTACTTCATCATTTCTTCCATTACCTTTAGCGTTACTTGACGTTCAAGAGTAAGTTTCAGAGTTTCTTCTGACATTCATTTTGATCTTTTCTTTCTTTGGTTTTTTTTAATGATCTCTTGCTTTCTTAGTGTATAATGTCTTTGATGTCATTCCACAACTGGTCTTATCTTTAGTCATTCATGTTCAATGCATCAAATCTATTCTTGAGATGGCCTCTAAATATAGGTGGGATATACTCAAGGTTGTATTTTGGCTCTCGTGGACTTGTTCTAACTTTTTTCAGCTTTAACTTGAACTTGCATGTGAACAATTGATGGTCTGTCCCACAGGCTGTACCTGGCCTTGTTCTGACTGATGATACTGACCTTCTCCATCATCTCTTTCCACAGATGTAGTTGATTTGATTCCTATATTTCCAATCTGGCCAGATCTACATGTATAGTCACCTTTTATGTTGTTGAAATAGATTTGCAATGAAGAAGTCGTTGGTCTTGCAAATTGGTGTCATGCAATCTGGGTCATTTCTATCACCAAGGCCGTATTTCTTGACTTCTGATCTTTCTTCTTTGTTTCTGACTTTCTAATTCCCATCACCAGTAATTATCAATGCTGCTTGACTGCATGTTTGATCAATTTCAGACCGCAGAATTTGGTAAAAGTCTTCAATTTCTTCATCTTTGGCTTTAGTAGTAGGTGTGTAAATTTGGACAAGTCGTATTAACAGATCTTCCTTCTAGGCATATGGATATTATCCTATCACTGGCAGAGTTGCACTTCAGGAAAGATCTTGAAATGTTCTTTTTGATGGTGAGTGCAACACCATTCCTCTTCAATTTGTCATTCCCAGCATAGTAGACCAATTCAAAGTGGTCAATACCAGTCCCTTTCAGCTTACTAATGCCTAGTGTCTTACGCTGGGTTCTCTAGAGAAGTAAAACCAGTAAAATGTACTTACATAGAGAGAGATTTGTATCAAGGAAATGGCTCATGCTGTTTTTAGAGATTGTAACGTCCCAAGTCCATGCAGCAGGAAAGAAGCTTCTGCTGATTCATATAGCCACAGGGGCTGGTGAACCCAAGGTTGGCAGGCCAGAGAGCAGGGCTGTTGCAGTCTGTGAATATTGACGAATCTCAAGATCGGCAGGCAAGACTGCAGGTAAGCTGCTAGCTCGAGTCCCAAGAACCAGAGGTCATACAAACAGGAGTCAGCTGCAGGATTTAGAACAAAAGCCCCAGCAAGGAGAGCAGGAAGGTTCAGGCGGTGGAGTGTAGAGAGTTGAAGGTTGAGGGGACAGTTGTCCCCGCCGGTACCACTCACAGCAGATCCCATCATGGGGGTGATCACACATCAAATATCAACAGGGGAGTGATCACAACATTATATGACTGCCAAAATACTGAGAATCATGGCCCAGCCAAGTTGACACAATCTTAACCATCATACTTCACCCCTTGTCAACTTGGCACCTGTACACATCTCCCCAAACCATACATAATCTCTGAATAAAGGCAATTACAAAGTCATACTTGGGCCCAACATGATACAATGAACACACATACAACCAAAAATGCAATAGCTCTGTTTACGTCTTATATTTTATAAGTGAAGAAAACAAAAATATTTGATGCACACATACAAAGCAGAAATACTCGTAACAAGTACAGTCCTCATTTCTGCAAATGGTCACTTGGCTGTAACTGGTATTTAGAACTACTTTCTTCCACAACCCATTCAGTATTCACTTTGCCTTCAGCAAACACCTCAGCTGGTTGTGGTTCTTTGCCTAGTGGGGTGACCCAAACCTTCATTCCTGAAGGGTCTGGGCCATTAGTAGTCATGTCAGAATTGGGTTGCTGTTGTTTTCCATTGACTTTAATCACAGGGCATGGTAGTACTAAGATGCCCTAAGGGATCACCTGCATTCCAGACATACTCTTCTTTACCTCCATTATGTAATATCAATCTGATTTCCTCTTGGGAATCAGGATCAATCACACCAGTCAGTATGGTAACTCCCTTGTTTGTCTGTTGATCCAGAGGCATAAGGAGCCTAAAGTGGCCAGGTGGCATTCGTAGCTTCCAGTTCAATGGAATCAGTGATGTGTCTCCCTTAGTTTCTCCCTTTGGAACTAAGACTTCTAGACCTGCAGAGCATAAAGTCACGGGGACAGGAAGCAGACGTCTTGTGAGTGGGTCACTAGCGGTAATAGTGAGTGGTGCCACTCCCATTTCCACCCCTTGATTCCTGGACCCATGAATTCTGACTATGGGAGATACAGAACCATATACCGGATGCTGCTTTAGAGCATAACAACCTCCTGGAGAACGTTGCCCCAATCCTGCAAGGTATTGTCACGTAGCTACACCTAGTACCATAATTGTGTCTTTAGGAGGCCATTCTATCATTCTATCAAACAAGCTGCTTCAGGCTGATGGAAAACATGGTAAGACCAGTGAATTCCATGAGCACGGGCCCACTGTCACACTTCATTTGCTATGAAGTGAGTCCCTTGATCCAAGGTAATGCTGTGTAGGATACCACGATGCTGGATAAGGCATTCTGTAAGTCCACAGACGGAGTTTTGGCAGAAGCATTGTGTGCAGGGAAGGCAAATCCATATCCAGAGTAAGTGTCTATTCTAGCAAGAACCAAATGTTGCCCTTTCCATAATGGAAGCAGTCCAATGTAATCAACTTATCACTAGGTTGCTGGCAGATCACTTCAAGGAATGATGCCATATCGGGGACTCAGTGTTGGTCTCGGCTGTTGGTAGATTGGGCACTCAGCAGCGGCTGTAGCCAAGTTGACCTTGGTGAGTAAAAGTCCATTTTGCTGAGCCCATGCATAACTTCCATCCCTGCAACCATGGCCACTTCATTCATGAGCCCATTGAGCAATGATAAGAGTCACTAAGGAAAGAGGATGAGTGGTTTCCACAGAATGTGTCATCCTATCCATTTGATTGTTAAAATCCTCCTCTAAGGAGGTCACCCTTTGCTGAGCATTCACATGAGACAGAAATATGTTCACTTCTTTGGTCCATTCAGAGAGGTCTGTCCATATACCTCTTCCCCATAAATCCTTGTCTCCAATTGTCTAATCATATTCCTTCCAAGTCCCTGACCACTCAGCCAAACCATTGGCCACAGCCCATGAATCAGTATATAATCTCACATCTGGCCATTTCTCCTTCCAAGCAAAGTGAACAACCAGGTACACTGCTCAGAGTTCTGCCCATTGGGAGGATTTCCCTTCACCACTGTCCTTCAAGGAGGTTCCAGATGTCCACTTTTGAGTGATGCCTGCATATCATGCAGAATCATCTGTAAACCAGGCATGAGTTTTCTCTTCTTCAGTCAACTGATCATAAGGAACTCCCCATGAGGCCATAGATGCAGCCTGGGAGATGGAAGGTATGTGACAAGAGAGGAGGCGATGGGCATTTGGGCCAGTTTTTCATGCAACTTACTTGTACCTTCAGGTTCTGCTTGGGCCCAAACTGGTATATACCACTTCAATTTAATGATGGAGTGCTGCTGTGCACATCCAGCTTTATGACTCTGTGGGTCAGACAACATCCAGTTCATAATGGGCAGCTCAGACCACATGGTAACCTGGTGGTCCATGGTTAAGCATTTGGTCTCTACTAAGGCGCAGTAGTAAGCCAAAATCTCCTTCTCAAAAGGAGAGTAGTTATCTGCAGAGGATAGCAGGGCTTTGCTCCAAAATCCTAAGGGTCTGCACTGTGATTCACCAAGAGGGGCCTGCTAAAGACTCCAAACAGCATCTCTATCTGCCATGGATACTTCAGCTGGATCATATGGCCCAAGTGGCAGAGCAGCTTGCATGGTAGCCTGAACCTGCTGCAGAGACTTCTCTTGTTCTAAGCCCCATTCAAAACTAGCAGCTTTTCGAGTCACTTGATAAATAGGCCAGAGTAGCACGCCTAAATGAGGAATATGCTGTCTCCAAAATCCAAACAGGCCCACTAGGTGTTATGCCTTCTTTTTAGTTGTGGGAGGAGCCAGATGCAATAACTTTCCCTTCACTTTAGAAGGAGTATCTCAATATGCCCCACACCTCTGGACCCCTAGAAATTTCACTGAGGTGGAAGTTGCTTGAATTTTTTGTGGGATTAATTTCCCACTCTCTAGCACACAAATGTTTTACCAATAAGTCCAGAGTCATTGGTATGTCTTCCTTACTAGTTCCAATCAGCATAATGTCATCAATGTAATGGACCAGTCTGATGCCTTGTGGAAGAGAAAGGCAATCAAGTTCCCCGTGGACTAAATTATGACACAGTACTGGAGAGTTGATGTAGCTCTGAGGTAGGCAGCTGAAGGTGTATTGCTGGCCTTGCCAGCTAAAGACAAACTGCTTCTGATGGTCCTTTGAAACAGGTACAGAGAAAAAGCCATTAGCCAGATCAATAGCTGCATACCAGGTACCAGGAGATGTATTAATTTGCTTAAGCAGTGCAACTACATCTGGAATAGCAGCTGCAGTTGGAGTCACCACTTGGCTAAATTTTCAATAATCCACTGTCATTCTCCAAGATCCATCTGCTTTCTGCACAGGTCAAATAGACGAGTTGAACAGGGATGTGGTGGAAATCATCACCCCTGCATCCTTCAAGTCCTTGATGGTGGCACTAACCTCTGCAATCCCTCCAGGAACATGGTATTGTTTTTGGTTTACTATTTTCCTAGGTAGGGGCAGTTCTAATGCCTTCCGTTTGGCTTTTGCTACCATGATAGCTCTTACTCCATTTGTCAGGGATCTAATGTGGGGGTTCTGCCAGTTGCTGAGTATATCTATTCCAATTATGCATTCTGGAACTGGACAAATTGCTACAGGATGGGTTCAGGGACCACTGGACCTACTGTGAGACTGACATGAGCTAAGACCCATTAATAACCTCACCTCCATATGCCCAGACTCTGACTGGTGGGCCACAGTGACATTTTGGGTTCCTGGAATTAGTGTCAGTTCAGAGTCGGTATCCAGTAATCCCCAAAAATTCTGATTATTTCCTTTTCCCCAACAAACACTTTTGTAAAAGGCCATAGATCCCTTTGGGGAAGGCTGGGAGAAAGATTAACAGTATCAGTTTTGGGCAGTGTACTGGAGTCCTTCCTCAAGGAGACCCAGCCTCCTCTTCAATTAAAGGGTTGTGGGTCTGTAAAATCGCTCAAGTCTGGGAATTGATTGAGGGACTTTGACTGTCTATTCTGGCAATTCAAGTTAGACTGCTGTTCACTTGACCTAGAATTCATCCGCTTGTACAGATCAAGTAAATATTTAGTAGATTTCCTATCTATTTCACTCCTAGGGACATCATGACTAAGTAGCCAACACCATAAGTCTGTATGAGTCAGACTATTCTCATTACTGCTTTGATTCTGCTGTCCATTGCGGTAATCTCACTCAGCTTGTCTTTGTCAATTGAGTGCCGCCACTTGGCCTCTACCAACCTGGGCTCCAATCAGCCCCATTATAGTTAGGTGTCTTAATTCAGTTAGGGCAGTTCCCACTGTCAAATCTGACTTACATAAAATAGCAGTCACAGCAGTCTTGAAGGATACTTCACAAATTTGTTCCTCATCACTGTGGTAAAAGGTGTTCAATAATACTGGGAATGAAGCCCAATGGTTTACTATGAACAACCTCCTTGTAGGTTTAAGTTTATCTATAAATCAGTTATCTGTTTTAAAATTATCTGATTAACTTTCATCTTGTCCAGCTGATCTGTCATTTATTTTAATTTCTGAGTTCAAAGAACTTATCTGTAAAATGAGGAAATTCTTCACAGTGTTTGAGTATGAGAATTAAATGAAAATATATTAAAATGACTAGAGTGTGTCAAGAAATAGTAAAACACCAAGCCAAATCCATTGCTGTCGAGTCTATTCTGACTCATAGCAACTCTATAGGACAGAGTAGAACTGCCCCATAGGGTTCCCAAGGCTGTAATCTTAACTGAAGCAGGCTGCCACATCTCTCTCCCATGGAGCTGCTGGTAGGTTCTTACCTCTGACCTTTCGGTTAGCAGCTGAGTACTTAACCACTGCATCAGTGCTTCTGAATAAACAGTAGGTACTCAATGAATGTTAGTTTCCTTTACCCTGATTTAATGGATAGTGTCTTAGGCTGGGTTCTCTAGAGAAGCAAAACCAGTAAAGTGTATAAGCATATATATATAGAGAGATTATATCAAGGAAACAGCTCACGTGATTGTAGAGGCTAGAACATCCCAAGTCAGGGTAGAGGTCTCTCCCAAGTCATACAGCTGCAGAAGCTGGCAAGCCCAAGATCGGCTGGTTGGAGAGCAGGAATCCCACTAACAGGCTGTGCAGGTGGACGAATCCCAGGTTCGGCAGATAAGCTGACAGCTCAAGTCCCAGGAATGGGAGATGAGATGACAGGAAGCAGCCACAGGATCCAGAGAGAGCAAAAAGCCAGAACATCTGCTTATATACACATGTGGGTCACACCACCAAGGGGACTCCCTTTCATCTGATTGGCTACTCACAGTATATTCAATCATGGGAGTGATTACATTAAAACACTGAGAATCATGGCCCAGCCAAGTTGACACACAATCTTAACCATCACAGATGGGGATTTTTTGGGGGAAGATGGCTGGGCCCCCCAGTGGAATCCTACTTTCTCATGATATTTTTCCTCAACTCTAGGCTATTGCATAAATTAGCTGAAACCAATGGCCAAGAATGCAAACAGATTATATCAATATAGGTGATGATGCTATGTTTGAAATGTAGAAGTGTGACTGACTTTCAGCTCTATATTTTCAAAAGGATTACTGTGTTACTTGTGCTTAAGCAACAATTCTTAAAGTATCTGGCCACTTACATTGAGGACCACAGCCAGGTGGCTCCACAAATTGATTTGGATGATGGCACTACCTCAGGGACAAACTGAGGCTTGGCTCACACACCTGGCATACGCCAAGACCCACTCAAGTAAATACTGCTCCTTCCCTGACAGGTGAAGCAGGTTGCCCTAAAGCTCCTCGCTCCACCTTTCTCTGTGGTGGATAAGCACTTGTCTGCAGGCGAATAAATGACAATTCTTTACTCTTCACTTTAGTGAATGAATCTTCACTTTCTTTCCCACTGATTCTTTGGGGAACGAGAAGCAGCATTCAGCTTGCTTTTGCTTTACCCATACTTTGTAAAAGTTCTCTTGGATGAGGCCTGTTCACTTACAGTCAAAACCAGAAACCCTTTGCTATGGAGTCAATTCCAACTCACCGCAATGGTGACCCCATGTATCGCAGAGTAGAACTGCTCTGTAGGGTTTTCTTGGCTTTAATCTTTACAGAAGCCGATGGCCAGAGCTATCTTCCTCAGCATAGCTGGGTGGGTTGGAACTGCCAACCATTAGTTGTCTGGCCCAAACTGTGTGCCACCCAGGGACCTTCACTTACAGCAGTGGTTCTCAAACTCTGTTGCACATTGGAACCACCTGGGGAGTTTGAGAAACTGAGGACTGAATCTAAACCTGAGAGACGCCGATTAATTGGTCTCAGAATTGTGGCCTTGGAATTGTGAATCTTAAAAGGTGATTCCAACGTGCAACAAATATTGAGAACCACTGAGTCAGAGGGGAAAGCATTTGCTCCTAATTCCACCTCTGGGTCTAGAAAGTTGACCCTCGTTTAGAATAAAGGACCAAGACTCCTTCCACTGCTCTCTTTCCTTTTTTCTTCCACTCATCTTGCAGACCTCACTCGTATACTTGTCTCAGTCAGCACTGTCTTACGAGTTATAATGTCAAAGTTTTTTTTACTGGGGGTTTATTCTGTTTTAAAAGCCAGTTGCCCTCAAGATAACTCTCACTCATAGTGACCCCACGTATGTCAGAGTAGAACTGTGCTCCATAGGATTTTCAATGGCTGATTTTTGAAAAGTAGATTGTCAGGCCTTTCTTCTGAGACACCTCTAGGTGAACTTGAACCTGCAACCCCTTAGCAGCTGAGCACGTTAACTGTTTGCACCACCCTAACGTAATCTTATTAACCCATCACCCAAACTCAGATTTAACTACAATAACCAGGAAACCAAAACCAAACCCGTTGTCATGGAGTCGTTTCTAACTCATAGCAACCCTATAGGACAGAGTAGAACTGCCCCGTAGGATTTCCGAGGAGCGCCTGGTGGATTCCAACTGCCGACCTTTTGGTTAGCAACCGTAGCTCTTAACCACTATGCCACCAGGGTTTCCTTAACTATGGTAAGCAATGCTAAAACAGGAGTAAATTTCATAAATTCGATTAGGCTGATTCCACAAAGAGAAATAGAACTAGCTGAGCCAGTTATTTGTGCCCTATATCCAAGCCAAACTCATTGCCATCGAGTGGATTCCAACTCAAAGCAACTCTATAGGACAGACTAGAGCTGCCCCATAGCGTGTCCAAGGCTATAATCTTTATGAAGTAGACTTGCCACGTCTTCCTCCCGTGGAGCACTGGTGGGTTCAAACCACCAACCTTTTGGTTAGTAGCCAAGCGCTTAAACACTGCAGCACCAGGGCTCTTTTGTGTCCTATATAGGTAGCAAAACTGAATTACTTTCAAATGACTTGATTTTTTTCAACTGATAGTTTTGGCAACAGATGCACATACCTCTGTTACATAAACACCTTCATTATTTTTTAACTAAAATATAGCATATTAGAACATCACCCAAAAATATTTCCCCAGCTTCCAGTTTGGACAGCCTAGGTCTATTTTCTAAGTGTTGTTTATAAATTGATAGATTACATGTCAGAGATAGACATTCAATTCTTTATTCACATTCTCTAAAAGATACATGTATGTATATTTTTTAAGCAATATCTGAGAAATAAAATGGAATGTTACATTTATTTTTTTTCAAAGAGAAGATTTTGGTAAACAGCATTATCTTGAGAAAACTACTAGTCTTTTTAATGCTCATCATGCTTTCCAAGTATTCAGTCTAAATGTCACAGGTCAGCATCTATAGGTGGGCTATTGTCAGTGACCTTTATATTATGTTGAAAAAGCACCAGGAATTTCTTTTATTTTTTTTTCCCTGTATTTTCAAAGAAATGGGGAAAAGACTTTCTTTCACTGCCAGAAACACATGCAATCCAAAGTTGATTTTCCCGGACAGATGACATCACAATTACAGTCAATAAATATTGATGGCAAATTCAGCAAAATTTCATGAATCCCTTTAGGTAACATCTACACACAAGCAGGGGGCAGGGTGGGGGGGCTCTTCCTAATAGGTTTTGTATGAGCCTCTGCAAAAAATGGTAACCTTAACCTCCAATTTCATAAATAATACAAGAGAAGCATTTATGCCTGAGCCTAAATATGTACCCTGAAGTGTTTAAAAATATAAGTTTATCTTTACAAAGATTTTACCCTCCATTGTAAATTAACAACAGAAAATGTTAGATAATTAAATGCTAATGATTCAAGCTGGGTGCTTATGTTTTGGATTACTTGCTTAATAGGGTTAGCATTTAAATGGTCAGCTTTGAAGTTAACAAACAGCCATTAAGATGCATCAGGGGAGTTCTCAGTTTTTTGTTTTTTTGGATTGTTTTAATCTAGCTGGCTACAAACTCAAAACAAAAACAGCAGAGATGGGATTTACATAGTGAGGGCTATTTTTATTAGTGGGAGGGATGAAAACTTTTCTTCTGAATAAATAAAGCTGAAAGTCTAGAGAGACTTGTATGTGGGAAAAAACTCAGTCTTCTGCCCATTCCTCCCCACCAGCCTTGAGATTTACACTGTCATCCCCTACTTTTCCTGGAAGGCTTCAATGCAAATTTTTTAGTTCCCAAGCAATTGCCTCGTAGGTTGCTCACAGCATCTCAACCTCCTTGCAAAGGATTTCTTGGACACTGAGCCAGCTGTCTATGAGATTCATTATTCTGGACTTTCTGGGGTTAATACCCAAGCCCTTTCCTGTGCAGTGCAAGTCAGAGGAAGAATGGAGGGGGGAAATTACATGAAAATTCCTAAAGGCATTGTCTATAGAAAAGAGGGCAATAATTAAGAGATAATGTGAAAGGGGTTAGAACGTTCTCACACAGTAATGGTCTCCTGCTGCTAAAAGAATGCCAAGGCAAAGCCAGCACCATTTATGGAAAATAAATGTCATGGTGAGGGAGGTGAAGACATTTACATTCAAATCCTGAGAGCCAGTCCCTTGGCAAAGTCCTGTTATTCCAGATCATCAAAGCTGATTAAATCATTTTATCCAAATGCATTCTCCTGCACAAAAGGAACGCTCACTATGTCATTAGCAGCCTGCAGAGTTTGAGTAATTTGACAGATCTGTAAGTAGGTAGGTAGGTAGATAGTAGATAGGTAGGTAGGTAAAGGTTTGTCTTCAGCTGGCTAAGAGAGATGCAAGTAAAGCACAGTTTTTATGGAGGTCCTTCCTAGACTATTCAGAGTGATTACCTCAAAGCCCTCATGCTTTCTGTAACAGCTTTCTAAGAGTGACAGCCTTGTCTTTGTTAAGTAAAAAGGGAATTGATCCAGAGGTGGCACAGGAAACTGAAGGTTCAAGGGTCAGGGTAGAAGTAAAGGAGAAGCAATCTTTATACAGGTAGTCTCTGATTTTGATGTATTCAAGTTACATTCACAACTGTCTGGGTTTTTTTTTTTTTTGGTACTTCTTATCATTAGTAATATGTACTACATACAATGTTAAACTATATCTGTAAGTTTATATGCAGTGTTTCTAACACCCAAAGACAAATAAAGATTAGATTTATAAAGATACTGATAATAGAGAGATGGGGCCAAGATGGCGGAGTAGTCAGATGCTTCCCATGGTCCCTCTTACAACAAAGACCCAAAAAAACAAGTGAATCAATTGTATATGACAATTTAGGGGCTCTGAACATCAAAGGCAAAGTTGAGGAATCAGACTGAGTGGCGGGAGGAGGAAGAGATGGTTTGGAAGCAGCGAGGAGTTGCCAGAACTGACACGGCGGGAGCCTCAGACCTTCAGGCCAGATCAGTTCCTGTGCTTGGTGAGACAAGCAATGGCACTCAGGAGGCATTTTCCGCATTAGGAGAGGCCCGGTGGCAGAGAGTCTACTCAGCCATCTAGAACCAGTTAAAAGCAGCTGTTAAGCGGCTAAAGACAATTACTTGCGTCTGGCCTATTGCAGGGACCGAAAAACACCCTATTTGGGAAAAACCTCTCTCCCATTTACTTCTCCCCTCCCCACTTTCCACTGGGTCCCGGGCCAGCTTCAGTGATTGCTGAGTCCCCTGGGCCCGAAGTAGGACCCGTTACACACCCTGAGCCATTCTCCTGGCCTTGGACAGGGAACAAGTTAATAAATAGGGAAAAAATAACCTGCTGGCTCCCATAAGCCAGGAACTTAGGGTTGGCACAGCTCCCTTGCCTAGGCACAGGCATAAGGGGTCCATGGACTTTGAATGCCTTTCACCCCTGCGTAGACTTGTGTGTGCCCATTTCAACAGCATAGGCCCTCATTACCACAGTACAGCAGGGTATATACATGAAGTCTAACTTCAACTGTTTCAGCTGTGAAGTGGCAGGTTTGTGACATTTGACAATGCTCTGCCCATTAAGCAGTTTCCTCACCTGCCCACATCAGGGGCCTGAGGACTGGTGTCTCTACCCATGCCACCTAGCCACCCACAACAGCAGTATGAGAATAATTGATGCTCCCCACTCCTTACAGCCAACAGCATTGGGTGCTCATAGCACAGCTGCAAAACCCACCCACCTACATGCTTTAGGGAACAGGGACACATTTTCCTTTAAGACACTCAGGGGCAGCTGTCAGGCCCCTGCCTTGCTCAGCATGTGACCCCCTACTGCAACCAGATACCTCTGCTTACACCAATCACCCATGCCTGTCTAGGACTGTAGTGAGAGCCTGCACCACACACTTGGTGACTGACTATCTGGACATCTGAACTGAATCCATATGAGAAAAGTTAATGGACTTCTGGGCTCACATACTTAGTAACAGATTTAACCACCTAGTGACAGGATGTTAGAGCTTCAAAGGCACCAATAATCAAAACAAAACAAAACAAGAAGCTAAGACACAGTAAGCAAACATAAAATAAATAAATTATAATAACTTATTGATGGCTTAGAGACAACAGTCAATATCAAATCACAGAAAAAGGCAGACCATGATAGATTTAGCTAGCTCCCAAAATAAAAAATTAATCAATTTTCTAGAGAAAGACAACTTCTTGCAATTACCAGAGACAGAATACAAAATATTAATATACACAACTCTTCAAGATATTCAGAAGGAATTCCATAAAAACACAGAGAAAGCCAAAGAACATACAGACAAAACAATAGAGGAACTTAAGAAGGTTATTCAAGAGCATAATGACAAATTTAATAGGCTTCAAGAATCCACAGAGAGACAGCAATCAGAAATCCAGAAGATTAACAAAAAAATTTCAGAATTAGACAACTCAATAGGAGGTCATAGGAGCAGAATAGAGGCAGTAGCAGTCAGCAATAGGAAGACTGAAGATAAAGCACTTGACACTAGCTTATCTGAGGAAAAATCAGATAAAAGAATTTTTTAAAAATGAGGAAAATTTAATAATTATGTGGGACTCTATCAAGAGAAATAACCTTCGAGTGATTGGAGTACCAGAACCGGGGGTGGGGGTGGGGCAGAATGGGGATAACAGAAAATACAAAGAGAATTGTTGAAGATTTGTGGGCAGAAAAATTCCCTGATATCATGAAAGATGACAAGATATCTATCCAAGATGCTCATCGAACCCCACATAAGGTAGACCCTAAAAGAAAGTCACCAAGACATATTATAATCAAACTTGCCAAAACCAAAGATAAAGAGAGAATTTTAAGAGTGGCTAGGGATAAACAAAAAGTTATCTACAGAGGAGAGTCAATAAGACTAAGCTTAGACTACTCTGCAGAAACCATGCAGGCAAGAAGCAATGGGATGACATATATAATGCCTTGAAGAAAAAAAACAACTGCCAGCCAAGAATTATATATCCAGCAAAACTGTCCCTCAAATATGATGGCAAAATTAGGGCATTTCCAGATAAACAGGAGTTTAGGGAATTTGTAAAAACCAAACCAGAATTACAAGAAATACTAAAGGGAATCCTCCAGTCAGAAAATCAGTAACATCAGATAGCAACCCAAGACTAGAACACAGGACAGAGCAACCAGATGTCAACCCAGATAAGGAAGTCACAAAAATAAATCAAAGTTTAAACACTGAAAATAGGGAAATAGAGATGTCAATATGTAAAAGATGACAACATTAAAACAAAAAAAGAGGGACTAAAAAATGTAGACATAGATTTTTCATATGGAGAGGAAGTCAAGGCAATGTAAAGAAATAAAAGACTGGTATAAACTTAGAAAAATAGGGGTAAATATTAAGATAACCAAAAAGGAAACTAACAATCCTACACATCAAAATAAAAAACAAGAAAAATACAAGGAAGCAGCAAATACAAAATCAACAATGAAAATGATGAGACGAAAATACACAAAGAAAAAAATGACATAACATAGAAAATTAAATGGAACAAAGAAACTGTCAACAACACACACAAAAAAAAGACATCAAAATGACAGCACTAAACATATACCGATCAATAATTACCCTGACTGTAAATGGACTAAATGCACCATTAAAGAGACAGAGTGGCAGAGTGGCTAAAAAACAGGATCTGTCTATATGCTGCCTACAAGAGACACACCTTAGACTTAAAGACACAAACAAACTAAAACTCAAAGGATGGGAAAAAAAATATATCAAGCCAACAACACTCAAAAAAGAGCAGGAGTGGCCATATTAATTTCTGACAAAATAGACTTTAAAGTAAAATCCATCACAAAAGATAAGGAAGGACACTATATAATGATTAAAGGATAAGTACTCTAGGAGGACATCACTATAAAAATATTTACGCACCCAATGACAGGGCTCCAAAATACATAAAATAAACTCTTAACAGCTTTGGGAAGAGAGATAGACAATTCCACAATAATAATAGTAGACGACTTCAACATTCCACTTTCGGTGAAGGACAGAACATCCAGAAAGAAGCTCAATAAAGACATGGAAGATCTAAATGCTACAATCAACCAACTTGATCTCATGGACATATACCGAACACTCCACCCAAAAGCAGCCAAATATAACTCTTTTCTAATGCACATGGAACATTCTCCAGAACAGACCACATATTAGGCCATAAAGCAAGCCTTAACAAAATCCAAAGCATGGAAATATTACAAAGCATCTTTTCTGATCATAAAGCTATAAAAGTAGAAATCAGCAATAGAATAAGCAAGAAAAAAAACACTTGGAAACTGAACGACACGTTGCTCAAAAACTACTGGGTTATAGAAGAAAATATGGATGGGATAAAGCAATTCATAGAATCAAAAGAGAATGAAAACACATCCTACCAGAACCTTTAGGATGCAGCAAAAGCAGTGCTCAGAGGTCAGTTTATAGCAAAAAACATACACATCCAAAAAGAAGAAAGGGTCAAAATCAAAGCATTAACCCTACAATTTGAACAAGTACAAAGAGAGCAGCAAAAGGAGCCCTTGGGCACCAGAAGAAAGGAAATAATAAGAATTAGAGCAGAATTAAATGAAATAGAGAACAGAAAAACAATTGAAAGAGTTAACAAAACTGAAAGCTGGTTCTTTGAAAAGGTCTACAAAATTGGTAAACCTTTGACCAAACTAACAAAAGAAAAACAGGAGAGGAAGCAAATAACACGTGTAAGCAATGAGATGGATGATATCACAATACATCCAACTGAAAGTAAAAGAATCATAACAGAATTCTATGAAAAATTGTACTCTAACAAATTTGAAAACCTAGAATGGACAAATTTCTAGAAACTCACTACCTACGTAAACTAACACAAACAGAAGTAGAACAACTAAATAAACCTATAACAAAAGAAAAGATTGAAAAGGTAATTACAAAACTCCCAACAAAAAAAAAAGCCCTGGCCCAGACGGTTTCAGTGGAGAATTCTAACAAACATTCAAAGAAGAGTTAACACCACTGCTACTAAAGGTATTTCAGAACTCAGAAAAGGATGAAATGCTCCCAAACTCATTCTATGAAGCCAGCATAACCTGATACCAAAACCAGGTAAAGACACCACAAAAAAAGAAAATTACAGAGCAATATCCCTCATGAACGTTGATGCAAAAATCCTCAACAAAATTCTAGCAAATAGAGTTCAGCAACATATCAAAAAAATAATTCACCATGATCAAGTGGGATTTATACCAGGTATGCAGGGATGGTTCAACATTAGATAAACAATCAATGGAATCCAGCACATTAAAAAAACAAAAGATAAGAACCAGATGATCTTATCAATCACTGCAGAAAAGGCATTTGACAAAGTCCAACACCCATTCATGATAAAAACTCTCAACAAAATAGGAATAGAAGGGAAATTCCTCAACATAATCAAGGGCATTTACACAAAGCTAACAGCCAACATCACCCTAAGTGGAGAGACTTTGAAAGCATTCCCCTTGAGAACAGGAACCAGACAAGGATGGCCTTTATCACCACTCTTATTCAACATTGTGCTGTAGGTCCTAGCCAGAGCAATTAGGCTACAAAAAGAAATAAAGAGCATCCAAATTGGTAAAAAAGAAGTAAAAGTATCTCTTTTTGCAGATGATATGATCTTGTACACAGAAAACTCCAAAGAATCCACAAGAAAACTATTGCAACTAATAGAAGAGTTCAGCAAAGTACCAGGATACAAGATAAACACACAAAAATCAGTTGGATTCCTCTACACCAACAAAGAGAACTTCGAAGCAGAAATCACCAAATCAATACCATTTACAATAGCCCCCAAGAAGATAAAATACTTAGGAATAAATTTAATCAGAGATATAAAAGATCTATACACAAAAAACTACAAGACACTACTGCAAGAAACCAAAAGAGACCTGTGTAAGTGGAAAAACATACCTTGTTCATGGATAGGAAGACTTAACATTGTGAAAAAGTTCATTCTACCTAAGGTGATCTACAGATACAATGCAATCCCGATCCAAATTCCACCTGCATTTTTTAATGAGATGGAGAAACAAATCACCAGCTTTATATGGAAAGAGAAGAAGCCTCGAATAAGTAAAGCATTATTCAAGAAGAACAAACTGGGAGGCCTCACACTACCTGATTTTAAAACCTATTATACTGCCACAGTGGTCAAAACAGCCTGGTACTGGTACAACAACAGATACTTAGACCAGTGGAACAAATTGAGAATCCAGACGTAAATTCATCCACCTATGAGCAGCTGATATTTGACAAAGTCAAAGTCCATTAATTGGGAAAAAGACAATCTCTTTAACAAATGGTGCTGCCATAACTGGATATCCATCTGCAAAAAAAATGAAACAAGATCCATACGTCACACCATGCACAAAAACTAACTCAAAATGGATCAAAGACCTAAATATAAAATCGAAAACAATAAAGATCATGGAAGAAAAAATAGGACAATGCTAGAAGCCCTAGTATATGGCATAAACACAATACAAACCATAAGTAACAATGCACAAGCACCAGAAGAGAGACTAGATAACTGGGAGCTCCTAAAACTCAAACACTTACGCTCATCAAAAGACTTCACCAAAAGAGTCAAAAGACAATCTACATACTGGGAAAAAAATTTTGGCTAAGACAAATCCAATCAGCATCTAATCTCTAAAATCCACAAGATACTGCAAAACCTCAACAACAAAAAGACAAATAACCCAATTAAAAAATGGGCAAAGGATGCGAACAGGCACTTCACCAAAGAAGACATTCAGGTGGCTAACAGACACATGAGGAAATGCTCACGATCATCGGCCATTAGAGAAATGCACATGAAAACTACAATAAGACACCATCTCACCCCAAGAAGGCTAGTATTAATTCAAAAAATACCAAATAAGAAATACTGGAGAGGTTGTGGAGAGACTGGAACACTTATACACTGTTGGTGGAAACGTAAAATGGTACAACCACTTTGTAAATCAATTTGGCACTTCCTTAAAAAGCTAGAAATAGAAGTACGACACCATCCAGCAATCCCACTCCTTGGAATATATCCTAGAGAAATAAGAGCCATCACATGAATAGATATATGCATACCCATGTTCACTGCAGCACTGTTCACAATAGCAAAAAGATGGAAACAACCTAGGTGCCCATCAACTGATGAATGGATAAACAAATTACACCATATTCACACAATGGAGTACTACACAAAGTTAAAGAACAACAAGGAATCCTTGAAACATAACATGAAGGAATGTGGAAGGCATTATGCTGAGTGAATTTAGTCAGTCACAGAAGGACAAATATTTTATACAACCGCTATTACAAGAACTCAAGAAAAGGTTTAAACATAGAAGACAACATTCTCTGATAGTTAAGAGGGTAGGAAGGGAGTGAGAGGGGTATTCACTAAGTAGAAAGTAGACAAGAATTATCTTAGGTGAAGGGAAGGACAGCATTCACTACAGGGGAAGTCAGCACAACTGGACTAAACAAAAGCTAAGAAGTTTCCTGAATACAACAAAACACTTCGAGGGACAGAGTAGCAGGGGTGGGAGTCTGGGGACCATGCCTTCAGGGGGCGTCTAGGTCAACTGGCACAACAAAGTTTATTAAGAAAATGTTCTGCATCCCATTTTGGTGAGTGGCATCGGTGGTCTTAAAATCTAGTGAGTGGCCAGCTAAGAAGCATCAGTTGGTCCCAACCTACCTGGAATAAAGGAGAATGAAGAACTCCAAAGACATAAGGAAAGTATTAGCCCAAGAGAAGAAAGGGCCACATAAACCAGAGACTTCATCAGCCTGAGACCAGAAGAACTAGATGGTGCCTGGCTACCACCAATGACCACTCTGACAGGGAACACAACAGAGAGTCCCTGACAGAGAAGTAGAAAAGTGAGGTGCATAACTCAAATTCTAGTAAAAAGATCAGACTTAATGGTTTGATTGAGACTAGAGGGACCCCAGAAGACATGGACCTTGGACTCTCTGTTAGCCCAAAACTGAAACCATTCCCGAAGCCAACTCTTAAGACAAAGATTAGACTGGACTATGGGACATAAAATGATACTCATGAAGAGTTTGCTTCTTAGGTAAAGTAGATACATGAGACTTAATGGGTAGCTCCTGTCCAGAGGTGAGATGAGAAGGCAGAGAAGGTCAGGAGTTGGTTGAACGGACACAGGAAATCTGGGGTGGAAAGGAAGAATGTGGTGTCACAGTATAGAGAGAGCAACTAGGGTCACATAACAATGTATGTATAAATTTTTGTACGAGAGGCTAACTTGAATTGTAAACTTCCATTTAAAGCACAATAAAAAAACAAAGATACTGATTATAAAAGGCAATAATAATGAAAACCAAATAAATAAATGAGGTGTTATAACCTACCTACAACATAACCTACTTACAACAGAGTCATCTGAACAGAGCCCTGTCACGAGTTGTGGACTACCTGTGGTGGAAATATTTTAGGGAAACTGGGGGATATATGAGAGTGATACCCTCAAATCACACTCAGAGGACTAATTCCACTGTTAGAGTTCATAGAATGAATTCCAAAAGAATTGCAAGGTTGTTTCCAAAGACTATAAATGAAACCCAGTCAGTGACATAGTTGATTAAGTGTTTTTGGCAATCATTGGACAACACATCAAAGTATTCCTTAAAAAAAAAAAAGTAAGCATTAATATAGGCTACATTTTCAAATAAACAATACTTAAGTTTTATTCAGTCATGTCAGAGAATCATAGTCAATATCGCTAGTTCTATGCTTATGTGACATTTTATAATGGAACTCACCATAAACAAACTTGAAAAGTTGCATAAAGACAGCACATATTTGGTAAGTACCTAATGTAAGAGGTTACATTAGATATCACTGGACATATAAATATGAACAAGGAACCCTTGAAATATTTGTAACCGAAGGAAAGGAGAAAGAAAACTATACCTATTTCTATCAAAAATGTGGTAAATCAATAGAAAGAAATACTATGAGTACACAGGAGGGACCCATAAATTCTAGTTAATAAAAAATCATGGACAGCTTCACAGACAGGTATGTGACCGCTGGATGCTTGATCAAATCAGGACCATAACACTTGTTTATTCAAAACTCTCCAAGGGATTCCCATATCACTCAGGGTGTCATGGATTGAATTGTGTCCCCCAAAAAATGTGTGTAGCAACTTGGCTAGGTCATGATTCCCAGTATTGTATGATTGTGTTATCTAATGTGATTTCCTTATGTGTTGTAAACTCTACCACTATGATGAGATTATATGTGATCTCCTCATGTGTTGTAAATTCTATCACTGTGATGAGTTTATACTGATGAGGTTGAAAGATTAGTGTCTTAATGCAATCTCTTTTGAGATATAAAAGAGAGAAGCGAGCAGAGATACATGGGAACCTCATACCATCAAGAAAGCAGTGCTGGGAGCAGAGCACGTCCTTTGGACCTGAGGTTCCTGCGCAGAGAAGATCCCAGACCAAAGGAAGACTGATGACATGGACTTTCCTCCAGAGCAGATGGAGAAAGCGTTCCCCTAGAGCTAATGCCCTGAATTTGGACTTGTAGCCTACTGGACTGTGAGAGAATAAACCTCTCTTTGTAAAGCCATCCACTTGTGGTATTTCTGTTGGAGCAGAACTAGATGACTAAGACACAGGGTAAAAGCCAAAAAAGGAGCTCTGGTGGTCCAACAGGTAAATGTTCAGCTACTAACCAAACGTTTGGAGGTTCAAACCCACCCAGAGTCTCTGCAGGAGAAAGACCTGGCAATGTGCTTCTGTAAAGATTACAGCCTAGAAAACTCTAATGGGGCAGTTCTACTCTGTCACATGGGGTCACTATGAGTCAAAAACTGACTCAACGGCACCCAACAATAACAACGACAAAAGCCAAAATTCTTACTATGACCCACAAGGTACTCCATTAATTTATCTGCATGTATCTCCTACACCCTTCTCTTTTTTTTACTGCAAACACGCTGGCTGCTCTTAGAATGGGCCAGGTAAACTGTTGCCTCAGTCTGGAATGCTCTTCCCCTAAATATCTTCCTGGCTAGCTCTATCACTTTTTTCAGGTCTTAAATGCTCCCTTCTCAGCAAGGTCTTTGTTGGCCATTCTTGAAGCTAGAATTTCACATCGCGCCTACCAACACTTCAGAACCCCGGTGACACAATGGTTAAGAGCCTGGCTTCTAACCAAAAGGCTGGCGGTTCAACTCCACCAGCAACTCCTTGGAAACCCTATGGGGTAGTTCTACTGTGTCCTATAGGGTCAATATGAGCCAAAATCGACTTGAAGGCGATGGGTTTGGTTTTTTACCAACACTTCCTATCCCTCTTCCATCCTTGTTTTGTTTTTCTCCCTTCCTTCCTATTTACTATAATTCAAACTACTAGCCCCTCCTTTTTTTGTCATTCAACCATTTTTAAGTGTAAAATTCAGAGACATTAATTACATTCACCATGTTCTTCTACTATCACTTCTATCCATTTCTAAAAGTTTTATATCACCCCGAACAGAAACTCAGTACCCCTTCAGCAATAAATCCCATTTTCTCCTCTTCCTAGTCCCTGGTAATCACTAATACATTTGTCTCTATGCATTCACCTATTCTAGATATTTCATATAAGTGAGATCATGCAATATTTGTCCATTTGTGTCTGACTTATTTCACTCAGCATAATATTTTCAAGGTTCATCCATGTAGTAGCATGTATCAGAATTTCATTTCTCCTTATGGGTGAATAATATTCCATTGTATTGATATACTACATTTTGTTTATCCACTCATCTGTTGATGGACACTTCAGTTGTTTCATTTTGGCTATTGTGAATAATGCTGCAGTGAACATTGGTGCACAAGTATCTGTTTGACTCCCTGCTTTCAAGTCTCTGGTAAAAAACAATGGAATTGCTCGGTCATACAGTAATTCTATGTTTAACTTTTTGAAGAAACACCAAATTGTTTTCCACAACAGCTGTACCATTTTACATTCCCACCAACCATTCATGAGGGTTTCAGTTTTTCCACTTCTCTTATGATAGCCATTCTAGCGGGTACAAGGCAGTATCTCATTGTGATTTTGGTTTGCAATTCCTTAATGAGTAATGATTTTGAACATCTTTTCATGGACTGACTGGTATTTGCACCCCTTTTTTTGGAGAAAAGTCTACTCAATTCCTAATTTTTAATTAGGTTGTTTTTGTCGTTTTGTTTTTGAGTTGTAGGAGGTCTTTATATATTCTGGATATTAAACCTTTATCAGATATATGGTTCCCAAATATTTTCTTTCATTTCATAGTTTGTCTTTTCACTTTCTTGATAAAGTTCTTTGGAACACAATAGTTTTTAACTTTGATGAAGTACAATTTATTTATTTTGTCTTACTCATGCTTTTGGCATCATATCTAAGAATCCATTGTCAAAAACAAGATCTTGAATTTTATGCCTGGTTTTGTTTTTTTTTTTTTTTTTCCTTTCTTTTATTTAGGCCCACTGATCCATTTATTTTTTATATTTGGTGTGAAGTATGGGTCCAAATGCATTTGTTTACATGTGGAGAGGCAGTTGTCCAACACCATTTATTGAAAAGGCTATTCTTTCCCCATTGAATGAACTTGACCTCCATGTGGAAAATCAATTGGCCGTAGATGTATGCTTTTTTTTTTCCTCTGAACTCTCAATTGTATTCCATTTGTCTATATGTCTATCCTTATATCAAGGCCACACTGTTTTTGTCACTGTAGCTTTTTTTTTTTTTTTCATGTAACAGTAGTACACATGCTGTTTTATGACTTTGGTTAACAACCCCACAACATTTTACCCCTCTGAATTTTCAGCTTTTTTTTTTTTTTTGGTGAAAATACCCATAGCCAAAGATACACCATTTCAAAACTTTTTACGTACACATTTAAGTGACATTGACTATGCTCTTCCAATTGTGCTGCCATTCTCACCCAAGATGAAGGCTTACAGGACAAAATAGCCTCCCATTTAACAGTTACTACAAATGTTGCCCTATAACAATGGTTAACAATCTCACAACACATCAACAGTATCCTTACTCAACTTTGTATTGCCTATCATCAGCTTCCTACTCCCCCTCTGCCTTCTGACCCTTGTCACTGGACTCCTGTACCTTGTTAGTCTCATTTAGTTTTACTGGGCTGTCCACTCCCAGGCTGAACAGTGAACCTCGAAGGTAACTTCACCTCTGAGCTGAAAGGGTGTCTGGGGGCCATACTCTTGAGGTTTCTCCAGTCTCCTTTAGGCCAGTAAATCTGGTCTTTTTTTTTTTTTTTTTTTGTGAGTTAGAATTATGCTCTACATCCTTCTCCAGCTCTGTCCAGAACCCTCTGTTGTGATCCTGGTCAGAGCAGTCAGCGGTGGTAGCCAGGCACCATCTAGCTGTACTGGACTCAGTCCGGTGGAGGTCTTGGTAGCTGTGGACAGTTAGTCCTTTGGACTACTCTTTTCGTTGAATCCTGTTCTCTTCATTCTCCCTTGCTCCCTAAGGGATGAGACCAGTGTAATATCTTAGATGGCCGCTCATAGGCTTTTAAGACCCCAGACACTACTCACCAAGGTAGAATGTAGAGCATTATCTTTATAAGTAGTGTCATGCCAATTGAGCTAGATGTTCCCCGAGACCATGGTCCCCAGAGCCCTCCGTCCAACAGCTCAGTCCCTCGGGGAGTTTGGATGTGTCCATGGGGCCTCCATGACCTTTCCTTGTGCAGGTTGTGTTAGTTTCCCTTGTACTGTGTACTGTCTCACCTCTCACCCAAGATAACACTTATCTATTGCCTATTTAGTATTTTGCCTCCCCCCACCCCTCCCATCCCTGGTAACCAACAAGGATTGTTACATTTTGCATGTGAATTTTTTCATGGGTTTTTACAATAGAGGTCTCATACAATATTTGTCCTTTTGTAATTGACTTATTTCACTCAGCATAATGTCCTCCAGTTTCATCCATGTTATGAGATGCTTCACAGATTCATTGTTGTTCTTTCTTGGTGCATAGTACTCCATTGTGTGTATGTACCATAGTTTGTTTATCCATTCATCTGTTGATGGGTACCTACGTTGTTTCCATCATTTTGCTATTGTGAACAATGCTGCCATGAACACAGGTGTGCATATGTCTATTCGAGTGATGACACTTATTTCTCTAGGATATATTCTTAGTAGTGGGATTGCTGAATCGAACGGTATGTCTATTTCTAGCTTTCTGAGGAAACACCGTATCATTTTCCAAAATGGTTGTATCATTTTGCATTCCCACCAGCAGTGTATAAGAGTTCCCGTCTCCCCACAGCCCCTCCAACATTTGTTATTTCCAGTATTTTTGATTCGTGCCAGTAATGCCGGGGTGAGATGGTATCTCATTGTGGTTTTAATTTGCATTTCTCTAATGGCTAGTGAACGCGAGCATTTCCTCATGTGTCTGTTGGCCATTTGAATGTCTTCTTTGGTGAAGTGTCTGTTCATTTCCTTTGCCCATTTTTTGATAGGATTGTTTGTCTTTTTATTGTAGAGGTGTTGGATTTTCTTGTAGATTATGGAGATTAGACCTTTGTCTGACTTGTACTGTCCAAAAATCTTTTCCCAGTCTGTAGATTCTCTTTTGACTCTTTTGGTGAAGTCTTTTGAAGAGCACAGGTGTTTGATTTTTAGAAAATCCCAGTAATCTAGTTTATCTGTTGGGTTTTGTGTGTTGATGGTTACGGTTTGTATCCTGTTAATGCCATGTATTAAGGCCTGAAGTGTTGGTCCTATTTTTTCTTCTTTGAACTTCATAGTTTTAGGCTTTATATTCAGGTCTTTGATCCATTTTGAAGGAGTTTTTGTATACAGCTTGAGGTATGGGTCCTGTTTCATTTTTCGGCAAATGCAGATCCAGTTTTGCCAGCACCATTTGTTAAAAAGACTGTCTTTTCCCCATTTGATGGACTTTGGGGCCTTGTCGAAAATCAGGTTACCGTAGGTGGATGGATTTACATCTGGGTTCTCAATTCTGTTCCATTGGTCAATGTCTCTGTTGTTGTACCAGTACCAGGCTGTTTTGACTACTGTAGCTGTATAGTAGCTTCTCAAGTCAGGAAGTGTGAGTCCTCCAACTTTATTGTTCTTCTTCAGGAGTGCTTTACTTATTCGGGGCTTCTTCCCTTTCCATATAAAGTTAATAATTAGTTTTTCCATCTCTTTGAAGAATGTTGCTGGTATTTGGATCGGGATTGCATTGTATTTGTAAATTGCTTTAAGTAGAATTGCCATTTTCACAATGTTGAGTCTGCCTATCCATGAGCATGGTATGTTTTTCCATTTATGTAGATCCCTTTGGGTTTCATGCAGCAGTGTCTTGTAGTTTTCTTTGTATAGGTCTTTTACATTCCTGGTCAGATGTATTCCTAAGTATTTTATCTTTTTAGGGGCTATTGAAAATGGTATTGATTTCCTGATCTCCTTTTCATCATTCTCTTTACTGGTGTATAGGAATCCAACTGATTTTTGAATATTTATCTTGTAACCTGCTACTCTGCTGAATCTTTCTATTAGTTCCAGTAGATTTCTCGTGGAGTCTTTAGGGTTTTCTGTGTATAGTATCATATCATCTGCAAACAGGGACAGTTGAACTTCTTCATTACCAATTTGGATGCCCTTTATTTTTTTCTCCTGCCTTATTGCTCTAGCTAGAACTTCCAGCACAATGATAAATAGGAGTGGTGATAAAGGGCATCCTTGTCTTGTTCCTGTTTTCAAGGGGAATGTTTTCAGCCTCTCTCCATTAAGAATGATGTTGGCCATTGGTTTTGCATAGATGCCCTTTATTATGTTGAGAGATTTCCCTTCTATACCTATTTTATTGATAGCTTTTCTCAGGAATGGGTGTTGGACTTTGTCAAATGCCTTTTCTGCATCAATTGAGATAATCATGTGATTTTTTTCTTTCCTTTTATTTATGTGTGAATTACTTTGATGGATTTTCTAATGTTAAACCATCCTTGCATACCTGGTATGAATCCTACTTGGTCGTGGTGTATTATTTTTTTGATATGATGCTGAATTCTATTGGCTAGAATTTTGTTGAGAATTTTTTCATCTATATTCATGAGAGATATTGGTCTGTAATTTTTTTTTTTTTTTTGTGTGATGTCTTTGCCGGGTTTTCGTATCAGCATTATGCTGGCTTAATAGAATGAATTTGGAAGTGTTGCTTCCTCTTCTATGCTCTGAAATAGCTTGAGCAGAACTGGTCCAAGCTCTTCTGTAAATGTTTTGTAGAATTCTCCAGTGAAGCCATCTGGGCCAGGGCTTTTTTTGGTTGGGAGTTTTTTAATTACCTTTTCAATCTCTTCTCCTGTTATGGGTCTGTTCAGATTTTCAACATCACTTTGTTGTAGTTTGGGTAGGCCGTGTGTTTCTAGAAATTTATCCATTTCCTCTAGGTTTTCAAATTTGTTGGAATATAGTTTTTCATAATATTCTGTTATAATCCTTTTTATTTTGGTTGGGTCTGTTGTAATGTCCCCCATTTCATTTATTATTTGGGTTATTTGTGTCCTCTGCTGTTTTTCTTTTGTCAGTCTGGCCAGTGGTTTGTCGATTTTGTTGATTCTTTCAAAGAACCAACTTTTGGTTTTGTTGATTCTTTCTATGGTTTTTCTATTCTCTATTTCATTTATTTCTGCTCTGATCTTTACTATCTCCGTTCTTCTGGTGGTTTTAGGCTTTTTTTGCTGTTCTCTTTCTATTTGTTTGAGTTCTGTAGTTAATGTTTCGATTTTGTCCCTTTCTTCTTTTTTGATATGTGCATCTATTGCTATCAATTGTCCTCTGAGGACTGCCTTTGCTGTGTCCCAAAGGTTTTGGTATGATGTGTTTTCATTTTCATTTGATTCTAGGAATTTTTTAATTCCATCTCTGATTTCTTCTATTACCTATTGATGTGTAAGCAGATTATTATTCAGTTTCCATGTAGTTGATTTTTTTTTCCTTGCTCTTTCTAGTGTTAATTTCTACCCTGATGGCATTGTGGTCAGAGAAGATACTGTGAATTATCTCAACGTTTTGGATCTTGTTGAGGATTGCTCTGTGGCCTAAGATGTGGTCTATTCTGGAGAACATTCCATGTGTGCATTGGAAAAAATGTGTACTTTGCAGCGGTTGGATGGATTGTTCTATATATGTTTATGAGGTCCAGTGGGCTCATTGTGCCCTTTAGGTCTTCTGTATCTTTGCTGAGTTTCTTCTTAGTTGTTCTGTCCTTTACTGAGAGTGGTGTGTTGAAGTCTCCTACTATTATTGTGGAACTGTCAGTTTCTCCTTTCAGTGTTGTTAGAGTTTGTTTTATGTATTTTGGAGCCCTGTCATTGGGTGCGTAGATGTTTATTATGGTTATGTCTTCATGATGGATCGTCCCCTTAATCATTATATAGTGTCCTTCTTTGTCTTTTATGGTAGATTTTGTTTTAAAGTCTATTTTATCTGAGATTAGAATTGCCACTCCTGCTCTTTTTTGGTAGTTGTTAGCTTGACATATTTTTTTCCAACCTTTGATTTTTAATAAATTCACATCTTTGTTTCTAAGGTGTGTCTCTTGTAGACAGCATATTGATGGATCCTGTTTTCTTATCCATTCTGCCACTCTCCGTCTCTTTACGGATGCATTGAGTCCATTTACATTCAGTGTAATTATTGATAGATGGAAGTTTGTTGCTGTCATTTTGTAGTGCTTTTTTTTGTGGTGCCAAAGTTTTCTTTGTTCTTCTTACTCTCTTGTGCTGAGTTACTTTTGTTTGTGGATTTTGTGTTCATTTATTTTGTTTTTGTAGGTTTTGTTTTTGCTGAGACTTTATGTTTTTTGTCTTTATTTTTATGAGTATGTTTGTTAACTTTCTTTGTGGTTACCATGAATTTTACCCTTATCTTTATAAATTTGAAGCAGTCTACCCTTACTTGGTATCGCCTTGCCTTCCTCTCCGTTAGAAGGTTCTATACCTATGCCGTTTATTCCTTCTTTCATTGTTTTGATGTTGTTGTCATCCTTTGATTGATTGCTCTGATTCCCTGTTGTATTTCTTTTGGGTTGGATAGTCCTCGATAGTTCATTTCCTAGAATGGTATCTGGTTTGTATGAACCTGCGCCCTAGGTCCTGCCTGAGGGCTGACGCTGTTTGTCCTCAGATTGAAGAACTCCCTTTAATAATTCTTGTAAGTTTGGTTTGACTTTTGTATATTCCCTTAGTTTCTGTTTATCTGGAAATGACCTAATTTCACCATCAAATTTGAACGAGAGTTTTGCCAGATATATTATTTTTGGCTGACAATTTTTTTCTTTCAAGATTTTATATATGTCATCCCACTGCCTTCTTGCCTGCATGGTTTCTGCCAAATAATCTGAGCTTAGTCTTATTGTTTCTCCTCTGTTTGTGACTTCTTGTTTTTCACGAGCTGCTCTCGGGATTCTTTGTTTGTCTTTAGTTTTGGCGAGTGTGAATATGATATGTCTTGGTGATTTTCTTTTGGGGTCTCTTCTATATGGGGTTCGTTGAGCTTCTTGGATGGCCAGCTTTTCATCTTTCATGATATTGGGAAAGTTTTCTGTCAGCAGTTCCTCAGTGATCCTCTCTGTGTTTTCTGTTTTCTCCCCCTGTTCTGGGATGCCAATCACTCGTAAGTTTTTGCTTTTAATTGTGTCCCACATAACTCTCAGGGTCTCTTCATTTTTCTTTGTTCTTTTTTCTGAGTTTTCCTGAAACAGAGTTGTATCCAAGTGTTTGTCTTCAGTTCCACTGATCCTGTCTTCCACAGTTTCAAATCTACTTCTCAGCCCTTCTATGACATCATCCATTTCTGAAATCTTGTTGTTTATCTTTTGGATTTGTAATTGTTGTTTTTGTATAATTTCGAGTTGTGAATTTATTTTGGCATTTTGTTCCTGCATCATCTTCCTGAATTCTTCCAATGTTTTGTCTGTATTTTCCATAAATTTGTCTATTTTTTCCTCATGTTTGTCAGCTTTTTGCCTCAGTTCTTGGAAAATTCTGAATATTAGTGATTTGAGTTCCCTATCAGGTACTTCTAGTGCATTTTCTTCCACAGGAGAGTTATCTGGTGTTTTAATTTGGATGCCTATTGGACCCATCTTGTCTTGTTTTTGTAAATGTTTGGATATTGTTTGCTGTTTTGGGAGCATTCAGTAGATATTTCTCCCATTTATTGATTGTAGATTTTTTTGTTTCATCCTTGTGGTACAGCTGGGCAGGTCTAGCTGAAGAGGAGCCACTGGGACGGGTTGTTTGTGGCACTCACCGCAGCCACCAGGACAGTCAGTAGTCAGTGCTGGGCAGGTTCCAATAGGGCATGCCTGCACAGCTTGGTGGTCTGATGTCAAGTGCACAGTGCAGGTAGGCAGGATGCAGCGGGGAGATGGTTATGCGTGAAGCTAAGCTGGATATGGGAGAGAGGAGAGAGGAGCAGGAGCAAAAAACATACAAACATAAAAGAATGCTAGGGGAGCTTGCCATTGGAATGGACAGATGAGAGACTATGGGATGGAGAAAACCAGAAGGGGGAAGAGAAAGAAAAGGAAAGAACGAACAAATAAAAATGAGAAAAGTTAAAGAACTGCAAAGTTCCCAGGGATCCTACCGATGCAGCAATGAGGTCTGGGGAAGTCAGTCTCAGGTTTCACAGCACAGCCTGGCCAGAAGGCACAGAGGCATACAACGCCTGGTACTCAGGGATCAGAAAGAGAAGGAAGAGATAGAGAGACGAGAAATTGAGCAATGAAGAAAGACAAAAGGGAAAAAGAGGGCAAAGAAAACAAAACTAATCAAAAAAGAAAAAAATTAAATTAAAAAAAAAAAAAAAAAAGCAACACCAGCAGTCAATGAATGGCACTCAGAGAGCCAGCCAGTGCGGGCTGGTGTTTCTGGACAAGAGACTGTGTCCGTGGGAAACAGAGGAGGCCGAGTATGAGTGAAGAAGGGTGGAGAGTGGAAAGCATATATCACAAATTGCCTGCGCTCTGGGGACCCTCAGAAAGGAGATAAGAGGGTGCAAGGAGCCAGGCACCCGAGTGAAAGGAGGGGGAGGTGGTGAGAGGCAAGCGAGAAACCAAAAGAAGCAGGAGAAAAAAAAAAAAAGGCAGCACCAGCAGCCAACAAACGGCACCCAGAGAGCCACCCGCCCGGGTGCATGGAATCCAAGCAGCCAGCGGACCCCGGTGAAGAGACTGCTGCCACGGGAAGCAGAGGAGCAAATGAACAAAAGCCCCGGGATCTCACCAGCGTGGCAGCCCAGACCTGGAAGCAGCCACACACCCAAACACAGCCCCACAGTCCCGCAGGAAAGGGCAAAGATGGCGCTCGGAACCAGGCACCCGAGCAAAAGGAGGGGGAGGCAGCGAGAGGCAAGTGAGAAACCAAAAGAAGCAGAAAAAGCAACACCAGCTGCCAACAAACGGCTCTCAGACAGCCGCCAGCCCGGGAGCACGGAATCCAAGCAGCCGGCGCCCCCCGGCCCAGGGACCCTGGCCACGGGAAGCAGGGGAGCCCCAGCCGAGGTGAAGAGGGTTGGGGGGTGGGAAAGTGCACACCGCAAATTACCGGCCATTCCATCTCCCACTGGACGCTCCGCGATGCTGCTCTCCCATTCTCCTGTTTGCTGGTCTCCGATAGGAGTCCAAGATGGTGGATCTGCGCTGCGTTAGCTGGTAGGAGACCTTTGCATGAATCTCTCCTCACTCTCCGTTCTCTTTCAGTATTCTCACTCCGTTTGGTGTTTGGCTGAGTTCTTCAACTCTTCATTTGATGTTCTAGGGTTTCAGAATTGTTGATTCTCTGTTTGGCTTAGTTTTTCGGATCTTTGCTGTGGAGGGACGGCGTGGTGCTTCTGCCTAGAGCGCCATCTTGCCAGGCTCCTGTCACTGTAGTTTTTATTATTGTACCTCAGAAAGTAATTTCTTCTTCTTTTTCAAGATTCTTCTTGCTATTTGCGGTTCTTTGCAATTCCATATGAATTTGAAGATCAGTTTTTCCTTTTCTGCAAAGAAGGTTGCTGGAATTTTGATAGGGTAAACTACCATACACTTTTATTTATTTTCTGCACCATCAATTAGAATGTAAGCTCTATGAGGGTAGAATCTTTTATATGTTTTGTTCATCTAGAACAGCGCCTCACACATAGTTGTTGTTGTTGTTGTTAGGTGCCATTGAGTCGGTTTCTACTCATAGCAACCCTGTGTACAATAGAACAAAACACTGCCCAGTCCTGTGCCATCTTCACAATCATTGTTATGTTTGAGGCCATTGTCGCAGCCACTTTGTCAATCCATCTCGTCGAGGGTCTTCTTCTTTTTCGCTGACCGTCTCCTTTCCAAGCGTAATGTCCTTCTCTAAGGACTGGTCACTCCTAATAACATGTCCAAAATATGTGAGATGAAGTCTCGCCTTCTTCACTTCCAAAGAACACTGTGGCTGTATTTCTCCAAAGACAAATTTGTTCCTTCTTCTGGCAGTCCATGGTATATTCAATATTCTTCCATAGCCATAATTCTTCACCAACATCATAATTCAAAGGCGTTGATTCTTCTTTGGTCTTCCTTATTCATTGTCCAGCTTTCTTTCACATGCATGAGGTGATTGAAAATACCATGGCTTGGGTCAGGCGCACCTTAGTCCTCAAAGTGATATCTTCGCTTTTTAACACTTTAAAGGGGTCTTCTGTAGTAGATTTGCCCAATGCAATATGTCGTCTGATTTCCTGACTGCTGCTTCCATGGATCCAAGTAAAACAAAATCCTTAACAATGTCAATCTTTCCTCCATTTATCATGATGTTGCTTATTGGCCCCGTTGTGAGGATTTTTGTTTTCTTTATGTTGAGGTGTAATCCGTACTGAAGGGTGTAGTCTTTGATCTTCATCAGTACATGCTTCAAGTTCTCTTTGCTTTCAGTGAACAAGGCAATGTCATCTGCATATCGCAGATTGTTAATGAGTCTTCCTCCAATCCTGTGCCATGTTCTTCTTCATATAGTCCAGCTTCTTGGATTATTTACTCTGCATAACAAATTGAACAGGTATGGTGAAGGGATGCAACCCTGAGGCACATCTTTCTTGATTTTAAACCATGCAGTGTCCCCTTGCTCTGTTCCAATGTTGCGTCTTGGTCTGTGTACAGGTTCCGCATGAGAAGGATTAAGTGTTCTAGAATTCCCATTCTTCGTAATGTTGTCCATAATTTGTTATGATCCACACAGTCGAATGCCTTTGCATAGTCAATAAAACACAGGTAAACATCTTTCCGGTATTCTCTGCTTTGAGCCAAGATTCATCTGACATCAGCTATGATATTCTTTTTTCCACATCCTCTTCTAAATCCAGCTTGAATTTCTGGCAGTTCCCTGTCAAAGTACTGCTGCAGCCACATTGAACAATCTTCAGCAAAAATTTACTTGCATGTGATATTAATGATATTGTTAGATAATTTCTGCAGTCTGATGGATCACCTTTCTCTGTAATGGGCACAAATATGAATCTATTCCAGTCGGATGTCCAGGGAGCTTTCTTAGCATAGACGAGCGAGCACTTCCAGTGCTGCATCTGTTTGTTGAAACGTCTGACTTGGTATTCTGTCAATTCCTGGAGCCTTGTTTTTTGCCAATGCCTTCCGTGCAGCTTGAATTTCTTCCTTCAGTACCATCAGTTCTTGATCACATGCTACTTCCTGAAATGGTAGATACTATTAACAGTAGATACTATTAATTGACTGAATGAGTGAATGAATGAATTGCATAATCCTGTCAGCCTCACTGTTTTCATGTTTCAAAGGAGGAAATTTGCTGAAGGAGCTCTATTTGTCTGGCCAGCAATATGAAGAAAAAGAAGTTGCCATTAAGTCGATTCTGACTCATTATGACTCCATATATGTAGAGTAGAACTCTGCTTTAAAAAGTCTTTCTTTTTCTTTTTTCCCATACAAAAATTTATACATACATTTTTATGTGACTCAAATTGCTCTCCCCATACTGTGACAGCACACTCCTCCTTTCCACTCTTGATTCCCCACATCCATTCAACCAGCTCCTAACCCTCTCTGTCTTCCCCGTCTCACCTCCGGACAGAAGCTGCCCATTTAGTCTCTTGTATCTACTTGAGCTAAGAGGCACACTCCTCATGAGGATCATTTTATGTCCCACAGTCCAGTCCAATCCCTGTCTGAAGAGTTGGCCTCGGAAACCATTTTAGTTCTGGGCTGATAGAGAATCCAGGGGCCATACTTTCCAGGGTACTTCCAGTCTCAGTCAGATCATTAAGTCTGGTCTTCTTACTAGAATTTGAGTTTTGCACCCCACCTTTCTCCTGCTCCATCCGGGGCTCTCTGCTGTGTTCCCTGTCAGGGCAGTCATTGGTCATAGCCAGGCACCATCTAGTTCTTCTGGTCTCAGGCTGATGAAGTCTCTGTTTTATGTGGCCCTTTCTGTCTCTTGGGCTAATATTTTCCTTGTGTCTTTGGTGTTCTTCATTCTCCTTTACTCCAGGTGGTAGAGACCAGTTGATGCATCTTAGATGGCCGCTTACAAGCTTTTAAGACTCCAGATGCCACTCACCAAAGTAGGATGCAGAACATTTTCTTAATAAGCTTTGTTATGCCAATTGACCTAGATGTCCTCTGAAACCGCGGTCCCCAGACCCTTACCCCTGCTGCTCTGTCCCTCAAAGTGTTTGATTGTATTCAGGAAACTTCTTAGCTTTGGTTTTGTCCAGTTGTGCTGACTTCCCCTGTAGTGAATGCTGTCCTTCCCTTCACCTAAGATAATTCTTATCTACTATCTAGTTAGTAAATAACCCTCACTCTCCCTCCCCACCCTCATAACCATCAAAGAACATTGTCTTCTGTGTTTAAACCTTTTCTGGAGTTCTTATGATAGTGGTCTTATACAGTATTTGTCCTTCTGTGACTGACTAAATTCACTCAGCATAATGACTTCCAGCTTCCTCCATGTTATATTTCACGTCTTCATCCTCGTTCTTTATCATTGCGTAGTATTCCATTGTGTGGATATACCATAATTTATTTATCCATTTGTCTGTTGATGGACACCAGGTTGTTTCCATCTTTTTGCCATTGTGAACAGTGCTGCAATGAACATGGGTGTGCATATATCTATTCATGTGATGGCTCTTATTTCTCCAGGATATATTCCAAGGAGTGGGATAGCTTGATGGTATGGTACTTCTATTTCTAGCTTTCTAAGGAAGTGCCAAATTGATTTCCAAGTGGTTGTACCATTTTACATTCCCACCAACAGTGTATAAGTGTTCCAGTCTCTCCACAATCTTTCTAGCATTTATAGTTTTGTGTTTTTTTGGATTAATGCTAGCCTTGCTGGGATGAGATGATATCTCATTGTAGTTTTGATCTGCGTTTCTCTAATGGCCGATGATCCTGAGCATTTCTTCATGTGTCTGTTAGCTGCCTGAATATCTTCTTTGGTGAAGTTCCTGTTTATATCCTTTGCCCATTTTTTAATTGGGTTATTTGTCTTTTTGTTGTTGAGGTTTTGCAGTATCTTGTAGATTTTGGAGATTAGACACTGATCAGATTTGTCATAGCCAAAATTTTTTTCCTAATCTGTAGGTTCTCTTTTGACTCTTTTGGTGAAGTCTTCTGATGAGCATAAGTGTTTGAGTTTTAGGAGCTCCCAGTTATCTAGTCTCTCTTCTGGTGCTTGTGCATTGTTACTTATGGTTTGTATTGTGTTTATGTCATGTATTAGGGCTCCTAACGTTGTTCCTATTTTTTCTTCCATGATCTTTATCATTTTCGATTTTATATTTAAGTCTTTCATCCATTTTGAGTTAGTTTTTGTGCACGGTGTGAGGTATGGATCTTGTTTCAGTTTTTGCAGATGGTAACCCAGTTATGCCAGCACTATTTGTTAAAGAGGCTATCTTTTCCCCAATTAATGGACTTTGGGCCTTTGTCAAATATCAGCTACTCATAGCTGGATGAATTTATGTCTGGATTCTCAATTCTGTTCCGTTGGCCTATGTCTCTGTTGTCATACCAGTACCAGGTTGTTTTGACTACTGTGGTGGTGTATTAGGTTCTAAAATCAGGTAGTGTGAGGCCTCCCAGTTTGTTCTTCTTCTTCAGGAATGCTTTACTTATTCGGGGCTTCTTCCCTTTCCATATGAACTTAGTGATTTGTTTCTCCATCTCATTAAAAAATGCCAGTGGAATTTGGATCAAGATTGCATTGTATCTGTAGATCACTTTGGGTAGAATTGACATTTTCAAAATATTAAGTCTACCTATCCATGAGCAAAGTATGTTTTTCCACTTATGCACGTGTCTTTTGGTTTCTTTAAGTAGTGTAATGTAGTTTTCATTGTATAGGTCTTTTACCTCTCTGGTTAGATTTACTCCTAAGTATTTTATCTTCTTGGGGGCTATCGTAAAGGGTATTGATTTGATTTCCTCTCTGAGGTTCTCTGTTGCTGTAAAGGAATCCAACTGATTTTTGTATGTTTAACTTGTATCCTGAAACTTTGGTGAAATATTCTATTAGTTCCAGTAGTTTTCTTGTGGATTCTTTGGGGTTTTCTGTGTATAAGATCATATTCCCTGCAAATAGAGATACTTTGACTTCTTCCCTACAAATTTGGATGCGCTTTATTTCTTTTTGTAGCCTAATTGCTCTGGCTAGGACCTCCAGCACAGTGTTGAATAAGAATGGTCATAAAGGGCATCCTTATCTGGTTCCTGTTCTCAAGTGGAATGCTTTCACAGTCTCTCCTTTTAGAATGATGTTGGCTGTTGCCTTTGTATAAATGCCCTTAATTATACTGAGGAATTTCCTTTCTATTTCTATTTTGTTGAGAGTTTTTATCATGAATGGGTGTTGGACTTCGTCAAATGCCTTTTCTGCATCGATTGATAAGGTCATGTGTTTCTTGTCTTTTGTTTTATGTATGTAATGGATTCCATTGATTGTTTTTCTAATGTTGAGCCATCCCTGCATACCTGGTATAAATCCCACTTGATCATGGTGAATTATTTTTTTGATATGTTGCTGAACTCTATTTGCTAGAATTTTGTTGAGGATTTTTGCGTCAACGTTCATGAGGGATATTGCTCTGTAATTTTCTTTTTTTGTGGTGTCTTTACCTGGTTTTGGTATCAGGGTTATGCTGGCTTCATAGAATGAGTTTGAGAGTATTCCATCCTTTTCTATGCTCTGAAATACCTTTAGTAGCAGTGGTGTTAACTCTTCTCTGAAGGTTTGGTAGAATTCTAGTGAAGCCATCTGGGCCAGGGCTTTTTTTTGTTGTTGTTGGGAGTTTTTAAAATTAGCTTTTCAATCTTTTCTTTTGTTATAGGTTTATTTAGTTGTTCTACCTCTGTTTGTGTTAGTTTAGGTAGGTGGTGAGTTTCTAGAAATTTCTCCATTACTTCTAGGTTTTCAAATTTGTTACAGTACAACTTTTCATACTATTCTGTTATGATTCTTTTAATTCCAGTTGGGTGTGTGATATATCACCCATTTCTTTTCTTATACTGGTTATCTGCATCTTTTCCTGTTTTTCTTTTGTCAGTTTGGCCAATGGTTTATCAATGATGTTGATCTTTTCAAAGAACCAGCTTTTGGTCTTGTTAACCCTTTTGGTGTTTTTCTATTCTCTATTTCCTTTAATTCTGCTCTAATTATTTTTATTTCCTTTCTTCTGGCACCTGAGGGCTTCTTTTGCTGCTCTCTTTCTACTTGTTCAAATTTTAGGGTTAATGTTTTGATTATGGCCCTTTCTTCTTTTTGGATGTGTGCATTTATTGCTATAAACTGACAGTTTTTGCTGTGTCCCAAAGGCTCTGGTAGGATGTGTTTTCATTCTTGTTTGATTCTATGAATTTCTTTATTCTGTCCTTAATTTCTTCTATAACCCAGTAGTTTTTGAGCAAGTTGTTGTTCAGTTTCCATGTGTTTTTTTTCTTGCTTTTTCTATTGTTTTTCTATTGTTGATTTCTACTTTTATGGCTTTATGGTCAGAAAAGATGCTTTGTAATATTTCAATGTTTTGGATTTTGTTAAGACTTGCTTTATGACCTAATATGTGGTCTATTCTGGAGAATGTTCCATGTGCATTGGAAAACAAATTATTCTTAGCTGCTGTTGGGTGGAGTGCTCGGTATATGTCTATGAGATCAAGTTGGTTGATTGTAGCATTTAGCCCTTCTGTGTCTTTGTTGAGCTTCTTTCTGGATGTTCTGTGCTTCACCGAAAGTGGTGTGTTGAAGTCTCCTACTACTATTGTGGAGCTGTCTGTCTCTCTTTTCAGTGCTATTAGAGTTTATTTTATGTATTTTGGAGCCCTGTCATTGGGTGCATAAATATTTATTGTAATTATATCCTCCTGGTGTATTGACTCTTTAATCATTATATAGCGTCCTTTCTTATCCTTTGTGGTGGATTTTACTTTAAAGTCTATTTTGTCAGAGATTAATATTGCCACTCCTGCTCTTTTTTGAGTGTTGTTTGCTTGATATACTTTTTTCCATCCTTTGGTTTTAATTTGTTTGTGTCTTTAAGTCTAAGGTGTGTCTCTTGTAGGCAGCTTATAGACGGATCATGGTTTTTTATCTAATCTGCCACTCTCTGTCTCTTTATTAGTGCATTTAGTCCATTTACTTTCAGTGTAATTATTGATAGGTATGAGTTTAATGCTGTCATTTTGATGTCTTTTGTGTGTGTTGTTCACAGTTTCTTTGTTCTACTTAATTTTCTTTGCTGAGTCGTTTTTCTTCATGTATTTTCTTTCATCTTTTTCATTGTTGTTGATTTTGTGTTTGCTGAGTCTTTATATTTTTCTAGTTTTTTATTTTGACTTGTAGGATTGTTAGTTTCCTTTGTGGTTACCTATTTACCCCTATTTTTCTAAGTTTATACCAGTCTTTTCTTTATATCACCTTGACTTCCTTTCCATAGGAAAATCTATGTCTACATTTTAAGTCCCTCTTTTTTGTTTTAATGTTGTCATCTTTTACATACTGACATCTGTTTCCCTATTTTTAGTGTTTTAGCTTTGATTTACTTTTGTGACTTCCCTATATGGGTTGATATCTGGTTGCCCTGTCCTGTGTTCTACTCTTGGGTTGTTATCTGATGTCATTGATTTTCTAACTGGAGGACTTCCTTTAGTATTTCTCATAATTTTGGTTTGGTTTTTACAAATTCCCTACACTTCTGTTTATCTGGAAATACCCTAATTTCGCCATCATATTTGAGAGACAGTTTTGCTGGATATATAATTCTTGGCTGGCAGTTTTTTTTTTTTTTCTTCAAGGCATTATATATGTCATCCCATTGCCTTCTTGCCTGCATGGTTTCTGCTGAGTAGTCTGAGCTTATTCTTATTGACTCTCCTTTGTAGATGACTTTTCGTTTATCCCTAGCTGCTCTTAAAACTCTGTCTTTATCTTTGGTTTTGACTAGTTTGATTATAATATGTCTTGGTGACTTTCTTTTGTGATCTACCTTACGTGGAGTTCAATGAGCATCTTGGATAGATATCTTGTCAGCTTTCATGAGATCAGGGAACGAATCTTCAACAATTCTCTCTGTATTTTCTGTTATCCCCCCTGTTCTGGTACTCCAATCATTCGAAGGTTATTCCTCTTGATAGAGTCCCACATGACTCTTAGTTTTCTTCATTTTTTTAAATCAGTTTATCTGATTTTTCCTCAAATAAGTTGGAGTCAAGTGCTTTATCTTCATTTTCACTAATTCTGACTTTCATTGCTTCAATTCTGCTCCTATGAATTTCTATTGAGTTGTCTAATTCTGAAATTTTATTGTTAATCTTCTGGATTTCTGATTACTATCTCTGTATGGATTCTTGCAGCCTGTTACATTTGTCATTATGCTCTTTACTAATATTTTTATTTCCTCTGTTGTGTGTTCTGTGTTTTTTCTTAATTTCCTTCCTAATTTCTTGAAGAGTTCTATATGTTAATCTTTTGTATTCTGCCTCTGGTAATTCCAAGAAATTTTCCTTCTCTGGAAAATTTCTCAATTCTTTATTTTGGAAGCTTCCTGAAGCCATCATGGATTGCCTTTTTGTGTGATTTGATATTGACTGTTGTCTCTGAGCCATCAATAAATTATTATATTTATTTGTTTTATGTTTGCTTACTGCGTCCTAGCTTCTAGTTTTGTTTTGATATGCCCAAAGAGACTACTGGTATGAGCTAGTTTGAGTATTAGCACCTTTGAAGCTCTAATGTCCTGTCACCAGGGGTTAGATCTGTTACTACTTATGTGAGCTCAGGAGTCTGCCCACTCCTCTTGTATGGATTCAGCTCAGGTGCCCAGGAAGATAGCCACCAAGTGTGTGGTGGAAGCTTTCACAGTCTGAGACAGGGATGGGTGATTGGTGCAGGCACAGGTGTCTGGTTGCAACAGGGGGACACACTCTGAGCAAGGCTGGGGGCTGACAGTTGCCCCTGAGTGTCCAGGAGGAAGACATGTCTGTGTTCCGTAGAGTGCGTAGGTGGGTGGGTTTTGCAGCTGGACTATGAGCACATAATGCTGTTGGCTGTAAGGACTGGGGGCACCTCTTATTCATGGGCCCCTATCGCAGGTGGCTAGTTGGCGTGGGTGGCGCCACCAGTCCTCACTCCCCTTATGCGGGTAGGTGAAGACCCTGCTTAATGAGCAGAGCAGTGTCAGATGTCAAGAACCTGCCACTTCACAGCTGAAACAATTGAAGTTAGAGTTCCAGTATATACCCTGTTGTACTGTGTTAATGAAGGCCTATGCTGTTGAGATGGGCCCCCACAAGTCTATGCAGGGGGAAAGGCACTCAAATCCGTGAATGTCTTATGCCTGTGCCTAGGCAATGGAGCTGTGCCTACCCTGGCTTCCTGGCTTAGTGGAGCTGGCAGTTTATTTTTTCTCATTTGTTAATTTATTCACTCTCCAAGGCAGGGAGAATGGCTCTGGGCATGTGATGGATCCTACTTCTGGCCCAGGGGACCTAGCAATTGCTGAAGCCAATCTGGGACCCAGTGCAGATCAGGGAGCACGGAGGTAAATAGGAGAGAGGTTTTTCCATAAGGGGAGTGTTTTTGATCCATGTGGTGGGCCATACACAAGTACCTATCTTTCATGGAGGGCTGCTTCTCACTGGTTCTGGGTGGCCATGTAGAGTCTCTCGTACTGGGTCTGTCCTGGTGTGGAAAGCATGCCTCCTGAGCAAAGCTTCTTGCCTTCCTCATGGCTCACCCCCAAGCTGGTCAGGCCTGAAGGGCTCAGGCTCTTGCCGGGTCAGGTCTGGCAACTCCTCTCCACTTCCAAACTGTCTATCCCTCCCCCTGCCACTCATTCCAGTTCCTCAACTCTGCCTTTGATGTTCAGGTCTCCCAGATTGCCA
The DNA here is from genome assembly GCA_030035585.1 of Dugong dugon. NCBI lineage: Eukaryota > Metazoa > Chordata > Mammalia > Sirenia > Dugongidae > Dugong > Dugong dugon. Next base: position 63,816,476 of record CM057466.1, read on the forward strand.
TATATAATCAAATCACTTGTTTTTTCAGGTCTTTGTTGTAAGAAGGTCCACCAGAAGCATCTGACTACTCCACCATCTTGGCCCCACCTCAACTTTATAAAGTTTTTCAACTGCTGGTTTTTTAGAAGAGGATTGCCACACCTTTCTTCCAAGTTGCTTCTGAGTGAACTTGAACTATGAACCTTTTGGTTAGCAGGAAAGTGCACTAACTGTTTGCGTCACCCAGGAAATCCAGCAATATAATCCTATGGGTCTATGTAGCTTCTCCTTGGTATACTGTAGAAAGCTTTAAACAGTATAGTTTTTCCATACCATTCCATCAGACCAAAATATAAACTGTCCTATAATATAAGCAAATCATTGAACTTTTCTATCTGAAAAATAAAGGTGTTGAACTAATGATAATCATAATTTCAATAATGATATTAACCACTTAATCAGTGCACATGTGCAAGGCACTTTCTTCATTCAACATTTAAGCCAATATTTATGAAGCCCCTCCTCGCTTATTGACATGGTTATGTTCCAAAGACCAGGTCGTGTAAAAATCGGAGTTATGTGAAAATGGAGGATGACCACAGCAGATCACAAAATGGAGGATGACTACTTCTTTACGTAACTGTCAAGTTATATCATTACATAACTGCAGTACCACTAAGAATCATAGCCCAGCCAAGTTGACACATAACCTTAACCATCATAGCCAAAATTACTCACGCCTAGCATCTCAGTGTTTGTTACTGCCAGATTTACATCATTAATGTGCAAAATAGTCTAATAGAAGATTTTTACTATATTGTTATCTGCGAAGTGTAAGATAACAAGATGATTGATAAGTGAGGAGTAGGTGCATATGGTAGGCACTGAAATTATACAGTGGACAAAAGTCTAAATTATTTTGTTTTGGTTTTAAGTCCCTCCATAATCTGGTATTCCCATTTGTTCAATCACCAAATATTTATTGAGCACCTACTCTGTGTCAGGCACTGTGAAATGCATCCTACTTATCCTATAATTTTTTTTCTACTCCTCAAAATCAGTAAGATTAGTCTTTTCTTTTCTTATTAAGCACCTATGATATATTTATTCCCACAGCTGTCCATGCTGTTCTTTCTGGCAATTTCCTTTCTCTTCACTTCTTCAGACATCACCTCTCCTGGGAAGTGTTCCAGCTTTGTACTGCCTGGTGTTCTTTCCTAAGCCACCCTGATTCTGATTTCACATCAGCCCTTAATGCACAGTCTCAAGTTATGTTGCTACTCTTCCTCTGAACTTGCCCTCACATCAGAATCACCTGGATATATTTTTTTAAGATAATAACTGTCGTGAATTGAATTACGTCCCCCCAAAAATGTGTGTATCAATTTGGCTAGGCCATGATTCCCAGTATTATGAGGTTGTCCTCCATTTTGTGATTGTAATTTTACATTAAAGATAATTAGGGTGGGATTGTAACACCACCTTTACCCAGGTCACACCCCTGATCCAATGTAAAGGGATTTTCGTGGGGTGTGTCCTGCATCACCTTTTATCTCTCAAGAAATAAAAGGAAAGGGAAGCAAGCAGAGAGCTGGGGACCCCATACCACCAAGAAAGCAGTAGTGGGAGCAGAGTACTTCCATCTTAGTCATCTTGTGCCACTCTAACAGAAATACCACGAGTGGATGGCTTTAACAAGAGAAGTTTATTCTCTCACAGTCCAGGAGGCTACAAGTCCAAATTCATGGCATCAGCTCCAGGAGAATGCTTTCTCTCTCTGTCAGTTCTGGAGGAAGGTCCCAGTGATGCATCGGTCTTCCTTTGGTCTGGGAGCTTCTCTGCACAGCAATCTCAGGTCCAAAGGACACGCTCTGCTCCCGGCGCTGCTTTCTTGGTAGTATGAGGTTCCCATGTGTCTCTGTTCACTTCTCTCTTTTATATCTCTAAAGAGATTGCAGTAATACACTAATCTTGTCAACCTCATCAGTACAACCTCATCACAGTGATAGAATTTACAACACATAAGGAGATCACATATAATTTCATCATAGTGATAGAGTTTACATCACATAAGGAAATCACATCAGATAACACAATCATACAATACTGGGAATCACAACCCAGCCAAGCTGACAGATATTTTTGGGGGACACAACTCAATCCATGACAGCATCCTATGGACCCAGGGTCCCTGCACCTGAGAAGCTCCTCCACCAGGGGAAGATTGAGGACAAGCACCTTCCTCCAGAGCCGACAGAGAGAGAGAAAGCCTTCCCCTGGAGCTGATGCCCTGAATTTGAACTTCTGGCCTACTAGACTGTGAGAGAATAAATTTCTCTTTGTTAAAGCCATCCGCTTGTGGTATTTCTGTTATAGCAGCACTAGATGACCAAGACAATAACTAAATCAGAATTCCAGGAGGTGACCTAAGAACCACCGATTTAGACCCAAAGTTGAAAATAAATACTCTCAGTTCAACTAACGTCAGAGGAATCGACCTAAATTTAACACAGATGTTGGTATCCTTTGCCTCACATTGCAATGCTATCTACGTAAAGGAAGGGAATCATTCAACACAGTGGCAATTTTAATCTTGAATGTTTTCTGTCAACCAATTTAAACAAAACCCTGGAAATATTAGCTAAAAACATAACATACATCTGTTGAAAGGCCGTCATGCCCTATTTGTAACTACCAAATAATGAATTTCCTAAAACATGAGTACCAATTATCACCACCTGTTTCACTCACAGTCCTATTATTTTTGGACTGAAAATGCTTTTTAATTAAATAAAAGGCATACAATAAATAGAGAGTTTTGGCTGAAACTTGCCACCTTCTCTCCAGTGTGGCAGGTTTTAGTGAAAATTATAAGGTCTTGTGAAAGTTACAATCCTCAAGTCTTAATGTTTATACTTCTTATAAGGGTTTCTGGATAAATGTACTTCTTGCTGTTAATCTTGTTTTTAGAATAATTGGAAGATAGATTGTTTTTAAACGAATCATCACATTTTCCTATAAATATTCTTCTTTGAACAGAAGAAATTCTGAGTTCCCTGGAGTCCAGGCATGTTCTCGTAAGCCTTTATGTAATGACCTGTTCGCAAGGAGGAGATAGGAAAGATTAGGGAGGATAGCATCTTAAGTGATGACATTTCCTGAATGTGTTGTGGGTAATCCTAGATTCTAATCAAAACCCTAGATTCTAATCAAACCTACCTGTCCTGGATTGAATTGTGTCCCCCAAAAACATGTGTATCAGTTTGGCTAGGCTATGATGATTTCCAGTATTGTGTGATTGTCCACCATTTCGTCACCTGATGTGATTTTCCTACGTGTTGTAAATCCTATCTCTATGAAGTTAATGAAACGGGATTAGTGGCAGTTATGTTAATGAGGCAGGACTCAATCTACAAGATTAGATTGTGTCTTAAACCAATGTTTTCTGAGATATAAAAGAGAGAAGCGAGCAGAGAGACATGGGGAACTCATACCACCAAGAAAGCAGCACTGGGAGCAGAGAGTGTCCTTTGGACCTGGGGTTCCTGCACAGAGAAGCTCCTAGACCAAAGGAAGACTGATGACAAGGACCTTCCTCCAGAACCAACAGAGAGAGAAAGCCTTCCCCTGGAGCTGGTGCTCTGGTGCCCTCCTAGACAGTGGAAGAATAAATTTCTGTTTGATAAAGCCATCCTCTTGTGGTATTTCTGTTATAGCAGCACTAGATAACCGAGACACTACCCCACACAGTCATGTTGTGAAGAGTTATAAAATATTTGAGAATGTACCTAGCACTTAGAAGCACTCAAAACTGTTTGTTCTTCCATTTTTTTCTCCACTCTATCCCCACTCTCTCCACAACCTTTTCCCTTATATTTTCCATTTATGAACCATAATTGTTAGCTAGGGAACTTTGATGTATGGGATACTCTTTGTATTTAGAATATGGCAAGCATTCAGAAACATCATAAAATGATAAATTAGTAAATTAAATTTTAATAGAAAGCTTTACTGATTTAGTCTGAAGTAACATGAAATAAAATATACTTTCATTCTTCATCCTTCTATAGCACAGAGCAGGGAGTGACCAAAGTGCTCTAACGCATACTTTTGGCACCACAGTTCCTTCATTCTCCGGGAGCAGATTGTGAATCAATGTAATTTCCCTGAACACTGATATTCACTCTACCATCTCCAAACAACAAAAAACATGGAAAATTAGATCTAAACTGATGTTCCTAGTTGACTATCTTCTATGCATTGATTATTTCAGACAGAGAAAAATCATAAAACATTTATCCTAGAAAGTCCTACACATGCTTAATTTATTCCTGATATGTAGGAATATAGGGAAGTCTGACATTTAAACCTGTTAGCATCATAGCGACATGCAAGCCTCCATGAAGAGATTGGGGGGTGGCTGCACATGAGGTGCATTGACTGGGAATCAAACCCAGATGTCCTGCATGGAAGGCAAGTATTCTACTACTAAACCACCAATGCCCACCATCATTATTTATCGGTTGCCGCTGAGTGAAATTCCGTCTCAAAGCAACCTTATAGGACAGAGTAGAACTGCTCCGGAGGGTTTCCAAGGCTGTAATCTTTTCAGAAGCAGACTGCCACATCTTTCTTCTGTGGAGCAGCTGGTGGGTTTGAAATGCCAGCTTCTTGGTTAGCAGCCAAGTGCTTAACCAAATCTTATCATTTTAACTTGTGTTCAGCCTCTAACCAAAAGGTCGACAGTTTGAATCCACCAACCACTCCTTGGAAGCCCTGTGAGGCAGTTCTATTCTGTCCTATAGGGTTGCTATCAATCACAATTGACTGGATGGTGACGAGTTTGGTTTGGGTTGGTTTAGGCGTTGTAGCTCTTGGGCGCTATGGTCTATCAAGCAAGATTTTGCTGGAATTCTTTTGTCTGATTAAGCAAGTATCATGAACTCTCACAGATAAAGGTGGGTTCTGCAGGAATGGACTGTAAGTCATGTAATTATATTTGAAAGGGAGGAGAAGGAAGGGAGATGACAGGTTGTGTCTGAAAGGCCCTTTCTGGATGAGTAGAACACAGCAGGGCAGCAGGATTGGAGACCAGCAGAGACAGGCCCGGTGCCTGGAGGGGACAGAGCTATCAACAGCACCACAAAGTCAAGGTGGAAGATATATTTTGCCTAATTTCACATTTTGTCTTGGCATTAATGCTTCTGCTCTTCCATCAGTCACTCATTGAACACCACTATAGGCTAGAAGCTTCTATTACTTTTGCATTTTGTTCCAAGCTACACCAACTTCCATAAAGGTGAGTGTCATCCTATAAAAGTATTTACAAGTTCTGCTTTTCACGCTGGAAAAACCTGCTTGTAGATAGCAGTTGCTACTCAAGAGCTTTAAAGTATTTTTTTTTTTTTGTGTGTGCTTTAAGTGAAAGTTTACAATTCAAGTTAGTCTCTCATACAAAAATTTATATATATATATATATATAGTTGTTCTCCCTATACTGTGACAGCACACTCCTTCTTTCCACCCCTGATATCCTGTGTCCATTCAACCAGCTCCTGACCCTCTCTGCCTTCGCATCTTGCCTCCAGACAGGAACTGCCCATTTAGTCTCATGAATCTACTTGAGCTAAGAAGCACTCTCTTCATGAGTATCATTTTATGTCCCATAGTCCAGCTTAACCTTTGTCTAAAGAGTTGGCCTTGGGAATTGTTTTAGTTCTGGGTTGACAAGAGAGTCCAGGGGCCATGCTTTCTGGGGTTCCTCCAATCTCAGTCAGACCACTAAGTCTGGTCTTTTTACTAGAATTGGATTCTGCACCCCACTTTTCTCCTGCTCCATCAGGGACTCTCTGCTGTGTTCCCTGTCAGGGCAGTCATTGGTCATAGCCAGGCACCATCTAGTTCTTCTGGTCTCAGGCTGATGCAGTCTCCGGTTTATGTGGCTCTTTCTGTCTCTTGAGCTAATATTTTCCTTGTGTCTTCGGTGTTCTTCATTCTCCTTTACTCCAGGTGAGTTGGGACCAATTGATGCATCTTAGATGGCCACTCGCTAGCTTTTAAGACCCCAGGCACCACTAACCAAAGTAGGATGTAGAACATTTTCTTAATAAACTTTGTTATGCCAATTGACCTAGATGTCTCCCAAAACCATGGTCCCCAGACACCCTCCCCTGCTACTCTGTCGTCTGTTGAAGAGTTTGGTTGTATTCAGGAAACTTCTTAGCTTTGGTTTAGTCCAGTTGTGCTGACTTCCCCTGTAGTGTGTGTTGTCCTTCCCTTCACCTAAGATAATTCTTGTCTATTATCTAGTTAGTGAATAACCCTCTCCTCTCTCCTCACCCTCGTAACCATCAAAGAATGTTTTCTTCTGTGTTTAAACCTTTTCTTGAGTTCTTATAATAGTGGTCTTATACAATATTTGTCCTTCTGCTACTGGCTAAATTCACTCAGCATAATGCCTTCCAGATTCCTCCATGTTATAAGATGTTTCACGTCTTCATCCCTGTTCTTTATCATTGTGTAGTATTCCATTGTGTGGATATACCATAATTTGTTTATCCATTCGTCCATTGATGGGCACCTAGATTGTTTCCATCTTTTTGCTATTGTAAACAGTTTTGTAACAAACATGGGGGTGCATGTATCTATTCGTGTGACAGCTCTTATTTCTCTAGGATATATTCCAAGGAGTGGATTGCTGGATGGTATGGTACTTCTATTTCTAGCTTTTTAAGGAAGCACGAAATGGATTTCCAAAGTGGTTGTACCGTTTTACATTCCCACCAGCAGTGTATGAGTGTTCCAGTCTCTCTACAACATCTCCAACATTTATTTGGTGGTTTTTTGGATTAATGCTAGCCTTGTTGGGGTGAAATGGTACCTCATTGTAGTTTTGATTTGCATTTCTCTGATGGCTAATGATTGTGAGCATTTCCTGATGTGCCTGTTAGCTGCCTGAATGTCTTCTTTGGTGAAGTGGCTTTTCGTATCCTTTGCCTATTTTTTAATTGGGTTATTTGTCTTTTTGTTGTTGAAGTTTTGCAGTATCTTGTAGATTTTAGAGATTAGACACTGATTGGATTTGTCGTAGCAAAAATTTTTTTTTCCCAGTCTGTAGGTTGTCTTTTGACTCTTTTGGTGAAGTCTTTTGATGAGCATCAGTGTTTGATTTTTAGGAGCTCCCAGTTATCTAGTTTCTCTTCTGATGTTTGTGCATTGTTACTTATGGTTTGTATTCTGTTTATGCCATGTATTAGGGCTCCTAGGCTTTAAAGACTTTTGTTCTTGTTGTTTGTTTGTTTTTAAGCACCATATGCCTGCAGCAAATTTCTCACTGATATGAAATTAATTTCTGCCTAAAGAAACCTCCTAGTCTTTGTAATTATTATCTTGTAGAGCTGCCTCTCCCAGTATGTACCACAATCTTGGAGTTCATCCTTGATCTTGCTGATCTCTCATTGCCATATCCAAGAACATGTCAAGACCAAATGCTTTTTTTCTCAAGATTTTTTTGTTTATTTTTTCATTCACCCACCGAACAAATATTTATGGAGTGCTTGCTTTGTAGCTATCACCGTCCCAGACACTGGAATACAGCAATGAACAAAACAGACAAAAGTTCTGGTTTACACTCTAACTGGAGAAAAAGACAAATAAGTAAAATGCATAATATGTTAATTGGCATCTAAGAGGACAGGTAGTGAAAGGGTGGGGAGGCAGCCTCATGGTGCAAAAACAAAACAAAACTAAAACCAGTTGCCACTGAGTCAACTCCAGCTCTTGCCAACATATTTATGTCAGAGAAGAACTGTGCTGCATAGGGTTTTCAATGGCTGGTTTTTCAAAAACAGATTGCCAGACTTTCAAAGTGCCTCTGAGTGGACTCAAACCTCCAACCTTTCAGTTGGTAGCTGAACATGTCAACCATTTGCACCACCCAGGGACTCCATTGTGCAAAGGGGATGGGAATCAGGGGCACGAGGGGTGACATTGTGTTCTCATCTTCCTATGGTGACTGGTGTAAACGGGGATACGAGACATGACGAGTTAATCATAGCTCTCAAGGCAAATACTGGTGGCAGGTTATGTGTGTTGGGGGGAAGGGGTAATGTAATCTACACCATGTAGTTCACAGTTACGAAGCCCCCTCCTTGCTCTTGCAAAAGGTGGCATGGAGACGGAAGAGTATGGCCAGAGAGTAGCCGTCTTATCTGGAGCTCAGGAGCTCTAGGGCTCCCCTCTGCCTGTTTTGTTCACTGACAGAACCTTTCTATAGTCCCCAGTGGATTCTTATCCAGATTGCTGTCACCTAGATATATTAAAATAGAAAATTTCTTTTTTAACTTCCATGAAGAAATTACTAAAAATATGCACGAGACATTTCACACAAAGTAAGAAAGTACAAGCATTATGTTCAAATTGCTTTTTTTTTTTTGGTTCGTTTTAACATTTGGTGGCCTGTGTCCTCCCAAGGAAATTAAGTAATACATAACAAACTTCATCTCTTTTTTTCATTCACTTCCAAGTCAAAAATGAAGAGAGAAAAAAATTGATTATTTCTGTTTCTGGCATACTGTGATCAAACTGTGTGTCTCTGACTATAAGCTACCTACCCGAGTTGAAGGCAAAGAACAATAACAATAAAAATTGAGCTTATGCACCCTTTTGAAGCGTTATCTATATGAGATCAAAATAACGACAGTGACTCTGAAGCCCACATGAGAACTTTAAGGGGGAGGTAATGCTGATGAAACAATACAGGTAGAGACGGTGACAACAGTGACACAATGTGAAGTATGTAACTATTGTCAATGAACTTCACGTAAAAATGGTCGAATGGGTGTATATTTTGTTTTGTATATTTCCAACAAAAAAATGTGTTTAGTTTTCAAAACATAATCAGCATCACAAAATTGTGCCTAAGGCCCATGAGTGTTGACTGGAACATCAACGGAAGGAAAAGTGTCCTTAACAATGTGACTGCTGGCTGCCACACACATCCACTTACGACTTTTCTATCAGAAGTTTCTGTGTACCATAGGGAGGGAGTATTTGGAGGGAGCATAGTATTGGGCATTGAGAAACTGGTGTTGTAGTTATGGATAAAAACAAGCATATGTCCTGAGGAAAGTAATGACTGTTGCTGAGCACAAAGGAAAACCAAATAAGGTGTACACAGTTTTTTTTCCTACGTGGGAATACAGCAGGTTGTATGTATACTGTTTTGCCACATATCGTTGCATAGGCTGTAAGTTGCAAGTAGAGGCTGAAATTCAGCCCTCATTTTTCTAGCCAAGCCATTCATTTTGGTGAGGGGGCAACATTCACCTACTCCACCTGGAGGAAGCCCTTTTCTCAAACTTGCACAAAGATATCGTATGTTTATTGGAGGCAATGTGTGTGTGTGTGTAACACACATATAATTCTAACTCTCCATTATACATCAAAATGCCTCTTTTCCGTTGAATATTTCCTTTTAGCCAAAAAAGCATTCTGTAACACACACACACACACACACACACACACACACACACACTTTTCTTATTACTTCCTGAAGCCACCATTCCTGTCTTTAATTCTTCTTTATTCCCTGTCTCTAACACCTCATCATCTACCCACTCTTTACACCCTACAATCTGCACTCAGCCACTCTGGTGAAACCCCACTTTTAAAGACACCAGTCATCCTCTAGTTACTAAATCCATCCACCTCTTTAATTGCGTTCTTTTTCTGAAACATCACACTGCTGATCAATACCTCGCCTTAATCTTTCCTTGCACTGCTCACCTTCAGTTTTTCTTTCCCTTGAATTGCTTTTTACAACCAGACTTCACCTCTGGTCTGTCTCCCTGCCTCTGGTCCCTAAACATAGGTGTCCATGATTCCTCTATTTATCCCTTTTCTCTACCCTCTGCCTTTTAGAAAAACGTATTTATTCATATCTTTTTAATTATCATCTTTAGGCAGAGGACGTCCACATCATTTTCTAGAGTCCTACTTCTCTCTCGAGCTCCAATTCCAAATATTTAATTGTATGCCGGGCCAGCTGGCAAAACCAAGCAGTTGCAGCCAACAGGAGCCTGAGAATTTGAGGGGCCTATGGAGCTAGGTCAGACAAGCAAATGCACTTTTGCTCCAACTAGAATAAGAGCTAGAGCAGCCATGTCCTCACTCCATTTTTGAGGACTCTCCAGAAAAGAAGGTTGTGGGGGAGGAAGATGGGAAAGTAGAACAGGAGAGCAGAAAGTGAAAGGGAGGTGAGTTTGGCTGAGCTTCAGTTTCTGCTTAGCCCACGAAGTATGGTTTTCTACTAGCAGTTCAAAGTTAATATAGAAAACTAGAGCTCATTCTCTATTCTGTCCTTAAATTCTTCTCTCTTGGGGTCTTGTTTTGGGTAATGTCAGTTCATCTTTCCATTCACTTAGCTTGAAAACATTAGCACAAGTTGGACTTCTCTGTATAGCTTCTAGTCCTTTTCCATTTTTGTTATTGCGGTTGATAGTTGCCATCAGCTTGGTTTTGACTCATGGCAACCCCATGCACAACGGAACTAAATATTGCCTGGTCCTGTGCCTTTTTCACAACCCTTGGTGTGCTCGAGTTGACTGTTGTGTCCACTGTGTATTTTGAGTGCCTTCCAACCGCGGGGGCTCATCTGCCAGCACTATGTCAGACAATATTCTGTTGTGATCCATATGGTTTTCTTTGGCTAATTTCAGAAGTGGATCATCAGGCTTTCTTCCTATTCTGTCTTAGACTGGAAGCTCTGCTGAAACCTGTCCACCATGGAGGACCTTACTGATATTTGAAATATTAGTGGCATAGCTTCTAGCATCATAACAACACACAAGCCACCACAGTATGACAAATTGACAGACAAGTGGTGGTTCCTATTTTTACATATCTAGAATTTTCTCTATTTTATAACTTCTCTCCATCCTCACTACCTTCACCTTGGTCTGGTTTCTGCTGTATCCCACTGGGACTTCTGCCCAATCGTGACCCACCTACCCACTCTCCCATCTAACCCCAACAACTTCTCCCTTGTAACCCATCCTCAGAGGTTTAACCTTACTTCAAACATTTCCAAAATGTGAATATATTTTAATAAAAGACACAAATGTTGAAGTCTCATGATGAATAAGTAAAACTACAATGGTTGAAAATACTGTAACGAAGTTCATAAATTTGACTGGTATGCAGTTTCATACAGTAAGGTCAAGCTCTGTTTCTGTGAGGCAGCACCAACAGGGGAAGTATTATAAATATTCTTTTCATTAAATAGTGTACTTCTCTTGGCTGTACACAAGGGCCATTTATTAACATTATATATAATTTACATTAAAAAAATGGTTGTAAATATTCATTTGTGATCAAGGAGAGGAAGATTGGAAAAAAGCCGAACAGTGGGTAGAAGTCTTTGTATGTTGTGGGAGTGAAAAGTATACCAACTAAAGAAATAGTCTCAATAAACCAAGAGAGCATGTTATTCTAGGGAGTTATCTAGGCAAGGCCTGATATGAGAAAAGAAAGTACAGGGAGGGGATGTGTGTACATGTGTGTTTGTGTGTCCCCAACTAAATAGAAGAGCTTTGTTCCCTCAAAATGACTGACTCTGGAAAGAGGCCAAACCCAGAGCACTAAATAAGAATTCCAGAATCTTTCAATTTTTCCCGCTAGACAATAAAGTCTTCAGGGTTCAAGTTTGTCTTGTTCACTCCATTGGTACCCATAGCACCTAGTGTTAAAATATTTAACTGTTCAATACATATTTGTGGAATGAGTGAAAGTCTAGTGACATCTAAAAGTTTAACAAATATCTTTACTATTTAGTCATTTATTAGAACATTCTTTATTCATTCATTCATTCCACTATATATATATATATATATAGAGAGAGAGAGAGAGAGAGAGCCCTTACTTTGCTAAGATCTGCTATGCATATTCAAACTCTTATCAATGCTGTAAACAGATATGCTATTTTCTTCCGGAAGTATTTCCATCCTCAGAATTTATTTGTCATCCAAGAGTTGTTACTTAATAAGTCCAGACTAAAGTGCCACCTTGTGAAAATGGCATGGTTGTGGCATCTGAAGTTAGAGACTTCACAAGGGGAAAAGTTAATCAAGATCAACAGCCCAAGGTTAATTCTTATGAGATGGAGGTCAGACATGCCTCCGCTCTCTGCCATCTTTACCAATTCTGACACCAACCGTCCCTCCCGCAGCACTCTCTACTTCTCTGTCAGGTTTGATAATTCATTGCAATGGCCACATAGAACTCACAGACCATATTCACAACTATGGGGTTTATTAAGGAAGTAACCGGTTACAGTTCAGGTTCAGGAATACTCAGGATACAGTTCTTCCATCAGGACAGCCTCTTCCCAGCCATGCTCATAGGCACACCTCTCCCTGGCCCTCTGCCTCTGCTCAGAGGCACTTAGCTTTCTCACTCTGTGATCTGGGAAACCGACTGCAGGGTCTCTCCTGCTACCACTTCTCTGCCACCCCTTCTCACCATCTTCAGGGTTATGGCTCGCTGTCTGTCTCCTGGGTCCAGGAACTTCTCAGCACAGGGATCCCAGGTCCAAAGGACACACTCTCTGCTCCTGGCTGTTCTTTCTTGGTGGTGGTGGGATCCTCTCTCTGCTCTGGAATTGGCTCTCTTTTTAAGCCCAGTAGGATGGCAAAACTGACCAATCCCTTCGATGGGCCACAATTACCCTATCTGCACAGTTCCACCCAATCACTTGGATGGGAGTTACAAGACCATGGCGAGAAAGGCCACACAAAAGCAATCACACTGCACACCTCCAAGGTTCCTGATATCATTTCCTGTGCAGATATGCTATTTATATATTCTACATTGTCTAAAGCTATTTAGCTATATACCAAAACCAACCCAAATCTATTGCTTGAGGCGATTCCGACTCATAGCGACCCCATAGGACAGAGTAGAACCACTCCATAGGGTTTCCAAGGAGTGGCTGGTGGATTTGAACTGCCCACCTTTGGGTTAGCAGCTATATCGCTTAACCACTACACATAACCACAGATATATACACAGTACTTCATGTAGTAAATGTGTTCCAAAAAAGTTGTCTAAAAATTAAATCATATTTTTCAAGTGTCATTTCAAGAGTTATTTTCTCTTCATTTTTACTGAAACTCAGTTGGTAATAGTTCTTCACACTTTATGTTCCTACCTCAGAATCTTTCTCTCAATTAATTAATTATACATATACTAAGACTTAAAAGTATTGGAGGAATATCTATTTAAATAAATGTTTAAATGATTCCTTTTATTTTAATGAATGACACATTTTTTAACCTCCATGTAATAATTCTTTGCTAAACAGCATACACATGTCTGGTTATAGTGCACCCTTTCTCTGAGGGTGCTGAATCAACGTTTCATTTTTACAATGATGACATTCAAAATCAGTTTTCCCTTTTTAAAGTTTTTTTTTTTTTTTTTAAATTCATGCTTACATTGCCAATATTGGAATTGCCACTAACAGATTTTTCAGGAGTGAGGGTGAAGTGATGTGTGTGAGGAAAAAAAAAAAAAAAATGTGATAGGGAAGTTTGACAAAGTGTTTTAGCTAAGCAGAGGCTGAAATTAGAAACCAGTTATATGAGACATGGCTAACAAGACATGGCATTAAATATTCAGTGACATGCTGAAACCCAATTCAGATAAGAGATCTTCAGAAGTAAAGGTATATAGGTGGTTATAGCTAAGTATTTTAACCACAAAAAAATCAAATTAAGTTAAAGTCTCAAAAGCTATCCTAATTCAACTCAGAATAATACATCCACAGTTGGAAGAAGTGAATGTGGACTTCCATCACCCCAACACAAACTACGGATGCAACACCAGTAGAAGAAACCTTAAAAGCAAGATGGACCATTAGAGCAACACTTGTATCTTTATAGCTACTTCTAAATCCAATAAACAAAAAGAATTTTATTACCTATATCAAGGAAGATTCATTAACTTACATATGACATATCCTCATAACCACACCCAAGAACAGAATGTGGAAAAGGAACTTCCTTCAATGATAAATGACAAACAAAATAGGAGAATTTTATTTGAGAGAATAAGCCAATCATTTCAAGATATGGGTAAGAACAAAAGCCATTTATGTACTATATTTAGAAAGAAACTTGGGTAAAGAGGCAGACACCATTAAAAGGCCGTCTCTTGTCTCCTACTGTACTGATTTGCTACCAGTGGAAAGGGAGACACGCTACTTGAATTCCTAGCACTGTTCACTGCGTCTCACCTGGAGATTCTGCATCTGCCATCCTGGTGCTGGCTTGGTCTGCACTTGCTGTTTTTTAATGAGATTGTAGCCAAACTGGTCATATGACTACCAAAAAACATAACCCAACCAATCTTCTGATTAGCAGCCTAGTGCTTAACCACTGTGCCAGCAGGGCTCCCTGATACGACTGCAGAGGCCCTAAATTCTCTTGACATGTAACACTTGGATGTGTCTTTTTCACCAAAGGCATGATCAGCTGAACATCTGGTGCTTTCTCTCTTTCTATGTCCATGCCCAGGAGGGCAGAGTGGACCAAGATGATAAGATTCTCCTAACTCTTGTATAATTTAGCTTGAATTTATAGGAGGGCCACTGAGATAGAGTCTCACCAATGCCTGTTATTTGTCTATCGGATGATATAAAAAAAAAAAAAAAAACCATCACCGAAGAGTCAGTTCTTACTCATAGTGACCCTACAGGACAGAGTAGAACTGCCCCGTATGGTTTCCAAGGAGCAGCTGGTGGATTCGAACTGTCGACCTTTTCATTAGCAGCTGAGCTCTTAACCACTTGCCACCACGGCTTCTAGGATGATGTAATTAGCTGAAAATTGGAAAAGTTAGTTGACCTGGTTTTGAGGTGCCTCAACCAACCAGTACGACTGATAATTGTCACTAAAATAAATTATTTTTCCAATGCGTCACCCTCCCAAATGTTGAAATCATGAACTTTAGAAAGCATAAAAGTAGCTGCCAGTTGACGGTTGGCACTAAAGTGCAGTGCCTCCATTAGGCACTGAGAAGCCTGGAGACCTCTAGTTTCAAATCAGTGCTAGCTGTCCTAAGCCTGGGAATGAGCTGATTAAGCAGAAGAAAAACTGCAAGGACTCTTAAGAAAGCGGTGTGAACACCAAGTAACTAAATATGAATGGTGCAAGTAATACTGCCTTTTAGAACTCTTTAAAGCTGCAAGTGACAGTTAAGCATTATTCCTATCTGGGCTGATCCACTCTGCTGCTCACAGCATGGCTTTGAAAAGGCAGAGAACCTCGTTTGCTACCTGAGCAGGCCATGAAGCTACTCCATGGCTGGCAGACAGGTTAAATAGCAATTGTTGTGAGCCTGACTCTAACACGCAGCTTGGATGCTTTCCAAATGATCCCAGAGATGGAAAGACTTTCTCCTTCAGCTTTATAAACAAGGAAACAACTCTGTGTTCAGCTTTCCATTTGTTTTCTGAGTCACATAGCCTCATACTTCAGAGAATTGTGGGCTGATAGGAGTCCTTGGGTATTGCAAACTGTTAATGTGGTCAGCTGCTAACTGAAAGGTTAGAGGTTCGAATCCACTCAGAGGCATCTCAGAAGAAAGGCCTGGCGGTCTACCTTCAAAAAATCAGCCATTGAAAACCTTATTGAGCACAGTTCTACTCTGACACACATAGGGTCGCCATAAATTGGAACTGACAAAGGGTGGCTGGTTTAGACTTCTCCTAAGGGTATTGTAATGACCTGCAGCTCAGCCCTGAAACTTTTTCTAGAGGAGTACAAAAACTTAATAGAGTCAGAAGTCTTCATAAGCCACACATTGTGTTAAAGAGATTCTTTGCTCAAACTAAATGCAAACCTGATTCCAAAATCCAGAGATAATATAGTCACATAATCTCATTTAGATTCAACCACCACATATGGCTATTGTCAGAAATATGCTTGTTATTTTTCACTTCTTCATAACAAACTTGTGGGAGTAGCTCTTATTATCTCCGGATAAAGAAAGGCTACAAAAAGTTCATTTCAAATGGAACAACCAGAATGGCAATAATGAGAATGTTCATGCATTGTGAAGAACATAACCAACGTCACTGAACAACTTGTGTAGAAACTGTTGAATGGGGACCCAAACTGTTGAATAGAACTTCACTGAAAACGCAATAAAAATAGTAATAAAAAAAAGTTTATTTCCCGCCATGAGTATGATATAAGGTGCAGAGATGAAATGCCAACCCAGAGCTGTCTGCCTCTAAAAATTTGTCTTTCCATTAAGAGCTGTTGTTTCTCTCTTAAAGGCAAATTGTAAAAGAAGACTGGCAGAATAATGGTAGCAAATGTAATGGAAACATTAATTACCTCTCCCATTGCCATTACTAAAACTAATTCTCCACCACACCTCTGGGATGATGTACTCAATTTTTTTTTTTTCTTTCCCTAATCAGCATTTGAGAAAACTAAGACCCAAAAGAAGGGGAAATGACCTGACTGAGTCTGTAACAAGGCATTGACAATTTTGTCACTCTAAATCAATCACTAAATCCTTCTTAACCTCAATATCCTAATCAGTAACAGCGAGATAAATTATCTCCTCTCCTCCTATCTCTGTGTCAGGGAAGGAGCCAAGAAAGAAACTCAGCAATCTTGATTCTCTGTCTAAATGTTATCTACAATACCATATTATATCTCCATGTCCAAAGAGAAGCTAGGACAGAAAAGAAAAAAAAAAAAATCAAGAAGGGCAGTGGTGTGTGTGGAAAAAGCAGCTCATTCTCTCCTTCCTCAAGCAGAGGAAACAATGACATCTATTCAGTTTGAGGTAAAACTTTTGAAAGTCAAACAACTATGGCATTGACTGTTTAATTCTGCTTCCAGTCTGACTCTTCTGCTGCCGGCAATTTAGCACCGACTGCACCGTAAAACTTGAACCAGGAATGGAGGGTGGGGTGCAGATCCCTGAGGGACCTGCACACCCCAAATATTCAATTACACATTTTATTTCTGGTTCATGGAAAGGAATTAGCTGGGCATGCTGACTATCCTGAGATTTGCTGAGCCCTTTGCCAGGAGCGATATGAACCTATTCTTAATTTACCCTCCTGGACAAATCAAGAAGCTTCTACTTCATTTGCCCTGTCCAACAGGAATTGAACACATATCGTGCCCATAGCAAAGTCACTCTAGCAAGTTTTTCATCAGTGAGTATAACTTAGGAGTTAGTATAACAATCCTGAATTTAAAAAATACAGTACCAAGACTCATAATGGGTGGAAAGTATATAATTTTTGAACGGTCCCAGTTTACCCCTCTGTATTGCTATCGTGAAGCCGTGGTGAGAATCTAATGAGACTGTATGTAGGTCCCAGCATGTAGTGAGGACCCCTCAACCTTCCTGAGATACTCCAATGCGGTCGCGTTACTTGGAGATCTTGGACTCTAGGAGGTTAACATTTGAACTGTCCTCAGTTTAATAGATCCCGTTGCAGGTGCAGCTAGATGTACCCACAGCACCTTAACTTTCTGCTCTTAGTGCCTGCTATCCTTTTCCATCTTGTCATCACTTTCCTCTTCCCTTCCAATCCTTGCAATTAAATCTATCTGCCTACATTTCCTTGACCAATGTTTAAACCATAAAATCAGGAAATTTTAAAAGAGAATGAATCTAAAAATGTAACTGAAGTTACCCCTCTCATGGGCATTTGATTCCCAACATGATTCCAAAGGATTGCATTCTTGCAAGCAGAATTTTGCCATTAGTCATTGGAATTATGAGAAAGCTGTGGCTCTGTATTTGGAGGGAATGGGGGCACAGGAAGAAGGAAGAGCCTTGAAATCTCTGCGTTCACTCACATAATTTCCTTAAAGTTCCCATTCATAGATTCTATGTCAAAACTAATAAATTCTCCATGTTGTTGTTGTTAGGCACTGTCCAGTCAATTCTGACTCATAGCAACCCCATGTGACATAGTAGAATTGCCCCATAGGGTTTTCTAGTCTGTAATCTTTATGGGAGCAGATAATCAGGTCTTTTTCCTGTAGAGCTGATGGGTGACTTAGAACCACCAACCTTGTTAGCAGCTGAGTGCTTAACAGTTGTGTGCCACCAGAGTGCCTGATAAATTCTCTATACTGAAGCCTAAAATAGTTCAACCCTTGAAACAACCATAAATTCAAAGAAGTCATGAGGGATCCTATCTCCATGCCACTCCCATTACTCCACTGAAATAGTTTTTGCTAGGGTCAGCAAAGACCTTCAAGTTACTAAATCAAGGGGTCACTTTCTATTTTCATCTTACCTGACTTCTTGGCATTTCCACAATTTTGAACACTCCTTTTTTCCTGAAATTTGCTCTTCTTTAAGTTTCCATGATTCAACATTCTCTGGTTTTCTCATGCTTCTCTGAATGCCCCTTCTCCACCCAGTCATTAAATATGGCAGGTCTTCAAGGTCTGTCTTCTTCTCTTTCTTTCTTGATTCCTTCCAGGTAATATCATCCACATGTGCTTCTATGACCATTTATATACAAACAGGCTTAATTTCTACTCAAAGCTCACATGGCTCTTTTGAGCTCCAGACCCTCATATCCAACTGCCCACAACTGCCCACTTCCTATCTCAGCTTGGATGTCTTAAAAACCACAACCCCAAAATGTTAACTTGAAATCACAACATTCCCCAACTAACCTGGTGGCTTCACTGGCACATTAGTCCCCACTATCCACCAAAAGAGCATTCTTGACACGTCTACCTCATCATCTTCACCCTCCATATCCAAAGTGTAGCCAAGTCCTATAGATTTTTTTCTTCCAAATAGCTCTTGAATGTGTCCTTTATTTCTACCTGTCATGGCTCACCTTTGAACTACAGCAGTAGTCTTCTAACCAGACTCACTGTATCAGTTCCTGTCTCCTTCCAATCTATTCTCCATGCTAATGCCAAAGTGATGTGTTAAAACACAAATATTGTCTTGTAGTTTGCAACTTAAAAAACATTTCCATGGTTCTCTATTGCTGTTAGGAGAAAGACCACCATCATTAAAAAGACTGTCAAGGCCAAGAATTCTCTGCTTCTTTTGTACCTCTCTAGCTTCATCTTCACCTACTCCAGCCACACTTTGCTTTCAGTTTCTGAATCACACCATGCTCAGTCTCACCACAGAACCTTCCTTTATGCTCTTCCCTCTGCCTAGTAAACCTTTGTCTTTGCCCTACCCCTTCCACCTACCTAACCTCTAGTTATCCGTCAGATCTCACTTCCAAGGCAGTTATTCCTTCCCTGAATAAGCTCTTCTTGTAACTTATACCTCCCCTTGGTGGTCTGCTTGCCAAGTCCTGCAGTAGCAAAGCAGAGCTTCTTCTTAAGTTATCTCACACTTGAATATTATCCAAGCTCTTTACCCTGGTAGCACAGTGGTTAAGAGATATGACTGCTAACCGGAAGGTCAACAGTTTGAATACACCAGCCGCTCCTTGTAAACCTTATGGGACATTTCCACACTGACCTATAGGGTTGCTATGAGAAGGAATCAACTTGATGGCAAAGCCTCTTTTTTTTTTTTTTTTGGTTTACTCTGACCTACTAGACCTTGTATTGTCTGAGCCCTACTAGCTCATATTACTCCCCACCCTGCACTCTGCCACAGACACAGTGAGACTTCTATCTATTCCTTGAATACCCCAAGTTTGTTTCCATTTTAAGGGGGCCTGGTGGCACAGTGGTTAAGTGCTTGTCTGCCAACTGAAAGGTCAGCAGTTCAAACCTACCAGCCGCTCCCCATGAGAAAGATGTGACAGTCTGCTTCTGTAAATATTTACAACCTTGGAAACCCTAGGGGGCAGCTCTACTCTGTCCGGTAGGGTCGCTAGGAGTTGGAATTGACTCTACAGCAATGGGTTACGGTTTACAGTTATCTTGTTTAAAACAAACCTCTCCAACTTACTAACACCTCATCTTGTTGTATTTTCTTCTTAGCAGTTATCATTCTCTGAATTTATCTTGCCTCTTTGTTATTTATTTTCTCCACCTCCTCAGGAACAAGTAAGTTTCTTGAGACAGAGCTGGTCCACAATAAATATTAAATGAATAAATGAATGTTTGGCTCCGCAAACCCTGCTGTCCACCCATCTCATAGACAGTGTGCCAACATCCAAGATGGGGCCACAGGCTGTTCATCTGCCTCTTCTTTCACAGGTTACCCTTCCTGTTTTTCCCTTCTTCTTTACCCACCTGTGAGAGACTCTTCCGGAGAGCTCAAGTTGTTTGGGGTCTTGGGCTCCTGTCTCCATCCATGCTTCTATAGCCTTGGGGCCATTTTATTGCTCTTTTAACATTTACGACGTTCAGAGCAATAAGGTCACCTGACCATGTCCTTTACCAGTTGCCGTCGAGTTAATTCCAACAGATGAGAACTCCATGTGTGTCAGAGTAGAACGGTGTTCCATAGGGTCTTCAATGGCTGATTTTTCAAAAGTAGATGACCAGGTCTTTCTTCTAATGCACCTTTGGGTTAGCAGTTGAGCATGTTAACCATTTGTACCACTCTGGAACTCCTTAGTAAAGGCATAAAGAAGTTCACCCCACCAGTCCCTCTCCTTACTGGAAAAAGTCTTTCCATAGTCCCCTTCAAGTGAAAAATTACTTACCTGCAGATCCCTTAATTCCCAATAAATCTACAGATTTAATCTCATGCCTCTTTTTCCAGTGCAGAAAAGACTATGTCTTAATCATCTTTGCATATCCAGATGTATCATAGGAATTAGCACAGAGTAGGTATTGCACAATATTTATTGAAAAACTAAATAAATATATCACTCAGAAAATTATGAAACTAAAGGAAAGAGACTAAAAAGAAAAACAAGTTCCTCCCCACAGAGGTAAAAAATAATGCTCTGAGATGGAATGAGATTTGCTGAATCAACACATATATAACCAGTTAAACAGAAAAAGCCCTCCACAAGATCAAAATCATCTCCCAAAAGATATAATGAATGTTTCTGTGTTTGAGCCACTCCAAACTAAAATACGTAATTATAAAGTTGTGTGAAAATAAAAATCTTCCAAGGAAAGATGCTGGGCTCCTGATTTGAATCCAAGATGGACCCGCATTCACTGCATGCTTGTCTCTTTATACCTCAGTTTCCACATCTGATAGCATTTACTTGTCTCCCACGGCTGTCAAGAAGCTAACGAGCTCACGTCTGCAACGCACATGAAGACCTTTCCATGAAAGGTGTTACAGAAGGCCAAGAAATCCATCCCAGCATTTGTTTCAGTTGGAAAATTCCTCCAATTATTATAGGAAAAAATTCCACAAACGGCTTACCAAGGTTTGACCCTTCATTAATTTTAACATCAAAAGATCTTTTAGCTTTAAAATGTAAATCTGATTATAGAAAAAAGTTATAGAAAATTCCACAGACTTGTGTAAGACTCTAGTAACAGCCAACCTTAAATATAGAGAGATATTGTCTCTAATTGCTGTGAAGAGGCGGATCAGTTGTTTATTCTCTGCAATGGTTTGCAGGCAAAGGGACCAGTGCTTACATCATGGCATAATAGTCCCCAGCAATCCTACAGAATCCATAAAATATACTTCAAGAAATACGCAGTCTGATACTCCAAAGCAGATGCACTTGGTTAAATCTGTCATTTATATTCTCCACTCTGGTTGACTGATAAGAACCAATCTTATCTTTAAAAGAATATTATAATGGGGAAGTTTTTCCAAGTCTTTTTAGGCTTCACGATAGGAAACAAAAACGCTATCATTCTATCCTCTTCTTTTGAAGCTCTTTCTCTGGAAAGAAAAGGGCCCATAAATCATTTAAGCATATATACGGTGGGAATATAGCTTTGTTACGTTCAGATGAGTAAAAGAAAAGATTTTTTTAATTAGCTTTTTTCTGTTTGTATTATATAAAAGAAGATACAAAAAATTGTCTTTCCAATTTTTTTCAAAAAATATGTTTTTCTACTAAAGAGCATGCTTGCATATATATGTGTATATATATATATGTATATACACACAAACATATTATTAATGATGAAAGACAGTAGGATAATGGGAAAAATGAGAATGAAGACTCAGAGTGAAAAGACCAGGATTCTATCTCTGCCACACCCCTACTATGTGATTTTGGCCAAGTTAAAATATCCCTCAGTTTTCTCATATGTATACAAGGAGAGTATACTCGAGCTATCCACTTAACAGGGTTGCTGTAAAGACCAAATGAGATAATACATTTGAAAGCATTAAAAAAAAAGTGTAATTCACAATGTATCTTTTACAAATGAGCGGCTGGTGGATCGAAACCGCTCACCTTTTGGGTTGCAGCCAAGCTCTTAACCACTTCACCACAGGGCTCCTAATAAAACGTTACAGGCATATTAATACTGCTAACATTTGGATCACATCACTTAATAATTATTTTTTAGTCATAATATATCAGTCAGAACAATGTTTTAACTATAATAATCTTATTTCTATCTTACTTTTTTGTATTATTCAGTATTTTAATTCTCACTTGTTCTTATTCCCAAAATTGATATTATTGTTGTTTTATCAGCCACAGTTGGTTGAAGTTAACCTAAGGTTTAGTAAACGATTTGATCAAGATTCCATTTTATGTCTCAAACCTTCCCTCAGAAATCATTTTCTTCTTGCTGAAATATGCCCTCTAGTTGAGTGGTTCTCACACTGGAGTGACATCAGAATCACCTGGTGAACTTGATACAATGCAGCCTGCTGAGCCTCACCTGAGTTTTTGATCCTTAGGACTGGGATGAGGCCAGAGAATTTGCATTTCTAATATTCCCAGGCGATGTAGATACTGCTGGTGACCACACTTTGAGAATTGCTAGAAGTTCATTGAGTGAGATTGTTGTTCAGAAACTCAGTTTTTACCTGTCTGAAACTCAGTTTTTACCTGTCTGAAAAATGACTTAATTCACCCTTCGTCATGAAGGATCGTTTAGATGGCGTCTTAGTTACATAGTGCTGCTGTAACAAAAATACCATACATGTGGGGCTATAAAGAACAATTGTCTCACAGTTTTGCAGTCTAAAAGTCCAAATCTGGGCATTGGCTCAGGGTGGGGAGGGGAGGGGATCCTCCTTATTGGTAGCCTCAGGAGTTCCTTGGCATTCTTTGGCTTGTAGTTGGTTTTTCACATGGTTTCTTTCCCCTCTGTGTGTGTCTCTCTCCATGTCTGTTTTCCCATTTTAGAAGACATCACTCAGAAAAGATTAGGTTTAGGACCCACCTCACTCCTGTATGGCCTCAATAGCATAACAAAAGGAAAACCCTTATTTCTAAACAGAGTCACATTTATAGGTACAGGAGTAAGAATTTCAGCATTTATTTTGGGGGGACACCAGTCAATCCATGTCAGATAGATACACAGATCTAGCTTGAAAGTATTGATTTCTCTCAGCACTTGGAAAATATTATTGCATACCCATTGGTACTGTTAAAAAGTCTAAGATCAATTTAAGTGTTGTTCCTTTTAGGATAAATTTTTTTTCCCCTCTTTGGCTAATTTTAAAATCTTTTTCTTTGCTACTTTGCAATTTAATTTATTCATTTGTTTTTTTTTTTAAATCCTTCCTTCCTTCTGGAAGTTTCTTGGGGGTGGTTTTCTGAATCTGTGGGTTCATGTCTTTCATCAGGCCTGGAATATTCTCTGCCATTATCTCTTAAAATATTGCTTCACTCCTATTCTTTCCATTCTTATTCTCTTACTTAGAGACATCTTCTATTTCTTTGTCTCCCTGGGCCACATTTTGAAATCTGTCTTCTAGACCTTTGCTCCTCCAAGTATGGGCACATGAAAGCTTATTAAAAATGCAAAATTTTGGACCCTACTCCAGACCAGCTAAATTAGGATATGCATTTTAACTAGCTCCTTAGATGATTGTTATATACATTGCAGTTTAAGAAGCTCTGCTCTAATTCACAAATTATCTCTTCTCTGCTGTACTAATCTGCTGCTTATTATTAAAGTTATCATTTCAATAATTATACTTTCTAATTTATAGAACTTATATTGGTTCTTTCTCAGACTTTCCTGATTATGTTTATAGTCTCTTTTTCCTTTGTCCTGTTTTTCACTTCATTTTTTATTTTTTATACATTTAAAAAATTCTGTTCTCTATGCAATTATTCTAGTATCTAAAGTCCTTGCAGATCACAATGGCTCATTTCCTGTGTGTTCAATGAATTTGGTTTCCAAGGCTGTAATTGTGAATTTATATTTTATTGCTCTGAGTCTATGGGAGTTGGAAGAAGTTGGGTTGATAGCTTGTTCCTCCAGTGAGAATTTGAGTTCGGCCAAGTACTCTGGGTATACCAGTGGAGGTCCACATGAGACTGGAGTCATAGTCTTGAGATTTCCCATAACACACAGAGAAGGTTATTTGATCTCCAAAGTTTCGAGAAGGGCTAACACCTGATTATAAACTCCCTGGGACACAAAGGTGTCTCTGCCATCTCCTTTTGCCAGGAGGTAAATTTTATCTAACCAGCCCCTGATGGATAATGTGGTCTCTGAGGTTCCTAGCTTTGGGAAGATGCGAGGGGAAACGGGAGGAGAAGAAGAAAACTGAGGGAGGGAAGTAAGGGAAAGGAGTGGGAATAAGGAGGGAGAAAGAAGATGGAGTGCAAGGAAAGAAGAAGGAGGATGAGAAAAAGGAGGAGGGGATATATATGTTCAGCAACAGGTATTTTGTAGCAAACAGGATATTCAGTTTTTACCATAGTGCTAAGAACTATCCAGGTGCCCTACATTATATTGAATTTACTTATTTTGTTATCCAGGTGTCCTACATAATATTGCATTTACTTCTTTTGTTAGACCACATGCTGTTTCACCTTTGGGTCTTCATTCATGTCTGCCTGGATCACTCTCCTCTATTTTAATTTCCTCACCTCTCTTCTGCTTAGTATATAAATCCTTCAGGCATACATAAAAAAAGATCAAGCCATAGTGGTTTAATCAATAAATATACTTAATTAGCTGACCTGGCAGGAAGTCTAGAGATAAATGGTACAGCAGGCCAGTGATACCAGGCCACCGGGTTCCCACCCTGGTCACTCCGCACCTGGAGTAGTTCTACTCACAAGATCTCACACCAGTGTTCCAAGCAAGGATAAACCAAAAACAAAACTCCACTGCTGTTGAGTCGATTCCGACTCATAAAGACCTTATAGGAGAGAGGAGAAAAGCCCCATAGACTTTCCAAGGCTATAATCTTTATGGAAGCAGACTGCCACATCTTTCTTCCGCAGAGTGACAGGTGCGTTCGAACCACCAACCTTTCGGTTAGCGGCCAAGCTCTTAACCACTGCGCTACCAGTGATCCTTGCAAGAAGGATAGGTGGAGGCAAAAACTTCCTCCTCCTCTTTTTTGTTGGCCCCATCAGCAGATTTCCCTTTCTATATTATCAGTCAGAACATTCTAGCAATCTTATCCCTGGTTTGAGGAAAATGATGCCCTGGCACAGGAAGCCTTGATCACCATGACTGGCCTATACCAGCATGCGCAGTCTGAACTTCCCTCCTGACTCCATCCACTATGTGAGAATTGCCAAGCAGGGAACAATGTCCTTCTCACCCAGGAAACTCATTTAGGTCTTAGTTAAAATCTTACTATCCCAAAATATGTCAAGTCACCTGTTAAACTCTCTCTTCATAGCACGAAATTAGGTTTCCTTGTAACTTGCCTATGGAATCCTATTCTTACCCTATTGGAACACCCCTCACAGTTGAAATCATTTGTGTGGTATCTGTCTACCCCACTATATTATAATCCCTATGAAGGCAAAGGTCATGACTGTTTTTATGCTTAGTCCATATGATAAAAAGTGAACAAATAAATATGTTTAAAAAAAAAAAAAAGGAATGTTGTTGTTATTAGGTGCCATGGAGTTGATTCTGCCTCATAGCAAGCCTGAGTAAGAGACCAGATCTGCGACATAGGGTTTTTTTTTTTTTTTTTTTTTTTTTGGCTGTAATCTTTTCAGGAGTAGATTGCCAAGTCTATTTCCTGTGGAGCTGCTGAGTGGGTTTGAACTGCCAACTTTTTGGTTAGCAGCCAAGTGCTTAACCACTGTGCCATCAAGGCTCCTTTAAAAAAAGAATAACGAGAAAACAAAATATGGTAGTTCTATACCCATACTTTCATTTCCAAACACTCCTTTGAGAGCCAGACCCAGATGTGAAATAGTGTCCTAGACATTCTCCATTCAGGGATCTTAATATAGTTTTAAGAGAAAACTCTCTTACAGTGAAGCAGCATTTTATGATGAGGTTATCTTTTAAAGTAAGCACAGAAACCAAACTCAAATATAGTCAAAAGTACCCTTAGGAATACGTAAAGTACAGTGATATACAGATACACTGCCTCTCAATTAAGAGCAACATGGTACATTGGGCTTAGTATGATATTTTTCCCACAGCAGGTACCATAAACAATAACTGTTTATTGAATATATGAAGTTATAGATTTGGGCATTGGCCAGGTCAGCAGAGTAAACCAGAGAAAAATAAACATTTGTTTGAGGAATTTAGAATGAGGAAGCATTCTAAATTCTTCATACCTTCCAATCATGTCTGTCTAGCAAATCTGTCATCAAATCTAAAATACTGATTTAAATCCTAATTATGTATTTACTAAGCCCAACAACACAACATGGGTATTTTTGTTTTTGTTTTTGTTTTTTTTGGACCTAAACAATATATTCTCCATTAAACAATTAGAAATGCAAACTACTACAGTGAAAACTGCTTCCAGGCAAACAAATACCCAGAGACAACCCATCAATTTGGAGACTTGTATTTAACTGTGAATGTTGCCTTCTATTACTGGACACCACTTAAAAACCTTCTAAAATGGTTACTTAACAAGAGGGTATTTTCTCTTAGTGACAAACCTGCATTTCCTGACTTCTTGACCTTGTCTTGACAGCCTTCGGCCAAACATCTAGTGTTTTACTGGCTATGGTGTAGGGGTTAGGAGACATTGGTGATACATTTGTTTTCTTTCTTTTTTGTTTTCTATTGTTGTATAATATATAACAAAATATGTGCCATTTCAACTATTTTTATGTGTACCATTCAGTGACATTAGTTACATCCATCATACATAACCATCATCATTTCCAAATTTTTTCATCACCCTTAAAATAAACTCAGTGTCCCTTAGGCAATATGACAATACATTTTTGACCCGGCCCTAGAAGTGAGGACATTACATTCAACATGAGTTGTTTAACCTGATTTTCTTCCTCCCATGGATTCACAGGGTTCTTTCATTCAATAGGCCTATTCCACTAGTGTCATGGATTGAGTTGTGTCCCCCAGAAATATCTGTCAGCTTGGCTGGGTCATGATTCCCAGTGTTGTATGATTGTGTAATCTGATGTGATTTTCTTATGTGTTGTAAACTCTATCACTATGATAAGATTGTATGTGATCTCCTTATGGGTTGTAAATTCTATCACTGTGATGAGGTTGACAAGATTAGGTAGAGTCTTAATGCAATCTCTTCTGAGATATAAAACAGAGAAGCGAGCAGAGACATATGGGAACCCCATACCATCAAGAAAGCTGTGCCGGGAGCAGAGTGTGTCCTTTGGACCTGAGGTTCCTGCCCAGAGAAGCTCCCAGACCAAAGGAAGATTGATAACCTGGACCTTCCTCCAGAGCCAATGGAGAAATCATTCCCCTGTATCTGAAGCCCTGAATTTGGACTTGTAGCCTACTGGACTGTGAGAGAAGAAACTGCTCTTTGCTAAATCCATCCACTTGTGGTATTTCTGTTACAGCAGCACTAGATATCTAAGACAACTAGGAAGCCCTGGTGGTTCAGTGGTTAAGAGCTGGGCTGCTAACCAAAAGGTTGGCAGTTTGATTCCACTAGCCACTCCTTGGAAACTCTACGGGGCAGTTCTACTCTGTCCTATAGGGTCGCTAGGAGTCGGAATTGACTTGATGGACACGAGTTTGGTTTTCAGTTTTTATTCCACTGGCACAGTTACAGGCACAGGGCCTATGGAGATTAAAAAACAACAAACGGGTGCAAGGGTATTACTGTCTAGTGGAGAAGAAAGAAAATTGCCCCTTAGAGTACAAGAGAGTGCAGGGATAGCACAGAGACATACACAAAAGACTGCGGTGGCAAAAAGGAGTGGCAGTGATATCATGCCAACAGCATGAAAGAAAGGAATTTTCATCTTTTCCCCTCATTTTAAATTCATCTTAAGTCATTTCTTCCTTTAAAAAGTCTACCCTAAATCATGGCTAATAGTAGGATGAGGACCATTTTCAGGTAGACTATGTAAGGATGCTGTGGTTGTACACTCCACAAGAATGTGAAACCTAGGGAGTCCATTCTCATCACAAACAGATTTGGAGGCTGAGTTCCAACTGTATTTGGGGGTGTCCTGAGTCACTTATCTCTTATGTCACTGCTTGAAAAGCCTAATTCCTCCCATCTGGGGAGTCTCAAAACCTGATAGGATGGCTTTACCTAGGAGTAGGCTCTCCGTATCTCCTCAGCCCCTCCCCATGGTATCTTCCTGCTGCTGGTAGCTTTATATAGACAGCATCCTGGCTGTGCATGAGCAAGCAAGAGCGTAGGCGCATGTGTGTGTCTGGTTAACATGGTTGCTGCTGAGGCTCAGGGAAACTCCCCCAGAGTAGAGCTAGTTAGGTAATGCTTTTTTTTTTTTTTTTTAAATTTATGGACTGGGCAACTTCTTGTAATCTCAAAAAGGCTCTAGCAGCGGCCATCATCCCCTTTCGCTTCCACAAAAACAGCAAAATGCTTGTATCTTTCCTGTACTTGGTAAACACTCCTTGACAGAAGATGATCACATGATGGCAAGGTGTTCCAACCTCTAACCAGCAGTGCCTTTTGTGCAGGACACATGTACAACTCCTTTGATCTTCAGCTGCAGCTGCTATTTTCAGAGCCTGGCACTGTTCTGAAGAATGCCAGGGCAGCCCAGTACTTTCACTCTTGGGAAGCCATGTCCTTCCTGATTGCAGCCTACCAGGTTGGCTGCGCAGCTTCTGTGGCTTCCTGGTTGCCCACAGCTCTGTTTGAAGCTGAGTTGCCCCTTGCCTTCCCAGGATTCATCTGCCCTCCCTGCTTGCTGCCGCTCTGCTACAACTCACAAAAAAACAAGGGGCAGCAGCAACTCTTTTGCTCTTTTTTTCTTTTTCTCCCTCTAAAGGTGAATTAAACTGGCCACGGTAAAAATGTGAGTTTTGTATAAAAATCATAGAAGTGAAAATAAGATCAACACTAGAGGCCCTAATATACAGCATTCACAGGATACAAACCATAACTAAGAACACACAAACTCTAGAAGATAAGCTAGATAACTGGGATCTTCTAAAAATTAAACACTTATGCTCATCAAAAGACTTCACCAAAAGAGTAAAAAGAAAACCGACAGACTGGGGAAAAAATTTTGGCTATGATAAATCCAACAAAGATCTAACCTCTAAAATCTACAGGAAAATCTGACATCTCTACAACAAAAAGACAAAAAATCCAATTAAAAAATGGGCAAAGGAAATGAACAGATACTTCACCAAAGAAGACATTCAAGCAACTAACAGACTCTAGCCATTAGAAAAATGCAAATCAAAACCACAATGAGCTACAACCTCACCCCAGCATTACTGGCATGAACCAAAAAAACAGAAAATAACAAATGTTGAAGAGGCTGCAGGGAGATTGGAACTCTTATGCACTGCTGGTGGGAATGCAAAATGGTACAACCATTTTGGAAAACGATATGGTGCTTCCTTAGAAAGCTAGAAATAGAATACCATATGACCCAGCTCCTAGGAGTATATCCTAGAGAAATAAGACCCACCACACAAATAGACATATGCGCACCTGTGTTCATGGCAGCATTGTTCACAGTAGCAAAAAGATGGAAACAACCTAGATGCCCATCAACAGATGAATGGATAAACAAACCATGGCACATATACACAATGGAGTACTATGCAATGATAAAGAACAATGATGAATCTGCAAAGCATCTCACAACATGGATGAATCTGGAGGGTATTAAGCTGAGCGGAATAAGTAAATCACAAAAGGACAAACATTGCATGAGACCACTACTATAAAAACTCATGAAAAGGTTTACATACAAAAAGCAGGAATCTTTGATGGTTACAAGGGAGAGGAGGGGTGGGAGATGGAAAAACACTAAATAGTCAATAGATAAGCGGTAACTGTGGTGAAGGGTAAGACAGTACACGACACTGGGGAAGCCAGCACACTTTGTACAAAGAAAGGTCACGGAAGCTCCACAGACACATCCAAACTCCCTGAGAGACCGAACTGCTGGACCTAGTGCCTTGGGGACCATGGTCTTGGGGAACATCTAGCTCAGTTGGCATAACACAGTTTATAAAGACAATGCTCTGCATTCTACCTTGGTGAGTAGCGTCTGGGGTCTTAAAAGCCTGTGAGCAGCGATCTAAGATACTCCACTAGCCTCACCCCTTCAGAAGCAAGGAAGAATGAAGAAAACAAGATACAAGAGAAAGATTAATCCAAAGGACTAACGGACCACAACTACCACGGCCTCCATCGGACTGAGTCCAAAACAAGATGGTGCCCAGCTACCACCACTGACTGCTCTGACAGGGATCACAACAAAGGGTCCCGGACAGAGCTGGAGAAAAATGTAGAAGAAAATTCTAACTCACAAACAAAGACCAGACTTCCTGGCCTGACAGAGACTGGAGAAACCCCAAAAGTATGGCCCCCAGACACACTTTTAGTTCAGTAATGAAGTCACTCCTGAGGTTCACTCTTCAGCCAAAGGTTAGACAGCCCCATAAAACAAAACGAGACTAAAGGGCACACCAGCCCAGGGACAAGGACTAGAAGTCAGGAGGGGGCAGGAAAGCTGGTAATAGGGAAGAAGGGAGAGTGTTGACATGTTGTGGGGTTGTTAACCAATGTCATAAAACAATATATGTACTAACTGTTTAATGAGAAGCTAGTTTGTTCTGTAAACCATCTAAAGTACAATAAAAAAAAATGTGAAAGTAAATCAGTGATGCTTCTGGAGGAACACAGAGAAAAATAATTTCCTGTGTTGGTTACAGTCTTTAGATAGGACAAATAATTAACCATAAAAAATGCTGATAAGTTGGACTATATTGCAACAAAAACCTCTGTTTATTGAAAAAGACTGTTAAGAAAATTAAAAGCCAGAAGTAATTAAAGATTGATGAACATGATATTTTTTAAAGTTCTGCATAAAAAAAAAAAATTAAAGATTCTAAACCAAGTCTAAAAAAAAACGTGAATTTTATTTACAAGCCCCTTTCTGGAATACACGATTTCTCTCTCCTAAATGACCTCCTTTTCCTCAGTAAAATTCTTAAAACATCAACAAAGGTAACAACTGGGTATAATTTTATTAACCCCTCAAAAGCACATAATAAAATACCAGGGATAGATGACCTTTGTCACTGGAAGCTAGAAAGATTTGAACTGCTCAGATGACTCCCTGTCCTAGATCCTGCTTGGATCCCAAAGGATAAGAAATCCCAAACTACGTAAATCACACAGCATTGGGAAATGAGAGAACGGAGAATTATATTAACCATGACCTGGATTTGGAAGAAGAAGCTCTGTTGGTGCAGTGGTTAAAGCACTGAGGTTAGCAGTTCGAACCCAGCATCTGCTCGGGAGAAAGATGTGGCGGTTTGCTCCTGTAAAGATTTATGGCCTTAGAAACCCTATGAGGCAGTTCTGTTCTGTCCTATAGGGTCGCTAGGAGTCAGAAGCAACTCGATGGTTTTTGGTTTGGATTTGGAAGATCTTAAGCCACCTTGCTTCTCTGATTTCAGGATGGCTTACTGCTGCTGCATGAGCCCTCCTGCAGGAGCAAAACTATTTGTAAAACTATCCCTTTAAGGTACAATTGATTTAGCCATAAATAGGTCCTGGATGGAATGGCCTGCTCTTTGCCAGGATGGCCGGGGGGTGCGATATGCGTGTTCTTTCACACAATGATATTTGATAGGACCCAGCATTGGCTGGAAAACGTCCTTTGCTCAGTGAAGCATGCTCAGCCCTGCCCCCTAATGACTCCCTGCTCCCTTTACAAACGCACCAGCCCCTGCCACTTGGTATTCATCAGGCACTCAACTTCTCTTCTGCTGATAGCAAATGTGTATCAGATCCGTGATTACTTTTATTATAAAGAAAATACATAAGCCCACGGACATGGTGGTTCCATGATAAAAGTTATCACCTCCCCCAAGGTAATTTCTAATGGAGTAATTATAAAGATTACCAGGCTCATTGGACACCAGTGATGTGTTACTCTTTTCTTCAGTGACCTTTTTTCTTGCTATTTCTACTAGGAGAGAAGGTTTATATCAGCAAGGTTTCAACTGAAAGGACATTTGGGCTCATCAGTTTTATCACTTCTGGTGAGCCTGATTTTCATCAAGAGCTTTAAAATGAACTGGGTTTTCTATAAACACTAAAATGCACGGATGTGAATGTCTTTGGCCTGGCCCCTGAGTGGGTCAGAGATAGCAGTTAGTTTTCATTTCTGCCAGCTTGTCACTTTTCTTTCAATTGCTGCTCTTACCTTAGGTTCAAGTTCTTCTGCTTTGTGTCCCATAGGCAAGGGGATTGGCTGTTATTATCTCCACGGGAATGCAGTGCAATTCGGTTCCTTCCAAACAGATAAGAAGTGAAAATGATTATAATTTCTCTGGATTCAAATGTAATCTTTGTATACATCTAAGTGCATATTGAATACAATGCTTTATTTCTCAACCAGGGAAAAGAATATCTCTACAAAGCCCTATAATATGTAAATAATAAACAATGGTCCATTTGGGGAGGGGGGTTTACATTTTTTTTTTCTGAATTTTATTTATTTTGTTGTTGTCAAGAATATACGTAGCAAAAACATACGCCAATTCAACAGTTTCTACGTGTACAACTTAGGAACATTGATTACATTCTCTGAGTTGTGCAACCATTCTCATCCTCCTTTTCTGAGTTGTTCCTGTCGCATTAACATAAACTTATCGCCCCCTAAGGTACCTATCTAACCTTTGGAGTTGCAGTTGTCAATTTGATCCCATATAGATAGTTCTTAAAAGAGCATACTGCTCAAAGTAAACTTTTTACTAGTTAAGCTAAACTACTGTTCAGTTTTAAAATGACTTCAGGGGATATTTTTTGTTTAAAGTTTAAAGATTATCTCAGGGCAATAGTTTCAGGGGTTCATCTACCCTCCATGGCTCCAGAAAGTCTAGAGTCCATGATAATTTGAAATTCTGTTCTATATTTTACCTCCTTTTGATCATAATTCTTTCATGGAGTCTCTCATCAAAATGTTCAGTAATGGTAGCCAGACACCATTCAGTTCTTCTGTTCTCATGGCAAAGGAGGCAGCTGTTCATGGAGGCAATTAGCCACACGTTCCATAACCTCCTCCTATTCCCAACCCTCCTTTCTCTGTTGCTCCAGGTGTATAGAGACCAATTGGTGTGCCTTGGATGGCTGCTTGCAAGCTTTTAAGACCCCAGGCACTATGCAACGAACTAGGAGGTAGAACAGAAGCATTAAGCACATTATTAAGCCAATTACCTGGAATGTCCCATGAAGCCCTGACCCTAAACCTCCAAACTAAGGAACTAGGTCCCATGAGGTGTTTGGTTGTACATAAACAGTGTCAGTAGCTACTCTTTTGTTGTTATTGTAAATACATTTATCACATAACTTTTGCCAATTCAATTTTTTACAGGTGTACAACTTATTGACAGCAATTAAATAATTAGCTGTGCATCCCTACCCTTAATCAATGCAATTTTTCCATCACCATTAACCCCCTTCTCCCCTTCCCTTTGGCCCCTGGTAACCACTAATAAATTTTGGTCTCTATACATTTCCGTTTCTTGTCTTTCATGTAAGTGAGGTCAATAATGGTCTATTTTTGAAAAATATCTCTTTTTGAAAAGGGAGGAGAGAAAAAGATACAAACCATGACAAGAACTGCCTCTCAAATAATTCTCAGAAATTAACTGAGTAAGAGTAGACAATTTCTGTTACTATCTTTTGCTAAGGACTGTCCTAAGTGCCTGAGTGGCAAACTAAGTGGGTTGTTAGGGAGGCAGCATGATGCAGAAAGATTTTAAAAAGCCTGTTGTCTTCTAATTTATTTTGACTCATGGTGACCCCATGTGTATCAGAGTAGAACTGCACTCCACAGGGTTTTCAGCGGCTGTGATCTTACAGAAAGGAGCCCCAGTGGCACAATGGTTAAGCACTTGGCTGCTTCTCAAAAGGTTGGCAGTTTGAACTCTCCAGCCACTCCATGGGAGAAAGATGTGGCAGTCTGCTTCCATAAAGATTACAGCCTTGGAAACCCTATGGGGCCATTCTACTCTATTCTATAGGGTCACTAGGAGTTGGAATTTATTTGACAGAAATGGGTTATGGGTGATTTTACAGAAGTAGTGGTGGTACAGCTGGGTGGATTGGAACCAGCAACCTTTTGGTTAGTAACTGAAAGTGTTAACTGTTTTCACCCCCCAGGAAAGAGCCTGATCTAAATCCCTCTTTATAAATTCTAATAGCAGCTCTCTAAAGAGCCACAACCAGTCCCTCTACTTCCATAATAGTTTCTTCAACTATTAAAAAAAGAAAGTGAACTGGCAAAAATCTCTAAGTTCCCACTCAGTTCCAAAATTAGATACATTTTATCTTAATAATTCAGAAAAATCAACTTAAAGTTATCTCTTGAAGTCAAAAATAAGGAGTGGTTGTTTGACCAAACTCTTTAGATTAGTTACGTATAATCATGCAATGATCGAGACAATGCCTTTAAAGATAGACTGGGTAAAGCAAAACAGTGAAAAACAACTGGCAAACTCACATTCCAATCTGTGTTGATGTTGTCCCTTCTGGATGATGCAGCAGCCATTGTTCCACGTGGTTGTGGCCCTGGCCTTTCTCCATTGCTCCATGTCCAAGGTCAGAACCCACCACTGCTGCTGCTGTAAGAGACCAGAGACTTAACTTTGTTTTTATTTTCTACTAGCCTTGAATCATTTTTCTAGATGTTTTCATTGTGTGTACATTTCTTCTTTAATTCAACAAACTCCAACGCAGACTTGCAAAGCACACAATGCGTGATGCAACACTCTGTGGTGGAGACTTTAAGCTTTATACTGTTCAACTAATTGCTTAACTCTGGGTTTACTGGCATAGAAGCTTTTGTAACATTCATGCATTACACTAAGAGTGAGTGATGTAATAGACATCTGATATACACATATAACCACTGAGTGTTCTCTGCAGTTGGTGTGGTGAACGAGCCAGGGTGGTTTTTCTTCAGGCACTGGGCAGAGGAGCACTAGTCAGGAGAAGTGTTAGAATTAACTTAGAACTGACCTTTGGGTCACCTCCCATCAAACAAAAATGTACCTATCCCAGATTTAGTGAGGCATCTTATTTTTAAGAGATGTTTTTGGTATTATTAAAAGTATCCATCTTTAAGTGGAATTTAATAGTATACTTAAGTCTCTCAAAGAGAAAAATAAGGTTTCTTTACATAAGCTGAACCAAAATCTTCAGCATATATTCATTCTGTTCGGAGTCTACCGCAAAGGAGAGCCAAGCAGGGAAAAGATGTACACAATATATAAGTGATCTGAATGTTCACTTTTCCTTAACTTTGGGAAATAGCTTTTACTCAATCAGACAGAAAAGTTGCAATGACCCAGCAAGAAATGGGTATTCATTTTAGTTTTGGATGAGAAATGGGGCACCAAGACATTTCATCACAGCCATGGGTCCCATACACCTGCTTAATAGGAGCTGTCTGATTGGTTTCTCTGCAATCACAAGACCCCAGTGCCCTCCTCCGCACATACCTGATGTATGGGCACTGTTCCTTCCTGGAGAAAATCCCTCAAATCGTCGTAGATGACTCCTGGTCTGACGATGCTATTACTGAGTCATACACTTAAAGTGTCTGAGAAAGGAACAATTTGCAGTTATGAAAGGTGAGGCGGTAACTTTTAAATCTACAGGTGCTGCTATTTTGGAGTGGAAATGAACAGATTGATAAGTCAATCCCAGAAGAGTGAAGAGAGCTAAAGTATAGGAAATGAGAAGATTGCATTATGTTGTCCTTCTGAAATAGGAACTATGGTTATGAGAATC
Organism: Dugong dugon; assembly: GCA_030035585.1. Lineage (NCBI taxonomy): Eukaryota > Metazoa > Chordata > Mammalia > Sirenia > Dugongidae > Dugong > Dugong dugon. The sequence continues at coordinate 63,852,734 of CM057466.1, forward strand.
CTGCAGGTAGGACTTTCTTTAAAAGAGTGTACGTGGTTCCACATTTAACATGCTTAACAATCACATCAGACCCCTGAATGCTGAAGACGGGTAGGTTAAAAGTTGAAAGAAAAGAAATCACATATCAATATGTAACACAGTCATTTACGAAATTGTTTCTGAATGTAGGGAAGTCTATTTCTTAGTTAGTTCACCTAAAACTTTAAAAAGATGATCTTTACGGGTATTTTTCAAGAAAATAAAACTAAAAAGATTATCACAAAAATAATACTATCTGATTGTCACTTTTGTTTATGAAGCAATTGTATTATTTCATAATTTAATAAATACATGATAGAAGCATTGAATTTCATACTTAAAAAGACCTTAGTGATCTTTTTATCCTACTCTGCTGTTTTATAGGAAACCCAGAATTCTCTAATTTACATATTTTATTAAAGTATAACATACTTATACAAAGATGTTCAGCAAAATGAATAATGAACTTTTCTGTACAGGTAGGGCAATGAGTTCTTAAGCAGGGATAAATTAAAAGAAATGAATCCTATATAGCTTTCCCTTCAAGTCAAGTATTTGATTATTTAAATAATCTTCTAGCTTTAAGATAAATAAGTAAACAGAAGTCAGGATAATGGTTGCCTTGAGGCAGAAGAAAAGGGTAGTGATTAGAACAAGCTTTGTGATAGGATATAATGTCTCTCTCTCTTCTCTCTCCATCTCCTCTTCTTTCAATCTCCAGCGACAAGCACAGTACCTGGGGCAAAGACCGTCAATTAAACTCTCACCCAAGCAAACTGAGTTAAATGAACAGTTTTCTAAAATGTTACGGAAATTATTCATAGGAACTCCTGCTACCCTAGTGATTGTATATTGCACTTCAGAAACCTGAGAACGTCAGATAACGAAGTTATTAGTTATTCCTAGAAACATATTGCAATAAATGATTAAAAACAAGTTCCCCAGGTAGAGATTCCACGTGCATTATTCACATAGAAGATAGTGGGTCATAGTTCTATGTTTTCGAAGACTTCTTATTGCTTTAAAATCTTCTGCCTTCACCAGCAAATTTTGGAATTCTAAGCCGATATCTCTTAAAAATATAAGAGTTTCTATTAGATTTCACTGCAACTTTCTGAGATGTCTATATGGGTATTAAACACTGGATCAATGTTACCACATCCAGATTGCTGTTATTGTTGTTAGGTACAGTAGAGTCAATTTCGAATCATAGTGACCCCACATGACAGAATAGAACTACCCCGCAGGATTTTCTAGACTGTAATCTTTACGGCAACAGATTGCCTGGTCTTTCTCCCTCAGAGCTGCTGGTTGGGTTCAAACTGACAACCTTTTGGTTAGTAGCCAAGCACTTAACAGTTGCACACCCATGCCTCCTTAGATCTTCCATAAATTGGGGAGTGGGCCCCTGAGTATCAAGCAGTAGCATTAAAAATTCTCTATTTTACTTTGCTTCTCTGTTTTTGTTTGGATTTTGATGGGACTTATTTATAAGAGGAGGCCTGATTACACAGTGGTTAAGTGCTCGGTTGCTAAACGAAAGGTCAGTGGTTCAAATCCACCATCCACTCCACAGGAGAAAGATGTGGCAGTCTGCTTCCATAAAGATTTACAGCCTTGGAAACTGTATGGGATAGTTCTACTTTGTCCTACAGGGTCACTATGAGTTGGAATCAACTCAATGGCAGTGGTATGGCCTGATTTTATTTCTAAGAGTAAATGAACTACATTTAGTTTAGTCAAAGTAGCATTAAGGAGATGTTTCATTGAGACGAGGTAAGTATTATAAATATAAGCCCTGACCATACAAATTGGTAGGCCAAATCATTTGTATTATTCTCCTGGCCCTTGAAAACAACTACACCTATAGCCAATGTTGTAAGAATTTCTAAATTTTACAGAAAGTTTTAAATTCATGTACAATTACAATGAAAACATACATATGCTAACTTGTTCATTATTGATGGGCTTTATCAAAATCACAGCCATGAAATAATGTATATAGGTACCTTCTCTACAAAGATCAGCAATTTGGTGTTCTTAAAGGGATACAAACAATGCCAATCTCTACGGCACTCAAACAGAAATTCAATATTACTCTCCAAATGATCACTTTATTTATGATTTTTCTCTATTATGAAAAATCTCTAGGCTTTATAGTATTATTTTTAATATGCACGGTGAATGGCCACAACTTTTCTTTCAGATAGTCATAATTCTGTTTCATGATGGTCTTAACATAATCTTGGCAGTAGAAAAGTCTTCCAGATGCACCTGCAGAGAGCAGATGGCTTTTGGTTCTTCTGTTTGGGGCTTGGTTTCAGTTCCCAGAGGGCTAGCTACCTTTCCTGAGAGCAAAATACCAGGTGTTTAACAGGCCTAGTTTGTATTTCACATGGACCTCACCCTCCTTGTCTTCCAAACTTGTGCAAAACCATTCCTTACTCATTTTGTATTGATTACATTTGTCTATTCTTCTTCAAATGATTTCTGTGACATTGAGACAAGTCAGAGAGCAAGGATAAGTCAAAGGGTTTAGCATTGCTCAAAGGGAGCAGCACTACCTAGAATGGGAATAGAGAAATTTCTACCAGCTACCTCATAACTGTGAAGATTATGGGAGAAGTTAGAAAGGGAAACTATTAAAGGAAAAAACAAACAAACCTAATCAGTTGCCATCGTGTTGATTCCTACTCATGTCAGAGTGGGATTGTGCCTCACAGGGTTTTCATGGCTTTGGCCTTTTGGAAGCAGATCACCAGGACTTTCTTCCGAGGCACCTCTGGGTAGATTTAAACTGCCAACCCATTGGATATTAGCCAAGTGCTTAACCATTGACACCACCCAGGGACTCCAAAAGAAAAAAAGAGGTTTATTTTTCTTCTGTTGTTTTTCTTCCCAATACTCATCCCACAAACTGAGTTCGTACAAATGAATAACATCAACTCCAGCAGACAAACTGAAAAAGGACATGAATGTGTTCATTCCACAAGGAGAGATAAGAAACTGTGGACAAATTTTTGAAAAATAATGACTTCTCTTTATCAAACATACGGAAATTAAAATGCTGTCCCACCATTGTCTTAGTCATTTAGGGCTGCTCTAACAGAAGTACCACAAGTGGATGGCTTTAATAAACAGAAGTTTATTGTCTCACAGTCTAGTAGTCTACAAGTCCAAATTCAGGACATCAGCGCCAGGGGAATGCTTTCTCTGGCAGCTCTGGAGGAAGGTCCTTGTCATCAATCTTCCCCTGAACTAGGAGTTTCTCTGAGCAGGAACCCTGGGCCCAAAGGACGCTCTCTGCTCCCTGCACTGCTTTCTTGGTGGTATGAGGTCTCCCACTCTCTGCTGGCTTCCCTTTTCTTTTATCTCTTGTAAGACAAAAGGTGGTGCAGGCCACACCCCAGGGAAACTCCCTTTACATTGGATCAGGGATGTGACATGAGCAAGGGTGTTATATCCCACCCCAATCCTCTTTAAAATAATCTAATCTTGCCTCATCAACCACAGGCAGAGATTAGGATTTACAACACATAGGGAAATCACATCAGATGACAAAATGGCAGACAATCATGCAATACTGGGAATCATGACCTAGCCAAGTTGACAGACTTTTTTGGGGGACACAATTCAGTCCATGACAACTATCTACCTATTAAGTTATCAAAACCTGAAAATAATCATACTCATTTCTGTTACATACTCATGCACTGCTACTAGCAGTTTAAGTTAACTATTTCTGAGAATAGCAAATACATTTCAAAATCTTTGATAATTTTCTATTATTTTGCATTAAAAAAACATCAAAAGAAAGGGTAACACCAACATGCATTCAGTAGAATAATTAATTGTGTTAACATTAAATTGGAAAAATAAAAATCTATATGTGCAATAAGGTCCCTGGGTGATGCAAAACACACTTGACTGCTAACCCAAAGATTGGAGATTTTAGTCTACCCAGAAGAGGCTCAGAAGAAAGACCTGGCAATCTATATCCAAAAGGTCACAGCCATTGTCAACATCACAGAGCACAGCTCCACTCTGACATACGTGCATGGGTTCACCATGAATCTGAGTTGATTAGATGGAAACTTTTTTTTTATATGTGCAATAAGAAGAGTTAAATTCATTGCAGATTGCCAGCTTTGTAGAATATATTGCTATTAAAATAATCCATTAACATGATATAGCAACATGGAAATACATTTATCAAATAAAGGTACATAACAAATTATCTTTATTATGATTGTATCAGTGAAAAATTATTGAAAAAACCATGAATAAATTAAAGCACTTTAGGTGTTAGAGAAATGTGATTACGGGTAATTTTTTTTCTTTTTTCTTTACTTTTCTTTTCCATTATTTTTATTATAATATAATTTATTGTTTTACAATTCATGAGACTACTATCCTTCTCCCACAAAGCCACAGACCAACATTCAACAACTCAGTCAGGTCACTGTCCTCCTGATTGTCACCTAAATGCAATAGTGTAGAAGTATAATGACCAACTATTAATCAGAACGGCATATATGATGAGAAGTGTTGCTCTTTGAAGAAAACTGTCTCTCTCCTAGTACCATTGCTTCCAGTAATAATTCCCTGTTAGAACGTTATCCTCGGTAGTTAAAGTGAAATAAAATAACTCAGGCAATATGCACAATTTAAAACTCAGTGTGGCTTAGCTTCTTGGGAAGCTTCACTATGCCCTTTCTTATTGACTCTGGCAGCTTCCCAGATTTCAAAGTATCATTAAAAATGCTAAGAAAAAACTATGCACGTTAGGCATAACTTTGTCAGAATTAAGCTGAAAGACCATCTGGCTCCATTGTCTTACGGAATTTATCACATTTTATAGGTAGTGGAGTTTCTTTCCTAATAATCTCGCCAAAGGATGACAAGAATTACTTCATTGTATAAGCAAGCTGCTACAGTGGGTTACCTAAACATCACATTCTCTCTCCCAGAATTTCACTGCTTACATAAATTTCTAAATTTTATTCTGAAGACTCAGTTTTTAACCCCCCAGTGGCCCTTCGATGCATCTACTTTACCTTCATCACCATCTTATCCCAATCAGGGTCTCGAAGCAGTTGGTTCCAGTTTGAAGCCCTGCTGATAATTTGCGTTCTAACAAGTTCCCAGGTGATACTAATACTGCTGATCAGGGGCCAGTTCTGAGAACCACTAGTAGAGCAATGGTTCTCAAAATTTGTTATACATAAGAATCACCTGAGAATCGTGTTGAACTGTAGATTCTGAATTAGTATATCTGGGGTGGAAATGCAAATTCTAAGTAAGGGTTCAAACTGGAATGAACCAGTTTGAAGCTCTGATTCCAACTACCATCACATCTCACCTTGAGTATTGAACAGGCTCCTAACTGAGCACCTCATATAAACTGCTGCCCTTTTCATTCTGTTCTCATGTCGGAGCCAGAGTGAGATTTTCAAATCACAATTCGGATCTTATCACCATCGCCACAACCTCTACCCTCTACTCTTGCCACCCTTCACCTTTTAAAACACTTCAGTGGCCTCCTACTAATATGGTATCCCATTTCTTGCCTGATCTCACCTCTGCCTTCTCCAGCTTCATCTCATTCCACCTTTCCTTCCACTGTTCTCAGTGCTTCACTCACGCTGACCTTCTCTCCTTTTCCCAGCGATCATGCCATCCCTCCTCCCCATCCCAGTCATAGCTGTTGCATTGGCTATTTGCACTTTGCCTGAATGTTCATTCTCCCACTGTCCCTTGCTGAGCTAGTCTTCACTCTTCAGATCTCAGCTCAAAGAAGCCTTTTCTGACCCTTCAGAATATATGTCAAATTCACTATGATACTCACTATCTTTGACCCTCATGCTTATTATCATCACTTTGAATTTATATATTTGTCTGATTGTTTGATTAATGTCTTCTTCTCCATAACTTCTAAGCTCCAATAGGGCAGAGACCGCATTAAATTTTCTCGTCTTTATATCCCCAATACCCATCAGAGTTCTGCTCATAAACACTCAATGAATGAATGAATGAAAGCCACGAAAATATTACATTTGCTCTCTGTTATTTTACCTATTTTGTCTTTTTTTCCTAAAAGTAAGAACAACGGTCTTGTTATTTACCTAAGAAAGATTTTAGAGTTTGCTTTGATGATACTTTAAGTGAAAGATATTGGCACTGTTTGTCAAAGCACAATACTTGGTACTGGTAAAGGCAAAACCAAATCCCTTGGCATCAAGTCAATTCTGACTCATGGCAACCCTATGTATTACAGAGTAGAACTGCTCCACAGAGTTTTCATAGGCTGTAATTTTTAGGAAGCAGATTGTCAGGCCTTTTCTCTGCAGTTCCACTGGGTAGGTTAAAATTGCCAATCTACAGGTTTACAGTGGAGAGCAAACTGCTTGCACCACCTAGGGACCTTTGCTACCGGTAAACCTTCAAAAAATTTTGGTGAGTAACAGAAATGTCTCTGCAGGTTAGCAAATCAAATGTGGATGGGAGTAAAACATAAACATCTAAATTGAGTTCATCCCAGCTATGTAACAAAAGCAGCCTAGAAAACTAGAAATAACCCCTTTGTTTCCTACCTTCCGGGCACTCTTTGCACACTGAGTTTGTCCCAGACACTACATGGCTAGGAGACAAGGGTAGAATAAGTAAAATTTCCGCCCGCAAGGAGCTCCCTAGCCCACATAGTTCTACAATACCCTTACAAGAATGACCAGCCCATCTAAATTTAGTAGTCTCACAGTCTAAAATTTCAAACATGAATTTCATTCTCTATATATTGTAGCATAAATTTGTATTCAGATATTACAAATAATCTGATAACCTTTGTTTCCACGATGGGAAGAGTTTTTAAATATCTATAGAAACTTCTCAATAAATGTCTGTTAAAAAAATCAAAATATTTTCTTATTTCGGCAACTTTTCAAAGCAAAATTTTACTCTCACTTTCTTTTGCCCCTTCCCTCAGCCTGCACAAAAGTCCCTCATAAAGGACTATTGCATACTGTGGGGGACAGGAATCCCTCAACTATGTTCCATGTCCACTTATCTGAACATCTTAGTCGAACATCCCCACCCTAGAGTCACTATGTAGCCTTCAGCAAGCTCAAATGAAAAAAATAACCAGTCCCACTGCTGTCAAGTCAATTCTGACTCACAGAGACCCTATAGGACAGAGTAGAACTGCCCCATGGGGTTTCCAAGACTAAATCTTTACAAAAGCAAACTACCACATCTTTCTCCTGTCCTCGAGCAGTTCAAACCCCCCACCTTTTGGTTAATAGCCAAGCACTTTTTAACCACTTGCTCCACCAACAAGCTCAAGATTCCTTGAAATAACAAGAGACTGACAACTTCAGATTAGTATCAGCTAGTAGCAGGAATCCAAGCCAATAAATTGTGCTTGAAACAAACAGATCAAAGATTTAAAAAGTCTAAGAAGTTACAGCTCTACTAAGAGAGATTTCTTCAGCTGTAAAAAGAGGCAATAATCACTGAACTGTCTTCAATAGATTTAGTTAATGTTTGTAAAGTGCTTTCATCTTCTGATATTGAAAAAGTCTCGTGGAAGGAAAAAGGGTGTGTATGCGTGTGGGTGTTTTGTTTATTCTCAACAAGCATCTGCTCACAGCTTTTCAAGAAAGTAGAAATTAAAAGGAATTTTTTTTTCAAAGCTTATTTTAAAGAATGGGAAGAGGTTTCATGATTATGTTTTTATATGACATTCCTTGAGCGATTTATCCAGCCACAGAATTGAAGAAACATGATAACAGCTGGTACTGGCTAGGAACTACTGTACTTAATTAAAAACTAGATGTAGATACTGGCAGCTTTGGTTTCACAAGATACCTGTCCTCCCCACTGAGGGGCATGTAAGTTTCACGTAGTGCAATCAGTACATCAATACACAGCAGTGTGGTGTAAGCAGATACTCTGCAGGGAGGCAGAAGCCCACCTACAGTTGACTAGGAAAATTGGACGAAGAACTGTGATTATTTTTATTTAAATTATTTTTAATACTACGCAAGTTGTGTTGGCATTTACTATTAAAAACATGTGCTCAGTTTTATATTTACAGAATAAAACCAAAAAAATCCATTGCCACTGAGTCAATTCCAACATGAGAAAAATATAGGGAATAAATAAAATTTACCACTAGCGGTACAACAGTGTTGAAACCACTGTTAAGGTGCTATTACATTGCCTCCCGAATTTTATGTATGTATATATATATATATGTATATATATTTAATTCCTCCCAAAAATTGTGATCATATTACATATTCAGCTTTGGGGTAAGAGTTAGATCTAGGATGGGGTTTAGGGATAGATTCCAAGTCAGGGTCATGGCTATAAAAACTATCTATTTAAGTATTCTTATGAAACATGCTTTTAATAGCTATATTTAGTCATATGGTTATGTGGTGAAGTTTTAAACCGTTCTTCCATTGTAACAGATATTTAGAAGCTTTTAAGATTTTTTTGTTTTTGTTTTTTTTCCCCTTCTTACACATTGCTAGATCTCTTGAATTATTAAGATAAATATTTAGAAGTAGACTTTTTGGTTCAAAACATGTATACATATTATATATAGTGTATCAGATATATATTATATAATTGTGTGGTTCTGCTTCTCTGATTGAACCCAGATTGATACAGAATTTGGTACTAGAAGTAAAGTTTGAAAAAAATCTGTCCAAGTTACTATGATTGTTTACAAATAACCCCAAAATTCCATATGTGAAAATAATAATGTCTTCTTCAGAGGGTTGTTATGAGGATTAAATGAAGATGCATGTGAAGGATTTAGGACAGAGTCTAGCACAGAATAAGCGTTAAATAAAGCTAGCTGATTTATTAGTATTTCTAGCAGCAAAGTATGTATTATTACCCACCAAGCCTGACGTGAGTTAAGCTCCAAGGGCTTTTAAAGTTTTTGACATTTTCTCCCAGATTTTGAGTTGCAGCTCAATCTTACTGCTGTGTAACAAACCACCCCAAAACTGAGCTTAAAACAATACTCATTCACTATTGTTCTTGGGTCAGCAGGGTTGCACTAGTAACCTGCTTTGGCCAACAGAATGTGCCAGTGTGCCAGTTCTAAACCTAAGCCGTAGGAGTCCTCATGTGCGTCTGCTTTCTCTTTTGAAACCCTGCTACTACCTTGCAAACAAGCCCAGGCTAGCCTCCTGGAGGATGAGAGACCACATGAGAAAACGTCTCCATTGTCCTAGGTGAGGATGCAGACATATGATAGAACCCAGCTTCTACGCAAGTTGCATTTGACTGCAACCCCATGAGTAAAGTCAGCAAAGATCAGAAAACCACCCTGTCGAGCCTAGTATAAATTGCAAACCCAATGAATCATGAGATAAATAAATGATGTTTGCTGTTTTAAGCCATTAAAGTTTGGTGGGCTTTTTTATGCAAACACAGGTAATGGATACACTTGTTATGAGTATTTCTAAGTCTTGGAGAGGTTAAAACAGACTGATTTAGGGTCTGTTCATCAGCATCCATAAAAAAAGTTAATTCAATAATAATGAATAAACAATTAGTTAGCTTATGAACTGATATGAAGTATAAGGGCAACTGTGCAAGTTAAGACAGCATTTCCCAAATTATCCTCCCATAAGCACAAGTCCTACTAGATGCTCATGAAAGAAAATTGGCAGAACAGTCTATTGCATGGCCTAGTGATCCTCACCTGTAACACCTAATCATAGCCTTGGGCCTGAAACATTTCACGATAATAAAGGTTGGGAATGGAGTCTCCCTCTGCCCCAGTTTCTTCTTCTTCCTTATCAGGAAAATCCCTTCCTTGTTCTTTGTTCTGCTTATGCAGGTGCTTCACATGGCACCTGGCCATCTCTACTGCTATATCTGTTCCTTGTGGGGAGGAAATGATGTCCTTCACCTGAAGCACAAGAGGGGTGCATCAGCTTCACTGGAGAATTCTACCCAACTTTTAGAGAAGAGTTAACACCACTACTACTAAAGGTATTTCGGAGCATAGAAAAGGATGGAATACTCCCAAATTCATTCTATGAAGCCAGCATAACCCTGATACCAAAACCAGGTAAAGACACCACAAAAAAAGAAAATTATGGACCAATATGCCTCATGAATACAGATGCAAAAATCCTCAACAAAATTCTAGCCAATCGAATTCAACAACATATCAAAAAAATAGTTCACCATGACCAAGTGGGATTCATACCAGGTGTGCAGAGATGGTTCAACATTAGAAAAACAATCAATCTAATCCATCACATACATAAAACAAAAGACAAGAAACACACGATCTTATCAATTGATGTAGAAAAGGCATTTGACAAAGCCCAACACCCAGTCACAATAAAAACTCTCAGCAAAATAAGGGTAGAAGGGAAATTCCTTGATATAATAAAGGGCATTTATACAAAGTCAACAGCTAACGTCATTCTAAATGGAGAGAGTCTGAAAGCATTCCCCTTGAGAATGGGAACCAGACAAGGACACCCTTTATCGCCACTCATATGCAACATTGTGCTGGAGGTCCTAGAGCAATAAGGCAAGAAAAAGAAATAAAGGGCTTCCAAATTGGTAAGGAAGAAGTAAAAGTATCCCTATTTGCAGATGATATGATCTTATACACAGAAAGCCCCACAGAATCCACAAGAAAACTATTGGAACTAATAGAAGATTTCAGCAAAGTATCAGCATACAAGATAAACATACAAAAATCAGTTGGATTCCTTTACACCAACAAAGATAACTTCCAAGAGGAAGTCACCAAATCAATACCATTTACAATAGCCCCCAAGAGGATAAAATACTTAGGAACAAATTTAACCAGAGACGTAAAAGACCTATACTGGGAAAACTACAAGACACTACTGCAAGAAACCAAAAGGGACCTACATTAAGTGGAAAAACATACCTTGCTCACGGATAGGAAGACTCAACATTGTGAAAATGTCAGTTCTACCGAAAGTGATCTACAGACACAATGCAATCCCAATCCAAATTTCAGCAACATTTTTAAACAAGATGGAGAAACAAATCACCAACTTCACACGGAAAGGGAAGAGGCCCCGGATAAGTAAAGCACTACTCAAGAAGAAGAACAAAGTGGGACGCCTCACACTACCTGATTTTAGAACCTATTATACTTCCACAGTAGTCAAGATAGCCTGGTACTGTTACAACAACAGATACATAGACCAGTGGAACAGAATTGAGAATCCAGACATAAATTCATTCACCGATGAGCAGCTGATATTTGGCAAAGGCCCAAAGTCCGTTAATTGAGGAAAAGACAAGTCTCTTAAACAAATAGCACTGTCATAACTGGATATCCATCTGCAAAAAAATGAAACAAGACACATACTTCACACCATGCACAAAAACTAACTCAAAATGGATCAAAGACCTAAATATAAAATTGAAAACGATAAAGATCATGGAAGAAAAAATAGAGACAACACTAGGATCCCTAATACATGGCATAAACTGAATATAAACCATAAGTAACAATGCACAAACACCCGAAGAGAAACTAGATAGCTGGGAGCTCCTAAAAATCAAACATATATGCTCATCAAAAGACTTCACCAAAAGAGTCAAAAGACAACCTACAGACTGGGAAAAAAATTTTGGCTATGACATATACAAGCAGGGTCAAATCACTAAAATCTACAAGATAATGCAAAACTTCAACAACAAAAAGACAAAGAACCCAATGAAAAAGTGGGCAAAGGATATGAACAGGCACTTCGCCAAAGAAGACATTCAGGTGGCTAACAGATACATGAGGAGATGCTCACGATCATCAGCCATTACAGAAATGCAGATCAAAACTACAATGAGATATCATCTCTCCCCAACAAGGCTAGTATTAATCCAAAAAATACAAAATAATAACTGTTGGAGAGGTTGTGGAGAGACTGGAACATTTATACACCTCTGATGGGGATGTAAAATGGTACAACCACTTTGGAAATAGATTTGGCACCTCCTTAAAAAGCTGGAAATAGAAGTACCATACGATCCAGCAATCCTGCTCCTTGGAATATATCCTAGAGAAATAAGAGCCGTCACAAGAATAGATATATGCACACCCATGTTCATTACAGCACTGTTCACAATAGCAAAAAGATGGAAATGGAAACAACCTAAGTGCCCATCACTGGATGAAAGGATAAACAAATTATGGTATATTCACACAACGGAATACTATGCAACGATAAAGAACCATGATGAATCCATGAAACATCTCACAACATGGATGAATCTGGAAGGCATTATGCTGAGTGAAATTAGTCAGTCACAAAAGGACAAATATTGTATGAAACCACTATTATAAGAACTCAAGAAAAGGTTTAAACACAGAAGAAAACATTCTTTGATGGTTACGAGGGTAGGGAGGGAGGAAGAGGGGAATTCCCTAACTAGATACTCGACAAGAATTATCTTAGGTGAAGGGAAGGACAGCACACAATACAGGGGAAGTCAGCACAAATGGACTAAACTAAAAGCTAAGAAGATTCCCGAACACAACCAAACACTTCAAGGGACAGAGTAGTAGCAGGGGCAGGGGTCTGGGGACCATGGTTTTGGGGGACATCTAGGTCAATTGGCATAACAAAGTTTATTAAGAAAATGTTCTGCATCCCACTTTCATGAGTGGCATCTGGGGTCTTAAAAGCTAGTGAGCAGCCATCTAAGATGCATCAATTGGTCCCAACCCACCTGGAGCAAAGGAGAATGAAGAACACCAAAGACACAAGGAAAATATTAGTTCAAGAGACAAAAGGTGCCACATAAACCAAAGACTCCATCAGCCTGAGACCAGAAGAACTAGATGGTGCTCGGCTACCATCAATGACTGCCCTGACAGGAAACACAACAGAGAGTCCCTGATGGATCAGGATAAAACTGTGGTGCAGAACTCAAATTCATGTAAAAAGATCAGACTTAACGGTCTGACTGAGACTAGAGGAACCCTTGAAGACATGGCTCCCGGACTCTCTGTTAACCCACAACCAAAACCATTCCCCGAGCCAACTCTTCAGACAAAGATTAGACTGGACTATGAAACATTAATGATACTTATGAAGAGTGTGCTTCTTAGTTTAAGTAGAGACACAAGACTGAACGGGGCTCCTGTCCAGAGGCAGGATGAGAAGGCAGAAAGGGGTAGGAGCTGGTTGAATGGACAAGGGAAACCCGGGGTGGAAAGGGGGAGTATGCTGTCACATTATAGGAATTGCAACTAGTGTCACATAACAATAAGTGTATAAATTTTTGTATGAGAAATTAACTTGTACACTTTCACCTAAAGCACAATAAAAAAATAAAAGGGGTGTGCGTCAGACAGAATGAGACCCACTGGCCATGTAGGACCAATACCCACTATTGAAGCTGACCTTGCTCTGTCTCTTCTCTATGTAAAATATTATTCCAACCAATTCCTGTGTGAATGGTGGCTTTCTTCGCAACCTCAGACCTTGGCTTGACAAAGAGGTATCTCTATAGTGAAATCATTTGAGGCAAGCGTTCATATTACATTCTACTTTAAGAGCCTCACAATGCACATTAACACAGAAAGCCTCCTAGAAGTTGTTAGTTTATGGCCTGTAACCCAGTAAGAACACAATGAACGCTAACTGTATCATCGAGCATCATCATCGTCATAGTTATTCTTATTATCTGCTGTCTGCAAATTAAATCTGTCAGTTGAGAACCTTGAAACTTTGTAGTTAATTGATTTTTCTCTCAGATTGTTAATTTTAACCTTAGTATAGATAGATCTAAAAATAATTTTGTAAAGTTACTAAAACTTTGATTTTGTAATTTCGGACGCTTAAAGGAAAAATTGAACTTTTATTGGTATGGCTTGGGTTATTAGTTTTAAAATACAAATTTCTTAAATGTCTGTTGTAGGTAAGTAGATGCAATTCCTATTAATAGGCTGCGGAACGAGAGTTTTGTGAAACACTTTAGGATTCACTACTCTGAGGTGATGATGGCTAAATGGAAAATGTCACAGGTGAAATACTCTCTGCTCTTTTAAAGACTGCACAAGTAAAAGGCAGATAAAAGTTAATTATCTCACTTTCTGACAAAGAAATAAAGATACACGAAACAAAGTTTTAAAGTAAATCTGGAAAGTCCCCTTGAAAATCCAGTTGTGATGAATGCTGTTGGTCATCCATTGTAATAATGAATCCTCAGAGGGCAAAGAAAGGGTAGGGTATTTCCTCAGAGTTCAATTTAATCTGTGAAAGTAATGACCTTTCTTGAAACAAATGAAAACAGGAACACTTTCATCGCATGACTTCTGATTTAAGCATTTCTCTTTTGTTAATTTCTTCATTTCTTGGCATTTGTTCTTGATTATTCAGTGTTTATGGTTTTGTTTTGTTTTTTTTTTTTCCTTTTTACTGGTAATACATTAATTTTTATCTCACTACTATTTCTCTACTTGATCTACTGGCCTAAAACAGTCATTTGGCAGGCCTTAATTGTCAACAGAAATAAGAACCATAGATTTTGGTGTTTGCATGTTTTCTCTTGCCTAAATTGTAAGAGTGCAGACTGCAGTCAACTTTACATATCTAGATAATAACTGTTCAGTCTAATTATATATCATCTCCAATCAACTGTAGTCACAGGGATTGTGGGGTAAATCTATTCCACAGGTAACCCTACACATTTATTCTAGCAAATGCTTTTTGTCAACTGCCTTCTTAGTCTTCTTCCTTAGCCACATTATTACTTTTCCTATCTCTGTTTTTCAAACAGGGATAATAAGCATTTAGAACAATGCTACAAGCCCAGTGAAGACTCAATTCCTATTAGTGTTACTATTATAGTCCATCTATTGTGCTCTGAATCTGCCAAATGAAGAGTATAACAAAATTATCAAGGGTGGAAAAGACATTGGAGTAAATGCAGCAAAGATTGATAAACACAAAACTAGGTTATAGTATATATATATATATATACACACACACACACATATCTATACATATATAAACAAAAAATGTTGCCATCAAGTCAGTTCCAATTCATGGTGACCCCACGTGTTACAGAGTAGAGCTACTCCACAGGGTTTTCTTGGCTGTAGTTTTTATGGATCAGATCATCAGGTCTTTCTTCTGCAGTGCCACTGGGTGGATTTGAACAACCAATCTTTAGGTTAGTAAGCAATCACAAACCACTTATGCTACCCAGGTCAGGAGTCAGAATAAAATACAATCCTGCCTTATTAACCATTTTAAGTCTTGGTTTCTATTATTTATCATAGGGTTGTTGCAAGGATTAGATGAGATAACTCATGGGAAGCACCTGGCACACCGTAGTATTGGATATCCATTAACTGTGATCATAATTAATCACCTTCGGGATAAGAAAGCGTTAAGTGTATTGGAACTTAACTCCCTCTGCTTTTTGCCTAGCCCAAAGCAGTGAATCCAAATATTTATTAAGCCAAGCTCTGTGTTATTTCCATTAAAAATGATTAGCCAAAGAAATAGATTCTTTTCACTTCGGAAAGGGAAATGATGACTACAAATGTACTGTCTGCAGAGTTCTTAGGCTTCAGGCTCAGTCCTTAAGCTTTGTAGACATTTCTTAGGGTATGCCCACAGTTTCTGAGTGCAGTAAGTTACCCATAAAATAAATAAATTAAATTTAAAATTACTTGGTCCAAGATTTCACTACCAAGATAATTTATTGGTCCCTAAGAAGGTGTCCACATATTAGATAGTAGAAAAGTTTTTATAAAATAATCGAATTATTTTGGTTTTGAAATGTTGACTCTATTGATAATATATACATAATAATATATACAGTATTATTTTTAAAATAGTTTTGATGACAATATCTATGATCAAAGAAAATTACATGGATAATATAAACCTTTCAAGCATTATAAAAATTTTACTTTCTAACAGAAGTCCCTTTGGAAAGAAATAATGCAAGTAAATGATTGACAGAGTGACAAGAATAGTTGGTACTTAATAAACACTAATAATAATGATTTATTTGGATATACCTTGAATTATCATTGGGCCCAAAATAAACCAAATAAACTGAACAATGCATTTAATCTAGAAGGCATGCCTTATTTGTATCCTCAAAAAAACAATGTTTTAAGCATTTGCAACTTAATTATTTTTCAATTTCTCTATGATTCTTTAAAAAGAAGTCACTTTCTTCTACCTTATTTGGAAATGAGAGGCAAGTACTTTCTCCCGAGCAGGGTAAACTTAGGCAGAAACGCGGTGGTCTTCAGTGCTTGGGCCTCATGAAATTCTGGAGTCTTTCCACTGTCGAAGGAAACTCTATCCCCATAGCCAACATCATCCTGCTCTCATCATCCAGCGCTGATCAGACCTCTCTTGGGTGTTTTCCCAGGACTGTTTATGTTTTTACAGGAGTAAGAATCTTAAGGGAAAAGAAGGATGCTCTGACTTGGAATTCCAACAGTTGTCCCAAAGGTGCAGGACTTGACAGGTGAAGGATCCTGTTGGTGCTCTATTAGGTTCTCCCCACTTGGGAGAAGAAATGACCAGGGGCAAACACATTGACACAAATAAGAACCTGCTTTAAAACAAACTGTTTTTCTTGCCTGTAAAATCAGTGTGAGATTAAGATCTTCCTAAGAAATTTTATTTTGAGTTGATATATGAGCTGATCTCTCCCCATTACTTGTTTTCAGAGCCCAATCACTATGTATATGTACATGTGTGTGCGTGTGTATATGTACGTGTATGTGTGTGTATATGTATAAGTGTATGTGTGTATGAATATGCATATGTGTATATGTATGTTTATGCGTGTGTATATGTATATGCATATATGTATGTGTATGTGTATGCGTGTGTATATGTATAAGTGTATGTGTGTATGAATATGCATATGTGTATATGTATATGCATATATGTATGTGTATGTGTATGCGTGTGTACATGTATATGTGTATGTGTACATGTATATGTATATGCATATGCATATATGTATATGTATACGACTGCGCTTAGATAACTGCTTCATCTTTAATTCTGTTTCCAGGTTGCTCTGGGTAATGCTCTCTGGATTTGTTCCCTTGTATTTTATTGTTTTCTTCTTTCTTCCCTTCCCTTCCCTTCCTTCCTCCCTCCCTTCCTTCCCTTTTGCCTTCCCTTCCCTTCCTTCCCTTCTCTGTCTTTCTCTCTCTCTCTCTCTAACTAGGCACAGACAAATGCTATACAAAATCTAGATTTAATGAGAAGGCAGCAGGGTGTAATCAAATCATTTAGGGAGGTAAGATTTACAGTTTCTAGATCTGGTTCTGTCACAAACTAGCTGTGGGATGAGAACACATCTCTTAACCTTTCTGAGCCTCAGTTTCTCATTTCTAAATGGACAGGAGTGTTTAAAACAACACTTCACTGGTGGCTCCCTACCCTCAGCCAGTCCTGTGCCAGGCAGTGTATCAGAATTTCCTGCTTGGCACTGGTGACAGGATGGTCTTTGGAAATTACACAAGTCCGCTATTTCTCTGCCAAGTTCCTATAAGGCCTCTCCCCATCCTCTCCCTGCAAGACTCTTTTCACTGTCTCACTTGATGTTAGTATTGATGGAGTGTGTCACTTTCTTGAGGTGGATTGAGGCAAAGGCAAGGTTGGGAACCACTGGTCTGGATGATCTCAAAAGCCCCTTCTAGCTCTGACACCAATTCTAAGAAGGTTTGTGTTGATCACATTCTTTAATCTCTAGGGACAAATCAAGGCTTTCTCTTACTCCAAAAGAAGAATACATGCCCGCGACACACAATTAGACTACTGTATGAAGGAGTGTAACTTTTAGAGGGGAAATAAATTATAAATAGCTCAGGACTGGGACAATCCCTTTAAAATTTTCTCTCTTCATATGGCTCTCTGCTCTTTATTCTCTCCCATGTGGGTAGTGTACTAACAGTCCTCTCTGCTTTTCAGTCTTTTCTGGACGAGGGGAGGGTTCAGAAAAAATGAAAGCATTGGCTATACTTCTCATGTCTGCTTTTAACAAAATGAACCTTTGTACTGTACCTATGGAATAGCTTAGCTTAACAGGATAGGGGAGCAGCCAGGGATTCAGAGCTAAAACTCAGGCAAGTATAAAGGGTATGCATCTGTGTTGTGTGCATTTTCTGCACGTATTTCTTGGGAACCCAAGGAGCACACCCACAGCTACACTAGAGCCTGGGCCAAGGAGTAAGCCCCCCAGATAGCCTAGCAGTCACAACTTAAAAATGGAATATTAGCCAATCCTGAATTTTAACTGCCAGAATCATGACTAGTTATCAGTAAGAATTTTTCAATCATAAGAAAGGGAGTTGCATCATTTGGATTTCCTGGAACTACTCGTGTGTTGGAATTCTTTATAAAAAGGCCTGCAGTAGATAAAAGAGTTTAGGGTGGATTTTCCCCTGGGTGATGTATAAATATGCTACCAAGTCTTCCCTTGAAAATGGAACTGTTTAACAACAGCAACTTTTAGCTCTTCATTATTTACTTATTCTCATTTTTATTCACTGCTAGTTCTGGGATTATAGGAAGCTATTATAATTAAGGTTTTATCTGCATCAAAGAACAGTTTCCCCACTCACTGCCATCGAGTAAATTCTGATTTATAGCAACCCTGTAGGACAGAGTAGAACTGCCCCACAGGGTTTCCAAGGCTGCAAATCTTTATGGAAGCAGACTGCCACATCTTTCTTTCACAGAATGACTGGTGGGTGCAAACCACCAACCATTCGGTTAGCAGCTGAGTGCTTAACAACTGTGCCACCAGGGTTCCTAAAGAACAGAGTTTAGAAAGGAAAAAACATGTTTAAATTTGGCAAATACCTGGTTACCTTGAAAATAACTGTTTAGAATTTGGCCAGCATTAAAATTTTTGCCTCCAGAATAATTTGGGCAGATAAACTATTAAATTCCAGTAACAATTATTGAACACCTACTATGGACTAATTATGGTAATCAAGATATATTGACTACCTTGAAAGAATTTAGAGTATAACAAGATAAACTGAGTTGAAAAATATTTTATATAACATAATCTTATGATCAGAGTATGAAGAAATAATTCTGGAGCCACTCTAATGCCAGAAATGGCTTGTAAGTGCATATCATAATATTTTAATGTTAAAGACTCAAGTCTTTTTTATGATAACAAAGCTCTTTCTAATCTGGCCATACATACATTTTCAATCACTTCCCCTTGTTTCAATTTATGATCCAGGAATATTAAGCTACATCTAGTTTTTAAAGATGCACCATACTCTCCCCTGCCTCTATTTATGCCAATTTGTTTGTGTGTCTGTCCATTTCCCAGACTATGAGAGCCTTGAAGGGAGGAGCAGCTTTACTGACACTCGTAGCCCAGGCTCCTGGCAAAGGGCCTGGTGTATAATTGGCATCCATAAAGGTTTATGAAATTGAACTGAGTTAGTGATTTATTCTCTGTGAGACCTTGCAAGTGAAGATCATTGCTTCTCTTATGTGCTCTCCGAGTATTTTATTCTTTCTATTATTTTATTCTTTCTTCTCTTTATCACACACCTGGAGGATAAGGTTAATGTCCTTTTTCTTCTTTTTACAATCTCCTTCCACAGTCCTTGCCACACAGGTGTCAAACTTATCGATGTAATTAGAAGTAGACTAGCAGCAAATCAAAAAACATCTTAACAAGTAATATCAATGAATGGAACTTTAGTTATTTTTCTTAATATCATCTTTGTCTGCTTCCAAAGATTCAGGCACTATATTGGATGCAAGGATAAACTAAAGTTTTAAATTCAGAATTTTTTTTTTTTTATTGTACTTTAGATGAGGTTTACAGAACAAACTAGCTTCTCATTGAACAGTACACATATTGCTTTGTGACACTGGTTAACAACACTACCACATGTCAAGACTCTCCCTTCTCAACCTCTGGTTTCCTATTACTAGCTTTCCTGTCCCCTCCTGCCTTCTAGTTCCTGCCCCTGGGCTGGTGTGCCCCTTCAGTCTTATTTTGTTTTATTGGCCTGTCCAATCTTCGACTGAAGGGTGAACCTCAGGAGTGACTTCCTTACTGAACTATAAGGGTGCCTGGGGGCCATACTCTTCAGAGTTTCTCCAGTCTCTGTCAGACCAGTAAGTCTGGTCTTTTTGTGTGAGTTAGAATTTTATTCTACATTTTTCTCCAGCTCTGTCTGAGACCTCTATTGTGATCCCTGTCAGAGCAGTCAGTGGTGGCAGCTGGGCACCATCTAACTGTACTGGACTCAGTCTGGTGGAGGCCCTGGTAGATGTGGTCTATTAGTCCTTTGGACTAATCTTCCCTTTGTGTCTTTAGTTTTCTTCATTCTCCCTTGCTCCCAAAGGGATGAGACCAGTGGTGTATCTTAGACCACTGCTCACAGGCTTCTAAGACCCCAGACGCTACTCACCAAAGTAGAATGTAGAACATTTTCTTTATAAGCTATGTTATGTTAATTGAGCTAGAAGTCCCCTGAGACCATGGTCCCCACAGCCCTTAGCCCAGTAATTCAGTCCCGCAGGGAGTTTTGATGTGTCTATCGGGCTTCCATGACCTTGCCTTGTACAAGTTGCACCGGCTTCCCCAGTATTGTGCACTGTCTCACCCTTCACCAAAGTTACCACTTATCTATTGTCTATTTAGTGTTTTTCCATCTTCCACCCCTCCCCTTCCTTGTAACCATTGAAGATTGTTTTCTTTTTATGTGTAAACCTTTTCATGAGTTTTTATAATGGTGGTATCATACAATATTTTTCCTTTTTTGATTGACTTATTTCACTTAGCATAATGCCCTCCAGATTCATCCACGCTGTGAGATGCTTCACAGATTCATCATCATTCTTCATCATTGCATAGTACTCCATTGTGTGTATGTACCATAGTTTGTTTATCCATTCATCTGTTGATGGGCATCTAGGTTATTTCCATCTTTTTGCTATTGTGAACAATGCTGCAATGAACATGGGTGTACACATGTCTATTCAAGTGACTGCTCTTATTTCTCCAGGATATATTCCTAGGAGTGGGATTGCTGGATCATATGGTATTTCTATTTCTAGCTTTCTAAGGAAGTACCATATTGTTTTCCAAAATGGTTGTGCCATTTTGCATTCCCACCAGCAGTACGTAAGAGTTCCAATCTCCCTGCAGCCTCTCCAACATTTGTTATTTTCTGTTTTTTTGACTTGTGCCAGTAAAGCCAGGGTGAAATGTTATCTCATTGTGGTTTTGATTTGCATTGCTATAATGGCTAGTGATCGCAAACATTTCCTCATGTGTCTCTTGGCCACTTGAATATCTCCTTTGACGATGTGTCTGTTCATTTCCTTTGCCCATTTTTTGATTGGATTATTTGTCTTTTTGTTGTAGAAGTGCTGGATTTTCCTGTAGATTTTAGAGATTAGACTTTTGTCAGATTTGTCATAGCCAGAAACTTTTCCCCATCTGTCGGTTCTCTTTTCACTCTTTTGGTGAAGTATTTGACGAGCATAAGTGTTTGATTTTTAGAAGATCCCAGTTATCTAGCTTATCTTCTGGAGTTTGTGTGTCTTTAGTTATGGTTTGTATCCTTAATGCCAGGTAGTAGGGCCACTAATGTTGAACTTATTTTTTTCTTCTATGATCTTTATAGTTTTTGGTTTTATATTTAGGTCTTCGATCCATTTTGAATTAGTTTTTGTTTATGGTGTGAGGTATAGATCCTGTTTCATTTTTTTTGCAGATGGACATCTAGTTTTGTCAGCACCACTTGTTAAAAAGACTGTCTTTTCCCCATTTGATGGACTTTGGGCCCTTGTAAAAGATCAGGTGACCATAGGTGGATGGATTTACATCTGGGTTCTCGATTTTGTGCCATTGGTTAATGTATTTGTCATTGTACCAGTACCAGACTGTTTTGACTACAATAGCTGTATAGTAGGTTCTGAAATAGGTAGTGCGAGTCCTCCGACTTTTTTCTTATTCAGTAGTGCTTTACTTATCTGGGGCCTCTTCTGTTTCCATTTAAAGTTAATGATTAGTTTTTCCATTTCTTTAAAGAATGTTGTTAGAATTTGGACCTGGATTGCATTGTATTTTTTTTGTAGATTGCTTTGGGTAGAATTGTCATTTTAACAATATTGTGTCTACCTATCCATGAGCATGGTACGTTTTTTCATTATGTATATCTCTTTTGGTTTCTTACAATAGTGTTTTGTAGTTTTCTTTGTGTAGGTCTTTTACATCCCTGGTTAGATTTATTCCTAAGTATTTTATTTTTTAGGGGCTATTATAGATGGTGTTGTTTTCCTGATTTTCTTTTCATTGTTCTCTTTATTGGTGTTTAGGAATCCAACTTATTTTTGTATGTTTATCTTGTATACTGCTACTCTGCTGAATCTTTCTATTAGTTCCAGTATTTTTCTCGTGGAGCCTTTTGTGTTTTCTATGTATAGTATCATATCATCAGCAAATAAGAGCAGTTTAACTTCTTCCTTACCAATCTGGATGCTCTTTATTTCTTTTTCTTGCCTTATTGCTCTAGCAGGACTTCCAGCACAATGTTAAATAGGAGTGGTGATAAAGGGCATCTTCTCTTGTTCCTGTTCTCAAGGCGAATGTTTTCACCCTCTCTTGATTAAGAATGATGTTGACTGTTGGTTTTGTATAGATGCCTTTATCATGCTGAGGAATTTCCCTTTTATACCTATTTTATGGAGAGTTTTTATCAGGAATGGATTTTGGACTTTGTCGAATGCCTTTTCTGTGTCGATTGAGATAATCATGTGATTCTTTTCTTTTAATTATGTAGTGGATTACTGCTGATTGATTTTCTAATGTTGAACCATCCTTTCATACCTGGTATGAATCCTTCTTGGTCATGGTGTATTATTTTTTTGATATGATGCTGAATTCTATTGGCTAGAATTTTATTGAGAATTTTTGCGTCTATATTCATGAGAGATATTGGTCCATAATTTTCTTTTTTTGTGGTGTCTTTGCCTGGTTTTGGTATCAGGGTTATGCTGGCTTCAGAGAATGAATTTGGAAGTGTTGCTTCCTTTTCTATGTTCTGAAATAGTTTGAGTAGTACTGGTGTAAGTTCTTCTCTTAATGTTTGGCAGAATTCTGCAGTGAAGCCATCTGGTCCAGGGCTTTTTTTGTTGTTGTCGGGAGTTTTTTTAATTACGTTTTCAATCTCTTGTCTTGTTATGGGTCTGTCCAGATTTTCAACATCATTTTGTGTTAGTTTGGGTAGGTAGTGTGTTTCTAGAAATTTGTCCATTTCCTCTAGATTTTCAAATTTGTCATAATACTCTGTTATGATCCTTTTTATTTCAGTTGTGTCTGTTGTAATGTTCCCTATTTCATTTCTTATTTGGGTTATTTGCATCCTCTCCTGTTTTTCTTTTGTCAGTTTGGCCAGTGGTTTGTCAATTTTGTTGATCCTTTCAAAGAACCAACTTTTGGTCTTTTTGACTCTTTCTATTGCTTTTCTATTCTCTATTTCATTTATTTCTGCTCTTTATTATTTCCTTTCTTCTAGTAGCTGTGAGCTTCTTTTGCTGTTCTCTTTCTATTTGTTCAAGTTGTGTAGCTAATGTTTTGATTTTGTCCCTTTCTTCTTTTTTGATGTGTGCGTCTGTTGCTATAAATTGTCCTCTGAGCACTACCACTGCTGTGTCCCAAAGGTTTTGGTTATGACGTGTTCCTGTATTATTTTCCTGAATTCTTCCATTGTTTTTGTCTGTATTTTTCATGATTTTGTCTGCCTTTTCCATGAAATTGTCTATTTTTTCCTCATTTTTTTCTGCTTTTTCTTCAACTCTTGGATAGCTGTTAATACTAGAGGTTTGAATTCCCTGTCAGGTAGCTCCAGTGCCTTTTCTTCTACCGGAAAGTCATCTAGTATTTTATTTTAGGTGCCTACTGGAACCATCCTGTCCTGTTTTTTTATGTTTTGACACTGTCTGCTGTCTTTGAGACATCCAGCAGTTATTTTCTTCATTTATTGATTGTAGATTTGTTTGTTTCATCCTACTTTTCTGTTTTATTTGTTACATCTGAGCAGGCAGGCTGTGCATTCTTTGTTGTTTGCTCATCTGTGGGCATGATACTTGTCATCTATTGCCCAATGGGGCAGGACCAGTCACTCAGCTATGGTGTAGCAGGGTAGGTTCAGCTGAAGGGTAGGAGCTGGCATGGGTTGTTTGTGGCACATACCGGGGCTAACAGGATGAGCCAAGTGTCAGTGCAGGACAGGTTCTGGTATGCCATGCCTGTGCTGCTTGGGAGTGAGATGTTCAGCTCATGGTGCAGATAGGCAAGAGGGAGGGGGGAGACTGTGATGTGTGGAGCTAAGTTGGGTATGGGAGAGAAGAGGTAGAGGAGAGAGAAACAGGAGCCACAAAAAAAAAAAAAAAGTGCTGAGGGGGCTAGGTGCTCTGTCTCTTGCTGGGAGCTCCATGAAATGAAGCTGCTTTCCCATACTCCTGGTCCTCCAATCTCCGACAGGAGTCCCAGATGGCAAATCTGTGCTGTGTTAGCTGATAAGGGACCTCTGCTCCATATCTCTCCTTGCTCTCTCTTCCCTGTCAGTTTCTTATTCCATTCGGTGCTTGGTTGAGTTGTTTGTCTAATTCATTGGACGTTTAGGTTTCCAGGATTGACGTTTGTCTCTGTTTTAGTTAGTTTTTCGAGTCTTTGCTGTGGAGGGACAGCGTGGTACTTCTGTTTATAGTGCCAAGTTCTCTATGCCTGCACATTCAGTATTTTTAAGATCTACGAATCCCAATCAACTGGACAGCACCTAACAGCAAGAACACTAATAAGAAAATCAGTAACAGTTAAAGTAGCCAAGTATTTAAAGGGTCAAATAATACAATAAAGATACATAATGTGTTAGAAAAAACAAACAAAAAACACACTTTAGCCAAGCCATTTTCTCAGAATTGTACCCAATCAGGGTTTCAATTTTCCAGAAGCTATTCTTATGAAGACGATTCCAAGCACAAATAAACATCACCAATAGATTCTTCTCTCAAGTCCAGCACTCCTGCCAGTGTATGAGGTAGTTCCATTGTTTCTGTTCCAGGCTGTCCTTGTGGATATCAGTTTCCATTTAAGTTTACCAACTGGCAGTAACAGAAAGCTGGCAATGTCTTCCCATCCCTTACTCTAAGCTAAGCTTTAAAGAACTTCAGATAATAACAATAAGTTCAGTAATTCCACGGTGACATCTCCCCCTAAAGTGACTTGTTTCTAGATACCCTTACCTCATCCTTTGCAACTGAGGAATACAGATATAACTTATACTAGAAATAAAAAACCAAAAACCAAACCCACTGCTGTTGAGTCAATCCCAACTCACAGAGACTCTATAGGACAGAGGAGAACTTCCCCATAGAGTTTCCAAGGAGCACCTGGTGGATTCAAACTGCTGACCTTTCGGTTAGCAGCCATAGCTCTTAACCACTACACAACTAGAAATAAGTATATTTAATTTTTAAGAGTTTCATAAGGTGAAGTTTTAAACCAAAATATTCAAACATAATGAGCCCAAGTATAATTTAGTATAAATTACCCAATGCAGTCGAGTCAATTCTAACTCATGGTGAGCACATGTGTTGCAGAGTGGAACTGGCCCACAGGGTTTCTTGGCTGTAATCTTTATGGAAGCAGATGGCCAGGCATTTCTTCTGTGGTGCCACTGGGTAGGTTTGAACCAATAGCCTTTAGATTAACAGGCAAGCACAAACCATATGCTCTACCTAGTGGCCTTATAATCTAATATAATCTAATATGCAGTCCCTGGGTGACATAAATGGTTAACACTCTCAGCTGCTAACAAAAAGGTTGGCAGTTCAAATCCACCCAGAGTGCCTCAGAAGAAAGCCCTGGCAATCTACTTCTGAAAGATCATAGCTGTTGATAGCCCTATGGAACACCGTTCTACTCTGACACACATGGGGTCATCATGAGTCGGAATTAAACCAACAACAACGAGGAATTACAGAGAATCTCCAGGCTTTTCCTTTTAAAACAGAAGCTGGTAATGGCAAATCGAGGATCTACCTTGTTTTATTTTGTATATATGGTTTTATTGAGTGGTTGACAGTATAATAAGTACTCAAGCACCAAGATTTTCCTCTTGCATCTGAGTAGCTCCCAAGCTATCCACCACTAAAGCCCAAGTTATGATTCAATGACAAAAATATATTTTAAAAGTCTGCCATCTTTCCTCTTTGGGAAAATTCCAAGCTGAACTACTGGGTTTTACAATAATTATACTGTGCTCTTCAATAAATTGCTTGTGGTCTCTGTATTGAAGACATCATGATTAAATTAAGGAAGAAATATTCACTATTCATCTATTTTTCAGTTGGACGGAAAGATTCGTTAGGTCATATCTATATCATGCTTTGAGAAATTCAGTAGCCAAGAAATATTTTGTTACAATTGTATTCATCATTCATCCTCATTGGTATTAGAATGTCCACAAAAGCTTGAAGTTTAAAATAAACCATGCTGGTGTTGAAATCAAGTCATATACATTTAGTGATATATTCTGATATGAAGGGAAATAGCTGATTTCAGCAGCATAATTTAAAACATAATGAATTTCTCTGAGGTCTTCTCTCATATTCACTTTTGAGCCAAAACTAAGCAAGATAAATTATAGATCCAGTGGTGTTTTTCTGAGAAAATTATTACAGAATGAAAAATAGAGGTTAGCCCTCATAGCTTCTGTAACCTTAACGGGGGCATCACTACTGCTGCCTCCTCATTAGTTTTTCAGAAGAATCTGCTGCTGCTATTCGGGGCTTAGCCTTAATACATCAAGTCCTACGCAACTATGGACTGTAGAACAAGGAATTAGATCAGCTCAGGTGGGTGTATCACTCAGTTTTAAATTTGTTAAGGGTCCGGACTACAAATAATATTAAATAGAAGACCATAGGTTGATCATAAATTCAATTTCTTTAGGGTACTCTATTTCCTTTTGATTTGGAAGCAGTACTGCAAGGAAGGAGTGGTTCCTGGGGGGTTAGGAATTGGATCAAATCAGAAACACCTGGTGAGTTTTTAACGCATATAAATGCTCATATTCCTGATTCAACCCCCTATTCTATTCCCCTAGCTTTTCCTACCCCTCAGTGTAGGTACCTTAAAAAAAAAAAAAACTCTGATGTTTTTGAGACCCAGCACCTCTCAAAGTCATAAATTACGAGGATTGTCGAGCCACGTTTTATGGTTGCCACGGCTGAAGCTGAAATAATACGGGGTTGCTCACTAGGCAAAAATAACAAGAAAGCGATATCTTTTTGCCTCCAACTACAGAAGAGAAAATCAGAGGGACCTCGGACCCCGAGTACCCAGGATTACTTGTGTCCTAGCAGCTATGGGTTGCTGTTCCTAGCAGAATCCATATCCTGATCAGTCAGCCTGGAAATGGGTATGATTTTGAAGGTGGAAGGCGAAAGCATCATTTGCTTCACACGTATGTCAATCACTACTGGTCTCTGAAACCACATACAAGAAAAACAATAAATATCATTACCATCAAACTTTTTCTTTTTGGATTCTTTTGTCATTGGATTCTTTTCTGTTGGAAACACAGAAAAATTGCAAGTATCTATGAAAATATTCTAATGTCCTTGAGAGACTGTTTACTATAATAGAGAAGCACCTGGAAAATGACTAGGTCCAAAATGTCTGTCTGAAATGCAGATACAGTTGCAAAATCTGGCATTTGATTTTATTTACTTAACTTCATGAATTCATAATGATGACTCTTTCACTGATATTTTTATTGCACCCATATATTTAGGACCCAGTTTAGTGATGAGTAGTGGAAAAAGCGCGAAGAGAAAGTGGAACTATGAAGGCAAAGGAGACAAAGGAGAAAGAAGGTGATAATGGAAAGGTACTGTCCATGCCCTCCAGCCAAAGACCTGTGGTTGAACAAGTCAGCTCTATTGCTTCTTGCAACAAGGAAGAACACAGGCCATGTGGAGCCAAAGGGCATCTCAGTCAGATGATGTTAGAAAGGATTGGGGCTTGTGTTACGTGATTTTGGGGGGGTTTCAAGGATTCAGTTCTCTCCTCTGAATTGGACATAATACCATGATTGGGCATCTTAATAAATCTAGAAGGAAAAAAAAAAACTGTTGTTGTTAGGTGCCATCAAGTCGATTTTGACTCATAGCGACCCCATGTGAAAGAGTGGAACTGCCTCATAGTGTTTTCTAGGCTGTAATCTGCCAGGTCTTTTTCCCAAGGATCCTCTGGGTGGATTTGAACTACCAACATTTTGGTAGTAGCTGAGTAATTAACCATTGTGCCACCAGAGCTCCTTAAAAATACTGGACCACAGCTAATGCTGTAATTTGTCAAGAAGCAACAGTCATTCATATTAGCCAAAATAAGGTGATATTAGGTCATCTTTAACAATTTGCTTAATATTCCTGTTTTTGTCTGTGTTCAGACATGGTTATGGAGTGGTCTTGTTTTGTCTTGAACCATCATGGTCACAGACTGGCCTTGTCTGATGTTCTGTAAAATTGTTTATACTCAAGAGAGGAAAGCCTAGGCGTGAGTGTCAGTCTAGCTCCTAGATGTCTGCAGCTGCTTTTCTCTCTCTCAGTACAAAGTCATAGCAGTAAGAAGTGGTCATTTGCCCCAGCTAAGCAACAATAGTTTATAAATAGTAAATCTCATACATAGGGAGCACTTATTATATGCCAAACACTGCTAATTACTTTGCTAGTATTACTCCATTTATTCTTCCAAACAACCCTATGAGATAGCACTCTACTTGTCCCCATTTGTCACACAAAGAAACTGAGTCATGAGGCACTTGAGTTCCTTGTTCAGGATCACGGAACTAGTAGGTTGTGCAGTTGGCTCGTCTGACTTCAAAGCCTAGATTCTAAAACACAATGCCACGCTCCCATCGTCTGACAAGTGAATAAATGCTTCCTTTTCTACAGTCAACATTTTGAACAGATAATGTTGTTGTTGTTAATTATTATTATCCAAGGGCCTTGTTCTCTTCCTTGATGCTCTTCCAGTTTCCTACTTATGTCCATCGCTAAAGTATTTAAGCATTTTGCAACTTGTACCATTACAAGGGTGGCAAGAGGCAGAAGGAGAACACAGTTTGGACTGTTTTGCTGTGTAAAAAGTGGCACAAAAAGTAAGGTTGCTGGATTTCACACACACACACATAAATACCGGTTTTCCAGTTAAATCTGAATTTCAGATAAACAATGAATACTACCTTTAGAATAAGTATGCCCCAAATATTGTATGAGATATACTTATGCTAAAAAATTATTTATTGTTTATTGAAAATTCAAATTTAACTGCCTGTATTTTATTTTATCTGGCAATCCTACTCTAAAAGTTTAATCAAACTTTTTTTTTTTTAAGCCATGGAATTAATTTTCTTTTGCCTGACCTCGAGAAGAATACTCCTTGAAGAATGAACATTCTGCCCTGTTCATTTCCGCATCTCTCACATTTAGCATAGGTTGTTGTTGTTGTTAGGTGCCCTTGAGTAGAATTCTACTCATAGTGACCTCATATGACAAAGTAGAACTGCCCCATAGGGCTTCCTAGGCTGTAATCTTTACAGGAGCAGATTGCCAGGTCTCTCTCCCGTGGAGTAGATGGGTGGGTTCGAACCACCAACCTTTCAGTTAGCAGCTGAGTACTTAACTGTTGTGCCACCAGGGCTCATTTAGCGTAGGGAACCTATAGGTATTTTTTGGTTAAATAGACAGCATCATATGCATATACACATATACATCAATACATCCATTTTATGACTGAAGATAAGCACATGACCAAAACACAGAAAAATGCGGCTGTAAATTCTTTTAAGATTTAAGATATGTTGTCAGTCATTCACTCCATGGTCTCTTATGGAGCCTCAGCTATGTATCAGGTTCTATCAGGCACTGGGGATGCAAAGGGAATCTCACACTTTAATGAAAGCTGAAGTAAGAGAGAAAAGATTAGCTAACTGAGTGGACATTTTCCAATCCTCTTATTTCTATTTATCTTACACATCCTTTAATAGAACAGTTATTCATTGGTTTTATGAAACAAATATTTTTTAGTGCTTTGTTTTGGAAACCATGTAATTAATTTTCTCCTTGGCCTCTGCGAGACTCCTGCAGATGTCTGGACTCTTGACCGCTGCATGTAAAGGGATGTTTAGTACTAATTTAGCAAGCAAGCTTTTCCTAGTTATTGCTGCATCCCACACAGGCCTGAGTTGTGGAGTGGATTTATGTGGATTTTGACTTCTTTCTATAGCAAGAGATCATTTACTATAACTCAAATAATACTTGTCAGGTTTGGTCATCACAAGATAGACTGATGACCTTAACAATGAGAAAGTGGGTGATTTGAAATCATTCATTGGAGAAAAGAGAATAGCCATGCTTTGTAAGGGATAGTTGGGTTAGCAACTTTATGCTAAAAACAAAAACTAGACTCCACCATTAAAAAGGAAGAAAAGAGGACAATAAAGCTAAATATAACCCCACTAGTTACATTCCAAAAAAGCACCAACTGGATGTCTTAAGGTCTGTAACTCAGATTTATTTTCCTTGTTCATGGCACATATGTGCAACATCTTTCCATGAATACTGAATAATATTTGATTGCCTTGAACATCAGTGATTAATTAAAGAACAAACATTTCTAATGGTTGCTTTCCATGGATTTCAAGGAGTAACTAAAATATTCTCTGGAACATCAAAAGCACCGGAGTTAATGATCTGCAATATAGCGAGGAAATCACAGCCCATGGTGAGAAACTAATACCTAGTACCCTACACAGTTCCTGGTACACGCAAAAAAAAAAAAAATACACAACAATAAATACTGAAGGAACGATATAAATTGTTCTAAGAGTTCACACCAGTTGTGCAGTCAATTCCAACTCACGGCCACCCCATGTGTGTCAGAGTAGAACTGTGCTACATAGGGTTTTCGATGGCTGATTTTTTTGGAAGTAGATCACCAGGATTTCCTTCCAAGATTTCTCTGGGTGGACTGAATCTTCCAACCTTCGGTTTCCCAGCCGATCACTTTAACCGTTTGTGCCACTCTGGGTGTTTGAGTGCTAACTGAAAGATTAGAGGGTTGAGTCCACTCAGAGGTGCCTTGTAAGAAAGGACTGGCAATCTCCTTCTAAAAAAT
Source organism: Dugong dugon (assembly GCA_030035585.1). Classification (NCBI taxonomy): domain Eukaryota; kingdom Metazoa; phylum Chordata; class Mammalia; order Sirenia; family Dugongidae; genus Dugong; species Dugong dugon. The sequence continues at coordinate 63,883,997 of CM057466.1, forward strand.
CAGCCATTAAAAACTGTATGGAGCACAGTTCTAATCTGACACACACGGGATTGCCATGAGTTGGAATCAACTTGATGGCAGTTGGAGAAAAAAAAGTCCATGGACACTATTCAATGTTTGATAAACAAGAATGCAACATGATGGAAAAAGTCTAGATAGATACATTCAAAACATCTGTGGGCTGATTTCCAGATCCTGGGTTATACCATTTGGAGATTGGACAGCCTGTACTCACAGTGACTTCATAAGGAAAGAGTATACCTACCCATCAGAGCTGTGCTTTGCTACTGTGCTAACAACTTGCACCATCAGTCCTATACCCTAGCTTTCTAATGCCATTGACCTATCTTATCACCTGGAAAATTCGCATGGATCGTCTCTGATGATGTTGGCAAACACAGCCACTCCTCGGTAGGTACAACTATCTTTTTGAAACATTCATGTATTTTTAGGTTTAAAGGACTCACGCCTTTGAAGCTTTTGGTGAACAAACTAAACCAGGATTGTAAATGTGGTCAACTTGAATAGTCACAACTTGTCGATATGTTAAATCACACTGGAGAACAAGAAATACTGCTGTCACCATGTGTTGTGACTTTCTGACCAACAGGGCCAAACGTTTCCTTGTTTAATCACCAACCTCAATATGGCAGAAACTCTTGAGCTCTTCCCACGCTCAAATTTTACTAGGATTCAAAGTATGCAGGTAACCTATTGATAGATTTTATCAATAACCTTCCATTATTCATTATGCCTTTATTTCATCACAGTTTTAAAGTAGGTTTCAAAAATGGTTCCAGTTTGCAGTGCAATAAACTATGGAACAGAAAATAGAAGTGAACACTATAATGTGTATGTTAGGAACCGTGCTTGGCATTTAAATATATTCTATAATATTCACAACAACCAGAAAGTTAGAAAATATTATACCCAATTCAAAGAAACTCACTTCCAAAGAGATTGTGTAATTTATCCCAAGTAACAGGTTAGTACAACAAATTGTACTTTGAAATTATTATTAAAAATCATGGTCAAAATAAAATTGCTCTATACAATTCTATTTGAAATTGTAACAACGAAATACATTGTTTTGTTTGGCTTCTACTCTATAGTAGAGCATATGCCTATACTAAATTTTTTAAGTATGTTTCATCAAAATTGTCTGATTCCAAAAACTCATGAAAGCAAATCTGAGGATTACATGAAACAATTTGCCTTCCCGAATACAGTAAGAGTATCCTTTCTAGTGAAATTCTGATATTTTGCCTTCACATTTGTCGGTCCAGGAACATTTCTAGGGTCTTTAATCTTAGGTTTTAAGAACTGCACCTTTGGTAAGAGATGTTGGAAAGAGTGACTCTAAACAGAGGAAGACAAAATTGAATGACATCAAGTTGCTCATAACTTGGAGACACAATTAATTTATTCACACATAAATCCCTTGAGGGAGTTTACAGTTGCTCCTTTTGTCCTTAACTAAATCCAGCACTGTCCATACCATTTCCTCTCTCAGCTTTGTTACGAAAGAAGGAAAAAAAACCCTCCTTTGACGTTCCTTTCCTCCATAATAATAGCAGTGAATGGGGTCTATTCTGAGCAGGCCATTAGAACCAAGGCAACTGGTCTTATGGATCAGCCATTCGGAGAATGGCTCACTGCCCTCTAAGGAAGAATTTACCAAGCCACTTGCATAGGAATTACTTTGTCCTTTTGTCGCATTTGTCTGGATGGTGTAAATTAATTTCAATGAAATCATTTCAGGTAACATTTCCGGCACGCTTGCTTTGTTGCGTGCATGTGGATCTTATCAGGTCAACTCCCAAATGCTCCAGGGGGCTTTTCTGTCATACCTAACTTCCTGAAGTGAGTAGCCCAGCCAGGGACAGGTACACAGAATAGGGGCTAAACTTGGAATGGATTTCATCATTCCTAAGCTTGTATTCTATCCTCTCTCCAGGCCTGTTTTTTCCTCCTAATAGAATTGTTCTAGCTAATTACTGGATTAGAGAACATAAGACAGTATGAAAAACCTCCGCAATGGCAACAAAGGTTAAAGGATGCAGAAGCAGGATGTGTTTGTGTGTTGATTACCGTTGGAGCACAAAATCATGTTCTTCTTTAGCAATAAACCCTTACAATAGATCCCTACCCTTGGAGATGAAAAGGCTTCAGGGCTGTACAAATAACAATAATCTGATCAGAAACTGTTAGAAGCATCAGAGAGAGAAACCCAATGAGAAACCTTCAGAGGGAAGCAGATAAGCATTGCATCAGAGAGAAAATATCAGTGAAGCAATTTCTCTCTGGAAGCTGCTGTTTTTCCCCCTCTTGAAGACAGGAGAAAGCATTGATTAGAAATAGAAAATGCATGTACATTTTGAACAGAAAGGCAAGTTCCACTGAAGGTATATCTTCCTAGTAATCCCTTGTCTTGGGGAGTTTTGAGCTTCCTTTGAGTTCAGAGTTTCTGGACATTTGAGGAAACCAACTAACACTATGCCATGCACCTTGACTTGATCATTTTAGAAAAGTGGGGACCAAACAATATACATTAGCAAGGTATATTGAGCAAATTTAAAATGAGGGAAAACATAGTGTTGTAATAGACTCAGATTCAAAGTTGGGCTGTCAAACAGCAAAAGATAGAACACTAACTTATTTCACACAGCCTCATCGAGGTCAAAGAGGTGGCCAAGTATAAAGAGAATAGCAACCAAGGATTTCTGCTCAATAATCCAACCATCACCAGAGCTGGCCTTGTGTTTTTAATGTGCCTCCTGAGAGTCTTGATTGCTGAGGAAAAATATGAACTGATTCCCTGATGTAGATAAATGTTGTTTTTCAGCCTCGATACCAATACTTGCTTCTCTGAGTCAGTGACTCCTTTTTTTTTTAACAATTTTATTGAGGTATAATTTGCATATCATAAAATCCACCCATTTTAATTGCAGAATTCAGTGATGTCTAGTAAATTAACAGAGTAGTGCAACCATCACGACAAGATTTTCTTTTGTTTTCTGCAGTTTGAATATAATATGCCTGGTGGATTCGAACTGCCGACCTTTTGGTTAGCAGCCATAACTCTTTTTTTATTTTTTTTTTATATTTCTTTTATATTTTATTGTAATTCAGGTGAAGGCTTACAGAACAAATAGTTTCTCATGAAACAGTAGTACACATGTTGTTTTATGACATTGGTTAACAACCCCACAACATATTAAGCCTCTAAATTCTCAATCTTTTTTTTTTTTGATGAAAGTACAGATAGCCAAAGATACACCGTTTCAAAAATTTCTACATACACAGTTCAGTGACATTGACTACGCTCTTCCAACTGTGCTGTTATTCTCACTTAAGATGAAGGCTTACAGAACAAAATAGTTTCTCATTTAACAGTTACTAAGCATGTTGCCCTATGACAATGGTTAACAATCTCACAACACATCAAGAATATCCTTACTCCACCTTGTGTTCCCTATCACCAGGGGACTTCCTTGTCCCCTTCTGTCTTCTGGCCCTTGTCACTGGACTACTGTACCTCATTCGTCTCATTTGTTTTTTGTTTTTTTTTAAACACCATTTCAAAACTTTTTACTTACACATTTAAGTGATATTGACTATGCTCTTCCAATTGTGCTGCCATTCTCGCCCAAGATGAAGGCTTACAGGACAAAACAGCCTCCTGTTTAATAGTTACTACAAATGTTGCCCTGTAACAGTGGTCAACAATCTCACAACACATCGACAGTGTCCTTACTCAACTTGTGTTCCTTATCATCAGTTTCCTACTCCCCCTCTGCCTTCTGGCCTTTGTCACCGGACTCCTGTACCTCGTTAGTCCCATTTAGTTTTACTGGGCTGTCCACTCCCAGAGCAGCCATAACTCTTAACCACTACACCACCAGGGTTTCCAGGATATGCCTAGGTGTGTTTTATTTGGTATTTTACCCTGTTTGAAGTTCTCTGAGCTTCCTGGATGTGTGATTTTGTGTCAGTTGTTAATTTTGGAAATTTGTCAGCCATTATTACTTCAAATATCTCTTCTGCTTCATTTTCTCTTTCTTCTTCTGATACTTCAGTTAGAGTGTAGTACAGCTTTTGCAATTGTCCCACAGTTCTTAAATATTCTGCTCTGTATTTTGGGTTTTTTTTTTTTTTTTTTTTTTGCATTTCAGTTTGGGAAATTCCTATTGATCCCTCTTTAAACTCACTGACTCTTTCCTCGAGCGTGTCAAGTCTACAGATGAACGCTTAAAAGGCAGTTTTTATTTCTGTTACTATGTCTTTTAATTTTTAGCATTTCCTTTTGATTCTTTCTTAGAGTATTCAGACTTCTGCTTACATTACCTATTTATTCTTGCAGGTTGTCTTTTTTATTTCCATTAGATCCTTTGACATGTTATCATAATTATTTTAAATACCCTGTCTATTAATTCCAAAATCTATATCATATCTCAGTCTGATTCTGATGATTACTTCTTCTCTTCAGATTGATTTTTGTTATTGTTGTTTTGTTTTGTTTGTTATTGTTTTTGTTTTTTTTCCTTTTGGTATACCTTATAATTTTCTGTTGAAATCAAGACATGCTGTATCAGGTAATAGGAACAGAGGTAAACAAATAGGCTTTTAGTGTGAGGATTTATGGTAACCTGGCTATGATATGGGCTGTGTTTCATGTTTGCTGTAGCTGTAGGTGCCAGAGGCTTCACATTCTTGTAGTGCCTTTTTTTTTGTCTCCTCTCTTGACATTGGGCTCCTCTTAGTCTTCCTCCTCTGAGAGAGTCTGTGTTTTGCAGCTCTTTCAGATGTCACCTACTTTTATACTGAAACCATGTGGGTGTGGTGGTAAGAGATGGAGAAGAGGATGTATTCTGTACTTTATGATTAATCTCAGTCTTTGAATGGACCTGTGTCTTGGAATTATGACCTTCACAAGTGTTTCTCCAGTGGTATAGCTTCCCCCCACTCACTCCCTGCCCCTTACTCCCTGCTCTGGCTGCAGCATTCCCAGTTTATTTCCTTACAGAAGATCTTGGCTGTGTCTCTCCGGATGAGGCTATATCTCCAGATTTTGGGGTAGGATATTTCCCTGAAACCTCTCAATTCTCTGATGGGTCTAAGAAAAGTCATCAAAGAAAAACTAAGGAACCATCACAGAATGAAGGAGACTACAGAAACATGAAGCTAAGTGCAATATAAGATACTGGATTGGAAGCTGGAATAGAAAAAAGAGAATTAGTGGATTAGTGGGGAAAAAAATGGTGAGATTTGAAAAGATCTGTAGTTTAGTTAATAGTATTTTTCCAGTGTTAGTTTCCTGGTTTTGATAACTGAATCATGTAGGATGGTAACATTAGGGGAAACTGCATGAAGGTTACAGGGACTCTCTGTACTATTTTTATAACATTTCTGTAAATCTAAAATCATTTTGAAATGTATTTGGGGTCATAAACATTTTTGGTAGCATTACTAAAAATCATAATGGAATGATAAGTATAAAATATAGGATAATGGTGACATCTGAAGGTCAGAGCATAGGGAATGGATTGGGGAGGGGCACCCAGGAGACTTCAAAGGTAATTTTAATATTATTCTTCTAAAAATGGGTGGTGGCTACATGAATGCTCATTGTAACATGATTATGTTATATGTTTCATTATATTTGATAATTCTTTTGAATCAGTGGAACATATTTAATAAATACCAATATGTGAGATACTAGTAGAAATATAAAGGGGTTTGCATTAGAAATAGGCTCATTTGTGACAATTTGAATTTCCATTACATTAAATCAGAAAAGTCCTAAAAAGGCCTTTGGATGTTACAGTTTAAAGTCTTAGGTTTGCTTCCTCTCCATCTGTAGTTCCCTAATGTAAGTTGGCTTGCATTTGAGAGTAGTAAAATCTTGGCAATAATGTAGTTTAGTTCTGAATGTGGCATCAATGGAGAAAGGGGAGCAGTAGTAATATTTGCCTTTGGATAGAATTCTAAGAAGAGCAAATGGAAGAGAGTTATTGGCACATACTGAAAAAAAATTCCCCTGCAGTGAGTCTCAAGATGCCCAATTAAGATAAAATTAAATCATGCAAATATTGATCCAGTCACATTTGCCAGGGGTAAGTCTTGTTAGTCAAACTTCTTTATATCAAAAACCAAGGAACTATGGAAAAGCCAAACATTTTTTTTTTTTTTTTTTAGGGGGAGAATAGTAGAGAATAACACATTTCCCTTCACGTTTATTACTTGCATTGGCTATGGACTTCCTGTGTTGTTTATTTTGACTAATTACATTTAAAATATCCAACTCCATTCCAGGTGTTTATCATCATCATAGGTAAGGCTCTACCTTCAAGGAGCTACCAATTTAGTTTGTATAAGATGCACTCAATTTTAGGTAATTTTCCCAGACCTAAATTCATAAAATGGAATATCCAGGAGCATCACCGTGGCATGTGGGCTTTGAATGTCCCTAGGAAACGACAACCAGAGACGCAATTGACCAAAGTTCAATTGCATTAAAGAAAAAGTCTGCAGTTAGAAGTTTGCATTAAAGAAAACTGATTTTAAAAATAAACAAAACAAAAACATTCTCCACAAGAAAACTACAAACAGTTAGCCATGAATTTGCTTAATACTATCTTCGTTATTTAGGTCATTATTCTAAGTTGTTAGCCGTAATTCCAAGCTGTCGTGCCAGATAAGGAAAGTAGTTGATTTCTTTCAAGCCTACCATAGTTTACACATCTGTGTGAGTGCAGAGCACATCAAAGAGGTCACCTTTCTGGGTCACATTTACCCATCAACGCTGACCCTTAATCAAAATACTTTTTGAGTTCCTCTTTTGGAACTGCTTTCAGAGCTTACAGCACAGACAGGAAAATACTCAGTGGAGATGAATTTAGTCATTAGACAGTGGATTCAATTTTGGAAAAGAAAGTTTTGTGGAGTTTGGCATAGTGAATTCAATGGGCAATGAATCGGTTAATAGCTTCTTGGGCTGAAAAATGAGGCATGATTACAAATTATTGAGATTACTCCACAGAATGTTTCGAATGGATTTCGCACAAATGGTACCTTCATTATAATTAAGCATATAAACTTCCAAAGAACCTAACCTGAGTGACTATATTCATTTGTTTGTATTAGTTTTAGCATTGACATTTAAACAAACAACACTTTATAATTCTTTGCAGCAGGGCATTAGGAGCTGGTTAGGGTTTTGCTGTCCTAAATATTGGAGGAGGGTTGTATGCTGACACTATTCCATTTCTGCTGGGTTAGAGCTTCTCCCTAGGAGTCATCTCAGCCACAGGGGGGGTGCTAAGCCTTGGGGAAGTCCCACCAACTTCTGCACTGTTAATAGTGTGGAGCACTTCCTGAGCTCCCAGCTCATTTTCTAGCCCAACAAAAAATTGAAAGATGTCTCTGTGTGGTGCAAATGGTTAGCACACTCAGCTACTAATTGAAAGGGTGGAGGTTTGAGTCCACCCAGAGGTGTCTCAGAAGTAAGACCTGGTGATCACTTCTGAAAAAATCAGCCATTAACAACCCTGTGGAGCAAAGCTTTACTCTGACACATATGGAGTCACCATGAATCAGAGTCTACGCCACAACAACTGGTTTTCATTTTTTGGAACAGGTAGAATGTACAACTTTGAAGCTTCCCTTTTCTTTCTTCACTGAGCAGGCAGCCTAGAGACAGCCAGAAATCAAGACTGTCTCAAGACCTAACTCCCCAAATCTACCAATTTAGTGGCATTTGACTAAATGAAATGGTAAACAAGTTCAATAAAAGAAGGCACACAGCTGAGAGTCTGCAGGGAAAAGCAAGATATTTCCACCCAGATCAGCTGATTATACGGGCATTGACCTCCATCTCCATGGAGAATCAGCTCACAGAACCTTTTCTTCTTCTATCCTGAATGCAATTTTTCTCCACAACTTGCTATTCCCTTTCCACCTCCTGCCTTGTCCCCTATCCAGCCTGGTTGTCATGCCTGGGGCCCCTAGAACTCAGGGTAATCTCAAAGCAATCTGTTTAATTAGTCATACTCTGACTTCCTGATTTTCTACTTCCTCTCCTCCTGACTCTGATTCTAAGAGAAAAGGCAAAGCCAGTTTCTTTTCAAATTCCTTCCTCATTAGTTCTCAGGTAATGTAATGAGGAGGTTCAGGGTACAAGTTTGAATCCCAGCCAGGCTACTTAACAGCATTGTGATTTACCTCACAAAGTGGGGTGACAATTGAGTGAGTTGGTGTGCATCAGGCGTATAGCAGGATGCGTGGCCCAGAATAGGCCCTCAGTGGATGTTAGCTATTATTATTAATACTTTATTTTTACTGTGCTCAACAATCACCTTAGCTGCTCTTGCTACCACTTTACAAACCCCTCACTACACATATTCAACATCCTAAGCCTTTCTGCTTGCACTTAGGCATGTGAGGAGTGGGGAATGGAATGCATGTCACCTTCCAAGACTTTTATCTGGAACAGCCTTCACCTCTTTCACTGTGGGGATTTTCTCCAGGCTCTTTTGTCCCTTATTTCAGGGCTTATTTTGCCTCCCTTTTGTGTTGCATTTACTTCTATAGGGGCATAGAGTTGCCCTATTTACAAGAGTAGCTATCACCATGGTAACTTGGTATTTTGATACAGGCATGAAACAATTCTAAGGGAAAAATAGGTCGCTTATTTTTCAACGTTGACATGTAGATGTATGGGAATCAAAATACTTGCCCAACCTTATATAGCTGGTTCAAATGTCAAAGCAAAGAAACAAGTTTTGTTGATATTTTCAATAAGTATTGAGCAACCACAGCATGCTATCAATTGAGCAGAACATTCTCACAATTAATTTCTGCCTCTTAGGCACTAATGCGTTTAATGCAAAGCAGCACATACTTTGGTGAACACATTCTCTGAATGAAAAAATTGATACCCATGGTTGGACAAAGAATTGTTGTGTTCACTCAGATTGAAAAAGGCATTGTGAAAAATGCTGTTTAGAGTTTCTGGGGATATTTTGATCATTTACTGAGAGAAACGATGAGACAGAGAATTTGACACTGGATATGTCCTTTGTTTTTTTGCTGTATCCACCACTTATACACTGTCCACGGAATGAAGAGCAGGCTTGTTTTGATTACCAAATGCCTACTGTGTACCAGGCTCCCTACTATGAGCTGGTTCCGTAGATTAATGATTAGTTCCAGCCTTTTGCACACTTCATTTGGTAAGGAAACAAATAACTACCACATAATGCCATAGGACTCTACAGAGATAGCTACAATGTGCTATGAGAAAAGGCAAGGAAAGAAGGCCCCATAGAGATAAATTTTGAACTGTGTTTTTATGGGCAACCAGCTGGTGAAATCAGACAGAATAGACTTTGCCTCAGTTAAGTCCTGGTGAAACTACTATATAGTACCTCTCCAAACCATGAACTTTCTTTATTCGGTCTGCCAAGAGAGGGCAAGTATGATATCTACCCTGACATATTCCAAAATCTTTATTACTGCTGCCCCTAAGACGAGGCTTGCTGACAGACTTTGTGTAAACTCTCATGCTGAACTGTTTCCAGTTGCCCAAATGTGCCATCACTTTTTTTTTTTAACCTTTGCACATTCTGTTCCATCTGCCTGAAATCTCCCTGTCCCACCAAGCCTCCTTCCCTATCCATCCCATCCCACGGGTGTATTTTCTCTTGCCAACTGTTCTGTCCTTTAGGCCTTGGCTTTGGTGTTTCTTCCATGTAATAACCTTTGCTGACACCATGAGCGTTGTAGTGCATCTACTATTTGCTACTGCAGTGCCTTCTACTAACCTTTTGTTTTTGCCTGTTTTCTCTTCTGACTCACTCAGTTGACTCCTTTCCCTAGGAAGCAATCTGTGTTTTTCCCTTTGTATAAATAAGTATAAATAAGTAAAAGGAGAAACTGCCTAATAATTATACCTGCCCAACAGCAGAAAGTACTGCTTTGTCCCATAATAGTGTTCTTTGTCTTCGAAATTTTTCCAGTTGCTGTTCAACGTGCAACACTTGGTTTGTTATAATCTTCCTCAATGGTATGGGAGGCTACATTCAATGATAGATTAAAATTTTCTATTCATGTAATTTTTTAATAAATTTTAATTTGAAATAATCTCGAACTTGCAAAAACTTTGTAAGATTTGTACAAGCAACTGCATAAATTGTTTACTCATATTAAAAATAGTTTAAATTTCACCCCGTTTTCTTTATCATTCTGTCCATTCCTCCCTTTATCTATATATACAAATATACGCTAATATACACATGAAAGTATTTTTTCAGAACCATTTGAGAGTATGTTGGAGACATCATGCCCATTTATCCCTAAATACTTCAGTGTGAATTTTCTATCAATAAGGTCCTTCACTTACTGTAATCACAGTACAATTATCAAAATCTAGAAATTTAACAGTGATGCAATATTAACATCTCTCTCAGTTTCTTAGTGCTGGTATAACAGAAATACCACAAGTGGGTGACTTTAAAAAACAGAAATTTATTCTCTCACAGTTTTGGAGGCTGGAATTTCGAATTCAGGGCACTGACTCAGGAGGAAGGCCTGATCTCTCTGTCAACTCTGGGGAACAGTCCTTATCTCTTTTTATCTTCTGTTACTAGGTCTGTTTCTTGGAGATCTTCATGTGACATGGCATCTATTTTTCCCCTTCTGTGCTTCCTTGCCTCTGTGCCTAATCTGCTCTTTTTATATCTAAAAAGTGATTGATTTTAAACACACCCTGCGTTGATTTGGTATCATTAACATAAAGAAAGCTATATTCCCAAAAGGGGTGACATCCATAGATATAGGGGTTAGGATTTACAACACATATTTTGGGGGAACACAGTCCAATCCATAACAACGTCTAATCAATAATCCCTATTTACATTTCATCAATTGTACCAATAATTCTCTTTATAGCTATTTTTACCCAGTACAGGATCTAACTGAGAATCACACATTGCATTTCATTATCATGTCTCTTTAGTCTTCTTTAATCTGGAATTATTCCTCAGGCATCTTTCTCCTTCTTGATCTTGATAATTTTGAAGACTACAGGAAGGTTGTTTTGTAGAATTTGTCTCCATATTTGTATTACCCTGATGCTTCCTCATAATTAGATTCCGATTTTGCTCTCTCTCTCTCTCTCTCTCTCTCTCTCTCTTTTGGCAGCCATACTACAGAAGTATTGTTGTGTCTTTCTCAGGGCATCGTTTCAGGAGATACATGATTTTAGTTCATCCCTATACTGGTGATGCTAGCTTTGATCATTTGGTTATAGTGGAATCTTCCAACTAACTCCATTGTAAAGATAATATTTTCTCCCTTAGTAATCAGTAAGTAATGATGCACGTACTCACATGCACACACGCACACACACACATATACAACTATGTAGCTACATAGATAGGTAGGTAGGTAAGTAGGTAGGTAGTAGGCAGGCAGATAGACAGGCAGGCAGACAGATACAGAGGTAGGTAGATGGATAGTTGATAGACAGATAGATAGATGATAGATGACAGACAGACAGATAGATAGGTAGGTAGGTAAGTAGACAGGTAGATAGACAGATAACTTGCATGTGCCTGTATCCACAAATACACTGTAAAGCTCTTGACTGGTGTCATATCTTATATATCTTCATACCATTAGTGCCTAGCTCATTATTTTGCTCAAAAATAATTGTTGAAACCAAGTTTCAAAAGCAACAAATGTTTATATCATTTTCAGGTGTGAATACAAAGGATGTTATTGTTCCCAGAAAGTCCTTCGCATCTCACAACGTTACAGTTCTTTGTTTTTCAGTAAGCCTCTACAGGAGGCTTAAGGAGGACTATGAGTGAAGTGACACACTATGACCCACTGCATGCAGAAACACTTTTAAAGACAAATATTTAATTGTGAATTTGATGAGATTTTGGCATCTGCCTGACCTGCTAGTAAAGGGGAAGGAAGCTTTTCTTCCCAAATATATATATGTGTATATATATATATTTGATGATTCAAATGCTGACTCATACATACTTTGGGAAGAGTTACATAATATGCTATCTCTTTCTGATTTAAGAGTAAAGGACTCATACAGTAATCAAATGAATGACCACTTTCCAAACTCTCTCGTTCTCAAGAAGAAGTAGTATAATAATAATACCAAGAGCTAATATTGATTACATTCTTACTACATTCAAAGTACTGTTCAAAGTGCTTCACATATATTAATTCATTTCATACTCTGAACAGTGCTATAAAATTGCACAATTATCAATATCCCCGTTTCACGGGTGAGGATACGGAGACTTAATTAGCTAGAGGTAATCTAATGATATTTTACCATCTTTCATTTTGTAACCAAGAACTACTCTGTGGGAACAGAGTGTAATCCCTTTCCCTGTGCTTATTCCTCATACCTTTATTTTACCCACTCTGTGCTCCTTCCAATACCTTGTATTTGACTTTGAATGCATTTTACATAACATTGTTTTAATAGTGACAAGTTAACCAACATCTCATTTTTCTTGATGTTCAAAAATAATCTCCAATCTTGACAAAATTCCCTTAACTCCATCACTGCAGTGAGCTTCCGTTTTGTCCTTTTAACTGTCATACTTGCCTGTCATAATACTAATTTTGAATTGAAAAAAATATTCTTTTTCAGTCATATGGAGCCAATAAGCAATTTAAGTCCCCATAAATGCAATCCTCAGCCTGTTTTCAGCTGGCTGCCCTCCATGTTGAATTATGCATAATGGTGTATTGATGTGAGTATCAAATTAAAACAGTAGGGATTGATTTGATACTACTAATCTCATTTATTCTGGGTCTTTAGGTTCTAAGACTTTTTGAATGGGATAATAGGTCTTTTCTTTTTTGGTTTATCAGGCTACCAGGTGCTTAGAATTCGAAGTTTTCATTTTAAAAAAGACAATAAATTTTTTGTAGCCTCATGAACATACTCTTTAGGAGAATACAGGAAAGCTGTACTATGCTGTACACAAACAGCAACTAAATAGTGGTAACTAATTAATATTTCAACACTGGGAATCATCTCTGTTCTAATATTAAGGAAAAAAAAGCTAGTAACAGTCTCAGGTGGCCTTTCATGTTGATATGAGATTTGGTATACATTTATATCAGTATTCTAGTTAAATTTAAGCAAGTATTTTCAGTTCAATCAGAAAAGAGCTTGCACTTACTCAGAAACATGAAATGGTAACCAGTAAAAAGGAAATAGTTTTCTTCTCTGAGGTGCCTATATGAGAAAATACTATTAACAATAATGGGAGTCAGCCATTCACACTGAGAGGGCATATGCCCACAAGTGCTCTTGAGGCAACATGTCAAATTTGCCTGTTTCTAAAGTTCTGATTTATGTAGTGCCTTATTCACATGTAATAACATCAGTCTCTGAAGAGCATCCCACAATTATACCAGCAATAACCATTTCTTTTTGTTTATAAAAATAACAGTGAGTGAGCAGCTGAAATGTAATTTCCTGGAGCAAAGATCCTAAGAACGGATAACATCTTTGTGACTCTCTTATTATTCTCAAAACCCAGGTCAGAAGGTCAAGATTTCTGATTGTAATGATTTCTAAACTATGTTCCCCCATAAAGTAATGGAATTATTTGAGATTGAAAAATCACACACACACTTAATGAATAGCATTTAATGAATGTATGAAAACATTAAAATATAAGGACACACCAATTATTCAGCATAATTCAGGAACAATTGAATTTTCTGATATATGAGATTGGATCACTTCATGCTAGATTATGAACCAATTTGCTTATCTTGCTTCATTGGATCCCTTTATATTTTTAAAAATAACTTTAACCAACCATGGTCTTCAATTTAGAAACCAAAATATTCATTATGTGGTCAGTAGTCTTTGGAAAAGTATTATAAAAACAGAAATCTAAAGTTTTCTCCAAATCTCATAGAGGCAAGACTGTAAAGTTGTTGCAGAAAAATTATTTTAATTATTTCAAATGTAAATTTTAATACTAAATTTGACCCCCCCAAAAAGTTTTAGAAAACAATTGGATAATTTAGAATGCTGTAATCTTATTTAAAGAGATAGTGATAAATAAGCAAATTTGAAATTGCCTCTGGCTCTCTAGCTAACAGAATAAATCCTAGTTGAATCGTTTATCCCCCTTTATACATATTCATATTCTTGCTGTAGCCTTAAAACTCAGAGGTAAAAAGTAAAGACCATTAGAGATACCTGGGTTGTGATGGGTAAGCAGATTAAAAGTCATAATATCTGGCAATATGCCCTCTACTAGTCTCTTTTTCCCCCTGCCTCTGCTTATTTTCATATGGTGCCTCTGTGTCAAGCTACGCACTACCTCCTCATCCCTGGCCAAATGAACCAGATTCAAATTTATATTTTATTTTAAAATGCTTATTCTAAGAAATTAATGCCACCTGCCCATATGCAGAATGGCCTGCTTTTGTTTGGGTGAACGGTTTACACAGTACATAGCTTTACTCTATTCAAACAGTATGTTTATTTATTTATTGAGTTTAATGTAGAAGAGAGAATAAGTTGACCAGAGATTTTTCTACCATCTCTTTATGACAGCTGATCAATAGAACGTGCATAAATAAAACATTTAAATGAAATTTACTTTTCTTTGGCAAGAAATTTTTAGACCAGACTCTTTGGGGATTAAAAACCAATTGCTATGCGGTAGATTTCAACTCATGGTGACCCCTGTGTGTGTCAGAGTAGACCTGTGCTCTCCATAGGGTTTTCAATGGCTGAATTTTTGGAAGTAGATTGCCAGGTCTTTTTTCTGAGGCACCTCTGATAGACTCTAATCGACAACCTTTTCGGTAGCAGCCAACCACATTAACCATTTTTGACTACCCAGGGACAATCTTTTGGGGATTATCTACATTAACCATCCTTGATTTCTCTGGTTCCTAATTAAATTTCTTTAGGATTATTTTGATTTAAAGTAAAAGAAAATAATTTGAACTATTTTAAGAAAAGAGTCAAATTTGGTGCAAGGTTCAGGGGTCTTTTCTGGAACCCATAGATAGTAACGACCTTCAAGAATGCCTCATGGAATCCTGATGTCCTCTCTCACTTCAGTTTCTCTCTTGCAGCTTCTGTGTTAGTCCCTTGCTGCAGACCAGCTCTCTTTGTTTTTCAATCCATATGATAGAAAGTGGCTATTTAATAACTCCCATGTTTACATTGCTTGCATTGAGAGATGAGTAAAACAGAGCTAAGGTCTTGTTTGCAATGACATATTTTCAGAGAACTGGGATTAGTCCAGTCCATTTAGGTCAGAAGACTGAGTGTGTTGCACAAACATAGCTGCTGCTGCTCTAAAACATGGAAATGGTAGGAGGAGGGGGAATTTTGAAGATGACAAAAGACTTCTTGATTTTTACTCTCAAATTTTTGTTGTTGTTAGGGGCCTTCGAGCTGGTTCTCACTTCCAGCGACCCTGTACAACAGAACAAAATACCGCCCAGTCCTGCACCATCCTCACAATTGTTGTTATGCTAGAGCTCATCCTTGCAGCCACTGCGTTAATCCATCTCACTGAGTGTCCTCCTCTCTGTTGCTGGCCCTCTACTTCATAAGCATGACGTCCTTCTCCAGGTACTGGTTCCTCCTGATAACATGTCCAAAGTATGTGAGACGAAGTTTCGCCATCCTCACTTCTAAAGGATCATTCTAGCTGTACTTATTCCAAGACAGTTTTGTTCATTTTTCTGACCAAAAACCAAACCTGTTGCCATCAAGTCAGTTCCAATTCATAGCAACCCTATAGGACAGAGAAGAACTGCCCCATGGGGTTTCCAAGGAACAGCTGCTGGATTCAAACTGCCAACCTTTTGGTTAGTTGCCCAGCTCTTAACTACTGTGCCAACAGAGCAGTCCATGTTATATTCAATATTCTTCATCAACACCATAATTCAAAGGCATCAGTTCTTCTTCAGGCTTCCTTATTCATGGTCCAGCTTTCCCATGCGTATGACCCATGGCTTGGGTCAGGCACATTGTAGTCCTCAATGTGACATCTTTGCTTTTCAACACTGTAAAGAAGTCTTTTGCAGATTTGCCCAATGCAATCCATCGTTTGAGTTCTTGACTGCTGCTTCCCTCGGCATTGATTGTGAATCTAAGTAAAACAAAATTCTTGACAACTTCAATATTTTCTTAGTTTATCATGATGTTGCTTATTGGTCCAGTTGTGAGGATTTTTATTTTCTTTATGTTGAAGTGTAATCCATGCTGAAGGCTGTGGTCTTTCATCTTCATCAGTAAGTGCTTCAAGTCCTCTTCGCTCTCAGAAAGCAAGGTTGTGTCATCTGCATAACGCAGGTTGTTAATGAGTCTTCCTCCAATCCTGACTCTCAAATTACTTACGTGAAATTTCAATTTACCAAAGATATAAATAAGTGGAATATTAGGTTGTCACTTCTACTCGTTGATTCTTAGTATTTATCAATGATCAATCAAGTATCATTCAAATAACTCTAAAGCTTTATTTAAGCGAGTGCTAGAGTTGGATTCGGTTTGTAACCAAGTCTATTGTGTTCTCCTGTCCAGAGATTTCAACAATATTTGTCCATTTGGAATCATATTTGGTAGCAAACCTCGTAATAAAATTGCTTCTTCTTTATTTTTTGCTTAGGAAATAAATAACACTAGACTGTAGCATTGCTAAAATGCAAGCAAGTAGGTTCACATGTAGTTGTAACTCTAAAATATTAACTGTTGCCCCTAGCACTATTCTCTGATGTAATGTGGCTCATCTTCATTAGGTCAAAAGTCGGGGATGATAGATGCATTGCTGACATCATGGTATCAGTGAAGCCAAGGACATAGGTGTCAGCTCTGTGAAGGCCAGGACTTCTGTAGAGAGAAAATGAAAAGCCTGCATCCCCGATCTCAGCCATTCTGCTTATTAACACATATCCTTAGACATAAGGGAAACTGGTAATAATGGGGAAAACAAAAACAAAAAATTTTGACCAAAAATATATGTTCTTTTTACTGTCCTCCTTACTCCTAATAGCAATGAAGGAAATTTATTTAGTTGAAAGACTATCTCGCTTCAAGAGGGCATCTAGCAAATCCATATGCTCTGGTCTTTATGGAAAGAGATCCTTTTTACTTTAAACTGTCAATCTAGATAATCTGCAAGTATTTTTTTTGACATAATTATTTAGTCATTCACATGATCTAGATAAATCATAATGTGTATCATTCCTGAACTTCTATGGCATTTCATGGATATTCTGATTTTGTTTCAATAACCAGCTATCTGTTTGAATTTTCTTAATTCCAATTTCTCAGAAAAAGAAGAGAGAGGTGCATGTAGGGAAAGAGACAGAGAGACACAGATAAAGAGAGATTGCTATAGGAGAAAAGATATGTCTCGTGGCCCAAAATATCAGCTTTTACTTTGAGCGGTTAAACATCTTGCAACTGTAACTATGCCCAAAGTCACTAAGTTTTGAAATTGACTAACAAGTGAATGGATGTTTCTGGCAAAGCAAGCAAGAAGTATTTGGAATTTAAATAACATGACATGATAACTCAGTGTGTATTTTCTTGGCTATTTGAGGTTCTTCTTAACTAAGGCTTTCCAAACCCAGGTAAGAATTTTACCAGAACTTGTCGATTTTGATGCCACAGTGTATTAAAAAATAAAATAAAATAATTTAACTCGTTGCTGTCGATCGATTCCGACTCATAGCGACCTTATAGGACAGAGTATGTGTTCAAGGACCAGGTGGATTTGAACTGCCAACGTTTTGGTTAGCAGCCAAGCTCTTAACCACTGCACCACCAGGGCTCCTCAGGGTATTAACAAGTGCCAATACTTTCAGGTAACTCTGATTGAAGAGCTTGGCCTGTTTGGGGTCCATGTGAAGCAGTCTTCTTGAGATAATCTAAATTAAAGAAAGACAATCCATCATCACCTAATGAACACAGTTAAAGCATTTCTCACACAGTTGGTAAAGGCTGAGATGATGACTGATTTGCCTACACCCTTTTCATTCTAATAAAGAAAGAAATACGTACGTCATAGGGCACAATACTGTGATTCCTCTATTAATATCATATCTTTTCACTTACATCAGATGTGTTCAGGTAGATGCACACATGCGTATTCCTAGGTCTGTTTCACTTCCCGGTTCTTTTCTACTTCAGTTTTAGGTCTGGCTTATGCTGCCGTCTGCGTCTAAGTCCATCAAGAAGGCCAGTAGGCTGCGTCAGTTAACTCCCCATCGCCTTCTGACATGATTCGGAGAGCAGTCTGAGTGCCATTTATGGTTTGCTGTACAGATTTCCTTTCAAGCCAGTGAAGGTTCCATTACTGAACTAGGAAGAATAGATTTCTTTTTCTACCGGAATTAGAGTGGTTTATTGTCTCTTTGATACTGTTGGATTATCTTTCAGGGACCCTTTCCAATTTTAGCACTATATCCCTTCCCTGCCCTAAAGATCGACTATTTTCTAAACTGGCATCTGCCTTAAAAAGCCATACAACAATTTTCAGTGTACGTTAATTACATAAAACATAATCACACTAACTAAATGCTCAACAATCCTATTAACATGAAAATACAATTAAGTAGTCATTTATGAGTCAGTATCAACTCGATGGCACCTAATAACAACAACAGCTGTGTTTTTTTGGTCATTGACCTTATGGGAACTGTTCTGGGGGGCAAGTGTCTGGAACAGAGTCATATCTGCACTGGAAACAAGTTCTTACCTGTGACTCTTGTGCTAGGCCTATGGAATTCCCAGTGATCAATTGGACTTGTGCCCTCAAATTCTGATATTGTCCACATAGATGGATTACAATATTGTTCCAGGCATTATGATCTTACTGTTCTCAAATTAGTGGTATGGATCAAAGCATTCTTCTTTCGTGGCTTTCTCTTTATCCTTTGTCTTCGTTAGACAGCAAGAGGGAGAGACTAACCACCTATTGGATATCTCCACTTGGTCAGTTTGCAACAGCAGCATTTTGACTGTGAGATACTTTGAAATATATGTTTCCTCTATTCCCTAGGCTGACTAATAACAACCACCATCCTCCCAATCATCAATCTGAAAATCTAGTGACCAAACCCAATGTTACTAGTCATTCTCTCTCTCCATCAACCATCATTAACCCCCACTTCTGAAATGCTCCCCTGGTCCTGTTTATTCTACTTTATCCATGGAGACATTGATCCAAAACATATTGGAGCACCCTTCTAAATCTGTTTAATCAATCCTCTTTTTCAAGCCCCACAGCCAAAGTCAAAAGTCCATGCCTTCATCATCTTGTTTGGGCTCCTGATAGACTCCTAACTTGTCTCTTTACTGTAGCCTTAACACACTGCTGTTAATTCTGTCTGTACTGCACTAAATATTATCCTATGGCAAGGGGAGGAAATATTTGAAACAATTTTAGTTAACATTTCAAAGGGGTACTGAAATAATCAACGTGAGAAAAATTGGAACATGGTCAGATTTGTTTGCAATTATTTTTACAGCTTAATGCAGTTTTTATTTTTCAGATGCAGCAGTCACCACAATATTTTCAGTGCCTAGGACCACGGAAATTTTATATGAGCCCCACAAACTCTACAGAGCTATCAGTGTGACTACTCAAGAAAAGCAATCTGATGATATCTTTCCTTCATTCTAAATCCTTCTGCAGATACTCATAATCCAAGGCATAAAAATCTAGCTTCTTTAGTAGTTTATTCAAGGCCAACAAGCACTATCTGAACCAATTCTCACTTCGAGCTTCATTTCTTCCCATTCTACCCTAAGTCTCCAGTCCTGTCAAATGACATAACTATTCCCCAAATGAGCCTTGAGATCATACCTCGATGATTTTTGTTCATACTGTTCCTCCTTAAAATGTTCTTTTCCTCCCTTTTGGGTTTGGAAAACTTATTCTTCTGCCACTCATATTAAGAATGAGGAAGTAGGCCAGAGTCAGATACTCCCTTTAATACACTCCTGTGGAATTGGGCACATGTCTGCTATGGCGTTCATCATCTCACGTGGTAGTTGATCATGTGACTTTCTCACTAGTAGACAAGAAGGTCCTTGAGGACAGACCACAAGCCTTAGTTACCTTTATAGGCTATTGGTTGGCAGGATGCTTGGCATAGTACTGAGGCTCAATCCATGTCTATTGTTCAATGGCTAATAAATAGCAACGTTTCTGGGTTAAAGAACAAGGTGAAATGCATTTCCTTTATGCTTTGTAACTTTTTGCACTGCAAGATTTGGCTCTTAAGGATTAAAAAATCTCACATTTCAGGTATTTGAAGTATTACACTTAACAATATCTTCTATGAAAACTTGACTGAAACCAGAACTTCTTGATTTACATGAATCACTATATTATTCTGCTGTACTATACAGGCATGCCTCAGAGATATTGCACATTCAGTTCCAGCCCACCACAATAAAGTGAGTCACAAGAATTTTTTTGTTTCAGTACATATAAATTTTTATACTATACTGTAGTCTATTAAGTGTGCAATAGCATTATGTCTGATAAAACAAGGTACATACCTTAATTAAAAAATACTTTATTGCTCAGAAAGGCTAACCATCATCTGAGCCTTCAATGAGTCATAATCTTTTTGCTGGTGGAGGGCTCTTGCCTCGATGTTGATGGCTGCTTGACTGATCAGGGTGGTGGTTGCTGGGGCAATTTCTTAAAATAAGACAACAATGAAGTTTGCTGCACCAATTAAATTTTCCTTTCACAGAAGGTTTCTCTGTAGCCTGCAATGCTGGTTGATAACATTTTACCCACAGTAGAACTTCTTTCAAAACTGGAGTCAATCCTCTCAAACTGTGCCAGTGCTTTATCAACTAGGTCATTTCAACAATGTTCACAGCATCTTCACCAGGAGTAGATTCCATCTCAAGAAACCATTTTCTTTGCTCGTCCATAAGAAGCAATTCATCATCTGTTAAAGTTATATCATGAGATTGCAGCAGTTCGGTCACATCTTCAGGCTCCCCTTCTCATTCTAGTTCTCTTGCTATTTCCACCATATCTGCATTTAAACCTCCACTGAAGTCTTGAACCCCTCAAAGTCATCCATGAGGGTTGGAATCAACTTCTTCCAAACTCTTGTTAATGTTGATATTTTGACCTCCTCCTATGAATCATGAATGTACTTAATGGCATCTAAAATGGTGTATTATTTCTGGAAGGTTTTCAATTTACTTTGTCCAGATCCACCAGAGGAATCACTACCTATGGCAGCTATAGCCTTACAAAATATACTTCTTAACTAGTAAGACTTGAAATTTGAAATTACTCCTTGATCCATGAGCTGCAGAATGGATGTTGTGTTAGCAGGCATGAAAACAACATTAATCTCCTTGCACATCTCCATCAGAGCTCTTGGGCAATGAGATGCATTGTTAATGAGCAGTAATATTTTGAACGGAATCTTTTTTTCTGAGCAGTAGGTCTCAACAGTGGGCTTAAATTGTCAGTAAACCATGTTGTAAACAGATGTGCTGTCATCCAGGCTTTTTTTGTTCCATTTATGCAACACAGGCAGAGTATATTTAGCATAATTTTTCAAGGCCATAGGATTTTCAGAATGGTAAATGGGATTGGCTTCAACTTAAAGTCACCAGCTTCATTACCACCTAGCAAGAGAGTCAGCCAGTCCTTCGAAGCTTTGAAGCTAGGTATTGACGTCTCCTGTCAAACTATGAAAGTCCTAGATGGCATCTTCTTCCAGTATAAGGCTGTTTCATCTACACTGAAAATCTGTTGTTTAGTGTAGCCACCTTCATCAGTTATCTTAGCTAGATCCTCTGGATGACTTGCTGCAGCTTCTACATCAGTACTTGTTGCTTCACCTTGCACTTTCATGTTCTGGGATGACTTCTTTCCTTAAACCTCATGAACCAACCTCTGCTCACTTCAAACTTTTCTTCTAAAGCTTTCTCACCTCTCTCAGCTTTCATAGAATTGAAGAGTTAGGGCCTTGCTCTGGATTAGGCTTTGGCTTAAGGGAATGTTGTGGCTGGTTTGATCTTCTATCCAGACTACGAAAACTTTCTCCATATCAGCAATAAGGCTGTTTCACTTTCTTATTATCCATGTGTTCACTGGAATAGCACTTTTAATATCCTTCAAGAACTTTTCCTTTGAAGTCACAATCTGGCTAACTGTTTGGCACAAGAGGCCTAGTTTTTGGCCTATCTTGGCTTTCAACATGCCTTCCTCACTAAGGTTAATCATTTCTAGCCTTTGATTTAAGGTGAGAGATGTGAGACTCTTCCTTTCATTTGAACACATAGAGAGCTTTGGAGGGTTATTAACTGGACTCAGTATTGTCGTGTCTCAAGGAATAAGGAGGCCTGAGGACAGGGAAAGAGATGGGGGAATGGTGGTCAGTAGAGCAGTCAGAACACACACAACAATTATGCATTAAGTTCGCTGTCTTACATGGTTGTGGTTCATGGCACCCCAAAACAATTACAATAGTAACATCAAAGATTGCTCATCACGAATCACCATAACAGATATAATAATAATGAAAAAGTTTGAAACATTGTGAAAATTACCAAAATGTGACATAGAGACACAAAGTGAGCAAATGCTATTAGAAAATGGTGCCAATAGACTTGCTCGAGGCAAGGTTGCCACAAATCTTCAATTTGTAAAAAACGCAGTATCTTCAAAGCACAATAAAGTGAAGCTCAATAAAACGAGGTATGCTTGTAAACACAGCTATGCTATTGGCAGAAAATAGATCATCTAGGGCAGTTTAGGTATTTTTAGATTTATATTTTTAATTTCATTCCTCCTTGACCATGGAAAACTGAACTGAAGTTATAGACTCAGTTCATATAGGCTTATACTTAATGAACAACTGCTGTGATAATCATCAGTCAAGATTAGAAGGTCAAAATAAATATATACATTTATATTCTACAAAGATCTTTCATATACACTTTCATTTCTGCCTCTCATAATACCCTTTTAAATTACGTACGTGGCAGGCATTGTTATTATTCCCATAGTACAGATAAAGATGGGGATGCTAACAGAGTTTGCATGGTTCATATGGGGTCATGTTGTTAGTAACTGGTAGTGCTGGAATACCAACTCAGTGCTCCTGAATCCAAAACTCTTCTCTTCCTACTAAACTATATAACATCCCTGATTTCATTAATCTGATTACCTACAAACTCTTTCTAATAAGCAGAACAATCTATTTGTCACTCATCCTTCCATAAATTATATATTTTTCTTTCCTATACCATTTCTCTCTTTTTGAATTACCTCAGCTGTTTCTTCCTGGCCAGGGAAAAACTTTGGGTGGAAGACTGGCATATTAACTTTACCCAAAGTAACAAAAATAGCCTCAATCTTTTAAGGTATTCTGACTCAAAAGGAAACCTTTATTAATGCCAATTTAATATGCTGGTACAAAGACAAAGTGCTAGCTGAAAAGTTGTGTTCATTCAAATTCAAAATACAGAGTAAAATTTTTGTTAGGATAGCTAACGTCCAGAAAAACCACATTTTCTTTCTCTTTGCTGGGAACATTAACAGCATTGAAATTATAAGGTCAACTTTCAAATATATTAAAAGGTTGACATCTTAACAGTGCATGAAAAACTTATCAGTAAAGTCTGAAAAATTGCTAGTTTAGAGATAAAATTAGTTTTTTTATAAATATTCTATTCTAATTAAAATGAAAATGATTCAAATGAATATGTGCTGGTTTGGGGAAGGAGATAGTCCTGAGTTTGCCTCAAAACTAGGTAATTCACCATGTGAGCTCAAGCAAGTTTTTGAACCTTAGTTGACTCAATTCTAAGAGAGATTGATGTTAGGATTAAACAAAATAGTTTATGGAAAACACATTGATAAGCATAGGATATGTGCTAAACAAATGGTTGTTATCACTATTGCAACATTAGGTTAATTCACTTTTTTGTTTTTTTTTAAGATATCTTTTTGTGGCTCAGTGATTAAGAGCTCCCTGCTAACCAAAAGGTCGGTAGTCGCTCCTTGGAAACCCTATGGGGGAGTTTAACTCTGTCCTATAGGGTCACTATGAGCCACAATTGACTCAACCACAACATGTCTCTGGATTATATGAAAGTAATTTACACACTCAGCTGTCTGATCTAGTTTGCTCTCAGAATTCTTTTCACTATCCAAAAGGTGTGTGATCTGCACAGCACAGTGATAGAGTTAGAAGTGAGTCAAAGGTATAGGAACTACATATTAAGCTTTCTTGATATAAATGGAACTAATGGCCCCAAACAAACCCACTGCCATCGAGTAGATTCCAACTCATAGCTAACCCATAGGGTTTCCAAAACTGTAAATCTCTGCAGAAGCAGACCGCCACATCTTTCTCCTGCAGACCTGCTGGTGGTTTCAAACTACTGACCTTTGGGTTAGCAGTCAATTGCTTTAACCACTGTGCCACCAGACCAGTACTTCATCAATCAAGAAAATATATAATTTCTTTTTTGCTCCAGGAAGAATTTATCCAGAGAGTCAGAAAATCATCAGCTGTAAGTGGAGAGTTGCAGCTTGCATTTAATTTTGGAAATACCAGTAAGTATCTTTACCTTCTTTAAAAATGTAGGCATACATTTTGTAAACCACACATGGTATTCATAAATTGGGCATGTCATTTGACTATACAGTCAGTACTTGTAGACTGTGTTTGATCTTATATATTTGTGTGTCCTAATGAATTTTGTGACAGATAATTCTTATCTCTGACATCAACATTCTTAAGGTGATAAAATGTTGTAGGAGAAGAAGAGGAGAGCTCAAGCTTTGGGCAATCTTTTTACAAGCAAAAACATTTTTTCCGAAGCTCTGAGTTTAAAAAGTTTTTCATTTGTTTTTAAAAATCTTTTTTTTTTTAAAGAGGCTTTGAGTTTATGTTAATGTTGATAGAATAATTTAGAAAAGGACAGTGAGAATGGTCGCAAAACTTGAAGAATGTAATCAGTGTCACTGAATTATACATGTAGAAATTGGTGAATCAGGGTATGTTTTGTTGTGTATATATTTCACTACCAAAAAAAAAAAAAGTATCTATTAAATAGGAAGTAGTAATTTAGATGCTGAGAACCTGGGTAGCAAAAATGGTAACCCTCAACTGCTAACCAACAGGTTGGTGGTTTGAATCCACTGGAGGCTCCTCAGAAGAAAGACTTGGCAATTCTGAAAAATCAGCCACTGAAAACCCTATGGAGCACGGTTCTACTTTGCTGCACATGGGGTCATCATGCTTCTGATTCAACAGCACCTGGTTCAGTTTTTTATGTTTATAGGTCTCTGGGTGGCAAAAATGGTTAAGCACTCAATTACTAGCTGAAAGTTCAGTGGTTTGAACCCATCCAGAGGTGCTTCTGAAGAAAGGCCTAGTCCTCTGCTTCCAAAAGGTCACAGCATTGAAAACTCCATGGAGCAGTTCTAGTCTGCACACATATGTCACCATGAATCAGAATCGGATGGAGGGCAATTAACAGCAACACCCCTTTACTGTAATAAATTAAACTTCATTATTTTCTGGCTAGGGGGCAGTGGTGGTTCAGCAGCAGAATTCTTGCCTTCCAACCAGTCATGAAGATGGTAGAGGGATGAGCAGCATTTCATTCCACTGTGCATGGGGCTGTCATGAGTTGACAGCAGCTAACAACAACTACTTTCCGGCTATTTCTTTTCTGTTGAGGTACCAAACCTCTAAGATTGTTAAATAAATAAGCTTCAACTCTAATGTAAGCTATGGACTTTAGTTAATAATGATGTATCAGTATTGTTTCATCAATTGTAACAAATGTACACAACATAGGAATACAAGATGTTAATAACAGAAGAAACATGTGGAAGCCCTGGTGGTGTAGTGGTTAAGTGCTGTGGCTGCTAACCAAAAGATCAGCAGTTCAAATCCACTAGGTGCTCTTTGGAAACTCTATGGGGGGGCAGTTCTACCCTGCCCTATAGGGTCACTATGAATTGGAATTGACTCAATGGCAATGGGTTTGGTTATTTTTTTTTTCTTTTTTTGGTTTTATACTTTGCACATTTTTTTCTGTAATCCTAATGCTGCTCAAAGTAATAAAATCTATTTTAAAAAAATAAGCTCCCTCTAGAGCACTGAACACCAAATTGTAATACTGCACCTAATCTTCTGTATGTGTAATCTAATAGAATATAAGGCATGCACACCAATTAATCGGTCTACTAACATGCATATACATGCAAATTTTATCTGCTAATGTAGGATTTTGGAGGAAAGCAAAAACATTTTTAGCAAGAATTTCACATGTTCAGGTGGCATAATAATGTTTTCAGTCTGGATGGAAGGAGCTGCATTAAATTATAGAAATATATCCTCAGAGGTTTACGCAAGGAACCTATCACCACTTTTACAAGAGAATGTTTGTGGGCCTTCTGGATCAGACAACGTTTCTTTCTTCCTGAATATTTGGAAATTCATCCTGTATTTCTCTGCCCTCTTTATTTCTTGGGCTTCCTCACCTCCCAATTTGACTATGTGTTACCAAAAACCAAACCAAACTCGTTGCCATCAAGTCAATTCCAACTCATAGCGACCCTGTAGGACAGAATAGAACTGCCTGCATAGGGTTTCCAAGGAGCAGCTGGTGGATTCAAACTGCCGACATTTTGGTTAGCGGCCAAGCTCTTAACCACTCCACCACCAGTGCTCCTGGCTATGCACTGGATAGGACCTAATGAGTTTCCCTAGCATCCCCTTCTTGCAACCATCAGAGCAAGCACATGGCCATCCATGTATGAGCTCATCACTGTGGGCAAATACTGGGAGTAATAAAAATAACTGCAATTTTAGTGGTCTCCTGGGGTCTCAGTTTCCTTGAGAGCTATATTACTTCTATTTCAAACTACCATGCCCCACTGCACCAAAATTTCTGCTGAATCTTTATCTGATTTCTGCAAAATACTAGAAACACACAAAACCACTAGAAAACAAAATAAAATCCCCAAAACCTTGTACGTGACTTTCTGGTGAAAATGGAGGGGATGAATGTCTAACGTCCCTAATGTTAAACTTTTTCCCATGTTGCCTAACCATGTGTCTCCTCTCATCTTTATCTGTGCTTTCCTCACATCCCCCTTTCCTGTACATCTCAAACGTGGCACCCTTTACTCAGTCTTTGTTTTCACTGCTGCTTACTAAACCATGTCCTTTAATCTCATTCTCTGTCCCAAGGCTTCTAAAGTTGTCTTCCTAAACATGGATTCCTTCCTAAAAGAGAAATTCCTATTCCAGTTATTTTGATTTTGTTCTTAAAATAAAATAAAATAAACCCGTTGCCATCGAGTCGATTCCAACTCAGTGACGCTATAGGACAGAGTGGAGCTGCCCTATAAGGTTTCCAAGGAGTAGCTGGTGGATTCTAACTGCCAACATTTTGGTTAGCAGCCAAGCTCTTACCACTGCACTACCAGGGCTCCTGCTTTTACTACACCACATAATAAAATGGTTAACGTTAAAGTAAAAAAAAAAAAATTAATAAGCATTCACTGTAGTCAATGTTGTAATGCACCTCCCAGGTCCTCCTCATTAAATTAAGAACCTATTTCTCCAGCTGCCGGGAGCGCCATTGGCTGATAGCCTTCAGTTTTCAGCCCTATTCCGGGATGAGCTTGCAGGAAGAAATCCACTCACTCAAGGTCAAAAACTTTCCTGGGGCAGCACACATCCAGTGACTGAAGTTAGATAGGTGGCTTCCCTCATTTCAGTTTGAAAAAATCCTGCAGGACCATCATAGCTGTAAAGCTGCCTGAGGGGTCAGCTGAGGCCTTTGTTGAGGCTGCATAGCAGCCCACCTTCTCCCTCCACCTGTTCCTACTTCTTTCCCTTCCCTTCTACAAGTATTGATCCTAAAAGCATTCCCTGATAAACTATCTGCTCCCTAATACCCATGTCAGTGTCTGCTCCCTTTGGAACCCAGCCTGGGACATGTTCTTGGTGTTCCTCTTGGCTGCTAACCAAAAGGTCAGCACTTCAATTCCACCAGTAGCTCCTTGGAAACCCTATAGGGCAGGGCAGTTCTACTCTGTCCTATAGGGTTGCTATGAGAATCAACCCAATGGCAACAGGTTTGATTTTTTTGGTATATGGCTCCCAATTGTCAAAGTTAGACAGGATCTCAACAATGCTTTTAGGCAAACTCAGACTTTTTCTCCTCTTGGGGTTCCTGCTTTGTAGGTTCAGTTGCTCAGGCCTTTGGTATATTGGGGTGAGAGCCAGGCATCAGTCATTTTTAGAGATCCTCGGGGATTATAATGTGCAGGCGAAGTTTGGGAACCACTGGCCAGTTAACTTCCCCCTCTTCCTCAAGTTCCTCTCTCTCCCAGTGGTTATCATCTGCCTCTGCTGAAAGAACTCCCTCTGTGGAGTTCTTGTGTTTGATCTGGGAAGAGTTTTATTTAATGCTCCTCTGAGGATCCAGGCTTCTTCTACCCTGAGACTTGGCTCAGGTTATCACTTCTCCATTCCTCTGGATAGCCATGATTTATTCACATATTGCAACTTTCTTAGCCAAGTCATCATTTTAGAATTATGGTTTGACAATAGAAAAATCGAGTTAACATATAGAAACAGTAAAAGACAGTGCCATTCATGGACAAGGAATCAGTTTGTTACACCATTTAATCATTTTATCCTGCCATTAAGAAGCCATAGCTACAATAAATAATTTGAGAAAAATAAAATTGACAAGCAAATGGACATACTAATGGCTCCACCTCTGTCCTGTCTCTCTGGGTTGGGACATCAGTACGTTCTGGGATCACTAAGCATTAGTTTTCAACACATGAGATACATGTTTGAGGCTTCAACCTGAGTAGCACCTTTTTGACAGTATACGTACAATTCAATTTTCCAAGTTATCAATTTAACATTTTAAATCTAACATTTATATAGTCCTTTACAGTTTACAAAATATTTTGCATCAGTTCTATCATTTGTGCTGTGTGATTTAATGCACGGGGTGCTATTGGCATTAAGTTCTTAGAAAGCATGTGATCATGATGTACAAAAAAGCAATTTGATACATTTGCTCCTATGCCCTGTACATCCAGTTATTAAAGTGTAATGTTGCATGATGACCTAATTTTTAGAAGATTCCTATACATGCAGTCAAAGGGTTTAAGAGGAATGGTTTAATTAAGAAGGGAAATATTAGAAAGTGGATATAGAATTAGGGGAGCCAGCCTTAAATGGATGATTCTGCTAACATAGCTGAGTTATTATGTCTGCATTTTTCATTCCCAAGTCCACAAGGAAAATCTCCAAAGCAATAAAGTTCGATCTCTTTAGGATCTATTACTTTCAGGCAATTTAATCGGTTTTTAGAATTTCTGTGGTTCCAAGTTTCCTGGATATACTTGGATATTCTTCCCGAGCTGGTAAATAAGGAACTGAAGTCAGCAGGTGCCTTAGCATTCCAGTCATTGGGACTAGGAATCACACACTATTTTATTTCAATAAACTTCACTATTAGGACCAAATGTATTATAGAAAACATTTAATACTGTTTTCATTAATGGTTAAAGAGTTTAAAACACAGAATGAAGAAACTAAGACTGAGTTTTTCTTCTATTTTAAGAGGTAAAATATCTTACCAAGGTAGTTTTACACATTGAAAGGGCAAAAGAGAATGTGTATCCTAGAATTGTAAAGTTCTTTATAAAAGTTCTGACTGAACTCCTGTCAATAATGTTTGAAAAAATAAGAGACGAAGCTGAAACTGACAGTAAAAAAGTTTCTTTACAGTGAAAACTTTTTATTTTGTAAATTATAAAAGGATATAAAGTGAAAATCATAGGTGTGTAAATATTTAAGATCACGTGTGAATACCTACAATAGCAGTAGTTAACTTTCATGGAGAGCTTACTACGCTCTACGTGTTCCAATAATTGTCCTCACAATGACCTTATAAAGCACTCCTGTTTTGCAAAGGACACAGAAAGACTGAACAAATGGCCCGAGATTATGCAGCTATTAAAGGGCTGAGGTGGGATTCCAACCCAGGGAGAATGGTGCCCTCTGTGGTTCTGGTAAAGTTTCAATTCTCCTCAACACACCTTATGATGTTGTCTTGTACCGGAAGGCCCAAAGTTAGTATGTTGGAAAAACAAACGAGCTGTGTTGGATAAAGAAACAGAATAAAAGATTCATCTTTCTTAGTAAAGAAGAAAATGAGTTTCTGCTGGCAGACTAATGTTACCCAAGAGCCTGGAAATATTACTTTGATTTCCAAAATTGCTCTGCTTACAACTAGAAAATGAAACGTTTGGGGCAGAGATGGCAGGCGGGCCCTGCAGTGTGTATGAATGAGATTGTCAAAGCTTTGAATGGTTCTCTAGGCCTTGTGTCCACCAGCACTGCACTGTCTGCCTGGGGTTGGGGAAAGACTGGTGAATAACAACACTTGGAGCATGCCAGTCTGGGTGTAAGCTACGAGAAAAAAAGACTCAGCGAGTATTAAATTAAAAATGATTTTTCCTCTCTTCCTTTCTCCCATTCCCCTTCCCCCATATGCATCCATACAAATGTGTTTACTCTATGTCCTAGGACATGTACGTTCCCTGGTAAAATATATTATTAACTTTTTTTTTAAAATTTACTTTGGACTAAGTTAAAAACTTAATTCAAGTATATGAAATTACAAATATTTGACTGTCTTGGCTTCCAGAAATGGCAATTTGATATGGTTCAGTGTAGGTAATATTGTACAATAGAGTTATTTTCTTCCTCTTTGTTCACTCAACTCTTGTCTTTCTTCACTCAGTGCCTGCTGAGGCCGTATGGCTGAGATAAACTGTCTGGAGTTGGACAGTTGAGCTTAAATCTGGGCTTTGCCACTTACTGGCTGAGTGTTAGTGGACAAGTCACTTAACTTCTCCTGCTATGGCTTCTCCGTCTGAAAAAACAAAAAATGCGAGGAAAGTAATAGGGACCTCGTATACCTTAAGATGTATTCCATACACTCAGATGCTCTGATGTTAATACCTTTATTATTCTTACCCAAAGGTGTCAATGTAAAGTAGTCACACACTACATCACCGTGTCACCTGGCTGAGATAGCATCAATTAAATGTATGGTGCTTTCTGCATCAGCCCAAGAGACAGAAAGGGCCACATAAACCAGAGACTGTGACAGCCTGAGACCAGAAGAACTAGATGGTGCCCAGCTACCACCAGTGACCGCCCTGATGGGGAACACAACAGAGAGTCCCTGACAGAGCAGGAGAAAAGTGGGCTGCAGAACTCAAATTGTAATGAGAAGACCACACTTAGTGGTCTGACTGAGACTGGAGGAATCCCAGAGAGCATGGCCCCCAGACTGTCTGTCAGTCCGGAACTAAAACCATTCCTGAGGCCAACTCTTCAGTCAAAGATTAGACTGGACTGTGGGACATAAAATGATACTTGTGAAGAGTGTGCTTCTTGGCTCAAGTAGATACATTAGACTAAATGGGCAGCTTCTGTCTGGAGGTGAGATGAGAAGGCAGAGAGGGTCAGGAGCTGGTTGAATGGACATGGGAAATCCGGGGTGGAAAGGAGTGTGCTGTCACAGTATAGGTAGAGCAATTAGGGTCACATAACAATGTATGTATACGTTTTTGTATGAGAGACTATAACTTGAATTGTAAACTTTCACAAAGTACAATAAAATAAACTTTTAAAAAATTGTATGGTGCTTTCTGATCTCAGAGTTGTTAAAGTGTGGGGGGAAAATAGTCAATCTATTAAAAGTGATGAAATAGGGTAATTATTGTAAGGACTAAAATCAGTTGCTGTCAAATCTATTCTGACCCATGGTGACCCCACAGGTATCAGAGTAGAACTGTGCACCATATGGTTTTCAATGGCTGATTTTTTTCATAAGTAGATTGCCAGGTCTTTCTTCTGAGGCACCACTTGATGAACTCAAACCGCCAACCTTTTGGATAGCAGCCAGGTGTGTTAACCATTTGCACCATCCAGGGACTCCCCTATAAAGACTGAGTTAAAATGTCAAGTGCTTAGAATAGTGCCTCTGCACATAGAAAGAACTCAGTATTATTGAGATCCATCCACATTGCTGAACGTGTATCTGTGTAGGAGTTTACATGAAACTTGCACCGATTTTAGGTCAATGAGTCCACGAGGCTGTATTTTCTCGAATCACAAAATAACTCATCTTCAATTTGTGGTGTTCATATGGGGTCTGGGAAGACAGGGTATTGATATTGGTGAACTGCACAGGAGGTCGCACAGATCCTCCTGCAGTGGTATGAAGCTAAATATCTCTAATAAAAAAGCCCTGGGGCAAGGGAAGAAGTTTCCTTTAGTCTTTGGTTATTGATGCCTTTACTGATATCCAAAGAGAAAGACAAAATTAACAGAAAAATATTTAATGAATCAAGAAAAACCTTATTAAAATACAACCTCAAGTAGCTCTAAAATATAGAAGCGATTTAGTATTAAGATAAACTAAATTTTAAAATGTTCCCATCCTATTGGATTGCCATATTTCTCCTCTGATATTGAATGTTAATACAATAAATGTGTGCAGTATTTCAAATATCAGCAGGGTTATCCATGGTAGATAGATGTAGGGGAGCTTCCAGATTAAGGCAGACTAGGAAGAAAGACTTGCCATCTACTTCTGAAAATTAGCCAATGAAAACTCTAAGAATCACAATAGAATATTTCCAATACAGTGCTGGAAAACAAGCCCCCTAGGTTGGCAATCACTCAAAATACACAATGGCTGCAACAATGGACTCAAGCATGCCAGGGATCGTGGGGACAGCGCAGGATCAGGCAGCGTTTCCTTCTGGTGTTTATGCAGTCACTATGAGCTGGAGCTGACTCAACGGCAACCAACAAAATATCTTTCCCATGAAGTAGAAGCTGAAAACATAAACTGTCATTGATAAATGTATAGGTATTAATTTACAAGATAAAGGTCAACATGCTTAAAATGAACATTTCTTATCCAAAAGTATGTTAGTTGCAGAGAAAGATTAAGATTACTATAGAAGCTAACTGAAATCCATACAGTAGTAATTAATTTCCTCATGCAAATATGAACATATAAATACTTTAAGAATTATTCTTAAGGTCGAAATGTTCAAACCTTTAAAAACAAAGTGCCATATTTTATGCAAATAATCCATGTCCTGTTTGCCAACCACGCCCTCCCTCTGCAGGGCACCCTCACAAGGGATGCCATGCAAATCCTCTTCCACGTGTTGCTGTAAAAAAAAAAAAAAAAAGAAACTAGCATAGTGTACTTACAAAAATACCTTGTGGTGGGAGGGCATGGCTGGCAAACAAATACAGAAGACGTGTGTTATTTGCGTAAAAATATGGTAAATGAATCCAATAAATGTTGGTTTAGAGTAACAGAATACCCCAACGATATGCCACCATCATTTTTCTGATTCATAAGAAAATTTCTAGTCAAGAGACCTGCTCCTTGCCCTTCTCACATCTTAAAGTAGTTACTTAAAATAATCAGTCTCATAGTTCTCATGTGGACTTATTTTTTGTTAAAAAATATATTCTCAAACTTGCAGTTGGTGGTTCAAACCCACCCAGAGATGCCTTGGAAATACAGCCTAGTGATCTCCTTCTAAAAGTTAACAGCCTTGAAAACCCTATGGAGCACAGTTCTACTCTGCACACATGCACACATGGGGTCACCATGAGTCAGAATCGACTTAATGGCATCTAACAACAACAATAGTCAGCATAGTCAGTTAAGAGAAATTCCGGGAATCTGAATTATTTTAAATGTACAAATAATCTCCCCTAAGCTCATTTAGTTGCTATAGCATCATCTCTTTTTCACTTACTGAACTCTTGGCTAAGCTGGCGAGGAAACAGAAAAACGGTGATATGAGATCTTTTACTACCAACTTACAGAGACACTAATGGTCAACCAAAAAGTAACATCAACAGGAAGATGGAAACGTCTGCATCAAGAAAAAGATAAATGACTTTGCTGATTTTCCTCCCAATGATGGTAATAATACAATTATCAGTATTTTATATTTGTATTATCTCATTTCATATGAATCAAAAAAGGAGAAATCTCTTAGGTTTTCCAGCTTTCTTTTTGGTCTTCCAGTTTTTTCTTCGAATTTGAAAATATTTTCCTCCCAGCCTACCCGCTTCCGCCAAAGAGGTAAAACCATAGATTTTGAATGGACAATTGTGAAGCTACCGTGTGGAGGCTGATCCTCACAGTGGTAGCCTGGAGATACCCTTGAGAGCCATGGAAAACCACCGGTGAGGGTGCCTCCCACAGGCCCTGTTCACTGATGTCACCTCTAAAAGTACTCCATTGGAGGTTACTGGGTACCAAGAGGGTGAACTGGAGAAACCAAACGTCCAGACGGATATACTGGCCACAGCATCGCTACAGTGCTTGTTTGAAAATATTGAAATAAAGTTTTAAAATGTATTATGTAGTTTACAAAATGAAAACAGCAAAATTATTCAGAAGTTGTTAACTGTAAAAAGATGGACCAAGCTACATCAGGCAAAGCTAAAAACAAAACAAAACGAAACCCACAAGAAAACAGACAAAAGAGAAAACAAGTATGGCTTAATATCAGACAAACAGAATTAAGAGTCAAAAGCACTCAGTGATCAAGCAAAATATTTTCCACCAAAAAAAGTTACAGTGTTAAGCACATGTCAACATGGCCTGGAAATACGCAAATCCACAAAGCTAGTCCGAAACGTTAAATCAACCTTTCTCAGAGAACGACAGGCCAAAACTAACTAAAAAGCTAGATATTTGGGGTGAGGAAGTATCAGGACTGAAGAAATTTGTACCAAATAATCAATTGAAAATTAAAAAAAAAAAAGCGTGAGAAAGGAAGCATAACTTAAGGTGTGCAACAGACTTTAAAAATATTGTATATGCAACTTTCTAGTAATAGATTTTAAACAAAACTAGATGAAATAGGTGGTTTTTCAGGAAAATGTAAATTGTGACGATTGGTCAAAAAAAGCGTTAACACTAAACTACACCAACTCCTAATGGGGAAAACTGAGCTCCTATTGCAACAGAGTCCTAAGAAGGCTTTTACAAATAGATAAATCTGATTTATATAAAACAATCCAGAGCACAGAAGGAAAAAAAAAAAGAAGGCAATCTTTCTAATTCTTCGAGGGCAGCATAAATTTCAGACAAAATTTGTGCAAGCATAGTTGTCACTATTGCAAAAGAGAAAGATATGAGCAAATCACATGTACTTCAGAATTTCTGAGTAATACAGCTGCAAACTAAACACATCAGCCCATTAAAAGAATAACACTATGTCCATATTCTAAGAATGTTCAATATTAGGAAATCTAGTGGTATAATTCACTATATTAATGTATTAGCATATGATCCTCTCTAGATGAAGGAAATATTCTATAAAATTCAACATGTATGGTCATAAAATCTCTAGGTAAGCCAGGTAAGCCATGAAACATATTAAGTATCTAACAGAATCCTATAGCAAATGTTATATATAATGGTGAAATATACAAAGTCTTCCGACTATAGTCAGCTGCAATGAAATCGTGCTTACAATCAATTTTCGCTACTGCTACTAACTTCACAGAGAAAAATCTAAGTATTAATCTTGGAAAGAGGAGGAAAAAAGACTGTCCTTTGCAGAAACCTAAGTTAATCACTAAGAGCTATTAGAACTAACACAAGTGTAAAATAAGTCAGTTAAAAATAAGATAAATTCAATACAAAACACTTCCAATATGGCAGTGAAAGAAATACTATAAAAAAATGCTGTGAAAAGTAGAGCCCACTCATAATAACAAGGAAAATTATAAAATGATAGTCTAATAAAGTGAGATCTATAGTGAAACTCTAGGAAAGTATATTAAAAAAGATCGGAAAAAGTTAGAGAGATACAGTGTTTGATGGGAAAGCTAAATATCCTCAAATAAAGCTATTTTCACAACTCAATAAAACTTCCAATAAAATTTGTTAGGGAACTTCACCAACTGTTCCAAAATTATCTACAAGAGAAAATATGGAAAAATAGCATAGAAATTTTTTTACTAAAAATAACAGTGTGGGAGCAGCTTATCAGAGCTGATAGTCTAGCAATCTAGCATTGTGCAATCATAAAACAAAAGATCAATGGAACAGATTAGAAGATTCAGAAACTATGCTTTTTTGGGAACTGTACTTATGATAAAGCTGCATTTCAAGATCATTGGGTCAAGGCTGAACTTTATAAGAAATGGTGTTTGGAAAATAGACCACGTATCCCGAAATTAAAAAAAAAAAAAAAGATTTCTACCTCATACAAAATAATTTCCAGGAGATTTAATGAGCTAAATACAAAAAGATAAAAAACAGGGGAAAAAAATGGGATAATAATTTACAATTTGGAGATGAGAAGATCTTCTCAAAAATCTACAGTTGAAAATGACAGAGCAAACCACATAAAAATATGCACTCTGTGAGACAAAACACCATAGACCAAGTTACAAAATTAGACAAAGATCAAGAATAAAACGCACACAAAGAGCTCCTACTAATTAATCATAATAAGGCAAATGTCTAAGGAGGGAAATGAAAAAAAGACAATTCAAAGAAATACAAATGGCTAATAAACCTGAGAAAACAAAATCACCCATCAACTTCATTTGTAATCAGGAATGTCATAGCTAACATGAGGTATCTTTTGTTGCCTGTCATATGGATAAAACTTTCAGACATGCATAACGCCCAGGACTGTTGAGCACGAGGGTAAACAGATTTTTGCATAGAGTGTTGGTGGGAATGTAATTTAGGGGAATTTGGCAATGTCTTATCTCAATAATGAAACTCTATTAAAGTATATAAAAGAAAATCTGAAAAAGTGAGAGAGAGAGTATTGGATGGGAAGGTTAAGCATCCTCAAATCTATTAATTTTTTCACAAATTTAAAATGTATACGCTTTTATCATGGAGAACAACCCATGTCATGTGGATTCTAGCAATCTGTAAGCATGTTTGTTCACTGCCAATATTGCAGTAGACCCAAATGACCAGGTTCAGCCTAAGAAAACTTGTTTCTGGATGGGGTCCAAAAACCACATTCATAAATACAGTTTTCAGCATCAGTTTATTGTATCACATGGTTACACTCATTTTACAAAGTACTTGAAACTAGTACTGTGGCTTGACTCAAAGGCTAACTCCCAAAGAAAAAAGAATAAGGCCTTGGCTTAATTATCTTCCATGTTTTGGTTACTATTTTGAGCTGCATAAAATCCTTTTGCCAAAGGAGGAAGTTGCTGGCTTTTAGAAAACCTCTTCTTTTAGCTAAAGGCACTTTGAAGTCATGCTAAAATGTTTATAATCTCAGCCATATTTAATGAACTTCTCTCCACATTCTTTAATCCAGCAATTCCATCTCCAGGCATCTAATTTAGAGAAAGACTCCCATGCAAAAAGATGTGTACAAGAATGTTTATTGTAGTACTGTTTTTAATAGTTAAGAAAAGGAAAAGAACCAATTAATTAGGAAATGGTTAAGTAAACTATTAAGTCCATATTATGGAACACTATGTAGCAGTTAAAAAGAATGAGGTAGATGTGCATATATACTAATATGAAAATATTTCCAAGACATACTCTTAATGGAAAAGGCAAGTTACAGACTAATACATAGTATACAATCCCATTTTCATCAAAACAAAACAAAATAAAATCTTTATGAAACTATGTCTGTAAATGCTTTCTGGAAAAATAACTAAAAATTATATCAAACTGCTAACAGAAATTTCTTAAAGGAAATATGGTCATGAATTACTTCTGCAAAAAAACAGAAGTTGTGAAAAATATTAACATTTGTATTTACTGACTGTGTGTATATAAAATGCTTATCATTAATGCCTACAGTTTATATATAGTCTATGACTGTATATCAACCACAATAATTTGAAGAGTGTTTATTGAAAGGATGTAAATGTTAAATGTTGTGAAGTTTGAATTTAAAAAGATAGCTCAGTTTTCATTT
Organism: Dugong dugon; assembly: GCA_030035585.1. Lineage (NCBI taxonomy): Eukaryota > Metazoa > Chordata > Mammalia > Sirenia > Dugongidae > Dugong > Dugong dugon. The sequence goes on from CM057466.1 coordinate 63,922,114, forward strand.
GGATGTACAACAACTTGGAGGCACAGCATAAGAATCAATTTCAGAAAAAACTATTCCAATTAGTGAATTCAGTAATTATGGAAATTCCCAGAGGCAAGCTTTGGCATTCAGTGATTAGAGAAGTAACAAGTACTGCCTACGGAGTGAATCAATAGAAAAGTAAATTTCACTAATACAAAATAACCTTTATGTTAATCAAAACATATGGAGTTAATTAAAGGCGATATACTGCGTATGTGTTTTTCAAAGTGTAAGCATAGGAATATATGGTGCAATAATGATTATGAAGCAAACAGAAAAATACAGTGAGAATTCCAAGTCTCTTCAAATTCACTTATGAATCATAGTAAGATACATGAAGGATTTTACAAAATTTAGTAAGATGATTTCCTTTTTTTGTCCTCTATGACTGTACCGGACCCCTGGTGGTGCAGTGGTTAAGAGCTATGGCTGCTAACCAAAAGGCTGGCAGCTCAAATCCACCTGCTGCTCCTTGGAAACCCTGCAGGGCAGTTCTAGTCTGTCCTACAGGGTCACTATCAGTCGGAATCAGCTTGATGGCAATTTTTTTTTTTTTTTTAGGACTATACCAAGCTAAAGCAATTGGTCGAATGAGTGGATGAAAGTCAGTTAAATCTAATGTTTCACTAAGTACATAAAGCAAATGGCTTCAACGAACTGTGTGAGAATTTAAGGTGTGTTGACTGCAGCTTCCAGGACTCAGTTGTATGCCCGTTTTACTGAGGTTTCCCTGTGCTTGTGATCTAAGGGGAAAGGCCTGTTAGACAGAGTCAGCATAGCCATTAGCTTGAGCCAAAAAGAATCAAAATGTAGATTATTTTAAGAATTACATGAGAGTTCACTGAAGCTAGCGTATGTGATTTTCTAGCACCACCACTTAGTCTATTCCTGCATCACTTGATGTTTTTCTTCTCTAACGATTGGGAGATCCACACTGATTCTCTCTGTTGCTCAATGTACCGCGCTGTCACGCTAAGGCTTTCACTGTGGAATAGTACAAGAACAAATGCACACTTCTGTACCGTTGTTCTCAATGAAACTCCGGTACTTGGGATTTTTGCAACATTCAAAGCAGCTCAAGTAGAAAAGAAAAAGTTCAAAGCAGTCACCAGATCCAAAATTAGCATTTTATTCAGAACGCTGGGGTCAGAGGTGTATCATTTATATTCTGGTACACAATACAGAGGCAAAGCTGTTTCAGAAGTCTCTTCAGTTTAAAAGCTTTTTTTTTTTAATTTTACTTTTTTTAAAAACACACACTTAGTAGTGCCACTGGTGTCAGGCCACCCCTTTCTTTTCTTTCCTTTTTTTTGTTTTGTTTTTTTTTTGGTACAAATTATGTAAAACATTTGTGCTAAGAACTTTTCTCCCTCCCTAAACAAAAAAGAAAATAAAAAATGAAAAAAATTTAAAAATTAAAAATCGAGTATTCTAACTACAGCTCAACAATTGAACCAAATGTCACTTTGTTTTGTAAATACTTTATCCATAACAAAAGATATAAACATGCAAAAAACCTGAAATCCATAGTCCAAATAATACATACACATGTTCTGAAGTTTCTGTACTTCTCCACGGACTATGCCAATAAAACATTATGTACACATACATTTTTACAGTGAAGTGGAAAAAATACGGCCAATAAAAAATGTGCACGTGGATTAAGACCGAAATGTGTCTAACATTCTAGTTTACGAAAAAACTCCCATTTTGCTACAAATTGGTGATATGAAAACTCCCTTTATTTGCAACCAGCTGCATAAGTTTTAAGATTTTTAGTGGGGAAAAAAAATCTAAAGTCTAAAACTAGAAGTGATGTACATTTTCCAATCTCATGGTCTTATCCCCAAGATAATAAAATCGTTCCATGAGGTTTTTTTGTTTGTTTAATTGTGGATTTTAATGAAAGCAAATGCAATGTAACAAAAGCATGTTGAAGCATATCATGGTTGAACTTACTGCTCCCGCCACAAAATATTTTGTCTTTTACTTATCGTTTCAGAAATCAGTACCATTAAAGCCTTAAACATAAAACTAATTCCAATCTGAAAAAGGTACAAAAAGGCACATAAAATCCCAGTGCTTCTGTACTGTAAAATTCAAGTGTAACTGAGCTCAGTGTTTTTCCAAACAGTGTTTGATCACTGATATTCCCTCTGAGCCCAAATTGGTTTGCAGCCTATGCCAAGCCTCCAGCAAGCACTGTGCTAGTAGACTACAAAGTTAAAGCCTAGCTTCTGTATGCTTTTTGGGAATATCAGTTGAAATGTTTGTACTTGTCCAAAAACCAGGTTCACCCTGAAGTTCAGTCATCACCTCCGCCATACATGTCAGCCAGTTTCTTGAACCGTGGCCCCCAGTCGTTCAGGTAATCATAGTCCTGCTCGCCACCACTACTTGAGGAATTTAGGGAGCTCAGGGACCCGGCGGTGGAGCCGCTGCCTTCATAATCAAAGACTAAGAGGGAGTCATATGGCGGAGCTGTGGGATCATTATCAGCAGCTTTAAGGCCCTACAATTTGGAAAGAAAAAAAGAATTAAAAGAGGGCTACAAACACCTTCTCAGTCTTTCTCACAACATAAAAATTGGATTTATCACCATGTTTGAAAGTTAGACCAAAACATATGTCTTTTCTCTGCAAAGAAACAATCCTAAGGAGTCTAGGGCAGTGAGGCCAGCGCATATGATGAAAAGGAGTTAACTGGAGAGTATGTTTGACACATGGTGGAAACGAATGGTCAGCTATGTGACCCTGAGAAGACAGGATGATCCTAAATAACATAATCTGCAAAATTTGATTGCTAGTTTTTTTTTTGTTTGTTTTTTTAGATCACTTCCTTTTCAATATAAGCAAAATTATATCATGGTAATTATTATAAAAACCAATTCATTCATTAGTTCAACAAATAGTTATAGAACAACCGCTACCATCCATAGAAGTCTGGTAAAAGCATCTGTGTCCATTGGGCAAGATCAGTTTTGAATGAGTAATTATAGGTAGAATCAGTTATAGGAAATAGTACAGAGGGCTGTGAAATCATGTTTAGAGTCAGGGTTAGGGTCAGGGAATTCTGACAACACGTTGAACAGAAATTATAGGCAAAGAGAAGGGCATAAAAATGAGGGTACCCTGGCCCTTCATAATCCTGCCTAACAGGCATTAACACAGTATGAAGCAAATGATAAACAAATAACAAAACTATGAAGTCTCGGCAAACTATCAGGAGGCTGGAAAAAAAAGATTAATTCAGACTAGCATTAAGAGCTAGGAGTTCAAAGAGGAAGTGGCATTGTATTTGACCTAAATTTGGAAGTATGTCAATGAAAAAATGAACACAGGACAGATGTGATTACAATACAAGTTACTCAAAGCATTTATGTTCTTAACAAAACAGAAAATGTGAAATTAATTGAAAAAAATGTGAAGTTTTTTCTTTTTTTTTTTTTTTAATAATAAGGTGACTTCTAGCTTCTATAGACCCCAGAAAAGTCATAAGGCAATGTCTGTACATATTATAAATGTTGAGGGGAAATCTTATCAATTTAAAATAGCCTGTATACCTGGTTTCTTAAAAATGAAAAAAAAAAGAAGGCAAAGTTATCTATATTCTTAACTCTTGAAAAAGATGCTTTTTAATGTCCAATTCAAGTATCTGCAGGTAATTCATAATTATGTTCTACAAAAATTTTAAGGATTTAATATCACATCCCTTTGGCATTTCCTTTAAAAAATGTTTCCAATTTCATTCTACTTCCCCAAGGTAAAGGAGCCCTCGTGATGCAACAGTTAAGTGCTCGGCTGCTAACTGAAAGGGTGGCGGTTCAAACCCACTCAGCGGCTCTGCGGGAGAAAGACCTTGCAATCTGCTCCCATAAAGATTACAGCCTAGAAAACCCCATGGAGCAGTTCTACTCTGTCACACAGGGTTGCTATGGGTAGAAACTGACTGGACAGCACCTAACAACAACAACTACCCCAAGGTTAGTCAACATTTGTCTCCAAGCAATCATTCTCTCTTCCCACAACCCTGTCCTTTGAACACTCGTGAGTTTATTATTGTGGCCTTACTTATCTAGGGCATGCCAAGGCCCGTGCTGCTTTAGAGATCAACCTTTCCATTTTGCATATATTTTATGAGTACACATGTGATTTTTTTTTTAAATTAGTGTGTATTGATCTATTTATTCCTACAAGTTTACAGTTAAGGGAAAAGGGGACAAAAGTTAAGTCATGGTGGCTACGAGATAAACCTCTGGGTTCACATCTCAGCCTTATACCGTGTTAGCTGTGTGATCTTGGCTAAGCTCTGTAAGCTTTAGTTTTCTTGTCTTCAACTTTAATCACAATAATGATTACTATAAAGAACAAATGAGGTAAAGGGTGCCAAGGGTTCACCATAGTATCTGGCACGTGTTAGAGCTCAATAAATATTAGTTGTTTTTTTTCCCCAGCTTTTAGGTTTCACGAACATTTTCCTACTTTTGAATTTGGAAGAAAACAAAACAAAAAACGGGAAGACATAACATTTTAAAAAACAAAATGGCAGCTACTCGTGGCACAGTGGTTAAGAGCTCAGCTGCTAACCAAAAGGTCAGCAGTTCAAGTCTACCAGCTGCTCCTTGGAGACCCTATGGGGCAGTTCTACTTTGTCCTATAAGGTTACTATGAGTCTGAATTGACTTGACGGCAAAGGGTTTAGTTTTCTTGGTTATAATATTTTAAAAAACAAAATGGCAGCTACTTGACTTTGATCAAAAATGAGACAGAAAAGTACACACAATTATTTTTCCAATCTCCAAATATCTCTTAGCAACAACCCTAACCATTTAATTAAGCAGCACCTTTCCCTAGGTCAGGTTATGCTATTTATAATACAGAAAAGCATGTGTAGAAGACAATAAAGCAAGCCTTCGTCAAATTACTTCAACATATCAAATGTAAACAAATTTTGTTAGGATTTTCTTTATCATATTTTTAGAATATGCTATAATGCAATGCTGCTAAGACTGAGAATCGCAAACTAAAACTTCTCAAAATTCATAGTTCCCTTCTGTGGAAGTCTGTGTTGTTGGTCTCAGTGACTCTCTTCCCTTTCCTCAGAGGCAACTCACACACCCCACACCTGCAGCTGTGTGACCACAAGTAAACTCTGGTGTCAGAGTTTACTTCGCCAACCCACTGTCAGGCATGGCTATGTGACTGGCTTGTCCAGTGAAATGTAAGCAGATGTTAAGAGTAGAGTCTTTAAAGCTCTATCTAATGCTTCTCCATCAGTTCTCTTCTCCTTCCCTCCTGTGCCTGGAGAAGGGGCTGGCTCACAAGGGGTTCCTACTTCAACCTGGATCCTGAAATCAAGAAGACATGTGGATCAGGAACAGAGCCACTGACGGCATAAAGTCAACATATAACTTGAACAAAACAGGAACTTTTGTTATTGTAAGCTACCAATACTTTACAGTTATTAGTTACTGTAGCTTTAGTAAGCAAAAGCCAAAGAATGCAACTTCATTCATTTTGTTTGCATTTTTCATTCAATTCAGGCATGTTTGTTATCTATCATTGTTACATATTCTACTTAGTGCTGGGGACCCAACTATTAATAAGCTAGATCAATGCCTGCCCTCCTAGAGTATATGTTCACAATATTAGCTAGTATACCTCTTCCCTACAACATCTAACCCATTGCCACTGAGTTGGTTCCAACTCATAGGGACCCTATAGGACAGACTAGAACTGCCCCATAGGGTTTCCAAGGAGCGGCTGGTGGATTTGAACTGCTGACCTAAGGTCACTGTAGCTCTTAACCACTGTGCCACCAGGGCTCCCTACAAGATCTAGCAACTGCAAATTTAAGCAATAGGTGATTCCCTTAGTTCAGCACTGTCTAGCTTGGGTCCAAACAAGAACTGGACCCCCAAGAAAGATGTGAAAGGATAATCAAGAAAAATCGAGGAAGTTCCTGATAATAAGGAGAATGGGCCTCTGGGAACAAATATTTAATTTTCATTATGACCTTAAGTGAAATTGCTTTATAATACAGACAGCAGAGATCACCGCCAAGGTCACTTTGTTCAGGCCACCTGATTTCTCACAAAGCATTTTAAAATGAAAATACACACAGAGCTCTGCCTAGTCCTTACGGTGTCAGCACCAAACTGGAAATATGGAAAGGTCAAGACTAAACAGTGGAGAGGAAAGCAGTGGCCCATGCTGCTGTTCCCTGTGAACAGACATTAGAAACTGTCTGGTCTTCACTGCTGGGTTAAAGGACCCTTGACTTTTCATCACATTTCTAAGCCACCTATTTAATTGCTTAAAATGAACATAACACAGGTGACAATCTATTCCTATACCAACTACTGACATTCTCAAAAAGTATTCTTTTTCATCCCCCCCCCCCTTTTTTTTTTTAATAGCATCTGCCTTGGCTTTCTTATCAGTCTGGTGGTTTTTGAGTCTCTTTTTTTTATTTCTTTAACAGAAGAAGTTAAGGCCATAGAATCCATTAGAGATCACTGTGCCATGCTAGAGCATCCCACACTGTCTTAGGCTGTAATAACTACAAAAAAGCAAAAACCACTGAACTTTTCAAGAATTCTGAAGCAAGCCATCGTTCTAGGCAGAAGGTTAAGGACTATAACTTAAGTACTTTGGATGGGGCTGATTTTTATCTGACAATAAAATATGACTCTTCTGGAAAAGATATTATATAAATTCTTGGTAATATTTCAGTAATTTTAAAAAGGTCACCATCAAGAGAAACTGACAGTGACCACATGTGCAACTACAGAGTGTTTGGACACTGTTATGGACTGAACTGTGTCCCGCAAAAATACCTATCAACTTGGCTAGGCCATGATTCCCTGTATTTTGTCATCTGATGTGATTTTCCTATGTGTTGTAAATCCTAACTCTATGATGTTAATGAGACAGGATTAGAGGCAGTTATGTTAATGAGGCAGGATGCAATCTACAAGATTAGGTTGTGTCTTAAGTCAATCTCTTTTAAGATATAAAAGAGAAGTGAGCAGAGAGACGGGGACCTCGTATCACCAAGAAAGCAGTGCTCGGAGCAGAGCGCATCCTTTGGACCCAGGGTTCCTGCGCTGAGATGCTCCTAGACTAGGGGAAGATTGATGACAAGGACCTTCCCCCAGAGTCAGCAGAGAGAGGAAGCCTTCCCCTGGAGCTGGCGCCCTGAATTCGGACTTCTAGTCTCCTAGACTGTGAGAGAAATTTTTCTTTGTTAAAGCCAGCCACTTGTGGTATTTCTGTTATAGCAGCACTAGATGACTGAGACAGACAACATTTCACATGACGGGTAATGTATTGTTGCCAAATTTACAAACGAACTGTGTGTGTTTCTTTCTTCCCACCCTGTGTGTTGACTAAATCTAGAAAACTACGCTCTGGGTTCGTTTTTTCCAGAGAGGCAGATCTTGAACTCTGGATGAATTTGAACTACCTTCTACAGTTTGAATCTCTCTGCAAAGTGAAAGATCTGTGGCTGTGGTTGAATTCGTGCTGAGCTAGTATTTATAGACTTCTGATCTTGTGCTTTATACGCTTTTGTAGGAACTATAAAATCTCACTATCTTCAGTGTGGGAACAGATAAGGAATATAAGAGGAAAGAGGTCTTATTGATTTCCTTAAATTCACTGTCTTCTGTAACCTCAGTGCCACTGCTTTAGTTCCAGACCTCATTATATCCTGCCTGGAGGACAGCAAAAGCCTCTTTATGGGTCTTCTTGTCCCCACTACTATTCCTGCTTCTTTCCTAAAAACTGCTCTTGGTTTCTCTCTCAAGCGTTATTTGATATCACGCTCCCAAGTAAAATCTTCTGATTGTTCTCCACCACCTCTAACTGTTTCTCAAATAAAGGAGGAGTTCCCTTGGGGATATGCAAGATGATTTTTAATTAATGTACGAACACTGAAAAACAATTTCCTTAAATTAAAAATGTTAGAAATAATTATAGAAGAGGTGTGCAGATATGGGGAAAAAAAACCTAGGAGGTATTACTCAAATGCCTGATATTTGGGTAACCTACAGGATAAAGTCAAAACTCCTTAGAAGAACATTCAGTAGACCTAGCCTGACGCACTTTTTCCATATCAGTTATTCTCAGCCCCAGCAACCACAATTGAATTAGTCACCATTGCCCAAATATGTAAGTGGCTGGGTGGCGCAAACAGTTAAGCACTGGACTACTAGCCAAAAGGCTGCCAGTTTGAATTCACCCAGAGGTGCCTCAGAAGACAAGCTGGCGATCTGTTTCTGAAAGGTCACAGCCTTGAAAACCCTATGGAGCAGTTCTACTCTGCACACATGGGGTCACCATGAGTTGGAATCGACTTGACAGCAACAAACATAACAACCAACAACAGCCCAAAGTTCTTGTGTGACTCTACAGTATTTTCTTATTCATTTCCCTTTGGTTGAAATGTAATTCCTTTCGTTCAAAATGCACCCTTACATATTTTTTCATCTGGTTAATATCCATCCATCTACCCATCCATCCATCCTTTAAAGCCCAATAGTCACTTCTAATGTATGGATTTTTCCCAACCATGAGTGAGAGTAAATCCTGTCTTCTGTGATCCAGAGGGACTTGGTCTATACTTTTATTAACATGCTTAGATTACACTAGATTGTGGCATCCCTTTCTGCAGAGGTTGTTTTGCGTTTAATATCCTGATGTCCAACACAATGCTGGCATATGGCAGGTATCACATACTTGATATATGATGGACACTTTGTACTTTCTAGAAGATAAGTCTGTACTGCTGCCCTGGACTTCATTTATCCCCCTCAGCATCCTCTTCATATTTATATCTACTTTCGGAAGAAGCTAAGATCTATGTCTAACACGTGTGGAAATAAAAGTAATCCACATTTTCATTGTGGTAGTATTCTGTGGCTGATCAAGCCAACATTACCATCTCTCTTTTTGGAAATTTTATTTTACTTAAAGCAATTTTTTGGGAAGGAAAGGATTTTAATGGCTTATGTACAATTAGAGGATAGTGGATAGCCTTTTACTCCTGAAGGATAACTTATTTCTAATAATTATTATGACAGTATTAGTTAGGAGACCCGGTGGTGTAGTGGTTAAGAGCTCGGCTGCGAACCAAAAGGTCAGCAGCTGGAATCCACTAGCTGCTCCTTGGAAACCCTATGGGGCAGTTCTACTCTGTCCTATATGGTCGCTATAAGTCAGAATCAACTCGACGGCACTAACTACAACAAAAATAATAATTAAGGGGGGGTTTTACTATGTGCCAGCCACTTACTAAGCACTCTACTTGGATTATCTCATTTAATCCCCATGGCAATCCTAACAGGAGGTCCTATTATTAACCCCTTTTTTAAGATAAGAAAACTGAAAATCCAAGAGGCTAAATAACTTGTCCATGGTCACAGGGCTGTTCGGTGAGGCAGCTGGATTTGAACTCAAATACATACCCACCTCCTGTACAAGTGGATAGAGATATTTTAAAGAACACAGATTAAATTTAATTAATAGGACAAAAAAGCAAAATTTTAAACTTCCATTCAAACAAGTTATTCTGAAAGAACCTTCCATAAGTTTTTAAATGATATGAATCAAAAGTTGTTCTTTTGAAAGAAATATGCACTTGATTTTTGTATTTCTGAAATAAAGAAATATACAGGATTAGTAAAGTTACTGGAGGTATGCTAATATCTACTGTTGGGCTGAGATTAAAAATTAGTTTCAACTTTTCACCTTCTGAGAGTCATGTTTAAAAACCTGAAAATAGAATGAAATAAATTCTGCAGTTGAAACTGAAAAAATGTGTGCCCTCTTTCACTCTACCTACCAGACTGGAAATAAGTTATCATTTTTAAGACTCAAGGCAACATTCATTCACTATTTAAATAAACAAACTGGGAAATGCTCTCATGAGCTTACCTATTCCTTACATCTATAAAAACCCTCCAATTACAACCACCACTGTATTATTCTTCCTCTGGAACATTTTGTACTTTGCTAAATCACGTAAGACTTGGAGAAAATAAATCTGTGTGCATTTTAAATGCACTTATAAAATGTGCTTGAATTTTTTCTAGGTGTTTTCAACCATTTTAAGACATTGTATATATTTACTCTTGCTTATACAGTTACAGAAAGATAATGAACAAATGTTACTGGGTGTCTTAGACGGTGCTTTTGAAAGCTATGAATGGCTTAGGCTTTTTGACAGTTTTCATCTCCTTGAATTTTCCTACCGAACTGATCATAACTTTCAAAGATCTGACCATCATGTCCTTGAAACCCTCTGGTTAGCTGTGTTCTGTGAGCCTTTAGGCCCCTTGGACTTTCTTCCTGCTTCCAATTGTAGACCCATCTCTCCCTGGGTATAGATTCTTGGTCTTCTTTCTCCTCTCCTCCACATTTCTGTACCTTGCAATCACATTCGAATTCATGGATTCAGTGTTCACCTTTTAGTGAACGACTCCCAAATCTGAGTCTTTCACCCATTCACTTACTCACCAAACCAGTGTGCCCCACATTGCAGCAGCTCCAGGGATATGTGCCTCTTCCCCTGGACCAGGGAAAGGCTCAGGAGAGGCAGAAGGGACTCTTGGATAGGTGTTGTGAAGGGAGTAGGTATTACAAAAGGAGTTGAGTTGTAGGCACAATGGGATTCCCAGTGGATGGCATACTCTGTGTGCCTGCCCCTTTGTGGGTAGACCAAGACTTACTGAATGAAACCACATCTAGAAAAGGGGGAAGGGCCTTCCAGGCAAAAAGATCGGCATGTCTGTAAACAGGCACCAGCATAGACTCAGAAGCTGAGCCTGTAAAATACAAGTAGAGTTCTCCGTGGCTGGTGAGGGTCCCAAGGTAGAACTGGAACAAGTAAGGACCAGACCACAAAGGCCACCTATGTCTGGCAAAGAAACTTTAGATGCTGAATATTTGAATTTTACAGATTGTACAGGCAACGAAGTAGGAAACATACATAAAGAGAATGCATGCCTAATTCATTTTATCATCTACATATTGCTGGCACATTTATTTTGCACACAGTAGACATTCGATAGTTATTTGCTGAATGAATGATCCTAACCTAAGCTCAACATGATTAGAAAATGAGCCATTTTTAACATATGTAGACAGTCCTAAAATCATGAATTGATTAATTTGCAAGTCAGTTGTTCGGAACAAAGTTTTTCATGTAAGTAATTACAGATGTTCGTTATTTTCTTATGCCACTCTTTAGTCTGTGTACCTGGGGACTGCTTTAGGGAAAAGGAATTCTATATGGAAATTCCTACTGTAACTCTTCCTACTGTAACATTAAATTGGTTGGGCAACTGAATCTTATTAACTTGATACTCTTCTCTATCCACTGAAGAAAATGCAGTCAATTTGGAAAAACAAAATCAAATCATTGAACACACACAAACACACACACACACAAAGAATAACCAATGAAAACACAAACTTAGACCACCAACATATTCATCATCTGAATGCAATCAGCACAATGGAGTGAAAGGCTCCAGACTTGGGCTCCTCAATCCCAATCACTGCAAAGCAGATGGTGCCCAAAGCTTCATGTCTTACACACCTGCCGTGGTACTTACAATTTCTTAAAACAATAAAATCTAAGAGCTGGGCTACATACTTAGCTTAAGATATAAAGGATTAAGAAATCATCCCCATCCTGGAGACAACTCATATGCTCAAGTGGGAGAAAGGAACATTGACAGATACAACCCAGATGGTGAGGCTGTGACAGAGGAAGGCAGGATGTGTTGAGAAGCACCAGAGGGATCGTTTTGGTAATGCTTTCCAGAGGCATCACGGGAGGCTTCACAGAGTAGGGGGTGTTTGAGCTGAATCCTGAAGGCTAAGTGAGAGCTTTCCAGGTGGTCAAGAAAACAACGGCCCTGCAGAAGTTACTGTATGTTCAGAAGTGTGATGGTTTTGAGGAAATATATAGTTCATTGGGGCTGCAGCGCAGGAAAGGGATGTGGTAGGGGAAGAGGCAGAATGAAAGCCTTTATCAACGGTGCTTAGGAGTTTGAACATTAACACTGAGAAAAAGAAGAGGGTCAGGGACAGAATCCCATGTAATACTAACACTTTAGAGACCGGCAGACACAGTCATGAGTGTTTGTTAAATTCCACTGACACCAGAATTCTTGGTTCAAAAAAAGATCAATTCCTATGCTAACATTCAAAAGATTCACTATATCCTGAAACCAACAGCCAGGTAAGAATAACGAAATAATTTCTATAATGACAAAAACTAAATTAGAAGTATAATCACCAGGCACTCTTACATAGTCTAAAAGATCTAGCCATATGTATAAATTTTGGCAAATTCCCTCAACCAGGCTAAGAGCTACAGAATTAGTACTTATTTTTGTTGATAATGCAGTAACAGGCATTCTGTTGTTTTTGCCTTCCACCTCCTTTTACTAGAAAATAACCTATTACCCATTTAACAGAACTGAGTACATCTGTTCAGAAGGCAGCATATACTTTAGGACTACAGTAATGTACAGTTGTTACAGAGACAGATCATTATTCCAACTTCATTTTTAAAACTTTTTCTACAAGCTCTAAGCGCATCTATAAAGCTAAGGCAGGTTGGTTATTATTATATTATACCACTATTTCAGGGAGGCCCAGGAACTAAGAGTCTTATCAGCACATGACTGAAGGCCATATGCAACATACTTATTCCCCTGGGAAGTGCAGTGGAAACAATTCTGATTTGGAGATATCTGAGAGAGAGGATATGGCCAGAGAACAGGAGTCCCAGCATATACTCACAATCAATATCAATATGTATCGCTCTATTATACACACAACAAAAAATTCAAAAGTAAAATTATAGTAAAACGACAGACGTGATCAAAAGCAGCAGCATACATCACCGTCCTTTCAAACCTGCGTATTAAATACAGCAGAACTCCTGGTCAGTAATGAATAAAAGAATGCCATAATAATTTTGAGAGTGAAAATCACATCTGTTATATTCAACAGAGAATTAGCTTCCTCTTAAGAAAGCTCTGAAAACTCTTCAACTAGACAAGTATTTAAATCACTTACATAGTATTTAATTTAGCTGCTCGTCCAACTAATCTCATTTGATGGAACTCTCTAGTCATTTGGTAGGCACTGAATTCTCACCATTTGTGCGATTCTAAAAGTACCATTTGAGGAAAATCAAAGTGAACTATTGTTACATTTATCAGGGATGGTAAATGAAATTAGAACACACTATAATTTTGTTAGTTTATTTGTTTCTTGTAAGCTAGGAAAAAAACTCTTCTTGAGGATGGTGTGACTAACAGGTAGTAGATGAGGAACGTAATTTTACAAATGCAGACTACTAACTCAGAGATCTTTTTGGTATATCAGAGCAATTAAGTTTGTTCTCTTTTACTAAAGCCACATTTACTTTCACACAGAGATAAACTTAAGAACACACATGGATTTCAAGCAACTATTTAGCTATATTCTGAAGAATTTATGGCCTACATAGATCTAACAGTTAGCATTAAAAAAGAAGAAAAAAGAAAAAACCTTTATACCTCATTAATGAAGTCCCCGATGTCCCCCGGGTGAGGGGCTGCAGATCTGACTGGGTACTGGGGCTCTGCGTGGATGGGTCTCTCATCCAATCGTCGGATTCCAACAGGTTTGATGGCATCAGGCTCCACGGTATCAGGCTGCTGGAGCTGGCTTAAGTCATAGTCCTGAGAAAACCAAAATCAAAAAATCATATCACATCCACTGGAATTCTGAGGAAAATGCAGATGGGAATAAAGAGGGAAAATTACAACTTTTGTTTTTAAACACATACCCAAAATGCATAGAGATGAGTAAAATTTAACATAATGGAAAAGTTGCCACTATGATTTTTTTCATGTTATGATTAAATATTTCTTTCACACAGTTCTTTCTTCTGTGCTTTTCATTTCTGCAGTCTGTGCTCCATCTGCTTTACAATGTTCCTCATCATTTTCCAATGGGGAATGCAGCGAGATGAAGTACCATTATATAATGACTGAAAACTGACTAGAAAATCTAGTTACACCAAAGAAGTAAAGATACTAACATAATGTCTTTAATATTAAAAAAAAAGAAAAAAGAAAAAGATTAAGGTGCTTTTTCTTTTTCCCTAAAAGAAGGGATTGGTTTATCAGGACAGTGGGTTTCAAAGACACCCTTCACTCCTTCCTCCATGGTCTAGGGCGAGACTCAGTAAACCACGGTCTGCAGGCTCAGTCAGACCTATGGCCTATTTTTCTCTAAGGATGACTTTAATGTTTTTAAAGGGTTATAAAAAATGAAATAAAACCAAGAAGAATATGCCACAGAGACTGCATGTGGCCTACAAAACCTAAAATATTTACTCTCTGGCCCTTTAAAGAAAACATTTGTCAATCCTTGGTATAGTGGTGCTAGACCTGGAAGACTTTGGATTCTCCTCCTAGGCAGCTGCGTGGGAATGTCTTGGAAGAATGGCCTGTCCACCTTCAGAGGTGCAGGACACAGCTTGTGATAAAGACAATGGATGCTCTGTGTGCAGGTTGGGCCCTCAGAACTATTTTCAGCTTTCACATCAGCCAGCTGGACAGGAATGTATAAAGAAACCAACTATAATGTAGGACTGCATCACAATTTTAGGTTTGTGCAAATAGTTTGTAGTTTTCAAACCTCTAAATTCTAGCGATATAAAATGCCATATCCTTAGCTTAACCAAAATTCTGCAGTTTGACACTGACATTTATAGAAAGTACAAATTTTGTGGTACTCTTCTGCGTTCAGGCTTCATCTCTCTGTCCAGAACATCTAAAATTGTTTCCAGTATAGGTACTGCTAGTGGTTTTGATTTATTGAACACAGGAACACTTACCATGTTCTGGCAAGGTTCCAGGTGCTTTCCCTGTGTTCACTCATTCAGTCATCTGAACAGCATTGTGTGATTTTAAGTTTTATTGTCCCCATTTAAGAGATGAGAAAACTAAGTCTCAAATGTCTCAGATCTACAAAGGGACAGAAACGTCTCTGACTTCACATCTATTAGACTCTGAAGACTGGCTTTTTTCGCAGTCATCCATGAAAGTGTATCAAGTCTGAGCTGTTGTTGGGTGCTTCTTCAAGTCAATTCTGATTCACAGTGACCCTATATCACACGGGAGGACTGCCCCATAGGGTTGCCTGGGTTGAAATCTTTACAGGAGCAGATGGCCAGGTCTTTTCTCTCGCAGAGCAGCTGGTGGGTTTGAACTGTTGACCTGTCAATTAGCAGCCAAGCATTTAAACACTCTGCCTCCAGGGCTCCTTAAGTCTGAGTTACAAGGTTGATTTCAGAGAGTAGTGAACAAGACAGATGGGTGTCAAGGGAGAGGAATGTGAAGAACAATAAAAAAACAAGACAGGGGAGAAAAGGCCGCTAACATTCGTGGAATACCTACTATGTGCCAGACACCACACTTGACTCTTGTTTTCCACTAATACTTTCTAACAAATTCGTGAAGAATGTTTTATCACTACTGCAGTGGGTTGAACTGTGTACCCCAAAAAAGACACCTTGAAGTTCTAACCCCTGATACCTGTGGGTGGATCTTATTTGGAAATAGGGTCTTTGCATATGTAATTAAAGATCTTGGGACCAGATCGTCCAGAACTTAAGGTGGGTCCTAAATCCAATGATGGGTGTCCTTATAAGAGAAAGGATAACGTGCTCATGTACGAAGAGACACAGGGAGTTGAAAGTGACATGAAAATGGAGGCAGAGATTGGAGCGATGTCTACAAGCCAAGGCCTGCCAGCAATCATCAAAAGCTGAGAGAGAGGCTTGGGACGAATTCTCCCATGGAGCCTTTCTAAGAAACCGATCCCAATGAACTCTTGATTTCAGACTCCTGGCCTCCAGAACTGAGAAAAAAATAAATTCCTCTTGTTTTAAATACCAA
Source organism: Dugong dugon (assembly GCA_030035585.1). Classification (NCBI taxonomy): domain Eukaryota; kingdom Metazoa; phylum Chordata; class Mammalia; order Sirenia; family Dugongidae; genus Dugong; species Dugong dugon. The sequence goes on from CM057466.1 coordinate 63,938,108, forward strand.
GTTTGTGGTAATTTTTTGTGGAAACCCTAAGAAACTAACACAATAATCGTTTTAGATGAAGAAACAGACTGGGAGATGTTGAACAACTAGCCCGAGGTCACACAGATAGTATCTAATTAAGACAGCAATCAGAACGTTTAAGACTTAACTCTTGTGCTCCTTGATATACTCTGATCCTGGCAACACTCACTCAAAATATTTCCTTACCAAGAGAGGGTCAGCTAACCTAACAGGTGAAGGCATTGTGGGACTGTGATGGACAAGCTCCTCAGCTCAGGAGTGGTAGGTGTGCAAACAGTAGGGCAGCCAGAGTGTGATGTGAACTTGGTATATCTGGCATAAAATGCTAAGGGAGGGAAAACCAGCTTTATACTCGAACCTTGAACAATCCATGGGCTAGGAAGAAAGGACAATCTTGAGAGAAACAACAGCATGAGCAAAGGCATGGGAATGTTATGTCTTCTCCAGAATAGAGTATTTCACATCATCTAGACAAAGCTTGAGTGCAAACATCTTGATTTTGCACAAATGTGCTCTGTTTTAAATTTTACAGAATTTATAATTGAGGTTATTTATAGACTATCTTAAAGTAAAGGAATAAAATGGTATAACAGATGTGAACGCCTTTGAAATGTTAAAATGCTACACAAAGTAAAAGAAGGATTTATTTAGAGGATTTTGAATGTTTCCACACTAAAAAGTATGTTATTCCAGGACAAGTTTGTTTAATCGCGTAACTACCAACCATAATATAGTGGTATTAACTGTGAATAAGTATGCGTTCTAACAATTACTGAAGCTTTTCTGTACAAAGGGAAAAATAGATGGTAAGTACACTTTTGACAGTTAATAAATACTTCTACTCTACGAGTAAAAATACTTTATTAGAAGTCTGCATTGCATGAAAATAGGTAACAGGATCTCTGTCTCTTACTTGGTGCCATAGTCCTTGATGGTCCTCGATATATTTATATGACAATTAATGGTGACAAATATAAGAATATTAAAGGAATGCCTTTGGTATAACCAGAGACAGAAGAGGCATGTGGGCTTTGCTCAGGCTATTCCTTACCTGGAAAGAACCTCTCCGCCCTGATTTCTTATACAGCTCAAACTGTACCCACAGGCTACAAAGACAAGTGCGTCTGGCTTGGCCAAAAGTGTTTTAAAGATTTTGCATTAGCAGCCAGTTGCCAACATTCACACATTTGAATATTTTACCCGCAAATCAGAAGATACGGCAAAAAGGAGCCTACGTTCTGACATAATTTGCTGAAGCTGATAGTAGCTGCCACCCATTGATAAGGACAGCTCCTGCACCTAGCCTGCTTCAGTTTTTAATGTAGAGACTACATAGTTCTATAGCAGCATATTAACTTATGGCTTTTTTCTTTCTTTTGATATCTGTTTCCTACTGTCTTAAGAGTGAGAGAGCAGGAAATGTCTTAAAACATCTTTAGTGTTGCTCACTCCTCTCCACCATCAATGTGTCAGGCCCATAGAAAGTGCTAATTAAACAAAGTATTGAATATATTCTCAACTATGATATTCATGCCAGATGTTCAAAAGAGCCACCAATTCAAGGAGAGGTGAGTTGGATCACATTACACTCCATAGCAGTAACTGACAATTGGGAGGAGGGTCCAGGGAAGGCCCCTAGGTTCATCACTGAGAACCACTGTTATGGTAAGTCCCCCAGACTGATGGAAACATGTCACAGTCCTTAGGTATGGTGGTATCTAAAAAGGCAGAAATCTCCTGATTTACAGAAAGCTAGAAACTGGGTCACAAACACTGCTTAGAGGGTTTCTGCGTTGGTTTCCCCTTGTCTATTCCAAACATGGGCTATAAAAATCTGAATCTGGTGGCTGAAAGGCAGGGTGAACATGTCCTTGGGTCTCAGGGACTGGCTTTCCTGTTGACATCCATCTGTGTTATATGACAGAGGTCCTGATCTGAGGGTCCAATTTTAGGTCTTTTGATAAGTGCTCAGCCTATGTGAACCTCTTAAATTATACATATTTAAAATCCCATAATGCTCTACTTAAACACACAAATTACAACGTGTAGAATGAGAATTAGAAAGAGAATTATACAGACTAAAAACATTCTCAAGGTCATTTGGTTCATGGCCTTATTTCTGCAGATTATAAAGGAACAATCTAAGAGGTCATCTTTTTTAGTTCCTAAAATTCTTTTGATAAAAAGTGGATCTGAAAATTCTCCTAATGTTTGTCATTTTGTACAGTGTTAACTTCCTAAAGTAATTTCACTTTCAAATGAAGGCTGAGAAAATCTTGTTTTAACTAATGTCTGGATCGTGTGTTACTTGGCAATGACCGTTAAAAGTAGGCGTGGAATTAGGCTTTTTAGAATACTAACTTTGCAAGCAACTTAAAAATTTCGTGGCTATGATTTGAAATGTCTAGGGTGACACAATCCTAGGGGAGTTAGTCAGAAGTCAAGTCAGCAGCTAAAACTCTGGTTCTAGCTTTTCTTGTTAAATTTCACTGACTTGCAATGATTTATAACTGGTTTAGAAAACGATACCACGAATCTACCTTAGGGCATTTGGTTACACTTAAATACAACAAAATAAAACGCTGCATCAGTAGAAATTGAAGTTCTGGAATCCCAGGTAAAAATATCAGAAGGCTATGCTGCAGGAAGAATCCACAGAATTGCACAATCAATTCATTTCAGTGAGACATGAAAACATTCATTTATAGTTCCCCAGGTACTTAAGGGGCACCTCTGCCGGTGCAGTAGTTAACAACTCCGCTGCTAACCAAAAGGTTGGCAGTTCGAATCCACCAGCTGCTCCTTGGAACCCCTATGGGGCAGTTCTACTCTGTCCTATAGGGTTGCTATGAGTCAGAATCGATTCAACGGCAAAGAGGTTTTTTTCCTCTTCTTTTTTTTTGGTTTACTGGGTGCCAGATGTGGTTTCAGCTCTGAGAGCATGAAAGAAGGAAACCAACATTTACCTGGTTCCCATTATCTGTCAGAATTACGTTAGGTGCTTTCCCATGTGGTATCTCATATAATCCAAGCAAAAATCCTTTTAAGTAGATGCTATTTTTCCATTCTATTGATTACTGTAGCTCCGGCTTAGATAGGAAGTGGCAAAGGAATAAAGGGAGACTCTACCAGAAACAAAAGGCTGAGTCTTTTTGCCACATGCCAGTGAAGAAATTCACGGAATAGTTTGCTGAGGGGGAAAATGTCAAGGGCACTAGAAGGGGGAGTTCAAGGTGGTTATGCTAATTAGGCACTGAGATCCAGCACTCTGGATAGGATGGAATGGGTCCATCTGCACAGTTTTTTGAATTTTTTGGCCAGAAAGGAGTCTTCGATTAAGTCCAGCAAGGGTGAGTCACACTGGGGCACTCAAAGTTCATGGTCCTTTACCAGCCTCCACTGGTTAGAACCAGTGATGGAAGATAATGGCAAGTTTTGCCATCTCTTAGGCTGATTAAGTGGAAAATTTTCCCTTTACAGTAACAAAGGCAAATAACTTTAAAATTCCCACATAAACAGTTTTAATGTTTAAAAATGGAGTGACTGAGAGAAATAAGAATATGAACATGAAAGTAAATGGACAAAATTCTGAAGGAAAAAAATATGTGGAAAAAACCTGACTGGCAAAGGCAAGAAACTCTTCAGACAGACACAAAAAGGAAAGGGAGGTGGAACAGAAGAACATTATTATCTTACCCTCTATAGCTCCTGGCATTAAAATAATTGAATAAAATAGTGATAAGGTGTCAACACATTACCATACAACTGCTGACAAGTAAGTCAAATACCCTTGCAAACTTTATGCAAATTACATTATGACCTGATTTTCTTCCCCAGTGAAATACAGTTAACGAGAGAGTATTTACACAGGCAAAATGATGTGGAAAGCTAAGTAGATTCTTTGGATTATTGAAGCCCCCCCAAAGATATGCTACAAGCTTTTCTAGTTTGAATCATAAACTTAATGGAGATAAAATAATTTGGGGACTTAAAATACACAAGAAAATAGCCTCTGTTCTCTATTTTCATATACTGTACACTTTAATCTCACTGAAAAGCTAGCTTTCCACTTCCCAACAGCGAGGTAGCCGAGTCCCTGTGAACAGGGAACACATTCATCATTTCTGCTTCAGTGGTTTACTGGCAATGCTCTCCTGTCACAACTTCTTATAAAACGCTACAACCTGTTTTGAGAATTATGAATGACCTGAAGGTTCATTCTTTGGTACAAAATAATGGTTCTGCTTCAGAGACTGGGAATGTTGAAGTTTTATCACAACTTATTTCCCATCGTACAATGCATGGCATATTCTTTTGGACAAATGCAGCAAATACTATTCAACTAAATTTGATTCAGCAAAAAACTTTGAGTCTCCTGAGCCACAGACTCTGTTACTGACCTCAGACTGTTTTTAGTCTAATGTCTTTTAAAAGGACATGTTTAAAAATAATGAAAATTGAATATAACACCCAAATTATTACAAAATATATGGAAAGTGAAAGAGTAAGTAGCTGGTAAAGAGGTGTTGGTAGAAGAAGTGGGGATGCCATGCACTGAGCCATTAGGATCTAGCCAAGTAACAGAGCTTTGGGAAGATGATTTTTCTCCTAAAATCTGAAATTTTTCTCTTAATACTTATAATTTCCTATCTTTTCCATGCAATGCAAGTTATAGCCCTAAAAGATTAACACATACCTTAATTCTCTCAGGCACTGTCTGTCTTAGGAGACAAAAAGTACAGCTATCTAGATGCATCTTCAGGTCCACATTCTTACCCTACTCTTCAACTTCTCCTTACAAAAAATAAAAATGTCACTGTTCTGACAAAGATCAAAGTCATTCTATTTTGCCTGACCTACTATTCTATCTTGGAGGAAATCTCTAAATAGGCAATAAAAAACACAACAACAGTTGGGACTATGGTGACAGAGCATCAAAATCTTCCTAGAATACGCCACATCATTCTGGAATTTCCTAAAGATGTATATTCTTTGTTTTAGGGTAAATTTACTACAGATAACTAAATACAGCAAAGAGAGCATAATGTTGTGATTAAAATAGATGGGTTTTGAAACTAGAGAGCCTTGATTCAACTCCTGGCTCCATCATATTTGTGTGACCTTAGGCAGATTATACACATTTCCTGTGCTAACCTTAAGGTTATTCAATCTATTCATTAAAAAAAAAGCTAACGGGAATTTTATTAATGAATTACATCTATGGCAGTAGTTGACAAATTTTTTCTGTAACGGCCAGATAGTAAATATTTTAAACTTTGTGGGACATAGAAGCTCTGTAATGATGCCTCAACTCTGAGGCTACAGGGCAAAAGCAGCCACAGACATTACACAGACAATGGGCAGGGATGTGTTCCAATAAAACTTTATTTACACAGTCAGTGGGTGGGTTTGGCCAGCTGGTCAAACTTTGGCCTATGGCATTTAGTGTCTTAACTTTTTTTTTTCCTGTATAATGCTAACACATACCTGGCATTCAAATCTTTATTATTTTTATTTTTGGAATATTGATAACGTTCCATTCCTCTATAACTAAATGTATTACATAAAATACTGTGTTCATTTGCATGAAGTGACAGAAATAACAGGAATAGTCACGTGCAAATCATGTGCATATTCAAAATATTTTATAACCAGTAGGGCCTGGGTGCTGACCAATTCAGAATGTACGTTGGCTATATGTCTACCACTGTGTATCATCTGGCCATACGTATTTTGAGAACAGCATGTGAAAAGAAAATGACAATGTGCTAAACCAATTCCTGGTGAAACTTTAGTAAAATCAGTGTCACTCTTCCAATAACTAATATATACTATAATTTGTAGGTAAGTGTAAATGCATGAATACCTTAGGAACACCATTAACAGAGTGTGTCTTAGCCAAAAACAAAAATGTTGAAAGTGGTCTCCATAGTTTTGTCCAGATTCAGCCATCTGTTCGTTTGCTTATAAAGCAGAGCAATTTTGTAAAACTACTATTTCAAAGACTCAAATATACCACAGTTATCATTTAGCTTCATTCTCCCCTTGAGTCAGACGGTTGGGCTTGGTTGTTCACACTGAAGCTGGTTCCTGAGATTGGCAAGAGATCCACAGAGACCTCCTGGTTAAAGCGATCCCTTGATTTAGGGCAATATCTGGCTTGGTCGCTCCTTCCCTCTCTGTCTAGGCATCCTGCCTGGATTTTAGTTCCTATTGTCCAGATTGCATGCTTAGTTTTTTTTTTTTTTTTTTTTTTAATATCTTGGATGCTTAGATTGCTTCTCCGGATTCTAATTTTGTTAGTGTCAAAACGTGCTCAATTTTGCTAACCATGCTTGACCAATTAATTGGGTCTTACCCTTTGCCTGTTCTATAGCCACATTACAAATAGTTGTCTAATCTGTGGGTCAGTGCCCAGCCTCACTTATCCTAACCAATAACACCTGCCTGTTATCGATCAGCAAGACTAAATAAAACATCACCGGACCTCCAGTACAGTGCTCAAAAGCTCGTACTCTAGAATCATAGGAATCTGGGTTTGAGAACTGGGCTAACAGAAGTGTCTACCTCACAGGGTTCTGGGAAGGGTTGTGAGACATGCAAGCTGAGAAAATAGCACAGTGCCCGATGCAGAACAAATACGCAACCAATGCCAGCATTTAGAAATACTATCATCATTTCTTGAAGAGACTGGAGATCTCAAAGAATGAAAGTGAAATTATTTGGAGTCTACTGGTGCAAACAGCCCTGTAGGTAATGTTGCAAACTAAGGTCGGGATTCAGGAAGGGGGCCCAGTGCAGTTCAGCAAATATTCTGGGAAGCCTGTTAGGTTTCAACAAGTCCCTGCCCTTACAGAGCTGAAAGCCAGGGCCAGAGCTTGACACAAAACTTAAATAGAGGTAGACCCAGGATGTTGTGGGAATACACAGGAGGGGCAGTTGATTCAGCCTGGACCCCAGGACAAGAAGTCTTGAGACGAACCTTGATGGCTAAGTAGAATCAGGCAGATGGGGATCGTGGGCTAAGCCATAGGACTGTGAGGCAGCATGGTACAGGCACAGAAGGACAGACAGTACAATTCTATGAAGTTTAAAATGCAAAGTGGAAAGGCAATGGCAGGAGAAACTAAGTTATTAACCCTCGAAGTCTCCATTCCTAAAAGCCAAATCCCAGGTTCATCCCAGGAACTGTGGGCTCTCACCCCAGCTCTAGCATGATCGCTGCTCAATGTGCTTTCTGTGTCACGGAGATTCTGGGGTCTCATCTACTGAAACACTGAGACAAATTTCTACCAATCACATAAAAAATGAATTTTTTTTTAAAAATAACAATTGTCACTCAGACTAATCACATCTAGGTCTTTTGGGTTCTGGAAACCTGGGCTACTAAAAGAGTCCTATCTAAACTCCTTTCATCGCTGGCCCTGCTCAAGAAAATTTTAGTATCCCAGACAGTACTGGACGCTTTCTCCAGAAAAAGGAAAGCTTCCATCCCTGGTTTTTGGTGAGCCTTATGTGCTGTTTTTCATGTCCATACAGTGTCCTATTTTTATGACCTGTTGCACCTACTCTGTCTCCTCTGTGTCCAGAGACCCACTTCCTCCCAGCACACCTAGATGGGGGTTAGAATGATGTCCATGATATTGGAACCTACCCTGGCTGGGTTCAGAACTGTTCTCAAGGAACCCCAGAAAAGACTCTCTAACACTGGGGTTCCTAACCCATGTTGGGTAGAGTCTTCTGGCTGATCACTGAACCCATTCACTCTCATTTCTAGGCATACAGCTAATGGTTATTTCCTAACAAATTGTGAGTGGAAGAGATGTGTGCCACTTCTAGGTGTGGCCCATAAAATCTCCCATAAACCATCCTCCAAGCCCTTTCTCCTTCTAGTGATAGCATGTAGGTATGGCTAGGGTAACCTTGGAAGCCACATGTGGAAGACAGGAGAGCCACTGGCACTCCAGGATCCTGAACAACTATGTGGGGTAAAGCAGATCCCCATTCCAAACGACCATTACCTAAAACTTCATTATTGTTAAATACACAAAAAATAAATTTCAACTAGGTTTAGATCACTGAAATCTTAGAGTTTGTTAGGGCAGCTAGCCTTATTTGCCTTTGTGCCTAACTCACTTGCTTTTTTTTCTTAAACCAGTACTATTGAAAACTATCCCATTGTTTCAGAACACTATAGTACCTCTTCCTCACAGAAATCTGATTTTGTTAATCCAAAGCCTAATAATAATAATTATTGCTTATTATTATTAGTTAATCAGGGTACACAAAAATAAGTATAAGGAACAGGCTGATAGCGTAAGTCAATAAAGCTGGCCTGGTTTCAAAATAAAGAAAAAAAAATTACTGGAACGTGCTTGCCTTGCTGGAGCAGCCTCTACTCAGTCTCCAACATATGATATCTTGTCAGAGAGTAGGCCCAATGTCTTTAGGACTTCCTGGGGTTTTTTTCCCCGGTGTTGGTAATCCCCAAATCTAATGTGAATTATCTCAATTTTTAAATGCTGCAATTTCAATAAAATACAACAGTGGCCCTATCTTGCCCACTGGCCCCCCAGTGTATTTCAAAGTCTCACAGACTGAAGCTTTCGGACATGTGCCCCAAACCATCAGGGTTGGTATCAAGTGCTTCCTTTGACAGTTCAGAATTACCTCTGATGCAACAGAATCTGGTCTTCAGCAAGTCTCTAAAGTTTATGAAACCAAATTTAGGAATTCAGTTATAGTCTCTCAATCCTGGAATGTGAAACCTATGGTGCTCACTCAGTAAGCCCAAAAGGTACTGGGGCTCGTCTGAAGAGACTGAGAGAAGAAAATCTGGCCAACTGTGAAGCCACTTTCAGAAATGGTGAGTATGGGAAGGCAGATCTGTAATAGAGTAGATAGTGAGGGCCAAGAATACAAGAGTGATCAAGATAAAACTGATATGCACACTTGAAGTAGCCACTCAGATTTCCATCATGACTTAATCCTTTACCAGCTTTAATCTCTAAATTAACTCTACCTGTGGATACAATGAGCCCGACTCCCTTAGAGCTGGTATTGCTTCCTTGAACCAACCGTGGCCCAAAGGATTCCAGTGTCTACTGACATTTGTGGAACCCAAGATGAAAAGCAGTACCTATTTAATAGATCAACAGTTTCCACAACAGTCCAAGGCTTTCTTGTTGTTAGGTGCTGTTGATTCAGTTCCAACTCATAGTGACCCTATGTACAACGGAAGGAAACACTGCCGGATCCTGCGTCACCCTCACAATTGTTGTTCTGCTTGAGCCCATTGTTGCAGCCACTGTGTCAATCCATCTAGTTGAGGTTCTTCCTCTTTTTCACCAACCCTCTACTTTATCAAGCATGATGTCCTTCTCCAGGGACTGATCCTTCCTGATAACATGTCCAAAGTATGTGAGACGTAGACTTGCTATCCTTGCTTGTAAGAGCATTCTGGTTGTACTTCTTCCAAGACAGATCTGTTCATTCTTTTGGCAGTCCATGGTATATTCAATATTCTTCGCCAACACCACAATTCAAAGGCATCAATTCTTCTTTGATCTTCCTTATTCATCATCCAGCTTTCACAGTTTGGGTCAGGTGTACGTTAGTCTTCAAGGTGACATTTTGCTTTTCAATACTTTACAGAGGTCTTTTGCAGCAGATTTGCCCAATGCAATGCGTTTTTTGATTTCTTGACTGCTGCTTCCATGAGTGCTTATTGTGGACCCAAGCAAAATGAAATCCTTGACAACTTAAATCTTTTCTCCATTTATTATGATGTTGCTTATTGGTCTAGTTATGAGGATTTTTGTTTTCTTTATGTTGAGGTGTAATCCATACTGAAGGCTGTGGTCTTTGATCTTCATCAGTAAGTGCTTCAAGTCCTCTTCAATTTCAGCAAGCAAGGTTGTGTCATCTGCATAACGCAAGTTGTTAACGAGTCTTCCTCCAATCCTGATGCCATGTTCTTCTTCATATAGTCTGACTTCTCAGATTATCGGCTCAGCATACAGATCGAATAGGTGTGGTGAAAGGATATAACTCTGATGCACACCTTTCCTAACTTTAAACCACACAGTATCCCCTTGTTCTGTTCAAACGATTGCCTCCTGATCTATGTACAGGTTCCTCATGAGCACAATTAAGTGTTCCGGAATTCCCATTCTTCTCAATGTTATCCATAATTTGTGATGATGCCTTTGTACAGTCAGTAAAACACAGGTAAACATCTTTCTAGTATTCTCTGCTTTCAGCCAGATCCATCTGACATCAGCAATGATATCCCTGTTTCCATGTCCTCTTCTGAATCCACCTTAAATTTCTGGCAGTTCCCTGTCGATATACTGCTGCAGCCGGCTTTGAGAATGGCACATTTTCAAAGTCAAATTTTAAGAGCAGAGAAACCTGCTGGATGTCGTAGAGCTTACTTCAAGGATGGGTTAGCCTTCTTCTGATGAATTCAAATGACACTCTAAAAGGAACTGTTCTAATTCTGGGTGAGCAGGAGCTTTGCAGAGGATAGTACAGGATAGTGATAAAGAGACTTTGTTTTTGGACTCAGGCAGACCTTGGTTTAATTTAATCCCCATAATGGTTAAGAGCTATGTCCGCTAATCAAAAGGTTGGCAGTTCGAATCCACCAGGCACTCCTTGGAAACTCTATGGGGCAGTTCTACTCTGTCCTATAGGGTCACTATGAGTTGGAATCGACTCGCAGCCATGGGTTTGTTTTTGGTTTTTAACAGTGTGTGTTGACTTTGCCATACTGTTTTGAGGGTCAAATGAAGCAATGTATATAAAGCACTTAGTACAGTGCCTAATACATTGTTGTTGTTGTTAGCTCCCCTCAAGGAGGTTCAGCGGTAGAATTCTCGCCTTAGGTGCAAGAGATACTGGTTGATTCCTGGCCAATGCACCTCATGTGTACCCACCATCTGTCTGTCATTAGAGGCTTTCATGTTGCTACAATGCTGAACACATGTCAGGGAACTTCCAGACTAAAATGGACTAGAAAGAAAGATATGGCCATGTACTTCTCAAAGGCAGCCAATGAAAACCCTATGGATTACCAAGGTCAGATTGGCAACTGATCATGGGGATGACACAGGACAGGGCAGCAGTAGTTCTGATGTGAATGGGGCACTCATGGGTTGGGGGCCTAACACATAGGGTACATCAAACGATAGCTTTTGCTATTATTATCGAGAAAGAAGCCACATAATGTGGAATGATTTAGGTAGAGGTTGCTAAAGTGAGCCCCAGTGAGTATTGTGAGCATACTACACATTCAATAAATGCTGGTTTAATGTAAGAACAATCATTATTAAGTCTAAGTTTTAAAGAGCAGGGAGCTAACAGCTTCTGTTTCCTATCCTGGGGCTATAAGTGGATAGTCCCAGGTAAAATGAGCTATCAGCTCTATTGTACATTCACTCTGACTTTATTAGCAATGCTGATATGGAAGGAACCAGATGCAAAGAACATTAAAGGTGATACAGTATCTGCAAGCAGCGCTACTGGCCAAAAAGGAACTGAAGGACATTTACTAATGAAAGTAATTGAACGTGACTTGATAACCACCAAAAGCCCTGCTATTATGGCAGTGAAGCAGATAAAGAAGGCATCTCGACCTCTGAAGAGTGGACGTTACACTGAATGCATCTGTACAACAGCCGACAGCACCGTGAGGAGATAACGCTCCTGTTCAAAACACCTCTCATGTTAGTTTCAAATACAGGCCCAGCCTCATCTCCTGATAATCTAAACCAGAGCAGAATACTCATAAGCTCTAACAGAAGTCTGACCACATATAAAACAAAACAAAACAAAAAAAAGACATAGAGGTTCTCCACCCCCCCCCGCTTCTTTTTTCTTTCAGGCCTCTCTCACTTACTTTATTAAAGAAATTAGCAACCTCGACGTGGCACAAAAACTAAACAGAGAAAGATGCTAATCAACAGCAGGAAAGATAAGGACTACCCTTGTAAAGGACAGCTTTGCTTTGTGTTCTTTCTAATCTGTTAGCTCCTGTAAGAATTCTTGGCAGGGAGAATAGGAATCTTGGCTAAGCTAGCTTTAGAACAGGCACTATAGACCTCACCATTGCTGCTGCAGACCTGGTTGGTCTTTGCCTGTAACCACATTCATTATCTGGCATCTACCAAATACCTCAACTAACCTATGAGACCTGCTCAGTCCTAAGGCTTACGATGCTTCAAGACTGCCCAGACCACTGTCTGACTATCACAATCCATGTCCACACACTGCAGCACAATCCCCACCCGCATCTTTCTTTTTTTTTAATTGTTGTAAAAATTCTACCCACATCTTGATATAACACACATGCTTTGTAATAAAAGTTACGTATAAAAATCGACTAAAACTTGCCTAGAGTGTTACATGGCACCAATCCCACTTCCAAGACCTACTGTTGTAAAGAGAGTATTTTCAAAAAGCTAATAAAGTATGAATCATATTCCACTGTCAGAAAGATTTAATGCACACTACTAAGTAACAGAACTTTTAATGGGGAGCCACATGTGCATTACCGAAAACAGGATACAGTATATTTCACAAAACCAAACTTTCCACCAATATTTTAACATTTAAAGCAATTAGCATCTCTTTACAAAACAGAGAAATACTTCAATTAAATTCACTTAGAAAAGAAGATTATTAAATAGTTTCTTTCTCTTAACAATAATAAAAAAAGTAGAAGATAAAATCCACCAAAAACTGTGAAAAAATTCTTGAAGAATACAGTTGGAGAACTTACCCTATTAGATATCAAGACATAGTAGAATGCCACAGTAATTAAAACAGTGTAGCATTGGCCCAAGAAAAAACAAACAGCATAAACAGTATGGGATAGAGAGTTGGGAAACAGGCTCACAGGCCCACACATATTCAATCACCTGCCTTACGACAAGTGAAGCACCTCAATGCAATGGAAAAGGGTTATCTTCTTAGTAAACAGGGCTGAATATCTATAAAGAAAAACAACAAAAGAGCCCTTATCCCTACCTTACACCAAATGAAAAATCAACTGCAGGTGGCTCCAGACTGATTGTGATAGGTTAAAACAATAAAGCTTCAAGATAATACAAAGATACTTTGGGGGAAATTTATTACCTTAAGGCAGGTGAAGTTTTCTTGAATAAGATACAAAAACTCTTAACAATAACGGGAAAAAATGATAAAATGGATGTTATTCAAATTAAAAACGTGTTTATAAGATACATTAAGAGAATAAAAAGAGAAGTTACAGATCAGGAGAAGATACCTACCATATATTTATCTAACAAGGGATTCATATACATAATATAAAAGGAATTCCTACAAATCAATAAAAAGGACAGATGACCCAACAGAAAAATAGATAAACAGAATAGAAACTTCAGGAAAGAAGGTATCAAAATGGTAAACAGGTCAACAGGAACATCTTAGCTAAACCAAAATGAGATATTTACCATCAGAGCAGGTAAAATTGAAAAAGCCTGATGAAAACCACAACAACTAGTGCTAGTAACTATGTGGCGCAATGGGTAGGAGGAAAGGTACAATCAACTGGTACTATTACTTTGGAAAACTGGCATGATCATACTAAAGCTGCATATATGCACACCCTATGACCTAGAAATTCAACTCGTAAGTACAAACCAAAATACATGCACAAGAATGTTCACAGCAGTTTTATTAATAACAACCCACCTGGATAAACTCCCTTATCCAAGTGTAGTAGGATGGATACATAAAATGTGGTTAAGTCTTACAATGGAATACTACTCAGCTATGACAAAAACAAACTACATCTATATACCACGTGAATGGATCTCACAGATATGTTGGATTAAGAAAGCCAGACACAAAAAGTACCAAATAATATGATACCATTTACTTAAAATTCAAAAACAGGTAATACCAATCTATGGTGATGAACATATAAAAGACTGGTTACTTCTGGTAGAGGAGATACTGTCTGACAAGAGGCATAAGGGAGGCTCATAGGGTGCTGGAAATATTCTTTCTTTATATGAGTGGTGGTTATACTCTACAATCTGTAAGAAGTCGTCTACTTCTGGGTGAGGTACAGAAAAGTCACAAGACCATTATTCATACTGTAACACCGAGAACAAGTCCGATCAGATATGTTGCAAGATCATTTTTTGAAACCATAAGATACCTGAGAACATAATGAAGCCTAGCTGAACTAAAGTATAGAAAATAACGAGCCATTCCTAAGAACAAAGAGACCCATAGCTGTTTTTATCCCTGGAGGAACAGTAAGAGGAAGAAAGGAATCTGCCATTAAAAGCATAAGGAAAAATCACCCAAACTTTGAAGGACCCATTAATGGCCACATGTAGATAGACAGAATTGATGAATGGGCACCTCAAGGGAGTCTGCACCTACCCACTGACTCTTTTCCACAGACTTTTACCATTTGTGGTACCCCAATGTTGGGTGCAGGGGGAGAGTGCCGCTATGCTAAGGAAGAAGTCTGAAATTTGAATAATTCCAAAGAGCAGATGGGTATGTTAAACCAGAGACAGGACTCCATCAGGAGGCTGTTGCAGATTATTGATGATACTCACCTAAATTAAGGTAGTGGCTTTGGTGATGGAGAAAAGTGAATGGATTCATGAGTGACTTAAGAGGTAGAGGTGATAGAACCCTGTTTGTAGCATTCCTACACTGCACACTTTATACTGTTATTACAAGGTAAAATTAGAATGAATAAAAAACCCATATGCAATTTTGTCCCTATTTTCTATAATGTAGAACTGCACATGAAAATTGCAAGATGGTCAGAGGTGGGAGAAGGTTCTTGATCCAGATTAACATGTTATCAAAGTGCCAAGAGGCTACAAAAGACACCATGGGGGGGAAAAAACCATAAAACCAAATCTGTTGGCCTCAAGTTGATTCTAACTCATAGTGACCCTACAAGACAGAGTAGAACTGCCCCATAGGGTTTCCAAGGCTGAAATCTTTACAGAAGCAGACTGGCTCATCTTTCTCCCATCAAGCCGCTGGCGGGTTTGAACCTCCAACCTTTTGGTTAGCAGCCGAGAGCTTCACCACTGTGCCACCAAGGCTGTCTTCACCACAGGAAGACCAGTACTAAATTAAAAAAAAAAAAAAAAATTAGCCAAAGAAAGTTCCAGAAAAATCCTTGGGCTACTGGGGAACTGGGAAGTGGGCAACATATTTATGCCCAAGAGTGTACCTTGGGGCAAAGAAAATTTCAGAGATCAGGAAAAGAAAAGATTGAAGATTTGACGATCAATTTAATAAATCCTGCAATAGATGTTTTACCATTCGATCTCAAGCACCTATCTATTGTGGATAATAAATTCAGTAAGTCTCTCCTTAAAACCACTACAACAAATACAACCTTGTTAAACAGTTTCCTAAAAAGACTGGTGGGGAGGAGGGAGAAAGATCCAGATCAAATCCTGTTCCAGTCCCTAAGAGATAACCTCTCATCCTCCGATTGTGTGCAGCATGCAGTACTCCAGTCACTAATTTTTTTTACGGAGGTTTCACTGAGTTGTGTTTAGGTTAATGCCTAGAAAATTATGCACAATGACATGAAAAGCAAAATACCAAAAATAAAACATTTATGAGAGAATGTAATCAATGTATGTTTATTGGCCTTGGACATAGCCTAAGAAAGTGAAAGGATAAATCAAGGATTAAGCCAAACAAAAAACTGAACATTCAAAGACATTTAAAAGCAAGAAACACTGGGGTATACTGATAAACCCACACCTATTGCCATCGAGTCAATTCTGACTCATAGTGACCCTATAGGACAGAGTTGAACTGCCCTGTAGGGTTTCCAGCGAGTGGCTGGTGGATTCGAACTGCTGACCTTTGGTTAGCAGCCCTCTTAACCACACTTTAACTAGCCAGTATTCAAACAGCTTTACACACTTGAGTCACGTTTTCAACATATTTTAAACCCCCATCTTCTCTGAATGAGAAAGCTGACGTATTATCTACCAGCACTGAACCTGGAATCAGAAGATGTAGGCCTGAGCCCTGGCTGTGCCAGTTACAAATTCTGTGAGCAAATCGTGAAACTTTCTGCAAATGGAAAATTCTAACAGGTTGTCACAAAGATTAAACACAATAATGGATCTGAATGCCCTTTGTAAAACAAAGAGTGATACGTTATTTCCTCGAAGGATTAAAGAAGGGAAAGAGAAAATATGTTCATGAAAATTTCATTTTCGTCACATTAACAGGCCTATCATTAGTGTCTACATATAGATGTAAGAAAGAAACAAATGTTTAAATTTACTGACAATCATCTAAGACCCAAGAATTCTGGATTCTTTTTCAGACTACTAAACATGATATTTGTATTAAGTGGGAATAACTTAACTATTAAATGTATCCAGGAAATACCTAACATCGTGATTTCTCAAGGATTACATTCATATAGTCCAGGTAATTTCCAGAGGTAGTGTATCAGAGCAGTTTGAAGCTTTGGCTCTCACATCAGCAGACCTGGATTTAAATCTTGCAATTATCACTTCCTAGTTGTATGACTTTGTAGAATCCAATACCTTATAGCGTCTGTTTTGTATCACAAAAGTGGGGATTATTCACAGTACTAATACCACAAGTTTTAAAGATTTAATAGAGAACAACATTCCAAGTCCTTAACAGGATGCTTGGTATGTAGTACAGACCTTATAAAGGTTAGCTCACATTCATGATACCTGAAATGTAACTTCTGAACAGATAAAAATCTTTGTTTTCCATCTATTAGTCATTCGCATCCTTGAAAATGCCATTTCATACGCACACAGTAATACAGAATCTCACATTATTTTATGACCAGAACTTCAATATTTACTGAGCAAACTATATGAGCCAGGCATCATGACAGACACAATGGATACAAAGATGAACTAGATATTGTCTCTAACTTCGAATGTTTCTCAAGAATATAAGATCCTTGAGGGAGGATATGCCCCCTCCACATCCCCAGTGATTGAAATAGCATCTGGAGTATTGAACTGACTGGTAATCTAGTGCTTTTTCTACCATACATATAAATATCTAGATCCCCAAACAGAAACTTCTATTCGTTATATTTTTCATACTCAATGAAGAAAAACTATAAAGAAAAATATTTTTATTAGTATAAATAGAGTTGGAATTGGGTTTAAATCCAAGGATCTTTGAAACAATGTTAATGACGTTCTCACAAAACAAGTGCAATGACATTTGGCACTTTGAAAAAAAAAAAAACTTCATGATACGTGCAGCGCATGTTGGAAAAAATTCACCAAATGTCTGATAATGTGATAATAAGAAACTTGATGTCATTTTCTTACTGCATTCATTAACACTTTTTCTATCATTTAAATTATATTCTCATGAAAATTCCTTTTGAAGATTTAAAATATTGCTCACCTGGTCTTCTTCTCCTCCACCTTCTTCATCATATTTTAAAATATTATCTCTTACATCATCTTCTGGATCAATCAAAAGTTGCTTGGCCTGGCGTTCTTTATCACGGCGTTTCATCCATACCACAAACATCAAAACCAGGACTAGGTAAGAAAATAGTAAAAAACAGAACATGGTACTGTAATTTTTAAAGTCTGATCTATCTAATCGTAGTGTTCACTAACGATTTATACTTATGTGGGTCTATAGCTTGTGATGCAGTTTTCATTCTATTATCTATTTCTAGCATCACATTAAGAGATACAGAACAGAGCAGGGGAAGAAACACTGGGTTTAGAGAAGACTAGGCTCTACTCCCTGGTGTCCTGGGCACCCAGTGGGTAAAGTTCTCTGTCCTCAGGTTCATCATCTACAAGAGTGGAAAACAACTTTTTCTGTTTTCCCCATTGGCTTGCTAGAGGGCAGCCATGATACAATGCTTTTAATTCTAAAACCGTGAAACAACAGTAAGTTAAATTGTTACTTATTGTTTAATTTACATCTTATTCATGTTGCCCAGTGGTCATTATGCCCCCAACTTCAGGGAGAACACCAAGTTTCAAGGGCAATGAGCATGTGCCACCGATGGCTAGGGCAGCAGATTAGAATTGGATCTGGAACTGGATCCTGACTCTCTTGGCACCAGTGTTTTTTTTTTTTACCGCACTGTGCTGCTTTCTGTTCATATCAAACTGCATGTTTCAGGTAGGAAGACAAGAGAATTTGTTTGAACATTGGAATACCATTAGGCTTTTGTGCTTTACACTTTTGTGCCAGGTCTAGCATCATAAACACTCCAAAGAGTTGATGTTAAAATCAGTACCAATTCATCTGCCTTCAAAGAGCTATAGTCACTTCTTCATGCCATAATCCATCATACCTACATCTTTCTTTATAAGCTTGGCATATATGCCACATTTCAGTTGAAACTGAAACATATCCCTAAGTGCCCATCTAGGAACACATTCTGTCTAAACTCTGGGGATATCAGTTTACATCCTGAAGCAAAGATTTAATGAATCCTATTTGAGCACATTTTTATTATTGGCCATAAAAGTAAATATCCGCCATTTAAAGCCAGATACATGATCTCATTTGCCATTGTTCCAAGGTAGAATCTAGCAAGTGGATTATTAGTATAGCATGCAGGTTTCAAATTATAGCCAAAGTAGTCTCCACACAGGAAGTAAAAAATGCTCAGGCTTCTATAGTAATTGCTTAGAATAAAGGAACGGAATTCTAAACTACCAGAACACACTTGTAAATGGAGAAAACATAAAAGAAATGGCCAACATTTTCAAGGAAGTGATCGGTGCATAGCATGATCACACGATAAGCTAAGTCCTGCTGCGATTCCACAATAAAACACAGGGCTGAGGCAATTTATTCTTTTAACCTGCATGCTCAGAAGTGGTTCCTAAAGCACTTTCCAGTGGTTAATTTCTTGCATTCCACTGAACCAAAGATTGCAAAGTGTCTTAAGAAGGAGCAATTCCTCAATCTACACTTACTGTAAAGATAGATAATTTATCAAGCTATGTAATCATTTCTATTATCAAACGTGCTATATGGGAAGTACAATCGCTCACTCTACTACACAGCCCTTCAGAAACAAATACCTTGATTCCTGCATGACCGGGGGAGGTTGGTGACTGAGCTTTATTTGAAGGAAGTGAAGGAAAGCAATATAGTCATTTTCCTAAATCATCTACCACGTGCCATAAATTTGTACTCAAACCAATCGCTCACTCTACTACACAGCCCTTCAGAAACAAATACCTTGATTCCTGCATGACCGGAGGAGGTTGCTGACTGAGCTTTATTTGAAGGAAGTGAAGGAAAGCAATATAGTCATTTTCCTAAATCATCTACCACGTGCCATAAATTTGTACTCAAACCATTAGAAAGCGCTCAAAGTTAGGGCTGCTTAACACTTTACTATGAAAAGAGTCTGCTACAGCTCTTCAAGCAATCAGCATCAGAAAAATGGTAAGAGGGCATGAAAATGGTAGGCTGGGTAGGTTTGTTATAAAAACCTAAGTGCTCGAAACAACGCTCAGGTGTTTTTTCATTGTGAAGTGGGCTTGGCTGTCCCATATATATCGGTGAGAAAATCCTCAGAGGTCATAGAAATTTGGTAGCTTACTTTTTTAAATCCTTAACCTATCAGTTTTTTAACATAATTGTGGTAGATATCTATTATGTAACAAAACTTTTGCCATTTCAATAATCTTCACATGTACAGTTTAGTGACATTAATTACGTTCATCACATTGCTCAACCATCACCCCATCTGTTCCCGAATTTTTCCATCACTCTTCACAGAAGCTCAGTGTCCCCTAAGTGTTAAGTCCTCCTTTCCCCCTCCTTCCCTTTCTCCTGCAACAGCCACAGATACTTTGCTAAACCTCCCGGAAGCAAAAATAATTTAAGTCGAAGAAACATTTGTTAAAAGCACTTACTGAGCAGGATGATAATACAGAGCAGGATGGCAATGATAGCTCCAGTGCCCAGCCCTGCACCCACAATCCTGTCCACATCTGTGCAGTCCCCGTTGGAGTCACACTGACAAACCTTCACACGGAGGATGGAAATATTTGATTTGGGAGGATTACCCGAATCTGTGATTATGATTGGGACTTCATATATACCAGCTTCAAGAAATTTTATCTTTAAATTAAGCTGAGCAAAATCACCTATATGAAAAAGGAAACATAGAGTGATGGTTAACACACATCTTCTAGAGTGTATTTACTACCTCATCACCAAACCAGTAACCAATTGCTGTCAAGTCAATTCCAACTCATAGTGAGTGTGTGTCAGAGAAGAACATGCTCCACAGGGGTTTCAGTGGCTGATTTTTCAGAAGTAGATCACCAGGCCTTTCTTCCAAGGTACCTCTGGGTGGACTCAAACCTCCAGCCTTTCAGTTAGCAGCTGAGCACGTTTACTGTGTGCGCCACCCAGGGACTCCTTTAGTACATGCAAACTGGATTATAACAATGTTGTATCGTGAAGATCTTTTTCAACTTTAAGGGCTTTTAATCTCTTATCTAAAGGTTAAGTATACTTTAAAATATATTTTACGGGGTTATAAAGCCCCGTAAAATTAACTTCATAGCAGGTTTCAAACCTCTCAACTGCACATATATTCAAATAATTAACCTGTTCTTACCATTAAGCCGAGTGATGGTCCAATTTCTCTTAATAGTCACTGGAGACAAAGGAAGATCAAAAGCAAATGGTCCAGCATTTGGATCAATGTCATAATCCAGGGCTGTGATGTTAACTGAGTTGGGGTCTGGAGTTTCGCAAGTCTCCGCCTCTTGAGGTAACACTTGAGGGGCATTGTCATTAATATCAAGTAAATAGATCTGCAGCGTACCTGTTCCACTCATAGGAGGAATACCTTAAAAGGGAGAACAATTAGAAATCAATGCTAAACAAGCCTCAATTCCTGTGAAATTCTCAAAGCTTTTAGCATTCCTTCCCTTATCATTGTGTAATCTCGAAAACATCTAGTTGCCTCAGCATCTGGACAGACTGTTTTAGGAACAAAGCCACTTCTGGCTTCCCTCCTAGGATTACCCTGAGCTCCAATGCTGCTCTGCAGGTGCTGAGCCCAGAGACAATGTGTGCCCCACTCAGCGTGGTCCTGTACCTTGCCTGCCCCGGCTGTCCATCACTCGGGGCCCTGTGTGCACCTCGCTCCTCCAGGCACTACGGGGAATGGGAGAGAAGCAGATCACAGGGCTCCTGATCTTGCAGACCTATTATTTTGATGGAAAACCAACATGTGTGCACAGAAGAATATAAAAAAGAATTCTTTTAAATTTCAAACATAGCTATGAAATATTGTAATTTTTTTCAAATAAATACTACAGAACCAGAGACCTCATCTTGGGAAGAACACCATGTAGTAATGATATCTATAGATCAACCAGCTACCTGTTTGAAAAAGTATTTGGCTGCTTTATGTGCATTATCTCATTGTAATCCTACGAAGTAGGTTTAAACAGATGAGGTACCTGAGTCTCTGCCAACTGCTCACGGCCATACACTCTTGTAAGTGGTGGAGCTGTTACTAAGGGCTGGTCTGAGTAACTCCAAATCCATTCTTATTTCACTGTATAATGCTGTCTCAGTTCTCATGTGACTCATGAAGTATCTGAGTGCTTAGTTTGTGTCAGGCACTGCTTAACCACTTTATACGTATAAGCACTTCTATCTTCCCCAAAGCCTATGAGTTAGGTACTGCTACCATTACCCCTATTTTGCAAAAAGAGGAAGCTGATGTTTAAAAACATGTCACCAACTCTGCAGTTAGAAAATGCTAGAGCTGGAATCTGGACCCAGGTGGTCAGAGAGAACGCCAGAGCTTGCGTCTTAAACACGGGTCGTGCTGACAGCTAACAATGCCCAAAGAGTCCGTGCAGGTTTATGTAAGTCGTTTTTATCTTGTAGTTAGATGCTGTCGAGTCGATTCCGACTCCTAGAGATCCAGTAGGACAGACTAGAACTGCCCCATGAGATTTCCAAGGCCATAATCTTTAAGTGAGCAGATCATCAGGTCTTTTCTCTTGCAGAGCAGCTGGTGGGCTGGTGGGTTCAAGCAGCTGACTTTTCCGTTAGCAGCCGAGCGTTTTAACCATTTCACCACCAGGAAAGTCCATTGGAAACAGAAAATAAAAGTTGGGCCTCAGAGTAATAAAGGTCAGTTTTCTAGA
Source organism: Dugong dugon (assembly GCA_030035585.1). NCBI lineage: Eukaryota > Metazoa > Chordata > Mammalia > Sirenia > Dugongidae > Dugong > Dugong dugon. The sequence goes on from CM057466.1 coordinate 63,960,334, forward strand.
CAATTGAGTTGTGTAGAAAGCCTCATTTCCTGATGATGCATGTGTGATGAGGCTCTCCTCTCTTTAACAATTTACAGGATGATATGGTGACTGTATTTAGTTACGTACCATTGTCAGAAGCAAGGAAAGTAGTGTTATATATATTGTTTTTCACATTTGGGGATTCTCTGTCCAAAACAGCAATTGTAGTTATTTGCCCGTTCACAGGATCTATTTTTAGCCAATTGGCAGGATCAGATAATTTTGTGTACCTACAAAATAAAAACGCAGCAAGTTTACTTATTTTGATATGCATTTTTTAAAAAGCATATCTTACAGGTTTAATTCCACATACAACCAGCTGGTTAACTTACATTTTTGCAGGTTATGGTTGGAAAGCCAGCTTTAACACGAAATCGTATCTCTGTGGCAATGGTTTTGGGAGACACACAAAGGTTGTGTTCAGTCAGTCAGGCATGCCTACTAGCACAGTCTCCCTACTGGGGTCTCGGGAAGATTTCACATACCTCGTTTTAGGCTCTTGATTCATTTTAAGGATTATCAGTGGCAGAGATAAAATACCTTTTAAATTAGCCGTGTCCTAATGTATAGGGGGGCTCTGGTGGTACAGTGGTTAAGAGCTTAGGCTGCTAACCAAAATGTTGGCAGTTCGAATCCACCAGCTGTTCCTTGGAAACCCTAAGGGGCAGTTCTACTCTGTCCTATAGGGTCATATGAGTCGGAATCGATTGGATGGCAATGGGTTTGGTTTTTTCTAATGTATAGAGCTTAAAAGAAATTATAATAGAAGTTTAGATTTCTATCACAGAACACTCCTAAAACATTTTGCCACCTTATCATGGTTGAGAGGAGGCCATAGTGGGGAGATCCCAGTAATCCCATTCCTATTAGTATTTTCCACACTGCTCTAAGCCTCAGAACCACACTCCCTGTTAGGAAAGTCCCGCTGTCTAAGTCTATGTCAGGAATTTATCATCTTTAACTTGTTTTCTTTTTCCTAAATGGGGGTGAATTTTTCAAGTTAGGAAAACCAATATACAGATGGAATAACCAAAATATTTGTTGTTGTTGTTAGCTGCTGGCAAGTCTATTCCAACTCATGGTGACCTATGTGTGGAGAGTAGAATTGCCCCATAGGGTTTTCAAGATGTGATCTTTCAGAAGCAGATTGCCAGGCCTGTCTTCTGAGGTACCTCTGGGTGTGTTCCAATGGTCAGTCTTTCAGCTAGCAGTCGAGCACTTAACCGTTTGCACTACCCAGGGACTCTAATCAGTATACAGACTGAAAACAATATGCTATGTTTTGAGAGGCAAAAAATTATAGGATTTCAAATACATCTAATTAGCTATTTAACTGGCTTGAGTTCAATGTATAGAGACATGGAGAAGACAAGATAAATAGTTCTCTGTTAGCAGCAGTCCTGAAAGAAGTTAAATAAAATATGAGTTAATTTTTTTTAATTATCATCACCAGCTATGGAAGAGTAGTTGTGGGGGGTAGGCTCTTCCGCATCTACTTACTCATCCAAAAGTAGAAATTAGATTTTGCTGAGGCTGGAAATCTTTACACGTAAGTTTTACATATCCAATAACTGCTGCATAGGTAAGGGATAAAAATAATTAGCTCTTAGATCTTAGTTTTGGCATGAGTTTTCTTTTCTTCTTGTGTGGAGAAAAGATAAATATTATTATCTTTTGAGAGCCCCCTATGGACTCACTGTAGAACCTTTCTGTGATGTTTGGTCTAAAAGCAAAAAGCCAAACCCGCTGCCATCGGGTCGATTCCGACTCATCCCAACTCTATAGGACAGAGTAGAACTGCCTCATACAATTTCCAAGGAGCGGCTGGTGGATTCGAACTGTCAACCTTTTGGTTAGCAGCTGAGCTCTTAAGCACTGAGCCAACAGGGCTCTGTTTGGTATAAAAGCTCAGGCTAAATCATTATTAATTATTAAAAAAACAAAAAGGAAAAAAAGAAAAAGAGGGCAGGAAAAAGGAGGCAGAGACAATTTTTTTCTTTAAAATAATAACAAATAATACAAAAGTTGATCCATTACCTTTCCTATCTAATAAAGCCACTGATTTACTGAGGGGAAAATTCATGAAATAATGAAAAATTATTTTATAGTAAGTAGTTTTGGTTCCAATGAAAACTTACTCAAATGGTAAATTAAATAAATGTAATGCAGAGTGTAGTATCTACTGCACAGAACCACCATAAATGGCAATTCATACCTAATATTTTGCTGCATATATCGGTCTGGGTCCTGAGCCGTGAATGTAGTTAACATAGTGCCAGCATGAAGGCCTTCTTCTTGGCGAATGATCTTGGGATTGGGTACAAAATAAGGGTTTTCATTCACATCAATAACCATAACAGACACAGTTGCAGTTGACTGAGGTGGGTGCTGAATACCCTTGGCTAACGGCACTTGATTTTCTGCAGCGACAGTAAGGATAAACATCCTATTTGTTTCAAAGTCGATTGGCTGGGGAAAAAAAAAGGAGAACATATTTTTGTAGGAAATATAATTATTTGCAGTCTGCAGTTTATTCTTCTGTGCGCTGCATTTCCAAAATACTTTAATTTTTCTTTCATTGCACCATAAGGTTCCTCTTAAATTTCTGGAAACCATACATTAGCATGGTCAACGACGAAAAGGTTTCTCTCTGTTTAACCTATCTATAAATCTTCAGTAGTTGAAGATTTATGTTCACATAACAATCCAAGCTATAATTACACCGATCCATTTATTCAGGTGCATGAGCAAACTTGATTATCCTTAAGAACAGCACTGTTAACCAAGAATACTAGACAATGGGAGGTAAAGTGAGAAAATGAGGGTCCAGTTCTGTTCTCTTGGTACAAAGACAGTACATTGGTACAAAGACTCCTACCAGTCCAGGCAAGTATTTACCAGCCTCTGGTGAAATGGAAAAAACAAAAACAAAAAAATAGAAAACGTGGTATGCCTTTTTTCTTCCCTAAAGCGAAACTTCAATTTAAAAATATCATTCACAATTTGAAGTACACATTTTTAAATACACACACACACATACATATACGCCCCTTTTAAAAATAACAGTATTTGTTGGTAGAAGGGTTTTTTGTGTGTGTGCGTGTGTTTGTCCTTACTTGGTAAACTACGTATTTGGCAGTCTTCCAAAATAATTTTGGGTATTTTACTGGCCTGTAAAAACCCCACATCTAAAAACAACAGAAAAATGCAACGCACCAGTAACTCTTAAAGCAAATGTTAGCTTCCAAAGCTCAAGTAGACCCTGCAGTTAACAGAAACATTACCAGGAGTCAAGCGACCAGGTTGGACTTTGACCCTTAATTTCCTTTGATCACCTTCTAGTGGAGGTGCAGATAAGCATGACTGTGCAGTGATAACAGGACGGCAGAGCCTGAAGAGCTCACGGCTCACTGGCAGTCTAATAACGGTCAAGAGCGGAAGCTAAGGAGAAAGCCACATTATTAGTACTACACCAGTTTCTTAGCCTAGACCACATCCTTCAGCCTTCAAACACATGTTCTGAGTGATTCCATTAGCCACATGAAATGTCTCTGATACGTTTATTTATGTTAAGTGTTACGCGTGGTTCTAAATCCTTTAATGTGCATTAAATTCATTTATTCCTCACAACAACACTATGGGCTTAGGTACTGCCATCATCCCCACCTTCTGCATGAGGAAACGGAGGCTTAGTGAGGTTAAATAACTGTCACACCTCTGCCAAGTAGCAGAGCTGGGATTTGAACACAAGCAGTCAGGCCCTGGGGCTCTTGATCACTGCTCTGTGCCTCTCCACTTGGTAGGCTGATTCAGATAGTTTCCAACCCCCACCACATGGGGAAAAATTTACCATTCTTCTCAGGTACATACAAAACTTTTGGTAACTGACACCTCAGTGCACCTAAATTAGGCCATACTTCGGTTCACTTACAAATCAAAAGCGTTGGGGTAGGGAAAAGAAATCAAATCTCTATACTGGGTAGGTAGAAAGAAGGGACTTTAAAGAGCTTTGAAGTTATAGTTACTTATTTATTATACTTAGAGAACAACTCCCTTGCCTCCAGCACTCAGTTTTTTGGCAATTAAAGAGCAGAAGAACCAACTCCTTAAAGTGTTGAAAGTAACATTTAAAAACAGCAGCATAAATTCAAAACCTTTTAAAAGCATAGGCCCCCTCTCCTTCCCTTCTCATTCCATTTTACTTCTGTGATATATTTTCTGTTTTGTTCATTACCTGCCGTCCTCGTGTAATAATCTGTAGATCTGAGGCTACTAGGTGTGGAGCATCATTCTTCATAGTTATCAACTGGCCATCAGAAACAGAATGTAATATATCACTAATATATCAACTACATTGACAGCTACCTTGTTGAGGCCAGTCCTATCTTCAGATGAGTCCAAATATCTAAGCCAATTTAAATACAATCATATTCCAGGCATAACGTGAGAATATGTATGTTGGTCCCAGTATCAACATAAATTTAAAAATAAGAAGTATGATCCTCCCCAAAATACACATTAATTCCAGATTTAAATATATTTTGGGGGGAAAAAAAGGCCTAAGATTCAACAGCATAATAAAGGAACACAGGACGCATACATAGGTCATTGCTGAGTGGCTACTGATGATTAACAGAGTGGGCACTTACTTTGACCACAGTGACTAAGCCGTCGTTGCTGTTTGGGTCAGTATGAATGGCGAACCGCCCCGTGGGATCTCCACCGCTGATTCTGTACACTGCGTTCCAGGCTGGTGTATGGGGCTGATCCTTATCCGTCACCGTTAAATTAGCTACTATGACATCTACCCTGTTCTCAGGGACTTCGCCATAGAACTACAGAAAGACAGACTTCAGTCAGAGGAGTAACATGGATCACTGAAGGACAGCATGCTGATGACTACATCACCCCAACTTTACTGCACCATTAAATCTTTATTATCTCCACGAAATGAGGAGACCAGTATTGCAGGTAATCACAGCATTTATATCTGACCTTAAAAACACTATCATTTTTTTCAGCAGTCCATTTTTCTACTAAATTATGTTACAGTTTCATTAATATTAAAATTAGTGACCACTTGTGAGTATGTGGGTGATGAATGTGGGGTTAGGGAAAAGGACTTGTCTGTGGTAATTTTACTCAAGATACAGATCCTTATGTGCTGGTGAAGTAGCACAAATAAGTCATGTAATTCATGTACCTGAAAATATTTATAAGTATTTTGTTAAAAACAGCACAAGCCTTTTAGGGCATTATTTCCAGGCAGAATATTATAGCAACTTTAATTGTGAACTCGGAGATTACCAGAAAACAAATTACTTGGGTGCTTCATTTAAAGCCCTGGTGACTGAAAATGCTGGAGTCAGTAGCTATTCTTCCATTAGTGTAAACAAGTTCCACCTCTGCTTACTACATTTCTTACTCATGACAAACTTTCTCAAGAATGGACCACAGACCTGAAGGGGTTTGAGCGGCAGGCTGTGCTTACCGTCATGGCGGTAAACTCTGGAGGATTGTCATTGACATCGGTGACGGTGATGACAGCTGTGGCTGTGTTGGAAAGGCCGTATGTGGGATTTCCTTCCATGTCTGTAGCTTGAATTATTAATGTATACTGTTGCACTTTCTAAAAAGACATAAAGATAACAACACTTGAATGAAACTCATTCCTCAAGAAGACGTAACAGTTGTTCTGTAAATGGCTCTTTCCTACACATGGAGAACACAGCATCATTCACTCTGATTAACATTATTTGAAATTTCCGAAGTGGAGTTTACTTTAACTTAGGAAGCACAGGTCTGGTCCTTGTCTCAGTAGATTTAACTGTGTCTATTCACCTCTGCAAAGCAGAAGGGAACACTCTGCAGATGTGTGAAATTCACAGCTAAACAGAAGCCTGCATCTGGTTTCAACCTTTCGCTTTCTTCTGAACTTCACAATATTGTGGTCAAGCATTACAGTTAAGTGGTTTGTATTTACTTCCACATCTGCTAATTTCTACCCATTTTACAACACTAATGACAATGAAGACTTCCAGGAGAGGGAGAAGAAAGCATACATAATTTACAATTTATATACGCTTTCTTTTTATATATTCTTAAATGTATTCTTTCTGTTACAACAGGGCTGCTAAAATATTTTCTCCTAATTCCCATTAGTACATACCATTCACAATAAGAGTAATATATTCTTAAAAAAGAGTAATAAAAGTATAAGAAATAAGAGTAATATATTCTTAAATTAGAGTCCCCAGGTATGCAAATGGTCAAGGTACTTGGCTGCTAACTGAAAGGTTGGAGGTTCAAGAACACCCAGAGGCACCTCGAAAGAAAGGCCCGGCAATCTACTTTTGAAAAAATCAGTCATTGAAAACTTTACGGAGCACAGTTCTACTCTGACACATGTGGGGTCATCAGGAGTTGAAATGACTAGACAGCAACTGGGTTTATTCTTAAAGTCAAAACCTAATTAAAGGGTTTATCTCTATATCCTTAGTCCTGGAACATAGTAGGTGCTCAATAATTGTATACTGAATGCACTGTTATTTGTGCATAACTAATTGAGCTCAGACTTAAGACGGATACAGATACACTTACACAATGATAATTATTATCAAATAGGCACCCACTGCTTTCAAATTCCAGACTGAATTTTTTAAAGGGGAACACATTAAGCTCTAATGCTTCAGAGAGAGAATCTTAAGGCTGTCTGAGGAGTCTGTGGCACCAGCCAACAAAGTTTTCAACTAGGATAATATAACCAAATAGCGTATCTAAAATCATTTGAAATCTCTGTGGAAACTGGACAGATTAAAATATATGTATATATATATATATATATATGTATAAAACCTTCATAAATGTTAAAACATTCTGAACAAAACTCACTTCTTCAAACAAAAATAAGCTGTCAGTGCAAAGTGTGGTCTTCCCTGATTCTAATTATAGCTAACATTATGAATGGCCATTCTTAAGGGATTTCTGGAGCTTGGACAGAACAGACACAAATTGCAGCTTTTGATTTAGTTGTTAGTGGGAAGGGCGAGGAAACAGAAAGGAGTAGGAGGGAAATCCAAACCTCACACATTAGATTTTAAGTCTCTGTCCACCCAAATGCCAAACTCTAGCATTCCTAAAAGAGAAAATACAACATTTTTTTGAATGAAGGAAAAAAAGAGAATATGTCTCGTTGAGCCATTCACATGTTTCTTAAATTTTATGTTAAAATATTTCCCAATGGCTTCCTTTGCTGATCAAGAATGTCATTTCGGCTTAATGCTCTCATGGATAGTGAGAGAATTGTTCAAGGCATTCAGCTCAGCCTCCCAGCTGAAAACTATGAAAATAAAAATTTGTTATGACTCTGAAATGCCATTTTTGTAGCTATTATTTGCAGAAAGAGATGAACATTCTCAGAAAAGGAAAAAACGAAGTTTTGAGTTTTTTTTGTAAGAAAATAACAAAACTCATTTAGACGTCTTATGCAGATACGGTACTTTCTTAGATAACTGAAATCATTTGAATTATTTGCTCTACGAAGATCTTTAAAATTATATAAACATAAACCCACTGCCATCAAATCCATTCTGACTCATAGTGACCCTATAGAACAGAGCAGAACTGCCCCATAGGGTTTCCAAGGAGCAGGTGGTAGATTTGAACTGCCTACCTTTTGGTTAGCAGCCAATCTCTTAACCACTGCACCACCAGGTCTCCTATATAAGCATAATAAACACAATTTGCCATGGAGCTGAAACACTGGGATTCATAGATAATATGTGTAATTTCCTATTGCTTCAAGTTAGTCTTGAAATCTTAAGGTTATAAAAGAACATTATTATTTCTAAAATATATTATCTCTTCAAATTAAAATAAAACCCATTTGGCAAATAATATTATCTCCATTTTCACATGCTTGACTGGTAAAATGTTCTTACATTTAGTAAAGAACACGCAATAGCCTACATTTTAGACAACGGAACTATTTAGAGCTTCTTGACTAATTGAGTCATTGGGCATCTGGTTCTGGAAGACTGACATTTAGATTCCATAAAAATTTGATTTCCCACCCTCATATTCCCAAATCTGATCAAGTAGTATCCTGGTTAAAAACCTTCCCTCACTTCCTGTTCTAAATGGCATAAAATCTCAGTTCATCAGCTTGCTGTCAGTCCTTCACTCTCTGTGACTCATCTATCTTACCAAAGCCATCACCTTTCAACCACTTATCCCACACCTTGAGCCTTTTGTATTTCTCATTAAATGCCTTGGCATGACCCTGTGCCACTGCATCTGGCACTGCCTTCCTCTTACAACAGTGGTGCTCAACCAGAAAGATTTAGCATTCCCCTTCCTCAGCTGCTAACCAAAGAGTCGGCAGTTCAAATCCACCAGTCGCTCCTTGGAAACCCTATGGGACAGTTCTACTCTGTCTTATGTGATTGCTATGAGTCAGAATTGACTTGAAGGCGACGGGTTTGGTTTTTTTTTTTCCCTCTTCCAGGGACAGCTGGTTGTCACAACTGGGGGTAGCTACTGGCATCCAGTGGGTAGAAGTCAGGGATGCTGCTAAACATCCTACAATGCACAGGGCAGTGCCCCATATCAAAGAATTATCAGGTCCAAAACATCAACAGGGCTGAGGTTGAGAAACCCTGGCCTAGAATATTGTTCCCTCCATTCTGAACCTGGTAAACACGCATCTAAACAATCACCTCAGAGACGCCTTCTGAGAATCCTCAAGGCAGGGCTATTTGCCTTCTCAGGACTGTGCTACTAGGCACACCTCTATCACTGTTTAGTTTCTATGGCTGCTATCAGTCCATAAGCTTTTCCTTGCTCCTCTCTACACACAAATAGAGGGCCCTTACCTTGTTCATGTTTACGTTGTTGGTATATAGCAAAATCCCTGACACAGAGCAAGCAAGCAATAAATGTTTTTGAATTTGTGGTTGAACCGATGAATGGGAAACTTGGGCCTTACATTACCTTATATATATATAATTTCAGGTTAGGGGAAAAGCCTCTCACTTATAAGGCTATCACTTATTTATTAAAACATATACAAGGAGCATAAGCTAGATCATTGTTTCCCAAACTGCAGTGATTCATCGACCACATTCCCAATTCTTCCATATCCTCATATTTCTGTATTATGAGTCACTATTTATCTTGATAGTAACTCCCTTAAAAAATGTAAATTCATTTGTTGTAAAAGTACTGTAAATGGTAAACTAGAATTACTCATCACAAATAGTAACTAAAAACAAACATAATAAAATTATTGGACTCTGGAAGTGTCCACTTGATGGAGTAGCATCTAAAAGGTTTGTGATTTCTATTTGTCCCTAGAGGTTCCTTGCATGTATGAATTAAAATTGCTGTACGTGTGCCACACTTTTGAAACACTGAACTACAGTGATATAAGTGAATGAAAAGGCAGGAACATTCATTTATTCATTTGGCAAATATTTCCTGAATGTCTACCAGGCAGTGTAGGTCTACCAGGCAATGCAGCATTTACTTGGATAAAATAATGAACACAACAACACATGGCCTTGCTTTCACTAAGTGACAGAGACAGAAATTAATGAAACACACGAATAGATGTAAGAGGTATCTGTGGTAAGGCTAGGAAGAAGTGATACAAAACCCTTTAATAAGAGTCTGACCTAGTCCCCAAAGGCAGGGGTTGGGGGTGGGAAGAAATGCAAGAGGCATTCTGGGGTAAACAAAAAGGAACCTGATGACTAACCAGTTTGGGGGTGGATGGATGGCAGTACATGGTAAAGGTAAGTAGAATATGGTTTGGGATACTGGAATATACATGTGGCACTGGTCACATGAAATAGGACATTCATTAGAAATCACAGATTCAGGAAGAAGATGATAGTTTTTTTTTTTATATGTATCTTTTCAGTTTTATTTTTTTAAAATTTTTTTATTGTACTTTAGAGGAAGGTTTATAGAACAAATAGTTTCTCATTACACCGTAAGTACACATATTGTTTTATGACATTAACAACTCTGTGACATGTCAATACTCTCCCTTCACAACCTTGAGTTCTCTATCACCAGCTTTCCTGTCTCCTCCTGCCTTCTAGTCCTTGTCCCTGGGCTGTTGTGTCCCATTAGTCTCGTTTCATTTTATGGGGCTGCTAATCTTTCACTGAAGGGTGAACCTCAGGACTGACTTCATTACTGAGCTAAAAGAGTATCTGGGGGCCATACTCTCGAGGTTTTTCTAGTCTCTGTCAGGCCAGTAAGTCTGGTCCTTTTCTGTGAGTTAGAATTTTGTTCTACATTTCAGAAGATGATAGATCTGCTTTTGGGTGCAGTGGGTTGGGGGATGGACAGTCAAGTTATAATGTCCCCATACCTAAAAAAGGGGTAAAGGTTTGTGACCTTGTTCAAATTCTTAACTGCTCAGCTCCAATTCCCTCTTCTAAGAAATGGGAATGATAGTACCACCTATCTCGTAAGTTTGTCACTTGATATTTTCTTGAATGCTTACAGTATGCCAACAACTGTTCTAAGGACCTTGATAATGAAAAATAATAATTAACCTCGACTGAGAACTAATTATGTGTCAGGCACAGTGTTAAGTGCTATACGTTATCTAATTTAGTCTTCACAACAATCTCGTAAGGCAGGTGTCTTAGTCATCTAGTGCTGCCATAACAGAAATACCACAAGTGGATGGTTTTAACGAAAAGAAGTTTATTTCCTTACAGTAAAGTAGGCTAAAAGTCCAAATTCAGGGCGTCAGCTCCAGGGGAAGGCTTTCTCTCTCTCGGCCTTCTCATCAGTGTTCCCCCAGACTAGGAGCTTCTCGGCACAGGGACCCCGGTCCAAAGGACTCGCTTTGCTCCCGGCACTGCTTTCTTGATGGTATGAGGTCCCCCTGTCTCACTGCTCACTTCTGTCTTTTATATCTCAAGAGATTGCCTCAGGACACAATCTAGTCTTGTAGATCAGGTCCTGCCTTACTAACACAACTGCCACCCATCCTCCCTCATTAACATCATAGAGGCAGGTTTTATAACATACAGGGAAATCACACAGTACCAGGAATCGTGGCCCAGCCAAACTGATATACACATTTTTGGGGGGACATAATTCAAACCATGACAGCAGGTGAATATTTTTATCCTCATTTTACAGATTAGGAAACCGAGGCTAGAAAAAGTGAGAAAGCTTGCCCATGGGCAGCCAGCCATAAGTGGTAGAGACAAGATTTGAACCCAGAGGGTACACCATTAATCAGTCCACTATAACAGTGCACTCTAAGACAGCCAGGATATAGGTGCAGAATGAGTACATCTGGAGTGGGGAACACAGGCAGAAAGCCAGACTTCAAGGAGATGAGGACTAAGTGTGAACTCTCCTCTAAGATGTCTGGTGTTGATGTGGAGGAGAAAGGTTAATAACTTGAGGTCCCCGTTCAGAGTAAAAGGATGAGGACACATCTGTCTCACTGAATACTGGGAGTAAGAATCCAGAACTAATTTCTACATAACTGAGTCTTTGTAAATATAGAGGTATGCACAGGTTACTGTGGGTGCTCAGAGGAAGGGCTCAGGACTGGCTCTCAGAGGGCTAAGGACTAGTCTGTTTGAAGGATGAGAGCCTGTTACATAGGGATGGGAAAAGAATATGCAGGCAGAGGAAATGGCAGGAAAAGAATATAAAACTTCAGATCTATACAAGGAAATGCATGAGTTGTTGGGTGTTATTTGCTTGTAAGTGGGAGGAAAGGAATTCTGGGAGGTTAGCCTGAAGCAGGCTTTGGGGCCAAAGTCCTAGAGGGGCTGCAATGCCATGCTAAAGGCCTCTGACTTCATCCTATGGTTTGTGGGGAGGCATTTTATCATAGGGAAGACTCAGCATGTTTGAAGATTAGAAAGCAGGAACCTATAGAGAAGGGAATACTGCAGACCCGAGAGAAAACAGAAGGACATTTCTTGAGGATAGAATAAGGAGTTGAGGGCACAAGTAAAAGGCTTGAAAAACAGGAAATACAATTTTTCTTTTGCCTTAAGAAAAATTGTGAAGAGAAGGAAAAGTGAAAACCCTTACTCATTAGATGCCGCTGCCACATTTATGATGGCAACAGGGAAAATGCTAGCCAGTATTTACTGGGCATTGTGCTGAATGCTTTATGCATCTCCCTATATAATTATTACAGCCATCCCATGAGGTAGGTAATATTATTATCCCCTTTTTACATATGCAGGAGCATAGCACCTAAAGGGTAGAGTCAGAATTCAGAACTACCAAAGCAAGGGCTGAGTCATTGGCAGTGACTGAGAAGTGAAGGAGACGGGCTTGAGAAAGGGCTGGGAAAAAGAAAAAGATGCCAGGAAGAGACACCACTGAGTAATGTAACAGGAAGACAGATGACGGAGATTTAAAAAAAAAAAATGAAGACTGGGAAATGTTCTGGGTACTGCTTTAGGCCTAGAGAACCTGAAGAATGGATATTTTTTAAACCTGCAGATTAAATAAAAATAAAAAGCCTGAATCTCGGTAAGCATTTCAGTGATTATGAGTTCAATCACTTAAAGGTGCCATATATCCTGGGAGAATGACAACTGAAATTACTTTTGACAGAAAAGAAAACTGTGGACTCCATTAGAAATGAAAGAATCTGAAGCCTGGATGAGGCTTGAAAAAGTCAAAGTAATTTCTTCCCCTGGCCTCAGGCAAAATTACCATAAACCATTGGAGATAGATACAATTTTTGCTATGTTAAATGACTTTCATAAAACGAAGGTTTTCCATAATTTTCCATACTAACTCATTGTTGTGTTTCATAATTTCACGGTCAGGAAGCTATTTTTCATATGGTATCTAACCCCTGAGTCTGTAGTTTTAAGTTCATTTCCACATTAGTTTCATCAGGGGTTAGTGAATAGCTGCTTCCATCCAGTGCAAGATATACTTAACCATGATTACAGTCTCACTTTAGACTTTCATTCTCTAAATTAAATGCAGTCTCTTTGATTTTTAAACATGCTTGGTCTTCTCTAAGCTTCTTTCTTTCCATAAAACAGTCGGGTGAAATATGATAGAAATATTACTGAATGAAAATAAGATGAAGCACCATTTCTGCATTACACAATGGAGCAAATGAAAGACAGTTACTAGGATTGTGAGCTGAGTTAACCCTGCAACGATTCAAAATGAGAAGAAACAGAGGCAAACATCCATTAACAATCAGAATGTGGAATGTATGAAGTATGAATCAAGAAAAGTTGGAAGTTGTCAAAAATAAAACGGAATGCTTGAAGATCGATATCCTAGGCATTAGTGAGCTGAAGGAGTCCTGGTGGTGCAGTGGTTAAGAGCTGTGATGCTAACCAAAAGGTCAGCAGTTCAAATCCACCAGCTGCTCCTTGGAAACCCTGTGGGGAGGTTCTACTCTGTTCTATAGGGGCGCTGTGAGTCGAAACCGACTCGACAGCACCTAACGACGACAACAGTGAGCTGAAACGCACTGGTATTGGCTATTTTGAATCTAACAGTCATAAGGTCAACTATGCCAGGAATGACAAATTGAAGAGGAATGTTGTTGCAGTTGTCTAAAAGAATTTTTCAAGATCTATCCTGAAATACAGCGCTGTCAGTGATAGGATAATATCCATATGCCTCCAAGGAAGACCAGTAAATAAGACTATTATTCAAATTTACACACTAACCACTAAGGCCAAAGATGAAGCAACTGAAGATTTTTACCAACTTCTGCAGTCTGCCACTGATCAGACATGCAATCAAGATGCATTAATAGTTACTGGTGATTGGAATGAATGCAAAAAAGTTGGAAATAAAGAAGGATTAGCAGTTGGGAAATATGGCTTTGGTGATAGAAATGATACCAGAGATCACATAAAGAATTTTGCAAGACCAATGACCTATTCATTGAAAATACATTTTTCAACAACACAGATGGCGACTCTACACGTGGACCTTGCCAGATGGAATACACAGGAATCAAATCAACTACATCTGTAGAAAGAGACGATGGAGAAGCTCAATATCATCAGTCAGAACAAGGCCAGGGGCCGACTGTGGAACAGACCATCAATGATTCATATGCAAGTTTAAGTTGAACCTGAAAAAAATTAAAACAAGCCCAATGAGAGCCAAACTATGACCTTGAGTATATTCCACCTGAATTCAAAGAGCATCTCAAGAATAGATTTGATGCATTAAACACTAATGACTGAAGGCCAGATGAATTGTGGGATGCCGTCAAGGACATCATACACAAAGAAAGCAAAAAGTCATTAAAAATATAGAAAAGGAAAAAAAAAAAAAAGGACCAAAACGATGTCAGAAGAGACTCTGAAACTTGTTCTTGAACATTGAGTAGGCAAACGGAAAGGAAAAAATGATGAAGTAAAAGAGCTGAACAGAAGATTTCAAAGGGTGGCTTGATAAGTAAAGTATTATAATGAAACATGCAAAGACCTGGAGTTAGAAAACCAATAGTGAAGAGCACTCTCAGCATTTATCAAGCTGAAAGAACTGAAGAAAAAATTCAAGCCCTGAGTTGCAATACTGAAGAATACAATAGGAAAAACATTGAATGAGGCAGGAAGCATAAAAAGAATATGGAAAGAATATACATTCACTGTGCCAGCAAGAATTGGTAGACATTCAACCATTTCAGGAGGCAGCATATGATCAACAACTGGTGGTACTGAAGGAAGAAGTCTAAGTTGCACTGACGGTATTGGCAAAAAACAAGCCTCTAGGAAATGACGGAATACCAATTGAGATGTTTCCATTGTGGAAACAAATGCAACACTGGAAGCACTCACTTGTCTATGCCAAGAAATTTGGAAGGGAACTACCTGGCCAACTGACTGGAAAAGATCCATATTTGTGCCCATTCCAAAGAAAGGTGATCCAACGGAATCACTAATATCACATGCAAGTAAAGTTATGCTGAAGATAATTCAAAAATGCTTGCAGCAGTACATCAACGGGGAACTACCAGAAACTCAAGTCTGTTTCATAAGAGGACATGGAACAAGGGATATCATTGCTGATGTCAGATGGATCTTGGCTCAAAGCAGAGAATACCAGAAAGATGTTTACATCTGTTTTACTGACCACGCAAAGGCGTTCGACTGTGTAGATCACAACAAGTTATGGCAAACATTGCAAAGAATGAGAATTCCAGAGCACTTAATTGTGCTCATGTGGAACCTATACAGACCAAGAGGCAGTAGTTCGAGCAGAACAAAGGGATACTGCATGGTTTAAAATCAGGAAAGGTGTGTGTCAGGGTTGTATCCTTTCACCATACTTATTCAATGGGTATGTTGAGCAAACAATCTGAGAAGCTGGACTACGAAGAAGAGCACAGCATCAGGATTGGAGGAAGACTCATTAACAACCTGCAGTATGTAGATGACACAACCTTGCTTGGATGAATGCAAAGAGGACTTGAAGCACTTACTGATGAAGATAAAACACTATAGCCTTTTCTATGGATTACACTTCGACTTAAAGAAAACAGAAATCCTCACAACTGGACCAATAAGCAACATCATGATACAAGGAGAAAACACTCAAGTTATTAAGAATTTTATTTTACTTGTTTCGCAATCAATGCCCATGGAAGAAGCAGTCAAGAAATCAAACTACATATTGCATTGGGCAAATCTGCTGCAAAAGACCTCTTTAAAGCGTTAAAAAGCCAAGACGTCACCTTGAGGACTAAGGTGCGTCTGACCCAAGCCATGGTATTTTCAATCACCTCATATGTGTGTGAAAGCTGGACAAGGAAGACCTAAAAAGAACTGACGCCTTTGAATTGTGGTGTTGGTGAAGAATACTGAATACACCATGAACTGCCAGAAGAACGAACAAGTCTGTCTGGGAAGTATAGCAAGAGTGTTCCGTGGAAGCAAGGATGAAGAGACTTCATCTCAAGCACTGTGGACCGGTTATCAGGAGGGACCAGACCCTGCAGAAGGGCATCATGCTTGGTAAAGTAGAGGATCAGTGTACAGGAGGAAGAGATTCAACGAAATGGATTGACACAGTGACTGCAACAATGTGCTCAAACACAGCAACGTTGTGAGGATGGTGCAGGATCAGACAGTGTTTCCTTCTGCTGTACACAGGGTCGCTATGAGTCGCAACTGACTCTATGGCACCTAACAACAACAACAACCCTATTTGATACGTGACCAACCTGGCACTCAAGAGAGAATAATGAAAAATATCCTATATTCCCATATAAAATATGGCATTCATGCCGAGTTTATTAACATCTAAGAATAGTATTTCATTCAGGAATGGAAGAGATGAAAAAACGTATGTGTTCCAAATATCACTGAACTAAATGTACCACCACAAAAACTAAATGTATTTTCAACAATCTCTGACCCAAAATATTCCTGGAAAAAGAACTGTTGACACCTAGAAGTTAATAGCTACAAGGTGATAGGCATCCATCTAGTTCCTAAGTAAGGCTCTTAGCTCAGTTGTGAGTAAAGTAATCGTGACTGGCTCATGTTACTTTATTATAGTGCTTCTAGCACTATCTTGTGTATATAATTAATTGCAATAGTAGTATTTTCTGTGATTCAATGTGGGATAGGAGCATGGTGGATTGAGCCCTATCACAGTGAGACAATCCATCTGGCATTAACTGGAATACTCATTCCCTCTCAGACTGTGATACTACATAATATTTTAATGCCTTCAACATTTTGTGCTTTTCCATGAAATATTATACCAGTATGTTTCTCTGCATTTATAACTTTAATGGCTTGTTGGTATCATTAATCCAGTTACAAATGTTCAAACTTGTTAAATAAATTAATCTTACAGTTACAGGCCAAGTTCTAAAGGAGATAATCTCCTTTGTAAATTAAATCAAGCTATTCACAGGGGCTGCAAGAAACTAATCACATACATGTTATTTGTAGCCTCTTAAAAATACAAATAGTATAAAATTTCCCTAAGTTTATGCACACATTGCTTGGGCATGTTTTTTAATTTAATTCCTCACACACAAACACACACACACAAAAACCCTGAATTAAAAGAAAACATTAAGAATTTTGAAAGTCAGATACCATATAATTGGCTTAACTTAGTCAATAATCACATTAAATATAACATACACTAGCAACGATTTATTCAGTATGCATATGTAATTTAACCAGTTTGAAGTTCTGTAGGGAAAAAAGCAACAGAGTTTTAAATAAAAATTAACACTTAAATAATATTATGGATATATTATTACCTAGAGATAAAGTGTATGTGATACTGTGCAGTTTTAAGATTAAAAACAAATTGGAATACAGTTTTTAGTTGGCTTACTTCTCTATCAAGTCCAGCTGCCACTGTGATAATATCACCGGTTTCATTGTTGATTGTGAACATGTTGGGTGAAGGGGTGCTTGGCGCCTGGGACAGGATTCTGTACCTCAACATCCCATTTAGGGCGTTTGGATCATCAGCATCAATAGCAGTTACAGTCATCACATATGTTCCTAGAGACAATACATATGGTAAATGAATGGTTACGCTCCTTTTTGGGTCTCCCAAAAAAGGTACATTTACTTTTTGTAGAAATCTTATTTTTACTTTTTCATAACAAACATTAATTGCTTAGGCTTGATTTAAGACACTGCTACTAATAACAGTGCTCACTTTAAAAATATAAAACATGGTTTAGATAGTTGAAAGGAAAATTACAGAATACATATATACTTATAAAGACTCAATTTTCCCATAACAGAGGAAGCAAATTCACTATATGATTTTAAAAAGGATCACTTCAGAGCTTGATTTATATGAAATGCAAATAGTAAGTGACACAGATGCAGTGAGAAACATATTTCATGGCCACTGATTCCTTCCTTCCGCCATATTTTCTCCCGTTATGCAGTAACGTCCAAAATGACATGCTGAGCATGGTTCTCCTCAATGCCTAAATCACTCTCTGAAAGTAAGCTGTGTGCGTTGACAGGACACACTCCATTTATTCAGGTCATAAGGAACCATGTCAGGCATTACTGTTTTGGTACACTGAATAGGGATTTGGCATTGTGGTTCATTATTTCTTCACAGATTAAAAGAACGCTGCTACCAACTTAGGAACTTCAATTTCTAAGAGATTTTGGAAAGGAAATCTACAAAGCATTAGCACCAAAGAAGTTCAAACTTGCTAGGAAGAACTAATTTAGAAGGAGAGACGAAAGTAGTTACTATTTATGATGATTTGTTCCGCGGGATCTTTTTCTTTTAAGAATTAAATTAAAGAAATTTCTATCTCTAGCCTACCTTGTTCTCGAGCACTCTAAGTTTAGTTCTACTTTAGGGCCTTTACCTTTTCTGTTCCCTCTAGATGGTACAGGAGTCCCCAGGTAGGCCAGATAGTTAAGGATTTGGCTAGTAATGGAAAGGTTGGCCATTCAAGTCCACCCAGAAGCACCCTGGAAGAAAGGCCTAGAGATCGATTTCTAAAAGATCTCAGCCATTGAAACCCCTGTGGAGAATGGTTTTACTCTGACACACAACGGGCTGCCATGAGTCGCCATCAACTCCATGGCAACTGGTTTGGTTTGTTCTACAAGATACACTTTTGCTGCAGAATGAACCATGCTTTGGCCAAGTGACTCAAATTTTTTTCAGAGAGCTTGTCCCTCTAAAAATGCCAAGGCAAGCACCACCTCCACACCCTGATTTTTTCAAAGCAACTATCAGCGACTAAACCCATATTGTATAATTTTCTTGTCTTCTTGCTTGTTATTGATATTCCCCACTAGAATTCAAGCTCCAACAGGGCAGGAGCTAGCTTGCCCCCGCTGACTCCATAATGTCAGAACAGTGCCTACCACACAGCACATTTGTTGAACGACTAGTTATAACAAAGAAGTTGTGATTCAAAATATTGAGCTTAATTACTGAATACAACAGAGTTTAACTAAAAATTCATCCCATCATCCAATTTTCCCTAGAAGGAAATTTTCAAAGTTAACAGAATCACAGGAAATAGCCTCATGAGATGTCTCTGCTTCTAGGGATCATCGAAAGGTCCATCATTTATGGGGGGCTTATACTGAAAAACACGGTCAAATGGATAATAAATATATCTTTAAATATTTATTTTTGACAATTTTTGTGAAGTAGTACTATTTAAAATGTTTGATATAATATAGGGAAAAAGAAAATAAATGATTTTAAAAAATTCCCCCATCAGAAAAGCCCAAAGTTTACATATCTTTGGAATATTTGTATAATACTGTGTCTTAGTAAGGTTATGTTTAACATGCTTTGATTTTATAGTATTTTAAAATACTGGAGAAACTACTCTGAAAAAGTGGCTCAGAAGAAGCCACAGATGGCGAGCTTCCTGGACAGCCCTGTCCTCCCACTCCAGCCCTCCTCTGTGCTGAGGAAGTGCGGAAGCACACTTGGGCCAGTAGAAATACCAACTTAAGGCAGAGTTCATTATATCTATAAAGTGTTTTATGAATAAGGGAACTATATATATTATTGATATAGATGGTACAGATGACAAAAATCTGAAGCACAATTTTAAATGTGGAGGCTTTTTTAAAAATATAAAAAATTAATAATATACTCCCTCCTCACTTAACGCCATGGTTAGGTTCCAAAGACCAGGTCGTTATGTGAAATCAGTGTTACTTGAAAATGTAGGATGACCACATCAGATTGCAAAATGGAGGATGAATACATCATTCCATAACTCCAAAATCACAGTATTACATAACTGACAAACCGCTGAAAATCATGGCCCAGCAAAGCTTACACATAATCTTAACCATCAAAGCCAGCACCTCAGTGTTCATTACTGCCAGATGTATGTCATTAATGAGCAAAATAGTCAGGCAGTAGATATTTTACTATTACTGACAATGCAAAATGTCAGACAATGAGATAGTCATTAAGTGAGGAGAAGGTGTATAGTGAATTAAATATCCCACCACTCCAACTCATATCAAGTAGGTTAGCCAGACATGAACTGTTACACTCACTGTATGTACGGATTTTCTTGTCCACTAGTTCTTCAGACTAATTAGGTCTTCCTGGCCTTGCCATCCTGCTGGGACTGAAGTCTATAGTGTTTTCAGTACAAGGCATCTAAAATCTTGCTCAAATACCACTTTACCATGGTGAGAGGCTTTTGGCAACTGCTGTTCTGAGCCAGGTCACTTTCAATTACACTGCTTTAAAAGATGAGGTCAGCGGGGGCCCTCCAGAGAGTAAATATCTAGTGCAGCGAGAAGGCAGGAATCATAGCTGTCGCCAAGCCCCTTCCCCTTTCTGTTTTTGCCTTACCACCTGGTTCCAGGACAAGTATCTTTATGTCTTTCTAATTGTGCTGCAATTGCTACTATAAACAGTATAATGAACAGGAAAGCCCTTGATCTTCTGGTGCTCACTTTCTACCTGCATTAACTACATCAACCACAGCAGAATGAAAATACCCTATAGATTCTATCATACAGAATCAAATACCACAGTATAGTCATGAGTCACTTAACATCCATGATACATTCTGTGAAAAAGGACATGATGTGATTTGGACATCGTGCAAACACGAGATTGGATGCTGCTGCCGCCTACGAGTCGAAGCGTACAGTGTTATACGGTAAACTTTTTATTTGTAAGTAGGGAAAGCTCACATTAAAATAATGATTAAAAGTACAGTGCATACATAAGCCAGTAACATATGCATTTATCATGACTATCAAGACCTAAGTATTATAGGTTATATATATATTGTACCATTACAAGCCTGTCAGTGCAATCACTTTGTATACAAGAGACACGAAATACATGTGTTGCATGTGGGAGAGGCTGTTGTATTTGCTACGTCCCATTCTTTGATTGGGATTTCTGAACTCTATTATAACCTTATGGGATCACGGACATATATACAGTTGGACATTGCCCGGACGGACGTTATGTGGTGCATGACTATATACATATTTTTCAAAGGTGGTAAAAAGTATTGTGAGCTGTAAGAGTGATATTTTCTTGTTTTCTCTCTTCAATCACTTGTTTTCCTAAATTACCTTCCTTTTTCCCTAAAAGCATTATGAATGAGAGAAAATTACACTAAAAGGCTCACGTGATTTCTCCTTTCCTTGCTTATGTAACAGGACTGGATTACTCTGCATTTCCTGAAGTTACCTCTGAATTACTATCTTCAAACTTACCAGGCTTTGATCCCTCAGGAACTGTTCCATTCCAAACCTGGTGTAAGAACTCTGGTCTATTATCATTCATATCAATAACATTGATGACAATGTCGATGGGGTTCTCCACTTGATTTCCATTAATATCCACTGCATGTGCCCTCAACTGCAAAAGTCATTAGAAACCAAAACTACTTAACAGACATGAATCTGTCTGAGAGAAGATAAAATATACAACCACCGTGTCACTAAAATAGCAAGAATGGACAGGGAAGCTGAAAACAAAGCTGCTTTTCCCATCAAAATCTAAGTTAGCCTGACCCCGCATAATAAGAGTAGATGTAGTGGCAAAAAGCTACCACTTACTATATGCTAGGCCTTGTGCTCAGAGCTTTATAGATTTTAAATCATTTAATATATATAATGGAGTGAGGAATAAATTATTTGCATTTTAAGATGAGAAAACTGAGCTTCAGAAAGGCTAAGTAATTTACGAAGTTCACACAGCTCTGTCTGGTGACAGCATCCATATTCAAAGCCACTTCTACTCAGCTCCGAAGTCCTTTTGCTAAACCAGTACATATAATAAATTCAGAGTAATTAAAAATGTGGTATTGGCACAGAACAGTCATAGAGATGAACAGAAGTTAGAAAGAATTAAGGGTACGTAGGGAATGTTGACACTAGGTTGCTCTCCTCTCCCTCCAACTGTAAAAGTCACTCAAAACATTAAAAGTATGTGAGTATGTAAGATAGTTCTTCCCTTCCCCAGCCCCAGTTCTCAGTTTTATGGGTAGCCTTCTAGAAATTTTATCCTGTTTTTCTTTTAAACAAACAAAAAATGGAAGAGTATTTTCAAAATCTTTTCATCTAGCACACAGAGATCCATTTCACTTTTTTGATGGCTGTGTAGTGTTCCAATGAATTGGTTGTTCCGAGTGGGAATGCTTCTATGGTTTTCCAGTTAAGTCTCATACTGTCTATTGGTTTCTGTTGGACATGTTTTATCAAACTAAAGAAGCACCAATATAGTCTTCTTTTATTTAGTGGTTATTTAACAGATGAAACAAGGTAAATTTTATTATTGCCTTTTCAATGGAGATTATCTTTTTTTTCCCCTTTCACTTATTTAATATACTAATATTACATTAACACATTTTTTAATATTAAACCATCCTTGAAATTCTAGAATTAATTCTCTTTTGTTGTAAGTATCATTCTTCTAATGTGCAAGTAGCAAGTGTTTGGAGACCAACTGATTCACTAAAAGAATTATCTGAATATATTTAATTCCTGAATTTTAACTACAAGATTTCAGATAGCGAGAGAGAAGAGATTCGTTTTTTTTTTGTTTTGGGTATTAATGTTACTTATATTCATAAATTGGAGTTACAGACTAGTCTAATTAGAGACTTGTCTATTGTGTGCTATCTTTATCAAGTTTCCCTCTTAGTGCTATGTTGTCTTTGTGAAAGATTAGGAAGCTTTTTTTCTTTCTTTATGGTTTAGAACAACATATAAAGCATTAGGATCATCTGTTCCTTCAAGGATTTTAAAATAATGGGCTAATAAGGCAATGCAGGCCTTTGGGAGGAGGAAGTATTGAGTCATATTCAGTATTAAAATATTTTTAAATGTCTCATATGCTTACTTATCTGTTGGAAGAGTCTTATCTTAACTGAAATATCAAAACATATTTTAGTAATTTTCAAAAGCTTCAGTAATTTTTCAAGCGTTGTCCAAGTGCAAAAATCCAACAAATATATTAATGGGCAAAATAAGAGTCTAGAAACAAACACATGTATATATGGGATAAAAAGTTTTTAATGAGTAAGTGTAAGATAATAAATCAATGAGAAAATAATTCCACACTTGGTGTTGGGACAACTGGCTAGCCATACAGGAACAGCAAAGTGGGCTTACTTCCTCCCTCCTTTTACTAGACTAAATTTCACAGAGATTTAATATTTGAATGGAAAAAATTAACACAACAGTTAAAATTTGAAAGATTAGCATCTTAGAGTAGGGAAGATCTTATAAACATCCCGGGCAAACCAGGTGCATGATAAAACAAGTAATTTTTCCAGTGCAAAATCTATAAGCTATAGTATGGTAAAAATTATTAAACAAAGTTTAAAAACAAACAACAAAAGGGGAAGACAGATAACAAATTAAGCATCAACACCCTGGTGGTACAATGGTTAAGTGCTTGGCTGCTAGCCTAAAGGGTGACTGTTCAAACCTACTCAGTGGCTCCATGGGAGAAAGACATGGTTATCTGCTCCCATAAAGATTACAGCCTAGAAGACCCTATGGGGTAGTTCTACTCTGTCACATGGGGTTACTATGAGTTGAAATCAGTTCACCTAACAACAACAGATAAAAGATTCTTAATAACAGTAACAGAAAAGGATAACCAATTCAAGAGAAAATACAACATCTAAGACAGGTACAGGGAAATCACTTTGATTGGCTATCCACGTTATGCTACTTAAAACATCATGACAATTTTTTTTTTTTTTTTACAAATGATACTGGTAATAAGTAAATAATGCATGGGATTGATAATGGTGTATAGAAAATATAACTCATACACAGAGGTCAGAAGTGTAACAAGATACAACCGTTCTCGAGAATAATACCACTGTATTTATCAAAATAATTCAAATTTTAAGAATTTATTCCAAGGATAGAATGGGAAAATGTACAAAGGATGTTCAGTGCAGCATTATTTATAGTGGCAAAAGAAAATAGAAAGCTTAAAATTACCCAAATAACTATGAAAAGGTAATTAGTTAAATGAAATTATATTACATTCACTCAACAGAATAATTTGGAAAAGTAAAAAATGATAATATAAATAATTATTTAGTGACATGAAAGCGCACCAAATCATATGAGTTGGTAAGTGGGAAAAAAAAAAAAAAAACTGGTAACAGAGAACGATTCCGATCTCAAAAGAATACATTTATATACCTACGGATAGAGGAAACATCTGACCACATAGTTACCAAAATGTAAAAAAAGAAAATGATTATTATTATGCATTAGGATTATAAATCATTTTGCTTTCTTAATAATACCTTTCTGTATTATCTGAAAAGTTTTTATGATGTGCATATATTTTTTTAAAAGAAAAAGATATTTTTATTGAAAGTTGGAGTTATTCATGTAGAAATTGTAGAAGTAATAAAGATCAATGTAGGTTTCTATATTAAACTAAAAAAAAAGCTCTTGAAACCTTATTTCAGAAAAATTTGCAAGCATGGCTAGAAAAAATTTTTTAAATGTTTTCCTGAATATATATTTTATTATTAGATAATTCTTAATGTTTGAAATACTCATTACAGCCTTATTTTAAAATTGGAAATATCAGTTTCAAATATATACATATATTATTAAATATGAACATATGACTGATATGCAAAGACCCATTATAAATCATTAAGAAAATAAGTAAAAGAAAAATAAAGAACAGAAAATTAAAATGAAGACAAGAACAAAACAGACAATGTATCTAAGAAAAGATGGGTTAAATTGGAAAATATTGATGAAACCAAGTGTTGGCAGGGTTCATGGGGGAAAGAGAAATCTCAATTTTTGGCAGGAATATCGAAATGCTACCTCTTTCTGGAGGGAACACTGACAATGAGTAAGAAAAGCAAGGACTCTGTTTAATGTTGGTTATCATGGCAGCAGGATCAGATAACCATTGCAAACAACATAAATGTCTATTGATAAGAAACTATTAATACAATTACAGCATATGCATTGAATGGAACACTATGCAGCCATTAAAAATGTTGTGATCTCTATATATTCTGCACCAAACAGTTTTCTCCCCACTTGTGTAAATCTGTTGTCATAAGTTTCTTAGACATATCTGGAGGCAAGCATGTATCAACTTGTAAAGAGTAATGAGATTTCATGCAATTTTACTTTATTCTCGGAGCTTTTTGGGCATTGTTTGGTTTTTACCATGAGCATTCATCAAATGCGTAAAAACAATAAAACTATTAAAATAAACAGAAAAGGCTATACACACATTTCTGGTGTTAAAACTCTTAGTATCAAGGCTGCAAGACTGATTAAGAAGCAAATGTTAAATTCCGCACTCATTCAGAAGAGTATATGTATAATTATCAGCTGATTGAAATCTTACATGAAACCGGGCTATCAGTTCTCGATCCAGAGGCTTGGTCACTGACAGCTGACCTGAGATGGGGTTGATAATGAAGATCCCTGTTGGCGGCTGGTCCGCTCCTGGCCCCGTTACACTGTACCGCAGGGAAAGGTTTTTGTCTCTATCGGACCTGATCTGAGGATCAAGAAGACAATCACATTAAACCAAGGAGAGGCTAAACGAGCTCATTATCAGAGACAGGGTATACCACACCTCATGCCTTTTCTCCGTTACAAACCTACACCATCTCGTTCCAGAACACAGGTGTACCACTGAAAGGCTCACCAGCACCTGTTTCTCGTCTGTTTCTTGGCAATATGTTTCAAAAAGAGATGTCACTTATCACCAGAGAGACTAGGATAACTTTAACATCTAAAAGAACACTCACTAGGAGCAGTGCAAAAAGTCTAAATTAAGGAATGTCAGTTTTTAAAAACCATTGAACTCGATCCAGGGAGTTTCTAGGTTAGATTATCTAACACAGTAACAAGTGTCCAATTTAATTAAAATGAAAGTGGTTCCTTTCCACATAAGTTATAATAAGAAATAGCTACAGGGTTGCTGTGAGTTAGAATCGACTCGACGGCAATGGGTTAGGTTTTGGGTTTTAAGCGCAGTGGGAAATATCTTCACAAGAGAACTCTCATATTGTGATCGAGCCTGGAAGTCAGATTTCTGTATTTGCTTTGTACTAACATTATTCCACTGCAACCAAAGCTTTCCATATCATTTCAAGGTGACACTGACTACCAAAAATTCTTTATTAATAACAAAGTGTACAAGAAATGATCTTAAAATATATTTTTACGCCTTCAAAAATTACACCCATTATAGGCTCACTGCCTTCTTCTCCAAATACAATACTTCCAGAAAAATTAAGTGTACAAATGAGCAGTTCCAGGAGGCACATCAGGCTACAGAAAACACAGAAAGGAAGAAGGAAGGCATGGAGAAAGGGTAGATTGAGCAATGGAAATGATAATAGATCTTTATGCATTAGATAAATGCACTACACCCATTAATAGAATTTAGTTTATTTTGTTTAAGTTGAGACAAAATCTTTTTTTCTCATTCTCCATTAATGCAGAAAAGTAGAAAACACCTTCGTTTGGGAGGTCTGTTGTTCATCATTAAATTAAATTATAATATGCATTAGAACAGACATAAATACAAATAAGTGATTTATTAAAAAAATAGAGCTTTCTCATTAAGTTTGTGGTGGGGTGCTAAATTTATCATATACAGAAACTTTTACATTTTAATAAATAGGAATACAATGACTTGTTCTTATTTTTCTTTTGTGGTAAGTGATGTGTTGTTAATTGTACTAAAAACATTGAAATATATGTAAGTTTTTCCTCTGAGTCTGATGATATGCACTTGGAGTACAGTAACTGAAATGCGCTACCTCTCAGGTTTGAAAGCCTATGTTTTTGAACTGCCCTAGAGATTCTATTAATAGTATCAGAGGTCTTTCTTTTCTTTTTTTCCTTTCAAAAACTCTCAAATGCACTTGGTGCTGGCATTTTTAGTAATGGTTGGCCCTTTATTTTTTTGACCCAAAAGCTATCAGTAGAGAAGCAAAGGTTATCATGGAGGGTCCAGCTCTCAGACCAGGAAGCTCAGAAGTATGTATGGTGAGTGTGGGTTTGGTACAGATGTGAATGTAGATGCTGGAGTCAGGGCTGTGCATTCACACGCTGAACAAGCTTTATCACACATAGTATATAGAACTTAAGGAGAGCTTTACCTAAAAATAATCCAGCAGATAAAGAAACAAAGAGAAGAAAGCTTTCTACAACTCTGTAGAAATTCTATCTGTATACAAAGAATCCTTTGTAATCTATATATATGTCATAAACATTCCTTTGTACAAAAATAGATAAAAACATTTCTAACATACACTTGCTACATGTCACAGAAACAATTAAAATTGTGCACTCTACCCTGACAAGCTCTTGAGGAAAAGGTCCTCTGGAGTTTTCCGGCAAGTTGATTGGAGGGATGACCCAGTCTCTCTTCTGCCTTTGTAGGTAGCCATTGTGCTTCGTGAATTGTCTTGGGAATACTATCTCTTCAATTTCTTGTGATCCCTTTGCATTAAAATACAACATGACATTGCTGAGTACTAGGAGAAACATTTTCTGAAAGTACATCAACATTAATGGAAGTCTGAATGTATAGCAATCAGGGCTCCTTATGAACAAGAAAACAAGTCTGGAGCCCTTTTCCTTATCCCCCTATTAAAATAGAAGAAAATACCATAAAATTGTGGGGTTACACTGTTCGTTGAAAAATTGAATTCTAAACAATTCATTATGTGATTCAGCTATGTAAACTATTTGCAGTTTCTATAAACCTTCTTAGATAGTAGTTAATATTGAGTAAAATTTAATAGTACCCTTTTATACATTTCTCATTAGTTTAAGCCACAGTCCAGGTAATGTACATTAAATTTAGATCTCGATGTGTTAAAATATAATTTGAATTCCAAGGGAAGTCTAATACATACTGGTAAGGAATGTCTCAAATATTTATGACCCTATTAAATCCCACAGAACTAATGCTGTAATTATTCTAAACCTATGTCAGCCATGATGGATGCTGTAGATGACCCACTTTGCACACTGGGTATTAATCTCTGCTGCACGTCAACATTTTCTTCTGTTTCTTCCTGTATCTGTAGGTATTTTAGGTATTAGCCCTTGCTGCTTCAGTGCAAACATCCCAGCTAGTATGCTGGAACACAGCATATCAACAACAACAGTAACAAAATTCTTTTCACTCCATTAGTTAACTAGTTTCTCAATTTATATTACTCAAATGACATGCTTTCCCTTAACGGTAATATATTAACAAATTAAAATTCACCTCATGAAGCTCCAACACTGGTACAAGAAAAAAATAATCTATTTTCCTTTGAAATATATATTCATATTTGATATGTGCATATCACATAGACATTAAACATCAAAAATGAGTATGTGTATTCCTGTCTCTCGGTACAATAAATATACAAAATGGAATAGTCACAGTTCATAAAATCATGAATTTCAGAACACAGGGGTGTGCCCTCTTTTATTTGTTTTGAATTCACTCAAAGAACTAGAATATTAAGAAAATAATGTCGTAAGTTTACTGAAGTAGTTACTGTATTTTATTTAAACTTCCTAATATAGTGACATATACAAAGTAATTGCTCAATAAATGTTTGGTGAATTGAATAGAGCTGTACTCTGTTGGAAATACACCTTACTTACTTCATCTTGGCTCACAGCAGCTTCCACCAGAGGGAGCATATCATTCCTAAAAGTCATGTTGGTAGTATAAATAATTTGTACGCCCCAATTTGATTATTAAGGGGCAAGACGAAAGCCAATACTCCTTGGCAGAAATGCTTTCCTGTTACTACTGTAAATCTGTACTTACCATTGGCTAAATTTGACTGATGACATCTTGCAACGAATTGTTTATTTTGTGTTTACATTTAACAGCTCGTAAAGCTTCAAAGGAATTTAAAACAAAGTAACTACTTCTAATTTCAATTAAGTTATAAATCTCAAAGTACAAACAAATATTTCAAATACAATTTTTGGTTGCTTAAAACATATTTAGGCTAAGTATCTCATAAGATTAAAAACACAATAAAATACAACTGAAGTGACTTAAGGTTGATAAAAATTCAAATGTTGGCCACCCATTAATGTGATGTAAAGCATACTATATATTTAGTTCAAATTGTATAATATTAGCTCAAAAGTCATTTTGGATCCTATACCTTCACTGACTCCTCAGTCAAGGTTGGCTTGAGGCTCAATTTTACTGCCACTTGCCACTTTTCCTGGGTTTCTTTGTCTTGGGCATATATCAGGAACTTGGCCTGCTCAGAAGAGAGCGGAAAGCTTCTCACTGCATACACCATGCCATCTTCATCCACCTGAAAATCTGCTGGTTCGCTGCTTTCATACTGTACTTTCCTTTTTCCATTGCAGTTGCTAAACTTCACTGTAAAAGACAATAAATATGTGATCTAATTATACTATAAAGACAAAAACAACCAACATCTAAGCATATAACACATTTAGGTGAAAACACTGAATTTTTTCTCCATTTATTACGATGTTTATCGGTTCCATTGAGCCAAAAGAACCAACAAATCAGTTGTGGAAGAAATACAATCAGAATGTTCCTTAGAAGCGAGAATGGTGAGACTTCGACTCACTTACTTTGGACATGTCAACAGGAAAGACCAGTATCTAGAAAAGGACTTCACGTTTGGCTACGTAGAGGGCCAGAGAAAACGAGAGAAATCCTCAGTGAGATGGACTGACACAGTCACCACAACAATGGACTACAACATACCAATGATCATTAAGATAGCACAGAACCAGGCAATATTTCCTTCTGTTATACATAAAGTCACCATGAGTCAGAGGTGACTCAATGGCAACTAATAAGAGTTTAATGGATAAAACTTAAAAATATGTTATTAAAGGAATTCTCATATTACAGAATACTAGACTGTAGCTTGAGGTGTTCTCTAGCATCTCCTGTTCCAAAGGCTTTCCTTTCCTTTTGCATTCCCCTAGATACTGGGCACTCGGCATACCTGAGTTCACTCTCCTATCTTTCATCGTATTAGTTACGCTGTATGAGTAGAGGGTCAGTGAAAAAGAGGAAGACCCTCAACGAGATGGACTGACATAGTGGCTGCAACAATGGGCTTAGACATAGCAACAATTCTGAGGATGGTGCAGGACCAGGTAGTGTTTTGCTCTGTTGTGCATGGGGTCGCTATGAGTCAGACCCAACTCTATAGCATCTAACAACAACACCTTTCACTGATACTGCTTCCACTCCCTGACAAACCCTTACTTAATTCTTCAGGTCTCCTCTCCAAAATTACTAAAGGTAGGAAAAAAATGTCCTTGACCTTAGTCTTTCATGTAAAGCACACTTTTATACCATGCCTGACACTGGGAGAGGTATTTAAGAGCAAATTTTCTTAGTTATCTTCTATACCCTGCACATTGTTGGCACATAGTCTCAATATATAATATTTGAATAAATGCTTACAGGAAGAAATGAATAACATTTATAAATGCTAAATGCCCCTATGCTCTAGAATTACAAGACATTATGATAATTGTGAATAACTTGCAATATGTAATCCTCATAGTGTTTATAAGTCTATTAAGCAGTATCAATTTTATACATTTTCAAATGTGTATCTCAAAATAAATATTCAATAAAAATCCCTTTCATTTTCGTAAAAGAATCAAAAAGATTTCAGTATCTTAATTATCTCTCTCTTAAATGCAATGACTTAAATTTCAAAAATATTAATGTTTTCTTAAAAGTAATGTCAACCACAGCTTATGTCTTACCAAATAATAAAACAAATGTTAAACCACATACTTATGTATGCAGAGCTAGACATAATCAAGCCAAAATAAAATACTGTCTAAGAAAGAAGATTATTTACTTTGAAACTCTTAAGTTACTCTTTTTGAAGAAAAATTCTATGGGCTTAACATGTAAAGGAACCAAATACAAAAAGCAATTTCTCATTCCTGTAAAGTTCTGATGTTATGTTCTGACCACAAGACACAGGCTACATTTTGGAATGCAAATATTAGGTGCATACTGCAAAATATAATCATACACACCTTTTTCATTTCTCAAGGATCTAAGTAAAGTTTTTAAGAACACTCTACACCCCACCTACGGACTGATGACAGTTCTTTTGTTTTCATTAATATAAATTCACTGAGACATGTACACGATCACAGCCAAGTAACACGCGAGCTCATTTCCCTTACAAAATGAAGCCCTTTGCCGTTGAGTTGACTCTGACTCATGCGGACCCTACAGGACAGAGTAGAATTGTTCCATAGGGTTTCCAAGGCTGTAACCTTTACAGAAGCAGATCAACAGGTCTTTTCTCCTGTGGAGCTACTAGGTGGGTTCTAATCACCAACCTTTCGGTTAGCAGCCAAGTGCTTAACTATTGCACCACCAAGGCTCCTTTTATTTCCCTTAACCCATTAAACTCATTGCTGACGAGTCTATTCCAACTCATAGCAACCCTACGGGACACAGCAGAACTACCTCCAAGGGGTTTCCAAGGAGTGGCTGGTGGATTTGAACTGCCAACCTTTTGGTTAGCAGCCATAGCTCTTAACCACTGCACCACCAGGACTCCTTATTTCTCTTGGGTTTCCGTATTTCCTTTAGTAATCATAAAATCCTTAATAGAAATAATAAAATATTTTAACTACTGAATATATTATTTTCCACATCATCTCATATATCATCTTTCATATTTCCAACATTTCAAAATAAAAATAAAAGGTGTTCCTCAAACTAGATTATGTTCTCAAAATAGATTATGTTAAACCAAAATGTCTGTCTTTGGAATAGAAGAATCTCAAAGGATGCTAACACCTTAATTACCCCATCTACGTGTCATGCGATTCAGAGGTGAAAAATTGGAATCTTTTCTACAGAACAATGTCACCTGCCTCTTATCCTTATTAAATAAAGACAACAAAATAAAAAGTTTTTTTTGAACCCTGCTGAAACATCAAAATGAGAGATTTTAATCATCGTTTTGTATAAAAAAATAAATTCATGACAGTTGAAAATATGTAATTTGGATCAGAAAAGTACATACTCTTCTGTACTTTTTTACCACTCTAACCTTCATTCATTCACATCTGGGTTACTACAACTGTCTTTCCCCTATTTCAGGTCATCAAGTACCACTGCCAGATTAAACCTCCTGTTGTGATTTTCTCCTCCCTCCTTACTATCCTGTAATATTATACATAAACTTTTTAATGTAGCTTAGAACGCACTCCTAATTCTCGGTCCCCTTGGTGTCTTTGGTTTTACTTCCATCCATTTTCTATGACATATTCTGTCCAGCCAGGCAGATTTCTCTGTCTTCCTCCTACCACACTGCTACCCACACTGCATGCACTTCACTTTGTCTGGACTGCCCTCCTAGTCCCCACACCACAGCTCGTGAGCCAAGTCATAGTTCGCCCAAAGGTCCACTGGATGCACTTTGCAAGATGCTAGCCTATGCTGTCAAATGATACACCTCTAAATTTTCTATTTGTATTTGTTTTTGCATTTCCTGCTTACTTCATGCATATTAGCATTTTATTTCTACTTATAATGCCTTATTCATTAATTGTTCCATGTGATTAGGGTTTTTGTCCCTAAGCAGACTATATACTCATTTTTGTTTTCTGGCAGTCTTCGTTCTTCTGTTTCCTGTGACACCTAGAACTGATGATGTTGTTAGCTGCCATGGAGTTAGGGAGTTGGCCCAACTCATGGTGACCCAATAGACAATAGAAGGAAATGCTGCCCAGTCCTGCGCCATCCACATAATCAGTTGTGGATTGAACCACCATGATGCACAGGGTTTTCACTGGTTGATTGTCAGAAGTAGATCACCAAGTCTTTCTTCCTAAGCAGTGACAGGGATAGTAAGTGAAAACCCTATGGATCACAACAGATTATTGCCCAATATAGTGCTGGACAATGAGCCCCCAGGTTGGAAGGCACTCAAAATACACAGGGCCGCCTCATTGGACTGGAGGATATGAACAAACACGGAAATGGAGCAGGGCCTGGCAACGTTTTGTTCTGTTGTACGTGGTATTACCATGAGTCAGAACCAACTCAATGGCAACTAACCAATAAATGCTCATTAAATATCTACGGGCTGAATGGATAGATTAATATCCTACATTTTTTCCAATAAACTACAAAACAAACTAGAAACAATATGCACAGCAACATTCAGTAACAAAAAAACAGGAAATTTCCATGGGACAAATCAGTCAACTGGTATCACATAGTTCACAAAAGTCATGTTTTGCATCCTAGTGAAATAAGTAGCCTCTGGGGTCTCCAAAGCTTGTGAGCAGCCATCTAAGATACAACTACTGGTCTCTATTCACCAGGAGCAAAGAAGGTAACCAAAAGCTCAGAGAAGAAAAAAGTCTATAAGAGCCGTGACCTCATCTACCTTGAGACCAGAAGAACTGGATGGTTCCCGGCTACCACCACTGACCATTCTCACCAGGGTCACAACAGATGGTCCCAGACAGAATGGGAGAAAAATGTGGAGACCTCAAGTTCTTTAAAAAATAAAATAAAAGAAAAGCCAGACAAACTGCAACAGTAGGGAACAGAGGACTCCCTGAGACTATCACCCTGAGACACTCTTTAAACGTATAACCAAGCCTATCCCGAGATGACTTTTTAGCGAAATAGTGTTAACATAAAATAAATGACATCTGTAAGATCAGTGCTCTACTTAAAAACCACCTGTATGAGACCAAAAAGTCAACAACTACTCAAAAGTAAAGATGATAATATAAGAGGCAGGGAAACTAGAATATTGGAAATGGAACAAACAGACCACATTTAAAGAGAATGTTGGCGCATTCTGATAAATGTAACTAAAGTCACTGAACAATTTGTGTGGAAATAGTCAAATGGGAACCTAACGTGCTGTGTAAACTTTCACCAAAAACTCAATAAAATATTATTAAAAAACAAAACAATCAATGGGAGACTTCAAATAATTTGACTTCATATTAGGTTACGGGTATGGGGAGCAAAGGAATTAATATTTATTGAATAACAGACATTGAATAATTCAGATTATGTTATATACTTTAACCTAACAATAACTTCCTGAACTAATTCCTATTTTACATGAGAGAAAAGGAGGCTCAGAAAGCCTACCTGACTTTCTAACAATGAGCATATTCAACATCTATGCCCCTGGCTCTTTGACTCCTAGTCATTCTCTCGCCTATAAAAGAGGAAAAGAATTTAAACTCCTAGCTCTCAAGTTGTTAAAACCCAAAACTTTAATAAACAATAAAAATAAAGAAATGACAGAGAAGGGTGACAATGTTTGTGAAAGTACCATAGTGAGTAGTATATTAAAAAACAAACAAAAAACCAATCTGTTACTGTGGAGTCAATTCAGACTCATGGTGAACCCATGTGTTACAGAGTAGCCTGCTCTATAGGGTTTTCCTGGTTGCACTCTTTATGGAAGCAGATCACCAGGCCTTTCTTCTGTGGCACCACTGGGTGGGTTTGAACCACTGACCTTTAGGCTAGTAGATGAGCACAAACCATTTTGTGCCACCCAGATACCTAGCATATTAAAAAGTAATTTTTAAATTGGAGTACACCCTAGATGAGCAACTAGTGGGGAGTAGCTGGAGCCCCTTAAAATGGGGTGAGAGCTTGTGGCAGGCAAAAACCCGTTGCCATCGAGTCGATTCTAGCTCATAGAAACCCTATAGGACAGAGTAGAATGGCTCCACAGGGTTTCCAAGGAGTGGCTGGTGGATTCGAACTGCCAACTCTTTGGTTAGCAGCCAAACACTTAACCACTGTGCCACCAGGGCCCCTTGTGGCAGGCGAAAGAGATGAATTAATACTCCCTGTGATTGTGGGTGACTATTCCATTAATCCGGTACTCAGCTCCCTATTCGAGTATAAGTGACAGTGATGCAAGGAAGGAAGGAGGTCTTTGAAAAAATGCACTTACAGAGAAAAGAAAATTGCCTTTTTCCTACAAAGGGTCACCGCAAGTCCCATGAATGAGAAGTGGTAGGCCTCAGGGAGTCTGACACTGGAGAAAATGCTTTGGAGGATACTGCATAAATATCAGTTATTTTAAGTCAATTATTTTTTCTACTACCCTTGCCCTTAACCTATAAACAATATGAATTGGTTTAATATATATGTTATTAAATTTTTCTGGGTACTTAAAATAAATGCTAATTCTCGTTTGCTCTAATATTAAAATAAGCAAAATCTGCAGCCTTTTTAAAGTTTAAAGAAATATTTCATATTATGTAATTCTTTTTGTACGTTCAACCAGTTGAATCAACACCTTAACTAAATAGGTCATTTGCCAGGTGAAAATGCTCTCCTTGGTGACGTCAGTGCTTACTTCTCCTGTGTGTGAATACAGTACATAGTTCCTGGTGCAGTCACCTACTTCATCAGTGTTAACTATGCTTACAGCTTTAAAGTCACACAAATTAAAAAGCTTAATAATTTCAATGGGTAAAATGTGAACTCCATTTATTAACCACTGGCTAATGTTTACTGCCTACTGTTCTGTTCACCCATGAATTAGATGCAACGAAGAATATTTTCTCAAATTTGATAAGATTTGCCTCTGCTCTGGGAACAAGCACTGAGACTTATTCAGGAGGAATTTTGTTTCACATAAAGTTAGAAGTCAATGAAAGCAAACTGAAAAAAATACTACGTTATACAGTCATAGTCACAATATAAATGTTCGCTGCCTTCTAGTTGGCCCCCAACTCATGACAACCCCACGAACAACGGAACAAAATGCTGCCTGCCCTGTGCCATCACCATGATTGGTTCAGATTGGACCATTGTAATCCATAGGGTTTTTATTGGATGATTTTCAGAAGTAGATGCCAAGCCTTTCTTCCCAGTCTCCCTTAATTGGGAAGCTCTGCTGAAACCTGTTCAGTATCACAGCAACACACAAGCCTTCACCGATAGATGGGTGGTGGCTGCATATGAGGTACACTGGCCTAGAAATGAACCTGGGTCTCCCAGGTGGAAGGCAAGAATCACTGAATCACCAATGCCTCTACACAGTATTAACATCTATTCATAATTTATAAATTCTATTTATTTATAGTTCATATCATTTCAAAAAAGGTTTTCAAGAGTGTTATGACACAAATACATGTACAAAAATAACCAGTTAAACAAACATGTGAATGGTCAGAAACCATTTGAAAGAAAGAGATGTCCAAGGGTGTGACGGTTAATTTTGTGTGTCAGCTTGGCTAGACTATGATTCTCAGTGGTTTGACCAGATACTGGACTGATTACAATGTAATGTAAATGTTAATTCTGTGTGTAATGTAACGCCCTTCCATGACGTGATCTGATGTAATCAACCAGTCAGCTGAAAGGGGAGTTTCTTTGAGGGTGTGGTCTGCCTCCAGAATATAAACGGATATTCTGGCAGAGTTCTCTCTCTCTTTTGATGCTGCACTCTTCTTGTTGCCTGAACTATTGATCTTGGGATGTAAGCCTGCAGAAGTCTCCTACTCGTCATCTAACCTGCAGATTTTGGACCTGCCAGCCAATCCCTTAAAATAAATCTCTCTCTTTCTCTCTCTACACATACACACACACACACACACACACACACACACGCACACACGTCTCACTGGCTTTGCTCCTCTAGAGAACTCAAACTAACCCAAAGGGACAAGGTTTAATTACTAAAATTAGATTTAAAATTTAATATTTAAGATAAAGAAAATAAGTTAAATATCATGAATGTTTGACTCTTTTAAGAGAAAGTATATACTTCACCTGAAACCAATCTGTTTTAGTTATTAAGACATTTTCCATATGGATAGTATGTAAGGAATTTTGTTTAGGATAATGAACAAGATTTTCAACTTTTGATTTTCAAAACATGAAACAGTTTTATTACGTTTCTAATATATGGACTTTTAAGAAAATGTAATGCTAAATCTATCTTAATTAAAAATAAATCCTTATGGGTGATGATCTAATCTGCTATATTATTAGATATCTAAACAATAACAACAAAAAAAAAAAACCATGGAAAATGTCCAGTATACTTAGTCTTTCTCAAACAGAAGTTCCAGTGAAGTGTCTCAAGCTGGTATTAGTGGAAGCTGGATAATACAACTGAATCAACAATTTTACACAAGCACCTTATGTGTGGCGATACAAAGTTGCTGTTTAATAAAAATCATAATATTTCATCACAGATGTATAATAAAGTAGAAATTCTATTATTTAAAAAAAGTCAAGGAATGTGACTTGAATTTTTTTTCTGACAGAACAATCTTCCCTCCATCAAAGCATTAATTTTCTTTAAGTGCTCAGAAAACCGAAAAGAGAAACTTCAGAATTTCATAAAACAGAAAAGCAATTGCTTTAAGACAACTGAAAAAACAAGCTTTACACACTGCCCTCTTGAAGTTTAAAATAACACTGTATAAGATTGAATGTTAGTTGCTAGAAACATCATAATATTGAACAAGAAATCCATTATTTGAGCTATTACATACTTGATGCACATAACAGGTAGTTATTGTGCTTTAACTACATAAAAGTTTTGTTAACATGATTAATACAAAATTAAACATCAGGGAAGATAATTATTTTAAGTACTTTTGTAATCTTACAGCAATTCCTCGTATTAATGTTAACCATAAAACCATAAGATCCTTATAAAACATTAACAAGAACCCATGGATCTTATATATTAGATGTATTAGCAGTTAATAGCACTACATAAATCATACAAATGGAAATGTGCAAATACTCACATATGGTTTATTATTTTTTGCTCAAATAAAACACTGTACCATATTTAGAAACAATTATAAGAGAACACTATAAAAGATTTTAGTGCCTAAATATGCCTTTGATTTTTTGTTTTTTTTTTTTTACATTAATTGTTATTTGTGAAGGCATGCTGGGAAAATAGAGTTTGACGGTGTTAACAGAAACTCCCTTCCACAGGCACAGAACAGTATCTACTAATGAACTAGATATCTATTAGTGAAGAAATGGAAGGAGGGAGGGATGGAGGAAGGAAGGAAGCCAGTGTCTCAACAGTAAGTATTTCACAGTGTTTTTACCTATAGATTCCAATGAAGAATGTTTAGTAAATGGCAACCTTGCTCAGAAATCTAAAAAAGCTGCTTACATATTGTTTTGTCACCTCAGACCCATCCAAAGTTTCAATATGAGGGACAATTTTTGCCTAGAACTAGTTAATAGTATCTGTTCCAGAGCCCACCAATCCTTTTCACACATGTACATGGAATAAACTAGAGAGGATTTGGGGATATCCATATGGAACTTGGTAAAAAAGTCATTACCATTACTGCATGTAATTACAGTAAGCACAATGCCATACCAAGATTTAGTAAAATCTTTTAAAAATCCTTAAAGAGAAATTTGAGCTTGTGTTCATGAAATAACTTCTTTTTAAAACAGGTTTTATGATTGAACTACCACATTCTTGGTAATTACCGTCAATGAAAACCTTTTTCACAAAAGTTTATGGTAGCATATGGCAGCATAGTATTATCACTTTTCTTCCTATTGATAGAAAGTTCTTTCTTGTCATGAACTATAATTCAGATAATTTATTTGTTTAAACTGTATTTAAATGGAGGGATCCCACTGCCCTTGAGTCGATACCGACTGACAGCAACCTAATAGGACAGAGTAGAACTGCCCCATAGGGTTTTCAAAGCTGTAAATCTTTACAGAAGCAGACTGCCACATCTTTTTCCCGTGGAGTGGCTGGTGGTTTCGAACTGCCGACCTTTCAGTTAGCAGCCAAGTGCTTTAATCACTATGCCACCAGGGCTCCTGAGCGATGATTTATTAAATTTCATACTTCTTCCTTTTCTTACATTGACAAATGTTGAAATTCCTTGTGGAAATGTAAACACTTTTCGCATTTTTTCATATTAAGTATTTCATAATAATGATGAAACTTTACTTCACACATATTCAAGTACTGCTCTAAAAGGCTTAATAATTTTTCTTTCTGATTTAAAATGCAACACCAACAAAACATGACATGTGAATCATTTTTATCCTTTTCCAAAGTTGGATTTTTTTGCTTCAAATTCATAAACTCTGAGTATGTGTAATATTTTTTACACGGCCTCTGCAGTTTTCAATTAAGTTCATCCAGGTGCTCCAAAATGTCAGTCAGTTAGGTAAGCTATTTTTTCAGTGAATAACTCCCCTTCAACAAAGGTACAGTGAGCACATTCAGACATGCACAAAAATCCATTTTTCTATCAGCTAATAAATGAAAAATGTTTTTTGGACAGCCTTGCACTTTGGTGTCTATCAGCAAATAGTGGCATACTAACCCCATATCTTTCCATAAAGCTGTAGCTGTTTATTTAAATTCATATTTTCATAATTTCACTACATGAGGAATTAAGATTTGTGCACAAACTTTTACATATAAGAGTTTCTATGGGAGTAAAACTCACATAGAATAAACTTTCTGATGTAAAGCCTTTATACCTTCCCGCCATTAGGGCCAAAACATCAGTTTCATATAACATTTGCTTCACATCTTAATTTGTTTTTAAGTACACCTACTCCTCACTTATTGATTCTCTCATTATCTGGCATTTCACATTTATGATAACAGTAAAAAATCTTCTATCCAACTATTCTGCACATTAATGACATATGTCTAGCTGTAATGAACACCAAGGTGTGAGGCGAGAGTAACACTGGCTGTGATGGCTAAGGTTATGTGTCAACTTGGCTGAGCCATGATTCTCAGTAGTTTGACAGTTATGTAATGGTGTAATTTGGCAGTTATGTAATGATGCAGTCATCCTCCATTTTGTGATTGGATGTGGTCATCTTCCATTTTCACATCATGTTGATTTTTGCATAACAACCTGGAATCTGGAACCTAATTATGTCAGTAAGTGAGGAATGGGTGTATTAATCAGCTTCCTTGAATATATAATCCAAAGAAGTTTGTTTTGTTTTCAGAGTAAATAATGCATCTGCAAGCATTTTTCTTCAAGGATTCTAATTAGTGTTATTAACTAGCATATTTACTAATGCCTTAAAGTCATTGATATGCAATGATAACTTTTTTGATTTAATAATCTTTTTGATTAGTGCTGTCACTATGATGTGTGACATGTCATCAAGGCCTGTCCTTACAATATTATTCAAAAGTAGCTCTTCTTCTATTTCTTCTGCTTCATTGGCTCCCAGTTGTTATAGACTGAATTGTGTCCCACAAAAATGTGTCATAAATCCTAACTCTAATGGCACAGTGGAGCCCTGGTGGATAGTGATTAAAAGCCCAGCTGCTAATCAAAAGGTGAGCAGTTCGAATTCACCAGCCACTCCTTGGAAATTCTATGGGGCAATTCTACTCTGTCCTATAAGGTCAACTATGAGTTGATAGTTAGGTGCTTGGCTACTAACTGAAAGGTTGGCAGTTCAAACTCACAGCCACTTTGTGCGAGAAAGAGGTGGCGGTCTTCTTCCATAAAGATTACAGCTTTAGAAACCCTATGGGGCAGTTCTACTCTGTCCTATAGGGTCGCTATGAATTGGCATCAACTCAATGGCAATTAATTTGGTTTTTTTTTATTTTTATAAAATGAGGAATATGAAATAGGAGTACTCTCTCTGATACCAGACAAAAGCATAAAATGATTAAATGTATACATACCTTCTTAGAATTAAACAGCAAAATATATGAGCAAATAAAATTGACAGAATAATAAAATTAATCGATATTTTCATAAAAAAAGCCTCACTCAGGAGAAACACATTGATACTAAAATAGTGATCAGATTAACTGGAGGGATTCGGTGGTAAAGTTAGGAAAGGGCTAGTTCATGGACAAGCTCTTGGTCAGAGAGGAGATCTGGGGAGATATCTCCTGAAAGCTTTATACATCAAATCTTACTCAACAAAATAACAAAAACTTCCAATCTCTGGAAGTTTTCAGAGGAAGTCATAAAGAGTATTCAACTGTAATTTTAACTTTGTCAGTTTATGTATTTAATTCTTCTATTATGAAAGTGTCTTCACAGTTTTTTCATTACAAGAAATTCTAATCTTTATCTGTAGTACACCTGTGGCACACCTGTAGCCTGTTTATGTCTTTCTGGTTGGGAAATACTGATCTCTTCTGTCATAGTGCTGAAACATTAAGTCTTAGGTAGATGATAGTAATGCTCATCAATACTGTTCAGTTTCCCTCCCTTCCTAAATGTTCAGAAAGATTCACTTCTCATCTCCCTTGACATTAGGCATGGCTATGTGGCTTGCTTTGGCCAATAAAATCTCTGGGGATTGAAGTGACACATATCAACTTTCCTAGCAGAAGAATTTAAGAGTTGATGTTCTCATCCCTTGTAGTGACAATTAAAGACAGAGATAAGACAAAATTGAAATTCCCTGGATAGGTGAGTGACCCCATGAAAGAGAACTGCCTTGACTCACGTGCACCCACTACGGAGACTTTGCATGAATGAGAAATACATGTTTCTTGTGCTACGCACAGAAAACTGGTGGGAACTGTTATTGCAGCTTATCCTAACCTGTCATGTCTGATAAGACCTCAACTTGTGTGACCTAAAATCCTCTCAATGCAGTAAAATTAGCCATGAAATGTCTATAAAAATGAAATACATGAGAATCAAACTACTGCAGTTTAAGTTTATGAAACTAAACTGTATTTTAATCCAAAGTCTTGGCATTTCCCCATCAAAAAGTTTTTATTATAATGTTACCTAAAAACTTATGAAATCTAGTATTAGAGAAGCTATTATTTGATGTCTTTCCCAGGGAAACTCATGTAATATTTAGCTAACATCTGTATACAAGTTGCCACAAACAAAAGAAAGGAAAAAAGAGCTATGATAGTCTTCTTTGATAGGAAATTGAAAAAAGTGAATACAGCAGTAGGAATAATGTACGAGAATGATTTTGACATCAAAAATATGAAATTTAAATTTCTGATGATCCAATAATGCTATGCATAACAATTTTATACAATAAACTATTGGAAAGGCAGTAAGATTATTGCATTCTCCCTTGTATGCATTCTAATAACTCAAAAAATTTTAAGCTGCTCTTCACTTCATTGATATTCTTCCTCGAGGCATCTCTATGCCATGAAATTCCATGAAAACTTCTTTTGACAAGATCCAGCTAAAAATATATAAAATTATTAGTGTTCAGGCAGAATTATTCTTTTTTTTGCAGAATGTGCTCATTAACAAATTACACTCAAATATCCCTACCTCTAATTAAATTACACTGACAGAACACAGGCTGGGAAGAAGCTCCTTTCCCCAACTGTATGCATATTATTCACTGAAATTTGATGCAATTTAGATTAGCTTCATTTTTCAGGCTACTTATGGCAACAAAGAGGGAATCCTAATTTGTAAATTTTTATGACAGGTTTTTGTTAATTGTAAACAACAAAAAAGATTTTTTTATGATCTTTCGTGGGAACAAAAACACTACTAGGGGGGGAAAAAACCTGAAGTAAACAAGCCTGTGTCTAAATCAGGTTCAACAATGTGGCCTCAAAATGTGCCAGAAAACAGGAAAAGCACATGTCTCCTCAGGGTTCACAACTTGCTAAGACATGGGCACATCAAGGACTAAAGGGAATTGATAACTTTTACAAAACTTGATTTAAAAAAAGAAGTACATAGAACATAAGTGTTCATTACACAAATTAGTCCTAAATAGTTTGACATGATATCACATTAACTGAAATTAAAGCTGATTCAAATATTATTCAAAATCTAAATTGAAAACCATGCTCATAGTAAGGGGTTACTATCAGAGTAACACTTGAAACACTTAAGAAGAAATTATTCCTGTATTTGCTATTAGGAGAAAAAGATCAAGTTCATTTATGGAGAAACAACAATATACATAAAATAGCTCTTGAAAATTTATCATAATAACAGGGGAATCATAGTTTAAAAAGATTCATCAATTTTTACTGCCATTTCTCCAAAAAGATGTATTAGCTCACTAGCCAGTGGAAAGAACTTTGTAACTGCACAGTGGTACTTAAATAAATAGCAAATTTGGACTTTCCAGAGAAAGTAAACTGTAAAAACTTAACAAAAGCAATATCAAAACCTATAATAGTACACGCACAATTTCTAAAATTTGCCTACACTTTCCGAACATCAGCAACATGATGTGTACTAAATATTTTATACAGGAATCCATAAAAATTTCATCAATGTTACTATTTATTTCACAAAGGCAATGAAAGAATTCAAATTATTCAATTATTATAAAATCCTTAAGTTGCCAATGAAATATCAGCAGTAAAAGCAATGAACAATTTTAATATAAATTCAATTAAAGCATTATTATTTGGGAAACATCACCATACAGCATGTGGGGGGAACCCACAGCCTCCCGGTCCGTCTTTTTATGATTGTCTCAATTCACTACTTCCCAACTCTTTGAAGAATTCCTGTACAAAATCTAGAAATATGCTCCAGTAGCATGAAGGCATTCTTCCAACAACCTAAACAGACAGTATTTCTTAGTCCCAGTTCAACTCACTCTGGTCTAACAAATACAGTCT
Source organism: Dugong dugon (assembly GCA_030035585.1). Taxonomy (NCBI): domain Eukaryota; kingdom Metazoa; phylum Chordata; class Mammalia; order Sirenia; family Dugongidae; genus Dugong; species Dugong dugon. The sequence goes on from CM057466.1 coordinate 64,003,973, forward strand.
CAAGGAAAACAACAGTAAGTTATCTATGACATGTAATAAAAAAGGGCTACATTTTTAATGCATTAACATAATAGTGATAAACAGCTATCTCAAGATTACTCAATTTTACGTACATGTATAAATGCCTGTAATTGGGTAATAACTGTTTAAATGCAAGTTAATCATATTTAGAAGTTATATTTAATGTTAACTAAATTTTTATTATAACATCCAGAACTGCAGTCCTTTAAAATGATGTCATTGTTTAAGAAAAAAATAGGAAGAAAAACAAAAACAAAAACCCACTTTCTTCAGAAGTGTTCCCTTCCTTTGTTAACAGCCCAAAATGAACATCTACCTCTGCAAACACACCAACTCAGGAATTTGAATAGCTGGGCAAAAAATCTGCTGCTTCAACTGGCAATAATAAGCCTTATCCTCATTAATGGGTTGATATTTCCTCTTGGAGAAATGATCACAGTTCTATTTCACCATTCTCATTAATAACACCACACTGAATGGAATTGTCATGCACATTATGGCCATCTCATGTACGCTCCACACTGTGATTTATCTGGAAAACATCTTAGGTGCATGGGTGTTCTGTTTAAGAACATTAACCCCATCACCCATCCCTCTTTGTCCAACTGTTAAGTATACTTCTGGAAGGTCAAGGTATCTTTAAATTTTACACAAATAAAGACTTTGTGCATTTTATTTACCCCCATGGAAATGCACACACGTGTATTAAAGGATTTTTCATTACATTAGCTAAGAGGATGTCAAGGCAAGTATCCTGAGCATGTATCGTTAGCTTCCAATGTAACATTTCCTAATCTGTATGTATTAGCTACAATAAATCGAGTTAGGCTAAAACAATATCCTTGTCTTGTCCTGATGAGTAGATGCAATAAGCAGACGAATCTAAATTATCCTTTTGCCCAAATACCCCAGCAACACTGTTTTATTTGTATCTTACAAATTCTATTAAAAAAAAAAAAAACTGACAATACAAGTTTGATTTCTTGAGGCACACAAATGAAGGAAAATGACAGATGTGAATAACTCGGACAATGACAAAAAAGAAAACACCTAAGCAGAAATGATGAAAGACCTATTAAATGTGAATTTTTTGTTTTAAAAAAAAAGACATTTTCTAAAAAGGAGGGGTAGAAATGTGAGAGATGAAGGAGACTTCTGGATAGCATGGCACAGAGTGTAGCAGGTTCATGTTTTCGATGTATCACTTTACTTCAGGTAGAGTGATAATAATAGTTTAAAAACAAAACAAGACCAAACCTAGCCAGGCTCAACAAGAAAATCGTCTCTATGGACCAGAAATGAACCTAATGTAAACTGACTTCTGGACAGGAAGAAGCAGTAGCAACTGGAGCTCAGCTTCTGCAGGGTAAAGAAGTGAATGTGACAGGAAGCAGAGTGCAGCTTCTGGGATGACCACCTCAAGCCACAGAATGGAACGGCGCTGCGGCTGAGGCCGGGTTTGTGCAAGGGAAGAATTACAGTGAAATGGAAACAAAACCCCACTCGCTATGAGCCCAAAACTCCCAAATCAACTCATGTAAAAAAACAGCTAATGCTAAGGACAGTCAAAATCAACAATGCAAACCTAATATATTCCAAATGAAATTAATTCCATGGAGTACTATTCTGTTTCCTCCTATCCTACCATCCACTCCTTCTCCATCTCTGCTAAAGTGCCTCAGGGTCCAGTCTAGCGCCTCCACTTTTCTACACTCCCACCTTCGGTGATTTCAAGTAGCCCCACGGTTTTAAAAACCACCTGTACAAAGCTGTATCTTACATATGTATGTCTAAATCTTGATCATTCCTCTGAGATCTAGACTCCTACATCCAACTGTCTACTTGACATCTCCATTTGGGTATCTAATAGGCAGCTCAAACTGAACAGGTGTCAAAGCCAACTTTCCCACTCACAACAAATTCCTCCAAGGCAAATGACTTCACCCCTCACCCAAATGCTCGGACTACAAGTCTTGGGTCTGTCCTTGACTCCTCTCTTATTTCATATTTAATCTATTTGCAAGTTCTGTCAGCTCTACCTTCAAAATATATCACCAATATGGCCAGTTCTGGAGCCCTGGTGATGCAGTGGTTAAGAATCCACCAGTTGCTCCTTGGAAACCCTATGGGGCAGTTCTACTTTGTTCTACAGGGTTGCTATGAGTCAGAATTGACTTGACAGCTACAGGTTTAGGTTTTTTTTTTTTTTTTGTTATGGCCAGTTCTTATCACCTCCACTGGCACCATCTTATCATCAGCCATTATCTGGGCTGGGTCAAGAATCCAGCCTCTAACTGGGCTCCTAGTTCCACTTTTCAAGACACCTATAACCTTTTTAAAAAATCAGATCATGCTCAAGGCCTTCCAAAGGTTTCCTATAATATGTAGAACATAATCTTTAATGAAGCATGAAAAACCCTAGATGACCTTAACCCTGTGACCTCATCCTCCCTCCCTCTTCTCTAGGTCATTGGGCTACCACAATCACACAGGCTTTCTTGTGACTCCTCCGACAAGCCAAACTGGTTCCTGCCTCAGGTCCTTCTCTGTATATTTGAAATATTACACAATGAACGAGATGGGGGAGGAGAGGCTGACGGAAGAGAGGGGGCAACAAAACGTGGAAAACCAGGCAGGAGATTAAATCAGCTGTCCAGGTAAAAGATAATTACACTCATTTTTATCTTTTATAATCTTTATGGTAGTTATGGTTTCCTTAATCTTTCCAACTTTATTCCCTTCTTTTCTTTATGTGACATTAGCATTCAATGGATGATGGGAGTTGACCTTTTTGCAGTCCAATCAGATAATGCAAAAAAGGAACATGAGGCCCTCTTTTTGTTCATTAGCTGGTCTGACTAGATATGAATGATACAAATCATAAAATGCACAGGGTAGAAGTGTAGCACAGTATGCATTTTAATAAGAGCTAAGCAAATGGAGAGGCTAAAAACAAAGTGTTTTGACATTTGCAATCTAGTGACTCGTCTAAAGCACTTAGCACAGAGCCAAAGCTGAGATGGCACAGATCCCCCAGAGTCTGTGCTCTAACTTGAAACCACATTGCCTCTCAAACAATCCTGGGATTTGAAAACTTGCAGGAAGAATGACCGATATCCAACTAGCTCCTCAGTACATATGTAGAAGGCAAATAACAACAAAAGTCTGGTGTTGAGCCAGTATTCATTCATATAGTAGCCCTGGTGGTGGAGTAGTTAAGTGCTCAGCTGCTAACCAAAAGACCAGCAGTTCAAGTCCACCACCTGCTCCTTGGAAAAACTATGGGGAAGTTCTACTCTGTCCGATAGGGTCACTATGAGTCAGAATTGACTCAATGGCAATGGGTTTGGTTTCTTTTTTCTTTTTTTTTAAACTAACATATGTATTAAGTCTTCTCCAAATTGAGGACTAGAAAGAATAAGCATAAACAAACTTGTGGGCTCAGCCCCTCTATTGTCATTTACAGCCTTGCTTCAGTGAGAACCAGGATGACCTGTAATATGAGGAAAAAAAGATGGTGACTGCACCCATTTCCAGCACTAATTAAAACTACATTAACTTGTTTGCTTTGTATATGTGTGTGAATCTATCCATCTGTCCACGTATGAAAGTGAAATGTTTAGTGCTGTATTATACAAAACTGAGTATGTGGTTAAATATTACTATCAACATACATCAGGAGTTCAGAGTTTAGAATGCTTGTGACATAAGTATCTCATTTGGATATCACCTACAACGATCCAAATACCTTCGTGGCATTTTTCTTTTTTCTGTTGCTCCTAACAATTAATTGCCACCTTTACAGGTAGGAAAACAAAAGGTTACAGAGTGTAAGTTAGGTGGTCACATTGAAAGTGGTGGCATTGATACCTGAAACTCTTGGAGGCATCCTGGGAGGCACTCTCTACAGTTCAGGGCCAAGGGAAATTTCCATTTCTTTGCTAAACTGCCTATACTAAAAAAAAAAAAAAAAAAAAAAAATTAACCAAATGACTCCTAACTTAGGACTTAAGGTGAACGTACAGATGAATACAGCAGGGCGTCTGATCACTAGGAGTTTAAATTTAGATAGAAAATACTTTCGATAACTAATAATAAAGTAAAACAAAATTAAATCAGATGAAGAGAATCAAAGCGCTTGACAATTATGATTGGAGAGGAAGGGCAGCATTGAAGATGAAATGGCAGGCAGCTTTTGAGCTGAGCATACAAGGATGGGCAAGATTCCAACAGGCTGTGTGAGGAGAGATGAAAAGTGGGGGCTCCAACATGAAACAGGGTGCAGGAGCAGGGCACTGATGGTCTGTTCACGGAGGCATCAGTACTTACACAAAAGGTGGTGCCTGTATCAGCACAATTGTTCCTGACTCAATGCTTTTATGAATGATGAGTATTTGTGGAGCATTATTTTTAAGGAAAATTTGTTTGGCAAGTTGTTTTAAGGACACATTTATCTTTGTTGGGGAGGGATTTTTCTGGACTAAATGCTCTTATTGAGAAAAGTAGTGTTCAGGTAGACTGAAATCCATTAGGTTGTAGGAAGAAATGTCAACATAGGCACAAACTAAAGATCTTAGTATTGATGCACATGAATTGGTTCACAAGATTTAAGGACTGTATATATGCATGTCTCTAACATACATATCTGATAGGATTAAGTGTTAAAATTTAAATGTAGTTGTGGTTTTTATAAAAAGCCTTAACATCTCCTCTTTACCTAAGGCCAGAGTTTGGTCTTACTAATTTGAGGAAGGCTTTTAGTGGCACTTTTTAAACACAGAAATTCATTTTCAAAAATACACAATATGCAAGATGTGATTATAAAGAAATGGGATTGATTCCACAAGTCACACAGAAAAATCAGATTCATTACATAATAGTCACGCCTTGTATAAATTATAATGCAACCAACAGAGGCAATAAATATGCACTTTAATTTGCAGTACATTACAGAAGTAACCTCACTATCTAATGAGATGAATTATTAATAAATGCTAACAGAAACTAAAAAAAAAAAAAAAAAAAAAACCTTTGAATAAAGGCCAACTCTAATCTCATGTATTTTATAAGTAAACTTTAACAAGCCATTTTCATTTTATACTCAATTGAACCATGCCTTCAACTAGTCTGAAATAGTGTACTTTCCTTTGCATTGGAAGAAATTGCATTGATAAGTGGATTTTTTTTTTTTGAATCATTTTGTTCCTGTTTAGTGCAACAAAATTAAAAGAACACCGGACTACAAGCCAGTAAACTCAGTTCTGCCTGTGGTTCCAAATAGTTCTGATACCAGTAATTGTCTAATCAGTTTTGGATCCTTTTCTTCAGCTATAATATGAGGGAGTCTCACTAAATGACTGCCAATATCCATTAGAGTACTAAAAATATGCACATATAAATATATATACACATACAGTCTAAAATTAGATATATTAACACGTCCCTGAGTGAACGTCACCACTAAAAGGTGTAACTTAAAGGTTTTTGTCTGTTTGTTTGTTTATTTTTATTGTTGTTAACCAACTTTAAGAAAAATACCGTGGCTTTTCTTGCGCAATAAACAAAGAAGAAGTCCTACATGAATAAAATCATTTTAAATGTATTTTCCTCGATTTATGAAACTATTTATAAATCTATAAAGCCTGAGGCAAAGTTAAATCCAAATATCACATTCCAGATAACTGGAGATGAAAGGACAGCAATAGCTACAATGACAAAAATCACCACAACTATTCAATTGTCACTTTTCAACAGGTTAAAAAACCACAATGGCATTAATGAGTTATAATTTATAATCTAGGTGCTTTTATTCCCTAAGATGCATATGTCATCACAACAAAGCAAAAGAAATTCAAGCTATTCCATTTGAAATACAACTCTTCCTAGAATAGACGAGTCACCTTCTTTGCACGAAATAAGCTTCGGTTATTTCAGCACTGAGGTGTCACAATGAGTACAAATCCTTGAAGATCAAATGACACTACCAGTATGTCACATTTCAAATTCTGTTCTCCTCTCCTTGAAAAATAATGGATGTCAATGGGAAAATGTAAAACTCAAACTTCTTTAGAACACACTTCTTTCAAAGAGTGCTTTAGAATTGTTTAGTATGGAATACAAAGTAGATGTAATTCTGGAAAATAAAATTATGCATTCAAGACAACTAAGATTACAATCCATAGTTTTTCTTCAGTTTACGATGTTGATGACATAAAAGCTCTTTGGGAAAGATAAACTGAAGACCTACAAAGATCCTTGAGAGATACATGGAAAGAAAACCAACATGACTCTACTGCAGGTTTAAGCTATGACAGAGAAAGTAGTCCTTTAACATTTACATGAAAAAAATTTCTTTTTTTTATTTTTAATTCTTTTATTGTACTTTAGGTGATAGTTAACAGAACAAATAGTTTCTCATTAAACAGTCAGTACACATATTATTTTATGACATTGGTTAACAACTCCATGACATGTCAACATTCTCCCTTCTCGACCTTGGAGGACCTTTTTTTTAGGTGAAAATACACACAGCCAAAGATACACCATTTCAAAAATTTCTACATGTGCAATTCTGTGACATCAATTATGTTCTTCCAGTTGTGCTGCTATTCTCACTTTAGATGGAGGTTTACAAAACAAAATAGTTTCTCATTAAACAGTACACATATTGCCCTATGACAATGGTTAAGAACCCCACTACATTGTCAACACTGTCCTTACTCAACCTTGGGTTCCCAATCACCACCTTTCCTGTCCCCTTCTGCCTTGTAGTCCTTGTCCCTGGACTGCTGTGCCTCATTAGTCCCATTTTGTTTTATGGGGCTTTCCAATCCCTGGCTGAACAGTGAGCCTCAGGAGTGACTTCATCATTGAACTAAAAGGGTGTCCAGGGGCCATACTCTTGGGGTTTCTCCAGTCTCTTTCGGACAAGTAAATCTGGTCTTTTTTTGTGTGTTAAAATTTTGTTCTACATCCTTCTACAGCTCTGTCCAGAACCCTATGGTGTGATCCCAGCCAGAGCAGTCAGTGGTGGTAGCCGGGCACCATCTAGCTGTACTGGACTCAGGCTGGTGGAGGCCTTGGTAGCTGTGGTCCATTAGTCCTTTGGACTAATCTTTTCCTTGTATCCTGTTCTCTTCATTATCCCTTGCTCCCGAAGGGGTGACACCAGTGGAGTATTTTAGATGGCTGCTCAAAGGCTTTTAAGACCCCAGATGCTACTCACCAAGGTAGAATGCAGAACATTGTCTTTATAAACTGCGTTATGCCAGTTGAGCTAGATGTTCCTTGAGACCACGGTCCCCACAGCCCTCCGCCCGGCAGTTCAGTCCCTCAGGGAGTTTGGATGTGTCTGTGGAGCTTCTGTGACCTTTCCTTGTACAAGTTGTTCTGGCTTCCCCAGTATTGTGTACTGTCTTACCCTTCACCATAGTTATCACTTATCTATTGCCTATTTAGTATTTCCCCCCAATCCCTCCCATTCCTCATAACCAAGAAAGATTGTTACTTTTTGTGTGTAAACTTTTTCACGAGTTTTTACAAGAGGTCTCATACAATATTTGTCCTTTTGTGACTGACTTATTTCACTCAGCATAATGTCCTCCAGTTTCATCCATGTTATGAGATGCTTCACAGATTAAAAATTTCTTATTAAATGTTTTTAATGGAATAAACTTAGTATTTGTAATAAAGGAGCCAGTCTATATTCTTTTTCCTTATGATGGTTATATACAGAAATTCCACTGAGTTTTGGTTTCTAATGAGTAGCATTCTTTTTCTCAGATTTTAAGTCATTTTTCACAGCCTATTTTACATGCACACACTATGTCTGACAATTCTTTCATGGATTACAGTTTAGTCTTAAAAACAAGTAACTTTATAAAATATATTGTTTTCCTTGGCGTCTTCAAGTCCCTTGACGTTTAGTACATTTTTCAAAATTAACAAGGTTCATTTTTCACACTTGCAAAGTTACTTTATGTTAACATAGGCCTCTCATTTAAAGATGACTCAGTTCAAGTGCTTTCAAGCTGGACTTTATTTTTAGGGAAACTTACTAAAAGAAAAGTAGATCCTAAAAAAGAGGAAAAGTATGTAACACTTTCTTAACCTTAAATATATTTAGGCAACTAAGTATGGGTTAATGCCACTTAAAATAAATTAGATTTGTGAAAATTGAGCCCTCTAAACTAAAATTTGGAGACATCAATAATGTTTTTCATTTTATAAGGTTTATTTTTGTAGCTGCATGATATTCTGCCTTCTTACTCTTTTCTATGCTAAAAGTTTATGTCTTACTACAAGGTAGGCTCTGTAAGAGCAGTTGGAAATATTAAATATATTTTATATATTTTATACAATTAAGGAAGTCACTGTCTTATCTAAAAATTTCTCTAGCATATTAAATGAACTAAGGTGAAGATCTACTTAGTAGAAATTAGGGAAATTAGACTAACAATTTAAGAACTGAAGTTGACATTTAATAACAAATTACCACAAAAGTATAAAATTTGCCATAAAATATAATCTTGTCTATAAAATTTTAATTTACCTGCAGTGCTCAGGAAAATGTATGCTATGTAAATAAAGGGGTAAACGTAATTTGGTGAAAAATATCACTAGGTAGATTGAAAACCTTGTACCTTGTCTGAAACACAGACATGCAACTTTCTAAGCCTACATCTCTAAAGAAGGCAAGAGAAAAAATTATATTTTCTTAAACCATTGCCCTCTCCCAAAGAATGCATTTGCACAGAATTTTATTTTTTTTTAGTGGGATTTTTGAATGACAGAAATTCATATAATCATTGAATTCCTTTTTTGAAATATAAAATATGCTTTGCATGCATGCCTTTTTCATTTTATGCTACCTTGTTTTCCAAGTTGACTTTAGAGGGAATTTTGTGACCTGAAAGAAAAAGATGCAACTCTGCCCAGTCCTTTAATTTCTCAGTGAGATACACATATATGTTTAATAAAAAATGTCGTCTAGTTTCCATTTCCCATAATTCCTTCTGCTTAGTGAACAAGTCATAATAGGTATGTCAGAATGAAAACGGGGATAAAGTTCTTTCTAGCTGATGGAAATGCCTATGCAGCTTTTTAAACTAGAAGACTGACTGTCAGCAAAACACAGATTGGGTGGCTCAAACAGAGCCCATATTACCTCTGATTCACTGATCCCTTTCAAATTCTTGCCCCTAACCCTGAAACAACACAAAGCCTTCCTGAGCTCTGCCGGTCCTTTTGTCTGCTTTGCAAAACAAACTACAACATAAGTGTAAACTCTGAGAGAGTAAAACAGCATTTCTATTTAGACAAATATCACCCCTTCTGGTTATCTTAGGTGCAATGCAAGTTCTATCTCTCTCTCTCTCTCTCTCTTTTTTTTTTTCAGGTAGTCACTATCAATTACTTGTTTTTTTTTATTTTTTATTATTTTTTTTTAGCAATTTGTTGAATAAAAACATCTGTAGCTCTCTTAGCTTTCCCAAACAAAGCATTTGGATGAAAAGTCAATAATAAATGTGCTTTATGTACCCAGTAGCACTCAAAAGTGCTTATAAGATAATTAAGATTGGCAAGGAGTCCTTGTTTTATACCCTAAATTGGGTATGAATCCAAGATTAAACATGAAAAAGAGTATAACTGAGAATACTTGTTAAAATACATTTCATAATTAAAGAAACGCGTTCCATGTAAAACGAAAGATGCTCCAAGTGCAAACTATGCCTAAAAATAATTTTGCTAATGGGTAGATACAAGATTTTTAAATAGTGCTTTCCTCTCAGATTTTTATATGCATTAATACATCATGAAATCTGAGGTTTCAGAAAGATTCCTGCATAAAGGTAAAATGACTTTTAACAACGGTTTGTGAGATGTTGTCTTGTTCTTCAACATCCTCCTTTCAACAATTAACTTTCCAGTTCTTATCATATTTAACTCTACAGTTCTTATCATATGCTCAATTGTTTGGTCCTGTCTTAGGATACTGTGGGAACCAGTGAGAACATCTAGAGCAATACTTTGGAACAATGCTGAACTTCGAAGTGTTTTGAGGGATGGGAGCAGGAAAAAAGGGAGTTAGTTCCAGTTAACAGCAGGAATAACACACAGCTTAAGAATGAAGGCAAAGGACATGTTCAAGGCAAGACAAGTCAGCCATCCCATAAAGTATAGAATTCATACAGGCATACAGTGGAAGAGGTGTCTATAAATTTAGTATGGGTGAACCGTAGAGAACTTGCAAGCCTGGCTAAAACTGGGGAGACAGATGTTGAAGGTTTTGGGGCAGAGGAAGTGAAAGCAAAATCAAAGCAGTAGTGTTTAGGACAAGTGACCTAATTTAACCATACAGGCCGGAACTACTAGGGAAAGCCCAAAGACAGGAAAAGCATCAAAGAGGTCAGTGTTTGAAAATGAACTAAGGACCTAAGCCAGAGTGGTGGTCCACAACAGGAATCCAAAAGGAGAAACCTAAGCAAAAAGGTGGTAAAGAAAAGATCTGTAGGAATCGATAACTAATTAGATGCGGGGATGAGGAATGGCTATGGATAAAAAGTAAAACCTCAAAAAGGATTGCAACATTTTAAGTCTACTTGACTGGTAGAGAAATGAACGGAAATGGGTTAAGTTTAAAGGAAGAAATCATTTTATGAAAGATTGTTTTTATGAAAGAGCTGCTGATTTAATTTAGCATTAGAAAATACATGAATTGTTCGTCTTCTGAGTGCCCAACGTTGGGCTAGGTATAGAGAATTCATAAATAAATACTACACACGCTTCACCCGGGAGGAGCTCCTACTTCAATTATACGGACACACAAATCATTTGCCTAGCTGAAGTCATGAAAATGGGGTGAAATCTCTCAGGGAGAAAGTCACGTCTAATCTAAAATGTTCCTGCTGAGATTATTTTGTTTTGCTTTCATATTGACAGAAAACATCTGATAGCCATCTCTACTGCAGACATCTCTTCAAAAAGATACATAAAACTGACTGGGGTCCTTGTCTTTCTTCCCTCCTTATTAAATGTATCAGTTTCTTAACTCACCGGCCTTTGGTAATTTCTTTCTTTTTGAACCATATCGTAATTTGCTACTTCCTTTTTCAAATGTAAAACTCGCAAAATTAAATTCCTACAGAGCTCAACTGCTGGCAAATTATTGCCATCCTAACAACATTTGAGTACCTACTGAATGTAAAATACTCTTCAGCTTTTGTAACTCCTATGCAGACTGGAAGGAGCCCAGGTGGCACAGTGGTGAAAGCGCTCAACTGCTGGTTAAAGCGTTAGCTGTAATGTTGGAGGTTTGAACCCACCAGCGGGAGAAAGACGTGGCAGTCTGCTTCCGTAAAGATTACAGCCTTGGAAACCCTATGGGGCAGTTCTACTCTGTCGTATAGGGTTTCTAGGAGTCGCAATCAATTCTACGGCAGTGGGTTTGGTTCTTCCTGGTTTTATGTAGACTGGTAATTTCTCATGAGCTTAAAAAGCTCTGGAAGTGTATCAACAACTGAGCGATCCACACACCAACTCTGGTATCATCCACAGGACAGTGGGGCTCTATGAGTTGTTCTTTAGGCTCCTGGTCCCTTGCTGAATGCTTTACCATGCCTTGGGTCTTACATCACCATGAGCCTTCATTTCTCTCCTTTCCACAGCCATTGAAAGTTGTCCTCTGTGAAGCCCATGACCTACACTGCCTGGCTTCTTGTAGAAATCACATTGCTGACATCTGAGGATCCAGCGACATGCGGAGGTTGGCAATACGACATATGATGTTGAATGCTTGAGGTCAAGCATGCTGCCACACTGGACCCCTTTGCTGTGCTTCACTTTTCCAGTGCTTCTTCCAAAACTGCCCTTGGATTTAGGAGACTGGTATTGATAGTTCAGTGACTTCATGTTCACGATCATATCGGATCCTCACAACCCCACCCTGAAGTAGGCAAGAACTCATATTTCCGTTGTATAAATGAATTAATTATGGCTCAGAGAGATTAAGCAACTTGCCCTAGGTCCCCCAGCTGTCAAACAGAATAAACTGCCATTATTAGGAACCAAATGAACTACAAATAATGATAGGTTTTCAGCTCACATCTAGTTTACAGCTTGTTATAATTACCTATTCTCTGCTCGACTCGTGTCGTTAGGATTTCACAGTCTGTATCATGTGTTTTCTTGACAAGTTCCTCTCACCACTTATGTAAAAGGATAATTTTTCTTTCAATTTCACTATTTATAGGGATAAGCAAACCCACAAAATTTAGAGTCCTGTGTGGCTTATGAAACAAATCCTGTATTTTATAATGATACCGTAAGCACAGGAAAAGCAGAAGTTAAGGTCAGTCAACACTTATGGTTTGAGAAAAGGAGACTTACAGTATTAGACAGTCAACAGTTAGTCCATTTCTTCTACACTCAATGCTGATGATCACAGGTGCTTTAATCCTGGTCATAACTGATGGACAATGTCAGAAACAGAAGCAAATCTCTTTCTGACTAATTGATCATCCATCATTGTGAATGCTTTTCATTATGTTAGTTCCTTCAAATGGCACTCCTGAAGATAAATAAAATAACTACAGTATTTGCTTAGTGAGAGCCAGTGATGCTTACTGTAAGTTGACTGAGTATTTGTGTACAGGGCTGTGGCGTTAAGAATCAAAGTACATGTCCTCTTCACTTGCTTTGCTTCGCAGTTAAAAGACACAGCTCTTTAGTAAAGAGAACTAGATCAGCTTTATAGTCTGAGCAGGAGAATAACAGTACCACTACCTTACAGCTGGAAACCCTGGTGGAGTAGTGGTTAAGAGCTATGGCTGCTAACCAAAAGGTCGGCAGTTTGAATCCACCAGGTGCTCCTTGGAAACCCTGCAGGGCAATTCTACTCTGTTCTATACGGTCTCTAAGAGTCGGAATCGATTTGACGGCAACGGGTTACCTTACAGCTTAAAGCACTATTGTCTTCATATAAGCAGAAGGCAAGATATGATTCCTGATATGACAGTACTCCAAAAACCCTTTACCAGCGAGGTGAGGTCCACCACGTCAGCAAAGGGATTCACTTATTTCCAAGTAGCTCAGATTCTGGGATGAATAAAAAAACCAACCAAACCTGTTGCCATTGAGTCAACTCTGACTCACAGCAACCCTACAGACAGAGTAGAACTGCCCCATAGGGTTTCCAAGAAGTGGCTGGTAGATTCCAACTGCCAACCTTTTGGTTAGCAGCCAAAGCTCTTAACCACTGCGCCACCAGGACTGTGATGAATCAACAATGTTAATATCCTCGGGTCAGCACCCTAATAAAAACTGTGTTTCCACAAAAAAAAAAAAAAAAAAAAAAAAAAAAAAAAAAAAAAAAAAAGCATACGTAACACAAAAACCCTTAGGTTTACCTTCTGTTAGCAGAAGTGTCAGCAGTAAATTTACCCACAGGTAGCCAAATGAGCAAATGCTGGAAAAAATATCAGATCCAGACAGCAGAGAAAACAGTAAAAAGTAAAAGCTAAACCAACAGAGTCCAGATGAACTTAGATGTAGAATTCTGTAAATCTCCACTGGCCAACTTAACACCAAAAAAACCAAACCCATTGCCCTCAAGTTGATATGAACTCATAGTGACCTTATAGGACAGAGTAGAACTGCCCTATAGAGTTTCCAAGGAGCACCTGGTGGATTCAAACTGCCAACCTTTTGGTAAGCAGCTGTAGCACTTAACTACTGTGCCACCAGGGTTTCCAACCTAGCACAGAATTGTTAAACTCAAGATACCAACACAGGTAACTCCAGTCCTGGCCCTCCAGAGAGAGACTCACATATAGTGAAAGAGCAACAAATATGAAGGATTCTATCTCATTATTCTCATATTGAAAGATCTTTGGTCCACTGATTCCCTGATTATGCCAGACACACTAAATATACTATCCCACTTAATCCTAAGAACAACTCTAAAAGGTAGATGTTATTTTACCGATGAAAAAACTGACTCACAGAGAGGGAGATAAAAGACCAGGTCCAAGGTCACACAGTGGTGGAACTGGTATTTGAACACAGCTATGTGAATCTAAAGCCTGCTATGCTTTTTCCAAAACGCCACACTGCCTTTCATTTACTAGGAGAGGAGTCTACAGCAAGCATAAGTCCACAGTGAAAAAAAAGAGCTACACATTAATATCTTTATGGATAAAAATTCCTTAGGCAAAGCACTAGATTATTCGTTTACAAAATAATGAAATCTTTTATCTTTTGATACATTCTTGAAACAATCACTTTCATTTGGTATGTGTACAAAATTGGTTTTTTGAAGTGAAAACCTGTTCATTTTACTTTAAAATAAAGTATTAGTAGGCATTTGAGCTACATAAATTACTTTTCAAAAAAAAGCAGAATTCCTTTCATTTCTAGCTGGACTCACACACCAGTTTTTATATGAAAGACAAAGAATGAACTTCTACTGAGTGCTTTCGACTTTAATCAAAGCCTGAAACCAGACTGGAGTCTCACCAGGCAATGTGAAAGGATGGACAGTCAGCAGGCTACGGTGTGTTTTCAATGGATAAGTGTCCATGACAACAGGAAAAAAATGCCATCACAGTGTAAGCAACACTGTTAGCAAACTCAAAGAGGTTAGGAAGAGAATTAGCCTAGCGATCAATCTACCTCCCTTCTCATACATGCATCTTGCTTAACAGAATTAAGAAGCACTGCAGAGAGCTTGGCCCTGCCTCAATATCCTCGCTTTCATCCTTATTCCTGACCTGATAGAGGGCTTCTGTTCCACTGGGCACTTTTCAGCGGTCTTAACCTTTATTTTCTTGTAATTCATAAACAATTCGTAAAGTTACCAATAACAGTAAGAATGAATGAAAAAACTTTGAATTATATATATATATATATATATATTTATTTATTTATTTCCTAATAAAGAATGGGCTACAGTCTACCATTCCAAACGAAATATTTCCAAATAACTTAAAATTTTAAACTAGTTTGATTTCATTTAAATATAAGTTATTTATATTTTCACTCTAAATCATTATCCTTAGTTTTTGTTATGCTCTTTGCAGTTCCAACTCAGAAGTAGTTGTATACAAGACAGGTAATCATCTCCATAAAAACAGTAACTATGAAAGCTGTAGCTGATATATTTAAAATACTAAGCTGCTAATAAGCACTTTTTATTAACTATATATGTTTTTATTTTACTAGTCAATTTTATCCTTAAATTTTTTTTGACAAGGTGAATAAAGAAAACCTGAAACTGTAGATAGTATGATATATCCAGACCAACTGATTTGTTTATGTTTATTCACAGACATGCTTTTTTGTTTTTATAATACTCAATAATATAACACTGGAATTTTTGGAATAATGCTTTATTATTTTCTCCAAAGAGTTTTCTAGGTTAGAGGTTCTTTGGTAATTCCATGACTAATCTAACCTGCCTCAGGTAATGTCTCTTTCTGAGATACAGCAGTGAGCAAAAGAAAAGTACACACATACCACCCCCCCATATTTAAGAAAAATTAAGGTAACACTTGTATTACTAAAACAAGTTATCATAGGAAATTAAGGATTTAAAAGAATTGTTTAATCTTCATTCTGTTTGAAGTTTATGCAATGACGGTTTTCATCCTTTTCCAATAATAATAATAATAAGCAGAGTAACTGCTCTCAACAGGAAACCAGGCCTAACACAGGTCTGGAAGGAAAGGCAGAGCTCCTTCCTACTGAGAGGATGAAATGTTGATATTTGAAAAACTGGGTTTGATATGAAGAATCTGACAGAGACTGGTGATTTTTTAAGGGCTTTTAAACAAGTTCTTTACTGGTTGAAGGCACTGTTTTAATTACACCTCATTTCCCTTCATACTTAGTGACTTTTTCTAATGAAATAAACATATCACCAGCATAATTCTTATAATCATCATCTTTAAAAAATATCATTTTCACTCAAAGTTAACAAATGAGGTAAAAGTGGAAGAAATGTTTTTTTTAAGGTCAAAAGTTAGATGAGAATTCTGAAAGAGCTAGAAATGTGTTTACAAGGCAACGATCACAGCTGACCGATTCAGGAGTGAACAGCCGGCCTTTGGATCCACCACTCATCCCTTTCTCAGCCTCTTGGAACTGTGAACATAGATACATAGACAGAGAACTGTTGAATAGCTGTGTCAATTTGCCAGCTGCACCCTGAAAGGGAAGTTCCACAAACTGTTTCAATTCTTGGTTGTTAACCTCTTACTTTGTTTCCCCCAAGATTTCCTGGAATTCTTCCAATAAGCAACCCCTTTGTTTAAGTTGGTTTCTATTATTAGCAACCAAAAGAACATTAATAGTATTACACCATCTCCCACAGGTCAATTTTGTATACTGCGTTTGAATTCATATCTTTTCTTCTGAACATTCTGCTAAAAACTTTCAATATTTCCTAGTGCCAATAACATAGAATCTACCCAGATGCCAATATTCTCCCTTATGACATTCTTATAGATATTCAAATCCAGGTCTGTCTATCTACTAACTGTAATGCAAAGTGCACAGCTTGTCACCTCTTTCATACCTAAACCACTGCTAAAAATGATAAGAATAGAAGACACTAAACATTATTTTAATGATACGTTTGGTTTTAAATGCTTAGCTCGACAATTATTAGATGTGGAAGCTTGCACATGTTTTTGAAACTTTCTAAGCCTTAGTGCGCCTGTAATAAAGTGAAGATAATAATAGCTTGTTCCCAGGGTTAGACTGAAGATTAAAAAAAGATAATAAGGTGGTTAGAGAACATGGCACTATAGACAGAAGTACCACGCCATCCATCCACAGCAAAGGCCCCAAAACTAACTAAAACAGAGACAAACATCAATCCTGCAACCCTATGTGTCAAATGAAGAGATAAAGAACTCAACCAAGCACCAAATGGAATAACAAACTGACAAAACAGAAAGCAAGGAGAGTTACGAGCAGGGGTCCCCTATCAGTTAATGCAGCAGAGATCCATCATCTTGGACTCTTGTCAAAGATCGGCAGACAAGGAGACCAGCAAAGAAGATTTACGGAGCTCCCAGCAGGATACAAAGCAGCTGGTAACCAGCAAAACATGCTTTCCCACCCTCCAATCTACCACTCCCTGCTTGACCTTCGCTGCTTCCTGGCTGGCTGATCCTCGGCATCCCAGCAGGTGGATTTCCTGCTTCCTGGCACCCTGACTTGCTGCTTCTCGTTGGGCTGATTCCCAGCCTCCCAGAGGGTCGATTTGCTGCTTCCTGGTGGGCCAATCTGCAGCTTCTTGGTGGCCCAATTCACGAATTACCAGTGGGTCCAGTCCTAGCTTCCTGGAGGGTCAATTCACTGCTTCCGGGCAGGCTGATCTGCCGATTCCCAGAAGGCCGAGACCACGGAACGGGAGGCGCCACTTCTGTGCCACACAGATTTGACTCGCCCACACTGACTGGCTTCTTCACTGCCATTTCTTTGTTGCTGGTGTTGCTTTTTTCGGCCCCTTTTGGTATCTTCTCTGCTTCTCACCTCTTCCCCTCCTCTCTCTCGAACACCTGATTCCCTGTGCCATCTTTGCTTCTTCTTGACAGGCTGTGAAGTGCTGCTCAGCTGGGGAACTGCTTCCCTGGTCTGTGTGGCCATGCTGGTGGGATCCCTGGAGGCTTTTTTTTTTTCTGTTTTTTAAATTTGTTTTCTTTCCCTTTTATTTTTCATTTCTTGGCCTCTCCTCTCTTTCTACTTATTTCTTTTTCTATCTCCTGAAAACCTGGCACTGTATATTATGTCCACCCCTTCTAGCTGAGCTGTACTGCATGGTTTGGGAGCTTCTTCCCCGATCTGTGCAGCAGTGCTGGTGGGATCCTTTGGGGCCTTTTTTTAAAAAAATTTATTTATATTTTTTTATTTTATTTTATTTTTTTCCTTTTTGTTTTTTTCATTTCTCGGTTTCTTGTCTCTCCACTCCAACGGCAAGCTCCCTCAGCCCCCCCCTTTTTTTTTTTTTTTTGCTCCTGTTTCTCTCTCCTCTCTTTCTTCTTTTCCATAACCAACCTAGCTTCACACATCACAACTGCCCCCTCTCCCTCCCTCCTACCTATCTATGCTGTGTGCTGAACATTACAATCCCAAGCAGCACTGGAATCTGCCCTGCACTGACCCCTGGCTCACCTTGCTGGCCCCAGTATGTGCCACAAACAACCCATACCAGCCCCTCCCCTTAAGTGGGACTTGCCCTGCTGCACCACAGCTGAGCGACTGGCCCTGCCCAAAGGACAAGGAGGTGAAAAATAACATGTCCACAGACAACCAAACAACAAACAACACACAGCCTACCTGCTCAGACACAACCAAATAAAATGAAAAATCAGGACAAGACAAACAAATCTAAAATTAATAAATAAAGAAAATAACTACTGAATGTCCTAAAGACAGCAGACAATACCAAAACATATTAAAAAAAAACAGGATAGGATGATTCCAGTAGGCATCCAAAATAAAACACCACAGAACTTTCCAGTAGAAGAAAAGGCACTAGAAATACTGATAGGGAATTCAAATCTCTAATATTCAGAGCTATCCAAGAGGTGAAGCCAAAAGCAGACAAAAACAAGGAAAAAATAGGCAAATTCATGGGAGAGGCAGAGAAAGTCACAAAAAATAAAGACAAATTCATGGAAAATACAGACAAAAATGGAAGAATTCAGCAAAATAATACAGAAACAAAATGTCAAAATAAATTCACAACTAGAAATCATACAAAAACAACAAATAGAAATCTAAAAGATCAACAAGATTTCAGAAATGGACACTGTCATAGAAGGGCTAAGAAACAGGTTTGAAACAACAGAAGAAGGATCAGCAAAACTGAAGACAAACACTTGGATACAACTTTGAGGAAAAATCAGAAAAAAGAACAAAGAAAAATGAAGAAACCATGAGAATTACGTGGGATACAATCAAAAGCAAAAATCTGCTACCGATCGGAGTTCCACATCAGGAGGAAAAAACGGAAAACAGAGAGAGGGTCATTGAAGAATTGCTGACAGAAAACCTTCTTAATATCATGAAAGATGAAAAGCTGACCTTTTAAGAAGCTCAACAAACCCCATATAGGATAGACCCCAAAGGAAAATAATCAAGGCATATCATAATCACACTCGCAAGGAAAGAATCCTGAGAGCAGCTCAAGAAAAATGGAAAGTCACATACAGAGGGGAAACATTAAGACTAAGCTTTGATTACTTGGCAGAAACCATGCAGGCAAGAAGGCAATGGGATGACATACGTAAAACTGTGAAAGAAAAAAAAAATGCCAACCAAGAATAATATACCCTGCAAAACTCTCATTCAAATATGATGGTGAAATCAGGATATTTCCAGATAAACAGAAATTAAAGGAATATGTAAAACCCAACCAAACTTACAAGGATTATTAAAGGGAGTCCTTCAGTTTGAGAACAAACAACATTAGACAACTGCCTGAATCTACGACACAAAATCGCACCAGCCAGACACCAACGTAGGAAACGAACTCTCAAGGACTATTCAAAACCAAGAGATTTACAACAAGGAACTAGAGAAATTAATCTCCAAGTGACAACAACATTAGAACAATAAAAGAGGGAATAAATGATGTAGGTATATAACTTTCCAATGGAGAGGAAGGCAAGGCAATACCAAGTAATAATAGACTAGTTCAAACTTAGGAAGATAAGGGAAAATTTAACTGTAACCACAAAGAAAGTTAACAAAACTACTCAGCAAAATAAAGAAGAAAAATAAAGTCTCAGTAACAACAAAATCTGCAAAAACAAAAGAAATGGAAAAAAATCCACAAATGAAAGGAATTCAGCACGGGAGAGTAAGACGAACAAAGAAATCATCAGCACCACAAAAAAAAAAAAAAAAAGCACTAAAAATGACAGAAATAAACTCACACCTATCAATAATTACACTGAATATAAATGGCTTAAATGCACTCATAAAGAGACAAAGAGTGACAAAATGGATAAAAAAAAAGGACCTATCAATATGCTGTCTACAAGAGACACATCTTAGAAACAAAGACAGAAATTTATTAAAAATCAAAGGATGGAAATAAATATATCAAGCAAACAGCAACCAAAAAAGAGCTGGAGTTGCAATACTAATCTCTGATAAAATAGACTTTAAAACAAAATCCACCACAGAAGACAGACAAGAGCACGATATCATGATGAAGGGGATGAACCAGCATGAAGACATAACCATAATAAATATCTACACAGCCAATGACAGGGCTCTAAATTACATAAAACAAACATTAACAGCACTGAAAAGAGAAATTGACAGTTTCACTGTAATAGTAAGAGACTTCAACACACCATTCTCAGTAAAGGACAGAATATCTAGAAAGAAACTCAACAAAGACACAGAAAATCTAAAGGACACAATGAGACAAGTTGTACTCATAGACATATATACAACACTCCACCCAACAGCTGCAAAGTACACATTCTTTTCCAACACACATGGAACATTCTCCAGAACAGACTACATATTAGGCCACAAACCAACCCTCAATAAAATCCAAAGCATTTAGATAATACAAAGTATCGTCTCTGATCACAACAATGCTATCAAAGTACAAATTACTAACAGGAAGAGCAAAGAAAAATAATCAGTTACACAGAAACTAAATAATACCCTGCTTAAAAACCACTAGGTAACAGAAGAAATCAAAGATGGAATAGAAAAATTCCAAGAATCAAATGAGAATGAAAATACGTCATACCAAAACCTTTGGTATACAGCAAAGGCAGTGCTCAGAGGTCAATTTATAGCAATAGATGCAAACATATAAAAGAAGGGAAAAAAATCAAAACATTAGCTACACAATTCAAACAGAGTACAGCAAAAGAAGCCTACAGTCACCAGAAGAAAGGAAACAATAAAGATCAGAACAGAAATAAATGAAACTGAGACAGAAAAACAATAGAAAGTACCAACAAAACCATGTTAGTTCTCTGAAAGGATCGACAAAATCGACAAATTAGACAAACTGACAAAAGAAAAACAAGAGAACACATATAACCCAAATAACAAATGAAACAGGGGACATTACAACAGACCCAACTGAAATAAAAAGGATCATAACAGAGTATTATAAAAAATTATACTCCAACAAATTTGAAAATCTACAACAAATGAACAAATTTCTAGAAACACAATACCTACCCAAAGTACCAGAAATTGATGTTGAAAATCTGAACAGACCAATAACAAAAGAAGAGACTGAAAAGGTAATAAAAAAAGAACTCCCAACAAAAAAAAAGCCCTTGGCCAGATGGCTTCACTGGAGGATTCTACCAAACATTCAGAGAAGAGCTTATACCAGTACTACTCAAATTATTTCAGAACATAGAAAAGGAAGGGATACTTCCAAATTCATTTTATGAAGTCAGTATAACTCTGACACCAAAACCAGGCAAAGATGTTGCAAAAAAAGAAAATTAGATACCAGTATCTCTTATGAATATAGACACGAATATTCTCAACAAAATTCTAGCCAACAGAACTCAGCATCGTATCAAAAAAATAGTACACCATGACGAAGTAGGATTCATGCCACGTATGCAAGGATGGTTCAACATTAGAAAATCAATTAACGTCATCCACCACATAAATAAAAGAATCACACGATCATCTCAATCAACGCAGAAAAGGCATTTGACGAAGTCCAACACCTATTCCTGAGAAAAACTATTAATAAAATAGGTATAGAAGGGAAATTGCTCAACATAATAAAGGGCATCTATAAAAAACCAACAGCCAACATCATTCTTAAGGGAGAGAAGCTGAAAACATTCCCCTTGAGAACAGGAACAAGATTGTCCTTTACCACCACTCCTATTCAACACTGTGCTGGAAGTCCTAGCTATAGCAATAAGGTAAGAAAAACAAATAAAGGGCATTCAAATTGGTAATGAAGAAGTGAAAAGGTGCCTATTTGCAGATGGTATGATACTATATATAGAAAACCCAAAAGACTCCATGAGAAAACTACTAGAACTAATAGAAAGATTCGGCAGAGTAGCAAGATACCAGCTAAACATACAAAAATTAGCTGGATTCCCATACACCAACAAAGAGAATGACAAAAAGGAAATCAGGAAAATGAGACCATTTATAATAGCCCCTAAAAAAATAAAATACTTAGGAATAAATCTAACCAGGGATGTAAAAGGCCTATACTAAGAAAATTACAAAATACTAGTGCAAGAAACCAAAATAGATGTACATAAATGAAAAAGATACCATGCTCGTGGATAGGTAGACTCAACATTGCGAAAATTACTATTCTACCCAAGGCAATTCACAAATACAATGCAATTCCCATTGAAATACCAACAACATTCTTTAAAGAGATGGAAAAAACAATCATTAACTTTATATGGAAAGGGAAGAGGCCCAAGATAAGGTAAAGCATTACTGAAGAAAAATAAAGTAAGAGGAATCGCACTACCTGACCTCAGAAACTACTATACAGCTATGGGAGTCAAAACAGCCTACTACTGGTACAATGACAGATACATTGGCCAATAGAACAGAATCGAGAACCTAGATGTAAATCCATCCACCTACAGTCACCTGATCTTCTACAAGGGCCCAAAATGCATCAAATGGGGAAAAAGGAAGTCTTTTTCACAAATGGTGCTTGCAAAATTGGATGTCCATCTGCAAAAAAAAAATGAAACAGGATCCATACCTCACACCATACATAAAAACTAATTCAAAATGGATTAAAAAAAACTAAATATAAAACCAAAAACTGTAAAGATCTTAGAAGAAAAAATAGGATCAATGCTAGAGACCCTAATACATGGCATTAACAGGATACAAACCATAACTAACAACATACAAACTCTGGAAGATAAGCTAGTTAACTGGGATCATCTAAAAATTAAACACTTACGCTCATTAAAAGACTTTACCAAAATAGTAAAAAGAAAACCGACAGAATGGGAAAAAAATTTTGGCTATTACAAATCCAACAAAGGTCTAATCTCTAAAAACCACAAGAAAATCTAACACCTATACAATAAAAAGACAAAAAATCCAGTTAAGTAATGGGCAAAGGAAATAAACAGACATGTCACCAAAGACTTAAGCGGCTAACAGACACATAAGAAAATACTCACGATCACTAGCCATTACAGAAATGCAAATTAATACCACAATGAGATACTATCTCACTCTGGCACTACTGGCATGAATCAAAAAAACAGAAAATAACAAATGTTGGAGAGGCTGCAGTGAGACTGGAACTCTTATGCATTGCTAGTGGGAATGCAAAATGGTACAACTATTTTGGAAAATGATATGGTGCTTCCTTAGAAAGCTAGAAATAGAAATACCATATGATCCAGCAATCCCTCTCCTAGGAATATAGCCTAGAGAAATAAGAGCCGTCACACGAATAGACATATGCACAACCATGTTCACTGAGGCATTGATCACAATAGCAAAAAGATGGAAACAACCTAGATGCCCATCAACAGATGAATGGATAAACAAACTATGGTACATACACACAATGGAGTACTACGCAACGATAAAGAACAATGCTGACTCTGTGAAGCATCTCACAACATGGATGAATCTGGAGGGCATTACGCTGAGTGAAATAAGTCAATCGTAAAAGGGCAAATATTGTATGAGACCAGTACTATAAAAAGGTTTACACGCATAAAGAAACAATCTTTTATGGTTACCAGGGAGGGGAGGGGTGGGGGTGGAAAAACACTAAGTAGACAATCGATAAGTGGTAACTTTGGTGAAGGATAAGACAGTACACAATACTGGGGAAGCCAGCACAACTTGTTCAGGGTAACATCAAGGAAGCTCCATGGACAAATTCAAACTCCCTGAGGGTCCGAATTACTGGGCTGATGGCTGTGGGGACCATGGTCTCAGGGAACATCTAGGTCAACTGGCATAACACAGCTTATAAAGAAAATGTTCTATATTCTACTTTGCTGAGTAGTGTCTGGGGTCTTAAAAGCATGTAAGTGGCCATCTAAGATACTCCATTGGTCTCACCCCTTCAGGAGCAAGGGAAAATGAAGAAAACTAAAGACACAAGGGAAAGACTAGTCCAAAGGACTAATAGACCGCAACTACCACGGCCTCCATCAGACTAAGTCTAGTACAACTAGATGGTGCCTGGCTACCACCACTGACTGCTCTGACAGGGACCACAACAGAGGGTCCTGGACAGAGCTGCAGAGAAATGTAGAACAAAACTCTAACTCACAAAAAAAGACCAGACTTACTGGCCTGACAGAGATTGGAGAAACCCTGATAGTATGGCCCCCAGACACCCTTTTAGCTCCGTAATAAAGTCACTCTGGAGGTTCACCTTTTATCCAAAGATCAGACATACCTATAGGACTAAAGGGGCACGCCAGCCCACGGGCAAGGACTAGAAAGCAGGAGGGGACAGGAAAGCTGGTAACAGGGAACTCAAGGTCGAGAAGGGAGAGTGTTAATATGTCATGGGTTTGTTAACCAATGTCATAAAACAATATATGCACTGTTTAATGAGAAGCTAATTTGTTCTGCAAACCTTCATCTGAAGTACAATAAAAAGAAGATAATAAATACATAAACCACCTGGCACCTGGCACACGGAATGCTTTCAATAAAAAGGAGCCATGTTCATCTCATTATGACATACAACTCTATTTGTGGCCCAGATTTATTTCTTGAGATTCAGAATCATAGATCTAAATGACTTTTTTGAACTTTCCATGTGGTCAGACCTCAAATTCAGTTTGTCCAAAAATCTGATGCCTCCCAACCCAGCTTCTCCTACACTCCTCACCAGGCAGAATGATCCACCAAACACCTCACACAGCCATAAGCATGAAAATCTTAGTTTCTTTCCTCATCCAACTGGTCTCCAAGTCTTAACCCCCTTGACTTCTTGGCTCCATCTTCTCCCCTTCTCCCTGGCACACAGGTTCTCTTTGCCTCTCACCAGGCCTCCAGCAACAACCTCCTAACTGATATATCTTGCCTTTGTTACACACACCAGATTTACCTCCCCCTCCCAAGAGCTGATGAAGAAACCTTTCTAAAACTCAAAGCTGACCAGGTTTAACTCTTTTAATAGTTCTCCATTGATTAGGGAGTAGAGTTAGTCTTTTCACTGCTATACATATCGTTCAACAATGTAGCCATAGCCTGAAGTGAATTCTTTCATCATGCCTTGTTAATGAACTCTGCTTTCATATTCAACTGCTTATAGTTTCTGGAACATATCAGATTGTTTCAGGCTTCTGTAGCCCTGTTTATGCTGGTCCATCCCAGTGGAAAGCCTTACTTCAGCACCCTAGCAAGTGGCTCTTCGTCTCTGGAGGGTCGCTTCTTTTATAAAGCACCAGCAAAAATTACCCTCCCCAACTTTTGTGCTCCAACTGTATACCCTTTAAATTCTTGCAACAAAGCACTCAATCTTGTATTTCATGTGTCTGTTTACACATTTCCCCAAAGTGAGGGGCACAGTGAGTCTTACTCCTTTGGGGGCTCCTGTCACGTAACAGAATGCTAATACAGGCTTGGGGCCCTGGTGGCACAGTGGTTAAGAGCTACTGCTGCTAACCAAAAGGTCTGCAGTTCAAATCCAGCAGGTGTTCCTTGGAAACCCTATGGGGCAGTTCTACTCTGTCCTATGTGGTCACTATGAGTCAGATTCGACTCGACAGCAAAGGGTTTGTTTTCTGTTTTTTTTTTGAATACAGGCTTGCTGAATGAATGAGGATAAACAGGAAAAGACAAATGAGAAAATTTAATAACAAAAGCAAAGCTTAGGGTATGTTCTGGAGTCTGTAGACATTCAGCTCAGTGTCTCACAAGGCCCACAATAATGCAGAATACAATATCTGTTCCTAACTGTAATTTTTACTCATTAAGAAAACATTCCATTATTGTCAGGATGGCCTATTTAAGGTAGTCAAGTCTGTGATAAAGCTGGCAAATCATTCCAAAAGGGATTGAGTCAAGTGTTCCTTCTTATAAAATGGCTATTGCCCCTTAAATGGCAATTTGAGAGACTTAAAAGTGCTTCATAGTCTAAATAATTTAAATATGGTGCCTACAACATTTATGCATTCTTGAGCAAAACCAGAAAATAAGCTTACTGAGTCTAGTAATTTGTGACGACCTCCTAAATTATTAGGGAATTCAGGCAACTTTAATAAATTTGCACTTAGCTTCCTTAGTGAGCAGTGGAACTTTTAGAAGTACGTGGAAAATAAAAATGCATTGTAGGCCCCTCATCCATGGGCTCCAATAATACAGGCTTTTGCTAGAGCTACCAATCAGACTAACTGTTGGCTCTGTCAACCTCTGAACGGAGATGACGAGTCATCTCCCCACACTGTTCCGGCAAAGGAATTTCTCTCTGTGTGTTAAAAATGTATATGGCATGGGACTAGATGGTTTGAATCTGAGAACGGTACTTTGAATACTGAGTTTGACGTTACTCCGGACATGGAGAACTTGCAGAATATTACCAAGTAGTCCAATGTACATTGACTGACCACACCAAATCTGAATTAGCTTGGTCTGGCAATGGTAATTCCTTGCTCAAGTGTGCGGAGAAAAGGAGCTTTTGTATTACCTGTACTGAAATGCGTACTGTTCATATAATGTGTCATGTTGAGAGAAATGTGCTGTTTTTACATAAATGAATCAGGAGCATGTTATACATACAAAAAATGCACTGAAACAATCTTTTTATCAGCTGGCTGAAATAGAGAATTATTTCTTTAAAAAATATTGATAGCTACGTCACATCAACACATTAAAAATACATGTGAGTATGTGGTCTGAAATGTGAAAGCTAATAATTTTTTGACATAAAATGATTCAGGTGGAAAGGGATGTAAACATAATTCATAATTTAGAGGAGAATCTTACATTACTGAATCAAATTAAGCTATAATGTAAGACTCAATGCTGAGAAAATATTCTGCAAATTTATCAAATGCATCCTAGGTGACAGATGTGCTATGAAAGATTGTTACAGACCTGAATAAAACTGATGTAATTTCTCCATCAAGATTCAGCCTAGTCAATTAAAAAAAAAGAAAGAAAGAAAGAAAAAAAAACTAAAGGAAGTGAATGGATGTTCTGATAGACTTTAGATGTGCTAACTAGTCTATTATACCCAGTCTTTAAATTTATTTTTTGTACTTGCCAATGAACTTCACTCAGAGCAAAAACCATAATTTTGCATCTGAGATTTCTCTTCTGTTGAATTGGAGTAATGGATAAAAGGGACAGGTGCCATGACTGATTAAGTAGAAGTAAATTTCTTCTTTAACAACAGCCTTAGTACAGGTACGTAATATTACCTTTACTTACCAGAGGACTGGAAAAGAAAAACTCTAAGAATTTAAGGAATTATGCATTACTGTGGATGTGCTGGAACCCAAATCCTTGTATTTGATATGATTCCTAGAGGAATTCCTTTACACTTTCAAATCGTCTATGGCCTTGTGATGTGCCATGCACCCAGCCATTCACAAACAAAACTACAATGACTTCCACAAAGAAGTGGATTCTTAGCTGTATGAGAAGCAACAATGTCACAAAAAGAACACCAAGAGATTTAAACGCCTAGAAGCTTGCTAAAAGTCAGGAAGAAATGAGATACTGATAAAAGGTAGATATCTATTACAGAGCGCTCTGGCTCTCTATATTCCTGGCTGAGCAAGAACACATATCAAAACACTCTTCATTTTACATCTCAAGATGTTTTAAGACCAGAAGGTAAGACTGGCCTGCCAAAAACTACAGTATTTATGACTACCTCTTTTAAAATAAAGGAAGCAACTTGCCTTCTAAAGTTGTGATAGACTTCGATTCAGTAGACATTAGGAAAGGAAAAAGCAGCTACAATCTCTTCATCTGCTTATTCAGGTCCTGATCTTACGAAATTTTCGACTGACATAAACAGACAGTTTCCAAATGAAGAATAAGGCCTGGACAAGTTTGGACTGCGATAAGTGTTTACCTCTATTTACTGTTTAATACTAAAAAATAAAAGGTCGGGGTGGAACTGAAGTAAAAATTTTCTATTACATTTTTGCTTCACCTATCTGCTTTTCACATGAAATTACGGGCATAGATTTTATTATGTTAAATGCATACACAGAAACAACTCTGAAAAAAAAAAGTACCTCACACAGGATAAATAATGATTCTGGTTGTTATAAAGAATAGCTGTATTTGATATGTAATGTGGGTCAAATGCTCCCGGAGCATACAAAGTTGGTACCTAGAGACTGACATTAAAGTTCTTTGGCATTTCTTCAAGTTTACGAACAGTTATTCATGACACTGTTTTCCCAGTCTATGTGAAGTTGTTTCTATTTAATAAATCTGAAGCACCATAACCATGACACGAATTTGGATGTAAGAAAAGAATGCCTGAACCCCTGACTAAATGCAGCGATCTCTCTACTTCAGAATAGGTAAACCTTCCCAGGAAAACCAACAAACTAAATTTCTGTTGAAACAAAAACGGCAGAACGTGAAATAGCAGCCTGCCATCAGACATTGGGAGTTTGATTTTCATCAATGGCAGCTGAAACAGCCCTCTCCTCTCACTTTTGTATGTAAAAAAAAAGAAATAAAAAGGACAATACCATCTGCATGCAAATGAGAGGACAAACCTTGTCAATCCACTTACTGAACTTCAGCATGAAATCCACAGCTGCCACCAAGGTCTATATAGGCTCTATTTCATTCCTTGATCCGAAGTGATACTCCTAGTTATTGGACATTCAGAGAGACACACAGTAATTTTTTAAAAGATTCAGCTGGTGGCACATCATCTGTTGGAAAAGTTTCCAACCAGCGGGCTTACGATTGATTTGTCTGGGGTTATGTTGAGGTAAAAGGAAAAGTTTGAAAAAATAAGCACTTAAAAGTGTCGAGTGGCAAATCCAAACAGCAAGGTGAATGAATTTCAAAAGCTTCTTCTGTGATAACGACACAAAAACATGCAATGGGCATGTCTTGCTCACACCAAAACCACAGTCGATGGTTGCTATACAGCTATTTCCAATTCACCTGCAACAATGCTAAACACGCTCTTGAAACTCTACCTTCTGTGAGAGATGAAACTCTTCCCACAGGGATGCAATGAACAATACAAATATAAACTGTGGTGGTACTGAAGGGAAATTTAGATCTAATAAAGCAGATTGATAAAACAGGTGGAAACATCCTCAGCTAAACTTGAGTATTAACAATACCAGAAGAGCACTGATGTGCTTTGAATTTTTTATGTCTTTGTTCATCAGGCATGGCATCTTGACCATAAGGAAGCAGAGAGACAGGATTAACTCCTCAATGAACATCTATGACAAGACCAAATGCCATTAAATGTCAAAAAGCAGGCAAGCAAACAAACAACAACAAAACATTTCAGCCACATCCTGCAGACCTGGTCACTGCTTTTACAAACTTTCAATATAATTTAACCTGACAAGTTTCAGCTGAGCTTCCAGACTAAGATGGACTAGGAAGAATTACTTCCAAAAATTATCCAAAGAAACCTCTATGGATAACAACAGAATATTGTCCAATACAATGTTGAAAGATGAGCTCCCTAGTTTGGAAAGCTACACGAGGTTGCCATGAGTTGGAACCAACATAATGGCCTTTAGTTGAAGCCAACTTGTTGGTAACTAACAACAAGAAGAAGTTATAAACACTAATTATAACGCTAACCATTTTAGTAAGGTCCCTAGGTGGTGAAGATGGTTTGCGCTAAACTGCTAACCTAAAAGTTGGCAGTTTGAACCCACCCAGTGGTACTGAGGAAGAAAAGGCCTGGCTATCGGCTTCCATTAATATCACAATCAAGAAAATCGCATGGAGAAGTTCTACTCTGTAACATCTGGGGTCACCATGAGTTGGAACTGATTTGACAGCAACCAACAACAACAATCATTTTAATAGTTAGGATTATTATACAATCAATACTCATTACCTTCTCCTTCCTGCTGTGGCAGAATATACTATCACATCCCATTGATGTTGGGCTTAGCCACGTGTGTCCTGCTTTGGCCACTGGGATTTCAGTGGGTGTGACACAAGCAAATGCTTGAAATATGCTTGCACTGACTGTGAGCCTTGCCCTCTGGGATGATGGCATCCCCACGAGAAGAAATGTGCATTGGCTTCACACCGATTTAGGGGAGATAAAGGGCATGGGGGCCTGATCTAGATTCAATCTGCAGTTTAGGTTCAACACAGACCAGCTGTCCCCATCCAACCTACAGATGCATAAGCAAGAATAATGTTTTAAGCCACTGAATTTTGGAGTCATTTGTGCACCACTGTGGCAACAGCTAATCAAGGTAACAACAATAATAATGATATAATTAATATATCACCATAAATAGTGTCTACAGATTTTACTTGGTCTAGGGTGAAAGGAAAATATAGAGTTCAATGTTGCTGACAGACTATAGTATGGCTCTACACTTTGTGCAAGTGGACCTTTTTAGTTTTACCTCTCGGACCAATCTACACAAACACGTATATATATAGCTATGCCATTTATTAAATACTATGTTTCAGGCACTAATGTAGGCACTTTCTACTCATTTGATTCTTAAAACAATTCCTATAATGTAAATATTATCCCCCTTTACTGATAAGGAAATCCAGACGGACAGGTTAAGTGACTGATCTTAGATCACAGAGTTAATAGGCTGCAGAGGTCTCGGTTTCAAGTAGTGCTTCTTCAATACTATATATCAGTAAATTTTTTTCTATTTAAAAATGTTTAAAGGGGGAACAAGTAGACTCCACAGAAGAGATCTAATGTCGTTCTCGCTTTTGTTGCTCTGTAGGGACTCATCTAGCATTGAAATAGCTCTCCCATTCCCACCCCCAGATGGTCCACTTGACAAACAGGCCTCTGGGGACGCCTGAAAGCTCTCTTCTTGCAAAGGAGAAGTAAGGGCTAGAAAATTCCTAAGACAACTGTAAGTTTTAGCTCAGGAGAATTCTTTTAAAAAACAAACAAAACCTTTATTTCTTTTAACCTAGGATCATTAAGACAATTCAGTCTTGGTAAGGACTGCATAGAAGAACAATTAGAGCATTTTTTTGTTTTTGTTTTTTAAACATACATTTCCCTAACCAGATGTATTCCTATTTAACCCATACTAGGACATGAAACTACAAAAACCAAACCCGTTGCTGTCGAGTGATTCCGACTCATACTGACCCTATAGGACAGAGCAGAACTGCCCCACAGGGCTTCCAAGAAGCACCTGGTGGATTCAAATTGCTGACTCTCTGGTTAGCAGCTATAGCTCTTAACCACTATGCCATCAGGGTTTTCAAAGAGAAAGCACTTATTTCTCTCAATTTTCCTTTCCCAATTCCAATCTTGATGCCTATTTTTTTTTTTTAATTAAGTAACTTTGATTTTTTATGAATGCTTTTCTTGAGGTAGCTTTATAAAAATACAAAGCAGAGACTAAGTTATCCCAAGCATTATATTATTGTTAATATTTATGTTGCTCACATAAGCTTTTATCAGATGTATTTCCTAATAGTCCAGGACAGCCAGACTCTATTTTACAGTAGAGGAAGCTAAAGTATAGCTAACACAACAATGAGCAATAAACTTTCAAAACTTTAAAATGTATTACAACCGTAACAAACTGGATATTATAATTAGGAGTAACTATGACTTTGGAAAAATACCAAATGCACTAAAAAAAAAAACCCTTGCATAATTAATAGGATGATGTTATCTCTATAGTCAGTAATATTAGGTTTGCAACTAAAAACATCTGCTCATCCTGGGAAATGCAGTATATAAAATTAAAGGAAGGGATCTGCATGTAAGATGATAGCATTTATGTCAGAATCATTCTTATCAAGACTGCTAGGCTTCTCTCCTTCTTTCTAAATTTTGGAGCCCCGGTGGTGCAGTGGTTAAGACCTCAGCTGCTAACCAAAAGGTTGACAATTTGAATCCACCAGCTGCACCTTGGAAACCCTATGGGGCAGTTCTACTCTGTCCTATAGGGTCCCTGTGAGTCGGAATCCAATTAACAGCAAGAGGTTTTGGTATTTTTTTTCCTAAATTTTATTTCTTTTGTTTTTGTTGTTGCTGAGAATATACACAGCAAAAACATATCCTAATTCAACAGTTTCTATGTGTACAATTTAGTGACACTGATTACATTCAAGTTGTGCAACCCATTCCCACTCTCCTATTCTGAATTTTTCCTCCCTCACTAACATAAACTCACTGCCTCCCCCAAGTTTCCTATCTAATCTTTCGAGTTGCTGTTGTCAGTTTGACCTAATATAGATAGTTCTTTAAAAAGCATAATACTCAAGTCAGACATTTTTTACTAGTTAAGCTAATCTATTGTTTGGTTTCAAGAAGACTTCAGGGATATTTTTGGTTTAAGAACTAAAGACTATCTCAGGGCAATAGTTTCAAGAGTTCATCTACTCTCCATGCCTCCAGAAAGTCTACAGTCCATGAAAAGTTGAAATTCTTTTCTGCATTTCCCCGCTTTTGATCAGGATTCTTCTATGGAATTTTTGATCAAAATGTTGATTAATGGTAGCTGGACACCATCCACTTCTTCTGGTCTCATGGCAAAGAAATGCTTGACTTTTAAATACGACTCTTACTAAGTGAAGAATTGCCCTGCCCTTGATAAGAGACCCCTTTGTCAGTAAGTTTACAAGTATGTGTCCTAGTGAGGACTGTCAGGAATGCCATTAGGTCTATAGGAAAACTAACTACACGAATCAACCTCCTGAATGTGGCAAATGTTTCCTGTTACATATGGTTTTATGAAATCGCTATGGAATAAAGATAATTATGCTGTGTCATTATTTTTTACTGGGAAAAACTGCCAAATGCACAAAAATAGAGAATAGTACAGTGAATCTCCCTGTAACTATCATCTAAATTCAACAATCATCAGAATTTTGTCACATGCTTTATCTATCCCTTTTTGCTGCAATTTTGTTAAGCATTTTGAAGCAAATCCCAGATCACATTAGTAAACATCTCTGAAAACGTGGACACCAGGGATTCAGGGGTGAGGAGTACTGGTGCCTCATGATAGCAGGGGTGAATTAACAGAGGTGATACTGTAATGGCAGACACATCACACTGTGCATTTGTCAAAACATGTGACTGTACAACACAAACAGTGAACCCCTATGTAAACTATGGCCTTTAGTTAATAATACATTAGCAATGCACCAGTATCAATACGCATGTAAGACGTTAATCACAGGAGAAACTATGCAGAGGGGAAACGGAGTATAAGGGAATTCTCTGTACTTTCTGCACAAGTTTTCTGTCATCTGAAAACTACTCTAAGAAATAAAATTCATTTCTAAAACAACACGAACACTTTCTTAGAGAACCATAATGCCATTAGAGCCCTAACAGAATTAATGATAATTGCCTGGCAAACACAGAATAAACAATAACAAAAAATCCATCGAGTAAATTCCAACCCACAGCAACCCCATGTGTTACAAAGTAGAAGTGCTCCACAGGTTTTCTAACCTGTAGTCTTTACAGAAGTAGTTCGCCAGGGCTTTCTTCCATAGAGCTGCTGGGTGGGGTCAAACCACCAACCTTTAGGTTAGCAGCTGATCACAATTTGCTTGTACCACCTAGGGCTAGGGATCTTGCATCATGCTATATCCAATCTATATTCAAATGTTCCCATCTCAGATTGGTTTGTTTGAACAGGGACCCAAACAAGATCCACATAATTAATACATTTTAATGTTATGACTTGTAATTCTCTAGACCAGAGCAATAGCTCTACACAAACCCCTGTTCTCAATGCCTTTGTTGAAGAAAGTGGGTCAGTGTTCTCAATTTGTCTGCGTACTTCCTCATGGTGTCTCTCAGCTTGTCCCTCCCTGTCTCATATTTTACGCACATTAGAAATTAGCTAAAGGATGGATTAGAACCAAGTTCAATATTTTGAGGGAAAAATGTTTAATAGGTGCTATTGTATACTTTATATTTTATTGCTTCAGAAAACACATGCCTCATTTTTAAATTGTAGTTACACAGGGCAACATGCTACAAAATGGGTTTTTACTAACCATTATTATTTTACAGTAACGTTAATGTTTATGTCGTGTTCATGCTTTTACCAAAAGCTTTAAACTGGATTACACTTACATATAAAACTTGAGCCCACAGAGGTTAAGAAAGTGAAAGGCAAAAAGATGGCAGTCCTGGGACTCGATTCCAGGTTCTACCAAATTGGTACTATTTTTACTTACTCCACTCAGTTTCCTGATTCATTTGATTAAAATGGTGCATAATTAAACAGGAAAAAAAAAAACTATGATGATAAACAAAAATCACATAGAAATCAGATTTTTAATTTTTTGCTTTTATTAAAAAATAAGTTTAGCAACATATGCAGTATTCATAGGTTAAAATTATTAAAATTAAGCATTTTATATTATGTAGTGCAAAACATTATTTATTATTTCCTATTAGACATTTACTTGATGAACATATTTTATACCTTGAAGTTTAAAGTAAGTTTTTTTTCCCTAATCTAATCTTTTCTGCCATTCAATTTGTTTATTTTTCCATCATAATATATTTTTTAAGGAAAATTATTTGTAATTGTCTCATAATTATTTGTATTACAGCACTTTCACAAAATAAAGAAATACAAAATAACTAGAAGAAACATATTCCAATTTTCAATTTATTAAACATGGAAAGCAATTTTTAAGGGAGGTATAATGGAGTGAAGATGTGAAATCAATATGTAAACCTATAATTAAACAAAGGATGAGAAATCAGTAACTGAATTTTAGCTTATACTTAAGCTATAACCGCAGCAAATGAAGAAAAACTACACTTTAACTTCTCAGTGTCCTTTGCCATTAAAGAGTATTCAGAAGTGAACTGTGATGTACCTTCCTTCTTAGGGTTAATTTAAATTAAAAACTAACAATGTATGTAATAGTTTGCTTTTATTTTCCTAATGTAAGAACAGTACAGGGTATCTACAAGTCTTAGTTGATATTTGTTTGGAGAAGTAGATAAATTTCAAAGACTGCAGGGAAAGGTTGTAAAGTTATTAAATAATCTTCTAACTTAAGTGTTGCAAATGCCTCAAAAGTTATCTACACTGGGGCTGTATTTAAAGTACAGGGGAACAAAGCAAAGACTGTCAACAAAATCAAAAGTGAAAATATGCCATGTCAAAAGTTCTCTGTGTCTATCTAATTGTTCAACAACAAGAATTGTTCACTGAAACTAGCTTTTTTTTTTTGAAGTTTAAAAAATTAATCTTCCCCTCAAATCACACAAAAAATATATTCCATGTAATGCTGAAATAATCTCCAAACTCTAAAAATTAGTCACTGCTTTTATTCATAATCAGTGTGACAGTTAGTATAACCTTAATTTTTCAAATTTTTTATTATGGGAAACTCTAAACATTACAAAAGTCAACAGAATAGTATAATGAACCACACTTTAATAATTATCAACTGATGACCAATCATTTTCTTCTACATCCTGTCTGCTGCCCACCACTACCTTGGTTATTTTGAACCACATCCTAAACATCATTTCACTTAATCTGTAAATATTTCAGGTTGTAACTCTAAATGCCAAAAGCTATTTTTTAAAAATATAATACCACAGTCACACCTAAAAAGTTAATTACAATTCATTAAAATTATCAAATATCCAGTCAGTATTCAAGTTTTCCTGAATGTTACACATATACATACATGCATATATGCATGCATGTGGGTGTTTCATATACTATATTACACACACACACAACACAAGAGTTGTTTGAATCAGATGCCTATCTGATTCAATCTATGGGTTCTCCATCTCCTTTTTCTTTTCAATATTTTTATTGAAGAAACTGGGTCATGTATCCTACAATATTTCCACACTATCTAAATTTTGCTGATTGTAGTTCTGTAATGGCGGTGCAATGGGTAAGCACTCAGATGCTAGCTGAAAGGTTGGTGGTTCGAACCCACCCAACAGCTCTTCAGGAGATCTGATCACATATAGATTACAGCCTAGAAAGCCCTATGGAGAATTCTACTCTGTCACATAGGGTTGCTCTGAGTTGAAACTGACTTGACGGCACCTAACAACAGCACAACAAGTTCTGTAATGTCAAGTATAACATTCTCCTCTGCCCTCTATATTTCTTACAACCTGACAGATCTAAAAACTGAATCAGATTCAGGCTCAGCTTTTGACAAGACTAGTTCATAAACGAGGTGTATTGGTATCGGGAGGCACAACAGATTCTTTTAGTCATTAATGATCATTGTCTAGATCTACTATTTCAGTATGAGACACAAAGTGGTGATGATCTACTTTTATAATTCCTTCTTCATTTATTAGCTGGAATGCTTTTGTAAGGAGAAACTTACCCTCACCACCATATGGTTACCCTGTAATACTGTCTTTATAGAAACAGCAAAACAAACGTGACTCTTTTCCCTTTATTTAAAAACAGTTTTTAAAATAGTGATCATAAAGGTATTTTTTTCCATTGCAGGTATTAACGTCTTTAATATCCAAGTTGTCCCAGCTTTGGGAGCTCTTTTGACAAAACTAGGAAGTGCTGAAAGTTCCCTTGCTAGAAATAGGATAACATGATAATGCAGGTCATTTTGTACATTTTCTTGCCAGGGACATGGAGTCAGCCACTTCTTCAAAGAGGTTCCTTCAGGTGAATCTCAAACGGGACTCCTGGAGTGCTCACTGCTACTGATGGTCATTGTTTTCAGGCATTTTCAAAGGACAAATCTAAGAGATATGTATTTTTAAAAAATTGATTCATTTGGATACTTTCCATTCAAACTCTTTCTCCCATACCAAACATCTTGGTTCTCAATGACCCTAACAAAGATACTCACTTGCTTTATCCCACAACACACACACACATCAGTTTCTAAGTAAAGATCCTACACTATCACCAAATATAATTCTGACAAAATTTAAGATTTTTTTGCTTATTTTTTCTAATCTCAGAGTAGATCAGTCAAATATCTGTGTCTTAATATCATGTGAAATGGTTTTGTTCTGTTTGATTGGCTATGCCAGCAACTGGATATACAACAAAGCTTATTTGTTTCATTTTTAGGGACTACCTTCATATTATCGGGTTTTTTTTGTTTTTTTTGTATATTTATGCAAACTATGTATGTTTCCAAAGTCAAATCTGCAAAATACTCTGCTAAGAAAAACAGCAGTAGTGTTTAAGTACACTTCTTTCCAGTTTGCTGTTCCCGTGTCACACTCTTGCCTAGAGATTTCCCCACAGCAGTATGAAGACATACCTTCCCTTCCTTTTATAGCAGCACTGCTGGTGTTGTTAGGTGCTGTCAAGTCGACTCCAACTCACAGCGACCCCATGAGACAGAGTAGAACTGCCCCATAGGGTTTTTTTGGCTGTAATCTCTATGGAAGCAGAGTGCCAGGTCTTTCTCCTGAGGAGCCACTGAGTAGATTCAAACCGCCAACCTTTCAGTTAGCATATGAGCACTTACGGTAACCACTGTACTACCAGTCACCTTCCAGCAGCATGGTATTCCTTATATGAATGTCTTATAATTTATTCAACCAGACCCCAGGTGAGAGTCATTTGGCTGGTTCCAGTCTTCAGATGGAAACCCTGGTGGCACACTGGTTAAGAACTATGGCTGCTAACCAAAAGGTCAGCAGTTCGAATCCACCAGGTGCTCCTTGGAAACTCTATGAGGCAGTTCTACTCTGTCCTGTAGGGTCACTATGAGTTGGAATCGACTTGACAGCAATGGATTTGATTTTTTTTTTTTTTAGTCTTCAGATATGACAAACAGAGCTACAATGAACAGCATGGTGTATGTGGCTCTTCATTTTTTTTTTTTTTCCCAGTAAACTTGTGAGATATTTAATATTTTAAGTCATTTATTTCTCTTTAAAACTTAAAAAGTAGCTAAAATTATTTCAAAAGGATGAGAATATAATGCACTAAGATAGACTTCAGCAAATATTTATTCACTTGTCCATTAAATGAAAGGATCTATCAGCTTTTCTAACAGAAAATATGTAACTTATTCAATGAATTAACCACAATTTATAATCTGTTAATATATTCAACTTGAGCCAAAAACAGACCCCCGGTTACTGCTTGTCTTCATTACTTTTATAGCGTAATACAGATGAAAACTGTTATTATTCTCAGGCTTTTCTTTTTATTATGAAACAACACCTATTCCTCTCTTGTGGACTGTCTCGTTAACCAACATCTTGTATTTACGACAACTGTAAAAAATCTGTCCAACTATTTTGTGCATTAATGACGTATAACTGGCAGTAACGAATGCCGAGGTGCGAGGCGAGAATAACGCTGGTTGTGATGGATACGGTTATGTGTCAGCTTAGCTGGTCCATGATTCTCAGCGGTTTGGCAGTTATGTGATGATGTAATGTGGCAGTTATGTAATGATGTAACTGGCAGCTATATAATGATGTAGTCATCCTCCATTTTGTGATCTGACATGGTCATCCCCCATTTTCACATAATATTAGCTTTTGCTTAATGACCTGGTTTTTAGAAGCTAACCATGTTAATAAGGAGTGGCTGTATTTTCACAACAGTCTCCTGATACTGTAAATCAAGCAATCCACATCTAAGACCTGAGCTCATAATGCAAATACTTACCACATTAACATAAAATCAGGTGGCTACACATATGAAAACTTTCTGATTTTAATGACACATCATTAAGAATAGAATAAAACATCACAAACCATGAAACAGACTTTTCATAGACGCCTGAAAGACTCCCACATTGTTAAAACTATACTATAATATGATTTTTAAAAGGCAGTATTGTCAGATTTAAGCAGCAGTGTATGCTCTCTTAAGTGATTGCTATGGCAATTAAAAAAAATAAAAGCATATACAGCTTTTATTTTTTAAGGGGCAGCTGGATGGCGCAAATAGTTACGCACTCGACTACTAGCAGACTAGTAGCAGAAAAGTTGGCGGTTCGAACCCACCCAGAGGTGCCTCAGAAGATCTGCTTCCAAAAGGTCAGTCTTGAAAATCCTATGGAGAAGTTCTACTCTGTAACACATGGGGTCACCATAAGTTGGAATCCACTTGATGTCAACTAACAAGTTTTGTAAAACTCTGCTTGTTTCATAGAAAACTACAGAAAAGAAATCACACATAAAAAGCATTATATGGCAACATCAATGTTTATACTAATTTTGTTATTATCTTTAATCTTAACCATTTTACCAACCATCTCATTACTACTATAACATAGTCACTGTTTGATATTTTTTTAAAAAGCGGGTTTGTTGCGGGGGGTGGGGGGGTTATCAGCCAACAAGAGGAAGTACATTGACTAAGAGAGAAGAGTGTCACTGTCTGGAAGAGGAGGAGGAAGGTTCCTTGTAGGAATGGCTTTGTGAAGATCAGTCTTTCTTCTCTAGAGCAAAGAAGAATGGGGAACTCTGGCAAGTTATTTATGGTGGCACACACCCACAACTACTGCTGGTCTCTCTTTAGAACACTAAAGCATCATTAACACATCCTAATAAAAACTCTTCACCAGGGCTCCTTTCTCATCTACATGCAAAACTAAATGTCAGCAGGAGGCCTATAGCTTCAGGAAGCCATAAAGGGAAGCCTGAACCTAGGAATGACCTGCAGCAGGGTGTCTGCAGAGACAAACTTCCTTAGGTAGGACAGATCTGACTGCATAACTGTGTATGTAAAACTTAACACCAGTTAAGCAACACATCCCTGGCATCTGTAGACAAAAGCATTCTCTTTCATGCTTCAAAAAGTACTAACAGACCTTTCTACATTTTCTTCCTAAAGGAGTTTCGTATTATTATTGGTAACCAACTATAGTCTACAATCTTGAAAAATCACTAGCAGCACAGTATAGAATATAAAAACCAGCCCCAATTTATTCTATCATTAAGATCAACTTAGGCAAAGGAAAAAGTAATATAATATTTATTGCCTACTACCTGAGAGGTGCTAACAACCAAACCAAGTTAAAATATAGTTTTTCCTTCATTTATTTCTCCAGACATGTCTGGATGAGAAACATCTGGAAATTTTTTAAAACTATGAATTCTTCAAAGGGAGCCAGAGGAGGGAGACTGTCTGTCTCCTCTCTGAATATGGCCCCATATCTGAATATGACACTTTTAAGAAAGTAATCCTGGGAATTAGGACACTTTTCCCTTTCCCTTTTCCTTCACTGGCTTCCTAAACTACTGATTTTCCCACGAGGTACCAACCAGGGCATGTGGGGACAAACCAGTCTGATGAAGGAGGAAACAGAAGGGAGGGGGAGGCAAAATAAGAAAAAGAAAAATAAATGAAGAAGAAAATAGAAATAAGAGACTAAAACAGTGGCTACAACCTGACACTTCCTTCAATTCTGAGGTGGTTTAAAGGAAAGGAAAAAAAAATGACCCTGCTGACCCAATCAGGGTATTCAGAAATCTGTTCCCCAGGAATGGATCAGGTTTTTGTGGAGCGGAAGTATATATAATTTGTGAACCCTGTCTAAGAAAAGTAAAAAATATAAAGAAAGTGAATATTCACTTAAAATGAGAAAAGAAATCACCAAAATTATGTAAGCCTTGCTAGACTCAGGTCCCTTTATTCTGAGATCTCTGTAGGCAATTTACCAGAAATGTTTCCAGGTTACAACCTGGCTTCTCCTCCTCTGTAGAACACTCTAAAGCTCCCAGCAAATCCTACCACTCAGGGCCTGAAAATCAGGGGCCCTGAAGCTTCTACTTCCTTCATTACGGTGAACCTGCGTCTGCTGTTCCCTAGTCGCTCTGCTTGTCTTTTCCAAGAACCATGGGTTTTCAGCTCCATTCTTTCTCAGTAGCTGTCTTCTCATACCAACAACGCTGCAAATGAACTTGTACTATGAGTCAAGTGTTATGCTCAGTGACAACTAAAAAACTATAAACTGACAGTGACCACACAAGCTTGTAGCTCATTTTTCAGTCCCGATTATAAAGGGCAACTGATGGGAGCTGGGTCAGAACTGACTCACCGAAAGGTTTTTATCTCCTATTGCCACTTCTTTGTTCAGAGACAGGACAAGATCTAAAACAAGATCTAAGCCAGGCTCCCAACTCTATCAGTCATCACAACTGACAATCTACACAACATGATACCCATATTATCAGGATGCAGGTAGTAGATTGATTAAGGAGTAACCCAAACAGCAATTTTGTTACAAAAGATGTTTTACAAAAAAGGCACTTGGGTTATATTTTAAGAAGAATCCACCTACAGTAACTGTAATAGAGGAACCTTTAGAACGGACTGCTAATTTCAACTATATATGCTTCTTTCTATCTCCTAATATGGAAGAGTGATTACTAGTCTACATTCTCAGACTCTGGCTCAAGTGCTAAGAACGCTGGCTACACTGATAATCCAGTGATTGTCAACCTCTAAGGAAATCCATGGTCACTAGCCTTAGAATTGGCTGCTTGTCTGCCCAGGGTGCTGACGTTAGAAGAAAAATTATCTCATTATATTCTTTGCCTCCTCCATTAGCATCATCATCTTGTCCAATTCTCCAATATAAAATTCTGCAGAAGACTGTAATCAAGAGTATCTGGGAGACAGAGATGGGTTATGAGGTGATTACTGAATCAGAAAATCAGGACAACCACTGCCTATTTATTTCTTACAGGTAATGCCAGACTTAAATGCTAGGGTTTCGTAGAAGATCACAAAATTAAAACGTGCTCTCCCTAGGCTCTGACGATTATTCACTCAGACCTGCACCAAATCTGACAAAGAGAGCATCCTGGTGCTTTCCAGTTAAGGTGAGGTGTGGGGTGAGGGGCTCCGGCTGCATTCTCCCTGTCTATTTGTTCAACAAATATTTGATAGCCTGCTGTGTGTCAGGATTTGCATGCCAGTTTATGCCACAATGCTCTCTGATAACAACCATTTGAAAAAGTGCTTAATCACTGGCTTTTAAAAGCTGTTCTTAAATTCCAAGCATTTATTTGAAAAATTGTAACTCAACTGGATTGAACTGGACAGCATATTTCAATTGCACACAGGAGAAACCCAAGTAGACACCTACTAAACATAAAACAATTTTCCGTGCAAAATTAATTACAGCTAAACTTCAAAATGCAGATATTTCAGAGAAACAGTGATTTTACATTACTCAAGCAAAACTTGGGTTTCTAATCAGAGTATTTTTAGATTTTAAGGTTGCCACCTTTAGAGCAAGAGTTCAAACAAACGTTCTTATGT
The DNA here is from genome assembly GCA_030035585.1 of Dugong dugon. NCBI lineage: Eukaryota > Metazoa > Chordata > Mammalia > Sirenia > Dugongidae > Dugong > Dugong dugon. The sequence goes on from CM057466.1 coordinate 64,046,401, forward strand.
TTAATGCATCAATAATTTTCAAAATAATTCTTGATAGTGATTCATGGAATTGTATTGACAACTCCCTTCTCCAAAAAGCCCCCTTCGCACTTTTTCAAAAACAAACTCTCTTTTTCTTACTGCCTATCAAAGAGACAAGCATGTAATTAAAACCGTTTTACTAATTCTCTTTTTAGGTTAGGTGTCACTGAAAAGCTGGTACCGCTCGACCATTTGAATAATGATTTCTATTACAGTCAAGCTGAATCTGCATTGTACAAAGGCTTAGTTTTACCACTGGATCAGATGGAAAAATTTTAATCTGTACATTACAAAAATGTTTATTGTCAGAATTTGAAATCCACAATGTGAGCATTTAGCATTCCTAAGAAAATGCAATCCTTAGCAGCATTTACCTATATACTCCTCCAAGCTTAAAGAACTGGCAAAATTCACAAAATATAAAAACTAAAAGTAAATATCAAGTAAAATTTGAAATAAGTCCTAAAATAAGAATGTTACAGAAATTTAATTTTCTATTTGGCTCTTTGTCTTTGCAAAAAGCATATTATAAAACTAAAATGACATAAAACGAAGGGGGAAACAAACTTCAAATGTGTTTAAAAACACATTTCACAGTCTTATACCTTTATACTTCCTGGTAATGGTAATAATTAGTCAATTTAGAAAAATCTTCACAAAATCTGAAAGCAAGTAGTTGCGAACTCATACTGACTACTGAATGGTATAAAACAAAACTCATTGCCGTCCAGTCGATTCTGACTCATAGCGACCTTATAAGACTGAGTAGAACTGTGCCATAGGGTTTCGAAGGAGTGGCTGGTGGATTCCAACTGCCAACCTTTTTGGCTAGCAGCCGAATGCTTAACCACTGGCGCCACCAAGGCTCCCTGAATCGTACAGTCACATATATTTTTGTTTTGGGTTTTTCATCTTTTATAAATTTTCTAGTGACAACTAATTTTTAAAGCAGTTTTATTGGGATATAATTCACAAATCATAACCTTTTAAAATGTACTATTCAATGGCTTCTGGAGCCCTGGTGGTGCAGTGGCTGCTAACCAAAAGGCTGGCAGTTTGAATACACCAGCTGCTCCTTGGAAATTCTATGGGACAGTTCTACTCTGTCCTATAGGGTCACTATGAGTCAGAATCGACTCAATGGTAACAGGTTTGGTTTTTTTATTCGATGGCTTCTAGTATATTCACCCAGAATTGTGCATCCATTACCACAACCAATTTTAGAACACTTTCATTACCCCACAAAGAAGTCCCTTAGCCCTTAGCCATCACCTCCCAACTACCCCATTCTCCTCAGTCCTAGGTAACCACTATCTTCTTTCCACCTACAGCTTTGTCTATAGATTTTCATATAAATGTCCAAAACATACAATGTGTGTCCTTTGTGACTGGCTTCTTTCACTTAGCATAATGTTTTCAAGGTTCATCCACATTGTAGTATCTATCAGCACTTCATTTCTTTTTATGGTTGAATAATATTCCACTGTATGGATATGCTATGTTTTATGTATTCACTTAATCAGCTGATGGACATTTGAGTTGTTTCTACTTGACTAATTTTTTGAAGCAATACTTTTTATCCAGTTTACAGTCTTGACTAAAGATATTAATCCTATCAATCTCTATAAGCAATATCTTCCAAAAAGTAAAGTAATTCACTTTCTGGGCTAGGTTATGGACCAAAAGTATTAAATGCCCCTGAGAGCTAAGTTTTACTATTTGTAAGCAAGATCCTCTACCTTATATAGGCCTATGTTTTCTCATTTATAAAATGACAGACTGGCTAGTTAAAATAAAACCTAAGATTATTTTTTATTTTAAAACTTTAAGAATCAAGAAAGTGATGCTCATAATGCAGCAGAAGTAATTATCAAAATAAAGATGAATAAAACCCAAAGCTTTTCCAATAAAAATCATACAAATCCAAGGCATTTATGAACTATATGTGGTTATAAAATGTGTTTCTATTTAAGTTTAGTCTTTTTTTTTCAAAGGAAGCAGCAAAACATCCAATTACTTACTGGCATTCAAATGCTTTAATACAGTGTGGCAGATCTGTGTATTTAGAGGAGGGGTTGGCAAACTATAGCCTGTGGGCCAAATCTGGCCCACAGCCTATTTCTGTAAATGAAGTTTTATTGGAACATGGCCATGCTCATTCATTTATGTATTGTCTATGACTGCTTTCATGCTACAACAGCAGCACTGAGCCACGGTGATGGACACTGTATGACCTGCAAAGCCTAAAATACTTACTACTGGGCCTTTCCTAGAAAAGCTTACTGGCCTCTGATTTAGAGAATATGCCTGCCAACTGGTCAAGGACAAAATTTCTAACCTAAACATTCTGAAATCCCTGCGTCCGATGTGGCAGTTGCAGAGTTGCCTGCCCAGTGATCTTCCTCCTGCTCCTAGCAAACAGAATCCCAATTCTCTTTTTTTAAACTGTAGGTCCAGCCCCACTGATACACAGTGACTAGATTAAGCCAATCACAATAATTCTATTTCCATATTTCCCAGCCTCCCTTGCTAAAATGGGTGATCAGGTGATTCATTCTTGTCCGTGTCATCTAAAGAAAGGTCACTCCGGGAGTTTCTATTTTTTCTGACTTTGACAGGAAGACACAATAATTCTTTTCCCTCTAGCACTTTTTCCTGGTTTAAGAGTCTACATGATGCCTGGAGCTGAATAGGCACAACAATAATAATAGCTAACATCAACTGAAGGAAGACTATAAGTCAGACACAGTTCTAAGTTCTTTAAGCTTATAACCCTGTCAGGACCGGTGGTATATACAGATACCACTTACTTTTTGTACCTCAGGGGTTCACTGGGAAGCCATTGTCCCACTGACAGTATGTGCTGCCAGCAGGCAAGGCCCTATATCACAGTTTGAAATGGAAAAAAACAGGCGCATGCTGCAAATTACTGTTTTTTTAGGGTATTATGTGAGATGGTGCTGAATCACTGAATTTTTCATAGGAAAAACATGAATTTTGAACATTTTAATTTGGCACACATATATACCTCTGGGCTCTGGGAGTAGAATTTATGTTCACAAGGGGTACTCACATGTACCTCTGGACTCCAAGGATATGATTTGTGGAATGAGGCATAAAACAAAAACCATATCACCTACCAAAAATTCAGATACACTCAATGATTCAGCATGCTCTCCACTACTGAAAACATATAGTATCAACAAAAAATTAAAAGGAAAAAATAATTAGGTCACGGAAGGGTTACTTACTTAATCCTCACAATAACCTTGTGATGTAGATACTGTTATTATCCCTGCTTTAGAGATAACTAAAGCAAAGCATGGGTTACACATTAAGAAGGGTTAGAATCAGGCAGGCAGTCCAGTTGCACAGTCTGCGTGCCGGACCACAACCCTCTGCTGCCTCTCAGCAAGTAGAATCAAGGGGGTTATGCTTGGAGAAACTCTTAGAGGGCACCTAGTCATTGCGTTAGCTACTCTTTGCATACAGAACAAAACCTAGCCTCAGACTGCCCAGCATTTTCCAGGTAATAAGTGGCTACCGTGGGACTTTCAATTACTGCTGGTAAATGGAAGAATCGAGTCTTGAATCTGGATCTTCTGAGATTTACTGTATTGCTTAAGCTTTTCCATTGTACAACTGGGAAAATGAAGGCTGTATTTGTCAGTACCTCAAAAGTAAATAGAAGCACCCTCAAATTATGATCATTCAAGGATGGTTTCTTTACAAATAGATTTTCAAAGGTCTGGGTGGGATGCAGAGAAAGGAAACAAGGCAGTGCAGTAACAGATAAAGCAGTTATCACCCCAAGGTCTGAAGATAGAAGAGAACAGTTATAGGGGCCTCAAATGAGAGAATTACATACAGAAGATCATCTTGAGAAGAGCAAAGACTTCTAGTCGAGTGACACAGGTCTAAACCAACTCCACAGAGAGGGAGACAGTAATAACTGTTCTGACCTCCCTTTTCTCCTTCCCTCCGATCTCCGCCAAGGACTCCATTGGCTAAATACACCCAGAAACAGAGGGCAAAGGAGTCCATTGATATACTCTCTACAGGTCAGTCTCTTAGGACACGGTGTAGAGCTGGAAGGGCAAAGAGAAGATCTCTGGCACAAGGGCATAGTGGGGGCATTGGGGTTCAATTCCAAATCTATCTCCCACTCAGAGCGTAAGTTGTCCCTGACTCCCATTTCTGACCATTCCAAACAGCACTTCATACTCTGAGAGCTAAGAGTAAAAGAGGAAATAAAAGTATCAGAGCTGCTTGCTATAAGGTCTCAACATTTATTAGCATGCATAATGGTAATTTATAAATAAAAAGAATCTCCCAGAGAGTCCAAACATAAGTAATCAGTACACATTTCTGAAGCTCAAAGTAAGCTAAATTAATAAACTCATAATACACACACTCATAATGTCACTATCAAGACAACTTTGAACATTCTGAGAAGGAACACACAGATAAAGGTTACTTACCAGTACAAAAGTTATCATCAAAATTAAAAATAAACTGAATTTACTCATGCAGCAGATAATGCAGACATTCAGTATTAAAAGTGGAAGAAATGCTAACAGCATGACCAAAATAGCTTCATTAAGCCTAACGGTGAGGTTATGGCACCTGATGTTCATATACGACGATAATAACATTAGCTACTATCAGTCAGTAATAGGAGTTTCAAGATTAGGCTTGGTTTTAAGAAGGCTGACAAGAAATGCCCTGTAGCTAAAGAAAAGCTGCAGAGCCAAGAACTAAGTCATCATAGTAAACTAGATCCCATGCTATTCTGTTAGCTAGTTGATTAATGGGACACACTATGTGATAGGCACAGTGCTGGTGAAGTTATTCAATCTCAAAGCTATTTAGCAACATAAAAACCTTAAAGTAGGAAAGGACAAGCCATTTCTCTCCAACATACAATAAGCCATCTTTATTATTTCTCTCTCTCTTTCATTATTTTGGAGAATAGAAAGGCATAACATTGTCACATATTACACAGGGGCATATTCCTGAAGATCTCCCTTAATTCAAAAAGGTACATAATTCAAGACTGAGCCTGACAAAGGACTGAGGCTATTTCTGTTTACCATAAGAAGTAGAACCACCACAAAAATTCATTTAGCCCAACCACTTTGAAATTATCTTAAACCTAACACATTTTAATTTGGCCGGATATACTTTCTTTTTTTAAAAAAAAAATTCTACATAAAGTAAAGTTTTATTCATATTTTATATTAAAATATTTTCCATTTTGGAAATTTGACCACATGGTAATGTTAACCTTTGCTTGACTTGTTTGTCTAGAATTTGATATGCTTCAACATTTTTTGAGGCACTAGTAAGCCGAAAAGATCTATATTCTTTAAGTGGAGAAAAAGAATTAATATTATTCTGAACCTCCAATATCAACCCCACTCAATGGGTATTGAATGTCTCTTCCCAAAGGAACTATCCTCCTCATTTTGTACTCTTTTATGTAATACTAATCCCACCTTTTCATTCCAACTTTCAAGCAACCAGAAGCAACAGACTTCAGTGACAACCAACTGACTTTAATGCTACTTTCCAGGGTATCTTGGCTCTTTCAGATGGATTACCTTAATTTAAGCACTATTCCCAGAGATCTTGAAAATTAAAGCATTTGAGATCTCTCTCACCCATAGATTATCAGTACCCAGTCCTTGCCTCCCACAGGCTTATCTGATATCTGTATTATCAAGCACACAAAGGGAATTAGCTGTCCCACCAGAAGGTGAGACACATGAAGGCAAGCACCATATTTTACGTGGGGGGTGGAGTCACCACCGTAATGGGACTGAGCTGTATTCAGTGCTGGAGCTCCAACTAATCTAGATGGTCTCAGGAACTGGTTGCCTAGCTCCCTTCCCCACCATGAACTCCCCTCAAGGTAACATTTCCCTGGGAACTCTGCAAAAAACGTGATACAAGCAGCCCCCAACAGAGAATAATGCAAAAACACGAAGGTCTACTTTAAGGCTTCCAGTAAATGCATCAACATCCACAAGAGCCCACTAGAAAGAGGTTGATCAGGGGAATAAGAAACATAACGACTAACCAGTCTGTACAGGTAGGACCACAGGTACACTGGAAATTGGGGTGAGGTGGGGACATGGCTTTGAAGAGGGCTGGAATGCTGTAGGCCAAGAAAACTTACGTTAAACTTACATATACACTACCCCGTCTAGATAAGGCACCTTGCCAAGAGTAAAGGTTTCAGGGAAAGTACAGTATTTTCAGCTATTGTTCTGTCATCAAATACTCTCAACTACTACTACTACGTTTATAATTTGGAAAGTGCTTTCATAGTTATTATCTCATTTGAGCCACATTACAGCCCTATGAGAGAGGTATAATTATCCTCATTCAATCGCTAAGGCTTGGAGAGGTGAATAAAACTTGTTAGGTGCTTCTAGTTTGAAGTAGAGGTGGCATTTTCACTGGCTTTCAATAACCCAAGTCAGGTGCTCATTCCATGGCACCACATTTTCTCATGTAGTATGAAGCTATACGTCAATCCGCACAAATATCCAGGGGTAGAATGGTGCAAAATATCAAAGCAGAGCATCTGAGAAGAAAACCCCATGAGCCAACATTCCTGAGTCCAACCTCTCACTAGATGTGACAATCTCTTTCAAATAAAAGCTGCTCAACTTTCTCTGATGCATCCAGGAACCTTCCGGAATACCTACTGTGAGTTGGGTACCACAGATGCAGTATGCCTGGTCCCAGCCCTCAGAGAGTTCACAGCCTAACTGGGGCCAAGAAATTGTAAACACACAATTAATCATCCTGCATCTGTGGGAGAAACAAGCACAGGGAGAGGACAGCATAGGTGATCGTGGCAGGAGATGGTAAAAGGCATGCCACGTCACCAATCACAAGCAACCCATTAGTGGTAGGATTCAGATTAAATTACAACTAGATTTTTTCCTTATTTATTATTCATAAGACATCCTGTTTTTCAATTATTCTTCCCCCTCCACATTAGCCCACCCATTTTAAAGCCCCAAGCATTAATTTGATTTCCCGCCAATAATCTGGAGATAATGATTTGTGTCTTAGGTCTGTCTGCACGGATCTTCCTCTTACAATTTACAGAGAAAATGATGTGTATCTCCCCTCTTCTCAGACAGTGGCCTTAGGGATTTTATTCATCGTGGGGCAGGGCCTTAGCTTTTCTGACATATTTAGGAACTGGAAGACAGAATCCAGAACCGAATAAATCTGTCAAACTCATTTTCTTTTGGGTTTTTCCTGCCAATTTTTGCTCCCTTCTCCCCTTTCTTTTTTTTCCCTTCCTTTCAATATGGGGAAGACCCTGGGAAAATACGTATCTGACTGTTCCTAAAGGGACAAACTAGAATGCTACTGAGCAAAAATGCAGGTGTGTGTTGGCTAGAAGGTCACTCTCTGCTCCTGGGAGGATGAAGCAGGAAGTCAAGAAGGAAAAGTGTGTGCGTGAGTACAAGCAGTGAAGAGACAGCAGATGGGAGGGACCATTTGTCCATAACTGTCACTCCCATCATTTAGACTTCACAAGAGAAGGCTGAGGATATGAGCCAGACCTCCGCCTTCCTGTGACTGACCTTCCTCCCCTCCTCCATCTCTTATCTCCCCTTAGCCAGAAAGCAGGGGGAGAATTAAACCTATCTTACTGCTAAATAATTTAAAAACCACTGGCATTCTGACAAGTTGGCATGCATTTTCTTATTCAGCAATCCAAGTAATTTTGTTTATAAGTGATTTAAGATAAATACTGTCACTTAAATACTCTGGATGAGTCTGTATACACTGCCCATTTCCTTGCAGTAGCTTGCGTAATGCTTTCTCCCCCTTTGCTCCTCATCTTAACCTCCAATATGGCCCCTTTTCACAGTTAGTGACTACACTATTAGCCCTAAATGTGACAATGATGGTATCTACAACAATTCCAAAGTCATTAGAAAAAAGGACCAGGTTTATGAGACTTTCTTATCATACAATTCCTCTTCTAAGATCCTAGAAATTCAGCGCACAATAGTGATAATGATACTGCTTTTGATAAGGTCACCCGAGACCACTTAATTGCTAAAGTCAATGATTCTGTACAGTACTTATCTTAAAAAACAGCAACATTTGACACTGAGAATTACTTAATCTCTCTCTGCCTTGAAACACTTCTTCCATCAACCCCTTAGCTCTCCAGTTATGACTCTCTCCTGATCCTCTTCCACCACTGTCCTTTTCCTTATCAATCTCTCTCTTTTACCAATCTCTTAAATGTGGGTGTGCCCCCGGGTTCCCTTTGTGAGATCACCTCCCTCCTAACATCTTCTGACTTGCATTCAGCTACCTATATATGACCACTCTCCTATCTCTATGTCCAGCCTAGCTCTATCTAATCCCACTCTGATGTCAGTAGAATGAATTTCTCTTATATATGGCCTTTCTGGCCCTGGCTTTGTAATTGTGCCAAAAATGATTCATTGGGCCACAGACTGCCCTGTGATTGGTCTACTTTACCTATCTCTTGGGGTTGATTTTCTATTCAAATAGTGGTTTGAAAATCCACCCTACAGGACTGAGTAACTTGCAGTCCACCGAGAGGATTCGTCTGTCACTCTTTGAAACTGACCATAAGTTTGCTTAGATAAACAGCCAAACCCACAAAGGTTTTTAGAGGTAAGGAGAGAGAGAAGGAAGGAACCTCCTAAAAGACTGTAATTTGAGTCAGGAGGCGTAGCACTGAAGACTGCATGAGACAGCATGAGATGATGCATGACAGTGCTATCTCTACAGAAGTGAGTGGCAGAGGAACAGCGGCAGAAGAATGAGCAGGAGGAAGCATAAGACTAGTAGGTGACGGTGGGCAAGTCAACCCACGGAGCAGAGCTCGGCACCTCCGGGCAGGAGGCCACCAATGGAGCAGGGCACCCCATAAAGAGGAAGCAGTCATAGTACAGACCCATGCAGGTGGACGCCCAAGCAGCAGTGTTGGGGCCAAACTAGCCTGCTTTTGGCAATAGCAGATGCCCTAGCTGTGCTGAAAGCTGTAACTCCAAGGCCCAAAGGGGGTCAGGCCTGAGGGCCAAGAGGAGGCTAGGAGGAGACCTGTCCTAAGGGGGTGTGCACCGCTGAGAAGGACCAGCTTGCTCGCAAAGCCAAGAGAAGGGGCAGCTTGTCTGCATGGCTGAGAAGGGCCTCCTTGCTTGCATGGCTGGTCTAGAGAAGCTGAGAGAGCTCTCCTGTACTGAGGAAGGGAGGGATGTGCTCTCCACTTCAGGGGAGGCTTCCAAACTTCGTGCCTATGTGCCTTCTGATCCTCATACCAAGTTGCTCGTGTTACTTCCAAGTTGATCCTAATCCCGAGTTGTAGCCTGTTACTTCCCTAATAAACCACGTGGTCTGTGAGTTCTGTGTGGCTACTGCAATGAATTATCAAACCCAGGAGAGAGGTAGAGAGTGCCATGTAGGGATGTCTGGTGTCAGAAATGGTGAAAAAGTTGGAGAGTGGAGGTATGTTTGAATCCTACCTCATAGGAACAAAGTCTGTCCTAATCCTGATTTTTATCCCTCGGGAATCTTGATGTGTTCTGATGTAAGATTACCAATACCTATTATACTTCTTCAAATGCATACTATACTTGCTAAAAAGCAACTTATACATCTAACTGGGAAGCAAACTGCTACAATTCAATATGCTGCAGGTTTCTGGAGCTCCTCAACAGAATCCTCAGTATTTGAAAATATCTGCCCTTTTTCCCATATTTCCAGTCTCAAAAGTACCCCATCACTCAAGCTAGAAGCAACGACACACCCTTAGCTTTTCCTTCTCCATTAACTGTAACACAGATTCTGTTCATTTTTCCCACTTGCTTTTCCACTACCACAAACTTAATTCAAGTCCACATGACTTTTCACCTGAACTGTGACTGCAATACCCTAACTTGTTCCTATGTTTCTGACCTATTCTCCATACCACCTTCACAGTGATCCTTCTAAATACAAATCTGACCATATCATTCTTCTGCTTGAAACTCTTCAATGACTCACCATCATCCACTGAAACTCCTTTCATTGATTTAAAGCACCCTTTGCCTGTCTGAGCTAATCATCTACCTGTCCCCAATGCTAGCCTTATGTGATTGCCATACCAAATACCTTCCAGATTCGGAAACAGTATTATGTTCTATCTTGCTTCAGAACATCTACATCCTTTATTATTATTTTTTAAGATTTTATTGTGGTGAAAATATACACAACAGAACATTCGCCAAGTCAATAATCTCTACATTATAGAATTCAATGACATGATTCTGCATTTTGTGTAACTATTATCACTATCCTTTTCCAAATTACTGAATTACTCCACCACCATTAACATAAACTCAATGCCTCCTATCATCTGCATTCTTGTGGCTCTCTGTTCCTTTTTCAGTGCCCCTATACCACCTGACAAAGGCCTATTCAACCTCGAAGACTCTACCTGACTGGTTCCTTCTCTGCCATTACCACAATTTGCGATCATTTACTCGTTAGTTTTCTGCCCCACTAGATTCTAAATACCATCAAGTCAGGGACTCTATCCCTCTTGCTAACCACTGTATTCCTCCAGGACTTAGCAGAGTAGGACTCATGAACATATACTCAAAAAATAACTGAATAATGAAACGGACTAGAAAGCAATGTCTACATAATAAATACTAAAAACAAAACACATCAAGAATTTTCCATGAAACTTGTACATGTAACAAGGGGGAGCCTTTCCGAATTTTATGAGAAACCTTACTATTAAAATGTATGATTCTTCAAACAAATGTAATCAATAAAAAAAACCTTAAATCACTGTTCACACACAAGATGATATTTTTCTGCTTTATGCAAAGTAATATTTGAGCATATGAGTGGTTTCAAAATTCAAAGTAAAAATCCATTAATATTCAAAAGCATATGACCCTAGCTGGATTAATGGGTTACTTCTGTATATATGTGCATACACATATAGACACAGATATATAACTCACACATAAACACTCACCCAGAATCCTTATTAGTACAATGTTTTAGTTATATATACGTCAATAGTCAAAAAGCTCACATAAATTATATAAATGGTGGCATAGAGTGTTTAAAAAATAATCATTTTATAGACGCATGTAAGCCAGAGGATACTGCAAGAATATCAATCAGCATTGTTATGTCTGTAATTTGGATCACATTTTCTTGGGTTCTCTTGTGTAAACAAATCTTCTCCAAAACAGCCCTATTAGTAAATGAAATATATTTTCCGCATCAATAAATTTGCCACAAAATTTGCTGATCAAAAATGTTTTTAATGTAGAGAATTTCATTTCACAAGGCACTTACTTCATATCCTTTGTCAAGTTTCACATACAGTGAAGGCCTTTAAAAAGCTTATTGGGCCTATTATCTACTGACATTTTTTAAAGTTTTTTTTTTTTAAATCAATATAAATATAGGATCCCTTGATTTTTTTTTTTTTTGAAAATATAAATCAAGCTCCTGAAGCTCTAGAAAATAAAGACATTATTTTAAATTCTGCTTTCAAAACTGTCCCTTACAATAAGTCTTTAAATTTTTATATCTTTTAAGGTGAGGGGAGATTGTTTCTAAAAGGGTGACCTTGAGCCTTAGCTTACTAAAGGCAAGTGATAGGATCTACTCTGTTAAGATTGTTGTGAAGATTATAAAGTATGCAAAGCACTTGGCCTAGTATCTGGTGCACAGAAAGGGTACAATATAAATGATTATCGAAATGGTGAAGAAATAAAGCTACTGGTGGGAATATTATGGACTCTGAGTGACAGTACCTGAGTTCAAAATCTGTTTGACTGTCTACTAGCCATGTGACCTTAGGAGGTTTTTACTTAATCTGTCCAAGGTTCAGTGTCTTTATGTGGAAACAAGGGATAACAATTCTACCTAGCTCTTGGGAGTTGTTGCAAGATTGAATGAGATAATACACACAAAGATTTTAACACAGTGCCTAGCCATTCATTACCTGTTATTTCTACTGCATTCATTTCATTAACATGTTGGGGGATGGGTATGGAGATGAAACCAAAGAATTCTGGCAGACTAGGCATTCTCTACAAGAATTTGAAAAGCTAACAAAAACTAAAAATGGATCAAAGAGCTAAATATGAAAGCTAAAGCTATAAAGTTCCTGGAAGATAACATAAGGACAAAACTACAGGACCTAATTTTTGCAGAAATGGACTATCAAACAAAACAACAATGCACGAACAGAAGACAGATTATATAACTGGGGCTGGCTAAAAATTAAATACTTATGCTCATCAAAAGACTAGCAAAAGAGTAAAAAGAGAACCTACAGACTGGGAAAAAATCTTTGGGAACAACATATCTGATAAGGGTCTACAACTCCAAAATACACAGAAAACTTCCAACAACTCAACAACAAAAAAGATAAATAATCCAATAAAAAATGGGCAAAGGATATGAACAGACACTTCACCAAAGAGGGCATTCAGGTGGCTAACAAACACATGAAAAGATGCTCATGATCATTAGCTATTAGACAGATGCAAATCCAATCAAAACTACAATGAGATACCATTTCACCCCTGCAAAAATGGCACTGATCAAAAAAAACAGAAAACAACAAATGCTAATGAGGCTGTAGGGAGATTGGAACTCTTAGACGCTGCTGGTGGGATTAGAAAATGGTTCAACCGCTACGGAAAACGGTATGGCGCTTCCTCAAAAAGCCAGAAATAGAAATACCTTATGATCCAGCAATCCTACTCCTATGTATATACCCTAGAGATCTAATAACAGTGACATGAATAGACATACACACACTTCTGTTCATTGTAGCATTATTCACAATAGCAAAAAGATGGAGACAACGTAAGTGTCCATCAACTGATGAATGGATAAACAAACTGTGGTACATACAGTGGAATACTATGCAGCTATAAAGAACAATGATAAGTTCTCGAAACATTATAACATGGGTGAATCTGGAGGACATTATGCTGGCTGAAATAAGTCAATCACAAAAGGATAAACATTTTATGGTCTCACTTTTACAAAAAGACAAGGATAGGTATACTCACAGAAAGCAACATTCTTTGATGACTACCAGGGATGGGGAGGGGGGACATAGAGGGAATCACTTTCTAGATAGTAGACACATGTTACTTTCGGTGATGGGAAAGGCAATACCCAATATGGGTGAATTTTGCACGCCGTGATCAAGGTAAATGATGACACTAAGTAGTACACAAAAATAAGGGTCAATTTTGGTAAATGCTATAAAAACAAAAAACCAAACCTGTTGCCATCGAGTAGATTCTGACTCACAGTGACCCTATAGGACAGAGCAGAACCACCCCATAGGGTTTCCAAGGAGCAGCCAGTGGATTTGAATTGCCCACCTTTTGGTTAGCAGCTGAGCTCTTAACCACTGTGCCACCAGGGCTCCAGTAAATGCTGTAACATATATAATTCTGCAACAACAGTAGTAACAACCAAAAAATATGTGTGTGGTTACATAGAAATGTATGCATGCATGTGTATAGGAAGGCACATGTGAGTATATGGGTAGGCAAGTATAAGCATATCTGTAGGAATAGGTATACACGTTTGCATATGCTGCATATATATTCATATATATAATAAAGCACATAGGGGGCACAGTTGGGGATACTTCCTAGACATACCCAAACACCTCGTGGGTTTGGTTTACTGACTATGAAGGCTTATCACCATAGTCTCATGGGGGCAACTTGATGAACTGGCATAACATAATTCATAAAGTTACTGTTCTATATCTTACTTTAGTTAGTAGTGTCTGGGGTCTTTAAAGCTTGTGCATGGCCATCTAAGATGCAACTATTGGTCTGTAAAAGAGAAAGAAGGAAACCAAAGACTCATGAAGAAACCAGTCTGCAGGACTAATAACTCAAACAAACCATGGCCTCAGCTATCCTGAGACCAGAAGAACTAGATGGTGCCCGGCTACCACTTACAATCGTTCTGACCAGGTACACAAGAGATGGTCCCAGATAGAATCGGATAAAAATGTAGAATAAACCTCAAATTCCTAAAATAAGCCAGACTTACTGGACTGGTAGAGACTAGAGGATCCCCTGAGACTATCATCTTGAAATATCCTTTAGATTTGGAACTGAACCCACTCCCAGGGGTCACCTTTCAGCCAAATAATAGACTGGGTCAGAAAATAAACACTATCGCCCGTGAGTACGGTGCTCCTTTTAAATAATCATCTATATGAGACCAAATGGTTAATATGTACTCTAAAGCAAAGATAAGAAGGTAAGGGGGTGCGGGTAGAGAAGCTAGATTAAAAAAAAAATTTTTTTAAAAAGCTACTTTTTGGTTTTTATTCACATGACAATTTTTAACATTAACAAGAATACTTGATGATCACCGTCTGTCTACACTTGTGTGCTTTTGTTTATGTATAAAGAGGTACAAAGCAGTCATATAAAAGTGGACTTAATACGTAGATGATACTCACTTGTCAAGCTAATCCTAAATGATGCCATACCATGTTGTAATAAGTTTTGAAATAGTTTGAATAAGGAAAGTGGTGAGAAAACTCAGGCATCATATGACACTGAACTCATTGGCTTAATAGAGACACATTTTACACAATGTTAGTTTCAGCAAAACAACATCATCCACGGCATTGCTTAATGTTCTAATTCTAATTTTAATGGCTTTTCAGTTTTTTGGAATGTGTTTAAAATCACTTTTCTTTTACAATTACATGAGATGTGATCATAAGAAACGTTTAAGTAGTTTTATATTTCGGACATTTATAACTAACATGATATAATTTAAATCATAGATGCAAGAGACCCTTTCATTACTCAAGTTTGAGAAACACTGTTTTTAGGGAGTATGTTGATTAGTTTATGAGGTCTCTTTCACAAAATTATACCCAAACAGTTTTGCCAATTTCTGATATATGGAAAAGCAAAAGATTATGAAAATTAAATGTGGTAACACATGGGAGAAGTACTCTATATGATGTCAGTCATATACGGTGCCGGTCATTTGCCTTTAATAAAGGTCTGCCATTACCATTATCCTAATCATCACTTCATCTATAAAAGCACCTATTCATCTTCCGCTTTGACAATGTAACCTGGGTTCTACCAGTAATTTGCATCAAATAACCAAACTGGCAATAAATGTTTATTTTATTTTTCCTATTTCGAATAATTATTGTTTTTCTAGTAAACTGGCCACACTATTTGCTATTTTAAATCTGCTAAAACTGACAACAGAAAATAAATGAGTAATAGCATAATATTCTGCTTATTTGTAATAGCAGAAGTCATAATCTTTGGAATAAATATTGAATGAATGAATTACATCAGATTTTACTGAACCCCTGAATTGAATAAAAGGAAAATTTATAAATAAGGTTATTAAATCAAAAATTAAAACGAGATTGAAAAAGACATTCTTTTAATAAAGGAAATAAGTACAAGAATCACCGCAAAATTGGTTACATTAAACCAAAGCATTCTGTCAATGCTGCCTGAAAACCTGGAAATGTCATTATTTTTTAATTTTAGAAGTCCTCCAAAAATCAACATAAAATAGAAATTTAAAACATTTATTCTGTTCCAAAAGGGAAGGAACAGTGGTTATCACTAACATTTATTATCTTTTTAGAAAGTGGAAGTGGTATGAAATTCTAGACACTAACTCAAATCTGGTCATTGCAAGGGAGACAGTACTTGATTATCAAGTTAACAACTGATTAAGCCTCTGTTCAGAGAACACCAAAGCTGGATATAAACTTTGTACCAGGAGACAATCTCGTCATAGAATATATTCTTACGATTTGCAAAATTTCCTTGCATACAGGACATAATACATTCCTTTCGCATCTTCATTTGACATGAAAACAGAGCTCAAAGTTAATTCTCAGAATGCACTTTCCAGAACCCACTCTGTGCCCCAGAATTCTCCAGATTAACTGAACCGATTCTACAGAGTTGAAAGGACTTTCTAAATTAGCTGGTTGAGCTCCCTGCCTTGGACAAGCAATATACTTATTTAATTCCTATCAGGAAAGCAGTGATATCCACATATCAGTGAAGACAGAGATTCATTAACCTCCACGACTGGCAAAAAAGAAAAATGTGCAAACTTTAGCAAATGAGATGGCCCTGTGTTGGGGAGGAACTAAAGACAGATTTAGGTGGTACAGGTTATAGTTGGTGACTAGCTGGTATACGGGGTGAGGGAGTAGAACAATACTACCTCTGACTTCAACACCATGTACCAACTCTTTACAAGGGCAGTGTAGACCCTTCCTGACCCTGCTAGCCTGCCTCACCTGATCCTCTTCACTCTCCCATTTCATCCCTCAGCGACATTAAATTCTCCCTTTAAATACCATGATTTTCCAGCACCCAGGCATTTGCACATTACTTTTTTTCTGTCTAAAATATCTTTCTCCAGCTGGAAAACTCCTACTTACCTTTCAAGACCCTAGAAAAAACATTCCACACATCTAAAGCCTTCTACGGCGCCATGGCGGCAAAGTGGTTACGAGTTTCGCTGCTAACTAAATGGTCGGCAGTTCGAATCCACCAGCTGCTCCTTGGAAACCCTATGGGGCAGTTCTGCTCTGTCCTATAGGGTCACTATGAGTTGGAATCGACTTGATGGCAATGGATTTGGATATAAAGCCTTCTACTGTCCTCCTCCAGCAGTTCAATCCTCAGTCTTTTATGGATCCAATGCACACTGCCCATTTTTCCATTGCAAGCCTGCTTATTTCACACTGGGTTGTACAATCTGATTTGTGATAACTTAGGAAGGGACTTTTCCTCTAGACATGAATAATATCATTCCTTCAGACACTAAGTAGACAGTGGAACCCACCCCTCACCTTGAACTGTAATTATTTGTCTACTGGGCTTTGCTAATGGACTTTTGTTTTCTGGAGCCTATAGGAATGTTTCTTATTTATCTTTGCATCTAGCAACTTAGTAAGTCCTCAACAAATATCTGCTAAATAAATAATAAAAGAGTCTCACATTTAACTATTGAAATTTTCTAGGATTGCTTCCTGTATCTAGCCGGATTTCTTAAAATAAAGCTGCAGTTAAAAAAATAATTCTTCTCATCATACCATCCACAGCCGTAAGTTCAGTAAACACTATTTCTTGGATCCCATTTAGATTATAAAAACCCTTACTCTTTAATCATTCTCTCTATTCCTTTCTTCAACTTTTCCATTAATTCTTAGAATATGGCAAGATAGCCAGAAAGCAATTCTTTACAAGAGGGGAAGCAGAAGGTCTGGGTGATTTCCAGTCTTCTGTGGGTCTGAGTACTGGCGGCACACAGTCAAAAATACATATTCAGCTGTATTTGGGTGTCTCCAATTAGTTGTTACTCTATAGCCGTGTGCTTTCCCTTGATGCACATTACTCTGCTTTTTAAGAGATCATAGCTTTAGGTTTTCATAATCCCATTGAATGTTTTTTCCCTTGTAGAATAATTTTACTGGAAAAAAAAAAAAAAAAAAAGGAAGTGCAGTTCTGGTCAATAATTTAAAGGAGCAAAGGTTCCAAATTATAGTCCTGCCATGAAGTCAGATGCGAGAAGACAGTGTCCTTGACAAGTGGAGAGCTATGTCAAGCAGGACACTGGCCTGAAACCACAGACCTGCATTGTTTTGGCAATGCCCTCTAATGGAGCCTTTAGTTCTAGCAAACATAGAAGGTAGCTTTTTAAAAAAGTGTGTATTTTCCAGAGGAAAGGTGTCATATGCTCACAGGGGCTTAATTGATTTTAAAAACTGGCCTATTTCTTTTTTTTTTTTTTTTTAATGAGTAATAGATTTAAAAAGTAGCAAAACAGAATTTTAGCAAAGATAAACAGGAGGCCAGCAAAGTATCTTCTTCTATCTGATACTAGAATTGAAATTCTCTAGAATAGTATTAGCCAGGGTATGATTCAGGGGCCCTGAGGAGCTTTTTATGACTAATGACAGATTCCTCAGGAGGAGGATGTAGGGCAGATATTCAAAAGGGAAGGAAGAATGTCCTGGTAATTAATTTACCAGAAGGTGGAGGAAAGACAAGACCCTGAGGACAAAACAAAACCAAAAAGACACTGGCTCTAAAGGCAAAGATAGAAATTAGCAATGACTATCAAAGGTCACTATGTGAAATCTAACACAAGCCCAGACGACTCTCAGAAATACTATGAAAACCACTAATAAAACCAGAATACAGAAATCTATGTTTTCACTTCCTACTTAAGAAGGCAACTTGAAATTTCCCATTTCTACTCCAAAAGAAATAAAATTTCCACAGAAATTATGTTAAAACACAAGTTTACAATCCTAACTGGTTGGCTGATGATGTAAAGATTAACTTCTAAATCTTAATGTTGCTAAGAACATATGACACACATTTAATAATTAGGTCTTTCAAAAATTAACGAAGCACAAGATCAACACAGGAAAAGAAATACTTTAAAAAAAAAACCCAAAATTTGATTTTCAAATTATGCTGAAATTAATTAGCATAAATTTTAATAGTTTAAATTGCTTTTATACGTATAATGCTTACAGTTTATTTGTGAAATCATGCTCAAACTAAAATTTAAGGAAATGACCAACCTAAATTACATATTATACTATAAACTAGGAGAAGTAATGCTCTTTCTCAGTCAGCTAGTACTACTGAGCACCTAGGGTATTCCACAGAATCCCTGGGTAGTGCAAGTAAATGGTTCAAACACTCAGCTGCTAACCAGAAAGCTGGAGGTTCAAGTCCAGCCAGAGGTGTGTGGGTGATAGGCCTAGCAATCTACTGTCAAAAATTAAGCTACTGAAAACCTTATGGAGCACAGTTCTACTCTGACATGCATAGGGTGGCCATGAGTTGGAGTCAACTCAATGTCAACTGGTTTCATTTCTTAGGATATTCCATAACTTGTGATACAATTTTAAAAAAATCGAACAAGTTCAAAAAAGGTCCCATGCCTTTTACTTAAATTTACTGTTATGTACAACTTTTCTACAAATTTAGTACCTACTAACTAGAAAGGAGTCCTGGTGGCGCAGTGGTTAAGAGCTCAGGCTACTAACCCAAAAGGTTGGCAGTTCGAATCTACCAGTCGCTCCTTGTAAACCCTATGGGGCAGTTCTACTCTGTCCTATAGGGTCACTCTGAGTTGGAATTGACTCGACGGCAACAGTTTACTAACTAGAAAGCAGGAACCCTGGTGGCCCAGTGGTTAAGCACTCAGCTGCTAACAGAAAGGCTGGCGGTTCAACCTACCAGCCACCTTGCAGGAGAATGATTGTGGCAGTCTGCTTCCGTAAACATTTCAGCTTTGGAAACCCTAAGGGGCAATTCTAGTCTCTCCTATAGGGTCGCTATGAGTTGGAATCGACTTGATGACAACAGGTAACTAGAAAGCAAGGGCTGTGGTGGTTCAGTGGTAGAATTCTTGTCTTCCATGTGGGAGACCTAGATTTCATTCCTGGCCAAGGCACCTCAAGTGCAGCCACCACTCATATGTCGGTGGAGGCTTGGTTGTTGTGACGCTCAACAGGTTTCAACGGAGCTTCCAGACTAAGACAGACTAGAAAGGCCTGGTGATCTACTTCAGAAAAGCAGCCAATGAAAATCCTACGGATAACAAGGGTCCAAATCCCATTCCACATGGGTTCACAATGAGTTGGGAACTGACTTGAGGGCAGTTAACAACTAGAAAGCACAGCTGAGCCTATCTTGTGCCTTTTTTCAAGCATTCCTTCCACTTTGAATGTCTTCTTTTCCCGAAAGCAAGCAGCCCACTAAGCAGCTATATGATCAAGTGTAAATTACTAAACTCTGAGCTTTGGCTTCCTCATCATTCACACAGGGCTGGGCTTCATTTTTGTACACTACAGGAATCACTTGTACGTATTCTCATCATTCAAGATCCAGGCCCAAATCCTATTCCTTCATCTAGATTAGGATAATCTCACTTTTTATGGATTCCTTTAACTCTAGCAACTCATTGCCATCGAGTCAATTCCGACTCCTAGTAACCCTACAGGACAGAGTAGAACTACCGCACAGGGTTTCCGAGGCTATAATCTTCACAGAAACAGACCATCACAACTTTGTCATGTGGGGTGGCTGGTGGGTAGAATCACTGACTTTTCGGTTGGCAGCTGAGCGCTTTAAGCAGTGCGCAACCAGGGCTCCTTTTAACTCTAGTAGTTTAGCATTTAGTTGCTTTGTAATTGTTTACTTAATTTAGTAATTCTCCCTAGCTGTGCTTTATGCCCTCAGGGCAAGCCCCATCTTATGCCCAGAAGCACTTAGTAAAGTACTAGTCAAAATAAATATTCATTGATTCATTTATTGTTGAAGCCCTAAAAAGAGCCACCTTTTTTTTAAAAAGCAAATAATTTATAACTAGATTATTAACTTTTAGAAAGTTTTAAAATTACAAGCAAGTCCCAATCAAAAAGTCTATTTTAAAAGACTTTCACAAACTAGTTGTAATATTTTATCTGATAACGTTTTGCAGTTTGCAATATTATAAATCTTTATGTTGGTAGATCATCCTACAAAAGTAAATTTTCTCCACTATATGAGTAAAGAGCAATATCAACTGTATTATTTCACCTATCATCTGTCACAATGCTTCCAGGGAGAAAATACCATCTGCTTCACAACTGTTCGTAAGACTGCTGAATAATGATTATGTTGCATTTATAAAATTAAGTATTTTCTATGATACAAGCATCAGCACAAGTCTGACAATGGTTCAATGGTTAGTTACTGGTTGCCAAGTCTCAAATATAACGTAGCATTAAGGTAATGAAATATATGTCAATAATTTTGCCAAAGGTGAGGCATTTCAGAAAAAGGGATTTCAATTCATCAAAAGATAGCATCAGCAGGTGAGAAAGCAAGTGTTTAGCATTTTACTCACTGGTATTTATGGACTACCATTTTCTTCTTAAATATCATCTCCTCCAATAACATAATCAAGTCCAAGATTAAGTGAACAGCCTAGTAAAATGGTGTTGTGATCTACTGTCAAGCTTACTAAGACCAACTGATGATCCAGATAATTTCTACTTAGTATTATAAGGATCAGAGTCTCTGGGTGATACACATAGTTAAGTGCTCAACTCCAGACTGAAAGATTATCAGTTTGAACACACCCAAAGGCCCCTCTGAAGAAAGGCCTAGCAATTTGCTTCAGAAAACCCTATGGAGCAGTTCTACTCTGCACACATGGGGTCACCGTGTACTATAATCAACTCAATGACAACTTTTTTTTTTTTATTTATGAGGAGCACAATTATCTTGGGGGTTAAAAAAAAGTTTTAAAAATAACAACCTGATACTTACAGGCATAGTTACATTTCTTCACTGGAACC
Source organism: Dugong dugon (assembly GCA_030035585.1). Classification (NCBI taxonomy): domain Eukaryota; kingdom Metazoa; phylum Chordata; class Mammalia; order Sirenia; family Dugongidae; genus Dugong; species Dugong dugon. Next base: position 64,067,870 of record CM057466.1, read on the forward strand.
TTTATAACAAAGATTGGTGCAGGTTAACAAAAGTAGGTCAAGTTACTATTAAGTATTTTTGTCACACTGGAGATGTTAACAGGCATCCCCATCCAAAAATTGATTTACATTTTTTTGTACAAGCTGCTCAAAGATTCATATAGCAATTCTTATCATCTCATGAACCCTATTTTATGGCAGATGATAAAATGGTACATTACCTATGTTGTTTTCTGATCACACAGCTATTCCTTAAATGGTTGTTTTCTTAATTGTACGTAAGCTTTAGTTTCTTGAATCTATGGAAAACACTCAAACTTTTGTAATTTCAATATTCAGGACACAAGGAAAAAAGAACAGGAAAAATACTGTCAGTATCCACAGACCAGGGTTAACATCATCTCTTAAGGGGGTCATTTCAGCGCAGGTGGGTGGTAGGGTGGGGCTGCATCAATTCCAGGGTTCCTTCCCACTCTAGGCTCTGACCACAGGGTGAGGTTTGCTGTTCTTCACAGTGAACTAAAACTTAAGGGGTCTAAAAATATCTTGTGAGCAGCCTAAAAGCAAGTAACAATTTATGCCAACTGAGCAGAAAAGAATGCTGATATTAAATTTCCTGCCTCTGTACTTCCTAAGGTAGAAGGCCTGGTAAGACATGTCTGTTGCTGTTGATCTGTTTACTGCATCATTCCCTCAATTAGCTCCTGGAGACACAGATAGTATAATTAAGTCGGTAAAGCTTACACCCCTTCCCCCCGCCCAAGAAACTCATTTCCAGCATCAGAACCAAGACTGCAGCAATACCATGCCTGAATTTCATATTTTATCATTGCTGTCCACCCTCTGCTGGAGATGCTAATGAACAGACAAACGTCTCGTGGCAAATAGAAGGCTAAGAAGAGCAGGAAGGGCTTTGATCCAGCAGAAACCTGGACAATCTACAGTTGTACCAAGAAACAACAATGGCCTGAGTACAAAACAGCAAGAAATTATTTTTTAAATCTTTGAAACACAACTTAAACCAAAAGCAAACCCACCGTCATTGAGTTGACTCAGACTCATAGCAACCTCATAGGGTTTTCCAAGGCTGTAGTCTTTACGGAAGTAGACTACCACATCTTTCTCTTGAGGAGCGGCCAGTGAATTCAAACCACCAACCTTCTGGTTGTCAGCAGAGCGCTGTAACCACTGTGCCACTAGGGCTCCAAACACAATTTAGAGAATCATAAAGTACTGAGAGCTGGAAAACACCTTAAGGATCATTTTATAGTTGAAGTAATCTAGACCCGTAGAAGTAAGTGACCTGCCCAAGGTCAGAGAGCTAGTTAGTTGCTAACTTCTTCCTTATCTTCAGGCCAAGGTTCACTACACCACCTTTCCATTCAATATGTTTTCTCATTCCTAAAAGCTATGATAAATTTTAAAGTTGATTGAAAACATAAATACACTATCATAAAATGAATTAAACCATGTTTGTCGAGGCAAATGAAAATATGCTTAAATGCCACCCAGTCAGGGGTTGGCAATCACTGTCCTAAATTCGGTATTTTGAGAACACATTAAGGGTGAGTCTGTAAGCAAATCTACCCATTCACATCTTCATATGGTGGTGGGTGTTTTGGTTTATTTAGTTTGACATTTGACTTGCTGACTTCAGCAGAGAGTAATTTCGGAGAGCTGTGTTCAGCTTGGTTCACACATAATCCTGTCCTCGGTAGCCTGTAAGCAAATCAGTCATGAAGAGTTTTCTCTGACAAATTAAAATGACCGAATACCAACAATACAAGATTCAGTGCTAGCAGCCAGCATAAATGAATCTGTTTATTTAATCCCTGTATACCTAACAGGCTCTGAGTCTTACAAATATCACTAAATGGCTCTGCCTAAGGCTTTTATGTTGCCTGAAAACAATACTGCAGTGTTGCAAGCAATACTGAAGACAAAATTCCACCCCTTACTCAGAACTCTAAAGATACCAATGTGTCACACTTGAAAAGAGTCACTGAGTTCTAACACACCTGGTAAGAGATTTTCTTTTGTTTCTGGTTATTTTGTTTTTAACCAGAAGACTCAAGAGTTCAAAACAGTAAGAACAGTAAGCATCACCAACGTGCTAGGAGTTGCTTTCTGTGTCTTCGTTTATGCATTCCTACTGTTGCCAAGTATCCAAGAAATGGCCAGACAATCCCCCTCTCTTCCTGATTGCTCCAAGCCACATGGGGAAGAAAGCCAGTTTCAACACTGTTTCACAAGAAGGAAGGTACTCGGAGGCAAAGTGGCAATGTAAAAACAAAAGAAAACACACACGCACACACAGCAGTTCTTAACCAAAATATACAAGTTCCAGCTCACCCTTACTGGCTTACTAGCCAACTAAATAACCAGTCATCCCATTTTTGCCTTATCCTTCCACCTCACTCACCCAGTAAAACCCCAGACAAAAACCAATTCAGAAAAGCACCTTCTCCCATCCAGATGTAGGAACTTGAGAATATCTGGAGAAAAATCTTGCAGCTGTGCCTCCGCTCCAATGCATCCATGAGTCCTAACTGGACATCCAGTAGCTATGAATTCTTTTTCTTGCCCTTGTTACAGCCCTTTCTCCAGTTTCCTCAGGACAATTCTGAACCTTCACTAGGCTCTGGCCAACCCACTGGTGACTTTATCTTCTACTCTCTTGAGAAGATGGAAACCATCAGCCATGGCCACGGTTCAATTCCCCACTATTCCACCTAGGAATCTGTCTACATACACCTATCCCTAACACTAATCCTCCAGGTGGAAGTCCTTCTCCTGTTAGGGCTTAGCCTTCAGATTGTATCCCTGTCCCTGACTTCATTTAGAGTGATAGGTTACCCCAGCCTCTTCCTTTTTTCATCTTCCCTCTTCATACTTTCTTTTTTTACACAGGCCAAAAACTTATTCAAAAATGATCTTTTTTTTTCAGGCTTTATCTTAATGTACCACCTCTCAGCTTTACTGGATCTCTCTCTCTGTCTCATCCTCATCCCCTCCCCCCACACACACCACGACTCATGCGTATTTTCTTCAGAAACTGTAGTTCCCTGGGAACCATGGCACTGCACTCTACTTGTCTTTGCCTGCTTCTCTGAACAGGCTTGGTTTTCCATCCCAGGCGCCTAATCTCCCACCCACCCATTAAATGTGAATCCCCACGGCATCATTCCCATGACTTGGCAATTCTCACTCACCTTGTATGATTTTATCCACTACCACATGGTACCAACTAACTACTCTCTGCTGGTGACTCCTAGATCTGTACTTTCTGGCCCAGACATAACGTCCGCCTTTAAAAAATCGTGTTCAAAGATTTGCCCGCCACTGACTGACCTTGTCATGACCAGGGAATCTCAAAGTCAAACTTCTGATGGAAGTCTTCAACTTTCTTTGAAATCTGATGCTGTGATCATAAACCTCGAATCCCTAGAGCATAGCATGGTGGGAGTTAAGTGCTTAATGTGCTGAATGAATAAATTGATTAACTACTTGTAATATTATAATTTCCTATGAAGTTGGTATTTGGGTCATGTGTACCAGTAACATGACAGTCAATGCCATAGGACATTGGTCATAAACACCGTCACATCCATCTTCTCAAAGGGAGGGTAATATACATTTGGAAGCATATTCATACTGGATTATAAGCTTGATTTAGAAACTAATGACATTCAGTGTCCAGAATATAGGCTCTTTGAGACCCCGTTAATTTCTGTCTTATGCAGGGGAGAACGTCAACCTTCTAGCAGGCAGAAAAAGTGAGGCTACGTTTACTCTGGAGCAACCTGGTTTGCAATGGAGCAGTTGATGCATTTTTAAAAAAAATCTGTTAATACATTTCTAAAGAAGTGATTAATGAAGGTTACTATTTTCTTGACCTAATAAAATAGGTTTTCATTTCCAGAACTATTCTATGGTCCTTTCCAACAGCAGAATTGTACAATTCTTCAATTATTGTTGAACAGTTCCTGTGGTTCTATTTAATTCCTCAAGTCTCCTGGTCAAACTTTGCAAATTTCCTTTATTATTATTAAGCCTTTATTTTTTTTTAGTGAAAGGTCCATTTACTTATTATTCATTCCCATTTGCGACCTTTAACCTCCCACTGAGAACAGACGATGTACGTAACAAAAATCTTTGGAGTATAATCAGGAACAGAAAATGTCCTCAGTCAGCCTCATAACCTGTCAAACTTAGGATCCTATGAGCTCTGAGGGGGCACACTGACCATGGTTCTAAACAGTATATGAATCTGGACAATTACAAATGTATGTTTTTGCTTTTTGCTCATACATAAGACACACTAGGGGCTTGCCTCAAGTTGAATGGCCCCTTGTATTCCGTTAGTTTCCCAGCCGATGCTCTCATCTCATTAGAATTTCTGTATCCTCTGGTCTTGCAGAGTTCCCTTTACCTTCTTTAGTATCAGACAAAAGATGGTAATTTACGTCTAATTAACGGAACTGAGTCATAATGAGTTCTCTTCTCTTAGACAGCATTTGAATGTCCAAAATAACCAGTGAGATTGGGCTTTTGAGTCTTGCTCCAGCTTCAGGTTTTATAATACAATGCTCTTATTCAGGCCGCCTACTTTGCATACAGTCAGAGGGCTGGAGGTTATCCACATTGTGAAATTCTTTGGCTAGTTGTGCCCAAAGTGATTTAATGGCAGGCCGGCAGATTTAATATTTTCTGCTAAGTAGCTCGGCTGAAACAGTCAAGTTTACGATTGCATCCTTTTTATGTCTCTTACTTATACTTTGAAATGGTATCTTTTGCCAGCTGATGAATTTGATAGCATTCTTTATGAGATCAATTTCCTTGCAAAAGATACAAAAGACAGGATGAAAGGCAAGTTTGATGCAAAGCACACAAAGGGCTGAGCATCAGTGTGAAAAGAAGCCTGATAAAACATCGAGCAGTTCTCCCCCATGCCGTGATGAGGGACAAAGATGTAACGATGTAAACAACAAGCTTGCCTAAAGAAAGCCAGAGTACATGTTCTTCCAGAAACAATAACCATGTTAAAGTACAAAAAGCATCTTCTCAGTCTTTCACATGCCAGGGTATTTTAAAATGCCCTCTATACATGCCAACATGCCAACACAAACAAACCATGGAGTCTGAACGCAACTGGCATCGTGCCCTTCTGCAATGACACCATTTAGATGCATTAGGGTTTTACTCCTGGGACTGTTTTTATCCAAGCTTTTTATTACATTAGGTTAGAGGAAAAAAAAAAAATCTTCTCTGCACTTCAATTACCTCAATACCCAAATACAAATTCCTTTAACATTGTTGTATTTTAAAAAATGTGGTAATACCATTTAACTGTCATTGTGTTCTGCTAAAATACACATTTTCCTCTGCTCCAATATTTACAGACTAAGCCACTTAAAAACAACAAAAAACAATGCTGACCAAACTTTCCTCATGGGAGTCCCGGGACAGGGAAATTATAGCTGTGTTACACAAGAGAGGCAAACCTGGGCTACAGATACTCAGATTTTTATTGTTTGTCTCATTTTTATATCCCTCAGAGAGGGCAGCATGAAAGCTTTACTTAGGAATGCAAGCTCCTCCAAAGATGCACTTAATCTGTCAAAATGGAAAGATAACTCTTTGCTGACTAGACTGCTTGATAAAAAATATTCAACCAGACGGTTAGTAAGAGAAGATTAAATACAACCTTGATTAATCAGGCTTAATAAGTGAGAAGCAACAAATTCATAATGATAAATTGACAAAAATAGGTTAAAGAAAAATGAAAGTTTCACATCAAGTGGGAGTGCTTTTTTTTTGTAAATATATTAAAAAAAAAAAAATGCCAACAGGTCGATTCTGACTTATAGTGACCCTATAGGACAGAGTAGAACTGCCCAATAGGGTTTCCAAAGCTTTAAATCTTTACAGAAGCAGACTGCTGCATCGTTCTCCCACGGAGTAAGCTGGTGGGATCGAACCGCTCACCTTTCAGTTAGCAGTCAAGCACTTAACCACTCAGCCAACAGGGCTCCTTTTTATAAATATACTGGCACTAGAAACTACATTTTTTAGTATATAACCAAAAATCACTCTAGGCAGTTTTAAGCAACTGCCCTTGCTGCTTGAGACTTCAAATCTATCAGAAATAAGACATACATAGAAGACCCAAACATACAAATGGCTTGAAAGTTAATTTATTTTAAGGCTGAACTTGAACCGTATGTTTTTCCCATTCAAACTAAATTGAAAAGCATGCGAGTATCTCCAAGTTAGCTCAGAGAATCCTTCCTAATCTAGGGCATGGCAGAATTAATAGCACAAAGAACCCCACCATCCAGTGTACTCGAAGGCATGTAGACCCTGAACGTGATCTCTGAAATGTCTTGGAGTGTAGGGACTATTCTAGAGAGGTCTGGTGAGCTGTACCTTCCACAGCATGTTCATGGGAATAAGGGCTCTTTCAGCACCAAGAGCTACTGCATGGAGGGGAAGGGCTCCTACGTGGGAGGGGGAGCGAGTATTCCACGGCAGCCGCTTTGCAGCAAGTCAAGTGTTTCTAAACTGGGGGCTGTCTGTACATACCAGAAGATAACCACAGTCCAAAACTGTGTTTAAGTGCAAAATAAGTGGAAGTAGATACTGCGTATCAGGAGCAAAACATAGACGCTATATGCTGGGTGTCAAGTAAAGACTACAATGCAAAAGCAAAGGGAAATGAAATCTGACTTTCTAATTTTATTAAGAGATTATTACACTTAATAATAAATTACAAAATAGCCATTCTAAAAGAGTTTTGTAAAGAAATAAGAAAAGCAACATGCTCGTGACTTAGTTTTACTCATTTGTTGTTTCTCCTAACTGAACATGCACAGAATAGAAAAGAAAAAGGAACAGAGTTTAACAGCTGATGAGTATGTTCCCTTTGCTTGTCATTCACACCTATTCATGCTTCAGAGAACAATTTCATAACACGGAAGATTCTAGAAAGACATCATGAGAGCCTAAATGTCTAACAAACTTTGTTAACTTTAGGCTAGATAAAGATACCATGAACTGATAACTTTCTGAAACAAAATTTTAGGGTCTCATATACAGGAGTCAGAAACACAATGAAAGTCCTTCCAAACAATAACTACCACAGAAAATCAAACAATAATATTCAGTCACAACTCAGAAAGGATAACTAATTCCACAAATTTATTTTTCAGCTGTATCTTCACATTATAATTGTACCTCTTAGATGTAAAAAAGAATTTTAAAAGGTTACTGTTTCTTTCTATATAAGGGTATCTAGTTTTTTCCCAGGCTTTTTTCCCCAAAAAGTTGCATATACTTTGACATTCAGTAAATAAAATCAAACCCATTGCATGGAGTCAATTCCAACTCACTGGGTCCCCATGTGTAAAAAGTCTTACCTTAAAAATATCAGAATTATTTAAAGCAATTTCACTTGCAATTTTGTTCAAGTCAAGTAAATATTTTCTAAAGCAAATGACTATACCTAATTCATCCATTTCCTAATTGGTTGTATCTGTAACTGGTTTCCTCAAAGAAAGATCTGAGGGAGTGAGGTTAGTTGAATGCATGATTAGTATTCCTACTAGGTCTTATCATTCCAAAAGATACATTCAGCGACACATACTATGGGCACACCCTACCTGCAGCTATGTTAAAGAGGCCTGGAATACAGTAGGAAAAAAAGACAGTCAATTTTGCTCTAATGGAGCTTTCCAGGCTTCCGACCCACACTCTGCAAACACAGAACCTTCAATATCCATCATGAATTGTGCTTTTTAAACTCTATGATTACATCCTGTTAGTAAATCTTTGAGATTTCCGTGATGAAAAACTAAAGTGTAGTTAGCATGCTTTAAAAAATTACTGAATGCCATAGCTGTAAGTGTGTTGGAGATCCCGCAGTAAGACTGCTCTTTTTCTTTTAAAATACAAGTACTTTCAACTTATAAACAAAGCAAACAAAACTATTCAAAAAATATAGAACTATGCAGACCCTCCACATATTAGTAACTGTTCTTTTTAACATATGTTCACTGAGACTAATATATAATTCAGGAACTACTCTGAATTCAGTACACTTTTAAATAAATGTGTATTACGTTAATCTCAGTAACATCCAAATCAATTTGAAGAATGGTGACAAATGTAGAGTACTGGTTGACATACGGATTTGTGTACTGAGCAATAATTCTGACATCCTTTGAAGGTGAGAAGCCAAAAATCTCATCCATCTCCTCCACCTCACAGTTGAAGAACAACTGAAGGCCAGATGACCGAGGTGTGGTCTTCTCAAGGTCAAGCCATTGGCTAACAATACATTTGAGGCGAGAACACTAGCATCCACCCAAGTAATGTCGTCTAGAATCTTCTCAGGTGTTACCCATGACCATCTTCCTCTAAGAGAGTAAGCACAATTTTCCTTCAGCTACAGAATTCAAAAGTAAACCCTGTGTGCATTTACTAAAGTATCTTCTACTGCATTCCAGCCAACTCTTGCCAATACTACAAATGCTTCCCCCTTTCCAATCTTACGTTAGATAAGAACATAATGAAGGATAAAATATAACCTCAGGGCCAAAGACAAGTTTTCTTTTAGTGTACTGTAGAATATTGTTATCTATTATGGCCTAAAAATACCCAGAAGCCAGTGTAGTATTTCTAATGCATCATGTATCTTTCTGGTTTGGGGGGAGAGGAGAAGTCCTTTTATTCCTTTTCACTCTGCCTACAACCAGAACATTGAGATAATAGAGATTAAGCCTTAAATTTCTATATCCAATAGTAGTAGAATCACAAGAGGTCTAAAAAACTATTTGTCTCTACAAGCTAATACCTAGTATGTTAGTCCTTTGGGCAGTTTACATTGATTTTGTATTTAATTGCATAGGCTGACTTTCCCATATTTTGCAGGACAAAGTTGTAAAACTGAAAAGATCTAGATATACTCTGATATGAAGCCAAAAGAAAAATGTAAACTTAAGAGTACTGGTTTCTATAATACCTATATGATTGCAAAGAGTATTAAATGTGTGTGTGTGTGTTTTCTTACTAGAAATTGACATCAGGAATCATAAACCAAATGGAGAGCAGAGGTGCTAAAAGTCTACTTTCCCCCCTTTCCTTCTGCACCCTCACTTCTTAAATTACTCAGAGAAATAGAAAATGATAAACACCCACTGCAACTTAAATGCTTTTCGCTTACTCTGTAACTAATTGTGGTTAGCTAGTAGTGTTTGTCCTCCAGTTGACTGGCAAATATTTCACAATTCTTTCAACATGATTTTGCAAAGTGGTGAAAAATAACCTCATTCATTTCTCTTACCACAAAAAAGATAAAACAATGTTTTGATGAGATGAAGCAATTAATTCTAATAATTAAACTCAAATTATCTTTTGAAGTAGCCATTTTGAAGACAACCTATAGCTCTATTTGAATAAGCTGTTACTGGAAAATCAATTAACAAAATACTGGTGGTTTTAGGACACCCTCAAAAGGCTTACATGGAAGCAACATTAATAAAAATCTGTCTCCCAGGAAAAATGGAAGATGTATCTGTTGATTGGATTAACTGGCCTATTTTAATTGCTCTTTACATAACCCCTCCTCTAATCAAAAATTAGCCACTTATATCTGAAAGGCTCCACAATGTCTAATTTTTTTTCAGGACAACATTTAACAACAGTCTTTCTTCTTTATCATCAAGAAAAAAGCCTCTAGGAAAGTCAAAGAAATGACTGACCGTGATGGCAAACTAACACTAGTTAGTGCTAGTAGTAGCCTATTTTATTGAAAGAATGATTACCTTTGTGTATAAATTTGAAATGCTCAAGTATAAGATCAGACAAATGTGTAAGTCATAGAAACAGTAGTATGCATAGATTTTGGTCACCCCCCCACCCCCCTCGGAAGCCCAATGCAATTAAACTGCACTCAATTCAAATAACAAAGTCCCTTCAACAGCCCTATTTCAAGGAATAGGAATAAAACATTGATCAAAAGGCAAGAAAAGCATGAAAAGAAACAAAAACTGTAAAAAGCCTCACATGCACTAAGCAACTGAAAACCCTGATATATATTATTTTGTAAGACAGCAAATCTTTGAAGAAACCACAGCAAGAAAAGGTGCATAATTCATGTTGTGAGTTGACTGTGACTCATGGGGATCCCAAGTGTGCAGAGTAGAACTGCTCCATAAGGTTTGCAAGACTGCGACCTTTCGGAAGCAGATCACCAGGCCTATCTTCTGAGGCACTCTGGGTGGTTTTGAACCACCAACCTTTTGAAGAGTAGTATAATAGAATGCTTAACTGTCTGCCCAGGATCTCACACAATTCATAGATGGCATCAAATCACATTTCTATAGTGTTTACTTCTAATTGTATTTATGTTATGCAGACTAAACGGCATTATAGGAGAAAAAGAGAAATATCAAAATCTTCAAATTCATCTCCCCCCATTTTAACAGTGAGAGACGAGGCCCATTAAGAATAAATTATTTTACTGACAACCAAGAGGAGTCAGTTAACATTCAAGCCAGGGTCACCCCTACACTTAAATTATGTGCTCTTTCCAAGACAACCAGTGAATTTTAACGTTCTCCAAATTATTGAGCAAATCATAAATGCAGGTAACACTGAAGGACTTATTAAAAAGATAGTGACAATGAAGTCAATAGCCAAAACCATCTTGAAACAGATGTAGGAGGATTCCTACTTCCCAATTTCAAAATGTACTATATAAAGTTACAGTAATCAAAACAAGTGTGGCACTGGTATTAAGGATAGACATACAGACCAATGGAAAAGAATTGAGAGTCCAGAAATAAACCTATACATCTATGGTCAACTGATTTTCAACAAGATGCTATGTACATTCAATGGGGGAAAACTAGTCTCTTCAATGAACAGTGCTGAGACAAGTGGTTCTCCACATGCAAAGAATAATGGTGGACCTATACCTCACACCATATATGAAAATTAACTCAAAATGAATCAATGACCTAAATATAAGAACTAAAACCATAAAAATCTTACAAGAAAACACAGGAATAAATCTTCACAATCTTATTTTTTACAACAGATTCTTAGATACGGCAACAAATGCATGGGCAATAAAACAAAGTAATAGCTGAATTGGACTTCATTAAAATAAAAAGCTTTTGCAAGGTAAAGAGACAACCTATAGAATGGGAGAGAATATTTGGCTGCTATTTATCTGATAAGGGTTCAATATCCAGAATATATAAAGAACTCCTACAACTCAACAACAAAAAGACAAACAAGCCAATCAAAAAAATGGGAAAACAACTTCATTAGACATTTCTCCAAAGAACACATACAAGTGTCTAATAAGTGCAAGAAAGATGCTCAACATCATCAGTCATTAGGAAAATGCAACTCAAAACCACATTGAGATACCACTTCACACCCACTTGGATGGCTATTATCATAAAAATAGAAAATAACAAATGTTGGCAGAGCATATGGAGAAATGGGAACCCTCCTCCATAGCTGGTGGGAATGCAAAATGATGCAGCTGCTGTGGGAGAGTTGAGTGATTCCTCAAATAATTAAACATACAATTACCACATAACCCTGCAATTACACTCTTAGGTATACACCCAAAAGACTTGAAAGTAGAGGCGCAAACAAGTTCATTACAGCATTATTCACAGTAGCCAAAAGGTGGAAACATCCCAAGTATCCACCAACAGATGAGTGGATAAACAAACTGTCATATATATATGATAGTATTCAGCCATAAAGAGAAACTAAGTTCTGATACATGCTAGGGTAAACTCTGAAAACATTATGCTGAGCAAAGTAAGTCAGACACAAAAGGACAAATATTTTATCATCCCATTCATACAAAATATCTAGACTAGACAAATGCATAGAGACAAAAGTAGATTAGTGGTTATCAGGGAATCAGGGGAAGGGAAATACTAGGAGTAATTGCTGAAGGGGTATTGAGTTTCTGTTTGGGTCGATGAAAAACTTTTGGAAATAGATAGTGGTGATGGTTATACAACATTAAAAAAAAACAAACAAACCCGCTGTCATCGGGTCAATTCCAACTCATATATACAACAACACTGAATACAATTAATGTCACTGAATTGTACACTTAAAACTGGTTAAAATAGCAAATTTTCTGTTATATATATTTCGCCACAATAAAAATTTTTTAAAGGACAGTGACAGTAGAGTTGTTTGCCATTTCATATGATACAAGGTAGAAATTACCATCGAAAAGTTTGGAGTGATGGTTCTCCCTCATATTCTTTTTATTCAAGAACACCTTTGAGAATCCAGCTAATGATGCTACAAACCCCCTTCTTCAGAAAAAATGTTTATATACACAGAATTTGGTATTTCAGGGTTCAACTACCCACCTGAAAAGTTTTCTAGAATTAAAATCTCTGATGCAGACTAAAATATGCAAAGTTCAAGTTAGAAGAAGATGCTAAGCGGAGTCCTATGCCCAAGAGTACTCGTTCTAACTGAAAGACTACTCCCATGTAAAAAAGTAATGTGATGAGAGTGGTAACCAAGTTTAAGGATCAGTGAATAGATAATATGAAGTTCCGAAGTATTTTGTGACCCTTTACACCATTCTAATCCCATATGGAGGCTATTATGTTAGCTTTGTCTGGAGTGATTAAGATCGATATATCTATATCTTTTAAAGTATAAGTAAAACAAATAAACAAAAAACGTTGGGTTGGTCTCAAAAACAATTAAAAAACTTGACCATGAGTTACCATAAGATAAAACATTGTGGAAAATACTATAACTGCTAACATAATTACGTATTTAACATGTTACATGATTAACATATTTTCCTTGACATATTCTATTTCATCCCATTACATGTTATATATTATACTCAAAAACTAAAACACAAAACTTAGTAGTAATTTGCAAATGTCTTTGTCACAAACAGAACCATATCTAATCCAAAAAGAAAATTTCAATCTCACTTTTTAAAAAGCAAAGAACAGAAAAGTATAAGAAATATCACAGTTCTCAGATCTATGGTACATTCTTGAAAGTATATATAGGACGGAAGGGATAGGATGGTGCCTGAACCAGTCTGCCCTACAGTCAGCGTGGCACAGTTCCATGACCCACATATGAGTGAATCTAAAATTTTCTTGGATCATATTAAAATTTTTAGGCTCAGATGTGCAAAGATGTGTATAACTTATTCATCAAACTTTTGAAGAAACACACACTTCCACATTTTTGAAACAATCTCTTTTTTGAAAAAAAAAGTCAGGTAGCCTAAGGAGGTCACAACTGCTTTCGAGTTCCATTTCTTCAACTGTAAAAAGAAGGAATAACAATAGATGGTTTCTAAGGTTCCAGCCAGCTCTAAATACTACATTTCTATGACTTACAGCTTTTAATGAATGAGGGTGGAGACTCACAGTTGTCCAGGCCAATTTCACTAAAAATCTATCAAGTCTGGGAAAATAACCTTTAAGGAATTTATAACGTAGCGTAACATTTTTTCCAATAACTTCTGATCACTGCTGCTTTAATAAGGTGTCTCAACCCGCATTTTTTAGCGTGTACAGTCCATTCAAAGCTCTAAAATCAGATTTCACACTCTGTCAATTATCTAGGGACCCAGGTTTTTCCTCCCTGTAAACTGTCTGGCCAGACTTCAGGGACCAGGGCTTCTTCATCTTTATATACTCCATGCCCAATAAAGCTAAGCACAGCACCCAGACATCCAGTAAATGCCTGCTGAATGAATGAACAAGCTTAGGAGTGACTGCTGTGTGTTAGGCATGAGGAATTAAAATTAAAAAAAAAAAAAAAATTACTACGGGTTCTCTTTCTTCAGGAAGCACCCAGGGAACAGGGAGGAAAGGCATGCAAAAAACAAAATTAATTACAACGTACTGCGATTAAGTTCCACAATGGAGAATATACACAAGGTCCAATGACAACACAGAAGAGGGATGAATGAATTGGTATGCGACATGAGAGGTTATTAGTGTGAATAACCAGCTGCATTCCTATGTCAGAAAATAAACTATTTGGGAATTATGCATTTTGGACTAGCCCTACTTCTTTTATAGGTCATTATGAGGATGTTGACACATGTTTTTATTCCTTAAAGTGTCTCCGGCCAAGTGAGGGCCCAATCACATGAGGTGCTATTCTCATTATACCACTTGGTGTGTAAAGGTAAACATTACAGACTCTAAATTTTACATACATAAGAAGATATTTAACTTGGTATAATGCCATAAAAAAATGGAATGGCCTTAAGTGTGGCAAAAAAAAGCCTCTACCAGGCAAACATTCGGGCAAAAATTATAAACACAAATTTTAGACAAGACAAAATTCCAACAGTAAATACTATTAGAAAATTGATCCTTGCTAGTAGTCAATGATGTGTAAATTTAAAATACCATTAAATATGTATTTAAATAATATGCATAACACAATGGTGAGGTAGCTATTATAGGAAATACTACTAATCAGTACCACATTTTTGGAAACATATGAAAATACACAACAAAGGCAATAAAGGGATTCCAAGTAATTCTTTTTCCAGAAATATATGCTCAAATAAATAAGAAACCCTCTTCCACTCTCCCCTCCACACACACACACAAAGGTATAAGCATTAGTTGTTCATTTGGCATTATTTGTAATAACCAAAAAAGTGGGGGGAAATCCAAAATGATCAAACAAGGGGAGAATTTTAACAAAGTAATATGAATTAACACAATCTAATATTATGTATCAATACTTTATGATCACAAAGGCGCTGCAGAAACAAAAAAAAAAAAAATTTGTTAGGGGAAAATGTGAAAAATATGAAATACCACGTGCACTTTGTAAATAAAAATGAAATAGCATAAATCAACATTTGCTCTCCTGCAACAGCAATGCTTCAAAAGCCACAAGCTACGCACACTCCTTACTTGGGAAAGATCACATGCAAAATTAAAAATCTGCCAATGTAGTTGATGCATGCAAATTTATAACATTAGACAATTTTTCCCAGGGACATAAGTCATCTTTCAATATCTAGCACACATGCCACCTCTTTTCAGCCGCCCAATTCTCAGATCAGAAAGCAATATTTTCTTTCTCCTCTGTATTTCCAATGCACTCAGTTAAGATTCTTCCTTTGGCATTCATCAGGATCTGCCTTGTTGCTGAGGGTTTATGTGTACCTGCTCTGACCTGCTGGATGGGAGGGAGTGGTACCCCTTCTGCACCCCTGGATCTGTGACTACAAAGAACAGATGTGTGATTTGTGTTTCCTCAATTTAGATGTCTGAAGCAAAGCTAGAAAAAAGAAACCAAATATGGGTTGGAAATGGAGAGCGATTGTTTGAGAAACCCTCCAAACCTATGGTTAAAATATTCAGAAGAAAATGAAGCTATGTGGTTTTCTTATTTTTAAAAAATTGAACTCATAATAAAATATTAAAATCTGTCTCCAACTTTATCATTAAAGATGGAGAGATGGACTAAAAAGTCTTAACAGTTCCTGTAGGCTTAACATTTATACCTAATCTGCAATTTTCTCAGTATCTAAGTACACTGCACTGTATCTTATATATATTACAGCAAACTTACTATAAATGGCCATTGATGTGAGATGAAAATAGCTTTTGTATTTTTTTCATATTTCTTTAAGTTTTCAAAGCCTGATAAAAATGGACAGTTTTTTTGTTAGCTTCCTTTTATTCAGAAAAGGACAGAACATATTAGGAAGATCACCAAAGAATCTTGCAAATAGCAGAAGTCTTCATCTGTACACCCTGTGCCACAGAAATTTCATTTAAAGCTAATGTATCCTAAGGAAATAATCATGGATGTGATAAATATTATCTACAAGGCTGCTGATCAAAGAAATGCATATATAGCAAAAAGTTGGGGAGGATAGTAAATATTCTGTAATAGGACTTTTATTAATGAACCAGTAGCACATCAGTATGCTACACTGCTACACCAACATTTTAATGATACTGAAGAATATTTAATGACTTGAGAAAATATTAAAAATATACCATTAAGGAAAATTGCAAAAATTTACAGAGGAACTCAAGTTTTGAAAAAAGAAAAAAAAAAAAAATACAGACACACAGAGGAAAACTCGATGGATGTAACTAACCCAGGAATAAGAATATCTTCAGGTGGTAGCTAAGGTGGTCTTCATTTTGCTCATCTGCTATTCCAAGGTAAATTTGTCATACTTTGTTTAAAAAAACTAACATACATTATAATTTAAATTTCTACAGTCAGCATGCATTAACTTTTTGATGAAGGAAAGAAAACTATTACTAACAAAGTCCATAAAAATATCACTGCTTCCATTCTGACAACCACCTTACACCATATTAAATACTGTGTAATACTGAGAGTTATTTGACATTAGTCACAGCCCTTTAAATACTAGCAGTATCTATTTTCTAGGAACAAAAAGAAATGCAGTTCAAGAGAGCTTTATAGTTCTTTGATGAAAATCAGGGCTTTGAACCGGTTCCTTTAGGTTCAAACCCCTGCTAAGAATTTGCATTTCTACCAGATTCTCAGGTGATGCTGATGCTGCTGGTTAGGGAACAATTCTGAGAACCATTAGCAGATGTCTCAGTCATCTAGTGCTGCTCCAACAGAAATACCACAAGTGGATGGTTTTAACAGAGAAATTTATTGTCTTCACAGTCCAGTAGGCTACAAGTCCAAATTCAGGGCATCAGCTCCAGGAAAAGGCTCTCTCTCTCTGCCAACTCTGGAGAAAGGTCCTTGTGATGCCTCAAGTCTTTCCTTGGTCTGGGAGCATCTCAGCACAGGAACCTCAGGTCCAAAGGACGCACTCTGCTCCCAGCACTGCTTTCTTGGTGGTGTGAGGTTCCTATGTGTCTCTGCTCGCTTCTCTCTTTTATATCTCAAAAGAGATTGCATTAAGACACTAATCTTGTCAACCTCATCAGTATAACCTCATCACAGTGATAGAATTTACAACACATGAGGAGATCACATATAATCTCATCATAGCGGTAGAGTTTACAACACATAAGGAAATCACATCAGATAACACAATCATACAATACTGGGAATCATAACCTAACCAACTTGCTACCCACATTTTTTGGAGGACACAATTCAATCCATGACAGTGAGAAGTTGTTCTCAAAATTTATTATACATGAGAATCACATGGGCATCTTGTTAAAATGTGGATTCTGATTTAGTGTATCTAGGGGTGGAAATGGAGCTCTGGTGATGAGTGGGATTAAGGGTTTGGCTGTTAACCAAAAGGTCGGCAGTTCAAATGTACCAGCCGCTCCTTGGAAACCCTATGGGGCAGGTCTACGCTGTCCTATAGGGTTGCTATGTCGGAATTGACTCAAAGGTAATGGGTTTCAATGGTGGGTGGAAATGCAAACTCTCAGCAGGGATCTGAACAGGAACAAAATGGTTCCACGCTCTGGTGAAAATACCAGGTTAAAAGAAAATAGATTCAAGTTAGTTACAGAATATACCATGCATTTCCAAAATATTGATGTTGTACCCATTTTTTATGTTTGTAGTCATGCTAATAAATAAAGTTGTTTTCAGGTTAGGATTTCACCGACCACTTTTATATAAATTAAAATTCTAAAGCTATTTTCTTCACAGTAAAAATAATGGCAGCTGGCAAGAAGCCACTAGCAAGAAGTTTAATAAGGGCTAACCAATGAAACCAAAATGAGTTAGGACAAAGAGAAGAAATAACAATGAAATACCACTTAGACGGAGTCCCTGGATGGTACAAATGTTTAAGTGCTGGATTACTGTCTTAGTTATCTAGTACTGCTATACCAGAAATATCACAAGTGGATGGTTTTAACAAACAGAAATTTATTTTCTTCCAGTGTAGGAGGCTAGAAGTCTGAATTCAGGGCGCCAGCTCCAGGTGAAGGCTTGCTTCGCCGTCGGCTCTGGAGGAAGGTCTTTGTTATCAACCTTTTCCTGGTCTAGGAGCTTCTCAGTGCGGGAAGTCCGTGTCCAAAGGAAGTCTCCATTCCTGGCTCTTCTTGCTTATGGTAATGAGGTCCCTCTCCTCTCTGCTGGCTTCTTTCTTTTATATCTCAAAAGAGACTGACTTAAAATACAACCTAATCCTACAGATTACATCCTGCCTCATTAACTGTCTCTAATCCTACCTCATTAACATCATAAGGTTAGGATTTACAACACAGGTAATTATATCAGATCACAAAATGGAGGACAACCACACAATACTGGGAATCATGGCCTAGTCAAGTTGATGCATTTCTGGGGGACACAATTCAATCCATAACAACTACTAACCTAAAAGTTGGCTGTTCAAACCTACCCAGAGGCTCCTCAGAAGACAGGCCGAGAGATCTGCTTCTAAAAGGTCATAGCCTTGAAAACCCTACGGAGCAGTTTTACTCTGCACATATGGGGTCACCATGACAGAGACGACTCAACAGCAACTAACAACAACAGTATCTACCTAGATAAGAAGCAAACAGCAAATTAAAAGATGTGCAATTTCAGAGAAGAAAAGTTCAGGTGTCTTTTGAGTTACCTTTAAGTCCATTCAAAGGAAGGAATAAACCTTTAGGTTGGTTCATATGTTAAATAATAGATCAAATAATATTACAGTTCAAACAAATATCTGTGAAATTATGGCTTCTGACCAGTGAGATCAGAAGTATTTCCAAATCCATAATACGGAAATTTTTGATTCTTTAAATTCTGTGATGTGCATCCATCCACCCACCCACCCATCCACCCACCCATCCAACCATCCAGTATTTACTGAGCAGAGACGTTGGTACAGTACTGTCCACGTTCAGACACCATGCTACACTACCATGGTATGTATGAGCAAGTCGCAGCGCTGCTGAGTTTCTCTAAAACTAGCATATGGTACAAGTTATCTGAGGTCTTCAGTCTAGTTTGGCAGATTTTTCAACCATGAGACAATCCAGTATCAATCATACATTCATATCATTGCCAGAGGTTTAAGGAACTTCTAATAAAACCTAAAAACTTTTTGTTGGAAGTAAGAAAAAAAAAAGCCCTATAATTATCAGAATCTCTACAGCTATTATTGTAAATTTGAAAAGACAACTCACTACAAGCTGCAGCACTGCAATATGGGTACTTCCCAACTCAGCAGATGAAACTTTACCCCTTTCTAGTCTACTGAGCCTGCAGGTCTGAATGCAGGCGAGTGAGACTAATACCATTAAGAAAGGTAAACTAGAATCCACTCAAACATATGCCTTAAAAAAGTAAATCATTTATAAACTTTGTTAATAGTTATTAGTATACACTATTACTTATAAGGAGCCCCTAGATGATACAAACAGTTAAACACTAAGCTACTAACTGAAAGGTGGGCAGTTCGAATCCACCCAGAGATGCCTCCGAGGAAAGACCTGGTGATCTATTTCAGAAAGGTCACAGTCATTGGAAAACCTTATGGAGCACAGCTCTGACACGCACGGGCTCACTGTGGATCGGAATCGAATCAACAGCAACTGATTTTATGACTTGTGGCACTTGGCATCTGATCTCCCAGCCTCTCTGGACACTGCAGTGGAGAACACACCACCTAGGACACATGATGATTTGGGAACGGAAAACAGAACACACACAGCCACCGCTGATGACTAGAATTAATGGTTTAAATAACTTCCCAGTCACCTTGTATCTAGAATACCTTAGTATTTCGCTTCCCATTTACTCTTTTAAACATCCAAACTTCTATTCAAAGGTACCTCAGAGCTCCCCATGTTTCACAACTTTAAGCTACACCTATAACCTCAACCTCCCCAGCAGTGTCATATGATGCCACAGCTATTTATATGACCCTCCTAACTGAATACAACTTAATTTTCATCTACTGTAATGAAGTTAGTGGTGAATTTTTCTGCCTTTCAAAGTCATCTGCACCTGTATGCATTTCTTTAACTGCACCCTATTAACTTATATGCCTCCAAGAGCCACCTAGAGACTTGACTATAACCACACCTATGATTTATAAACAAATACACCATAACACATTTGGGAATTTAATTTCACCAAGCTCATTTAATACCTATGTACAATTTAATTTGAGTAAAACTTTGTTTGCCTGAAATAGTAGTTCTTGGGGAGTCAGAGTTTTAAAAAGAGAAAGAATTGATTGAAGTATAAGAAGAAACTTTTCTGGAATCCAGGAAACTAAATTGCATAGCTTGAAGTGAACAATAGGTTACAAAAATCTGCCCTAAGCATGAAAATGTTTCTAATCTCCTTGATTGCTTAAGAAGCATGCCAAATACACAAAAGTTTTTTAAAAAAAAAATTACTTCACCCTACAAAGACTCCCTACTTTGGTAATAATGAATGTCCTATCAAAGCCAAATTCAGCCACTTGTGCACCTGTTTCAGCTTTTCTCCACTCCCTTCATCTCCATCTCCATCTCGCCACATTTCTCAAACTGCTCAAGAAAGAAGCAGCAAGGTAAGTACACACTGAGAAGTTAAAGCCTGTGGCCAGACCCCACTTTCCGATGGAAAGCAGGCTTCGAGTTTCCATTGCCGTTGAGTCAGCTCAGATTCAGAGCAACCTTATGTATAAGAGAACACAACACTGCCAGTCCTGCACCATCCTCACAATCGTTGCTTATGTTTGAGCCCACTGCTGCAGCCACTGTGTCAATCCATCTCATTGAGGGTCTCCCTCTTTTTCGAGTTCCCACAGCCATCTGTAAATAAATGCCCACAAGCTGAACCAATGCACCTTATCATGGAGTTGAAACCACCTCTACTACAAACTGGCCTGTGCTGTACTTTTCAATGAGGAGGGGGAACAAAAACAAGTGGTTCCTTTCTGTCTTTAGGAGAAAGTATTATGCTTTCTCTGAACTGGAAAGATGTCAATTTAAGGGCTAAGGCGCGCCTGACCCAAGCCATAGTGTTTTCAATCATCACATATGCACGCGAAAGCTGGGCAATGAATAAGGAAGACTGAAGAAGAACTGAAGCCTTTGAGTTACGGTGTTGGTGAAGAATACTGAATATAACATGGACTGCCAAAAGGATGAACAAATCTGTCTTGGAAGAAGTAGAGCCAGAATGTTCCTTAGAAGCAAGGATGGCAAGACTTCATCTCACATACTTTGGACGTGTTATCAGAAGGGATCAGACCCTGGAGAAGGATGCCATGCTTGGTAAAGTAGACATGGTCAGTGAAAAAGAGAAAGACCCTCAACGAGATGGACTGACACAGTGGCTGCAACAATGGGCTCAAGCACAACAACAGTCGTGAAGATGCTGCAGGACAGGGCAGTGTTTCGTTCTGTTGTACATAGGGTCGCTATGCGTTGGAGCCTACTCAATGGCACCTAACAACAACAATTATGTTTTGCATGAACTAGGAAATCATGAGTTTAATTTTAGTAGAAACAATATATTTTTACAAATTTTACTAAAAGGAGGAATGAAACCCCAGATGTTTGGAACTGATTGCCTGCAAAATGCCTAAAGAATTGAGAAAGGAACATTTCAAGTATAGTCTGGGTATTCTACCTCATCACTGGAGGAAGATTAATTGAAAATTTTTTTAAAAAATCAGAGAAACAGTAAGATTCCACAGACCAACAGCATTGCTTCTAGGTTCTATATACCAAACCCTGCACTCAAGGCAGAGCAAGAGGCTCATTCCCACACTGACAACTCCACAGTGAGTGGCAGCAGTTGGTAACCTGGGGAAGAGCAATTGCAGGACAAATTATTTATTTTTTAATGAATATGCAAATTATTCCCTTGCCTTTTTAAGTCAAGAGTGTAGGCACTTAATGTAAATTAAATATAGAAAAGCCTAAAATTTATCTTGTGGATTGTAGCAGATTATTGTCATTAGAGGCCTTATTTATTTGGCTTATTTGTGGAAGAAGTAAGTGAGGAGAAATAATGGCCCAATATTACCTACCTGAGAAACTGAAATGGAAATTAGAAGGAAACATAAAGTATAAAAATAGGTTATTAGTATATAGTGAGCAATGCTAAATACCTAAAAATCCCTAACACTGCAATTGGAAAGTGGTTTTCAGATTATAAAAAAATTTAGAGAGTAAATTTGAAGTCAGCTAAAATACTTCCTACATATAGCAAAGCTGATTATAATCATCAAAGCATATTACTTGCATATAAAGATCACCCTGTTTTCACTGGTTACTCACAGTAGGTAGCTTACTCAGTAAATAGCTGGTGAAGAAATAAATGAAATGATATAAGGGTCTTAAGCCCAACTAATAAACATGTATTATCATATACTTATATATACTGAAGGAGTCTCTGGGTGGCACAAATACTTAAGCACTCAGCTACTAATTGAAAGGCTGGCAGTTTTTGAGTCCACCCAGAGGTGACTTGGAAGAAAAGGCTGGTAATCAATATCCAAAACATCATCCACTGAAAACCCTATGGTGCACAGCTCTACACTGACACACACAGGGTCACATGAGTAGGAACTGACTTGAAGCCAACTGTCTTGGCTTGGATATATACCAAAAAAGGTCGAGTTGTTAAATGCAGTTTTCAATAAAACTTTTGTCTCTATAATATTAAAACGGCCTGCATACTGTGAAAACCAATGGCCCAGGAGAAGTTGGAACGTTACTTTTCTAGCAAACTCTACCAGCCGTGACCAGTGGCATTCATCTTCTTGATGCCAAGAAGATGTGACTTTTTCGTGTCTGCCTCTCCAAGAAAACAAGCAGTGCTAATTCCTGTTTGTTATATTATTGATTTTGATTACTAAAACAGATTTATAATAAAAGAATACTATAATCAATATTATCAAAAGTTTCTGTTCCTTCTGTACCAAATATTAAGACTGTGAAAATATTTACTATAGATATTCATTAAAAGGTTCCCAAAGCCTTTGCTTCTGAAGAAATTACTAAAACAAATTTAATTAAAAATGCACATGCATTTATTCTATATCATGAACTCTGGTTACATGAAATTGAGATTATAACTGTTAGCACACCTATTCATCACTTGACATGGTTAGGCTCCAAAGACCAGGTCATTATGTGAAAAATCGGCATTATGTGAAAATGGAGGATGACCACATCAGATCGCAAAATGGAGAATGACTGTATCATTACATAACTGACAAACCACTGAGAATCATGGTCCAGCCAAACTGACACATAACCTTAACCATCACAGCCAGCGCTACTATCACTTCGCACCTCAGTGTTCAATTACTGCCGGACAGATATCATTAACCACATGATAGTCTGATAGTAGATTTTGTACTATTGTTGAAAATGTGAAATGTTGGCTAATGAGACAGTCGATAAGTGAGGAGTAGGTGTATCTTTATAACAAATAGACAATATTTAATTTTAATCATTCTTCAAATAAACCCATGAAGCAATCCAAGGATTAAAACTAATTGTTCTACACAGTATCCTTATTCCTGCCTATGAGTCAAAAATTGACTCAAGGGCATCTAACAACAGCAACAACAATCTTATGGAGGTGTTATTAAGGAGCAACATCCTAAAAATGGGTCATGAGAAGAAGTTAATCTATCCTCATCCTGTGATTAATTCACAAATAAAATTAAATATACTTTAATAGGTTAAAAAATAAAAGCATTTGACTATCAAAACATATATATAGATGCAAAACTAATTCACCATAATGAAATGCTGGAAGGATGAGAAGAATTAAAATGAAAATTATGGGAATTAAAATTCACACTCTTTCAGCTTCACACCGTAATTCTAAAAAATGTCATACTATGTCTAGTCAAGAAAATTTTCCATGGTCAAAATACTTGACACAGAGCCAGGAGTCCTGGGTTATAGCCCTCTCATACTACTATCTAGCTGTGCGTCCTTGCGCAAGTCATTTAACCTCTTGGGACCGCATTTCCTTCAACTGTAAATTAAGAAGGTTGTGGTTGAAAAGCTCTAAAGTTCCATCCTGTTTTAACCTATGAATCTGTGAGAGAAGGTTCATAAATATTCCATAATCTTCCTTTTACCAAAATGTTACTTCCAAA
This sequence comes from Dugong dugon, assembly GCA_030035585.1. Lineage (NCBI taxonomy): Eukaryota > Metazoa > Chordata > Mammalia > Sirenia > Dugongidae > Dugong > Dugong dugon. Next base: position 64,091,937 of record CM057466.1, read on the forward strand.
TATAGATAACCTTTCATGACACAAAGCAAATGTTATGACAAGGTACCTTTCAATTAATGCAAATTTTAAAGTTACTATTTAAAATAATTCAAAAATAGAGCAGATTCTATCAAGATGTTGTGATTTTAGATATTTCAGAACACAACATAGGAATCGCATGCCAATCAAATAAATCTGAATGAAGCAAATTATTAAGTATGAATTTTAGAGTGCTCTGGAATGCTTCCAAATTCCTCCCATCATTTGCAAAATAAGCTTTTCAAAAAAAAAAAAGAAAAAGAAATATAGTAAAGTCTCAATTAAACAGAACTCATCAATTACTTAAATTTAACATTTTTTAAATACTTCTGTACTCCAATCTTAGAGGAAAAGTTGCAACTGACAACAGAACGAATTTATATCAGTGATTTCTCCGTCTCCTTTAACTTCTGGGGCATGGCCTTGTCCACTGAACTCTAAAATGAAAATCAAATTCAGAAAAATATTCACCCAGGTCATTTCACAATTCTTAATTTAAGAATATAATTATACTCATTAATGGCTTTATAATAGGCAAAGTGTCCTAACACATTTTATAAAGATGGTTAAAAATAAAACTTGAAATTAAGATGGATTTACAGTTAACCCCTACATGACTTAATTAGCCAGAAACAAACCACTCTACTGTTAGTTAACTGAGAAATTATCATTAAAGCAATAACTAGTAATATATGAGAAATGAGTAAAATGCACTTTCTTTAATAACATCCTTATATTACTTCACTCACAGAGCTTATTCACAAGTTTCTGTATTGAGCTTCTGAATGTGACATCCCTGAAAATTTCAATTCCTGCCAGCAGTCAGTCACCATTAACAAATATGGGACAGGAAAGTGTTATATTTATGTTATGGACATCAACTTAGCAGGGTTTTTTTTTTTTCCTCCTCTCAGGTGGATGATTTGAACTTATTTTTTATTTTTATCTAAGAAAGAGAAATCTATCTAGAAAGATTACCCACTACAGTTATGAATTTCTAGATATGATTTTAAAAAAATCATGCAACCTATCAAGCTTCTGATCAGTGAGTGAGGAAGCTGATAAGATGAGCTACTTGTCTCTTTCTGAGTTTCAGAGCATCTGCCCCAGTTAACAGACTCTTTTGTTTCTGCCTTAATGAAACATCATTCTTTAAAAAAAACTCTTTTATTATATGGTGGTAAACATACCACATCGGCATTTAAAAAATCAAATACGAGTCCTTAAAGTAATTTATCATTTTTATTTGGCATCTCTGATTGTATTATTTATATCATAGGTAGCATGAGGCAATTCTTTTGTACAGTTTCTCTAGTTACACAACTGTTCAGTTAAAATTACTTTGGATATAAGCATAAAAATCAAAATTACATAAGCAGAGGGAACCCAATCTGGCTTTGATGAGAGAAACAAAAACTATGCATGCACTATTATTAATTCTATGACAAATATTTTATGAGATGATGGAAAACTTGAAAACAGTAAAACTGAAAACCCCACAAGTCTGATAATTCAAAGCAGGCAAAACTAGAATACACTTTCGTTATTGTTAGGTGCTGTCAAGTCTGTTCTGACTCATAGGGACCCCATGTACAACAGAACAAAACACCTGCCCAGTCCTGCACCATCCTCACAATCATTGTTATGGTTGAGCCCATTGTTGCAGCCACTGTATCAATCCATCTTGTTGAGGGTCTTCCTCTTTTTCGCTAACCCTCTACTTTACCAAGCATGATGTCTTTCTCCAGCGGTCCCTCCTGATAACATGTCCAAAGTATGTGAGACGAAGTCTCACCCTCCTTACTTACAAGGTGCACTCTGGCTGTATTTCTTCCAAGACAAATTTGATTGTTCTTCTGGCAGTCCATGGTATAGTCAATATTCTTAGCCAACACCATAATTCAAAGGCATCAATTCTTCTTCAGTCTTCCTTATTCACTGCCCAGCTTTCACATGCATATGAGGCGATTGAAAATATCATGGCTTGGGTCAGGTGCACCTTAGTCCTCAAAGTGACATCTTTGCTCTTTAAGAGCTGCCTCCTCAAAGGAGAGTCGACCTTAATGATATGGATGGAGTCAAGCTTTCATGACCTTCATTTGCTGATGTGGTATGACTCAAAATGAGAAGAAAAACCTACAAACATCCATTAATAATCAGAACATGGAATGTATGAAGTATGAATCTAGGAAAATTGGAAGTTGTCAAAAATGAAATGGAACACATAAAGACCCATTTCCTAGGCATTAGTGAGCTGAAATGGACTGGTATTGGCCATTTTGAATTAGACAATCGTATGGTCTACTATGCTGGGAATGACATATTGATGAGGAATGACATTGCATTGGAGCTCTGGTGGCGCAGTGGCTAAGAACCTGACTGCTAACCAAAAGGTCGACAGTTTGAATCCACCAGCCACTCCTTGGAAACCCTATGGGGCGGTTCTACTGTCTTATAGGGTTGCTATGAGTCAGAATTTGGCAATGGGTTTTTTGGTTTGGCATCGCATTCATCATCAAAAAGAATATTTCAAGATCTATCCTGAAGTACAATGTTGTTAGTGATAGGATAATATCCATACGCCTACAAAGAAGACCAGTTACTAAGACTATTATTCAAATTTATGCACCAACCACTAATGTCAAAGATGAGGAAATTGAAGATTTTTACCAACTTCTGTAGTCTGAAATTGATCAAACATGCAATCAGGATGCATTGATTATTACTGGTGATAGAATACACTACCTTAGTATATTTACTATAATAATACTTCAGAAAAAATCTACGACCGTATTAGACCATAAAATCAAAGCTCATCATTTCAGTGATCCAACTTATCTCCTTTCTTTATGTAAGAATAATATCTGAAGCAAGACACCACCTAAAACAAAAAAGATCTGAGACTTACCACAACCCTATACCCAATACTTAAAGACACTGTGTATAAAATGCTGAAAAATTAGTTACCTCTTAGTTTGAGGGTAAGATATGGGGTGAGAGAATGGTATGCATATTATTAATATAAAAATTATTGAATCAGTGATGTATTGTAATATAGAAGACCACAGGAACACCATTACCTGAGTTCACTTAAAGTGACATCAGACTAAATAATAAAAATCTCAATGTAGAAAATACGAGAAGAACGGGATAAACGGCTTAGCAGAAGAACAATATGTATGCATAATGCTGATAAATCTTGGTACATACCTTACATTTTACAAGTGTGACACATTCCCTTAATATTTAAGAGTTACAAATAAATACATTAGAGTTGTTAACTGTATGAAAAAACGGCCAATAAAACAAAGAGGGTGGCAGGGACATGTGTGGAAGGTCGGAACGGCAGATGTCAAGAGAAGGATGTTTCCTTTTGGAGGGAAAAAAGTGAAAGTTCTTTTGCATTTTCATAAGCCTGTGTCCAAAAAAGAAAAGGAATAAAAGAGAGACAAAAAGAAAAAAAAAAAAAAAAAAAAAGCAATCAGGTGAAGACTACTAATTATCACCTTCTAGCCTCACTAACACTTTGTAGTCTAGCAAAAAGGAAGAAAAGAGGACGAAGAAAAAAGAAAATGAGAAACACCCTCCCACTTCAGGCCCTTTAAAAAGAAAAAAAATTCAAGGCGTCTCCAGCAGCTACTGACAAGATTTATCTTCAAAGAACTTTCTTGTTTACAATACATATCTTCCCCTCTGTTACAAATTAAACCCAATTATCTGCTGAACAGTTTCCATAATAAAATCTGGTAGACAGAGCAAGCAGTAACCTTTGCATTTTATCCCTCTCCATTTGATAGCCTGCAGATTTCAAGAAGTAAAAACCACTCTTACTTATCCCATTAACACATAGGTGTTGAGAGGGCATGGAAACCCCTGGAAAGATAAATGGCCTCATTTTCCTTGGTTCAGGCTTTTGAGGCAACTTCCAAAGATCTGAAAAAGCGCTGAAAACTCTCAGTTGCTTATTTGATCCATAAATTTAAAAACCACTCTGGGAAACATAATATTTTACTGAAAAGCCTCATTAACTCTTTCTGGTCATTGGAGTCTACAGTCCTTGGTATATCTAGTCATTGCTAAAGGACAAACTGCAAATACTCAAAGAAAGACATCCATCTGTTGAGATGGCAAATAGACGGAATGTAATCACATACACTTGAGCCCTGGCCAATTTAAACTCACCCTGAGAGACTGATGCTCAGTTACTAATAAAGCAACTGGTCAAAGAGATATTTGTGTCCCTTTAACAGCCAAGTACAGCACATGTCCAATGAGGAATTACAGAAAATCAAGTTTAAGTCTTCAAAGTGCATTTGTGCATGCTCAGTATATTCCAACCTCAATTAAAATTCTACTTTATTCTATGATAATATTTTACATTAGGCAGATGACTCATCAGAAGGTTTTAACTAGACATTTTCTATGTGAACTCTGCAAAAATATTAAAAAAAAAAACGAAACCTCGTTGCTATTTAGCTGATAGGACAGAATAGAACTGCCCCATACAGTTTCCAAGAGCACCTGGTGGATTTGAACTGCCGACCTTTTGGTTAGCAGCCATAGCTCTTAACCACTACGCTAGAGGTACTTGAAAAACAACATCATATTTAGAACAGAATACAAAAAAAAAAAAAAAAAAAAAGAAACCATTGCCATTGAGTCAATTCTAACTCATAGCAATCCTACAGGGCAGAGTAGAACTGCCCCCATTGGGTTTCCAAGGTTGTAAATCTTTAAGGAAGTGGACTACCAGATCTTTCTCCCATGAAGAGGCTGGTGGGTTCAAACTGTCAACCTTTCAGTTAGGAGCTGAGCACTTAACCACTGCACCACCAGGGCTCCTCAAATAGAAGAGTATTTCCCAAATTTTCTTAACCTTAACTAGAAGCACTAATGTCTAAACAAAAAATATATATTTTCTTCCCTCCTAGACTAAAGAGTTCCATTTACCTGGCCATCTAGAAAGGCAGAATAATGAAACTATAGCTCAGTCATACCTTGACAGGTTTTGTTTGCGTTGAACTACAAACAATACTTTTGACAGCACTACTTATTAAACCAGCAACTGAACCGTGGCTGCCATGTGATGGGAGAATAATTAGACTGTTAATGACATGAATACTGTATCTATGAACTTCTATTACTGGAGCTAATAAGGGGCAAAAGAGAAAATTCACTCTTGAAATGCCCAATACAAATTAAGAGAATTTTCCATAAAAACAACATAGCTATGCTTCAAAACAAATATTTTTAGTACACTGGTCCACAACTGTAAGTTAAGTAGCCTTCTGTCTTAAAAAAAAAATGTTTAAACTGTTATGACAGGAAAATGTTTTATTAATTTATAGAGAGCTGACAAATACATGAAAAATAGAATACCATCCAATTTTGGGTTCCTATATCTCATCATAACTAAAAATACAGAGTAATGCTTTCCTTTTCCTTATACATCTCATGAAGGACTTAAGGAAAAAAGCAAGCTGATCATAATAAAAACCAAGCTGAACTCTTTTGCCAAGTATCCTGTTAAGTGTTATAATAAGAAACAAAGCAATATGAGAAGCCAGATCTAAACCCACCGTACAAATAAGACACCCACCGTACAAATAAGACACTTTGGACCATTATTCACAAGAACTGGAGAATGATATATCATTGCAAATTTCAATATCTTCAAGACATTGCCTCAAGGTGATTCCATAAATAACCGGCATCAAAATATTTTTTTTTTATTGTTGTGCTTTAAGTGAAAGTTTACAATTCAAGTTAGCCTGTCATATAAAAATTTATACATACATTGTTATGTGACCCTAGTTGCTCTCCCTGTACTGTGACAGCACACTCCTTCTCTCCACCTCAGATTTCCCGTGTCCATTCAACCAGTTCCTGACCTTCTCTGCCTTCTCATCTTTCCTTTGGACAGGAGCTGCCCATTTAGTCTAGTGTATCTACTTGAGCTAAGAAGCACACTCTTCATGAGTATCATTTTATGTCCCATAGTCCAGTCTAATCTTTGTATGAAGAGTTGGCCTAGGGAATGGTTTTAGTTTGGGGCTAACAGAGAGTCTGGGGCCATGTCTTCCTGGGTCCCTCCAGTCTCAGTCGAACCATTAACTCTAGTCTTTTTACTAGAACTTGAGTTCTGCACCCCACTTTTCTCCGGCTCTGTCAGGGACTCTCTGTTGTGTTCCCTGTCAGGGCGATCATTGGTGGTAGCCGGGCACTGTCTAGTTCTTCTGGTCTCAGGCTGATGAAGTCTCTGGTTTATGTGGCCCTTTCTCTCTCCTGGGCTAGTACTTTCTTGTGTCTTTGGTGTTATTCATTCTCCTTTGGTGTAAAAACTTTTTGATGCTCATTTCCTTCTACTTAGGAATATAAAACTTAAACAAAAAAAAAAAAAACTTCCATGTCTAGATAATCTGAAGATCAAAAAGAAAGCTTTTCTTACTGTTTATAAAATTATATATTCTTATTATAATTGAAAGCACATAAATAGTGTCAACACTTATAGGGGGTTGTTAATTCCTCTTTCATATGCTAAAATAGTATTTTCAAAAATGCTGGTTAACAAATGTTATTTCCTTCCTTTTTGAATGATTAGCCAAGAATTTACATACCATACTTCTGGAGAAAAACATTTTTGACAGAAGGAATTGTCATAGCAAGAGCATACAAATACAGGGCCATATGGTGTCCTTTCCTGAGATAAGAGACGAAAAGCAATAAATCTGACATAGTTATGAGTTTATTCCCTTTCTGAATTAAGAAGCTGGTGTTGCCCGTGTTAAAACCTGAAATGGGAACATGCTCACTCTGTACTAATTACACACAGGAATCTCTGTTATTATCTCCACTGTTTAGCATTGTCCTGTGGTTCACTCTGCTTTGTTTTAGCCCCAGCCAAAGACTAATACACTAAAACAGCCCGTCTCTACACCTATTCCTTCTATCAGCCACACTCCTTCACTGCATGAATGATTTCTTGAATAAACCTGGGCCCTTCGTGAGATGTTCTGAGTTCAGCCAGGAGGAGGAAGAGATTTCTGCAGTCACTTCAATCTGGAAGTTAATAGGAATCAAACTTAGGAAAAGGGAAATAATGAGAACAGAACCAAGAGAAGGAGCCAGCTTCCCACAGCTAAATACTCACAGTTACAGTCATGAAGGTATTTTCTGAACGCAAAAGCCTTTGCGTTTGCTCCCCAAGCCTGAAATAATGGCTCAGCTCTGCAAGCTAGTGAACCAATGCACATAGTCAACAATAGAAGTTATCAGAAGAGAGATAATCAATATGCTATGAGAGAGCTAAAGGCAGACTGAGGTCTTTCTGCCATCAAAAGAAGGAAAGTAACAAGCAAATGAAATAACGAAATAAATGCATTATAATTAAATGCTAATGAATGTGTTACTTATTGCAACAAGATTTCAAAGGAGAAAGACTGTCTTTGCCTGTATAAGCTGCAGTAGAAACTGAGGCCAGGGAGAGGAAGCATGACTTGGCCAAGGTCATCTAGCTGCCCAGGACAAAGCTGGCTGCAGAAGCCTAATCGTTGTTCTTCAAATCATAGCTTCTCTTCACCAAGTGACACTGTCTCCATGATCCATTCCATAGAACCAGGACTTGGGTAAATCAAGCTGAATGAGGGTATTATGGGAGAGAAATTAAAGCAGATGAAAAAGGAAGAGCATGCCCATTTGCCCACTGACAATCAATCAGAGTTACAGAAGGTGAGCCTTCTTGCTTAATGCTGCAAGGGAAAGAGAATTCTTATCAACTTCCAAGGCTTACCTTCCAGAGTCTCGCCTGTCCTACTTACAGGCCTTGGAAACAGGCAACACAAATGCTGCCAAGGGGGAAAACAATAGAGCAGGACTTCTATTACCATATCTCAAAGCTTGGGCAGCTTGACCTCAGCCTCATCCTCCCCCTTGGAGGTCGCCCTCTGACTTAGATGGGGACACGTCAGAGCGTGTGCCACACACAACCGGGGACGTGTGTCACCCCAAGCAATGAACCCTCACATTCTTTCTTCATTCCTTAGTTTCATCTGGAGTTGAACTGTTACTTAACTTAACCTTGAAATAGAAGCGGCTTTTAAAAAGATTGCAAACATATGTATCTGAGGAATAACACTGTCCACATTTTAAAAAAAAAAAGATTTTCTGTGCTATAATTTGTGTGAGCAAAATGAAGCTTAGAAATCATCCAACCAAGACCTATAATCCTATAAATGAAGTATCGGAGGATCAGAGAGGCAGGTGTTTCTTTTTAATTAAAAACACAGTTCTCAGATGTCTTGATATCCTGAAACCTTTTGCATGAGAAGGGTCAAACTCTGGCATAAAGAACGCTAAACTTAAATGTCTGAGATTCAAATCTTAGCCTAATCCATGCAGAGGCCTGAAAAAGTCACATACCTTCTTTAAACCCAGTTTACTAATATACAATATAGAAAGAGGAAGACCCTGAACAGATGCTCTGTAAAGTTTTTTCCGCACATCTAAAGTTCTACAATTCTGTTCCAAACTGAGCGAAAGCAAATACCAAGAATAAAAATCAACTGCAGTTAAAATGATTACTTTGGGATTTTTAAGGTAACAAAGTTTTATATTTCTATGTTGTGTACTTTATTTCCTACCTCCTGCCACACCCAGGTATTCTGGTATCTACAAAACTAGGACAGTTTGACCTTAGCATTAAGGGTAACAATGAGCCTGAGAGAGAATTAGCTGTTAACAGTTAACGATATATTTAGCATTGAAGAAATGCACTATCAGTCCACAGAAAGTATTTGGAAAGTTTACTCATCAGTAGATAGAGCATGAATCATGTCCATGTCACCAGCAGACAACCCATCTAATCGCTCCCACTATAATTGCAAGACTCCGTGTCTCCAGAGCTGGTTTGTTTCATATTTCAGCTCCATGGTCATAGACAAATTCACTGAACCAAAATAAAACCTTCAGACTTTCTGTATTCACTGTCCTAAAAAGGGTTAGTGATGTATCTGCCTGCAGAATTCCACACAGGGATCTTAATGAGCAGAAAAGCATTCCAGGCTGCTCTCAGCAGACATGATAGGGGATGGCCAGCAAAAGGCCAGACACAAATTCCTTTGAATGAGGCACTGAGGTGATGGATTCAGCAAAAGACTGTTAAGTTTATGTAAAATTTCACTTCAAACTTCAAACACTCTTAAATTAACAAGCTGGTTTGAAAAAAAGTTTCTTAAAACCACATTTTAGTTCTTATTTGGTCATCTTTTAATATCCAGTAAACTTTACTTACATGAAGTAAAATGTGTATACCATCTTATAAATATCTTCTAATTAGTAACTCCAGACTTATTTTTAAAGGGAGCGGGGGAAAAAAAATAACTTCCTGAGGATTTCTGCCCACATTCAAAGTAGCAGATTTACAAACACACAAAAGAAAGGAAATCAAACATGCAGATCAAAGCCCACACTCTAAGACCCCTCATCCCCACACGCTGGTAAGCAAACAAGGCACAGAGCCACTGAAAGAGGCCACACTAATTCTCTTAAGAAGCACAGAGAGACAACATAGGAAAGGCAACACGGGAGGCCACAGTTGTGGACCAAAAACCATCAAATAAATAAATACTTCTGCTAAAATTTAAGAATGCTGGGGCCCAAGTAAAAGTATTGGGAAGTACTGTCGGAATATGAAGATAGTAAATATTCTTTCGACACAATCGATATTTATTACGTCTTGAATAAAATACTGAATATGCTAATTAAGGGTCCAGAGTAGCTCTGAGGCCAGAGCAGTGCTGCCCAATGGAAATCTTACATGAGTCACATGGGTAATTTGAAGGTTTCCATTAGCTACAGAAACCCAAGCCATGATATTTTCGATCGCCTCATATGCATGGGAAAGCTGGACAACAAATAAGGAAAACCGAAGAATTGATGCCTTTGAATTACGGTTTGGTGAAGAATACTGAACATACCATGGACTGCCAGAAGAATGAACAAGTTGGTCTGGGAAGAAGTACAGCTAGAGTGCTCCTTAGAAGCAAGGGTAGTGAGACTTTGTCTCACGTAGTTTGAACATGTTATCAGGAGGGAACAGTCCCTGGAGAAGGACATCATGCTTGGTAAAGTATGGTGAGCAAAAAAGAGTCAGACCCTCAACGAGATGGACTGACCCAACGGCTGTAACAATTGACTCAAACATAGCAATGACTGTGAGGATGGCACAGGACCGGACAGCGTTTCATTCTGTTGTACACAGGGTCACTATGAGTCAGAAGCGACTCAAAGGCATCTGACAACAACAACAACAGGTACAGCCAGAGCCCTGGTGGCACAGTGGTAAAGAGCTCGGCTGCTAACTAAAAGGTCAGCTGATCAACTCTACCAGCCACTCCTTGGAAACCCTACGGGGCAGTTCTATTCTGTCCTATAGGGTTTATATGAGTTGGAATTGACTTGATGGCAATGGGTTTGGTTTGCTTTGGCTTGGTTAATAGCTACAGCCACATGCAAAGGTAAAAAGTGAAATCAATAATATATTTTATTTAATCTAATGTATCCAAAATATTACCACTTCAATTATGTAATCAACATTTTATACATGAGACATTTTGCATTCTTCTTTTTGTACTGAGTCTTCAATATTTGGACCTGCCACATTACAAGTGCTCAAAAGCCACATGTGGCTACTGGTTACCAGACTGGACAGCACAGGTTTACAGAACACTGCACTTAAATCCACACATAGTTAATTTTCTAAGACACAGAAGTGTCAAAAATACTGTGATGATTAAGCCAGGAATTGGCAAAACAAAAAAAAGATGAAAAAAGTAAATGAACAAGTTCCACAAAGTTGTGGCACAAATATTCTCCACTGCCTGAGAAGGGAAGGTGAGACAGATTGGGCATAAGCGAAATAAGAATGACTTAAAATTATACACTAGAAAAAACTTCACAGCTTTCAGAACTGAAACATTTCTACTGTAGGCATTTATACAGAATCGTCTTTCTCTGAATACTATATAAAATAAGTATTCTTATAAATAACTTAGAATCAGCTCTCAAAAAAAAGGACAGAGAATATGCAATATTGCTGCTATATATTCCTTCAATCTTTTAATAATAACTCCTAGTGTATATAAAGTAAGTCTCCATGAAAGATTGAGTAATGTATACAAACCCCAAGAAGTCATAATGAAGATATGCATTTTCTTTTTAAAAAACATTAAGGAAAAATGACAGTATCTGGAAATGGAAAAAAGGAAAAACACTATCTAAAATGAGAACAGTCATTTGGAAAAAATCAGATTTCATAGTAATTAGCAGTAGCATCCTCCAATGATTAAGATTCTAGGCAGGGCAAGAGAATAGGATCTTAAAATATTTCCAATTTATTCTAAGACTGTATGCACACATTATGAACTGTTTTTTCCATTGGTCCTCATGTAATCAGTACAGTAACATATATTCAATAAGGAAAAAAATGACTGTATTTCATAGCTGGATTACTTATTTGAATTTACTCCTAAATTCAACTGGCAGTTAATGAGCAATAATGTTGGCATCAGTTCCATTTAAATCGTGTTGTTCTCCTTTAAATTGTACACCATGGAGATGTAAATTATGTTTTTTTAATATACTTACATCAAGCTGTAGTACTAAGTTGAAATTATCTGGATTTGGTGTAAGTAAAATATTTAAGGTACTATGCCATGAGAGATTTTAGTTACAGCTGTTGCTGTGGAGTCAATTCCGACTCATAGCAACCCTACAGGACAGGGTAGAGCTGACCCACAGGGTTTCGAACTGTCAGTCTTTTGGTTAGCAGCCGAACACTTAAGCACTTTGTCACCAAGGCTCAGATTTTAGTTATAGGGCCTCTAAACTATGAGCCTTTGAATCTGTTATTAATATGCCATGACCTTAGGCACACTGCAAACTTGGACTCACCCTGTCCATCTTCTAAAGAGTGAACGCATCACCCTCCATCCTAATTATACGCGGCCTTGATAATGGAAAACATATTTGAAAAATACCTTACAGTGCACAGTATTACCGCTTAGCTTCTGTTTGTGAAGACTTTTTTAGGCCCCAAGTGGGCCTAAGATCAACAAGGGCTCCTAGGTGACCTTATAGGGCGAGGTCCCTCCTCCCCCATACCCCATCCCCGAAAGCACATCCTGCCTATTCACTGAATTTAGAACTTTGAAGTGTCAGGAGTCTTCGATCTTTACTTAAAGCCTGGAAACCAAAGAGAATTCCTTGGAAAGAACTAGAGCTATTTCAAGTGCTGGCTCCTAGGGTGGGAAATCACGGCTGAAAGATTTTGTGGCAGACATTCCTGACAAAGATTCTCTTACCTACAAGGTGCCACAGTGTTCACTTCCCCAGTGAGAAATGCCATGCGGGGGGGAGATGAGTCAGGCGGTTTTAATTCCTGCCCTGTTCTTCAGACTCTCTAAACTGGTAGTTGCCGGAATGTCCCCAGCGTGAATCACCCTGATCTCTTCTAAGGCTGACCGCTTCAACACTCATCAGTGACTTGGAAGGGGAAATCAAACTGGCCAAACACCAAAGATTCTCAAACACAGACCAGAACAGCCGTTTCCTACTGGCTGATGACAAGCTTCCATGGGTCCCTGGAATCCTTCTCAGAAAAATTCCTGACATCAGGGTCCCAGCTGCATCATGCAGAGGATAAACAGGGAGATGCCTGCAGCCCTCACTAGAACCACTGGTTCACCCAGAGGATAAACAGGCAGATGCCTGCAGCCCTCATTAGAACCACACAAGAACCACCACAACCATTTCTTACCAACCCCGTTTCCAGTTTGCCCAAAATATTCTCAGTCAAGGAACTGTTGTTAAAGTTAACACTTCCATTTATACAAACATGCCTTTGTGAATTAGAATTTTCACGACTAATTTTTTTTAGGTGACAGAACAAGTGGAACATCTGAATGCCACCTTGTACTATCTGGTCTAGATCTGTCAGACATGTATCAAAAAGTATATTCAATAAATCTCAGTGAAATTTGAATACTGCATTTTTAACACGGCCAGCGTAAGTTTGCCACACTTTCTTTCTTGTGAAGGCTTATCCTTTATTCCAACATTTTTCATGCTAAAGAGTGAAAATTGTTTGTTTATTTGATGCCATAGTTCTCAACCAGGTGTGATTTTGCCCTCCAGGTGACATCTGGCAACATTTGGAGAAACTCTGGTTGTTAGAACTAGGGTATCCTAGTGGGTAGGGGTCAAGGATGCTGCTAAATATCCTACAATGCACATGGCAGTCTACCACCCCACATCAAACACTTATCCAGATCAAAATGTCTGTAGTGCTGAGGCTGAGAAACCCTGTTTTAAAACCTGGTTTCACTAGACGTATTTTTGGATGTTTTACTTATTTTTTTGCTGGGGACCACTAGGTTCATAAAATTAGAGTTTAATAATTACTTTTGGAACTAGATAACTTTAAAACCTGAGAGTATATAATAATGGGAATGATAACAGATGATATACTTGAATGTTTTAAATTTTACTAAGCGCTTTAACACTTTCTCATCGGATTCTACGTATTATTTTGAATGTTCTTTTATGAACCATTTTGGATCTAGCTACATGGATTTTAGCTTAATACAAAGCAAAGTTTCTCAAAGAAGAAACAATGCCATACAGAGTGAGGTCCTTATTGCTGTTACGATTTTAAGTGTAGAGTGAATGACCACAAGTGTGCTTGTTTTAGAAAGAACTCCCAAAAAGGCCAGAGAATTAAATCAGATGCTATCAAAGGCCACTGATATTCAAGGATTTTATACAAAATCAGTCAATAATAAAGACTAGATGTTTCATACTTTTCCTAATAATTCTTTCATTTGTTACTCATTTTCATGTCATTTCTCTTTTATCTTGATCCTGAGCACAGGGTCAATATGTACCCAACAGACAGTCAATGTTGGAAAGACTCAAAGTACGAACCCCTCACTTGGTGAACTGCACCACATCTTACGACTGTTAACTGAGTGACCTGGAAGAGTTAACCCTGGCATACTCTGAAGGAGTAGCAGCTTTTTTAATGTGCTGAATACCTGTCTTTGAAATGAAGGGGTAAGAATCGGTATTTCATCTTTTTTAAAACTAGATTACTCAAATTTGTAGGCAGGGTAGGGTTCATTAAGCAGCCTCATTTCCCACGATGTACCTACAATCTAGTTTTTGTACTCCCTCCCTCACAAAAGACACTGTATCTGAAATAAACTAAGTTTTGTAGTTTGAGCTGTGGCATACTTCTTATCCATTTTAAAACTTATATTTAATATTCCCTTTAAATTGAAATTCATTGCTACTACCAAAAGAGGAAGCAACAACACACAAAGAGATCTTCCATCACAGAAATCCATTCAACTATTTGTAAAAACCAGATTGTTCCAAATAAGATTAGTTGAAACTGGAAATACCAACCTCGAATTAAGAAAACTAAATCCATATGGCCAGACATGTGATACGAGGGGGGAATATGGCTAAAGGAAAAGTACATGAATGGGACAAATGTTCACAACCAGCAGGTCAGCAAGATCCTTCCAGGCTGGCCACCTGGCCCATTACCCATGGAGGACACAGAGCTGGTGGGGCTGTAGACACCAGAGCTCACATCAACAACTTCACTTGTGAGCCGGTTCAAAGAGATTTTATGGAAGTGTTCCTAGAACCCAGTGGAAAGAAGGCTCCATGCTGTAAACCAGGGACTAGAGTCCAACATCACTAGGTAAGAAAATTTATTCATGAAGCATTTAAACTAGCAAGAAAGGCATGTAGCCTCCAGGTAAGACAAATTACACAGATGGGTGCACATATCCCCTTCTCTTTTTGTATAGCATAGCTTTTAAAAAGTGCTATTGTTTTGTATTGTGTTGTGCTGTTCTTAAGATGAAAGTGACCAGCAGAATGACAATCACAAACCTGAGAGGAATCTTAGTGATCACATAGTGCAGTCCAGGGCAGTTCCTGCATTCTACAGATGACAAAGCGGGCACCTGGAGATACTAAACACCATGGTAAGGTCACACTGAAGGTAAAAACTGAGCTGTACCTGAAACCCAAGTTTCCTGACTCCTATACTACTGCTCTCCCTACTGTGTTAGGCTGCCTCTCATCTGAATAATATGCACAACCCTGGGGAAGAAATTTAAGAGCTTTCATATATCCCAACCTAAGGGTTTCATTTCACTTAACTGATAAAGAATGGAAGAAGAGAATAAAGGTGTGACATCTCCATCTTTATTTAAATATTATCCACCCTCCCACCAAGGAGCCCTGGTGGCATCATGGTTAAGCGCTTGGCTGCCAGCAGCTCTGTGGGAGAAAAGACCAGGCCATCTGCTCTGGTAAAGATTACTAGCCTAGGAAACCTTATGGGATGGGGCATTTCTACTCTATCCTACAGGGTCAACTTGGGAGCACACAGCAAAAACCTTCCCGTCAAGTTTAGCGCAATATATGAGTTTTCCTATTCTGTTCTTCTCTGTTCAGTTTTGTTTTTTCCAAATGATATGATTTTATACATACCATAAAACAGAATCACTTAAGTCATCTATATGATAACTAATCTTCACATATGTGTATGCTAAAAGACAGAGAGTAGACTGAGGTTGAAAGAAGAGTAAGGAATGAAAGGACAGAAGTACAACAGGGAAAAAAGGAGTCAGGAACAAATGCTGTATTGATGCATATTTATAGCCAAGCTAAGTGCTCCATCTTCTATTCTATATGGTTTTTAGTGACATCAGTGTAGGTCCTCACTGCTCTCATGTAATTAGATAATAAAATGATCAACGTATTTCAAAAGAAAACTTATAAAGAGTAAGTTCTAAAGTCCACATTAAAGAGAACGACAAAAAGAATGGTAAAACTGGGCGAGCTGAGTGTTGTTATTTTTTTTAAATGAATTTAAGCTTTAATTTTTTGTTTATTTTATTCTCTGTGTGTACGCATGTGTGTCTGTGTGTGCATATGATGTGCACGTGTATGTGCTCACTTCAGGTTGTGAGCAGTATGGAGCTTGTACCAGGTTTGCTGCATATGGCATTTTAAGAAGAAAAACCAAGCAGTGCACCTAACGAAAGCTTAGCCAGTCTACCTGAATGGTTATTGATATATTCCATTATTATTTATCAAAACCAGCCTCTTATTTCTTAAGACTGTTTATTCTAAAAAGTCCAAAAAGTCCAGAAATTACAGAAAATGTGACTAAATGGGCACATTTTAAATCTGAATTTCTTAGAAAGGAGAGAATGTGCACAATTACTATCTATAAGTAGATTTTGTTAAGCTAAAAAAACTTTATAAATCCTGCAAATCTTTTAATTAAATTGGCATAAATACAGTTCTCTCCTTTGCTGTCTCCCTGACGTGTCCAATTGACCACAGTGGGGGCAACTTCATAACTTATTAGAAAAACCGAAAAAACAAACAAACAAAAACCAGGAACATAAAGCTAACCTTCAAAAACCCCTCCCCACTATAGGAAGCAAGTCCCAAGTGGGTTATGTTCAGGAAATCTGGTGCAAAACAGACTCCAAGTAAATGGGGAGGAAGAGTCAGTCTGCTCGTTTTCCTTGTGATTTTGAGCAGGCACAGCCACTCTCATCAAGGTCCAATTTCACAGGGATGTGCACACAGCTATAAAAGCCTTCAGTCTGTGTCTGATTCATTGTACATCCTATGCAGTACCTGCACATGACGGAGCTTAATAAAGAGTTGAAATGAATGAATACGACAATATTTAAGAAGTAATCAGACACAGACCACACCTAACCTGCTAGAAAGGAAATGGATCTCCCACAATAACCAAGTGCATCCACCCGACAACCACAGTCCTCAGAGATTAAAGTTCATTAGGTTTTCAAATGAAGGTGATATCTTATGCATAATTTGTAAAATAATCAATAATGCCTTAATATTGAGAATACTGAGTGAACAGTCAGTACATGATCAATAATAATGCAAACGGACAAAATGACATTTCTGCTTTTTATATACACCAAGCCTACTGTGGCCTGGGGCAGAAACTGCAACTCAATTTTCATTCTCACCTTCTTCCACAGTAATAGAATTTTTAGCTAGGCACATTGCCACTCAGAATAAAGGCTACATTTCCCTGTCTCCCTTCAGGCTGTTGGGCCACAAAACTAAGCTCTGGTCAATGGGACATAAGAGCAAGTGGTATGTGCAGATTCCAGGTGATACCTTTAAAAAGAAGGGGCATGCTCTGCCCTTCTGCTGCTTGGAATGTGGACTTGATAGCCATCTTGGACTGGGCAGACGAGGGCAACACTGTAAGGCGCAAAACAATAAGGAGAGAAGGAGCCTGGATCCCGGATGACTTCACGGAACAAAGGCATCATATCTGCTTCAGAATGCTAAATTCCAAATTGTGGAAGAAATAACATGTGAGAGAAATAAATACCTTCCTTGTTTAAGTTACTGTTATTTCTAAAAGCAAAATCTGTAACTTACCTAATTCCATAAACCAAGTGAACAAAAACCACTATTTAAATTATCATTAAATACTTTGGTTAAATAATGTTACAAACACACATACAATGAATGGGACCGATACACAGAGACACACATACGGTGTGTCACATACTTAAAACTATGTTACGTGTGTGTGTGTGTGTGTGTGTGTGTGTGTGTGTGTAGATCCCAATCATTTTTAGATGGCATATTATCCTGGAAAAATATGAGTAGTTGAGGATATGAGCAAAGGAATTACAGAAAATTCAATAATAGAAAAACACAGAATACAGATTTTGATACAGATAATCCCCAACTGACGACAGGGTTTCATTCCAACAATTCTGTCATAAGTCAGTTTTGATTTAAGTCAAATACCTCTTTTTTCTTTTAGTTTTCATTATTATTGTCTTTTATTACCAGTATCTTATAAATCTGATTTTTATTTGTCTTTGGGGGTTGGAAATATTACATATACCATATTTTACGCAAATAACGCATACCTTCAACGTCTGTTTGCCAACCATGCCCTTCCCCTGCAAGGTATTTTCATAAAAAAAAATTTCATGTAAAAAAAAATTTGACATAGTGTACTTCAAAAACACCTCACAGGGGTGGGTACGGCTGGCAAACAGACATAGAAAGTGCACATTATTTGTGTAAAAATATGGTAAACATCTGCAAGTGGACATCTGAGAATAATAACTTCAGCAAATTACACACTGCAACATTGTATGTAGTACATATTACTAAGGACAGATGCAAAAAAAAAAAAAAAAAAAAAAGCCAGACAGTCATCAGGGTGGTTCGTCATAACTCGAATACTATGCAAGTCAGGAACTACCTGTACATAAGTTGTATATACACCACTGAATTTTCTCTGAAAATCGGTTCTCACACAGTCATAGATGTAACACAAATATATGCCTGTATGCAACCATAAATGATATTTCACCCAATATTACATGGCTGGACAGTCTGTATGTATTTAGAAGACAATACATAACCAATAATTAAGAAGACATACAAGCAGTAATATAAAAGCGATACATATAAAAGGAAAATATGTTTTATGGTCAAGTGAGACAGAAAACCTATGGTACTTCATCGACCCCTCTATCCTGTCCTAAATTATAAACCTAAGAGGGAAAGAATAATATTGAAGAAATACTCAGGCACAACACACAATGGCCATCCCTAGACACAGGTATCATCCATACTACCAAGAAGTTGTTTTGCTATTGTTTTTATTTCCTTTGAAAACTATTTCCTGATTAGAAAATTAAATTCTTTGGCACCAAGGGTTTCAGTCCTTCTCCAGAGAGCCCTTTTGGACACAGGTGTCAGCTTTTCTCTTGGAAACTACCCTACCCACAGGCACTGTGACAGCTTATAGCTAACAGGCTCATTGCAAGTCAAGGACAAACGGAGAAATCCATGGAAACCAAGGTGAGATACCAGTGTTACTCTGTGTAGTTTCACATAAGTATCGGGTACTCAGAATATGTTTTACCAAATAACCAACTTCCAATCAACACAAAAAGACCACAAGAAAACCTTAGCCTTCTAGTTACCCGGGGGCGAAGGGTCAATAGAAAACACCTAAATAAACTAAATTGTCCAACATAGCATTATAAATGACATGTGAAAACATGTGAATGTTTTCTTAAAGAAACATATTATTTTCATCTTAACCACTCTATTTAAACTGCTCACAAAGGGCCCCAAAGGTTGCCCATTCACTGAAGGCGATCTTTTCATTGTTTCATTTTTCTTGGCCTCACTGCAGTATTTTAACTCTTTGGTCATTCCTTCCTTCTTGAAACTGCCTGTGTCGTTGGCTTAGGTTATACTGATCTCTCCCCTAACCTCTCTCCAGCTCCACATTTGCGTCCCACGATGCTGTTCTTCGCATTCTCTACTCTATATCCTGGGTTCAAAGTGCCAACTCTAATGCTTTACATGAGCAAGATTCTTCTCAAAACTCCAGCTGTTGGATGTCCTGCCCTCAGTTATCTTTCCAACAGCTCGTTCTCTTCAACTTCTTCCATTATTTAACAGAAATCTTCTGAGCACTGACTATATACCAAGAAAAACAAGGTCACTGAAATCCCATAAAATAAAACCACACTCAAATTAGTGTGATGAATGACAAAAGGCTTAACCGGGAGCATGAAAGCACCTATCTCAGAGGTTGTGCACAAAGCTGTGACACTTGACCTGGGTTTTGGAACAAAAATACAAGCAGAAGTTAACAGGGCAGAATGGGAGGGTGGGGGTTGATGTGGACAAAGGTGTACAGCTGAGAGAGTTCGGAACTGCAGATACCTCATTCAGCAGATCTAGAACTAAAGGTGCTAGAAAACAAGGATTGTCTTCTCTTCTCATTCTTCAAACTTGGTCTTGCTGCTTCCTTATGTCACTTAGTGGTGCCAGCATTCTTCTAGTTGCTTATACTTAAAACCCTGAAGCAGACCTGGCCTTCCTTCTCTTCCTGGTATCCCATAACCAATCGACGCCAAGTAGAAAATCCCAACTGGTTGCACACTATTATCTAAATCCTACCTTTGTGTTAAGGGAAACCTTTCCAACCTCCACCACAGACAGAAGTAAGTAAGGTAATCATTCCTTCAAGAATCCCCTAATACTTCCATCTTCTCTATCGTGCTTCACTCCTCTGTTTGATAAAAAGTTACAGGAAAGCAAAATTATTTCTATTTACATTTGCACTACAGTATTTGTACACACCAGGTGCTCAGAAGTTTTGCTGTTTCTCTAAAATGTTTTTTCCCTTACTCATCATTACACTGGTTCTTGTTATTGGGAGTTTATTTCAATGATCTCATTTTAATCTATTAGTAAAGTCAACGTAAATTAAGTTAACTAAATTGTGGGCGTTTTTTTTGTTGTTGTTGTTGTTGTTTTAATGGACTCTATGGTAGGAAGAGGGCGTAGGTAATCTGCAAAATTCTGTCCAAGTCTAGAATTCTAGTCTTCAATCTTATAAACTATGGTTTAAAAGTAGTTAGCATTAAGATTTCTAATTATAAAACGCTGAGAAATAAATTGTTTTAAATTAACACCTTATAAGGTAAGTTGTGAAACTTTTTCAATTCTTTTGGCACACAAGCCATCATGTACTTTATGCTTAATGCCTAAGAATACAAACATTTAATGCCTAAGAATACAAACATTTTATTATAACACAGCAAAACAGAAACTAGAAAATCGAAACTTTCTAGTGGGACTCATATTAATTTAACTGTCTTGTATTAAAAACAAGGAGCCCTTCAACTGACAGTGGTTAAGCATTCTGCTGATAAGCCAAAGGTTGGCAGTTTGAACTCACCAGACGCTCCATGAGAGAAAGACATGGCAGTCTGCTTCTGTAAACACTACAGCCTTGGAACCCCTATGGGGCAGTTCTACTATGACCTATAGGGTCACTATGAGTTGGAATTGACTCGATGGCAATGGGTGGTGGTGTATGTATATTAAAAACAAGGAATTTTTAATGAATAGACTGTCACACCCCAGTGGACCAGAAGCCGGAGTGGCTCCAAGGGGCACCTGTCGGATTCCAAAAAAAAAAAAAAAAAAAAGGCAGTGAAAGCCATGTTGATCAAACAAGACTTCAGCAGGGAACTCACATGCAGACATCAGCACTAGAAATCTCACCGTAGACAGTGAAACACCAAGATCACCCAGGTAGATATCTGTGCACAAGAGTGAGGACTGTGTATTTATACGCCTCATCATCTAACGCTAACATGCAGGGGAGAACCATGTGCTTACATGCAGGGGAGAACCATGTGCTTACATGCAGGGGAGTCTAAACAATGATTAATGGGATTGCTTTGGTACTAGTTAAAGGGTTTCAACCGACATTACCAAGAAGTCAGGTGTTTGGTGTGTCTTTTCCTGCCCCAGGTCACCATTTGATAAGGTACTCTGGTTCTTCCCCACCGTCCTTTGCAGGCAGGATCGATCTTGTATTTGTTCAGTGCCCTCTCAGACACCCTTTATCAAGATAGACTTTACCAGCAGAAACAATCTTAAGGTATTTTTAGGTCGTGAAAAAAGTTTGTAAAAAATTTATTAAGAAATAGTAACCAAGAAGGTGACTGACTGTGTTCTAGCACTTTGGATAACGGCTCAATTTTCAGGCATCAGGTCTATGCTGACGCAAGTGTTAGAAAACTGATATCCCAAATACTCTAAAATACTACTCCTGATATGTAACTATTTTTACAGTTAAGATGAAAACTGTTGAAAAGTCTCACCAAGAGCAACTCCGGAACAAAGTATAAAAATGCAGAAGTACAGTATATTCCAGTTTGTTTAATTCATGCTGCATATAAACGTGTCTATATAAAAATTACAATTAACAGATGACTTCTCAGGATGCTATGATTATTCATATACTTTTCATAGGCATGCTGCTAACCTGTAAGCACAGTCTCATAAAATGAAGGATTTTATTCAAAACCATTTAGTAGCAATCATCTTATGTGATTAAGTCATACATATTAACTAAAGTAGTGTTTTGCTAATACTCCATTTTTCTTTTCAGAATCAAATGATGTCTGTTCACTTACCCTTCAATATTATAGCGGATATGTCTTTGGGTGGACACGTGAATCAGCTTTTGTCGAGCTTGTTTGGAGGGAGATCAAAAGTGTTGCTCTGTTCTGGGTAATAAGAAAAAATCTCAAACATAATTCTGATTGTGCTTTAGAACAGAAAAACAGACACCTTCTTCTCACCATTAGTGGTCCTTGGAAAGGAATCGGAGCGCAGACTTCATTACACTGTATTGATCTCACTAAATAAAGGGTCTGAATGTATCTATCTATTCAAACTAAACCCCTAACTGTTTGCAAGACCATGCATGACGTGGAGCCGGCTGGGTTCAATGAAGAAGGAAGGAACAGAAAGCATTTTTGTTCTCTGGCAGCCACAGACCAGCATTTTATACCACATAGACGAACATGATTAAAATAATAGACAGCATTCAGTCAGAGAACAGGGAGGGAGACCAGGCACACTAAATTCAAAGATTTCTCAGTTTAAAAAATGATGTAATAAAAAGTTAAAGGTTAAATGACTTTAAAAAGATAGATATTTTCTTCGCATATTTCTAAGCATAAAGGCATTTTCGTCTTTTTAATACAGGTGTTTCCCTCAAACCCCCAAATATTATGTCTTACAGGGTTTTTTTTAAAAACTCTTAAGTATGCAACAGCTTTCCTCCACCCCCTCCTTATCACTTTTAATATTAGTAGGAAATAAATGATGGATGCTGGGAGGGGTAAATCCAAGATTAATTTTAAGGTTAATTTTGTACATCTGCTCATTTTCATTTCCATTTGAGAAGGATACGATTTTCTTTCATCAAACCCAATTTTCATTCAAAATAAGCCTGACTAGGCTGTGAATTGATCTTACTACAATAAAATGCTGCTGCCAACATTTCCAGAGGGTTTTGATCTCAGAAAAAGGGAAACCACACCCCTTTATCCTGGTTTCAGAACACAGGCCAAGAACGTGTTTCTAAATTTCGTTAGCGTCCATTTTTACACTTTTAAAAAGCTCTCAATTTTAAAACAAATAAAAGGAAAGGCTAGTTGTTTTTCTCAACATCAGCCAGTGGAACATTCCCAAAAGCCTTTCTATCTCCTCTTCCAAATTCAAAGAGTTAAGTTTTCTGATATACTACCATATTTACTCATTATTATTACTCTCCCATTGCTACGCCAATGTTTTGGTATTTAAAAGAGAGGGAAACAAATGATTTAGTATTCAATCACTACATTAACTTCTCAGGTATTTATTTATTGTACTTTAGATGATGGTTTACAGAGTAAATTTGTTTCTCATTAAACAATTAATACACATATTGTTTTGTGACATTGGTTGCCAACCCCGTGATATGTCAACACTCTCCCCTTCTCAACCTTGGGTTCCCTTTTACCAGCTTTCCTGTCCCCTCCTGTCTTCTCATCCTTGCCCCTGGGCTAGTGTGCCCATTTAGTCTCATTTTGTTTTAGTTTTCCGGTATTTCTTACCTCTTTTCAATCTCACTGACTAATAACAATTAAAGCATGGCTCCTTAAAGAAATTAAGCAATTGCCTATAGCTCAGAGGGGGAAAAAAAACCCAGCCTAGAAACTGGAATTCAAACCTGAATGCAATATGAATGTGGTTTAGCCACTAACCGGTTGTGGAGCATCTTGGGCAAGTCACTATGCTGAGTCAGTAAGATGGATCGGATAATAGCTATTTGCTCAGTTGGTTCTGAAATTTACATTGAAAACAGTATTACACACAAATATGAGTTATACTGCAAATAGCCTAGAATTTAAATTCTAATATATTTATGTCCACTTTTATCACGGCAATGCCAAGGCTGTGACACAGATATCAAGGATTTTTAAGTAGGGTGGGAGGCAGGGGAGAGATATTTCGACTTTAATGTTTATGTGCCAGTATATGAGGTATGAGTTCCTTCCTCTGAAGATCAAGAAATCAGAAACCTAGTACACCACTACATAGCCATCGATTCATTTAACCAACATTTACAAAGTACCTGGAATGAATAGAGGAGCTGCCACTCACTTACTAAGCTGCATGCAAAAACTAACACTTGCCAGCAGTGATTCCAGAAAGACAGGAGACAGAAAGGAGTAAAACTCAAAAGAAAATTTTTTCTTTATTTTCTTCCCCTAAAAGAAGTGAGGATTAAGCGGAAATACATTTGGGAAAGGGAAGGATAAGTAACTGAATTCAAAAATTTGTTTTATGTGAATACTTTCATAAATTTATTCATTTGTTAAATGTAGACATTAAATATTACATAGCTTGATTTCTGAAAATCTTTCATGTCGAAAGGAAGTTGGAGAAGAAAAAAATTATCACAGTTAACATTTATTTAGCATTTACTACATACTGAGCATTGTTCTAAGCACTTTAAATGTAGTAAGTCATTTACTTATCCTAACAGGCGTGTAAGATAGAGACTATTATGATCCAATTTTCAGTAAGTAAAGTGAAGATGCAAAAGCTCAGGTATCATCTGTGGGGTAGGGATCACAATTCCTGAATACCAAATGTGTAAGTTTACCTTTGGAAAATATTTTGTGGTGCAGAAAATACAGAAGATAGCTTCATCGTTTTGCTTACTTTTGAACTAAAAATCGTATGGAAATTTAAGAACACGAAAACTTAGTGTAAGGACAGTATTTTTACAGGAAAAAAGGTGGAGCTTATTGATGGTCAGCTGCATCGTCTCATACTCTGAGCTGCTCAGACTGACAGAACAACAGTTCACATGTAAAGAG
The DNA here is from genome assembly GCA_030035585.1 of Dugong dugon. Classification (NCBI taxonomy): domain Eukaryota; kingdom Metazoa; phylum Chordata; class Mammalia; order Sirenia; family Dugongidae; genus Dugong; species Dugong dugon. The sequence continues at coordinate 64,116,812 of CM057466.1, forward strand.
AAATCAGTAAACATTTAATAAAAATGAGACTGTTCTCGGGGAACATGACACAGCTTATAAAGACAATGTTCTACATTCTACCTTGGTGAGCAGCATCTGGGGTCTTAAACCCTGTGAGTGGCCATCTAAGATACTCCACTGTTCTCATCCCTTCGGGAGCAAGGGAGAATGAAGAGAACAGGATACAAGGAAAAGATTAGTCCAAAGGACTAATGAACCACAGCTACCAAGGCCTCCACCGGACTGAGTCCAGTACAGCTAGATGGTGCCCGGCTACCACCACTGACCGCTCTGACCGGAATCACAACAGAGGCTAGAGAAGGATGTAGAACAAAATTATAACTCACAAAAAAAAAGACCAGATTTACTGGCCTAAAGGAGACTGGAGAAACCCCGAGAGTATGGCCCCCAGACACCCTTTTAGCTCAGTGGTGAAGTCACTTCCGAGGTTCACAGTTCAGCTGCGGGGTGGAAAGCCCCACAAAAAAGCCCTATAATGAGGCACAGCAGTCCAGGGACAAGGGCTAGAAGGCAGAAGGGGACAGGAAAGCTGGTGATAGGGAATCCAAGGTTGAGTAAGGATAGTGTTGATGTGTTGTGCGGTTGTTAACCACTGTCATAGGGCAACATGTGTACTGTTTAATGAGAAACTATTTTGATCTGTAAACCTTCATCTAAAGTGAGAATAGCAGCACAACTGGAAGAGTGCAGTCAATGTCACTGAACTATTGAACTGTGCATGTAGAACTTTTTGAAATGGTGTATCTTTGGCTATATATATTTTCACCAAAAAAAAGGTCAAGAAGGGAGAGGCTTGACATGTCGTAGGGTTGTTAACCAATGTCATAAAATAATATGGTACTACTGTTTAATGAGAAACTATTTGTTCTGTAAACCTTCACCTTAAGTACAATAAAAAAAAATAATAAAAAAAAAAGAGTTAATAGGTTACATACTGTCTATTCTATGGGAAATATCCAATGTATATGCCTTAAAAACTGTATATTTTTACTTTGAAGACTAAAATCATCCTGAGAAAAATGGACCCTAGATATCCATGAGTGTTTGCTTAATTATATACTATCATCAAATACGTATAAGAAATGACATTTAAATATAGTAATGGAGGGGAAATATGACTATATCATAACATAACCTAACAAAACAAAACCCACTGCTATCTAGTCAATTCCGACTCCAAGCAACGCTGTAGGACAGAGTAGAACTGCCCCATAGGGTTTCTAAAATGTCAATCTCTACAGAAGCTGACTGCCACACCTTTCTCTGGGGGAACAGCTGGTGGATTCAAACCACCAATCTTTCGGTTAGCAGATGAGTGCTTTAATTACTGAGCCACTATGGCTCATAAAGGTTTGTATCATAAACCTTTAAAAAATAAAAACAAATTGTTTCTTTAAAATACAGTACACAGTATATTCCAGCCTTTGAAAGATGGCATGTGGCCACTGAAAGAATATGGAATCTTCCGTTTACTAGCTGGGTGGCTTATGCCAAATCCCTAGCTTTTCTTAATTTGTTTACTCAGTCCCTTTAAATATACACATACTATCTACTCTATTTGGTTGTTGTGATAATTAAGTTAACTAATTCTCCTAAAGCCCCCAGCACAGCACGTAGAACTCAAGTAATTTCGGTGCACTTCTATAAATGTAAAATACAGTCATGGGGCTTCTAATCTTTGATCTATAATTACCTTGGGTAGAAAAATCATAATTTATGATAATTCTCTCCAATTTTCTAATACCTTAAATAAGGAGAATGAGTAATATCCATCCATTTTTCCAAACATTTGTGGAGCGTGCTGTGCTTGGCACAGGAGATACAGATGTAAGCAAGACACAGGCCATCCTTGAGGAACTGGGGGAAAGTGACTTCCCAGAATTGAAAGGTGGACAAAGCAGGCTGCTAGGCTTTGAACAGACCAGCACATCAGCACACACAAAGATATGGCAACACGATCTTATGGTGCAGCAGGCACCCACCGAGAGTCCTGTGAGGCTAGGACCCAGAATTTCCACAAGGATGATGGAGCCACAAAGCTGCAGAGGAGCTCCAGAGTCAGATCAAAAGATGAGGTGAGTTCTTAAACATGGTGAGTTCTTAAGGAGGGGAAAGAAAGACAGTATATACACTTTGTAGAACGAATTCCAGCAGCAGTATGGACAACAGCTTGGAGAGGAACTGTATTATAAAAAATGATAAAGATTTTGTCACTTATTAAATCATCTTCTCTTTGTAGAGAAAAAATAATTGTCAAGCCATCCTATCTACCTATTTAAATAAAACCCAACGTGGGGGAAATAATACTAAAATCTACAGGGCTTGTCTCCACGCTCCCAGTGGAGCAGTTATGGATTTAGTGGATAGATTCAACTTCTCAGTGCCTCGAGAATTGATAGGCTTTCCCCTAATAACAGCAAATTCACCTTCTGGAACCCACAGTGACAGGTTATTCTAGTCCTAGCTGAAATTCGGGAAACAGCCATCACTGCAAGACCCTGAAGCTAAGGAAAATACTTTCTTCATAGTGAGCAATGGTCTAATCAACTCACCTATTCAAAAATACATTTAAGCTTTTATTAATCTCATTAAAATAATGCTCATTGCACTTGTTTATAAAGAAAACACTCTTTTCTCAACACACCAAGGCCAATTACAGCACTAGAGCAATTTGAGGCATGCCTATATATATATATATATATATATATATATATATATATATATATGAATACGATTAGATCTAAAACAAGTAGGGTTTACTATGGTTGGATGTAAAGGTGCCCTTATGACCCAATGTAGGCAAATCTTTCAAGGCAATTCCAATTAAAATTCTTAATAAAGGAACAAAAATGTGTGACATTTCCTCTTTCATTTTATAAATGTATGTGAGCTCAGTTAATTGTGCGGTTAACATACTGTGAAAGTATATGTGCACAGGCATCAAAGAGCATGGGTGATGCTGGCCAAGGATGAGGGAAGTCAAATATTTTGCAAACCTAAACTATTACATATTAACTAAAAATCCTAAAAGAATTCTAAGTGACAAATATTTTAGATAAGAAATGAAAGCCATGAAGAGATGATTGATAACTAGCTGGCTGCCTTCCTGGGACACCTCCCACACTTTCCAGGGCTTGTGACCAAAAAAAATAGTAAAAAACATAGTCAGTATGCCACTAACATACTGGAAGAAATACACCCCAAATGCTCTTTAGAAGCAAGGATGGTGAGATATGTTATCAGGAGGGATCAGTCCCTGGAGAAGGACATCATGCTTGGTAAAGTACAGGGTCAGTGAAAAAGACGAAGCCCTTCAACAAGATGGATCGACACAGTGGCTGCAATAATGGGCTCAAGCACAACAACGATTCTGAGGATGGTGCAGGACCAGGCAATGTTTCCTTCTACTGTACATAGGGTCGCTATGATTCAGAATGGACTTGATAGCACCTGACAACAACAACATGCCACTAACAACTAAATGGAGTTTATGGTAACTCATCACACTTTTGATACACCTTAAAAACTATATCATAAAATTTTGTCAATTTTTCATTTAGTTTTTCTATGATCAAATTTAAAATTAAAGTGAATTAATAGGCCACACCAGGCAGGGTGTGTAATTAAGTACTGAAAAACTTAATTGTAACTACGTCTTATAATCTTATCGCTTATGTAAATTTATAGATTATGCATCAAGAACTCTATATGTACATTAAAATGTTGTGCATATGTACCTAAAATATCATCCAATGCATGTGTATTTACTTCTCATATATGTAGCCAGACTGCTAAGCTGCAACATTCTAAGTTTTATTTTAGTGTGTTTCAATGGCATTCATGAAATAAGGAGCTAGCTTTTTATTTAATTTAAAGCAAAGGCTGGGTTTAGCATTAACTCCATTATTGAGACTACCTCCCACAGCAGGACATGAAAACATAATGAAGAGGATGAACTTGGCCACATGTTCAACACACACACACAATCTATTCAGTTCTGGGAGATACGCCAGTGGTGCAAACCTAAAGCCTATCTGAATTGTTGTTTTGCTTATATTTGAAAGTCACTTTGTAAATTAATTTCTGATGCAGTCAACAATGGATAGGTCACTCTCATAGTCCCTAAAGATATCAGACCTTCATATACGGGTTTCAAATGTGTATCAGTCCACTCAGAACAATTAGACACCATATATTACATGATTTTTTTCCCCTTATATATTCAAACGTCATGTTAAATAGCGAAGAAATTGAAGTTGTCAAGGATTTCATTCTTCTTGGATCAATAATCAACGCCCGTGGAAGCAACAGTCAAGAAATCAAAGGACTTATTTCATTGGGCCTATCTGCTGCAAAAGGCCTCTTTAAAGTGTTAAAAAACAAAGATGTCACTTTGATAACTAAAGTGCACCTGACCCAAGCTATGGTATTTTTAATCACCTCATATGCATGCAAAAACAGAACAATGAAAAAGGAAGATCATAAAAGAATTGACGCATGTGAATCCTAGTGTTGGCAAAGAATACTGAATATGCCATGGACTGCCAGAAGAATGAACAAATCAGTTTTGGAAGAAGTACAGCCAGAATGCTCCTTAGAAGTGAGGATGGCTAGACTTCCTCTTGCTTCCTTTGGACGTGTCATCAGGATGGTCCAATCGCTGGCAAAAGATATCATTCTTGGAAAAAGACATCTTGCTTGGTAAAGCAGAGGATCACTGTAAAAGAGGGAGACCCTTAATGAGATGGACTGACACAGTGGCAGCAATAATGGCCTCAGACATAGCAAAGATTGTGAGGATGGTGCAGGACCTGGCAATGTTTTGTTCTGTTATACATAAGGTTGCTATGAGTTGGAGATGACTAAGGGACACTTAACAACAGCAACATATTAAAACAGACCTTGCAATTGCCTTTGTGTGATCTTCTGGTTCAGCTGCTCCACAATTATAATCTGCCTTTTCAAAACATCACTGAGTTGCTGGAGGGGGGAAATGGGGAGTGACTGCTTAATGAGTACAGGGTTTTCTTTTAGGGTGATGAAAAGGTTTTGGAATTCAATAAAGGTGGTGATTGTACAATACTGTGAATGTACTAAATGCCACTGAATTGTACACCTTAAAACAGTTAATTTTATGTCACATGAATTTCACCTCCATAAAAAAATCGGGTCAAAACTTGACAAATTCCTAATGCTAAATACATTTTTGAAAAATATATATGTGTATTTTGAAAAAATACATATTTTTTCTGAAAAAAATTACTTCTATCAGTTTAATATTTTTAAATCACAGCTGTAAAAACTTTAAATTCACAAACAAAACATATAACCATCTGCATTTAAATTTATCTACCACTTGAGCAAATATGCTTTAATCGTGGTAACTGTCAAAAAAGATTTCAAAGACATTTGCCTTGAAATATTTGGTAAACATAAACCAAAGATAAAATATCAAAGCTTCACGTATCTTAACAAAAATCCAACTTACTATTTACGAAAGAGATGAATATCATCTAGACTCTAGTCCAGCTCACAACTTAGAAAATACAAATTAATAACTTATAAAAGCTGACTAATGACTCTATTTTAGACTTATATATGTCAGTGATCACAATTTATATATCTTTCTTTTTTTAAATAATATTTTACCGTGTTTTCAGTGAAAGTTTAGACAGCAAATTAGGTTTCCATTTGACAATTTCTACACAAGTTGTTCAGTGACATTGATTACATTTTTCACAATGTGTCAACATTCTTTTTAATTGTGTTCTGGTTGTTCCATTTCCAGTACTCTAGTTTCCCTGCTTACATATTATTCTTATTACTCATTTTTAGGGCATCTAGAACTGCTAAGAAAAGTGTTAGTAGGCTAAAAAGCCCTGGTGGCAAAGTGGTTAAGAGCTCAGGCTACTAACCAAAAGGTAGGCAGTTTCGAATACACCAGCACTCCTTGGAAACCTTATGGGGCCATTCTACTCTGCCCTATAGGGTTGCTATGAGTCAGAATCAACTCGATGGCTCAAAACAACAACAGGCTAAGAAGCAGAATTTTTGGAATAATGAGACCTGAAGCATCATGTCCCTGGCTCTGCTACTTCCTTGGTAAAATAATGAACATCTCTTTGCAAAACAGATAGACAATTATAGTGTCCTCACCTCACAGGTAACTGCGAGGCATATAGGAGCTAATCCACGTAAAACACTTTCATGGCTAGTACACAGTGTTCAATAAATGTAAGTCGGAACATAATCATCAACTTGTAAACGATTGTGCTAGCCCTAACAAAGTGATCTGGGCACAAGTAAGTCACAGCTGGTCACCAGAGCTCCGTTTCTGAGATTTCTGTGAGATGCTGGAACTGAGTACTCACCCTCCACTGTAAAGCAGGTGAATATAATGATTTTCAAACAGAAGATAGCAACAGACTGTTAGTGTAATTTGGATGGAATGGAATAAATGGGATGGAATGATATGGCAAATGGAGTACATCATAGTCAAGGGCAAGAGTACTGCCTTATGAAACATGTATTTCATTTAATATCTACATCTAGCTAGCTAGCTAGCTATATGTACAGAGTCATGATGTAAAATGTATTTTCTATAATGTTTCACAGTCATAACACTTAGAAAACTACTGCCCTAGTAGACATGGGTGTACACCCACTCAGCAGGACACCTGTAAAGTAATCACACCAAGCCTAGCAGGGTGTGTAAGCCAGAATTAACTGGCAATAGTATAGTCTGGATACTGGGGTGGTGCAAGCAGTTAAGCGCTTGACTACTAGCCAAAAAGCTGGTTGCTCGAACTCACCCAGTAGCACCTTGGAAGACAAGCCTGGTGATCTGTTTCCTAAAGGTCACAGCTTTGAAAACCCTATGGAAGCAGTTCTACTCTGCACACATGAGGTTGCCATGAGTCAGAATGGACCCAGGGGCAACTAACAACAACAAAAGCATAGTCTAGAGAAAACGCAGGGCATCGAGACGTACCCACAGCTGCTGAGCAAGTCTCTTCCAATGCGCCCTGTGGGAGAGGGTTTGGGCTCTGTCCCCAGTGACTAAAGTCTAAAACTGCATTACCTCCTTAAGCTATAACACTGCCAACACTTTCCAAAGTGGAATTAGACTGTGAGAGCAATAACCCATCTCTTAAAAGTAGTCTAGAACAGTAAATGGATTAAAAGTCTATACCAAAAACCCATTGCCGTTGAGTCGATTCCGACTCACAGCAACCCTATAAGACAGAGTAAAACGGTCCCACAGGGTTTCCATGGAGCAGCTGGTGGATTCGAACTGGCCAACCACTTGGTTAGCAGCTGAGCTCTTAATCACCGTGCCACAAGGGCTTCTAAAAGTCTATAGGAGGAAGAAATTTAAGTAATCTCAAATTTGAATGATCATTAATTAAAAATTTAGAATCAGACGCATACGTAAACACACACACTCATCCCTCCCAAAGAATCTTTATTTCTAAAAGTATTTTTTACACCATTTCCTCAACTAAGCAGACACATAGCCAACAAAAAATCCCCGAAATTTGAGAAAGCATATGTCATTTAGAAATAATAAATACCATACAATCTTTTGATAAAAATGGTCTACACCAAAAAGCTAAAGTAAGATATTCTAAGTTCCTACAGTATCTGAAAATGATAATTTTCTTTTAAATTTCTTCTGCCCTTTTCACACATCTAGGATTATATATCATGACTTTTCCAAAAATATTAAAATTTATATATTCCGTGCGAGGAATTCAGAAAAAAAAATTTCTTAGGTAGTGAATTTTCCATCAATTAAAAAAAAAAAAACTAACACTCTGAATGTGCTTTGTACCCCTATCTTGCAAGAGAGGCCACAGGAGTGAAGATGATCACAGTGAGGGCCTTATGCAAGCACACTGTGCGTGTTTAGTGCCTCCATCTTGCCAGGCAAGTTACAGGAACACTTTAATAGAATCTTCACAGGAGTACATCAATCACTGCCACAGTGATTTTCTATTTGACCTAGAAAAAGCCCTTAATTTTTTTTTTTTCTGTACTATCCTGCAAGAGATTCTCATAAGAAAACCAAAATATTTTGGAAGGCATATATATAAAAAACAAAAAAAAGGTCCATTTAGAGATTTAGGATAAAGTGGAGAAGAAATTGTTCTACAACAGTTCTTTGTGGCCTGAAACAATGTGAACTACATACAGCTCGGTTAAAATTTCCTTTTATTCAAATGATGTCCACCAATTAGCAAGCTAGATTCCCATTTCCATCCTTCCAAATTACTAATACCTATCTCATTAAAAAAAAAAACTTATACTATTCCCTGCAATAGACTGCAGTCTCCTTGACTTCATCTCCTCATTTCCTATCTCTCAGTAACTCTAGAAACTTTCTTTCATTCATTTAATCTACCAACTAGTATTACGAGGCTGGGGCTGCCAGGCATTGTGTTAGACATTGGGCATAAGAGGTAAATAAGTGAGACGAAGCCCCTGCCTCACTGAGTTGACACCATCTCAGGCCCGTATCAGGAAAGAAGCATAGCAATCCAGATCCCATATCTAAGTAACACCTATCATGTCTCTAGCTTGACACCATCCCTTTCTGGCCATAACCTCGTAAACCAGCTCCTCATCCCCTGAGGTTATTAAACCTGTGCTCCCATCACTGAGACCTCCAGTAAAACCTACTATCAGTGAGGACGCCTCTTACTGCCATTAACAGAAAACTCATCTCACATCACCTTACACAATCAGTGGGGTTTACCAGCTAACATGACTCGAAGCCTAACAAAAACCTGTTGCCATCAAGTCAATTCCGACTCATAGCGACCCTAAAGGACAGGACATAATTGCCCTATAGGGTTTCCAAGGAGTGGCTGGTGGATTCAAACCACCAACCTTCTGGTTAGCAGCCTGAACTCTGAATCACTGCACCACCAGGGCTCCTTCTCCGGAAGACTACCTGTTATCCATTGCCGTCGAGCTGATTCTGACTTCTAGCAACACTACAGGACAGAGTAGAACTGCCCCATAGAGTTTCTAAGGAGCACCTGGTGGATTCAAACTGCCAACCTTCTGCTTAATAGCCGTAGCACTTAACCACTATGCCACCAGCCTGGTGACAGAGAAATCTTCCAGACTGCATTAATTTGGCAGTTCAGTAATTTCATTAGATGCCAGGTTTTTTTCTTTCTCTACACTCTGCCTGGAGGTGGATAGTCTACAAGAACTCCAGAGATTATTTTGCTTCCTTGTCATCACCCAGACAGGGAAAGAACCAAGGAGAGAGAAGGAGAAGTTGGGGAGGAAGGGAAGAAAGGCATAGACAGACAGGCTGAGAGTGAGCCATACTTCCCAAAACTTGATTCACTGATGCAAAGGGTTCAGCTGTGATCAGAGGAATAAAACTATGATTCCTCTGAAAGAAAATTTACTTTTGGAGCCCTAGCGGCACAGTGGTTAAGAGCCCAGGCTGCAAACCAAAAGGTCGGCACTTCGAATCCACCAGCAGGTCCTTGGAAACTCTATCGGGCAGTTCTACTCTGTCCTATAGGGTCGCTATGAGTCAGAATTGACTTGATGGGAATGGGAACGGGTTTGGTTTCTTGTTTTTTTTTTTTGTCAGTTTAATTTTTAAATCAGAGCTGTAAAAAAATTAAACTCACAAACAAAACACAACCACCTACATTATAATTATTATTTGAGATGGATTAAACAATGGGAACATTTAAATATAAAACTACTAGATAAATCTGTGACTGGGACACTAATAGGGGCCAAAGACTCATGCCATCTACTAATTTGCTAATCATTAAATGGTTGCTGGCTCACTCTTCAGGACTGACAATACCATACCGGGGCTTTATCAGTTGGAGTAGTTAGTGTGAGATTACCCTATAAGGGACCATTTTCCTACGATGTAAATGCAATGAGGTGCTCCAATAAATCTGTCTTCTGCATCATTAGAAAAGATGACAAGTCAACAAAAGATGTCACAGTAGATCTAAGTGACTGAACTGAAGGAATAATTATATATTTGCATAATGCAAAAATCTGAAGGATTTAATTTCACAAAGGAATCAGGAGAACAAATATCCAGCTCTGTTGAGATTTTGCTCTATCATTTCATTATGGTGGCCCACTATTTTCTTGCCTTTAAAACCACACAGAAGTTCTACAAAGAACATTTATAATTTATGTGATTGCCACAAATTATGACCACTTTCCCCACTACCACGACTAACAAGTGTTCACTGAACAGACATTTTTCAGGGCAATACACAGTGATTTTCTCACACACAACAGAAAACAAATTAAGTATTGACTGAATGTTCTAAGCACAAGTAATTCCCAGGCCCTGAGAATTTTTATATAAACACTTCCTTAAATTCATAATGCACGCTAAAAAGTCATTCCAAGTAATAATGAACTGTCCTCTGTTCTCAGGATTTGTAAATATAATTCAACGAACTGCTAAATAAAGTCAAATACCAATGCGAAATAGCATCAGAAAGGCCAGTGGATGTCAGTGAAAAACCAGATGCAGTTTATCAGGAGCTTCCCCTCTGACAGAAGGCACCTTGATTAAACCACAACATCAGCAAGTAAATGAAAAGGCAAGGGAGGAGCTTTAAGTCCTAGGAATTAACTGGGAAGTAAAGCTTCTGGCCATTCTCCTTGCCGTAATTTTTTCTAACTACTCCTAGGTAGATGATTCTTACTCTCAATTTATGAACACTTTATTAGAACTTAGTAGCCTCCTTATTTGAGTATCTGGTGAAATAAATATTCAGATGTTTAAAAGTAAACAAAAATATAATAATATATATACATATATATTTCAGTTATTCAAATATAAACAAAGTTTTCATCAACATGTATTTTAGAAACTGGTAATAACTGTATAAAAAATATAGAAAACAGGTTACTACATAAAGGCAAGAAACGAGGCAATAAACACTTTCCAAAGTAAAACACCTCCAAAAATCCATCTGGACTACTGTGGTTTGACTATCTAAACACAGAAGAAACATAACTGAAGAAGATATGTATTTCTGGTATGTAACTGTGGCTATAAGACCACCTGCAATACAACTGCCTTTACGTATATATGTAAAAATCCATGTCCTTAACATCCAAGCCTGAAAATCTGGGGCGGGGCCTAGGATTCTGCATTTTAACATGCACCGTAAGATCTGAAAACCAATGCTATTGGTTTTTTTAAAAAAAGTCAGAACAAGAGAACTTTAGAATGGCTATTTCCTGCTGTTCTTAATACAGACACTAGGAACAAAAGTTGAATTGCAAAGAATAAAAGCATAAAACGAGTGCAGAATCATTAACAGTCAATTTCAAAGGCAGTAAAATTAAAATCTGATAATGCACGCGTTAAAGGGATACTTCCTCACACTAATGAAAGTGTTAAGCCAAGGTGAAATGATGGCACTGTCACCAGGAATGACAGACGCCAAGAGTAAAGCACAGGAGAGTGTGCACATCGGGGTGTACAGACACATTTCTTCAAAAGGGGTTGGCATTCTCAATTTCATTCTTGATACAACACAGAATATGAATATAAGCATGAAAAAGGATTCCACTCACTGAGCGGCCATCTAAGATACTCCACTGGTCTCACCCCATCTGGAGCAAGGGAGAATGAAGAAAACCAAAGACACAAGGGAAAGATTAGTCCAAAGGACTAATGGACCACAACTACCACAGCCTCCACCAGACTGAGTCCAGCACAACTAGATGGTGCCTGGCTACCATCACTGACTGCTCTGACAAGGATCACAACAGAAGGTCCCAGACAGAGCTGGAGAAAAATGTAGACCAAAATTCTAACTCACACACATGCACACACACAAACACACACACACACACACAAAGACCAGACTTACTGGTTTGACAGAGACGGGAGAAACCCCAAGAGCATGGCCTCCGGACACCCTTATAGCTCAGTAATGAAGTCACTCGTGAGACTCACCCTTCAGCCAAAGATTAGACAGGCCCATAAAACAAAACAAGATTAAATGGGCACAGCAGCCCAGGGGCAAGGACGAAAAGGCAGGAGGGGACAGAAAAGCTGGTAATGGGGAACCCAAGGTCGAGAAGGGGAGCGAGTTGACGTGCATGGGGTTGGCAACCGATGTCACAAAACAATATGTGTATTAACTGTTTAATGAGAAACTAGTTTGCTCTGTCTAAAGTACAATTAAAAAAAATGATCCCACTTGGAAACAAGCCAAGAAGACATTTTTTCAAAACAATAGTAAAGAATCCATAAAAGGTACCTGATCCACCCCAAAGAAGGACAAATAATAGATCAAGATGTCTGTGATTTCTCCCTTACAAGTGAACAAATTCCAGCCACAGTGATCTACAAATGATTCAATGATGAACAATTAAAGGAGCAAACTTTAAACTCCTGCAGAGACAAAGATCAAAACACAAAGTTACTGAAGGCAAAAATAAAAAAGAAGAAAAGTGTTCATATCTGCAAACACCATAAGGCATTCATTTTTGTTCATGTTCTGTCAGTTTAGGAGACAACAACCTATCGACATAAAAGTCCACAGGATGAAGTAGAGGCTTTTGAACAGCTAGCTTTGTGTATTCTTGAAAATAGATAATTTTTTACTTTTTGTTAAAATACATATTCCAGCAGGGATCTCAAACTGTAGTAACTGGGATGATCTAAATCCCGTTATTTATATCTTCATGTATCTGCAATAGGTCTTTTCTCCACTGTCTAACGTTGTTGTTAGGTGCCATCGAGTTGGTTCCAACTCATAGCGACCCTAAGCACAACAGAACAGTCCTGTGCCATCCTCACAATTGTTGTTATGGTTGAGCCCATTGTTGCAGTCACTGTGTCAATCCACTGTGTCCAATATTAGGACATACAATTTTAAGAAATGCAGTCTTAGTGTGTGTCCCGAAGTTGCTGGAGGCTGAAATTCATGGACTACTTTGTGATCATTTAACGATTTACAGAATTTGTGTGTGGGAGGTGGGGGGTAGGGGTTGATTTACTCTGTCAACTTGACAGCATATGTCATTTAAAGCTTGGAGATTTTCTTGTATACCCCTTTGTTCAAACGACAGTTTTAAATAAGTACTGGCACTGATTCCTAGGGGTACTCTGTGTTTGGGTTACCAGTGGGGCTTCCAAAAGTGTTGAAGCTGGGGCATTTTTTAAAAAAATCAACTTACAGGTCTAACATTTGCATTAAAAATTCAATTTTACAAGTGCAGGATGGTAAGCAGTGCATCTTGACAAACACCCAGGAGTTTCAGTTAATCCCCAGCTTAACAGAAAGCAACAGAATGATGCTGCCCCTTAAACAAAGCCAACTACACTTGGGCTGCACTAGGAGAAAGACGGCACCCACATCAAAGGGGGGAAAGTGCCTCTGCAGCATGAGTCAGGATAAATACGGTACTGAGTTCAGTTGTGGAGGGAACCTCAGTTTCTTCTATTTCAAAGGAAAGAGTAAACCAGAAATCTCTAATGCCACCAAAGAGACTGTTTGATGTTTAGCCTGGGGCAGAGCAGATTTAAGGAGCCAGGGTGATTATGTTCAGGTATTCGAAGGATCTCTAGAATGCAAGTTCCTATCATAGAGATTTTGCCTGTCTTGTTGTCCACCATAGCCTGATTCCTTGAAAAATTCCTGCCAAGTGACGAATGCCCAAAAATACTACTCACGCTAATCAATGATGGAATGAAGGGCCTCAAACAATAAGAGGGTATACTTGTTCTGTGTGGTGCCAAAAGATGGGACAAATTTTAGGGACATATGCTTCAGTTAAACTTTTTTTAAAAATCACTTTTTCACAGTTAGAGCTCTCCAAAAACGGAGTCGACTTTTCTGAGAGAGTGATCTCCTCACCACTGGGAGGGAGGGAGTGGCAGTAGTATTCTCGCAGAAACTGGATAACCATCTGTCAACGATGCTGCAGCAATGAAAATGCTCTTTACATCATCGAACACAACAAGGGTTTCATTTTTATCTTATCTGCCATTTCTGTAGAGAAAACCTTCTGCTGACATAAAATCAGCAAGCTGAAATGAAGAATTTTTAACCATTTTAGGAATGACTCAACAAAACATGTGAGAGTGGCTCCCAAATGCAGGTACACGAAAACATCTGCGGAAACTGTCAAAAATACAGATTTCCAAGTCCCGCTTGACCTCATTTCTCTTGTCTACTCCATAATATTTTTCCTAACAACTGTCTCCTCTTTTTGTGCCATCACTTTTTCACTCCCTACTGGATTCCTTGCTATCACCATACAAACAGGCTCACTCTCATCTTTAAAAAACTCTATTGACTCTACCTCCCTGTCTAACTACTGCCCATTTTTATTCTCTTCAACGGAAAACTAAATCTGTATGCAGCTTGCCTCTTCTGTGTCTCTACTGAACACACTACTCTACCCCAACAGTTCTTGTCAAAGACATCAGTTTCCTCAGTGTTAATAAATTTGATGGTGAATTCTCAGTCTTCATCTGCCTTGACTCTTCAGAAGCATTCGGCAAAGAAGATCACTCCACGGCCTTTGAAGCACTTCCTCTCTTGCCTTCCTGGACACCACCCACCATGATTTCTCTCCTACCTCACAAGTCACTCTCTCCGTCTCAGCTGCACGTCCCTCCACCTCAGCCTGACTTCCTAACTTTGGAGGGCTCAAAAGCTCAATATTTACCCCATTTCTTTTTCTTCTTTTCCTCCTCACATTCAGCTCCTTAGCGATTCCATACTGGGTCATGGCTTTAATTACTATTTATACACAGGACTCAGCATTCTGCAGCCCAGCCCTCTTCACTGAATCCCAGACTCCTATCTAAATGTCCCCTTGATATCTTTACAATTCATCTCAACAGATTCAAGCCCAGCTCCTAATCTTCCCTCTCAGATCTGCTCCTGCCTCAGTCTCCCCCATCTCTGTGAATAACAACCCCACCTTTTCCAGCACTCGGACAAAATACCACCAAGTCATCCTCAATTCCTTCAGATCCTGGCAGTTCTTCTTTCAAAACATTTTCAGAATCCAACCACTTCTCACATCTCTACTGCTACCGCCTTGGACCAAGTCACCATCATCTTTCTCCTGGATTATTACTAGCCTCCTAACTGGTTTCTCTTTTCCCCTCTTGTCGTCATTGGTCTATTCTCAGCACAACAGCCAGAGTGATTCCGTTTTGTCAGTTAGATCATATCCTTCCTCTGCTGATTGTCCTCCAATAGCTTTTCACCTCCTTATGGTCAAAGTCCTTACTGTAGTTAACAAGGCCACTACCTCCTTGATCTCATCTAACCTCATCCCCTATTCGTCTGTCCCTTCCTCTCTCTGCTCCAATCATATGAGGCTCCTTGCTGCGCCTTCAACATTCCAGACATGCTCCTGCCTCAGGGCTCTTGCACTTGCTATTTGTTCTGTATTGAATGTTCTTCCGCCAGACAGTGACAGCTTTTGGACCATCACCAAGTTCTGGTCTTGGCTTAAATGTCTTCTACTCAATGATGTATCCCCAACCATCCTACTTAAGCCACAGAAACACACATTCTCCCTATTTCCCTTATCTGCTTTATTTTTCTCCATTTCACTTATCATGATCTAACATATATTTTCCTTATTTATTGTGTTTATTTTCTATCTCCCCACTAGAAGCTTACTAGAGAGCATGAAAGGACATAGAGGAAGGACCTTTTAGACTGTAAAAGGACAGGTATTAAACTATTTGGGGGCCTGTTTGTTAATATGTTTGTATGTGTGGCATGAGTAGAACTGTGACTTATTTTCTTTACATGTATCTCCTGGTTGGTAGGTTGTGGGGGAGCAGATCTCCAGTACTCCAAATTACTGAAGGCTATGACCTTAAAAAAAAAAAAAAAAAGGAGAACTCAACCGGCTTACCTTAGTTTGCAGCACTACATTAAGAAAACTGGACCTAATATGCATCAAAGAGGATATAAATATTCTATGTAATAAATAAAGTATAAATTATTACCATGAATACAGATGATAAAGTTCTTAGTCCTGGTACTGATCTTTTTATATACCTAATTCTTGTTAAAAAATAAAATGAAATGCCACGAGCTTTAAAAAAGTTCTCCATCCCTGTGAGTCTACATGCCTGCATTTCGTTTCTTCCTGCTTGGAGTCTGTCATCAATATCCCAAGAGGGGAATCTCTGTACTTAGTGCTATCTCCCACAGTCAACTGGAAATCAGTAAATCCCAAGAACCTTGTAAACCTTATATACAAGATGTTTTAAAATATATAAACAATCACAAACTCAATAACGAAAAAAAAAGATTTGTTAAAACAAAAAATAAAACCAAAAGCCATGGTTTCATAACAGATTAATCAAATAAAACCAATAGCCATCAAGTCAACTCTGACCCATGCAGGCATGTCAGAGTCGAACTGTGCTCCATAGGGTTTAACAGATTAATACCAGCCCCTGATGGAACAGAACTGCATACATACATACTGTTTTGCAATTCAGTAATACATATCATTCAAAAGTATTCATATTAAATTTTCTCTTATACGCAAAAAAGTACTCATATTATTAAAAAATAGTGCAGACTAATAGGCTAATAAAAATATTTCAGTACTTTTATTTAAAGATTCCATACTGCAGCTTCCTCACAGCATGTTAATGCAGACAAGCCTCAATCAGTAAGTAAACTAATCTAAATCAAATTCCATCTCGTTGAAAATAATCATCATGTACTGCCCGGAGTGGGTGAGTATAAATGGATTACTGAAAATATTCATGGTGATTGCAGGTTGCTATTTATGTTGACCAGATTTGGAAGAGTTTACTTAGTGAAATGCCGAAGTATGTAGACCACTAATGCAAAACACACAGGAATATCACTCTTGGCATCCACGCTAAAAACAACCCAACATCCTCTCTGCAATGTCATAGTGTGGTTGTTACTTCACAGTGTCAGATACGCTGTCGGTGACAGAATGAAAATTTATGATTGCAGTTATTTTATTTTCAAGTAATGTGCTATCATGAAATTTTTTCTAGTTCAATGGAGTGTAAGTTAAATATTAAAGACTAAATATTATTTTCTGAAAGTCTAGATTTTTCTGCTTGTAAACAGGTATGTGCAAAATACAAGCGTGATATTAAGCAAAAGACTTTTTCTTAAATTACAGAGAGATTTTGTTACCTTATAATCACCAATTCACAAAAAAATCTAGTAACACACAAGTCATCATGTTAAGTGGGGAATAAGGAAGACCTGCTCTAACATGAACCTGCCACAAGATCCCTTGACAGTTAGGCCACCTCTCATCAGCTCTCACTTTTCCCTGTGTGCACTCATCAACGTCTTTATGATCACCATCATCACTACTAGATTAGGAATCAGGAAACCCGGGTTCTAATTCCAGATCTGTGACTAATAAACCACGCAATCTGAAGAGCTCTTTAATCATGGGAAAAGCCCACAGTTTCTCTGAGCTCCAATTTGCTGATCTGTAAAAATGAAAGTTTAGGTAAACACTTTTAAAATAGAAAAGAAAATAGACGGTAAAAAAGACTACCTAAGTATATTAAAATTGAATCCTTAGCCATGAGACCTGAAGAACTGATGGTGCCTCGCTACCATTATCGAACATTTTGATCAAAGATTCCATAGAAGAATCCTGATCAAAAGGGGGAAAATGCAGAACAGAATTTCAAATTGACTTCCTGGAGCCATGAAGGTTGGATGAACCCTTGAAACTACTGCCCTGAGACAATCTTTAAACCATAAACCAAAAATATCCCCTGAAGTCTTCTTAAAACCAAACAACAGTTTAGCTTAACTAGAAAAAAATGTCGACCCCAAGCATTTTGATCCCTATCTATATGGGAACAAACTGGCAACAGCAACTTAAAAGATCAGACAGGAACCTCAGAGGGCTGTGAATTTATGTTAATGAAGGAGAACAACTCAGAAAAGGAGGTGAGAATGATAGCACAACTTGAAGAATGTAATCAATCTCACTAAATGGTCCATGTAGAAACTGTTGAATTGGTGTATGTTTTGCTGTGTATATTCTCAACAACAACAACAAAATAAAATTATACTGGGAGAAAATTTAAAAAAAATGATCCTAATATATATCAAAAACATCAAATGCCACAGGATTAAAAAAAAAAAGAAGAAGGAATGTTTTTCACCAGATCAGAAACAGCAAAATGAAACAAAGACATTATAAATTAAAAGTTGAGGATGTAGAAAAGTAATAACATGCATTTAGTTCTGTAAAGAAAAGTCCTACGAAGCACAAAAAAAATACCCTAAAACTCTACATTCCTTTTGACCTAGTAATTCTACTTTTCATCACAAATCCCCAAAGAAAATTCCAAGTTCTCTAAAAAAGAATCTTCATAGCAGCATATACATAAGAGAGGAAAACTGGAAGCAACCTGTATGTTCAAAAATAGAGGCACGGTTAAGCAAAACCTGGCTTTGCTAACAAAATGGAACAAAGGGCTGCACAGCCTTTTTTTAAGTCCTAAACTATTCTTAAGGAGTGGAAAGATTCACATGAAATAATAAAAAATATGAAGGCTGATCACAAACTACATCCACCCTCTTTATTATTATATAAAAAACATACTAATGAAAACCAGAAGTGAAACTGGAGGGATATAAGTGGCTCATTTGGTTCTTTCTTCCTATAAAATCACTACAACAACATAAAATAAAAGGGGATGTGAAGAAGGGAATGCTCTCTAAACTATATTCCAGCTTTTACATTTCATGCTTCTTCAGTATAGGTTTTACAACACGATTAATACCCTCTGATAGCTTCCTCTATAACTTAATGTTTTTTGAGTACTTTCATAATCAATCATTTGAAAAATCATCATTCATGACACCTAGATACCAAATTTTAAACTTTTGTACAGGATCTAGCGTGCAAGGGACGTATCCTATAAAACTATACTATTCATAATGTTGGGTCATAAATGTTCTTCCTCCTCTCCCCAAATGGTTTCAATGGGAGCTTAAAGAAGCATCAAGAATGAGGAGTTACGATTCCAATGGGCTCTTGGATGCTAAAGTCAACCTTAATATAGTAGAAAATGCCATGAAGCAAATGCCTTGGAGAATTGGTGCGTACCTTTTATGTACAATTACTCCTTTCCTTAAACACTACAGGACCCAAAGCCATGGCAAAAGTGACCACTTTGGTTGGTCCAGCAACAGATCCTTTCAGCTGCAGTTTATACAAGATGAATGGACTTACTGAAATACACAGTACATAAACCAAAAAACCAAATCCATTACCGTTGAGTCGATTCCGACCCATAGCGACCCTATAGGACAGAAGAGAACTGCCCCACAGGGTTTCCAAGGAGAGCCTGGTGGATTTGAACCGCTGACCTTTTGGTTAGCAGCCGAACTCTCAACCACTATGCCACCAGGGTTTCCACATGGTACATATAATCATGGATATAATCATAGCATTTGACTTCAGTGTATGGACACAGCCTTAGATTATCATCCCCCTAAGAACTCCGAAAAGATATAAAAACCTAGAATTCTTCAAAGTAACAATACTCCAAGAGAAACATTAACCAGTGACAACGTTCCTGTAAAAAGGAATGTTGATGCTTCACAAAAGCCTGAGGAAGCTTTCTTCCATCCAATAGTACTTTTTTTCTGATAATAAATACTTTGACCTTTATGTTTTAAGCTTTACAACACCAGTGTCCTTTAACACATTCCAAGAGAGATAAAAAAAAAGGTAATGGTGTGTCATGTGAAAAACAGCTAAAAAAAAAGTTATAAACTAAAAATGGCAACAAGCGAGTATACCAAAACTGTAGGAATTCCACCTTAAACTATAAGTCTCTCACTGCTGGCTAGAGCACCAAGTCAACAATATTCTCAGTCTTTCACATTTAAAACTGATAAAATCCCAAGTTTCTAGGTTATACTAAGAAGGCTCTAGCAAATAGCTATGCTCAATTTCTATTACCACCAGCATTATCTAATAACAAGAAAATGAGCTTCCCATTTTCAAAACTATTCAACATTCTAATGTAATTAATCTTGAGTCAGTGATTTTTAGTGATAAACTATGTTTTTGTTCGTTACCAACAAATTTTCAGTTTTTAGAAAAAGTAAGTAAGAGCAGGAATCACCCACTTAAAAATGAATCTCAAAAATATGTGACCAAAATGCAACAAGTTGCACTGATCATTTTCTGTCTTAATTATTCTGTAGAACCTAATCAATATCTTTTGCACTACTCAAATAATTTTTACAGATCATATAGGTCCCAGGATGCCAAATAACAATTTACAGACTTAAAGAAAATGACAAACCTGCAGAAGAAACCAAGACTCGTATTAGGATAAACAAAACTGGCACATAGTTTGAATTAAACTTCCATCATGTCAGTCATTACCCACTTAATGGGACAGCAATTCAGTGTTGAGACAGACTGATAGCTCAAACATTCGCTCATTAAAATACCATGTAATGAGGCAAGGACAAAAGGATATTAAAAAAAAAAAAAAAACTTCAAAAAGAGCACATAGTTGTGAGCAAATCATAATTAGAAGAGGAATGAAAATAAAATGACAACCTGTACCAAAGAACTTTACTAAGAGGCCGTTTACATTTCAAAGTCCTCTGTCTCTGTTATTCTTAAGTATCACACCGCTAAGGTTTGTCAGTGCTGTGGTACCACTTCAGTGAAGGCTGTGTGGTACAGCTCTGTGTAAATTAATTAGTCGAGGTTGCACAGATATTCTAAAAGCTGCTCTCTTTAGCTGCCTCAGAGATATGCAAGATTTGTGGGGAATTAAAATTTAAATACAACTTACTAATCAAGTCTTGCTTTCACATTTCAATGACACTTTGTGTGATAACCAATGAGTCCACGAAAATACTACTAACCAAAATTTTATTTGCTTTCAATTAGAGCTAAAGGAAGGGTGTTCAATTTTGCTTTTGAAACTCAAGTTTTACATCAGATGTTATCTAGACTTACTGGCAACCATTTTCATAAGATAACTACAGCGAACTTAATCAATATTTAAATGGGAAATATGCCCGTATTTGAAATTCACATGTGCTACAACTAAATTAGCTATCTAATAGTTTATATAAACAACATAATAACAAAAATATGCATTTCATGCTCCTTTACTGAGACCTTACTTGATAAATTTGTTCATTATAATTTAGCTTAATATTAACATTTGATATGTTTTATCAAAGATAATGTTGTTTTCACTTCCTTTCTCAATTCAAAATACCAAGAGGATTTTTGCAGTAAGTAATTTTTACAACCACTGGAACTAGATGTTTGGTAAATATTACACCTCAAGATAAGTAAAATGAATACATAAAAATAGTAAAAGTTAGTTGTGTAAAGGTTTTTACTGCAAATTAAAAAAGAAACGCAAAGTCTTCCAGAGATCACAAGCGTTCCAATTATATACATAAGAGATTCATGAACTCCTCTGTAATCCTAAAATAAAGTCCCTACAGTCTCATTATAGTGATTGTGAAAAATTCATATTTGTTATACAGCAGAGATGATTTAGAGACTTTTTTAATGGCTAATTTGTTTCAAAAACATGGAACACTATATGTAGAAATAGATCTTTTGAGACAGTACCATTGAGAAGAGGCTGTCCTTCATGCACATCCTTGGATAAGATCGCACTGTAAACATCTTCAGGAAATCCAGTCTTGCATAACGCGATTTCACCAGAAGCCTCTACAGACGCCTGCAACACAAGAAAAAAAATGTACGCAAAGATTGCTACCTCCTTCAACTGAGAAACATTCCACTTGGCATAAAACCTCATTTTTCAACTATCTTGTACAAACAACCCCTTTGTTTCCAAGTGGTTACATTTAGAATGTAGGGGGCAAAGGGTTAATCTTTTTGATAACTGGAGTAGAAGAAACAAATCCCACTTGTCTTGCCCAGTAAAATCTAAATAATACACATTCTAGGTTCTTCTAAAGGACTTAACAATGCAATTAAAATGGTCATCGTGACTAAGAACTACTAAGTTGGCGCTGAGGAATGGGAGAAACAGTTGAATATTCTTTAGGCTCCACAAATCACTATTACTATCTTAATTTTTCATCATAAGCATGAAAAATGTATACATTCAAGTAAATAGACTTTCACATTCTCATTTAATTCTCTGGCTATGAAGTTTGTTTCAATATGCTCTGTGCATTGAGAACAAAATGACAATATAATGCAGGATACATAGCACCTCATACAAAGTAAAACTAATCAATCTAAAGCAACAACTTCTCTAATTTGAAGGATAAGAATACAGTACAAAGATAAATAACGATTAATAAAATTACGTGTAATTCTTTTATACTTAAAAATTATAAAGTAACTGAGTATTTCTTACTATCTCCTCTGTCATCATATGTACAGTTAATTACCCAGTGAGTTCACAACTCAATCAAAACAAAGTGCTATCCACTTAGACCTCCAAGTCAGGTTTCACTACTTCTTCAGATCCTACTGACACAATTGCAAGGCTGTTAGCGCTAAGCAGAACTCGTACAGCATTAACATTAATTACAGGACACTCTAGCCACACTGATGAGGACCCAAAGACTGGAAGAGGAAGAGTGGTTGGAGGCCATCTGAGGAAGGGATTTCAGTAGCCATAGGGGCAGCATTAGGAATAGTCTACATTGGTGAGGAGACATCAGAGACAGAGAGGAAGGAAAAAGGCAATCCCTGGAAGAAGAACCTCAGAAAAGTTGTTTGGAGTGAAGCAAATACAATGCAGCTTAATAACTGAAGGACTACCTGGATTACACGTGTGAAGACCTGCAAATATTAATGTCACAAAAATCCAGACTAACCAAATATTTAAACTGATTTTTTTCAAAGCTGAGAAAATATTTATTTTATTTCTAATAAATATGGACCTTATTAAATATTACACAGTATTTAATCTCAAAACGTTATTAGGAGCAACAGTAAGATACTGGTACATTCCCATCAAATTAGCAAACGGTTGTAAATCTGTTACTCATTCTTCAACCTCTATGTGCAAGAAAGGATTTTATCAAGTCAAGGATATGGAGAACAACCAACCCCGTTATGCAGGTATTAGTAGAAACTAGTACATTCACCTTGGGGTGCAAGTTCACAAATTCTAGTTGAATACGGATATATCCTACAATGAAGATATATTCCTAGGGAAACTCTCCCATGTGTACTCCGGTAGACATATACAGAAACGTTCACTGCAGTATGGCTAATAACAACAGAACTGAAGGCTACTTAAATGTCCATCAACAGGAAAACAGACTAATAAATTAGCACACAGTCAAAAAGGGAAACTCAGCAGCATTAAAATGGAAGAACTGGAGCTACGTTTTTCCACATGACTACGTCACAAGAAAACGTCAGTTTAAATTCTATGTAAGACTGAATGAGAAATTTAATTGTAAATCAACACAGGGATAACTACTATTTTCAGGAACTTTAGGAGCCGATTTGTGCAGCATTCCAAATTCAGATTAAAGATAAAGCACACTACATTATGAATCTTGCAAAATAATAAAGAGTATGACTGATGATTCCACTTATCTAAAGTTTAAACATGAAAGATAATATACTGTCATGGAGACATACATATGTAGCAAGAATATAAAAATGTCCAGGGTAATGATGAAATCCCAAAGTTAAGATAGTGGCTACTTCAAGGGAAGGAGAAAGAAAAGGCATCAGGAAAGATCATACAGCTGGTTTCAATTTTATCTGTAATAATTCTTTTCTTCCTGAAAGAATCTGAGGCAAACAAGGTAAAATATGAAATGTGTGTCGGCACATGGGTGCAAATTATAGTACTTCCCGCACTTCTTCCGTGCTCCACATGTTTCATGATAAAAAGAGAAACTATTAGGAACTAACTGAGAAGCGAAAAGTGGGGCTACCGACACACATCAAGTTTGGGACACTGGGAGATAACACGAGAGTTGCCACCTGTAAGTACCCAGGCATTTATACTGGGCCTGGTACAGAGAAAGAACTCACTAATGAAAGCTTTTGTGTTTAGCTAACAAAAACAAACTAAGCGGAACTCCCCGTTTGATACATAAAATGGATAGATCTGTTGTAAATTTGTGTCCCACTGGTATGTTAGGGGTCTGCCTATTCATATCTAGTCAAGGCTTCTAACAGAGGCGAGGCCACAGAAGGGCCGCTAACCCAGGGAGGTAGGTAGGAGCAAAGCTCGGCAGGGTTAATCAGGCCAGAAGCAAACAATGGGGGAAAGGGAGCACACAGTAACTTGGGTTGCATTTCAACGTGGACAGCCTGGTTTGGACAGCATGCATGTTTATAGGTAAGAACCCAGAGATCAATCAAAGCTAAGGACTCGATGATAACTGAAAACTTTTCACTACTAATTATGTTTTCCAGGGGATATGAATTCACAATAACACAACACAATCCTGGTCCCAACCCACAAGAACAGGATTTCAAGGCCACGTGAAGTCCACCCACAATATGTGAATGTTAACTTCTGAGTTTCAGTCTCTGACTTCCATCAGATAAGGGGACTTCTGTTCTCACCACATTAAAAACCCAAAAGTCAAACCCCACTACTGTCGAGTCGATGCTGACTTCTCTGTGCGTCACTTTCCTCCTGTATGAAACAGCACCCACTCACCCAGGGTGGCTGTGAGAATCACAGAAACAATGTTTATAAAGCACATCTCTAACAAATGCTGGCAACTGATAGTAAATCCCAGTGAAGCTCAAGATCCACCTCTGCAATTTCTATACTGGTTTTAAACAGATGAAGCTTTTCTAAATTCTTCTTCCCCAAGCGGGGAAAAATGGATTCACAAGACAATATGCTTCTGTTAAACTATAATGTGTTTTCTTAAAAACCAGGTTTATAAAATTAGTAAAATATATATTTCTCCTTATTAATTTTATTAGGTTCCCCTCTCAACTCTCAGTCTGCAAATAATAAAATTGACATACTCAAAACACAAACAGGAAGCATCCAAATGAATACAATCTCCACACTGGAGATGCTCTGAGCTTGTTTTATGCCAAGCACTGTGCTAGTAAGTGCTCCACCATCAATATCTAATTAAATTCTCACAGCAACCCTAGGAGGCTAGGGCTGCCACTGAGATGGCGCGAGAGCAGAGCTGGTGAGCCACGCTCATTTGCTCTTGACCCTCTAGTGGCAACAGCCTTATAAAGGACAATGAGTGTTCTCTAGTCGAACCCAAAGCTAACACTTGAATGCTCTACAACTGTGGTTCTCAACTATGGGTAACGTTGTCCCCTACGGGACATTTGGCAATGTCTGGAGACATTTTTGGTTGTCACAACTGGGGGAATGCTACTGGTATCTCGTGTGTAGAGGCCAAGGATGCTGCTAAAATCCTACAAGTAACAGGATAGATAGTCCCTCCAAACAAGTATCCAGCCCAAAATGGCAGCAGTGCCAAGCTTAGATTGAGAAATTCTGTTATACATCAGCCCATCTGAAAAGGGCTGTCCAACTATCATTTAACACCTTCAGCAGTAGGGAGCTCACTGTCTCCTCAAAAAGTCCATTACACTTTAGAAAACTCTTGCTGGTACCTGTTCCCCTTCAGAAAGCCAAAATCCAGCCCCTGTAGCTTATCCTCAACATGAACTGATCACTTGGCCACGCCCCAAACTAGGCACTGAAAATTGAAAGAAGACAAGGAGAAACCCTCCCCTCAAGAAGGTCACCGTGTGAGGAGTAGATTGTGAATAGTATGCATTTTCCCAAAGTTTGAATACTCCAAGTGTCGTCAAACTTTTTCTGCAAAGGGACAGAGAGCAACCACTTTAAGTTTTGCTGGGACCACAGGATCTTGGTTGAAACTACTCAACTCTGCTGTTGCAATGCAAAAGCAGCCAGAGATTACTGGTAAACTAATGAGTTTTTATTACCATTGCAATAAAACTTTATTCGTGGACAAAGAAATTTGAACTTCATACAACTTTCAAGTATCACAAAATGTTCTCCTTTTTTGATTTTTTTTCTAATGCATTTAAGCATTTAAAAATATGAAAACCATTCTTGGCTCCCGGCTGTACAAAAGGAGACACGAGGACTGTAGTTTGCAGACACCGACAATAATGTGTCCAGTTTTATAAAACTTTTGCTTTCTCACTTAATTCCCATGATAGCCCCCTGGGGGAGGTGAAATTATCCACATTTTACAAATGAGCAAACAGGTTTTCACACAGAGCTTCTGTGAATACCCAGGACCTCACATGCAAGAGGCAAAGGCAGGATTCTAAGCTTGTACTCTTTCCAAGTACAATAAATAATTATAATACAATTCATTCAAGCAACATGCTCTGAATGTCCATTGCCAACGGAAAAAGACAATAAAGACACAGCCCTGCCCTTAAGGAGCTCAGGGCTTAATGTGGGAGCAAAACAAAGAGATAATTACAATGGAGAGTGGTTACCCAGAGGCAGAGACATGCAGAAGGCAGAAGTGAGGGGAGCCCTGAAAGGGTGCTTTGGGCCTCCCAAGCAGAGCCCAGGAACAGCCAGAAGGTGGGGGGGGGAGCCATCCCAAGCCCTCACTGCTTGAGCTAGAACAAGGCGGCAAGAAGCAGCATAGCGCCTGGGGAATTACAATGAGCTCAGTGTCACTGGAGTCCAACAAGCAAGGCAGGGAGTCAAAAGTTGAGGCTGGAGAGTTAGACGGGGTTAGATCATAGATGGCCCCAGTGTCTGGAAGGTTGGGGTTATCCTGTTAGCTGGGGGGAGCCAGGGACAGACTTTAAGCACAGCAGATTATGTGTGACAGAGAATATTCTGGTGGCTTCATGGGAAATATATGTGGGAGGGGGAGAGGATAAATGACAGTCGTAAGACAAGTTAGGACACAGGCCTGAATCTAGGCAGGGGTTGCAGGAATAAAAAAGTGGCGGCAGATTTTATCAATATCCGGGCAGTTAAAATTGATAGAGCTTACTGAGGGCAGGGACTCACAATGAAGGGAGGGAGGAGGAGTGAGGAAATGACAGCCTTCCCCATGTTTCCAGCTGAGCGACCATTGACATGGACTCCACAAACTAAGAAAGATAATCGGTAAATAGTTACATCACAAACAAAGTGCTAAAGCAGCAGAAAGAATGGAAGAAAAATCTGCCTGTGGAAGTCAAAGAAGGCTCCGCCGCAGCTGAAGTGCCATTTAAGCTCCGTCTTTAAAGATGATTAAAAAGTTGCCAAGAGAAGGAAGAGGGAAAGGGCATTCCAGGAAAAATGTATGGCAGGAACAAAGCCCATGCTGACTTATATTGAACATGGAGTCAACTAAACAAGACTAAAAAACAATCTTTTTTATCAGGCAACTGTTGTTAAGTCATGTCTTCCTTATCAATACCTCTGGTGTCCATTGTGGCCCCTAGGAGAAACATTTAAGTGAGTTGTAGTGGCGCAATGGTTAAGCGCTCAGCTGCTAACTGAAAGGTTCGCAGTTTGAACCCACAAGCAGCTCTGTGGCAGAAAATGCCTGGTGATCTGCTTCCATAAAGATCACAGCCTAGGAAACCCTACGAGGCAGTTCTACTACATACTATAGAGTTGCTATGAGTTAAAACTGACTCAGCAGCACACAAGAACAACAAGGGCAACATTTTACATTTAACTCTCTGATACCTGCTCTCTATAAAATTAATGCCAGCTAATTTTAGCCATTCCCCCAAGCTTTAGGTCTCAAGAAAGTCTAACGAGACACCCCAATGTTCTAGTCATCATAAAGATGCTGCTCAGACACATCAATGTTCTTAGTCATCATAAAGATGCTGCTTAGAGTCTTACGACAGGGTATGTCATCTGCCTCAGGCATCCCCTTCCCACTAGCCCAGGCCAACCCAGGCTCTTGGGAAGAGGTATTCAGTCAGCTGTAATGGTAGTGGTTGGGACCATGGACTTGTAACAAATCAGTTGCCGGAGTTTGAATCCTGGCTCCATTACTGACAATCTGTAAGACCTCATAGATGTCACAATCCCCCCATCTGTACAGTAATAATAAAGGCAGCACATACTCATAGAGCAGACATGAGGGTTAAATGAGTTGATATGTGTAAGTCACTTAGGATAGTGCCTGGCACATGGTTATTTGATATTCTAGCTATTATTAATAGCAGTATTGACATTATTATAACACAAATCCAACTCATGATAAGTCCGTCATACAGCAGAGTGGTTCCAAACTTGCTCTGCTAGTAGGTATTCTGGGGCATTTGTTTAAAATACAGATTCACAGGTACCAACTCCAGGCTCATTAAGACAGAGTCTCAGGAGATGTGATGGGGAAATCTGTATACTTAGCAGGTGCCTCGTGTGATTCCTTCGCAGTCTGTATTGCATTTGGTGGCTGGGCATTCAGCCCATACCTCCTCCTCTAACCCCTGAGACTTTTCTGAACTCCAAATACAGTACACCTACCTTTTTGTCCTAGCCTTCAAGTCTAATAACTTAACAAAAACAAAAAGAAATAATGAAACAATTATTTTTCTGTTCTTAACAATTCCATGCTTTCTCCTAGTTATTGTGTACATCTGAAAATGAAAACCGCAATCCATTCTTTTATAATTACTGTCTCTAGAATTTCACCCTATGTGAGCACGGGACTCCCCATTCTTTTGTTTGGGAACTACCCCTGCTTGATTTATTTAAGTGGTACAGTATCCCCTTCCCCAATCCTTTAGTAATTCTCATTTCCAGAATACCTCAAAGATTACAGTCAGCAAATCCTCCCACCCACCAGGCCGAAATTCATGCTGGTCAGAATATCTGAACTCATTTAGTGCCACTCCAAGCTCTCACACATCAGCTCACCTATCTTGAGTTTCAATTTCCTCTTACAAGTATTTGCTCTACTCTTCCCACGCTGAAGACCGACCTCCTTGTCTAAAAAAGACAGCAGTATAATAGGAGTTGAGGAGTTCTGCTTGCCTGTTAGTATTAGTCTATCTGTTCCGGTTCTGACCTCAAAGAGACATCTCTTTTGCTCTTGTTAAAAACTTTCTGTAGTCTCAGTAGTGTGAACTTTTAAAGCCTTGAATTCTCTACTCTTTTAAGTTCCTGTTATCATCATTCTTTTTTAAGGTATCCTTTCCTTTTTCAAGAATATACCAGTTATCCTTGGTCACAGGTTCTGCTTTCCAGTATCCTCCAGGTCACTCCTAAACTGAAGCTCTTAAATATTCCATGTAGAGCCACACCAGACTTTCCAATCAACTCTTCCTGATCAAGATCATTTGTTATGAATTTCACATCTGAAAGTGGCCCAAACCTATTGGAATCATCTTCCTGGCTCTAAAGACTGTCTAACTAAAACCTGGAATATACTGGTTATCGAACTCTTAAATTGGATGATGTCTTCTCCTAAAGCATTAATCTCTTCCTTTTTGCTCATCATGCATCCTATGGTCAAAATCAAATAACAATTTGATTACTGTAAAGTAGATTATCAAATTTGGCCAACAGAGCTGAAACCCTCCTTTTACTTTGTTCTCCTCGTTCTTTATGGAAATAAAGGCAGGTAATGTGTTCAGCGGTTAAGACTGACGGCTCTGGAATAAACCTGCTTGGGTTTAAAATCCTGTCTCCACCCCCTACCACCTGTGTCCTTCACAAGTTATATAACCTCATTGTATCTTAGTTTCTTGTTCTGTGATAGTAACAATAATAACGATGATGATGATATAGTTGATAATATTTGCCACATGGGATTGTTGTAAAGAGTATAAAGTACTGAAAAATAATACCGATTGACCATATAGAAAATTTTAGCTCTTATTCGGTTGTTGCTTTTGTTGTAGAGACTTATTTCTTTGCTCAGTGAACACTGAGAAATATTTTAAAAGAATTTTGTGAAGTATGAATACTGTAGAGAAATCAAGGTCACAAGAAATTTTTTTAAAAAAGTTTCACAAATAGATATGAAAGAAACACAAATGGAATTCCTTCTATAATATGTGTTTTGTGGGGTGGGGGAAGTGGATAGGGGTGATAGACAAAGGTGGAAACTATAGTAATACTTTTATTATGCACTTAAGTCTTCAAAATGATAGAAAAGAATATACACAATTAATGAAGATATTTTTAAAAGTGGTTAATTAGGTACATGGTAACAGAATAATGAAATTGTTCAAAACCAATTCTGCATGACTAATTTTTTAATTTTTTTTAATCCAATTTATCACCAAGCAATTACATTTGCCAGATTCTCTACATTTCACAGGATTCCAGCCATGATGTTGGAGGCTATGTTAAGAAGATTATTCAAGAGCTACTGCCACTCTCTTAAGGTTTTCTCTGTGTCCGTTATGACAGATGATGCATTGAATTTAATATCCCTTGAAACAAGCTTTAAACGTGCAGAGGTTTAACAATGGACTTAAGATATTTTTGTTTCGTCCCATACCATTTTGGAGGGAAAGTGCAGCATTGTGTACAGGTTCTTTAACTCTTTCTTACCTTCATGATAATCTAGATTATTTTAGGTGCAAACGCTTATAATCCATTTGGGAATTCATTCAACTAAATACATGGAATGAACGGCAATTTCTAATATTTACTTAGTGCTTACCGTGTGCCAAGAAATGTATGACAGCACTTTCTGTGCATTTCATCTCATTAAATCCTCACAACAACCCTACGGGTAAATCCGTTGCTGTCGAGTCCATTCCCACTTATGTCGACCCCACATATTTCAAAGGAGAACTGTGCTCCACAGGGTTTTCAACGGCTGTAATCTTATAGAAGTAGATCACCAGGTCTTTCTTCTGCAACCCTATGGGTAGGTACTATTATTAGTGCCATTTTGCAGGTGAGGAAGCAGTCTTAAAGTATACTGTCCTAGGTCATTTAGCCAGTCAGTCTAGGGACAGTATTCAAACCAGCACCAAATGGCTTTTGAGACCACCCTTAACCACAGCCCAACTGCCAAAAAAAAGCCATCGAAAGCATCTACATACATTGACACATTAATACCTGACTGCGGACTGCAAATGATCAGAGAGTTAACATCAAGTGAAAAATTTGCTTTCTGCCATTGTGATTTTTTTCCTAAAATATGATTCTTACATATATGATATATATGATATGGAGTCCCTAGGTGGTACATACAGTTTACATGCTCAGCTGCTAACTGAAAGGTTGGAGGTTTGAGTCCACCCAGAGGCTCCTCCCAAGAAAGGCCTGGCAATCTACTTCCGAAAAATCAGTCTCTGAAAACTCTATGGACACAGTTCTACCCTGTCGCACATGAAGTCATCATTTGTCAGAATCGGCTTGACAGTGACTGGTTATATATGATATGTGACATGTCATAGAAATGACTGCTATGCTTCTCTGGTCACTATGGATAAATTGGAGAGAAACACAGCTCAGGTTAAGTTTTCTTACACATCTTATTTTTTAAGTCATACAAATAAAAGCCCCCAAAACTCTTCTAAGTACACATCAAAAAATATCAGTAAATACCTATCACTACTATAATTTTCAGTGGATGGTATTTATGAAAGAATAATTATGGTCTACAAGAAACTCTCTGCACACTTTCTATGCACTGGGATCACCGGTATTCATGTACACTTTGGGCCATTTCATAAAACTGAGAGCATGGTTTTACTTTCTAAAAATTATTACAGATGTTTACAGTTTCTGTAACTTTGACTCAATTTGAATAGCTGGCCATAGCAATAACTTATCTGAGTCCTTGGTAAGATAAACATAACCCAATTATAACATTATTCTTATGATAAAATAGCACTTATGACACAGCTTCCAGACACATGCACTGCCGTGAAGAGGGGACTGTCAATAACGTCGGAGTTTAACACCATTCCTGGATGTGTTCAGAAGCAGTGCCCATCCAGTGGTGTTCTAACAGATCAAGCAATAATGAAGTACATCCACATGTCCTGCACACAAATTGAGATGTTATAGAGCTAATATAGTCCGCTGAAGCTTCAACACAAGTGCTAAAGACTAGCATTTTCCAACCACAGATACACTGTGAGTGATTTAAGTTTGGCTGTTTTGCTAGTTTCACTGTGTTACCTCTATAGGAAGAATGCTCCCCACCACCCCACCCTCCTCCATGTTCTTTCCATGGGGAAGGATCTCTGCTAACTGTACTTTCCACTCCACCATACCCAGGCCCCAGACAGCAGTTCTCAGAGTGTGGTCCGGGGACCATTATCCAAGACTCTGTCAGGGGATGTGCAAGGGCACTACTATTTTTATAACATAATTATACGTATTTTCTCTTTTCAGTCTCGCTCTCTCACAAGCATACAGCGGAGTTTTTCAGAGGCTACATAATGTGTGATATCTCGACAGAGTCAATGCAAAAGCAGATATGAGAAATTAGCTGTCTTCTATTGAGTCAGACATTAACGAGATTTGCAAAAATGTATAAAGACAATGCTAGTCTTCTCACTATTTTTTTTCTAATTTAGAGAATAAGCTTATTTTTCATAAAAATATGTATATACTGGAGGAACCCCCGAAACTATGCCCCCTGGACGCTCTGTTAACCCAGAACTGAAACCATTCCCAAAGCCCACTCTTCAGACAAAGATTAGAGAGGACTATAAAACAAAAAATACTGCACGTGAGGAATGTTAGTTCAGTCAGATATGCGAGACCAAATGGGCAGCTCCTGTCCAAAAGCAGGACGAAAAGGCAGGAAGGGATAGGAACTGGTCGAATGGACACAGGGAACCCGGGGTGGAAAGGGGGAGTGTGCTGTCACTTTGTGCAGATTGCAAACAATGTCACAAAACAGTATGTGTATAAATTTCTGAATGAGAAATTAACTTGAGCTATAAACTTTCACCTAAAGTACAATTTTAAAAAAAATTCATTTGATAATGCTCACAGAAAAAAAAAAAGTGTATATATGTTAACACATGTAATGGGTTATTTTTAAAAGAACTAATAAATATTTTTTAATTTTCTGAGTTTAATTTCTAATATGGTAAGCACTGATAGATATTACCCACACATACAAATGCTCTTGGGGTCGTCAATAGTTTTTAAGAGTGTTAAAGGGTCCTGAGACCATTTGTGAACTGCTGCCCTGGAGAGAAGAGGGATGGACTGAATGTATCAGAAGGCTGCATTCGAAAGAAGAATCTGATCAGCTGGTCCCAGCCCAGTCCTCTACTCCTCCTACCTGGGAGTCCGTGTGCCACAGTCAACAAGTGGGGCCATCTCATTTCCCCTGCTCTGAGTATGCAGTTCCCCTGCAGCATTTCTGGGGGGCAGGTGACCCAGCCCTGCCTGCAGGTGGGTGGGTTTGTCTGTGGAAACCTGGGATTTGGCTAAGAAGTGGACTTGCCCACAGATAAAAAGCCACACCCCCCAGCCTAGAATTTATCAGACTCCCAATGATATTTTCCTTTCCTATCTATTGACTTGTTTGGCTTATATTTCACTTAGTTCAGAACTCAGGCAGGGAAGAGGGGTCCTATTTATTGGGCCCCTTCAAAGACTTCAGCATTTATCTGAGTAATAAAAAAGGAGTCCAATACTGGGGAAAAAGATGCTCATGAAGGGACTGTGGCATCTGGAAGGGCATAAAGGATGCTTCTCTCCAGCCCTGTGTGTTTTTTCTTAACTTGGTGGTCTGCAGTCTTTACCATGCAGTGTCACTGGTTTTTATAGTTGGGCAGGTGGCTTTTAACATCAAGAAGCTTTAATCCCTAAACCACAGAGTATTTTGATCTTGATGTGTGACCACAACTTACGGCAGCTTATTCCATAGGAAAGTGGCTATTTCTATAGATGCAGGGTTTCAGGCAAAGGCAGTGGA
Organism: Dugong dugon; assembly: GCA_030035585.1. Classification (NCBI taxonomy): domain Eukaryota; kingdom Metazoa; phylum Chordata; class Mammalia; order Sirenia; family Dugongidae; genus Dugong; species Dugong dugon. The sequence goes on from CM057466.1 coordinate 64,150,714, forward strand.
CCTCAGGAAGGACAGTAGGCCAAGGATCTGAGAAAAGTGTAAGGACACAGAGTGACCTCAGCCAAAAGGTGGGCACTTGTGGGTGCAGGCTGCTGCAGCGTGACCTGGATCGACACAGGCAAGGGCCCTACTAAGAATCTGAAGCAGCTCAAGACTTCCAAGGAGCCAGCGAGCCCAGGCCTGAATAAGCAGAGGCCACTGAGACACAGACACACGCACTGCCTAAACTCAGAAGCAAATCAGTGCTACTTTCAAACGACAGTTCAAGAGCCCGAATGAGGTTCTCACTTTAAATTATTAGTGACCAGCCTGTGAGGACAGCCCCAGATTAGCTGCCTCAAATTCCACAGAGCCAAGGGGAGTACATCTTGGCCTCTTACAGCTTGACCACAGGCTCAAGGGTCAGCCTCCACCAAGAGGTCTGGAGACGGCCTTCCTGGGCCAAAGCAACTCCACAGCAAGGGGCATGGAAAGAGCCAAGGTGAAACTGACTGAAAACATCAGCTCCCAGGACAGGGTGTCCACCAGTCACCCACCAGGCAGAGCCCACGCTAGTGACAGCACTGGGCTCTGAGGAGAAATGCAAACTAGGAGGTTCTGAATGTACTGGTTGGGACGTGAAAGGGAACTGGGAGAGGCTCCCTGTGGAAGGTTAAATTTAGCACTATGTGTTATCACCTGGGGGTGGGGGGTAGGGGGATCCACCACGCATGCTGGCTTTTTCTCTCAGATAGCTGGCAATTGAGACACTGCCACCCACCTGCAAGGCTCAGAATGTGGCAATGCAGCAACCCCAGTCTTTTTTAGGTGCTTTTCTTTCCCATTCAGTAGGGTAAATATCTTTTAGTTCCCATTTACCCTCTGAACTCTCTGCTTACTTCAAAGGTCATGGATTTTAGACAAGAGGCTTAGACCAGCTAGTACCCAAGGAAGGCTAGAATGGAAAACATTTTCTCTGTCCACTGTCAGTACTTCACTCAGATATCACTGGCCCTCTATTACGGTCTCCGGAACATGAAGAGCAGGCTCTGGGAACATAATTTCACTTGGGACAACTCTTCCAAGAGCAGGAATTGGTTTGCTTTCTAAATTTGTTGAGTGTGTGACTGCGGTTGTAATCATCTTGCATGGCCCATTAGCTTTTGGGACTCTTTTTAAAAAAGTAAAGCTATAGATTTTCTAAGGCTTCCTGAGTTTGGGGGCAATAGTGTCCTGACAGACTGCCCACCTCTGAGGGGGACCGCCACACCTCTGGAGGAACACAAACTCGATGGCTCAGAACATAATTTCAATGGTGAATCCAAAGGCTAGGGAACACCAGAGTGGAACCTTGATTCCCTACTGCGCTGGAGAGGTAGCTACACTAGTAATAACACTCCTGACCTCTGTCTACCTCTCTGGTTAGTCTGGATGAAACAACTGAGCACATCGAGCCCATTCTCTTCATCACCTGTTTTCTCTGGGGAGCCAGCCTGCCTACAGAGTACAAATATTATGATGCTGTAGGTCTTATAGGGGCAGGATCTCCAGGTGGGGAAGCCTACCTTTATTCTGCCCTGTCAGAGATGAGACGCAAGGGGGGAATTCATTCTAAGAGCCAATACATTTAAGCCACACTCCCCAACCTAGTCCTTATCAGCAATAAAGGTAGTATTTTCATTCTTTACCTGCTGACTCTTTTATCTTATTTCATATTTGTCCAGAACTCAGGGGGGTGAGAAGCACTATTTATTAGGTCCCTTCAAAGACACAGAAATCACCTACAAAGTCTCAATCTTACTTAACAGTAAAAGGCCAAGATTAAATATCAAAAAGAAATCAGGTCAAATAACACAATACATCAGCAGCAGTGCCACAATCCCACTAGGACGGCTGGGCACTGACAGTCTGAAAGCAGACAACCAAGGCCCCTCAAGTACTTGGGGAGTCCCAGCAATGGCAACAGACAGCACATTTACCTCTGGATTACTGGGCGAGTACAGATCTGAGCCAGGCTGGCATGAGATCAGGAAAACCATCAACCACTTTCATCAGACGCTTGCATCTCACTGAAGTCATCACCAAGGGGCCCTGAAGGAGCCCTGGTGGTATGGTGGTTAAGAAGAGTTTGGCTGCTAACTAAAAGGTCGGCAGTTCAAATCCACCAGCCGCTCCTTGGAAACCCTATGTGGCAGTTCTACTCTGTCCTATAAGGTTGCTATGAATCGGAATCCACTCAACAGCAACAGATTTGGTTTTTTTGATAAGGGGCCCTGCAGCCAGTGATAGAAATCACCTGTTTCCAAAGTAGCCTATCCCACTTCTAGCTCGATCTCTTAGATTTTCCCATTCATTAAAGCCAAAATTATGCTCCCTGCCACTGGGATCCCTTACATCCTCATTCTAATGTCCAAATCCTCCTCCAGATTGCAACCCTGCAATGTCTTCAGTAGCTTTCTCTTGCTCCTCCTGCAACTACTCTTGCAGCCTTGAACGGAACTTGGGAGCTGTTATTGAGAAGGCAAATCACTGTGCAAGCCCCGGTAGGATCACCTACTGAAAGTGAGCCTTCAGGTGAATTGCTGAAGGAGGGCTCCTTCAGACATTTGTAAAAGATAAAGATGATAATGCCTAGCTATCTCATGGCACTGTTGCAAGGACAACATGGGACAATGCAGGTAAAGTACTTGGCCTGCAACACCTTAAGTACTCACCAAATATTTGATTTAATCTTGAACCATCTTTCAAGAAGCCAGGCAATCTTTGGAAACACATCTTCCTACAAACAAAGACTGAAAATGTCAGGCGAAGGTAATGAGCAGACAGCAAAGCCAAACCACAGACAAGGTACCAAGCCTTGGTTGATAGGTTAGTTTCCATACAGACACTTTAACGAAGAAGAAAAAGCCAAAGCACATGCAAAAAACATAATCAACCTCATTAGTGACCAGAGAAATCGAAACTAAAACAACAGTGAGATATCATTGTACCAAAACTAAAAAAGCAAATCCGTTGCCATCAAGTGGATTCCAATTCATAGCAACCCTATAGGGCAGAGTAGAACTGCCCCCACAGAGTTTCCAAGGAGTGGTGGGTGGATTCAAACTGCCAACCTTTTGGTTAGCAGCCGTAACTCTTTAACCACTGCACCACCAGGGCTCCATCATTATACCAGATTTAAAAATTCTGGTGTAATGATATCTCATAGTTTGACTATATCAAGTACCCTAAAACTAAAAACAGGAACAAAAATATACATGGTGCTGGTGGACCAGTTTGGAAAACCCTTGCATTGGCTAATGAAGTTGAACATGCCATGCACACCCTATAACCAAGCAATTCTACTCCTTGGTTCGTATCCCAGAGCAGATGCAGACCAGCATTCCCATCACATGGCAGCTGACAAGAAATGCACATTCTCAGGCCTCACTGCCGACTTACTGAATCAGAAGCTCAAGGTGGGTCCAGGAATCTATATTTTAACAACCAGTAGTCTGTCTTTTAACAAGTTTTCCAGTGATTCCCATGCAAGCTAAAGTTTGGGATGCCCTGCTCTAGAGTATCTCTGGCACTTATACTCCAGATGGCATACTTAGGAATATTTGTAACAGCATCGTTCGTAATAGCAAAATAACAAAAATCTGAAACCACACAAGTCTATCAACAATAAATTGAATAAACTACACCATATTCATAGCATGGAGTGCTCTAGACCAGTGACAATTAACAAATTATAGCTATATAGCTCAATATGAATGCATCTTATGGACATAATGCTGAGCATAAAAAGCAAATTGCAGAAAAGCACAATATAAATATATATACATATATATGGGCACACACATTATATACACACACAAGTATGTGCACAGTACACATATATGTATATGCAAGATATACATGTATATAAACGTATAAATATATATTTATACATGGATATTAAAGCTATAAATAAAAACAATCAATAAGTATTAGGAAAATGAGAATACTAGTTTATATTGGAAAGGAATGGGGAATGTGACTGGAGAGGTACACTTGGGACTTCTAAGGTACCGGCAATGTTCTATTTCTTTACCTGGCTGGTGGTTATACTGGTATATTTTATATATAATTAATTGTTCTTTAAACTGTATATATATGCTTTATATACTCTTCTACATTGCACCATATTTCACAACAGTTAAAGAAAAAGGGTGATCTTCCAACATTAAAAAATAGAAAAGAATGCCAGTCATATCTTAGTTTTACCTGCATTCAAATATATATCAAACCTAGCAACACAGGCTCTGATATTAGGCAACTGGCACGTGAATACCAGCTCCACCACGTAACAAAATACTCTTGGAAATTTTGGTTAACTTACATGTCCTTCAGTGTTCTCATAAGGAAAATGGGTATAATTTTTTTAGAATTAAATGAGTAAATACATGTAAAGTGCTTAGGAAAGTGACTGGCACACAGTAATTACTCAAAAATAATAAATTATTATTAGGATAAAGGAGCCCTGATGGCACAGTCGTTAAAGTGCTCAGCTGCTAACTAATAGATCAGTGGTTTGAACCCACCAGCCACTGCTTGGGAGAAAGATGTGGCAGTCTGCTTCCATAAAGATTCACAGCCTGGGAAACTTTAAGGGGGCAGTTCCACTCTGTCCCACAGGATCACATGCAAAGGGCTTAAAACAGTGCCTCACACATAGTAATTACTCAAAAATGAAAACTATTAGTAGGACAAAATGATACTGAGTTAAAAGCAACATTTCCTGCAGTAAATCATCAGCATCTATGAGAGCAATGGATCTACCTTCACTCTGGTTTTTCAGATTCTGTGCAAATATGTCATGTACCCTCGATCCTGTCCTCTACTGGGTCCCCAACATCATGTTAAAAGTATTTAAAGACTAACTCTGGTTCCAGGTTAGTCCCAAAACACACACCCCCACCTCCCCTCCTCACACACACAAGCACACCCTCCAGGCTCCATGCCGGGATATTAAAGAGTTAAATCAAAGACACAGAACTAGAAGACACCAGAATGGTTCCTGTCTGACTTCCTGTTATTCTCAAATCAATTACTGGCAGCATGACATTCCATGTACATTAATCCTTTTCCCTAGTTATAGAAGTCAAAAATCATATCAGCGGGGAAATCATCTGTTAGGATTTAAGGAGGAATGTTCAAATCCGTGCCCTTTAATTGTGGCTTGCAAGTGTGGTCTAAGGAACTCTGGCAGTAGCGCATACAGAGCTACAAGTCATGCAGCTGTTTTAATAATGAATATAAAAGGTCTTGCACACAACAAGTGCTCAAAACTTACTCTAATAACTCAGTTATCCCTTGCTTGTGTTTGTGTAAAATAATGGTAATGATTATGCCCTTTATGGACTGCACTGCGCCCCCTAAAACGTGTTGGAATCCTAACCCCTATATCTGTGGATGGGAGCCCTAGTGGAGCAGTGGTTAAGAGCTACGGCTGCAAACGAAAAGGTCAGCAGTTCAAATCCACTAGCCGCTCCTTGGAAACTCTATGGGACAGTTCTACTCTATCCTTACAGGGTTACTACAAGTCGGAATCTACTCAACGGCAATAGGTTTGGTTTTTCTAGTTTTATACCTGTGGATGTAATCCTATTTGGAAATAGAGCCTCTTTGTTGTGTTAATGAGGTCACATCAGTGTACGGTGTGCCCTAAACCTAATCACCTCTGTATTATAAGGACCTGTGCAGTCACAGAGACAAGAAGCACAAATTTGAAGATTGTCAAGGAACGGAGGAATGCTGGAAGAGACAAGAATTTTACCCCAGAGCAGATACAGAGGGAGCCTTCTCCTAGACCCTGTGCCCTGAATTCAAACTGCTAGCCTCCTGAACTGTGAGAAAACATATCTGTACTTGAAAGCCACCCGCTTGTGATATTCCTATTACAGCAGCACTAGGAAACTAAGACAGCCCCCAAATGTTCAAATAAATAGTAATGGCAAAATGGCCCACCAGATATTAAAACTTATACAAAGCTACTATTACCAAAGAGTAAGGAAGGCATGAACACATGGCTGGCAGCACTTACGTCTTGCTTACTCAGTAAAAGCACTGCTTACTCAGTAAAAGCACTGCTCTAAGTGATTTATTTAACTTATTTACTCTTCACAGGAGCCCTGGTGCTGAAATGGTTACGCACTCGTCTGCTAACCAAAAGGTCAGTAGTTTGAACCCACCAGCAGCTCCCCGGGAGAAAAGACCTGGCAAGCTGCTCCTGTAAAGATCACAACATAGGAAAATCTATGGGGCAGTTCTACTCTGTCCCAGAGGGTCGCTATGAGTCGGAATCGACTCAACGGCACACAATAAGAACATTTACTCTTTAAAACAACCTTATGATAGATACTATTTATTATTCTCATTTTACAAATGAACATACTGAGAGGACAGAAATGTCAAATATGTTGTCCAAGTTCACACAACAATTAAGTGTCAGAGCCAGACACAAAGGCTCCAGGGTTCCCATTTTTAACCACTACGTACACTGCCTCTCTAGGCTAATAAATAATTCAGTTTACTGAAGAGAGAACAAATAAATTGATTCAAATATCTACAGAAAGCCCTTCAGATCATAAAAAAAGAAATTTTATTTCGTGTGTAATCGTGTGCGTGTATGCTATCTATATACAATCTCGGGGGGAAAAATAAAGCAAGTTCCCCTACCTCACACCACATACAAAAATAAATTTAAGATAAAATAAATGTGAAAATATAAAGAGATTAAGTAAAATTTGATACAGTATAAAGCCTGCAAAACTGTCTTTGGAGATAGACAGGTCTCAATTCATATCTCCATTCACCAACCAAAGAAGAGCATTGTAGACACACATCTACATTTCTTAATTATAAAAAACCAAGGCTTAGAAAAATAAGGAATTAGAACCAGGACAACATCCATTACATACGCAAATACTAAAAAAAAAAAAAAAGCAACCTCACTGTTTTCCAAAATGTTTTTATGTTCATATTCAGTGATCTGCTGCATAACCCATTGTTATCTATGTCTAAACATATCACTATTCCTCTTTAAAACAACTCCATCAAGACAGCCTCAAATAAAGGGAAGAACATAAACCCCATCATGAATTAAACTCGTTTTCATTTACGAGGTACTTAACTCTAAATCAATTTGTAAATTAAATCAGTGGTTATGATCTTCTAAAGAGCCCTGGTGGAGCAGTGGTTAAGTGCTCCACTGCGAACCAAAAGTCGGCGGTTCAAACCCACCAGCCGCTCTGTGGCAGAAGGATGTGGCAGTTGGCTTCCGTAAAGGTAACAGCCTTGGCAACCCTATAGGGCAGTTCTACGCTGTCCTACAGGGTTGCTATGAGTTGGAATCAACTTGACAGCGATAGGTAAGAGGTAAAAGATATTCTCCCCAAATGTTCTTAGTTATCTGTCAAATACAAAAGACAGAACTGTAAATAAAATTTAATACTAAAAATACAAACACTGCATGCAAACAATTATTCTTTTGGGGAAAAAAAAAGTGTAGGGTGAAAGCAAGTAAAATGCATATTAATAGGCTAAGGCTACACAAAGAGCACAACTTTTTAAAAATATTGTAAGATAAAGTCCACGCATGTAAGAACATAAATAGACTAGAGGAGCCTTGAAGCACACAAGTCCCAGGTATGCAATTACCTACAGACTTGTCTCCTATTCCTCATCGGTGTGCATGGAATTCTCCACCTACAAGCTACAGCTACTAAACAGCCATTATAAATGGGAAGAAAGGGCCTCTGGAGTCAAGATCTTGGGACAAGTATGGGCACTTTGCACCCCTCATGGCAACCTCCCAGAGCTTCAAAAAGCTACACACACACACGAGGGTCAACTGTACACTAAACAGAGAGAAAACCAGCTCTTTCACATTATAATCCCTCAGTTTAACCTTTTTTAAATTAAAAATAAATCTTGGTAGGGCCTTATTGAGAAATGGGTCACTGATAGCTCAGAGAAGGTATTAAGAAGCACCACCGAAAAGATTAGAGTCTGTTAGCGCCGAAACCTTCTGCTTGAAAACTGCAGGTCAAAAAGACATTGAGTTCTTGGCCTCCCTGGTCCTTCTGAAGAAGGTAAGAGCAAGAGAGATTGTAACTTACTAAATTTCAAATGTCTTTTGCTGTCTTGCTGAAACAATACTGCCAACATTACCAGAACTACCAAGAAAGATATCTGAGTAGGAAAAGTCCACAAAAGGCATTTCAAGGCTTAACGTCGTACACATACAAGTGACCTTTAAATGCAGTGAAACAATCAATCTGCCCTTTGTTACCAATTTTCAACTTCTTTAACCTCCCAAATGGCTCCAGAGTACCCAGGTGTCTTTCCAAATTTTGTGACTGTTAAAAATATACATGACACAAATATATGGATAATTTGACAAACTGAATGGAAGATGACAGACACAAAGGGGAACAGACTGTGTGAATTTGCTTACACAAAGCACAAAAAAATAAGCGAAACTAATCTATGCGGAAAGGAGGCAAGTAAGTGGTTACCACTGAGGGAGTGGCTAAAGATTGGGAAGGGGGTGCTCCTGGGGTGCTGGTGAGGCTGTATCTTGATCTGAGTGATGACTGATTACATAGAATGTTCGGTTTATGAAAATTCAGCATGCTATCCACTTATATGTACACCTTCCTGTATGCATTTGGTATTTCTATGAAGTGTGTGTGTGCATATGTATGATTTGAATTTTGATTTCCCTGAAGGATAATATGGGGAAGCAGGACATTAGAACCTGACCTTAGAGATGTTGGCATCAGACAGACTCTACTGGGGGTAAGTGCCAAAGGAGCTGCAAAAGGCTAATATTTGGGCCACACAAAACACACATTTCTTTATTTACTAGACCAGCAAGCCATAAAGAATGAACTTCAGACTTTGAACCTTTCTGTTAACCAATTAAAACAAAAAGAAGAAAAAAAAAACTAAAGAGGTCACAGTCTCTAGTTTATTAAAGATTTATGTTAAGCAGAGAGAGTGGATTAAATCCCCTTTAAACTTAATAAAATAAACAGTTTTTAGTCATTCATTTTGGAGCTCATTTAATAGCTCTCCAATCAACCAACAGACTTTTTGTTTAAGACTGCAGTTAAGCCAAGTGTATCCACCCACTGACAACAGGTCACGTTACAAACAAAATAGTTCTACGTTTTCTCGGCAGCAAACAAATCATTGTCTGTATTCAGTTACTCTACCAAATATTCACCAGAACCTGTTTGTAGTAGGCCCTATCGAGATGTGGACATGTATTTTTCAAAAGATGCCAACTAAATTCATTTGTGGGAGAGAAAATTCAATCTATTCAAATGGAAATGCACCATTAAAACATTTCAAAATTTAGTGATGAAATCTCTTGAATTTACACAGACATTAAAGAACACGGAAAAACACAATTTCAAAAAGATGCTTAACGTGAGAGTGTCTAGGGTCTAGGCTTTTAGGAAGCATTTTCAGTTCCAGGATTCACAAAGAAATTGTTTTTTGAAGCACTTAATTAGCATATTATTTGGTGACCAAGAAAATTTTAAGAATTATAAAATTGATAATGAATTTCCCCCATGATTTTTTTCTTCTTTCTCCAAGAGAATATACCAAAAAATGAATAAAATTCCTAAACTAACCAAGCACTAAACTTTGGCTTCAGATGCCAAAATCAAGCAAAATATTTAAGGCCAGGATTAAAGAGACAGGGTAACTCAAAGCTGCGAAACTCTAAACTGCAAAAAAAAAAAAAAATCTGTATCAGCTCAATAGAGAGGAATTGAAATTCCTCTCTAATGAGATATTCACTCCTAAGTATCATATTAAGGAGCCCTGGTGGCACAACAGTTAATCTGCCAGGGCCTAACCAAAAGGTTGGAAATTCAAACCTACCTGTGGCTGTGCTGGAGAAAGACCCAGCAATCTGCCTCAGTAAAGATTACAGCCTAGAAAGCCCTATGAAGCAGTTCTACTGTCACTTGTGGTCACTTTGAGTGGAAAACTGCACTTAACAAGAACACGTATCATATTAAATTGGTAGCAGCCCTGTAGACAGGGGAAAGTCCATCAAGTTTGATTTTATTCTAACAGATACGGTTTTACTCTGAACTCTCAGAATACTCAAAATGTCTGAGTTCCAGTTTTACCATATCTAAAATGGGGATAAAATCACCTACCTAACAGGGTTACAGAAAATAATGAACTAAACACAAAAAGCTCCTAGAGTAGTGCCTGGCACACAGTGACCACCCAAACATTAGTTTCCTTCCTTTGAAATTATAAATATTTAATTTTTACCTTTTGTTCAATATTACACGGCATTAGTTTGAAAAGAAGATTTGAAGAAGTGGCAACAAATATCTAAAGTTTCACCAATGTTCTCTGTTATATATGCTGTTCGAAGTTATATGAATGACCTCCTGACAATAACTGGAAATTAGATAAATTGTGAAATGTTTAAAACTGTGGATATAAAAAAGTAAAAAGGGTAATCCTTACAATTCTTACGGAAAATAGTAACACAAACGTTCAGTATTTAGTGCAACAGAAGAAAGTCGATTAAAAATTTTTTTAATAATGAGTCATTTTACATTTGTGGCTCTAGAAAGTCCTGGAATAATAAAGATTCCCAATTATGTACCTTTTTTTTTAAAGGATATAATTCCTTAATTTACCTATAACATTAGCAGAATGGCAGAAAACTGGGTATGAAAGTTTTATATTATGATGGTCAAGTAAATTTGACCAACAACCAATATTAAAATTACAATGTATAATGGAGTATAACTACTGTTACTCTAGTCTTTATTTTTTTAAGTAGGAAAACCAGTCTTTCTTACCTCTATTCTTTCCTTGGTTTCTCTTTCTTTTATAGGTAGGCATATTTTGTGAAAGAAAACCTTAACAAAAGATCATGGATCAAGCACCTCTCCAGTTTACCCTATTATGAATGCCATGTTGCATTTATAATAGCACCTTCTTTTAAATGGCTCAAGCTGCTTTAAAAGCATTACACAATGAATTCTCCCAATGCTACTTGGGAAAAACCCAACTAAACTGTTTACCTAATCAAGGCACTAGACCAGAATACCTGATTCCCATACTAAATATTCTTCTGTACCTCAAGTTCTACATACTAGTAACGTCCATTTTCAGACAACACTTTTAATATCAAAACAGCTGAAAAATTAGTCAAGAGAATGTATGAAATACCACAACAGTTTAACAATTATAATCTCTCAGGCACAGATAACTCAGCACAGTGTGATCATCCTCCATGATGTCAACATGGAAATGCATCCATATTTAGCTCCTCATTATTTTAGCCACTCTTCCTTTGAACCTACTTATACTCAGCCTGCATAACTTTAGGTTGTTTTGTGTTAGTTTAGTTGGTCTTCATCTTTACTCTCCTTGATCTTCTATTCTTCCATTTAATCTAATTTATCTTCATTTAAAAGCTTTGAAATCTCACTGATAATTTTTGTCAGCACTTCTCTGCTTTTCTATGTGCAAGACTAACCCAGTGACATGAGATAGTTTAGAAGTTATTTTCTTGAACCATAACTAGTAGAACTAATATGTTTTGTTCCACACAGTAAACCAGAAAAAAAACATTCCCACTGAGTGGATTCCGACTCCACAGGATAAAGCAGAACTGCCCCACAGGGTTTCCAAGGAGTGGCTGGTAGATTCAAACTGCCAACCTTTTGTTTAGCAGCCGTAGCTCTTAACCACTGAGCCACCAGGGCTCTGCTCACACACTAGCGATTCTTAAATCTGGCTGCACTTTACACCAGAATTTATTTAATTAGTTCTTAATAATGGACTTTCTGTTTATTCCAATCGTTTGTAATGATAACAATGCTTCGATGAGTGAATATCCTTATATATATAGCATGTGTACATCATGAATACAGACATATCTATAGAAAAACAACTAGAGGACTTGGTAGGTCAAAGGGCTGTATTTTTCATGCTGACCCATATCACTCAATTCAAAGTCCACATGGAGGCTATATTCTCTCTCTCAAAAAAACATGAGAGTGTAAAAGTAATCAAATGAATGATTTGTATTCTCATTAATATTATGCTTACTTTCTTTTAAGCTTAACCAAAAAAAAAAGTTTACTTTTGGTGGTAAAAGGAGGCGCAGCCAAGGAAGAAAAATTAAGTTCAAAAGTCAAGCACATAAGAAATACAGATGACTTCTAACCTATCATATATGATAAACTATCGTTATTAAAGCCTCAGAAGTCACATACTACTACCCTGGACACCTGAAAATCCTTACACTTTTAGGTTGAAAATTAAAGCCATTCAATGTTTTTGAACATAAAGAGAAAGGAGGCATGTTTGAAATAAATTTAACCAGCCTCAAGAATCACAACTGAAAAGTCCCTTAGAGAGCAACTAATCCAACCAGGGCAAAGATTTTACTGTTGAGGAAAATGAGGTCATGTGAGTTTAAGAGAACAGACTACATCTGGACCAGATTAGAACCTCAGACTTCCTGCCCGTGACGCTAGCTTTTGCACTTGACACTTCGCAAGGGCAGTTCATTTGCACAGAACAAAACACTTTGGATGACATACACCAAGTGATCAATGAACTATTCACTGACACATCATGTCAAACTGTAGTGAATGGTCAAAGTGACGTATTTGTAGACAGTCCTTAACATATATATGTGTAAGTATAAATATATATATTAATATATGTACATATATATGTTCGCAACCCAAGGGCAGCAGCATCAAGGGAGTAACAAAGGAATAAAAACTTAAGAGAATTTATGTATAACTTATTTTTTTCTGTAAAAAACTCTATAATAACACAAACCATAACCTTTCAGTCCAAGTATTTCAAAAAGTCCCATTTAGCTTCTCAACTGACCTTCTGCCTACTTTAAACCCATCACTTTAAATCTGGAGAAGATATAACTCCCATTAAAACATTAATCTGTATATCTATATCTATTCCTTGGCATGAGTATGGTTGTTTAATTAAAACTTACCTACATTTAGTTAAATACAAAGACCAGCACCTGCTCGTATTAACTAATAAATAATTAGTTGAAAAATTAAAGGTTTTAGTAGAAAAAAAGAAATACGAAGCGTAAGGATTCAACTCATAGCTCTAAAGTCAACTTGTAAACACTTAAAGTCTAAAAGGGGTACAGAAGCCCTGGTGGCACAGTGGTTAAAGCACTCAGCTGCTAACCAACAGGCTCGTGGTTTGAACCCACGAGCTGCTCCGTGGGAGAAAGACGTGGCAGTCTGCTTTATAAAGATTCATAGCCTTGGAAACCCTATGGGGCTGTTCTATTCTGTCCTACAGGGTCGCTATGAGTCGGAATCGACTTAACAGCAGTGGGTGGGTAGAAGGTGTACTGATAGCAGATATGAAATACTTATTCAAATGACACAATGCAAATTCCAAATCTATCATACTTAAAAATGGCTGATAAAAATCACCGCCAAGCCTTTGCAGTGCTTAAACTTGATTACTTTTTGTATTTGAGCCAAAAGAACAAATTTGAATAATGTTAACTTGAACAAAATGGTAGAGTGTATACACAAACACTACATTTCTTAAACTAACAGCTCTGATTTTTCTTTAAAAATGACTCTTCTAACTGGAGAATATACTCTTGAAAACAGGATGGGAATTTGGTCACTTAGGATTTAAAAAAAAAAAAGGCATTTTAAAGCAAGATTAAATGTTGCTTTAAGTCTTGACATTTCCCGATTAATAACCCTAAAGCTTAATGAGGCACAGTAACAGATTTAAGAATTGAAGACTTTTAATGAAAAAGGAAATTAAGGACACTTTGGTGCAATATAATGTCACCAAAATAATCTGTTCCAGGAAGGCTTTAGTCTCTTCATGAAAAAATAACAACAATTTAAAAAGAATTTCCTGTCAAAATCTCAGTCCAAACGTTTAGAAGGCCAGCGGCAGACGTAGATGAAGGTATGAAAGTAAAACAGTACACTGCACATAAATTCAGAACTTGTAACCGAGACTTAAATATATATGTGTGTGCGTGTGTGCATAGTCTTTTAAAATATATCCAACAAAAACATTTTAGGATACAGAAATTATTGTTTTTCAAATCACTCCTAGCACAGTTGCAATGCACCACCTTTTAGTAATGACCACGTGTTACAAGAACGAAGGTATGCATAACTACACCCAATAAGTAAAAGAAACAGTGCACACCAACTATCTAAGTTAATTCTCATTGCTTCTCCAAGAACTTAAAAAGACACGGGAAAATCAAATGAACACCGCAAAAATATACGTACAGGTGCTGTACACATGATTATTGTCCTGTAGACTTTCTACATCCTGAAGTAAAGCTCCTTGTTATGTACATTTCATGTGTTCAATTATTCTCTTTAAACTTTATACTTAATAGATGAAAAACATGTACCACTTATATACTTTTTCTTTGAATGCCCTCATCCAGGGTTGATAGCAAGGCCTATGTGATAAGACTAAGAATCTAGAATTTTTATGAATATTAATGTCCTTGATGCTTCATAACCCAACATGTGTGTATTTAAATCAGAACAATAAAGTTACACAATTAAAATGTGAACTAGCAAAACAAAACAGGTTTCTAATCTATAATTACTGGGTAGGTAGTAAAAGTAAAATTGATCTTTCTTTCCCTAATGATAAACCTATTTTAGGATTTCAAAGTCACTTCTATAATTTAAAGGGAAAGCTCATCACAACTTTGTAATTTAAACATTTTGTTCCTTGATCGGTGAAGTTTAATGCTCAAATTTTGAATTTTTTTTTTTTTTGCAAAGTGCACTAATGCCTAAAATTAAAATGAGCACAAATGAAGAAAATTTTGAAGCTGAGTATCATAAAATATGCAAAATTAACTACAATTATGTAACTCTAGTTAACAGCATAAAAATCAAAAAGAAAAAGAAAAACCCACTGCCATGGAGTCGATTCCTACTAATACATAACAGCACAGTAAACTAATAAAGAATCTCTCAAAATAAAACAAGGAATGTGGACACTTCAGTTAATCAATGACAATATAGAGCCCTTTCTTAATGTTCACCCACTCTTGTTTAACTGTTTAGAAAATATAGGGTTGCTCTGTATCCACACTAATAACCTACACATTCTCTCCTCTAAAACTCTTAGCTGGCTGAGTCTGGTCTGAAACAGCTAGAGTTTCAGTAGCAGATGACTGACTGCAGAGACGCCACTTTCACCTTGCAGATAGATCTCTGCTGTTCTGGTGTGCAAAGCAGACCATTAGCACAAAGACATTTCTAATCTCAGTTGTACAATCCACATGGAGCACTTGACCCTAAAACTCTTGTTGCATAAACTGCTCTGCTTCCACTCTTGATGACCTTCCAAATCACTCAGTGTTACTGCTTGACTTACAGTCGAGAAATCAGAAGATTGCCAAATAACTTGAGGACAAAGTTTTAATTTCTTTTTTCACGAAGGTTTATAAATGGCAAAAATCGGCATAGAAGAAACCAACAAAGCACATATAATTGAAAAGATAAGCACATTATTTGACTTTTACAAGTGGTATTATGAGAAATGCTAAGGAAAAAAAGAAATGACATATAAAATTCACAACTGACTTCAAGGCAGATGACTAAGGGTGGAAACGAGACTGATCTAGTCATGACACAATTAGGCTGTCTCCCACGGTATGAATGACCAACTAATGTCTCCTGTTCTAACTCCTTTGCATAGTGTTTAATTAAAACTCACTTTCAGATACAAAAGATAGTGAAAATAACCACCTACTGCTGGATTCACATTCCGAAGATTTACTAAGTGGTTTGTAAATAAGACCACCCAATGATGTCCAAGAATATTGTTTTTAAAAACAAGGCTTTTTGATCTATTTTGATCTTTGACATCTCCTTCGCTACCAAAAATGAAAGAAAACTCTGGTGTGCAGAGAATTCATAAGTTTGTCTTAACTTCAAATACTTAAAGTCGCGCTTTTTCCTTCTCTCCCTTCAGCTTAACCTCTTTAATAAACCCCATTTTTAAAGAAAAAACAATAAAAGAAGTGACAGGAGGTGAAAGAATCAGGAGTGTGCGCTCCAAGAATAAAGGGCGGTTTTATAACAGGAGGTATTTTTGTTAGTAAGGGACTGGCAGGTCTGCTCCAAGTTAGAAGAAATTCCATCCACTCCCCAAAACTGCAGAGGCCAAAAACGTCTAGTTTAATAGTTCTGAAATCGCAGTCAGGAAGGAGCTTAGGAAAGACTGGTGAGTGGTGAAAGGAGAGGGAGAAATATCAGCAGGAAAAGAAAGAACAAAAGGAGCCCCAAGAAAGGAGAAAGGAACGACGGGACTGGGCTGCCAAGGAGCCAGTGACTGGGAGAAAACCTCAAAGTGTGATAGCGCGACCCGGAGGAGAGCGCGTAGCGGGGCAGGCAGAACATGGCCGGGCGCGCCGCACCATGGCGCACCATGGACAGGGCTCAGCGCGGCCGCAGCCCACACCCCTCTAGAGGGCAGCGGCAGAACGCGCGAAAGACCGCGGGCGCCGACCCGGCCCGTCCCCGGCGCCCGCAGCCACCACTCCCCCAGGGGCCGGAGCGCACCTCCTGACCCGTGAAGACTACAGAGGCGGCGATCCGCACCATCTGTCCCCGCCCGGGCCGCCCCCGGCACCACAGCAGTTCTGAGCCTTGCCTGCACTTTGTGGGGCTCTCACCCGCTGGTCTCCCCCACCCACCGCTCGGGCGAATTTACCCAGCGGCCGTGCCCCCAGGCGAAGGCGGACACGCCCCTCACCCGCAGCGGCCGCTGACCCGCACATCAGGCGGGAGCAAATTCCAGGTCCGGTTACGGCACCCGCCCAATGCGAGGGTCACGGTTTATGTGCGGCATAGCCTCTCGGGAACCGGCTGGCCGGCCGGGAGGGACCGCATGGCATCCTCGGGCCGTTCGCCGCGGAAAACTTGGGCAGCTGGCGGGGATAGAGACCGGTAGCGCGGAGAGAAGAGGGAACCAAGGAGGGAACCCGCGACCTGCCTGGAGCAGATGCTTCTTTCCGCGGAGTAGAGTCTAGGAGTGATAAAATGGAAAGGTTGGGAGCTTTCTCCCGAGGGTGTGAAAAGTGAGGAAGGCTCCTGGCCAAGGCACCTCCGGGCCGCACACGGGTCAGTGCGAGCCTGGGGGAGGGAGAGGAATGATACTCGAGTAACGGAACTTCTCCCCGCCTGGGGGAATGAGGGCGTGCGGAGCCAGGGGCTGGGTGCGAAGTGTCTGCTGACAGGGACCTCTCCGGACAAGGGGGCGAGGTTTTCTTTCCAGGTAGGACTGACAGAGAACATTGTTTGGACGAGAGAACGAGAATAGGAAGCAACTCTGGGCTGGGATAAAGACAATAGGACAGTGGAGCCCTTAGGCACCGGGAGGCGCGCGCTACCAGGGTGGGGTGGGGTGGGGTGCAGGCAATACCCGTAACTAAGACACCAGAGTGAGAATTTCTACCGCAAACTCGAGACTTATGCCTACAGAAATTTTAAAAAAAGCAAAGTGCGATGCAGGGGGTGAGAAGCACAGAAAACTGCAAAACCTGTAATATATTCCGCCTCACCCTTCGGCAGCCCACCCGCGAGCTCCCCCAGCCCCACGGAAGCGCAATGGGTGCCCTGCGATCGGCCCCCTCGGGCCCCATCAGGAGAAGCGCGGAAGACCTCCTGGCCCCTCCAGCCCTGCCCCTGTGCCCCGGCCGAGGCTTGTGCCTGCGCAACTCCGGGCCGCGAGGTGCGGCACCTCCCTTCCCGAGTGCGCAGCCCGGCCGGGGGAACAAAGGGACCCGGCGCCTCCCGCCCCACCCCGCCCGTGGCCCGGCCCGCGGGGCCGCCGCGTACCTGGAGCAGGGCCGCCAGCAGCGGCAGCAGGGCCCGCGGCGCTCTCACTATCCGGCACATGGAGGCGGAGAGGGGCCGAGCAAGGAGCCGGAGGCGGCGGCAGCGGAGGCAGCGGCAGCACCAACAGCCGCGCGGAGAAGGCTCCAGGCAGTTTCCACCCCTTCCCTTCCCCTCCCACCCCACCCCCTTCTCCGCTGCTCTCCTCTCCCCGCCAATGGAGAGAGAGCTGATGACAAATAGCGGCCCGCGGAGTCCGCGGGACTCGCACCAGGAGTAATAAAACAGACCGAGAGATCAAGGAGCTGGGGAGGGGGCGGGAGAGAAAGGCGTGCGTGCGTGTGGGGGAGTGTTGTTTGTGTGTATGTGTGTGTGTATGTGTGTGTGTGTGTGTATGTGCGTGTGTGAGGGTGATGGCAGCACAGGCGGCTCAGCTCCGGCCCGGAGCACGGCGGAAGCCGCGAGGGATGCTGGCGGCTGGGACCTTGGCCCGTGTAGTCTGCGGAGGTGGAAGCGAAGCGGCTGGCGCTCCCCAGGAACTCCGCAACGCGAGGTTTCGGGCTCGTGGTTGTGCTTCCTCCGGGTTCCCTTTCCAGGGCCGCTGGGCGCGATGAAGACACCGGGAAGAGCGCCGCGGGCTGTGCGCGAAGCGCCTACAAAAAGCAGCAGTCCTGCTGCCAGGCGTCGCAGCTGCCTGGGGGCTGAGGGCCGCTTGTCGGCTCCCCTTTCCCGTCGCCCGGCGAGTTGGACACTGTTCTCTGGCCTTGGCTACGCGGGGATGAGACGAGGGGCTGGCGCGGCCCCTACCGCCGTGGCTCGGTCCCGTGCAGCTGCTGCCGCGGCCGCCCCTGCTCCTCGCGCGCCGGCACCCGCCCGCTGGCCCTCGCCCTGCGCCGCTCTCTGGCGAGCGCCTCCCTCGCCGCCGCCGCCGCTGCCGCCGAGCACCCCCGTTCGGCCTCCAAGAGCGCGACCAGGGCGAGCCGCAGCCGCTGCTCTACCCGCGCTCGCCGCAAGCGCTACCCGGCTGCGCAGCCGGGTCCCCGCTCTCTTCCCCTCAGGCCGCCGCCGCCGCCGCCGCCGCCGCCGCACCGCCCTCGCCCCCGCCTCCCTCCTCCGTTGAGTCTCCCCGCCCGCGTTGTGGCCAATCGGAGGCCAGCGAGCTGCGGCGGTCGCTGGCCGGATCCACGGCAGCCGCCCGCCCCCGCGCCGCCCGAGCGCCCGGTTCTGGCTGCAGCCCGCGGGGGGTCGCCGGAGGGAAGCCTGGGGTACTCGGAGCACCGCCCTGGCAGGTGGAGGGACTGCGGGAAATAAAACAACTTGCGCAGAAACTTGATCCTTGGCAGGTTCACTGTCTTTAGACTGCGATGGGGAATCTGATGGATATTAGGAATGAGGCCGCGGGTGGAGGTGGGGGGGGGGGGTGAGGGTGCCTCCTTAGTAGCCTAACGCCCGATTCTCTGGTTTGCTATTTTTTCAAGATAGGTTATTTTTCCGGTTAGGGGCAGTCAAAGCAAACTAGGCACAGAGGCAAAACCCACCCTAGCTATTGTTGTATGAGGCTCTTGCCCCCGAGCCACCTGCGAGCCAAGGAGCGCAGAGGCCTCGGCTTCGTTTGGTCGCTAGCGCCTATTCAGCTCCCACCCTTGCGGATGTACTGGAGCAGCCCAAGTTTTTGTATTCTTGTTTTGTTTCGTCTCGTCTCGGACTTTGCGGGTGCATGTTATTTTATAAGTTATGACCCATTTTATAATTCTAGCAGTTAGAGGTACGGTTCATTTTTTTTTTCTTTCGCAGTTTCAGGAACTTTAACTCTCTCCCTGCACCACCTCCAACAACAAAAGATGAAAAAAACAAAACAAAAAAAAAAAAAAACTAAACGCCAGAACCCGAAATACACGCGGTGAAAAAAGGATTATCTGAAAGATAAAATGACTTATACCGAGTTCGCACCAAATAAACGATCTGAGGTGGAACACTAAAAGTGAGAGACTGTATTTACAAGTTTGGGTCACTAGCGTTTGTTGAATGGGGGAGTGGAAAGGGGCAGTTGATTTGGCGAGATAATTTTTTTTTATTCCGGAACCATTTTTTTTTTTTTAATGTTTTACAGGTAAATAAAAATATCCTTTTATCTCACCGTTGTAACACTTCGGAGGTCGTTGAACTTTGTTGTAGTTAATGAACATTTTTGCCTTTAGTGTTTCGTCTTCTGCTTTGGGTAACTGAAGTATTCACATTATTTGAGTTTGAGTAACTGAAGTATTCACAGTATTTGAATTTCGATAACTGAAAAATTCACATTATTTGAGTTTCAGGATACTGATTATTTAAAAACGGATGATGAACCTCTAAAAATCAAGTACTGATTTCTTTGATATAATTGATGTAACTTTTAATAATGTATTATTGTAGGCTGGGCTTTTAAAAATTTAATATAGAGAAGGTTACTCAATTTTTAATTAAAACTTAACATTGTCAGTCATTTTTTTAAGAAAATTTTTTTCTTGGATTTTCTTCCTCTCAAAAGTATAAGGAAGGTTATGTTAATTAAATTTAAAAAGATGAAAGTCTTGTCTAATGTAGTAAGAAGTGCTTGTTCTTCCTGTTCTTTTTTTGCTAGATATTGTCATGCTATTGCTAATCTACGTAAAAGTTATCTTTGCAATAGAGTATTTATAAATCCCATTTTAAGGGAGTCATACATAACAGGGAAACATTCAGTAGCGATACAGGGTTATCTTTTGTTGTGAGATTCCAAAATGGGATTTGTGTATTTCAGCTCCGTCTCTAGGAATTAAGCTGTGATTCCGGACACAGGGTCTTCGTTAAATGCTCACCACTCTCAGCAATAGTCATCAATGTTTGTTGCCATTGTGATTAATTTAAAGGTAGAACAAACCAGCATAAATAACTCTTTTGCTTGGTGGTATTATCTGCTTGAAGATTTAAACACTGTGTGCCCTAGAATTTAAACTCCTATTATGGCTTCAAATTCTGTATTGGAATGCTTATCAGTCAAGCAATTCTCTTGATTCTTACAGTGTTTGATCACACAGGTAAGCACTTGCAACTTTTTTTTTTTTTTTTTACATCTAACTTGCATGCCTCTTACTCTTCAAAGGTTATGAGTTGTTTTGGAATCTTGCCTGATTTTAACCTGATGATGTGGTCAGCCAAATCTTGCTGATTGGTCTTTGATCACAGGAAGGAATAGCCTAGTCTAAAATCCTGTTATTGGAGATTTTGTGTATCCATTTGATGTTAATAAGAAGAGATCTGTGGTTGACTATGGCATCCAACACAGTTTGCTTCCATAGCACCATACTTAAGATTTAGTGGGGTCATTCATTTCTCTGAGCAGGTGGTAAACTCAGATTTTTAGCAGTTGCTCAAAGCATTTCCAATCTGAAGACTAGCTTGCCATCAGCTTGTAGAGCTCAGGGGCTGCAGGGGGCTTGTCACCGGCCCAGAGAAATAGGTGGTGTTAGTAATTATACAATTACTAAAACTAATTATAATAAAAGCTAAGGCCAGGCTCACATACGTAAAATCAACCTAGTCCCTTGATTTCTGACCTGTGGGCTGCTGATTTACTGTAAGAAACCTGTAAATGTATATCTGCAGCAAATGTGGGCAGACTGAAAAAATGATATTTCCAGGATACACGGCCACTTTTCATATGTATATAGATGCTGAAAAAAAACCATTGCCATCAAGTCAATTCAGACTCATAGCAACCACATAGGACAGAGTAGAACTGCCCGATAGGGTTTCCAAGGAGCAGCTGGTGGGTTCGTACTGCCAACTTTTTGGTTAACAGCCAAGCTCTTAACCATTGAGCCACCAGGGCTCCGTATAGATGCTAAAATGATTTAGCTTGAAGCATTCCTTTCAAAATAAAATCATAGTAACTGTTTGTCCTGGTGTGTTTTCTCAAACAGGAGATACTAAAAGTACAAATACATCATGTGGGGATTTGTGTAAAATGGTCTTCATTTTTAAAACAAACTCCACAAAGTAATAGTCTAGTCTGCAAATCACCCCCACACCTTACTCCCAAGGCAGGAACCACAATTGTTTATCTCTGGCACCTAGGATTGTCCCTTCCCTCTTATGAAGTATATCTCAAGTTGTATTTTTCTTCCCAGTTACTTTTGGCGTACATCATAGCTGACCTTCCTTGAGTAATATCCTTCTCATAACCAGTAACCAGTTGCCTCCGAGTTGATGCTGATTTGTGGTGCCCCATGTCTGTCAGAGTGAAAACTCTGCTCCACAGGGTTTTCAGTGGCTGATGTTTTCGGAAGTAGATCACTAGGCCTTTCTTCCGAGGCATCTCTGAGTGGACTTGAACCTGCAACCTTTAGGTTAGCAGCCAAGTAAATTCCACCACCCAAGAACTTACCTTCTTAGAATCATGGGATGTTCTAAATGAAACTTAAAGATGCTTTCTGCAAGCCTCTCATTTTACAGACAGGGAAAGAGGCTTAAAAAGTTACACAAAGCTACTAGCTGGCAAGCAAGGAACCCAGGATGGGACCCAGTCTCTCTTCCTCCCACTCTTAACTAGATAGAATCTTAAGGTAAAATGATTCTGGGAAGTCCTTTTCAACTTTAGAAAACTCGACTCTATGGGGTGGGGAAGAGGTAAATATAAGACTATTTAAATGATGCTAGAGATGTATCCATCGTTCTCAGATATTCCAAAATATGTGCGAGATGGCAGGCATGACTCTGCTTGTCTTTCTGCTTGTCTCAGTTCTCATGTGCCTTTCTTAGTGTGATCATCTTGCCTTATTTAGTGTGTTTCTGGCATTTAAAGATCCATATCTTTGATACAATCTGGCTGCTAAGTACAAGCCAGCCGTTCATCTGGTACTTAACCAGAGAAGCAGTGATCTCTTCCAGTACTAGAAGAGAGACCTACCTTTCTTTCTTTCCTTCCTTCTTTCTTTCTTTAATTCACTCTTGTTTGGAGACATTTTCTTTTACCTTTTTTTTTATTTGAAAATCAAACTAAATGTTCTCATGGAAAATATAACCAAGTATGTAACTTGAAGTATGTATGGTCAAGTAAGTAAATCAGTGACTTATAAACTTGCCTGATGAGCTTCTCAGCTCAGGGAAGTAATTCACCAGTAGCTCCTGCATTTCATGGAACCCCACCAAAAAGGGGTGGGGGGAGGGTGGGAGTCCCTTTCTGGAGGGTAGAAAGGGATGATGAAAAGATCATGACCTTGAAATTCTGGTAGACCTAGCTCTATGACTGGGTGAGTTTTTAACCTTTCTAAGGCTCCTTTTCCTTATCTCTAAAATGTGGTTAATATCACTATTTCTTAGGAAAGACTGATACAACCACAGTAAAACACAATAGGGGCTTAGGATTTTATCTATGTATTATATATGCTTATTTCCATAGAGGATTTGGAGCAAAGGTACTCAGGAATCAAAGTCAGTGCTCCTCCTCTCACCCCACCAGTTCTGTCTGCAATTAAAAAACAGAACAAAATGTTTGATCCAGGTTTTATTTAGGAGGTTAAAATTTTACAGAAAAGCACAAAATCTCTAATGTGGAAAGTAATGGTTGCATACATATCTACAGATTGACGAAAGTGATGAAATCTGGTGACTTTTTTTTTTTAATAAAGTGCACAAAAACAAATCTAGACAAATGAAATATAGTCATCATTATCGATTAGATAAAGGAAAAATAATCATTTGTGAATTATCTGATAAGTTGTTAATGGCAAGGCCAGTACTCAAACTGATTTGCTTAGGACCGTTCACCTGTGAATCTGACTTTTGTTGTTTCTTGAAGCACTTTCTGCCTGTGTGTTCCCAGAGTAGAGTTTTCATAGTCAATTTAATGAGTCTTGCCTAAAGACAGCTGTATTTGAGAGCATAGGATTTGTATGATATTCAGGTAGTCTACTTTTTGCACCAGAAGCATGGGTATTTATGAGGCAGCATCAGCACTTTGGATTGCTTATAAGTTAAAGGCCTTATTTCTCATGATAAATACATCTTGAGAAAATAAAACAAATCACACTGAAGATTTTGGTAAGGTTTAGTTGTGCCAAACTTCTACCCTCATTCCCTTTCTAAAAACAAAGATCTTCCTTCTGAAAAGTTCTAAAGTACAACTGTCTGTGTTTGGAAGATAGTAAAACACATTTAGTATCTGAACTTACACTGATTGTGCCCTTTCCTGCAATGAAAATCAAGGCAGTAGATACAGTATTGGCTTAGGCTCACGAGACAAGAGTTCTCTTCCCAGCTGTATGGCTGGCTGAATATTCCCAAGCATGCACTTAATTTTTTTACATTATTTCTCATCTATAGAAAAGAAATAATGCCACTTTCCTCATAGGAATGCTGGGAGAACTAAGAAAATAATGTCAGTAATGCCTATTTAGTTCGTTAGAGAGAAGTTCTAGATAAATAAGTAGTGTTGTTTAAAGCTGTGGATTCAACTATCATAAGAGGAATGATTGTTTACTACCTAAATTTAAGTCATATTAATGATATGGCATAACCAGCAAGCCAACAATCACTTAGTTAATCTATCTCTTTATTTTTCACTTTCTTATCCACAAATTTTAAAAATGTTTATCTTTCCCATTACAAAAGCAATACATCTTCAGCCACTGATATTAGAGAAAATTATACTCAGTTAAATGCACCTTAATCATTCATACAAGAATGCAACACCAGATGGGGAAATATGGTCCAAGTTTACTTTTAAACAATAACTATAAAAAATTAATAATATTCACAATTGCTACAGGACTTATTATCTATACCACTGTAATCCATTCTTTACATAGCTCAAAAAAAGCTGAGTGAGAACAGGCCATAGCAAAACAAGAAATTGAGGAAGTCATTAAAAAAAAAACTCCCAACAGAAAAAAGCCTTGGTCCAGACAGCTTTACTGGAGAATTCTACCAAACATTCAGAGAAGAGTTGACACCAATTCTACTCAAACTATTCCAGAACATAGAAAAGGAAGTAATACTCCCTAATTCATTCTATGAAGCCAATATAACCCTGATGCACAAACCAGGCAAAGACACCGCTAAAAAAGAAAACAGACTAACATCCCTAATAAATATAGATGCAAAAATTCTCGAAAAATTCTAGCTAACAGAATTCTATAGCATGTCAGAAAAATAATACATCATGATCAAGTGGGATTCATACCAGGGATGCAAGGATGGTTGAACATTAGGAAATCAATGAATGTAATTCACCACATATAACAAAGGAAAAGAATCACAAGATCATTTCAATAGATGCAGAAACCGAATTTGATAAAAATCTCCTTTCCTGATAAAAACTATCCGGAAAATACGAACAGAAGGGAAATTCTTCAACATAATTAAGGACATATATGCAAAAGCATCAGCCAACATTATTCTTTTTTTTTTTTTTTTACACATGTTGTTTTATGACATTGGTTAACAACCCCACAACATATCAACCCTCTAACGTCTCAACCTCTTTTTTTTTTTGGTGAAACTACACATAGCAAAAGATAACCATTTCAAAAATTTCTACATGCACAGTTCAGTGACATTGACTATGCTCTTCCAATTGTGCTGTTATTCTCACTTAAGATGAAGGCTTACAGAACAAAATAGTTTCTCATTTAACAATTACTACCAATGTTGCCCTATGACAATGGTTAACAATCTCACAACACATCAACAATATCCTTACTCAAGCTTGGCTTCCCTATCAGGAGCTTCCTTGTCCCCTTCTGCCTTCTGGCCCTTGTCACTGGACTCCTGTACCTCGTTAGTCTCATTTGGTTTTACGGGGCTGTCCACTCCCAGGCTGAACAGTGAACCTCGGAGGTAACTTCACCAGTGAGCTAAAAGGGTGTCTGGGGGCCATACTCTGGGATTTCTCCAGTCTCCTTTAGGCCAGTAAATCTGGTCTTTCTTTCTTAAGTTACAGTTATGCTCTACATCCTTCTCCAGCTCTGTCCAGAACTCTCTGTTGTGATCCTGGTCAGAGCAGTCGGTGGTAGCCAGGCACCATCTAGCTGTACTGGACTCAGTCTGCTGGAGGCCTTGGTAGCTATGGACAGTTAGTCCTTCGGACTGATCTTTTCCTTGCATCCTGTTCTCTTCATTCTCACTTGCTCCCAAAGTGATGAGACCAGTGGAGTATCTTAGATGGCCACTCACAGGCTTTTAATACCCCAGACACTATTCACCAAGGTACAATGTAGACAATTGTCTTTATAATCTGTGTCATGCCAGTTGAGCTAGATGTTCCCCAAGACCATGGTCCCCAGATCCCCCTGCCCAGCAATTCAGCCCCTCAGGGAGTTTGGATGTGTCTGTGGGGCTGCCATGACCTTTCCTTGTACAAGTTGTGCTAGTTTCTCCTATATTGTGTACTGTATCACACTTCACCCAAGATACCACTTATCTATTATCTATTTAGTATTCCCCCCTCCCCCCCATCCCTGGTAACCAACAAAGGTTGTTACATTTTGTGTGTGAACTTTTTCATGGGTTTTTAAAATAGAGGTCTCATACAATATTTGTCCTTTTGTGATTGACTTATTTCACTCAGCATAATGTCCTCCAGTTTCATCCATGTTATGAGATGCTACACAGATCCATTGTTGTTCTTTCTCATTGCATAGTACTCCATTGTGTGTATGTACCATAGTTTGTTTATCCATTCATCTGTTGATGGGCATCTAGGTTGTTTCCATCGTTTTCCTATTGTGAACAATGCTGCCATGAACATAGGTGTGCATATGTCTATTCGAGTGATGACTCTTATTTCTCAAGGATATATTCCTAGGAGTGGGATTGCTGGATCAAATGGTATTTCTATTTCTAGCTTTCTGAGGAAGCGCCATATCATTTTTTAAAATGGTTTTATCATTTTGCATTCCCACCAGCAGTGCATAAGAGTTCCGATCTCCCCGCAGCCCCTCCAACATTTGTTATTTCATGTGTTTTTGATTTGTGCCAGTAATGCTGGGGTGAGATGGTATCTCATTGTGGTTTTAAGTTGCATTTCTCTAATGGCTAGTGATCGGGAGCATTTCCTCATGTGTCTGTTGGCCATTTGAATGTCTTCTTTGGTGAAGTGTCTGTTCATTTCCTTTGCCCATTTTTTAATAGGATTATTTGTCTTTTTATTGTAGAGGTGTTGGATTTTCTTGTAGATTATGGAGATTAGACCTTTGTCTGACTTGTACTGTCCAAAAATTTTTTCCCAGTCTGTAGGTTCTCTTTTTACTCTCTTGGTGAAGTCTTTTGAAGAGCATATGTGTTTGATTTTTAGAAGATCCCAGTTATCTAGCTTATCTATTGGGTATTGTGCATTGATG
Organism: Dugong dugon; assembly: GCA_030035585.1. Lineage (NCBI taxonomy): Eukaryota > Metazoa > Chordata > Mammalia > Sirenia > Dugongidae > Dugong > Dugong dugon. Next base: position 64,177,973 of record CM057466.1, read on the forward strand.
GTTATGGTTTGTATCCTGTTAATGCCATGTATTAAGGCCTGAAGTGTTGGTCCTATTTTTTCTTCTATGAACTTTATAGTTTTAGGCTTTATATTCAGGTCTTTGATCCATTTTGAAGTAGTTTTTGTATATTCTGTGAGGTATGGGTCCTGTTTCATTCTTTTGCAGATGGATATCCAGTTTTGTCAGCACCATTTGTTAAAAACTGTCTTTTCCCTATTTGATGGACTTTGGGTCCTTGTCAAAGATCAGGTGACCATAGGTGGATGGATTTACATCTGGGTTCTCAATTCTGTTCCATTGGTCAATGTATCTGTCGTTGTACCAGTACCAGGATGTTTTGACTACTGTAGCTGTATAGGAGATTCTGAGGTCAGGTAGTGCAAGTCCTACAACTTCATTCTTCTTCTTCAATAGTGCTTTACTTATTCGGGGCTTCTTCCCTTTCCATATAAAGTTAATGATTAGTTTTTCCATCTCTTTGAAGAATGTTGTTGGTATTTGGATCAGGATTGCGTTGTATTTGTAAATTGCTTTGGGTAGAATTGTCATTTTCACAATGTTGAGTCTGCCTATCCATGAGCATGGTATGTTTTTCCATTTATGTAGATCCCTTTGAGCTTCTTGCAGTAGTGTTTTTATAATTTTGTTTGTATAGGTCTTTTACATCCCTGGTCAGATTTATTCCTAAGTATTTTCTCTTTTTAGGGGTTATTGAAAATGTTATTGTTTTCCTGATTTCCTTTTCATCTTTCTCCTTATTGGTGTATACGAATCCAACTGATTTTTGAATGTTTATCTTGTATTCTGCTACTCTGCTGAATCTTTCTATTAGTTCCAGTAGATTTCTCATGGCGTCTTTAGGGTTTTCTGTGTATAGTATCATGTCATCTGCCAACAGGGACAGTTTAACTTCTTCATTACCAATTTGTATGCCCTTTATTTCTTTTTCTTGCCTTATTGGTCTAGCTAGAACTTCCAGCACAATGTTAAGTAGGAGTGATGATAAAGGGCATCCTTGTCTTTTTCCTGTTTTCAAGGGGAATGTTTTCAGCCTCTCTCCATTAAGAATGATGTTGGCAGTTGGTTTTGCATAGATGCCCTTTATTATGTTGAGAAATTTCCCTTCTATACCTATTTTATTGAGAGTTTTTATCAGGAATGGGTGTTGGACTTTGTCAAATGCCCTTTCTGCATCAATTGAGATGATCATGTGATTCTTTTCTTTCCTTTTATTGATGTGGTGTATTACGTTGATCGATTTTCTAATGTTGAACCATCCTTGCATACCTGGTATAAATCCTACTTGGTCATGGTGTATTATATTTTTGATATGATGTTGAATTCTATTGGCTAGAATTTTGTTCAGAATTTTTGCATCTATATTCCTGAGAGATATTGTTACTATAAATTTTACCCATATCTTTCTAAGTTTGAAGCCATCTACCATTACTTGGTATCGCCTTGCCTTCCTCTGCATTAGAAGGTTCTATACCTATGCCGTTTATTCCCTCTTTTATTGCTTTGATGTTGTTGTCATTTAGTGACTAACTGCTCTGATTTCCTGTTGTATTTATTTTGGTTTTGGATAGTCCTCAAGAGTTAATTTCCTAGTTTGGTACCTGGCTGGTACAATCCTGCATCCTAGGTTCTGCCTGTGAGCTGAAGCTGTTTGTCCTCAGATCGAAGATCTCCCTTTAATAATTCTTGTAAGTTTGGTTTGACTTTTACATATTCCCTTAATTTCTATTTATCTGGAAATGACCTAATTTCACCATCAAATTTGAATGAAAGTTTTGCAGGACATATTATTCTTGGCTGGTAATTTTTTTCTTTTAAGATTTTATTTATGTCATCCCAATGCCTTCTTGCCTGCATGGTTTCTGCCGAATAATCTGAGCTTAGTCTTATTGTTTTTCTCTGTATGTGATTTCTTGTTTTTCACGAGGTGCTTTCAGGATTCTTTGTTTGTCTTTGGTTTTGGCGAGTGTGAATATGATATGCCTTGCTGATTTTCTTTGGGGTCTCTTCTATATGGGGTTCGTTGAGCTTCTTGGGTGGCCAACTTTTCATCTTTCATGATATTGGGGAAGTTTTTTATTAGCTGTTCCTCAATGATCCTCTCTGTGTTTTCTGTTTTCTCCCCCTGTTCTGGAATGCCAATCACTTGCAGATTGTTGCTTTTGATTGTGTCCCACATAACTCTCAGGGTCTCTTCATTTTTCTTTGTTCCTTTTTCTGAGTTTTCCTGAAACAGAGTTGTATCCAAGTGTTTGTCTTCAATTCCACTGATCCTGTCTTCCACCATTTCAAATCTGCTTTTCAGCCCTTCTGTGACATTGTCCATTTCTGAAATTTTGTTGTTTATATTTTGGATTTCTAATTGTTGTTTTTGTATAATTTCTAGTTGTGGATTTATTTTGGCTTTTTGTTCCGGCACCATCTTCCTGAATTCTTCCAATTTTTTGTCCATATTTTCTATGAAGTTGTCTATTTTTCTCTCATGTTTGTCAGCTTTTTGCCCCAGTTCTTGGAGAATTCTGAGTATTAGAGATTTGAATTCCCTATCATGTAGTTCTAGTGCATTTTCTTCCACAGGAGAGTCATCTGGTGTTTTATTTTGGACGCCTACTGGAACCATCCTGTCCTGTTTTTGTAAATGTTTTGTTATTGTCTGCTGTCTTCAGGGAATTCAGTAGTTATTTTTCTTGTTTATTGATTGTAGATTTGTTTCATCCCTTTTTGTAAAAACATTTGACTATGTCTGAGCAGGCAGACTGTGTGTTATTTGTTGTTTGCTCGTCTGTGGGCACAATACTTTTCACCTCCTTCTTCAACTGGCAGGGTCAGTCACTCACATATGGTACAGCAGGGCAGGTCTAGCTGAAGAGAAGTTTCTGGGACGGGTTGTTTGTGTCACTACAGGCACCAGAGTGGGTCGGTAATCAGTGCAGGGCAGGTTCTAGTAGGCTGTTCCTGTGCTGCTTGGTGGTGTGATGTCAAGCGCACAGTGCAGGTAGGCAGGATGCAGCACAGAGATTGTTATGTGTGGAGCTAAGATGGATATGGGAGAGAGGAGAGAGGTACCGGAGCCAAAAACTTACAAACAAAACAGAATTTTAGGGGAGCTTGCCATTGGAGTGGAGAGATGAGAGACTATGAAATGGAGAAAAACAGAAAGGGGAGGAGGAAGAAAAGAAAAGAATGAATAAATAAGAATCAGAAAGGTTGAAGAACCACAAAGTTCCCAGGGGTCCCACTAGTGCAGCTATGAGGTCTGGGGAAGTCGTTCTCAGGTGTTGCAGTACAGCCTGGCTAGAAGGTGTAGAGGTATACAACGCCAGATATTCAGGGAACAGAAAAAGAAGGAAGATAGAGAGAGATGAGAAACTGTGCAATGAAGAAAGACAAAAAGGGAAAAAGAGGAAAAAGAAAACAAAACAAATTTAAAAAAAAAAAAAGAAAGACCCCGAAAGAAACAGAAAAAAAAAAACCAACGTAAAAAGAAATGTCCTCAGGGATCCCTCTGCACATCTGTGGAAGCCGAAGGGGAGTCTCCGTGCCACACAGCTCCGCGAGGCCAGAAAGGGCTCCCAACTCAAGAAAAGGAAAAGAAAGCAAACAAACAAACAATTCAAAACAAATGAACAAAATCCCCGGGATCCCACCAGCACAGCAGCCCAAACGAGGAAGCAGCTCCACACTCGAACAGAGCTCTGCAGCCCCTCAGGAAGAAGCAAAGATGGTGCACGGTGGCAGGTACTTGAGCGAAGGGAGGGGGAGGTGGCGAGAGGCGAGTAAGAAATCAAAAGAAGCAGAAAAAAAAGGCAACACTAGCAGCCAACAAATGGCACTCAGAGAGTCAGCTAGTGTGGGCTGGAGTTTCTGGGCAAGAGACTGTGTACGTGCGAAGCAGAGGGGGCCAAGTGTGGGTGAAGAAGGGTAGAGAGTGGGAAAGTGTATATCACAAATTACCGGAGCTCTGCAGCCCCTCAGGAAGAAGCTAAGATGGCGCACGGAGCGAGGTACTCGAGCAAAAGGAGTGAGAGGTAGGGAGAGTCAAGGAAGAAATAAAAAGAAGCGGGAAAAAAGCAACACCAGCAGCCAACAAATGGCAGTCAGAGAGCCACCAGTTTGGGTGTGTGGAATCCAAGCAGCCACTGTTTCCCTGTCAAGAGACTGTGGCTGCGGGAAGCAGAGGAGGCCAAGTCAGTGTGAAGAAGGGTGGGGGGTGGGAAAGCATATATTGCCAATTACCGGTTGTTTTGTCTCCCACTGGAAGCTCCGTGAGGCTGCTTTCTCATACCCCCTGTTTTCTGGTCTCCAATAGGAGTCCAAGATGGCGGATCAGTGCTGCGTTAGCTGGTAGGGGACCTCTGCATGAATCTCTCCTCGCTCTCCATTCTCTGTCAGTTTTCTCCATTTGGTGCTTGGCTGAGTTCTTTATCTCTTCATTTGATGTTATAGGGTTTCAGGATTATTGTATTCTCTGTTTGGCTTAGTTTTTCGGATCTTTGCTGTGGAGGGATGGCGTGGTGCTTCTGCCTAGACCGCCATTTTGCCGCAACTCCCAACATTATTCTTAATGGGGAAAGATTGAGAACATTTCTCTTGAGAACAGGAATGAGACAAGGATGCCCTTTATCACTACCCTTATTCATTATTGTACTGGAAGTCATAGCTAGAGCAATAAGGCAAGAAAAGGAAATAAAGGGTATCCAAATTGGAAAGGAAGAAGTAAAACTATCCTTATTTGCAGATGACATGATCCTATACATAGAAAATCCCAAGGACTCCACAAGAAAGTTATTGGAACTAACAAAAGGATTCAGCAAAGTGGCAGCATTTGAGATCGACACACAAAAATCAGTTGGGTTCCTTTACACTAACAAGGAGGACTCAGAAAAGGAAATCAAGAAAACAATACCATTTACAATAGCCCCCAAAAGGATAAAATAACTAGGAATAGACCTAACCACAGACATAAAAGACTTACACAGTGAAAACTGAAAAACACTACAGCAAGAAACTAAAATAGATCTACATAAATGGAAAAGCATTCCACGCTCATGGATTAGAAGACTTAACATTGTGAAAATGTCAATACTACCAAAAGTGATCTATAGATATAATGCAAACCCAATCTAAATCTCAACAACATTCTTCAATGAAATGGAAAAACTAATCTCCAACTTTATATCGAAAGGAAGGGGGCCCCAAATAGTTAAAACAATATCAAAGAAGCAGAACAAAGTAGGAGACCTCACACATCCTGATGTCAAAAGTTACTATACAGCCATGGTAATCAAAACAGCCTGGTGTTGGTTCAAAGACAGACACATAGACCAATGAATAGAATTGAGAACCCAGAAGTAAATCCATCCATCTACAGGTGGCTGATCTTTGACAAAGAGTCAAAGTCCATTCAATGGGGGAAGAAATAGTCTCTTTAACAAATGGTGCTGGCAAAACTGGATATCCATATGCATAAAAGTGAATCCAGATCCATACCTCACACCATGCACAAAAACTAATTCAAGGATCAAAGACCTGAATATTACAGCTAAAGCTATAAAGTTCCTGGAAGATAACACAGGTCAAAACTAGGAGATCTAATTTTCGGCATAAATAGCCTATCAAACAAAACTAAAAATGCTCGAATGACAGGAGATAAATTAGATAACTGAGACCTCCTAAAAGTTAAATATTTATGCTCATCAAAAGACTTTTACCAAGAGAGTAAAAAAGAGAATATGCAGACTGGGAAAAAAAATCTTTGGTAAACACACATCTGTTAAGGGTCTGATCTCTAAAATATGTAGAAAACTTCAAAAACAAAAATACAAACAATCCAATCAAAAAATGGGCAAAGGACATGAACAGATACTTCACTAAAGAGGATATTCAGGTGACTTACAAACACATGAAAAGATGGTGGAGATCATTAGCCATTACCAAAACCAAACTCGTTGCCCTCAAGTCGACTCTGACTCATAGCAACCCTATAGAACAGAGTATAACGGATAAACAAATTGTGGTACATACATACATACAATGGAATACTTGTTGTTAGGTGCTATCGAGTTGGTTCCCACTCAGTGTACAACAGAATGGAACAACGCTGGGTCCTGCACCATTCCTACAAGCATTGCTATGTTTTAACTCATTGTTGCAGCCACTGTGTTAATTAATCCTCTTTTTCACTGACCCTCTGCTTTACCAAGCATGATGACCTTTTCCAGGGACTGGTCCTTCTTAATAACATGTCCAAAGTACATGAGACAAGTCTCATCATCCTGGCTTCCAAGGAGTACTCTGGCTGTTCTTCCAAAACAGGCTTGTTCTTTTATCTGGCAGTCCATGATATATTCATTACTCTTCGCAAATACCATAATTCAAAGGCATCAGTTCTTCTTTGTTCTTCCTTATTCATTGTCCAGCTTTCACATGCATATGAGCTGATTGCACACCTTAGTCCTCAAGGTGACTTCTTTACTATTTAACACTTCAAAGAGATCTTTTCCAACAGATTTGTCCAATACAATACGTCGTTTGATTTCTTGACTGCTGCTTCCATGGGCATTGATTGTGGATCCAAGTAAAATGAAATCTTTGACAACTTCAATATTTTATCTGCTTATCATGACGTTGCTTATTGGTCCAGTGTTGATGATTTTTGTTTTCTTTATGTTGAGGTGTAATCCATACTGAAGGCTGTAGTCTTTGATCTTCATCAGTAACTGCTTTAAGTCCTCTTCACTTTCTGAAAGCAAGGTTGTGTCATCTGCATATTGCAAGTTGTTAATGAGTCTTTCATCAATTCTGATACCACATTCTTCTTCATGTAGTCCAACTTCTCATATTATTTGCTCAGCATACAGATTGAATAAGTATGGTGAAAGCATACAACACTGATGCACACCTTTCCTAATTTTAAATCACACAGTATCCTCTTGTTCTGTTCTAATGACTGCCAATTGGTCTATGTACAGGTTCCGTGGGAGCTCAATTAAGTGTTCTAGAATTCACATTCTTCACAATGTTAACCATAATTTGTTATGATCCACACAGTCAAATGCCTTTGCATAGTCAATACAACACAGGTAAATATCTTTTTGATATTCTCTGCTTTGAGCCAAGATCTATCTGACGTCAGCAATGATACCTCTTGTTCCATGTTCTCTTCTGAATCCAGGCTGAATTTCTGGCAGTTTCCCTTCGAGGTACTGCTGCTACACTACGCAACTACAAAGAATAACGAGGAGTCGACAAAACATAACATGGATGAATCTAAAGGACATTATGCTGAGTGAAATAAGTCAATCACAAAAGACAAATATTGTATAGTCCCACTATTATTAAAAGTCATGAATAGATGTACATGCAGAAAGCAAAGTTCTTTGATAGTTACAAGGAATGGGAGGGAGAGGGAGGGGGAATCACTTTCTAGATAGTAGACCCTCGTTACTTTTGGTGATGGGAGAGGCAAGACCAAATATGGGTGAAGTCAGCATGACTTGACCTAGATAAATAAAGACACTAAGAGGTACTCGAGATAAAGGGACAATTTAAGTAAATGCTATAACATATACAATTTTGCAACAAAAGTAAAAACAACCAAAAAAAAAAAAGTGTGTGGTTACATAGGTAGACATGAATGCATATATGTGTATAGAAAAGCATATGCAAGTGAATGCATGTACATGTATAGGGGTATCTGTAAAAATAAAAACCCATTGCCGTCAAGTTGATTCCCACTCATAGTGACCCTATAGGACAGAGTAGAACTTCCCCATAGGGTTTCCAAGGAACTACTGATCCTCTCATTAGCAGCTGAACTCTTAACCTCTGTGCCACCAGGGCTCCAATGTATCTGTAAGCATATGTATATACACATTTGTGTGTGATGCATGTATACCCATGTATATAACAAACCACATAGGGGTCATAGTTATGGAGGCTTCTTCCTAGACATATCCAAACAGCTCAGGAGATTGATTTATTGGTTTGAAAGGCTTGGGACCATAGTCTTGGGGAAACAACTTAGTCAATTACTATAACATAGTTCCCAAAGATAATATTCTACATGTTAGTTTGGTGAGTAGTGTCTGGGGTCTTAAAAGCTTTTGAGCCACTATCTAAGATACAACTATTGGTCTCTACTCATAGGGAGCAAAAGAGAATGAAGGAAATCAAAGGCTGAAAGAGGAAACTAGTCCATGAGAGTAATAGCCCACTTGAACCATAGCCTCTTCTAACCTGGGACCAGAAGAACTAGATGGTGCTCGGCTACCACTACCAACAGTTCTGACCAGGGACACAATGGAAGGTCTCAGATAGAGTAGGATAAAAATGTAGAACAAAACTCAAATTCCTAAAAGAAGTCAGACCTATTGTACTGATAGATACTAGAGGAACCTCCAAGTCTATTGACCTAAAATAACCTTTGAACTTGGAATTGAAGCTATTTCTACATGTCGTCTTTCAGCCAAATATTAGGCTTGTATCTTAGTTATCTAGTGCTGCTATAACAGAAGTACCACAAGTGGATGGTTTTAACAGTTTATTTCACAGTTCAGGAAGATAGAAGTCCAAATTCAAGGCACCAGCTCTAGGGGAAGGCTTTTTCTGTTGGCTCTGGGGGAAGCTACTTGTCTCCTATCAACATTTTTGGGCCCGGTGTTCCTTGGAGATCTTCAAGTGGTATCAATCTTCCTCTGGGTCTAGGCTCTGGGTCCAAAAGACTTGCTTTGCTCTCTGTATTTCTTCCTTGGTGGTAGGATGACCCTCTCTCTCTGCTTGCTTCTCTCTCCTTTTATCTCTTATAAGATAAAAGGTGATGCAGGCCACTCCCCAGGGAAACTCCACTTACATTGGATCAGGGCTGTGACCTAAGGAAGGTTGTTGCATCCCACCCTAATCCTCTTTAACATAACCTAATCTTGCTTCAGCCCTGGTGGCATAGTTGTTAAGAGCTACAGCTGTTAAGCGAAAGTTTAGCAGTTTCAATCCATCAGCCTTTTCTTGGAAACCCTATGCAACAGTTCTACTCTGCCCTATAGAGTTGCTATAAGTCAGAATTGACTTGATGGCAATGGGTTTGGGTTGATTTTAATCTCGCCTCATTAATCACTGGCAGAGATTAGGATTTACAACACATACAAAATGGAGGATAGATCACAAAATGGAGGACAACCATGTAGTACGGGGAATCATGGCCTACCCAAGTTGACACATATTTTGGGGGGGACACAATTCAATCCAAGACAGCTTATAAAATAAACATATCATCCATGAGTAATGTGCTCCCTTGAACAACTAACTATATGTGACCAAACGGTCAACGTATACCCAAAAGCAAAGATGAGAAGGCGAGGAGGTAAAGGGAAGCTAGACCAGTGGAAACAGAACGAACAGAATGAAATAATGAGAATGCTCACACATTGTGAAAATTGTAACCAATGGCACAAAACAATTTGTATAAATTTGTTATAGGGGAACCTAATTTGCTATGTAAACTTTCACCTAAAACACAGTAAATTACTATTTTTTAAAAAAAGGCTGAGTGTTTATTATAAGTAAGCATTATCTTTCTGGGAGATCTATCATTTTGAGTCACCCTTGAGAGAGGTTTTTCAAAAATGAGTTTGCAAGAGATGGGATATTCTCATTTCTACAGTTGTTATGTCAGCCAGTAATAAACAAGTATTTGTTTATGACATTATTATTAAAACTAAGTTATCCAAGCCACATGCAATTTCAAAGTCTTGGAGGCTCACCAGAGAACATATGTTCTCAATAGGACATGGGATGTCACAAGTTGAGGCAAGTGTACTTTAAGAAGCCTGTTCTTCAGTGTTGTGGGGGGAGGAGGCAGATGCAGGGACAGGGACCAATGGGCACAACTGGAACTCAGCCCAAGGGAAGGACTAAAACACTTGAGGTTTTTGAACTCTAATGCGGAAAAGGAGCTCATGGTGTGCACAGAATGTGGACTATCACGCCAAACTACAGAATACGGGCAAGGACCGTACATTGGGAATTGCTCAATAAATATTTGTTCAGTTTTTAGGAGTGAGTCACACAGAAAAACAGGACATGAAATTTGGACAAGAGCGTGGGGACAGCCTTTCGAACTGATAGGAAGGGCCACACAACAGGACAATTGATATGATTGAACTTCCAGGGAAGTTCACACTGTCCTCTCCCCAGAATGTACACATCCCTTGATAAGGGTAAATCATCATCAACAGTAAGAAAGTTTCACTCTAAGATGCTTGCTGGGGATGTGTGCTGTTATTCTCGGTTCTAAAATTGTTACCTCAACAAATAACAAGTATCTACCTATACTTCAAAAATTTCCGTCTTAAGGTTTTTTGTTGTTGTTGTTGTTTTCTTTTTTTAAGGGTGGAAATGATGTAAAATTACCTTTTGTAGTTTGTAGCCTTTTTCATTAAGTTAAAGATAAGCACTGCCCGCATGTTAATGGGATAGTTAACAGTTGGCTTCCTTAAAATTTTTTCCCTCACTTTCTGAAACTCCAGTTTTTTAGATGTAGAATAACCAGATTGATCCTTAATTTTCTTTCTTTCTTTCTTTTTTATTGTGGCTTAAGTGAAAGTTTACAGAGCAAATTAGATTCCCATTTGATAGTTTGTACACAAAGTGTTTCATGGCCTTGGCTTGTTGCCCCACAATGCATCAGCACTCTCCCCACTTCCATCCTGGGCTCCTTATTTCCTTTTGTCCTGATTTTCTGCTGCTTCCTGCCTTCTCATCTTTGCTTTTGGGCAAATATTGCCCTTTTGATCTTGTATAATTGATTGTTCTAAAACAGCGTGATCCTCTTGGGAGTTACTGTTCATTTTATGGGCTTATCTATTATTTGGCTGGAAGGTGGTCTCCAGGAATGGCTTTAGTTCCAGGTCAGAAGGGTGTCTTAGGGCCATAGTCTTGGGGGTTTCTGCAGTCTCTGTCAGGCCAGTAAGTCTCATCTTTTTTTGTGTATTCGATTTTTTGTTCTACAGTTTTTCTCCTGCTCTGTCCAGAACCCTCTGTTGTGATTCCAGTCAGAGTGAAGCCATGCACCATCTAGTTTTTCTGGTCTCAGAGTCACGCAGGCTGTGGTTCATGTGGTCCATTAGTCCTTTACAGTCACTGCTGCCTTGGGTCTTTGGTTTTTTTTTTTTTCACTCTCATTTGCTCCAGACTGGAAGAGACCAATAGTTGTATCTTAGATGGCCATTCGCAAGCTTTCAAGACCCCAGACACTGCTCACCAAAGTGGATGTAGGACATCTACTATGTTGTGCCAATTGACATAGAAGTCCCCCAATGATCCTTAATTTTCTTCTCTCTCTCATTTTTCTCTCTCCCTTTCTTTCTTCTTATTTGTTTTAAGTATTTTATTGTATTTTAAGTGACAGTTTACATAGCATATTAGGTTTCCATTTAAGAATTTTTATATAAATTGTTCCATGACATTGGTTACAAATTTCATAATGTGTCAACATTCTCATTATTTCCGTTCTGTTTGTTCTGCTTCCATTGATCTAGCTTCCCTTTCCCTCCTTGCCGTCTCATCTTTGCTTTTGGGTAAATGTTGACTGTTTGGTCTGATACAGTTGATTGTTTAAGGGAGCACATTACTCACGGGTGTTATTGTTTATTTTATAAGTCAATCTATTATTTGACTGAAAGGTAATCTCCAAGAGTAGCTTCGGTTCCAAGTTCAAAAGCTATCTTAGGGTGACGGTCTTGGGGATTCTTCTAGTCCTCTAGTCTCAATCAGTCCAGTAAGTCTGGACTTCTGTAGGAATTTGAATTTTGTTCTTCATTTTCCTCCCGTTTTATCCAGGACCTTCTATTGTGTTCCTGGTCAGAACGGTTGGTAGTGGTAGCCGGGCACCATCTAGTTCTGGTCTCAGGCTAAAAGAGGCCGTGGTTCATGTGCCTCTCTCTCTCTCCCTTTCTTTCTAATAAATATTCTAGATTTCTTTAGCTTTATCTTCCAGCCTTTCTGCTAAATATTTGGCTATATTTTTTATTTCCAAGAGTTCTTGATTGTTTTCTGGTGATTTCTTTTTTTAGAACCTTCTTATTTTATACATGTGAGAGATTCTCCCATCTTTTTATAAATTGGTTAAAAGTTGTCTTACGCTCCCCACATTATCTGTTTCCTCTCTGTTGCTCTTTTAGCAACTTTGCTTTTGTTTCTGCCTTTCATGATAGAGGTTTTCTTGGGGAGGGGCATTGTTTTCAGTATGCAGAATTTCACTTGATCCTCCCAGTTTTCAATAACCACCTTACCCATCCCCAGGCTGGATTCAGAGCCTATCTCTGAAGCTTTTTCTCAAGAACTTTCTTTTCAGAACCTCATCTAACTGCTGCCCTCCCACACTCTCCCGAGTCAAGGATTGTTACTCCCTCACTTATACCAGATGTCTCATACCCATCTACATCCTGGAACAGTTCCTGTCCTGTAAAAATATAAAGAATCTCTGCAGCTGAGATGAGCTCAAGTCATACTGCACTCACTGGTAATGTGTGTGTGCTAAAAATCCCCCAAAATAACATCTTTTATTGGGGGAAGTACGCTCTAGAAACATGTGAATCAAAAGGTGCTTTTTATTATACCTTGTCCTACATATTGTGACATATTCCTAGTAGGGAAGATCATTGCTACTTTCCTACTTACATCCTTGTTGTTGAGAATCACTGATTTAACATTTAATTGCTGTTTACTTTCTGCTTAACGTAAACCTTCTATTAGTCATTTGACATCTTATGAGTTTGATTTTCATCATCTTGCTACTCAGTGGTGTGCCACCACTTCACCTTATAAGGATTTGTAAAAATTGTATCAGTATAATGATTTTAAGCCAGGAGTTGAAAGAGATATTGGAATCTATCTAACAGATGCATAGAAATCAATCACCATTTCACTGGAAGTTATATTTCCAGATAACCAGTCCTAAGAAATGTATCTCTCCTGGTTAGAATATCCACTTTTGCCTGCAAGTAAAATTGGATAAGTTGACCATTTACTAGTAGCAACAAATTTATTAATGTATGGGAGGAAGAAAGGCCTGGCAATGTACCCCCTCCAAAATCAGCCATTGGAAAACCCTGTGGATCACAATTCTATTCTGACACACATGGGGTCGTCATGAGTTGGAATTAACTTGACAGCAACTGGTAATGGGCAGAAAAACCCTGTTATAAAATAATTACTTTCTCTTTAAAAAGCATCAGTTCTACCTCCTAGTTCATTGTGTAGTGCCTGAGGTCTGAAAAGCTTACGAGTGGCCATCCAAGGCACAACAATCAGTCTCTCTTTGCCTGGAGCAACAGAGGAAGAAGGAGAGTCAGGAATGGGAGGAGGAGATGGAATGTGTGCCTAATTGCCTCCCTGAATAACTGCCTCCTTTGCCATGAGTCCAGAAGAACTGGATCGTGCCTGGCTACTATTACTGAGCATTTTGATCAAAGATTTTGTAGAAGAATCCTGATCAAAGGGGGAAAATGTAGACTAGAATTTCAAATTCTCATGGACCCCAGACTTTATGGAGCCATGGAGGCTGGATGAACCCCTGAAACTATTGCCGGTAGATAATCTTTAAACTTTAAACCAAAAGTATCCCCTGAAGTCTTCTTAAAACTAAATAATAGCCTAGCTTAACTAGTAAAAATGTCTGCCTTGAATATTATGCTCTTTTAAGAACTATCTTTAGGAGATCCAAGTGACAACTACTCGAAAGGTTAGATGGGAAGCTTATGGGGCAGTGAGTTTATGTTAGTGAGGGAGGAACAACTCAGGAAAAGAGGGTGAGAATGGTTGCATGCACAACTCAAAGAATATAATCAATGTCACTGAACTGTACATGTATAAATGGTTGAATTGGTGTATCTTTTGATATGTATATCCTCAACAACAACAAATTTTTTTTAAAAGTATTAAAAGCAAAAAAAAAAAAAGTAAATTTTTGAAAGACTGTGTCCAGATTGGAAATCTTATCTGAGAACAAGAACAAAATACTAGAACCAATGAGCATGACTTTTTTTTTTTTTAATCCTTAGCTATATGGAGGAAAAGCATGCTTTAGAGCAGCTGTGCACAGAATACAGGGTTTATGGATAAGGAACATGGGAGCAACCAATAGGCTGGAGGGGAGAGAGTGCCATGGTGAGCAGAAGCAAGGACTCTTGAGATTTTTAAATGAGATGTGACTGGTAAAATCTAGCAGTAAAGGATGATGAGTTCATATATCTCCTGCCTGAAGAAAATCATCCTCCTTGGGTTGGAATAAGCAGGAAGTTCTTCAGTTTGGTCAGCAGGGTCTAGAAAAGCTAAAATCTTAAAGATGTTCCCCTGAGAGGTGTGTGTGTGTGTGTGTGCATGTGTGTGTGTGTACATACACATAAATATATACTTATAATTTTTATGAGAATCACAAAATCAATTCAGTTGCTCGTGTGTTGTGAACTTGTAAGAGATTCCTTTGAATCCTATATAAGTTCTAAAGTTTAGATTACTTACAGCATCTCCCATAATCAATAATGCAAAATTTGATTTATTATCAAAGTTAAAGGTAATAAATCTGTGGTTATTTAATTTTCCAAAGTCAATGTTTAAAAAATTTAAATTTAACAAATCTTCACCATCTAAGAGTTAAAAAAAAAAAGTCCACCTAAATGCTGCATTTATTTTAAACAACTCCACATCATAATAAAGATTTTTTCAGAAATAAAATTCTTAAAGTTTTATGGAAAACACTGAACATAAAAATAAATATTTTTTATCCCTAATTATCGTTTTCCCAACTGCTATTTTCATTTAGATATACTTGTTTTTGACCGAAGTCGTCTTCATTAAAATTTCTCCACCTTTGTCCTCCTTTGATTTGAATGAAACCCATTGTTAATATAAGGTCTTAGCTCTCTGGCTGATGTAACTTAAAAAGAGTCTGTGCTTATTCTGAGTCAGTTTACAATAATATCTTTTAAAAACAAGCAATAAGGAGGAAGTAGGTGAGGAGGAAGGAACGAAAAGACATTCAGTTATCCACGTCTTTGACTTTTTCTAATGCTGTGTTTAAAATGCTTAATCCTGAAAGTGCCGTGATGTAGCTGCACTCTTTCAGCCAGCCATTAGGAGGTGCTCATAGTTTAGAACAAACTTCTCAAGTCTTTAAGGCTACTTGTGGTCTAATTTTTATGTTCTGTAGAATTTATTTTTAATTCTAGAAATTTTATTTCACTTGAACTTACTACTTGTAAAAATTGTCAAGCTGACAGCTCTGGGAGCTGAAGTCATCCAATTAGTCCAAAAAACAAATGTTTCTGTGGCATCTA
The DNA here is from genome assembly GCA_030035585.1 of Dugong dugon. NCBI lineage: Eukaryota > Metazoa > Chordata > Mammalia > Sirenia > Dugongidae > Dugong > Dugong dugon. Next base: position 64,193,326 of record CM057466.1, read on the forward strand.
TTACCACTGACACCAATAGGCCCTCAAACAAACACATCAGGTTAAAAGAAAAGCATGTATTTGAGATGGGAAAACTTCTCAGCTACTTTGCCTTCAGAGAGAGATGGTTGATGATAATTGTAGAGCAGTGGTCTACAGGCAGATTTTTCCCAAGGGCTATTCTAATTTTGTAAAATAGAAGGGCATATTTCTATCCTATTTGTATTCTGAATATGCTTACAGGGTACAGGGTAGAGCCTACTTTCAAAAAGCGATTTCACAGCTGTATATTATGATCACGATTCATTCAGATTTTCTTCCCGTCATTATTGCTTTGTATTTGCTATAACAGACCCATATTGCCTACTTGACAGTGGCATCACCAGGGTTGGCCTCACCCAGTGTGGTAACTCATAGTATCATCCCCTCACCCCTACCAGAGAACCCCCCTGGTGAGCGGAGTCCCATCCCCTGACTGGCGCTGCACAGCGTGGCCACGCCCCCCTGCGTCTCCCTGCAGCTCCTCCCCTCCCGCAGTGGGCAAGGCGGAGACCTTCCTCTCAGCGCAATGGCGGTTGCCGTGGCTAGCCCACCCATACCCTGACTGGCGGGTGACGTAGGGAGGGGGGATGGGTGCTGAGTTACGGCACTGAGTGACGGGGGACACCAACCCCCCTCAGAGTCTGAGGTCATTTTAGTGTCACACCCCGTGACGGTGTGAGGGGATGCATACCACATTCCCGCACCTCCCTGCAGACGCCACTGCTACCTGACGATTGTTTGGCACGAAGTGTGGACATACACAAAAGACAAAAGACCGAGGGTGAAAAAGGCCACTGGCAAGCCTTGGTAAGACCCATTGAAGAGCAGTTGTGTAGGAAGAATTTTTGGCCGGTTACGGTTCGAACCCACCAGCTGCTCTGGGAGAAAGTTGTGGCAGTCTACTTCCTTAAAGACTTACAGCCTTGGAAACCCTACAGGCAGTTCTATTCTGTCCTATAGGGTCACTATGAGTTGGAATTGACTTCATAGCAATGGGTTTTTATTTATAAGAGAAGCTGTTGTTAAGGGATGATATGTATCTGTAAAAACTACAATGATAGAATACTTGGCATAAATTACTTACCTGATTTAATAGTTGTTTCAATCATACCAGTTATCAGTTAGGTGTGATGATTAAGTATTGACATTGAATTTTTTAAATTTCCTTATTGAAAGAAAGACATGCACAAAATTTGAAAATCGTAGAACTGTGAAAATAAGGTGCTATTTTTTCTTTTTTATTACTTGATCTTAACTCCTAGCAAATAGGAACTTTTATTTCACTCACGTTTAAATCTTTGACCTCCAACTCAGTCTGAAGTCAAGGCGTTTTCAGCGTGCACTGCATAATGTAGATGGCGACACCTATTGGCAACATCGGATTTTGCACCCTAGTTCCATAAGACACTGAAGCTCCTATTAACAGTCTAAGACACACTCAGATATTTCTAATCTATGATTATACTATGAGTAAACATTAAACTTTACCAGACAAATTATATCTTGGAGTATGACCATCAGTTAACATAGGCTAAGTTATGCTGTGGTAACAAACGCCCCATAAACTTCAGCGGCTTAAATTAGCAAAGGTTTAATTTTTGTGCACACTGCATGTCTACTCCAGGTTATTAGTGAGGAAAGATGTGAAGTGAAGACTGGAAGTCAGTTCCACCTCCAACCCCACCGTTAACTACTAGCCAGTCTGGTGTCCCAAATACATTCACTGAATAATTCTCCGCTTATCCAGAAGGGACTCAAAAGGAAGGCCTGGTGATCTACTTCTGAAAAATCAGCCACAGAAAACTCTGGAGCACAGTACTACTCTGACATACATAGGGTCACCATGTATTGGAAGTGACACCTGGTTTAGTTTAGTTTTGGGTTACCCATTGATACATGATTAGTGATACGATCACATATTAAAGTCCATTTGCAGATACCTTTTTTTGTCTATCACTCAGGTTCTCTTTGTACTTGGATCACCTCCACACTATTTTAATTGTTAATAGCTTTATAATACATTTACTTTATGAGTTTTAATTCTTCCTTTTATAGTTCTTTTTGAAAATTTTCTTTTGTCATTTTCACCTGGTTATTCCTACAGAAATGTGTAGTATTATTTTGCCAAATTATCCCAAATCATATTTTATTTTATTTTTATATTTTATTGTACTTCAGGTGAAGGCTTACAGAACAAATACTTTCTCATGAAACAGTAGTACACATGTTGTTTTATGACATTGGTTAACAACCCCACAACATATTCACCCTCTAACTTCTCAACCATTTTTTTTGGTGAAAATACACATAGCCAAAGATACACCATCTCAAAAATTTCTACATACGCAGTTCAATGACATTGACTACGCTCTTCCAATTGTGCTGTTATTCTCAGTTAAGATGAAGGCTTACAGAACAAAATAGTTTCTCATTTAACAGTTACTACAAATGGTGCCCTATGACAATGGTTAACAATCTCACAACACATCAACAATATCCTTACTCAAGCTTGGCTTCCCTATCAGGAGCTTCCTTGTCCCCTTCTGCCTTCTGGCCCTTGTCACTGGAATCCTGTACCTTGTTAGTCTCATTTGGTTTTACGGGGCTGTCCACTCCCAGGCTGAACAGTGAACCTCGGAGGTAACTTCACCAATGAGCTAAAAGGGTGTCTGGGGGCCATACTCTCGAGGTTTCTGCAGTCTCCTTTAGGCCAGTAAATCTGGTCTTTTTTTTTTTTTGTGAGTTAGAATTATGCTCTGCATCCTTCTCCAGCTCTGTCCAGAACCCTCTGTTGTGATCCTGGTCAGAGCAGTCAGTGGTTGTAGCCGGACACCATCTAGCTGTACTAGAATCAGTCTGGTGGGGACCTTGGTAGCTGTGGACAATTAGTCCTTGGGACTAATCTTTTCCTTGTATCCTGTTCTCTTCATTCTCCCTTGCTCCCGAAGGGATGAGACCAGTGGAGTATCTTAGATGGCCACTCACAGGTTTTTAATACCCCAGACACTGCTCACCAAAGTAGAATGTAGAGCATTGTCTTTATAAGCTGTGTCATGCCAATTGAGCTAGATGTTCCCCGAGACCATGGTCCCCACAGCCCTCTGCCCAGCAATTCAGTCCCTCAGGGAGTTTGGATGTGTCTATGGGGCTTCCATGACCTTTCCTTGTCCAAGTTGTGCTAGTTTCCCCTGTATTGTGTACTGTCTCACCCTTCACCCAACATACTACTTATCTATTGCCTATTTAGTATTTCCCCCCACCCCTCCCATTCCTGGTAACCAACAAAGATTGTTACATTTAGTGTGTGAACTTTTTCATGGGTTTTACAATAGAGGTCTCTATACAATATTTGTCCTTTTGTGATTGAGGTATTTCACTCAGCATAATGTCTTCCAGTTTCATCCATGTTATGAGATGCTTCACAGATTCATTGTTGTTCTTTCTCATTGCATAGTACTCCATTGTGTGTATGTACCATAGTTTGTTTATCCATTCATCTGCTGATGGGCATCTAGGTTGTTTCCATCGTTTTGCTATTGTGAACAATGCTGCCATGAACATAGGTGTGCGTATGTCTATTCGAGTGATGACTCTTATTTCTCTAGGATATATTCCTAGGAGTGGGATTGCTGGATGGAACGGTATGTCTATTTCTAGCTTTCTGAGGAAGCGACATATCATTTTCCAAAATGGTTGTATCATTTTGCATTCCCACCAGCAGTGCATAAAAGTTCCGATCTCCCTGCAGCCCCTCCAACATTTGTTATTTTCTGTTTTTTTGATTCATGCCAGTAGTGCCAGAGTGAGATAGTATCTCATTGTGGTTTTAATTTGCATTTCTCTAATGGCTAGTGATCGCAAGCATTTCCTCATGTGTCTGTTGGCCATTTGAATGTCTTCTTTGGTGAAGTGTCTGTTCATTTCCTTTGCCCATTTTTTAATAGGATTATTTGTCTTTTTGTTGTAGAGGTGTTGGATTTTCTTGTAGATCATAGAGATTAGGCCTTTGTCTGACTTGCACTGTCCAAAAATTTTTTCCCAAACTGTAGGTTCTCTTTTGACTCTTTTGGTGAAGTCTTTTGAAGAGCATAGGTGTTTGATTTTTAGAAGACCCCAGATATCTAGCTTATCTGTTGGGGTTTGTGTGTTGATGGTTATGGTTTGTATCCTGTTAATGCCATGTGTTAAGGCCTGAAGTGTTGGTCCTATTTTTTCTTCTATGAACTTTATTGTTTTAGGCTTTTCCCCATTTGATGGACTTTGGGCCCTTGTCGAATGTCGGGTGACCGGAGGTGGATGGATTTACATCTGGGTTCTCAATTCTGTTCCATTGGTCCATGTATCTGTCGTTGTACCAGTACCAGGCTGTTTTGACTACTGTAGCTGTATAAGAGGTTCTGAAATCAATGTGAGTCCTCCAACTTTATTCTTCTTCTTCAGTAGTGCTTTACTTATTCGGGTCTTCTTCCCTTTCCATATAAAGTTAATGATTAGTTTTTCCATCTCTTTGAAGAATGTTTTTGGTATTTGGATCAGGATTGCATTGTATTTGTAAATTACTTTGGGTAGAATTGACATTTTCACAATGTTCAGTCTGCCTATCCATGAGCATGGTATGTATTTCCATTTATGTAGATCCCTTTGGGTTTCATGCAGTAGTGTTTTGTAGTTTTCTTTGTATAGGCCTTTTACATCCCTGGTCAGAGTTATTCCTAAGTATTTTCTCTTTTTAGGGGCTATTGAAAATGGTATTATTTTCCTGATTTCCTTTTCATTGTTCTCCTTACTGGTGTATAGGAATCCAACTGATTTTTGAATGTTTATCTTGTATCCTGCTACTCTGCTGAATCTTTCTATTAGTTCCAGTAGATTTCTTGTGGAGTCTTTAGGGTTTTCTGTGTATAGTATCATATCATCTGCAAACAGGGATAGTTTAACTTCTTCATTACCAATTTGGATGCCCTTTATTTCTTTTTCTTGCCTTATTGCTCTAGCTAGATCTTCCAGCACAATGTTAAATAGGAATGGTGATAAAGGGCATCTTTGTCTTGTTCCTGTTTTCAAGGGGAATGTTTTCAGACTCTCTCCATTAAGAATGATGTTGGCCATTGGTTTTGCATAGATGCCCTTTATTATGTTGAGAAATTTCCCTTCTGTATCTATTTGATTGAGAGTTTTTATCAGGAATGGGTGTTGGACTTTGTCAGATGCCTTTTCTGCGTCAATTGAGATGATCATGTGATGCTTTTCTTTCCTTTTATTGATGTGGTGGATTACGTTGATTGATTTTCTAATGTTGAACCATCCTTGCATACCTAGTATGAATGCTACTTGGTCATGGTGTAGTATTTTTTTGATATGATGCTGAATTCTATTGGCTAGAATTTTGTTCAGAATTTTTGCATCTATGTTCCTGAGAGATATTGGTCTGTAATTTTCTTTTTTTGTGATGTCTTTGCCTGGTTTTGGTATCAGCGTTATGCTGGCTTCATAGAATGAATTTGGAAGTGTTGCTTCCTCTTCTATGCTCTGAAACAGCTTGAGTAGTACTGGTACAAGCTCTTCTGTAAATGTTTTGTAGAATTCTCCAGTGAAGCCATGTGGGCCAAGGCTTTTTTGGGTTGGGAGTTTTTTTAATTACCTTTTCAATCTCTTCTCTTGTTATGGGTCTGTTCAGATTTTCACCATCACTTTGTTGCAGTTTGGGTAGGCTGTGTGATTCTAGAAACTTATCCATTTCCTCTAGGTTTTCAAATTTGTTGGAGTACATTTTTTTTATAATATTCTGTTATAATCCTTTTTATTTCAGTTGGGTCTGTTGTAATGTCCCCACTTCATTTCTTATTTGGGTTATTTGTGTCCTCTCCTGTTTTTCTTTTGTCAGTCTGGCCAGTGGTTTGTCAATTTTATTGATTCTTTCAAAGAACCAACTTTTTGTTTTGCTGATTCTTTCTATTGTTTTTCTGTTCTCTATTTCATTTATTTCTGCTCTGATCTTTACTATTTCCTTTCTTCCGATGGTTGTGGGCTTTTTTTTGCTGTTCTCTTTCCTTTTGTTTGAGTTCTGTCATTAATGTTTTGATTTTGTCCTTTTCTTCTTTTTTGATATGTGCATCTATTGCTATAAATTGTCCTCTGAGGACTGCCTGTGCTGTGTCCCAAAGGTTTTGGTATGATGTGTTTTCATTCTCATTTGATTCTAGGAATTTTTGGATTCCATCTCTGATTTCTTCTATTACCCACTGATGTGTAAGCAGGTTATTATTCAGTTTCCATGTAATTGATTTTTTTCCTTGCTCTTTCTATTGTTAATTTCTACCTTGATGGCATTGTTGTCAGAGAAGATACTTTAAATTATCTCAACATTTTGGATCTTGTTGAGGATTGCTCTGTGGCCTAAGATGTGGTCTGTTCTGGAGAATGTTCCATGTGCATTGGAAAAGAATGTGTACTTTGCAGCGGTTGGATGGAGTGTTCTATATATGTCTATGAGGTCAAGTTGGCTGATTGTACCCTTTAGGTCTTCTGTATCTTTGCTGAGTTTCTTCTTAGTTGTCCTGTCCTTTACTGAGAGTGTTGTGTTGAAGTCTCCTACTATTATTGTGGAACTGTCAATTTCTCTTTTCAGTGTTGTTAGAATTTGTTTTGTGTATTTTAGAACCCTGTCATTGGGTGCATAGATGTTTATTATGGTTATGTCTACATGATGTATCGTCCCCTTATTCATTATATAGTGTCCTTCTTTGTCTTTTATGGTAGATTTCGTTTTAAAGTCTGTTTTATCTGAGATTAGAATTGCCACTCCTGCTCTTTTTTGGTAGTTGTTAGCTTGATATATTTTTTTCCAACTTTTGACTTTTAATAAATTCACGTTTGTTTCTAAGGTGTGTCTCCTGTAGACAGCATATTGATGGATCTTGTTTTCTTAGCCATTCTGTCACTCTCCGTCTCTTTATGGGTGCATTGAGTCCATTTTCAGTGAAATTATTGATAGATGTGTGTTTGTTGCTGTCATTTTGTAGTGCTTTTTTTTGTGGTGCCAAAGTTTTCTTTGTTCTTCTTACTCTCTTGTGCTGAGATACTTTTGTTTGTGGATTTTTTTTCATTTCTTTTGTTTTTGTAGGTTTTGTTTTTGCTGAGACTTTATGTTTTTCCTCTTTATTTTTATGAGTATGTTTGTTAACTTTCTTTGTGGTTACTATAAATTTTACCCGTGTCTTTCTAAGTTTGAAGCCGTCTACCATTACTTGGTATCGCCTTGCCTTCCTCTGTATTAGAAGGTTCTGTACCTATGCCATTTATTCCCTCTTTTATTGTTTTGATGTTGTTGTCATTTAGTGACTAACTGCTCTCGTTCCCTGTTGTATTTATTTTGGTTTTGGATAGTCCTCAAGAGTTAATTTCCTAGTTTGTTATCTGGCTGGTACAATCCTGCATCCTCGGTTCTGCCTGTGAGCTGAAGCTGTTTGTCCTCAGATCTAAGAACTGCCTTTAATAATACTTGTAAGTTTTGTTTCACTTTTACATATTCCCTTAATTTCTGTTTATCTGGAAATGACCTTATTTCACCATCAAATTTGAACGAGAGTTTTGCAGGATATATTATTCTTGCTGGCAATTTTTTTCTTTCAAGATTTTATATATGTCATCCCATTGCCTTCTTGCCTGCATGGTTTCTGCCGAATAATCTGAGCTTAGTCTTATTGTTTTTCCTCTTTATGTGACTTCTTGTTTTTCACGAGCTGCTCTCAGGATTCTTTGTTTGTCTTTGGTTTTGGCGAGTGTGAACATGATATGCCTTGTTGATTTTCTTTTGGGGTCTCTTCTATATGGGGTTCGTTGAGCTTCTCGGGTGGCCATCTTTTCATCTTTCATGATATTGGGGAAGTTTTTTGTCAGTTGTTCCTAAATGATCCTCTCTGTGTTTTCTGTTTTCTCCCCCTGTTCTGGAATGCCAATCACTTGCAGATAGTTGCTTTTGATTGTGTCCCACATAACTCTCAGGGTCTTTTCATTTTTCTGTTCTTTTCTGAGTTTTCCTGAAACAGAGTTGTATCCAAGTGTTTGTCTTCAATTCTGCTGATCCTGTCTTCCACCGTTTCAAATCTGTTTCTCAGCCCTTCTGTGACATCATCCATTTATGAAATCTTGTTGTCATCTTTTGGATTTCTAATTGTTGTTTTTGTATAATTTCTAGTTGTGAATTTATTTTGGCATTTTGTTCCGGCACCATCTTCCTGAATTCTTCCAATGTTTTGTCTGTATTTTCCATGAATTTGTCTATTTTTTCCTCATGTTTGTTAGCTTTTTGTCTCAGTTCTTTGAGAATTCCAAGTATTAGAGTTTTGCATTCCCTAACAGGTAGTTCTAGTGCATTTTCTTCCACAGGAGAGTCATCTGGTGTTTTATTTTGGACCCCTACTGGAACCATCCTGTCCAGTTTTTGTAAATGTTTTGATATTCTCTGCTGTTTTCGGGACATTCAGTGTTATTTTTCTCATTTATTGATTGTAGATTTGTTTGTTTCATCCCTTTTTTAAAAAAAAAAAAAATTTGACTATGTCTGAGCAGGTGGACTGTATGTTCTTTTTTGTTTGCTTGTCTGTGGGCTCAATACTTTTTGCCTCCTTCTCCAACTGGCAGGGTCAGTCACTCAGGTATGGTTCAGCAGGGCAGGTCTAGCTGAAGAGGAGTTACTGGGATGGGTTGTTTGTGGCACTTACTACAGCCACCAGGGCAGGTCGGTAATCAGTGCAGGTCAGGTTCCAGTAGGCCATGCCTTTGCTGCTTGGTGGAGTGATATGAAGCGCATGGTGCAGGTAGGCAGGATGCAGTGGGGAGATTGTTATGTGTGGAGCTAAGATGGATATGGGAGAGAGGATAGAGGAACAGCAGCCAAAAAACATACAAACAAACAATAAAGAATGCTAGGGGAGCTTGCCGTTGGAATGGAGAGATGAGAGACTATGAAATGGAGAAAAACAGAAAGGGGAGGAGGAAGAAAAGAAAATGAATAAATAAAAATCAAAAAGGTTAAGGAACCACAAAGTTCCCAGGGATACCACCGATGTAGCTATGAGGTCTGGGGAAGTCGCTTTCTGGTGTTGCAGTACAGCCTGGCTAGAAGGCGTAGAGATATACAACGCATGGTATTCAGGGATCAGAAAGAGAAGGAAGATATAGAGAGATGAGGACTAAGCAATGAAGAAAGACAAAAAGGGAGAAAGAGGGAGAAGAAAACAAAACAAATTAAAAAAAACAAACAAACAAGAAGGTCCCCCAAAAAAACAGAAAAAAAATAAAACCCAACGTAAAAAGAAATGTTCTCAGGGATCCCTCTACACGTCTGTGGAAGCTGAAGGGGAGTTCCTTGCCACGCAGCTCCACGTGGCCAGAAAGGGCTCCCAACTCAAGAAAAGGAAAATAAAATAGACAAACAATTCAAAATGAACAAATAAACAAAAGCCCCGGGATCCCACCAGCGCGGTAGCCCAGACTGGGAAGTAGCTCCACACTCGAATGGAGCTCCGCAGCCCCTCACGAAGAAGCAAAGATGGTGCACGGAGCCAGGCACTCGAGCAAAAGGAGGTGGAGGTGGTGAGAGGCAAGCAAGAAATCAAAAGAAGCAGACAAAAAAAAAAAAAATCAAAAACCAACACCAGCAGCCAACAAATGGCACTCAGAGAGCCAGCTAGTGCGGGCTGGTATTTCTGGACAAGAGACTGTGTCCGTGGGAAGCAGAGGGTGCCAAGTGTGGGTGAAGAAGGGTAGAGAGTGGGAAAGCACATATCACAAATTGCCGGTGCTCTGCAGCCTCTCAGGAAGAAGCAAAGGTGGCGCACAGAGCCAGGAACTTGATTGAAAGGAGGGGGAGGTGGTGAGATGCAAGTGAGAAATCAAAAGAAGCAGGAAAAAAAAGCAACACTAGCAGCCAACAAATGGCACCCAGAGAGCCGCCCGCTTGGGTGTGTGGAATCCAAGTAGCCGGAGCTTCCCAGTCAAGAGACCGTGGCCGTGGGACGCAGAGGAGTCCGAGCCTGGGTGAAGAGGGGTGGGGGGTGGGAAAGCACACACCGAAAATTACCGGTTGTTTTGTCTCCCCCTGGACGCTCCGTGAGGCTGCTTTCTCATACCCCTGTTTGCTGGTCTCCGATAGGAGTCCGAGATGGTGGATCTGCGCTGCGTTAGCTGGTAGGGGACCTCTGCATGAATCTCTCCTCCCTCTCCATTCTCTGTCAGTTTTCTCATTCCATTTGGTTCTTGGCTGAGTTCTTTATCTCTTCATTTGATGTTTTAGGGTTTCAGGATTGTTGTATTCTCTGTTCAGCTTAGTTTTTTTGGATCTTTGCTGTGGAGGGACGGCATGGTGCTTCTGCCTAGAGCGCCATTTTGCCGAACTCCCATATTTTTTTTTTTTTGAATAGCATTAAACTATGGATTAGTTTGCTAAGAATTGATAGCTCTAAAATATCTTAGATATACCAACGAAGTCCTGTATATCCTTCAAAATATTAGTGATTTTCTTTGTATGTTAAATGTGTTTTTATTAAACTAGATGCTTGTGGTTTTATATTTTTGTTACAACAATTAGTGAGATTCCTTTCTATTATTTTATTTCCACATTTGCTGTTACCTGCATGTATGTATGCACTATTTTCACATTTTTCTCTTGTAGTAAATAAAAGACTTGTATAAATTTCCTATCTGGTGTCATTTTGCATTAAAAAAGAATGAATCACTGTTCTTTATTTCTTGTATTTATCCTTCTTAGTTCTGTGTCATGTCTTCCAGCATTGGCCAGAACTTTCTAATAAGGATATCAGACATCATTATTGTTTTTTGCAGATTTAATTATAGTGTGTCTAGGGTTTTACCATTAGGTATGTATGCTAGTGACTATTTTTTAAATGTTAACGGCATATTATATGCTTCTTGTTGTTTTCAACAATTGTGATGTTGAATTTAGCTCAACACTTTGTTCAAAATTATGATGATAATGTTTTTCTTATTGACTTAATAATTCCATGTATTATAATAATGAACTATATATTACTGATTCTTTTTATATTCCTGTAATAAATCTTACTTGACTTTTTATGTAGTACAGAGTTCTAGTTCTAAGATTTTATTTGGAATTTAAAGAATTCGTATTCATTTAGAGATGTGTTGACATATTTTTTCTTTTATTGATATCTTTGACAGAATTTAGTATTTGATTTATTTCTAAGAGTACTAGTATATTGTGTTTATCACTTATATTTTAATTAGTATTTGCTAATAATTTTATTAGGCATTTGCTTTTGTTCTTTTAAAAATATTTGGATATATTTCTTTATTTTCAATTAACTAGTTTTTCTGCCTCATTGCCCTTTTATTTCAAATTGATCTTATTTTCTTTTTCTAAAATTTTAGTTTATTTCCATTCTTTAAAACGTAGAAAAATATACTTATGAATTCACATTTGTGTACCACATTTATTTTGAAATTTTTGTATATTATTTTCAATCTTTTCCTTGGTCCAAGAGTTACTTAGAAAGATGTGTTTTAATTTCCAAGTTCTACTCTGTCCTATAGGGTTGCTATGAGTTGGAATCGACTCTACGGCAATGGGTTTGGTTTTTGGCTTTTATACTGAACAGCAGGTATGTCTGATCTTTCCTCTGGAGGTATATGCTATATCTTCCAAGGTTGTTCTCTATACAAATATCCTTGAAAAGATAGTCTGGAACAAAGGTATCTTGTGCCTCTACTCAGAAGATTTGCAAAAATGCATGATATCCATGTAGAATTATCTCCCAACAGGTGAGTACTGGATAAATTTTCATATGTATCAGTTTTACCTTGTTCAAATTCCTTGTAGTTATGTTTGTCAGCTGGATATAGATATATACAGTCAGAGTGCTCCTTGGAAGGGAGAATGGCGAGACTTCTCCTCATGTACTTTCGACATGTTAGCAAAAGGGACCAGTCCCTGGAGAAGGACATCATGCTTGGTAAGGTAGAGGGTCAGCAAAAAAGAAGAGGACCCTTGACGAGATGGATTGACACAGTGGCTGCAACAATAGGCTTAAACATAGCAACAATTGTGAGGATGGCGCGGGACCAGGTAGTATTTTGTTCTGTTGTACATAGGGTTGCTATGAGTTGGAACCGACTTGATGGCACCTAACAATAACAACACATATAGATTTAGATATAGATGATATAGATACAGATGTTGTAGATACAGATGATATAGATATTAGTTGTGATTAACTGTATATATTTTATTATGTTTAACAAATATATATAGATATATAATGTGTGTTTAAAATGTCATTCTGTATGTTTTTAATAATTTTCTTATAAGTATTTTAAGCTATTCAGCTTTAGATATTCAATATTATTAGTACTTTCACTGTTTGTGACTTTATCAATCTATGACAACCGTTTTTAGCCCCAAATTCCACTCTGTGTAAGTTGCTACCTCTGTGATTTTATTATTTTTAGATTTAAATAAATCATTGAATTATTTTTTATTCAATCTGATACATTTTGCCTTTTTAATAGAGAAGTTTAAACTATAGTCATTAATTATGTTGGTCTGACTTGGATAATTTTGTTGTCTGTTTTTTATGTCTTCACCATTTGGCCTTCTGTTCTACAGGCTATTTTGTTTACTTTTGTCTTGTCAGTGCTTTAGAAAGCAAACATCCTGTGTTTAATTCTGCTGGTTGTTATCTCACCATTATTAAGATAGAGTCATAACTATTTGTTTATTAATCAAAATAGCAACAAAGAGGCCCTTGTTTATTAATTTTGTTTCCTTTACCCGTCTTTCCCCCTTCCCAATCTTTAATAATTAATCTAAGTATGTATATTTTGTCATCACTATCTCTATACATATTTCTTTTCTCAAGAAATTGGAATTTTTAAGCTGTTGCCTATTGTATTACCCTAATAATGTCAATTATTTAGAGTTTTCAGCATTAACTTTATTCTCTGTAGTCATATTTTGCAATAACTTTTGAAACATTCTATCACAGGTTAAAGACCCAGAGAGGTATTCCTAAATTTTTCAGTTTCTTTGTGTTTTAGAGCCAGGGTGGGAATGAACTAGAATTCCAATGGATCTCGACAGCCAGCTCAAGGGAATGATGTTGACCACTCTGCAGGCAGTAGGCGGAATGATGAAGAAGGAAGAGAGGCTAAGGGTTCTGTTCTGCAAATGTCTAAATTCATGACGTTTCCAAGAACCCAAGGCATGCTCTCTTTTCCTCTTCTCCAAAGCTTATAGTGGGAGTGGTGCTATCCCCTTCCCTTAGTCCTCTTTCCCTGCCCTTTCATTTCCCCTCTTTCTGCCTTTCTTATACCTCCAGTCTCATCTTACCCACTACAGGGCTCAAACTTTACAATGCAATCCGTGTACTTCTTGAAAGTAATCCAAATGCATGAGCATCTTATAATCTTTGAGGCCTTCATTTATGCTATGCCCTGGGCCAAAAAGCCTTTTCCACTTTTCCTTAAGTGACCAACTTGCCTTCATCTTTCAAGACTAGAGTCATTCCCTCCAGGAAGCCTTGACTGAATGCCCACGTAGAACTACAAGTGCTGGCTCTGTACAGTGCCTCTGTGCCTGTGCTTTGCTCTCCTGTGTCTGATGGTGTTTGATTACCCCCCCATTTACCACAAGCCATTCAAGGGCAGGGCTTGTTTCTTAAATAAATCTTGTTTCTTATTTATCTTGAGACTTTCAGCACCTTAGGAGTAGAGCCCAGAGTAGGCCTATGATCAATGTTGGATAAACTTAAAGCATAATTACTAGAACATCCATGTCAAATGAGCCAACCAGTTGCCATGGAGTCGATTCTGACTTGATGACCCCAGTGTGTGCAAAGTAGAACTGCACTCCATAGTGTTTTCAAGGCTGTGACCTTTTGCAAGCAGATTGCCAAGCCTTTCTTTCGAGGCACCTCCAGGTGGGTTTGAACTGCCAATCTTTTAGTTTGTAGTCGAGTGCTTAATCAATTCAGATCTCACGTCCAATGATGCACCTGGAAGTCTATGGAGAGAAGGAGGAAAATAGTTGGCATGGTACTAGGTAGAAGCAGGAATCTGGGCCCTGGTAATTGAGCTCTATCTTATTGCCTGACCACCAGGGCTTCTCAGACCTCTGGCAGGGAAGCTTCAACTCTGTACTAGGTGATGCCTTCCCAAATTCTTTTCAGAAATCAACTAGTAAAAATTTGCCACAAACGGTGCTGGTCTGCAGTCTGACACTTAGGAAATTCTGTTGCACAGCTAAGTTGCCTGGAGGACGTATACTACAAAAGTAGAAATCAGTATAGCAAAACTGTCAGGGGTCTTTGGGGAATAACATTAATATCCTATGCAGTTTTTTTTTCCATAAAATCTCTTTGCAGTGAAGAAGGCCTTGTGATAAGCATGTCCTTTATAGATTAAATGGGGATCAGTCACTCTTAAATTTAGCTAGGAAATACTAATCAATGCTTAACTCTAGTATAATCAAAAAGATTTGATGTGCCTTTTAAAAATATGAAGATGGAAAAAATCGTCACTAGCCTAATTATTGCCACTATTGTTTTGTATGCCATACATATGCATCATAGTAGAGGGGAACATTTAGGGGTCAAACCTTTCAGCCAGACTTGGTGTTTCTCTCAGTAACATATAGCACTCAAACTATATGCTCTTTTCTGATTTAAAAATAATACTAGAACTTTGATCAACGAAGATTTTCACAAGTTGCTAAATATTTGAAGTAAAATGAAACAATCTTATATTCACTTAACAGAACTGCTCTTTTAGTTGGTTGCAAAGATTTATTTTTCAAGTCTGAACTGCTTGCTAATTTTCCAATTAGAAGCTCGTGTAATTGCTACATTAGCACCACCTTCTCCTCCTTCTCTGGAATAATCTCTTAAAACCTGGCTCCTCTGCTACCTCCGTGGCGGGCCCTCCCCAGTCTTCCCAAGTTGTGCCCCAGCCCACCTTCACCAGGTCTCCTCCAGGTCTTGTAGGCGGTTAGTGCCAGAAGCTCAAGTTCCAGCAGCAGCAGCTCTTGCTATCTTCACCACACACTTCATTCCTTAGTCTCTCTTTCCTGATCTGTTCTGACTCCATTCCTGAGCAATGTGGGGCTATCAACAGCCAAGCTCTTTCTCACGAGTGGAGTATGAAGAAGGTTTTATCTCAGCAAGGCTTGGTATCTTTTAAGTTTCATAACTAAAGAATTTTAATATAAAATAATATGATTTTTTGTAAGTGTATTGCAGTCCTTTTATTTTTTAGTTTATTGCTATTAATATCTCATCTCAAAATGGTTTTCAAAGCAGATTACCTAAAAAACCCAGCTGTCTTATGTTGAGTTCTCTAGAGGAGAAAATCAGTGAAGTGTACATATAAAAATATATATAAAGAGAATTTTATTTCAAGGAAATGGCTCATGCAGTTGTGGAGGATGGCAAGTGTCAAATCTGTAGGTCAGGCGTCAGGCCGGAGGCTTTGCACATGGTTGCAGGGGCTGATGAACCCAAAATCAGCAGGTCAGAAGGCAGGCTGCTGGCTCATGTCCCACGAACTGGAAGTCAGAAGATGATGAGTTGGATGCAGGACTGAGAGAGGATGAGCTTTGCCAGAGCATCCATACATATTGGATGCAGGCCACACCTCCTGGGAAACTCCCCTTTCAACTGATTGGCTGGTCACATCAGATAAAAAAAATGGAGGATGATTACATTATATCTGCCAAACAACTGAGAATCATGGCCTAGCCATGTTGACACGTAACCTTAACCATCACACAGCTTTGTAAGGAAAAGGGAGATGTATTTGTCTATACCGTAGAGAAACTTAAAAAATATCAACTTCATTGTCTATGATACGTTAAATAAACCTGCATATAAAGTGTCATTTACAATAAACATTATTAAAAGAGATTTTTCTAGAGCTGGTGAATCTACCGAATGTGTTGATTACTACTTTTAGATTTAAATAAATTCTTTCGCTTTTGTATTCCTTTCTTACATCTGAAATAATAAATAAATGTAAAAGCCTTTGAGTCAGAAGGCTATTCTCAGTTCAGGCAGCGATTTAATCTACCAATGAAATGGTTTTTGTTGCTCTAGAAGAGTTGTAACTGTGCTTTTGATTTTGCAAATAAAAAGCACCAACTTTTCCAAAAGTTCTTGTCACAATATTAGTTACATGATGTTATTTTCTTGTAATGCCTCAGAGAAATAATTTTCATAGTTTCCTAGAGGATTATAAAAAGAGTCAGGTATAGGTAGCTATTTTTTTCTACAGTGCTATAGTAATGCCAAAAATGTAGAGTATTTAGAAATATTTCAAACTATGAATGGAGGTCCTGGAAAAATTGCCTTCATTGATGACTAGGTTAATTACAGTAGTTCTGTTGTTCAAAGCCCTATTATTTGGCTATAAAAATCATTGTAGTTTAAACATTGACTCACATTAGCTTCTCTATTGGTGTAGTATTTTACATACTTTAAGAAAAAGCCTTGATTCCTTTCAAAGCCCATTGAATACAAATACTTTAAAAATACGTACACTCAAATGATTGCTTTGTGGCTTGGAATCTGAGTTGTTGGTCATAATTGTTTTAGGTACAGAAATATTTTTATAAAATAGTTTAAATACAAAATACTTTAAAAAACTTGGTAAGATTCTTAAAACTGCTTTGTAAGAATTAGCATGACCATAATAGAGGTACATTAGGTGCACACCATTGAATGTGCGTTTTGTAAATTTTATTTTTAAGAGAGTGTTAGCTAACCTCTGTCTTTCATTTTCCATGCAGCTCTCTGGGAGACCAGAATGTAGCTATCATGGAGTCATTAGACTTTAACAGAGATCCTTTCTCTATAACAAATTCAACGCATGGTTGCATGGGTAATTTTGAACAAGTGGATCTTTCTCCAAACTGAAAGGCTGCCAGGAGGGAGAGCAAGTAAGAAAAAGAGGGGCTCAAAAAGAGTCACAGAGAACCACAACGTAATCACGAAGCACCACTGTTGCCACAATCCCATCACAGAAGTGCATTGAAAGGTAGTAATATAGAAGAGAGAAGACACATCATTATAATAAAATTTTCTGTAGTACCTGCGACAACCTTAGGAAATGATTTTTTCATTAAGCAGGGTGCCTGAAACTGTAGACATGTTGACTATGTCTGCTGTGAGGAATTTTTAAACTACTATTATTGTTCCCCCATTATTTTACAGAATTCCGCATAGCAGTGAAATATGACATACAGAAAATTAGAAATGTAGAGTAGGAACTGCCATTATAACCTTTATATATCACATTTAATGAAAAAAAAAAAAGAACTTTAGCCAAAGATTACATTATACAAGTGTATAAATTATGATTAGTTGCTCTGAATTTCGACATGACTATTTTATTGAATCCAAGGTGTTGGAATAAATTATTAAAAAAGGCTCAGTTCAAACCCTGTGAAATCCTGACAGATGGAATACATTCTGGGTCATGTCATAATACTAGTACTGAACAAAATAGGGGGAAAGTTTGATTTTTGCAAGTGCCAATGGAAAGATAGTAATAGTACCAGTATATATGTGAAATCCCAATGAATCAAAAACGATATAATTGAGTATTTAATGTTGTTGTTGTTGCATTTTAATAGAAAGAAAGCTAAACAAATAATGGCTGGGAACGTGATAAGGACTGATTCTTGGGAATAAAGTAGAGGCCCTGTTATAACAGGGCTTGACTGGTCACAACGGTGACTTGTTCCTGTGTCTAGAGCTTTGTTCTGATGCTGCTTAAGTATTCCTTGCCTAAGCTAAGGATTGATGCTAGATCTTGTAGTCAGGCTGAGCCCACAAATGCAGATCTACAGGAGGAGGTTGTTGCTGGGAGATGGAATTCCATAACAAAAGTTCCACATCTTTAATATGGATCTGTTTAGTATATAAACTAGTCTGAGTACGATGGGAGTAAACGGTATGCTGCAAATAATGTTTAAGGCAGGAGGCAAGGCCAGGACAAGGATGGTTTGGAGTTCATTCATTCATTTTCAAGCATTGTACCTGTACGTGAAAATGTAAGTATTAGAGTGAGGGATTATCTAGCAAATTCAGTTTTAAAAGAAGCTATTGAAAGAACTTGAGGAGGAAAGTATGTTAAAAGGAGTATTTTGTGAGAATTAGTGTAGAGGCAGAGGATATGCATACTTGTGAAGTGATTAGAATAGGGGAGTGCACTTAGGAAATGGTTACAGTGTTTCTAATTCAGGTTCAGTGGGATAATTTCTTGAAATTTTAATTAATGTCTTTGCTTTTCCACACACCCTTATACTTCATCTTCCTCTACTCAGTTAGAGGTATCATTGATCGTCCTAAGGAAAATTAGGATTGTTAAGGCAAGGATGTAAAAAGCCAGTCAATACTAAGTTTGTTTGTTTGTTTTTAATAATATTTTATTATGTTTTCAGTGCAGGTTTACACAACAGTCTAGGTTTCTATTCAACAATTTTTCTGCACAGATTGTTCAGTGACATTGGTTACATTCTTCAATATGCATGAACATCCTCATTTCTGTTGTGGAGGTTCCGTTTCCATTCATTTAGTTTCCCAGCTCCCTTACATTCTCATCTTTGTTTTAAAAGTAATTATTGACTGTTCGGCACATAGAGGTGATTTTTTAAAAGAGCACGGTACTTAAGGGTGATACTCATTATTTTTTGAGTCGGTTTGTTAATTTAGCTACAAGGTGACCTCAGGGGTTAGTTTTGGTTCCAAGGTTTGAAGAATAGCTCAGGGGCAATAGTCTCAGGGAGTCCTACAGTCTCAACCAGTCCAGTAGGTCTGGGTTTTTTGTTTTTTGTTTTTTTTTTTTGGAATTTGCAGTTCTATTCCAGGTTTTTCCCCATTCTATCAGGTTCCATCTATTGTGACCTTGATTAGAATGGTCAGTAGTGGTAGCCGGGCACCCTCTAGTTCTTATGGTCTCAGGACAGTTGAGGCCGTGGTTCGTGTAGACTATTTGTCCTATAGACTTGTTTCTTCTTCGAGTTTTTGGTTTCCTTCTTTCTCTTTTGCTCCAGATAAGTAGACTAATAGTTGTATCTTAGATGGATGCTTGCAAGCAGTTAAGACCCCAATACTAAGTTTTTAATATGTAAACTGATTCTGAAACTTGTGAGGAGCCAACTGTGTTGCAAGTAAGGTTTTCAACGACAAGAGAAAAAAATACTTTGTATAAAACTTAAAAACCCACTGCTGTCAAATAGATTCTGACTCATAGTGGCCCTATAGAACAGAGTAGAACCACCCCCCAGGGTTTCCAAGGCTGTAATCTTTATGGAAGCAGACTACCACATCACCCTCTTGTGGAGCACCTGATGAGTTTGAACCACTGACCTTTTGGTTAGCAGCCAAGCACTTAACTACTGCGCCACCAGAGCTCCTTTGTACAATGCGTAGGGTCCTCTAAAAATAGTAAGTGTAGAAGTCTATGTGACTAGCCAAGATTTTTTTTTTTTCATTCTCCAGGAAGTACAGACAAAAACAAAGCAAAAACACGGCAAAACAGAAATCCTCCCAGACTAGGAGGACAAGGAGAGGTAGGACAAAGAAAGGGCTAGCAGAGTAGGTTTTGGGTCTACCACCCTCCCCTCTTGGGTTAAATTCCTGTCCAGCAAGGATGATAGATACTGCACAAAAGTTTGGGGTGATTCCAGGGAAGAGACAAGTGTTTCCTGATTTCCAAAATATAGGGAGAGAACTTCAAGCCTTCAGAGCAGCTCTGTGCCCAGCATGGAACCTAGGCTATAAGGTAGAAATGGGTAGAAAAGTGTATCCAAGAGTTTCCCAAGCTGTGAGGAGGCACATAAGTGGAGAGAAGCTGCCCAGGCACTCTAGTCAAGCTAAGAAAGAAGCAGCATGACCACAGAGGTGGCCAGAGAGAAAAAGAGGACATAGACATTTCAGATGCAATGAGCTTTGTGCCACAAAGGCAGAGACCAGCAATGATTACACATCTCATCAGAAGCCACAGTGGGTAGATTCTAACAATTTTGGACCAGTTGTTCTCAAACTTGAGCATGCAACCTAACCACCTGGAAGCCTTGTTAAAACGCAGATTCCTGGGTTCCTCTTCCAGAGTTTCTGATTCAGTAAGTCTGGAGTGCGGCCCAAGAATTTGTATTTCTAACAAGTTCCCAGGTGGTGCTGATGTTATCTGTCCAAGGTCCTCATTTTGAAAAGCACCGTTCTAGACCAAATGTCTCTCCCCTAATCCCTAGTTAAAATACGTCAGTCCTCTACACCCCTTAGCCCCCTACACATACACCCAGAAATTAATAGCCTCTGGAGAGCAGTAAAAGAGGGGAAGGGGACACATCCTGATAGACTGAGAAGTTATCCAAAACAGATTGAGCTTACATCCGAAAATACTAAGTAATCACTAATTTGACTGAGTGAGCCTGGAATTCCCCATAAAAGTCACCACCATCAGCAGAAATTGGAACTCAAGGGCTAAAATCAGTCCAGTTGTAGAGAGAAATTTGCCATTTGCACACCTAAGTTTTATTACCGTGAAAATACAGTTCTGTTGGTATTTAATACAAACATTGTATTGAAATTTAAATAGCAATTTCGAATTCACTGGGGGAAGAAGCATTCAGGAAGGTTGTTTTTGTCCTGCATTAAAGCTTTGTTATACAGCATTTTGTTTTTCAACCTGCCTATAATGAAGATGTTTGAACTGGTTGCCTCAATACCACCATTCTGTTACACTGTTCATCCCCTGGGCCTCATCAGAGAACAGAGGAAATAGGAGCTAAGTCTGAGTGGACAGCCCTTCAGAGAGCTACAAGAAGGCAGAACATCTGTGTACTTGGGAACACTGCTCCCACATTCACAATTCTCCATCTGGGTCCCTGCACGAACAGACGTAGTGCCCCATTCATGACTTGCTTGGGGGCTTCATGCACCTATGACAAATAAGAACTTTCAGTCTCCAGTGGGAAGGGATCCTCTACTTTAAGGGTCCAGCATAAAATGTAAGAGCCCATCAGATGGCATTTATACTTAGGCAGCTGGTAGAACTTGTCTCTTCAATTTTGCACTGATTTGGCCTAAAATTGGACTGTGCACTCTTGTTGTTTGCATTTTTCCCATATAGACAAGAACTGTGTTGATAATTGATAACTCTCCCCCAGGTGAGTGCATATTTATAAGATTTAGCTGAAATGGATCTATTATATTCATTGGGGACGTAATGTCCCCAAGTCCTTCAGCCTCTTGAAGTCAACCTTTCCCTTGAAATTCATAGAAAATCACATGAATCTCCATCTCAAGTAATTGATGCCCTCTCCAGTATTTATAAGGTTTCTCTGGTGGGTGCAGGGTATATGTACCTACATACCAGGTGTTGTCTACACCTCTTACTCCGAACTCCAAACCACAGCTTCTTTTTGTTTTCTTACTTTTAAATACCTATCACTATCTTATCAGTACACCTAGCATCTGCACTTCTCACATTTCATCGTAAATACGGACAAACCAATCATTTCCAAAAGCACTCTTGATCCATTCATTCAAAATTTTTTACTGAGCACCTACTATGTGCCAGGTGATGTTCAAGTCCTGGAATACAGCATAGGAAAAAAAATTAAAACAAAACAGGTAAGTTTACTGTTGTGATTTCTACATTGTTTGGGGACTTCCCCTAATGTATGCGGATAATAGATGGAGGTTGCAGCAAGGAGCAATACACAATGTACTCCTGCGTATCAGTATCAAATCTTGTTCATTTAAGCCACAGGATTCCCTTTGTGGGAGACATCTTTCTTCTGAGGGCCCAGCCTCATGCCCTGTGGTTAACTCATCTCTCTCTCTCTCTTCAGAGGTCTTACTTCCAACATCTCTTTCCCCAAGTCGAAGGATTTCTCCAAAACTTTTCCTTTCTGAGCTACCAAAGGAAAGTGGAAAGTTAACTAACAGTATGAAACAAACAACAACAACAAACAACAAGAATAATTTAGTTTACTTTGTCTCATTCTAGAATCTAGGACCTTATCTTTCACAACCAACAGTCCCAGTGCAGTGTTTTCTCATGATCACAAGACCTAGAATGTTTTCAGTTACAGAAATCAAGTAGGCAGCACATCTATTTCAGTCCAATAGATACTATGATCCATACCAGTAGTCCCTGTGGTTTAAGTCATTTTGCTCACTGCTTTAGTCTGCTGCCCACTTTGGGAATCATGACCACCTTGACTCTGGAGATTAAGTCCTGTCTCTTGGCCTCTGCCAAAGATCCTATTATCCCCAATGAACTCAGGAAGCCTATTTCAATGGAATTACCTATGGGTCAGCAACCTTGACCCATAGAGGATTGCCACTATAGAGCTTTCCCAGTATGCTGTTACTCCCCTCACTGGTGTATATCTTATAGTACTTTGGTAAAGGGATGGCCTCTGAGCCCTGCCACGTAACATAGTAAGAGTATGGGAAGAAGGTCACACTTGATAAATCCACAGTAGCATATCTTCCTTTGAATACCTCCTTCTACATTACAGCCTGGACGTTCTGGCATCTCAATTTCATTTAGCCTAGGTCACCACAGACTCCAGGTTTCAGTTTACTGACTATATTGGTGAGCCACAATTGTATCCTCAAGCCTCAAACATCTTGAATCCAGAATACCTGGAGAATGCAATAACATTAATAAATGTGGTTTAATCCAATCTTTTGTTTCTATCTCCCTAGTCTATGGCCCTTAGAATCTATTCCTACCATTATTTCCAAGGTTTTTGCCAATATAAATGAGAAAATTGTTTCAATTATTTCAATGTGTAAGTTGTCTCCTCCCAAGTCAGACTATGTACTCATTCTTCTGTGACCTGACTCTAGTTACGGGTCTGGAAGCAATAGGAGGTGATGGAGTGCATCTTGTGGAGAATCAGTAACCCCAAGCAAGGTAACGGCCTCAACTGCAGCTCTTACAGGGTCTTCAGACAGGGCAGAAAGGGCTCTTCTACGAACAAAGAGGTTCAATAGAATTTGAAGGTTCAGATCCATCAGGATCCAATCAAATTCAATGCTCTTTCCTAATAAGTGTCCTACGTTTCACATAAGATACTAAGTAAGGCTGGAAATTCAACGTGCTTTGTAATTCTGCAATACACAGCATCAACTTGTGGTTCTAATTTTCAAATACATTGGTCTTGTATTTGACTACAAGAGTAAGATAATTTTTAGGAAGCTCTTTAGTTTTGTGATCACATCTTAAGCTGAAAACTTAAATCCCTGAGCTTTTCAATTTCTTTTGTAGAAAGAAGTGGTGCAGTCATAAGCAGACAGGCTACTCTATAGTCCTTGTGGACATCATTTCCCCTAAGAATGTTTTATTATAGCACCCACTTAGTTTCCAAAGTTTTGTATTTAATTGGCACTTTATTTCAGACAACTACAATTGATAATTTAAATGCTTTAAAAAAAAAAAAAACAATGTCATGGACGACCAACATCTCATTATTTGTTGGCAATGAAGTTATTTTTATCTCCAAACATAATCAGGCCAACAAACTATCCCAGATCCTTCTTGTTTTCCACGTCTGTTTCCTAGAACCACTTTCAGTGGTTTCTCAGAGGGTCCTGCCTGGAACAGAGCCACTGTTTGAGTTATTATAGACAGGATCAAATTCAATAGAAGGCCTTAAGTATTTTTCTAATTGTTGGAATGACTGGAGAAACAAAAGTCATGAAAGGTCTCCACTAATTCTGAGGCTCACCACTAGCAGGACCTGGAGTTTCAGAAGCCACAGAAAACTGCCAGAATGATTGCAACTGCCTATCAAGTGATAGCAAATGTACCATAGTAAGCGATTCACCGGGAAACACCTGGAGATCACTGCGAAACCTCAAATTCTCTGAAGACCATGTTTCTGCCCACCATTTCTGGAGGAACAATAACATGACTCTGCTTTCTCTCTATCATCTTTAAAATCTCTCACAAGTGCCTCTCACTGGCAAAATCTCACCTGGAATCCAGCTGACCAGGGATTCGGTGAAATGTAATTGCCAGGCTTTCAGCCACTGAAATATACAGGAGGTCAATTTAGGGAAATGGGGCTGGGTTATACAGATAGCACAGACAGCAACGTCTGGCACAGACAGCATAACGTGTTTCTGGAGTAGTCTATGAACTTGATTTTTCTCTACAACTTGGTATAAAAAGAAACAATTATAGGTATGTCTGTATTTATATTTTTATTTGTATGCATATTTATATGCTGAATGTTGACAAAAAGTTCATGGGTCAACTAACACAAAGCAGAAGCCACCAGAATCAACATGCATCCATTATAAGGTTGAATAGTGCTAATATTATTTTGTCATTAGAAAAACAAGGCATAGAAAGAATCACATCTTACCTGATTACAGTGATACCAAAAAAATAGAGAATAAGGAATAAGGTATGTTGTTACTTACCACCAGGTAGATCCCAACTCATGGCTACCCTATGTGAGCACAGTAGATCTGCTGCATAGAGTTTTCAAGGTTGTGACCTTTCAAAAGCAGATCGTTGTGTCTTTCTTCTGAGGGATCTCTGGGTGGGTTCCAACAGCCAACCTTTTGGCTAGTAGCTGAGCACTTAATAATTTTAACCACCCAGGTACTCAATTCCAGAATAATGTATAGTAAATAACAAACAGCAAGAGCAATGCAAAGCGACTAAATTTTTTGAAAAGTTTAGTTATACCTTTTTAAAAAATGAAAACTACATAACACAGAATCAAGAATTAAATATTTGAATGAAAACAGAATAAGCCCTTAGCAGCCAAAATAATACTTGTATTTTTATTGTTTATAATCAGTGAGATCGAGTATCTGTTGGCTAGATATAATCTGAAAGCAAATCAATTAAGAGTTTTCCATGACTCCATATTTCCTTCTTCTATTCCTAGGAAAAATAAAAAAATAAAAATAAAATTGAAATATTTGAATTAGTCACAAAAATAATTACTTAGTCTGGCCTGTCACAGTTGCTGGTATTCTTAATATGCCTTATTTTGCTTTATTATAATCTTTAAAACTGTGTGACATCACCTAACACATTGCTTGGGTTGAGTAGGTATCAAATAACTATTTGTCAAATTAATGAATAAATATATAAACTGTACATTTTAAAGATTATACAAAAAAATGGTAAATAGGCATGTTAATGCTCTTGAGCACCGGGAGAGAAATCAAGAAACAGGCAGTTAATTTTAGCACCACCATGAGTCAATTCATTGTGTAAATTTGGAAAAATCATTTCAAATCTGTGTGCTTTTACTTACTTTCATGATAATGAGCTCTTGCCTACTTTGCAGAGATTCCTGATAATTACTTTGCTTTGAGCTCTTTGGAGGAAACGTGAGCTATAGAGTTAAAAAGTGTATTGACAATAACGCAAAACTTTTGTACTAGTAAACAAACATGCATTACTTTACATATTAGTGAGGTTTTATTGTTAACTAAAACCAATTATATTAATATAAGGAAACATTTGGACTATAACAGATTTCAAAAGCATGGAAATTAAACATGGAAGATTGTTTACGCATTCAACAAACCTTCCAAAGGTATCTCTTTCTAGGAAGCCTGTTTAATCTCATTTTGCCTTTTGCTTTCACAGCTCTTGGTGTCCTGCCTGGACACAAATCTTTCTATTGACAGCTATAAGAATAAAGTTTCTGTTCCAAAGTGGGCAGCTTTTCCACCTGTCAGATAACGAACACCTATTGTTCCAAACACTTTTCCTTCTCTTGCCTCTTGACCTCTTGATATTGATGAGATGTTATCAGCAGAGATCTTGCCTCCACCCCGAGGATCTTACAATATAAAGGTATTTTAGTGTTCAATAATGTTTTTAAAAACTTATTAAATAACTGTATATTGACTTCCATTACTCCTTTTAAGCTTGTGTTCAGTGAGGGAAGTTCTTCCTTCTCCCTTCCCCTCAAATGGAATTTGATTATTTCTGTGACTTCTCTGATCACTTTTAGGTAAAAAAGGTCCTGGGGTCCTTCTTAATTAACAAAGTCTAAAATTAGAATGTCATTTCTCACATAAAATTCAAAACTCCCAAATTCAAAATTTTCCCTCTCCCCCAGCTAGGGCCTATTACAGCTAGAAATTGTTGGTGAAGGAGGACATGGTCAACGTTTTCTTTCTTTCTTAAATCCTCCTCCTCTAGCTTGCTAGCTTTGATTTCCGGTCAATGTGGGTTTGGATCCAAGGGTTTCTGGGAAATTCTAACTTTATCCTCTCTCCTCTGGTTCACCACTTCTTCTTCTGCAGTTCCTAGGAATCTGGTTCAGCTTCTCTCTGCTAATGATCCTTTGTCCTCTAGGTGGGCCTTCTTTATTAGGATCTAATATGACTCCACACCCAGCTCTCTTCTGTATGATCTACCTTTTGCCGCAGGGAAATATGTACACTTTGCCACAATATAGCAGCAATATGTCTTTCTCCTCCACTGAGGAAGAGGCTTTAGGGTGAGGACAAGGGTCAGACACGGTCCTCTGTATCCCCCAAGTGCAGCGGACATATATCAAGATTTCCCAGTGATCTATTTAATGCCCCCTTTTCAAAAATTGAGATGAGCAGCAGCTACCAGACACCCCCTTCACCTTTCTTGGAAGGAGTCGGGCTCACAACACATAAACAACTCTCCTTTAATACCCATTCTGTGATTGAGTTTGAGTTGTATAACATGTTTTAGTAATTTATTTTGAAAATGTGTATCTTCATCTGATGCCTCAGTTTAGACTTTCTTATCTGTTTATTTTGGTGCCACAATAAACTTGCATTTTTAACATTCTGATATATTTCCTTGACGTAGCACATAGAGATCTTTCTTTTTATGTTCTTCAGAAGCATGGAAGGTTATGGGATGTTTTGGATTCTTGAAGGACAGGCTGTTATGTATGCATGTACCCTTTTGTCCACAAAAATGAAGCCACACGTTTCTGATTGTTGGCTGATTGTCTTGGAACCAGTGACTCTAGGATTTTAGAAGATTTCTGTAGCTTCTACCTCTGCCCTGGTGTCTGGAATTGGAGGGATGAAACCCTTGCCCATTGGTTTGGAATTTCAGTGCTAATGACTGCAGCAGCCACTTCAGTGATCCTGAAGGATAACAGATTTTAGGGTGTGACTTTGTTTGTTTCTTCTTGGCTTCACCTTCTGTTTGGAAAATGGATGAAGTCTAGATATACAGAAAACACGGAGAGTGGCTGAATGCACAAAATTCCAGGTGTTCTATTCATTCTCAGTAGTGGGGCTAAATGGAATTAAGCTACCCATCATTTGTTGCATCAAGAATGCTCACCTTCTGACACCAAAGTTTTCACTGGTGGGGGAGGGCAGTGTGAAGAGGAGGTACAGAGGAGACTGGGGTGACTGGCCTCCAAATTAGCAGTCATGGCTGATCTAAGAGAATGTGTGTAGATCTGCTCAGATATGAAAGGACTTTGCTTCATTGTAACCACTTTTTGGTACAACCTAACGCAGATCGTCTGCTTAAAAGACAGCAGCTGGGAGAACGTAACTAGATAGTTGACTTTGTCCAAATTTTCCAGTGAAATAATCAACCAGGGGGTCTATTACTGTCAGAGCACCGCATGCGCTGGGTCACTAATTTTTCTCTCTTGTCTTGAAAAAATAGAAAACAGGCCTACCAGCGTTAGCTAAGTTCTGGATGAAGAGGTCAGCCTGTCTTCTGTTTCAGTTAAGTTGCTTTCGGTTGCCAAGTAATTGGTTTAAATAATAAAATAATTTATTGGGAAATGTAACTAAAACATCCAGAGGTAGAGGAGAAATTAGACCTGGACAATTAGATCCTGACAATTCTGGATCTACCTTCTGCCATGAGTTGGCTTTGTCCTCAGGGGGCTTTCATCACGAAGGAAAGAACCGTTAGCACCAACCAGGTTTCACCATTCACATCCAAAGAAGAAAATACCTGATTGTACCATCTCAGGTCCCATGCCCACCCTTAAAGCTGTCACTATTGTGGATCATTCTAATTGATGAAGACCAGTTCGGGGTCCACTTCTGCCTGTACTCCCAGCCAAACCTCATAGCTGCTACCCAGCTAGGAAAGGAGAGACATCTGCATTGCCTAATAAATTTCCAATCGTGCAAGAACTTTTTTTTATAAAGTAAATAACTGTATTCTAGTTTTCCTCAAAGTCCTCAAAGTTCTCTCTTAGAAACTCTGGTTATCTCCTGCATAAGGTGCCTCTGGTCACTGATCTTTATTTCCTTGTGCAGTTGGGGACATGCAGATCATATACACTCAAATTTGGCCCAGCAAAGCTTGGATTGGAGGCATTTTCTCAGGGATTTTATACTTTTCTTTCCTCTTTTCAGAAGCATTGATTTGATCATCATGTCATATTGGATCCAAGATTCAGAGTTTAGCTAAGGTTTTATAGATACATGTCAAATATTTAGTGATTATGATAAAAATCCTGAGCAATAAACTCTTTAGGTATTTTGTGCCCTGTTGTAGTTACTTTATTTTTAGTTTAATACACATCTTACAGTGGCTGTGGATATGGCTACTGTTACATAGACTATACTACTTATCAAGACAAGTAATGTCATTTATTCGGTTTAGACTAATTGGTTAAATAGGTATCTGAGGCAGCCATTAGGCCTAGTATTGACCTTGCTTTAAGTAAATACGATTAGTATTATGATTTCTAACCATGGCATTGTGAACATTATACTAAGAATATTAGAAGCTTAAACATATTAACTATTAACTTAAATCTTACGTCAATGGCGTAATTTTTAAAAAAAGACATTTCTTAAAATGTTGCCACATATCTTGCTAGTTTAAGACTGAGGTCTTCCACAAATGACTGTTGAGGGGAAAATTTTCTTGTTTATTCTATTTTTTCATATTCCATGATTACTTTGGTCTGATTTTTCTAAACTTTTCTTGTTCTTCATATTGGCTACCATACATTTTATGATAGAATAAGGAAAAAAAATTAAGTCCACTAGAGCATTTCTAAACTACAATAAGGTACAATAGAGATCAAAATGATTTTAATGTAGGCAAATGTGATCAGCCACAGTATAAGAAAGTTTAAGTTATTATATCCTTAAGGAGAAACAAAATGTAAGTCTAAATATCATTATAACTGTAAGAGGCTTGAAGTACAAATTAAAACAAGCAAACAAACAAAACACATTTTACAACACGTTCGTCCTCTGAAAAACCTATACATTACAGTTTGTGGCCGCCAACATTCCCTTTTCCCCTTGAATGTTACATAGGTATGATCTCTGAGTCTTGAATTCACGAAATCCATTATAGTATTTTACAACCCACTTCTGCTTTCATTTGTGGTGTAATCAATGTACTTTTGCAAGTTCATCTAGAAATTTGTCAGCTCTAAATGTATTCACTATTTTATTCAACGCTTATTTCCATTGATTCTATACTTTGGCAAGTTATCGCTAGAGAGATGTATGGTGTTATCAGTGAGGAAGGAAGGGCAATGTTTACCATACTCATGCTCTTAGAGAGAACCTTGAATCTGTAATACTAATATTGACAACTCACCTGGTTGTGTGATTCAGTATATCATATATCCCCAATTATTCTAATGAGGGTCTGCTTAGTGAACAAATCTGTGTGGCAGGAATTGTGGTAGGTACTATACATACATGACCTTATTTCAACCTTCACAAGAACTCTGGTGACTTAGGAGATATTACTCCCATTTTACAGATTAGATAGCTGAAGATTAAAACATTAAATAATTTTTCTCATTGTATATAAACAGCTCGGGGCTAGGGTTAAAATCCAAATCTATTTGATTACAGATTCACTCACTTTCTACAACACTTTGCTATTTCATTTTAGTTACATTATGCTTTTAAAGTACATTATCAATTCAACTTTTCCAGCCTTAATTTATGCCTGGCCATATAATCAGATTTTCATTAATCCAGAATAGATGGGCAGACTAAGCAAGTCAAGACATAGTCGGGAATTGGATTGTGTGGTATTTCATTGATTAGAACATACCTATTTTTTCACATTTTAATATCTTGGAAATCAGGATGGTCTTATTGATAATAAGGAAGTATTTTCCATTGTTTGATTATCATAGTTCAGCTTTTCTTTCTTAAACCAGTTGACCAGTTGTTATTGAGTCAATTCCCACTCGTGGGGACTCCCGGCGTTACAGAGTAGAACTGCCCTCATAGGGTTTTCATGGCTGGGACTTTTTTGTCAGTCTCAGATTTTCAATGATATGGAAAGAACTGACCCTTCAGCTTTTATAAATAGTATTCCTGAGGAATTCTATTCCATTACATGTTTTCATAACTGTTCCCAAAAGGGTTTTTAGAGTAGTGGTTCCTTGGTCTGAATCAAGTAAAAAGATCCTAAAACAACTGCTAGGGCTTTCTTCTGAAGCACCTCTGGGTGAGTTCAAACTACCAAACTTTCAGTTAGTAGCCCAGAGCTTAATCCAGGGATTCCTCTTCTTTCTTAGTGGCATCTAAACTGGTGGTACGTTTCAACTGATAGCTTCTTAGATAAGATGAAATATGGTACTTGCCTCCTCAATGAGATTCGGTAAAAATAGTGAAGTGGTTTAATCCTGGTTCATGCTTAGCTCCACTGCACCCCATCCTCTAAACTCTAGAGCTGGGAAGAAAGACGTTCTGTTTAAAGCTGCGGTGGGGTTTTGGCATTTTACCTCTCTTTGCCATTGTTATCCTTCCACCTTGGCCCAGTTCTAAGAATAGAATTTCTGTTGCTTCTTCAATTTGCCCTTGGATAATTGAAAAGTGGTATAATTTAATTATGATTCCAAGTTATTTATAGTCTCTTCCTCCTACCTCTTTGTTGGTCATGTTAATCAAGAACTCAACGTCTTTTTGTTAAGGATTCTTTTCAAATTTCCTTTAAAATAAAAAAAAAAAAAAGCGGGGATTTTTTTGTTATATTCTTTATATACATATATATGTAGGATTTTAAATGATTATTATATAAATGCCTATTCTTGTTGCTTCCTTGTTGCTGTCCACTTGTATATAAGGATATTGAAACTTTTCCATTATGTAAATTCCGACTGTAATTTCATGGCATAACAAAATTTTAAAATAGGGGTGATTTTTACTGTAGTTTGAAACACTATCCATTTTGAAGCATCCCCAAAGTCCTTTTTTACCACCTCCAAACATTTTTTACTACAAGAAATTGATTTTTTCCGGTGGCACAGTGGTTAAGTGCTCAGCTGCTAAGCTCAAGCTGGGTAGTTCAAACCCAATAGCCACTCCGGTGCAGAAAGATGTGGCAGTCTGCTCTCATAAAGATTTCAGCCTTGGAAACCCTATGGGGCAGTTCTGTTCTTTCTTATAGGGTCACAATGAATTGGGATTGACTGGATGGCAATGGGAAGAATACCTATATAGCTTACTCTGTAGAGAATTCTGTTTCCTTTTCTGTAAAATGGGAGGGGGGTAATGATGTTACCTATCTCATACAGTTGCTTACGGGAAAATTAGCTAATGCATATGAAGCTTAGGACAAACGTTGGGCACATAATAAGGGCTCAATAAATATTTGCTATTATTAGAAGCTGGTTGGTATATATCATAAACAACCACTTGAATCTTTTTCTGGGTATTTAATACACTGTAAATTCCTAGAGGTCAATGGCTATGCTGTAGGCATCTTGGTAAC
This sequence comes from Dugong dugon, assembly GCA_030035585.1. Lineage (NCBI taxonomy): Eukaryota > Metazoa > Chordata > Mammalia > Sirenia > Dugongidae > Dugong > Dugong dugon. Next base: position 64,225,102 of record CM057466.1, read on the forward strand.
TCTTTTAGTAACTAAAATTGTGCCTTAAATATTCTGAATACCCTATTTTGATTGAAGTGTAAAATTTCCATTTCAGCACCCACCCTGATTGGCTCAACAATGGTTACCCAATACTTGGGGGAACCTCATTGTGTAGCCAGGGTGCATAGATCTCCCCATCTAAGCTTGGTAGAGTGGAAATAACACAGGCTTTGGTCAGACAGACCTAAATTTAAATCCCAGTTGCCATTTACTTTGAAATAGGGAGTCTCTTGAATTCTCTGAACCTCAGTTTATGCTTCTGTAAAAAATTAATATCTACCTTATGTGGTTTGATGAAAATTAAATTATACAATAGTGTATGCAGAGAACCAAACACAGTGCCTGACATAAGTAGTCTTTCCATCAGTATTAACTATTGTAAACTATTATTGTTACTATTTAAAAAGTTATTATTACCTTCACAGATACATAATCCTCTTAAATATCAGTTTCTTCATCTGTAAATGGGGCTAATATTGCATTATTCATATAATTAAGAAGAGAATTAAATTATGTAGAGAAATTTTCTATCAAATGTCTTCACTGAATTTCATCTTCTGTTCCTACTACCCCCCTTTCTCACACCTCATTCTTTGATATAACAAAGAAGCAATTTCTTTGTTCTTTCAAAAGAGATATTTCAAAAAGATCTCCAACTCTTGAGTATTTTGTGCTGTTGTAGAAAATTTAACAAAATGAAAGTCTAAGGACTTTGGGTCTTTAGGTTAGAAAAGTTATGGGAACATTTGGAATAACGTTCACCCATTTTCCATTATCATTACCATGCAGCCGTCTTTAATTTCCCATGGGAGTCTCCAGCCTTAGATTTTCAATGCTATGGAAAGAACTGGCCCTTCAGTTTTCATAAATTGTATTCCTGAGGAGTTCTATTCCATTACATAGCTTCTATATTTCCTCCCAAAAGGATTTTTAGAGTAGCGGTTCCTTTGTCTAAACCAAGTAAAAAGGTCCTAAAGCAAAAACAAAACCAAAGTGATAGGCCTGTCCTTTGAACTCCTGAAAGAGAATCTCTATGACAAAATTGAGATGCTGTGCTTCTGTAAAGCTCCCTATATACAATGAGAAACTATATATAGGTATGCAGACTTACACTGGGGTATGTCTGTTAGGATGGGCTTTTTATACTGACAACATAATTTGAGAGTAAATTGTTATTTTTATCTCCTTATTAAAAGATGAGAATTCACAGAACAATTGTCATGCTTGCCAGTTTGACCATAATGTCATTAGCAGTACTGACAATCCAATTAAGTCTGTGGGTTTTTTCCTCCCCACTGATTGTAAACATGGAGATTTCAGAGGACGTGGAAGCACTGAGGTACCTATACACTGAACATGGCTGGTAGAAGTCTCCCACATTTGGGAACAGGGTCACCAGAGTGTCTATCTAAGACTAGGTGGCAAGACCACTGAAAAGGTTTCATGCTTACACACCACACCTGTCCCAAGAAACCCAATGTGTGTCATATATGCACAATAAAGCTGTAACTAGAACTGTAACACAAATGGATTTCTCTTCTGTACTCTGCTTTAGGGAGAAGAAGCAAAGCACTGTGATATAAACCAGTATCTGGTCAGTTTGGATTCAGAGTTCAATACACTACTGCTTACTACCTCAAGAACAATTCGTACTGACTCCAAGGCACTGCAAAGTCATGAATCATAAAATAAAAATTAAATTAGCTTTAGCAAACTGTACTTAGCAATGCTATAAAATGGACTAATGTATTTTGCAAAGATTTTTTTTTTCCCAGCTACTTAGTTTGAAACAAAACAAAATTTTCTATTTAACTCCTCAGTTATCTAGGAAATTCTACTCATGAAAAGTAAACAGGGGTTTCCTTATCATACAAATAACTGCTAAAATGAGTCCTGTTGGGATTTTTAATTTTATTAGTTGGTATAATATGCACTGTGAAATGTAAAGACCACTGCTAATAATGGGTCACCTTGAAACATTCATTATGATGTCTCTGAGTCTCATTTGGACAATGAAGAATGTCAAGCGTCCAACTCCTACATCTAAAGTCAGGGTAAGGGATATCATTAGAGGAAAAGGTAACCCCAGCCCCTCTATGAAACCTTGCAGAGAAAATATAATTAATCACTCCCAATTGTCCCAACCTTGCATTTGTAGTTCCTGACTTAAGTGGAATGTGCCTACCATTTGTCTTCATTACTGGCCAGCAACATTAATAACAATCAGCTTAAGATCTGAGAATGGAATCACTTCCTATAGATTCCAATTTAATTTAGAAAAGCCTAAATTGAGGGAAACATTCTTTCTCTGTCTTTGAGAAATTAGATGGTTTTCCTGTGATACCCAGCTACGGCAATAAACAAAGATGATGCAGACGTGAAGGTCCACAGCCACTTCTTCCATTGATTACCTCCAGACATTAATTTTCAGTCTAATTGCTTTGGCTGGCACTTTTACCTCAGCAGTACTTACATATGCCTACAGATCTGTTTGATCACAACTCTGGGGTTTTGAATTATTTAATACCCAATCAGGTTTAGAAATGTTGTCCTTCATATCCTATCCAGAATTTCTGCAGTGAAATAAATAAAATGTGATATTTAATGAAGTGGATTTTTTTTCTCTCACAGATCTCTTTAAAATAGTTTACTGTCTTTGTAATCCTGAATTATTTTCTTTGTTCATAAACAATAACCTTAGTAAAATAATACCACAAAACATTGCCACTTTCTACTTGGGTTTTAAGAGCATTAAAATACACATAAGGGAAGACAAAATATATTTGTTTCAGCATAAAAATTACAGTTTTGAAAAAAGTACTCTATTGAGCTGCAATCTTCTGATTCTTTAATTCTTAACTAGTTCTCCCCTGACCCCAAAGAATTGCTCAATTTCATCTAAGACTGAATATATTCATTAACACTGGTTGGCTCTTCCAGCATTCTGTAGGCATGGAACCTCAGGCTGCCCAGTTTTTGCACTTTAGATATATCAGACAGCATCACCATCTTACCTGTACAGGCACAATCTTCTCAGCTTCTTTGTTCTTCCTTCCAAATCTATTTAATGTTGTTTGAATGGCAACATTAACTGTTAGTTTCCTGTTTTCTGTACTTAATTGGGATGTGACATTATATCTATCCAATGCTTTCCAAAAAGGAGAGCACTGAGGAAAGCGTATGATCTTAGTCACTGGGTTAGTTCTTACAGACCAATTGGAAATTGCATTTTTCCTTTGTTCTGGTAACTTTATTTTAATTGAAGTATCAGCCATCCTATCTGATATTAAATTATCCCTTCTAGTTAAAATTTTGCTGGCTTTCGCAAAAAATAATTCTAACTCTAATATACATATACACACATACATATGTACATGCATACACATTAAGCCAGATTTATGGAAGTGTGGAGTCCCTGGGTGGTGTAAATGGTTAAGCGTTTGATTACTAACTGAAAGGTTAATAGTTGGAACCCACCCAGAGGTGCTTCAGAAGAAAGGCCTGGCGATCTGCCTCCAAAAAGTCACTGCCTTGAAAACCCTATGGAGTACAGTTCTACTCCTATACAAAGGAGGTTGTCATGAGTTGGAATCAACTTAATGACAACTGGGTTTTTGTTTTTTGTTTTAATGGAAGTTTGGATACACTGAGAAAGCCACATTTTCTTTAGATCTCTAAGTGACCATTTTGTACACAGATATGACCAATGCTTACATTTATTAAGGCAGGGCAGTAATATTATTAAGGTGATTGCTTCATAAAGAAATTAAATGGAGAATTATCTAGGGAACTTGTTGAATATTGTTGGATAAATAAGATAAACAATTGTCTTTTTTTCAACTATTGAAGCAATTTTAGCCTGAGCTGTCCAGATAGCTTTGTAACTCTTCATTCTACCATTCCTTGTAGATGGCTTCAATATTAATAGTTTGCTTTGATGGTCCTTTGAGAATGGTATCTTAACGTGTATTTAAGAGCAATAAATACACTTGAAATTTATAGGAATAAAGAAAATGGACATAAGTTAGGTTGAAAAATGTAGTCTCTAGCTGGGAAGGCACATACATACCCAGCGAAAGCACAAGGGATGGTTCTTTCGTTAAAAAGAAGAAAGGGAGAATAGTACTTGGAGGCAATTGCTGTGCGCCCTGGTATAGCCCTCTGGCTACCCAACTGGCCTTGTGCACCCTCCTTCTCACAGTCACCCCTTTCCCAAGGAAGAAAGACCAAAATTCCATCCAATAATCACATCCAGCTCAAAGTACAGGATCTCTGGTTGATGTGCTGTGCTTTCCAATAGCTTCAAATGTGGCTCCTTGATGTCTAATGACCTATGAAATATCATTTACCTACCTCCCTTGCTACGTCCAATAAAGAATGACAGAGTAGGATCAGAATAGCCCCAATAAAAAAAAATTTTATTTGGAAAATGGAAGATTGGAAAAAAACATGTAGTCACTGGTCCATAACAATACTAAAATCCTGTAGATAGAAATTGCAAAGACTTTGCTATAGCTGTGTAGATAGGTAGTTGGTTGTTTTGACCTGGATCCACTGTCTGTGAGGAACTACTTTGCTCATCTTCGATGGCTCGTGTTTTATAATCTCCTTTTGGGAGATTTTCCTTATTCAGATTTTGAGGGAATTTCACTGCAAAAGAAGAGAAGCCTGACTTGCAGAAACCTTAGGGGGTAATTGATTGACTACTAAAGCAGTCCCCCTAGGCTGCTCGGTAAGGAAGTAGGCTGTGAAAGCGATATAGACCCAGAAAAGCAGAGTCATTAATGCCAACTTTTGTCTAAATGTGCACACTTTTATTCAAATGCTCCCAGTCGATTTCATTTGAAAATAACCATGGCCAAAGATCTCTTCCTGTCTCGTTCCTTGCTGTTTTGATTGCTGTTCTTGACTATCCCTGCCTTCCTCAATTTAATTCTCCTACCTTGAGGCCACCTAAAACAACAGGCACTGGTGAGAAGGCAATGCTTAATCTGCTTTTGCCACAGACTGGGTCACACTTGAGAACACTTAACTGAAGTGTCTGGAGAAAGGCTCTGCGCAGCAACATTATCTTCTGCTGTTTGGTGAATGGAGGAGTTAGAGTCTCCAACACTTTCCTACTCCAAATTTCTGAACTCTAAGTCAATTTAAACTGTAGGCTGTAAATTGATAGAGAATTTATCTGAAATAGCAGAATAAGTGTTCTTTCGCTGGTTCTTTGTTGGTGAAATTTGAAGTGCTAATTCCTAACATCTCTGTCTTTGAGTACCTTGCTACATGACACAAGCAGTGGACATGATGAACTAAAACCCTGACAAGTTCTAACTATGTTCCCTAGAGCCGTGAACTTGGTAAGTAAAGGGTCTGCCTTCCAAGTTATTATGGGCAACAGTTTTGCCAAATTTTTATCTTGGCATTACAAGAGTTACCAGCTTTCTCTCCTGACAATTACACCATTGCCGCATCTGTTACATTTTAGTTGGATAACAGCAAACATCCAGTATCAACTTTTGTATTAGAGTATAAACCGTGATGCTCTAAAAAAGAGACCCAAAAGGCTCAAATGAGATGAAACATCTTGTAGGTAACAGTGCCGAAGTAGGTGAACGTAAAGGCAGGTAGGAAACTCTGAACATCAGCATCCCATGTGGTTTCCATTTCTCTCCTAGCCAGCAGGAAGGGGAAAAGGAAGAGCAGATGACTAGAGGCTTTACAATAGAGAGATGATCCGGAAGTTGTATGCATTTGTTTGCACTCTAGTCTTTGTCCAAACCCATTACATTATTATACACCACAGCAAGGGACTTGTAGGCTCTAGCCCAATAGCTCTGACTGTGCGCTTTTGTTGGGGAGGGAAGCTATTACTAAAAAGAAAAAGGGGGAAACCCTCATTCACTGCTGGTGGGATTGTAAAACGCTGCAGCTGCTATGGAAAACAGGTTGGTGGTGCCTCAAAAAGTTAAACATAGGACTACCTTATGACCCAGCAATTCCACTCCTAGGTATATACCCAAAAGAATTGAAAGCAGGAATGCAAACAGATACTTGTACACCAGTGTTCATAGCAGCACTATTCACAATAGCAAAAATGTGGAAACAACCAGTGTCCGTTACCAGATAATGGATAAATAAAATGTGGTATATGCATACAGTGGAATATTATTCAGCCATAAAGCAAAATGAAGTTCTGATACATGCTATGACATGAGTGAACCTTGAAAACATTATGACGAATGAAATAATGTAAACCCCAATGGACAAATATTGTATGATCTCACTTATATGAAATCTCCATAAAAGGCAAATGCAAAATCCATTACTGGTTACCTGGGGCATGTGGGAAGGGGAAATGAGGGGATATTGTTTAAGTGGTACATAATTTTTCTTAAGGGTGATGAAAAAAATTAGAAAGGGATAATGGTGATGGCTGTACAACATGGTGAATGTAGTTAATGTCACTGAATTGCACATGTAAAAATGGTTGAAATGTTTTGTTACATATATCTCACAACAATAAAATATTTTTTTAATTAAAAATAAAATGAAGAAGGGGAGAATGGATATGACGGAAGAATTAACAGATGGTTAACTATTTTATAAAGCAAAGACTATAAAAACGCAGTAATTGGTTCTTAATTTTTCTGGTTTCTACATTCTGGATTTAAAACTTATCTTTTAATGATTAAATCCAAACCCTAGGATAGAGAGCTCAATAGTTACTTGAAAGTTTTGTAATGTATTTACATAAAAAAAATCTAAATCTAACTTCATTACTATTTTCAAATCAATTTCCAGGGAAAGATGGATGGAATAATAAAAAAAGAAATACAAGGTAAAATGTTATTCTCTATCTTTATACATCAAAACTACTAAAAGTTTGTGATATTAACCTAAATACTTCATAAAATATTAAAAATTGGTCATAAATATTACAAAATATTAAGAATATTAACAAATGTATCTAAAACAATTGGGTATATATCTACAGAAAAATGAGCTTTGATTACTTCTTTGCACCATGTATACAAATTAACTCAGAATAGATCATGATTCTAAATGTAGAAACTAAAACTATAAAACTTCTATAAGCAAACATAGGAGGAACTCTTTGTCATCTTGGGTTAGGCAAAAATTTCCTAGGTACAACATGAAAAGCACAAGCCATTAAAAAAAAAAAAAAAAAAAAAAACAGAGAGAGGGAGAAAATGGACTTCATTAAAACCACGAACATCTGCTCTTTGAAAGCCATTTTTAAGAGAATGAAAAGACAAGCCACAGACTGGGAGAAACTATTTGCAAAACACATATGTGATAAAGGATCTGTATCCAGAATATATAAATAACTCTTAAAATCAATAATAAGAAAACAACAACCCAATTAAAAAATGGGCAAAAGATTTGTACAGACATTTCATTTCACTAAAATAGATATAACTCATGGCAAACAAGCACATAAAGAGATGGTCAACATCAATAGCTTTTAGCAAAGTGCAGTAAGATACTACTACACACTTATTAGAATTGCTAAAGTGAGAAAGTCTGACCAGACCAAATGTTAGTGAGGATGTTGCAGCAATTGAAATTTTCATACACTGTTGGTGGGAATAGACGTTGGTACAATCATTTTGGCTAACAGTTTGGCAGTTTCTTAAGAAGTTAAACACTCATTTACCATATGGCCCAGCCATTTCTCTCCTAGGTGTCTTACCAAGAAAAATGAAAGTCTGTGCTTACACAAAGACTTGTGACAAATGGTCGTAGCAGCTTTAATTTTAGTAGCCCCAAACTGGAAACAATGCAAATGTCCACCAATAGGTGAATGAATAAACAAATTGTGGAATATCCATAAAATGGAATTCAGGAGTAAAAAAGAATGAACTATCGATACTTGCGACACCATGGATAGATCTCAAACTAAGTATGCTAGTGAAAGCCAGACCTCACCAAGAGAGTATTACTGTGTGACTCAACTTATACAAAATTATTAAAATGCAAATTAATTTATAGTGACAGAAAGCAGATTAGTAACGATAAGACAGGGAGGAGGGAAAGAAGGGGTGAGGGTGGCAAGAAATTCCAAGGGGCAGGAAACCTTTGGGCATGATGGATCTATTCATTATTTTGATTATGGTGATGGTTTTATGGATGTAAAAGTCAAAGTTTATCAAATTGTACCTTTAAATATGTGTAGTTTATTATATGCTTACTCTTCATCAATAAAGCTGTTAAAAAGAAGACAAATTTTAATGGTGTCTTTATTAAGTTCTTAGGGTTTATAATATAAGCAGAGACTTACGTATGATAATTTAAACATTAAGCTTTAATGAAATATTAAGAATGTTAGTTTTGTAACTCCTTCTTGTAAAGATTGACCATTGCATTTACTGAAAAGTGTTTTACATGTTATCAAGCTAAAAATAAGTACACAAGTCATTAGCAAATAGCCTTTTAAAACTACAAAAAGTTCCATGTATTATTAAAAGATAATTGCTAACTCAAGTGAAAATTTATTCAAAACTACCAAGGTCACACAAATAAGTTGAAAATAACAAAACTTTGAATTTTTTTCAGCTTTCACAAATATTATCATTTTTCCCATTAGACTGGATGCCATTATGTATTCTACATTAGATCTTTTACATTTCTTTGCATTTTAAACTAAATCTTTATATTTCTTAACAAGGGTCTATGGCAGCAAATAAACTATTTTGATATTACTCATTATCTTTAAATCTGAGTGCTTTTACTGGTTCTTGCCCTTTAAAATGCTCTTAAAAATATCTTTTAAAAAACTGTTTTGAAAATTTAAGAGAAATTTTTGATAATCAAAAAATTAAAATAATGAAAATAAAAGCTGTAAGATTCCTTCCTTTTTTTGTTTTAGTTTTTCTGTTCTTTTCGTTTTTTAATATTCTTTTAAAGTTAATTTATTAAGCACCTATACTATGCTGGATTCTGGGGATATAAGAGGTTGAGAGCCCTATCTTTACTTTTGGATACTTTTCATCTTGTTAGGTTCCGAGGTGGCGCAAATGGTTTGCAATGGGCTACTACTCTAAAGGCTGGCAATTTGAACCTATCCAGTGCCACCATGGAAGGAAGGCCTGGAAATCGGCCTCCATGAGGATTACAAACAAGAAAATCCTATGGAGCAGTTCTATTCTGTAACACATGCAGTTGCTATGAGTCGAAATCAACTTGACAGCACAGAGTATGGTCTAGTTTTTCGTCTTGTTGGTGAGAACAGACAATCACACCTCAAGGTAGAAGTTAATACAGGAGAGTAGAGAATAAGGGAGAAATGATGGCATGGGCTGTGGGTACTGCAGATTTTTGAGAAGGGTGTAGACCCAGACACTGTGCAGTCATGGATGCTTTTGTGGTCTTTTGATGAAAAATGTAGTTCATTATTCCAAGCCAAATAGAATATTATACTTGCAGTGATCACATATGATTTTATTGATTTAAAATATAATAGTTCCCTGACTTTTCAAAAATCTAATTTTTTGTAAAAGGGCAAGGGTTCAAAATTGCTATAATTTGGTTTCTCACAATTTTCACTGGAATGAAAATTAGGTTTACTGGGGCCATTTTCTTAGGAGCCCTGGTGGCACAGTGGTTAAGAGCTGTGGCTGCTAACCAAAAGGTTGGCAGTTCAAATCCACTGGGCGCTCCTTGGAACCCTATGAGGCAGTTCTACTCTGTCTTATAGAGTTGCTATGAGTTGGAATGTGTTTCAGGCCATTTTCTTAGGATGACTATACATCCTGGTTTCCACTGGATTGTCCCAGTTTGATCCAGTAATCATTTAAAGTCATATGACCTTGGGAAACCATTTAACCTCTCTGAGCTTTAGCCTCCTTATATGTGCAGGGTTGCTTTGAGGAATAACTAGCATAATGTATCGAACTTATTTCCTGGCCCATACAATGGCCAATAAATATAGGTATTATTTCTACCGCCAGCATTAATTGCTCTGAGTCAGGCGGTTATCATTCAGTAGTTTTATTTCATCTTATGTAGTAATAAGATATTTTATGCAGATTTAATTTTAGTTATAATAGTCATATATTCCCATTAAGTCAATTGTTGTTTAGTGTCCTTACCACTTAACTGTCTTCATTGCTGCAAATTAAATAAAATTACTCTCCACGATTGACTGACTGACAAGGATGATCTTTGAGATGTAGATCATGATTGATAAATAAGGGTTGAATAATCTTTGTGATTTTGTGCTTCCTAGAAGCTCTCATTTGGAAGCTGAGACTACTGTATTAGCTCTCTTAATACAGACAGATTGCAAATTTTGTATCTAGGACAAGAATATACAAAAATCTTTCAGAACAATCCCAATTCCCAGTGTGCTATCTCATTGTGCCCTGGAGGGACACTCAGATTTGTTGTATCATCTGTTATGCGTTTTGGTTTGGAGCAGGAGATCAATGTGCTGATATTACTTGGCTTTTCTGGTGTCATCCTTATTCTACATTATGACTTTGCTTTTGGATTCTAGGTCCTGACCCTAATACTCATTGCCTTGAGCCTTAACTTGATTTCCTATCTCATTTTTTTTTTTTCATTCAATTTGCTTTTTTTTTTTCCCTTCTTTTGGACTTCATCTATCATCTTTACATTATAGTATTAGCAAGTTCATACCTATTTTGTGAATATTTTTATCTTTTTGGTGAAGAGTTGAAAAAACATGCTTAAAATATTCTGATGAAACCTTATGACGCTTCAGCAAACATACCATATGAGAAAACATAGCCCATAGATTAAAACAGCCATTTGAATCTCCATGAAAGAGTCAATTATTTTGTGACTAGAAATTTAATTTCCTGCCAAAATCTACTTTTAAGCGGGTGGCCTCACCAAAAGTGTGTCAATCCCCACTCTCCTTTAAGTTCATCCATCATTTAATAGAAAAATTATATATAAATATTTCATTATGGGGGGTTAGAAATCAGAGCTTGCAATTCCTGGGTAGGGTGAATTAATGTTTCTAACGATCTAACATTACTTACATTTAGGTCTTAATATCTGTGACTGCCTTAAAAGAAAAACAAACCGGTTGTCGTCGGGTCGATTCTGACTCATAGTGACTGCCTTAGAAACCACTAAATCAGTCCTCTTTTCTTTTTAACCTACACTAGTGACTAACTAGGTCCCTGGGTGGTGTAAACTGTTTATATTGGGCTGCTAATCTAAAGGTTGGTGGTTTGAACTCACCCATAGGAGCTGGGGAAGAAAGACTTGGTGATCTGCTTCCATAAAGATTACCCCTTTGCCATGAAGTAGACTCCAACTCATAAAGACCCTATAGAACAGAATAGAACTGCTCCATAGGGTTTCCAAGAAGTGGCTGGTGGATTTGAACTGCTGAACTTTTGGTTAGCAGCCAAGCTCTTAGACACTGTGCCACCAGGGCTCCTCTGTAAAGATTACAGCCAAGAAAATTCTATGGAGCTGCTCTCGTCTGTAACAGATGGCTCACCATGAGTCAGTATCCACTCAACAGCAATGGGGCTGAGGTTTTTTTCTGTCTTAGTGACTGATTTACAGGGAGTACAATTGATTGGTTGTAACATGCAGCAGTATAAATCATAATGGGACCTACATCTGATACTTCATTTATTCAATGGCATTTAGTGAGTAACCATTATATGCTCTGTATTGAGTTCAATGTTGGGAATAAAAAGACACTGGGAAGTTTACATTGTTCCTAAATTCAGGGAACTCACATTCCAGATGACAACTAGTTGACTCCAGCTATTTGGTGAAGCAATGATGCCATTCAATGGGAAAAGCCATCATTTGTATAATCCCAACAGCATAATTATCTGACTACATTTTTTGACTGGTTGCCTTGGCAATACAAACAAAATGTCAACAAATAACCTAAGACAGTTGAAAGCAATTAAAGAGTTTTGTTTTAGTCCATTCTTTTTGTCCAGATATGGCCTAACTGCTAATGAAGAGAAATTATTGAAGTAGTTCAAGTAAGAAATGAAGATTGAATGAACCAGAGTGGTAGCAATGAAAATGGAGAGGAGAGAACAAGGTTGGAACAAATTTTGGAAAAAGAGATGTTGAAATTTGCCTGCAGAGTGAATGTGGAGCTGAATAAAAGAGAAAGGAAGATGAGTCCCAGGTGTTTTGCTTAAGCAGCAGCCTAGTTGGTGATGTCATTCACAGAGACAGAGAAGTCTTCCCCACTGCTGCATCCAAGACCTCAAGAGGAGGAAGATTCCATTTCTTAAGACTGATCCCTGGAGTTATGGCTTTCCCTCACCTTTCTCCTTTTTGAATGATTCAAAGGTTTCTCTTCCCTGACCCTGTCTACTAAAATCCAGCACATGTGGTCTTGTCATTAACCCAATAAAATAGTTTAAGATAAGGGATAAACTAGAGTTGGGAAAAAACTAACAAATTAAATATCATGTTAATAAATTTGTTGGTATTATATAAAGTCCAGACTTTGGGCTCTTCTCAAGGACGTATCTGACTGGCATTTACAGCAGCATTTAAGTAAACCTCCAACTTAGTTGATGCACCCTTCGTTCCAGCCCTGTCAGCTCTACATTCTTCCTCGAATAATATCAAATGTCCCCTTCTCCATGGGGCCTAATCTGACCACCCTAACGTGTCCTCCCACCCTCACTGTCAGCACTATTGAGTCGCTTTCACCTGCTTTGTTTTTGCCATTACACCTATCACTCTCTAATATCTTATATTGTTTGTTTATTTATTTATGTCTTTATTGATTGTGTTTATTATTCATCATCTCTTCCCCTGCTAGAATATACTTTCTGAGGTTATTGGTTTTGACGGTTTTTTCACTCTATGACACATCATCATGTTTAATAAATATTGCTTTGAATGAATCAACAAATGAACTGAGACAAGGTATCTGAAGCACCTAGAACATGCCTGGACCGTAGCAAGTATTCAATACATATCAGCTTCCTTTTCCTCTTCTTTCCTTTCCTCTTAAGTGCTTTTTCTCCAGTTCTATAACTATTTATTTTTATTCTTTTTAGCTCCTTTTTAGTCATGTTTACTGAGAAAACCTTTTGCTTTTGTAGAACTCCATCTCTCATTGGCCTCACACCATCAGATCCACTCTGAATTCTCTATGAAGGAAGGGCACAGACTTTCCTACGGAATAGCTACAGTGTACTACCCCCTCCCTACCCAAAGAGGTTCAACATTTACATTAGCCATGTTTAAGACAACCACCGCCTTCCCTGTTGTGGGGGATACTTGGTCCTCACCACTCCTGTGTCCATGTGGAGAGAAATGCCCAGAATGTCTCTCCCTCTTTTCTCCTCATTTCTTGCTCACCCTCCTGGAGGGGATGGGCAAGTAACTTAACTGTTATTTATGAACTTGGAAGGAGGAGCTAAACATATTTGGTTCAGCCCTGCCGTCTCTTTTTGGGATCGGCCTGCTTGAGGAGAGGGCATTCTCTGGTCTGCTCACTCCATTTGATCCACCTGCTCTGCTGCGGGAAACCCATTTGGCCTTCCTGATCTAAGCCACCTTCTCCAGATCTCTTCATTAGTAAACACTGACTGCTTAATCACCATCTGGATATGCCACACAAGTCACTAGAGTATTAACTGTCACTGCATCATCTTTCTTGGAAGAAGGGAATAATCTGGCTATGGTAGATATGAAAACAACAAAGGACTTTTGAGGCCAAACTGATTTGATTTTCTCAGTTTTGGGAAAAGCTCTGGACAGATTTTTACTAAGAAGCAGCATAAATTAAAAAACAGTGTTTTAATCAAGTCATAGGATAACATAAGGGCTGTATTATGTAACAGTAAATAATAACAGGCACACTATCCTTAACTTTGATTTCTTTAAATGAGTACTTGAGGTTATTATCGGAGTTAAATTTTTAAGACAGTTGTTTTTGATAAACATGAAAAGCTATAGATAAGCCTATGTGATCTTCCTATAAGTATTCTGATATTAATGTATTACAACAAAGTATCTACCACCTTATGTAAGCAAACCTACATTGCATATTGTGTTTTTGAGTTTTTGTGGCCTTTTTTTCTTTTCTTTCTTACTTTTTTTTTCGTTTTTGAGTAGTAAAACCCTCTTAATCTGGAACCAAGGAAATAAATCCAAACATTTATAAAACGTTGCAGGGCACAGGATGAAGACTGGTGTAAGATTAGATCTAGAGACCATTCGGGATGTCAATAGCTCTCAGAGGAGATTTATGGAAGATGAATTATTTGAACCATTTTTTTCAGAATAACAAAAAACTCCACCTCTAGAAATATTATTTACACATCTACTTCCAATTGTTGAGTATATTTTTCATAAGATCACTGTTGTCTAGCTCTCAAACTATACAAAAGTAACAGTCCTGGTTCCTGGCACAGTATGTGACTTACAGAATGTGAGTGTAGAGCTTAATGCCTTTTAGGCATTAATTATTTTATTTATCAATAAAAATAAAATAATTATTTTAGTTATCAATACTTATCTTTTAAATGCTTTCTGCATTCAACTATTCTAATAATTTTTATTTTTATTTTTCTTATTTGAGTGAAGTCTGGTAAGGTAGACAATAATCTTTTCAGACACAGATTTTGTTTTTTTTAAACAACACTTCCCTATGCCACAATTCATCACACATCATCCCATCCTCACCTATTTATCATCTAGCTCCATCCTGGCTCCTGAGTCTCTCTAGGTAACTTTTTATACAAATTCTATGAACATTTTCACGGATAGGATAAAATTCAAGGATGCTATAGTGGAGAAGGAGCCCTGGTGGTGCAGTGGTTAAGAGCTTGGCTGCTAACTAAAAAAGATGGCAGTTTGAATCCACCAGCTGTTCCTTGGAAACCCTGTGGAGCATTCTACTCTGTCCGGTAGTGTCGCACTGAGTCGAAGTCGGCTGGACAGCAGAGGGTTTGGGTTTTTTTGGTAGTGAAGAAATGCACAGGTGATCAGGTTTATGCTGAGACACTTTTTCTCAGTAAGACCAATGCCGTGCTAAAGTTAAAGTGAGTTTGTTTTCTTATCTGCAGGCTTGCTTTCCTGTAACCAACATCCTTTCTGCATTTAATTTGTAATTAGCATTGATGTACATCCTGCTTAGTATATACCTTTTTTTTTCAGGAAGCTATAGTTCCGACTCGCTAGCAATGTTTTTCTTCTTCTTTCTTTCTTTTTTTTTTTAAAAATAGTTTCCCAGCTTGACTACGTGCAGAGAGATACATTCTTTATAAAATTCTTAACAGGAAAACGGATTCAGCTATTGAGCCAAATAACTAATTTAAGAAATTTTGAGAGAAAAATCATTCTTGCTATTGGACACCAGCTGCCATATAGGTGTCAGCCTTCGCTTACCTTCAGCATTATTCTGACGCTCCTTTATTTAGACACTGTGTCAACTGGCAGATTGGTTAGGATCACTGGTTAGGCAGAGAGACAAAACTTTGAGGCCGAGCTTTGCTACTTGTTTTCTGTGTGACCTTGAACAGCTGCTTAATCACTCAGGGTCAGTATTCTCCCCTGCTGATACAATAGTATCATATTGTGACACTTAAATGAAATAATGCTTGCAAGCATTGAGAGTAGTGTTAGGTAGATAGTAATCACTCAATAAATGTGAGCACTCGGTAATTTAAGGTGGAGCAGAAAGCATGTAGTTCTTGAGAAGAGTAATCAAAGTAAGGAAAATCACTTATAAACGGTGGAAAATTAAATGAGTTTGCTTTGCATTAGAAAGCATCGGGAAAAACTGTGAAAGACTTTGAAATGGGCAGAAAATGATTTCTGGGTGCCCTCTACCTTTCTGGGTTATCTCCACCTTTCACTGCCTTCAAGCTATTTTACAGCTTTGTAAGTTGTAGAAAAAAATTAGTAATACAAATGATTCTTGTCCACAGAAATGCAAATGAATTATGTTCAGTAGAGATGCAATCTATTTGTAAATTCATTTCAGCATTTCTGATTGCCTTGTGTTTTCTTTGAATTCTTCTTTGAACTGGCTGGAACATCCTACTGGTTACCTCATTAATGAATGTATTAAATAAAAATTTTAACACATTTTCATTTTATATTAGCATGAGAGTTATGACTTCACCTTTAAAAAGTATGCATTGGCAAAAGTAAAGAGTAATTATTATGTGCTATCCTTCAACTAGATAAAGAAAAATTACGAGGATTACTGATATAAAAAGATAAGTTACTAAGCTATTTAATTAGGTAAATGCTTTGATAAATGCTATTAGAACTGCATCATATTTCCAATATGTTAAAAAAAATTATCTAAAACTTGTATTGTTTTAAGCAAGGTTTCCTACACATGGACTGTGAAACACTAATCTATTACATAAAATGTTTATCAATATTCTGAGAAACATAAAAGAATCCCAGTTTCAAACTGGTGTGGCAAAAGAGTAGGTTAATTTAACAGAATTTTTTACTGCAAAACTTCTCAGAGTCTTTACTAAGTAAAATGAATTGTAAACATTCAAGAGAAATATAATGTATATAGTATATAAACCAAACTTATAAGCCTATGGAACCTTTCCTTCTCGTTATTTTTCATATCTGTTCGTGTTGACTTTTCTCAAGACACGCATTAAATGAGTTGATTTGTTTACAACTTGGTTTAAAGGGAGACATGAAATTTCCAGGAAGGAAATTACAGGGGGCATCCTAATAGCGAGAAGGGGGTGGGATGGCATTGTCATCTGGTTCCCAGGTGCTCCTTCACCTGTGTAGGAGGATCAGCTCAGCTATCATTAGTCCCCACAGGAGCAACAGCAGTGGCAAGGAACCAGTGATTGGAACCTTTCCATTTATGGGGCCTCCTGGGTGCAGCTGTGACTCTCCACAGTGGCAAGGCACAAACAAAACCACAGATCTCTTAAAATACACTGTTAAAAGACATCATACTCTTATGTCTCAAACTTAACGTTTGTGTCTAAATTCAAATCACTCTATTATAAGTAAGTTGCATCATTGCTTAATATTTAAAGCCCATATGCCTCAAGGAATTTACAGAACAGTTTGATGAACAAAGAAAGAAATCGAGAAAGTAGTGTTTGATTTGTGCTTCTAAACAATTTGTCCTGGGATCCCCTAAAATACATCAGGATTAAAAAAAACAGTTCTATCTTGCAGAGATTCCTATAATTCTTGAACATTGTATCACATCACTTTTGGAGATCTGGATTTAAACTGCTAATTGGATGAATCTAAAATGTTTTAGTGTTCTGTTTCTTAGGTGACTTTAAAAAAAAAAAACTTTCATTAGAGCATTAAGACAAAACTTCTATACATCGTTATCAAAGAATAAAAGAAAAGGGCACAACTTCCTCATAATGCAGTGTTCAAAATGAGATCTTAATGTGTTTACCATTACTTGAGGTAGTAATGTGTGAGAAAAATGTAGGAGGTGATCTTTTTGCTTAAAGCAACATCTAGTCAGACTGGAGAGTTAATAACATATAAATCAAGAATAATTGGAAAAGAGGGCAATAGACAATGTAAACAAGGGGGAAGTTGTGTGAATATTGTAAGAGTACCTGTGAGAAAGAAATCTGTGTAGGTTGGAAATGGGAAAATGAGAATAATGAGCTTTAAAAGAGGAAAATGATGTAAGGAGGAGGAAAGTTCCAGGGATATCATTCCAGGCAGAGGAATTAACAAGTGGTGTGGTGTGATGTAGAAGGAGGGTACCTGGTTTCTGTCGAGTCGACTCCGACTCAGAGTGCCCCTAGAGGACAGAGTTAGAACCACCCCATAGGGTTTCCCGAACAGCTGGTGGATTTGAATTACTGACGTTTTGGTTAGCAGCTGAGCCCTTAACCACTGTGCCACAAGGGCTCCAGAAGTAGGGTAGAGAGAAAAAAAAAGATAAAGTTTTTTCTTCTGGAACTAAGGGTTCATATTGAGAAAAAATAGCAAATTAGTGAGGATAGGGCAGAGTGAAGTCAGATAAGAAATTCTGAAGAATTTTGACATACACAGTCTTATTATTTTAAACCAGTAACTTTTATGGATCTTTTGGCAAATTATACCAATTTTAAAAGGAATATCACTGATTAATACACTTTTTACATATTTTAAAACCCAACTAATTCAGATAAATGTAGGGAGATATAAGCCTGTACTAATTTGATTTATGGATTGTGGTGCATTTATAAAGAGAAGCAGTTTTATTTCTTTTCTGTGTTTATGATAACAATAGCTATATAATTAATGTGTTGTCTTAAGCTTCTTGAGAGAATTACTTTAACTATTTTCAAAGAATGATTTATAATTTGATTTTTTTTTTCCTAAATGATGCTTTCCTAAGGAAAGGGTGTTTTAAAACGATAATTCTTTTTAAGTGTTTTTAATTATCCTGTGTACATCTTGTTTTACTGTTAATTGGCTAAGCAAATCTTTTTTCCTTATTATGTGGAGTTCAAAATGAATTTCATCCCAGCTGTGCTGGATATTTGCTGTTTGCCCCTCTAGAGATAAACCTTCTATTGCCCTGCATCCTACTCTGTGCCCCAGAGACTGACCTTGAAGGCCTGCATCGACAAGCCCCATGCTTTATAGCTTCTGGTTAGGTTTTGCCAATGCGCAGCACCACCAGAAGCCCTGAAAGGTGGGAACAGGATGTGTTCAGGCAGAGTTCCTCCCCTGTTTCAAATTCTCTCCCTGCCACAGTTTAGCTGTGTCCTTGTACTGAAGGCCACAGCTTCTCTTGGGAGGTGCTTAACTATTCTGGTTCCAGGACTTACTCCCTTCGCATCTTCCAGGCTGGGAGGTAATGGCTTTCTGCTACTGCTAGCCCATAGTCATGCACCATTCCTTGTTTGTTATCCTTAACACTAACTACATCACTGTTTTGGAATAAATTGTGTTCCCCCAAAATATATGTTGGAATCCTAATGCCTATACCTGTGGATGTGATCCTATTTGGAAATCGGGTTTTCTTTGTTATGTTAATTAGGCCATACCCAAGTAGGGTGGTTCTAAATCTAATCACTTTTGAGTTATAAAAAGAGCAGATTATTTACACACAGGATTTCACTTTATACAGGTTTCAGCTTTCACAGGTTTTACTATATTTATTTTAAAAAATTTCCAGTAGATCTCCTGAACATCAGTGTAAATTCAGTTTAATCTTTTTTTTAATTGTTGTAGTTTAAGTGAAAGTTTACATTTCAAGATAGTCTCTTATACAAAAATTTATACATACATAGTTATGTGACCCTAACTGCTCTCCCTATACTGTGATGGCACACTCCTTCTTTCCATCCCTGATTCCCCATGTCCATTCAACCAGCTCCTAATCCTCTCTGTGTTCTCATCTCATCTCCGGACAGAAACTGCCCATTTAGTCTCGTGTATCTATTTGAGCTAAGAAACACATTTTTCATGAGTATCATTTTATGTACCACAGTCCAGTCCAATCTTTGTCTGAAGAGTTGGCCTCGGGAATTGTTTTAGTTCTGGGTTGACAGAGAATCCGGGGTCCATGCTTTCCGGGGTTCCTCCAGTCTCAGTCAGACCATTAAGTCTGGTCTTCTTACTAGAATTTGAGTTCTGCACCCCACCTTTCCCCTGCTCCATCAGGGACTCTCTGTTGTGTTCCCTGTCAGGGCAGTCATTGGTGGTAGCCGGGCACCATCTAGTTCCTCTGGTCTCAGGCTGATGAAGTCTCTGGTTTATGTGGCCTTTTCTGTCTCTTGGGCTAATGCTTTCCTTGTGTCTTTGGTGTTCTTCATTCTCCTTTACTCCAGGTACTTGGGACCAATTGATGCATCTTAGATGGCCATCAATTTAATCTTCTGTATAATCAATACAGATTATCTGCTTCTATGGGAACTGGTTACACTGACTCTATTAATTGACTGTCAACTAGACTGATGGAAAGAAAAATATTTTTGTGATTACTTTTAAGTTAAGCAGTAAGTTCAGCTCCCCTAGAATTCAGTTTTTTAATCATTTTGTTTCCAGGATTTAGCTATACTTTAGGATAATGCAAAATATAACACAGTAAATCACAGAGTTTGCAAATACCTATTAGTGGTGCTGTCAGGTTTTTATTGTCCTTGAGGGAACCTCAGAATTAGAAGATACGTGGGATTGAAATTTGAAGTTGTCGATGGACATATAGACCCTAATTACAGAAACATTATAGCTCATCAAACAGTTTGTGCTTGACTACCAGTCTAAAGGTTGGTAGTTTGAACTCACCCAGAAGTACCTCTGAAGAAAGGCCTGGTGGTCTGTTTCAATTAAGATTTGTTGCTGTTGTTAATTGCTACAGAGGCGATTCTAACTCATGGCAACACCATGTGTTGCAGAGTAGAACTGCTCCATAGGGTTTTCTTGTCTGTAGTCTTTATGGGAGCAGATTGCCAGGCTTTTCTTCCAAGGTAACTCTGGGTGGCTTCAAACTGCCAACCTCTAGGTTAGTAGTGGCACACAAATCATTTGCACCACCCAAGGACCTTTCCCTTAAAATTACATCCAAGACAACCCTATGGAGCAGTTTTAATCTGTAACGCATGGGGTCGCCATGAATTAGAATCTACTCAGTGGCAATGGGTTTGGTTAAGGAGGGAAGAGGAAAGGACATTCTGATTGTTGGATGGAGATTATCAATCAGTTTTCACTAAGATTCATATGAAATGGTTTAGCTAATGACAGGGACATCAGCTCTACCCAGCATTTTTATAAGTCTTCACCATTGAACTAAATATAGGACACAGTTCTCCGGGAACTCTAAACATGAAAGGTAACAGACCTCATTCTTCATACACACAGATTTAGTATTAAAAACATCACAAAAATAAGCAGCAGCAGGAAACAAATGCAATTAGCAAAGGAAGCATGGGTAAAACATTCAGATTCATAGCTTTTATGCATTAGCTCAATGATTCATTTCAAATTTCACTTTCCAATTCATCTGTCTCCAGGTGTCCTCTGTTTCATACCTAGATCTAATTTTTTCTCATGGAATTATGTGTCATTGGAACATCAGAGAAAATAAAATTTTACCTTCCCAAATTGTTTGCGGCTTCAAAGAGCATAATACAGGGTTATTTTTATACAGAATGTCCTGACATTTACCTCCAAGAGCAGTTTTCAGGTTTTTAACATATTACTGCTATTTTGGGTCTTATATAAAACCTGTCATTTAAGAGGTTTACAATGTGCTGCCAAGATGAGCTCATTAATCTCTATAACAGTATTTTGAGGTTACCATCTCTATTGTCACTTAATAGACAAAACATAATGATTGTGATTTCCTTGAGAATTAATGTTCAGCAAATGACTAAATTCTATGGGATCTGATGATCACTTGTTTATTGAAACACCAAATTCTTGACCCTGTTATTTTACCACTAGAATATAGTGGGTTTTCTTAGACAGATGGTTCCAATAAAAGAAAAAGTAAACAATAATATCGAGGATATCCCTCTTTCTGTATCTACTCTGTTGTTTTTGTTAGTTGCTGTTGAGTCAGTTCTGACTCCTGGTGCAGAGTAGGGTTTTCAAGGCTGTGACCTTTCAGAAGCAGATTATCAGCCTGTCTTCCAAAGTGCCTTTGAGTGGGTTCAAACCACCAACCTTTCTGCTAGTAGTTGAGTGCTTAACTGTTTGAGCCACCCAGGGACTCCTATATCTACTCTGGAACCCATTAAAACAAATAAACCAAATTATTTGCCTCTAAATTACTAATAATATCAGGTTATTGTTTTGAAGCTCTAAAGGGATCCAAAATATTCTCAAATATATGTTCTGGACTCTCATAGTTTCTTTTACGTGTAGACTATTGAATTATACTTTTTAAACTATAATTTTTACTTTGTATTTCATTTTATTTACACCATACTTTCAGCCACCTTATTTTTTTTGAGATTTATGAGGCAGACTCTTATTATGTCTTCCACTTTCTTACTTTTAAGCCTTCATATTATTGTGGAAGACTTTGAATCCTCTCCAAAGAAGATTACCGCATAATGTATATTGTCAAACTTTTTATCACAGACACATAAGCGTACACACACACACACACACAAAACTCTCTAAAGTGTACCTCATGTTCTTGAATGACGAAAGGCACAAAGAAAGTCACAGCATGCCAAATGACCACCTGCTTCAGTTTAGCTTCAAAGTAATTTCTCACTGGTTCTCAGACTGTCTATAGATCCTGCGACCTCTAAACATCTCCAGTCAATAACAGCATAAAAAAGATCATTAACACCTGTTGTAGGAGCATACAAAAGTATTTCCATTTTAGAAGAAATTTGCAAGATGGATCCACTCTATACCAGTCTTGCTCTACCTACTTAATTACTAATTTTTAAGGAAAAGAGAGAAAAGAAAGAAGGTTTAGGAATTTGTCAAGATTCATGAAAATAGAATGAAAATTTTAAGCATGGTTGTTTTCTTTATGAACAACTTTTAAGAATAAATGGCACCATTCCATTAATAAATATTTCTCCCCAAATACTATCTATTGCACTATAAAAGTATTACAACACATATTACTTAGAATAGTGTATTGTAAATAACTTTAGGGGAACATTTATACTGAATTATTTATTTCTTAACTATAAAATAACAAGAAAAGGGAAGAGAACATTGTATACCATCCCAGCCAGTGTGACAGACCATAAACTTCAATACGATCACTTCTATTATAAACATTATTTTTATCTTTACAATTTGGTGTTATACTTTCCCATTTCAGTCAAGCAAATGCATCCACGAATACTTTAATAAAAATTGGTAAAAGGTGTGTCCCAATCCAGATTTTGAGCTTTTTATTTTATTTGAGATCACTTGCATGTAAAATAATAATCAGAGCCAACATTTATCATTAGTATCTTTTTGAGTTCTAGGCATTTTAAATAATATTCATTATTTCATTTGATTACATGCTACTTCTAGGTGACAGGTATTACCATTACCATTTGGTGGATGAGACCGTTGCCCAAGATATATGGAGGTTAAACAACTTCCTGAAGATGTTAGAGTAAGAGATGGAGAGTGATTGAAACAGTGGCCTGCCTAATTTTGAAGCCCCCGTTTGGCCATTATTTCTAGTATTTCCAATACACAGTTTTCCTGGTACTATTTCTATTTCAGAGCCATGTTTGTGAAAGTCTCCTGCTACTTTCAGTGCTGCGGCGTATTTCCTCACGTATAGAGAAGTACTGCAGCAGGGAGTGAGAAAGGAATAACTTTAAAAGTTAAATTAGCTAACTTTGGATATTCTGTTTTGTTGTTTGAAACTGTTAAATTGATTTTAGTTCATCAACCACTAATATTGACAAAACCATAAAAAGGCATTAAAAACAACAATGAGATTAAACTGGGAATCTAAATTAAAATATTAAATATTTATTTATTTGCTGTAATCTTTTTTTTTTTTTAATTGTACTTTAGATGGAGGTTTACAGAGCAAATTAGCTTCTCATTAAACAATTAATACACACATTGTTTTGTGACGTTGGTTGCCAACCCCACTACATGTCAATACTCTCCCCTTCGCAAGCTTGGGTTCCCCATTACCAGTTTTCCTGCCCCCTCCTGCCTTCTTGTCCTTGCTCGTGGGCCGGTGTGCCCATTTAGTCTCGTTTTGTTTTATGGGCCTGTCTGATCTTCGGCTGAAGGGTGAACCTCAGGAGTGACTCAGTACCTAGTTAAAAGGGTATCCGGGGGCCATACTCTCAGAGTTTCTCCAGTCTCTGTCAGATCGGTAAGTCTGGCCTTTTTTCATGAGTTAGAATTTTGTTCTACGTTTTTCTCCAGCTCTGTCTGGGACCCTCTATTGTGATCCCTGTCAGAGCAGTTAGAGGTGGTAGCCGAGCACCATCTAGTTGTGCTGGACTCAGTCTGGTGGAGGCTGTGGTAGTTGTGGTCCATTAGTCCTTTGGACTAATCTTTCCTTTGTGTCTTTGGCTTTCTTCATTCTCCCTTGCTTCACATGGGTGGGACCAATGGAGTATCTCAGATGGCTGCTCACAAGCTTTTAAGACCCCAGGCACTACTCACCAAAATAGGATGTAGAATATTTTCTTGATAAACTGTTATGCCAAAAATATTAAATATTTAAATGCCTGATTAATGGATTCAATTTTTCTATAAGTCTAGAGCTCTCCTAGAAGTCCCTCGATGGCTCAAATGGTTAAGCACTTGGCTACTAATCAAAAGGTTGGTGGTTCAAATCCGCCCACAGGTGCCTTGGAAGAAAGCCTTGGTGATCTACTTCTGAAGGATCACAGCCACTGAAAGCCCTATGGGGCACCGTTCTACTCTGACATACATGGGGTGGCCATGAGTCGGAATCAACTTAATGGTAACTGTTACTACTATCGTGCTCTCCTTGAGCTATGTTATGAAGCATATGTTTTATGTGTTGTTCTAACCATGAAGGCATCCCTCAAGAGTGGGTGCCATGGGATAAGTCATGAGGGATTGTGAGGAGGTGGAGGCCCAAGAGCAATTTCCTTATTTTAGGTTCCCCCCCGTTACCGCCACTGTCATTAAAAAAAAAAACAAACTAGCATCAGTTTAATATAACACTTTCTACATATCCCATTTCTTCTAAAATATGTTTAAAAATCTGAAGGCACCCTACATCTCAAGCTATTGTTTTGCTAAAATGAATAGGAGCATTTAAGAGTGGAGTCTGACTTTGGATTTAACAGATGCCATATGCACAGTTTTATAGACAGCATCTCAACCACAGCCTATACTTTAAAATGGATAGATCTTTAGAAGGGGATTACATGAGATTCAAAAGAAAAATGTGTTCTCTAAAAATATTATTATCCCATCTGGGCTTGCAGGGCGTAAGGTGATTTAATTTTGGAATGTGTCGTTACGGAATAGATAATAAGACATCAATTTTTTTTTAACAAAGCTTACTTTTTCTGTATACCACATTTGTTTCTATTGTTAAAGTTTATTCTACCTGCACATCCTCCTTCTCATCATCATCATCATCATCATCAAACACTTACTGAATTTTATTTACGTTAGAAAATGAAGACTATTCAGTCCTTTAGTTGCTGTGATTAAAAATCTGGTTGGAGGGACAAGGCATTTACATACATGAGAAACAATTCAAGGAAGTATCTCTTAAGAGCTATATTATGTATGGCAACTACAAGAGCTGAGGCTGCTCTTTCTCCTCTCTTATGTTCATGGTAGCCATTGCTAATCAATCATGACAGTTTTCTGCTGAGTCTGAACACAAGCAAGAGTGTATTTTCCTCACACTGAACTCCAGGGTGGTGTTACTTGTGAACTAAGATGGCATTGATTCAAGAACCATCTTGAATTGGCATTTAAGATGAAAGCATTTACCATTTATGTGCTATGTGGTGATTGCTGTTGTCAGGTGCTGTCAAGTTGGCTCCCACTCATAGCGAACTCATGGATAATAGAAGGAAATGTTCAGTCCTGCACCATCCTCACAATTCTTGCTATATTTGAGGCTATTGTTACAGCTACTGTGTCAATTCATTTCTTGAGGGTCTTCCTCTTTTTTGCTGACCCTTTACTTTACAAAACATAATATCCTTTTTCAGGAATTGGTCCCTCTTGATAACACATCCAAAGTTGTTGTTGATAGGTGTCGTCGAATCGACTCTGACTCATAGCAATCCCACATACAAGAGAATGAAACACTGCCCAGTGCTGCGCCATCTTCACAATCCTTGCTATGCTTGAGCCCATTGTTGCAGCCACTGTGTCAACCCATCCTATTGAGGGTCTTCCTTTTTTTTGCTGACCCTCTACCAAGCATGATGTCCTTCTCCAGGGACTGATCCCTCCTGATAACATGTTCAAAATATGTGGGACGTAGTCTCGCCATCCTTCTAAGGAGCACGCTGGCTGTACTTCTTCCAAGACAGATTTGTTTGTTCTTCTGGTAGTCCATGATATATTCAATCTTCTTCACCACCACAACTATTCAAATGCCTCAATACTTCTATCTTCCTTTTTCATTCTCCAATTTTTGCATGCATAGGGGGTGATTGAAAATACCATGGCTTGAGTCAAGCGCACCTCAGTCATCAAAGTGACACGTTTGCTTTTAAGATTTTAAAGACATCTTTTGCCTCAGATTTGCCCAATGCAATAAGTCATTTGATTTCTTGACTGCTGCTTCCATGGGCATTGATTGTGGATCCAAGTAAAATGAAATCCTTGACAGCTTCAATCTTTTCTCCATTTACCATTATGTTGCTCGTTGGTCCAATTTGTGAGGATTTTTGCTTTCTTTTTATTGAAGTGTAATCTATACTGAAGGCCATAGTCTTTGATCTTTACCATAAATGCTTCAAGTCCTCTCCACTTTTCCAACCAAGATTGTGTCATCTGAATGTCATAGGTTGTTAATGAGTCTTCTCCAATC
This sequence comes from Dugong dugon, assembly GCA_030035585.1. Taxonomy (NCBI): domain Eukaryota; kingdom Metazoa; phylum Chordata; class Mammalia; order Sirenia; family Dugongidae; genus Dugong; species Dugong dugon. The sequence goes on from CM057466.1 coordinate 64,251,545, forward strand.
CTGAAGCTGTGTTCTTCTTCATATTATTTGCTTAGCATACAGACTGAATAAGTATGGTGAAAGGATACAACTTTGCTGCACACCTTTTCCAATTGTAAATCACACAGCATCCCCTTGTTATGTTTGAACGACTGCCTCTTGATCTATGTACAGGTTCCACATGAGCACAGCAAAGTGTTCTGGAATTCCCTTTATTCTCATTGTTATCCATAATCTGCTATGATCCACATAGTAAATGCGCTTGCATAGTCAGTAAAACTCAAGTAAACATCTTTCTGGTATTCTCTGCTTTCGGTGAGATCCACTTGACATCAGCAATGATATCCCTGGTTACATATTCTCTTTGGAACTTGGCTTGAATTTCTAGCAGCTCCCTGTTGATATATGGTTGCAGCTGTTTTTTAACTACTTTCAGTAAAATTTTGCTTGAGTGGTAATATTAATGATATTATTTGATAGTTTCCCCATTCTGTTGGAATGCTCTGTGGTCCTATATGGTGGTATGGTGATATCATAAGAATTCAGGAGGAGTGGTTAGAGAAAAATTTATTAGAGTAGTAAGTTTTGAACTTGTCCTTAAAAGAATGGTAATACATAATTATAGAATAAAGATATAGAACATTCTAGGTTAGGGATAGATGTGAGCCAAGAGCATAGGTGCTCTCAACTTTGGCGTGTTCATGGAATACTCAGTATGTGAGCTAGATTGGAGCATTATAAGGGAAAGCAAGACTAGAAGATATTCATCTAATGAGATGGGATAGCATTTCACCTTGTTAGCATATACTCTCCTCATGGGAGAGTTCTGTGCCAGATATATTGGTTTGAGAATCATAAAAACAAAAATAATAATCATCAGGAATAAATGACATCACACAGGGATATGTGTAGAATATGTAAAGAGTATCAGCCTTTGAAGGACAGGCGAAGACCCTATAAAAGAGACCTAGGGGCAGTAACCAGGAGAATTGGTGGTCAAAATGTCTAGAGAGGGCTTCTAGAAGGAGGGAATGGTCAACAGTGTTAGGTAGGTGGTTCTCTGAGGATAAGACCTGAGAAGGGTCATTGGATTTCACAGCTAACAACCAGTACAATTTTGGTGTAAAAATGGCGATGCAGGGTATGGGGTGTGGGGTGAAGGATGGAAGACAGTATTTGGAAGGAACTGAAAAGAAATGTAGGCAATTCTGTTAAAAATGAGACCTATAGAGTGGTGACTAGGAGATAAGAGTTTTGCTAGTTTGCTTGCCTGTTGCTGAACATAAGAGAAACCTTAGCATATATAAAAGATGATGAAAAGGAGTCAGTAGAGAAGCGGAGGATGAAGATGTGCTGGAACGGGATAATTGAAAAGAGGGGTCCCTGAGCAGGTAGTAGGCACTGGGACCTAGCACAAAGGTTCTAGGAGTAGAAGAATAAAGACACAGATTTTATAAGCTCTTATAAATGTGTAGATTATGTAAAGTTTTGTAATCTTCCAAATTTAGATCTTTCCCATATTTCTCTGAGCTTGTATGTCCAACTGTCTTGAGACATTATACTTGGCTGTCATAAAGATACATAAAATTTAATGTGTTAAACATTGAATTCTTGCTCTTCTTCTCTGTCCACAAACTTACTCCATCTTTTTCAACTCAGGGAATGACAGTGCCAAGCACTCAGTTGCTCAAGCTGTAACTGCGTTGTATTAGACTCCACAGTCTGCCTTACTAAAATCACATCTAATGAATCATTAGGCTCTGTTGATTCTATCTTGTATCTTATCTCTGTACTTTGTTTCTCTCTCTCCTTCTTCACTGCTAGTAACTTATTTCTGGCCAAAATAACTCTTTCCTTGACTTCTGCAACAACATTGTGACCTTCCTGCTTCCATTTTTACCAATCTTCTCTTCTCTAATTTATTCTCTGGTTCAAGGTACTCTTCACAGGATAGTGTCATCCCAGCACCCAGCATGGAAAATGAACACCAATTGGCTCCTCGAAAATAGGTTAAACTTTGAAAATTCTATTGTAGTGTTAAGTAGGGTAATGACTTCCCTCTGCTCCTAACATGGTTTACAAGGTCTACATCACCTTAGCTAGGTGTACTACTCTCATCTCACCTCTCAAATCTCCAACAACCCTCTAGGGTACATGCTTCATCGTATTCATGGGCGATCAAATGCCAGCCCTAGTTACTTAGCTTGAAATGGCTTCTCTTTCTGCTGATATGACTATCTAACTCTTTGGGTTTTGCTCCTGAGCCCTTGATCACTCAGAGGAAAAAGGTGTTATCTTACAAATGTTTCACAGGAAGATTAATTTCTAAGAGAAGTCTGAGCTGCAAGCAGTTTCCTCATGGGCAGAAATAAAGGGTTTTTTTTGGTTGTATCCTGTGTAACTCCCTTAACTACTCCATTCTGTACCTAACAGCTTATAAAAATCACTGTTAATTTAATTTCAGTAGTACGGTGTCAATTATATAAACACAATCATTACATGATCATTTACATTTATAAACAGCCCATATAGATCTATGGAAACAATAATGTACAAATAAGCACAATCTATTTTAAAAATGTTAAATAAATTCAGGTTGTTAAAAAAAAAGAAAATTCGAATAAAGTATGTTGGAGACATGACAGATTTTTCTACACATTCTTTAAATGAAACCTCTATAGTAATGCAGTAAGAGATTTTAATTATTTCAACTTCCTCCTGCTATCGTATTGTCTTTTCCATGGCTCTGCATTTTAGGGAGAAAAAAAAGCATGGATAACGGAGCTAACATTTATTTATTAACTATTATGTGGAAGATAATTATATGTATTAGTCATCTGGAGTCCCTGGTTGATGCAAACAATTAGCACATTTGGCTGCTAACCAAAAGTTGGAGGATCAAGTCTGCACAGCGGTGCCTCAGAACATAGATCTGGTGATCTAATTCAAAAAAATCTGTCCTTGAAAACCCTATGGAGGACAGTTCTACTCCGCTACACGTGGGGTTGCCATGAGTGAGAATCGACACAATGGCAACCGTTTGGTTTTGGGTTGTATCCTACCACGGTCAGAGAGAAAGGCATAATTCCTGCCCTACAAAGCAAATGGTTGGGTATAGAAGAAAAATAGCTGTTTTCCGGATAAGTACAGCAATGTGTAAGGAAGTTCAAGATACTGGTAAAAAAACAAGCAAACAAAAGCAAAACAAAGCAAAGCAAAATAAAACAGTGTTTGAAAGGATCCTAAAGAACTTGGAGAAGAAATATATTTAGAAAAGTTGGGTGAGTCCGAAGGCATGAGAAGTTGTTGTGGCTACAGAGTGAACTGCCTACATTTAATGTTGCAGAATTATGCAGCTGTATGTGATCACTAGAGTAGGTAGGTAGTTCCAGGGCATGCCCATGGGAAAACCAAACCAAAACCGTTGCCATTAAATGGATTCTGACTCATAGTGACCCTGTAGGGCAGAGTAGAACAGCCCCATAAAGTTTCCAAGGCTGTAATCTTTACAGACTGCCACATCTTTCTCCCACAGAATGGCTGGTGTGTTCGAACTGCCAGCCTTTCGTTTACCATCCAAATGCTAAACCACTGCACCACCAGGGCCCCTTTATGTCCATGAGAAGGGTGCCCAAGTCCTTGGTGACAGAAAATTGTACCTTCTTCTCATTTCTTTTATTCTGACCTCCTCTGCTTTCTTTTACCAGCTTATTGTCTAAGTGCCTCAAGGTTCCAGGTCTGACCTAAATAGAAATTAGAAATTTAAGTTATTTATGCACCAGGCTGTTCAAGTATCTTACTACAACAAAGTGTATTGTCTTATTATTTTAAGAGATAACTTCCAGTGCATCCAAAAAATTTTATTAGTGGGGCAACCACACACATTTTCTATGTGACCTAAAGCAATAATAACGAAAGTTCAAATGGAGGGAGAACAGCACTGGGCTAGAGATTGAGAAGACATGAATGTTGTTACACAAACCATCAAATTCCCCTCAAATACCAGTGTTTAGGAAGATACCCTATTGGCCTCTGCAAAAGCCAGAAATTCAAGCTAATAGAGAAGTCCAGAGTTTGGAGCAGCACTAAAAATTTACTTCAGCCACAGAAACAGTTCCACCATATTGATCCCAACTTCTTCCTCTTCTTCTCCTCTCCTCCTCCTACTCCTTCTTCTTTTATATATATTTTTAAAATTTTGGTTGGAAATATACACACCCAAACATGCATCCATTCACAGTTTCTACATGAGCAGTTCAGTAACATTGGTTACATACTTCACACTGTGTCACCATTCTCTCTCTATCCATATTGTTTTATCACCATTGATTTAGGCTTCCTGCCCCTTAAAGCTCTCATTGGTGTTTAGGTTAACTGTTGTCAGTGTACACTCATATAGATAATTCTTTATAAGAGCACTATGCTCTAGGCCAACATTCTTTATTAATTGGGCTAAACTGTTGTTTAGTTTAACGATGGCATCATGGGATAGTTTCAGTTCAAGTTTAAAGACTATTTTCAGGCATTAGATTTGGTTTACATATGAGTTTGAAGTTCTGTTCCACTCTTTTCCTGCTTTTCATCAGGATCTATCAATTGGGTCCTTGATCAGAGAGTTCAGTAATGGTAGCTGGGTACCACCCATCTCTTCTGGTCTCACTCTAATGGAGGTTATAGTTTATGAAGGCAATTAAACCTACAGTTCATTTCTTTCTCTGATTCCTGGGTCTCCTACTTCTTCTTCTGTTCCAGGCAAATAGAGACCAATTGTTGTACGTGGTCTTCTCACAAGCTTTTAAGACCCCAGGCGCTATTCAACAACCTAGGAGCTGGAACAGAATGTCTAAAATCAACTTTAGGCCAATTGACTAGACAGATCAATGAAGCCATGACCCTAAACCTTCAAACCAAGAAAACTAATTTCACGAAGTGTTTAGTTGAACCTAAGTAGTATCAACAGGAGCAGCCTTTTTTTTTTTTTTTTGCAGGGGGGGTGGGGGAGGGATGTTGTTTTTATATGATTCCAGTATCTTCTTAATCATTCTTGTGATGGTTAAGGTTGTGTGTCAACTTGGCTAGGCCATGATTCTCATTGGTTTGGCAGATATTATATAATCATCCTCCATTTTGTGATCTGATCTGAGCAGCTAATCAGTTGAAAGGCCAGTCAGTTGAAGGCCAATTGGTTGAATGCCAAACAGCTGAAAGCCAGTCAGTTTCCTTGCGAGTGTGACCTGCATCCAGTATATATGGATGTTCTTGCAAAGCTCTCTCTGGATCCTGCATCCAACTCTTTATCCTCTGTCCTCTGGCTCTTGGGACGTGAGCCAGCAGCCTTCCACCTGACCTGCCAATTTTGGGTTCGTCAACCTCTGCAACCATGGAAGTCAGGAGAAACCTCCAACCCAATGCCTACCCCACGGATTTGGGACTTGCCAGCCTCCACGGCTGCATGACCCATTTCCTTGAGATCTCTCTCTCTATATATATATACACATTTATACAGATGCTTCAGTGGTTTTGCTCCTCTAGAGAACAAAGCTTAAGACAATTTTCTAGATGTGCTTTTGAATATATTTGCCTTGTTTTTCAAGAAAAGCTGGAAAAAATTAGGCATAAGATTCAGATTATTTCTTTTAGATTATTTGCTAAAATTTGACTTGCATTAGTAATTTTAAAATGACCTTAGTAATTGGTTCTGTACCTCATTTCAACTGTTGGTCCTGTCAATCCATTTTCTGATGGGCAGGAAGGCACATCACTACAATCACCACCACAATTAACAACCCTTCAGGGGTGCTCAGTGGAGCACTGATGATTAAATTGGTCTTATTTACATTCAGTTTTTAAAGTAGTCAAGCCAGTCACTGTTGGGGCTGCTTGCTTGATTTTTGCTTATACAGTGTCTTTTTTTAAGATAAATGGGAGGATTTGAATTTTTAGTAATGGTCACTTGACACTCCTTTTCATACTAAATTATCATTCAAAAGGATATTGCTGACAAAGATATGCATTTTAATAAATCAAAATTTTGTGGTTGTCATTACTGGTTATAATGCATATCAGTTATCTTCCCTTTATTGTAGTTTGCAACTAGGAGCACATTTGCACAGCCATGGATGGAAGGGGCTTATAATCATTTCAATATTTTCGCAAGATATTCATAGGTGTTACTAAAAAAATGGTTATAAGGTCAAATAAATCTGGAAATGCTGGTTTTTGCAAAGATTTCTCAACTCTAAAACTTTTCAAAGCCTTTAATATGCTAATAGAAGCTTGGGTCTCTAAGAGGGGATTATAGGATGGCGAGTTCCTCAAACTTGTTTGACTACAGAAATCTCTTTTGATAGGACGTTTTATCAGACCACCACAGGGAGAATGCTGAATTAAGCATCCACCAGCCCAAATCCTGTCATTCAATATTTAATGCTTACCTATCACCTACCAGGCACTAGCTAGATGCTAGGCTGATCCTGTAGGGCTTAGTTGCTTGAAAAAAATTTAAAACTACTTTATTCTCTAAAATGCTTCTATTCTATGAAGGTATCTGAGATCTGGGTCCTTGGCAAAATTGTAAAATTGGCTATATTTGCCTTTGTTACTATTTTATCACTCTTCGTAATGCTTTTCCCCATCTTCGTTGGAAGAGGTCCTTGCTCTCCACACTTGGCATCACATATTGCTATTATTGCTTTAGGATTTTCAGAGTCACTCAGTGACACCCTTTATAGGTCTGCTTTACCACGGCGGTACTTAGTGTCGGTCATGAATGCCCATTTTCCCCATCATCATAATATGCTTCTATCGAGTTCCAAGTGGCCTCAAGTTACCTTCCCTAATAACTTATGCTAATGTTTTCATGACTCATAATTAGCTTGAAGTGTAGGCATTGAGGAGGGAAGACAAGGATATCTGTGCTCATACTTTAATAGAAACTAAGGGGTCTTTAAGACGGGATTTCAGCTGGACGAGAGACATTTTTGATCACGGTGATGGTTAATTATAAGTGTCAGCTTGTCTTGGCTATGGTTTCCACTGGTTTGGTCAAACACTAGACTAGTTACTGTTCCACAATGCAATCTTAATGCAATGTAATACAATCATTCACCTTCTATACTGTAATCTAATGTAATGTAATCAGTCAATCAATTGAACAAGGACTTTCTTTAGGGTGTGTGCTGCTTCCAGACTAACAATAAGATATTCTGGCAGATCTTACTCTCTCTCTTTCTTTACTCTGCATTCTTTCCGTCACCTGATCTACGGATCTTGGGACGCAAGCCTACAGAAGTCTCCAGCCTACTACTTGAACCTACACATTTCGATCTTGCCAGCCCTCCATCATCCTGTGAGTCAGTAGGAGTCTCTAGCCTATCAGCTGACCAATGGATATTGGACTTTGCAGTCCTACAATTACGTGATCCAATCTCTTGAAGTAACTCTTTCTCCTTTCCCTCTCCCTTGTTCTCTCTCTCTCTCAATATACATATATGTACATATATATGTATATATCACACTGATTCTATTTCTCCAGAAAATCTCTCAATTAGTATCACAAAAATTCACGGTCTGAAGAGCGGCAGAACTCAATTTTTTCTGGAATTTAATTGTATAAGTTTAGGATATATTGGAATTATAATTAAATAACTTCAAAAAAATCTAAATTGCATTAAATAATGAAATATCTTGAGAATTTAGGTTTAAAAGAATGAGCCAGAAAACAAATAAGTACCCAAAGAATTAAAAATACTTGGTAAAATATGATATTCCGCTAAAAAACATTTAATTTCCAGAAAACATTTTAAAAGTTAGAATTAAATGTAAATAGGAAAGTTTATATGTATTCAGATTGCATGTACAATTGTCAAACAAAACTCACTTGAATATGCAAATATTTTAAGCTAAGACATCCATCAAACTATGAACCAATACCTCAAGATGACTTTTTAGTCAACCTCAGAGTTCTAATTTTACTGCCTAGCTAGCAATGTGTCCCAAACAGAATTACATCTTGGATGTTTTTGACTTAGTAATGACACGAAATGTAATAACAGACTCAGTAATGCCAGAGTATTTAGTGCCTAATGATATTATGATTTTATCACTCTGACCTTAAACATGCATCTAGGAAACATACAGGAAGATAGTTACAAATCCTTTAAAAACAATGTCCCCAAGTTTCTTACACTGAAAATGATTTTATATTTTGATGGGTTGCTTTGCTTTGTTTTATTGTCAAAAGACAAAATTATTCAAACAAAAAGAAATCAATATTTCTAAGAACATTTTTATTCCATACATATTCACTTCTTTCAAAGAAATTAATTCGTTAAAGATAGAAATATAAGGACTACTCCTGTACTTATATTTTAAATACATAAAACAACATAATAAACAATAAGTTAATTGCCTCATATGCGTGTGAAAGCTAGACAATGACAAAAGAAGATTGTAGGAGAATGGACATATTTGAATTGTGGTCTTAGAAGAGAATATTGAGTATACTGTGAACTGCCAGAACAAGGAACAGCTCAATCTTGAAAGTATAGCCAGGATGCTCCTTAGGAGTGAGAATGGCAAGACTTCATCTTACTTATTTTGGACAGATCATCAGGAAAGACGATCACTAGAAAAGGACTTCAGGCATGGTAAAGCAGAGAGTCAGCGAAAAAGAGGAAGACCCTCAATGAGATGGATTGACACAATGGCTGCAGCAAAGAACTCAAACACAGCAATGATTGTGAGGATGGCACCGAACTGGTACTGTTTCATTCTGTTATACATAAGGTTGCCATGAGTTGGAATTGACTTGATGACAACTAACATAAACAACAACAAGCAATAAATACGTTTGTTCATTTTAGATTTTCTCATATTAAATGTATTTATTAGGTTTTTTTCATTCCCATGACCTTCTTACTAAAGTGGTTTATTTGAACAGCTTTTACATTTCTATTGCTTATGTTTTGTGCTGAGATTTCAGGAACTTTAGCAGGGTGGGAGCTATTTTGAGTAATACTTGTTATTTCCCAAAACTGAAATCAAGTTTCTGCTCAATATTGTAACTTTAGAGAATCATGCTACTCAGCAAGCATAGCATTTTAGAGCATCATTTGCATGATACCAAAACGCCATGCTTGCTGAGTAAATTTTTTTCCTCTGTAGGCTCCTTCCACAATACTTTCTTCTTATCTGTATAACTTGACTTATAACCTCGTTTTGTAATTTATTTATTTCAACCTGCGCATACTTCTCCTTCTTACCTAACCAAAATCCATCTTCATCTCTAGTGCGGAGCACAATTGTTGGCACACAGAGGCAAATGCCTAAAGAGTTGATGTCGTAGCATTCCTGTGGAATGCGTCATTAAGATGGGAATACCATCTGAAATATTTTGATGCAAATAGGTGTCATTTCAAATTACAGCAATGATGTAGTTTATTAACCCATCCTTACAGCTTAGCACATCACAGATGACTAAACTGAACTTTAAGCTGGGTTTACAACTTGAGCACTCTGAATGTTTCTTCTGTGAAAACAGCATCAACAAATAATTCCCAATCTTCTTCGTTTCATCTTCTGCCTTTTATTTTTTCCCCCGTTTGCTCAGTAAAATGACAGTGTAAAGTATAACGAATGTCTCACATGTATACACTGGTTTACATTTTATATTTTCATTTAATCCTTATCATCAAGGAGAAGAGGCATGTCTTAGTGTCTTGATTTGACATTGAAAAGACTAACCGCAAAAATGCTGTGAAGTCTAAAAATCACAGTGGCAGAGGCTGTTAATTGTCCCCCAATATCATTTTCTCATTCTTCTATACAAATAGAATTCTCATTAACTCGGAAGGTGACTGCCTAGTTAATGACTACGTTTCCCAGATTCCCTTTGCAGTGAAGTATAGTCATGTGATTAAAGTTCTGGCCAACTGGAAGAAAACAGAAGTGATGGGTGCAATTTCCGAGTCATGTCTTTAAAAGGAAAAGATGTCTTCTTTCTTTTTCCAGTTCTCTTTGTTGACTGGAACGTGAAACATGACTGAGTCATCTTGGACTATGTGGATGTCGGAATAACAATATGTAAGGACTTCGCCCTGCATAACTTCATGTACAGTCACCACCATATCAGCTCAGATTTTTTTTTTTTTTTGGGTGATACAAACTCTTATCTTTTAGAAGACATTATCTTTTTGTGTCTCTCACCTACAGCACCTAACCCATATCATAACTGAAATGGTAACTTTACTTAAGAGGCATTTTTAATGAACTAACCAAATCAGTTGCCATTGAGTCGATTCCAACTCTTGGGGACCCTATGTGTGTCAGAGTAGAATTGTGCTGCATAAGTTTTCAATGGCTGATTTTTCGGAAGTCGATTGCCTTTTTTCTGAGGCACCTCTGAGGGGACTCAACCTCCAACTTTTCAGTTAGCTGCTGAAAGCACTAACCTTTTGCGTCGCCTAAATGATTTTGTATAATGGCTTGTATGTACAGGCTCCTTATTGTATGGTGGTTAATAAAACCAAATCAAAAAACCAAACCTATTGCCATCAAGTCAATTCTGACTCAGAGTGATGGTATAGGAAGGAGTAGAGCTGCCCCAAAGGGTTTCCAAGGCTGTAAATCTTTAAGGACGCAGACTACCACATCTTTCTCCCGGGGAGTGGCTGGTGGGTTCCAACTTGGGACCTTTAGGTTAGCAGCCGAGTGCTTAACCACTGCACCACCAGGGTTCATTACAATGGTTGATAACCTATGAATTTTAAGAGCTCCCCCATATATGGAAAATATACTTTGAAATTAACAGACCTGTAATTTTTTTTACTTCTGTATTAATTTAAAATTAAGTATTTATTTTTGTCTTTTTATATGAAATAAAACAGCAAAGTGACTTACTGATTTGTTCCTACTTATATTCTCTCAAAAATTCATATTATGATTAGGCTTTTCCTTCACATTCATTTACTGTACTTCCCTCAGAATCTAACATTTAGGACAAAAGATGTCCTCATGCTGGTACTCATTTTGTGTCATTGTTTGATGTTTACAGTGACTATTGTATAGTTTGAAAAGTAGTAGAGAGAATTTATTGGACTTTTCCCTCTCAGCACAGAACAAGGAGTAATCAAACATGACTATTTGGGCAGGATTATTGTGATATGAGTATCCAACATCACAGTGCCGACAATTTGCTGGAAGATTTAACCTGGCAAATAAAATTTGAATTTTTGTGGGATCGTAGCAGTCACACTGGACAATCTTTTTAATAATCTTAAAGCCTAGAAGTTCCTCAGTTCAATAGTTTTTTCTGGAAACAAAGGTAATATTTTTGCTAATTTAAATATTTTATATCCATAGAAACGTGTTCACTAGCTTGATATTTCTTTTGCTTTGTAAGATTAAACTCTAAGGTTTACTTAAGTTTGGGTTACATTTTGGAAATAGACTCAGTCACTAGGAACATGATTTTACTTTGTGTCATTTAAGACAGTATTGTGTATTTTATTGTAAATGTGAGATTATTATAAATAAGAAAAAAGGTAGATACTATGCTTTGTCTGTTTTTTAATTCTTAAAATCTTCAGGATATTAATCCATTCAGGATATCAAATAACTTTTACAAATCTAAGTTTCATTAACTAATGAAATACCTATGAAAGTCTAGTTTCAATGAAATGAGCCAGAAAATAAATAAGTACCCAAAGAATACAAAAATACGGTAAAATAGGTTATTCTATTAAAAATACTAATATTCATATAGGATATGAATACAATCTCTGGAAATGCATGACTTACATTTGCCACGCTGTAAAAAAAAAAAAAATCATACAACTCTTCAAGTGAAAACGCCAAGGTCTGAACATGTAGCTCCTAATTGATATGATATCTCAAATTAAAGGAACCAATTTATTTAGTATAGAACATTACTTGAAACGTATCTGACTTTTCAGCTGTATTCTTATTAAATGGAGGAATGTTGATAATTCTTTTTATCATTGCTCAGCTATTTGTCATTTCCTTTGAGGTTGTATTCCTATGGAAGTAAAGAAAGGCTTCCTTTTCCAGGCTATAATAGCAAGACAACATCTCCACCCTATTCTTTGTCTTTGTTATGTAGGTTTCCCTTCGCTATGACTGATTATCCATGATGTTTAGAATGGATGGAAAGAATTCCAAATTACCCACTTTTGAGTTTATTAGATCTTAGTACAATCTAAGGAAATGTGCAGGCAGAAAACAGTATGTCTCAAGAATAAAGATCCCTCTATTTACTTTCATAAATTATTTTTAATCATTTTATTGTGATTATTTAGAATTAATGTATTTTTATCAATTCTAAGCAATATAAGGAGATATTCTGATACTGCAACAGATAAACGTAGATATAGAAATTCAAAATGGGTCTCTTCTGGTTTCAAGTTCTACAGTTCTTAGTCATTTTATTCCGGTTAGATAGAGAAAAACAATGCACAATTTTAATCCATTTGTTAATGAATAAAAGACAGAGGTTTGGAAACTCTTCTTGCTACATAAAATGTGGTTCAGGGACCAGGAACTTAGGTGTCACCTAGGAAGTGTTAGCAATGCCGTCTCTCAAGCCCATTGCAGATCCCCTTGTGGCTGGTGTTCACTTTAAAATTTGAGATACACTGAGCTAAAAGATAAGCCCTCAGACTTTGGTGTGAGCGTGTGCACACGCATGCATTTTTTAAACGGGGAAATTGTATTTGCTAAGAGAAGTGTTTTTCTTGTTTTATCTTGTTTTCCTTTTATGTTAACTAACTTCAATTTGTAACGAATAAGATCACACGTGAATTGACCTATACATTTTGTCGTCTTCTTACTAGTGAATTGAAAATAACCACAACTTCCCCAACATTCCTTGCCCCAAGTACCAGCCACACTTGATGGAGTTGTCTGATTCCCCATCAGAATTTGAGGAAAAAATTGAAGGAGAAAAAAACCTTATTAGACTTCAGTTGGAAGTATGGCAGGATATTAATACACTCTGTGGCAGTGCATAATTTACATTTGTAAAAAAATATGAAGTTTTAGTTAGGCTAACTAAATTTCTTGCCTTTGTTCTCTTCCAGGCTTACTTCCTGGGCTACGTATGTTTCTGAGCGATGCATCATATAATTTCAACAAAGCCCAGTCTTTCTTGTTTGGACAGACTGTGGAAAAATGCCATTTTAGTTCAATCATATGACCATAGAAAGACTATGAACTTCATTTGTTAACGTTTTACAAAGCTACTAAATGACTAATAAAAAATGTTTAATAAGGAGTTGAATTGGTAAGTCTCTTGTTTGCATCTATTAATATTGCTCACAGAATTTTATAACAGATACCGATCATGTTTTTTAAATGATGTTCTTTTCTCAACAGTAACAATGCTATTATGGAATAATTTTTAAATGCTGTTTGTTTAAACAAAACAATACCTATATATGGGAACACAGTCAAATACTGCAGAAAAATAGGTGATAAAATGCCATGATCTTCCCCTTCTTCTCCAAATCCTGAGTGCCATTCCTCAGAGGCAAACTGTTTATTGTACATTATTTTCTTTGGTTGGTTTGTTCCCTCTATAATTCTAGATCATATACTTGCCTATTTATTGAGTAAAATTTAGACAGTATCTATTACTCTGTAGTATGAAAGATGAATGTTTTCCTCACACTAATGTTCTCCTCTTCTCTACTCCAAAACCTTAACATTTACTGAATTATTTTTAGTTCTATCAGGTAATAGGTTTAAATAATATACACACACTACTGGTTCCTACTTGAGCAAATTTTTTTGAAACTATAATTTTTTAATTTTTTTTAGTGTGGACAAAAAATACATATAACAAAATATTTGCCAATTCAACAATTTTTCATGTAAAATTTAGTGACATGTTCAGCATGTTGTGCAACCATTACCACTATCCGTTTCCAAATTATTCCACCACCACTGACAAGAAACTCAACTCCTTCTGAGCAAGGATTACCCCTTTCTCCCTCCCTCCTACCCCTAATAAGCTGCCATTGGGTCGATTCTTACCCATAGTGACCCTATAGGACAGAGTAGAACTGCCCCATAGGGTTTCCATGGAGCGCCTGGTGGATTTGAACTGCCGACCTTTTGATTAGCAGCCAAGCTGTTAACCACTGTGCCACGGGGGCTCTCACCCCTGGTAACCACTAATAAGCTTTGGATTCTATTCATTTGCCTGTTTCATCTAAGTGGGATCATACAATATTTGTTATTTTGTGAGTGACTTATTTCAATCAGCAGGTTTTCAAGGTTCATACACGTGATAGTATGTATCAGGACTTCATTTCCCTTCAGGCTGAGTAATATTCCATTGTATGTATCCTTCGTGACCAACTTTTGATAGTAACTCTTGAGTCTCCACTTTGTAAAGTGAAAATATTTGTCTCTTAACTCTTTCTTCTATCTTTCCTCTCCCCCATTGTCTAATCCCACCCCTTGTCATTAACACTTTTATTACTTTGTCAAAGTTGATAACAATTACATTATATCCTTTAACCACAAGCAGGCCCTGAGGGCTTTTTCCATAGGTTGACAAGAATATTTAAATATCAATAATTAACATATAATGATCATGAAATATTGTTGCATATGGAATCAGGTAGTTTTCAAAGATTTCATTTCCTTCTCTACAAGTACAGGACTATTTGAAGGAAAATGTTCTCACTAGTAATGTCAAATGGATTCTCTTCTTATATCCTACCAGTTGCATGAAAGCATGCTACATTTTAGTTAAGTTCGTAACTGCATATTAATTGTTTGGAGTTTATTTTTAGGTTTTTTTTTCCTTACATTTCTGTTTTTCTTGCACCATTTACTCCTTAGGCTCAATATTTTAGATTCTTTAGTGTATTCTTTCAAGCCTGCTTCTTTTCCCCCTTACAAAGACATCCCTTAAAGAGGTGTCCTGCCCCATCCTCCTGCTGGGATCTGGCAGCACAGCAATCATCTTTGAACTGTCCTTAACTTTTCCTGGGTGGATCCGCTGTTCTCTCTCTTTTGTTGCTTTGCTCCCTTATTTTTTGTAGGGCACCCTCAAGTAATTCTCTAAAATCTTGTACTTAAAATATACACTTTTTCAATCTTTGCGTGCCAGAAATTTTTATTCAGTCTTCACACACAATTGAAGGTTTGGCTTACTATAGAATTCAGATGCCAGTCGGTTGGCTTGTTTTTTATTCCTCTTTGGAAGCTTGTAAAATCTTCGTTTTCTCCTTGACATGAGAGGTCTAGATGCAGATCTGTTATTTTCTTTACACTAGGTTTTCAATGAGTTTTTTCATTCTGAAGACTGTCTCTTTCAGTTCTGAGAAAGCCTTATCTATTATTTCCTTGACATTTTATTTCCCTCCATTTACTCCTCTTGTGGTGCAGTGGCTAAAATGATCGACTGCTAAATGAAAGGTCGGTGGTTCGAAACCTGCAGCGGCTCCGCAGGAGAAAGATGTGGTAGTCTCTTCACCAAAGAGATTTATAGCCTTGGAAACCCTGTGGGGTCATTATGAGTCTGAATTGACTGGATGGCAGTGGGTTTTTGGGTTTATTAGTGTAATATTAAACCTCTTAGATTGGTCTTCTATGGGTCTTACCACTTCTTTACCCTTGTATGTTAATGAAAATTTTAAGACAGCCCCTAAGATTCCTACCCCAACATGTACATGTTTTATATGAGTCCTTCCCTTTGAGTGTGGATGAGGCCTGTGAATATGATGGTATAATCACGCCCTTGGTTAGGTTACCTTATCTCGTAAATGTGATGGTATAGTAATTCTTGTGATTACATTTTCATTATGTAAGACTCCTTCCTGGAAAACTGGAGAGAGATTCCAGCTTTGAAAAAGTGAGATGCCCTGTTCTAAGAGGGCCATGTGGGTAGAACCTAAGGGTAGACTCGAGTAGCTGAGAGTGACCCCTGGCCAACAGCCAGCAAGAAAACTGGGACCTCAGTCCTACAACTGCAAGGACCTGAATTCTGCCAACAACTTGAAGAACTGGGAAGGATCTTGAGCTCCAGATGAGAATGCTGCTGACCTATTCCAGTTCTGTGAGACCCTGAGCAGAGGAACCAGCTCTGCTAGGCCTAAAATTCTGACACACAGAAGTGTGAGATAATGAATAGGTGTGGTTCTAAGACATAAGCTTGTAATTTGTGATGCAGCAATAAAAGACTACTGCACTTTGTATTTTTGCTCTTTATTCTGGTAGATTTATATGACTTTATTTTTAGAAAATAATTTTTTTAATCTTAAGAGGTCTTTGTTCCTTTTCACAGCATTTTGTCTTTTTTTTTTTTTTTTTTTTTGAGATATAATTCTTATTTGGCCACTTTGAGTGAATTGGAGCTGTTTTAAAGTTTTCTCCATAGCCCTAATTATCTCTCCTTTTCAAAGACCAGTTTGATACATCTTTTTCATGTGATCAGATCTCCTATTATGTCTAGTAATGACTGGTTGTCAGGTCACATATCAAAAGGAGTGGATTGCTAATGAGAGTTTCCTTTGCTGTCATAGAACAAATGATTTTACAGCCACTTCCCGAAGGTCACGTCGAGATTCACTCTCTTGAGTGAGAAACGTGAGGGGGTGTCCAGTGGGAGGTGAAGCTGACCATGTTCACGGACTCGCTCTACTTTTAGAGTAAGGAGGCTCTGAGTTAACCTTTAGTCTGTTGGAACTATAATTGGTTGAATGAGTGTTCGTGTTCACACCATGACAATAGTTTCAATTTCAAACTATTCAATTTTGTTAGAGATCAACTTTTTTTTTTTTTTTTAAGTGAGGATTTTAAATAACAGGTGCCTGGGCTTTGCATGGCAGTGGGCATGAGTTAGATGGTGATGATGATGCCTACTTGTACTATTTTCCTATGTAGCAACCTTCATTTATCTGCCCACCTTTTTTCCTTTCTTTCTTTCTTTTTTATTTTTTTGACTTCAATTCATTGTACAACTGAAATATCGATTTGATTTTGCATAGCTTTCTCTTGCTTCATTTTATTTTATTTTTGGGCACTTTTATTTTTCTCCCTTCCATACGTACTTGATCATATATATGTGTGTGTGTTTGTGTGTGTGTGTATATATACATACATACACACATACATTTTTTACATATATATATGTATATATATGTATGTATATATGGAGCTCTGGTGGCACAGTGGTTCAGAGCTATGGCTGCTAACCAAAAGGTTGGCAGTTCGAACCCACCGGTTGCTCCTTGGAAACCCTATGGGGCAGTTCTACTCTGTCCTATAGGGTCACTGTGAGTCGAAATCAACTCCACAGCAATGGGTTTTTACATATATATATATGTATATATATATATATATATATATGCATGTGTGTACATAAATCTGTACATACACAGGAAAACCAGGTGGCAGTGTAGTTAAGAGCTATGGCTGCTAACCAAAAGATTGGCAGTTCAAATCCACCAGCTGCTCCTAGCAAACCCTATGGGGCAGTCGTACTCTGCCTTATAGGGTGACTATCAGTCGAAATTGACTTGATGGCAATACATTTATGGGTGTGTGTGTGTGGGTGTGTGTGTGAGTGTGTGTGTGTGTATATATGGTGGACAGGTTTCAGCAGAGCTTCCAGACTAAGACAGACTAGGAAGAAGGACCTTAAAGTCTACTTCTGGGAAATAGGCCAGTAAAAACCTTATAAATGTCAGCAGAACATTGTCTGATATAGTGCCAGAAGATGAGTCCTCAGGTTGGAAAGCACTCAAAATATGACTGGGGAAGAGCTGCCTCCTCAGAGTAGAGTCAACCTTAATGATGTGGATGGAGTCAAGCTTTCCAGGCCATTAATAATCAGAATGTGGAATGTATGAAATATGGATCTAAGAAAATTGGAGGCATCAAAAATTAAATGGAATGCATAAAGATCAATACTGTAGGAATTAGTGAGCTGAAATGGACTGGTAGCAACCATTTTAAATTGGATACTCATAAGGTCTACTATGCCGAGAATGACAAATTGAAGAGGAATGGCATCACAGTCATTGTCCAAAAGAACATTTCAAGATCTATCCTGAAGTACAACTGCTGTCAGTGATAGGGTAATATCCACACGCCTACCAGAAAGACCAGTTAATACGACTATTAATCAAATTTATTCACCAACCACTAAGGCCAAAGAAGAAGAAACTGAAGATTTTTACCGATTTCTATATTTCTGAAATTGATCAAATATACAGTCAAGATACATTGATAATTATTGGTGACTAGAATGTGAAAGTTAGAAACACAGAAGGATAGGTAGTTAGAAAATATGGCCTTGGTGATAGAAAGGATGCTGGAGATTGAATGATAGAATTTTGCAAGACAAAAGACTTATTCACTGCAAATACCTTTTTTAAACAGCATAAACGGCGACTATACTCATGACCTCACCTGATGGAATACACAGGAATCAAATCAACTCTATCTGTGGAAAGAGACACTTGAGAAGCTCAGTGTCATCAGTCAGAACAAGGCCAGGGGCCAACTGCGGAACAGACCATCAAATGCTCATTTGCAAGTTCAAGTTGAAGGTGAAGAAAATTAAAACAAGTCCACTGAGCCAAAGTTTGACCTTGACTATATCCCACCTGAATGTAGAGACCATATCAAGAATAGATTTGACACATTGAACGCTAATGACCGAAGACCAGGTGAGTTGTGGAATGATATCAAGGACATCATATGTGAAGAAAGCAAAAGATCATTAAAAAGACAGGAAAGAAAGACAAGACAAAGTGGATGTCAGAAGAGACTCTGAAACTTACTTTTGAACATAGAGTAGCTAAAGTGAATGGAAGAAATGATCACATAAAAGAGCTGAACAGAAGAGTTCAAATGGCAGCACAAGAAGGCAGAATAAAGCATTATAATGAAATGTGCAAAGACCTGGAGTTAGAAAACCAAAAAGGAAGAACACCTTCAGCATTTCTCAAGCTGAAAGAACTGAAGAAAAAACTCAGACCTCAAGTTGTAATACTGAAGATTTCTATGGGCAAAATATTGAATGACAAAGTATACATCAAAAAAAGATGGAAGGAATACACAGTCACTGTAGCCAAAAGAATTGGTGGACTTTGAACCATTTCAGGAGGTAGCATATGCTCAAGAACTGATGGTACTGAAGGAAGAAGTCCAAGCTGCACTGAAGGCATTGGCAAAAAATAAGACTTCAGGAATTGACGGAATACCAATTGAGATGTTTCAACAGATGGATGCAGCGCTGGAGGCACTCATCTATGCCAAGAAATTCGGAAGACAGTTACCTGATCAACCAACTGGAAGAGATCCATATTTGTGTCCATTTCAACAGAATGCGGAAATTAGCAAACTATATCATTAATATCACACACAAGTAAAATTTTCCTGAAGATCATTCAAAAGCGCTTGTAGCAGTACATGGACAGGGAACTAACAGCCAGAAATTCAAGCTGAACATAGAAATGAATGTGGAATGAGGGATATCATTGCTGATGTCAGACGGATCTTGGCTGAAACGAAAGAATACAAGAAAGATGTTTACCTGTGTTTTATTGACTATGCAAAGGCATAGTCATCATGGATCATAACAAATTATGGATAACATTGCGAACAATGGGAATTTCAGAACACTTAATCATGTTCATGAGGAACCTGTAAACAGACCCAGACGTAGTTGTTCGAAGTGAACAAGGGGATACTGCATGGTTTAAAATCAGGAAAGGTATTCATCAGGGTTGTATCTTTACACCATACTTATTCAATCTGTAAACTGAGCAAATAATCGAGAAGCTGAACTATATGAAGAAGAACAGGGCATCAGGATTGGAGGAATGCTCATTAACAACCTGCGTTGTGCAGATGACACAACCTTACTTACTGTAAGTCGAGAGGACTTGGAGTACTTACTGATGAAGATCAGAGACCACAGCCTTCAGTATGGATTACACCTCAACATAAAGAAAACAAAAATCCTCACAACTGGACCAACAAGCAACATCATGATAAACAGAGAAAAGATTCAAGTTGTCAAGGATTTCATTTTACTTGGATCCACAATCAACACCCACTGAAGCAGCAGTCAAGAAATCAAAAGACACATTGCATTGGGCAAATCTGCTGCAAAAGGCGTCTTTCAATTGTTGAAAAGCAAAGATGTCACCTTGAAGACTAAAGTGTGCTTGACCCAAGCCATGGTATTTTAAATCACCTCATATGCATGTGAAATGTGGACAATGAATAAGGAAGTCCAAAGAAGAATTGATGCCTTTGAATTATGGTGATGGCAAAGAATATTGAATATGCCATGGACTGCCAGAAGAACAAACAAATCTGTCTTGGAAGGAGAACAGCCAGAATGCTCCATATAAGCAAGGATGGGAAGACTCTGTCTCATGTACTTTGGACTTGTTATCACAAGGGTCAGTCCCTAGAGATGGACATCATGCTTGGTAAAGTAGAAGGTCAGCAAAAAAGAGGAAGACCCTCAACGAGATGGACTGACACAGTGGCTGCAACAATGGGCTCAAGCATAACAAGGATTGTGAGGATTGAACAGCACTGGGTATTATTTCATTCTGTTGTACATAGAGATCACTATGAGTTAGAACTTGATGGCACCTAACAACAAATTGTGCTCACACGGAACTTGCACATAGACCAAGAGGCAGTCATTTGATGAGAACAAGGGGATAATGCGTGGTTTAATCAGGAAAGTTGTTTGTCAGGGTTGTAGTGTTAAAAAGCAAAGATGTTACTTTGTGGACTAAGGCGTGCCTGAACAAAACCATGGTATTCTTGATCACCTCATATGCATGCAAAAACTGGACAGTGAATAATGAAGTCTGAAGAAGAATTGATGCCTTTGAATTATGGTGTTAGTGAAGAATATTGAATATGCTGTGGACTGCCAGAAGAACGAACAAATCTGCTTTGAAGAAGTAGAGCCAGAATGCTCCTTAGAAAAGAGGACGGGGAGACTTTATCTCATGTACCTTTGACAGATTATCAGGACGGATCAGTTCCTGGAGAAGGACATCATGCTTGGTAAAGAAGAGGATCAGTGAAAAAGAGGAAGACCCTCAACATGGTGGCTGCAAGGATGGGCTCAAACAGTAATGATTGTGAGGATGGAAACAGGACCAGGTAGTGTTCTGTTGTACGGAGGGCCCCTGTGAGTCAGAGCTCACCTGAGGGCACCTAACAACAACAGTATATACATATACATGTATATATATTCTTGTATTTTTTTGCCTCTGTATGTTGGTAATTTAAAATAGACGTTATTATCTTTCTTTTCACTCGATATTGTTTTTTAGATCTTAACATGTTTCTATACGTATATCAAGTTCTACATACAAAGGCCTCCGCGTACATAATTTAGGCTTGGATATATAGGCAGATATGTTACCACAAAGAGAGATAAACTGCCTGAAAATTGAGACCACATAGTCCAAATAGAACTAAGAGGTACAATAAGACTAAAGCCTGATAACACAGCTTGAGCCCTGGATCCAGCCCGGCTTAAAGAGATCTACCCTTGGACTTTTTAGTTATTTGAACTAATATATTCTCATTTTGTTTAAGCCAATTTGGACTGAATTTCTGTCATAAGCACCCTTAAGAGTCCTGCCATTGTATGTTCCAAACCTTATATAATGCGAACATAAAATAACCAAATGTATTTCTGGATTTTGAATGATGTATAGCATACTGTTGTTTCACCTTAGTTGCTAAGTAGAAAGAGATGATAATGTCATATTGCCTACCTTTTATATTATGATTTATATTATTCTTGGAAAGCATTAAACTAATCTATTCCTAAATAATTCAAAATTATTTTAAGATACTTTGTCAAATATGTATGCATGTATTTATGTTCCACAATTCAGGGAATAAAAGGGATTTTCATTTGTGATCATCATCTTAATGCACGTCAAACACTGAGGTTTTGTATTATAGGCATTTACCATAAGTATAACTTTTCTTCCCAATCTGAGCACTATTCTAAGTAAAACGGCCATGTCGCCATCTTTAAAGTCAAAGTTAATCTTTGATTTTATTTGTGCACATATTACCAATGAACACCTGTGACCTCTAGGAAGGAAAGGGTGGTGTTACTCTAGGAAATGTCATTCTTTCCATCAAGTTCGTTGTGAATTTGTTTTCTCTGCAGAGCATCCCCTGTAATTAGAAGTTGTATCTTTCAGAAAGAAAAGAAGAGGTGTGCTGGTCACCTGCCATCCCTGAATTTTCCTCTATATTTTGAGTGTTGGTTTATTTCTTTTTACATTTATCATTTATGTACTACTATTGATTTATGTGCTTTCTCTGTGTTTCTCAACAATTTTGTAGAGTATCTCGGTATTCATAAGTAGGGTCATGTTTCTTTATGGAGATTATTGCACAGTCATTTACGGATAGAATTACCAATGTATATTGCTACTTATTTCTAAGACATAATTTTTTAAGTGTGCCTACTTTGATTATGCAAAAGAACTCGAGAGTTTGTCTATACACAGCATGGAAGTTTATTATTATTATTTATTATAATTGCAGCTTGTCCTTTGCCAATCACTATTGTATGGCTTTCCAGTATCTTGGTTCTTGGATACAATGTCCTTTTGTATTGTCACATTCATCTTTTTCAATTTATATACGGTCTTTTATTGTCATTGTTGTTAAGTGCTGTTGAGTCGATTCTAACTCCTAGTGACCCTATAGGACAGAATAGAACTGTCTCCTATGGTTTCCTAGGCTGTAATCTTTACAGGAGCAGATTTCTAGGTTTTTCTCCTGCAGAGTCGCTGGGTGGGTTCAAACTGCCAACTTTTTGGTTTGCAGCTGAGCTCGTAACTGTTTGCTCAACAGGGCTCCTTACTCTCTTAAATAAGTACATGATATTCCCAGATAACAATTTTTTTGAGACATTCTAAAGTGAAGATTGGCCAGTATGTTGGCTATGATTCTGCAAGCCCCGCTACACATTCTTCCCGGCACATCATCAGTAGGGAGCCCAAACATGGGGGCTCCCGAGACTTACTCATCCCATCATCCTTTGACCTTTGATTTTTTCCACTGTCCTCAAATCTCACTGTATGCTGGAATTGGACTGCCCGTGGTAAGTACCATACACAACAAAAACAATCTTACGGCTTTCTCTGGAATAAAAACTAAATAAAAACCAGTTGCTATTGAGTCGATTCCAACTCACGGGCTCACCATGTGTGTCAGAATAGAACTGTGCTCTGTACAGTTTTCAAAGGCTGATTTATCGTCCAGGCCTTTCTTCTGAGGTGCCTCTGGGTAGACATGAACCACCAACCTTTTGGTTATCAGTCAACCATTTGCACTACTCAGAGAACCAAATAATTTTATGTTATTCCTTCACTTATGCAACTCAGTTATATTTGGTAAACAGCGGATGAAAATGGATGCTTTTTAAAAAAAAAATTTTTTAGTGAATTTAGATATGGTATATTTGTTGTTTCTGCCCCCCAAAAGGGGCATTCGCTATATTTTAAATATATTTCACTGTCTTTCTGATTTGATATGGATTTGTACTTATTATTAATAGAGTTCGTTTTTCATCCTAGAAAAGTGACAATTAAGACTGTATCAGAATGAGGTAGGCAACATAATGGATAGGTGCAGGCTGAGTGAATCCTGTACCTCATCAGGGCCTTCTGCTGGATTCTTTAAACCCTTGCTCTCTTACTATGAAAACTTTCCTTATCACTTTTGTAAACCAATTATTTTCTGCTTTGAATTTTTGTTGATACAATGTGTTTTCATTAACGGAAGCACTCTGAATCATTGGGTGTGTCTGAATTTTTGGTAGGTAGTGTGAATTTCTTTTTCTTGCCCCCCCCCCCCACAAGCCTACCCTAAGTGTTTAGTAGTACATATAAATTACCATTAATTATAACCTAGAGTCCTCATCAGGGTCTATTGTTACGTATGTTTAGCAAATAACAATTTTCAAAATTTCTATTTTTCCTACCAAAAATTCAGACATCTCATACAATACCCTGTAAAAACAGTGATTTGTGACACATGACCGTTTCTTCAGTTTCAAATAGACATAAGTGCCCCTGCCTTGTGGCAGCATGCACTGTCAGTGGTGCAGCAGCTGCCCCATAAACCTTCAGAGGCAGAAAAAGTACTTAGTCTCTAGAGGTGCCTGTGAACACAAAAGGGTTATGACAGTAAGAAGGAGTTCTCTCCAGAAGGGGAAGAAAACAGTTCTTCTGCTACTTGGCTCTGTCTTGCCAGCACAGGGGCCTTTTCCCCACCACTTTATGAGCTGATGACTCTGTTATTTTAGCTATTACTCCTTTTGCCAGAAAGGTCCCCATCCTTGCCTTTCACCTAATTGCAATTCTATTCATATTTAAGGCTATGCTAATGTTGCATTCTCCCTATAAAGACTTCTCTGACTTTTGAAGTCAATATGGGTCTCACCTTCTTTGAATCCTTATAATGATGAATCAACCAGTTTAGTACTAAATTTTCCTGAATTGTTCATGGTTGTTGATTCAGATAGTTCTAGAAGGCTCTGGAGCTAATTTTTACTTCTGCTAGCACACAGCAAAATACTGAGCATATAAAAGTAAACACTAAACCCATTGCCATTGAGTTCATTCTGACTCATAGCAACCCTATAGGACAGAGGAGAACTGCTCCATAGAGATTCCAAGGAGCACCTGGTGGATTCGAACTGCTAACCTTTTGGATAGTAGCTGTAGCACTTAATCACTATGCCACCATGGTTTCCACTGAGCATATAGTAATTCTTAATATGTATTGATTACTTAGAATTCTTATGGATATATAAAGTCTCTCTGTTCCTGTGGAGAAAAAAATGGAGTTTCAGATTATATACAGTATGTTTAACGACCTTTTGAAATGTTTGGTCCAATAGAAGTTAGTCTAAGTTTTAACTCATTATGCTAGCTGAGTTTTATAATTGGTTTATAATATCAGTAGTTTCTGTTTAAAGAAAGTAAAATTGCAGCACTGTGTTGGTACAACCTAAAAATATGTAGTCAACTAAATAGTCAACTAATTTTAACCAAGTCACCATCTAAAGTTGTTAAGCTGCTGTTCATAGATAACAAAACCATAAGATCTCTTTCATTTTATTTTCACATTTACTGTGTTGTTCTAGTGTCGGAGATACCCAACTAAAATGTCACTTGCCTTAGTTCATGCATTAATAAATGAATGATATAAACGTTACAAACAAACACCAAACGTCAAGTCAATTCCGACTCCTGGTGACCCCATGTGTTACAGAGTAGAATTGAGCTCAATAGGGTTTTCTTGGCTGTAATTTTAACAGGTCTTTCTTCTGAGGCACTCTGTTTAAACTGCCAAATTTGCGACTAGCAGCCAAGTGCAACCATTTTCGCCACCAAGGGATCTGGGGTATAATTACTACCCAGTGTGGAATTTAGTTTAGAAATATTGTTTAGAAGTTTGACAACGCTATACCTATTTATGGAGCCCTGGTGGTACAGTGGAGCTATGGTGACGCAGTGGTTAAGAACTTGGCTGCTAACCAAAAGGTTGGCAGTTTGAATCCACCGGCTGCTCCTTGGAAACCTTACGGGGCAGTTCTACTCTGTCTCATAGGTCACTATGAGTTGGAATGGACTCCACGGCAATGGGTGGTGGTGCAGTGGTCAAGAGCTTGGCTGTTAACCAACAGGTCAGCAGTTCGAATCCACCAGCTGCTTGCTCCTCGGAAACTCTATGGGGCAGTTCTGTTCTGTCCTTTAGGGTCACTATGAGTCGGAATCGATTCAGTGGCAATGGATTTGTCTTTTGTTTTTTATACCTATTTATCAAAGTTTAACAACCTTTATTGTCATTTGAATTAATTTAGAATGTATTTCTTATCATTGAAACTAGGCTTTAAGCATATTTTCCTCTAGTTTAGAGTAAGCTATTTATAGTAATTTAATTCAACATAAACACACTTTCTTTTTCTGAGAAAATGAAAACTCTTGGAAGTTAAGCTTCTCCTTGACATCTGCTAGCTCCGTCAGGCAGTGCTGGAACCAGACAAATCTGGATGCGAACCCTAGCTCGCTGCTAACAAAAGTTACCATTTGGCCTTTGTTTAATTCTAGAATTTTTGTTTTTTTGGTCTCCGCTGGGACTGGAAACATGTGGACTCATCCTACAGGCTGTCTCTTCAGGTGTTTGCCCTTCTACACCTTGCTACAGCCCATGACTTAGCGTAGCAATCCCTTTTTGCTCATAGTTTTCTAGGAACTTGAATTAAATGTGCTAAGTCTTGTCCCTGGCTCTTCAGTTTATAATCAGGCTGAAAAATGTTGGTGTGGAAAGGTTAGCAATGTGCCAACGAAATTAAACCAAAGTATTTATATTGAAGTATTTATATTATATACACATTAATTTTGGCAGAAAGGAACATGACCCAAACAAAAGAGTTGATGCTTTGGAAGTGGTTTATTTCCCTGTACATTTTTAAAAAGTTAATTTCAGATCACAGCGGTGCTTCCCACACATAATTTGAAAAGTTGAAAGTTATATCCATAATAGCTGGCAGGTTGATATATAAGAAAAATTGGTATGACCTCACAAATGTGCTGCTCTCAACGAATATAACAGATATATCACATTTGTAAGACTTAATCAAGAAGTAGGTAGATAGACTGGATAGAAAAATGAAGTAATGGTATCTAAGAAAAGTCTTTCAAATCTGATAATACATGCATCTCATTATGATATCTGCCCTGGTTTGAAAGTTGGAAGCAAGTACAGGCATTGGATGCATTGCAATTAGATCACTAAAGAAAAACAAATGGGAAAGTTGATATACTCCTTAAAGTGGCCACGGTTAATAAACACACCTAGAGGAAGCTCCCTGGCCTGGCCCCTCTCAGCCTCTTGTACTTACAGGGTTTACTTTGAGACCAAGGCAAAGAAAGCCTTATAATACAGGAAGTGATATAGACAAATAAAGATTCAGAAAATTATAATAAGAAAACAATATTTTAGCAGCTTAAGATTTTTGGAAGGAGGTGAGGAAGTGACTAAAGACAGTCCTCTGACAGTTATTTTTATTTACTTTATCCTGGTCTTATGCACAGGCTTTAGAAGAAATTCATTTTGACATGTTTAAGAGCACTAAGGTATAAAATGCTGACGGTAGCATTTACTGCTTGGACAAGTCAACAAGCTATGGCACTTTTCACTATTACATATTGCCTAAGTAAATTGTAGTATATTTGATAAAATAATAAGTCAGTATAGGGATATTTCTCTGAAGGATGGATCACCTCAAGTTGAGCACCTCTGCCAGCATGCGTTTTTATGGCAGTTTTGAAAAACAATATTTTTCAGAAAAATGTAATACAATACATATATATCTTTTTCACATATATATTTTCATACACACACAACACACACCTACATATACACACACGTCCTTTGGGGAAAACTATTTTTAAGCATCATTGGGTTTGTTTCTCAGTGTTTAGGAAACAACAATATAGAAAGTGATTATTGTACTCATGATAATGCAAACGATTGTCCTCCAGAATTAAGCGACAAATACTTGCCAATGAATTTATCACTTCCTTTATTATATTCAATTTATTTGCTTTTGTTTCTTTCTCCTCACTTGATAGTAGGAACCCTGCTTTATTGAAGGCATTAAAGGAAAAAATAAAACATTACTTATGGTGGAATAATGATCCAATTAATGTTTGATTCTCATCAGAAACCATGGAGGCCAGAAGACCATTGGTTTCTTTTTTTACTTTCTTCCTCTTTATTTATTTATAAATCACTTCATTGTTTAAAGTTAAAATTATTACATCATCTTTTAAGGCTTATGATATATGTGGATATAATATATATTTATATGTGGATATTATATATATATATATATATATATATATATATGTATATATATATGTGGATATATGGAACCTGGCTGAAAGCAGAGAATAACAGAAACATCTTTACATGTGTTTTATTGACTATGCAAAGGCATTAGACTGTGTGGATCATAACAAATTATGGATAACATTAAGAAGAATGGGAATTCCAGAACACTTAATTGTGCTCATGAGGAACCTGTACATAGGTCAAGAAGCAGTGTTCAAACAGAACAAGGGGATACTGCATGGTTTTAAGTCAGGAAAGGTATGTGTCAGGATTGTAACCTTTCACCATACCTATTGGATCTGTATGCTGAACAAATAATCTGAGAAGCTGGACTATATGAAGAAGAATGGGACATCAGGATTGGAAGAATGCTCATTAACAACCTGCATTGTGCAGATGGCACAACCTTACTTACTGAAAGTCAAGAGGACTTGGAGTACTTACTGATGAAGATCAGAGACCACAGCCTTCAGTATGGATTACACCTCAACATAAAGAAAACAAAAATCCTCACAACTGGACTAATAAGCAACATCGTGATAAATGGAGAAAAGACTGAGGTTGTCAAGGATTTCATTTTACTTGGATCCACAATCAACACCCATTGAAGCAGCAGTCAGGAAATCAAAGGACACATTGCATTGGGCAAATCTGCTGCAAAAGGCCTCTTTCAAGTGTTGAAAAGCGAAGATGTCACCTTGAAGACTAAAGTGTGCCTGACTCAAGCCATGGTGTTTTCAATTGCGTCATATGCATGCAAAAGAGGGACAATGAATAAGGAAGACCGTAGAAGAACTGATGCCTTCAAATTGTGGTGTTGGCGAAGAATACTGAATATACCATGGACTGCCAAAAGAACAAACAATCTGTCTTGGAAGAAGTACAACCAGAATGGTCCTTAGAAGCAAAGATGGCAAGACTATGTCTCACATACTTGGGACATGTAATCAGGAAAGATCAGTCCCCGGAGAAGAACATTATGCTTGGTAAAGTAGAGGGTCATCGAAAAAGAGGAAGACCTCCAATGAGATGGATTGACACAGTGGCTGCAACAATGGGCTCAAACAATGATTGTGAGGATGGTGCAGGACCAGGCAGTGTTTTGTTCTGTTGTTCATAGGGTTGCTGTGAGTCAGAACCGACCCGACAGCACCTAACAACAACAACATGTGGATGTGATATATATATGTGGATAAAGCATATATATGATATACATGGATATAATATATATGTATATATGATATATGTGGATATTACGTATATATGATATATGTGGATATACTATATATAGATATATGTATATATATGCATATATATATATATATATGCACACCAAGCAGAACCCATTGACGTCAAGTCAGTTCTAACTCATAGCAAACCTATAGAACAGAGTAGAACTGCACCATAGGATTTCCAAGGAGTGGCTGGTGGATTTGAACTGCTGATCTTTTGGTTAGCAACTGAGCTCTTAACCACTGAGCCAACAGGGCTCATATGGCCAACGAGAAACTGAGGCCCTCAGTTCAACAGCCTGAGGAATGCTGCCAACAATCATGTGAATCTGGAGGCAGATCTTTCCCCAGTGGATGAGTATTCAGGTAAATGGTGCCTGGACTCCTGACCCATAGAAACTGTGACATCTAAATGCACATTGTTTTAAGTTCCTAAATTTGTGGCAATAATGTTACACAGCAACAAATAACTAATCCAGATTTTGATATCTGGAAGTGTGTTACTGCTATAACAATACCTAAAAATGTGGAAGTGACTTGAACTTAAGTGGTGGACAGAGACTGGAAGGATTTTGAGGATTATGATAAAGAAAGCCTAAATTTCCTTAAACAGACTTAGATTCTGAGCTTCAGGCAGCAGCATGCTATTAGAAACCTGAGGAAGAGAAGGCCATGTTATGTGGTAGCAGAAAGTTTAGTGAAATTTTCATGCACAATTAAGTGGAAAGAAAAACGTATAAGTAATGAACTTGGTCATTTAAGGAGACTTCCACGCAAAATTTTGAAGATGCTCCCCGTTCTTACTGTGTGTAGTAAAATGCAAGGGGAGAGATATAAATTCAGGGAAGAATTGTTAAACAAAGAGTAACCAGAACTCGATGATTCTGAAATTTTCAACCTCTCCAGATGGCAGACTTCTGAGCACAGTCAGGAACCATCAGGAAAGAAGTGCTCTCTCCTTAACTGTAAGGTATGTATAAACTTGAAATTACCGGGGCATACCACACAGATGGAATTTGTCTGTAAAGTAAGATACAAAATCCAAGCAGAGCAATAGTGGGGAAAGAGCTGATCATTGATAAAAAGGTTAAATCCCTGAATCTGGCCATAAGTGTTCTATCTCTATCTCTGGATTTGTACTTATGTTAATCAATAAATACACTTGATTTTGTTTAAACTAGTATGAGCTGTACTTTTGTCATGTAAAAATTAGGGTTAGGTTAAAGAAAATCAAACGAAAAGAAGGAAAAACATAAAAAAGTGGTAGTAAGGAAAAACAAAAGGAAGAATAAAGGTGTGTATGTATGTAGAGTGATAAAAAAATAAAGACCAACACACTAATAGCGATTCATAATCTAAAAAAATTCTGTCAATCCAGCAAGATATAGTTGGGGATAGAGTAATTATAACTGGAGTCAACACACAACTCTTTTTTCTGAGAGAGAAGACTTATGTTAAGTAATTGAGGAAAGTTCTGACTACCTCCTCAATCTTCTCAACTGATCAACAATGAGAGCCTGAGGCACGGGTAGACCATATGAATGATTTAGACTTTTCAGAAGAACTTTTTTTTTTTCCAAAAAATTATTTACATGACATTTGGTAATACCCCCAGGGATAGAACGACACACATGATCGTCAACAACTGGCCCAACCATGAGCTGGAGAGACTCTTACCAAGTGCCTCACACAGTGCAAGCATTTGGCCCAGCCTTTGCATGCAAAGACCGTTTTAGTTCTATGTGTGCGTAAAGGTAGGTATCATTTATAAACTTGATGATTTCTTATGGGAAAGCTCTAATGAGAACATTTCCTTCATAGAACTTACAGTATTGCCAGTTGTCACTGAGCTGATTCCAACTTAGAGTGACCCCATGCATGTGAGAGTAGAATTGTGCTTCTCAGGGTTTTCAATGGCTGATGTTTCAGAAGTAGATTGCCAGGACTATCGTCAGAGCTGTCTCTGGGTGGAC
Organism: Dugong dugon; assembly: GCA_030035585.1. Lineage (NCBI taxonomy): Eukaryota > Metazoa > Chordata > Mammalia > Sirenia > Dugongidae > Dugong > Dugong dugon. Next base: position 64,282,683 of record CM057466.1, read on the forward strand.
TTGAACCACCAATCTTTCAATTAGCAGCCGAGCATGTTAACTATTTGTCCCACCCCGTAACTCTAGAGTACCACAGGAGGTCTTCAAGTGTTCAGTGTACAGTCTTCTTTCCTTCTCTCCACCCTGTTGTTGTTGTTGTTTGGTGCCATCCAGTTGGTTTTGACTCATAGCAACCCAAGGTACAACTAAATGAAACACTGCCTTGTCCTGCACCATCCTCACAATCATTGTTATGTTTGAGCCCACTGTTGCAGCCACTGTGTCAATCCATCTCATTGGAGGTCTTCCTCTTTTTCGATGACCCTCTACTTTACCAAGCATAATGTTCTTCTCCGGGGACTGATCTTTCCTGATTACATGTCCCAAGTATGTGAGACATAGTCTTGCCATCTTTGCTTCTAAGGACCATTCTGGTTGTACTTCTTCCAAGACAGATTGTTTGTTCTTTTGGCAGTCCATGGTATATTCAGTATTCTTCGCCAACACCACAATTCGAAGGCATCAGTTCTTCTACGGTCTTCCTTATTCATTGTCCCTCTTTTGCATGCATATGACGCAATTGAAAACACCATGGCTTGAGTCAGGCACACTTTAGTCTTCAAGGTGACATCTTCGCTTTTCAACACTTGAAAGAGGCCTTTTGCAGCAGATTTGCCCAATGCAATGTGTCCTTTGATTTCCTGACTGCTGCTTCAATGGGTGTTGATTGTGGATCCAAGTAAAATGAAATCCTTGACAACCTCAGTCTTTTCTCCATTTATCACGATGTTGCTTATTAGTCCAGTTGTGAGGATTTTTGTTTTCTTTATGTTGAGGTGTAATCCATACTGAAGGCTGTGGTCTCTGATCTTCATCAGTAAGTACTCCAAGTCCTCTTGACTTTCAGTAAGTAAGGTTGTGCCATCTGCACAATGCAGGTTGTTAATGAGCATTCTTCCAATCCTGATGTCCCATTCTTCTTCATATAGTCCAGCTTCTCAGATTATTTGTTCAGCATACAGATCCAATAGGTATGGTGAAAGGTTACAATCCTGACACATACCTTTCCTGACTTAAAACCATGCAGTATCCCCTTGTTCTGTTTGAACACTGCTTCTTGACCTATGTACAGGTTCCTCATGAGCACAATTAAGTGTTCTGGAATTCCCATTCTTCTTAATGTTATCCATAATTTGTTATGATCCACACAGTCTAATGCCTTTGCATAGTCAATAAAACACATGTAAACATCCTTCTGTTATTCTCTGCTTTCAGCCAGGATCCATCTGACATCAGCAACAATACCATTACCGGAACCAGGGATATCGTTGCTCTCCACCTAACCCCTAGAAGTACTCTGAATCTACTAGATTATGCCTTTTTAAAGAAATAGAAACAGGCAGTGAAAATGGACATATAGCACAAAACTAACAAAATATACAGGATTCAATGAGTGTTTATGATTTTAAAAATGTTAAATGTTATAATGTTAGATTTATTATTCAGAAGGAATTGTAAAAAGCCAATAATAACCCATTTTAGTCTAGTGTCTTTAACAAAACCCTGATTTTCTGTCATGTTATTTCTAAGAAATATCACTATTTCAGCTTACTATTCTGTGAAAGATTTGCAATATCTTTTGTATTTAATGTCTTTCTGCTTTTTTATTCCATAACTATGGCCTCTTTTTTTTTTAATTTAATAAAGAAAATTAAAGAAAAACACACACACACACATACACATACACACAAGGAAAGTTATTATCCTAGGAGTCAATACTGTCCTTGCTATTTAAAGGCAGAAAGTAATCTGTTGTTAGCTTGCAGCCAAGGAAACTGTTTTATTTGTAATGGAAGAAACAAAAGCCAAATGCAGGTAATGCATTAGGATCTGAAAGAAGCAGCAAAGAAAAAAGAATAGGCTCATTCTTCCTACTTGCTTTTTACTTTTACTTGACTTATTCAAACTATTGTGCTTCTAAATTATAGCAGATGGATAAACAGATATATTAGAGGCCATCCATCAATCAGTATATTGATAAAGCATGTTAAGATCCCCAGTCTGATAAAGTATCATCCTATTTATGCTATGCTAAATGCTGGATTGTATTTTACCCAAATTGGTATGAATGTTTCCAGCTTCTGAAAGAACTTGGTCTCTTTAACGTGTTCATTAATTCATGCATTCATTCACTCAATAAATATTCACTGAATGTATAATATGTTTCAGGGTACTTTTCTACATGCTGAAAATACAACTAGGTGTAAAATAGACAAATCCCCTGTCCTAATGGAGCTTCGATTCTAATGCCCCCACATACAACTAATTTGCAAAATAGTTTAGGCGCCAAATAGAAAGTACATACGATACTGTATCTCAGTTTTTGGCTCAAAATCAATTCTTGTAGTTGCTTCAAAATTGTGAAACAGATTCCTGTCCAGATTTTCTTTTTAATTTTATGTGCTTTAGGAGAAAGTTTACAGCGTAAACTAGTTTCTCATCAAAAAATTCAGACACAGATTATTTTGTGACATTGGTTGCAATCCCTGCAATGTGTCAGCACTCTCCCTTTCCCCTTTATACTCTGGGTTCCCAGCATCCACTTATCGAGTTTTCCTGTCCCTTCCTGCCTTCTCATCTTTGCTTTTGGGCAGGACTTGCCCATTTGGTCTCATATACTTGATTGAAATAAGAAGCACGTTCTTCACATGTTATTGTTTGTTTTATGTTGTTGTTGTGTGCCGTGGAGTCGTTCCAACTCATTTTATTAAAAAAACCCATTTGCTGTTGAGTCGATTCTGACTCATAGTGACCCTGTAGGACAAAGTAGAACTACCCCATAGTGTTTCCAAGGAGCGCTTGGTGGATTCGAATTGCCGACCTTTTGGTTAGCAGCCATAGCACTTAACCACTACACCACCAGTGTTTCCAGTTCTTTGGCTGAAGCCCTGGTGGTGTAGTGGCTAAGAGCTCACCTGCTAACCAAAAGGTCAGCAGTTCGAATCCACTAGCCATTCCTTAGAAATCCTGTGAGGCAGTTCTACTGTGTCCTTATAGGGTCACTATGAGTCAGAATTGATTACAAGGCAATGGGTGATCTTTGGCTGAAACGTGGACTTCTGGAGTGGCTTCAGTTCTGAGTTAGCCGGGAGTCCGGGGCCCAGTGTCAGTCAGACCACTAAGTCTGGTCTTGTTTGTGGAACTAAATTTTGTTCTACATTTTTCTCCCACTGTGTCCGGGACCCTCTGTTGTGATCCCTGTCAGAGTGGTTGGTCGTGGTAGCCAGGCACCGTCTAGTACTACTGGGCTCAGGCTGGTGGAGGCTGCAGTTCCTGTGGTCCTTTTAGTCCTTTGGACTAATATTTTCCTAGTGTCTTTGGTTTTCTTCAATCTCTTTTGCTTTGGTTGGGATGAGACCAATAGATGCATCTTAGATGGACGATCACAAGCTTTTAAGACCCCAGATACTACTGATAAAAGTAGGATGTAGAATATTTTCTTTATAAGCTATGTTATGCCAACTGACCTAGATGTCCCCTGAGACCATGGTCCCCAGCCCTCAGCCCCAGGAATTCACTCCCTGAAGGTGTATGGATACATCTAAGAAGCTTCTATGACTTTGCCTTGGTCAAGTTGTGCTTACTTCTCCAATCATGTGTCTATCACTTCACCAAAGTTAACACTTGTCTACCGACGAGTTAGTGATATCCCCTCCCCACCCCTCTCCCCTCTCTTGTAACCATCAAAGATTGGTTTTTACTATGTGTAAACCTTCTCTTGTGCTTTTATAACAGTGGTCTCATAAAATATTTGTCCTTTTGTGATTGACTTATTTCACTCAGCATAATGTCCTCCAGATTCATCCAAGCTGTGAGATGTTTTGTGGATTCATTACCGTTCTTTATCATTGCATAGTATTCCATTGTGTGTGTGCGCCATAATTTATCTAGTCATCTGTTGATGGGCACTTAGGTTGTTTTCATCTTTTTGCTATTGTGAATAATGTTGCAATGAACTTGGGTATGCATATGTCTCTTCATGTGACAGCTCTTATTTCTCTAGCATATATTCCTAGGAGTGTGATTGCTGGATCGTATGGTATTTCTATTTCTAGCTTTTTAAGGAGGCATCCTATTGTTTTCCCTAATGGTTGTACAATTTTACATTCCCACCAGCAGTGCATAACAGTTCCGATCTCCCCATAACCTCTCCAACATTTGTTATTTTATGCTTTTTTGATTAGTGCCAACAATGTCAGGGTGAGATGGTACCTCATTGTAGTCTTGATTTGCATTTCTCTAATGGCTAAAGATCATGAGCATTTCCTCATGTCTCTGTTAGCTGACTGAACGTCTTCTTTGGTGAAGTGTCTGTTCATATTCTTTGCCCATTTTTTAAATTGGATTGTTTGTCTTTTTGTTGTTGAGGTGTTAAAGTAATCTATAGATTTTAGAGATTAGACCCTTGTCAGATATGTGGTAACCAGAAATTTTTTCTCAGCCTGTAGGTTCTCTTTTTACTCTTTTGGTGGTGTCTTTTGATGAGCATTAGTGTTTAATTTTTAGGAGCTCCCAGTTATCTAGTTTATCTTCTGCTGTTTGTGCATTGTTAATGATTTGTATTGTATTTATGCCATGTACTAAGGTGCCTATCGTTGTCCCTGTTTTTTCTTCCATGATCTTTATCGTTTTAGGTTTTACATTTAGGTCTTTGATCCATTTTGAGTTAGTTTTTGTTCATGATGTGAGGTATGGGTCCTGTTTGATTTTTTTTTTTTTTCCACATGGACATCCAGTTTTGCCAGCACCATTTGTTTAAAAGATTGTCTTTTCCCCATTTAATGGACTTTGGGCCTTTGTAAAACATCAGTTGACCACAGGTGGATGGGTTTATGTCTGAGTTCTTGATTCTGTTCCATTGGTCTATGTGTCTGTCGTTGTACCGGTACCAGGCTGTTTGGATTATTGTGGTTATATAGTAGGTTCTAAAATTAGGTAGTGAGAGGCCTGCTACTTTGTTCTTTTTCTTCAATAATGCTTTTCTTTTATGAAGCCTCTTTGCTTCCTATATAACGACTAGTTTTTCCATCTTATTAAAGAATGCTGTTGGTATTTGCAACAGCATTGCATTATATGTGTAGATTGCTTTGGGTACAATTGACATTTTCACAATGTAGAGTCTTCCTATCCATGAGGATGGTATGTTTTTCCATTTATGTATGTCTCTTTTGGTTTCTTGCAATAGTGTTTTATAGATTTCTTTGTATAGGTCTTTTACATCCCTGGTTATATTTATTCCTAAGTATTTTATCTTTTAGGGGCTATTATAAATTGTATTGTTTTCCTGATTTCCTTTTCAAAGTTCTATATAGGAATCTAACTGATTTTTGTATGTTAATCTTGTATCCTGCTAATCTGCTAAATCTATTAGTTACAGTAGTTTTCTTGTGGAATCTTTGGGGCTGTCTATGTATAGGATCATATCATCTGTGAAAAGGGATACTTTTACTTTTTCCTTTCCAATTTGGATGTCCTTTATTTCTTTTTCTTGCCTTATTGCTCTATCTAGGACTTCCAGGACGATGTTAAATGGGAGTGGTGATAAAGGGCATTCTTGTCTTTTTTCTCAGGGGGATCGCTTCCAGCGTCTTTCCATTGAGAATGATGTTGGCTATTGGTTTTGTATAGATGTCCTTTATTATGTTGAAGAATTTCCCTTCTATTCCTATTTTATTGAGATTTTCTTATCAGGAATGAGTGTTAGACTTTATCAAATGCCTTTTCTCCATCGATTGAGGTAGTCATATGATTATTATGTTCTATTTATGTGGTGGATTACATTGATTGATTTTCTAATGTTGAACCATCCTTTCATATCTTGCATGAATCCCACTTGATTGTGGCATATAATTTTTTTGATATGCTGCTAAATTCTATTGGCTAGACTCTTGATGAGAATTGTTGCATGTAGATTCATGTAATTTTCTTTCTTTATAGTATATTTGCCTGGCTTTGGAATCATCGCTATGCTGGCTTCAGAATGAATTAAGGAGTACTCCTTCCTTTTCTATGCTCTGAAATACTTTGAGTAGTACTGGTGTGAGCTCTTCTCTGAGAGTTTGGTAGAATTCTCCAAAAAGCTGTCTGGAATAGCTTTTTCTCTTGTTGGGAGAATTTTTTAAAATAACTTCTCCAATATCTTCTCTTCTTATGGGTCTGTTCAGATTTTCTATCTCAATTTGTGTTAGTTTCGGTGGGTAGTGTGTTTCTAGAAATTTTTCAGTTTCCATTAGGTTCTTAAATTTGTGGGAGTGCAAATTTTTCATAATTTTTTGTTATGATTTTTTTTGTTTCACTTGGGTGTGGTAATGTCCCCCATATCATTTCTTATTTGGGTTATTTCCTTCCTCTCTTATTTTTCTTTTGTCAATTTGGCTAATGGTTTGTTGAATTGTGGATGTTTTCAAACAACCAACTTTTGGTCTTGTTGATTCTTTCTATTGGTTTTCTGTTCTCTAGTTCATTTATTTCTGCTCTAATCTTTATTATTTCCTTTCTTCTGATGGCTGTTTCTTTTGCTGTTCTCTTTCTATGTGTTTGAGTTGTATGGCTAACGTCTTGATTTTTTTTGATGTGTGCATTTACTGCTATAAATTGACTTCTCAGCACTGCCTGGGGCCCTGGTAGTGCAGTGGTTAAGAGCTCAGCTGCTAAACCAAAAGGTGAGCAGTTTGAACTCACCACATGCTCCTTGGAAACCCTGTAGGGCAGTTTTACTGTGTCCTCTAGGATCTCTGAGGTAGAATCAACTTGGTGGCAACGGGTTTTTTGGTTTAGAGTGCTGCCTTTGCTATATTTGATTTTTTTCCTTGATTTTCCTATTATTGATTTCTACTCTTATGGCATTGTATTCAAAAGAACGCTTTCTATTATTTTGATGTTTTGGGTTTTATTGAGGGTTGCTTTGTGGCCTAAAATATGGTCTATTCTGGAGAATGTTCCATATGAGTTGGAAAAGAATGTATACTTTGCTGCTGTTAAGTGCAGGATTCTATACGTTTATGAGGTCAAGTTGGTTGATCGTGATTTTTCAGTCTTCTGTATCTTTGTTGAGTTTCTTTCTAGATGTTCTGTCCTTTACAGAGAGTGGCGTGTTGAAGTCTCCTACTATTATTATGTAACTGTCTATTTCTCTTTTCAGTGCTGTTAGAGTTTGTTTCACATATTTTGGAGCCCTGTTCTTCGGTGCATAGATATTTATTAAGGTTATGTCTTCTTAATAGATTGTCCCATTAATCATTATATAATGTTCTTCCTTGTTTTTTACGGCTGATTTTGCCTTAAAGTCTATTTTTTTTAGATTAATATTGCCACTCCTGCTTTTTAGTGGTTACTATTTGCTTGATATATTTTTTTTCCATCCTGCACATAGATCAAGAAGCAGCTGTTCAAACAGAACAAGGGATACTTCGTGGTTTAAAGCCAGGAAAGGTGTGCGTCAGGGTTGTATCTTTCACCATACTTATTCAGTCTGTAAGCTGAGCAGGTAATCCAAGAAGCTGGACTATATGAAGAAGAATGGGGCATCAGGACTGGAGGAAGACTCATTAACAACGTGTGTTATGCAGATGACACAACCTTACTTGCTGAAAGTCAAAAGGACTTGAAGCACTTACTGATGAAGATCAAAGACCACAGACTTTAGTATGGATTACACTTCACCATAAAGAAAACAGAAATCCTCACAACTGGACCAATAAGCAACATCATGATAAACGGAGAAAATATTCAAGTTGTCAAGGATTTCATTTTACTTGGATCCACAATCAACACCCATGGAAGCAGCAATCAAGAAATCAAAAGACACATTGCACTGGAAAAATCTGCTGCAAAAGACCTCTTTCAAGTTTTGAAAAGCAAAGATGTCACCTTGAAGAATAATGTGTGCCTGACTCAAGCCATAGTGTTTTCAATTGCGTTATATGCATGGGAAAGCTGGGAGATGACTAAGGAAGACCGAAGAACTGACACCATTGAATTGTGGTGTTTGTTGGCGAAGAATACTGCATATACCATGGACTGCCAAAAGAACAAACAAATCTGTCTTGGAAGAAGTACAACCAGAATGCTCCTTAGAAGCAAAGATGGGGAGACTATGTCTCACATACTTTGGACATGTTATCAGGAGAGATCAGTCCCTGGAGAAGGACATCATGCTTGGTAAAGTAGAGCATCAGCAAAAAAGAGTAAGACCCTCAATGAGATGGATTGACACAGTGGCTGCAACAATGGACTCAAGCATAACAACAATTGTGAGAATGGCACAGGACTGGGCAGTGTTTTGTTCTGTTGTACATAGGGTTGCTATGAGTGGGAACCAAGCTGACAGGATGGAACAACAACAACAACATGATTTTTAATATATTTATGTCTTTGTGTCTTATGTGTGTCTCTTGCAGGCAGCATACTGATGGGTTGTGCTTTTTTAATCCATTCTGCCATTGTCTGTCTCTTTACAGGTACATTTAAGCCATTTACATTCTGTGATTATCGATAGGTATGACTTTATTGCTGTCATATTGTGCTTTTTTTGTGGTGCTGATGTTTTCTTTATTCATATTTTTCTGTGCTGAGTTCCTTTTCTTTGTGGATTTTCTTTTCTTTTCTTTCATTATTATAGATTTTGTGTTAACTGAGTCTTTATATTTTTCTTCCTTCTTATTTTGATGAGTAAATTTCTTCGTGGTTACCTTGAAATTTATCCTTATCTTCCTAAGTTTGAATCAGTCTTTTATTACTTGATATCACCTTGCCTTCCTCTTCGTTTGACAGCTCTATACCTACACCATTTATTCCCCCTTTTCTTGTTTTGATATTGTTGTCATTTACAGATTGACATCTCTGTTTTGCTGTTTTAAGTTTGTTAGCTTTGTTTAATTATTGAGAGTGCTTTACACAGGTTGGTATCTGGCTGTTGCTGCCCTGTTTCCTAGGGTCCAGTTGTTGTTTGATGTTGCTGGTTATCCAACTGATGGACTGTCTTTAATATTACTTGTAAGTTTGGTTTGGTTTTAATGAATTCCCTTAACTTCTGTTTATCTGGAAATGTCTTAAGTTTGCCATTGTATTTGAGAGAGAGTTTTGCAGGATATCTTATTCTTTGTTGGCAGTTTTTTTTTTCTTTCAAGGTTTTATATATGTTTTCCCATTGCTTTCTTGCCTGCATTGTTTCTATCAAATAATCAAAGCTTAGTCTTATTGCTTCCCCTTTTAAGTGACCTTTAATTTTTCTCAAGCTGCTGTCAGGATTCTTTCTTTGTCTTTGGTTTTGGCAAGTGTGATTAGGATAAGTCTTGGTGACTTTTTTGGAGGGTCTATCGTACATGGGGTTCATTGAGCTTCTTGGATGGCTAGCTTTTTGTCTCTCAAGATATTTGAGAATTTTTCTACCAGCAAATCTTCAACAATCTTCTCTGTGTTTTCCATTTTCTCCCCCTCTTATGGAACTCGAATCACATGCAATTTTTTTTATCTTGATTGTGTACCACAAAATTCTTAGATTTTCTTCATTCTCTTTCTGATTTGTCCTCAAACAAAGTGGCATCCATAGATTTGTCTTCAGTCTCACTGATTCTGTCTTCCATTGTTTCAAATTTGCTACTAAACCTTCTATTGAATTAACCAATTCTGAAATTTTGTTGTTTATCTTTTGGATTTCTAGTTGCTGTTTTGTATGATTTTTAATTGCCAATTTACTTTGACCCCTTTTTTCTTATATTATTTTCCTGAATTCTTCTATTGTTTTGTCTGTGTTTTCCTTAATTTTGGCTATGTTTTCATTGGTTTTGACTGTGTTTTCCTTGGTCTTTTTCCTAATCTCCTGGAGAGTTCTAAATATCAGTCTTTTGAATTCTATATCAGGTGGTTCCACTGCCTTTTCTTCTACCTGAAAGTTCTTTGATTCTTTATTTAGTCACTTGTTGGTGCCATCTTGTCCTGCTTTTTTTATATGTTTTGATATTGTCTGCTGTCTGTGAGACATTAAGGTATTATTTCCTTTATTTATTGATTGTATGTTAGTTTGTTTCACTCTACTTTTTTTTTTTTTTTTGATATGTCAGAGTGGCATATCATCCACTCCTCTGTGGGCAGAAAAGCTCTCAGTACCTTGTCCAAGTGGGCAGGGCAGCAGCAGACAAGGTGAGCCCACTTTGCTGGGCGAGATGGCTGAGGGTGGAGTGAGTGGGTGCTCTCTGCCTCTTGATGTTGGTGAGGTGGTGTGGGAGCATTCACTGCTCCTTGACGGATTGGTGGGGGTGTGTCATGGTTTGAATTATGTCCCCCCAAAAATGTGTGCATCAGTTCGGCTGGGCCATGATTCCCAGAATTGTGTGGTTGGCCTCCATTTTGTGATTATAATTTTATCTCAAAGAGGATTAGGGTGGGATTGTAACACCACCCTTACCCAAGTCACATCCCTGATCCAGTGTAAGGGGAGTTTCCTTAGGGTGTGGCCTGTGCCACCTTTTACTTTACAGGAGATAAAAGGAAAGGGAAGCAAGCAGAGAATGCGGAGACCTCATACCACCAAGAAAGCAGTGCCAGGAGCAGAGCATGTCCTTTGGATCTGGGGTCCCTGCATGGAGAAGCCGCTAGTCCAGGGGAACACTGCTGAGAAGGCTGACAGAGAGACAAAGTCTTCCCCTGGAGCTGATGCCCTGAATTTGGACTTTCAGCCTACCTTACTGTAAAGAAATAAATTTCTCTTTGTTAAAGCCATCCACTTGTGGTATTCCTGTTAGAGTAGCACTAGATGACTAAGACAGGGTGTCAGATGGGGAGTGATATAGGCTTGCTTCCCACCTTTCAGCAGCTGACTGAGAGGCAGGAGGGGAGGTGTGTTTATGGCCCAGTGCAACAGTGGGTCTGAGTGCTGGGGATGCTGTAGCCACAGCAGTGTGGTGGGGGCTGGTAGGAAGCTCAGGAAGGTGGTTTACAGGGCTAGGTGGGGGGGAGGGGAGAAATAAAAGAAAAAGAAAAAAAGTGTAGTCAGTGGGTGTGGGCGGGGCAAACCTGGGGGCTGGAGGGAAGGGGGAGATGGTGTATGTGGCTAGGTGGAAGAGAGAAAGAAAAGGAAGAATGAGAAAAATATACTGATGGCATGGTGGGGGCTGGTGAGTAGGGGCAGGAGAGCTCAAGGGCCAGTGGGAAAGGAGGAGAGATGATGAACAGGGCTATGAGGGAGGGAATAAGACAATAAAGTAGAGAAAGAAAAAAGCTAAAAAGAATTGGTGGGGTGGCAGCAGCTGGCTGGTTGGGGCAGGGCTACCTGGGGTTGTGGCATGCTAGTGGCTCTCTAGGCGCAGCGACATGGTGGGAGCAGTTTGGAAGAGGCGAAGTGGCTTATGTGACTAAGTGGGAGGGAGAATGAAAAGGAAGAAAGAGAAAAAAAATAGCCACTCGGCAGGAGGAGTCAGCGGAGCCATGGGGAGTAGAGGCTCGTATTGTGGACCTGGCAGCGCAGGATGGGGGTGTTCTTGCCTCAACTCAGGGATAAAGAACTAAATTAAATACTGAATGAAAGAAGAAATTGATGGAAAGCAGGTAACGAAGAGGTGATTGTTGGGAAATTGTGTTTCTCTGGTTACTGGGTGCTCTGTTTCCTGTTGGGAGCTCCACCAGAAGGGTGAGTGGTGGGAAAGCCTGTTTGTCTGGTTACCAGGTGCTCTGTCTCCAATTGGAGCTCCATGAAGTTGCTTTCCTGTATTCCCTGTCTGGGGTCATTGCTGGCTGTGTTCCAAGATGGCGATGCTGTGCCGTATTAGTTGGCAAGGGACCTCCACCCTGTATCTCTCCTCATTCTCTTCTTTCCATCAGTTTCTCCTTCCATTCAGTTTTTTATCTAGTTCCTTATTCCTTCATTTGATGCTTAGGGTTCCAGGATTGATGTTTATATCTGTTTTACTTAGTTTTTCAGGTCTTTGTTGCAGATGGATGGTATGGTGCATCTGTCTAGGGCACCATGTTGGCTCTGCCTCCTCTCCTGCCCAGTTTTTGACCAATGATTGCCCAGAATCTTTGAGCTGGGATATAGACTTCTTATCTAAATCTTTCATTGTTTCTGTGTTAGTGTTCTCTTTAATCTCTACTCCTTCCTCCTGGATTCTACTACTTAACCATTTGGATGCTAGTCCTCACTCATTCATTCATGCAAAATCTCATATTTCAATTCTGCTTTCATAACATGGATTGCTTTTGAAAAGAAAATATAGCGCTATCTACCAAACAGGAGATAAAACAGAACAAAACAAAATAAAAATACAAACAGTTGCTGTGGAGTTGATTCTGACTGATGGAGACCTCATGTGTGTCAGACTAGAACTGTGCTCCATAGGGTTTTCAATGACTGATTTTATGGAACTAGATCACCAGGTATTTCTTCCTAGGAGTCTCCTGTTGGACTCAATATTCCAATCTTTCAGTTAATAGCTGAGTATTTAACTGCTTGCAACCCAAGGACTCCAAATAGGGGCACAGTACTATTATTCCCATATTACAGGTGAAAAACTGATGCTAATAGTTACTGAGTAATTTGTGCAAGGTCATGTGACTAATACAAGAAATTGTGAGAATTTAAACCTAGGTCTTTTTGATATTAAATTCTGTGCCCTATCTCTTATACCCCCATTGTATTTGGGGTACATATTTATTCCTTGAGGGAGTTATCCAACTCTGATTTCTGGACCTCCTGGATATCCCCAACTGGTTGTTTCCAAATGTTATTGTAACAAGGAGTTTTGCTTTGGCTAAAAAATTAAGGGAAATTTAGTCTCTAAAAGACAATACATATTTCTAATTCATATTTTATTTTCTTTCCTAGAAAATGTTGTTATTTCAGTATTTTAATGTGAACTCAACTGAGATTATACAAAAATTTGGATCTTATTTTATAAAATTATTAAGCTAGTGTATAGTTGACTTTAAAAGTGTCAAGTGTGAAAAAGTAACAATCTTTGTTGGTAAAGAAGATGGGAATGGTGGTTGGGGGGATACTAAATAGACAATAGGTAAGTGGTAACTTTGCTGAAGGGTAAGGCAATACACAATACTGGGGAAGCCAGCACACCTTATACAAGGAAAGGTCATGGAAGCTCCATGGACACATCCAGACTCCCTGAGGGACTGAATTACTAAGTGGAGGGCTGTGAGGTCCATGGTCTCGGGGAACATCTAGCTCAATTGGCATAACACAGTTTATAAGGACAATGTTCTACATCCTACCTTGGTTAGTAGCATCTGGGGTCTTAAAAGCCTGTGAGCAGCCATCTAAGATACTCCACTGGTCTCACTCCTTCAGGAGCAAGGGAGAATGAAGAGAACAGGACACAAGGAGGAGATTAGTCCAAAGAACTAATGGACCACAGCTACCAAGGCCTCCACCAGACTGAGTCTAGTACAGCTAGATGGTGCCTGGCTACCACCATGGACTGCTCTGAGTGGGATCACAACAGAGGGTCTGGACAGAGCTGGAGAAGGATGTAGAACAAAATTCTAACACACAAAAAAGACTAGATTTACTGGCCTGAAGGAGACTGGAGAAACCCCGAGAGTGTGGCCCCTGGACACCCTTTTGGCTCAGTGGTGAAGTCACTCCCAGGGTTCACCGTTTGGCTGGGGATTGGACAGCCCCATAAAACAAAATGGGACTAATGAGGCACAGCAGGCCAGGGACAAGGACTAGAAGGCAGAAGGGGACAGGAAAGCTGGTGATAGGGAACCCAAGGTTGAGTAAGGACAGTGGTGACATGTAGTGGGGTTGTTAACCACTGTCATAGGGCAATATGTGTAGTGTTTAATGAGAAACTATTTTCTTCCATAAACCTTCACCTACAGTGAGAATAGCAGCACAACTGGAAGAACGGAATTGATGTCACTTAATTATACATGTAGAAATTTTTGAAACGGTGTATCTTTGGCTATGTATATTTTCACCAAAAAAATAAAAAGGTCCTCCAAGGTCCAGAAGGGAGAGTGTTGACATGTCATGGGGTTGTTAACCAATGTCATAAAACAGTGTGTGTACTAACTGTTTGATGAGAAACTATTTGTTCTGTAAACCTTCACCTAAAGTGCAATTAAAAAAATTTAAAAAAAAAAGTGGTAAGTGGGGTACAAATACCGGTATCAAAACCATAGCTTAAACAGTAGAGAATATGACACATCATGATTAAAAGGAAAGTGCAATGATCATGATAAAAGTGTACAGAAACAAGCAAAAAAAAAAAAAAAACTATAATAAAGTGTGTATTGTTATAATATAGATGTTTAATTAAAGAGTAGAGAGAACAATATGGTGGTGGCTTATACATGCAACATGAAAAAATGTATCAGTACTTTATATGAATTAAGTAAAAGTGATTTTGAAACTTGGCCCAACAGTCCAACATTTATTGTCAAGTGAGATACAATTTCTGTGAAAGTTAAAACCAAAAAAAAAAAAAAACAAACTTGTTGCCGTTGAGTGTATCATCCGACTCATAGGGACCCTGTAGGGGCAGAATTGAACTGCCCCATAGGACTTCCAGGGAGTGGCTGGTGGATTTGGACTGCCGACCTTTTGGTTAGCAGCCAAGCTCTTAATCACTGCGCCACCAGGGCTCCATGAAAGTTAAAAAGGCAGTTAATTTGTGGCAAAAATTGTAACTTTCAATGAAAATGTGCCTCAGAGAGAGCTAGCAGCCTTTGCAGCCATTTCTTAGAATCAGCAGATAGGGAAGACACTAGTACAATTGTCTTACTACATCTTGTGGTCTGGATGATTATACTAATGTGTATTATGATGTAAAATTTTGGAAGCAGACTGCCAGGTCTTTCTTCCATGGTGCCTCTGGTTGGGCTTCAACTTCCAACCCTTTGGTTAGCAGCCAAGCGCATTAATTTTTTATACCACTCAGGGGCTCCTATTACAAATAACCAGTCTAAAATTCTCCCAACACTATTTAAGACTTACTTGAAGGTGATCTAATTCAGAAAAATCAGCATTGAAAACCTTATGGAGCCCAGTTCTGCTCTGACACACATGGGGTTGCCATGAGTCAGAGAAGACTGGATTGCAACTGGTTTTTGGTTTATTGTGATATATAGAGTGGAGTACAGGAATAGAACATGGAAATTATCAAACAATATCATTAATATCACATATAAGTAAAATTTACCTGACGATTATTCAAAAGCGCTGCAGCAGTTTATCAACAGGGAACTGCCAGAAACTTAAGCAGGATTCAGAAGATGATGTGGAACAAGGAATATCATTGTTGATGTCAGATGGATCCTGAATGAAAGCAGAGAATACCAGAAAGATGTTTACATGTGTTTTATTGACTATGCAAAGGCATTAGACTGTGTGGATTGTAACAAATTACGGACATCATTAAGAAGAATGGGAATTCCAGAACACTTACTTGTGCTCATGAGGAACCTGTACATAGATCAAGAAGCAGTGTTCAAACAGAACAAGAGGATACTGCATGGTTTTAAGTCAGGAAAGGTATGTGTCAGGATTGTATCCTTTCACCATACCTATTGGATCTGTATGCTGAACAAATAATCCAAGAAGCTGGACTATATGAAGAATGGGGCATCAGGATTGGAGGAAGATTCATTAACAACCTGCATTATGCAGATGACACAACCTTACTTACTGAAAGTCAAGAGGAATTGGAGCACTTACTGATGAAGATCAAAGACCACAGCCTTCAGTATGGATTACACCTCAACATAAAGAAAACAAAAATCCTCACAATTGGACCAATAAACAACTCATGATAAATGGAGCAAAGATTGAAGTTGTCAAGGATTTCATTTTACTTGGATCCACAATCAACACCCGTGGAAGTAGCACTCAAGAAATCAAATGACGCATTGCATTGGGCAAATCTGCTGCAAAAGGCCTCTTTAAAGTGTTAGAAAGCAAATATGTCACCTTGAAGACTAAGGTTGCCTGATCCAAGCCATGGTATTTTAAATCGCATCATATGCATGTGAAAGCTGGATGATGAATAAGGAAGACCAAAGAAGAATTGAGGCATTTGAATTACGGTGTTGGCAAGGAATACTGAATATACCATGGACTGCCAAAAGAATGAACAAATCTGTCTTGGGAGAAGTACAGCCAGAAGCTGCTTAGAAACAAGGATGGTGAGACTTTGTCTCACATACTTTGGACATGTTATTAGGAAGGATCAGTCCCTGGAGAAGAACATTATGCTTGGTAAAGTAGAAGGTCATCGAAAAAGACGAAGACCCTCAATGAGATTGATTGACACAGTGGCTGCAACAATGGCGTCAAGCATAGCAACGATTGTGAGGATGGTACAGGACCAAGCAGTGTTTCCTTCTGTTGTACACAGGATTGCTATGTGTCGGAACTGACTCGATGACTCCTAACAACAACAAGAACAACAGAGGAGTCAAGGTCTCTACAGACAGCCTTGCTAAATGTCAAAGATCTTCCAAAGTTGATCTCATTTGCTCCTCAAAGCAGACATATATTAGAGAAATTATCATGTTTTTTCATGGATAAGAAAGCTCTCGTTCAGTTTGGGAAAACTCAAGGTCACACAATCAACATCAGTGGAATCAGAGTTTGAGTCCAGTTTCACCTGATCTCATTTATCCCAAGTTTACATAGTGATAAAAGATCAGCAAGTTGGAGAATAATGGCATCTAGGGGGCAGTCACAATACAACTGTAATGTAATGCTTTTTAGAAGTTACACAAAAAATATCTAGGGGAGTGATTATCAAACTGCTCTGTAGAACTCCATGGCTTCAGTGATGAATTTTCCAACAAACAATAAAGAACTCAACATCTTGAGAAAAGAGTTCATCATTTCACAAATGGTGTTCTGGGTGCTTTAGGACAATTGTGTTTGAAAAAAATGAATTCTGCTATATATAATTTGAAAATCACTGGTTGAACTTGGTGGAGAATAATTGACTGTCCAAAGTAGAAAATATAGGATTCAACAATGGAAGAAAGCTTCTTAAATGGAAGATATAAAGTATTCACGGTTCACTTTCAACATAGTACCAAATGAAATCCTTCAGGTGGATCAGAATTAAGAACAAGGAAAGGACATTACTGAGCTGCAAAAGAGACCCTAACTGTAGGTACTAATGCTTGTCCTACAGAGTTTTCCTTTTTGGCCAGGATAATAGCTACTACAGATATCAGTAGTGACGTGTTTGGAAAACATTACAATAGTGACTATGTCAAAGTGATTAGAGAGGGAATACTACGTACAGGGGAAGTGTTGCCAGCCAAGGGAAGTTGAGTCAAAGTGAAGCATATGATTAAGCCTGGCTAAAGTACTTTGACATAGCTAATCAAAAAAGACAGTCTAATAGATCCTGCTAAGTACTTCTCTCTTATCCTTTCTCTGGGATGTCAGGACATTTTGAATTTTCATCATTGTGACATGTGAGCTCCTGCTGGCCAGAGCTAGTTAGCATTCCAGGTGATTTGTCACTAACGTCTTTTAGCTTATAGATGAAGTAACTGCTGACTGAAGAGTTTCTAGAAGATGATTGATGAAAGCAATATAGACATACCCTTAACCAAAAAAACCCAAACTCATTGCCGTTGAGTTGATTCTGACTTATAGTGACCCCACAGGACAGAGCAGAACTGCCCCATAGAGTTTCCAGGGAGCCACTGGTGGATTCGAACTGCCGATCTTTTGATTAGCAGCCACCAGGGCTCTGTACATACCGTGAAGTATGTATATTTGTGAAAGCCATCATCTTTTAGAAATAATCCAATAAAGTTTACTTTGCAGGTTAAAATTTCTAACCAAACAATATTCATGTTATATACCTTCTTTAAGAATGAGAAAAATTGTCAAGCTAATCATTTATCATATTACATTTCATTATGTATCTTATGACTAGTTATGTTACTCGTTATTTACATTTCCAAATGGAATTTTTGAAAAAGAAGAGCACATTGCTATGTCAAACAGCAAGACAGGATTCAATTTATTCTTGCTAAATTGTTAGCTTCTCAAGGTTGTGGACAATGTCTTATTTGTATTTTCCCTAATACCCAGCACAGTGTCTGGCACACAACAGTCATGCAATGATTTTTGCTGAAAAACATCAGCAATATATATGCATATGTATCAGCCTTTCATAAATTAATATCAGTGGAAATTAAACCCATCCAAATGATGTCAGTTAATTATTTTGATTACTTGTATAAGTAGAAGATGTATGAAGAGGCAATAAGGGCAAGCATGAGATTGTAGTTAGACAGTCTTTACATTAAAATTCTTGCCCTGCCATTTATTGGCTGTGAGATATAGGGCTCTTTACCTAATTTCAAAGCTTTAGTTTTGTCACCCATAAACTAGGATAAGATAAGGCCTATTTGTCACAGGATTGTTGGAATAATAAGTATATTATAATGTTGCACATAAAACAGAACAGCGCCTGTCCTTTCGTTAACTATTCATTTAGGAAAAAGATGTTAAAACCCTCAAAAGCCTGGGATAGGAAATTCTTTGACTTAATTAAGTGTGCCTACTTATCCTACATAATTGGTGTGACTAAACCGTCTTTTGACCCACACTGCTTTAAAACCAGCTTCGTGCTTTGTAAAATTCTCCCTATAAACAAACAAATATTAAGAAAACCACAGAATAACAGTTGATATTTTACTTATGTTGTCAGAGGAAGATGGAGAAAAGAATCATGTATCAGCCTGCACAGTACAACTCCAATCAATCAAACAACCAACACTTTAACCATTTCTTCTTTCACTAATTTTCCCAGGATAACTATCTTACTCTCTTTTCTTTTTCTCCCCCTGACCCCCAAATTCTTCAGTTTCTTCTTTCAGTCAAGCTCATTCCGGCCCCTCCCCCCGTCCCATTTATAAATCAGGCAACTCAATGGCATTCAGAAAAACTAAACTAAGCAAAGCAAACTAGACCACCTACTGCTCCTCAAGAGAGTCCTTAGTCAATGGGCCAAGGCAGAGGGTCCTCATCTTTCTGAACAAAACAAAACATACCAGTTGCGGTGGAGTCAATGCCTACTCCATGAGTGTCAGAGTAGAACTGTGCTCCATAGGGTTTTCAGTGGTTGATTTTTTTGGAACTAGATGGTGAACCCTTTCTTCTGAGGTGCCTCTGGCTGGACTCAAACCATCAACATTTCGGTTAGCAGCCCAGCTCGTTAATCGTTTGCACCACTCCTCTGTATAAACAAACAGTTCTAAAAGGACCGCAGAGACTGTTAGTTGCCTCCCAGAATTGCTGCTCGCCTGTCTCCTCTTTGTCAGTGTACAACTTGCACAACTGCACTCAGCGGTTCTGCTTTTAATAAGAGCATCCCTGAGTTATAGCAGGATCCGTGGATGCCCAAAGACTACATATCCCAGCCTGCCTTTCAGCAGTTGTGGCGCTGAGGCTAAGCGCAGCCAATGGTATGTGAGTGGAAGTGAGCGTGGGAAATCTAGGTCAGAGGAAGAATAGAAGAAAGGTATCTAGGGGATGTTGTTGTATGAGGATTTGTCAGTTAGACCTCAGAGAGAGAGACCCTTATGGGAAGAGAGGTACAAAAACCAATGGAGAAGGAGGTAGCGCTGTGGAACAGTTTGCTTTTTTTTTTTTTTTAACAGAAAGAATGAGGACTGCCTACATCATAGTACGGATCTCACTGAGTTGTGGGCAGTAGTGTACCAGGAACGCTTCACTCAGATCAATAGGACCCCGATCGAACTGTACTGGTATGTTAATGAGACAGAATATATACAAATGAAACGGACAGTAATTAGAAGTTTGGCCTCGTGTAATCTAGTTAGGTCCACTTTTAAAGAAGGGCTGGAGAGGAGTTTGGGAGGTTTTTTGCGCCACAAAGAAAGGGTTGAGCCAAGGAAGAGAAGCATTTGACTTCTGTATCAAAAAAACACCTGTTGCCGTGGAGTTGATTCAGACTCTTTCTGACTCTTAGAGTAGAGCTGCCGCGTAGGGTTTTCAAGAGTGGCTGGTGGACTCAAACTGCGGACCTTTTGATTACCAGCCGCGGTGTTAACCACTGCACCACTATGGCTCCTCGTTGGCTTGTGTAAGAATTTTAATCTTGAACCTGTGAGTTTGAGAGAGCTTCTGAGTACTGCAGACCTGGCCAAATCAGAGAAGGTAAAAACCTGTGTAGCTTTACTTGTCATCATTGCTGCTTGGAAGAAAGCTCCATTAACCATCAACCCAGCACTAGGCAGAGCAAAGGTTCACTCGGGGTAACCTGTGAAGCTTGGTCTGGGTTCAGTGCAATCTAGGCTGCCCCTTACCGTGGCTGTTCTGAGTTTCCACTACCTTTGAGGGTTTGTTTTTGAGGGGTGGAGGTGAGCAGGGAGAGTAACACAGGGAGTTAACAACCTGGGGCGCCAGGCAGGGTTCACCCTTGTGTGGACAAGCCACAGGCACAACTGCAGAAGAACATATTAAAAATGCTCACAGTTTTGTTTCTGTATTAGTCAGGGTAACAGTAAATGCTGAAAAAGATGTACTCCAAGATCTCAGTGGTTTATCGCCAGAGAAGTTTACGTCTTATTCAGGTAAGATCTAGTTGGAGGTAGTGAAGCATGGTGGTTATGGGCTTTGCAGTCAAATTGCCTGAAATCAAACTCTGGTTCACCATTGACAGATTCTGTGACCTTGAGTAACCTTGCTATGTTTTGGTTTTCTAACTTGTAAAAATAATTTTACATTATAATCTCAGGATAAGATAAACTAAATAGTAATTGGTAATGATAGTACCTAGCTCACAGAAATAGTTTAAGAAAAGGGCTTAACACAGTAACTGGCACATAATAAATGCTCAACACACGTTAGCTATTATAATTTTTATTAGGATAGATAATTGTATCGTTAGCTATGATGCCAATATTTGCATAATTTTATTACCTATTATTATTATCTGTAACTTAACCCTATAAGGAGCCCTGGTGGCACAGTGGTTAAGCACTTGGCTGCTAACAGAAAGGTTGGCAGCTCGAACCCACCAGCCACTCCCAAGGAAAAAGATGTGGCAGTCTGCTTCCGGTGAAGATTACAGCCTATGAAACCCCATGGGGCAGTTCTACTCTGTTCTATAGAGTCACTATGAGTTGGAATGGACTGGATGGCAGCGATTTTTTTTTTTTTTTAACTCCAATTGAGCTGTATAAGGTTAAACTAAAAAAATATTCAGGAATAGATTTTTAGCATCCTTAACATTACGCCTACTGCTCTGTCAGTCCTGCATGCTGTTATGTCCTCCCTGCTTCCCTAACTGACACAGTGTGAAGATTCTCTTAGGAAAAAGAGAGAAGGCAACATTAATTAACAATACGATTGTTTTAACACTTCACCTCTCCCTTCTAACGGGCAGACATCTTCCTCTTCATTTCTCACATTGGAAACTATAATTTCCCTTTCTCTTGATGTTGATCTTAATCACACATTTCACAATTGTATGCATGTTTAGGGGTGAGGATAAACTTTTATTCCCTTCAATTCAACCAATATTTATTGAGACTTACTGCATGCCAGTCATACTGAATGCATCAGTGATCAGACATAGGTTCTTGTCCTGTGGAATTTATATTCTAGGAGTGGGGAGATATTCGATAATAAGCAATATATGTAAAAAATAAGTAAATTATGAAGTATACTTGTTGTTAGGTGCTGTCAGGTTGATTTTTGACTCCGGGAACCCAATGTGACAAAGTACAACTGCCCTATAGAGTTTTCTAGGCTGTAATCTTTACTAAAGCAGATCGCTGGGTCTTTCTCCTGTAGAGCCACTGGATAGGTTTGAACTGCCAACCTTTCAGTTAGCGGCCGAGCACTTAAGCATTTGCACCAACTGAGCTCCCCATGTAATATGCTAGAGAGTGATATATGCAAAGGTAAAAAGCAAAAGAAGACTAAGATAAAGAGGATGTAGAGTGAGGGGTAGGAGCTGATGGCAGCTTAGTATATATTGATGAGTTGGACCTCACTGAAAAGGTGATAGTAGAATAAAGATCCAAATAGGTAAGCAGGTTAGTAATACAGGTAACTGAGGGAAGAGGGCTCCTGACAGCGGTAACAGCTGTGCAAAGGCCCTGTGCAGTGTGCATGTATGGCTATCCTACAGGATTATCGTCAGGATTAAATGAGAACAAGGCCATTGAGACCCTCGTGGCAGATGGAGAGATGCACTACCCAGTTCCTCCTTTAAGGAAGAGCTTTTTGCCCAGACTGGAGAGAGCTGTCAGGAGGCAGACTCTAGCTGTCAGTGCTTTCCCGGTTGGCTTCAGCTGCGAAAAGTCTTCTCTCCTAAGTGCATGTCCTTCCCAGGGCAGCCTGCACTGGCAACTGAGTGGTAAAGGTATCAGCCATTTTTGCTCAGTGAGGGCCATGTTGATGGGCAGTACTCACTCCAGAGCTCCCCACAGGTTGCCTGAGGCTTTGTGAAGCCAGCTGGGCAGCTGATCTCATTCCTCAGTCCAATCCTGCTTCCCTCCTTCCTTTCATATGTATGGTTCCTAATACAAGTCTTACATAACAAACTCTGTCTCACAGCCTGCTTCCAGAAAACCCAACCTGTGACAAGAGTAAATTAAAGTCATTATAACAAAATAGAAACATGGATTAGCTCTGAAATTTCATAACTTTTAGGAGGGAGAATTGCTTAGTAGGAATGTCTTAGACTAAATTACAACCCTTGTCACTAATTAACTGTGTGCTCTTTGACAAGTTTCTTAAACTCTTTATTTGCTAATTGCCTCATTTGGAAAATTGGACTTATCATTTTAACTTCCACGGTTTTTGTATGAATTAAATTATATATTAAATATATTAAGTTCTATAAGTGTCTTAGGAGCCCTGGTGGTACAGTGGTTAAAAGCACTTGGCTGCTAACCAGAAGGTTGGCAGTTTGAACCTATTAGCCACCCCGCGGGGAGAAAGATGTGGCAGTCTGCTTCTGTAAAGATTTACAGCCTTGGGAACCCTTTGGGGCACTTCTACCCTGTCCTATAGGGTGGCTATGAGTTAGAATGGACTCAGTGGCGATGGGTTTTGGATAAGTGTCTTGCACACTAGTATTGGGAAGAGTATAATCATCATAATTATTCATATATTCTTATTTAAAGATCACTATTATTCAAGTGGTAATAGCCCATGTATGTGCCGATTGCTTTTTTGAACTTTTTATAATATATAGCATACAATGAATTTTACAAGGTGAACATATCCATGTAACTAGAATCTAAACCAAGAAACAGAGCATTACCCAGACACCAGAAGTTGCTCTGCTTCCAGTCAGTGGCTCACCAAAGGTGACACCAGCTATTAATTTATGTTTTTTACTTTCATAAAGATACAATCAACCAATATGTATTCTTTGGTGCCTGTCTTCTTTTACTTCTTTTGTTCAGCATTGTGTTTGTGAGGTTCAGTTATATTTTTATATATACATATATACCGTTGTAGTTCACTCATTCACATTACTGTATAGTATTCCACATGGTGAATATTCTGCATGTTGTCTCTTGTGTTGCTAATGAGCATGTGGGGCTATTGCAAGTGTTATTGTTATGAATAGTCTTATACAGGTACTTCCTGACTTACAATGTATTCTAGTTATGACGAACTGCACTTAGGACCATCTATTTTGGGTTTTTTGGTATAACTTATCGTTAGTAATATGTACTACATAAATGTTACATCCCATTATTTGCTGATGTTACTCTCAGATGTTCGCAGACGTTCGGTGTTATGACTTAAAAAGATACTGATTAAAGACAAAAATAATGAAAACTAAAAAAATGAAGTATTCAACTTAGATCAGAACCAGTTTACAACGAAGATGGCCAAATGGAAGCCCGTCGTACGTCATGGCACTACTTGTATTTGTCTTTAGGTGAATGAATGCATGCAGTTTTCTTGGGTATTTCCTAGAAGTGAAATTACTGAATCATAAAATATGCATCTAGTTAGTGGATATGGCCAGTTTTCTAAAGTTATTGTACCAACTTACACCCCTGCATGCAGTGTAGGAGAGTTGCTCTGCGCTCTTGCCAGCATTTGATATTGTCTATTTTTCTTTTGTTTTGTTTTTTTAACGAGGGTATCATATTCTGGTTTTAATTAGCATTCCCTGAAAAGTAATGAATGTAAGTACTTTGTAATATGTTTACTGACTGTTTATATCCCCTTTAGTGAAGTTTCCGTTTAACTCTTTTGCTCATTTTTCTGTTAGTATTGTTGTGTTTTTCTTACCGTTTTGTAGGAATTATTACATATTCTGGATATGAGTCCTCTATTTAATGTATGGATTAGAAATATTTTCTCCCACTCTATGGCTTGCCTTATTTCTCCCTTTAATGGTGTCATTTGTTGAACACAATTTCTTAATCTTAATATGATATAATTTAACATTTTGTTAAATAATTTTTATATCTTTATATCTTTTTTAAGAACTCTTTTGCTTATTCTGATGTCATGAATTGTTTTTCTTTATTCTAAAAGCATTAACATTTTACTTTTCACAATTAAATCTGTAATCCATCTGGAATTGATATTTGTATATTATGTTAAAATAGGAGTCAAGACACTTATTTTGTATATATACCCAAATGAATCATTTAATAAAAGATCTTTCTTTACCCCACTGCATTGCAATACCATCTTAGTCATAAATCAGTCATTCATATATGTATAGGTCTGTTTTTTGACCCACTCTTCTAGTTTTCTATTTGTATGTTGTTTTAATACCACGTAATTTTAATTACTATTATATTTGGTAACATAAGTTTTCCAGATTTTTTCTTTTTCAAAATTATGCCCTGGCTATTCTTGGCCTTTTGCATTTCCAGGTTTTTTTTTTTTTTTTAAGGAAAAAAAAACAAAACCTGCTGGGATTTTGATTGGGATTGTATGGAATCTGTAGAGCAGTTAGAGAGTACTGACTTTCTGAAATATTGAGTATTTCAATCCATAAGTATGTTCTATCCCTCTAGATATTTAGGTCTTTAATTTTACTTAATAATGTTTTATACTTTGTAGTAATCTTCAAATTTTTCATTTGTTTATTCCTGAGTATTTGACAGTTTTAATGCTATTATAAATAGTATCCATTTTGAAAATGCAATTTTCTATTTGTTCATTGGTGGTCTATAGAAGCACAATTAATTTTTATGTATTGATCTTATGTCCAATGATCTTGTCACTTATTAATTCTAATAGCCTGATTGTGGATTCTTTTTCATTTTTCTAGGTATATAATTGTATCTTCTGAAAATAATAAAAGTTCTACTTCATCGTTTCCTTTTAATCACTTTTTCTTATTTCACTGACAAGTACTTTTAGTACAGTAATGATTTTAAGTGGTGATAGTGGGTAGTCTTGACACGCTGCCAATCTCATGGATTGAATCAATTTTCAACTCGTATCAACCTCATGCGACAGAGTAGAACTGCCCCATAGGGTTTTCTAGGCTGTAATCTTTACGGAGCTGATCGCCAGGTCTTTCATTATACTGCCCCAATTAAAATAGTTGGGAATTGTTTCTTTCCTTTTTATTCTCTTTAAAAGTTCATGTAAAATCACTGTTACTTCTTTTTTAAGTATTTAGAACAATTCAATTCACAAAATATGTCACTGGGCCTGCAGTTTTCTTTAAGGAAAAACTTTTGAAAATGAATTAACTTTAAAAAAAAAAGTATCCATTTTATCCAAACTGCCGTTTTTACTGGCATAAAATTATTCACCATATAATTTGCAATATTTCCAGGATTTGTAATTCTGGTCTTTTTAAATTCCTACGATTGATAATTTGTGTTTTCCTCTTTTTAATTCAATCAGTCTTGCTAGGAGTTCATCATTTTATTCATCTGTTTAAAAAACCAACTTCTGGCTTTGTTGATTTTTTTTAATCACATATTTTTATTTCATTGATTTGTTTTCGTATGTTTGACATTTCCTAAGTTTTACTTTCTTTTGGTTTCTCTATTCTTGTTTTAGCTCCTTAACCTGGAAGTTTAAATGATTGATTTTTAGACTTCTTTTCTACTGCATAAATTTCGCTCTTGACGCTTCTTTAGCTGCGTCCCACAAGTTTTGGTATCTTAAATTTTCATTATCATTCAGTTCAAAATATTTTCTATTTTGATTTCTGCTTTGACATGTGGGTAATTTAGAATTGTACTGCTTAATTTCCAGAAATTAGATATTTTTTAATTATCTGTTATTGACTTCTAGATCAATTTAACTCTGGCTAGAGAATATACTCTGGATGATTTCAGTTCTTTGATATTTGTTGATGCTTTTCTTATGGCTCAGCATGTGGTCAATTTTGGCAGAGGTTCCACATGCCCCTCTGTAGATATGAATTCTATTGCTGTTGAGTGGAGCATTCTGTATGTGTCAATTTGGTCAGTTTTGTTAAATGTGTTGTTCAGATTAGCTGTATTTTTCAAATTGTTTTATTCCATCAGCTATTGAGAGAATTATGATGTAAAATCTATAGATTTGCCTATTTCTTCTTTTAATTCTATTTATGATTGTGTTGTATATTTTAGGCTACGTTATTGGGTGCCTAAAATATTGAAGATTCAGCTGTCTTCTGTTGGATTTTGAAATGTCTCCTTTTGTCTCTAAGAATATTTCTTGCCTTCAAGTCTACTGTATTTGTTATTAGTTTAGCTAAACCAGCTTTTTTTGGTTAGATGTTGTCTTGGTCATATAGTACTGCTGTAACAGATATACCACAAGTGGATGGCTTTAATAAAGAGAAATTTATTCACTCACAGTATAGTAGGCTACAAGTCCAAATTCAGGGCATCAGCTCCAGGAGAAGTCTTTCTCTCTGTCGGCTCTGGAGGAAGGTCTATCAGTCTTACCCTGGTCAAGGAGCTTCTCTGCATGGGAACCTCAGGTCCAAAGGATGTGATCTGCTCCCGGTGCTGCTTTCATGATGATATGAGGTTTCCCATGTCTCTTTGCTCACTTCTCTCTTTCAGATTTTGAAAGAGATTGGCTTAAAACACTATCTAATTTTGTAGATCTCATCAATATAACTGCCACTAATCCATCTCATGACATCATAGTGATAGGATTTACAACACACAGGGAAATCACATCAGATGACAAAATGGCAGAAAGTCATACAATACTGGGGATCATGACCTAGCTATGCTGACAGATATTTGTGGGGGACATGATTCAATCCATGACAGATGTATAATATATTATTTCATAACATTTTACTTTAGTCTTTTTGTGTTCTTATATTTAAAGCATATCTCTTGTAAAGTAGCATATAGTTTGTTTTATTCTGTCTGACACTTGATCTTTAACATGAAGTATTTAGCTCATACATATTTAATACAATAAATGATAGACTGGGTACAGCTTTAGATTAAATAGTTAACTCAGTTATTGGTGAAACTGAAATACTTTCTTTTAAAACAATTTTTATCTCCACGAGTAGTGTAAAGAGTCCTCACTCTCCATATTTTGAACAGTACAAGGTACAATTAGGCATACCAAAAAAAAAACCAAACTCATTGCCGTCAAGTGGATTCCAACTCATAGCAACCCTATAGGACAGAGTAGAACTGCCCCCATAGGGTTTCCAAGGAGCGCCTGGTGGATTCGAACTGCCAACCTTTTCTGGTTAGCAGCCAAGTTCTTAACAATCAGGTATACATTTTAAAAATGAATTAATTATTTTAAAGTTAAAATAATAATTATTTCTAATTACACACGTGATGTTCTTAAAAGAATAATAATGAAATACAGCAACATTGATGAGGAAACATTAAAATCTTCCACCTTTCCAAATGGTTCTCTTCAGACACATACACACATATTTGACTTATAAAATTTTATGTAAATGAGGTCATTCTAGTAATACTATTTTGTTACCGGCATTTTTTTTTAAACTAAACATCTGTAACAGAGTTATTTCGGTGTAATTAGCAAAAATAATATGTTTTCATTTTTAGTGGGCTTTATAGAATTCCAAGATGAATCTCTGTATTCAAATACATTGAAATACTGAAATGCTTTTTTAGCCAGTTAGACCAATCCTAAAGTTGAATGCAGGCTCTATAATCTATTGTTTTATTCTTATGTTGGTCATTTGATGAGTATAAGTAAATAAAAGGATCCGTGCCAGAAGCAGTGAGAGATACACATTTGTATAATAAATGTGCTCACAATTTACTGAAGAATACCTTACAATGAAGTAAAGGGGGAAAACTTGAATCCATAAATGAGACACCATAAATGTACACATGACTGACAGGATCCTAAATTCTTTAGAAGCTTGTAGGAAGGAGACAGCATGGACTAGAGTGTCCACTTTTAGCTATCAAAAGGTAACATTGGTTCTGGAACTTTGAGGCATATATGAGGTGATAAGCCAGGGATGTAGAAATGTGAAAGACAAAGTGTAGGATTTAAAAATGCATAAACTGTATGAGGAGGTGAGAGAAGATAAACTTGAATGAATTCCAAGGAAGGTATGGAAAGATGAGGCTGAAAATATATGTTGGAGCCATATTGTAAACGTCCTTGAGGGCCATGCTTTGGCCTGAATTTAGTCAGCATAAGGTAAGGATTTGGGGAACCAGTGAAGTATGATTACAGTTGTGCCTTAAGAAGACTAGTCTGTCAGCAGAAATGGAAATTGGATCAAAATGGAAGCAGTGTTAGAAGCAAGGAAAATAGCTAGGCAGACACTGCAAAACTTAAAACGAGAACCGTATTTTTCTACCAGTAGTGTGCCCATGTAAGTACTGTGCACACATATAGCATGTGGAAATGTCAAAATTATGTACAAAGTTCCATGTACATACCAGACATGTCTCATGACATTTCCAGAAGTGAATTTTGGCCTCATTCAATAGTCCAGGAGTGTTACTTTTGATCATATTTGTATAATAAAGGGATAAGCCATAGTCAAGAAGTCATGGATCAAGTTTGGTAGTACCGGATAATCAGAAAATAAATGATTGATACTGTGCAACTGTTTCTATTAATTTAAATTAATAATTATATCCCCACCACTCCTGAGTCGTCAGGTCAGTGGGAACCTTGAACCTACTGAAGCCTGTCCATAAGTCATGTGTTATCTATTGGAAGAGTAAACAAAGCGAAACCTGAACTGGCATAATTGTCATCAAGTAACTACCAGTAGGAATCTCAGTTCAATCTGAATTGACAAAATTATCACAGTCGTCTTCCAACCCTGGCTTTTAGTTGAACCAGTAAACAAAGCAAAACTGATACATGAGTGCTCTTGGCTCAACAGTTGAATGTGAAACCTTATGAGATCATCAAGTGAAACCATTAAGCTATGTTAAAACCAAAACCAAAACCCATTGCCTTCAAGTCGATTGCGACTCATAGTGACCCTATATGACAGAGTAGAACTGCCCCATACAGTTTCCGAGGAGCAGCTGGTGGATTCAAACTGCCAACCTTTCGGTTAGCAGCTGTAGCTCTTAACCACTGTGCAACCAGGGCTCCTTAATCTATGCTAGTTCTGCTTCTTTCATAGTCTAATTATGTCTTAGCACCAATGTTTTTGATTAATGATCATAAGTTCGTTAGTCATATGCTTGCTGTCCTATGAAAAGGCCTTTGCTTCTTGTACACCTAACATTTGAATTTTGCAATCTCTTTACTAGAAGCAGCCAGTTATCCATTATATTGTGCACATTTTTTCAGTTTATAAATCTAAATCTTAGAACCCTTTAGGATCATGGCAGGAAGTCAACACAAGGCCTACACCACTGATTTCAAACTGAAAGTCATTGTGAGGGTGGAAGAAACAAGCAACAGTGGCAGTGAGAGAGTTTGAAGTTGGAGAGTCATCCATTTGCGAATGGAGAAAGGCACGAAGTGAAATGGCTTGAGTTTCAGAACAACTTGAAAGAGGGCATTATTTCTCGAAGGGAACAAAATCAAGCTGTCTCTACTGTTGCAATTCAGATCCAAGTGAAGCTTCTGGCAAATGAAAGAGGAATCCCAGATTTCAAGGTGGGTTTCATCTGGATTTCTAAATTCATGAAAAGGATTGGCCTTTCTGTGAGAATGAAAACCACTGATGATGATAAAGAATGAATAAACTAAAATGGCCTATTTTAATATGAAAACAATTTCTTCTGGTGACTTTTATTTGTTGACTTCAAAGACATTGATTATCAAAAATTATATTTCAGTTTAATATTTATGAGAGCAGTAAAATATAAACAACATCTTGTTCTTGCAGTTTTAGGCCTAGGATCATTTCTTACTAATTTCTAGCTCTTGGTGCATTCATACTTTTTGGTTTCAATATGGTGTCCTATTTCCATCATGAGCCTGTTCGGTTCACCATTGGTTGCACTTGGTTTAGGAAAATACCTACCTTAAGTGAAGTTTCCATGAGATCAGTTTTATCTTGGTAATATGAAATCCACTGGACAAGAAAAAAAAAATTGAAATTGAAGTTAGCGAAGTGTGAAAAAAAACATTGGTATAAAACACTTATGAAAATAACGTTCTGGGGGTTGCGCGGTTTGTAAAAACAATGTGCAGGTTATTTGCACAAAAATATAGCATACCATTTATTATCATTTTCCTTTTTGTCTCATTTCTTTTATGACCCTGTTCCCTTTCTTTCTTGGCCTCTTTTCTATTAATCAAAAAAATTTTAAACATTTTTATTTCTCTATAGAAAAACCAAACCAAGCCCATTGTTACTGAGCCGATTCTGACTCATATTAACCCCACGTGTCACAGAGCAGAACTGCTCCGAAGGATTTTCTTGGCTGTAATCATTATGAAAGTAGATTGCCAGGCCTTTCTTCTGTGGCTTCATCGGGTGGCTTTGAGCAGCATCTTTTTTAGATTAGCAGCTGAGTGAAAACCATTTGCTCCACCCAGGGAATTCTTTATTATTCTATACTTTCCTTTTATTAATGTTTTAAATGGATATTCTATTTTTCCTATTTTTTTTTCTAGTAACCCTGGAGATTTCAATGTGCATCCTTGACATGTTACAGAATAGTACCAGTTTTTATTTTAACTCTTTCCAGATAGTTCTAAAATGTTTGAACTCTTTAACTGTATTTAACCTGCTTACATCACTTGCATTATTTTTTCAAATATATCAATCCTAAAAATATTTTTAATTCCATAAGCCATTAGTGTTATTGTTTTATGCAGTGACTATGTCTTTATGTTTACAAACATATTTGCCCTTTCCAGGGTGCTCTGTTCCTTTTTGCGTTTCTATTTTTTATTTTGGTCTAGGAAAAATTTTCCTTCTTTTAAAGAGTTCTCTTTTAATGCAGGCCTGCATTTTAGAAAAAAAATCTGAAAGCATTTTTCGTTCACCTTTTTAAAAGAGTATTTTGGTGGATCGAGGGTTCTATGTTAGCAGTTATTTTCTTTTGGCACTTTAAAGATGTCATTCCATTTTCTTCTCTTGAAGGCCATTTCGCTATTGAGAAGTAATCAGTTTGTCATCATTGTTGTCTTTCCAAGGCTGTATGTCTGCCTTAAAGAATTTTGTTTTTAGCTTAGGTTTTTAGCAATTTTACCAAGATGAGACTAGGTCTGACTTTCTTTGTATTTATTCTATTTGAAGTTTGCCAAGCTTCCTGATTCTGTGGTTTGATGTCTTTTTATCAGTCTAAAAAACTCTTGGCTCTTGTGTCTACAATAATTCTTCTACCCCATTCCTTCTCTCCTCTCCTTCTTGTACTCTAATTTCATGTATATTTCATTTTCTTGTACTTTTCCCAAAATGTTCTGTAGTTTTTCTTCCATTACCATTGTTTTCTTTATGTGTTTCAATTTAGATTTTTTAAATTTGATTTTGAATTTATTAATTCTGTATTCTATGATGTCCAGTCTGCTATTAAATCAGTCTAAAAACCAAACGAAACCCGTTGCTGTCGAGTTGATTCCAACTCATAGCAACCCTATAGGACAGAGTAGAACTGCCCCATAGGGTTTCCAAGGAGCAACTGGTGGATTCAAACTGCCAACCTCTTGGTTAGCAGCCAAGTTCTTAACCACTACACCACCAGGGCTCCTAAATCAATCTATTGAGTCCTTAATTTTAGTTATAGAATTCTTGTTGATTTTTATAACTTCTGATATTGCCTCATAATTCTTCATCTTTCATAATTTTTTTCTATAATTTCTCTTTTCTTGAACTCTGCAAAGAGTTCTTTCCAGATTGCTCCAATATTAGGCTAATATAGCTGTGAGTCTGCTTCTATAGTCTAATTTTCCTCATGGGGACTAGTCCTATTGTGCTGTCCCTTCACCTGTCGGTTCTCTCTTTCCCTTATAAGCTACACTAAACTATCTTTATGTAGCTATACAGGCTCTTAATTGATTTATTTTTGGGAAATCAGTAAATGCTTTCTGGTTGAAATCATTAATAAACACCTATCCTGCAAGGCACTGCCAGGGATTTATGGGAATACAGAGCATAGGATATGACTCTGGCTTTTTAAATCTTAAAATCAAATTAAAGAGAGAAAACAACATATGAAATATCTATAAAATAATTAAGTACCAAATTGTGTGGTAGTAACTATAAGGGTAATATTTTAGGGAAAAGAGAGATTATTGTGGGCTGCAGTAGTGCTAGCATTTACAGGAGTAATCTTAAGGAAGAACCCAATTCTCACATAATACCTGGCAATGTAATTTATATAGAACTGTACATAGGGTCGCTGTGAGTCAGAGTCAACTCGACAGCAATGGTTTTTTTTTTTTTTTTTTTTTTAGTATTGAAAGTAAATCATCCTTTCTTTTAGCCAGAATAAGCCTCTTATGATCACTCTAGAACAGTTGCTGATAGCATTCGGATATTCGACATTTCTACTCAGTGTTTCTGGTTTTTAGACTTCTAATTGTTGTTAGGTGCCATCCAGCCAGTTAGGACTCATAGAGACCCTGTGTACAACAGAACGAAACACTACCCAATCCTGCACCATCCTCACAGTAGTTGCTATGTTTGAGCCTGTTTGGGCAGCCATTGAGCAGTCTGTCTCGTTCAGAGTCTTCCTCTCTTTCTCTGATCTACTTTAAAATTTGTTTTTGAGTTTATTATCATTGCATGATTTCCTTCTCCAGGGACTGGACCCTCCTGATAATATGTCCAGAGTACTTGGTACAAGTCTCACCATCCTTGCTTCTAAGGAATGTTCTGGCTGTACTTCTCCCAAGACATATTTGTTTGTTCCTCTGGCAGTCCGTGGTATATTCAGTATTCTTTGCCAACACCGTAATTCAGAGGCTTCAGTTCTCCTTGGGTCTTCCTTATTCATTGTCCAGCTTTCACATGCATATGAGGTGATTGAAAATACCATGGCTAGGGTCAGTTGCACCTTAGTCCTCAAAGTGACATATTTGCTTTTTAACACTTTAAAAAGGCCTTTTGCAGCAGATTTGCACAATTCAATACATCATTTGATTTCGCCTTGAGTTGTAATATTGAAGGATTTTATGGGCAAAATTTTGAATGACACAGGAAGCATCAAAAGAAGGTGGAAGTAATACACAGAGTCACTGTACCAAAAAGAATTGGTTGACGTTCAGACACTTTAGAAGGTAACATATGATCAAGAACCAAAGATACTGAAGGAAGAAATCCAAGCTGCACTGAAGGCACTGGCTAAAAACAAGGCTCCAGGAATTGACAGAATACCAACTGAGATGTTTCAACAAATGTGTACAACGCTGGAAGTGCTCACTCATCTATGCCAAGAAATCTGTAAGACAGCTATCTGGCCAACCGACTGGAAGAGATACATATTTATGCCTATCCCAATGAAAGGTGATCCAACAGAATGTGGAAATTATGGAACAAGATCATTAATCTCACACGTAATTAAAATTTGCTGAAGATCATTCAAAAGTGGCTGCAGCAGTACATCAACAGGGAACTGCCAGAAATTCAAGCGAGATTCAGAAGAGGACGTGCAACAAGGGATATCATTGCTGATATCAGAGGGATCTCGGCTGAAAGCAGATAATACCAGAAAGATGTTTACCTGTGTTTTGTTGACTATGCAAAGGCATTCGACTGTGTGGATCAGAACAAATTATGGATAACATTGTGAAGAATGGGAATTTCAGAACCTGTACATAGACCATGAGGCAGTTGTTTGAACAGAACAAGGTGATACTGTGTGGTTTAAAATCAGGAAAGGTGTGTGTCAAGGTTGTAACCTTTAACCATACTTATTCTATCTGTATGCTGAGTAGATAGACTTCTAATACTGATGTTAAATTTGAATCTGTATGGGTCTCCTCTGGTTCTATCTCTTTTCCCAAGTCTGTCACTAGCTCTTTGTCTTTATGCGTCTGCCTTTCCTGAACTGAATGTGATTAAATTAATTAGTTTAAAAATACACTGTGTGTCATGCTGTGAATATTGGGTTTAAATACAATTGCAGTAGGTTGCACTAATTAATTAATTGGGTTTTATTTTACAAGCTTGGAGTTAAGGATACTTGAACACAGTATGTAAATTTATGCAGAATGTGCAAATTAGTATTTTGATTCAAACATCCTGGCACATAGGAAAAAATAAAATAAAATACTGAATGTAGAAAGTATACTATAAGGTGAATTTGTTTTTCTTATGGGTTGTATTATCACCTAAACAACTGAGCTGGGTTGGATGGGGCTGCTGTGCAGGAAAGACAGACTTAGAAACTTTGAACTTAGAAAATTCAAAGTTAATTTCAAAATTCGTGTAGTTCAAATGACGAGAGATAGGAGAAAAGGTATTGATTGAATGAAAGCTTTTCTGAGTTAGCTTTGAAGAACCGGTTAATACCTTAACTGATAGCTTCTCTTTTATTACTCTGTCCTGGGGTTAACCTCAATTGTGTTCATTCACTCAACCAGCATTTAATGAGCTGCCGTAGCACGGTTTGAACTTGTGATAAGATTGAAGATACACAGATTAACAGAATCCAGTCCTTCTTCTTGAGGGTCTCATAACTTGGAGGGTATACATGTACACATAATTAATTATGATGCATTGTGATAATAATGGTAATAAATTGCAGGGTTGCTGGCCGTTCTCTGGCCTGCAGCAGTGTTTATCCATTCCAGTCTAGTATTCAAAAGTGGAATCTTTACTTGATTAGCTAAGAATGTGTTTGGTGACAAGTAACAGAAAACCCAACTACAATGATTTAAATTTATAAATAGGAGTTGATTTTGTCACACTCCTAAAGTACTGCTTACAGTCATTGGTTCAGTGACTCAATAATATCACTATTTAGGTCTGTAATACTTTCTTGGCCTTTATTCTTTATTCTTAAGTTCCAAGATGGCTGCTCCAGCTTCAACCACCAAATCTGCTCAAGGCAGATAGAATGAAGGAAGGAAAGGGGGGAAAAGCTTTTTCTCTAATAGGTTTATATTTGTATGCAGGAAGGAGGCTTTTCTCCTCTCTCAGTCAGATTTCCCTTTACCCTGCTTAGCCAAACCTGGAACATATGCTCTCATTTACAGCAATCACTGGCCTAGAGCAATGCTGATGCAGGAACTATCAGGACATGATTTATCCCTTGGGGCTAGTGTAGCTGCTCTCTCAGATCAAGATTTCCCTCTACCTTTTGACTACTGACTACTAGCCAAAAGGTTGACAGTTTGAACCCACCCAGAGGCACCTTGGGCCTGGTGATCTGCTTCCAAAAAGTTACAACCTTGAATGACTAATGGAGCATGTCTACTCTCCACACATGGGGTTGCCATGAGTCGGAATCGACTCGATAGCATCTAACAATAATAACTATCTGAGTAATTTTTTTTGTAGCAGGGAAAAGAGGGTTAATAATGGCTTTTATATAAGTAATGGTCTGTGACTGCTACTCCTTTCACCTCTTAAAGAATATTAATAGAGATAGCTTCGTAACCCACAGCAACATTTCTCAAGACCCCTTTTCCTCATTTCTGTTTTTCTTCAGCTTCCTCTGACCCAAACAGCTACTCCAAAGCTTTACTCCTTAACCCTCACTCTTAGAGTCCCACCAAAAACTAACTCTGCTGAACCCAGTGCTGCTGTCTCTTGGCAATTGCCAAAAATCTCTCACTCTCTTTTACCCACACTGTCATACTGCTTTTCTATTCTTGTCATCTTTTCTTTCATCAAATTATTCTGCCTACTACCTCATTCCCAGAAGCCTCACTTGAAGTTATCTACTGAGCAGGGATCCCTGAGAAATATAATCAGTTCCTAAAGTCTGACAGCCTTCCTGAAGGATATCAGCCTATTACTTAAATTCTTCATTACAAAGGATAATCCAAGAATTGATCAGAAGGTATCCTTTCTCTTTATCAAGGGAGAGGAGCAAGAGGTAAAGGGAGAGGAAAGGCAAGAAATACTTATACAAACAATTTTGCCCTTGTCATGTGATAAATGTTGCAACTAACATTTGAATGAACATTAGTCAATTAGTATAGAGAATAAAATGACAAGCTGAGAGAATGGGTGACTGAACCCTTCTGGGGGTAAGAAATGAAATGTAATCCTGGAGATGTGGTAGAAGAGGCAAGATTCACTCATAAGAGAAACAAAACTGTGGTATAAAATATGGCAAAATATTTTTCACATCTCCCAAACAAAAAAAGCCCTGGCCCAGATGGCTTCACTGGAGAATTCTACAAAACATTTACAGAAGAGCTTCTACCAGTACTACTCAAGCTATTTCAGAACATAGAAGAGGAAGCAACACTTCCAAATTCATTCTATGAAGCCAGCATAACGCTGATACCAAAACCAGGCAAAGATGTCACAAAAAAAGAAAATTACAGACCAATATTTCTCATGAATATAGATGCAAAAATTCTGAACAAAATTCTAGCCAATAGAATTCAGCATCATATCAAAAAAATAATACACCATGACCAAGTAGGATTCATACCAGGTATGCAAGGATGGTTCAACATTAGAAAATCAATCAACGTAATACACCACATCAATAAAAGGAAAGAAAAGAATCACGTGATCATCTCAATTGACGCAGAAAAGGCATTTGACAAAGTCCAACACCCATTCCTGATAAAAACTCTCAATAAAATAGGTATAGAAGGGAAATTTCTCAACATAATAAAGGGAATCTATGCAAAACCAATGGCCAACATCATTCTTAATGGAGAGAGGCTGAAAACATTCCCCTTGTCAACAGGAACAAGACAAGGATGCCCTTTATCACCACTCCTATTTAACATTGTGCTGGAAGTTCTAGCTAGAGCAATAAGGCAAGAAAAAGAAATAAAGGGCATCCAAAATGGTAATGAAGAAGTTAAACTGTCCCTGTTTGCAGATGATATGATACTATACATAGAAAACCCTAAAGACTCCATAAGAAATCTACTGGAACTAATAGAAAGATTCAGCAGAGTAGCAGAATACAAGATAAACACTCCAAAATCAGTTGGATTCCTATACACCAGTAAGGAGAACGATGAAAAGGAAATCAGGAAAACAATACCATTTTCAATAACCCCTAAAAAGAGAAAATACTTAGGAATAAATCTGACCAGGGATGTAAAAGACCTATACAAAGAAAACTATAAAACACTACTGCATGAAACTCAAAGAGATCTACATAAATGGAAAAACATACCATGCTCATGGATAGGCAGTCTCAACATTGTGAAAATGTCAGTTCTACCCAAAGCAATTTACAAATACAACGCAATCCCGATCCAAATACCAACAACATTCTTCAAAGAGATGGAAAAACTAATCATTAACTTTCTACGGAAAGGGAAGAAGCCCTGAATAAGTAAAGCACTACTGAAGAAGAAGAATAAAGTTGGAGGACTCACACTACCTGACTTGAGAAGCTACTATACAGCTACAGTAGTCAAAACAGCCTGGTACTGGTACAACGACAGATACATTGACCAATGGAACAGAATTGAGAACCAGATGTAAATCCATCTAACTACAGTCACCTGATCTTCGACAAGGGCCCAAAGTCCATCAAATGGGGAAAAGACAGTCTTTTTAACAGATGGTGCTGGCAAAACTGGATATCCATCTGCAAAAAAATGAAACAGGACCCATACCTCACACTGTATACAAAAACTACTTCAAAATGGATCAAAGACCTGAATATAAAGCCTAAAACTATAAAGTTCATAGAAGAAAAAATAGGACCAACCCTACAGGCCTTAATACATGGCATTAACAGGATACAAACCATAACCATCAATGCACAAAACCCAACAGATAAGCTAGATAACTGGGATCTTCTAAAAATCAAACACCTATGCTCTTTAAAAGACTTCCCAAAAGAGTAAAAAGAGAACCTACAGACTGGGAAAAAATTTTTGGACAGTACAAGTCAGACAAAGGTCTAATCTCCATAATCTACAAGAAAATCTAACACCTCTACAACAAAAAGACAAATAATCCTATTAAAAAATGGGCAAAGGAAATGAACAGACACTTCACAAAAGAAGACATTCAAATGGCCAACAGACACATGAGAAAATGCTCACGATCACTAGCCATTAGAGAAATGCAAATTAAACCACAATGAGATACCATCTCACCCCAGCATTACTGGCACGAATCAAAAACACTGGAAATAACAAATGTTGGAGGGGCTGCGGGGAGATCGGAACTCTTATGCACTGCTGGTGGGAATGCAAAATGATACAACCATTTTGGAAAATGATATGGCATTTCCTCAGAAAGCTAGAAATAGACATACCATTTGATCCAGCAATCCCACTCCTAGGAATATATCCTAGAGAAATAAGACTCGTCACTCGAATAGACCTATGCACACCTATGTTCATGGCAGCATTGTTCACAATAGCAAAACGATGGAAACAACCTAGATGCCCGTCAACACATGAATGGATAAACAAACTATGGTACATACACACAATGGAGTACTATGCAATGAGAAAGAACAACAATGAATCTGTGAAGCATCTCATAACATGGATGAAACTGGAGGACATTATGCTGAGTGAAATAAGTCAATCACAAAAGGACAGATATTGTCTGAGACCTCTATTGTAAAAACCCATGAAAAAGTTCACACACAAAATGTAACTATCTTTGTTGGTTACCAGGGATGGGAGGGGTGGGGGGGAAATACTAAATAGGCAATAGATAAGTGGTATCTTGGGTGAAGGGTGAGATAGTACACAATACTGGGGAAACTAGCACAACCTGTACAAGGAAAGGTCACGGAAGCCCCATAGACACATCCAAACTCCCTGAGGGACTGAATTGCTGGGAGGAGGGCTGTGGGGACCATGGTTTTGGGGAACATCTAGCTCAATTAGCATGACACATCTTATAAAGACAATGCTCTACATTCTACCTTGGTGAGTAGCGTCTGGGGTCTTAAAAGCCTGTGAGCAGCCATCTAAGATACTCCACTGGTCTCATCCCTTCGGGAGCAAGGGAGAATGAAGAGAACAGGATACAAGGAAAAGATTAGTCCAAAGGACTAATTGTCCACAGCTACCAAGGCCTCCACCAGACTGAGTCCAGTACAGCTAGATGGTGCCTGGCTACCACCACTGACTGCTCTGACCAGGATCACAACAGAGGGTTCTGGAGAGAGCTGTAGAAGGATGTAGAGCATAATTCTAACTCACAAAAAAAAAAGACCAGATTTACTGGCCTAAAGGAGACCGGAGAATCCCCGAGAGTATGGCCCCCAGACATCCTTTTAGCTCAGTGGTGAAGTTACCTCCGAGGTTCACTGTTCAGCCTGGGAGTGGACAGCCCGTAAAACCAAATGAGACTAATGAGGTACAGGAGTCCAGTGACAAGGGCCAGAAGGCAGAAGGGGACAAGGAAGCTCCTGACAGGGAACACAAGGTTGAGTAAGGATATTGTTGATGTGTTATGAGATTGTTAACCATTGTCATAGGGCACCATTTGTAGTAACTGTTAAATGAGAAACTATTTTGTTCTGTAAGCCTTCATCTTAACTGAGAGTAACAGCACAATTGGAAGAGCGTAGTCAATGTCACTGAACTGTATATGTAGAAATTTTTGAAACGGTGTATCTTTGGCTATGTGTATTTTCACTAAGAAAAAAGAAAGGTTGAGAATTTAGAGGGTTAATATGTTGTGGGCTTGTTAACCAATGTCATAAAACAACATGTGTAGTACTGTTTCATGAGAAACTATTTGTTCTGTAAGCCTTCACCTGAAGTACAATAAAATATAAAAAAGAAAAAATAAAAATAAAAAATAAAAAGACTAAAAAATATATATATTTTTCACATCACTTTCCCATTCAGATTTATTTCCTTTCTTTTCTTTTAATTTCAACCACTCAATATTTCCAGCTTTGTTTTCTGACTCCTCTAACATTACTCAGTCTATAAATATTTTCTCAGTAAACAAACAAATGATTAGATTCCTCTGCTCACTTCACCTTTCCTTATACCAGTTCTTAATGAGAGCTTTTTACATCAAAAGGCTTTGCAGAAAATAGAATCGTTGCATGACATGCTTGTATTTTCTACACCCGAGACTTTGAAATATATCCCTTCTTAATTAATGAAGTACATGTACATGCATATAATTTTGATTCTATGAAAGTGTGTTATCTTCTTGGCTAGCAGATTTGTAACCATTCCAGGAGTTAAGGTGTCAGTTTTGTAGAACTTTCTGACAAAGTCTGGCTTTACCGATTTCCATGTTGACAATAACAAAGAGGCTTTTTACCTGGGACTTCATTGATTTATTCATGCATGCACTTATCAAACAATTATTGAATGAGTTTAATAATCATATCGAATGAGTTGGACTCTATATAGTAACAACAGAAACCATTTTCCCTCCTGCCCATTCTGACCCCATCTGTAGATTAGGGACCCATGGTTGAAATCTTAGGGAGGTCTCATGTATATTCTAATTACGCTAAGATTTAAAAAAAAAAAGTCCTCTGATCATCTTCAGAACCAAGACTGACATTCTTCTAGTAATCAGTGTGTTCAGTTTAGGGTCATAATTAAAATTCTGAACTCTTAACTAATTTGATTTTCTTCCTTGCCTCAGCTTATTGGAAGACCTGAAAAACTATAATGCTTGCTTTCAGTGCTTGAGTTTGGGGGCAAAGAGAATCAGGAGAAGCGCATGCATTTGGAAATGTTGGAATCCAGTGTTAAGGGCTTGGTGTTTCTTTTGCCTTTGTGTTCTTTTCTGAGATTTCTTTGATGAGTAGTTTCAGTGGAAATTCTCCCAAATGTGGCTAATATCTCTCTTCTGGTTTGCTGCTTATGATGTCCTGTCTCAGTCTACCTCACACAGACTTTCCATATTGGGGTGTCATAGCCCCTCTAAGATTCTACTTAACCTTTGTTGGGGCGGGGGAATCTCTTTCATCCTTGCCCACCATCTGTACAAGTACAGTCTGATCTTCGTACAGTCCTCTAATTCTCTCCTCTTTGATCAGGCAGGTGATAGTGGCTGTGCTCCGTTTTACAGTTATAAGGAGTATGTCAGGTTCCAAAGCCCAAGTCCCTCCAAACTCTAGAGGACACTTACAATTCTCTTCCTGAGGTTCCCTTGAAGCTCCTCTTGTTTCTCTTGAGGTGAAAGCAAAGAACCTTCATCACCACCCCTATAGTTTTCTAACAACTCACTCCAAAGACATTATTCTCTCCCTGGAAGAGGCTGGAGGTGGGTCATTGACATGTTAGGGAGTGTTGCTGATGTGAAAGGCATGATGAAATGTCCTAAGCATGGTTTGCATGGGGGGCCTGGCATGGTGTGCTGGAATGTTCCATTTCTTGTCACTTGCTGTTTTGGGTTAAGCCTCAGTGCCCCAGACAACTCTGAAATAGGGTGAATTACATTTAGGCATTCTGTTTATGTTTTTATACTAGGAACTATGTCTGGCATTGAAGGTACAAGTTGAGCAAGACTCAGCTTCTGCTTCTTAGGAGCCCACATTTGAAGTGGTTGAGTCAGGCGTATAAACAGGTAATAGAAATACAAGTGAGAAAGAGCTAAGTGGCAGCGTTTGGACACGTCTCCTCTGCCACATCAAATCCTCTCAGCCCCACGTCTTACTTCAGCCACAGATGTATCAAACAGCTCTGTGGGAGACTTTGACCATATTTGTGCAGGTATAACCTAGCAATGCTTTGCCTGAGTTCACACCACAAACCTGTCCTGGGTTTGCTCTGATGCACCTGGTACACAATACCCTAAAGCACCTATTTGACAGAGCAGCATGCTCAGTGGAAGAAAGGGTAGTAAACCCTGTGAGGCCACTCTTGGCCAGTGGGGGTGGGAATCAATGAATACTAGTTACCGCCTCTCCTCCCGCAGGGAGATGGTTCCTCAGGATCCTCAGGAGGTCCCATGGGTTGAATACTCTTCACCCATGGTAGAGCCAACTTGGTAACACACCCCTATATGGGCCCTCCCTCCTTCCCAGTTTCACTCCCCTGGCCATCACATAAAGCACTTGCACTCAAGTCTTTGTCTCAGGCTCTGATTTCAGGGAAACTTTAGCCTGAGACAAGCAGAGAGAATAGAGCATAGAAGAGGGAGACATTAACTTTAGAAAGTAAGCTATTCATTGGAAATAATTAAATTGTATGACTAGTAAGCTTTTAATACAGATTCACTAATGAGTTTACTTATAACTAATTCCATAAATCATGCACATAGGACCAGCTGCATAATTTACAGGGAACAGTGAAAAATAAAAATACGAGGCCCTTATAAGAAAAAATAAATTATTAAGAACCTCAGTATAGTAATATCAGAACAATAAACTCAGTGTGGGATCCTTTTAAGTGAGGGGCCCCGTGTGACTGAACTGGTTGCACACCCATGAATCTTGCCCTAAATGCATAGCTGTGTTTTCATTATAACCCTCTTTAGAAACTAGTAAAGCATGCATAGTATACCTCTTCCTTATTGTTCTACTCAACCT
This sequence comes from Dugong dugon, assembly GCA_030035585.1. Classification (NCBI taxonomy): domain Eukaryota; kingdom Metazoa; phylum Chordata; class Mammalia; order Sirenia; family Dugongidae; genus Dugong; species Dugong dugon. Next base: position 64,325,667 of record CM057466.1, read on the forward strand.
GACTGTGCTGTACTTCTAGTAAACCCCATTCTGTCTTCCCTGAATGTGAAGGGCATAAATGAATGTCATAAGTATGTGCAATTCACTTGTGTACAGCCTGTAGCAGCGTGTTCTTTATCAGAGCCCAATATCTCTCCCATAGACCTCTTCTGCTGTCTTTCTATTTAAGACTACTGTCTCTTTAATTCACTTCTTGAGTGTCTTCTAAATGCAAGGAGGCCCTGTGTTAGGCACAGAAGATAAAAATATCCCTAAACTGAAGGAGCATACTACGTAGTAAAGATAACAGTAATCAGAGGATTTTAAGAGTATTTATAGAGACATATGTGCAGGGAAGCACATGGGATCTACCTGAGCAAAGGACTACCATAAAAGAGGGAGGTGTAATAGCAAGGAGAGCTTTCTGGAGGGCCTGGGACCGGAGTTAAATTCTGAAGGTGTGTTGGGAATTGTTCATCCTGTGAAGAGTTAGGGTTGGGGCAGAGTCATCTTTGCAAGCAATGGATGTGGGAGTTGCGGTGAATGCATGAAATATGTTAGGGCTTCAGGGCTAGGGAGAGTAACAGAACGTAGGCTAGAGTGTAAGTTAGAGATGTGAATGTGGAGACACTTGCATGTTATGAGGAAAATATTTAAGTTTATTGAATAGTAAATCTCCTTAAATTTAGTGGGAAAGTGTCAGGATCAGAATTGTATTTTAGAAAGATTATTTTAGTGGTAGTGAAGAGAATGGATTGGAGAGGGCAGGATAGGAGAAAGAGAAATCAGTGATCTACTAAAATAGACCAGATAAGAAAATGATTTAGAAAAAAAAAAAAAAAGATGCAAACTAAAGCAGTGGCAATTATGTGAAGAGGGTACAGATTTAAACCCTTAAGGAGGTAGGATGGTGTCAGGGATTGAATTGTGTCCCCGCCAAAATATGTGTCAACTTGGTTAGGCCATGATTCCCAGTATTGTGCAGTTGTCCTCCATTTTGTGATTGTAATTTTATGTTAAAGAGGATTAGGGTAGGATTCTAACACATTTACTAAGGTCACATCCCTGATCCAATGTAAAGGGAGTTTCCCTGGGGTGTGGCCTGCATCACCTTTTGTCTTACAAGAGATAAAAGGAAAGGGAAGTGAGCAGAGAGTTAGGGACCTCATACTACCAAGAAAGCAACGCTGGGAGCAGAGCATGTCCTTTGGACCTGGAGTTCCTGCATGGAGAAGCTCCTAGTCCAGGGGAAGATTGATGGGAAGGACTTTCCTCAGAGCAGAGAGACTGAGAGAGAGAGAAAGACTTCCCCTGGAGCTGACACCCTGAATGTGGACTTCTAGCCTGCTAGACTGTGAGAAAATAAATTTCTCTTTGTTAAAGCCATCCATTTGTGGTGTTTCTGTTATAGCAGCAGTAGATAACTAAGACAGGTAGATAGAATTCTAACATATTGGGCAAGATTTTGTCCCCTTGAAGCAGCCTGAGACAGGGAGTTAGGTGTTTATGCTTTTTTAAGTAATGAGTGATCTTCAGGCAGGATAGGGAGTGAAAAAGAACTCAGCAAAGACATGGTGTGAGAGTTTAGGCCAACCAGGAAGTTAGTGGGAACAACTACCATAAGAGATCACTGTCACTTCTGACACCAACTGCAAGTTTGAGGGATTCCTAAAACCACACTCCTCAGGTTCAGTAATCACTAGGACTCACAGAACTCGCTGGAAGATGCTATACGTGATTTATAGTTTATTACATGGAAAGATAGGGATTAAAATCAGCCAAGGGAAGAAGCACATGGGACAGAGTCCAAGAGGAGTGTCAAATGTGAATCTTCTGTTTTTCTATCCCCATGGAGTCATGGATAGTGCTGACTCATCCTAGTGTGATAAAATGCATGGAGTATTGCCAACCAGGGAAGCTCACCTGAGCCTTTGATGTCCAGAGGTTTTATTGGAGTTCTGTTACAATGTGCCCATGCCAATGACCTTTAGTTTCCAGCACTCCCAGAGGCTGAACTGATACATTTATCCTTCAGTCCCTTCAGAGGCAAAACTGATACCACATGACCCAAAGACCCCATTGTAAATCACATTACTAGATAGTCCAGTAGCCAAAGCCACAGGCAAACAAAGGCACTCTCATCAGTTATGACAATCAGAGGGCCTAGAGATCACCTTCCATTAACTAAGGGCAAAGGCTAAGCCTTTCTTTGGGTAAGATAAATTGCTCACTACACATATGATCTCATGTAAATTTGAGCCTTGGCCTGGTCCTAGGGGAGGATTCTAGTGTGTAAAATACTTTGCATTGCTGAGGCAAGAAGGTGGGGAGGGGTTGGCTTTTTCCCCTGTAATAGTCAATATTTGCTCTTAGCCACCCTAGAATGGCTAACTTCACAATGAGGTGGATCCCCTCAACTAAGGACAATTTTCCAGAGGAGGGGGGCAGCTGAAATCTGTAGCAGCCAGTAGTTAGAGCAGCATGGGCATGGGCACACTGTTGTTAAAAGGAATATGGGTAGGGCGGTAATATCTACTACAGCTTTGTAAATAATGACTTCTAGAGTTCTATCTTGAATAATAGAGTGAATGTGAGAGTGTATTCCTTCAGATAAGAAAGGAGAAGGTTGGGAAGAGGAAGATTCAGCTTTATTCTTGTTATGATTTACAGTTCTGGTATCTATCAGTTGAAGATACTGAGTTGATAGTGGTCTACATGGACCTGGGAAGGAAGATAGAGATGTGAGAGTCATTAGTGTGCGGTTCATAGATGAAGGCATCAGTAAAATTAACTTGGGAGGCTATATGGAGTTAAAAGAGAAAAGAACCGAAGACAAAAAATAGGGAAACCCAGCATTAATGTATGAAGAACAAAGACAGAAGCCTCCAAAGAAGAATAAGGAGAGTAAAAAAAAAAAAAAAAAAAAAAAAAAAGACCTGGTGGTGTATTGGTTAAGACTTTGGCTGCTAACCAAAAGGTCAGCAGTTCGAATCCACTAGGTGCTCCTTGGAAACCCTATGGGGCAGTTCTACTCTGTCCTACAGGGTTGCTATGAATTGGAATCAACTCGATGGCAACGGGGTTTGGTTTTTGGTTTATTGAGAGGGTCACTAAATGGTATCAGAGAAACAGAGAGAAAGGAGTTTGAAGAAGGTGGTATCAATCAACACAGCAAAATCTTATGACAAGTCAAGTAAGATGAGGATTATAATGAATGTATTGAATTTAGAAACAGAGTTTTTGATTCTTAATTTAGCACATTCTGTACAATGCTGATTTACGTGTTTGGCTCCTATTCTGATGCTGATGGGGATGGGGAATGTAGAATCACATTGCATTCTTTCTTTTTTTGTGTGAAGTTTTCTTTTTTTTTTTTTATTGTACTTCAGCTGAAGGTTTACAGAACAAATAGATTCTCGTTAAACAGTAGTACACATATTGTTTTATGATATTGGTTAACAACCCCACAAAATGTCAACCCTTTCCCTTCTCGACCTTTTTTTTTGTTGTTGAAAATATACGTAGCCAAAGATAGACCATTTCAAAAATTTATGCATGCACAGTTCAGTGACATTGACTACACTCTTCTGATTGTGCTGCTATTCTCACTTTAGATGAAGGTTTACAGATCAAAATAGTTCCTCATTAAACAGTACACATGTTGCCCTATCACAATGGTTAACAACCTCACAACACATCAACACTGTCCTTACTCAGCCTTGGATTCCCTATCACCAGCTTTCCTGTCCTCTTCTGCCTTTTAGTCCTTGTCCCTGGACTGCTGTGCTTCATTAGTCCCATGTAGTTTTATAGGGCTGTCCACTCCCCGGCTGAACGGTGAACCTCAGAAGTGACTGAGCTAAAAGGGTGTCTGGGGGCTGTACTCTCGGGGTTTCTCCAGTCTCCTTTAGGCCAGTAAATCTGGTCTTTTTTTTGTGTGTTAGAATTTTGTTCTACATCCTTGTCCAGCTCTGTCCAGAACCCTCTGTTGTGATCCCGTTCAGAGCCGTCAGTGATGGTAGCCGGGCACCGGCTAGCTGTACGGGAATCAGTCTGGTGGAGGCCTTGGTAGCTGTGGTCCATTAGTCCTTTGGATGGATCTTTTCCTTGTATCCTCTTCTCTTCATTCTCCTTTGCTCCCTAAGGGATGAGACCAGTAGAGTATCTTAGATGGTTGCTCACAGGCTTTTAAGACCCCAGACGCTACTCACCAAGGTAGAATGTAGAACATTGTCTTTATAAACTGTGTTATGCCAATTGAGCTAGATGTTCCCCGAGACCATGGTCCCCACAGCCCTCCTCCCAGCAATTCAGTCCCTCAGGGAGTTTGGATGTGTCTATGGGGCTTCCATGACCTTTCCTTGTACAGGTTGTTCTAGTTTCCCCTGTATTGTGTACCGTCTCACCCTTCACCCAAGATACCACTTATCTATTGCCTATTTAGTATTTCCACCTCACCCCTCCCATCCCTGGTAAACAACAAAGATTGTTACTTTTTGTGTGTGAACTTTTTCATGGGTTTTTACAAGCGGTCTCATACAATATTTGTCCTTTTGTGCTTGACTTATTTCACACATCATAATGTCCTCCAGTTTCATCCATGTTATGAGATGCTTCACAGATTCATTGTTGTTCTTTCTCATTGCATAGTACTCCATTGTGTGTATGTACCATAGTTTGTTTATCCATTCATGTGTTGATGGGCATCTAGGTTGTTTCCATCTTTTTACTACTGTGAACAATGCTGCCATGAACATAGGTGTGCGTATGTCTATTCGAGTGACGACTCTTATTTTGCTAGGGTGTATTCCTAGGAGTGGGATTGCTGGATCAAATGGTATGTCTATTTCTAGCTTTCTGAGGAAGCACCATATCATTTTCCAAAATGGTTGTATCATTTTGCATTCCCACCAGCAGTGCCTAAGAGCTCTGATCTCCCTGCAGCCCCTCCAACATTTGTTATTTCCAGTGTTTTTGATTCGTGCCAGTAATGCCAGGGTGAGATGGTATCTCATTGTGGTTTTAATCTGCATTTCTCTAATGGCTAGTGATCGTGAGCATTTCCTCATGTGTCTGTTGGCCACTTGAATGTCTTCTTTTGTGAAGTGTCTGTTCATTTCCTTTGCCCATTTTTTAATAGGATTATTTGTCTTTTTGTTGTAGAGGTGTTGGATTTTCTTGTAGATCATGGAGATTAGACCTTTATCTGACTTGTACCGTCCAAAAATTTTTTCCCAGTCTGTAGGTTGTCTTTTTACTCTTTTGGTGAAGTCTTTTGAAGAGCATAATTGTTTGATTTTTAGAAGTTCCCAGTTATCTAGCTTGTCTTCTGGGGTTTGTGTGTTGATGGTTATAGTTTGTATCCTGTTAATGCTGTGTATTAGGGCCTGTAGTGTTGGTCCTACTTTTTCTTCTATGAACTTTATAGTTTTTGGCTTTATATTTAGGTCTTTGATCCATTTTGAAGTAGTTTTTGTATATGGCGTGAGGTATGGGTCCGGTTTCATTTTTTTTGCAGATGGATATCCAGTTTTGCTAGCACCATTTGTTAAAAAGACTGTCTTTTCCCTATTTGATGGACTTTGGGCCCTTGTCGAAGATCAGGTGACTGTAGTTAGATGGATTTACATCTGGGTTCTCAATTCTGTTCCATTGGTCAATGTATCTGTTGTTGTACCAGTACCATGCTGTTTTGACTACCATATCTGTATAGTAGGTTCTGAAGTCAGGTAGTGTGAGTCCTCCAACTTTATTCTTCTTCTTCAGTAGTGCTTTACTTATTCGAGGCTTCTTCCCTTTCCATATAAAGTTAATGATCAGTTTTTCCATCTCTTTCAAGAATGTTGTTGGTATATGGATCGAGACTGTGTTGTATTTGTAAATTGCTTTGGGTAGAATTGTCATTTTCACAATGTTGAGTCTACCTATCCATGAGCATGGTATGTTTTTCCACTTATGTAGATCCCTTTGGGTTTCTTGCAGTAGCGTTTTGTAATTTTCTTTGTATAGGTCTTTTACATCCCTGGTTAGATTTATTCCTAAGTATTTTATTTTTTTAGGGGCTAATATAAATGGTATTGTTTTCCTGATTTCCTCTTCATTGTTCTCTTTATTGGTGTATGGGAATCCAACGGATTTTTGTATGTTTATCTTGTATCCTCCTACTCTGCTGAATCTTTCTATCAGTTTCAGTAGATGTCTCGTGGAATCTTTAGGATTTTCTATGTGTACTATCATATCATCCTCAAACAGAGACAGTTTAACTTCTTCTTTACCAATTTGGATGCTCTTTATTTCTGTTTCTTGCCTTATTGCTCTAGCTAGAACTTCCAGCAAAATGCTAAATAGGAGTGGTGATAAAGGGCATCCTTGTTTGTTCCTTTTCTCAGAGGGAATGTTTTCAGTCTCTCTCCATTAAGAATGATGTTGGCCTTTGATTTTGCATAGATGCCCTTTATTTTATTGAGAAATTTCCCTTCTATACCTATTTTATTGAGAGCTTTTATCAGGAATGGGTGTTGGACTTTGTCAAATGCCTTTTCTGCATCAATTGACATGATCGTGTTATTCTTTTCTTTCCTTTTATTTATGTGGTGGATTACATTGATTGATTTTCTAATGTTGAACCATCCTTGCATACCTGGTATGACTCCTACTTGGTCTTGGTTTATTATTTTTTTGATATGATGCTGAATTCTATTGGCTTGACTTTTGTTGAGAAATTTTTCATCTATATTCATGAGAGATATTGATCTGTAATTTTCTTTTTTTGTGATATCTTTGCCTAGTTTTAGTATCAGCATTATGCTGGCTTCTTAGAATGAATTTGGAAGTGTTGCTTCCTTTTTTATGCTCTGAAATAGCTTGAGTAGTACTGGTCCAAGCTCTTCTGTAAATGTTTTGTAGAATTCTCCAGTGAAGCCATCTGGGCCAGGGCTTTTTTTGGTTGGGAGTTTTTTTTATTACCTTTTCCATCTCTTCTCTTGTTATGGGTCTGTTCAGATTTTCAACATCACTTTGTTGTAGTTTGGGTAGGTAGTGTCTTTCTAGAAATGTATGCATTTCCTCTAGGTTTTCAAATTTGTTGGAATATAGTTTTTCATAGTATTCTGTTATGATCCTTTTTATTTCAGTTGGGTCTGTTGTAATGTCCCCCATTTCATTTCTTATTTGGGTTATTTGTGTCCTCTCCTTTTTTTTTTTTTTTTTGTCAGTCTGGCCAGTGGTTTGTCGATTTTGTCGATTCTTTCAAAGAACCAAATTTGGTTTTGTTGATTCTTTCTATTGTTTTTCTGTTCTCTATTTCATTTGTTTCTGCTCTGATCTTTATTATTTCCTTTATTCTGGTGGCTGTGGGCTTTTTTGTGGTTCTCTTTCTATTTGTTTGAGTTGTGTAGTTAATGTTTGATTTTGTCCGTTTCTTCTTTTTTGATGTGTGCCTCTATTGCTATAAATTGTCCTCTGAGGACTGCCTTTGCTGTGTCCCAAAGGTTTTGGTATGATGTGTTTTCATTCTCATTTGATTCTAGGAATTTTTGGATTCCATCTCTGATTTATTCTATTACCCAGTGATGTATAAGCAGTGTATTATTCAGTTTCCAAGTAATTGATTTTTTTTTCCTTGTTCTTTCTTTTGTTAATTTCTACCCTGATGGCATTGTGGTCAGAGAAGGTACTTTGAATTATCTCAACATTTTGGATCTTGTTGAGGATTGCTCTGTGGCCTAAGATGTGGTCTATTCTGGAGAATGTTCCATGTGAATTGTTAAAGAATGTGTGCTTTGCAACTGTTGGATGGAGTGTTCTATGTACGTCTATGAGGTCAAGTTGGCTGATTGTGCCCTTTAATTTTTCTGTATCTTTGCTGAGTTTCCTCTTATTTGTTCTGTCCTTTACCGAGGGTGGTGCTTTGAAGTCTCCCACTATTCTTGTGGAACTATTAATTTCTCTTTTCAGTGCTATTAGAGTTTCTTTTTTGTGTTTTGGAGCCCTGTCATTGGGTATGTAGATGTTTATTATGGTTATGTCTTCATGATGGATCATCCCCTTCATCATTATATCGTGTCCTTCTTTGTCTTTTATGCTGTTTTTTTTTTTTTTAAGTCTATTTTATCTGAGATTAGTATTGCCACTCCTGCTCTTTTTTGGTAGTTGTTAGCTTGATATATTTTTTCGAACCTTTGACTTTTAATAAATTCATGTCTTTGTTTCTAAGGTGTGTCTCTTGTAGAGAGCATATTGATGGATCCTGTTTTCTTATCCATTCTGCCACTCTCCGTCTCTTTATGGGTGTATTGAGTCCATTTACATTCAGTGTAATTATTGATAGATGTGAGTTTATTGCTGTCAGTTTGTAGTGCTTTTTTTTGTGGTGCTGACTTTTTCTTTGTTCCTCTTACTGTCCTGTGCTGAATTACTTTTTTTGTGGATTTTTTTTTCATTTCTCTTTGTTTTGTAGGTTTTGTTTTTGCTTAGACTTTATATTTTTCCTCTTTATTTTTATGAGTATGTTTGTTAACTTTCTTTGTGGTTTCCATGAAATTTACCCTTATCTTTCTAAGGTTGAAGCAGTCTATTATTGCTTGGTATCGCCTTGCCTTCCTCTGCATTAGAAGGTTCTATACCTACACTGTTTATTCCCTCTTTTATTGTTCTGATGTTGTTGTTATTTACTGATTAACTGCTCTGATTCCTGGTTTTATTTCTTTTGGTTTTGGATAGTCCGTGATGTTCATTTCCTAGATTGGTATCTGGCTGGTACAATCCTGCGTCCTAGATTCTGCCTGTGAGCTGAAGTTGTTTGCTCTCAGATGGAAGAACTACCTTTAATAATTCTTGTAAGTTTGGTTTGGTTTTTACATGTCCCCTGAATTTCTGTTTATCTGGAAATGTCCTAATTTCACCATCATATTTGAATGAGAGTTTTTCAGGATATATTATTCTTGGCTGGCAATTTTTTTCTCTCTAGGTTTTATATATGTCATCCCATTGCCTTTTTGCCTGCATGGTTTCTGCCGAATAATCTGAGCTTAGTCTTACTGTTTGTCCTCTGTATGTGACTTCTTGTTTTTCACAAGCTGCTCTCAGGATTCTTTGTTTGTCTTCAGTTTTGGCAAGTGTGATTATGATATGCCTTGGTTATTTTATTTTGTGGTCTATCCTATATGGTGTTTTTTGAGGTTGTCGGATGGCCAGCTTTTCATCTTTCATATTATTGGGGAAGTTTTCTGTCAGCAGTTCTTCAGTGATCCTCTCTGTGTTTTCTTTTTCTCCCCCTGTTCTGGAACTCGAATCACTTGCAAATTTTTGCTTTTAATTGTATCCCACATAATTCTCAGGGTCTCTTCATTCTTCTTTGTTCTTTTTTCTGATTGTTCCTCAAACAGAGTTGTATTGAAGTATTTGTCTTCAATTCCACTGATCCTGTCTTCCACCATTTCAGATGTTCTCCTCAGCCCTTCTATGACACTGTCCATTTCTGAAATCTTGTTGTTTATCTTTTGGATTTCTAACTGTTGTTTTTGTATATTTTCTAGCTGTGAATTTATTTTGGTATTTTGTTCCTGCATTATTTTCCTGAATTCTTCCAATTTTTTGTGTGTATTTTCCATGAATTTGCCTGCGTTTTCCATGACTTTGTCTATTTTTTCCTCACTTTTGTTTGCTTTTTGCTTCAGCTCTTGGATAATTCTGAGTATTAGAGATTTGAAGTCCCAATCAGGTAGTTCTAGTGCCTTTTCTTTCACTGAAAAGTTATCTGGTGTTTTATTTTGGATGACTACTGGAACCATCTTGTCCTGTTTTTGTAAATGTTTTGATATTGTCTGCTCTCTTCGGGACATTTAGTAATTATTTTTCTCGTTTATTGATTGTAGATTTGTTTGTTTTGTCCTTTTTTTTTTTTTTTGGCTATGTCTGAGCAGGTGGGCTGTGTATCTTTGTTGTTTGCTCATCTGTGGGCACGATAATTTTTGCCTCCTTCTCCAATTTGCAGGGTCAGTCACTCAGCTATGGTACAGCAGGAAAGGTCTAGCTGAAGAGGAGTTACTGGGACTGGTTGTTTGTGGCAGTTACTTAGCCACCAGGGCAGGTTGGTAATCAGTGCAAGGTGGGTTCCGGTAGGCCGTCCTTGTGCTGCTTGGTGGTGTGATGTAAAGCGCACGTTGCAGGTAGGCAGGATATAGGGGGGAGACTGTTATGTGTGGAGCTAGGATGGAATATGGGAGAGAGGAGAGAGGAACAGGAGCCAAAAACATACAAACAAAGAGAGTACTAGGGGAGCTTGCCATTGGAGTGGAGAGATGAGAGACTATGAAATGGAGAGAAACAAAAAAGGGGAAGAAGAAGAAAACACAGAAACAAAAAATGAGAAGAAAAGAATGAATAAATAAAAATCAGAAAGGAAAAAGAACAGCAAAGCTCCCAGGGATCCCACTAGTGCTGCTACGAGGTCTTGGGAAGGGGTTCTCAGGTGTTACAGTACAGCCTGGCTAGAAGGTGTAGAGTTTTTCAGTGCCAGGTATTCAGGGAACAGGAAGAGAAGGAAGGTATAGAGAGATGAGAAACTGAGTAATGAAGAAAGATAAAAAGGGAAAAAGTGGTAAAAGAAAACAAAAGAAATTAAAAAAAAAGAGAAACAAGAAAAGCCCCCCAAAAAACAGGAAAAAAAAAAAAACCTCATGAATAAAGAAATGCCCTCAGGGATTCCTTGTGCGTCTGTGCAAGCCAAGTAGGTAGGTCCGAAGCCGCGCAGCACCGCCCGGCCAGAATGGGCTCCCAACTCAAGAAAAGGAAAAGAAAACAAACAAACAACTCAAAACAAACAAACATACAAAAGCTCCAGGAGCTCACCAGTGCAGCAGCCCAGCCTGGGAAGCACTTCCACCCTCGAATGGAATTCCGCAGCCTCTCAGGAAGAAGCAAAGATGGCGCACGGAGCCAGGTATTTGAGTGAAAGGAGGAGGAGGTGGTGAAAGGTACGGAAGAAATCAAAAGAATTGGGAAAAAGCAACACCAGCAGCCAACAAATGGCACTCAGAGAGCTGGCCAGTGCTGGCGGGTAGTATCCAAGCAGCCGGTGCTTCCCAGATAAGAGACTGTGTCTGCGGGAAGCAGACGAGGCTGAGTGGGGGTGAAGAAGGGTGGGGGGTGGGAAATAATATATTGCAAATTACCGGAGCACTGCAGCCCCTCAGGAAGAAGTAAAGATGGCGCACAGAGCGAGGTATTTGAGTGAAAGGAGGGGGAGTTGTTAAGAGGTAAGGAAGAAATTAAAAGAAGTGGAAAAAAGCAACACCATCAACCAACAAATGGCACTCAGAAAGCCCGCCAGTGCGAGCGGGTGGAAGCCAAGCAGCCAGTGCTTCCCGGCCAAGAGACTGTGGCCATGGGAAGCAGAGGAGGCCGTGTAGGGGTGAAGATGGGTGGGGGGTGGGAAAGTGTATATTGCAAATTACTGGTTGTTTTGTCTCCCGCTGGAAGCTTCGTGAAGCTGCTTTCTCATACCCCCTATTTGCTGGTCCTGATAGGACTCCAAGATGGCGGATCCGCACCAAATTAGCTGATAGGGGGCCTCTGCATGAATCTCTCCTTTCTCTCCATTCTCTGTCATTTTTCTCACTCCATTAGGTGCTTGACTGTGTTCTTTATCTCTTCATTTGATGTTTTAGGATTTCAGGATTGCTGTTTTCTCTGTTTGGCTTAGTTTTTCGGATCTTTGCTGTGGTGGGATGGCGTGGTGCTTCAGCCTAGAGTGCCGTTTTGCTGGAAGTCCTCACTTTGCATTCTTACTTAAGACTTCTCTTGCTTGTGTGCCATTGCATTTACTCTTCCAGGAAAGTGTGTCCTTCTAATACTGATGCTTTGGATCATTTCACAAGACTACACTCATTTCCTGATCAAATAATTCCTGCTAGCAGGTTCAAACCTTTTCTCTAGAAATCGAGTCATCTGTCCACCAACTGATTGAACTTACTTGTTACAAATTCCTTTTTTCAAATCTGTCCCAATGACACTGATCTGCTGTCACTTGTCATCTATACATTTTTGGTCTGATTGTTTAGACTTCAGGAAACCAACTGCCTATCTATATTGGTTAATCTTCTACTTTCCACTTTGCCAAAACTATGACTTGTAAGGTTGAAATCTGAGATCAGGCTCCAGGATCTCAATGACTTTTTTTTTTTTTTTTGAACACTTTATTGTGGTTTATGTGATTGTTTACAGAGCCTAGTAGGTTCTCATTCAACAATTTATGCACCACTTTTTTCGTGACACCTCAGTGACTTTTAGTCCTTTGCTTCCTTCTTGCGTATTATGTGAAGTCTTAGGTACATCATCATGGGTAGGTAATGAACTAGTTCATTTGCCACAGTTCCTTTGGAAGTTTGAACTGGTTATTTGATGTCCAAAGGACTTTTGAAAGTTGTTTTCTCTTTTGGGAAGACATGTAGAAGACACAATTTCAGAAAGAAAATAATACTTAATGTCTAAGGTTTTCTACAGACATAACTTCTGTTGCATAGTTTGTATGAAGTTCCTACATCTAGCCCCAAAATGTTTAAATAATTTTATAAAGACTTCTTTTAAAGGAATTCAAAGTTAACTTTTAAAAATTAAAACAATAAAAATAATCTTGTTAGAGTACTTGGTGCTGTGCTTCTCTGTAAAAATGGCATGGCGCCATCGTCAGACCTCCTCTAACTTCACAAGGGGGAGAAGAATCACCACCAGCATCAGCCCAAAGCTGATTCCTATGAGGCGGAGGTCAAACGTACCTCCACCCTCCAATCTTTTTTACCAATTCTGACACTAAGCGTTCCTCCCACAGCAGTTTCTACTTGTCTTGTGGGTTCGATAATTCATTGCAATGGCCACACAGAACTCACAGATCATACTCACGGTTATGAGGTTTATTAGGGAAGTACCAGGTTACAAGTCGGGATCGGGATGAAGAAGCATGTAGGCAAAAGTCTCCCTTCTTGAGTACAGGATATCTCTCTCTCAGTTCTTCTCAGCTGTGCAGGGCTCCTCTCGGCCCCGAGGATAGGTTCCTAGTGGCCCCTTGAGGACAGGCTCCTCTTGGCCCCTTAGGACAGGCCTTTGCCCTACTCAGGCAAGTTTACAAAGCTCTTTAGCTCAGCCAATATGTACCCAGAGGCACCCCACCTGCCAGGAAGCCTCCTGTATGGAGGTGCTAGGCTCTCTTGCTCCAAGAGTTGGCATGTCCACTGTAGATGCCTTTGCTCCATTGCCACGCCAGAGTCTCCTAGTTCTGCTGCTGCCCTTTCTCTGACACTGGACTCCACCACACTTGCCACCTCTTCTTGCCATTCAGCACCTGCTCTGTTGCTACCTCTCTCTGTTTTCTGGGTCTGAGGGGTTCCTAGTGCAGGGACCCCAGGTCCAAAGAACACTCTCCGCTCCTGACTCTTCTTCTTGGCAGTAATGAGGTCCCCATTTACCTGCCTCTGGGATGGCTCATTGTAAGGTAGTGGGATGACAATACTGACTAATCCCCTCATTAGGGTTCCCCCATACACCTTATTTGCATGGCCCCACTTCCATAAGGGTTCCATGCACCTTATTTACATTGTTAGCAAGCTGACCAACCCCCTTGATGGGCCACAAGCACCTTATCTGATAGTCTTACCCAGTCATTTTGTGAAAGTCACAAGACCATGAATGGCTAGAAGGGTCATATTAAATAATTCACTGCATCACATTATCCTATTGTCATTACTTGTGAAATACTGATTTAACACATAGCGTAGTAGCTATCACTGTGCTAACCTTGGGTAAGAGAAAAGTTTATAACTTATATGAAAACTCATTGCCATCGAGTTGATTCTGACTCATAGTGACCCTATAGGACAGAACTTCCCCATAGGATTTCCAGGGAGTGGCTGGTGGATTCGAACTGCTGACCATTTGTTTAGCACCTGGGCTCTTAACCACTACACCACCACGGCTCCATAATTTGTATAATCATTATAATTTCATTGGAGAGAAAAAATACATTTGGAATGCTTAAATACCAGAATAATATAAAACAGGTGAATTATCAGATTAGTGGTACATATAATAACTGCAGTTAGAGAAATGACTTCATCCCTCTAGATGGAGAGAAACATCAATTATTAATTAGAAATGAGCACCATAACTTTGCCTATGCCTTGCAGAGAAACCTCAAATGCATGCAGCCTTTTCTCAGTCTGTTCTCCTAGATGAGGGCATTAGTTGACTATGGCAAACAAAACAAATCCAAGGTTAGCAATGTTGGTATTAAGGCTTTAATTGGGTTTCAGATGTTTTAAATTCAATCTCTCTCTTGCCTTTTTCGGAACACTGCACAGCAAACAATAAAGTATGTTTTTCATTACTAGGGCTAGTGACCCAAGGTCTTATTGTGAAAAGTAAACTCTGGTTCTGCAGGGAAGGAAAATGCATTTCACAACCTGTGAATCCATTTACTTAGTAGAGTTACTGGTAGAATTCTACAGTTTTACCTCAGTAGTATGTGGGTACTTCTATATCCAGTTGGGGGCCAGCAAAGAGGTGATAACTTACAGCAGCTGAAAAAATGTCATCCTCATTCACTAAAACTTGTAGCAAGTAAGTACCTGATACACCCACCTCTAATCAACATGGTTAGGTTTCAAAGACCAGATGATTACGGAAAAATTGGCATTATGTGAAAATGGAGGATGACCACATCAGATCACAAAATGAAGGATAATTATATCATTACATAACTGCCAAACCACTGACAATCATGGCCCAGCCAAGTTGACACATAACCTTAACCATCACAGCCAGCATTGCTCTCGCTTCACACCTTGGTATTAGTTACTGCCAGATGTATGTCATTAATGTGAAAAATAGTTGGATAGTAGATTTTTTTACTATTGTCATAAATGTGAAAGTCAGATAACAAGATGGTTGATAAGTGAGAAGTAGGTGTACTTTTAAAATTTCTGAAATGGGTAATAATAAAGATAAGTCATGGCTAGAAAGTTTTTGTGGGCTTCAGAGTCCCTGGTTGGTGCAAGTGGTTAATGTGTTCAGTTGCTAACCAAAAGATTGGAGGTTTGAGTCTACCCAGAGGCCTCTTGGAAGAAAGACCTAGCAGTCTACTTCTGAAAAATCAACTGTTGAAAATCCTATGGAACACAGTTCTACCCTGACACACGTGGGATCACCATGGGTTGGATTCAGGTTGACAGCAACTTTTTTTTTTTTTTTTAACTGTTTCTGCATGAAAGAAGTGTTACCATTTGGCAAGCCCAGCAGGGGTTAGGGTCTAGAACTCTGTATGGTTCATCTGCAATGCGATGGATTACTTCACTATGGTCTTGCAACTCCCACCCAGGTGAGTGGGCAGGACAGTGTGATAGTGGCCCACCAAAGGGATTGGTCAGTTTTGCCTTAAAAGAGAGCCAATTCCAGAGCAGAGAGGAAGATCCAACCACCACCAAGGAAGAACAGCCAGGAATGGAGAACACGTCCTTTGGACCAAGGATCCTTGTGCTGAGAAGCTCCTGGAAGCAGGACACTGAGAGAGAGAGAGAGAAAGCTGTAACCATGAAGATGTTGAGAAGCTGTGGCAGCAGACACCTGACAGCAGAGACCTGGCAACAGGAGACAGCACAGTGGGCTTCCTAGCCCACGGAGAGAGAAAGCTGAGTGCCTCTGGGGAGAGGCCGAGGGCCAGGGAGAGGCCTAGGGCCAGGGAGAGGCAAGCCTGGGAGCATGGTTGGGAAGAGGCTGTCCTGATTGAAGGAGTGTATCCTGAGCATTCCTGAGCCTGAATTGTAACTGTTACTTTCCTAATAAACCCCATAATTGTGAGTATGGTCTGTGAGTTCTGTATGACTGTTGCAATGAATTATCGAACCCAGCACAGAAGTAGAGAGTGCTGTGTGAGGGACAGTTGGTGTCAGAATTAGTAAAGGTGGCAGAGAGGGGAGGCTTCTCTGGCCTCCGCCTCATAGGAGTCAGCCTTGAGCTGTTGATCTTGGTTCTCCTTCCCCCTTGTGTGGTTGGAAGAGGTCAGACACTGCCCTTATGCCATTTTCACACCATCTCTACCCAGACTTAACCAAGGACTCAGTTGCCCCAATCACCTAGAAGACTGGCTGATCTTACTTCAGAATATCATAGGGTTTGCCTCAGAGTGAACCCTCTGTCGTGCCTAAGGACAGTAGGGCTTTACCAAGCTCACAGCAGGTCTATGGCAGATTTTATGCCTGCTAGCAAATAAATTTTTATACTTGTGGCAAAGTTCAGCCAACTTTCATTGTAACATAACCAAAACCAATCCAAACCTGTTGTCGCTGAGTTGATTCCTACTCATAGCGTCCCTATAGTACAGAGTAGAACTGCCTTATAGAGTTCCCAAGGAGCGGCTAGTGGATATGAACTGCTGACTTTCTGGTTAGCAGCTGAGCCCTTAACCATTGCACCTATATACCTATTGTGGTGGGCTGAATAATGGCCCCCAAAGGTAAGCGAGGTGTAGATGTAGTTCATTTCCCACAGTTCCTTTAGGACATTAAATTGGTTATGATGTCCAAAGGACTTTTAAAAAAAAAGATTTCTCTCTGGGAAAGACACATAGAAGACCTAAAGTAATTCAGAAGAAAAGGCTATTTGACATTTGATGGTTGAGTTCGGGTTGAATTAGTCAACACTTTTTATGCTTCCTGTTTTAGACATCTAGTTTGTTAGTTTGAGAGATACAGAAATATAACACATGAACCTTGTTGTCAGGAAACTTACTCTCTGATTGGAAATGGAAAATTAATGCATATGAAAGAGTAACAAACAATAAAAGACCATCTGTTTTGAAATAGAACTGATTTTAATTAATCCCCCTCCCCTGCACCCTCCACCCTCCCAAAAAATGTAGTCCGGATATTTAGAACCATGTTTTGTATACAAGTCCGTGAGAATTCAGAAATCAGTTGAGTTTGCAGTAGAAAGGGGCAATTTCTAGGAAAGGGGTCTTAGAAGATGAACACATTTGGATATCAGGATGATAGAGGAAAAGGCATTCCAGGCTAAGGAATCTACATGAGCAAGAAGTGATCTGGAAGTGAGAAAAATACGTGCATGCAAAGGGAAGGAGATATGGGACTAAAGCAGAGGCTGCTTGTTTCAGATTCCTGGCAAGGAGGTCGGGGTGGAAGGGCAGACTGGGGAGGGTCATGGGCCACATTTAGATTGATTTCAGGGTGCTAGAAAGGCATTGGGAGTAACTGAGTGCCCGAATGTCCTGGTGAAATGTTATTTTTAGAAAATTATTACCTGGAGCTCCATTATAAGTGGGAAGGGTTTAGACCACCTAACCTGATTAGCAAGATGTAGATTGGGGCAGCAGTCTTCAAAATAGAGATTGAGTATTCTTAGGGTTCCATAGAGACCTTTCAAGGGCATGGTTCTAAGGAGATTTATTTCCAAATCTTCAGCTTTCATTTGTACTTTTTCCTAAAACTGATCTGCGGTTGAGGTGTTATACTTGATCTCAGTTCCTCCCTCTGCTTTCATAATGACTCTTCTTTCACTTTAAAAAAAGAAAACCCTTCTTCTTACCAATCCAGAGTCTCATTCTGATGCCTTGCTCTAGGCACGGTAAACCTCCTGCCTATCAAACAAGGAGATAATTCAAACTACTGTTGTTGGTGTTCAGAAAGTGAAAGCCCCTACTGAAGGGCCTGGAAATAAATCCTTTGGAAGACAGGTATTTCCAATGCATTTTGTTTAACAAGAAGTGAAGAGCTTGATCAGGCTGATGATTGACTATAAATTTTTGATTTTAGGTAAGTTATAGCTTTTTACATAAAACTTGAAGGAAGTTTAAATAATCAAGTAACGTTAATACAGGAAACAAGACCTCTATTCCCGACTATATTTGAACAAGACTTCTTGTTCTTGTTACATCTATATGTAAGAAAAAAGAACTGGTGCAGAACCACATCTTATTCTAGCAATAATTAATAGGTATCCACAGATACATGAACTAGTTAAAAACTATTCATCTTTCTCATGGAAAATTGTGTTTCTGGTAGCATTTTACTTTGTGTATTGACTAATTATTTAACAAAATATCGAATGTATTTATTTATTTTTCTTTTTTTTATTGTACTTTAGATGAAGGTTTACAGAACAAACTAGCTTCTCATGAAACAGTTAGCACACATACTGTTTTGTTACATTGGTTACCAACCCCACATGTCAACGCTATCCCTTCTCGACCTCGGGTTCCCTATTACCAGCTTTCCTGTCCTCTCCTGCTGTCTCGTCCTTGCCCTTGGGTTGGTGTGCGCCTTTAGTCTAATTTTGTTTTATGGGCCTGTCTAATCTTTGACTGATGTTCACTCTTCAAATGTATTTATTTTGGTTGGATTAATTATATACTAATTATGAATGAATTAATTTAACTGAAACTATTTAGAGTCTCATAGTCATATAGAAAATAGAAAAGTATGAGAGGCTTATCAATGCAAGACTTCAAATATAAAAATGTATTATATATGCGTAATATTCTATAGGGAAATGAAATGGAGATATAAGCCCAAGGAGTAAAAGGAATGATGCAAAGAACAGTTTGTTGATGTAATTTTTGATGAAGGGTATCAAATTACTATGGTAATTTTCCATTGGATACATTTAAATGAGCTGGATAAGTTTTATTTAAACAAGCCAACATTCGCAATATACCAGAAATTACATTGTTTGCAACTACTTAGAGATATGTTGAAAAATTTTAGATGTTAACTTAAAAATGTATGAGGGGCTATATCACTTTGAAAAATTATTTTAGAAAGTGTGTGAGCAAAATGTTTAAAGGGGCTGGTTTTGAAGATACATTTGCATATCACACACATCATTTTTTCTTATAGTGTATGTTTTCCATTAATAGAAATAACAAAGTTTTCTAAAAAATGCACTTATTTACTTTTGACACAAGATTTAGGAAAACATCAATTATTCTGTCAGGTGACAACGAGGGAGTGGGCAGATGGAGCTGAGGGGGGTCCCAAATCCCCCTTGGTTACCCTCTTTGAGATTAGTAGAGGCTTAAAGGAACGGAGACTGGAGTCAGGGACACATGGCAAGTGTGATGACTATTTCTGTGCTTATCATTTGACACTTTCCATTTGTTGTGCTTTTCCATTATTTGTCATTCCCTGGTTTTATAGTTTATCTCCCAAACTAAATGCTTAGCTTTTGGAGAGCCTGGCTTTTTGTCTTACACTCATTTTTTCAATTTTTCCTAAACAGCTGATGTAGTATCTTGCACACATTAGTTCACATCATATTTTTATATACTTAAACTCCTCCTCATTTGAGTAAGAGCACTTGAACTGATGATTGGTGGAGGTGTTAAAGGAGATGATAGAATCAAGAATAATACCCTCATCTTGAGCAAGCAAGTCTAGGATAATGATGGCATGGTTAACAAAAACCAAGGCATTGAGTAGGGAGCTTATTTGGATGTATTGGCTTTGAGGTGAGCTTAAGATCAGGGCTGCTGCTGGCATATAGAGGCTTCTAAGCAAATTAGAAAAAGGTGGCTCCTTTAGGTCACCCCCTCTGGGTTGATGAATCATATCCTTATGAGAAAACAACAACAATGACAAAAACCTTCCTTCCTATGTGTGTAGCCCCATGTCAGGGCCCAAGTCTGGCGAGCCGATCCCTCAGTTCTCCACCTTGACGCAGAGCCTTTGTGCAGTGCACAGACTGCACAACTGTGTTGGCATTTCTGCATGAGATAGAGAATTGATTGATAGATAATTAATCCCAGTTCATTTCTTTTTTTTGTTGTTCAGATCAAATTTATTTAAATTTAAGCATGCTAAACAAGCTTAGCCGACCCTTTTTTACTAAGCATTGCAATATAAAGTTTTAATGATATTAGTACTTTTGGTTGCAATTTGAGTTCATTTTTTTCCTGTCTGTCTCTCAGTACTGGGCCAAAGTTTGTGGATGTATGAAGTGTCTTGGGAGGCCATCTGTGTGGGTACACAATGGCAGGAACTGCCTGCAAGGATGATGTCTTTATAGGGCTCTGCATAATCAGTGTTAAAATTTTATTTCAGACTCAAAGATGCTCACATGCGTTCAGTTGACATCTTAGAGCTCTCTGTCAGCCAATGAAATTCTTTATAGAAACCCTAGTTATTACATGCCTTTGCCTACCAATCCCGGTTTGTTTCTGCGTAGTGACATTATCTGCTGTTTTGATGTCTACATTTAATTCTTTTTAAAAATTATTTTACTCTATGTAGTCTAATTTAATATGCAATCTCCGTGGAATTCATATATCTTTATTTTATCACATCATCCTTCTGGTAACTTAGTTAATATTTAACCTATATTCTCTCTCTCTCTCTCTTTTTTTAGCATCCTGTTGTGTTTTAGGTGAACGCTTACACAACAAATTAGCTTCCCATTCAACAATTCATACACAAATTGTGCAGTGACATTGGTTGCTACCCCCACAATGTGTCAGCATTCTCCCCATTTCCACCCTGCCTTCCCATTTCCATCTGTCCATTTTCCCTGCTCCTCCTTGCCTTCTCATCATTGCTTTTGGGCAGATGGTGTTGTTTGGTCTTGTAGAGTGGATTGTTCTAAGGAGCACATTCCTGCTGGGTGTTAGTGTTTATTTTGTAGGACAATCTATTGTTTGCGTGAAAGGTGCCCTCTGGGAGTGGCTTCAATTCCAGATTAAAAGGGCAATAGTTTCAGGGGTTCCTCTAGTCTCTATCAGTCCAGTAAGTCTGGCCTTTTTATGAGTTTGAGTTTTGTTCTACATTTTTATCCCATTCTAACCTGGACCTTCTATTGTGTCCCTGGTCAGAGCTGTCAGTAGTGGGCTTAGATTATTTGCTTTGTTCAAAAGCAGAACATCTTATCATGACAAAAAATCCATTAAGTTGCTCTATATTTCCAGATGGAATTGTGTGTATGGGTTTCCTGCTGAATTCATGTTAACTTCTGTACTCAGCTGGAGTGAGCTCGATGTTGACAAGTTAGGGAACTTCAAAGATATGCCTGCCTCCAAATACATATAGCATGCATTTTATCACCCTATCACAACCACATCTCTGTGACTTTTCTCTTGCTATGCCTAAAATCCACAGCAGTGGAGCAAATCCATTTGTATTTGACAAATCTAGGGTGTTACCTGCAGAATGTCATGGTTGAACAACACATCTTTTATCAGGAAAAAAAAGGAAGATGTCATGAATTAGTTTATCCTTAAAAGAACTGTCCTTTTAAGAAGCTTGATCCTAAGCGAAGGAGAAAAGTAATTCATTCATTTATCTGTTCATTCAGGCAGCATGCTCTGTGTTAGGCCCTGTGATTGGTGTTGGGGGGATAGGGGGCGGGGGTGGGGAGCAAGACTTTCTTTCCCTCCTGGGCACTCAGTCTGGCAAAGGAGAAAGACATATATACTAGTAATACAATAAAATACAATATCTGCATATCCCTTGTACAGGCATGTACAATGCATTAGAACATGGAGCAAAATCTAGGAAAAGCTAATTCTACTTGATGAGGAAGGCTTCCCAAAGGACGTACTACGTGAGTTGAACTTTGAAGAATGAACAGGAGTTTTCTCACGGACTGTGTGCTGGCTAGCTTCCATTTGAGCCTGTAGCTCTGCTCTCCGCTCTTTTCCATTTTGTTGTCTGCCTTCCAAAGTGAGCTATATGGGCTACGTTGATGGGTCTGTCTCCTCTGCACTCTAACTTCCCATTGGATTTAGCCAATGTGAGCCCTGGGAGGAAATGAAAAAGAGAGGGAGTAGTGAGGTTGTAGTATTTGTTTCTCAAGTTTCCACCTTGCAGGGTTAACTGCTTGTCTCTTGGTTAAAGATCACAGCGCCTCTCAGGGAGGCAAGTCCCCAGGATTCGGTCCTTTTGGGTTAAAGTAACTGCTCCCTTTCTTTGTCCCTTCAAATCTAGGGGTGGAAACTCTCCCCACCCCATTGCTCGCCCCAGGGTACTGCATTATCTCTTTTGGTTTATCTACACTCTGCCCACACATTTGTAAATAGTCCCTTTATTAAACCCATCTCAAGTCATCCTAATTTGAGTGCACCATCTGTTGCCTGCTGGGACCCTGACTGATACAGACTGTAAATTGTGTGAGGATGTATGTGTCTAACTCACCCAATAAATGTAAGCTATTTTTAATACTGCACTGTGATAATATTTTGAAATGTAAGCAATGTTTCTTCTTTCAATATTGCCTATTATCACCTTACTATTCCCAATTAGAGCAGCTAGGCTGCTGATTTCTCTGCTTCACGGAAAGGTTTGTTACAGCCACTGCGGAAAGAAAATTGTTGAGTGTAAAGTAAATTGACTACAAAGGACATAAGGCTTAAGAAAAACCGTGGTAAGTAGAGCTAGATAAAGTTGAGAAGGAGGACTCATGGTGTCTCACCCGGTGGGTTCCTCAGAAGGGACATTGTACCCTGTCCCCCATCCACACCACTGCCTGGGGTAGGAGAGGGTAAACAGAGCCTCTGCAAAGGACTGAGTATCCACAAAAAAGGAGGGTTATGCTCAGGGAGATAACAGGACCCCAGAGGAAAAATCACCTGGAGGACACATATGGGGTCACCATGAGTTAGAGTTAACTCTAAGGCAACTGGTTTTTATGTTTAGAATTGTTCTTTTCAAATATATTTTGGACCATAATGTACATAATTATTTATAATTTGTGTATTTCTTTAACATATAAACTATGCTAAGGTTTATCAAAGGAATTCTGTACACGGAAAATATATAAGAAGTGGGAAAGGACACGTGCGGCTTTGCTGGCTCATGTAACAGCAGTTAGTTTGTTTCCATTTATTTGAGAATTGTGACTACCAAGTTCTAATTCATACCTAAAATTTTAGTGAACTAGGACTACTGCTTAGAGGGAGAATAGAAACAGCTGTCAATTATGATACATGCTTGTGAAGCTCTTTGATGTAAAATCAGGTAGATGTTACTGAATAAACCTGAACTCAGGCTTTATTGTGAATTCTATTTATTCCTATAGTATAGCAACAATAATACCTCTCGTTGGCCACCTAGTATGTGTCAGAGACAATGCCATTCATTTGGTATACATTATTCCTGACCCTCCAACATCCTTGAAAACTAGGTATTATTCCATTTTACAGAGGAGAAAATTGAAGCTCAGAGAGATTGTTACTTGTTAGTAGTTATTATTGTTAGTTAGTAGAAAATTACTGTGTTTTCAGGAAACTATTGGGATAGTTGAATTTAGTTGGAAAAATCCTGATTTTCAGGGATAAGTCTTCCTTAGTGTTTAAAAGTCCTCTACTACTTGTCAGTAGTAGGTCATTACTTGTTCAGTAGCACTGAAGTTAGAATTCAAAATCAAAAGTCTGCTCTTTTTCTTCTAGGTTATATTGCCTCTTTATCAGTAAGCTGCCACATACATTCACTCAGGCTGAAATAAGGATATGTTTGTTACAAAAAATGTGAATCTGAAATTATTTTATGATTCTGTAATGTATCTGGTTTGGGAAAAGAAGAACACTCTATGAAAGAATGCAACATATGTACTTTTCTCGTATTTCCCTTTCCTGAGGCGGAAGGAGGTTCTGCGCCTGGTAACACAGAGGGAAAAAAATCCAGAAGGAATGAGAGCACAGAGGCAATGCAGATGATGCGCCTAGATCTGCTCTACACTGTTCCAGCCAATGGCTTTTATCCCAAACTTTCATTTTGAACTTTGTTGCCTGAAAGAAGCTGTTTTTCTGAATTCTTTAGCTTTCAAAAGGAAGTAGAATATTTGGTTATTTTAGGAATTGACAGACTTCCATAGCATTCCTGATGAACGTTCTTAAAGAAGCAGCAATGAGACAAAAAATATTATGCTTTTAACAAATTATGATACATTATAATTTTTGTCTTGCCTGCAAATTCCAAAATCCGGCTCAACAGTTTTGAATTCTAGGCTCTATTTCGGAGTTTTGACTCTTATCTGGAAATCATTTGCTCTAAACTCTATAAAGGAACCTATTTCAAACATGACTTAGGTTCAATGTATAAATTCCACATCTATGTTGCAAAAATTTGTTAAAACTTGAATGCGAACATATTGAATCGGGCTCATTTTCTCTCTCTCTCAAAAGAAAGTGGGTCTAATACTTTTTTATTTATTATAAAGAGATTGTTGTAAATGTCATTTTATGGCAGTGACAAAAGGGAGCTAATTAAACTAAACACTATTATAGGGCAAACAGACTTCAAATCTTCTTCTTTAAAGTCTGCTGTTGGTGACAGTGTAGTTTTTCTATGCAGAAAATAAAGAATATTGCTCAGATGGAATTAATGTCATGGGCTATGTGATATACATATTAATTAACGCTGGAATTAGAGTATGGTATTATAAATAGATTGATTTGAAATAGATGCTTTAGTTTGACAAAAAACTATCTGGAGCTGAATGGCAACAAGTATACGTTTGACCTTGAGTTGAGCTTTGATGGTAAATAAAGAAAAAAAGAAGAGCAAGTGGAGAGAGAAGTGGAGGCAGCGGTAAGGTCAGATGAAGAAATGCAGAATACAGAGTCAATTAGAGTAGATTTATGGCACACAAGGTGGCTAGAAGAAGACATCCAGAAGGAAAAAAGAGAGAGAGGGTCTATATTTTCACTTCCTTTGGTCTTCCCTCCTTCTTTGTATTTTGCCATTTTTTGAAGCAGTTAATATTCTTTTCACTAACTGTTGTGGTGGCCTGAGAAGCTGGTAGGATTTGCCTGCCTGAAACTACTGATGCATATAATACATTATATAGAATAATATTCTTAGTGTCCTTTGGGCCTTGGGTTTCATTATCACTGGAGTACTTTGATAGCATTAAGCTGCTTGATAGACATTGAGGAACCCTCCTCACACTGCACAAGGTTGCCTTTATCTGTTTATAGATTTACAAAGGTAGCCAAATCCCCCAACTCATAATAATAAAGATATATCCTATAAAATCAAATTATATTTCTTTCTTTTAAATGTTATGTCTAGCTACATTTACCATCATCTAGTAGTCAACCTAAATATATGTAATTATATAGTACAAATGAAGATTTTGAATTATATAACCTAGGTTACAAATATCTGTCCCCTTTTTTTCTATACATGTGAGGGTATGTATTCTTCAAAGACTAATACTAGCAGTGACATTTTTCTGCCAAAAATATGACATTGCCATATTAATGGTTAGGTCGAGTTCTGTCCACAAGAGCCTATTACCTAAAATATTGTAGTTGGTTAGGAAATATCCAAAATTTTAAAAAACAAACTTTTAAAATGGATGAAATAGTGCAAAAATGATATGAAAAGAAATCAGAGGCTGTCATAAATTAAAATAATGCAAAGTTAGCAGTAGAAACCAGTAAATTAAAGAAAATTAAAGATGAAAGAATTTAAATGAGCAAAAATTGGGTCATCAAAATTGGATAGTGTTTATTACAGTGAATAAAAATAAGCTTTTTCATCACATGCATCTTGAATTCATTTTAAAAAAAAGTGCTTAAATTGTTTGATTATGCTGATGGCTTTGTGTTCATCTGCCTACTTTTTTGCATGTAGCTTTTAGAAAATCCTGCATATATTTTTGAGCTGATTGGCCTGGGTACTGGCTGCTGTTATACTTAAGGAATAAAGTGAGGGAAATGTTCCTCAAAGGACAGAAACTCTGTCCTTGACATGAGGTAAGCTAGTTACTGGTGCTTATCACAGCTAGTGATGGCATCAGGTTACCAGAAATCAAACTCTGGTTTGTAGGATTTGGAGCCTACCTTCTAGGAAGCTAACAACTAAGCAGAATAGATCATTTAAACTGAAAACAGAAACTAAAAATATCGGTTATGAATGAGCCTTCTCTATCCATTCTTTTTTTTTTTTTCATTTTACTGTGTATATTTTCACAATTTCGATGTCTTTTTTCTTTTTTCTTTTTTTTTGAGGGTGTTGGTGATAACTGAGGTGGAGAGTCGTGAAGTAAAGAATTAAAATTCACTTCAGGATTTTATAACCAAAGAAACTTAAAGGGCTTCATTGATGCTCGACTTAGCGTTCTTCTCTTCTACAACTACACTGAAAGTGGCCAATCATCAGATAGTTTAATTAGGATTCCAAACTATGGATAGGGGTGGAAAAGCATTTATTTTACAGTATTATATGTTTTCGAAAATTTATTTTAAAAATTCCAGCTACTGTGATTCTTGGTCCTACTCTCTATTGAAAGAAGCTCTTCCATAAACTATCCATGGGTCAACCACTGAGTTGAGGAATTTAGGTTCATTTCCTAGAATTTTTAATAGGAATTAAATGTTACCCGTAAAGACTTCAGCCTAGGAAACCCTATGAGGCAGTTCTGTTCTGTCATAAGGGCCACTATGAGTTGGAATCGACTCGATGGCACACAATAAGAACAACAACAATTAGAAGACAGGAGTCCCCGGGTGGTGCAGACAGTTAAGTTTTTGGCTACTAACCAGAAGGTTGGCAGTTCAAATCTACCCAGAGGCAACTTGGAAGAAAGTCCTGGTGATCTGCTTCTAAAAGATCATAGCTATCAAAACCTTATGGAGCAGTTCTACTCTGATAACACATGGGGTCACCATGAGTCAGAATCAACTTGACAGCAACTCTTTTTTTTTTTTTTTTAAATGAATGATAGATATTTGGGAGCAGAAGCAGCCATCTTTTTGTGTGTGGATGATTTATAAATCATGTGAGTTACTGTTTGTTTCCATGATATTTTTCAGGTGTCTAAACCAGGGTTGGGTGAGGAAGTAGCAATTTCTTTGTACTACAAATATCTACTTCTGAGTCCTTTCCATGAAGTGGGTCAACAGAATATTTGATGGAATTAAGGGCATAATATGGCTGATAACAGTCTTATGTTTCAGTTTTTAAGAGTCTGTTTGTTGGTATGAGTTTAGATTCACTATGTAAAATAGTGTCACAGTTATTTGAGAATGATTGATGTTTACCACCTTAAATAGGGAGAGGACAGGCCTGAGGGTGGGATGAAAAAAATCACAGACCTTTAACACTAACTTTGTTTCTAGCCAGGGCTCCATCATCACAGATATTCTCCTTTTAATCTTTATTCATTTCCTCTTCCTACTCTTCATCTATGAAATGGTGAGGTAATAAGTACCATGCAGCAATGTTTTCTGGGAGAAATCAGTGTTTTTCCAAGATGAAAAATAGTTTGTGTGTGGAATGAACAGCATTATTACTTTAATTTTAACCACATGCTGGGCATAAAATAGATCATTAGGCAAAAGTTGTTGTTTTAACTCAGAAATGGAATATGATAAGACACGGTGAAAAAGTACTATTTTATAAACACATAAGTATATTTGCTATTTTATAAACACAGTGAGATTAGAAGATGAATTTCTGCTGTAAAAAGGCTGCCTACAGGTTTAGAGAACACAGCATGAGATTTAGGTGTTTTTATGAAAAGGGATCTTGACAGTTCCTGGGAAGGGAGGATGAGGACCACCTAGATCACTCGTGACAGGCTCTTTAAAACTCTTCTGTGGATGGAAGGTATTCCAGAGGGAGAAGATAGATAAGTGTGATGGTTAAGGTTGTGTGTCAACTTGGCTGGGCCATGATTCTCAGTGGTTTGGCAGTTATGTTGTAGTTTGGCTATTGTATGATGATGTGATCACCTCCATGATGATATTTAATATAATGTGATCACTTCCATGATGGGATCTGCTCTGAGTAGGCAGTCAGTTGAAAGGGAGTTTCCTTGGGGGTGTTGTCTGCATCCAATATAGGTAGACTTTCTGGCAAGGCTCAGGGACTTTTGCTTGCTCTGGATCCTGCAGTTGGCCCTTGTTCATCTGACCTCCAGTTCTTGGGACTTGAGTTAACAGCTTACCTGCCATCTTGCCTGCTGATCTTGGGATTCATCACTCTTCGTAGCCTGTGAGCCAGAGCCCTGCTGTCTGACCTGCCAATCTTGGGTTCACCAACACCTGCGGCTACACGAATCAGGAGAAGCTTCCAGCCTGACCCATGGACTTGGGACATTCCAGCCTCTACAACTGCATGAGACATTTCTTTGATATAAATATCTCTATATATTTATACACTTTACTGGTTTTGCTTTTCTAGAGAACCCAGCCTAAGACAATAGGCGAGGTTCAAAAAGCCCAGTTCCTCTCAAAAGTCTCCCTACCAAGCTCATAGGTTCCCTGAATCCTCTGTTTGACTCACATTTGACAATAAAATGTGACCAAGCTACTAGACAAGGCACAGAATTCCTGGAGGGTAGAAGCTGATATTTGCTTTAACCTTTTAGAACCACATTAATACACAAGATCTAGAGATTATCTTTAAGATCTAGAGTGATTTATCTTAGGAAAAAGCTATTAGAAAGGCAATGTTTCCTATATACCCTTCTTGAAATAAGTTCCCAAGAGCTCTAGTGATAACCAGGGGATTGGATTTTAGGGGAGGGAAGTGGACTAAAGACCAGTCAATGATTTGGCTAGGCCTGTGTTGTATAATACATATGGCTATTTAAATTTAAATAAAATAAAAAAACACATTTTCTAAGTCATTCTAGCCATATTTCAAGTTCTCAATTGCCACTTCTGGCTATGGCTATTTTATTGGATGTGCAAATATAGAACATTTCCATCACTGAGAACATGTTTTTGTTGAGAACATTCTGTTGGCCTGTATTTGACTAGGCTTTTATGGGCCATGGAGCCCATCAAAGGGAAGTCTGAACTCTGGACTGGCCTCAAGTCTGACACAATGTCCATACTTCTCTTTTTTATCCTCACGTTCCATCTGCATCTACTAGATTCTTCACCTGTCACTTATCTTTCCATATCCCTGAATGAGACAGAATAAAATATAGCAGTTCCTTGCTGATGGTGATAGAATAAAGAGTTGTAATTTATACTGAGAGATGGATACCATGCTCTTTCTTTTACTGGTATAGTGAACTATAATCACCTCTGCTCCAGACTTTAGGGATCCTCGTGATGAGCAGTAAGGATTTCATTTGAAGTGAGGTCCCGAACACTAGACTGTTTGCAGTAATAGGACCTCCTCTAATCAATCAGTTAGTCGTGCTGCCAGGTAAGCAAGCAAATACAGCACAACTATTTGTCTAGCAATGCTTGGGCACAATGGAGATGGTATGGAAGATATGGTCCTTATTCTGAAGATGTTGACAGGAGCCTGAGGAGCAGTGACATATAGTAGAAAAAACATGAGCTTGGGTTCCAGATAAAGCAAGAGCTGTATCTAGCCCCGCCTCCTCCCCCCCACCCCCCACCTTTGAAAAGGTAAAGAGCATCTGCCCAAAGCATCGGGGCTCTTCACTGGAGTGGTGAAGTGGCAACTGGTGGGGCAACTCCTTTAAAGGAACCAGGTGGAAATCCAGGGTAGTTATGTCAGGAGGCCAGGTTTAGGTGGCTGTTACCAGGTATAGGAAGAGTGACAGCAGGTTTTGACAAATTTTTTTCCTCAGAAACACAGAGGTTCTTTCTTGAGGCAGTTGGTGTCTGCACGAGGATGCTGGCTCTGGCAGGTAATGTAAGAACTTTCCTGTTCATGGAAACATCAAAAGAAAACACTGAAAGACAATTTCCCCTCTAGCCGTAATTCTTTCTCCATATCCCTCAGTCTTCCAGATAACTGAGAAGACAGCTGGCCAACTCTCCAACTTCAGATCTAATCAGAGAAAACTAATGGCATCCAATTGGAGAATGAGAGGTCCCAAGATCATTTGAGTTATCTGTTTGGGGTGGGGGGAATAGATTCCTGTTTGGAATTCTCACCATTCTGGAAAATGCAAAAATAAAAATAATAATATGGGGCTTATGAAGAGCTTTGTTAACAATAACAACAACAAAAACTTATATAAGTGCTAAGAGACCAAGGAAGTACATGTTTCCTTGTAGCTTTAGTCAGTATAAGTTTTTGGACCCAATAACATTTTATAAAATAAGGTGTACATGACAGTGTAGAAAAGAAATAAGATGATAGAGGTTAAAAAAAAATGTGGGCCAAGAAATAGATAGTAATATAAGGTGGTTAGATACAATAAATGAAACATATTATACATTTTTTTTTGAAAAGTGGAAACATCTACCTGTTTTAGAGAAAGTATAGTATTGAAACTGCAGAAAATCAACAATTATATAAAAAGTAAACTTCAGAAGCTGCTTAGAATGCAGAGGAAAAGAAAAAAAAGAGGTGAAAACAATGGAAAGATGATAAACCTTAAGACATACAATACAGACCAAAATATGGAAACTTGTCTTTTTTTATGAAAAAGAATCAGAACAAATGACCTAGAAGAAATATGCAAAAGTATTATGAGAGAAAACATTCCAAACTGAATAAACTTATTCTGTACATGCAAATGGATCATGAGTTGCTAATTTGAACAAAAAGAAACTGAATATTACCATTTTCTGATTAAAGTCTGAAAATTAAAATTTACAAAATGTTAAATATCTTTAACATCAATGCTCTTAAGTTTTAAAATGAAGATGCCCATTTTTTTTTCCCCCATATGGTGCTCTTTGCTTTCCTAACTGCCTGCTTTTGGAAAATGACTGACCAATAAAATTGCTTTTATTTTGCACTCAAATGTTTTATTAATGTTTCCCTGGGTGAATATGTCATAAACATGTTTAAAAAGTTTCCATATTCTGATCAAGTGGGATTTGAGTTGATTTTAGCATGTAACACATATCTACTATATTTTCTTTCATATAAAACTGTACTTACAAGTTCCTTGAGGCTGGAAGTTTTAATCACTTTTCTACCCATGCAGTTGACATGGTAGCTGGACTATAGTATGTGCTCAATAAAAGGTTATCAAAGAAATTAACTTTCATTATAGGTCCTTGATATTACCCATGTTTTGAATGAATTGAAGTCGGTGATTTAATCAGTCTCTCCATTTCAGGTGGAATGAAATGTTGCAAAGATACACTAATTGAGGTGACCATTGAAAACACACCTCTCAGATCTGCTAGGTGAACATGATTGATTGACAGCCAAAGCAGCTGCACCTCTGGATTGCCACCATGTTTGTACCAAGACCATGCTTCCTGGCTGGCTGCTCCTAGCCAATGACTGAGCACGGTGGGGGTTGTATAGTTGGCCCATTCCTTTGAGATGTAGGACTCCTCCTAGTGGTGACTTTGAATTGATGACTCCCCATCAGCCTGGCTGAAACTTTCCTGGAACTCCGCTGCAGGTGGAAACTCCTTTTCCCCAGTCCTCCTTCCTTCCCTCTCTCTTTCCACAGGTGTGAGACCTGCATCATGTCCCTCTCTGAATAAATCTCTTGCACGGCTAATCCCATTGTGGTGTCTGCTTCTCAGCAGATCTAAATGAGCACAGTAATGATCACTAACAGCTTCTTTTCAAGTGTTTAGTTAGGTCAACACAAGACTGGTTACATTTGATACATAAATCATTTGACTCAGATCCATCATTAGCTGGCTTATAGCTCACACCAAGTAGTCACAGAGGAAAAAAAATAGCATCAAAAGATAAAATTGTTGTCTAAAACACCCTTGAGGATAGTATAATCTCTTTGGTGAAAATATTGGTACAAAAGCAGGAAATGTCAATCCACCCGTCTGGTCAAATACTATTCCTATGGTTCAGTGATAGCAGATTTCTCAGGCTATTTGGAAATGAAATTGAAAGAGCATAGCTTTAGCTTCAGAAGGATCTGAGTTCAAATCCTGAGTTCAAAGATCTGACAAAGATCTGACTTCAAATTGGAGTTCAAAGGACGTTGTATACATGGCAGAAATCCTGAGATTTCATGAACAGACCAGTGCTATCGTTAAGCCAGTCACTCAGATATGTTTTTTCAGGTCTTACTTCATGAAACCATCAGATCTAGTCTGAAGTATAATGCCCTCATTTTACAGATCTTCGTATATATTTTTAATTAAATTACTTGGTGTTAAAGAGTGAAATGATATCGGCAACAACTAATACCTATACTGAACTTTTTAAGATATTGATTGTGATTATTCTGATATGTCAAGTAAGAAAAAAATCAATACATATATTTTTCTTTTATATTTTCTTTATTTTGCAGTATTTACATAAAAAAAAGTCATAATATTGAAAAAACCTTACAAAACAAATAAAATAACTCCTTAGAATTGATTACTTTTATAAACTTTTGAAAATATAAAAATAAGCCTAAACCCAATGGATATACACTTCCTTACAGTTTCTTTCCGTTTTGAACAGTCTCAGATGGCCTCAATCAGTGCTGCTTGTTCTAGAGTAAGAGTAAGAAGCTGGAGGTCATGTAGCTCATTATTGACACCAGGGGAGATTTATCAGCCTACGGAGCAACCATATTCTTAACAGTGCATTTGGATAGTGAGCCTGTGAAGTTTGAAAAATCTCTTCAGTGATTTGGATATGGCCTCCCGCATACCCTGGGAAGGATCCCCGGTGGGGCAGTGGTTAAGCACTCGGTTGACAGCCAAAAGGTTGGAGGTTTGAACCCACCAGCCGCTCAGTGGGAGAAAGATGTGGCAGTCTGCTTCCATAAAGATTACAGCCTTGGAAACCCTATGGGACAGTTCTACTGTGTCCTATAGGGTCGCTGTAAGTCAGAGTCGACTTGATGGCAGTGGGTGTACCCTGGGAAAAGACTGGGGTGGTGCAAATGTTTATACTCTTCTACTAACTTGAAAGTTGGTGGTTTGAACCCACCCAGCAAAGCCACTGAAGAAAGACCTGGCAGTCTGCTTCTGTAACGATTACAGCCAAGAAAACCCTGTGGAGCAGTTCTCTTCTGTAACACATGGGTTGCTGTGAGTCAGAATCCACTCAGCGACAATGGGTTCTACACTGGGAAACGTTGGCCTAACCACTGTAGGAGTGATCAGAGTTGCATTGCCATACAGACGTCAGGCCCAGTTGGATAAATAACCTTATTCTTTGGGATAGTGTTGTTGAGATGATTCCATTTTAGGAAGTAATTGAGGCAAATGTTCAATAAAAAGAGAAAACCCTGTTTATTTTACAACTCAAAATGGACTTTTCTATGTCCAGGTTTCATCTGCTTAGCTTTTTGAAGTGAGCCAGGTTACTCTTTTTTGTGGGAACAATGGTGGTTCACTGGTAGAATTCTTGTCTTCCTTAGGGAAGACCAGGTTCGATTCCCAACCAGCATGCCTTAGTGTAGGCACCACCTGTCAGTGGAGACTTGCATGTTGCTATGATGCTGGACAGGTTTCAGCAGAGCTTCCAGACTAAAACTAGGAAGAAAGGCCTGGCAATCTATGTACAAAAAATCAGCCAAAGAAAGCCCAATAGATCACAGTGATCCAATCTACAACAGATCACGAGGATGGTGCAGGACCAGGCAGTGCTTTGTTCCATTGTGGGTGGGGTAGCCATAAGTCAGGGGCCACTCAACAGCAGCTAACAACAACTCTTTCATATACGAAGCATCTATGAAAAGTGAGGGTAGAGTGAGATATTGACATTTAAGAGAACAAAGGAGGTGTGGCAAATAGTTTTTGTGGAGCCCAGAACACTTGTCAGGCTCAGAGTTGGCAATAGACAATTTCTTCCACAATCACTAAATAGTTATCTTTATTCTCCTCCCTTAGTAACTTCTCACCTTCTCAACCAAACAGAATTTATTGGTCAAACATTCTCTCTGCTGGTCACATTCAATAACATGTCTTTATCTGTTAGTTGTTCTAAGTTCTATCCAACTTTCTATCGCTTTTCAATGTATTTTGTGTCCACTCTCCACTTCTGTTTGATTGCTGCCATTCCTACTCTGATTGTAATTTTTCTGCCGATGAAATTAACCTTTTACTCCAAACAATCTGTGCCCCAGTGACAACCCATCAGCTCTTTTCATTTCTTCACCGGTTGCTTTTATTTTTTTCCTCCTACTTTTTGAAGCTGACAGTAAGAATTTCAGTTTATAAATGAAATGCTACTTGGTTGCATGACTTAAACTACTTTAAAATTGTAACTATCATTTGGACTCATATATGGGGTAAATCTGTATATTACATTTTGCACAAAGTCAAGGTTATGCTTCAGTATGATGGTAGAGGCTGAGAGCTAATTTGGTTAAGGTTAGAATTATGAAGCAAAGCTGTGAAATTCTAGTGTTGCTGGTGAAAACAGCTATTGCCTCCCCTTATTAAACTGATGCTGTTTTTTCTTTTAATACAGGTAGTAGTAATGGAATTTGGCTATAGCAACCTCCTTTCCTCTTACCCCTTGAAAATTTAAACATCCTGTGCTACTGTGGAAACTCTGGTGGTGTTAGTGGTTAAGTGCTACAGCTGCTAACCAAAATGTCGGCAGTTCAAATCCACCAGGCGCTCCTTGGAAACACTATGGGGCAGTTCTACCCTGTCTTATAGGGTCACCATGAGTCAGAATCCACTCAACGGCAATGCGTTTGGTTTCTTTTTTTGTGCTACTGTAATGGGTGACCAAGCCTGTTACTTAGCACAGAGGAAAGACGGAATTTGAAAATATAAATAGGTTTATTTTCTCTTAAATATCTTCCTCTCTGACGTTTTAAAGATATGGCTACTTAATCGTCATGGTCCTCATATCTGATACTCATCTTTAAAACACAAATCTTCTCTTGCTATCGTTTTCTTAGAGAAAAGTAGAAAGAATGACACATGAGATAATGCCCTAGACTGCGTTCCTGTGTAGCAGGAGCCAGCATGCTGTTTGAGTTTTGGCTGCAATACGGTAAAGTCTGCTTGCTTTCAATTATTCAAGCCCAGTTATGTTTTCATGCCAAGTTGGATAGGTTTATACTTCTATTTTTCCCATTCTGAAATCAGACTCTTTGGATGAGTTATTCTGTCCTTAGACTACTGCATGGAAAGATAGCTTCCAAAGCCTTATACAGGTTTCCTATATTTCAAAGCAAGGAAACCCCCCTTATTGGGTTAACCCTTCCTTTTTGCCTCTTGACTTTTAGTAGCCTGTGCTAAGTGCTCTCACTCAATGATGCCATATTCAGTAGATTTTCTTTTAGAAAGAATAGTATTACCTAAAGCAAACTCCTTTTCAAAGATGTAATTTCATGAGTCACAATCTGTTAACTGACAAAACATTTAAAAAAAGAAGAGGAAAAAAGAATCAGGAATTGATTAGCTGGTTTAGTCCCTGGCAGGGTGAACCTACCTATACCGCTGCTTCGTGTATATTCATAACGCCAGCCAGTATGTGTGCTAGTCCATGTTTGTTATTTATTTACTTTTACTCGGAAGTGCTAGCGCAGATTGCAACAATCGAGTGACTTGGTTGGTAGGGTCAACTGTGAAATAAAAAAGTCCATGTCTGACGGGTCATGTGGACAATACCAAGCCACAGCAGCCAGCTCCTGCCTGGGGCTATGGCAGCTAAGCCATCCAGAGACATTTTTTTCTGTCATTGATTTTTTTTTTTTTTTTTTTTGATTTCTGTGAAACCAGGATTGGAACCCAGCAGGGTTGGAGTGGTGCCAGAATCCTGTTGATTCAGAAGAAAAGGCTGAGAATAGGAAGTATATTGACACAATTTATTGGACAAAGTGTAATAGAGGTGACAGAACAAGCTACCAAGGTGTTTGCTCCGTGAAAGCTTTTAGAACAAGAGATTTGGGACAATGAACTACAAATGGAACTGGTGGTCAGGGTCTAAGAAAACCCTTTCAACTCCTTTTGAAAGGATATATTCTATAGTAGGAACCTTCTGATTTCCAGACAGAATACAACCTTAGCGTTCTCTGTTAATTGTTTTTTTTTTTTTTCCCCCTACTGTTAATTGCTAATGCCTATTTGAAATAGTGGAACTTCCAGCTGTTGTCTTTCAATGGAATGACTTCAGGAAATAAAATTAATTGGTGCATTGCATTCTTCCTTTGCTTACATGATGGTTCCACATAAAAATTAAATGAAAGACCTCAGAATATGTCTCTCTCTTGCAAAATGTACCAGAATATTTCTTAAAAATAGTATATAACATATAAGACTTCAGAAGCTACTCAGTCTGCCTTGTAGACATAAAGAGCTTTGTAAATAGAGGTAGTCTTAGGGTTATGAACGAGATCCATTCGAGATTTGTAGGTAAGTCAGAACAGGTGCGTATGGTTCTTACTTAACCTGACTTTAGTGCAAGGAAAGGTTTGAAGCCTTTTCAATGATTTAAAAGCTGCATGCACGGCAAGCAAAGGTGATCGTGATAAAAAATTTGTTCCGAGTAGGGGTTGGTTCAGTCGTTTCAAAGTGAGGGAAATTTACATAATATTATTGTCCTTAAGTCAGACAGCCTGTAAACACATTTTGTAAGATATTAAATATCTGCAGCTGAAAGCCTTGCTCTGTGTCCTGCTCCATCTCCATAGTACTTATCCGCACAGCTAATATGCAAGTTCAAGAATCCATACCAACGTCCCTGGAAAAACTTCTGTGAGGACATTTGGCCAGATCTTTCCCGGTTAGTACACCTTCCTCTGTGTGGACATTGAGGGTTTTGAGAAAAGACTGGGATAGTAAATGAGTACTTTGGAAGTGTTTAGAAAGAGAACAGTGATCACTAAGAGCCAGCATATTTACAAAGAACTAGTCATGGGAATAACATCCAGTTTACCTTGTTATTATGGAAAGTGGGATAGATAATTTACATCCTAGCTGGGCAGAGTATTTGATTCTATCTTTCAGGATAGCCTTTTGAACAAGAAGTATGCAGGGCTATTAAGAAAAATTTTGCTGGTTGAATTATCATAGACTAATAGTGCCAACTGGAGGCCTAGTGGCACAGTGGTTAAGAGCTCAGCTGCTATCCAAAAGGTCAACAGTTTGAATCCACCAGGCTGCTCCTTGGAAACCCTGTGGGGCAGTTCTACTCTGTCGTATAAGGTCGCTATGAGTCTGAATTGACGGGACAGCCATGAGTTTGGTTTGAGTTTAATAGTGCCAATTAATATATTAATAAAGTGGAGGGGGAATATGTTGTTGTGTGCTGTCGAGTCGAATTCAACTTATAGCCACCCAATGGGACAGAGTAGAACTGCCCCCTAGGATTTCCTAGGCTGTAATCTTTATGGAAGTAGATCGCTAAGTCTTTTGTCCCTTGGAGCGGGATCCACTGTTGGGTTCTGACTGCCAACCTTTTGGTTAGCAGCTGAGTGCTTAACCATTACACCACCAGGACGGAGGGGGGATATAGAGGTATGTAATTCTGGTCTCCTTCCTTGTTCTAGCGCAGTTAAGATCAGTGCTTATCAAATTTTCAGATGATTTAAAGCTGATAGGTTAGGTAACATTAGTATTTTTAGAAAGATCATTACAAGAAAAAGTTTGATTGCAATGAATGAGATTAAATTAACAGAGATGGTGTAAAGTCCACATTTAGCAGAGACAGTAATTGCATGAGGAAAGATTTCTGGAGACCTTGTTAAGACAGCCATAGCACATGTGAAAAGGACCTGCAGGTTTTATCTGAAAAGAATTTTGATGTAAGCCATCAGCTTGATGTGCCTGCTAGGAGGGCTAAATCACAGAAGTGGGTGAGCTGCTAAGGGAGGTAAACCTCCACAAGGTGCTCAGCTGAGCACACTTAGAATTTGGCGTCAGATTCTGTTTTTCATAGTCAAAGGGGCACAGGCAACTCAGCAATTATTCTGAGACGTGAAATTCAGATTTATTTCCTCACTTAATATTTCCTGAGTAACTACTATTGCCAACCTCAATGCCAAGTCCTCTTTTATAAGCATTGCTTTATTTAATAATCTCCAGAACCCTGTGAAATGTGGTACTTATATTTATCATCATTGCACTGATGAGGAAACCGAGACTGAGAAAGGCTGAGTGACTCTCTCAAGGTCATCAAGCCACCAGATTGCAAAGCTGGAAATTTAACCTGACTTCAATGCCCTCTTCTTTAACTGCTGTGCTATGCAACATAAAGAACTATCCTCACTTTCGCGGCTACCATGGAGTGAAATGCAGAGCTGCAGAGTCAGGGACCTGTATACTCTCTCCACCCTACCTTTCCAGATGTTCCTCGCTGGATCCTTTCACACATTTTCTGTTCCAGCCAAGCCAGATGAATGTTCTGCATCATCTCACTTCCTGACTTTTGCTCATGCTATTTGATCAATCATTCCTCTGTACTTCTTTGCATCTCCAAGTTAAATGCTACTTCCTTTATGAGGCCTTCTTGATTCCTTAAAACAAATGCAAACAATCCTTGCGCTAAATCTCCAGGGTTTAAAAATAAATACCTTTTGTAACTAAGAATACTCTTCTTAATAGTGATTTGTGCACATCTTTTGCTCTAGTAAACTGGTAAGCTCTTTGACAACAGGACTGTGCCTTTTGCATTGTTTCCCAAAGCATTTAGCTTAGGGTTAGGCCTGACAACGCTCAGTGGTTCAAAAAATATTTCTTGAGTGAGAGAGTATTCTTGTATACCACTTTATTGTTCAAAAATGTTTACCTGAAAGTATTAGAGTAGACATTTTAAGTAGAACATTTGTGGATGGCCTGGGGAGAGAATGCCCTCAGAAGTACTACCAAAGACTCAGCTGCATGAGGTACCTGCATGAGGCATCTAATGAACTGATCTGAGATCTGATAAATGTATACAGGGAAAGTGGGGGAGGGGTGCATTATTCAAAGTGTGGTATTCCAGTGGAATTCTATGTCACTTGAATGAAATTTCATCTCATTTTGCCTATCATAACTGGGCTTGTTTAGGAGCAGTTTGAATCAGACTGGGGAAATTTAGAATTGGAAGTATACATGTCAGTACCTGGGATTAGCCTTATTTTAGAAAATACAAGTTGAGGGTGTGGAGGGGTTGGAGGAAGTGACAGGTTTCCAAGTTATAAGCATGATAAGATATGAGTACAGAAAGCAAATCTCAGAATCAGCTGTTAAATAAGGTGGGGCAGAAGCCTGTTGCATGTGACAAACCAAGCTGGAAGCAGAATCCAAGATTTAGGGTATCCAACCAAATAAAAAAATAAACAAAAACCAAACCCAATGCTCTCGAGTTGATTCTGACTCATAGTGACCCTTATAGGACAGAGTAGAACTGCCCCAAAGGGTTTCCAAGGAGCAGCTGGTAGATTCAAACTTCCGACCTTTTTGTTAGCAGCTGAGCTCTTAACCACTGCACCAACAGGGCTCCAACTAGGTGAGGGATTTTCATATATTTGCTGTGTAGTGTATGGTAAGAGCATGGGTTCTGGTACTGGTACTGTGTTTGATTCCTAGCTCTGCCACTTCTTAGTTATGTGAACTTGGACAACCTACATCATTTCTCTGAGTTTTAGTTTTCCTCAATTGTAAAATGTATACTAGTTTTACAGCATTGTTATAGGGACTAAGCAAGTTAATTTATGTAAATTTCTTAGAGCAGTACCTTGCACGTAGTGAAAGCTGTGTAACTATTATTATTATTTACCTTTGTATGTTTTGAATGGCAAAATTACATTAATGGTGGGTCCAGGTTAAAAATACTTGCATCACTTTTTTTTTACTGTATTGTATCACTTTTTTTTACTGTATTGTGGCTTCTTTGGATACTAGTTTTGTGACTTATGCAAGGGTCTCAGTTTTTTCACCTATAAAATGGGGATATGAACTTTCAGGTGTAGCTGTCAGTATTGTCTTAAGACCAAAAAACATAATTCTTGGGCTGGGGACTCTCAAGGCTGTTTGTGGTAGCATGACCCAGATTTGACCATCTGTCTTCCATATATTGTCAGTTTATATGTAAGGAATCCATTTCTCCAGCCAGAGATTCATGTTATCAAAGCTCTCGAGACTAATTTACAAACCTGAATGCCAATTTGTTAGTTTATAGTAAGAAAAAAATAACTGCCACGCAGGCTGAAATAAGCAAGCAAGCATGCCTGTCACATTTTTTCCTCATAGATGGAACTATGTGAGGAAGCAAAGCTACAGTTAGAAGGTCTTTGGTGACTTTGGAACACCTCAGTTGAAATGCATCAGTTCTTCTTGTGTCTTCACTTTTTCATTGTCCAGCTTTCCCATCATATGAGTTGATTAAAAAGACCATGGCCTGGGTCAGGTGGACCTTAGTCATCAAAGCGACATCTTTGCTTTCTAAAACCTTCAAGAGGTCTTTTGCAGAAGATTTGCCCAGTGCACTACATTGTGTGATTTCTTGATTGCTGCTTCCGTGGTTGTTGATTGTTGTCCAAAGTGAAGGACATCATTGACAAATCAATTTCTTCTTCATTTATCATGATGTTCTTTATTGGTCCAGTTGTTACTAAAAACTAATATTTGGCGTATCAGATATGTGTGTGGAGACTAAGAGAAGATTGAACTGATTTTGCAAAATGAAAAGATGTTTGTTTCTATTTTCTGACGATTTTAAATCTTGATCGAGGAGGGCAGCGGCATTTATCTCATTTCCCAATTCTTTGGAGGAGCCTTCTTGTAGAATACATACAGTGAAAACATAGAAGAAAAGTAATCTCTCCTGCCATTCAGAAAGCACTGTCTTCTGGGGAAGGCATACAAGCAGATACTTGTTAAATGTATTTAATGTGACAATACTTGTTAAAAGTCATGCAAAAATTAAGTGTAGAGTATAGGAGAAGGTCCCGTTCCAGAGCTGAGTAGGGTGATAGAGGGGGCATGTCAGTGAAGGCTTCCCAGGAAAGGGTATGCCTTAACTCCCACCGAAGGGAGGGAGTAGATAAAGTTTTCCTGCAAGAGGGTACATTTGACGTTTCTTGAAGAACACTGTGATCTAATGCTGTAAAGAAGGGGAAATGACTTCCTAGGAAAAGGAATTTGCATAGACAAATTCTGGTGGGTTTAAGGCAGTACAAACAATTTGGAAGTGTCTAATTTGAAAGAGTAAATCCAACATGTACGAAAATGACATTATTCACTTGGTGAGTTGTTTTCTCCAATGGTTTTGTTTCCTTTACTGGGATCCATCCATATTCTCTTGCTCAGGCAACCAGCCGACCAAAGGTGATGTTCTGTGAGATGACTGGCTTGGCTTATGGACATTGTTTCTTATCAAGAAACTGTGCAAAGTTTATTGACGCATGTAAGACATGAACCGAAAATATTATTCTCTTAGCAAAGCACTAAATACCTAGACAATCAAACCAAATCACATTCAGGATATAATTTACATACCTCTTACAATGTCACGAAGTAAATTTTTTGTAGTCATTATTTATTGATCCGTTACTTTATCTCTCTTCATTGCTCTATCTGTTGCAAAAGCTTGTTTAGCCTAAAAATAGTCAAAACAGTGAAGTAATGTACGGCTGAAAAAATAACTTAGAAGCTTCTGCTTTCTGTTCTCAGACATTTTTCTTCTTTTATAATATGTCTTGAGATGGCTAGTCTTACTTTCTTTCCTTAGTGCTACTTATTTTCTCACTTATTTACATTTTTGATTGCTGGTAAACCAAAGGCTTTAGGTTAAAGCTTAATGGGTGGGCATTAAAAATTGTGGAAGTTAATGCAGATGAAATGGTCCACTTAGAAATAGACGGGGGAAGGATGCAGTCACAAAAGAACAGCTGAGAAAGCAAAGGTGCAGTATTTGATGAAGTCTTTTGGCTGTACAGATTTGTCTCAGATGATCAGATATTTTTAAAGTCTGTATTTAAAAGCTGGTAAGAAGACAAGGATTAGGATAAAAGTATGGCATGTATCTGTGATATACTCAAAAAGTCCAGACAGAGCTGGAAAATGCTTTAGAAAAATGCTAAAAAAAAAAAAAAGAAGAAGAAAAAAAAAGCAAAAGATGTGTGTAAGATGCTATTTGGAACAAGAAAAAGAGCAAAGATTGGGGGTCAACCTGTTGTGTGAGGCTGGTGGTTTTAAAGTGAATAGATTACCAAGAAAATCTAGAACTGCTCAACATATATATTTTTTTCTAGGTGAAGAAAACCATGGTTTTTTATTTCCAAGTACATTAAAACTGTTCCGTGCCTGGTGGTACATATAGCAACCATGAAATGTTTCAGCCTCTGGGGTTTGTTGGGAAGCTGCTGCATCACTGATAGTGGGTGCTGCCACAAGGCAGGGACCTTTATGACTGTTTGAAACTGAAGAAATGGGTGTGTGCTGCAAATTACTGTTTTTACAGGGTATTGTAGGTGTCTGAATTTTTGGTAGGAAAAATAAAAATTTTGAAAAATTTATTTGTTACACATATGTACCAATAGACCCCAGTGGGGACTCTGCGGTATAATTCGTGGTACTTCATACGTACCACTAAATGCTTAGGGTAGGTTTGTGAGAGGAGGCAAGAAAAAAAAAAAAAACGCTTGCTCCCTGCAAAAAATTCAGACACACTCAATGATTTAGAATGCTTCCATTAATGAAAACACATGGTATCAACAAAAAATTCAAAGCAGAAAATAACTGGGTCACCAAAGGGTTAAAGCTGGCTCCTGTTGACAGGGTAGTTCCTGAACCACCAAACGCCTCACCTAAAGCCCAGTCTTGTGTTCTTTGATTTCATTTCATTTTCCCATTCAGTTAAATGAGTGACAATGGACTTCAAAGACTGAATTTAGGGTAATTACAGACACAGAATATGAGAATTTTGCAAATGTACATCAGGTTTGATACACAGAAGTACCTGTCGCATGATATGTGGAGCAGTGTGGGGCAGAGAGGCGAGGAGGAGAATAAAAGACTAGGAGAACATCGTCTTCGGTCATTGCTGGCCAAGAGTTTCTCTGATTATCCAGGTAGGAAGGGAAGTCCACACACTGGATGTGAATTGTTTTTTTTTTTTAAGGTCTTTTTCATGCAGTCCATTTCTATGAATATTAGGGTTTGTTAATTTAACGTTAATTCAACTGAAACAGAGATTCCTCGGGGTGGTCTGTGTTGTTTCCTGCATTGTGTCCTGTTTTATGTTATTTCCTTCAGCGTCCACTGGTGATCCTCTCAGGGTTTTCTGAGGTGTTTCCATCAGGGTGCTTAAGGTTATATAAATTTGGAGAATGTTGGATCAAATAAAGTTACGTAACTGTGTGTGTGTGTTAGTGATTTCAATATATTAATAGAAGAATTTTGCGAAGATATTTGATTACAAAACCTTTGTGCCAGATGTTTTCTGTAACAAGTGTTCAGTGGAACTTAGTTTTGGAAATATCGGTTAAAGACACAATATTTAAATTAAAAGTTGCTAATATAGTAATAAGTAATAAATAAACAATTCAATATATATAAACTACTATTTAATTTTTAAACAAAGTACATCTATTTTATAAAAAATGAAACTGAAAAGTAAAATATAAATGCTATTTCTTGGAACTATTGACTGAAATACCTTGGCATCATTTTCAAACAGTTGCTTACTGAGCAAGGAAAAGTGTTTGAAGAAAATATGATTCCTTTTATTATACAGGGAGATATAAATTGCACAAAGAGACAAATTCTGTTATTTGATTTCAGTATCAACTTTTATTCATATTGACTCATTCCAGTGAGTGGTATCTATTATAGATGAAGTGCCATTCTGGCTTGGAAATTTCTGAAAAGAATACTCTGGAACACTGTTCCCAGTGTGATATTCTACAGAAACAGTTATACTGACCATAGGGAGATAGACATACACGATGTGCATGTGTGCACACACAGTCACGCACACACGCTTATTTGCAAACACACAATTTTTAGTTTGCTAAGTAGAATGTGTATTATTCAGAATTGGGACATTATATTATTCTGGTCTTTAGAGAGTCCCAGTTAAAGAGTTCTCTTAGGCAACATTATGGGAAGGAACTGAATGGGTGGACTCCACCCATAT
The DNA here is from genome assembly GCA_030035585.1 of Dugong dugon. Classification (NCBI taxonomy): domain Eukaryota; kingdom Metazoa; phylum Chordata; class Mammalia; order Sirenia; family Dugongidae; genus Dugong; species Dugong dugon. The sequence goes on from CM057466.1 coordinate 64,369,535, forward strand.
TCCTGGTCACTGCATTTTGGTCTCCAGAGTGAATAGTTAGCATAAATACCCCCCTTCAAAGAGTTATGCCTGAGATAGGTTCTCTTCCATGTTTGAATATGCAATCATTAGATAGACTCTGATTTTAAATATTATTTACATGTTTATGTGGTATTGATGACAATGGAATATTGAGTTACCTGTTGTGTTATGGTTGATACAGATTTAATCTCTCTCCCTCCATCCTCATTTACTACTGGTAGTTCTCTTTTAGGATCCTAAATAAATTTCTCTTTTTACCTTTTAGAAAATCCTTTATTATTTGTTGAGCATTGATCACTGTGCCCTGGTTCTCATGGAAGAAATGTCAATATTGCCCTGGATTGTGGAGTGTGTGTTTGCTGGAAACTCCTTTGATAATGTTAGAAATGATGTCATTACTGTTCAGGGAAGAATGAGTTTCATGAACTTATGTTTCTTTTCCCATGTGTCACTGAAAATGGTAGAAAACAAATATTTGTCCAAGGTAAGACTTTTTAAAATAATAATAAAAAAATCATGATACTTGTAACAGTAGATATTTTGAGATAACTGTTTCATTGAGTCATCTTCAACTTTGTTTAAAATCAAAGTCTAAAGCAATTGCTAATACCCTTTCAAAAACAGAAACAAAGTACACACTTTTTTTTTGTAACCTAATCTTTTTTTTCTTGTTTCTTTTTTTTAATTGTTGTAATTTAAGTGAGAGTTTACAATTCAAGTTAGTCTCTCATACAAAAATTTATATACATTGTTATGTGACCCTAATTGCTCTCCCTATACTGTGACAGCACACTCCTCCTTTCCACCCCTGATTTCCCATGTCCATTCAACCAGCCCCTGACCCTCTCTGCCTTCTCATCTCACCTCCGGACAGGAGCTGCCCATTTAGTCTCCTGAATCTACTTGAGCTAAGAAGCATATTCTTCATGAGTATCATTTTATGTCCCACAGTCCAGTCTAATCTTTGTCTAAAGAGTTGGCCTTGGGAATGGTTTCAGTTTTGGGTTTACATAGAGTTCAGGGGCCATGCTTTCTGGGGATCCTCCCGTCTCAGTGAGACCATTAAGTTTGGTCTTTTTACTAGAATTTGAGTTCTGCACCCTACTTTTCTCCTGCTCAGTCAGGGACTCTCTGTTGTGTTCCCTGTTAGGGTGGTCGTTTGTGGTAGCCAGGCACCATCTAGTTCTTCTGGTCTCATGCTGATGCAGTCTCTGGTTTATATGGCCTTTTCTGTCTCTTAGGCTAATACTTTCCTTGTGACTTTGGTGTTCTTCATTCTCGTTTACTCCAGGTGAGTTGGGACGAATTGATGCATCTTAGATGGCTGCTCACTATTTTTATTTTATTTTTTACCTTTACTTTAGGTAAAGGTTTACAGAACAAATAGTTTCTCATCAAACAGTCAGTACACATTGTTTTATGACATTGGTTACCAACCCCATGACGTCAACACTCTCCCTTCTCTACCTTGGAGGACCTATTTTTTTTTGGTGAAAATACACATAGGCAAAGATAAGCCATTTCAAAAATTTCTACAGGTACAATTCAGTGACACTGATTACATTCTTCCAGTTGTGCTGCTATTCTCACTATCCTTTTCCAAATTATTCCATCACAGTTGTTTTCAACTCACTGTCCCCTAGGCTTCCCATCAAACCTTTTGAGTTGCTATTGTCAATTTGATCTCACATGGATAATTTTTTTTTGTTGTTGTTTTACTTTAGATGCAGGTTTACAGAACAAAATAGTTTCTCATTAAACAGTTAGTATACATATTGCCCTATGACAATGGTTAACAACCCCATGACATGTCAACACTGTCCTTACTCAACCTGGGGTTCCCTGTCACCAGCTTTCCTGTCCCCTCCTGCCTTCTGGTCCTTGTCCCTGGACTGCTGAGCCTGATTAGTTCTGTTTTGTTTTATGGGGCCATCCAATCCCCAGCCAAACAGTGAACCTTGGGAGTGACTTCACCACGGAACTAAAAGGGTGTCTGGGGCCATACTCTCGGGGTTTCTCCAGTCTCTTTTAGGCCAGTAAATCTGGTCTTTTTTTTTTGTGTTAGAATTTTGTTCTACATCTTTTTCCAGCTCTGTCCAGAACCCTCTGTTGTGGTCCCAGTCAGAGCAGTCAGTGGTGGTAGCCAGGCACCATCTAGCTGTCTAGACTCAATCTGGTGGAGGCCTTGGTAGCTGTGGTCCATTAGTGCTTTGGGATGATTTTTTCCTTGTATTCTGTTCTCTTCATTCTTCCTTCCTTCTGAAGGGGTGAGACCAGTGGAGTATCTTAGATGGCTGCTCACAGGCGTTTAAGACCCCAGATGCTACTCACGAAGGTAGAATGTAGAACATTGTCTTTATAAACTGTGTTATGCCAATTGAGCTAGATGTTCCCGGAGACCATGGTCCCCACAGCCCTCCTCCCAGCAATTCAGTCCCTCAGGGAGTTTGGATGTGTCTGTGGAGCTTCCGTGACCTCTCTTTGTACAAGTTGTGCTGGCTTCCCCAGTAATGTGTACTGTCTTACCCTTCGCCAAAGTTACCACTTACCTATTGTCTATTTAGTATTCTCCCCCACCCCTCCCATCCCTCATAACCAACAAAGATTGTTACTTTTTGTGTGTAAACTTTTTCATGAGTTTTTACAATAGAGTTCTCATGCAGTATTTGTCCTTTTGTGATTGAATTGTTTCACTCAGCATAATGTCCTCCAGTTTCATCCATGTTATGAGATGCTTCACAGATTCATCATTTTCTTTATCATTGCATAATACTCCATTGTGTGTACGTACCATAGTTTGTTTATCCATTCTTCTGTTGATGGGCATCTAGGTTGTTTCCATCTTTTTGACACTGTGAACAATGCTGCAGTGAACATGGGTGTGCATATGTCTATTCGTGTGATGGCTCTTATTTCTCTAGGATATATTCCTAGGAGTGGGATTGCTGGGTCGTATGGTATTTCTATTTCTAGCTTTCTAAGCAAGTGCCATATCATTTTCCAAAATGGTTGTATCATTATGCATTCCCACCAGCAGTGCATAAGTGTTCTGATCTCCCAGCAGCCTCTCCAACATTTGTTATTTCCAGTGTTTTTGATTCCTGCCAGTAATGCGGGGGTGAGATAGTATCTCATTGTGGTTTTAATTTGCATTTCTCTAATGGCTAGTGATCGCGAGCATTTCCTCATGTGTCTGTTGGCTGCTTGAATGTCTTCTTTGGTGAAGTGTCTGTTCATATCCTTTGCCCATTTTTTAATAGGATTATTTGTCTTTTTGATGTAGAGGTGTTAGATTTTCTTATAGATTATAGACATTAGACCTTTGTCTGACTTGTAATGTCCAAAATTTTTTTCCCAGTCTGTAGGTTCTCTTTTGACTCTTTTGGTGAAGTCTTTTGAAGAGCACAGGTGTTTGATTTTTAGAAGATCCCAGTTATCTAGCTTATTTTCTGGAGTTTGTGTTGTGTTGGTTATGGTTTGTATCCTGTTAATGCTGTGTATTGGGGCCTCTAGCGTTGATCCTATTTTTCTTTTGTGAACTTTGTAGTTGTTGGCTTTTTATTTAGGTCTTTGATCCATTTTGATTTAGTTTTTGTATATGGTGTTAGGTATGGGTCCTGTTTCATTTTTTGCAGGTGGATATCCAGTTTTGCCAGCACCATTTCTTAAAAAGACTGTCATTTCCCCATTTGATGGACTTTGGGCCCTTGTCGAAGATCAGGTGACCATAGGTGGATGGATTTACATCTGGGTTCTCAATTCTGCTCCATTGGTCAATGTATCTGTCGTTGTACCAGTACCAGGCTGTTTTGGCTACCGTAGCTGTATAGTAGGTTCTGAGGTCAGGTAGTGTGAGTCCTCCAACTATATTCGTCTTCTTCAATAGTGCTTTACTTATTCGGGCTTCTTCCCTTTCTGTATCAAGTTAATGATTAGTTTTTCCATCTCTTTAAAGAATGTTGTTGGTATTTGGATTGGGATTGCGTTGTATTTGTAACTTGCTTTGGGTAGAATTGTCATTTTCAGTAGGTTGAGTCTATCTATCTATGAGCATGTTATGTTTTTCCATTTATGTAGATCCCTTTGGGTTTCTTGAAGTAGTGTTTTGTAGCTTTCTTTGTATAGGTCTTTTACATCCCTAGTTAGATTTATTCCTAAGTATTTTATTTTTTAAGGGGCTATTATAAATGGTATTGTTTTCCTGATTTCCTTTTCATTGTTCTCTTTATTGGTGTATAGGAATCTAACTGATTTTTTTACGTTTTTCTTGAGTCCTGCTACTCTGCTGAATCTTTCTATTAGTTCCAGTAGATTTCTCATGGAGTCTTTAGGGTTTTCTATGTATAGTATCGTATCATCTGTAAACAGGGACAGTTTAACTTCTTCATTACCAATTTGGATACACTTTATTTCTTTTTCTTGCCTTATTGCTCTAGTTAGAACTTCCAGCACAATGTTAAATAGGAGTGGTGATAAAGGGCATCCTTGTCTTGTTCCTGTTGTCAAGGGGAATGTTTTCAGCCTCTCTCCATTAAGAATGATGTTGGTCGTTGGTTTTGCATAGATGCCCTTTATTATGTTGAGAAATTTCCCTTCTATACCTATTGTATTGAGAGTTTTTATCAGGAATGGGTGTTGGACTCTGTCAATGCCTTTTCTGCATCAACTGAGATGATCATGTGATTCTTTTCTTTCCTTTTATTTATGTGGTGGATTACGTTGATTGATTTTCTAATGTTGAACCATCCTTGCATACCTGGTATGAATCCTACTTGGTCAGCAAAATTTTTCATCTATTTTCATTAGAGATATTAGTCTGTAATTTTCTTTCTTTGTGGCATCTTTACCTGGTTTTGGTGTCAGGGTTATGTTGGCTTTATAGAATGAATTCAGAAGTGTTGCTTCCTTTTCTGTGTTCTGAAATAGTCTTAATAGTACTGGTACAAGCTCTTCTCAGAATGTTTTGTAGAATTCTCCAGTGAAGCCATCTGGACCAGGGTTTTTTTTTTGTTGGGAGTTTTTTTCATTACCTTTTCAATCTCTTCTCTTGTTATGGGTCTGTTCAGATTTTCAACATCCCTTTGAGATAGTTTGGGTAGGTAGTGTGTTTCCGGAAATTTATCCATTTCCTCTAGGTTTGCAAATTTTTTAGAGTATAGTTTTTCATAATATTCTGTTATGATCCTTTTTATTTCAGTTTGGTGTGTTGTAATGTCCCCCATTTCATTTCTTATTTGGGTTATTTGCATCCTCTCCTGTTTTTCTTTTGTCAGTTTGGCCAGTGGTTTGTCGATTTTGTTGATTCTTTCAAAGAACCAACTTTTTGTTTTGTTGATTCTTTCTATTCTCTATTTCTTTTATTTCTGCCCTGACCTTTATTATTTACTTTCTTCTAGTGCCTGTGGGCTTTTTTTTTTTTTTTTTTGCTGTTCTCTTTCTATTTAGTTGAGTTGTGTAGTTACTGTTTGGATTTTATCCCTTTCTTCTTTTCTGATGTGTATCTATTGCTATAACATGTCCTCTGAGGACTGCCTTTGTTGTGTCCCAAAGGTTTTGGTATGATGCGTTTTCATTCTCATTTGATTCAAGGAATTTTTTGATTCCATCTCTGATTTCTTCTATTATCCAGTGATGTGTAAGTAGAGGGTTGTTCAGTTTCCATGTAATTGATTTTTTTTTTGCTTGCTCTTTCTGTTGTTAATTTCTACCTTGATGGTGTTGTCAGAGAAGATACTTTGTATTATCTCAATGTTTTGCATCTTTTTGAGGATTTCACTGTGGCCTAAGATGTGGTCTCTTCTAGAGAAAGTTCCATGTGAATTGGAAAAGAAAGTGTACTTTGCAGCTGTTGGGTGGAGTGTTCTATATATGTCTATGATGTCAAGTTGGCTGTGCCCTTAGGTCTTCTGTATCTTTGCTGAATTTCTTTTTAGATGTTCTGTCCTTTAATGAGAGTGGTGTGTTGAAGTCTCCTACTATTATTGTCGAACTGTCAATTTCTCTTTTCAGTGCCATTAGAGTTTCTTTTATGTATTTTGGAGTCCTGTCATTGGGTGCATAGATATTTATTATGGTTATGTCTTCATGATGGATTGTCCTCTTAATCATTATATAGTGCCCTTCTTTGTCTTTTATGGTGGATTTTGTTTTAAAGTCTATTTTATCTGAGATTTGTATTGCTACTCCTGCTCTTTTTTGGTAGTTGTTTGATATAATTTTTCCAACCTTTGGTTTTTAATAAATTTATGTCTTTGTTTCTAGTGTGTCTCTTGTAGACAGCATATGGTGGATCCTATTTTTTTAATCCATTCTGTCACTCTCTGTTTCATTATGGGTGCATTTAGGCCATTTACATTCAGTATAATTATTGATAGGTGTGAGTTTATTGCTGTAGTTTTGTAGTGCTTTTTTTGTGGTGCTGATGTTTTCTTTGTTCCTCTTACTGTCCTGTGCTGAATTCCTTTTGTTTGTGATTTTTTTTTGTTTCTGTAGATTTTGTTTTTACTGAAACTTTATGTTTTTCCTCTTTATTTTGATAAGTAGTTTTGTTAACTTTCTTTGTGGTTAGTGTGAAATTTACCCGTATTTTTCTAAGTTTGAAGTAATCTATTATTGGTATCACCTTACCTTCCTCTCCATTAGAAGGTTCTATATCTACACCATTTATTCCCTCTTTTATTGTTTTGAAGTTGTTGTCATTTACTGATTAACTGCTCTGATTCCTGGTTTTATTTCTTTTGGTTTTGGGTAGTCCTTGAGAGTTCGTTTCCTAGATTGGTATCTGGCTGGTATGATCCTGCATCGTAGATTCAGCCTGTGAGCTGATGTTGTTGTTCTCAGATTGAAGGACTTCCTTTAATAATTCTTATAAGTTTGGTTTAATTTTTACATATTCCCTTAACTTTTGTTTATCTGGAAATATCCTAATTTCACCATCATATTTGAAGTAGAGGTTTGCATGATATATTATTCTTGGGTGGCAATCTTTTTCTTTCAGGGTTTTATATATGTCATCCCATTGCCCTCTTGCCTGCATGGTTTCTGCCGAATAATCTGAGCTTAGTCTTATTGTTTCTCCTCTGTATGTGACTTTGTGTTTTTCACGAGCTGTTCTCAGCATTCTTTGTTTGTCTTTGGTTTGGGCAAACAAAGTACATGCTCTTTAATATGATTCATTGCCTTCCAGAGCAGGCGATGGAAATGTATAGTTGTTTTCTATTTTTTTGAGTATCTTGTAATTGTAATTTACACATACAAATCCCACAGGCATATGTCACCAACAGATGGTATTTATTAAAAATCCACATGCATTCTTGGATGGTTTAGGGGTCTTCTGCCTGAAGACAAAGAAATGGATTAGATGACCCTTCAAGGTCATTCCTCTTTTAACATTCAAGACTAGGATCTGGAGCTGTCCTGTTGCTTAAAATGTTTTTAGTTTGAACGTGTGTTCTGGTCAGATATATTTGGTTGCTAGTAATAGAAATCTAATTTGAATAATAGTCATAAAAGTGTGCAACGAGTTGGCTAATTTAACCAATCAAAAGAAGGGGTGGTCATTGTTAGCCTTAGAGACAACTGAATCCAAATACTGGACTGCAGTGAGATCTCCTTTTCCTCTTTCTTTTCTCCTTCTCTATGGGTTGTTTCATTGTCTCTTAAGCAGATAGACTTCCTCCAGCAGGAGACATGGGCCCAGAAGTTAATGTCTCTGTCACCAAAGAGAAAGAAGTCCTTGTAGAAAGCTCTGCTCAGGAACTCTGAGCAAGACTTTGATGGGCACAATTTGGATCATGGGATAATGGGTGTGGCCAGCAGTCCAAATGTTAAGATTGACTTTCCTGGGTCACGAGTCCTTCGCCTGACCATGACTCCACTCACAGCAGGATTAAGAAAGGCAAAATTAGATGCCTGGGATCCTGAGACTGCCCCAGCTCTTCCTCCATGCCAATGATTTTACCACTACAAATGGGCAAGAGACAGTTTCAAGAAGATTGAAATTAAAATTGAATATTTGTTTCCCTCAAAGAGTCATCAGGACCAATTTCTTAATGCTGTGCACATCCCTGGTCCCAATCTTCACCAGGAGTCAACGCCTCTCAGGACATCCATGGTTACCTTTATCTACCTCCATTTGGCTTTGGACATCCCCCAATCTGAGTTAGTTAATCTCTCTCACTCATCCCTGGTAACTTATTTTCCTTGAACCATGCCCCCTCCTCCACCACACACCTTATGCTTTTTGGAACTCATGATCTGTTATCATTAAAATTTTGTATTATCTTTAACTTCTTCTCTGAACATTCTTTTCCCCTTATTGTCTTATTGAAACTTGATCATCCATTGAGGATACTGATTCCTCTAGAGCCCTTTCAATGTTTTTTTTTTTCCCTCTCTCACACCCCACATATCAGAGAATTTAGAGATGGCGTAGGTGCCCTTCTTGCTTTTATTAACACTTCAAGAAGATCATTTAGCCCTTCATCCCCCCTAAAACTGTAGCTTTTTTAATTGTAAGATAACAGACTATACAATCCAATACCCTTCCTTGTTGCAGCATTTATCAGTTGCCTGGGACCTCTGCCTCCTTCATTGATGATTTTGATGTGTTTCTTACATTTTTCTCAACGCCACAGTCCTATTGTTCTTCTGGTGATTTCACCACCATGTGGATGACCTATCCTACACTCTGGCTTGTTACATCCTTGAGCTTCTCACTTCCAGTGATCACTTCATCAACATCTACTCAGACACCCAATCCTATAGAGGTACTTTGTAGACTTTCATTACCGACAGCTGCACCTGTTTCTGTCACTTAAGTAATCACTATACCCTCAACATTTCTGGTATTACTAGCTTGCTAAGTCTAGTATCACCACACTTATAATTATTCAGCCCTTTAATATCTTCCAATCATTTGACCAGGTTTTTTTGTTTTGTTGTCTATTAATGCCCCTCATGGCTTCAGTTTCCCTATTAGTTTAGATTCTATGGTTCATAAATAAATTACCCTCTTCCACATAAACCCAACTCCATTGCTCTTCCGTTCTGTCCCTTTACTCACATGGCAAAGCCTCATCCTCATTAAATCCATCTCTCTGCCTGTCCTATGCCTGTTCTAGAGAAACTGAACGTTGCTGAAGAACATCACCCAAAACATCTCATTGGTTTCACCTACATTTATGACAGTATGTTTGTTTTAGGGGTGCCTGGAAAGCCTATCCTACTTCCCTATCAGTTTGGTCTCCCACTTTCTAAAAGGATATATGTCATTTTTCTGTTTCTTCAAAGTCTTGTTGCTCATCCAACTAATTATCTCATTTTGTATTTCATTGAAAGAGGAAATTAAAGAGTTACCTTATCTTGTCTCCCTCAAATCGAGCAACTAATTTGCATCTGCATTACCATCCTCTGCATTGCCGTTGCATATACCATCTTCTCTCTGTTAATCACGTGTGAAAGGTTTCTGCTTGTACTGGATGCTATGTTGCACTTCTCAGACCCACCCTTCAGGACTAATCACTTATTCCCCCACCTGGGAGTAAGGATTCACCAGCTATCTTACCCCCATGCAAGACTACTCTGGAGGGCCATCGCTTGTGCAGAGCTCCCCATGAAAGAAAGGCTGAGGCCTTTCTTGTGACTGCATCACTGTTCAACTCTATCCTCTGTCCAGTCTTACTTTCTTCACTCCCGTGCAGATTTTGATAACAAGAGCACCCTCAAATAAACTTCCTTCAGGAAAATCTCTATCCCAGAGTTTTACAAGGAATCAACCTAAGAGAGGTGGTGCCTGGAGTGGTCTGAGGAGACTGAATCTAAAATAGGATTTTGGAGGTGGATCACCTGCCAACCCCTTGCAATGAGGACCAATGAGGACCTTATCATTGGTGGTAGGTAGAACATAGGTAGCTCATGGCACAATAAAGTGGTACAGTTGCTAAAACTTTTATTCATGATGAACTGGGATGGGATTCACATGGAAGCAAATGCATTGGCAGGACAATTTCTCAGGTGTTTTAAAAGTTGAGGAAGTAGTAATTATAGGGACTATGGAATTTCATTGTAGCTGCTGGGACAACTAATTGTGATGTGTGGAAGCCAGGTGGCTAGCACTCCTCCTTGCTTGAAGACGATGCAGAGACCTCTGGCTTACCAAACAACATAGCTGCGCTGTGATTAATTACTTTTGCGTGTGGCCTTTCTAGCCACGGTCTTGTTACTCCCACCCAAGTGATTGGGTAGGGCTATGCAAATAATTGTGGCCTACCGAGGGGATTGGTCAGGTTTGCCTTAAAAGAGAGCCAATTCCAGAGAAGAGAGGAGGGCCTATTACCACCAGAGAAGGAGAGCTCGGCAGAAGAGACCCACAGCAGAGAGGTGCAGTGGGCTTCCCGACCTATGGAGCAAGAAAGCTGAGGGCCTTTGGGCAGAGTCCGAGGGCCAGGGAGATGTCTACGCCTGACCCATGATCTTGGGACTTGCCAGCCTCCACAACTGCTTGAGCCATTTTCTTTATATGGTTTGTGAGTTCTGTGAGATGTTTCAGTGAATTAGGGAACCCAAAGACAGGAGGGAGAGTACTGAGGTGAGAGGGAGTACTTGCTCTTAGAGATGATGGAGTGGTACAGCAGCTTGGAAAAATTAGACATTTGGAACATTTTTAACTTCTGCCTCATAGGAACCAGCTTTGTGCTGATCCTTATAAAAGAAATTATTTTTTTAACACCTTCCTGCTTTTAGGATATATGTTCACCTTTCCTTCTGACCACTAGAAATACAGTGACTAGAGCCATGCCACAGCATAAACTGGTCAGGAAAATGAAATAGTGGGGCTACAAAGGGAGGAAAGGGTCTATATGAATAAAGAGCTGCAGGACCTAGTGAAGTGATACTGGCAGGGGTCTGGAGATAGATACAGGTTACATAAACCCCTTGCGATCAAGTTGATTCCCACTCATAGCAACCCTATAGGACAGAGTAGAACTGCCCCATAGGGTTTCCAAGGAGCAACTGGGGGATTTGAACTGCCAATCTTTTGGTTAGCAACTGAGCTCTTAACCACTATGCCACCAGGGCTGTCGTGGCACTCCCCAATGCTATAATATTTAATTACCTGGCAGTACCCTCGGAGATGGAGCTAACATGTTGCTAGTTTGGATCTTGAAATCTTGTAGCATGTGCTGGCCCCTGCTAAGTCTGATAGAAATGTCATAACTGCTATAGCAGATCAAGAAGCTAAAAGGCACACTAAATTAAGAGTCTAAGTATGACCAAATCACCAGATGACTATTTCAATGAGAGAATACCCTGTTCGCCAAACTTGTAAGAAATGCATTTGTAGATGGAGCACTAGCACCACCAAGAACCTAAGTAGTAGTGTCTGCTATAAGCAAAGGCTGATGATACGAGATGCAGTTATGGAACCAAGCTCATTGATCAAAAAAAACAAAAAAACAAACAAACAAAAATACTATTGCCATTGAGTCGATTCCACCTCAACAGCGACCCTATAGGACAGAGTAGAACTGCCTCATACGGTTTCCAAGGAGCACCTGGTGGATTCAAACTGCCAAACTTTTGGTTAGCAACCGTAGCTCTTAACCACTATGCCACCAGCAAAGGGAATTATAAGATTCAAAATAATAGGTCAAATGACCGCATGTAACCATCAGAAGCAAGAAGGTTTCCCTGGAAACAGATTCAGAAATGGAAAATTTAGGGAAGAAGGTTTGTTTTCTTGCTATTTGTCGTCCATCACTGCTCTATAAGCTACTTGAGGTCAGAACATTGCCTGTCTCCCTCACTGGTGTATCTTCAGTAAATAAAATAGCACCCAGCACATAAGAGCTTTCAACAAATCTTTTTGAACAAATGAAGTTATCATAAGAGGGTGTGGGTAGGAGAGGCATAGACAGTGCAATTGCTAGTGTCCTAGTGAGATTGTTAGGCATTGGAATTTGTAACTACTGTGGCATATTTTGAAAAGTCTGTCTGTTGAAAAGTGACTGAGGACCTTTAAAATATTAGAAGCAGATTTATAAATAATAGCCATTTTTAAAGGCATCTGCTTTAATGTTAAAGTGTGAAAACATTTACTTAAAATTAGCTTTATGTAAGCTCTTTATTGAGAAGTTTTATTCCTGAATAGAAGGTCAGAAAAAGGAAATCTACCATGTGTTAGTCAAGTACAGCCATTAGGAGTCACATTGCAAGACAGGAGAACAGGTGTCGATTACTATTCTTTCAGTAAAGGAGCAAAAAAAGCCTTGAAAATTACTGAAGAAAGTGTTGAGATATTTGATAACTTTCCTGGTGAAAAAGGCTGTAAGGGCAACTTAAACCAGTATTTCCCAAACCATATTCCTGAGAATATTAATTTTGCAAGTTAAAAACAAAGTAGAAAGATTGGCAGTTTGAAAATATAGCCTTGGTGATAGAAATGATGCCGGAAATCGCATGATAGAATTTTTAAGATCACATGATAGAATTTTGCAAGACCAATGACTTATTCATCACAAATTCCTTTTTACAACAACATAAACGTTGACTATATATGTGAACCTCGTGGGATGGAATATACAGGAATCAAACCGGCTATATCTGTGGAAAGAGACAATGGAGAAGCTCAATATCATTAGTTAGAAAAATGCCAGGGGCTGAATGCAGAATAGACCATCAATTGCTCATAAGCAAATTCAAGCTGAAGCTGAAAAAAATTCTAACAAGTCCATGAGAGCCAAAGTACAACCTTGAGTATATCCCATCTGAATTTAGAGACCATCTCAAGAATAGATTGGATGCATTGAACACTAATGACCAAAGACCAGAGGAATTGTGGGGTGACATCAAGGACATCATACATGAAGAAAGCAGAAGATCATTAAAAAGACAGGGAAGAAAGGAAAGACCAAAATGGATGTCAGAAGAGACCCTGAAACTTGCCCTTGAACGTAGAGTATCTAAAGCAAATGGAAGAAAAGATGAAGGCACTGAACAGAAGATTTCAAAGGGTGGCTCGAGAAGACAAAAAACAAACAAACCAACAAAAAAAACAAAAAACCCATTGCCATCAAGTTGATTCCGGTTCATAGAAACCCTATAGGACAAAGTAGAACAGCCCCATAGGGTTTCCAAGGAATGACTGACTGGTGGATTCAAACTGGTGACTTTTTTGTTAGTAGCCAAGCTCTTAACCACTGCACCAACAGAGTTCCTTTGTCTGAGAAGACAAAGTAAAGAATAATAATGAAATGTGCAAAGACCTGGTGTTAGGAAACCAAAAGGGAATGACACTGTCAGCATTTCTTAAGCTGAAAGAACTGAAGAAATAATTCAAGCCCTGATTTGCGATTTTGAAGGATTCTTTGGGCAAAATATTGAACAATAGAGGAAGTATCAAAAGCAAATGGAAGGAATACACAGAGTCACTGTACCAAAAAGAATTGGTTGATGTTCAGCCATTTCAGGAGGTAGCATATGATCAAGAACCAAAGGTACTGAAGGAAGAAGTCCAAGCTGCACTGAAGGCATTGGTGAAAAACAAGGCTCAAGACAAGTCTCTTCTATGCCAAAAAATTTGTAAGACAGCTACCTGGCCAACTGACTGGAGCAGATCCATATCTGTCCCCATTCCAAAGAAAGCTGATCCAACAGAATAGGGAAGTTATAGAACAATGTCATTATTATCACACACATGTAAAATTTTGCTGAAGCAAATTCAAAAATGGTTGCAGCAGTATATCAACAGGGAACTGCCAGAAATTCAAGGTGAATTCAGAAAAGGACGTGGAATGAGGGATACCATGGCTGCTGTCAGATGGATCTTGGCTGAGAATATCAGAAAGATGTTTACCTGTGTTTTATTGACTATGCGAAGGCATTTGACTGTGTGGATCATAACAATTATGGATAACATTGCAAAGAATGGGAATTCCAGAACACTTAATTGTGCTCATGAGGAACCTGTACATAGACCAAGAGGCAAACAAGGGGATATTCAGTTGTTTAAAAACAGGAAAGTGTGCATCAGGTTTGTATCCTTTCACCATACTTATTCAGTCTGTATGCTGAGCAAATTATCTAAGAAGTCAGACTATATGAAGAAGAATGCAGCATCAGGATTGGAGGTTGACTCATTAACATCCTGTAATATGCAGATGACACAACCTTGCTTGCTGAAAGTGAGGAGGACTTGAAGCACTTACTGATGAAAATCAAAGACCACAGGCTTCAGTGTGGATTACACCTCGACATAAAGAAAGCAAAAATCATCACAACTGGACCAATAAGCAACAATATGATAAAAAGAGAAAATATTGAAGTTGTCAAGGGTTTCATTTGACTTAGAACCATAATTAATGCCCACGGAAGCAGCAGTCAAGAAATCAAATGATGTATTTCATTAGGCAAATCTGTTGCAGAAGACTTCTTTAAAGTGTTAAAAAGCAAAGATGTCACCTTGAGGACTAAGTGCCTGACCCAAGCCATGTTTTTTTCAGTCACCTTATATGCATGCAAAAGCTAGGCAATGAATAAGGAAGACTGGATAATAAATAAGGAAGAAACTGATGGCTTTAAATTATGGTGCTGGCGAAGAATACTGAATATACCGCGGACTGCCAGAAGAATGAACGAATCTGTCTTGGAAGAAGTACAGCCAGAATGCTCCTTAGAAATGAGGATGGCAAGACTTCTTTTCACATACTTCGGACACGTTATCCGGAGGGACCAGTCCCTGGAGAAGGTCATAATGCTTGGTAAAGTAGAAGGTAAACAAGAGAAAGACCCTCAACGAGGTAGATTGACACAGTGGCTGTAACAGTGGGCTCAAACATAGCAACGATGGTGAGGATGGGGTAGGACCGGGCAGTGTTCTGGTCCATTGTATATAGGGTCACGATGAGTGGGAACTGACTCCAGGGCACCTAACGATAATAACAATGCATGTTCTGTTTTCAAAGTGTTTATAGTTGCAACTAAGTTTGGGAAATGTTGCCCTACGTTTTGTGGAGTTATGTAAAAGGTGAAGGAGCACATATTAACTATTTGATCTTTACAAAAAGATTATAGCTGTTTGTACATCCAATGAGTAGAGTGGTTTACCATGGCTCATGATTTTTAAAAGACTTGTTGTTGTTAGCTGCTGTCCAGTTGGCCCCCGACTCAGGGTGACCCAATGCACAAGGAACAAAATGCTGCCCAGTCCTGTGCCATCCTCATGATCGGTTGCAGATCCGACCATTGTGATTCATAGAGTTTTCAGTTATTAATTTTAGGAAGTAGATCACCAGGCCTTTCTTCCTAGTCCATTTTAGTCTGGAATATCCACTGAAACCTCTTCAGCATCATAGCAACATGCAAGCCTCCACTGACAGATGGTTGGTGGCTGTGCATGAAGTGCATTGGCCAGGAATGAAACCTGGGTCTCCCACATGGAAGGCAAAAATTCTACCACTGAACCACCAAGTCCTCCTTAATATATTTAGGGAAAGAAAAATTTGAAATTACGATGAAGAAGAACTAAGATTAAGCATAAAGACCCTAATTGAACTTAATCTTTAAAAAAAAAAAAAAAAACACCAAACCCATTGCCGTCGAGTCGATTCCAACTCACAGCAACCCTAGCGAGTCTTTTTAGATTTCTTTTGTATCTTCTTTTAAATAATTTTCAATTGTTGAAGTGTTTAGTGTTCCTGATATTTCCCAGGTTCTCTTCTAGGCACTGTAGGAGATACAGAGATCAGTTATTATTTGGTTTCTGCCCCAAAGGATCTTGCACTTTAATAAGTTCCCAAACCAAACTAAACCCCTTGCTATCGAGTCAGTTCTGACTCATAGTGACCCTATAAGACAGAGTAGAGCTGCCTCATAAGGTTTCCAAGGGGCAGCTGGTGGATTTGAACTGCCAACATTTTGGTTAGCAGCTGAGCTCTTAACCACTATGCCACCAGGGTTCCAGTAAGGTCTTATATTCATGTTATTAAAATTATTAAAATGTTATTGAAATTATCAGTAAAATCATCACTGAAGAGGAACATTCACAACATTTATTAGAATCTGTGCTCATTTAATCAAACCTACACAAAAATGATCATTTGGACAATAGGCCTGTGGTTGTAGTTCAGGCACTGTTGTTACCTTTGTATCAGTTTACCCAAATTTGCCTAATTTTTTGACAGCATTTAAGACAAAAGCAACCTTGTTCATAATTTCCATACTTGTTTTTAAAATGATTCCAAATATCATTTAAGCCCTTTCAACAAGGTAAAAAAAAAAAAGAGTAAAAATTATCAAGCTTATTTTTGGCTTATTGTTGGCAAGCTCCGTGTTTGGTACTGTTACCACTGCCAGGCCCTGTACGTGCATGTGTACGCTTCCAGTCCTCCTTCATCCCTCAACAAACTTGATCAGATTGTTCATTTCCATTAAGATATGCAGTATAGAAAACAGTTTAAAACATTGGCTATTCTTCCTGGCTGTTTTTCTTTTCAATGGATCAGTGTGTCGAGAGAATGGTGGGATTTCTATATAAATTAGTGGATGAGGAAGATATTTAGAGAGGGCACTAAGATAATATTTACAGCGTAAAATCATGTGGGCAGTTTCTTTGATGCCTAAATCAACCCTGCCTTTCTTGGCATATATTCTAAGCTCACATTGAGTTGATTCTCATTAACCTGAGTCTTGGGTTGTGTGTTTTTTTCTGTGGGCCATGCCATGTAAAACAAGGATTTACCTTAAACTTTACAGGATAGAGAATTCTCATAAGGTGGCACTGCAGAAAACCAGGTAACTAGTAGCTAAGCAACCAGAAGCTACTATAAGAAAAGAAAATTTAGAAAAGTCCCAGCAGGTGTTAACTATACAATATCTGGCATTAAAAGATTAAAAAGTATTATCCTGTGTTTGTTAGTAAAACTTGCTTTTGATACCCAGTGCTTAATCACATAAACCTTAGTATAAAATTTATCATATCAGTATATCTCCCATCAGTCCTTTCCTGAATGCCTGGGACTCATTCTGAGAATTCACTTAGCTGACTGACTCAGGCTACCTTGATAACGAAAGTAAATTTGTGTGTTTGAAGCACTGCCAACCTAAGAGTATAGCAGTAGACTCAATGGAACCATTAAGCATCTGTCACAACCTCTTGATGGACAGTATAATTGCATCCCCAGTGATGACACTTGGACTAGAACTGACAGCATATCCAGCACTTTGCTGATTGGAAGTCAGCTACATCTTCTGAGCTAGAGAGAAGGAAGTCCAAGGTGGTTAGAATCAAATACAGTGCTGAAGACCATTTGCCTGAAAGCAAGGCAGTCCACTTTTTATTTTTTCCAATACAAAAATTTATACATACATTGTTATGTGACTCTAATTGCTCTCCCCATACTGTGACAGCACACTCCTCCTTTCCACCCCTGATTCCCCATGTCCATTCAACCGGCTCCTAACCCTCTGTGCCTTCCCATCTCACCTCCAGACAGAAGCTGCTTGTTTAGTCTCTTGTATCTACTTGAGCTAATAGGCACACTCCTCACGAGTATCACTTTATGTCCTACAGTCCAGTCCAATCCCTGTCTGAAGAGTTGGCCTAGGAAATTGTTTTTGTTCTGGGCTGATAGAGAGCCCAGGGGCCATGCTTTCTGGGGTATCTCCAGGGTCAGTCAGACCATTAAGTCTGATCTTCTTACTAGAATTTGAGTTCTGCCCCCGACTTTTTCCTGCTCCATCAGGGACTCTCTGTTGTGTTCCCTCTCAGGACAGTCATTGGTGGTAGCTGGGCACCACCTAGTTCTTCTGGTCTCAGACTGATGAAGTCTCTGGTTTATGTGGCCCTTTCTGTCTCTTGGGCTAATACTTTCCTTAAGTCTTTGGTGTTCTTCATTCTCCTTTACTCCAGGTGGTTGGGACCAATTGATGCATCTTCGATGGCCGCTTGCTAGCTTTTAAGACCCCAGATGCCACTCACCAAAGTAGGATGCAGAACATTTTCTTAATGAGCTTTGTTATGCCAGTTGACCTAGATGTCCCCTGAAAGCATGGTCCCCAGACCCCTACCCCTGCTACTCTATCCCTCAAAGTGCTTGATTGTATTCAGGAAACTTCTTAGCTTTGGTTTACTACAGTTGTGCTGACTTCCCCTGTACTGTGTGCTGTCCTTCCCTTCACCTAAGATAATTCTTATCTACTAACTAGTTAGTAAATAACCCTCACCCTCCCTCCTCACCCTCGTAACCATCAAAGAATGTTTTCTTCTGTGTTTAAACCTTTTCTTCAGTTCTTATAATAGTGGTCTTACACAATATTTGTCCTTCTGTGACTGACTAAATTCACTCAGCATAATGACCTCCAGCTTCCTCCATGTTATAAGATGTTTCACAGCTTCATCATCGTTCTTTATCGTTGCCTAATATTCCATTGTGTGGATATACCATAGTTTGTTTATCCATTTGTCCTTTGATGGACACCTAGGTTGTTTCAATCATTTTGCTGTTGTGAACAGTGCTGCAGTGAACATGGGTGTGCATATATCTATTCGTGTGACGGCTCTTATTTCTCTAGGGTATATTCCAAGGAGCAGGATAGCTGGATCGTATGGTACTTGTATTTCTAGCTTTTTAAGGAAGCAACAAATCAATTTCCAAAGTGGTTGTTATCATTTTACATTCCCACCAACAGTGTATAACTATTGCAGTCTCTCCACAACCTCTCCAGCATTTATTATTTTGTGTTTTTCTTGATTAATGCTAGCCTTGTTGGAGTGAGATGATATCTCATTGTAGTTTTGATCTGCATTTCTCTAATGGCTAATGATCGTGAGCATTTCTTCATGTATCTGTTAGCCACCTGAATATCTTCTTTGGCGAAGTGCCTGTTCATAGCCTTTGCCCATTTTTTAATTAGGTTATTTGTCTTTTTGTTGTTGAGGTTTCGCAGTATCTTGTGGATTTTAGAGATTAGATGCTGATTGGAATTGTTGTAGCCAAAATTTTTTTCCCAGTCTGTTGGTTGTTTTTTGACTCTTTTGGTGAAGTCTTTTGATGAGCATAAGTGTT
This sequence comes from Dugong dugon, assembly GCA_030035585.1. Taxonomy (NCBI): domain Eukaryota; kingdom Metazoa; phylum Chordata; class Mammalia; order Sirenia; family Dugongidae; genus Dugong; species Dugong dugon. The sequence goes on from CM057466.1 coordinate 64,388,620, forward strand.
TGATTTTTAGGAGCTCCCAGTTATCTAGTCTCTCTTCTGGTGCTTGTGTGTTGTTACTTATGGTTCGTATTCTGTTTATGCCATGTATTAGGGCCCCTAGCTTTGTCCCTATTTTTTCTTCCATGATCTTTATCATTTTTGATTTTATATTTAAGTCTTTGATCCATTTTGAGTTAGTTTTTGTGCATGGTGTGAGGTATGGGCCTTGTTTCATTTTTTTGCAGATGGATATCCAGTTATGCCAGCACCATTTGTTAAAGAGACTGTCTTTTCCCCAGTTAATGGACTTTGGGCCTTTGCCAAATATCAGCTGCTCATAGGTGGTTGAATTTATGTCTGGATTCTCAATTCTGTTTCATTGGTCTATGTATCTATTGTTGTACCAGTAAGGCAGTCCAGTTTTAAGGTCACGTGAGCTGTATTCTAGTGTTTCATTTGGGGCTCTTTTTTTTCTCGTAACTTTAAACCAATTCAAACTAACTTTGTAAAACTGAAAACAAAAAACCTAAACTCGTTGCCATCTAGTCGATTCCGACTGATGGTGACCCTATGTGTTACAGAATCGAACTGTTCTGTAAGATTTTCTTGGCTGTAATCTTTACCGCAGCAGATCACCAGGGCTTTTCTCTGCGGGACCACTGAATGGATTCATACTGCCAACCTTTAGGTTAGTAGTCGAGTACACCATTTACACCACCTGGGGACTTTTATTTATTTGGTTATTTTTAGCTTTATCAAAGTGGTTATAAAAACATCAGGGTGTCTCCAAACTCAAGCATATGAGTGGGGCTTGATGTATGAAACAATTGAAATATCATTCAAATTTAGTCCTTGCCTTGCTGGGCTGCTTGTTTAATTCTTTCCTTTCATTGCAAACCTCTTCCCTCTACTTCTTTAGTCAGTGGCACTAAAGTCTGACAGCTTCCTTACTTTCCATGATATAAACCAGGGAACCAAGGAGAGACTGAGGTCTTCAGGCCCAATTGCAAAATTTTCAGCCAAGTGTTCAGACTAGCTCATCTTGGGTCAGGTTCCCATATCTGGATCAATGAACTCTGACCAGGGCATGAGGTCACAAAAGGTATGCAAGTTCTCATAGTAATCATGAAGTGCACGTGTCAGGGAAGGGGTGTGAGTGGAATTCCTAGAGGTGAGTGTGGAGAATAAACAATAGGGGCCCAGTGTACCTTGCCAATCACCGTATTCTTTAGATAAAGATGAGTCACCTCATTTTATTCTCTTTAAGAATATTAATAGCTGCCGCAGCCAGGGATGTTATGTAAAGGATATAATAGGCCTACGTGGGGATTCATTTTCATTTCCTCCATCAAGTTTAAAGTGATTCTTCCTCTTGAAAGATTGTCCTATTTTACTGAATAAAGTGCCTAACAGTGCAGAGCAAATGCAGCAAATAGAACCACCAAAGAAACACATGTTAAAGGCTTAAAGCTACAGAAAGATACAAGCCATATGTAGCCACTCCTGCACTTACAAAGAACTTCTATCATGCCTATTTAAAAAAAAAAAGAAGTTGCCATTGAGTTGATTCCAACTCATAGTGACCCTATAGGACAGAGTAGAACTGCTCCATAAGGTTTCTTGGGAGCAACTGGTGGATTCAAACTGCTGATCTGTTGGTTAGCAGCTGAGCTCTTAACCACTGCACCACCAGAGATCCATCATGCCTAGAGTTAGTGATAAGCAAAATTCGTATTTCAGAGCAGACTGGACCCTAAATGAGAAGACCAATATTTGTACACACTAAAGAGCATCCAGGTGGTTTAAAGCATAACAACATGGTAAAACATTTTTTTTCCTCTACTACAGGCAAGAGGAACTGAAAGCTGTTATAAAAATCTTCACTGTATTCATTATAGTTCACTCTGTATAAAGATAGGCAAAAAATGCATGTGCTTCTCAAAAGAGTGTGTGTTACATTCTTTCCAAGACTTTATTTTGTAATATTTATAGTGTCACAATTTAAAGAACCCACTCTAGGTACTATTACATATTGACATCAAACCAATTGGATCATACTTGACTGATCCAGTCTTTGGCTATGAGGTCTAAGACTCTGGCGCCCATCTTGTGCAAATCAAGGAAAAACATTCTTACTGAACTCTAGTTTAAAGAAAATTGTTTATATTTTATTATGCTACAATCCACACTAAACTAGACAACTTTGCTTCTTCGTTGAAGAGTGGCTGAGGAAAGTTTGCCCGCCAAACCAAAAAACCAAACCTGTTGCTGTCAAATCAGTTGTCAAGTGGATTCTGGCTCATGGAGACCCCATGTTTCAAAGAATAGAACTGCTACATAGGTTTTCTTGGCTGTAATTTTTTATTTGTTTATTTTTTTATTGTACTTCAGGTGAAGGTTTACAGAACAAATAGTTTCTCATTAAACAGTAGTACACATGTTGTTTTTATGACATTGGTTAACAACCCCACGACATGTCAACCCTCTCCCTTCTCAACCTTTTTTTGGTGAAAATAATATAGTCAAAAATACACCATTTCAAAAATTTCTACATGCACAGTTCAGTGACATTGACTATGCTTTTCCAGTTGTGCTGTTATTCCCACTTTAGATGAAGGTTTTCAGAACAAAATAGTTTCTCATTAAACAATTAGTACACATGTTGCCCTATGACAATGGTTAACAACCCCACTACAAGTCAACGCTGTCCTCACTCAACCTTGGGTTCCCTATCACCAGCTTTCCTGTCCCCTTCTGCCTTCTAGTCCTTGTCCCTGGACTGCTGTGCCTCATTAGTCCCGTTTTGTTTTATGGGGCTGTCCAATCTCCGACTGAACGGTGAACCTCAGAAGTGACTTCACTACTGAGCTAAAAGGGTGTCTGGGGACCATACTCTTGGGGTTTCTCCAGTAAATCTGGTCTTTCTTGTGTGTGTTAGAATTTTGTTCTACATCCTTTTCCAGCTCTATCCAGAACCCTCTTTTGTGATCCCGGTCAGAGCAGTCGGTGGTAGCCAGGCAGCATCTAGCTGTACTGGACTCAGTCTGGTAGAGGCCTTGGTAGCTGTGGTCCATTAGTCCTTTGGACTAATCTTTTCCTTGTATCCTGTTCTCTTCATTCTCCCTTGCTCCCAAAGGGGTGAGACCAGTGGAGTATCTTAAATGGCTGCTCCCAGACGCTACTCACCAAGGTAGAATGTAGAACATTGTCTTTATAAACTGTGTTATGCCAGTTGAGCTAGATGTGTCCTGAGACCATGGTCCCCACAGCCCTCCCCCCAGCAATTCAGTCCCTCAGGGAGTTTGGATGTGTTCATGGAGCTTCCATGACCTTTCCTTATACAAGTTGTTCTGGTTTCCCCAGTATTGTGTACTGTCTCACCCTTCTCCCAAGATACCACTTATCTATTGCCTATTTAGTATTTCCCCCCCCCCACCCCTCCCATCCCTCATAACTGGCAAAGATTGTTGCTTTTTGTGTGTAAACTTTTTCATGGGTTTTTACAATAGAGGTCTTATATAATATTTGTCCTTTTGTGATTGACTTATTTCACTCAGCATAATGTCCTCCAGTTTCATCCATGTTATGAGATGCTTCACAGATTCATCATTGTTCTTTATCATTGAAAAGTACTCCATTGTGTGTATGTGTAATTTTTTTTTTTAATTTTACATTTTTAGTTTCAACCCTTTCAATTTACGAATGAGAAATCTGAGGCTCTGACACTAGTATTTCCTAAACTGTGTTCAACTGTGCTTAAAGAAACTTAGTCTTCTTATCACTGTACTTCTTAGCCTTTAATATGCTAATATGCACTATTTGGCTGTAATCTTAACAGACTGATGATGATCCCATGTGTTACAGAGTACAACTGTTTCGTAGAATTTTCATAGCTATAGTCGTAACAGAGGAGCCCTGGTGGCACAGTGGTAGAAAGCTTGCCTGCTAACCAAAACGTTAGCAGTTTGAATCTACCAGCTGCTCCTTGAAAACCCTGTGGGCAGTTCTACTCTGTCCTATAGGGTCGCTATGAGTCGAGGGCAACGGATTTGGTTTTTTTTGTCTTAAATCTTAACAGAAGCAGATCGCCAGGGCTTTCTTCTGCATACCAGTGGGTAGGTTTGAACTGCCAACCTTTAGGTTAGCATTTGAATGCAAACCATTTGTGCCACCTAGGTACATAGTTTGCACACAGAAGACTGATTTCAGGTAAGTTATAGGTGGAATTCCTCTCTTTGGGGGTCAAGCAGAATGATCTCAGTTACTTAATTACAAATGTAACCTGGGACAGAGATAATTATGTGTGTTAGAAGTTGTTTTAGGCTGGGTCCTCTAGAGACGCAAAACCAGTAAAACGTATATATATATATATATATATATATGTTTATATCAAGGAAACAGCTCACGTGACTGTAGAGGCTAGAACATCCCAAGTCCGTGGATCAGGATACAGGCCTCTCGCAAGTCACACAGCCGCAGAAGCTGGTGAGCCCAAGATCGTCAGGTTGGAGAGCAGGGCTCCCTCTCACAGGCTGTGAAGTTTGACGAATTCAAAGATCAGCAGGCAAGACCACAAGATTTATCCTGGTTCAAGTAGCTGCAGGGGCTGGCGAACCAAGATCGGCAGGTCAGAGGGCAGGGCTCTGCTCACAGGCTGTGAAGATAAACGAATCCCAAGTTTGGCAGATAAGCTGACAGCTCAAGTCCCAAGAACTGGAGACGAGATGACAGGAGGCAGCGGCAGGATCCAGAGTGAGCAGAAAACCACAACGTCTGCTTATATTCAGATGCAGGCCACACCCCCAAGGAGACTCCCTTTCATCTGATTGGCTACTCACAGTATATTCAGTCATGGGAGTGATCACATTAAAACACTGAGAATCAGGGCCCGGCCAAGCTGACACACAATCTTAACCATCACAGAAATTTTCTCTTAACTTCTGTACTTTGGTTTTACAAAAACTGGGGAGGCATGCCAAGGCCACTGGAGAGTGTTTAGGTGATAGACAAAAAATGACTTCCCTATAGTTTCATCCATATATTTCTTTATGAATGTGGTCATTGCACTTGGCAAAAAAGACATGCAAGTCTAAGAAACATACTGACATAAACGCAGTATTCCAACATTGAAGGTTAATCACTTAACAAGAATACAGCTTTAAAGTTATGTTCCGAAGAAAACCAGTTGTTTTCTACATAAACTCAGGTGACAAATGTTCAGCTTTCATTCAAGTCAACAGTGTTCAGATAATTGCTACTCCACCTACTCTCTTTGGAGGGTCTACCTAAAATAATTTCTCCAGGTTCCCTTATCTGTTCACCAAGACAAACCCACTGCCATTCTACTGTGCACTAAAAAATACAATAGAACACTGATTAAATTGTGTCCTCCCAAATATGTTTGGAATCCTGACCCCTATACCTGTGGATGTAATCCTGTTTGGAAATAGAATTTTCTTTGTTATGTTAATTACAGAATAACCTAGTAAGGTGGGTTCTAAATTTATCACTTCTGTGTTATGAAAAGAATACATTAGACAGAGATACACATATTCAGGAGAAAGACAGATACCATATGTGGGTCCTCTACAAGCAAGGGACTGAGGAATGTCCAGGATTACCTACAAGGAAGGAATCAACACAGCAGATCTGATTTGGACTTTTAGCCTCCGAAACTGTGAGAAAATAAATTTCTGCTCTCTGAAGCCACCCACTTGTGGTATTTGTGTTACAACAGTACTAGGAAACTAAGGCAAATACTTATAAAACAACAACAGCATCCATAGATTAACAGAATTTATCATCTATATTCATACTTAGAACGCCTGAACCAAAAACCCATTGCCGTTGAGTTGATTCCGACTCATAGCGACTCTATAGGACGGAGTAGAACTACCCCGTTGGGTTTCCAAGGAGCGGTTGGTGGATTTGAACTGCTGACCTTTTGGTTAGCAGAGAAGCTCTTAACCACTGTGCCACCAGGGATCTGATACAATACAGTCGTATAATTGATTTCAATATACATTCTCAACCTCTTATTTTTTATGGTGCATTTTCTCCACAAAGGCACACACTTTCAATCTGAGAGCTTCCTGTTTGATCCCCAAGAAGATTTTATTAATAATCTTAGATATTTAAGTGTTACTGATCTTTGTGTAAAGGACTACTTCAGGTTAAAATAGTTTAGACCAGGGAATACGATTGCCTTCAAGATCTGAAGATACTACCTACTGCCAGCGAAAACAAAAGTACTGTGAAAGCACACTTTGTAGTTACTTTATCTGTGAATCAAAATGGAAAATGTCTAGATTGTAGCTTGCTATTCTTTGAACACTAGGCTTTTCCATTTAAAACAGATTTAGTTTCCTTTTTCTTAAATTGGCACTCAGGCAGAATCTTGTATTAAAAACAGTGATCTCTGTGGAGATATAGGTTATATTTCACGTTAAAATGTTTGCTGTTGACATTCTTTGGGTTTAAATTGGTGGTACATGTAGTTTTACAGAAATATCCTAAAATGATTTTGACAACAGAAAAATGATGCCATAAATATTAATGCATTTTCACTCTATACTATATAGGGTAGAAGAAAGTAGGATTTTAGAATGCTAGTTTCTAAGCCTTACACAGAGGCTGGACCACTCTACAGATTTGAATTTGGATGGAATTGGCACAGAGCTTTCAGAATGTCTTATCTAATCTAAAGATTGTTTTGGTGATATGAAGCCTTCTTGAGAAGAAAAGGTTAGGTCTTGAAGCTTCCAGCATATTTTTGACTCTTCAAAATAAAGATTTCTTTTTTTGTTGTTGTTGAAGTTTAATCTTAGATCTCTTGAATACTTCTCTCCATATCTTAAACCAAAAAACAAACAAACGAAAAAACCCAAACCCATTGCAGTGGAGTCAATTCCGACTCATGGTGACCCCATGCCTTACAGAGTAGAACTGATCTCCATAGGGTTTTCTTGCCAGTAATCTTCATGGAACCTTTCAGCTGGGAGCTTGCAGCAGCCAGGGACCTCTTCAAAACAAAGATTTATTTATTGTTCTTTAAGTTTCATCTTAGATCTTCTGAGTATTTCTCTCCCTACCTTAAATGGATGAAAATTTCCACTCTAGGCAGGGAATCCCACAAATGTTTCATCTTAAGAACAAGTTTTCCTGTGATTAGCTAAGTGTTGAAAGATCACTTTCAAGAAGGTTCTAATATTAATGACCCCACACTAAATAAAAAGCCTCTTTTCCATGAGTATCCTTAAATTAATCATTGTTGTTAGGTGCTGTCAAGTGGATTCCAATTCAGAGTAACCCTATGTACATGGAAGGAAACACTGTCCGGGCCTGCGCTATCCTCACTGTTGTTACTACGTTTGAGCCCATTGTTGCAGCCGCTGTGTCCATCCACCTCGTTGAGAGTCTTCCTCTTTTTTGCTGACCCTCTATTTTACCAAACATGATATCCTGGTCCCTCCTGATAACATGTCCAAAGCATGTGAAACGAAGTCTTGCCATCTTTGCTTCTAATGAGCATTCTAGCCGTACTTCTTCCAAGACAGTTTTGTTCTTCTGGCAGTCCATGGTATATTCAGTATTCTACACCAACACCATAATTCAAAGACTTCAGTTCTTCTTTGGTCTTCTTTATTCATTGTCCAGCTTTGGCATGCATATGAGGCAATTGAAAACACCATGGCTTGGGTCAGGTGCACCTAGTCCTTAAAGTGATATCTTTGCTTTTTAACACTTTAAAGAGATCCTTTGCAGCAGATTTGCCCAATGCAATGTGTCATTTGATTAGAAGTGTCAAACTTTATTGGGATATTTTTGATGCTATGTTCTATGCAATGATGAAAATTTTTCTTCAAAGTTTTTAAATTTAGATGTAAGTTACTTTCATCTTTGTCTCTCGTTTGTCTAAAATGAAATGGACATTTGGCAGTCTATGATTTTTCTGTTCAAATGGAGGTAGCAAGATTTGACCAGGCTCTGTAGAGTGAATTCAAGTATTGGATAGAATAGATAGGCTCTAGGTGATTGTCAAAACCTAATATTCTATTATTATATAATTGAGGCCACAAGGTTGGCACTATCAAATACATTCGTTGCTTCCTTAAGGTCTGCAACCTGAAACCAATGCCAGAATTTTAAGTAACAAAGACATCACCGATAGCAAGTTGGAAATTTTCAAAGCTGTGCCAGGGGATTTAAGGAACATTACTTCCATTAATCTTACTGGAAGTCTCATAACTAAATCCCTATGCATTGCCTTTAAGATTTGCTTAAAAGTATCTCAGCATACAAAGTATGGACAAGTTATTAATTATGGCTCTTACTTTACAACATTTTGAAACTATTTCTAAGTAATTTAGCACTGACTTTCCTCTCCTATAAAAGATCATAAAATGCTTCCTGCCTCAACGAAAGATTTGCTTTGTGATGACATGAACTTTTACAAAGAGTGAAAACTAGTTTTTACTCTGAGCTTGACTGAAAAGAAAAATAGTAATAAAGTGAAAAGAAACTATAGCAGGTCTATTGATTCTTTTTTCTGAAAATATATAATGTTAGGATTTTTTTTGCTTAGAATTGCAATATATATATTTTATATGTCCCAAGAGTCAGAGCCAACTCAACGGCAACTAACAACGACAACAACATATGTATTATAAATAATTTGTTGATTAACAATTGTGTGCCAGGTATTGTTATAATTCCTTGGAATACCAATATTGATAATATTTAGAGTAGTTCACAGTCTGTTTGAAGAGATAGAAACATAAAGTGTAGTAGAGAAATATAATGGAAGAAGACTGGCAAAGGAAAAATTTGAAGTACCAGAGTCATCTGAAGTTTTTGGATCACACACCTAGTTGATGTCCTAGTACTATAGGACATAAAGCTAAAAACCCATAAAGTCAGGTTTAGAGGACTTTGTAATGAAACAATAATGTGCACTTCATTTTGTAGGAGTGTATGATCAAATCGAGAATTTAGAAAACTCTGATAGTCTCATGAATGAAGAGTTGGCATGAATAGGCAATGAAGATAGGCAGGTCATCAGGACGCTGTTTCAAAGAGCAAGTAAGCGATGATACAAATCTGAACAGAAGTGGCAAAAAGAGAAAGAGATTGAAGGAACCGATTGGGTATGGATTAGGGAAAAAGAGGAATCAGTGATGACTGGAAGTTTTTAGCATGCTGGGTCACGCTATAGAAAGTAGCAGAGATAGCACAAAACTGAGGCATAAGGCAATGATTTCTGTTATGGTTATGAGAAGCTAGAGATCTCTGAGATGTGTGAGTAACTGCTGAGTGGATTTTGCGGTTGTAGGTACAGAGTTTGAGACATAAGGTCATCAGTTATAGGGTTGATAAGCTTATCCAGAGGGGAAAAAAGAGAATAATGAAAAGAAGATTGATTGGAGAATCTTGGTGGTGCCTGATATTAGGAAAGAGTCAGGAAAGGAGATGAGAAAAGTGGTTAAAGAGATAGGAAGAGTTTAATCTATGTGAAACTATGGAGAAATTTCATCAGGGGTCCAAAGGGTGAAGTAGTTGATTGGGATGAGGCCATATATTTGCTAACTATGATGTCATTGATATCTTTATACAGAACATTTTCAATAGACTGGTGGGAACAATAACTGCAGGGGATTTAGGAGCAATAATGGGTATACATGATGAGAAATATAAAGAAGTGTGGGTGGATTGTATAAACTTACTTTCATAGATGTTTGGAAACAGAAGGAGACAAAAGAGGTAGTATGTTGTTACAGGTTGAGAGAAAGATTCTTTGGGAAAGAAGAGAGATCTAAGAGTGTTTATAGGTTACACCAGAGAGTCAAGTGGAGAGAAAACAAACAAATAAGCAACCTTTGGGCAAAGGGAAATTTTAATGTTTCAGTTGGTTCCAGCTTTAAGAAATCATTAAGTATAATCTCTCATATATAAAATCATGGAGAAGATGATTTGGGTAACAAGAACTGCTCAGAGAACTACCTGTGTCAGTCAGGATAGGCTAAAGTTTGCTGCAGAAATAATGTCCATTCCACAGTATTAGTATTTTAATAGAATAAAATGTATTTATTGTGTGCTTCATGTTTATTGAGGGCTGGCAGGGACATGCACTGCAGTCATTCAGGGACACAGAATGACAGAAGCTCCATCTTGGCAAGTACTTCTGCACTTACACTGTGGGGAAAAAGGGGACATTGTGAGTTTCAGGGAAACTCTGGCAGTGTAGTGGTTAAGTGCTGTGGCTGCTAACCAAAAGGTCGGCAGTTCGAATCCACCAGGCACTCCTTGGAAACTCTATGGGGCAGTTCTACTCTATCTTGTAGGGTCGCTATGAGTTGGAATCGAATCAGTGGCAACAGGTTTGGTTTTTTTTGGCTTTATGGGTCTCGCATTGGTTCCTACAGATGTGACAGAAGTGACATAGGTTACTTCTGCCCACGTTTCATTGGCCAAGCAAGTCACGCAGCCATACCTAACTTCAAATGGTCAGGGAAGTACAACCCTACCAGGTGTCTGGAAGGAGAACCATGTATTTTGTGAATTTTTTGTAATGATTACAACACTACCTAACAAGCTTAAAAGGGAACTGTGTAATTCAGGGGAAATGGATGAGGGAGAAAATGGGTTGAATTAATTACATTATCCAATGATATTATGCTTTTTGAAATGCATATAATATTGAAATCATCTCATAGGAACACCTGGGAAAGGGAGTTCTTCATAATTGTTTCTGAATGCTTCTAATAAAATGAGACAATTAGCCTTCTCTGATGTATTAGTTATGATTAGTTTCATTTGCATGCGACAGGAAAAAAAAAAAAAGAACATAACAGGGATTGAAATAAAAGACATTTTATTTTTCTCCTGTGTAAAAGTCTGGGTAAGAGGTCTGTGGCCTCCAAGATCATTAAGAACCAGGTTTGTTCTACATAGTTTCTTCATCATTTTTAGTGTTCGCTTTCCATTTGATGGTCTGAGATGCCTATTCCAACTTCAGCTGTCTTTTAAGTAACAGGATACTTCCCTAGAAGTTTCGCCACCACTTCTGGTTATATTGCATTGGTCAGAATTTAGATACCTGCAGTGAAGACTGGCCTATGTACTCTTTATTCTGGGTGCCCATGTGCTCAACTAACATTTGAGGGGTTCCATTTCTAAGCAAGAAGAGCAGAATGGGTATCATATTACTACCTATTTTACATACCTCACCATTCCTACGTGTATGTCTCTCCTATTTTTTAGCAATTCCAGCATGGATAGACAACAAAAATCCTCACAACTGGACCAATAAGCAACATCATGATAAATGGAGAAAAAATTGACATTGTCAAGGATTTCATTTTATTTGAATCCACAATCAACGCCCATGGAAGCTGCAGTCAGGAAATAAAATGACGTATTGCCCTGGGCAAATCTGCTGCAAAAGACCTCTTTCAAGTGTTAAAAAAGCCAGGATGTCACTTTGAGGACTAAGGTGCACCTGACCCAAGCCATGGTGTTTTCAATTGCCTCATATGCATGTGAAAACTGGACTATAAGTGAGACTGAAGAAGAATTGATGGCTGTGAATTATGGTGTTGGCGAAGAATATTGAACATACCATGTACTGCCAGAAGAACGAACACGTCTGTCTTGGAAGAAATACAGCCAGAGTGCTCCTTGGAAGCGAGGATGGCAAGACTTTGTCTCACATACTTTGGACATGTTATCAGGAGGGATCTGGAGAAAGACATCGTGCTTGGTAAAGTAGAGGGTCAGCAAAAAAGAAGACCCTCAGCGAGATGGATTGACACAGTGGCTGCAACATTGGGTCAAATGTGATAACGATTGTGAGGACGGCGCAGGACTGGGCAGTGTTTCTTTCTGTTGTACATAGGGTCGCTATGAGTTGGAACCAACTCCACAGCGCCTAATGATGAGGATGAGCATGGACAGGAATCAGGGAGTCCATGCTCCACATCAGAAATATCATGACTGACTCAAAATATATATACTTCTGGAGCTAGAATGTCTTCTGTAGCCTCTTAATTGGAGTGAATCAACATTTTAAGAGAGAATGAGTGTCAGTATTGGTTTGTGTTAGGATAGAGGATCAGGTTTTCATCTTGCATTTTGTGGCCACATACTTCTTGTTGTTGTTTGGTGCCATTGAGTCGGTTCCACCTCATAGTGACCTCTTGTACAACAGAATGAAACCCTGCCTGGTCCTGCACCATCCTCACAATTGTTGCTATGTGACCCTATTGTTGCAGCCACTGTGTCAATCTGTCTTGTTGAGGTTCTTCCTCTTTTTCACTGACCCTCTACTTTACCAAGCGTGATATCCTTCTTCAAAGGAATGTGGACATTAACAAACGATATCATTAATATCACACACAAGTAAAATTTTGTTGAAGATCTTTCAAACATAATTGCAGCAGTATATCAACAGAGAACTGCCAGAAATTCAAGTTGGATTCAGAAGGTGTGGAATGAGGGATATCATTGCTGATATCAGATAGACTTCAGCTGAATGCAGAGAATACCAGAAAGATGTTTTCCTGTGTTTTTTTAACTATGCAAAGGCATTTGACTGTGTAGATCATAACAAATTACGGATAACATTGTGAAGAATGGGAATTTCAGAACACTCAATTGTGCTCATGTGCCCACTTATTCGCTCTGCCTGATTCACAGCTCATGGTGGGAAGTGATAGCAGGCTTGAAAAGGTTTGACCAATATTTTTGGTTGGCTGTTACGTTAGCTAATCAGCTCTGGTGGCCCTGTGGTTAAGCACTTGGCCGCTAACTGAAAGTTTGGTGGTTGGTACACGTCAGCTGCTCTGTAGGAGAAAGATGTGGCAATCTACTTCCGTAAAGATTTACAGCCTTAGAAACCCTATGGGGCAGTTCTACTCTGTCCTATAGGATCACTATGAGTTGAAATTGACTTGATGGCAGTGGGTTTTATGACTTTAGCTAACAATGTCCTACACAGAACTGGGCCCACTCTGGAGTTTTTGCTATAGAGCTACAAAGAGATAGTGAGTTTTGGAGAGTAACAAAGTTCCTTCATTTTTGCTTTACTCCCATTATGGGAGCTATAAGACGCAACAGCGATTGCAGCCAAAAGAGAGAAGAGATAAAGTACTGTGGAACTTCAAAAGCAGAAGAGGTTGGCAGTTGTGTTTGACCCAGCATTAGACCTGGCACAGATTTCAGAAAACAGTAGACATCTGCTGCTTTACACTTTTGTTTTTTGTTCCTTGTTAGAGCCTTTCCACTTCGCACACCAGATGTTGAAATTACGTTATTATGATGTTGGTAGTAATAACACAAATTTGAATTCCAAGAGAATGCATTATTCAGGTTGTAGATGAGGCGATTGTTGCCAAACATGCATGAATTAAACATCCAGTAGCCCAGGGCTTGATGGAGCTGTAAGTCAGGGAAAGCAAGAGAATAGTTAGGAAAGTGTGGTGACTGAGACTCCTAAGAATTTAGAGTGTCCCTTGTGTTGTTGCTTTGCACTTTAAGACAGGATAATGTTGACATAACAGAAAGGCACATCTGAAGCTTGAAGATTTTCCATCTAATTAGGAATTAGATCATAGTCTGATTAAAATAATAAATAGTAAACCAAAAAAAAAAAACAAAAAACCAGACCCATTGCCGTCAAGTCGATTCTGACTCATAATGACCCTATAGGACAGAGTAGAACTGCCCCATAAGGTTTCCAAGGAGCAGCTGGTGGATTTGAACTGCCAAGTTGGTTAGCAGCTGAGCTCTTAACCCCTGTGCCACCAGGGAAGATGTATGTAAATCAATTCAAGTATAGGAAAGAAAGCAAAAATGAAGACTGTCCATATTTTTAAATTAATATTTCAGTGCACTCCCTGCTGCCGTCTTTAAATCTCACATAATATTACAAGTCCCTCTTGTATTTATTTCTCTCTAAAGTTTGTTCTAGTTTTCATTTTTATGGGTTATATGATAAAACTCAATATTGATTATTTTCTTTCTGTATTCCCGATCAACTCAACTCCTTTTTATAATTTCACAGCCTTTTCATATCACCAAATTTATCTCCATGTTAGATAGCTCTACTTTCTGACAAACAAAAATAAATTAAAAAATGATCCAACAATAACCTGACCCTGAACTTGATACACAACTATTTATTTTTTAAGTCATTTTTAAAAACTCGTGTGGCACTGTCTATATCACAAATCGATTTGAAACTTTCAAAAATAAGATTTTATTATAGGCTACTAAACCATCTTTTAAAGTTCAGGGACATACAGCATCAGCATATTTATTTATCCGCAGCTTACGTTGGTCCTATTTTAAGTGGCTGTACATTAATAAAAGATAAATATATAATATTAATATATATAAATATATAAATAAATAGTTCACGCCAAATCACATCTCTCTTTCTTTATACAGAAGAGAAACAAAGCAACCCATCATTTTAGATAGTTTTCAGTAGAGGGAAAACAGATCGGTCATATTATGGTATCAATTTATAAGAAATCTTTTGACAAGAAATTTTGCACCAAAATTGACAGTGCATTTGTGGTAGCAGATTATAATCTCCAGCAAAGGAAGGATGAATAAATCAAATAACACCCAAAGGATGCTACATTGCAGAATAATATCAAGAGCCCTATCCTACAGCCTCATCTTCAGCACTCTATTTTAGGAAAACGATTGCTTTAGAGGTATGTGCCTGTTAGCAATAGGATGTCATGGCAGATTGTTCCACTGATTCTGGAAGGAAACATTAACAAGTGAGTACAGTATGGATAAACTCTTTTATCCAGTTATAAGAGCAAAATATGACAAAACCAAACCACACCCGTTGCCGTTGAGTTGATTCCGACTCATAGTGACTCCTATAGATGTATCCTTGGTAAAATGTGCTCTCTCTCTATGTGTTTGTGTGTATATATGTGAGCTTAAATGTTGTGACTGGCGTGTGTAATAAACCGTAGACTTAAAAGATATTGAAATTTCAAAGGGGTCCTAAACTGTAAGATACGGTCACTTTGTTGTCAACATTTCCACAGATTTTGTATGAGCAGGAGGAATTACTGGCTCTTAATAAGAGTGAACTAAATCTCTTCTCTCCTTCACTGTTTTGGATTAATTGGTAGCAGCTTGCCAGAATCTCAGAGCAGACCATAAAGAATGGAAGGGCTTGGCGTGTGCCATGTTTTCTCCACTGCATTAATTGAACTGTAAATGAGATTTTGGTCAATAAAATAAAACATGCTGCCCAGAGTGTTCAAAGAGAGGCATAAGGAAAGAGATTCAAGCACTTAGTAATGTGAGTTATGTGAACACAGCCTAAAGCTTCTTCCATAAATCAACTCAATAATGTATAGTGTGTACTCCTTGTTGATCTGTTCCCTCATGTCATTTTACAAATTCTCAGGCATACAAAAAAAAAAAAATTTCAACATGTGATATACTTTCCTTCTCCAAAACATAGTTAATACTCTCCAATACTGCTCTTGGCATAATTCATCATGATTTCAGTATCTGTGTAAATCTATATAGATATTGAAATCATGATTATTCTTCCAGTACCCTGGACTCTCAATCCGTTGTTGTCCTCTCCTCCTATGATCTTGTCCAACAACCTCTTTCAGTCTCTCATACTCATGATCTTACCCTGCATCTTGCCATTTCCATTAACTGACTTCTTCATAATTTTAATGTTAAGTATTCCACACTCAAACTACCAACCTCTGATTTTCCAGCTCACTCCCTCTAGTGCCATCAGTGTTTCTTTTTTTTTTTTCTAATTGGCATTTAAAATACATTGATTTTCACTCATCTTCACTCTCTTCATGTCCTCATTCCTCTCTTCCAGTACCAACACCAGCTGCTGTCGAGTCGATTCCAACTCATGGTGACCCCATGTGTGTCAGAGTGGAACTGTGCTCCATATGGTTTTCAATGGCTTATTTTTTGGAAGTAGGGCACCAGGCCTTTCTTTTGAGGTACCTCTGGGTGGATTCCAACTTCTAACCTTTCGGTTAGCAGCCAAGCATGTTAACTGTTTGCACCACCCAGGGACTCCTCTTTCCTCTCTACCCAGCTTAAATTCCATGGTCAGTCACAGTCACTCCTTCCCATGCATCTTTGACTCCATTGATTTTCCTCTCACTTCCTTATGCTCAATGTTACAGATTAAATTGCACACCCTCCAAATCTGTGTTGGAATCCTAACCCCTATACTTGTGGATGTAATCTCGTATGGAAAAAAGGTTTTCTTTGTTATGTTAATTAGATCATACCCAAGTAGGAGGAGTTCTAAGTCTGATCACTTCCGAGTTATAAAAAAAGAGGCAGATTAAACAGATACAAACACATAGTGGTGGGGGAGAGGCGAGGATGGAGACAGACAAATGCCATGTGAGGATTGGATTGTCTACAAACCAATGAACCAAGGAGAGCCCAGGATGACCAACAAGGAAGGGATCCACATGGCTAAGACTTTGACTTGGACTTTTAGCTTTCAGAATGGTGAGCAAATAAAATTCTGTTCTTTAAAGCCACTCACTTGTGTTAGTTGTGCCACAGCAGCACTAGGAAACTAAGACACTTGATCAGCAGAACCTCAGCTCAATCCTGGCTTAATCCCATGCTCTGCCTACCTTGTGGCAGTACCTGCACAGCTCAGTGTAGCTGGAGAAAGAGATACAACTTGGCTGACTAATCTCACTTCAAGTTCTTGATCTTTTTGATTGCTTAGGCAGGTAGAATCATAGAATTCCATGAATTACACTACTTTTCTAGATGACTACTGCGTACTGTCTTACCTCCTCAAGTGCCAATGCCTCTTCTCCTTTCTCCTTCTCAACTGATAATTTTTCTTCTTATTTGACTGAGAAAATAGTGTTCTACCGACACTCTACCTCCTGTGTTTGTGCCCATCTTCTCAGCTTTCCTTTTTCTTTTACAAAAGAACTATCCACGCATCCGAGAAAAGCCATCTTTGCCAGTTGTGTAAAGAGGCTACTTAAGATCTAAGTCCCATAAATTCTCCTCTCTCTCCTTGCAGCAAAATATCCCCATCACTTACAGCCATGCTATGTTTTCTCCCATCTTAAAAGAAAGAAAGGCAGCAATGAAGGAAGAAAGAAGGAAAGAAAGCTTTACTTGCTCTAATTTTCTGATCTTTTCCTTTCTTCTACTTTTCTTCACAGATAAAGTACTTGAAATTTTATTTATACTTTCTGACTCCAATTTCTTTCCTCTCACTCTTCCTTGAACCCCTCCCCCAATCAGATTTTTACTCTTTAATCCCACAGAATCTGCTTTTAGAGATCACTACCTAATGACCTCCATATGTGTCCCTGGGTGGTGCAAACAATTAATACGCCTGGCAGCTAATCAGAAGGTTGGCGGTTTGAGTCCACCTGGAGGCACCTCAGAAGAAAGCCCTGGTGATATACTTCTGAAAAATCAGCCACTGAAAACCCTGTGGAGCACAGTTCTACTCTAACACACGCGGGGTCACCATGAGTTGAAATCGACTCAACAGCAACTAGTTTAATGAACTCCATGCTGCTAAATCTGATGGTCGTTTCTGAGTTGACCTAGCTGATAACTCCCATCTCTGTGAAACACTTTCTTCACTTGGCTTTCAAGACACCACCCACTCCTGGGTTTTCTGTGGCCTTGCTGACCACGACTCCTCAGGCTCCATTTTTGGTAATGCCTCATCCCCCAGCCTCTTAACCTTGGCATGCCCAGGGCTCAGACTGCAGACCTCTGTCCCTGTCAGCATTCAGTCATTCCTTTGTTGATGTTATCCATTTCCATAGCTATAAACACCAAATTATGTTGAAGACTCCCATATTTATTTTTCTAGCCTGGACCTTTCCCTGAACTCCAGGCTTTTGTATCTGTATAAATATCTAAGGCACAGATATCCAAGGCATGTCACTATGCCACGTCAGTATGTCCAAAACTGAACTCTTGATCTCCGCCCAGCATTCTCGCCTCCAACAAACATGTTCTTCCCCAAATCCTCCTCATTTAGTTAATGGCAACCCCATCCTTCTAGTATTTTAGTGTCAAAAACCTAACAATCATTTTTTTATTATTCTTTTGCTGACACCCCCATCCAATCACCAAGCTGTCAGCAAATACTATCTGTTCTACTTTCAAAATACATCTGCTTCCATCCTGGTCCATCTGCTCTCCTATCTTGCCTATATTGTTACAGTAACCTTCTAACTCCTATCCTTGGCCTTCACCACTTCAGCCTATACTTACTACAGCAGCCAGAGAATACCTATAAAATCTTAGTCTTATTGTGTTACTTTTCTAAAAACCCTGGAATGGTTTCCTAACTCAAAGTAAAAGCCAAAGATGTCACGAACACCTGTAGTCTAACCCAACATGGCTCCTGTTTCCATGCTGATCTTCTTTCCTACCAATCTCTCCGTAATCTGTTTTGCACCAGCCACACCAGCATTCTTGCTGCTCCTGTAACACAGGGGGCAAGTGCCTGCTTCAGGGTCTTTATAGTTGTTGTTCATTCTACCTAGAAAGTCCACCCCCTCACCACTTTGGAACTTTCCTCAAATGTTCTTTCTCAGTGAGGCCCACCCTGAGCAAATTGCAGTCTTCCTCCAATACTTCCTATCTATTTTTCTCCACAACATTTACATCCTCTAATAGATTATATACTTTACTTATTATTTTTCTGTTGTCAGTTCCCTCCATTAGAATGTGAGTTCTATGATGGTTGAGTTATTTCTTCTTTTGTGTATTTGCTTATTTTCTTCGTTTTCATTGCTGTATCTCCAACACCTAGAATAATGTCTGGTGTATAACAGGTGTTCAAAATTATATGTGGTTTGATTCAATTAACAGGTCAAAAGCTAACATTTGTTTGTATATAAATATTGGGGAAAATATACTTTAAAATCATATGACCTTTTTGGGAAAAGGTACATTTGACAGTATTAACCCAGGTCAATGGCATCCAAATATGGAGAACCCTGTTAAAATTTAGGGCCATCTTGTCCCTGAAGGGAGCCATGGTGGTACAGTGGTTAAGCATTTGGCTGCTAACCAAAAGGTTGGCAGTTCGAGTCCATCAGCCATTCCTTGGAAACCCTGTAGGGCAGTTCTACTCTGTCATATAGGGTCACTGAGAGTCAGAATCAACTCAGTGGCAACGGGGTTTTGCTTTTATCTCTGAAGACAAAGAATAGGTTCTGGGGTATCCAGATATTTGTAAAAAATCAACTGCCGTGCTTATCCTGTTTTTTATTCTTGTCCTGCAACAGTTCTAGAGAGAAATGTTTCCAGTAAGAAACCTGCTAACAAATGATATCTCTTTCATTGAGCCTCCTTTCCCCATGGAGGAATTAAATGCCCAAGTTCAGGCTAGTGGCAGCTCTGGAACTAGGATCCAGGACTGTCTTCTGTCTATTTTTAGCTGCTCTGATTATAACTGCTCCCGCTATCAAATTTAAGGAAAAGTTATACCCATTCAGTGGGGAACTCTAAAGGCAAACACAGAAAATCAGTTCTTAGCAAAGTGATGAGGTGATGATGACATGTCCCAATGTAGGGTGGCAGTGACGCTGGGAATAATGTTATTCGGATACATCAAGTCATTGATCAGAAGTCACAGACTAAGACTTTTTCTTAAACTAAACAGAACTAAAGAAAAGTAGTGACTATTTGTTCCTTAAATTCATCTCTCTAGCTGTGATGCTTTCCTTACAGTTTGCTCTTCTCTTGTTCATAGCATTTTCCCTACTAACCTCATTATTCTCCTCCTCATCTTCACTTCTGGATGAGCCTGTTTGTACACATTAATAAGAGCCAGCCTCTTGCTCTCTAGAACAGCTGTCTGTTTTCCACTTTTTATCTTGGAAGGTCTAGGTGTCTGGGGCACTATTTGCTGGAGGGCTTTGAGTATCTCTGGCTGGATTTCAGAGGTATAAAAGATATTCTTTTGGGTATTTATTTCTTTTAAATGGTATTATTCTTCAGATTGGCATACAGTAATGAAAAAAATCCTGAAATATTTAGACTCATTATCTGTAGACTAGAAATATGGAGAACTCCTTTCTAAAGGTCCCACAGGGCTCTGTTAGTTGTTACCATTTGATTGCCAACTGCTTTTATTTCGTTCTGCCTTCAGCTGCTAGAGAAGTTGAATACTGTAATAATTCTCTGCCTTTATGCTAAAACAGCCTTTATCCTAGAAAGGATTCCTGTCCTATATCTGCTTCTACTGAACTCCATACACTTTCTGATTGTGCCTTCTCTGTTACAGTTGATTTGGGACACCCATCTTTGTAGCCTACATTGCTACCAGTGTAGACTTGGTGGAGGCCTACATCCTGTGTTATTTGTAACACCAGTCAACTGACTCATGGGATGTCCACCTAGGTATGTGACACATTGGAGCCCTTCACATTGCAAAATATGGTTTATTTTATGCAAGACGAAAGAAAGTCACATAGTTTCAGGAATGCCAACTTTAAAGCTTTCATTGAAGTAATTCACCAGGCCTATTTAGTTCCAACCCTAATGGATGCCCTTTTCTCAGAGGTCTAGTGTCTCTCTCCTCTGTGTACACCTGTTTTCACAACCTGATGCTCAGGATGGCCTGGGTCTTTTCCACAGCATTTCCATCTCCCCAGGGGCTTTCCAATACCTATTCCGTGCTGCCCCTCTAGCTAATGAGACACTTTACCTTTCTGCTTCCTTCACTTCCCATTTATATCTCCTGATTTTAAAATTCCTTCCCTATGAAGACATTTGTACCTTCTAAGGTGACAATTAGCTAATTTGTCGTCTAACAACTAATTTGTGCTAATAAAAGAAAGCCACAGGAGATAGCTCCTTTTATCCAGGGCCCTCTAGGCCTCCTTGAGTAGCAAGTACATTTTACTTGAGATCTTTTAGCCACAATGTTCCACTTTTGTGGTCAAAACCAAAAGTGCAACTAATAGTACATATAATAATTTTAAATATGTATTGCTAATACTTTCTAAGTGCCAAGCTCTTTGTTAAATGCTTTAATATGTTCTTTTTTTAGCCTTCTCCATTACTCTAGAGGGGTAACAACTGTTATAAACCTCATTTTACTCATGAAAAATGAGATTATGGAGATGAAGTTACTTGCCCGAGGTCACACAGCACACAGCAAGTTTGACATAATATATCTGTTAATAATCCTCACAATTGCCCAGCTAGCTGGTGCAGAGAATTTAACTAATTTCCCATGTGTCACAGAAGTAGTAAATAGCAGATCTGGTTTTAAAAGTCGGGTCTTCTGACTTAAGATCCTTTGGATTTTTCTGTGACACCAACTGCTTTATTATATTAACTTTGTAGAAAGTAGTAATGCTCTTTGAGATCTGTTTAAAAGATGAGAATGTTTTGTTTGAGGTTGTGTTAGTTACCTTATGTCATAAAAATGCTGTGTAACACTCAAACCACAAAACTTCAGAGACACACACATAAATGTTTATTTGGCTCAGGAGTCTGAGTCTGAGAGGTTTAGCTGATCTGGGCTGGTTGGCACACTTTTTGGCAGTCAGCTGTGGGTCATCTAGGCTGCTCTGCTCTGCTTGGCTGGGTTAACACATGTGTCTGGAACTTGGCTGGCTGCCAGCAGATCTAGATGGCCTCAGCTGGAATGACTGTAGCCACTTGGTTCTCTGCCATGTGTCTCTCATTATCCAGCAGGCTAGCCTGTGAATGTTCTCATAGACATCTTAGCGGAGAAAGAGCAGATAAGCCCAGTCATACAAGCACTTTTCAACCTTATGTTGCAGTTGCTAAAATTTGCTAAAATTCCATTGGCTAAAGTGAGTCACATGGCTGAGCTCAGAGTCAGAGTAGGAGCGGTCTACGAAGTTTATGGTGAAGGGTATGAATACTTGGAAGGGTAAAGAATTAGGTCATTTTTTGCAAATTACCGTAAGGGTCTAGCAAATTTCTAGAAGAAACAGAAAAGGGATCTAGTAGTCCTCCGTTTCAACTCTTCAAGCAAAGTCTACACTTAAAAAAAGAATGTAACATTTCTTTGCTGTATTGTCACTGCTCTGATATATTACCTAGTCGATCCCAGCTCTAGAAGCCAACATTTACAAAAAATTGAACGTGTGATCTTTGGTGACATAAATGTATTCATGCTCTTAATCATGAACCATAAATAAGCTTCCCATTTGTACAGTGACAAAGCAATGCTGCCTGAATTTGTAATTCTCTTTCAAATAGAATGTTGGCCTAACTCTCCTACTGCCTAATGTTTTCATGGTTTAGAAGTTTGCTTTCTAGAATTTGATGCAGCTGTTCTCTCTGAGTTAAAGTCCATGGGGAAAGGTGGATAAACACATGAAGCTTCTGAAAGCCATCTCAGAGCCCTCAAAGTCAGCCCTCAGTTTAAAGTCTGGGTCAGAAGTATAATAAAGTTAGCCTTGGTAATTTCTCATGAGTTATCAGAGAGACTCATTATCAACACTCACAAACCTGGTTTTAGTCCAGTGGAGATTTATGAGGCTAAATTCTAAGCAGAATCAAAATATATGAGAATAAAAAGCTCAGCCCAGAGAACTGATGCTTACAACTAGATATATATAAGGTATTTGTAGAACCAATTAACATTGTTTTAATTTTTTGATGTACCAGAACACAAAGAAGTTCTCAGCCACTCAGTCTGTTTCCTCAATTCAGAGGCATATTATGATAAAGCAAGGGCATGGAGGTTAAGTGCCCTGAACTTATACAAAATAATAACTTGCAAAAATATTAGTTCTACAAAACTTTTATTTACCCACAACAAAATTATGGATTATATTTCCATCTGTCATGCCTATTTTGTACATCCTCTTTTTGACTAATTTCTTCTTTCCTCTGTAGTGGTTCATGTTAATTGGGTGATGGTCTTCCAGTAGACATCACATCAGTATCTGAAAGGGGTTCCAAGATTCAGATATATGTGGGTGGGTAGATGGGGGTTGTGGGGAGAGGAGGAGGTCAAGGCATCTTGTGGATTCGAACTGCCGACCTTTTGCTTAGCAGCTAGCTCTTAACCACTACGCCACCAGGTCCAGGCATCTTGGAAAGGAATATTCACTTTTCACCTCTGTCCACCCACATTCACTGTCTTCCATGTGTGCCCTTACAGGCCTCTCATTACACATGTATTTCTTTAATTTTCTGTTCACAATTTTTTACCATGCGCCTTTCTGTTTTTCCCATGTTTTAACTCACTGCCAATATTCCTTTAGACCAATGTGTTCTTTTATTACCCTCTATTCTGTGAGCAGGACTTATCTTCACTTTATGACACCACATTTAAGACCTTACCTTGTTCTGAC
Organism: Dugong dugon; assembly: GCA_030035585.1. Lineage (NCBI taxonomy): Eukaryota > Metazoa > Chordata > Mammalia > Sirenia > Dugongidae > Dugong > Dugong dugon. The sequence goes on from CM057466.1 coordinate 64,411,971, forward strand.
CCAGGGCTTTGAACTGGTTAATTTTGGTTTGAACCCCTGCTGAGAATTTGCATTTCCACCCCAGATATACTGAATCAGAATCTACAGTTTAGCAAAATCCCCAGGTGATTCTTATGTACAATAAATTTTGAGAACCACTGCTCTATTAGTGGTTCTCAGAATTCGTCCCTAACCAGCAGCGTTAGCATCACCTGGGAGCTTATTAGAAATGCAAATTCTCAGCAAGTGTTTGAACTGGAACTAACCAGTTTGAAGCCTTGTCTTGATCTGAATTGTATGGTTGCATAGAGGTCCAGCTCCAGTCTTAGCTCCGCCATCAAACCTTTCGTAATGGAAAGCTCAGAGAAGTCTTTCCATCATCTGATCTCCAGGATAAATATATATCTAGCTTTTGATATTCAATTAATTCATCCAACTAGAATTCATTAGTTGTTAAGATACTGAGATTTATGATTACAATGAGAAATGCTATCATCATTGTTTAATATAGAGATAGAATTGAACAACAATCACATAATAAAATAAGCATTTGGTTTCAAATTGTGACAAGTAAAGGGTATTAGGAGTTACAAGAATAAGGGAACCAATTTGTGTTTAGGAATACAGTTAAGTCTCTGAAGAAATAATTTTTAAACCAGACTTGGAGCTAGTTTAAAGGAGAGGAGCAAAGAATGTACTAGAAAGAGAGAAGAAAATGTGTTTGGAGAACTCAGGGAAATAAAAGGAGGCTAGTATTGCTGGAATCTAGAAATAATGAACAGTGTTGTTAGATAAGAGACTTGTAGCCATGTTAAGAATTTTGGTTATTATCCCAGGAGCAAGGCAAAGCCATCTAAAGCGCAAGAGTGATATAATCTTATTTGATTTATTTAAAAGATCACTCCTGCTATTGTGTGGAGAGTGGGTATAGAGAGAGCGTTGAGTGGAAGCAAGGAAATCAGGATTAGAAGGTTATCACAGTAGTTCTCTAGAGAAAAGCTAAGGGCTTAAACCAGAGTGGTGCAGAGAGACAGAGGAGACAAAGAGCCCAGGTCTATTTTGGAGGACAAAGCCAAAGAAGTTAGTGATGGATTTTAAATGAGGAATCATGAGGGAAATGGGAAATCAACTAAAATAGAAAAATGGATGGATGGAAATATCATTTACTGAGATAGGAAAAAGCACGGGAGGAGCAGGTTTTAGAGAGATGATCACATGTCCTATTTAAGGTATATTTGACTTAAAATGATTTAGAATAATCCAAATGGAGATGTCAAAAAGGAAGATTGAACACTCAAGTATAGAGTCTAGAGATGAATTCTGGTCACTACAGTGGCAGACCCAGCTACAGGGTTATTTTTTAACATCCCTCTCCTTTATATAATCAAATTATTTTCACTAATAATCCTGACATGGAACCGATAACAAAAGTAACCAGAAAAAATACACAATGATACTTTTCTTTTGTGTGTGTGTGTGTGTGTATGTGTACATACATACGTACATATATAAAACTAAATATTCCCCTATAAGAAAAGAAAAAGTAATGGAATAATACTTTTTAAGTACATCCTATTTTTTCAAAAAAAAGGAAAAAATCTTATACCTATGTGTGGGGTCAAGCATTGCTTTACAGAGAATTTTGTCTTTGTTCCTGCTTCCTGGGAGGTAACCTCTAAGCTCTTGGAATTTCCTGAGTGATTGAAGTGTCTTTGTTATTCATGAGAGGTTTAGACCACACCTGAGGGTTTATGCTGAAGAGGAGACTCCTGTTGCATGGGGGCTGACCAGGCCACAAAGACACACCATGTGATGTCAGCCCAACCAAGGGAAAGGGGGCTGGAGGTTGAGTTCAACCATGTGAACAATGATTCAATAAATCACGCCTACATAATGAAACCCAATAAGAACTATGGACATTGAAATTTGGGTGGGTTTTTCTGATTGGTGAAAGATATTTGTGCTCAGGATGGTGATACATCCTTTGGAAATGGAAGCTCTGTGTTAGACACCCTCCCATACTTCACCGTATGCATCTCTTCTTTATGCTGGTCCTGATTTATATCCTATAAAATGAATTTTAGTTGTAAGCATAGAGCTTTCCTGAGCTCTGTGAATTCTAGTGCATTATCAAACCTGGGGGAGATGATGGAAGCCTCCGAATTTGTAGCCAGTTGGTGGTGGTCGTGAGAAACTCCAAACTTTCAACAGGCATCTGAAGTCTTAGGCAGACTCGGCAGTCTGGAGGACTGTGCCCTTTAACTTGTGAGGTCTGACCTAACTCTAGTGGTTAGGGTCAGAGGAGAAAGAACTGCATTTATACCTTATTATCAAGTTACCATAATTAATAATGACATTACATTTCTGTTTTTGAGCCTCCTGCAAATACGTCAGTTATCAAAAGTGGTATTTTTATCACATATTTTATTCAGTGTAGAGTATAGCCAAATCTGTCAATCAATCTTCTTGCCTGGATAACTGAAGAACACTTTTTGTTAATTTTAATTTCAAAAATTTTCTTTCACTGGGGCTACTAGGAGGTGGAAGAAGCAAGAGAGGCCTACAGCCTTCATAGAGAACTTGGCACTGTGACACCCTGAACTGGGACTACTAGCCTCCAGAAAAGAGAGACAATAAATTTATATTCTTAAAAACAATTTTTTTTTTTCACATGAAGCAATAGATATGCAAAGACATCTTTAAATGTAACTATGGCTTGTTGTTAGGTGCCAGAGAGTAGGTTCGACTCATAGTGACCCCATGTACAACAGAACAAAACACTGCCCAGTCCTGTGCCATCCTCACAATCATTGCTATGTTTGAGCCCATTGTTGCAGCCACTGTGTCAATCCATCTCCTTGAGGGTCTTCCTCTTTTTTTTGCTGACCTTCTACTTTACCAGGCATGATGTCCTTCTCCAGGGACTGGTCCTCCTGATAACATGTCCAAAGTATATGAGATGAAGTCTCCCATCCTCACTTCTAAGGAGCATTCTGGCTCTACTTCTTCCCAGATGGATTTGTTTGTTCTTCTGGCAGTTCATGGTATATTCCATATTCTTTGCCAACACCATAGTTCAAATGTATCAGTTCTTCTTTCGTCTTCCTTATTCATTTTTCAGCTTTTGCACGCATATAAGGTGTTGAAAATACCGTGGCTTGAATCAGGCGCACCTTAGTCATCAAAGTGACCCCATTCCATAGCAAATTCCAGAAATAATAATAATAATAATATATATATTTTTAGGATTTATTCTAGTGACTTTGAAATATTTCTGCAGTGGAAAAACCATAAACACAAATAAAAATTGCACATGGTCACATGGAATTACAGAATTGAAATAACTTGAGTTCTGTTTCTTCATCTTTACAATTACTGTGCTATCACTTGTTACTTGGAATCTAGTATTTAAAAGCAGGATTATGTAGAACCATTGTATTTGGAGAGTGTGCATGACACAAATTCAAACTATTTTGAAACTATATGAGATTATTCTTGAAACCAATGTGTGTGTCTGAATCAGAGAGGGACCGACTATATAACTAAGTTTCCCTAAGTATTGCTAATGTAGAATGTATTGTTTTTTAAATTAAATTTTATGAAATAAAAATGTAATAATTTAGAGCTTACACATACATTATTGAAATGCAAAAAATAACCACCGTAATTGTTTAGACCCCCATGTGTCTGTCAGGGGCTTGCGTGTTGCTGTGATGCTGGAAGCTATGCCACTGGTATTCAAATACCAGCACACTCACCCATGGTGGACAGCCTTCAGTATGGATTACACCTCAACAGAAAGAAAACAAAAATCCTCACAACTGAACCAATAAGCAACATCATGATAAATGGAGAAAAGATTGAAGTCATTGAGGATTTCATTTTACTTCGATCCATAATCAACACCTGTGGAAGCAGCAGGGAAGAAATCAAATGATGCATTGCATTGGGCAAATCTGGTGCAAAAGACCTCTTTAAAGTGTTAAAAAGCAAAGAAGTCACTTTGATGACTAAGGTGCCCCGACCCACGCCATGGTGTTTTCAATCACCTAATATGCATGCGAAAGCTGGGTAATGAATAAGGAATGGATAAGAATTGACGCCTTTGAGTTGTGGTGTTGGTGAAGAATATTGAATATTCCATGGACTGCCAAAAGAATGAACAAATCTATCTTGGAAGAAGTACAGCCGGAAAGCTCCTTAGAAGGGAGGATGGGATACTTAGTCTGACATACTTTGGACATGTTATCAGGTGGGACCAGTCCCTGGAGAAGGGCATCATGCTTGGTAAAACGGAGGGTCAGGGCAAAAGAGGAAGACCCTCAACAAGATGGATTGACACAGTGGCTGCAACAGTGGGCTCAAGCATAACAAGGATTGTGAGGATGGTACAGGACCAGGCAGTGTTTCGTTCTGTTGTGCATAGGGTCACTATGAGTTGGAACTGCCTCGATGGCATCTAACAACAACAACAACAATTGTTTAGAAGTTAGTCTGACAAAAGATTTTCTTTTTCAGTATGGTGTATTTTATCACTGATATCGTTTAAACTGTCCAGCATATGGTTATAATAAAAAAGACTGGAAGTCTGTCCCCAGTGTCGGTAATAAAGAAGTGCACTGTCTATAAATAATTTAAAATAATAAAAAAGAAAAAAAACTTTCTTTACTACCGACACTGGGGACAGACTTTCCCCGTTGTCACACTATTGGCATGTCACTAGTTCACTGATAAAAATTTAGGAGTCAACAACGTATAGACAGTGTTTAAACTCATGAGAGTGATAGAGATTTTCCAATGGAAAGTTTTTAAGGAGAACAAAAGAAGCCTGGGGCAAAACTATCAGGATCTCCAAACTTAGGAGCAGAGTGGAAAAGGAGGATAGGAAAATATGACTAGAGAAATAAAAAATTGGAAGAGAATTGTATCACTGGAACCAAAAATAGTGTATTTGGGGAAAATAGAAGATTCATTTCTGTGACTTGCAACTGAAAAATGAAATAGGAGTAGAGCTGAAAAAAAAAAAATCATGAATTTGGTAACATGGAGGTAATTGCTGGCCTCAAGAAGAGCAGTTTCATTAGGATATTGGAAGTTAGATTTGGATACCTAGAATTCCTAAATGAATTAATTAAAAAATGGATCTGGAGCCAGTGAACCTGGGTTCAGGACTCCCCAATCTGCCATTTGCTGCTGGGATGACATTGAACAGCTTAAATCATGTTTCTAGTTCTTGATCTTTTCATTAGTCAAATGGGAATAATGAGAACACCCACTTCATTACAGTTTTGCATAAATTAAACTAGGATGACACACACACAGCATCCTGCACTGCACATGTACTCAGAAGGAGCTGAATACACATTTGTTGAATTTGATAGATGACCTTGAAATAGATGGAGTTCCTCCTGAACATTTGTCAAACTGCAAAATGTGGCTGAAATAGGACTGAAGAGCATTATCCCTGCCACCTGTGAGTGAGGCAGGTGGGAACAGGGAGAGATTGGAGACAAGGAGACTAACCAAGGAGACCAATTTAATGTTCTACATCAAGGGTCCACAACCTTGGCCTGTGCACTAAATGAAGCCCACCACCTAATTTGTAAATAAAGCTTTATTGAAACACACACACACAAAAAATGGAAAATTATGAAAACAAATAATTTCTTGTTGGCTTCGTAAGATGGTCACACAGAAAATCAACATACAAAACTCCACAGCTTTGTCACACAACAATTGTTGTTATTAGTTGTCCTCAAGTTGATTTCGACTCATGGCTACCCCAGGTGTGCAGAGCAGAGCTGCTCCACAGGATTTTCAAGGCTGTTACCTTCTGGAAGCAGATTGCCAGACCTGTCTTTCAAGGTTCCTCTGGGTGGGTTCAAATCGCCAACCTTTTGGCTAGTAGTAGAGGGCTTAACCGTATGCACCACCCTCATGCAACAATATTAATTTAAAAAATAATTTAAAAGATTAATTATAAAATACATAGGTATAAGTCTATCAAGAAATATGTAATATCTATATGAACAGATATGTAAAACTGAACTGAAGGACATAAAATAAGAATAGAATAAATGGGACAAAATATTATATCTTAGATGGAAAAAGCATAATGTTGTGAAGTTCTCAAGTCTCCTCAAATTAATCTTTAAGTTCAAAGCAATCCACCTGCAACTCCTAATAGGATTTTGTTAAATTATACTTTAGGTGAAGGTTTATAGAGCAAACTAGTTTCTCACTGAACGCTTAATATATATATTGTTTTGTTACATTGGTTCCAACCCCTCGACATGGCAACACTCTCCCCTTCTTGACCTTGGGTTCCCAATTACCAGCTTTTCTGTTCCCTCCTGCCTTCTTGTCCTTGCCCTGGGCTGGTGTGCCCATTTAGTCTCGTTTTGTCTTATGGGCCTGTCTAAACTTTGGCTGAAGGGTGAACCTCACGGGTGACTTCATTACTGAACTATAAGTGTGTCCGAGGGCCATAGCCTCAGGATTTCTCCAGTCTCTGTCAGACCAGAAAGTCTGTTTTTTAAATTTTTTTTGTGAGTTAGAATTTTGTTCTACATTTTTCTCCAGCTCTGTCTGGGACCCTCTATTGTGATCCGTGTCAGAGCAGTCAGTGGTGGTAGCCAGGGACCATCTAGTTGTGCTGGACTCAGTCTGGTAGAGGCTGTGGTAGTTGTGGTCCATTAGTGATTTGGACTAATCTTTCCCTTGTGTCTTTGGTTTTCTTCATTCTCCCTTGTTCCAGATGGGGTGAGACCAGTGGAGTATCTCAGATGGCTACTGATAAGCTTTTAAGACCCCAGAAGCTACTCACCAGAGTAGAATGTAGAACATTTTCTTTATAAATTATGTTATGCCAGTTGAGCTAGATGTTCCCGGAGACCATGGTTCCCACAGCCCTCAGCCCAGTAATTTGGTCCCTCAGAGAGTTTGGATGTGTCTATGGATCTTCCATCACCTTGCCTTGTACAAGTTGTTTCTGGCTTCCCCAGTATTGTGTACTGTCTTACCCCTCACCAAAGTTACCACTTATCTATTGTCTAGTGTTTTTCCATCCCCACCCTCCTCTTCCTCATAACCATCAAAGATTGTTTCTTTTTGTGTGTAAACCTTTTCATGAGTTTTTACAGTAGTGGTCTCATACAATATTTGTCGTTTTGTGATTAACTTATTTCACTCAGCATAATGTCCTCCAGATTCATCCATGTTGTGAGATGCTTTGCAGATTCATTATTGTTCTTTATCATTGCTTAGTATTCCATTGTGCGTATGTACCATAGTTTGTTAATCCATTCATCTGTTGATGGGCATCTAGGTTGTTTCCTTCTTTTTGCTATTGTGAACAATGCTGCAATGAACAGGGATGTGCATATGTCTATTTGTGCGATGGCTCTTGTTTCTCTAGGATATATTTCTTGTAGTGGGATTGAGTAACAGGATTTTTTGCTATCTAAAAAAGTGATTCTAATGTACACCTGGAATATAAAACATAAACAATAGCCCTTACATATTTGAAACAGTACAATTATGAGGGACTTGCCTCTACCAGGTATCAATTTATACTATAGAGCTACTATAATAAAACTGGATTTATTGGCAAAGGAATAATAAAATTGATCAGTGGAACATAATAAAAGTTCTGATAAGATATATATACTTATATAAATTTAATGTACGGTTAAGCTAGTCCTTCAAGTCGGTGGTGAAAGGATGGTGTATATAACACCCCGAGGGCACTGTCTTACATCCACTCTTGGCCTGATCTCTGATGCCAGCCAACACCATGACACATAGTTATGTACAGGTTTTGAACAGTTTACCATTAGCTCCTCAAAGCAAGTGTGTACTGAGCTTCTCTTGTTTCTTACCCTGGAGTTTCTCTGATGCTCCTGCTCGGGTGCATTTGACCCTGATTAATAGAAGGCAGGCACTAATGGATGAATACTCTCTTTCAAGACTTGGGTGAACGGTTCTAAACCACATGTCCTAAGGCATCTCAGAAGGTCCCGCACTGGAGAACTAGTCATCTGAAGCTTTGGCACACCAGACAATGTTTGAACTGGATTTTAGTCCGCCTCTGCTGATGCCATGTCTCTCACTCCGTATCCCTCAGAACACATTCTCAAATTTCTTACCTCTGTCTGTCCCAGGCTCTGCTTTTGGGACGAATCCAGGGTGGGCTATTCAATAAAAAGTATTGAAAAATTGACTATACAATAGAAAAAAGAATAAAGATGTATTTCTGCACGTAAAGAAATTCCCCAAAAATCAAAAGGCTAAAATGTAAAATGGTGTTGTTAGGTGCTGCCGAGTCAGTTCTGACTCATAGCGACCCTATATACAACAGAACGGAACACTGCCTGGTCCTGTGCCATCCTCACAATCTTTACTATGCTTGAGCCCATTGTTGCAGCCCTACTGTGTCAATCCATCTCACTGAGGATGTTCCTCTTTTTCACTGACCCTCCACTTTACCAAGCATGATGTAAAGTTCTTCAGGGATGTAAAATAAACAAATTATGAAGGTATGTGAAAACATGCACACATATGTTGTTGTTATGTGCCTTCCAGTCGATTCTCACTCATAGAGTCCTTATGGGAGAGAGTAGAACTGCCTCATTGGGTTTCCAAGGCTGTAATCTTTATGGAACGGGCCCTGGTGGTAGAGTGGTTAAGCACTGGGCTGCCAACCAAAAGGTGGCTGTTTGAATCCACCGGCTGCTCCTCTGGAGATAGATGTGGCAGTTTGCTTCCATAAAGAGCACAGTCTTGGAAGCTTTATGGGACAGTTCTACCCTGTCCTACAGGGTCACTACAAGTCAAACTTGTCGTGGGTTTGGGTTAATTTTTACGGGAGCAGATCACCAGTTTTTTTCTCCTTCGAACCGCCAGCCTTTGGGTTAGCCATTGAACACTTAACCATTGCTCCACCAGTGCTCCTTCCACATACACACACGTACATATATATGGCCCCCACCTCCACTTCAACTTTCTCCTGTATTATGATCTCTTTGCTCTGTTCTGTCAATGTGATTTTATTTGCTCTATCTTCCAGAAATTTGTCAAAATATCCTGTTTGCTAAAGGCATCTTCTCATTTTTAGTTTTGGTACAGATTTATTCTCTTATATACATCTTTCTTGTATTACAGTTGCATTTTGGGTGGACAGTGGAAATAAATTAATATATTTTGTTTGCCATTTGGCCCATAATATTCTCAATTTTGCATTAGTTATATCTTTTGTTAATATAACAGCATGTAACTTCATTAATCCGTGTATTTTGAGAGTCTCTAACAAATACAATTGTATCAAACTATGAAGACTTTTATTCACTAATTGAGCTAGTCTCGATTGTCTTGTTGAGACAAAAATGTCACCTGATGGTGCACTGTCTTTATCATAGTATACTACAGTTGGAATAAGAGATCATATAGTCCCTGAATATCCAATGATCAAATCAGCCTATATGATCCTTGTGGATCCCCTGAGAGTGTTACATTTTTTAAAACTACATGAGTTAACATTCATGTACTAGCAGGCTAGCAATTCTTATCTGCCTGTATCCACCATTTAAAATTGTCCACTGGCAAATTGAATTAATTAGAAATTATTATGTAGTTTAATTTAATCTAATGGGGTTTTAGAATAATTTTTGAAAAATGAAAAATAGACATGGAAAAACCTCCATATGCATTTCACTGTTTTAATTGCATGTTTAAATGTACATTTAGGCCATACATACATACTCTAGGCTCACTATTTTAAAGTTAGTGTGGCCTACATTCACGTAGATATCGTTTCAAGTGGTAGCCTTTAAACATGTTCTGTTCCTAATAATCAAAACCACTCTATAAAATATGTCAGCATTATGACCTAGAGAGCTAAAGATTTTCCCCAGACCTCACATGCAGACCTGTTCTAAATGCCTCATTTTCTGATCAAGGAGGGAAAAAAAAAAAAAAACACAGAAGAATGTATTTCTTTGCTTTATTCAATTATAGGTGTTCTTTAGTGTCAAGTGAGTGTTGAATGAAATAGGAAATAATACAGGACTATTTAGGCTACATAAGTTTTTACTTTTTATTTTGAAATAATTATAGATTCACAGGAAGTTGTAAAGTTAGTACAGAGAGGCCCCTTGGACACTTCACCCAGTTTCATCCAGCGATTACATCTTACATAAGTGGAGTACAATATCAAAACCGGGACATTGACATTAGACACAATATGTGTGTATATTTTTATGATATTTCGTCACACGTGAAGATCCCTGTAATGACCACTGCAATCAAGATACAGAACTATTCCATCATCACAAAGATCTCCATTTTGTTTCCCCTTTATAGTCACCTCCCGCCCTGTCTCTCAACCTTTCCTAACCTCTTACTCTTCAGTTCTCCAAATCTAGAATTTTGTCATTGCTGATAAATAGAAACACAACTGATATTTATATGTTGGTCTTCTATCCTGCGAGATTGCTGAACTCATTTATTAATTCTAGGAAGATTATTGTTATTTTTTAAAAATAGATTCCTTTGACTTTTCTGTATAGGTCATCACGTTATCAGCAAATAGAGAGAATTTTATTTCTTCCTTTCTGATGTGTATGCCTTTAATTTCCTTTTCGTGCCTTCATGTAACCTCTCCCACTTCCAGTATTATGTTAAATAGCATCGGTAAGCGTGGGCAGTCTTGCTTTGTTCCCAATCTTAGGGGAAAAACATTGATTCATTCAGTGTAATGTACAATGTTAGCTGTAGACATTTTGTAGATGCTCTTATCAAGTTGAGGAAGCTTCCCTCCCTTCTATTTTTCAGAGTTTTTATCATCTGTTGGTGTTAAATTTGTCAGATGCTTTTTCTGCATCAATTGATATGATCACGTGATTTTTTTACTTAACCTGTTCATATGGTGGATTACATTGATCAATTTTCAAATGTTGAACCAGCATTACATGCCTGGAATAAACCCCATATGGTCATGGTGTATACTTTTTATATGGTGTTGAATTATATTTGCTAATATTTTGTGGAAACTCTGGTGGCGTAGTGGTTAAGAGCTATGGCTGCTAACCAAAAGGTCGGCAATTTGAATCCACCAGGCACTCCTTGGAAACCCTGTGGGGCAGTTCTACTCTGTCCTGTAGGGTCGCTATGAGTTGGAATTGACTCCTTGGCAATGGGTTTTAATATTTTGTGAAGGATTTTTGTGTCTGTGTCCATGGGGATATTGGTTTGTAGTTTCCTTCCTTTTTTTTTTTTTTCCTACTGTCTTTGTCTGATTTTGGTATCAGGGTGATACTAACTTCAAAAAAAGAATTGGATAATGTTTCCTTCTTTTTTGATTTCTGGAAGCAATTTTTTAGAATTGGTAATTCTATAAAATTAGTGTTGTCTTTTTAAAATATAGAATTCTCCAGTGAAACCACCTGGGCCTGAAGATTATCTTTCTCAGCAGGTTTTAAAATTATGAATTCAATTTCCTTAATAATTATCAGGCTATTCAAATTACCTACTTCATACTGGGAATATTTTGGTAGTTGGTGCTTTTTGAGGAACTGGTCCTTTTCATTCAAGTTATCTATTTTATGTTTGTAGAATTGTTTGTAGAATCTACTTACTATCTTTTTTTTTTGTCTGTGTGGTCTATAGTGGGATACTCTGTTGAATTCCTGATATTGATAATTTGTGTCTTGTCTCTTTTTTTATTGTCAGTCTTGCTAGAAGTTTGTCAATGTTATTGATCTTTTCTAAGAACCAGCTTTTTCTTTCTGCTATTATTTTTCTGTTTTCAATTTCATTTATTTCTGCTCTTATCTTTATTATTTCCTTCCTCAGCTTGCTTTAAGTTTATTTAGCTTCTCTTTTTCCAATTTCTTGTGTTAGGAGCTTAGATAATTGCTTTGAGACTTTTCTTCTTTTCAATGTGTGCATTCACTGCTTTAACTTTCTCTCAGCACTACTTTATCTACATCTCACAAATTTTGATATGTTGTGTTTTCATTTTTATCCAGTTTAATATATTTTTAATTTCCCTTTAGACTTTCTCTTTGAACCATGGACTGTCAGAAGTGTTTTGTTTATTTTTCAAGTGTTGGGGATATTGCAGCTATCATTCTGTTACTGATTCCTCGTTTGATTCCATTTTGATTAGACAACAAACTGTATGATTTCAATTCTTTTAAATGTTTAAGGTTTGATTCATGGCCCGGTATATGGCTATCTTGGTATATGATATCTGTTCTGTGGGCACTTGAAAAGAATGTGTATTCTGCTGTTGTGGGGTGGAGTGTTCTATAAATGTTAATTAGATCTTTTTGGTTGGTGGCATTATTGACTGCTTCCGTATCCTTGCTGATTTACTGTCTAGATAATCTGTCATTTGTTGAGAAAGAAGTGTAATGGTTAATTTTATGTGTCAGCTTGTCTAGCTGTGGTTCTCAGTTGTTCGGTCCAACACTAGTCTAGATCTGTGTGATGTGGTTAAATCAGCTGGCCTTAAGTAAATCAGATTACCTTCCATACTGTGGGTAGGCGTCATCCAATCAGTTGAAGGTCTTAAAGCAAAAGGGAGTTTTCCCTAGGGTGTATTCTGCTTCCAGAACTATAAATAGACATTTTGCTAGAACTCCCTCATTCTTCACCCTTCACTCTACCTGGTGTCTGACCTAAGGAATTTGGGGCACAGAGCTGCAGGAATCTCTAGCCAATTGCCTGACCTACAGATTTTGGACTTAACAGACCCACAGTTTGGACTTGACCCCCACAGTTATGTGAGTCAATTCCCATCTGTCTATCTCTATATCACTGGTTGTGTTTTTCTAGAGAAATCTGACTAAGACAAGGGGTATGCAAGTCTCCAAGTATAATTGTGGATTTATTTCTTCCTTCAGTGTTATTAGGATTAGCTTCACATATTTTGAGCTCTATTATTTGGTGCATACATGTTTAAGATTGTGATGTCTCTTTAGTGGACTGACCCTTTTATTATTTTATAACGTCCCTGGTAATTTTCTTTGTTGTTAAGTCTTCTTTATAGAATATTTGTGTAGCTACTCCTGGTTTCTTTTGATTAATGTTTTCATGGTATATTTTTCTCATCTTTTGCTTTTGATCTACCTACATCTTTATATTTGAAGTGAATTTCTTATATATATATAAAAAAAAAAAACCAAAAAAAAAACGCAAACCCATTGCCATCAAGTCAATTCTAACCCATAGTGACCCTAGAGGGACAGAGTAGAACTGCCCCATAGGGTTTCCAAGGAGCGGCTGGTGGATTTGAACTGCCAGCCTTTTGGTTAGCAGCTGTATCACTTAACCACTGTGCCACCATAATTAGATTATGTATTTTAATTCATTCTACCAGGCTGTCTCATTTAATTTTTATGTAGACCATTTACATTTAATCTAACTATTGATATTTTGGGCTTAAGTATGATATTTTATTGTTCATTTTCTATTTACTTTCTCTGTTTTCTTCTTTGGGCCTTCCTGTGGGGCACTTGAACATTTTTTAGAATTTTATTTTGATTTATCTTTAGTGTTTTTGAATGTATCTCTTATATAACTCTTTTAGATGTTGCTCTAGGTATTACATAATATATATATAACTTACTGCAGTCTGCTAGTGTCATTACTTTAGCAGTTCAAGTGAAATGTAGAAACTTAACTTCTTTTTATGTCTGTTTACTTTCACCCATTTAGAACATAATTATCTTAAATATTTTCTCTACACCTATTGAAAACCAGATTATACAATGGTATATTTTTTGCTTCAATCATCAAACATAATTTTGAAGGCTCAAAAGGATAAGGAAAGTCTACTGTATTTTTTGCTCTTCTGTTCTTTCTTTTGAGAACTTTCATTAGCTATTCTTTCAGAGTGGGTTTTCTGACAACAAATTGTCTTAGTTTCCTTCCTCTGAGAATGTCTTGTTTTCCTCTCTATTTTCAAAGAATATTTTTTGCTGGATAGAGAATTCTGGGTTGATAGTTCTTTTTTTTCTTTCAAAAATTCAAAACTATTGTGCCACTTCCTTTTGACTTTCACAGCTGCTAATGCGATATTTACTGTCATTTTAACTGCCCCCCCCCCCCAGGTAAGTGATTTTTTCTCTAGTTACTTTCAAGATTATTTTTTTTCTTTAGTTTTCAGAAGTTTGAAGTGTCTTGGCATGAATTTCTTTGTTTTATTTTGGTTGGGGTTAACTTAGCTTCTTGTGTATGTAAATTTATTCTTTTACCAAATTTGGGAAATTTTCAACCTTATTCCTTTTTTCTGCTCACCCCCTTTTTCTTCTTCTGGGAGTCTTATGACATGAATATTAGATACATATATTTCTATTCCCACAATTCCCTAAGTCTGTTATTTTATTTTATTTTTTTCAGTTTATTTTTCCTGTGTTGTTCAGATTGGTAATTTCTTTTGTTCTTTCTTCAAGTTCACTGATTCTTTCTTCTCTCCTCTCCATTTTGCTGTTGAGTACATCCACTGAGTATTTTATTTCATTATTGGGTTTTTTTCATACTAATATTTTCATCTTGTTCTTCTTTATCTTTTCTTTGTTGAAACTTTCTATTTTTTCATTTTTAAGTGTAATTGTAAAGATTATTGAAGAGTTTTATGATGGCTGCTTTTAAATCCTTATCAGAAGATTCATAACCTTGATTTCAGTATCTGCTGATTGCCTTTTTTCATTTAGGTTATGATGTTCCTGATTCTTGGTATAACAAGTAATTTTTTATTGAAATATAGACATTTTAGGTATTGCATTGTAAGTTTCTTTTATAGCAGACTTCCCTGGCACTGCTCCAGCAAGTATGCCCTTACCTATTACTGCTGCATGAAGGTGGAAATCCAGGTTTCCAGCTTGGCCTCCATTTACACTGGGGAAGGGAGGTTCTGCTCTTTAGTGAGTAGGGATGGGAATGTAGGCTCCCCACTAGGGGTCTGCTGATACCACGCTGGATGGGAGAAGCATGGGTGCTTTGTTTCTTGGCTTACTATGATACCACTGAGGGTGGCATAATTATCACTGGTGGTGTTTAAAGTCCTGACTTTTCACTAGACCTCCTCTGACTCTATCCCAGTATGAAGGTCGAGGAACTCTTCATTACCTCCAGATGGAGGTGGAAATCCAGACTCTCCATGTGGTCTCCACTGACACCACAGTGGTGAAACTTAGTGCAAGTGGGGATGAAAGTTCCAGCTCCTTACCTGGCCTTCTTTGACACCACTCTGGCAGAGGGGTTGTGCTTCATTAGAACTTGGCGAGAGATTCCATGTGAAGTGGTTCTGACTAATATGACACAGGCAGAGTATTGGAATCTTCTGGCAAGGCTTAGGTAGAGATCATATACAGCTAGTTTTATCAATTTCTCCCTCCCCCTTCTTCTTTCTTCCCCGATGGGATGTGATAACTGTAGATGACATCTTGCAACCTTGATGGAAAGATCGATATATCACAGACATTGAATACCTTATATCAGGAACTGGCAAACTTTTTCTGTAAAGTTCAGAATGATAAATATCTTAAACTCATGGGCCATACCATCTCTGTTACAATCACTCAATTATGCCACTGTAGCATGAAAGCAGCCATAAACAACACTTGAATGAATGGGCATGGCTGTATTTTAATAAAACTGTGTTTACTAAAATAGGCAGTGGGCCAGATTTGGCCCATGGACTTTAATTTGCCCATGTCTGCATTATATCATTCTGCAACTGAACAAGAGACTGCGTAACTCTTCTTGTTATGGGAGAAAAATAAAACAGTATTTGTTTAAGCTATTGTAGTTGGGGTTTCTTACTTGTAGCTGAACATACTCCTGATCCAAAGCCCATATGAAATATATCCAAATTTCCCACTAGAGATATTGTGAAGACAAGGAAATTTTAAACTTCATAACAGTTAAATGCTTGACTACTTGCAGAAAGGTTGGCAGTTCGAACCTTCCCAGAGGTGCCTCAGAATACAGGCTGATGATTTGCTTCCAAGAGGTCACAGCCTTGAAAATTTTAGGGAGCAGTTCTAGTCTGCACACATGGGGTCACCATGAGTCAGAATTGATTGGAAGGCAACTAACAACAACAACAAGATTTCCAAAGAGGTGCATTAGTAGTAGAAGCATTAAAGAAATGAGGGCTAACCCATGCATTTTTTACTTCACAAAATAGCAGCACCACCAGGAAGAAGATGGAATGTTTATCCTTGTCTATTCATCTTTCCCTGTCTCAGAAAATCTAAGTAATTCACAAAACTAGACAACTGTACTTTTATAACACGTGTACTCTTCCTGTGTTGATTAAAATTCTCTTTCTGAGTCTGCTTCCTCCTGTGCATAAGCATATAAAACCCCATTGCTGTCAAGTTTATTCCAACTCATAGAGACCCTATAGACAGAGTACAACTTTCCCATAGGGTTTCCATGGCTGTAAATCTTTACAGAAACAAACTACCGCATCGTTCTCCCACTGGGTGGCTGGTGGATTTGAACTACCAACATTTTGGTTAGCAGCTGAGTGCTTAACCACTGTGCTACCAGGGCTTCCCAGAAATGTAGAGATATACAGATTCTCATCCAGTAGAAAGTTGCAACTTCCAGAAAGCAATAGGACAGGACACAAAGTAATGCTGGGAGTTGATGGGAGAAGGCATGCTGTATGCCTCTTTCATCCTGGGCAGTATATCCCTTTCTAAATGTTATGTGTGCTGATCAAAGAAATTAACATTTATAAAATTCTTGGATAGATCTTTACATTGATCAAGTTAGCAAACATATTTTTAAAAATCTGATAATATTCATCCACCACTTGTCAGTCAGTTTGTCGTACTGTGGTGTCTTGTGTGTTACTGGGATGCTGGAAGCTATGCTGCTGGTATTTCAAATACCAGCAGGGTCACACATGGTGAACAGGTTTCAGCTGAGCTTCCAGACTAAGACCAGTTAGGAAGAAGGATCTGGCAATCTACTTCTAAAAAAAAAATTGGCCAGTGAAACTTTATGAATAGCAGCGCAACATTGTCTGATATAATGCCAGAAAATGAGCCCGTTAGGTTGGAAGGTGCACAAAATATGACTGGGAAAGAACTCCTTCCTCAGAGGAGAGTTGACTTTAATGATGTGGATGGGACCTTTATTTGCAGATGTGACACTACTCAAAATGAGAAGGAACAGCTGTAAACATCCATTAATAATTGGAATGTGGAATATATGAAGTATGCACTTAGGAAAATTGGAAGTTGTCAGAAATGAAATGGAACACATAAAGATTGATATCATAGGCATTAGTGAGCTGAAATGGACTGGTATTGGCCATTTTGAATCAGATAATCATATGGTCTACTATGCTGGGAATGACAAATTGAAGAGGAATGGTGTCACATTCGTTGTCAAAAATAACATTCCAAGATCTGTCCTGAAGTACAAAGCCATCAGTGATAGGATAATATCCATACACCTACAATGAAGCCCAGTTAATATGACTATTACTCAATTTTGCACACTAAGCAATAATGCCAAAGATAAAGAAATTTAAGAATTTTACCAACTTCTGCAGTCTGAAATTGATCAAACATGCAATCAAGATGTGTTGATAATTACTGGTGAATGGAATGCAAAAGTTGGAAACAAAGATAAAGGATCAGTAGTTGGAAAATACAACCTTGGTGTTAAAAATGATGCTGGAGATCACATGATAGAATTTTGCAAGATGACCGACTTATTCATTGCAAAAACCTTTTTTCGCCAACATAAATAGTAACTATTCACATGGATCTCATCAGATGGAATACACAAGAATCAAATCAACAATATCTGTGGAAAGAGACAATGGAGAAGCTCAATATCATCATTCAGAACAAGGCCAGGGGCCGACCATCAATTGCTCATTTGCAAATTCAAGTTGAAGGTGAAGAAAATTAAAACAAGTCCACAGAGCCAAAGTTCGATCTTGACTATATCCCACCTGAATTAGAGAACATGTCAAGAATAGATTTGATGCATCGAACACTAATGATGGAAGGCCAGG
This sequence comes from Dugong dugon, assembly GCA_030035585.1. Lineage (NCBI taxonomy): Eukaryota > Metazoa > Chordata > Mammalia > Sirenia > Dugongidae > Dugong > Dugong dugon. Next base: position 64,429,999 of record CM057466.1, read on the forward strand.
TGAGTTGTGGGATGACATCAAGAGCATCATACATGAAAAAAGCAAAAGGTCATTAAAAAGATAGAAAGTGAAGAAAAGACCAGAATGGATGTCAAAAGAGACTCTGAAACTTGCTCTTGAACCAAGAATAGCTAAAACAAATGGAAGAAATGATCACGTAAAAGAACTGAAGACAAGATTTCAAAGGGAAGATTGAGAAGACAAAGTAAATTACTATAATGAAATGTGCAAAGACCTGGAGTTAAAAAAAAAACTAAAAGGGAACAACATTCTTGGTATTTCTCAAGCTAAAAGTACTGAAGAAAAAATTTAAGCCTTGAATTTCAATATTGAAGGATTCTATGGGCAAAATATTGAATGATGTAAAAAGCATCAAAAGAAGATAGAAGTCACTGTGCCAAAAAGGATTGGTGGACATTCCACCATCTCAGGAGGTAGCATATGATTAAGAACTGATGGTACTGAAGGAAGAGGTCCAAGCTGCACTGAAGGCATTGCTAAAAAACAAGGCTCCAGGTATCGATGGACTACCAATTGAGATGGTTCCACAAACGAATTCAGTGCTGAAAGTGCTCACTCGTCAATGCCAAGACATTTGGAAGACAGCTACCTGGCCAACCAACTGGAAGAGATCCATATTTGTATCCATTCCAAAGAAAGGTGATCCAATAGAATGAGGAAATTATTGAACAATATCATTAATATCAAACAGAAATAAAATTTTGCTAACATCATTCAAATGTGGCTGCAGCAGTACATCAACAAAGAACTGCCAGGAATTCAAGCCAGATTCAGAAGAGGATGTGGAACAAGGTATATCATTGCTGATGTCAGATGGATCTTAGCTGAAAGTAGAGAATACCAGAAAGATGTTTACCTGTGTTTTATTGACTATGCAAAGACATTCAACTGTGTGGATCATAACAAAGTATGGATAACATTGCAAAAATGGGAATTCCAGAACACTTAATTATGCTCATGAGGAACCTGTACATAGACCAAGAGGCAGTCATTTGAGTAGAACAAAGGGATACTGAGTTGTTAAAATAGAAAAGATGTCTATGAGAGTTGTTTCCTTTCACCATACTTATTCAATCTGTATGCTGAGCAAAAAGTCTGAGAAGTAGGACCATCTGAAAAAGTACACAGCATCAGGATTGGAGGAAGACTCATTAACAACCTGAGATATGCAGATATCACATCCTTGCTTGCTGAAAGTGAAGAGGACTTGAAGCACTTACTGATGAAGATCAAAGACTACAGCCTTCAGTATAGATTACACCTCTACATAAAGAAAACCAAACTCCTCACAGCTGAACCAGTAAGCGACATCATGATGAATGGAGACAATGCTGAAGGTGTCATGGATTTCATTTTACTTGGATCCACAATCAATGCCTATGAAAGTAGCAGTCAAGAAACCAATGATATATTTCATTAGGCAAATCTGCTGCAGAAAACCTCTTTAAAGTGTTAAATAATGAAGACGTCACTTTGAGGACTAAGGTGCACCTAATTCAAGCCATGGTGTTTTCAGTCTCTTCATATGCATTCAAAAGCTGGACTGTAAGTAAGGAAGACTGAAGAAGAATTGATGCCTTTGAATTATGGAGTTGGCAAAGAATCTTGACTATACCATGGACTGCTAGAAGAATGAACAAATCTGCCTTGGAAAAAGTACAGCCAGAATGCTCCTTAGAAGTGAGTATGGCAAGACTTTGTCTAATGTACTTTGGAAATGTTATCATAAGGCACCAGTCCCTGGAGAAGGAGAGTCAGTAAAAAAGAGGGAGCCCCTCAAGGAGATGGATTGACACAGTGGCTGCAACAATGGGCTCAAGTATAATAAGGATTGTGAGGGTTGTGCAAGACCAGGCAGTGTTTTGTTCTGTTGTAGATAGAGTTTCTGTGAGTTGGAACCGACTGGAAGGCAAGTAACAACAACAACAACAACAACAATATTCATGTTGGTAAGCGTGCAGTAAGACTGTCTCATTACTCTAAAAGTGTAAGTTAGCACTAATTTTTTTGAACAACAACTTGGCAATATGTATCAAAATATTGAAAGAGTTCCTATACTTTAATCCACTTACTGTACTTTTAGGAAACTTTCTTATGGAAATAATGAGTATGTAAACAAAGCTTTATGTATAAAGAGTGTTCACTGTAATATGAGTTTCAAGATTGAAAAATTAGAAACAATCTGTATTTCAACATGTACAAGTCACTAAATTAAGTATGATACATCCACGTAAAGGAATATCCTGTCACCATTCTAAAATATTTTCAATAGACAAAGGTAATGCTTGAAATATGATATTAAATGAAAAAAATCCAAACATAGACGTGCAGTTAGGGAAATAGTCTGATTCTGCATTAAACAGTTTACTTGTGCTTTCACTCTAACTTTTGTGTTTGTTCCTTCACAGTTGCACTCTCAAACTCTCTTATTTTCTCTTTATGTATTTCTCTCTCTATTTTACAAACCTACCTATGTACTTATCTGTATAATCCTTTCACGGTCAGTGGGACATATATGTCCCACATACATTTCCCTTCTCTTGCGTTATTGGGAAGCTACTTTCCATAACAGTATGTGCAGCCATCAGGAAGGGACTTGTATAACTGTTTGAAGTGGAAGAAATGGGCATTTGCTTCAAATTACTGTTTTTATGGGGTATTGTATGAAGTGGTGCATCCTGTAGGGGCATGTGTTTCCCATTAAACCTGCATGTGAGTCTACAGTGACATGTGCGTCCCAGAGTCCAACAGGAAATATACATCCCACCAATCCTACTCCCCCTAGAGTCCAGAGGGACTTAGGCATCCACTCCGAGTCTAGTGGGACATATGTGTGCCACCAATCCTACCCCCAGAGTCCAATTCAGACACATTCGATGATTCAGCATGTATCCCATTAATGGAAAAAAAATCAACAAAATTAAAAAAAAATTTTAAATTGGTCACGAAAGGGATAGAAAAAAAGACAAGAAAGAATTACAGTCAAATGTTAGCATTGCTTATTGTTGGGTGGTGGGATTATACATGGTTTGAATATTTTTCCTTATAATTTTTGTTTTCTGATTTTTTATATAATGAGCAAATATCAGAAAAAAATTAAATCCGGCTGAGTCATGATTCAAACAAGATTCTGTATATGTGAGAAAATATAGCTTGTTCACCATTAACAAATCTCTAGTCTATTTATATGCCACCTACAGAGCTTGTCGTTTTTGTTCACAGAGAACAAGCTCTTGACTTTGTACTCTGTTACCTTAGAACTTTTCTCTTAACATCTCTCTTCTTTCAGATTTTAAGGTCAGAGGGAGGGGAGTGAGAAAAGCTTTTCCTTGATATAACTTTCTCTGCATCAAGTATTAAAAATATCCCAATAGCATCCATAATAGATGCAATCTTTAAAAATCACACATACTGGTGTTGCTTTACATTCTTGCTCATTAATTTCTCCCCAAATAAGTCCATAGAACGGGAGTTAAAAATCTAAATAAGATCCAAGAAATATAACTTAAAAACCTTAGGCCTTCCTTCTTTGGAAGTAATTTATCCATCTATTCATTCACTTCATTAATTAAAAAATATCTTTTACAACTATGTATTTGATTACATAGTGGTGGAGGATGATATACAGATGAAACAAATATGTTCTTCTATCCTAGTATAACTTACAATCTTGAACTAAAGAAAACATATGTGAATAAGCATATAGAATGCCATTGGCCCGTTAAATACATAGTAGAAAAGAAAGGATAAAATGTCGTAGGCCCTCAAAAAAAGAACCAAAGGAATATATGTTCAGAACATGATGATATATACAATTGAATAAAACATAGCTAGTAGACATTAGGAAAAAATTATAAAGATTTTGAGTTAAGCCACTTTACAGAAAATATAATGAATTTCACTATCTTATCATAAACTCATTTGAAAAAGAAGATTGTAGTAACTCAGAGGGGCATTTACTCATGCAAAGGCTAAAACAGATTACAGGGCTTCAGCTTACTTTTTCTTACATGCCACAATCTCCAATGCTATTCATCCTCTTCCCCCAAATAATGACAAAATAAAATATCTGGCCAATATGTGAGAATATATATTAGGAATATTTTTAACTGACTTTAAATTGTGATGGCTGAATTGAATGTCTATCCTTTCTTTAAACTACTTCCCCTATAATTATTAGAGTGGTTGATAGATCTGGGAATCGAATCATTGGATGGATTCACCAGTAGATGGATCTGGTATAATCAATAGCTTATTTATTAATGTCAAACATACATAAAAGTCGAAGCAGAGCAGGATTACTGGTAACATGGAAATTTAAAGGGAAGCAATTGAAATTGCTGATATTGAACAGTTTTTGACCTATAAAAATGTTAGTTTCACATGGTTCATCCTAACAGATAATTGACAATGAAAAAAATAGGATTCTAGAAATACATCTCTAAATGAGATGCTTGTTTATAAAGTATATTGAATTAACAAAGTCTGTTTTTAAAAATGTGATGATGTGTAACTGGAGCTCCACATTCATAATATATGTATCTAAAGCAATGTTTATACCTTTTTTTAATTGCACAGTCCATGGTATACTTTAACCTTAACATGTATAATATCTCTTAAATTCATTAAACTATTTGATTATTCAAACATTTTTAGCCATGGAAATAATCAATGTCTTCTAAAACTAATTTGGCTCTTCTCTGATCAATATGGTCATTTTGATTCCTATTATTGTGCAACGTATCTATCTTATGGGCATGTAATTTTGTTGATAACATTATGATAAAATGCTTATTTTCCTGTTATATTATTATTCAGTCTGGCCTAGTTCTTGGAAAACTAAAATGTAAGAGTCTGGTTTAAATTCTCACCCATTTTCATACTAACAGAGCAGACTTCTTTTTTATGTTGGCTGTAAATCCACTTGAGGGCAATGGGTTTTTGGATATGCATTTGGAAGACACAGGAACACATTTGGGAATTGTCAATTGGTTTGCTGTGCTTAGTATAATACAATGCTTAATATAAATGTTTAATGCATATAAGTTGGAGCCCTGGTGGCACAGACGTTAAGAGCTACGGCTGCTAACCAAGAGGTCTTCAGTGCAAATCTACCAGCTGTTCCCTGGAAATCGTACAGACACTGCTACTCTGTCCTATAGGGTCACTATGAGTCGGAATCCACTCAACGGCACTGGGTTTGCTTTTTTTTTTGGTTTGGTTTTGGTGATGGATTGAATTACACCATGGTGTCACAATTCTTGATCTTTATAACGTATTCTATGGATATTTACTTTTGTTAGGCAGACGTGGTTTATTTCTTAATGACAAAAAGAGAGAGTGCTCTTCTCTAACAACTGTTCATTCTATGAAGCCCCTTTCCACCTTTCCCGTCTGTAACAGTTGAAGCATTAAATCTATCTTGTACATTTGAAGGAAGGTTTTCTTTATTTTCATTTAACATCTGTCTTTGTCTTCCTAATTTTTTCATTACATGCAGTCAGACCTGGCTAATCAGAATTAGTAAGCAAAATCCATTTCAGAACTGAATAGAAATAAGTATAGCAATTCAATACAACACATACAGAAGATGGTTGAATGGCTAAATCACTTTTACCACTATGCAAAGAGAAATAGTTTTTCACATAATAGCACATTTATTGTGTATCCTTCCTTAACGTATCCCAGGATTTCTGAGCCTAAGTGCTATTGACATTTCAGACTGGATAATTCTTTGATATGGTGGCTTCCCTGAGCATTGTAGGATATTTAGCAGCGTTCCTCACCTAAAATGCCAGTAGCACTCTGCTTCCCCAGTCATGGCCATCAAAAATATCTCCTGACGTTGCTCTCATTTGAGAACTACCATTTTAACTCCTAAGGAGCCCTGGTGGCGCAATGGTTAAAGCGATTTACTGCTAGCTGAAAGATCAGTGGTTCAAAGCCACCAGTGTGGCTCCATGGGAGAAAGATGTGGCAGTCTGCTTCTGTAGAGATTTACAGCCTTGGAAAACCTATGAGGTCGCTATGAGGAGGAATTGACTTGAGGGCAGTGGGTTTTGGTTTCAACCCCTGTAAAACATTAACTTAGCTATAGGCGGCCAGGAAAAAATGAAGCACAAATTTTAATTTCTCATGTTCAAAAGCCAATTAAAGTTGACTGTGGCATTCAGGAAAAGGACTCATAGGTTTGTACATGGCAACTGATGAGAGACTCAACAGAATCTCAATATGGTGTCATGAAGGTTGCAAACCACCCTTTTTATATGTTGTTGTTGTGTGCCATCAAGCTGATTCTGACCCACAGTGACCCTATATGACAGAGTAGAACTGTCCATAAAGTTTCCTAGGCTGTAATCTTTAAAGGAGCAGATCGCCATGTCTTTTCTCCTGTAGAGCGGCTGGTGGGTGTGAACTGCTGACTCTTTGGTTAGCAGCTGAGTGCTTAACCATTGCTCCACCAGGGCCCTTTTTATATGTTAGCACCTAATAAATGCCACATAGTCAGTTGTTGGCCCAGAAAAAAGAGCCTCATTAATGGGTGGTCATCAAGTACAAATATAATTATGATTTTCATGTTTATACCTACTGTTTACTAAATGAATTTTTCAAGAGTTGCCAAACTTTTGGCACTATACCTCTGATATTTCAGTCACTAAAACCAGAATTTATCATACTAGTGCTATGATAGGTAGTGGGAGAGATATAGTTATTAACACACTGTCTAGTCCCTGTGGATGGCTACACCCACAGCCCTTTCTGTCCCTAGATTCATACCAAGCCCTTTGCCTTGGACCTCAACCTACTCCACAAGGACTATCTTTCTCCACAAAGCCAAAAAGCAACACACTGCCCGTTTTTTGTAGAAATTTACATCATATGTACATATTTATATGTATGATACAATATACAATTGTATAAAAAATAAACATAAAAATAAACCAGAACAAAAATTATTAACTCCCCTCTCTTCTTTCCCCTATTCCTCTTTTAATTGGAGTCAACACTGAGGAAGAATTTTTTTACTCTGAGAGGATGGTGGATGGGGATATAATGGAGAAAACTTGACAGAGGGAATATAATGCTATATAGAAGACAGTTTATAATGAAAAAGATACTTGTGGAAAAGGCTCATTGAAGAGACAAATAAGGCCAGCTAGGTGTGAGCCAAGGGGCTTGGAGATATTCAGAGGAGGAATTATGGCTGAGAATTGTGGAACTTTGAATTTTTATGAAGTCAGTCTATCTTAGGAGATTTCAATACAATGATTAATTAATAATAACAATTACTTAATACTCAGGCAGCAAACATTTAGAAGAGGCATTAACAACCAATATTGGTGTGGGGAGTGTTCCTACTTTTCCAGCTCTCTCAACATTATATAGGGACTACATCCCTGCAAATAATTCATGGGAGTATGTGAAAAACTTGACCTCAGAACTGGTAACCAAAACTTTCCATTCTTTCATTTGAGCCCAGAGCTTCTTATACTTATTTTCCCTGAATATATGACACACTTTGGCTTTTGATACTCATTTTGGACTCTTGGATCTGATGAAGCATTTAACTGGATATCCTTCTTCAGTTCATTCCTTCATACATGATTCTGGTAATCCTGAGAAAAAAATCCTCCTCTTTCATTATGACCTAGGAAACTCAGGTTACCAGGAACAGATTTCCTTTAATGTTTCTGCTAGGAGAAGATTTTGTAGATACAGTAATTTAGGGCCTGGCTTACAAGCTGAAGGCAACACATGGAGTCCTTGTTGTTGTTAGGTGCCTTCAAGTTGATTCCCATTCACAGTAACCCCATGGACAACAGAAAGAAACACTGCCCAGTCCTGCGCCATCCTCACAATCACTGCTATGTTTGAGCCCATTGTTGCAGCCACTGGGTCAGTCCATCTTGTTGAGGGTCTTTCTCTTTTTCACTGGCCCTCTACTTTACCAAACATGATATCCTTCTCCAGGGACTGGACCCTCCTGATAACATGTCCAAAATATGTGAGACGAAGTCTTGCTATCCTTGCTTCTGAAGAGCGTTCTGGCTATACTTCTTCCAAGACAGATTTCATTCTTCTGGCAGTCCTCGGTTTATTCAATATTCTTCGTCAATACCACAATTCAAAGGCATCAATTCTTCATTGTTCTTCCTTATTCACTGTCCAGCTTTCACATGCATATGAGGTGATTGAAAACACCATGGGTTGGGTCAGGTGCACCTTAGTCCTTAAAGTGGCATCTTTGCTTTTCAACACTTTAAAGAGGTCTTTGTTTGGAATCTTTATAACTGTAAAATTAGTGCTGTATTTTCCATAAATCTCTATGCATTATTCAAGATTCTTTTGAATTTTTTTGTCTCTTTGCTGAGTGACAGAAATGCAACTGAAACTAGCCAAAGCAGAACAAACAGATCAACAAAAAAGTAGAAGGTCGTGGTAGGGGTTTATTGGCTTATATAACTGGATGAAAATCTACTATTAAATGGTTTTGGACACCCGTAGATACAGGGTTTCATAATGTTTTCAGGACTCTGTTTCTTTTTCTCTCTCAATTTCTCAGACATAATCTTTCTGTATTCGAAAAAAAGAAATAGAAAGAAAAAAAAGCCTTTATTGACACTTCATGTTTCCTTTTTCTTTAACTAAGAACTCGGTTGTTTGGAGTTAAATTCTTTATCCAGTGGCACGACCTAAACCATAATAACTGGAGCATGGGGGCCTCAGTGCACTTACTTGTGTGGAGTTGTAATAGTTTTCTGTTAGCTCTTACTATTGAACATGGTATAGGGAGGTGTCCCAGGAAATCCCTTGGCTTCATCCTGACACCTTCCTTCTTTCACTGTGAAGTAGCAAGACTTGTTTTCCCTTTGATTGTCAAGAATCATAGCAACAATATTATGTCTGTGTTCCCTTTTCTCCCTGTGGAACCACAGGTCCAAAATGGGCAGGTGGCAATCTTAGTTTTCAATTCAATGGAACCATTGTTGAGTAAAATGTTCTCTCCAAGCTACAGCTTACTTTGAGTCTTCAATGTGTTACTCCATTATTCTATAAGTCAGCTAATTTTGGCTGATTTTCATGTAAAATTGATGAATCCTGGGAGCATTAACCCAATTATATACTTCTTTTGTGTAAGTGACTTCCTGGTCATAAACAATGCCCTGAAGATAAAATGATGGCACAAAAGGCAAACAATAAGACTACAGGTGATATGGCTTGCAGAATGATAAAATCCAAATTAGAATAAATATCTATTCTGGTGATGGCAAGTTGCTTTACTGTACGGTGGAAGACATCCATGCAATCAAACTGCCCTGCCCTCAGGTGACTGGTTGTTCTTAGCTAGATGGTTCAGGGCTGTTGCATATTAGGCTCTGACCTAGGGTGGTAGCTAGACCAGTTTGCATGACAGGATTTACATAGTATTGAACCTATCCCTGCCAACAATCTTCTGTGAACTGCTTGGTAGACTTTCAGTATCTGCTTAACGTAGCTGATGTAAGTCTTTGTGGCTTACTGTGAAGAACCCTGACTATTTGTTCCCAGGAATGGAGTACGGGAAAATTGTCACTTCCTTCGTATCCATGAAAGGAGATGGAGTCATGTAGGAATTAACCTAAAATAGGTGTCAGATATTTGATGGTAAGAAACACATTCCACCTCATGGGAAAATGGAAAAAAAGAATTTAAAAAGCCAACCTCCAGGGAGAAAATTGAGTGGTTTGTTTGAGTCATGTCCATGTCTGAATCTGGAAATGAGTTTAAGAAAGTCCCCTCCAAATCATTAAGAACAATTCTCCTCAGGAAATAGTTAATATTTCTGAATCATTTAGTATGTGCAAGTCATCATTCTAAGCACTTTGCTAGGATTATCTCATTTAATCCTCCCAATTATCTTATAAGAAAGGGACAGTAGTAATCTACATTTTACAGATAAAGCTCACGGAGATACATAACTTGTACCAAAGTCACAGAGAGGAAGGACATGAATACAGACATTTTTATTCCAGAGCTTGCATGTTTAACCTCTAAGTGATAGTGGGAACAAAAGGAGGAGTGAGCAAAACTAAAAAGTAACCACTGCCTTCCATGAGCAGTCTACAACTCTAGTGTCGCAGGTTGAGTTCTCCTGAAGCAGATGCCTGAGATGAGGTTTTAGAAGTAAGATATTCATTAGGGATCAGCATCTGTGAAAGATCTGAGAAAGGAGCAGAATTGGGCAAAGGGAGACTCACAGTCTGGTACAGATTTGACAAAGCCTTGGCCAACGCCATGTAGCTCCAGAACAGATTTTGCCCATCATTGGGTTTTACGTGGGTCAGATATAGCTGGCCCTTTATAATCTCACCTCACTCAGTCACTGATGTGGATTTTCAGGGAAAGGGCATAACCGCAGGCAAGGTGGCTCTTAGCAGCTGAGGTAGACTCTGAAGGAGCAAATAGCTGGAGACTGTCTACTGACCCTAGTTTTTGCAGCTGGACAGGAAGTCCTTTCTCGGAGATACAGCAAGGAGGTGGGTGGCAAGAAGCACATCTATCATCTAGATATTATAGAGTAGTTTTCAACCCTGATCACATATTAGAATCATCTGGGGAGTATTTTAAAAGTTCCATTACCTGGGTCCTATCCCATTCGAATTAAATCCAAATCTCTAGGTTATGGCCCAACATCAGCATTTTAATATAATTCCCAAGGTGATTTCAATATGTAACCATGATTGAGAATCATTGATAGAGAGCAAACCTAGGTGTTTTCTTGGAACTTACAAAAATAAGAGGAAAAATTCTGTTTGCGTTGTTTAGAAAGCCATTTGAGTTTCTGAGAAACTCATCTGTGATAACCTATTGACGTTGAGTCAATTCCGACTCACCGTGACCCTATAGGACAGAGTAGAACTACCCCATAGGGTTTCCAAGTAGCAGCTGGTGGATCCAAACTGCTGACCTTTTGGTTAGCAGCCAAACTCTTAACCACTTAGCCAACATCAGTTGTGATAAGGTTACTATAAATGCATATTTTAGTTTGAGTTTTTCTATAGTTTTCATGTTCAGAGGTATAGATAGAATGCTATGCACACACACACATATAACTTCATGTAATTTTTTACTTAAATGTTTCAGAATACCCCAAGCCTGCTCATATGGTGTTAAAAGAAAATAGTTTTTATCCTTGATCTTTAAATGACTCTCTTGGAAAATCTTAATTCTTCAGTACCATGGAACTTCAGATGGATGAATTTCCAATTATCTATTTATAAATGAAATTCTGACCTCACTGCTGGAAAGGTCATGCCTAGTGTGATCTCTCAACCATATGGCTGAGAAAATGAAGTGGTAAGTTTATTCTTCTGAGATATATGTTGATGCCTCAGCTAATTAGTCTTTTCCAAATATGTGTCACTGCTATTAGAAGACATGAGACAGAGAAAATCTCTGGTATTTAGTTAATAATACACTGTCTTACTTTGAAATGAAGCCAGGTAGACCAACTGGTAGACTTAATTAGGAAACATGAGTAAAATCCTATAATTCTGAATTCCACTGATTGAGCCTCACTATTTTTACTTGAACTGGAATACATTTATAGCAAAATCTAATGTACCATTAGCTTGTAACTTAAATATATGTGTGTGTGTATGTGTGTGTGTGTGTGTGTGTGTGTGTATGACTGTAATAGCTATTTTAATAAAAGTGCCTAGTTGTACCCCACTGATGTGCCTAGCTCTGTCCACACATTCTCTGTTTCTCACAGTCAAGACCACTCTAACTTGTACTCATAGATGTAACACGCTAACTCATACTTAGGAGCCAATTCTATCCCAAAGACCAAGGAGACTATTAAGGACCTAGAGTGTATAAATTTCTTGTTTAGCATTATTACTGTAATGCTGGCAGTGGTAAACAATATGCTTCCTCTTCTTGAACCCTTAGCTTCATCTCCATTGTCTAATACCAGATCTCTGAGATGCAAAGAGCTTACTTGAATTACTGTGCTTACTGACATTGTAACAGTTGTAACAACCAGTCTATTTCCTCTTTGGAATAAAAATCTTGAATCTTAATGTTAGCCCTAACTTTTGACTAATATAATTTTTTTGTTTGTTCTGTTTTCTAATAAATGTTTTGGGTTTGATGATAGATCTTCAGACTCCTGTTTCTGAATGTCATCCCCTGTCCTAGACCTTATTTCCTGGAACTCAACCTTCGGCCAATTTGGTTCGTCTTTTGGAAGTCCTACTAGCTTTGAAAAGTGTTATTTACTTTCCAAATTGTTAACAAGTAATAACTTAAACTTTAAATATTACTCTCTTGGCATGTAATTGTAATTAGATTTTATATATAGTAGCCAATTTTAAATCACAAGTTTTATATTTTGACAATATATTGTTAATATACATAGAATGATTGGACAATTTATATCATAATGTTGTTGTTAGTTGCCGTGGAATCCATTTCGACTGTTGGTGACCCCATGTGTGCAGAGTCGAACTGCTCCATAGGCTTTTCAAGGCTGTGACCTTTTAGAAGCAGATCACCAGGCCCGTCTTCTGAGGTGCCTCTAGGTGGATTTGAACTGCCAACCTTTCGGTAGTAGTCAAGCGCGTAACCATTTGTGCCATCCAGAAACTCCTATATAATAATATAGAGGGTGGATAGTAAACAAAGAGATTTAAAAATAGAGCTCAGAGATCATAATGTTCTAAATTAAAATGTGAGTTATTAATAGAGCACTATTGCCTAAATTATCAAGTATATAACTGGAATCGTTAAACTTCTATGACAAAGAAAAATGTCTAATATGATTTGCATGGGCCATACATCTTTCAAAGTTCTGTCCTTATTTTGCTGTTACTAAATAAATTATACAATTATGTCTACATTTCTGATTCATACTGGAATAGTGATCTGTTTACTGTCACACAAAAAGTATCACGTGAATGATATTTTCCAGAAAATATTAACACTTATCTTTTTTTTTAAATTGTACTTTAGATGAAGGTTTACAGAACAAATAGTTTCTCACTAAACAGTTAGTACCCATATTGTTTTATGACATTGGTTAACAACCCCACGGCACGTCAACACTCTCCCTTCTCAACCTTGGGTTCCCTATTACCAGCTTTCCTGTTCCCTCCTGAATTCTAGTCCTTGTCCCTGGGCAGTTGTGCCCCATTAGTCTCATTTTGTTTTATGAGCTTGTCTAATCTTTGGCTGAAGGGTTAACCTTGGGAGTGACTTCATTACTGAGCTAAAAGGGTGTCTGTCGGCCATACTCTTGGGGTTTCTCTGATCTCTGTCAGGCCAGTAAGTCTGGTTTTTTTTTTGTGAGTTAGAATTTTGTTCTACATTTTTATCCAGCTCTTTCCAGGACCCTCTGTTGTGATCCCTGTCAGAGCAGTCAGTGGTGGTAGCCTGGCACCATCTAGTTGTAGTGGACTCAGTCTGGTGGAGGCCGTGGTAGTTGTGGTCCATTAGTCCTTTGGACTAATCTTTCCCTTGTATCTTGTTTTCTTCATTCTCCCTTGCTCCTGAAGGGGTGAGACCAGTGGAGTATCTTAGATGGCTGCTCACAGGCTTTTAAGACCCCAGATGCTACTCACCAAGGTAGAATGTAGAACATTTTCTTTATAAACTATGTTATGCCAATTGAGCTAGATGTTCCCTGAGACCATGGTCCCCACAGCCTTCATTCCAGCAATTCAGTCCCTCAGGGAGTCTGGATGTGTCCATGGATCTTCCATGACCTTTCCTTGTACAAGTTGTGCTGGCCTCCCCAGTATTGTGTACTGTCTTACTCTTCACCAAAGTTACCACTTATCTATTGTCTGTTTAGTGTCCCCCTGCCAATCCCTCATAACCATCAAACATTGTTTCTTTTTGTACGTAAACCTTTTCATGAGTTTTAAGTAGAGGTTTCATATAATATTTGTCCTTTTGTGATTGACTTATTTCACTCAGCATAATGCCCTCCAGATTAATCCATGTTATGAGATGCTTCTCAGATTCATCATTGTTCTTTATCATTGCATAATACTCCATTGTGTGTATGTACCATAGTTTGTTTATCCATTCGTCTGTTGATGGGCACCTAGGTTGTTTCCATCTTTTTGCTATTGTGAACGATGCTGCAGTGAACCGAGATGTGCATATGTCTATTTGGTTGATGGCTCTTATTTCTCTAGGGTATATTCCTAGGAGTGGGATTGCTGGATCATACGGAATTTCTGTTTCTGGCTTTCTAAGGAAGCACCATATTGTTTTCGAAAATGGTTGTATCATTTTGCATTACCACCAGCAGTGCATAAGAGTTCCAATCTCCCAGCAGCCTCTCCAACATTTGTTATTGCCAGTTTTTCTGATTCATGCCAGTGATGTCGGGGTGAGATGGTATCTCATTGTGGTTTTGATTTGCATTTCTCTAACGGCTAGTAATGTGAGCATTTCCTTACGTGTCTGTTGGCTGCTTGAATGTCTTCTTTGATGAAGTGTCTGTTTATTTCCTCTGCAATTTTTTAAATTGGATTATTTGTCTTTTTGTTATAGAGGTATTGGATTTTCTTGTAGATTTTAGAGATTAGACCTTTGTCTGATTTGTAATGTCCAAAATTTTTTTCCCAATCTGTAGGTTCTCTTTTTTACTCTTTTGGTGAAGTCTTGATGAGCATAAACGTTTAATTTTTAAAAGATCCCAGTTATCTAACTTATCTTCTGGAGTTTGTATAACACTTATCTTTTGATTAAAAAAAAAAAGACTTTAATACTCTGTGGGAAGAATTCTATAGCTTGAATGTTGAAATTACTTATGAAAAATAGAATACGTAAAATGGAAATGGAAATAATTGTAATAGAAAAGGTTAAGGGAAATGAAGTTGGCATGGGTGGTGTAAATAAACTATAAAATTTTCTAAGATTAGTTCCGCTACTTCTCTTTTAAGGGTTGCCTTCCCATTGTCTCTAGAATAAAGTTTTTAGCTTGATAGTTTAATCCATCAGTGACATGATGTCATCCTAACAACTATAAGTATTTTATATTCACATAACTTATGTTCTTGCCCTCTCTCATTCTCAATTTTGAGAGGACCAAAATCTTTGGTTGAAAAAATATATATATATAATGTATATATTATAAATGTACGTATCTGTGTATGTATATATGTATGTATATACATATAGACAAGTATGTATGTATGTGTGTGTGTATATCCATATATACATGTCAGTGTTGTATGCTGTCAAGTCGATTCTGACTCATAGCAACCCTATATGACAAAGTAGAACTACCCCACAGGGTTTCCTAAGCTGAAATCTTTACAGAAGCAGATTACCAGATCTTTTTTTCCCTGTGGAGCATCTGGTGAGTTAGAACAGCTGACCTTTCCGCTAGCAGCCAAGTGCTTTAATCATTGAGCCACCAGGACTGCTCAAAAGACTTGTTGCTGTGGAGTCGATTCCAACTCATAGTGACCTATAGGACAGAGTAGAACTGCCCCATAGGGTTTCCAAGGGGAGGCTGGTGGATTTGAACTGCCTACCTTTTGGTTAGCAGCCGAGCTCTTAACCTCTGTGTCACCAGGGCTCCATATATATATATATATACATATATATATATATACACATACATACATACATGTGTGTGTTTGTAATGTTGTCTTTTTTAATGCATACTAGTGCATACTAATCAAAGATCACCAGGAACGTAACTGTAGTTGAACAAAATCGGGTTTATTGGTGATTCTTGCAATAAGAGAGACCACACAACCTGGGGAACCAGTCAAATGGTGTTAAAAGAGGCTTGTTATAGGGTTAGACAGTGTTAGGGGTTTGGGGAGGGTCAGGTGAATTGGATGCTCTCAAAAAGTGGAGGAAATTCGGTGATTTGGTATCTTAGTAAGTTATCTGGAAAGTGGGAGGAACAGAGTAAGGCTAATTCTGTATTTGGAAAAGCAGCAGCAGACTGGTGTCAGCTAGGAGACGGTCATTTTTTAAAATTATTTGTATTTGTTTTATTGGTTTTATCTGTGCTGAGACATGATTATGAAGTGGACTTATTTTTGTCTTGTTCTCTCATGGTCACAGAGAAAGCTTTTTTAATGTTGTTGCTGTGTGACGTTGCTTACGTTTGATAGGAGAAGGCCATGGTCTCGCTATGGTGCCAGGCCACCTTCCAGGTGACTGGTCTTGGGGCTGCACTGTCCTTTCTCTCTCTCTCTCTAATGTATGTATATATAAACCTATTTTGGATCATCTATTGCATTATTTTCATGTTTTATTTACATATATGTTTATTATTAGAACCAAGTAGGACTACTGTAAATATTAGGGAAAAATCAGAAGAGGAGAGAAATTAGGTAATTATGTAAATAACATAATAGCATCAAATGATCACTAAATGGTATCTTCGTGTACCCTGCAAACAATGATTTCTTGGCTGTTTGGATCTAAAAGAATATTTTCACAAGGCGTATGGTAATATGTAGACATGACAAAAGGACCTGTGCTCTAAAATTTTTACGTGTTGAGCAGTGATTTACTTCAGCAATATAACACCACTTATTACATTACACTGAGGTTCTTGATATTAATATTACTGGTTGTGTAGTTTTATTTTTATTTAATTCATCAATTTTAAATTTGTAGTTGGATAAGAACTATAGCAGGAGGTACTTAGGATTAGTTTTATGGTATGCATGTATACATTGTATTAAAATACTAATTATTAACCTTGTGATTATGAGAAAAAAACTAAAAAAAAATTTCTGCACTCGGGTTTGATGAAATTACTAGACTGCTTGCCTTCACCCCAATATGCCTGCGCTTTCTATTTTATGTGTTTTCCCGTGTTTTTTATTCTACCTGAATTACCTTCCTTTTATCTTCACCCCTTGAAATGTTGTATATCCTTTAAGGCTCATCTCATCTGCCACCTATCCTTTCTCATCCCTTTAGTAGGATTTTATCCTTTCCTTCTCTCTGTTCTCATCATATCTCTATACCTAAAGTAAAGCACTGTCCACATTCTCCGTTCTGTTCTATTTATGTGGGTAGCAGTCTGTCGGCTTGTAAACTTCTTGAGGGCAGAGAATTCAGTGTGAATCACTACCTTCCCTATATTGTTTCACATAATTTTTGGCACATAGGATCCACTATATAAATATTATTTTGCATAAAATTTAAGTGATTAAATATTTGAAAATTTCTAAAATTTATGACAGATTACTGTATTAGGCTTCATATGCGTGCGAAAGCGGGACGATGAATAAAGAAGACAGAAGAGTTGATGCCTTTGTATTACGGTGTTGGCAAAGAATATTGACTATACCATGGACTGCCAGAAGAACGAACTAATCTGTCTTGGAAGAAGTACAGCCAGAATGCTCCTCAGAAGCAAGGATGGCAAGACTCCATCTCATAGACTTTGAACATGTTGTCAGGAGAGACCAGTCCCTAGAGGACATCATACTTGGTAAAGTAGACGGTCAGCGAAAAAGACGAAGACCCTTGGTGGAATGACACACTGAATGCAACAACGGGCTCAAACTAACAATGACTGTGAAGATGGCGCAGGACTGGGCAATGTTTTGTTCTGTTGGACATGGGAGTGCTATGAGTTGGAACCAACTCTATGGCACATAACAACAACACCAACTGGCTTCAGAACATTAATCTTGAAATGAAAAGGTCGTGGTAGCATAATAAACATCTAAACATATAATAAAACAAAAAATTTCTTACCATAATAGTAAAAACTATTATTATCATCATGAATAATTATTGTGTAATGACTGTGTGTCAGTTTTCTAAGCACTTAACATGTAAACATTGATTTAATTTCTAAAGCAGCCCTATGAAGTTGGAAACATTATTGTCTCCATTTTACAGGTGAGAAAATTGAGGCACAGTGAGGTTAAGTGACTCACCAAGAGTCGCATGCTTACTAAAAAAATCTAGGTTTGGTTCCACAGTCCAGACCCCTAATGACATAATTAAAGAAATTAACTATATTGTAAAAGTGCAACTTCTATTTAGATGTAAAATTTACTTTTCAATGTCTGAGCTGTCAGGTGTTGGAAATGTTTTTGAGAGCATACTGTATTTTATGCAAATAACGTGTGCCTTCTACATTTGTTTGCCAGCCTTGCCCTCCCCTGTGAGGTGTTTTCATAAGTGCAGCTATGCCTGTTTTTTTTACATGTTGCTGTTAAAAAAAAATTAGCGTAGCGTGCTTACAAAAATACTTTGTGGGGGGAGGGCGCAGCAGGCAAACAATTGTAAGAGTTCGTTATTTTAGTAAAAATACGGTGTTGTAGTCTTATTAGGGGAACTAAAGTAGATAACCAGGAAAGTTCTCATTCAGTTCTATATTTTTAAGATTATCCATGTTTCATAATTTCCTTAAAATTAAGGCATTTAATGTTTCTCCATATTTCCTACCTGACTATTTTAGAAAAAATAATTATGACACTCACTTAAAATGGATATGCAAAGATGTTGCTATGAAGTAAAGTTGAAAGCTCAAAATGCTTAATGCTGTCAAATAGTTAGAGGTCATTAAAAGCCCCTATCAGCTCGTAAACTAGTTATCTTTGATGGAATTTTATAACGCTGTCTATTTCTAGTTATGTGAATATCCTATCTATTCACAGTAAAATTTTAAAGCTTTATTATAATAATTGGCAGCAAATATACTGGAGCAGAAATTTTACAGTGTTTTTTTTCTCCCACATCCAACATACATGACTAACGTTTAGCAGACTGGAATTGTATTAGACACTTCAATTATTAAATGACAAAAATGTTCCAAGGATGATGATAAAGACCTTATTGAAGTTTGACCTGTGACCCGATTTTGCTCATTTTTAAAAATAATTTGTTTCCATGCGATGCTCAATAAATTGCAGATGACTCAGATTTATCAAAATAAGCTTAACTGACTTGTCATAGGGAATCTGGCCAGAACATTTTTGAGATGCCTAAATCAAGAGCAAGTGAAGCTTATGGAATGCCCCTCTTCTGTACCAAATCTTACATGAATGCATAAATTCACTTGTGAATGAAAAACAGAAATACAATTAGAGAAAATTTGGGCTCCCAGGGACTTATCAATAACTGGTTCATGGACATATGAGGAACAGATAACTGTAGAGACAATTTAAGGGACCAATAAATACAGCAATTTCCCCAGAAATTAGGCTCATCCAATTTACATAGTGAAGTTGTTAGAGTTAAATACTCCTATTTGGCATCTAAATAATATTCAAATCTAGTGCCCTCAATAAGCATTAAAATAGAATATTAGCCTTCAGTTGTCATGAAAATTTAAGATTTTAACTGCTGTTCATTCCTTTCACCATGGCTTTGTATATATATACACTTATAATCATCATAAATATTTAATATATGCCAAATTTTAAATGTTGTTGTTGTTAGCTGCGTTGGAGTCAGCCCTCGCCACATGACGACCCCAGTCACAACTGGACAAAATGCTGTACCATCCCCATGATCAGTGGAGGATCAGACCATTGTGATCCACAGAGTTTTTATTGGCTGTTCTTTTGAAAGTAGATCATCAGGCTTTTCTTCCTAGTCCATCTTCATGTGGAAGCTCTGCTGGAACCTGTTCAGCATCATAGCAACAAGTAAGCCTCAATTGACAGATAGGTGGTGGCTATTCATGAGGTGCATTGGCCAGGCATCAACCCTCCTCTGCCTCATGGAAGGCAAGAATATTACCACTGAACTACCTCAAATTTTAAATAGTTATCCTTAAATGAATATTTGGGTCATTAGCACAACTCCAGGATTTGGGGCAAGAAAAATAAGATGCAGTGAAGTTACTCGCTCAATGCCATGTTGTTAATTATTTGCAAATATGATTTTAAACTCAAGCCTGCTGCTTTTCTCGACAGTGTTATCGCTACCACATTTTATAGGTACCATCTGTTTTATAGAAAAATGATGAAAACTCATTTAAGAAGTATAGTATTTAAATTGGGTGAGAAGTTTCAGTTCAGGATAACAGAATGAGTACTTTTCACTTTGAATCTATTTTTAGAGCCTACTGAAGTAAAAGTATAGAAATATCAATTAAATACTATGAAGATAATAGTAAGAGGGTGTATCAAAGAATGGAGAATTTTGTCACATATCTGGAAGTTAGAAGGAACATGGGAGTGTGTTAATGGAGAAAGTGGAGCAAAGGACATCAGAGATCAGAATATTCTAGAGAGGACTCCAGTAGCGGTGACAACTGATCTGCTGTTAAAAGCATGGAAAAACTTCAGGAAACAATTGTGGTAGAGAAAGAGATTAATAATAAGAATGATTTGAAACAAACTAATTAATTCACTTTCTTTATATAGAAATGTTGACTCCTCTACCTCCCAGGGATTTACAAACAGGCCTCCCCAAAACAAACAGACAAACCAACCACTTTATCTAAAAATAATTTTGGGGTGACTAAGACCTCTAGATGGGTTATTTTGCTCCCAAGTAGAGTCTTCCTCATTCTGGCATTTGAGGGTAAACACATCTGATAGCAGTCTTCCAGCCCACTTAGTCTAAATTGAAGCCAGCCAGGTGAGATGCCACGTAGCCTTCCCAGAAATGTTTCCCATTCAGGATAGAAGATTACAGGGAAATTTACCCTTTTACCTAATAGCAGAGGGAACTCACACCAACTCCAATTTTAATTCTTAAATATTGGGCAATCGATCAACAATCACATGTTGAAGTTTGGGTTCCCAGGACACCGACTCTGAGATGAAGAGTAGCATGCAGGAGATTTATGAGGGAGTACTTTATAAGGGATCAACACCCGCAGGATAAGGAAGGGTAGCAGGATTAGGCAGAGGGCAAAGTGATGCTGTACAGTCACAACAAGGACACAAATGTCCCTACAGGGAACTCTGAGGCTGGGGTGGCCCTTCAAATTTGTTGGAGCAAGTGCCCTGGAGCTTTATATTCTAGTACTGGGTGGTGGCTCGAATAAGATTCATTGGCCAGGAGTCAAAAACGGGTCTCCTGAATGGAGGGGGAGAATTCTACCAGGGAGTCACTACTGCCTTCACATCTTTCACCAAAAACCAAACCAAACCTATTGCTGTCAAGTCAATTCTGACTCATAGCAACCCTATAAGGCAGAGTAGAACTGCCCCATAGGGTTTCCAAGGAATACCTGCTGGATTTGAACGGCTGACCTTTTGGTTAGCAGCCCAACACTTAACCACTAGGCCACCAGGATTTCTACATCTTTCACAGTAGGCATTAAACAAACGTGCTCTTTGCTGAAAGGGAGATATTACCTCATCCCTCAAGGCTGCTCACCACAAATAAACCCTGGTAAAGAGCAATCAGGGTCTTGAGTTCTTGGCATGCTCAACAGGATTGGTAGTGTGAGGAAGCCATGGAAGACAGACTCTCCCAACAGGGTGGCAAGATACTAACTTAGGTTAAAAGAAGAACAGAAGTAAAAGCCTACCCTGTGAAGTTCCAAGGTAACCAGTATAAAAACTAAAAATGATAATGTAACTCTCAAGTAGTGGGAGAAGGAGGAACTCATCTACTGATGCCTAGTCTTTCATAATTGAGAATTAGTAAATATGGACGGCACCCAACAACAACAAAAAATGTTGTCTAAAGCTAATAAATTTAGGAAACACGATAAAACCTTACTGTTTATAGAAGTGGAGCTAACCATCTAAAAAGCTAAGAACAGAAATATTTAAAAGAGGATGACTTTAGAATGAGAGGGAAGACGTGGGAGATGATGGTTGTCATCTTGTTTTATTCTATTTAAGTTCTTAACACAACCATGTTATTTTTGTCCATATAGGTTTTCTTGAGTCTAAGACGAATATTTTTTAAGTTATTGTAGGAAAAAAGTGCTAGAAACATTATCTTCAATCAAGTACAAAAGACAACTAACCTTGTTAGCTGCCAAAGTCAGAACATTCATGTGTTGAAATTAATGGAATCAAGTAGTGGTTTAGGAGAGAGAGGCAAGTTTTATATTCTTCCAGCTAAGATTCTCTACTTCTGTTCAAATTAGGAGAGAATTTAAAAAGAGTTAATTTAGCAAACTTTTTTAAGTGTCTATGTGCCAGACAGTGTTCTTGGTGATAGGAATAAAAGATGAATTTTTCTCTGATGAAATTCCCAGGTTAATAGAGGAAGAAAGGCACGTAAACGAACAATTGTAATACATCATGTTAATTTCAAGATCTGATTTTCAAGTTTGACATTTTTTATGATTATCCATTTGTATTTTAATTTAAACATCATTTTATAATCTAAAGTTAAACATGCAGCCTCAAATCACCTTTTCTTCTTCCCATGTGAAAGAAGAATAATATGTTCTAAAGCTAAGTTTGGTTTTAAACCCTCCGTCAGTAGGAAATTGGCTAGAATATTGCTTAGAAGAAAATAAAAATCTGCTCATTTACATTTTATTTTTCTTAACTTTAATTGTTTCCTTTCACTCTGGATAAATAGAAAGATTAATTCTCAGACATTCCTACAGCTCTTCTGGGCTCTAAATTAGATCAAATAGGGAGCTTTCTTCCTTATTACACTACTCATTCCCTGCTGGCAGAAAGTCTCTTGTCTCTGTCACTTGTCTATAGCATGTGCTGTTTGTCTTCCCAATTAAACTGAGAATCCCTAATGTTTATCATTCAGCAGATTAAGAAAATATCAGGGATTCAAAATGCGCGTTTGCATGAAAGTACGTATGAACACTGTTAAGCAAATATTGCCGTATTTAATGAAATTTTCAACAATTGAAAAACAGGAAGCTATTAAAAAGGAACAATTTTAGCAATTATATTACAACATGATCAGGGTACTATCTATCAGATTAGGTATTTAAATGCAGCAGAAGTATTCTGTGTAAGTGTTGTACATTAGAAATTCTAGGTTATTGCAGCCAAAGCTAGTGAGATGATTTGGTGATCAAATGAATTTCCATTGATTGATAATTGAAATCCAGACAATTACCCCCTTTATGTGGCTACACCAAACTTTTCAATGCCATCTAAGACTTATGCAACTAATATAATAATAATAATTATTATTATGAATACTGTGTAGAACATGAAAAATATTAAGTAATTCTTAAGTAAAAAAGGTAGAATATGACATCATTACTGCAGCCATGAAAATGATATATTTATGCATATAAGCAAATATTGAGACTATATAAAAATGAAGTTCTATTGCATAGCATTATGAGTGGTGGCTTTTTTTTAGATTTCCCAAACTTTCTGTAATGCTGTTTTATTACCTCTCTAAATTAAGTGTTTGTTGCAGAACATTATGTATTATACAATCCCTTTTTTTAGGAAAAATTTATATATGTCTACATGGTACAGTGGTTAAGTGTTCGACTTCAAATCCACCAGCTGCTTTTTGGAAACCCTTTGGGGCAGTTCTACTCTGTCTTATGGGGTTGCTATGAGTTGGAATCCGCTTGATGGCAAAGGGTTTCGTTTTTTGTTGTTTATCTGTCTATCTGGCTGTCTCTCTCTCTCTCTCCCTCTCTCTCTACTTACTTATCCATATAGCCAGCAAAAGTATGGGAAGGGTATACGTTAAAAGATGTATTCCTTCTAATCCATGGGAACAAGTACATGTGGTAGGAACTTTTAACTTTTTAGACAGCTCTATATTTTTGGGTTAAAACATTAAAAATTAAAAAGTACAAAAAACTTTAATTGATCTTAGCCATCCTCTATTAGATCCCTCCATTAGATCTCCCACTGGTATCTACACCCTTGTGAAGTCCTTTCCCACACTGAATCCGAGGTGGCCAGTGTGCTCAATAGAACACAGCAAATGTGACACTGTGTAGCCTTTCAGGGAACATCATAAAAGCTACAGCTTCTGCCTTGGTCTCTGGGATCATGCCTTCTGGGAGAAACCAGGAAGCATACTGTAAAGATCTTCAAGCAGCCATGTGGAGGAGTCCATGTGGATAGGAACTGAGGCCTCCAGTCAATAGCCAGCATCATCTTACTGGCCATGTAAGTGAGCAACCTCAGAAACAGATCCACTAGTCTCAGTCAAGCTTCAGATGGCTGCAATGCCAACAAACATCTGATTCTGACTGCACTCTCATGAGAGACATTGAGCCAGAACCACTCAGCTGAATTTCTGACTCACAGAACCTGTGAGAAATAATAAATGATTATTGTTGTTATAAACCTCCAAGTTTTGGAGTCAGTTATGCAGCAAAAGATAACTAAAACACAATTCATGATATTTCTGTTCTTTGGAGGTTGTGAGGAACTCTGTGCTGCTTTTTAGAGGCCCCGAATGAGCTACCATACGTATGACAAATAAACATTTTTTGAGAAGTAGAGACATTCTTAGATATGGTTTGTTTGAGCAGTCCCTGGGATGCTCACTATGATGACGTTTCTATTACTAGCCAAGCCTGATGGCCTCCCATTACACATTCTGGAAGTCCATGAAAGCAAAGTCTTGATGTGTCACTGTGACAAAATGGTGGCTTACAAACAAGTAGACGTTTTCTGACCCTAAATGTTTCATAACTGAATAATCAAATACATTAGCACAACTATTGTTCTTACTCATGCCTTTAGTTTTTTTTGACATAGACTATGAGAAAATGTATTCTCTTTTTGCTGTTTAGATGAATTGTGCTTCATAGCTACAGAGCAGTACATAGATGAACATTAAGTACCATTTAGGTCATTCAGAAAAAAGATTTCTTTGTTTGTTTGAACAAGAGATTCTTTTGGGAATAGGAAAGATAATTCAACAATGGCAGCTAAACATAATTTTTCAGACCCAATATTAAAAATGAATATTTATGAGACAATAAATGACAAAAATAAGTCTAGTAGTTCATATGAGATTTTAATGTTATGTTTATGTAATCTAGCTACTTAAAAAAATTATAATTGGAGGCATAGGGTCAAAAGGAAAGTTTCAAATCTTGAATTTATTAATATCAAGCCTTTTAAATTCTCTGGAATGAAAAGTTAAAAAAAAAAGGTAATCTTAAAAAAGTGTGATTTTATCTATACGACCCTAGAAACTAAAAGTGAGAAGACATATTTTTTATTCTTCTGACAAATGGAGAATATAAAAGGAAACTAACCGAACTTCTTTTGTTGATGTTGAGTCACTGATATAGAGAACGACCTGGGACTTCTTTCTTATTACTTAAGGCCTGTTTGTCTTTTAACATTGCAGGAGCAAACTAGCATTCATTGTCTTAGAAATATATTTTTTTACTTGGTCTCCAGGTCCATTCAAATTCATTGTTTTATTTCAGACTTGTTTGCTAAAGTATGCTCTGCAGCATTCATCAGTATCTTTCCTATACCAAAAACCAAAGGGGAAAACCAACAGCTAAACAACAAGATACTTCGGCATATGAGCACATATTTGAAAACTACACAAGTGATCATTGCAGCTTTAGGCAGCTCATATCCACCTTCAGTCTGGTGCAGTGGCATTGACAGCAGGAAAGTCCCTACATTTCCAGTGTCTCCACCATGTTTTTTTGACAGGGTAACTAATATTATAATCAATAATTGCATTCCTTGATCATAACGTGCCAACCATTTTATGAAAATTTAGCGTGCACCTAATCTAAACCAATTTCCCTGCTTCTGTGCTCTGAATTAAATATGATTTCCATGTGCACCAGCTTGAAGAATAAGATGAAGTGGGCATCTGAGTTCTTTAAAAATGCTTGAAAAGTTTAGGTTCTCAACAATTTCAGATCTTCACCCTAGAAACCCTTGAGATCACAAAGCAGCATTGCATTCCTGAAAGTCCATGATGTGACGGGGTTTTCTTTTTTCCCTCTGAGTCTTGTCACCTGTCCACTCAAGCAGCATTGCCTGTTTTTCAAAGCTTCATAAATTCTCTACAAAAACAGTTCCTCCAGCTTCAGCCTGCAGTGCTACACTCCATAAGGATCATACTCCAGCTCTCAGACTGAAGCGGGCCAATTAGTCTCTTAAACAGACACAGTACCTCCCTCTCCACCCTTTTCCATTCCGCCTCTCCAGTCCTTACAAGGGACTCCCTAAGCAACTCCACCAATTCTTTTTCTTTTCACCAAAAATTGTCAAGCAAATTAACTTCTGGTGGTACCGTCCCTTTGGCTTATCAGATATTCTGAGATATGTCCAAATATCAATTTATGTTCAAGTTGAGCACACGACTTTCATCAAAGTTTGTTTTCTTTTTTTTTGGGTAACCTAGCATGTGGTTAGTTGAAAATTGTTTCCGCAACTTTTCCTTATGACAATGCCATAGAGGTGAGTTAGAAACAGTAAAGATCACACTGAGAATTTTCTGTTCTTAGTCTTGTGAAATAGATAATGCTGGGTAAACTAAACAAGGGGAAGAAAAAGAAACACAAAAGTAGAGCAACACAAACCTAAAAGGTGTATGTGGGAGGGTGTGATAATGATAGGCTACCACTCCCATCACCTTTGTATTAATGGAAATTAAGTTCTAAATTTTTTGAACTAGAACCATTTTACTAACCATCTAGTGAAAACTTTTCATGAAGTAGATGATGAAAATAAGGGTCATAGAACTTGTTGCAGACACAGAACAAGAATCAAATTTTCTTTTCTTCTGCAAGTTGTAAAACACAATTTTATTTTAAATTAACATGCATTAAGTGCTTATTTTGTGCTGTCATTTCTAACTACTATTCATATATTAATATCCTTTTTTTTTTTAGCACTGTGCTTAGGACTTGACTCTATATATGTATTAGGAGATGTATTAATTAGTACACAGGATTTTTTTTTCTCCACACAGGGAAATAATCCAGAGTTGGGTAGTCCTGCTTGCCCTGGTCCTTTGGGTACCCAGTTTCCTTCTATCCTATTGTTCTTCCATTCTCTAGGGTTTTTTGTCTTCCTCTGCATTGTTAAAGCTTGCCATGCCATGTCCATGCTACAGTCCTTGTGAAGGAAGGAAGAGAAGAAGTAGAGGATAAGCAATTCCTTCTCCATAAGTAATGAGGAAGTTGTAGATAACCATTTCTGCTCACATTCCATTGTTAGAGCCTATACACATAACCATAGCTAGCTGCAAGGGTAGATAAGAAATTCAGTCTTCAGCTGGGTTTTCAGGATGCGTAACTAAAACTACAATACTATGGAAGAAGGAGAACCATCCCTTCAGGGGAAATGAACTATCCCATAAAAACTAAATTAAAATGGATGCTTTGGCCAAGAACCTAAGATTATAGATAACTTTTTATTTATAATCCATGACTTTTAAAACTGACTTCCCTATAAAATGTATACAACATAGATAGCCACAACTATTTAGAAGCCTCTTTACGTTCTCACTCATATCAAGAGTATAAGAGTTTGTGAGCTGCAAATTAAAGGAGGATTTGTGAGGACCGTTTTTTCAAGTTATCTGAGTTGTGAAACCCTGAGAGGGAGATTGTGTATTGTTGTGCTAGTTCCTGACCCCTAGCCTTGTGAAAGGGACTTTAAGGAGACTGTTTAGAGAGCTTACACTTCTGTATTGTTTGGGGAACACAGAGAACTGCAACTGACTTCCACTTGGAGTATCCACAGATTAAAGATTTTTCTGCGTACTCTGAGTTCATCCAGTCCAAACGTGTTTCTTATGGACCAGAGGAGGTTCACAAATGAAAATGCCTATGTGTTATTGGCCTAAGTGCTGTCCAGCAGGGTTGCCTGGAAGGACAAAGATGTTCCATATTAAGAAGGGAGAAAGAAACAGGCGACCAACCAGAATACAGATATATTAGTTTGGATGAAGGCAATGCCAAAATCCCTCTCCCCACCCCAGAGATTTTCAGAAAACCTTGTTGATCAAGCAAAGCTAAGTTTTATGAATCAATGCAGCAAGGGAGAGCACCACCCTGAGAGAATGTTAGTATCGTCTCAAAAAGAGAAAGTAGGGAAGGGTATATATGGGGTTTAGAGCCTGAGCTGGGTGATTTTTAGGCAGAAGCTTCCTGGGATTGAGTGATCCAATAGCTTTAGATTGGAAGACAGAGAAAGATGAGGATCATAAAGCAATTCTAGATGCCAAAAAAAAAAAAACAAAACCAAAAAAACCAACGGTGCCATAGAGTCAATTCCACAATTCCAGCTCACAGCAACCCTATAGGACAGAGTAGAACTGTCCCGTAAGGTTTCCAAGGAGTGGCTGGTGGATTCGAACTGCCGACCTTTTGGTTAGCAGCTGAGCTCTTAACCACTGGGCCACCAGCGCTCCGCAAGTCTAGATGAGCAAGCTGTATATTGAAATAATCCTGATGGACAAGCTGTTAGTAAGTACCATGTTCTTCATGCAAATAACATGTGCCTTCTACGTTTGTTTACCAACCATGCCCTCTCCCTGTGAGGTATTTTTATAAGCATGCTATGATGATTTTTTTTTTCTTTACAGCAACATGTTAAAAAATAAACAAGCAAACAAACTGGCATAGCGGCGCTTATGAAAATAATTCACGGCAGGAGGGCACGGCTGGCAAACAAATGTAGAAGGTGCCTGTTAATCTGCGTAAAAATATGGTAAACTGTTTTAGTGAGTTTACAGCCATTATCTTGGGAACAAATATTTCCTGGAGAAAGAAGCTAAATTAGTTTTGCTTTATCTCAATATTGTTTAACACAGAGACAGAAGATGTATTTCAGTCCTCAGAAATTGCAAATGAAAGATGGACAGAAGCAGGATCAAACCCAAAGACTCCACTAAACACTCACAAGAGAAAGTTTCAAACATTTTTCCAATTTCGGAGAGCAATGACAGTATGCCTCAAGTAAAGCATTGACTGTCCGTCCGTTCTTTTCCAATTCCAAACATTTTATAGCCATCACTTTCCATTCCTCAGCCAGCTCTGCATTCTCCATAAAAGAGCAGAAACCACTCCAATGTCTTTGTTGTTGCAACGCCTCGTGTGTTAGAGTAGAACTGTGCTCCACAGGGTTTTCAAGACTATGACCTTTGGGAAGCTGATCACCTGGCTTGTCTTCTGATGTGCCTCTGAATGGATTGGAACTGCTAACTTTCAGCTAGTAGTCCAATGCTTAACAATTTGCTTCACCCAGGGACTCCTTACTTGGGTATCTAGGGGAAGATAAGTCAACCACCAGTTGAGGATAGTCAAAAGTAACCTACAGTATGTCCTTCTTCTTGAGGTGCAGGCTTTCTGATTATCCTAGGCTCACATTAAGAATACTAAATTATCACATTAAGTGAATATTTAATAGTTTTGATTATTAAATGGAACTATTCTTCATAATTGCTAAATTGTGGAATTGTTTTGTGACTTAAAAGTGATCAGAAAAGTAGTGGTGCTGGTCTTGATTTCATCCAGGGTCAGGAAAAGAACCACCTCAATAGGGATATTGAGAGACAAAAAATTATTATATATTGTTTTAGTTTCTTAGTGCTGCTATATCAGAAATATCACAAGTGGGTAGCTTTAATGAATGGAAATTTATTTTCTCACAGTTTAGGATGCTAAAGTCTGAATTCAGAGTGCCAGCTCTAGGGGAAGGCTTTCTCTCTGTCGGCTCTGGGAGGAAGGACCTTGTCTCTTTTCAGCTTCTATTCCTCAGTTCCTTGGGATCTTCATGTGGTGTGGCATCTACCCTAATCTCTGCCTGCCTTTCTGTGCCTTATCCGCTCATTTTATACCTCATAGGCAATTGGCTTAAGGAACACCCTACACTGATATGACCTCATTAACATATTGATATCTTTGAATTATGGTGTTGGCAAAGAATATTGAATATGCCATGGACGGCCTGAAGAATGAACAAATCTGTCTTGGAAGAAGTACAGCCAGAATTCTCATTAGAAGCAAGGCTGGTGAGACTTCATCTCACATACTTTGGACCTGTTATCAGGAGGGACCAGTCCCTGGAGAAGAACATTGTCCTTGGTAAAGTACAAGGTCGGTGAAAAAGAGGAAGACCCTCAAGGGGATGGATTGACATAGTGGCTGCAACAATGGGCTCAAGCATAGCAACGATTGTGAGGATGTCACAGGACTGGGCAGTATTTTGTTTTGTTGTACATAGGGTCGCTATGAGTCAGAACCAACTCGATGGCACCTAACAACAACAACAACATAACAAAGAAAACCTTATTCCCAAATGGGTTTACATTCACAAGTATAGGGGTTAGGATTTACAACACATATTTTGGGGGATCAGAATTCAATTCATAACATATACCTGACTATTCAGTGTATGTTATGGTTGCATATGGCTCTAATTGGATTGAAATTTTCCTTGTGCTTCCCTTAGTAGCTGCTTGTGCCATCATGTGTAGAGAGGAGGTAAGTGCGAGAAATGGAAAGGAGACTTGGTAAATGGTTTTCAACGAGTCATATAAGCCTTGCTGTCAGTATCGGTTTTTTTTTTCCATTTGCTTTTCCCTGAGATACTGTTCATATTCTCTACCACAGTATGGAGCTACCCTATCTTGGAGTAATTATTTCGGCTTTCTGAATCCAAGGAAAATCTGTGTTTGTAATTCAATCTAAATCTAATTAGGACTTTTTATGAACAAATAAAATATTCTTTTTAATGTATTTTCCTCAATGTTGTCAAATCACAGCCAATAAAAATCCATTTTTTGTGTCTATAAATAGATGATAGCTATCGACATATGACAGGAGCCCTGGTGGCACAGTGGTTAAAGCACTTGGCTGCTAACTGAAAGGTCAGCAGTTCAAACCTACCAGCCACTCCATGGAAGAAAGATGTGGCAGTCTGCTCCCATAAAGTTTACAGCCTTGCCCTATGGGGCAGTTCTACTCTGTCCTGTAGGGTCACTATGAGTCGGAATTGATTTGATGGCAGTGGGTTTGGTTTTTGGTTTGGCATAGACACAGACAGCCTTACACTGGCTTATCTAAGAGTAGTATGTTGTGATTGTTTTATTTTATTATTTTAATTTTCACAATCCTCTCCACATGCTGATATTTGAGAATAATACTGAAAAGCCATTTTGATACAACAGGCCAAATCTGTCAACCTAGTGTGTTCTGGATTGAAGAGCGTTTCCAAATGGGAGAGAAGCTGGAATTCAGAAACAGATTATTCTACCCATCAATGACATTATATAGAACTCTGAGAAAACTCCTCATTCCCTCTCTGTGGCCTACTTTTTGCATTTAAAACACGAAGAATAGTTATTGTTTATTATTAAAAAAAAAAAAAAGTTGAACCCTGTAGGTAAAGACTACCTTCTTATTGCTGGTTTCTTCCCAGGAAAAAAGAGCTGGGATTTTTTTCCCCTTAATTTTGATAAATTTTCTTCAGAGTTGATAATCCGTACCTCTTAGAGTTACAGAGAATACCTCATAATCTGTACCTCATAATTTGTACCTCTTAGAGTTATAGAGAATGGGGAAGAGCATGTGTAAGGAAGGACTGGCTACAGAAGCTGTTCAAATATCTGTCCTTGATTTCTAATAAATTCTTATTAGCACCAATGCCCTGCTCTTTTAATCTTCCATGGTTAAGTCTTTCATTAATTTGGAAGATAATTTTGAATCCCAGGGTGGTTTCCTTCCATCAACACTAAGTATGGAATTGCACCTCTAGTTTGGACTGAATGTTAAATGATGATTAGAATACTCAGAGGCTGTTATGAAGACAAGCAAACAACAATATTTTTCTACATTACTCAAATTTAAGTTTGTGGTAATGTTTTCTGGAGATGGAGCAGGAAAAGCATAAGCAATACTATCAGGTAAAACAGGGTTTGAATCCATCTCAGCCACTTATGATTTATGTGAATGTAAACCTCAGTGTTCTCCAGCTGCAAAGTTGGGATAATAATGCTTACCTCCTGCTCTCGTTGTGAAAATTAAATGGGAAAGTGAATGTGAAGAAGTGTTGCTTAGTCTCTGAGCTCATGGGAGGTGCCTGGCAAATGATCCTTCCTTTTCTTTCCTTCCTCACCTGAAAATTGATTTCCCTTTCAGTTGACTAATCATTCTAATTGAAACAGTTTAATTATAGGATTTATAATTTTACGTACTTCTACTTATTTATTTTACCTTTTTCCCCTAGTAGTCAGTCTCTTAAAATAGTTTGTAATTCCTTGTTAAACTTTTGGAATGATTAAAACGTATAAATTACTTCAGCTTGTACATTTGTAAAGTGTGTGTGTGTGTGTGTGTGTGTGTGTGTGTGTGTTTTAGATTAGTTCATACATTCCAGTCAGAGGCAGGTAACCTTGCTGCAGAGGAGACAAGAGAAAAGATCGCTCAGAGAAAGATTACTCCCTATATCCTTCGGCTACATGTGTGGTTGTACATCATGGTGGCAAATGGGGATACTATCTTTCAGTCAGCACCTGTGTGTAATACATCTGAGTGATATAAAATATGAAGAAGAGTTAACTTACATAAGGGAGGCAAAACAAAAAACAACCAAAGAAAAAGAAATCATATTACCCTCTCATACTGCAAATGTGAGTAATTTAATTACAAGACACATATTTCTTTTCCTGCCTGAGAGCTTATGCAAACTCCTTACAGGGTAGTTTGAGAAATGGCTGATCATTCTCCCCCTCCCCACTTATTAAATTTTATTATGTGAAATTACATATAACATAAAATTTTCCATTTTAACCATTTTTAAATATAGATTTTGTGGCACTAATTAAATTCATAATGTAGTGCAACCACCTCCACTATCTTCAAAAAATTTTCATCACCCCAAACATAAACACTGAACCCACTAAGCAATAACCCTCAATTTTCCCCTCCTTCCAACCCCTGGTAATCTCTATCTACTTTCCGTCTCTAAGCATTTACCTGTTCTTTATAGTTCATATAAGTAGAATCGTATACTATATGTCCTTTTGTGTCTGGCTTATTTTACTTCGCATAGTGATTTCAAGGTTCATCCATGTCACAGCCTGTAATGAAATTTAATTTTTTTTATGATGTCTGAATAGCATTCCGTTGTAGATATATATCACATTTTGATTATCCATTCATCTATTGAAGGACATGGGTTGTTTCCACCTTTTGGATATTGTGAATAATGCTGCAGTGAGCATTGGTGTACAAGTATCTGTCTGAGTCTCTATTTTCAGTTCTTTTGTGTATATACCTAGGGGTGGAATTGATGGGTCATATGGTAATACTCTAGGGTCGCTATGAGTTGGATGGACTCAATGGCATACTACAACAACAACAGTAATTCTATGTTTAACTTTTTGAGGAGTCACCAAACTGTTTTCCACAATGACTATACCATTTAACCTTCCCACTAGCAATATATGAGAGTTTCAAATTATCTGCATCTCCACCAACACTTAAATATAAAACGGAAAATTATAAAGCATTTAGAAAAGACATAGGGGAAAATATTTAGGATCTAGGGATAAGAAAAGAGTTCTTAACTTGAAAAGCATAATCCATAAAAGAAAAAAAAATATAAATTAGATGTCTTAAAATTAAAATCTTTTGCCCTGAGAAACTGTTAAGAGGATGAAAACAGTGAGAGAAAATATTTGCAATCCATACATCTGACAAAGGACTAGCATCTAGAGTATATAAAGAACTCTCAAAACACAATGGTAAAAAACAAACAAGCCAATTAGAAAACAGGAAAAGACATAAAGAGACATTTCATAGAAAAAGATTTATGGTGGCAAATAAGCACAGAAATAGATGTTCAACATGACTAGTCATCAGGGAAATGCAAATTAAAACCACACTGAGATACTACTGCATGCCTGTCAGCTAAAAAAAACATGAGAACACCATATGCTGATGAAGATACAGAAAAAGGGAATCACTTCTTCATTAGTGGTGGGAATGTAAACTGGTACACCCACTCTGGAAAACAGTGGGCAGTTTCTTTCAACAAACTAAATGGGCAACTATCATATGACCCAGTAATTTCACATCTAGTAATTTATCCCAAGAAGGAACCCTGATGGTACAAGAGTTAAGTGCTCAACTGTAACCAAAATGTTGGCAGTTCCAACCTATCCAGCAGCTTTGCAAGAGAAAGACCTGGCTATCTGCTTCAGTAAAGTTTACAGCTAAGAAAACCCTATGGGGCAGTTCTGTTCTGTCACATGGGGTCACTCGATGGCACCCAACAACAAAAAAATTTATCCTAAGAAAACTTATGTTCACACAAAAACCTATACACAAATGGTCATAGCAGCTGTATTTGTAATAGCCCCAAACATCTGGAAACAACTTGGATGTCCTTCAGTGGGTGAAGGATTAAACAAACTATAGTACATCCATACTATGGAATACTCAGCAATAAAAAAGAATGAACTATTGATATCTGCAAAGACCCAGATGAATCTCCAGAGAATTATGCTCAGTGAAAATGCCAACACCAAAAGATTACATACCATATGATTGCACGTATATAACATTCTTGAAATGACAAAAGATAGAAATGGAAACAGATCAATGCTCTCTAGGTTTTAAGGAGGAAGTAGGGTCAGGAGGGAAGTGGGTGTGGCTATTAAAGGGCAACCTCAGGGAAACTTGTAGTGATGGAACTGTTCTGTACCTTTCTGTATCAAAGTCAATTCCTGATTGTGATATTGGTTTGCAAGATTTTGCCATTAGGGAAAATTGGTAAAGGGTACACAGGCTCTCTTTGTCTTATTTCCTACAACTTCATGTGAATCTATAATTATCCCAAAATATAAAGTTGAATAAAAAATAACACTCATTTTTTTAAAGTTGTTTATAGGTAATAGTTGTGTCTCTATATACAGGTTATTAGTATGATTTATATTATGGTATCATTGTTTGTTAACATAGATACTTTATGTTTTTTTTTTTTTATATTTTATTGTACTTCAGGTGAAGGCTTACAGAACAAATAGTTTCTCATGAAACAGTAGTACACATGTTGCTTTATGACATTGGTTAACAACCCTACAACATATTAACCCTCTAAATTCTCCACCTTTTTTTTTTTTTTGGTGAAAATACACATAGCCAAAGATACACCGTTTCAAAAATTTCTACATGCACAGTTCAGTGACATTGACTACGCTCTTCCAATTGTGCTTTTATTCTCACTTAAGATGAATGCTTGCAGAACAAAGTAGTTTCTCATTTAACAGTTACTACAAATGTTGCCCTATGACAATGGTTAACAATCTCACAACACATCAACAATATCCTTACTCAACCTTGTGTTCCCTATCACCAGCTTCCTTGTCCCCTTCTGCCTTCTGGCCCTTGTCACTGGACTCCTGTACCTCGTTAGTCTCATTTGGTTTTACCGGGCTGTCCACTCCCAGGCTGAACAGTGAACCTCAGAGGTAACATCACCACTGAGCTAAAAGGGTGTCTGGGGGCCATACTCTCGAGGTTTCTGCAGTCTCCTTTAGGCCAGTAAATCTGGTCTTTTTTTTTTTTTGTGAGTTAGAATTATGCTCTACATCCTTCTCCAGCTCTGTGCAGAACTCTCGGTTGTGATCCTGGTCAGAGCAGTCAGTGGTGGTAGCCGGGCACCATCTAGCTGTACTGGACTGTCCAGTGGAGGCCTTGGTAGCTGTGGACAATTAGTCCTTTGGACTAATCTTTTCCTTGTATCCTGTTCTCTTCATTCTCCCTTGCTCCTGAAGGGATGAGAGCAGTGGAGTATCTTAGATGGCCGCTCACAGGCTTTTAAGATCCCAGACACTACTCACCAAGGTAGAATGTAGAGCATTGTCTTTACAAGCTGTGTCATGGCAATTGAGCTAGATGTTCCCCGAGACCATGGTCCCCACAGCCCTCCGCCCAGCAATTCAGTCCTTCAGGGAGTTTGGATGTGTCTATGGGGCTTCCATGACCTTTCCTTGTAGAGGTTGTGCTAGTTTCCCCTGTATTGTGTACTGTCTCACCCTTCACCCAAGATACCACTTATCTATTGCCTAATTTAGTATCCCCCCCTACCCCATCCCTGGTAACCAATAAAGATTGTTACATTTTGTGTGTGAACTTTTTCATGGGTTTTTACAATAGAGGTCTCATACAATATTTGTCCTTTTGTGATTGACTTATTTCACTCAGCGTAATGTCCTCCAGTTTCATCCATGTTATGAGATGCTTCACAGATTCATTGTTGTTCTTTCTCATTGCATAGTACTCCATTGTGTGTATGTACCATAGTTTGTTTATCCATTCATCTGTTGATGGGCAGTTAGGTTGTTTCTATTGTTTTGCTATTGTGAACAATGCTGCCATGAACATAGGTGTACATATGTCTATTCGAGTTGATGACTCTTATTTCTCTAGGATATATTCCTAGCAGTGGGATAGCTGGATCGAATGGTATGTCTATTTCTAGCTTTCTGAGGAAGCGCCATATCATTTTCCAAAATGGTTGTATCGTTTTGCATTCCCACCAACAATGCATAAGAGTTCCCATCTCCCCGCAGCCCCTCCAACATTTGTTATTTCCAGTGTTTTTGATTTGTGCCAGTAATGCCGGGGTGAGATGGTATCTCATTGTGGTTTTAATTTGCATTTCTCTAATGGCTAGTGATCGCGAGCATTTCCTCATGTGTCTGTTGGCTGCTTGAATGTCTTCTTTGGTGAAGTGTCTGTTCATTTCCTTTGCCCATTTTTTCATAAGATTCTTTGTCTTTTTGTTGTAGAGGTGTTGGATTTTCTTGTAGATTATGGAGATTAGACCTTTGTCTGACTTGTACTGTCCAAAAATTTTTTCCCAGTCTGTAGGTTCTCTTTTGACTCTTTTGGTTAAGTCTTTTGAAGAGCATAGGTGTTTGATTTTTAGAAGATCCCAGTTATCTAGCTTATCTGTTGGGTTTTGTGCATCGATGGTTATGGTTTGTATCCTGTTAATGCCATGTATTAAGGCCTGAAGTGTTGGTCCTATTTTTTCTTCTATGAACTTCATAGTTTTAGGCTTTATATTCAGGTCTTTGATCCATTTTGAATTAGTTTTTGTATATGGCGTGAGGTATGGGTCCTGTTTCATTTTTTTTGCAGATGGATATCCAGTTTTGCCAGCACCATTTGTTAAAAAGACTGTCTTTTTCCCATTTGATGGACTTTGGGCCCTTGTCGAAGATCAGGTGACTGTAGGTGGATGGATTTACATCTGGGTTCTCAATTCTGTTCCATTGGTCAATGTATCTGTCGTTCTACCAGTACCAGGCTGTTTTGACTACCGTAGCTGTATAGTAGGTTCTCAAGTCAGGTAGTGTGAGTCCTCCAACTTTATTCTTCTTCTTCGGTAGTGCTTTACTTATTTGGGGCTTCTTCCATTTCCATATAAAGTTCATGACTAGTTTTTCCATCTCTTTGAATAATGTTGTTGGTATTTGGAGCGGGATTGCATTGTATTTGTAAATTGCTTTGGGTAGAATTGACATTTTCACAACGTGGAATCTACCTATCCATGAGCATGGTATGTTTTTCCATTTATGTAGATCCCTTTGGGTTTCTTGCAGTAGTGTTTTATAGTTTTCTTTGTATAGGTCTCTTACATCCCTGGTCAGATTTATTCCTAAGTATTTTCTCTTTTTAGGGGTTATTGAAAATGGTATTGATTTCCTGATTTCCTTTTCATCGTTCTCCTTACTGGTGTATAGGAATCCAACTGATTTTTGAATGTTTATCTTGTATCCTGCTACTCTGCTGAATCTTTCTATTAGTTCCACTAGATTTCTCATGGAGTCTGTAGGGTTTTCTGTGTATAGTATCATATCATCTGCAAACAGGGACAGTTCAACTTCTTCATTACCATTTTGGATGCCCTTCATTTCTTTTTCTTGCCTTATTGCTCTAGCTAGAACTTCCAGCACTATGTTAAATAGGAGTGGTGATAAAGGGCATCCTTGTCTTGTTCCTGTTTTCAAGGGGAATGTTTTCAGTCTCTCTCCATTAAGAATGATGTTGGCCGTTGGTTTTGCATAGATGCCCTTTATTATGTTGAGAAATTTCCTTCTGTACCTATTTTATTGAGAGTTTTTATCAGGAATGGGTGTTGGACTTTGTCAAATGCCTTTTCTGCATCAATTGAGATGATCATGTGATTCTTTTCTTTCCTTTTATTTATGTGGTGGATTACATTGATGGATTTTCTAATGTTGAACCATCCTTGCATACCTGGTATGAATCCTACTTGGTCGTGGTGTAGTATTTTTTGATATGATGCCGAATTCTATTGGCTAGAATTCTGTTGTGAATTTTTGCATCTATATTCATGAGAGATATTGGTCTGTAATTTTCTTTTTTTGTGACATCTTTTCCTGGTTTTGGTATCAGCGTTATGCTGGCTTCATAGAATGAATTTGGAAGTGTTGCTTCCTCTTCTATGCTCTGAAATAGTTTGAGTAGTACTGGTACAAGCTCTTCTGTAAATTTTTTGTAGAATTCTCCAGTGAAGCCATCTGGGCCGGGGCTTTTTTTGGTTGGGAGTTTTTTTATTACCTTTTCAATCTCTTCTCTTGTTATGGGTCTGTTCAGATTTTCAACATCCCTTTGTTGTAGTTTCGGTAGGCCATGTGGTTCCAGAAATTTATCCATTTCCTCTAGGTTTTCAAATTTGTTGCAGTATAGTTTTTCATAATATTCTGTTATAATCCTTTTTATTTCAGTTTGCTGTGTTGTAATGTCCCCAATTTTATTTCTTATTTGGGTTATTTGTGTGCTCTCCTGTTTTTCTTTTGTCAGTCTGGCCAGTGGTTTGTTGATTTTGTTGGTTCTTTCAAAGAACCAACTTTTGGTTTTGTTGATTCTTTCGATTGTTTTTCTGTTCTCTATTTCATTTATTTCTGCTCTGATCTTTACTATTTCCTTTCTTCTGCTGGTTGTGGGCTTTTTTTGCTGTTCTATTTCTATTTGTTTGAATTCTGTAGTTAATGTTTTGATTTTGTCCCTTTCTTCTTTTTTGATATGTGCATCTATTGCTGTAAATTGTCCTCTGAGGACTGCCTTTGCTGTGTCCCAAAGGTTTTGGTATGATGTGTTTT
Source organism: Dugong dugon (assembly GCA_030035585.1). Lineage (NCBI taxonomy): Eukaryota > Metazoa > Chordata > Mammalia > Sirenia > Dugongidae > Dugong > Dugong dugon. The sequence goes on from CM057466.1 coordinate 64,469,011, forward strand.
CATTCTCATTTGATTCTTGGAATTTTTTGATTCCATCTCTGATTTCTTCTATTACCCAGTGATGTGTAAGGAGGGTATTATTTAGTGTCCATATAGTTGATTTCTTTTCCTTGCTCTTTCTAGTGTTAATTTCTACCTTGATGGCATTGTGGTCAGAGAAGATACTTTGAATTATCTCAACGTTTTGGATCTTGTTGAGGATTGCTCTGTGGCCTAAGATGTGGTTTATTCTGGAGAACGTACCATGTGCACTGGAAAAGAATGTGTACTTTGTAGCGGTTGGATGGAGTTTTCTATATATGTCTATGAGGTCAAGTTGGCTGATTGTGCTCTTTAGGTCTTCTGTGTCTTTTCTGGGTTTCTTCTTAGTTGTTCTGTCCTTTACTGAGAGTGGTGTGTTGAAGTCTCCTACTATTATTGTGGAACTGTCAATTTCTCTTTTCAGTGTTGTTAGACTTTGTTTTATGTATTTTGGAGCCCTGTCATTGGGTGTGTAGATGTTTATTATGGTTATGTCTTCATGATGAATCGTCCCCTTAATGATTATATAGTGTCCTTCTTTGTCTTTTATGGTAGATTTTGTTTTAAAGTCTATTTTATCTGAGATTAGAAATGCCACTCCCGCTCTTTTTTGGTAGTTTTTAGGTTGATATATTTCTTTCCAACCTTTGACTTTTAATAAATTCACATCTTTGTTTCTAAGGTGTGTCTCTTGTAGACAGCATATTGATGGATCCTGTTTTCTTATCCATTCTGTCACTCTTAGTCTGTTTATGGGTGCATTGAGTCTGCTTACATTCAGTGTAATGATTGATAGATGTGAGTTTGTTGCTGTCATTTTGTAGTGCTTTTTTTTATGGTGCGGACGTTTTCTTTGTTCTTATCACTCTCTTGTGCTGAGTTACTTTTGTTTGTGGATTTTTGTTTCATTTCTTTTGTTTTTGTAGGTTTTGTTTTTGCTGAGACTTTATGTTTTTCGTCTTTATTTTTATGAGTTGGTTTGTCAACTTTCTTTGTGGTTACCATAAATTTTACCCTTATCTTTCTATGTTTGAAGCAGTCTACCATTCCTTGGTATTGCCTTGCCTTCGTCTCCATTAGAAGGTTCTATACCTATGCCGTTTATTCCCTCTTTCATTGTTTTGATGTTGTTGTCTTCCATCGATTGACTGCTCTGATTCCCTGTTGTATTTCTTTTGTTTTGGATAGTCCTCAAGAGTTCATTTCCTAGATTGGTATCTGGCTTGTACTATCCTGCATCCTAGGTTCTGCCTGTGGGCTGAAGCTGTTTGTCCTCAGATTGAAGAACTCCCTTTAATGGTTTTTCTAAGTTTGGTTTGACTTTTACATATTCCCTTAGTTTCTGTTTATCTGTAAATGACTGAATTTCACCATGAAATTTGAACAAGAGTTTTGCAGGATATATTATTTTTGGCTGACAATTTTTTTTCTTTCAAGATTTTATATATGTCATCCCATTGCCTTCTTGCCTGCATGGTTTCTGCCGAGTAATCTGAGCTTAGTCTTATTGTTTCTCCTCTGTATGTGACTTCTTGTTCTTCACGAGCTGCTCTCAGGATTCTTTGTTTGTCTTTGGTTTTGGCGAGTGTGAATATGATATGCCTTGGTATGTTCTTTTGGGGTCTCTTCTATATGGGGTTCGTTGAACTTCTTGTATGGCCAGCTTTTCATCTTTCATGATATTGGGGAAGTTTTCTGTCAGCAGTTCCTCAATGATCCTCTCTGTGTTTTCAGTTTTCTCCCCCTGTTCTGGAATGCCAATCACTCATAAATTTTTGCTTTTAATTGTGTTCCACATAACTCTCAGGGTCACTTCATTTTTCTTTGTTCTTTTTTCTGAGATTTCCTGAAACAGTGTTGTATCCAAGTGTTTGTCTTCAGTTCCACTGATCCTGTCTTCCACGGTTTCAAATCTGCTTCTCAGCCCTTCTATGACATCATCCATTTCTGAAATCTTGTTGTTTATCTTTTGATTTCTAATTGTTGTTTTTGTATAATTTCTAGTTGTGAATTTATTTTGGCATTTTGTTCCTGCATCATCTTGAATTCTTCCAATTTTTTGTCTGTATTTTCCATGAATTTGTCTACTTTTTTTCTCATGTTTGTCAGCTTTTTGCCTCAGTTGTTGGAGAATTCTGAGTATTAGAGATTTGAATTCCCTATCAGGTACTTCTGGTGCATTTTCTTCCACAGGAGAGTCATCTGGTGTTTTAATTTGGACGCCCACTGGAACAATCCTGTCCTGTTTTTGTAAATGTTTTGATACTGTTTGCTTTTTTCGGGACATTCAGTAGTTATTTCTCTTGTTTATTGATTGTATATTTGTTTGTTTCATCCCTTTTTTAAAAAGAAAAAAATTTGAGTATGTCTGAGCAGGCGGACTGCATGCTCTTTTTTGTTTGCTCATCTGTGCGCTCAATACTTTTCATCTCCTTCTCCAACTGGCAGGTTTAGTCACTCAGATATGGTATAGCAGGGCAGGTCTAGGTGAAGAAGAGCCACTGGGATGGGTTGTTTGTGGCACTCACTACAGTCACCAGGGTGGGTCGGTTATCAGTGCTGGGCAGGTTCCAGTAGGCCGTCCCTGCACTGCTTGGTGGTGTGATGTCAAGCGCACGGTGCAGGTAGGCAGGATGCAGTAGGGAGATGGTTATGTGTGGAGCTAAGCTGGATATGCGAGAGAGGAGAGAGGGACAGGAGCCAAAAACCATACAAACGAACAAAAAAGAATGCTAGGGGAGTTTGCTGTTGGAATGGAGAGATGAGAGACTATGAAATGGAGAAAAACAGAAAGGGGAAGAGGAAGAAAAGAAAAGAATGAACAAATAAAAATCAGAAAGGTTATAGAACTGCAAAGTTCCCAGGGATCCCACTGATGCAGCTATGAGGTCTGGGGAAGTCGCTCTCAGGTGTCGCAGTACAGCCTGGCCAGAAGGTGCAGAGGCATACAACGCCTGGTATTCAGGGATCAGAAAGAGAAGGAAGATAAAGAGAGATGAGAAACTAAGCAGTGAAGAAAGACAAAAGGGAAAATGAGGGAAAAGAAAACAAAACAAATCAAAAAAAAAAAAAAAAAAAAGAACTAGAAAGGCCACCCAAAAAAACAGAAAAAAAAAAAAAAAACCAACTAAAAAAGAAATGTCCTCAGGGATCCCTCTGCACTTCTGTGGAAGCCGAAGGAAAGTTCCTTGCCACGCAGCTCCACCTGGCCAGAAAGTGCTCCCAACTCAAGAGAAGGAAAAGAAAACAGACAAAGAATTCAAAACAAACAAACGAACAAAAGCCCCGGGATCCCACCAGCGCGGCAGCGCAGACCGGGAAGTAGCTGCACACTCGAATGGAGCCCCGTAGCCCCTCAGGAAGAAGCAAAGATGGCGCTTGGAGCCAGACACTCGAGCAAAAGGACGGGGAGGTGGTGAGAGGTAAGCAAGAAATCAAAAGAAGCAGGAAAAAAAAAAAAGCAACACCAGCAGCCAACAAATGGCACTCAGAGAGCCAGCCAGTGCAGGCTGGTGTTTCTGGACAAGAGACTGTGTCCGCAGGAAGCAGAAGAGGCCGAGTGTGGGTGAAGGAGGGTGGAGAGTGGGAAAGCGTATATCACAAATTGCCAGTGCTCTGCAGCAGCTCAGGAAGAAGCAAAGATGGTGCATGGAGCCAGGCACTCGAGTGAAAAGAGGGGGAGGTGGTGAGAGGCAAGTGAGAAATCAAAAGAAGCAGAAAAAAAAAGCAACACTAGCAGCCAACAAATGGCACCCAGACAGCCGCCCGATTGGGTGTGTGGAATCCAAGCAGCTGGCGCCTCCTGGTCAAGAGACTGTGGCCGCAGGAAGCAGAGGAACAAACGAACAACAGCCCCGGGATCCCACCAGTGCGGCAGCCCAGGCCAGGAAGCAGCTGCACACTTGAATGGAGCCCCGCAGCCCCTCAGAAAGAAGCAAAGATGGCGCTTGGAGCCAGGCACTCGAGCAAAAGGAGGGGGAGGCGGCGAGAGGCAAGTGAGAAATCAAAAGAAGCAGAAAAAAGAAGCAACACTAGCAGCCAACAAATGGCAACCAGAGAACCGCCCGCTTGGGTGTGTGGAATCTAAGCAGCCAGTGCTTCTGGGTCAAGAGACTGTGGCCGTGGGAAGCAGAGGAGGCCGAGCGGGGGTGAAGAGGGTGGGGGGTGGGAAAGTGCACACCACAAATTACCGGCTGTTTTGTCTCCCACTGGACGCTCCATGAGGCTGCTTTCTCGTACCGCTGTTTGCTGGTCTCCGATAGGAGTCCAAGATGGTGGATCCGCGCTGCGTTAGCTGGTAGGGGACCTCTGCATGAATCTCTCCTCACTCTCCGTTCTCTGTCAGTATTCTCACTCCGTTTGGTGCTCAGCTGAGTTCTTTATCTCTTCATTTGATGTTCTAGGGTTTCAGCATTGTTGCATTCTCTGTTTGGCTTAGTTTTTCGGATCTTTGTTGTGGAGGGACGGCGTGGTGTTTTTGCCTAGAGCGCCATCTTGCCAGAACTCGGTACTTTATCGTTTTTGCAAATTTTATGGAACAATGAGTTTTAAGAAGGAGAAGGTTACATTAAAAACAACAACTTAAGAATTTAAGATTAAAGTCTGTACTCCAATTCCAATCAGATACAATCATCAAATCCTTACTATTTAAGATTTTAAACACAGGTAAAGGCATATATGTTTCAGTCAAATCAGAACTATACACTGTTTTGTGCCCTTAGCTGTCTCCTTTTACATCTTGATGGAACACTCTTAAGTGTCTGTAATAACACATTGCATTGATATTCTGATTTTATAGGCTGTAAGAGTCTTTCAATTCCATTACCTCTTTTATCTTCAAAAGAGCCACATGTAGTTGATTGGGCATACATTATTATCCCCATTTTTTTTTTTTCCAAGAAAGGAAACTGGAGGTCAAGGTGTTTAAGTGAACTCGCCCACATTCTCACAGTTAACAAGTTTCAGAATTGGAACTAAAATTTTTTGTCTTTGAAGAAGTTCCTTCTGCATAATGTTGCTACAAAATGTTAACTGCCTTTGGTCTTATCTCCTTCTCACACATAATCATAATGTTTTCAGACCGGAGTGAGTGTGAGTCTGTTCTTTCCTGAGAGGTGCCACTTTTAATATAGTAGTATTCTCCTTTCTCTAAGCCCGCTGAAGTCTGCTCTGATCACCTGCACAATTTCTTCAATCTTAGTTTTTGAGATAAGAAGGAGAGTCAGTTTTTCATAAACTAGGGCATTCAGAAACATGGAGTAATTTCTAATTTAAAAATACCAGAACCAGAGAAGCCATGATCTAATCCTACTTAACACATTGTTTAGACAGAAATTAGTATCTCTAAGTGAAAAAAAGTGAATCTCACTGATAATACAACACTGTTAATTCTGAACTGAAATGGATTCTATTGGAAGAAACACAGAACTGCTTCTCATAAATAAGAATCCGATGACCAATTTTAGTTAAAATTGTGAACCAAAGTCTTTATCTCCCTTTATGGAATGACATTTTCCCCATTAATTAAATCTACACTCCTAACTGTTTCTCTTTGTGTCCTGCTTCTAGAAATCTCTGAGTTAAGAATTATGCACAATTACTATAGTTTCCTCAGCCAGTGTTTCTTGATCCCTGTTTCTCCTTCTTTGTCTTTCCTTTTCCCTTTATATCAGGTTCTGGTAAGAAACAGAAGGAATTCTTAGCTGGGATTTTTGAGACTTTATAAAAAGAAGAGGCAATATGGAAGTACGGTGACAAGAATAAAATTTACTTAAACCCTGTGCTCCTGGAAAAAAGGAAGCAACACTTAAAAAATCTCCCCACCCTCCCCATATGGCTTAGATAAGACTCAAGGATCACCCCTCACCTTGTTTTTCTATGACAAAGCCAGACACAGACACTACAAATTCTCATTCTTTGTTTTATAAATCATTAGCTGAATTGTTTGTACCCCCACTAATCTGGACAAAATACCAGCTAACTTGACTTGATCAAACTTTAGTTAAACTTTTCTACTTCTCCCAGGCCTCTGAACTGTGACCTACCTTTGGCCTAAGCCAGTTGTAGAATGGGGAACAACCTTAACAGTCCCTCCTGAGAACAGACTGATCTGAAGAAAATACATTTTTTGTTCAACTATCTGATCACACCAACTACTCACCCCACTCCCCTGTAGCTGGTGCTTGTTTACCTTTCCCTAAAAGAACATTCTTTTCTGCCTGCCTGCCCTTTAAGATACTTGCAAATTTTAAAGTCAACACCTTCTCCATATTAAAATAGTCCACCTTCTACTATTGCAATGGTCTTTTCTTACTGAAAGATTGGTGATTTGAACCCACCAGTCACTCCGTGGGAGAAAGATGCGGCAGTCTGCTTCCATGAAGATTTATAGCCTTGGAAACCCTATGGGGCAGTTCTACACTGTCCTGTAGGGTTGCTGTGAGTTGGAATGGACTCAATGGCAGCAGGTTTTTTTGTTTTGTTTTTTTTAACCTAAATCCAGTTTTGGTTTTATTTGTCGATGGACAGTGTTTAGGGTATTAATAAAGAATGTTGACGTGCCCAGGGATAATCAACAAAACGCAGTCATTACATTCCCAGGCCTGCAGGGTCAACGTAAGGAAACACGTAACTACAACCTGCTTGAGAGCTGGTGCTCTGGAATAGGGGCATTTTGATATAAAAGGATGCAGTTATGCCAAACCAGAGTGTGGCAGGGAGGGAGAGGAAGGAATAAATCCCTCATTCTCTCTCTCCTCCTGTTGTCCTATCTCTTGTTGGTGCCTCCAAGCTGAAAACAGGCAAAAGCCAGAGGACAATGGGTCTAAATGACATACTTCTTAGAGGTCAGTTCCCCATCCCCACCGCGGGGCATTAAATGAAGCTGTGGACCTTGGAACATAAGAACAACTAGTACAGTTCCTTTCTTTTAATATTTGTATGTAATTGCTTGTTATTGTAACCGAGCTTTTATTGCAAGCCATCACTTTATCATTTTTTAAGTAGAGTATATATGGAGCCCAAAAGGTCAGCAGTTTGAATTCACCAGCCGCTTCTTGGAAACCCTATGGGGCAGTTCTACTCTGTCCGATAGGGTTGCTGTGAGTCGGAATCAACTCGACAGCAATGGGTTTGGATTTTTTTGGTGTATTTAAATCTGTCAGTTCATTAAGAGAGTACAAAATCAAAAGAATTAAAAAAAAACTAGTAGAAGTGAACAGTTCCTGATTGGACAATTCTACATTCGATAACCACTTAAATTTGACTTATTGTCTCACTGATGATTCTGTGCTCAAGCTCTCCAACTGACTTTCTTTGAATATAATAACCTGCATTTCAAAGTGTATCCTTGCTTGTATCAATAACATAAAAATAAATTTAGGTTTTGTTAGTCACTAAATTAGGTTACAATTATGTAATTTGTGGCTTATAGGGATGTGATTAAGATCCATACAGGTGTTATTATGAAGGGGGTGCTATTACTTGATTTACTATGAGCTTCAGTATCTTGACTGCAATTACTAGAAAATTCCACCCATTTCATAGTCCTTAATCATCCCTTTTAAGGTTCTTTCATTTGATAAGCATTAAAGATAAAAAAGGAGCAACTGAGAAAAATGGATCTCAAACTAGGGAATACATTACTAAATTGACTCATTCAATAAATACTTATTAAGCCCAGTAAATATTCTACAGTGTTCTAGGCATTGGCTTTAGCATGGATAGGATTGCCGGATAAAATATAGAACACCCAATTAAATTTGAATTTCAAATCTACAGCAGATAATTAGTGTATGTCCCATGAACGGTGAGGTGGAGCCCATTACAACCCTTCTCACTTGGTCACATTATCTAAGATCAAACTGAAAATGACAACTCAAAAGACTGGATGAGAAGCTTAGGGCAGTGAGTTTAAGATTGTGGTGGTAGAATAACTTGAAAAAGGATAGCAAGAATGGTAGCAGAACTTGAAGAACATAATAAATCTCACTGAATTGTACGTGCAGAAATAGTGTATCTTCAGTTGTGTATGCTTTCACCAAAATAAATTTAAAAAAAGGAGTGATCAGCCATTTTCCAGTCTAGGCTGTATCCTGTAATTATTTGGGGTGTACAGTGATGAACTCAATACACATGGTGTCTTTCCTCAAAAAGATTGTCATCTGATGGATAAGATATTTGATAAACAACCATCAAAATAAAATACATAAATTACAAATTACTACAAATTATGGTGATACAAATTAGGTAGTTAAAAGTCACATTAGGAATAGGAAGTATTCCTGGCAAAAGGAATACCATTTACAAAAGTCCTAAAACAGAACGGATGTTGGCATACTCGAGGGACTGAAAAAAAAATCAATGCTGCTGGAGGCTTGAGGCCAAGGGGGAGAATAGAGAAGATGACAATAGACATAACTCAAGGACCAAAAATGCACACTTTTTGAGGCCCCGTTAAGACCTTTGAGGAGCCCTGATGGTGTGGTGGAAACCCTGGTGGCATAGTGGTTAAGAGTTCAGTTGCTAATCAAAAGGGCAGCAGTTCGAATCCACCAGGCCTCCTTGGAAACCCTATGGAGCAGTTCTACTCTGTCCTATAGGGTCGCTATAGGCTTGTTATAGTCAGAATCGACTCGACGGCAATGGGTTTTGTTTTGGTTGGTGATGCAGTGATTAAGAGTTCGACCGCTAACCAAAAGGTTGGCAGTTTGAATCTGCTAACCACTCCTCGAAAACCCTGTGGAGCAGTTCTACTCTGTCCTATAGGGCTACTATAGGATCGTTATAGTTGGAATCGACTGGATGGCAATGGGTAAGATCTTTGATCTTTGTCCTAAAATTGATGAAATTCATTTATAGGTAATTGAATGTGAGAGATGAGAGAGAAGGAGTTAAGAATGATTCTTTAATTTCTGGCTGGAACAAAAAGAAGCAGAAGAATACCAAAAAAAAAAAAAAAAAGAAAGAAAGAAAAGAGAAACCTAAATCCATTGCTGTCGAGTCCATTCTGACTCATAGCAACCCTATAGGACAGACTAGAAGTGCTCCATAGGGTTTCCAAGAAGTGGCTGGTGGATTCGAACTGCTGACCTTTTTGGTTAGCAGCTGAGCTCTTAACCACTGTGCCAACGGAGGTGAAGAAAGTGTACAGGAACACCAGAATGTGTGCATTCAGATATATTAAGCTTTATGCTCTCTGAATCCTCTAACTTGAGATGAGATAGCAAGAAGTTAGATATGTAAGTCTGTTGTTCAGATTAAATATAGGCTGGGATTGTTAGCACATAAATTATTTTAAATCAATGAAATGATTTCTGAAATTGATATGTTTACGTCATCAATTATGTTTGTATGTATAAAGTTTTACTTTAACAATTGTGTATTTATTTATAGAAAGTTTACCTAGCATATCAAATCCATGATTCCTTGGAAAATGTTGTTATGGATGAGGATAATCTAACTTCATAGTCAAGAGGATTTGCAGGTTTGTGCTCCAGCATCCCCTAATGTTTTAGACTTGCAGAACTGAATCTTCTGCATAAGCACTTGGAAATATGGATGACGTATATGATCTAGATCTTGAGTGTGGATCACATGTACTGAATGTTAGTGTGTAAATTCCTTTCAACAATATGTTGAATGGTCACTTCCTAAGTATTAAATATTCTTTAGTATGCAATTAAGAGAATTTTGCCCCTTAATTTGTTTACTAGAAATAAAATCTATTCCCTATGTGGTAACCAAGGAAACCCTTACCATTTAGAATATGTAAGAATGTTTAAAAAGAGTCCTGGTGGCACAACAGTTACCCGCTCAACAACCAACTAAAAAGTTGGTGGTTCGAATTCAGCGCCAGTGGCTCACAGGAGAAAAGACCTGGTCATCTGCTCCCATAAAGATTACAGCCTAGAAACCTCTATGGGGAAGGTCTACTTTGTCAGATGGGGTCGCTAGGAGTCAGAATTGACTTGTCAGCACCCAACAATAACAAGAATGTTTAAAAGATGAAATTATGATGGTGCAAAAATATCAATTGTGTTAAGGAGCTGGCTATTAAATTCGTCATATGTCTCTCAGTGTTGTTACGAGCTTGGTAGTTGGTAAAATCACTGCTTTTTCAAACTGATGCTTACTGGCATTATCACGGAAATGTCCTCAGTTCTCTACTTCTCTATTTCAGTGTCTGTAAGGGCTTCCAGACAAGCTTATGTGAATATCCCTCTTCAAGAACAATGATCAAAAACTGGAGCCAGAATCTGTAAACCTTGATTATGCTTTTTTTTTTCCTTTATCTTGGTTGAAAAACATACTAAAGTTAAGTGTAATGCATAAAATATGAAAATATTTTGAATAAGAGAGACTTGAAATACTAGAAAAGGGTCTCTATAACTATTTTCCCAAAATATCATAAAATTTTCTCTAAAATCAAATCAGAACACTTTTCAGATATTACCAAATAGCTTGACTCATTTAGAATAAGAACATATACTATAAAGAGCTTCAGATGTTTTCTTGAGAGAAAATATTAATCTTAAATCTGGTAAAGATAGAATGAGAAACAAATAAAAGCTATTTCTTCATCTCACCCATAAAAGTAGATGCAGGAATTCTAAATTAAATATCTAAAAGCAGAGTCTAGCAGTGTATCAGAAGACTATGTCCAAGTAGGGTTTATTTTAGAAATGTAAGTATGGCTCCATATCAAGAAAAATATCAATACAATTCATTTGAATCAAAATATTATAAGAGAAAATATGATCATAACAAAAATGGTAAAAATGCTCTTAATAAGAATCAGCAACTATTATTAATAAAATTTCTGACTAAAATAGGGAGAGAAAAAATATTAAAATAAAACATAATGTTTATTAAAATTCCTACAGCAAACTTCATTTTAAAATGCTAAAGTCATTGCACTAAAGCCAGAAACAGGCCATGGATGCTGTCTATCATTAATATTGTTTTGGGTGTTTGAAATAATCAATACAAACAAGGAAGAAGAGCTCAAATTACTTTTTTTCCCTGATAATATAACTGTATGCTCCCAAAGTCCAATAGAATCTAGCCAAAACTATCTAGAATTATCAAAGGAATTTGGCAAAAAAGATGGGCACAAGGTCAATATAAAAAAACAAGAAGTTTATATCAGTGATAAGCAACAATAATAGAAATGGGAAAGCTATTTCACCCACAACAACAATGAAAATAATGAGATACTTATGGACAAATTTAAGAAGAATGGTATGAGATACATATGATGAAAGACTATTACATTTTATTGAAGTACATAAAATAAAAACATAATAGCAAACTCTTACATAGTGCTTACTATTTGCCAGGATTAACACTTTTTAACTCATTTGATCCTCATAAACCTCCTATAAGGCGGGTGATATTTTATTCCTATTTTAAAGATGAAAATACAAAAATACACAGAGGTCCCATAACTTGTCCAGGGTCACACAGATGAAAATGTGAAAATAAGGAATTGAACACAGACGGTCTGGCCTAAGATTCATAGCCTTAAATGCTAAACTCTACTGCCTCTGTCTGACCTAATGAGAAAACAGCATCTTGAATAGGAAGACTTAATACTATGACAATATCAGTTCTCAAAATTCACGTACAAATGTAACGTATCTTGAAAAAGAAGGCTTGCTAGTATGACATATAAATTCTCAAAATTTATATGTAAATGTGATGTATGGTATCTCACTGGGGGCATGTTGGATAAAATGGTCTTAAACTTCACATGGGAGAAAAAGTATCCAAGAATAGCCAACAAGTTTTTTTTTTTTTCCCTTAAAAAAGAGGGATAACGAGCAGATTTGCCTTACTTGATATTAAAACCATGCTTTTATGTACTCTTGCAAGCCTTCCATTCACTTTCTAGAACAGGCAAAAGAATTCTCCATAAACTGGGGCAACACTAAAAGAATGGAGTTTTCTCAGGTGTTAATGCTACTGGGCTTGTCAGATTCTTATTCCAAGTTATATCAAGGGCAGAGGTACCTGTAAAATAATTCTAGAAAATTGCGTATTTGAAAATCACACACCAATGAAAAATTATTTCTAACTTGTCTTGTGCTCATTAATGAAACCTCTAGTACATATTTAGATAGAGAAATGTGAAGGTTGTTCTAACTTGCCTTTGACCTCTGTAGTGTGGATTCAGGAGCCCTGGTGGTACAGTAGTTAAGAGCTCAGCTGCTAACCAAAAGGTCAGCAGTTCGAATCCAACATCCACTTCTTGGAAATCCTATGATTTTTATCAGTAAATTCTTCAAGTCATCTTCATTTCTGGCAAGATTGTGCCATCTACATATTGAAGGCTGTTAATGATTCTTCTTCCAATCTTGATAAAAATCAAAGACTATAGCCTTCAATACAGATTGCACGTGAACATAGAGAAAATGAAAATCTTCACAACTGGACCAGTAAAAACATCATGATAAATGGTAAGAAATTGAGGTTATCAGGTATTTCATTCTGCTTGGATCAGCGATGAAAGCAGCAGTCAAGACATCAAATAATGAATTACATTAGGCAAATCTGCTGCAAAAGACCTCTTTAAAGTGTTAAAAAGCAAAGCTGTCACTTTGATGACTAAGGTGCTCCTTACCCAAGTCATGGTCTTTTTAATTGCCTCATATGTATGCAAAATCTGGATAATGAAAAAGGAAGACCAAAGAAGAATTGATACATTTGAATTACGTTGGCCAAGAATATTGAATATACCGTGTACTGTCAGAAAAATGAACAAGTTAGTCTTGGAATAAGTACAGCCAGCATGCTCCTTAGAAGTGAGGTTGGAAGACTTTGTCTTGCTTACTTTGGACATGTCGTCAAGAAACACCAATCACTAGAAAAGGACAACATGGTTGGTAAAGTGGAGGGTCAGTGAAAAGGAGGGAAACCCTCCATGAAATAAATCGACACAATGGCTGCAATGATGGGCTCAAACATACCAAAAATTGTGAGGATGTTACAGGGTAACGTTTCGTTCTGTTATATGTAAGCTAGCTATGAATTGGAGATAAGTCCGTGGCAACTAACAACAGACAATAAGACTAGAGAGTTATTGAAAGAATTAAATAATCAACAAGTTTACTTTGTGTCTACTTCATAGTGAATGTTCAATTAAATGGCATAAATTAATTAATCATTTAAATGCTCACATATGTGCCTTTAAAATTCTAATATAACATTAAGTATGATCTGGTGTGAACTAACAATATGTCTTCACTAGAGTATTGGTGAAAACATCTAACCAACTAGTAAGATGCTTTTGTTTTTGTGTTCCATTGAGTCGATTCTGACGCATAGCAACCCTGTATGACAGAGTAGATCTGCCCCACAGGGTTTCCTAGGCTGAGATAGTTATTGGAGCAGATGGCCAGGTCTCATCTCCCGAGGAGCTGCTGGTGGATATGAACTGCCAACCTTTCAGTTAACAGCTAAGCCTTTAACCATTGTGCCACCAGGGCTTCTTGGGAAGTGAGATAGTATCTTCCAAACAATGATAGGCTAGGAAGTGAGACTCTTAGTCCTCACTTATGTGTTTGTTCCTTTTGTTCATCCCTCATGTGGCTCCAAATTATCCACTGATTGTCTTATTCCCCAGGCTACACTGTCACAGGCTGAGTTTTCTGGGATGTAGTCTCTAAGACAGAGATTAGCATGCAGGACATTTATTAGGGAGTGCCCTTAGAATCCACACCTATGGCTGGGAAGAGAAGAAAGTAGAATGTGTAAAAGAAAGAAGTTGAGTTGTGATGCAGTTTTGATAAAGGCCTCAAATGATCCCATGGGGAGCTCTGGAGCTGAGATGGCCCAAGAGTTACCTTGATTGTGTATGAGTTGGTGCTAGGGGGAAGGTGATTAGATGGGGATTGCCCCGTAAGGAGATGAAATCTTAGGAAAACCAGTTTTCTTTAGCCAAGGCAGTGACCAAAGAGGGCTGACAGCTCAGGATTGCCTTCTGGCAGCAGTTCCAGCAACTAGAGTTAAAAGCCATTATTCCTGAAGGGGAATCTGGATGGTGCAGATAGAGGCCAACAGACACACACACTGATCTTTAGTGAACTGTCATTAATATTAAGATATGTACTAATTCTAGACTGTTATCAATCTGCTTATAAAAAAATAAATAAACCAAACCCGCTGTCTCCAGTTGATTCCGCCTCATAGCGACCCTATAGGACAGAGTAGAACTGCCCCACAGGGTTTCCAAGGAGTGCCTGTGGATTCAGACTGCCGACCTTTTGGTTAGCAACTGTCATGGATTGAATTGTGTCCCCCAAAAATATCTGTCAACTTGGCTGGGCCATGATTCCCAGTATTGTATAAATTGTGTGTCATTTTGTAATGTGATGTGATTTCCTTATGTGTTGTAAATTCAATCACTATGATCTAATAAGATGGATTAGCAGCAGTTATACTGATGATTTATGCAAGATTGGATAGCGTCTTAATCCAGTCTCTTTTGAGATATAAAAGAGAGAAGTGAGCAGAGACGCCTGGGAACCTCACACCACCAAAAAAGCAGTGCCTGGAGGAGAGTGCATCCTTTGGACCTGAGCTTCCTGTGCTGAGATGCTCCCAGACGGAGGGAAGACTGATTCATCTCAAGGACCCTCCTCCAGGGCTGACAGAGAGAGAAAGCCTTCTCCTGGAGCGGATGCCCTGAATTTGGACTTGTAGCCTACTGTATTGTGAGAGAATAAACTTCTCTTTGTTAAAGCCATCCACTTGTGGTATTTCTGTTATAGCAGCACTAGATGACTAAGACAGCAGCCGTAGCTCTTAACCAGTACGCCACCAGGGTTTCCAATCTGCTTATAGCTCCCTAAAACTAAGACTTGAAGGTAGAGATTCCACATAAAGCATAATTATAAACTCTGGTGGCGGAAACAGTTAAGCGCTTCGTTTCTAACTGAAAGGCTGGTGATTCAAACCTGCCCACCAGCTCCATGACAGAAAGACCTGGTGATCTGCTTCTGTAAAGATTACAGCCCAGAAATCTCGATGCAGCACTTTTACTCCGTAAGTCACATGGGGTTGCTATGAGTCAAAATTGACTCTACTGTTCACAGCATTAGTGTTCCATGTGAAAGGGAAGGGATCTGTACTATTTCTTGTGGTATATTTTCTGATCATTTCTGAAAACTTGTTTTGAATCATCCCTGAGCCTGCCTAGCAATTCCTTCTTTATGTCAAGTTGAGAAGAGTTCTCAGGCTGAAAGATAATAACTTCCTGTCTGAGTAGTCTCTGATGAACTCCCTCACTGTGTCTGCCTCGCCACCCAGAAACACTCTATGATTATCTCCAGTATCTTTTCAGGACCAGCAGTTACTTTCCTTGCCATTGCTCTGGAATTTTGTATCAACCATTTTAAACCATACTGTATGGAGCCCTGGTGATGCAGTGGTTAAGAGCTCAGCTGCTAACCAAAAGGTCGGGGGTTCAAATCCACCAGCCGTTCCTTGGAAATCCTATGGGGTAGTTCTACCCTGTCCTATAGGGTCACTGTGTGTCAAAATTGACTTGACAGCAACTAATTTGTTTTTTTTTTTTTTCTTTTATATGTAGGCTAGCTTTACAGTTATAATGCTCCTGTGAGTATGCAATTTTTTTAAATTCTTGGCCAGTAAGAATGTGAACAATTTCTTTTCTACAAGATCTTTTGTATAGATCTTCCAAGGTCAGTTAGTCCCAAATCAGTCTACTAAATAACCCATCTGCCAAATTATTTTGAAGATTAGTTTCACTAAGATCACAGGACAATCATGAATGTCATAGCTAGTGTGTATCTGGGTCATTGGTTGAAGGTTAACAGGATCCAGGAATAGGGTTACCGGATAAAATACAGGATGCCTATATAATTTTTAATTTCATATAAATAATAATTTTTTATTATAAGTATATCCCATGGAATATTTGGAACATACTTGTATTTTAAAAAATTCATTGTTTATCTGAAAGTCAAGCATGTGTCCTTGAATCTGGTGATCCTACTCAGGAGACTTTCTTCTTCAAGGCTTCTGCATGCTCTCAACTCAGGCTTCTGTCTTTGCAGTGCTCTGTAAATCATACTTCACTGTGCACTCACAAAGTATGGAGAAAGTGCTCCTGTAGCTGCCTTCTTGGCTCCCTCAGAGGCTTGTTTGGTGTTAGAGTCTTGACGGTTGTTGGCTGACTATGGTTTTCTTCCTCTCTCTACCCCTGATTAGGTCTCCAGTTCTCATCTCTTTTCATTTTGTACATTCACAGATTTACATGCCCATAGTTTTGGCTGCTACATTTAGGACGGATGTGTAGTCTGAGTTCAAAACCTGTGTTGAGTCCTGGATTGTTTCTTAAGCTACAGAGCCATATTTCCAAATTATTGCTGAGAGCCTGCACTTGGATTTCCAATATATATCTCAAATTCAACATACCTAAAGAGAGCTCATCCATCCTATCCCGAATACAGCCAACTCTCCTTTTACCTTAACTTTGGTTGGTGGCAAACATTTCTTGGCCCAGTGGTTCTTAAAATTAACATACATAGGAATCAACTGATTTGAATCTTTAAAATGCAGACTCCAAGACCCTATGCCTTGATAATAAATCTGAGGTGGGGCCCAGGACCTTTGTTTGTTTGTTTTTTACCAAGTCCTCTGGGCAATTTAATATAGCAGAAAGGATTTGGCCTCTGCAATTTACCTTCTGTCTAAATTTCCAGTTTTTAGTAAAGTTATCACCTGAGACTGTGACCTTCCCCGTGACTTCCCTCATCAATTCCTTAATAAAACAAGTAACTATCAAAATCCTTTGTATAATTGCCTTTCTGTTGGAAATGAGTATAAACACAAGGTTTTGTATTTGGCCTGATACCAGGTAACACTGCCTACAGCACTTAAGATTACTGCAGCCAGATGCTCTGGGAAACCTGAGGATATAAATCACCAGGAGATTGTGAAAATTTCAGTGAAGATTTTGATTTTTCTAGGTCATTGACATTGGACACTCTATGAACCAAGGGATGGGCAGGGTTTCCTCTGACTCTCTGGTTAAATTTTAGTGTACTGTATAATCCATAAATGGGAGCATGCTAGTAAGTGTGGGGTGCCTCCAACAGTTGAGTGCTTGATTACCAGCCAAAAGATTGATAGATCAAATCCACTCAGAGGAGCCTAGGAAGACAGGTCTGGTGGTCTACTTCCAAAAGATCACAGCCTTGAAAACCCTATGGAGCTGTTCTACTCTGCACAGGTGGGGTTGCCATAAATTGGAATCGACTTAATGACAACTAGCAACAACGACGCTAGCAAGTGTAATCTTGCATGCTACCTCTAAATTCTCCATTATTAAAGCAGATTATTAATGAGATAAAGGCACTTCTAAAATATTACAAGAAAGGAGGCCTGTACAGCTAAACAGGTGTTTTCAGATGGAGGAGGAAAATGATCTAAAGTGTGATTTAGTCACCAAGACACTTTTGTAAAAAAAACTTTCCCTTAAATAGTGACAGAATTTCTAGACTGTGAAACTATTTCTATACTGCAAGTTATTTGAAGTATAAATTAAAAAGAAAGCTATTTGTAAATATTTTCATATGAAATATGCATTTCTGAATGTTAACATCACCAAATATTTTTGAAATGTTTCATAGATATTTTTAAAACCCTTCAAATACAGAAAAAAGTCTATTTGTACTTGTTTATGCATGTATACATACATACAGCTTATTTTATATCTGTCTATCATCTATTTATATCTAACTACTTGTCTTCAATTAGGAAAAGCCTAGAAGGAAATGAACAAAGAGGCTATCCTTGTGAAATTATGGGAGAATTATATTTTCTTCTTTATGATTATACTTATTTTCTAACTTTTCTAGAATAAATCTATATTACTTGTCTAATCAGGAAAAGGTAATCAAAATTTATCTAGTCAGACTATCAGACTAAGAAAAAGTGTAAGTTGCTCTTAATAGCACTTTACATTATAACATTGTTATGCTGTTGTTCAATGTCATCACAAATGTTTGCTCAATTGGCAATCATTTCTTCGTTCAATCATCCAATAAACAGTTTTTGAATGACAACTACGTGCTAGGCTTGCTGGTAGGTAAGTTTGGTGAGAAAATGAGTAAGTCATGATCCAACTACCAAAGCCCTCAAAATCTAGAAAAAGGGAGAATAGGTATACAAAGAGAAAAATAATCATAACACAGAGTGAGTGACAAGGTGTTAAGTAAATACAGAAAAAGAGTCAACCAAGTCTACCTGGAGGAATAGGGGACATTTCTAAAAAGAGGAGAGACTCGAGTGAGGCCTTGAGAACATTCTAGTTCTCACACTGGGAGAGCAAACACTTTAGGATTCTTGTTTGTGAAGGTATGAATAAGCTGTTTACTTAATTAATCCCTGATTGGACAGTTAGGCAATTTCCTATATTTCACTGTGATACATATCTTTGAATCTAAATCTTTGTGCACATTCGTGGTTATTTCTAGATGTAAGAAAAATTTTAGAAGTGGACTTGCACTACTTTAAAGCTTTAGAATTGCCAAATTACAATTTAAATGGTTGTATTGATCCATACTTCCTCTTATAAGGAATGAAAAAGCAATGATGCATAAAATTCAAATAAGTGAATAATAGCAAAGTAAAACAAAAGAAATTAGTAGAATGAAATTAATTTTTTAAAAATATGAAAAAGCATTAAACAGAAAGTGGAAAAAGCAAGCATACAAAATGATAAACAAAAAAAGAAATGTCTAACAAATCCAGCCAAGAAAATAAAGAGGAAAAATATATGCACCATTTCCTTAATTTCAGATATTTGGGCTTGTGAACCTTGTGAAGTCTGAGATTTTCCATTACAACTCTGTATCAAAACTTGTAGATAAACTCAGTTGTTCTCTTTAATGACCTAGCTCTGATGCATTGTTTTCTAAGGATTCTTTTGACTCTTTAAAATCCTCCAAATTCTTAATTTGGGGCATCAATGGTTAATGCCTAAAAAACTTTTGTTAATTGATTCATATTGACAACAAACTCCTCAAAGTAACTAACTTCCACTGGACTTTTTTTTCCCAATTGTGGCTCAAAGTTTAAAGAAACTTCCATTTATCATGCTTTGTTTGACTAATGGAGTCCTTGGGTGATATAAACAGTTAACGTTCTTTGCTGCTAACTGAAAGATTGAAGGTTTATGTCCACCCAGAAGCACCTTGGGAGAAAGGTCTCGTGATCTATTTCCAAAAAATCAGCCATTGAAAACTCTATAGAGCAAGTTCTACTTTGCTACGTATGGGGTCATTATCAGTTGGAACTCACTTGACAGCAACTGGTTATTTTGTCCAAGACTTTCTTGCTTGATCTAATGTAATAAGTAACACAGCAGAGAGCAAAGCAGGAGAGTATAGTTGTTATGATGATTAACATTGATATTAGAGTTCTATTTGAGTCCAAGTTATGCCACTCACAAATTATGTGGCCTTGGATAAGCTACTTAAACTCTCTGTTGTCTCATTTGGAAATCAGATATAATCTTAATACCCACCACACTGATTTTTAATGATAAATACATTAGATAGTGTATGTCAGAGACTTAGCACAGTGCTTCACACATAATACATGCCCGATAAATGCTAGCAATTACTATTACCTACCTGGTTCCTTAGACCTATAATTGAACCCTTTTTGCCTTCATCATTTCCCTTTTCCACATAAGAACACTAACCCCTTCTGGTTAAAGCAGTTAATGCATTTAAGTTGTTACTATACCTCAGCTCCTGGAGCTGATCCAAATTTCCTTCTCCTAAAGCCTCCATGAGTCAGAATTGATGTTAAACCTCCAAATTCTATTCACTCAGGGGATTAATTTTCTCCATGTTTTAAAGAAAAAAATCAAGGCTATCTGGTGTGAATCCCCTTATTTATTCTGGTTTTAAGTTATGTCAACTGACGAATCTTAAAAAATGATCTTTCATCATCTTGTGATAAAATTTTTATATACATATTTACTTTTATAAAGCGAAAGCAGCAGTAGTTTTTTTTAGGTCCAGTCAGAAAATAATATTCAACTGAGAAGAGAAATATCTTCTCAATATGAGTCTTTAAAGTAACTACAAAAAATACAAAGACAGAAAGATTTTTACCTTTGGCATACACTATAGGCAAGCTAGCCCTGCAGAAGGAGAAAATGTTCTCTTAATGCTGTTGTGTTTTGAGGGGCAATAAACCACAGCATTGTATTCAGAATAACTCCTGTCCTGTTATGCAGTCCATGGTCTGAAATTCCTATCATCCCTCAAAGGACCATCCTAAAAGGTAATTACCTCAATAACCGTAGTCAGCATTCATTTGTTGGGTTTGCTAGCTGATCATTTTAATTGTTTACCAAGCTGGGTCTCAGAATAAGATAAAGGGTAGGTCAGTTTCAGGAGATATGAGCAGACACAGGAAAAAGGAGAGGTGAGACCAAACTTTTATAGTTTCACTATTTTGCCTGGGGCAACATCTGGTGTATAGCATTATAACAACCCCACAATCATGACAACATCATCAAAATTATTCAACATACTAAGAAATTAAGATTATTTTTAACTGCAATTAGTTCCAGTCTGAGTTCGCCTTTGTCATAATTTCTCCTGTGTTTAGTGGTTTTGGATTGTCCATGGGCATTTTGGAGATCCTGCTAAACAGAAATTTGATTGAGGATACATTCAATAGAATATACGTTCATGTTTTATAGTCCCTTTCAAATATAGTTACATTATTACTAACTGTCCTGATATAGGATGTACCAACCCTTCTTCCCATATAATAAAAAGGTGCAAGTTTGAGGTCATATGAGGATATGAACATGTTCTAGTGCCATTGACACCATGTGAATAGTGAAGGAGAAACAAAGTTTGAAACGTGCAGAGCAGAAGCTAACTGTGAACGTTCTTCCAAATATTAGTTCATTTTTGAAAGAAACTTGATAGTAGCTTTCACCAGTATGACAACAAACCTTAATAATAATGATAAACACATTTATTCAACCATGCTGGAGGAAAGGTAGAATTACCTTTCTCTTTTCTATTTAGAAAATTTCAGAAAATTGTTGTCATATGAAGAGAATTCAGGCAAAAAAAAAAAAGTGTAGGAGAAAGTTATCACAGAAGTGTTTCAGCAGTTAATTGATAAACATATTATGTTCGTTTACTGGATTTTGCGATACTTGTGATATTTTTCTAGTTTTAAAACATTGTAATTTGTTGTGATTTATTTTGTCATTCTAAATAAATCCTTATTTTTGTACTTCATTTTATAGTCATAAATTTGCATTTTTTCTCTTAATGAGAACCTTCAAACTGTATTATCTTTGACCTCTGCAAAATCTGGATCTACCTGATAATGGGTCTAAAGCAGAAAATATACAAAATGAGTATAGGACATATTGTACAAGAAAGTAAATAGTCTGCCCAACACTTCTTGGATTATTCCAATGGACACTGGAGTCTGCCTGAGGGGCGCCTACTGACCTATGGTGAGACCCCTTGAGCATCAAAATGACTTCAACTGATTGGACATTGTTGAGGTGCCACCAACTCATTACTTAGAAAATTGATGTATAACAAAAGGGAAATGCTTAAGTATTTATGCTGCTTTTCTAGTATGAAATATCTTTCAGGGTAAACAATAGCCTAGTGGATGAGGAAAAATTACACACAGAAGTTTTCCAGCTAATAGCAGCAGAAGAAATGATAGAATGAGAAAAAGAACTATTTTTCAATCTTAATAAAATAATTACTCCTTAGAGCCTCAGACTTTCTTCAGTCCGTTTTCAACTCTATTATATCTGGAATAAATTGATCATATTTTCTCTATAGTTCCCCGAGACTATGAAGGGTTTCCTAATTTCACATATTTGGTCTTTTTAATTGTTGGAGGACTGGATGAAAATAGTACTTTGATGCATATTTAAGTCAAAATCCTATCTGGAAGTCAATTTCATCTTTTTTTTTTTTTTTTTAATGTCATCAATGCTAGTTTATAACCTAAAAGTGGTCTTAAATATCCCACTATTTAATTCTGAATTGCACACATATCTCTATAATATCCATTTTCCTTTTCTCATATTTCAAAACAGCTTTCTTTGAATCACATTTTGTGGCTCATACACAAAAACAAACAGAGGAGGTGTGGTCAACATGGCGGAGTAGTTAGATGCTTCCTACATCCCTCTTTAAACAAAGACCTGGAAAAACAAGTGATTTGATTCTATACGAATATCTAGGAGCCCTGAACAAGGCAAAGTTGAGAAATGTGTCTGAGTGATACAGGAGAGGGAGACCGTTTGGAAGAATTGAAGAGGGCCAGAGCCACGGCAGTGAAACTGCAGCACCGCAGCCATGCTGGTCCGCAGTGAAGCAGGCAGACAGCTGTGCTGTGCGCACACTAGGGAAGCAGTTTCACATCGAGAGAGACCCAGCAGCAGAGATTCTGCTTGGACACTCCGAACCAGTGAAGAGCAGATCCCAAGAGGCTAAGTACATTCGTGCACCCTTTTGCGGGGATTAAAAAAAAAAAAAAAGCCCATTTGGGAAAAACCTCTCCCTTTTACCTCCTCCCTCTGTGCTCTGCACTGGGAGTCCACTGGTCTGGAAGTAGATCCCAAAAGGCACCCTGACTCATTCTCCTGGACTTGGAGAGGGAACAAATAAGCTACTGGCTCCCTTAAGCCAGGAACACAGGGTCGGCACAGCTCCTTTGCTAGGCACAGGTATCAGTGGTCCGCAGACTCTGAGTGCCTTACACCCCTGTATAGACTTGTGGGGACCCATCTCAACAGTGTTAGTCCTCACTACCACGGTACAACAGGGCAAGCATCTGAAGCTTAACTTCAACTGCTTCAGCTGTGAACTGGCAGATTTGTGACCCTCGAAACAGCCCCGCCCCTTAAGTAGGCACTTTTGTGGATCTGCAGCAGGGGCTTGAGGACTGGTGGTAGCACCTAAACTGCCTAGTCACCTGCTACAGGAGTCCAAAAAAAACTGGTGCCCTCGAGTCTTTACAGCCAACAGAGTGGGGTGCTCATAGTCCAGCTTCAAAACTCACCCACCTACTCACCCTAGAAAATAGGGACATGCTTTCCTTTCAGACTCTCAGGGGCAGCCATCAGCCCCCTGCCTGGCTCAGCGCGTGATCCCCTACCACAGCCAGAGTCCAGTGCCTGCACCAATCACCCATGCCTCTCTAGGACTGGGTGTGAGAGCCTGCATCACACACTTGGTGGCTGACTGCCTAAACACCCAAGATGAACCCATATAGGAAAATTTAACAGACTCCTGTGTGCACATACTTAGTTACAGAACTAACTACCTGGTGACAGGACGTTAGAGATCCAGAGGTGTCAAAAATCAAACTAGTGCACACGAGCAGCCTTTTTGGGCATATCAAAACAAAACAAAATAAGAAGCTAGGTCTCACTAAGCAAATACAAAATAAAATTATAATAAACTATTGATGGCTCGGAGACAACAGCCAATATCAAGTCACATAAAGAGGCAGTCCATGATGGCTTCAGCAAGCTCCCAAAATAAAGAACCAATAAATTCTCTGGAGGAAGAGAACTTCTTGGAATCACCAGAGGCAGAATACAAAAGATTAATATACAGAACTCTTCTAGAAATAAGAAAGGAAATTCTACATAATGCAGAAACAGCCAGGGAACATACAGACACAGTAGTAGCGAACTTAAAAAAATTATTCAAGAACATAATGCCAAATATAATAGGCTGCCAAAATCCATAGAGCGATAGCAATCAGAAATCCAGAAGATTAACAATAAAATTTCAGAATTAGACAACTCAATAGAAGGTCATAGGAGCAGAATTGAGGCAGTAGAAATTAGAATTAGTGACACTGAAGATAAAGCTCTTGACACCAGCTTATATGAGGAAAAAATCAGATAAAAGAATTAAAAAGAATGAAGAAACTCTAAGAGTCATGTGGGACAGGTGAAATAAGCTACGAGTGATTGGAGTAACAAAATGGGGGGGATGACAGAAAATACAGAGAAAATTGTTGAAGATTTGTTGACAGAAAACTTCCCCGATATCATGAAAGATGAGAAGATATCTATCCGAGTTGCTCATTGAACCCCACATAAGGTAGATCCCAAAAGAAAGTCACCAAGACATATTATAATCAAACTTAGCAAAACCAAAGATAAAGAGAGAATTTTAAGAGCAGCTAGGGATAAAGAACAGTTATCTACAAAGAAGAGTCAATTAGAATAAGCTCAGACTACTCAGCAGAAACCATGCAGGCTAGAAGGCAATGGGATGACATATTTAAAGCCTTGAAGGAAAATAACTGTCAGCCAAGAATTAAATATCCAGCAAAACTGTCTCTCAGATATGATGGCAAAATTAGGGCATTTCCAGATAAACAGAAGTTCAGGGAATTTGCAAAAACCAAACCAAAATTACAAGACATACTAAACGGAGTCCTATGGTTAGATAATCAATAACACCAGCTAACAACGCAAAACTGGAATACAGGACAGAGTGACCAGATATTGACTCAGATATGGAAATCGAAAATATATCAAAGCTAAAACATTGAAAATAGGGAAACAAATATCAATATGTAAAAAAGGATAATATTAAAACAAAAAAAGAGCGACTTAAAAAATGGAGACATTAATTTTCTATATGGAGGGTAAGTTAAGGCAATATAAATAAAAGACTGGTATAAACTTAGAAAATTAGGGGTAAATATTAAGTTAACCACAAAGGAATCTAACAATCCCACAAATCAAAATAAAAAAGTAGGAAAACATAAATACCCAGCAAACACAAAATCTACAGCAAAGAAAAATATGAAAAAAAATATGTAAAGAAAAACAACTCAGCACAGAAAATTGAGGAGAATAAAGAAACTGTGAACAACACACAAAAAGCGATATCAGGATGACAGCACTAAACTCATACCTGTCAATAATTATGCTGAATGTAAATGGACTTAACGCACCAATAAAGAGACAAAGAGTGGCAGATTGGATTAAAAAAGCATGGTCCATCTATATGCTGCCTACAAGAGACGCACCTTAGACTTAAAGACACAAACAGGCTAAAACTCAAAAGATGGAAAAAAATATATCAAGCAAACAACACTCAAAAAAGAGCAGGAGTGGCAATATTAATCTCTGACAAAATAGACTTTAAAGTAAAATCCTCCACAAAGGATAAGGAAGGGCACTATATAATGATTAAAGGGTCAATACACCAGGAGGTCATAACTATAATAAATATTTACACACCCAACTACAGGGCTCCAAAATACATAAAACAAACTCTAACTGCTCTGAAGAGAGAGATAGACAGCTCCACAATAGTAGTAGGAGACTTTAACACGCCACTTTTGGTGAAGGACAGAACATCCAGAAAGAAGCTCAACAAAAACACAGAAGAGCAACACTGCATGCAACAGCAGCCAACTATACTTTCTTTTCCAATGCACACGGAACATTCTCCAAAATAGACCACATGTTAGGCCATAAAGCAAGCCTTAACAAAATCCAAAACATTGAAATATTACAAAGCATCTTTTCTGACCATAAAGCCATAAAAGTGGAAATCAACAACACAAAAAGCAAGGGAAAAAAATCAAACACATGGAAACTGAACAATACCTTGCTCAAAAACTATTGGGTTATAGAAGAAATTCAGGATGGAATAAAGAAATTCATAGAATCAAACGAAAATAAAAAAACAGCCTACCAGAACCTTTGGGACACAGCAAAAGCAGTGCTCAGAGGTCAGTTTATAGCAATAAATGCACACATCCTAAAAGAAGAAAGGCTCATAATCAAAGCATTAACCCTAGTACTGGAACAAGCAGAAAGAGAGCAGCAAAAGAAGCCCACAGGTGCCAGAAGGAAGGAAACAATAAGAATTAGAGCAGAATTAAATAGAGAATAGAAAAAGAGTTAGAATAGACAGAGTTAATAAGTCCAAAAGCTGGTCCTTTGAAAAGATCAACAAAATCGATAAACCACTGGCCAAACTGACAAAAGAAAAACTGGAGAGGAAGCAGATAACCCATGTAAGAAATGAGATGGGTGATATCACAACAGACCCAACTGAAATTAAAAGAATCATAACAGAATGCTATGAAACGTTGTACTCTGACAAATTTGAAAACCTAGAGGAAATGGACAAATTTCTAGAAACTCACTACCTACCTAAATTAACACAAACAGAGGTAGAACAACTAAATAAACCCATAACAAAAGAAGAGATTGAAAAGGTTATTAAAGACCTGCCAACCAAAAAAAGCCCTGGCCTGGATGGCTTCACTGGAGAATTCTACCAAACTTCCAGAGAAGAGATAACACCACTTCTATTAAAGGTATTTCAGAGCATAGAAGAAGATGGAATACTCCCAAACTCATTCTATGAAGCCAGCATAACCCTGATACCAAAACCAGGTAAAGACACCACAAAAATAGAAAATTACAGACTGATATCCCTGATGAACACTGATGCAAAAATCCTCAACAAAATTTTAGCCAATAGAATTCAGCAACATATCAAAAAAAAAAAAAAATTCACCATGACCAAGTGGGATTTATAC
This sequence comes from Dugong dugon, assembly GCA_030035585.1. NCBI lineage: Eukaryota > Metazoa > Chordata > Mammalia > Sirenia > Dugongidae > Dugong > Dugong dugon. The sequence continues at coordinate 64,495,657 of CM057466.1, forward strand.
TAGGTATGCAGGGATGGTTCAACATTAGAAAAACAATCAACGTGATCCACCACATAAATAAAACAAAAGACAAGAACGACATGATCTTATCAATCGATGCAGAAAAGGCATTCGACAAAGTCCAACACCCATTTATGATAAAAACTCTCAGCAAAATAGGAATAGAAGGGAAATTCCTCAGTATAATTAAGGGCATTTATACAAAACCAACAGCCAACATCATCCTGAATGGAGAGACTTTGAAAGAATTCCCCCTTGAGAACAGGAACCAGACAAGGATGCCCTTTATCACCACTATTATTCAACATTGTGCTGGAGGTCCTAGCCAGAGCAGTTAGGCTAGAAGAAGAGATAAAGGGCATCCAAATAGGTAGGGAAGAAGTCAAAGTATCTCTATTTGCAGATGATATGATCTTATACACAGAAAAACCCAAGGAATCCACAAGAAAACTACTGTAACTAATAGAAGATTTCAGCAAAGTTTCAGGATACAAGATAAACATACAAAAATCAATTGGATTCCTTTACACCAATAAAGAGAACCTTGAGGAGGAAATCACCAAATCAATACCATTTACAATAGCCCCCAAGAAGATAAAAAAGTTAGGAATAAATCTAACCAGAGATGTAAAAGATCTTTACAGAGAAAACTACAAGACACTACTGCAAGAAACTAAAAAAGACCTGCATAAGTGTAAAAATGTACCTTGTTCACAGATAGGTAGACTCAACATAGTGAAAATCAATTCTACCCAAAGCAATCTATAGATACGATGCAATCCCGATCCAAATTCCAGCAGCATTTTTTAATGAGATGGAGAAACAAATCACTAACTTCATATGGAAAGGGAAGAGGCCCCAAATAAATAAAGCATTACTCGAGAAGAAGAACAAAGTGGGAGGCCTTACACTACCTGATTTTAGGACCTATTATACTGCCACGGTAGTCAAGACAGCCTGGTACTGGTACAACAACAGATACATAGACCAATGGAACAGAGTTGAGAATCCACATATAAGCTCATCCACCTATGAGCAGCCAATATTTGACAAAGGCCCAAAGTCCATTAATTGGGGAAAAGACAGTCTCTTTAACAAATGGTGCTGGCATAATTGGATATCTATATGCAAAAAACTGAAACAAGACCCATATCTCACACCATGTACAAAAACTAACCCAAAATGGATCAAAGACTTAAATATAAAATTGAAAATGATAAAGATCATGGAAGAAAAAATAGGAACAACTCTAGGAGCCCTAATACATGGCATAAACACAATCCGAACCATAAGTAACAATGCACAAGCACCAGAAGAGAGACTAGATAAATGCGAGCTCCTAAAAATCAAACACTTATGCTCATCAAAAGACTTCACCAAAAGTGGCAAAAGACAACCTACACACTGGGAAAAAAATTTCGGTTACGACAAATCTGATCAGCATTTAATCTCTAAAATCTACAAGATACTGAAAAACCTCAACAACAAAAAGACAAATAACCCAGTTAAAAAATGGGCAAAGGATATGAACAGGCACTTCACCAAAGAAGATATTCAGTCAGCTAACAGACACATGAAGCAATGCTCACGATCATTAGCCGTTGGAGAAATGCAGATCAAAACTACAATGAGATATCATCTCACCCCAACAAGGCTAGCATTCATCCAACAAACACAAAATAACAAATGCTGGAGAGGTTGTGGAGAGACTGGAACACTTATACACTGTTGGTGGGAATGTAAAATGGTACAACCACTTTGGAAATCGATTTGGCGCTTCCTTAAAAAGTTAGAAATAAAAGTACCATAGGATCCAGCTATCCTGCTCCTTGGAATATATCCTAGAGAACCAAGAGCCGTCACACGAATAGATATATGCACACCCATGTTCATCGCAGCACTGTTCACAATAGCCAAAAGATGGAAGCAACCTAAGTGCCCATCAATGGATGAATGGATAAACAAACTATGTTATATCCACACCATGTAATATTACGCAATGATGAAGAACAATGATGAAGCTGTGAAACATCATATAACATGGTGGAAACAGGAACTTATGCTGAGTGAATTTAGTCAGTCACAGAGGACAAATGCTGTATAAGACCACTATTATAAGAACTCAAGAAAAGGTTGAAACACAGAAGAAAACATTCTTTGATGGTTATGGGGGTGGGAAGGGAGGGTGATGGTTATTCACTAACTAGATAGCAGATAAGAATCATCTTAGGTGAAGGGAAGGACAGCATACACTACAGAGGAAGCCAGCACAACTGGACTAAACCAAAGCTAAGAAGTTTCCTCAATACAATCAAATACTTTGAGAGACAGAGTAGCAGGGATGCGGGGTCTGGGGACCATGCTTTCAGGGGACATCTATCTCAATTGGCATAACAAAGCTTATTAAGAAAATGTTCTGCATCCTACTTTGGTGAGTGGCATCTGGGGTCTTAAAACCTTGCAAACAGCCATCTAAGATGCATCAATTTGCCCCAACCACTTGGAGTAAAGGAGAACAAAAAACACCAAAGACACAAGGGAAGTATTAGCACAAGAGACAGAACGGGCCACATAAACCAGAGACTTCTTCAGCCTGGGACCAGAAGAACTAGATGGTGCCTGGCTACCACCAATGAACGTCCTGACAGGGAACACAACAGAGGGTCCCTGATGGAGCAGTAGAACGATGGGATGCAGAACTTAAATTCTAGTAAGACCAGACTTAATGGTCTGCGTGAGACTGGAGATGCCCCAGAAAGCATGGTCCCTGGACTCTCTTTCACCCCAGAACTAAAACAATTTCTAAGGCCAATTCTTCAGACAGGGATTGGACGGGACTGTGGGACATAAAGTGATACTTGTGAAGAATGTGCCTCTTAGTCAAGTAGATACAAGAGACCAAAGGGGTGGCTTCTGTCCAGAGGTGAGATGGGAAGGTAGAGAGAGTTAGGAGCTGGAAGAATGTTCATGGGGAATCAGGGGCGGAAGGGAGGAGTGTGCTGTCGCAGAATGGGGTGAGCAGTTAGGGTCTCATAACAATGTATGTAAAAAAAAATTATGTATGGGAGACTAACTTGAAATGTAAACTTGATTTTATTACAATTAAAAAAAAAGTCAAAAAACAAACAAAAAAAGCCGTATTATGTTTACCATCTTGTTAATTAAAACTTAAAAAAAGGTGTATTATGCTTATACCATATTGTTAATTGAAACTTAAAGATGAAGTCTATATGAAGACTGTATACATATTTTTTTCAGTGTGTAGTATTTATTAAAATATAACAGTTTTAAATGCTGCTTATTTCCCCTATGTGTACAATTAGTTAACTTACTATCAGCATGTAAAATCATGCATTAATACCTTGCTCAACTCTTTTAAGGAATTTCCTAGCAGATTCCTCTAAGTATAAAATCTCAAGAGAATTGCTTATGAATGGAGAATCCCAATTTTTATATTGAGTTCCTCACACAGCATAGTCTAGCTGTGGACTTTTAGCCATGATATTTGTTTTTTCCCCAAAGGACAGTCACTCCACCAACTTCTGAATTCAGTTTCTCAGAGATAAATACAGTCTAGAGCAAATAGAAAGCTTTGAGAGAGCTCTGGGGATAACTGGGGAATCCCTGACACAACACATGGGTTCTGGCTTAGGTAATAACTGAACACAAGGCGAACGAGGCAAAATATGGATGGTTTAGGCTTTGTGAATAGGTCACAAGTTAACTATTTTTTGAACAAAACTAGAATCTTACTGGCATTTGACAAAAAAAGCAAGCAAAACAAAACCCCCATAAGTACTTTAAAATCTACCATCCACTTGTGAAGTAAATATATAAATAAGTGATTTAATTATGCCGCCATGGCAGAGTGTATACTTAGCCATCAGGTAGACTCTGTTTCAAGACCCATTTCTGCCACTAATTCATTTGACCAATTAGGCAAGTTTTGTTTGCAGATGTAACTTATCCTCGTTTTTGAGATGTGGATGATAATATTGCCTCATCCATAGAAAAATTGGGATGTGTAAATGAGATAATACGTTCTCTATTACATAGTCATCATCCCATAAATTGTAGCTAAGGTGGGGCTAACCCATGCCATGGTATTTTCTTTTTTTATTGTACTTCAGGTGAAGGCTTACAGAACAAATAGTTTCTCATGAAACGGTAGTACACATATTGTCTTATGACATTGGTTAACAACCCCACAACAACCCTCTAACTCCTCAACCTTTTTTTTTTTTTTTGGTGAAAATACACATAGCCAAAGATACACCATTTCAAAAATTTCTACATGCACAGTTCAGTGACATTGACTACGCTCTTCCAATTGTGCTGTTATTCTCACTTAAGAAGAAGGTTTACAGAACAAAATAGTTTCTCATTTAACAGTTACTACAAATGGTGCCCTATGGCAATGGTTAACAATCTCACAACACATCAACAATATCCTTACTCAACCTTGGGTTCCCTATCACCAGCTTCCTTGTCCCCTTCTGCCTTCTGGCCCTTGTCACTGGACTCCTGTACCTCATTAGTCTCATTTGGTTTTACGGGGCTGTCCACTCCCAGGCTGAATGGTGAACGTTGGAGATAACTTCACCAAGGAGCTAAAAGGGTGTCTGGGGGCCATACTCTCAGGGTTTCTCCAGTCTCCTTTAGGCCAGTAAATCTGGTCTTTTTTTTTTTTTGTGGGTTAGAATTTTGTTCTACATCCTTCTTCAGCTCTGTCCAGAACCCTCTGTTGTGATCCTGGTCAGAGCAGTCAGTGGTGGTAGCCGGGCACCATCTAGCCGTACTGGACTCAGTCCAGTGGAGGACTTGGTAGCTGTGGACAGTTGGTTCTTTGGAATAATCTTTTTCTTGTATCCTGTTCTCTTCATTCTCCCTTGCTCCCGAAGGGATGAGACCAGTGGAGTATCTTAGATGGCCGCTCACAGGCTTTTAAGACCCAGACACTACTCACCAAGATAGAATGTACAGCATTGTCTTTATAAGCTGTGTCATGCCAATTAAGCTAGATGTTCTCCGAGACCATTGTCCCCAGAGCCCTCTGCCCAGCAATTCAGTCCCTCAGGGAGTTTGGATGTGTCTATGGGGCTTCCATGACCTTTCCTTGTCCAAGTTGTGCTAGTTTCCGCTATATTGTGTACTGTCTCACCCTTCACCCAAGATACCACTTATCTATTGCCTATTTAGTATTTCCTGCCCACCCCTCCCATCCCTGGTAACCAACAAAGATTGTTATATTTTCCGCATGTGAACTTTTTCATGGGTTTTTACAATAGAGGTCTCATACAATATTTGTCCTTTTGTGATTGACTTATTTCACTCAGCATAACATCCTCCAGTTTCATCCATGTTATGAGATGCTTCACAAATTCATTGTTGTTCTTTCTTGTTGCATAGTACTCCATTGTGTGTATGTACCATAGTTTGTTTATCCATTCATCTGTTGATGGGCATCTAGGTTGTTTCCATAATTTTGCTATTGTGAACAATGCTGCCATGAACATAGGTGTGTGTATGTCTATTCGAGTGATGACTCCTATTTCTCTAGGATAAAATCCTAGGAGTGGAATTGCTGGATCGAATGGTATGTCTATTTCTAGCTTTCTGAGGAAGCGCCATATCACTTTTCAAAATGGATGCATCATTTTGCATTCCCACCAGCGGTGCATAAGAGTTCCTTTCTCCCTGCAGCCTCTCCGACGTTTGTTATTTTCAGGGTTTTTCATTCATGCCAGTAATGCTGAGGTGAGATGGTATCTCACTGTGCTTTTAATTTGCATTTCTCTAATGGGTACTGATCGCGAGCATTTCCTCATGTGTCTGTTGGACATTCGAATGTCTTCTTTGGTGAAGTGTCTGTTCATTTCCTTTGCCCATTTTTTCATAGGATTATTTGTCTTTTTGTTGTAGAGGTGTTGGATTTTCTTGTAGATTATGGAGAGTATACCTTTGTCTGACATGTACTGTCCAAAAATTTTTTCCCAGTCTGTAGGTTCTCTTTTGACTCTTTTGGTGAAGTCTTTTGAAGAGCATAGGTGTTTGATTTTTAGAAGATTCCAGTTATCTAGCTTATCTTTTGGGGTTTGTGCGTTGATGGCGATGGTTTGTATCCTGTTAATGCCGTGTATTAAGGCCTGAAGTGTTGGTCCTATTTTTTTTTTCTATGAACTTTATAGTTTTAGGCTTTATATTCAGGCCTTTGATTCATTTTGAAGTAGTTTTTGTATATGGTGTGAGGTATGGGTCCTGTTTCATTTTTTGGCAGATGGATATGCAGTTTTGCCAGCACCGTTTGTTAAAAAGACTGTCTTTTCCCCATTTGATGGACTTTGGGCCCTTGTCGAAGATCAGGTGACTGTAGGTGGATGGATTTACATCTGGGTTCTCAATTCTGTTCCACTGGTCAATGTATCTTTCCTTCTACCAATACCAGGCTGTTTGGCTACTGTAGCTGTATAGTAGGTTCTGAAGTCAGGTAGTGCGAGTCCTCCAACTTTATTCTTCTTCTTCAGTAGTGCTTTACTTATTCAGGGCTTCTTACCCTTCCATATAAAGTTAATGATTTGTTTTTTCCATCTCTTTAAAGAATGTTGTTGGTATTTGGATCAGGATTGCGTTGTATTTGTAAATTGCTTTGGGTAGAATTGTCATTTTCACAATGTTGAGTCTGCCTATCCATGAGCATGGTATGGTTTTCCATTTATGTAGATCCCTTTGGGTTTCGTGCAGTAGTGTTTTGTAGTTTTCTTTGTATAGGTCTTTTACATCCCTGATTTATTCCTAAGTCTTTTATCTTTTTAGGGGATACTGAAAATGGTATTGTTTTCCTGATTTCCTTTTCATCGTTCTGCTTATTGGTGTATAGGAATCTGATTTTTGAATGTTTATCTTGTATCTTGCCACTCTGCTGAATCCTTCTATTAGTTCCATTATATTTCTCATGGAGTCTTTAGGGTTTTCTATGTATAGTATCATATCATCTGCAAACAGGGACAGTTTATCTTCTTCGTTACTAATTTGGATGCCCTTTATTTCTTTTTCTTGACTCATATCTCTGGCTAGAACTTCCAGCACAATATTAAATAGGAGTGGTGATAAAGGGCAATCTTGTCTTGTTTCTGTTTTCAAGGGGAATGTTTTCAGCCTGTCTCCATTAAGAATGATGTTGGCCATTGGCTTTGCATAGATTCCCTTTATTATGTTGAGAAATTTCCCTTCTATAGCTATTTTATTGAGAGTTTTTAACAGGAATGGGTGTTGGACTTTGTCAAATGCCTTTTCTGTGTCAATTGAGATGATCATGTGATTCTTTTCTTTCCTTTTATTTATGGGGTGGATTACGTTCATTGATTTTTCTAATGTTGTACCATCTTTGCATACCTGGTATGAATCCTACTTGGTCGTGGTGAATTACTTTTTTGATATGATGCTGAATTCTATTGGCTAGAATTTTGTTCAGAATTTTTGCATCTATATTCATGAGAGATATTGGTCTGTAATTTTCTTTTTTTGGCCACGTCTTTGCCTGGTTTTGTTATCAGCATTATGCTGGCTTCATAGAATGAATTTGGAAGTGTTGCTTCCTCTTCTATGCTCTGAAATAGCTTGAGTAGTACTGGTATAAGCTCTTCTGTAAATGTTTTGTAGAAGTCTCCAGTTAAGCCATCTGGGCCTGGGCTGTTTTTAGTTGGGAGTTTTTTTTTTATTACCTTTTCAATCTCTTCTCTTGTTATGGGTCTGTTCAGATTTTCAGCATCACTTTGTTGTAGTTTGTGTAGGCCGTGTGTTTCTAGAAATTTATCCATTTCCTCTAGGTTTTCAAATATGTTGGAGTATAGTTTTTCATAATATTCTGTTATAATCCTATTTATTTCAGTTGGGTCTGTTGTAATGTCCCCCATTTCATTTCTTCTTTGGGTTATTTGTGTCCTCTCCTGTTTTTCTTTTGTCAGTCTGACCAGTGGTTTGTCCATTTTGTTGATTCTTTCTATTGTTTTTCTGTTCTCTATTTCATTTATTTCTGCTCTGATCTTTACTATTTCCTTTCTTCTGGTGGTTGTGGGCTTTGTTTGTTGTTCTCATTCTATTTTTTTGAGTTCTGTAGTTAATGTTTTGATTTTGTCCCTTTCTTCTTTTTTGATATGTGCGTCTATTGCTGTAAATTGTCCTCTGAGGACTGCCTTTGCTGTGTCCCAAAGGTTTTGGTATGATGTGTTTTCATTCTCATTTGATTCTCGGAATTTTTTGATTCCATCTCTGATTTCTTCTATTACCCAGTGATGTGTAAGGAGGGTATTATTCAGTGTCCATATAGTTGATTTCTTTTCCTTGCTCTTTCTAGTGTTAATTTCTACCTTGATGGCATTGTGGTCAGAGAAGATACTTTGAATTATCTCATCGTTTTGGATCTTGTTGAGGATTGCTCTGTGGCCTAAGATGTGGTCTATTCTGGAGAATGTTCCATGTGCACTGGAAAAGAATGTGTACTTTGCAGCAGTTGGATGGAGTGTTCTATATATGTCTATGAGGCCAAGATGGCTCTTTGTGCCCTTTAGGTCTTCTGTATCTTTCCTGGGTTTCTTCTTAATTGTTCTGTCCTTTACTGAGAGTGGTGTGTTGAAGTCTCCTACTATTATTGTGGAACTGTCAGTTTCTCCTTTCAGTGTTGTTAGAGTTTGTTTTATGTATTTTGGAGCCCTGTCATTGGGTGTGTAGATGTTTATTTTGGTTATGTCTTCATGATGGATCGTCCCCTTAATCATTATATGGTGTCCTTCTTTGTCTTTTATGGTGGGTTTTGTTTTGAAGTCTGTTTTATCTGAGATTAGAATTGCCACTCCTGCTCTTTTTTGGTAGTTCTTAGCTTGATATATTTTTTTCCAACCTTTGACTTTTAATAAATTCACATCTTTGTTTCTATGGTGTGTCTCTTGTAGACAGCATATTGATGGATCCTGTTTCCTTATCCATTCTGTCACTCTCTGTCTGTTTATGGGTGCATTGAGTCCATTTACATTTATTGTAATTTTTCATAGATGTGAGTTTGTTGCTGTCATTTTGTAGTGCTTTTTTTGTGGTGCTGAAGTTTTCTTTGTTCTTCTTACTCTCTTGTGCTGAGTTACTTTCGTTTGTGTTTTTTTTTCTTTCCATTTATTTTGTTTTTGCTGAGACTTTATGTTTTTCCTCTTTTTATATGAGTATGTTCGTTAACATTCTTTGTGGTTACCATGAATTTTACTCTTATCTTTCTAAGTTTGAAGCAGTCTACCATTTCTTGGTATCGCCTTGCATTCCTCTCCGTTAGAAGATTCTGTATCTATGCTGTTTATTCCCTCTTTTATTGTTTTGATGTTGTTGTCATTTTCTGATTAACTGCTCTGATTCCCTGTTGTATTTCTTTTGGTTTTGTATGTCCTGGAAAGTTCATTTTCCAGATTGGTATCTGGCTGGAATGATCCTGCGTCCTAAGTTCTGCCTGTGAGCTGAAGCTGTTTGTCCTCTGATTGAAGAACTCCCTTTAATAATTCTTGTATGTTTGGTTTGACTTTTACATATTCTCTTAATTTCTGTTTATCTGGAAATGACCTAATTTCACCATCAAATTTGAATGAGAGTTTTGCAGGATATATTATTCTTGGCTGGCAATTTTTTTCTTTCATGATTTTATATATGTCATCCCATTGCCTTCTTGCCTGCATGGTTTCTGCCAAATAATCTGAGCTTAATTTTATTGTTTCTCCTCTGTATGTGACTTCTTGTTTTTCACGAGCTGCTCTCAGGATTCTTTGTCTTTGGTTTTGGTGAGTGTGATTATGTTATGCCTTGATGATTTTATTTTGGGGTCTCTCCTATATGGGGTTTGTTTAGCTTCTGGGATGGCCAGCTTTTCATCTTTCATGATATTGGGGAAGTTTTCTGTCAGCAGCTCTTCAGTGATCCTCTTTGTGCTTTCTGTTTTCTCCCCCTATTCTGGAATTCCAATCACTGGAAAATTTTTGCTTTTGATTGTATCCCACATAATTCTCAGGGTATCTTCATTTTTCTTTGTTCTTTTTTGTGAGTTGTCCTGAAACAGAATTGTATCCAAGTGTCTGTCTTCAGTTATACTGATCCTGTCTTCCACCGTTTCAAATCTGCTTCTCAACCCTTCTATGACACTGTCCATTTCTGAAATCTTGTTGTTTATCTTTTTGATTTCTAATTGTTATCTTTGTATAATTTCTAGTTGGGAATTTATTTTGGCATTTTCTTCCTGCATTATTTTCCTGAATTCTTTCCAATTTTTGTCTGTATTTTCCACAAATTTGTCTATTTTTTCCTTATGTTTTCAGCTTTTTGCCTCAGCTCTTGGAGAATTCTGAGTATTAGAGCTTTGAATTCCCTATCAGTTCCAGTGCATTTTCTTCCACTGGAGAGTCATCTGGTGTTTTATTTTGGATGCTTACTGGAACCATCCTGTCCTGTTTTTGTAAATGTTTTGATATTGTCTGCTGTCTTCGGTGAATTCAGTATTTATTTTTCTCGTTTATTGGTTGTAGTTTTATTTGTTTCATCCCCCCTTTTTTTTAAATTTTAGTATGTCTGAGCAGGCAGACTGTGTGTTCTTTGTTGTTTGCTCGTCTGTAGGCACAGTACTTTTCACCTCCTTCTCCAATTGGCAGGGTCAGACACTCAGATATGGTACGGCAGGGCAGGTCTAGCTGAAGAGGAGTTACTGGGACGGGTTGTTTATAGCACTTACTACAGCCACCAGAGTGGGCTGGTTATCAGTGCAGGGCAGGTTCCAGTAGGCCGTGCCTATGCTGCTTGGTGGTGTGATGTCAAGAGCATGGTGCAGTTAGGCAGGATGCAGTGGGGAGATTGTTATGTTTGGAGCTAAGATGGATGTGGGAGAGCGGAGGCAGCAACAGGAGCCAAAAACATACAAACAAACAAAAAAGAATGCTAGGAGAGCTCGCCGTTGGAGTGGAGAGATAAGAGACTATGAAATGGAGAAAAACAGAAAGGGGAAGATGAAGAAAAGAAATGAATGAATAAATAAAAATCGGAAAGGTTAAAGAACCGCAAAGTTCCGAGGGATCCCAGCAGTGTAGCTATGAGGTTTGGGGAAGTCGCTCTCAGGTGTTTCAGTACAGCCTGGCTAGAATGCATAGAGGTATACCACCCCAGGTATTCAGGGAACAGAAAGAGGAGGAAGATATAGAGACATGAGAAACTGTGCAATGAAGAAAGACAAACAGGGAAAAAGAGGGAAAAGAAAACAAAACAAATTAAAAAAAAAAAAGGAAAAGGCCCCCAAAAAAACAGAAATAAAAAAAACAATGAAAAAAGAAATGCCTTCAGGGATCCCTCTGCATGTCTTTGCAAGCCGAGGGGGAAGTCTTCTTGCCACGCAGCATTGCCTGGGCAGAAAGGGCTCCCAACTCAAGAGAACGAAAAGAAAACAAACAAAGAACTGAAAGCAAACAAATGAGAAAATCCCTGGGATCCCACCAGCACGGCAGCCCAGACGGGGAAGCAGCTCCACCCTTGAACGGAGCTCCATAGCCCCTCAGGAAGAAGCAAAGTTGGCGCATAGAGCCAGGTATTTTAGCAAAAGGAGGGGGAGGTGGTGAGAAGTAGGGAAGAAATAAAAAGAAGCAGAAAAAAAAGCAATGCTAGCAGCCAACAAATGGCACTCAGAGAGCCAGCTAGTGCTGGCTGGTGTTTCTCAGATAAGAGACTGTGTCTGCGGGAAGTAGAGGAGGCCGAGTGTGGATGAAGAAGGGTAGGGAGTGGGAAAGCGTATATCACAAGTCACTGGAGCTCTGTAGCCCCTCAGGAAGAAGGAAAGATGGTGTAAGGAGTCAGGTATTTGAGCGAAAGGAGGGGAAGGTGGTGAGAGGCAAGGAAGAAATCAAAAGAAGTGGAAAAAAGTAACACCAGCAGCCAACAAATGGTACTTAGAGAGCCGGCCTGTTCAGGTGTGTGGAATCCAAGCAGATGTTGTTTCCCGGTCAAGAGATTGTGGCCGCGGGAAGCAGAGGAGGCCGAGTCAGGGTGAAGAAGGGTCGGGGGTGGGAAAGCGTATATCGCAAATTACTGGTTGTTATGTCTCCTGCTGGATGCTCCGTGAGGCTGCTTTCTTGTACCGCCTGTTTGCTGGTCTCTGATAGGAGTCCAAGATGACGGATCCTTGCTGCGTTAGCTGGTAGGGGACCTCTGCATGAATCTCTCCTCGCTCTCCGTTCTCTGTCAGTTTTCTCACTCCATTTGGTGCTTGGCTGAATTGTTTATCTCTTCATTTGATGTTTTAGGGTTTCAGGATTGTTGTATTCTCTGTTTGGCTTAGTTTTTCAGATCTTTGCTGTGGAGGGACGGCGTGGTGTTTCTGCCTAGAGCGCCATTTTGCCAGAACTAGAAGCCATGGTATTTTCAATTGCCTCAGATGTAGAGGTGTATTGAGGGTAACGAGCACCCAGGGGCAATCTTTAATTTGTGCTCCACCCCGCACCCCCCACAATTTCAAGATGAATAGATGATGATAGTGGCGATGCCTCAGCAGAAATGCCTTCACCAGCTTGTCCGGCTGCCTCATGTGCCTTTCATATTTGTGGTGCCTTGGAATCTCATTCCATGCCTAGTCTGGTGCTCCTTGGACTCGTGACCAGGAGCAATTGTCCCCCTTCTGCCCTCCCCCCATGCCTGCCTCTGCTCATATGCATGGGAAAGCTGGACAATGACTAAGGAAGACTAAAGAATTAATGCCTTTGAATCACGGTGTTGGCGAAGAATATTGAATATACCATGGATTGTCAGAAGAACAAACAAATCTGTTTTTGAAGACATACGGACAGAATGTTCCTTAGAAGGGAGGATGGCGAGACTTTGTCTTATGTACTCTGGACACGTTATCAGGAGGGACCAGTCCCTGGAGAAGGACATCATGCTTGGTAATGTGGTGGGTCAGTGAAAAAGAGGAAGAACCCCCGAGATGGATTGACACAGTGACTGCAACAATGAGCTCAAACATAGCAAGGATTGTGAGGATGATGCAAGACTGGGAAGTGCTTAGTTCTATTGCACATAGGGTAGCTGTGAGTCAGAACTGACTGGATGGCACCTAATGACAACAATATTTTTATTATTATTTTTATGGTAAAGAAGTATTAACCAGTAGCTACTTTTCACTTGAAATAGGAGAACATTTTGGATGGGCTTTAATAGTACTTGCCAATTTGCTTTATCATATAATTGCTTGGAATTTTTACTCAAAGTACAGGAGCACATCCTGAATATCTTGAAACAAAATAATGAGAGGCTGGAAAAGTGTTTGGAATATGTGTTTAACAAACACCTCAAGTAGTTATTATTCTCAGAACAGTTTTGGAAGTAGTACTAGTGTATATAGAACTGAAAATTGATTGACTAATGATTATCTACTTCCTTATACTTGGTAAAAAAAAAAGTTGCAGCTTTAAAATTATTCACAGACACTGTTCTATTGTTGCTCCAACATAAACAGCCGTTATTACATTCCACGAGCACCAACTTATTTCTAGTCTCACTATTGGATGCATATTTCCTTCAAAGTTTTATCTTGCAGTTTAGAGAAACTGTTGGTATAAAATAAGGGAGAGAAAAAGCAAAGCAAAGCAAAGTCAGGTATCAAAGATAGTAAAATGCAGAGGGTCAGAAGAACGACAGTTTCCACATAAGATGAATTTATTCCTCTTTATTCTGTGGCTCAATTCAAATTTCATGACTTCTTCCACATAGCAAACTATTTCAATGCGTTTGTTTGTCTTTACGATGTGTCCTTGCAAAATGTATATGATTTTATATGCAGTATATTTTGAGTTTATGTAAATATTATTGTGATATATATTTTATTGTCTTATTTTTCATTAAAATATTATGTTCTTAAGATTCATTTGAATGTCATGTGTGCATCTGTTTTGTGGCTTCTAATGTAGCAGAATGCATTCCACATTTTACCCATCCACTTACAGTGTTGGACGTTAAGTTTGCTCTAAGTTGCACGTACCCCTGATGGGCCTATGGTGTAATTTTGGGATATGCATCTACCCTATGATTCTTGGGTCATAGGATAGGCAAGTCTTTACTTAGACCACATACCAGCTTTCTCTCCAGAATAGTTGCCTTGCCTGCATTTTCCGCAGGGCATGGAACCTTCCCTAGCTACATTTTCCAGCTTTCCAACTTTTGCCAGTGATACCTTGCTATTGTCTTAATTTACGTTTCCTTGAGTATTATTGATTCTGCATTCCCCTTCAAGTGATGCTTAGTTTTTTTTTTTGGCAGTTTCTTTTCTGGAGAAGAAGATGGAAGTAATACACAGAGTCTCTGTGCCAAAAAGAATTGGTCGACGTTCAGCCATTTCAGGAGGTAGCATATGATTAAGAACTGATGGTACTGAAGGAAGAAGTCCAAGCTGCATTGAAGGCATTGGCAAAACACAAGGCTCCAGGAATTGACAAAATAGCAATTGAGATGTTTGAACAAATGGATGCATCACTGGAAGTGCTCACTTATCTATGCCAAGAAATTTGGAAGACAGTTATCTGGCCAACTGACTGGAAGAGACCCATATTTTTGCCCATTCTAAAGAAAGGTGATCCAATGGAATGTGGAAATTATTGAAGAATATCAATAGTATCAATGCAAGTAAAATTATGCAGAAGATAATTCAAAAATGGTTGCAGCATTACATAGACAGGGAACTGCCAGAAATTCAAGCTGGCTTCAGAAAAGGATGTGGAACAAGGGATATTATTGTTGATGTCAGATGGGCCTTGGCTGAAAGCAGAGAATACCAGAAAGATGTTTACCTGTGTTTTATTGGTTATGCAAAGACATTTGATTTTGTGGATTGTTACAAATTATGGATAACATTGTGAAGAATGGGAATTCCAGAACAATTAATTATGCTCATGAGGAACATGTAGATAGACCAAGAGGCTGTTGTTTGAACAGAGCAAGGGGATAAAAGCAGGGAAGGTGTGCGTTAGGGTTGTATCCTTTCACCATACTTATTCAATCTGTATGCTGAGCAAATAATCCGAGAAGCTGGACCATGTGAAGAAGAATGCAGCATCAGGACTGGGGGAAGACTCATTAACAACTTACACTATGCAGATGACACAATCTTCCTTGCTGAAAGTGAAGAGGACTTGAGGCACTTACTGATGAAGATCAAACACTATAGCCTTCAGTATGGATTACATTTCAACATGAAGAAAACAAAAATCCTTGCAAGTGAGCCAATAAGCAACATCATGATAAACAAAGAAAACATTGAAGTTGTCAAGGATTTCATTTTACTTGGATCCACAATCAATGCCCATGGAAGCAGCAGTCAGGAAATCAAATGATGTATTGCATTGGGGAAATCTGCTGCAAAAGATCTCTTTAAATTGTTAAAAATTGAAGATGTGACCTTGAAGACTAAGGTGGATGTGATCCAAGCCATGGTGTTTTCAATCACTTATATGCATGCGAAAGCTGAACAGTGAATAAGGAAGACAAAAGAAAAATCGATGCCTTTGAATTATGGTGTTTGTGAATAATATTGAATATACCGTGGACTGCTGAAAAACCAAACAAATCTGTTTTGGAAGAAGTACAGCTAGTATGCTCCTTAGAAGGGAGGATGACAAGACTTTGTCTCATGTACTTTGGATATGTTATCAGGAGGGACCAGCGTCTGGAGAAAGACATTATGCTTAGTAAAGTAAAGGGTCAGTGAAAGAGAGGAATACCTTCAAGGAGATGGATTTACAGAGTGGCTGCAGCAATGGGCTCAAACACAGGAACAATTGTGAAGATTGTACAGGACTGGTCAGCATTTTGTTCTCTTATACACAGGCTTGCTATGAGTTGGAACTGACTGGAAGGCTCCTAACAACAACTTTTCTGAAAAGTGTATATTGATATCCTCTTGCTGCGTAACTTCATTGGAATCTGATATCAACTTCATGCTTGCAAAGAAGCTGCAGTGGGCATTTTTAAAGGCTGTTTTCTCAAGTTGCAGTACATCTCCTTTCTATAGATATTTACATCTGAGATTTTCTTATGTAACCTGGTTTATAGAAGTTCTTTCTCAGAAAGATATAAAATTGAAAGAAGAGATTGTATGGGCGCAGGAAGTACTTCAGGCGTATCTTCTCCTGGAAAGAATAACGAAGAATGAAAGAGAATATGTAAGTTCGGGTCCCATTAGGGTTGATAAAATCTAGGGGAAAATAAAAATATTTGACTATATTGGGTAACCCTTAGGATGCCCAGCAGCATGAAAGACTTATGCTACCACACATATAGTCAGGATTAAGTATGAAAGTCCAAGAAAAATGTCTACCCTCCCCATGGTTACTCCACTCATCAACTTTCTAAAGTTTTCTAGATTCAAACACTAAGTGAAAAATAGCTTTTAAACTGTTTGCAAAGTGCTTCAAAATACCCCCTGGGGATTATAAATAACTAAAATTGGTCTCAGCATCCTAGATGGAAGCAAAAAGAAAGTGTCTTCCAGGTCAGTTTTGCAGTCCACTGACCAAGAAAGAAAATCCATTTACTATTTTGTCAGCATTGTTCCCTGAATCCATCAGTTGTCATTTATGAGTTCTTTCTGAATATCCATTCATTCCCCAAGAATTGCCAATTTTATGACCCTAAATATTTCCACATTTGACTTGTTCTGTCTATTTGCATGACTGAAGCTCCAGTTCAGGATCTTATCATCGCTTGATTGAAATAGCTCCAGCTTTAGCCTCCAATTCTAGATCTCTCTAATACATACTCCATGATGTTGCCACTGTGTTTTGTGGGGTTTTATTTTAAAATAAGTAGAGAAATGCTAAGGTTTGTCAGCATAAACTCATTTAGTTTTTTGCAAGGTAGTCATGACACAGCACAGAGGTAAGAAGCCAAGACATTTGTTTAGGCTTATAGAATCAGGGTAGGGGAATGTTAGTTCAATAATTAAAGTCCAAATCTTCAGCCTTCATGCGTTTACCTTTACTAAGTGGTCTCACCAGAGACTTCTTCTCTGTGGAGGTTCCTGGTAGTTGGAGTTTAAGGTCAGCAGTAGACAGAGGCTCCGGCAGTCTCAGTCTTTGGAGAAGGTCAGAACCTGGAATGACAGAGAGTCGTTCTGCCTCTGCCTTGTTTTCATTGGAAGAGTAAAAGCTCGGGGTGTTTATGTGGTTTAGTCCTTCTGGTCTTGCATGATAAGAGTCTTATGGGGAGTGTCCAGCTCACATTGCATCAGTGTAACTTACATCACAGTTTTGTAATCAGGGGTACACATTTGCAGTGTCTAACATAGGTAAACTGAGGGCCATGTCACACCATATCATAGCAAAGCAATTGTCTACAGCATGGTGGTTGTTAGGTGCCATCAAGTTATTTCAGACATATAGCGACCCTATGGACAACAGAATGAAACACTGCCCGGTCCTGTGCCATACTCACAATCCTGGCTATGTATAAACTCATTGTTGCAGCCACTGTGTCAATCCATTGAGGTTGTTGTTGTTGTTGTTAGGTGCTGTCGAGTCAGTACCGACTCATAGCAACCCCCTGTACAACAGAATGAAACACTGGCAATCCTGTGCCATTCTCATGATCATTATTATGCTTGAGCCCATTGTTGCAGCCACTTGTGCTTATCCAACCTGCTGAGGGTCTTCCTCTTTTTTGCTAACTGTCTACTTTACTAAGCACAATGTCCTTCTCCAGGGACTGGACCCTCCTGATAACATGTCCGAACAATTTAAAACGAAGTCTCGCCATCCTGGCTTGAAATGAGCATTCCAGCTGTACTTCTTCCAAGACAGATTTGTTCATTTTTCTGGCAGTCCATGATACACTCAATATTCTTACCAACACCATAATTCAAAGGCATTGATTCTTCTTTGGTCTTCTTTATTCATTGTCCAGCTTTCACATGCATATAAGGTGATTGAAAACACCGTGGCTTGGGTCAGGTTCACCTTAGTCTTCAAGGTGACATTTTTGGTATTTAACACTTTAAAGAGAACTTTTGCAGCAGATTTGCCCAGTGCAATACGTCGTTTGTTTTCTTGTCTGCTGCTTCCATGGGTGTTGAATGTGGATACAAGTAAAATGAAATTCTTTACAAATTAAGTATTTTCTCCATTTATCATGATGTTGCTTATTCATCCACTTGTGAGGATTTTTGTTTTCTTTATGTTGAAATGTAATCCATGCTGAAGGCTATAGTGTTTGATCTTCATCAGTAAGTGCCTCAAGTCCTCTTCACTTTCAGCAAGCAAGGTTGTGTCATCTGCATATTGTAGGTTATCAATGAGTATTCCTCCAATCCTGATGCCCTGTTCTTCTTCATATGGTCCAACTTCTCCGATTACTTGCTCCGCATACAGATTGAATAAGTATGGTGAAAGGATACAACCCTGATGCTCACCTTTCCTGACTTTAAACCATATAGTATCCCCCTTGGTCTGTTTGAATGACTGCCTCTTGGTCTATGAAGAGGTTTAGCATGAGCACAATTAAGTGTTCTGGAATACCCATTTTTCGCAATGTTATCCATAATTTGTTATGATCCACACAGTTGAATGCCTTTGCATAGCGAATAAAACACAGGTAAACATCTTTCAGGTATTCTCTGCTTTCAACCAAGATCCATCTAACATGAGCAATGATATCCTTTGTTACACATCCTCTTCTGAATCTGGCTTGAATTTCTGGCAGTTCCCTGTTGATGTACTGCTGCAACTGCTTTTGAATGATCTTCAGCAAAATTTTGTGTGTGATTTTAATGATATTGTTTGATAATTTCTGCATTCTGTTGGATCACCTTTCTTTAGAATGGGTACAAATATATATCTGTTTCTGCTGATTGGTCAGGTGGCTCTCTTCCAAATTTATCGGCATAGACGAGTGAGCATTTCCAGTGCTGCATCCATTTGCTGAAACATCTCAATGGGTATTCCGTTCATTCCTGAAGCTTTAATTTCCACCAGTACCTTCGGTGCAGCTTGGACCTCTTCCTTCAGTACCATTGGTTCTTGATCATATGCTACCTCCTGAAATGGTTGAATGTAGACCAATTCTTTTTTAATACAGTGACTCTTTGTTTTCCTTCCATCTTTTTTTTGATGCCTCCTGTGTCCTTCAATATTTTGCCCGTAGAATCCTTCAATATTGCAACTTGAGCTTGCATTTTTTCTGCAGTTCTTTCAGCTTGAGACATGCTGAGCACGTTCTTCCCTTTTGGTTTTCTATCTCCAGGTCTTTGCACATGTCATTATAATACTTTACTTTGTCTTCTGGAGCCGTCCTTTGAAATCTTCTGTTCAGCTCTTTTGCTTCATCATTTCTTCCTTTTGCTTTAGCTACATGACATTCAAGAGCAACTTGCACAGTTTCTTCTGACATCCATTTTGGTCTTTTCTTTCTTTCTTGTCTTTTTAATGACCTCTTGCTTTCTTCATGTATGGTGTCCTTGAAGTTATTCTACAATTTGTCTGGTGTTTGGTCATTAGTGTTCAATGAGTCAAATCTATTCTTGAGATGGTCTCTAAATTTAGGTGGGATATACTCAAGATTGTACTTTGGCTCTCCTGGACTTGTTCTAATTTTCTTCAGTTTCAACTTAAACTTGCATAGGAATAATTAATGGTTTGTTCCACAGTCGGCCCCTGGCCTTGTTCTGGCTGCTGATATTGAGCTTCTCCATCATCTCTTTCCACAGATGTAGTCGATTTGATTCTTGTCTGTTCTGTCTGGTGAGGTGTATAGTTGCCGTTTATGTTGTTGAAAAAAGTATTTGCAACGAAGAAGTCCTTGGTCTTGCAAAATTCTATCATGTTATCTACAGCATCGTTTCTATCACTGAAACCATATTTTCCAATTACCAATCCTTTGTTTCTAACTTGTATTCCTATCACCAGTTATTATTAATATATCTTGATTGCATGTTTGATTGATTTCAGACTGCAGAAGTTGGTAAAAATCTTCAGTTTCTTCATCTTTGGCCTTAGTGGTTGGTGTGTAAATTTGAATAATAGTCGTATTAACTGGTCTTCCTTGTAGTGTATGAATATTATCCTATTACTGACAGTGTTGTATTTCAGGATGTGTCTTGAAATGTTCTTTTTGACGATGAATGTGATGCCATTCCTCTTCAGGATGTCATTCCTGGCATAGTAGACCATATGATTGTCTGATTCAAAATGGCAAATACTAGTCCATTTCAGCTCACTAATGCCTAGGATATCAATGTTTATGCACTCTGTTTCATTTCTGACCATTTTCAATTTTCCTAGATTCATACTTCATACATCCCACATTCCTATTATTAATGGATGTTTTCAGCTGTTGCTTCTCATTTTGAGTTGTGCCACATCAGCAAATTAGACCCTGTAGGCTGCTGTAAATCTTTAAGAAAGCAGACTGCCATGTCTTCTCCCATGGAGAAGCTGATAGGTTTGAACCACTGACTTTTTGGTTTGCAGACAAGTGCTTTAACCACTGCACCACCAGGACTCCCTAAGATAAGGCTCAAATACCTTCAAAAGACAGGGTAGACCTTCTGTGACCTTGTCTCCTTTCTCTTCTCTGCCATACATCTCCACGCTAACATAGTTTAACTTCTTGTAGTTCCCTGGAAACAGTAGGCTGGCTCTTTTATGCCCCTGAGCATTTACTCCTCCTGCTGTCTATGCCTGGCTGGCCCTCCTCCATCCCCCTTTCTTCTCTGAATGAATCCGACTCCTAACTTCAGACTAAGGTCTAGGGTGATCAATTATTTACCTTCTTCCCAATCAGGCTGAGCTAAATGTTCTTCTATGGTACTCCCAAAGCACCCATGAAAACCTGAATTACTGAACTTATATTATATTATGTTTAAAATTTCTCTTTAGGTCTATCTGATGCTATGCTGTAAGTGCTCTTCTCTAAGGGAAATATAATTTATTTATCTTTATAGAAATAATAGTATTTAAAGGCTGGCAGCATAATTACTCTGGAGAAGAAAATGGTTTTGGGTTAGCAAAACACCTTGATGATTGAGGGGACTTTAAGAACAGGAATATCTAGTATTTAATTTTCATTTTTTATTGTAATGCCCAACAGTAGCCATCTTTCTTTGTACTAATCTTCAATAAAGCATGCTATTTACACAACTTTGAGCTGGTAAACTTAGTGAAGTAAATGTATTAGAGTCTGATCAACAGAGATATTGTATGAAAAAGAGGATGTACTCGAGGGTGGCAAAATGCAGAGAAGATACCAAGAATTCACTGGAGGCAGGAACTGATTTTCCTGGAGAAAGATGACTCAAGAGTTTTCAAAAATATATGGAACATTGTTGAAGTTCCGATTGTAATTCAATGTTTGAGCCAATTTTGTCTTGAAAGTCAAGGAATAAGATGGTGCTTGGGAGAACTTGGGGACACAGTATATAATAATGTGAGAAATTAAAATAGTAAATGAAAAAAAAAACCTGGAAAATAAAACATCATAGATTGTCCTTTTTGTATAATAATAGTTTACATCCATGCATAAAAAGGAATGTTACAAAATATTAATAGTGGTTGTTTCTAGTTGCTATATTTTGTTTACTTTTTCATAGTTTTAGGTAGTGACCACATTTTATAAAATGACTATATATTGCTTTTTGTCATCAGGAAAATATGTTGCTTTTTTAAGAAGTAAAAAATTTAAAAACTATACGATCATCAGTGGTTTGACATCCAAACCTACCTACCGAGTTTGGCCCAGTTGTTGATGTTTGTCTTTACCACTTTAATTTTTTGAACTTGGAAAAATGTTTTTGAGTAATCTGAATGCTACAGGGCGCAATTTAGGAATTGTTTACTACTCTACTTTTCCCAATGTCCTCCTTTGACCTATGCTGACATACAGCGTCAGGCAATCTAGAAGGATATCCTTGGTGCATTCTCAGCCCTCTTGTCTAAATCTCTCTCCTTTTTTTTCCCAAGTCCTTGCAAAAGTCCTGGGTTTCCATGAGGGGTCCTCAGATTTCACTCCTCTTGTGTCCAGTGGCATTGTTGCTTTCTATTACAGTGATTTTGTTCTTATTTGCCACTAATGATAAATTATTTATTTGATGTCTCATTCCTTCAGCAGTTTGTGCTCCTTCTAGAGACAAAGATATTTGGAAAAATAAATCCTTGGTAATCCATTGCTCCTTTTGAAGTCATCTTTTATTTGAGTCCTATTCTATCTCACTATCTCCCATGGATTAATACCACTTACTGGTTTTTGTCTCTCAAACCTGTGTCTTGTTCCCTGATGGGTACTGCCCTAATCCTAGGGCCTTATTATTACTTCCTTTAGCTCTTCCAAAGGCTTTCAGGCTGGTCTTCTTGTTTTCAACATTTTTCCTTCCCTTTTCACTATCCAAAGGTTTATCATTATCCCTAGAATTATCTTTATGTGATATAGATAGAATTATGACATCTCCTTTCTTTCACACAAAACAAAATTTGATGAAGCAATGATATTTTCAGCAATATTGCCCTAAGATATAATCCAAAAATCTCAGCGTATCGCGTAAGATTTTTATGATTTGATCCCAGTGGACTTTTTCAATATTAGTTTTGTCATTCTCTCACTCCCCAAACATTTTGTTTTCTGAAACCACAGTGTGTGCTTGTCATATGCTATTCCGTCTGCTAAAAATTACCTACCACTGCATCTACCTGCATAACTCATATTTATTCTTTAAACCCAGACCATTTAGTACATTCCATGAGAATAGTTCTCTGTTTCATCAATAACTCTGTCTGCCATACTAACATAGCACTTTTCCTATCATCAATTACAGCACCTAGGACACTGCATTATAATCATTTGCCAACATATCTGTCTCACCATTATTCCCTGAGGTCGTAGAAGATCTGTGTCTTCTCATCCTAGTAGTTAGAGTTAACATAAAGTAGTTTCTAAATTAATGATTGGGGAATGAAATAATGTAATATGAAAATTCAGTTTAGGAAGATCCTGCTCAGAATAATTTAATGTGGCAATATTGTTCTTTTTTCCTAATATTAAGGAATATGACATAGAGAGGATTTGCTGGTGCTGAAGCTCTCCCATTTGGGTGGTTGCCCACTCTGTTAACATATCTGGTTATTCTTTCTCATACTCTGATACTGCATTTTATCTGAGGATTTGCCTAGAAAGTCAGCCAAACTTTTTCTGTAAAGAACCAAATAGTAAATATTTTAGGTTTTGCAAGCTATCCCAACTACTCAACTTGCTTTTGTAGCTGTAAATCTGTCACAGACTATATGTAAATGAATGAGTGTGGCTCTGTTCCAATGAAATTTTATTTACAAAATAGGCAGCAAGCTGGATTTGCTAATGCACTCAGCTGCTAACCACAAAAAGTTGGAGGTTCAAGCCTACCTAGAGGCACCTTGTAAGAAAGGTCTGGTGATCTACTTCTGAAAACTCAGTCATTGAAAACCCGATGGAGCACAGTTCCATTCAGACACACATGCATTGCCATGAGTCTGAATTGACTCCATAGCAATTGTTTCTGTTAGCTACCACCAATTCACTGATAGAACTCCCTAGCTGGCCTTACAATGGCTAATCTCATTGTAGTTCAGATGATAAATTATCTCAGTAAAATTTCTATGGTGGCCACAAATCAGAGATGATGCCCTGAGGAGCTTCTGTATCATATTGTTCCTTCTGGAGTAAGCATTCAACTGTCCCACTGTACCTACCAAGTGAAGACCTGCCTCTCAGAAACCACACTTGCGAAAGCTCCACCTGGTGATCCTAAGATTCTTCAATCAACACATTTGAACTCCTTGTTTGGAGAAGTGGGTTATCGTTAGAGGTCTCCCGGTACAGGACGGCATAGCTGGTGGCAGCAGCAGTAGTTCTGCTTGCTCACTCAGAGCTATTTAACCAACACTCTTCCTCCAATTCTGGTGTTGAAGAACCAGGCTGCAGAAAGTGTGCATGATTTATGGAGAATACGTGGGAATGATTCCTAAAAGAACAATTAAAACATACATGAAGTACTTCAGAAGTAAAAAATATTTCACACTTACATGAAAAACGTTATTTTGTGTAATGAAGTGCAGACCATGTTTTTGTAATGCTTTCCTTCTAGCATTTCCTCCATAGATGTCTGTGAAGTGATTCAAATAACTACTTATTTGAGAATAATAATGACTGCACTTAGTAATTGGTATGAAATGACATTATTAACAAACAGTATAAGTACCAAGTTTGAGAGGCACAAGAAGTGATAGTATTAGTTTCTGCTTCTCAAAATCAAATTCGATCTCAGGTAGAGGTTGAATCATGAGCAAATTTCAGAAACATTTGATTTAATGCACTTGTGGGGAAGTAAATCAGTAATTGCAAAAGCCAGAACAGAATTGTTTAAATTTTTATTGCTCTGGACTCCTTATTTTTTCTCCTCTGGATTATTTGTGTCCAGTTTTCATTGCACACTCCTATCTCTGAGGAAATGGAATGACTTTTAAGGCACGCTGTCCTTGTGCATCACCTCTGCTGTCATCCTGCTTCATGACTGTGCTCCCTGCATGGTGAGTGAGCGCCTTCTAAAGCACCACCTGCCAGGAAACAACTGTTCTTGGAGATCTCAATGTGACATCCCACAAAACAGATGAGCTGAAGAAAGGCTGTCTTTTTATCCAGTAGGACAAATTTAAGGTAGGCCATACAACTTTGGGAGAGACATAAGAAAAGATATGTGAATTAGGAACTCTTCTATTTTTAAAAAATTTTATTTGTTTTGTTGTTATTGTTGAGAATATATACAGCAAAACATACACCAATTGAACAGTTTCTACACGTACAATTCAGTGACATTGATTGCGTTCTTCCAGTTGTACAACCATTCTCACCATCCTTTTCTGAGTTTTTCTTCCCCTATTATCATAAACTCACTGCCCCCTAAGTTTTCCATCTAATCTTTCAATTTGATCCCATAAACCAAAATCAAACCCATTGCCTTCGAGTCGATTCCAACTCATAGTGATTCTATAGGACAGAGCAGAACTGCCCCATAAGATTTCTAAGGAGCGGCTGGTGAGTTCGAACTGCTGACCTTTTGGTTAGCAGCTGAGCTCTTAACCACTGAGCCCCATATAGATAGATCTTAAAAGAGCATAATGCTCAAGACAGACATTCTTTACTAGTTCAGCTAAACTTTTGTTCGGTTTTAAGAAGACTTTAGTGGATATTTTTGGTTTAAGGTGTAAAGATCATCTGCATAATGCATGGCATCTTAAAAGCTTGGAAGCAGTCATCCAACAAGGCACAACAATTGATCTCTGTTCACCTGGAGCCTAACAGAGAAAGAAGGAGAGCCAGGAATAGGAGGAGGACATGAAATGTGCAGCTAATTGCCTCCATGAATAGCTGCCTCCTTTGCCATGAGACCAGAAGAACTGGATGGTGCCTGGCTACCATTACTGAACATTCTGATCAATGAGTCTATAGAAGAACCCTAATCAAATAGGAACAATGCAGAACAGAATTTCAAATTCTCATGGACTCCAGAATTTCTGGTACTACAGAGGCTGGAAGAACCTCTGAAACTCTTCTATTTTTTTTTTTTTTTTATATATATTTTATTGTACTTCAGGTGAAAGCTTACAGAGCAAATAGTTTCTCATGAAATAGTAGTACACATGTTGTTTTTTTTGACATTGGTTAACAACCCCACAACGTATTAAGCCTCTAAATTCTCACCCTTTTTTTTTGATGAAAATTACAGATGGCCAAAGATACACCGTTTCAAAATTTTCTACATTCACAGTTCAGTGACATTGACTACGCTCTTCCAACTGTGCTGTTATTCTCACTTAAGATGAAGGCTTACAGAACAAAATAGTTTTTCATTTAACAGTTACTACACATGTTGCCCTATGACAATGGTTAACAATCTCACAGCACATCAAGAATATCCTTACTCCACCTTGTGTTCCCTATCACCAGGGGGCTTCCTTGTCCCCTTCTGTCTTCTGGACCTTGTCAGTGGACTATTGTACCTCTTTAGTCTCCTTTGTTTGTTTATTTATTTATTTATTTTTATTTTATTTAAACACCATTTCAAAACATTTTACTTACACATTTAAGTGATATTGACTATGCTCTTCCAATTGTGCTGCCATTCTCGCCCAAGATGAAGGCTTACAGGACAAAACAGCCTCCCATTTAATAGTTACTACAAATGTTGCCCTATAGCAGTGGTCAACAATCTCACAATACATCGACAGTGTCCTTATTCAATTTGTGTTCCTTATCATCAATTTCCTACTCTCCCTCTGCCTTCTGGCCCTTGTCACCGGACTCCTGTACATCGTTAGTCCCATTTAGTTTTACTGGGGTGTCCATTCCCAGGCTTAACATCGAACCTTGAAGGTAACTTCCCCTCTGAGCTGAAAGGGTGTCTGGGGGCCACACTCTCGAGGTTTCTCTAGTATTCTTTAGGCCAGTATATCTGGTCTTCTTTTTTTTTTTTTTTTTGGGAGTTAAAATTATGCTCTACATCCTACTCCAGCTCTGCCCAGAACCCTCTGTTGTGATCCTGGTCAAAGGAGTCATTGGTGGTAGCCGGGCACCATCCAGCTGTACTGGGCTCAGTCCCGTGGAGGCCTTGGTAGCTGTGGACCATTAGTCCTTCGGACTAATCTTTTCCTTGTATCCTGTTCTCCTCATTCTCCCTTGTTCCCGAAGGGATGAGATCAGTGGAGTATCTTAGATGGCCGCTCATAGGCTTTTAAGACCCCAGACACTACTCACCAAGGTAGAATGTAGAGCATTATCTTTATAAGTAGTGTCATGCCAATTGAGCTAGATGTTCCCCGAGATCATGGTCCCCAGAGCCCTCCGTCCAACAACTCAGTCCCTCGGGGGGTTTGGATGTGTCTATAGGGCCTTCATGACCTTTCCTTGTGCAGGTTGTGTTAGTTTCCGCTGTACTATGTACTATCTCATCTCTCACCCAAGTTACCACTTACCTATTACCTATTTAGTATCCCCCCACCCCCCTCCCATCCCTG
This sequence comes from Dugong dugon, assembly GCA_030035585.1. Taxonomy (NCBI): domain Eukaryota; kingdom Metazoa; phylum Chordata; class Mammalia; order Sirenia; family Dugongidae; genus Dugong; species Dugong dugon. The sequence continues at coordinate 64,522,737 of CM057466.1, forward strand.
GTAACCAACAAGGATTGTTACATTTTGCATGTGAATTTTTTCATGGGTTTTTACAATAGAGGTCTCATACAATATTTGTCCTTTTGTGATTGACTTATTTCACTCAGCATGATGTCCTCCAGTTTCATCCATGTTATGAGATGGTTCACCGATTCTTTGTTCTTTCTCGTTGCATAGTACTCCATTGTGTGTATGTACCATAGTTTGTGTATCCATTCGTCTGTTGATGGACATCGAGGTTGTTTCCATCGTTTTGCTATTGTGAATAATGCTGCCATGAACATAGGTGTGCATATGTCTATTCGAGTGATGACTCTTATTTCTCTAGGATATATTCCTAGAAGTGGGATTGCTGGATCGAATGGTATGTCTATTTCTAGCTTTCTGAGGAAACGCCATATCATTTTCCAAAATGGCTGTATCATTTTGCATTCCCACCAGCAGTGTATAAGAGTTCCCGTCTCCCCGCAGCCCCTCCAACATTTGTTATTTCCAGTGTTTTTGATTCGTGCCAGTAATGCCGGGGTGAGATGGTATCTCATTGTGGTTTTAATTTGCATTTCTCTAATGGCTAGTGATCGCGAGCATTTCCTCATGTGTCTGTTGGCCATTTGAATGTCTTCCTTGGTGAAGTGTCTGTTCATTTCCTTTGCCCATTTTTTGATAGGATTGGTTGTCTTTTTGTTGTAGAGGTGTTGGATTTTCTTGTAGATTATGGAGATTAGACCTTTGTCTGACTTGTACTGTCCAAAAATTTTTTCCCAGTCTGTAGGTTCTCTTTTAACTCTTTTGGTGAAATCTTTTGAAGAGCATAGATGTTTGATTTTTAGAAGATCCCAATTATCTAGTTTATCTGTTGGGTTTTTTGTGTTGATGTTTATGGTTTGTATCCTGTTAATGCCATGTATTAAGGCCTGAAGTGTTGGTCCTATTTTTTCTTCTATGAATTTTATAGTTTGAGGCTTTATATTCAGGTCTTTGATCCATTTTGAAGTAGTTTTTGTATATGGTGTGAGGTATGGGTCCTGTTTCATTTTTCTACAAATGGATATCCAGTTTTGCCAGCACCATTTGTTAAAAAGACTGTCTTTTCCCCATTTGATGTATTTTGGGCCCTTGTCAAAAATCAGGTGACCGTAGGTGGATGGATTTACATCTAAGTTCTCAATTCTGTTCCATTGGTCAATGTCTCTGTTGTTGTACCAGTACCAGGATGTTTTGAGTACTGTAGCTGTATAGTAGGTTCTCAAGTCAGGTAGTGTGAGTCCTCCAACTTTATTCTTCTTCTTCAGTAGTGCTTTACTTATTCGGGGTTTCTTCCCTTTCCATATAAAGTTGATAATTAGTTTTTCCATCTCTTTGAAGAATGTTGTTGGTATTTGTATCGGAATTGCATTGTATTTGTAGATTGCTTTAGGTAGAATTGCCATTTTCACAATGTTGAGTCTGCCTATCCATGAGCATGGTATGTTTTTCCATTTATGTAGATCCCTTTGGGTTTCATGCAGCAGTGTTTTGTAGTTTTCTTTGTATAGGTCTTTTATATTCCTGGTCAGATTTATTCCTAAGTATTTTATCTTTTTAGGGGCTATTGAAAATGGTATTGATTTCCTGATCTCCTTTTCATCGTTCTCTTTACCGGTGTATAGGAATCCAACTGATTTTTGAATGTTTATCTTGTATCCTGCTACTCTGCTGAATCTTTCTATTACTTCCAGTAAATTTCTCGTGGAGTCTTTAGGGTTTTCTATGTATAGTATCATATCATCTGCAAACAGGGAGAGTTTAACTTCTTCATTACCAATTTGGATGCCCTTTATTTCTTTCTCTTGCCTTACTGCTCTAGCTAGAACTTCCAGCACAATGTTAAATAGGAGTGGTGATAAAGGGCATCCTTGTCTTGTTCCTGTTTTCAGGGGGAATGTTTTCAGCCTTTCTCCATTAAGAATGATGTTGGCTGTTGGTTTTGCATAGATGCCCTTTATTATGTTGAGAAATTTCCCTTCTATACCTATTTTATTGAGAGCTTTTATCAGGAATGGGTGTTGGACTTTGTCAAATGCCTTTTCTGCATCAATTGAGATAATCATGTGATTTTTTTCTTTCCTTTTATTTATGTGGTGGATTACGTTGATGGATTTTCTAATGTTAAACCATCCTTGCATACCTGGTATGAATCCTACTTGGTCATGGTGTATTATTTTTTTGATATGATACTGAATTCTATTGGCTAGAATTTTGTTCAGAATTTTTGCATCTATATTCATGAGAGATATTGGTCTGTAATTTTCTTTTTTTGTGATGTCTTTGCCTGGTTTTGGTATCAGCGTTATGCTGGCTTCATAGAATGAATTTGGAAGTGTTGCTTCCTCTTCTATGCTCTGAAATAACTTGAGTAGAACTGGTACGAGCTCTTCTGTAAATGTTTTGTAGAATTCTCCAGTGAAGCCATCTGGGCCAGGGCTTTTTTTGGTTGGGAGTTTTTTTATTACCTTTTCAATCTCTTCTCTTGTTATGGGTCTGTTCAGATTTTCAATATCACTTTGTTGTAGTTTGGGTAGGCCGTATGTTTCTAGAAATTTATCCATTTCCTCTAGGTTTTCAAATTTGTTGGAATATAGTTTTTCATAATATTCTGTTATAATCCTTTTTATTTCAGTTGGGTCTGTTGTAATGTCCCCCATTTCATTTCTTATTTGGGTTATTTGTGCCCTCTGCTGTTTTTCTTTTGTCAGTCTGGCCAGTGGTTTGTCGATTTTGTTGATTCTTTCAAAGAACCAACTTTTGGTTTTGTTGATTCTTTCTATTGTTTTTCTGTTCTCTATTTCATTGATTTCTGCTCTGATCTTTACTATTTCCTTTCTTCCGGTGGTTGTAGGCTTTTTTTGTTGTTCTCTTTCTATTTGTTTGAGTTCTGTAGTTAATGTTTTGATTTTGTCCCTTTCTTCTTTTTTGATATGTGCATCTATTGCTATAAATTGTCCTCTGAGGACTGCCTTTGCTGTGTCCCAAAGGTTTTGGTATGATGTGTTTTCATTTTCATTTGATTCTAGGAATTTTTTAATTCCATCTCTGATTTCTTCTATTACCCATTGATGTGTAAGCAGATTATTATTCAGTTTCCATGTGTTTGATTTTTTTTCCTTGCTCTTTCTAGTGTTAATTTCTACCTTGATGGCATTGTGGTCAGAGAAGATACTGTGAATTATCTCAGCATTTTGGATCTTGTTGAGGATTGCTCTGTGGCCTAAGATGTGGTCTATTCTGGAGAACGTTCCATGTGCATTGGAAAAGAATGTGTACTTTGCAGCGGTTGGATGGATTGTTCTATATATGTCTATGAGGTCCAGTTGGCTGATTGTGTCCTTTAGGTCTTCTGTATCTTTGCTGAGTTTCTTTTTAGTTGTTCTGTCCTTTACTGAGAGTGGTGTGTTGAAGTCTCCTACTATTATTGTGGAACTGTCAATTTCTCTTTTCAGTGCTGTTAGAGTTTTTTTTATGTATTTTGGAGCCCTGTCATTGGGTGCATAGATATTTATTATGGTTATGTCTTCATGATGGATCATCCCCTTAATCATTATATAGTGTCCTTCTTTGTCTTTTATGGTAGATTTTGTTTTAAAGTCTATTTTATCTGAGATTAGAATTGCCACTCCTGCTCTTTTTTGGTAGTTGTTAGCTTGATATATTTTTTTCCAACCTTTGATTTTTAATAAATTCACATCTTTGTTTCTAAGATGTGTCTCTTGTAGACAGCAAATAGATGGATCCTGTTTTCTTATCCATTCTGCCACTCTCCATCGCTTTATGGGTGCATTGAGTCCATTTACGTTCAGTGTAATTATTGATAGATGTGAATTTGTTGCTGTCATTTTGTAGTGCTTTTTTTTGTGATGCCGAAGTTTTCTTTGTTCTTCTTACTCTCTTGTGCTGAGTTCCTTTTGTTTGTGGATTTTGTGTTCATTTCTTTTGTTTTTGTAGGTTTTGGTTTTGTTGAGACTTTATGTTTTTCGTCTTTATTTTTATGAGTTGGTTTGTTAACTTTTTTTGTGGTTACCATGAAATTTACCCTTATCTTTATAATTTTGAAGCAGTCTACCGTTACTTGGTATCGCCTTGCCGTCTTCTCCTTTAGAAGGTTCTATACCTATGCCGTTTGTTCCCTCTTTCATTGTTTTGATGTTGTTGTCATCCTTTGATTGATTTCTCTCATTCCCTGTTGTATATCTTTTGTTTTTGGAAAGTTGTCTGTAGTTCAGTTCCTAGAATGGTATCTGGTTCATGTTAACCTGCGTCCTAGGTCCTAGGTCCTGCCTGAGGGCTTAAGCTGTTTGTCCTCAGATCGAAGAACTCCCTTTAATAATTCTTGTAAGTTTGGTTTGACTTTTGCATATTCCTTTAGTTTCTGTTTATCTGGAAATGACCTAATTTCACCATCAAATCTGAATGAGAGTTTTGCAGGATATATTATTCTTGGCTGACAATTTTTTTCTTTCAAGATTTTATATATGTCATCCCATTGCCTTCTTGCCTGCATGGTTTCTGCCGAATAATCTGAGCTTAGTCTTATTGTTTCTCCTCTGTATGTGACTTCTTGTTTTTCACAAGCTGCTCTCAGGATTCTTTGTTTGTCTTTAGTTTTAGCGAGTGTGAATATGATATGTCTTGGTGATTTTCTTTTGGGGTCTCTTCTATATGGGGTTCGTTGAGCTTCTTGGATGACCAGCTTTTCATCTTTCATGATATTGGGAAAGTTTTCTGTCAGCAGTTCCTCAATGATCCTCTCTGTGTGTTCTGTTTTCTCCCCCTGTTCTGGTATGCCAATCACTCGTAAGTTTTTGCTTTTAATTGTGTCCCACATAACTCTCAGGGTCTCTTCATTTTTCTTTGTTCTTTTTTCTGAGTTTTCCTGAAACAGAGTTGTATCCAAGTGTTTGTCTTCAGTTCCACTGATCCTGTCTTCCATGGTTTCAAATCTACTTCTCAGCCCTTCTATGACACCGTCCATTTCTGAAATCTTGTTGTTTATCTTTTGGATTTCTAATTGTTGTTTTTGTATAATTTCGAGTTGTGAATTTATTTTGGCATTTTGTTCTTGCATCATCTTCCTGAATTCTTCCAATTTTTTGTCTGTATTTTCCATAAATTTGTCTATTTTTTCCTCATGTTTGTCAGCTTTTTGCCTCAGTTCTTGGAAAATTCCGAGTATTAGTGATTTGAGTTCCGTATCAGGTACTTCTAGTGCATTTTCTTCCACAGGAGAGTTATCTGGTGTTTTAATTTGGACGCCTATTGGAGCCATCTTGTCTTGTTTTTGTAAATGTTTTGATATTGTTTGCTGTTTTCGGGGCATTCAGTAGATATTTCCCTCGTTTATTGATTGTAGATTTTTTTTTTTTTCGTTCTTGTGGTACAGCTGGGCAGATCTAGTTGAGGAGGAGCCACTGGGATGGGTTGCTTGTGGCACTCACCGCAGCCACCAGGACGGTCGGTAGTCAGTGCTGGGCAGGTTCCAATAGGGCGTGCCTGCACCGCTTGGTGATGTGATGTCTAGTGCACGGTGCAGGTAGGTAGGGTGCAGCGGGAAGATGGTTATGTGTGAAGCTAAGCTGGATATGGGAGAGAGGAGAGAGGAGGAGGAGCAAAAAGTGTACAAACATAAAAGAATGCTAGGGGAGCTTGTCGTTGGAATGTACAGATGAGAGACTATGGGATGGAGGAAACCAGAAGGGGGAAGAGAAAGAAAAGGAAAGAATGACCAAATAAAAATCAGAAAAGTTAAAGAACTGCAAAGTTCCCAGGGATCCCACCGATGCAGCTATGAGTTTTGGGGGAGTCAGTCTCAATTTTCACAGCTCAGCCTGGCCAGAAGGTACAGAGGCATACATCGCCTGGAATTCAGGGATCAGAAAGAGAAGGAAGAGATAGAGAGACAAGAAATTAAGCAATGAAGAAAGATAAAAGAGAAAAAGAGGTAAAAGATGACAAAACTAATCAAAAAAGGAAGAAAAATAAAATTGAGAGAAAAAAAAAAAAAGGGCAACACCAGCAGTCAGTGCCTACAAATGGGACCCAGAGAGCCCCCACTCAGGGGCGCGAATTCCAAGAAGCCGGTAGTCTCGGGGTTAAGTGACCGTGGCCACAGGAAGCAGAGGGGCCAACGAACAAAGGCCCCAGGATCCCACCCGCGCGGGAGCCCAGACCTGGAAACAGCCACACGCCCGAACGCAGCCCTACAGCCCCGCAGGAGAGAGCAGAGACGGCACTCGGAACCAGGCACCCAGGGAAAAGGAGGGGGAGGCGGCAGAAAAAGTTTCGCTAGGTGCCAGCAAATGGCTCCCAGAAAGCCTCCAGCCCGGGCGCGCGGAATCCAAGCACCGGTGCCCCCCTGCTCAGGGACTCCGGCCACGGAAAGCAGGGGATCCCCAGCTGAGGCGGAGAGGGGTGGGTGGTGGGAGAGCGCGCACCGCAGTTTACCGGTCGTTCTGTCTCCGACCAGATGCTCTGCAAGGCTGCTCTCCCGTTTGCTGGTCTCCGATAGGAATCCAAGATGGTGGATCCGCGCTGCGTTAGCTGGTAAGGAATCTCTGCCTGAGTCTCTCCTCGCTCTCCGTTCTCTTTTAGTATTCTCACTCCGTTTGGTGTTTGGCTGAGTTCTTTATCTCTTCATTTGGTGTTCTAGGGTTTCAGGATTGTTGATTCTCTGTTAGGCTTAGTTTTTTGGATCTTTGCTGTGGAGGGACGGTGTGGTGTTTCTGCCTAGAGTGCCATCTTGCCCCCCTATCTTCTATTTTTTTAAGTGATATTTATTTTATTATAGTGTCACATTTGGAGGTCCTTTCTACGTTGTCAAATTAATCCCAACATACGTGATGCTCCCATGGTAGTCCTTGTCATTGTGAAAAATTTATAAAAGACTATGCTGGGGTTATCTTAAAAATAGTAGTTATGTTCTAATAAATGTTTGTCTGTTTAAAGAAATTAAAGGTATTGGAGCAGGACAAGTTCTCAATAGTACAGTTGGGTTAATTGCTAAGGGGAAACTTCCGTAGTAGGTAAGATCAACACTGAATGTTTTCTACTCTTGGAAGTATAATGATTGTATTCTGGGGATTTAATTATATTAATGGTTCTACACCTACTCCTCACGTATGACTATCTTGTTATCCAACATTTCGCATTTACAATAGTAAAAAATCTACTATCCAACTATTTTGCACATTAACAAGGTGGCGAGCATGGTGCCAACAGTTGCGGAGCGTCCCTTCCCTCAAAGAGTGTCTCCGGGTGGCTTCTGGGAAGCAGGGCAAGCTGCCCCACACCTTCCACCCCCTCCTGCTGGTGGGAATGCCTGTCCAGCTGCAGGGCAGAGCCAACCTTCTCCGTGGCCTTGGCTTCTGGGTGGACGCACAGGCAGCATTGAGCCAGTGGGCATCTGTTCTGGGTTCCCAGCTTCTATGTGTGTTGAGGCCTTGCAGTTCAAAATTGTTGTGGGGTGGGAAGAGAGGAAATAAAGGGGCATTGGAGAGGCTGTTTGGAAGATATGCGTTAGTGTTTAATGACATCCAAAGTGAGCCAAACTGGGCCTGAAGCCTCTGCTTCAGTGGGGCCGGGTGCAGGGACAGACTCCTAGCGCCCTTGCAGGAAGCCCCAAGCCTTGGCGACTCACCAGGCCAGGAGGGCAGAACAGGCTCTGGGATCTGGATTGTGAATGCAGGGTTTGCGGGGTGGGAGTGGAGCCCCGGAGGCAGCTCCAAGAGGGAAACTCTGACCCAGAATAGGGAGGAAAGTGAAGTGGTTAAGCCATGGGCCCTCCAGTCACATAACCCAGCTTTATCCAGCTTTGCCTTCTCCAAACCTCCTTCTCTGCAGAGGAATAATCCATAACTGGACTCCTCACAGTAATGAGCACATCAGTAGATCTAAACCGTTATTATTTATATTATCATAGTTTCTAAAAAAAAAATTTGGACAAATGGATGGTCTGAAAGCAGAAATAAAAAAAAAAAAACCTCCATTTTTGCATAACAAGAATTTTTGTGTAAAGACCTGGTCTTTGGAACCTAATCATGTCAATAAGTGAGGCGTGGGTGTATTTCAGTCTTACAGTTTGAGAAAGTGATTTTTCTTTGATTAGTGATTTAGTGGGCTTAAATAATCAAAAAGAATGTTCTTAAGCGTTTACAAGAATCTTTGAAGTTTCTTATTTACAGAAACCCAAATTCAGTCAATATTTTATATACTTTGTATGTATAATCAAAGTAAAATATCTTGCTTAAAATAACAGTTGATTAGTCCCGACAATAAGCGTGTCGATAGAATAAGTTTAATACTTGGTTGATTCTTCACATTGTGAACATTAGTTGTTTTCAGTTTTCAGCTGTATGTGTGCACATTCTATATTAAAGATTTATATATTAATTATATGCAAATAGAGGTTTTATGCTTTATATTTTTCCAAAAAATTTTAATACATTTTCTTAACCAGCCTGAGGGCCAGGTGGAATAAAGTATTATGTCAATTTTACAAATGAAGTTGAAGCAGGAGAAATCCAAGTGACTTGACTAAGGCCACATATGAAATTTGTTTGTCTAAGGCCCAGAACCAAATACTACTGACCTCTGATCCAGAGTTCAATAATATATACATACATATATATACATATACTTTTTTTCAGTAAAGGAGCTTTAATTACAGACACAGTTTTTTAGTAATGGATATTAGCCTTGAAGTAAAATTTCATGTGCATTAACAAAGAAAGAAAATAGAAAGTATTATTTTGTTCTTGGAAATTTAAAACTATTGCTTGTTGCTATGCTGTCATTGTTTCTTAGCAGACATGTTTAATCTAGTAGGTTTTGTCTGTATGTCTGAGTCTTCTTGGGGACTGGCTGAGTCCTTCCTGTCTTTGATTTTCAAGAGCAATAGGCAGGTCATTTTCATGCTCTGAAATCAAAGCCATCTAGAAGATCAGCAATTAAGCAAAATTCTCCCGGGAATAACTGAAGATGATTGAGTTTCCAACTTTTTTATTCAAATGATAAAGTTTTTATTATTATTATTTTACTCATACAAGTGTGAGGAAAGAGTAGGTGTTTGTAAGTGCAAACATATTAAAGGCTATGAGGAAAGGAAAAATGAATAGAATTCACATTTTAAGATTTGTTATTCCTTGTTTTAAAAAAAATGTTGTTATATTTCCTTTCTATAAGTTTCTTTTTCCCAAGTCGGACAATAAAACTCATGATCAAAATTATGCTAATAGAAAACAAAATTATAATAATAATTTTGCTCCAATCCTAAGTGAAAACTAGAACATAGATCATTCCAGAAAATTCTAAGGTAGCCAAATAAGTCAATAATGAATCTGGGAAAAGAACTCACTGTCACCCAGAAGGAAAAATTCATTTTCTGAAATGTTAATGAAGAGTGCTTACTGGGCCCTAAAAATAATTCTAGCAAAGCAAATAGAATTCAATCAGTAATTTGCAGGCAGATATAGAAAATCTGTTTTGCCTAGAAAAAGCCTCCTGAGATAAGCCAATCAAATGAAGGAACTGTTGCCATAGTTTGAGAGCCTGACAGTAGTAGGGGAAATTATATTGTATTATGTGAAGCACTAGCAAAGTCTTCTATCTCAGAGAAGAAAAATGATGACCACTTGGGGATGATTTTAAGAGCCTGCTCTCTGATGAAGACGTTGGATCCTGTGATTGATTACCCTGAAAGAAAGTCTTGGTCCTGACAGACTGGAGCCGCTCGTTTTTTTAACATTTCTTCTCAGTGCCGCTCAGCTAAGGAGTCAGTGTCAGCCTGTACATGTCACATTTCGCTTTGCAACCCAAGTTCACAATCATTAAGAAACTTCAGAGAATTCAGGGTATTGCATTTAGACTGCAGAGCCAGTTTCCAAATCTACTTTTAACATTTCCAATTACTCTGAACGTTGCTTACTTATTGCTCTAAGTAGCAAAGTGAAAACTCCACCAGAGATAATAAGAAATGCTCAGGGCTGCCATTCAAGTTTGTAAACCACTCATGTTGCCCTTCCCAGTTACTTAACTGATTTCTTATCACTATTACTGCAGTAGGCACTTCTTCCAGTTCAACTGAGAATCTCTGATAACCCATAAAAAGAACTGGTTTTGCTAGAGAACTACTTAGTCCTTTTGTAGTCTACTTCTGCCCTTTCGAGGTGTGTGCGAGGTACCCTTCTCTTTCTAGTCATGTCCTGGAGAAGCTCGGTGTTGAGGTGAGTCTCTGTTCTAGCCTGTTCGCTGCCAGAGATGCATTTGGACAAGTTCTGAAGTTTCCAGCTCTCTGGGCCTATTACTGAAGAAAAAGATCTGTTTTTGTGTGGTTCAAAGTCTTTCGGGCGTCCTTGGATGTACTTCAGATAAGCATGAATCAAATCTAAGGAACTTTTGAAGTTTGCTCCTTAGTCCACTCAGAGAAAAAAGAAAAAAGGCAATTTCCATATGAGATTGGGTATCATTTTGTAGCCACGTGATACTGAAAATCTTGTGTCCAGCAAATTTCAAGCTATCCATCTTCGTGACTCCCTGAGAAGGGCTTAGTAGTTGTGCCCCAGAAATGGGTGGAGTATGTGCCAGTACCCTGGCAAATGAAAGCCCATTGTAGGAAGACATTTCGTAACATAATTTAAAAGCCTTTTAAAGCCCAGCATCTCCACCACTAATCCACTAATTGCTAGGCAAGGCATTACCATCAGAGGCCCAGACTGCTCTTTAAAAGGTTTTTAAACGATGGTGTAAGGAAATAAAGCCCTGTCATCTGAAAGCTCTTTCAAATGTGCTCTTCTTCCTTATACTAGAAGCAGCATCTGGACTTTGCACATAAGGAGACTGTGAATGGCTGGTGAGTGTCTGATGCTAGAGGACAGAACAATGAATAAAGGCGCAAGTGAATGAGGGCTTTCTTCGCATTGTGTGTGGCTTGCATTAAAGTAAAAAAGAGGACTTTTGGATTTAGCAACTAAGACCAGAAACCAGAGGTCAGCTTTTTCCTTACTTCCTTGTTCTCTTACTATTGGGAAACTGAAGGACAAACAGACAATGCCATGATCCTTTAAGGAATATACAGAAACTCTATTAAAAGTGCTCTCAATAATAGGGAAAACGTCTATTCTAGACTATCTATTTAGATAACATAATATTATGAATTTTCATAAATAAATCTTTTTATGGTACAGTTTTTTGGTTTTAGTTTTTTTTTTTTTAATTGAGTATTTAAGTAACAGCTAAAGGATTGAGGTACTGGACTATATAAAGTCAACCAGAGATTCAAAAAGTTCCAAAAGTCTTTATGCTATTATTAATTTCGTGATAATTGTATTTCATGAAGATGAGCTCTTTTTACACACATTATGTACCAGTATATGGAAAATCTTCCTCTTTGGCCTGACACTGCCTATATTGCTTTGTGTTTTGGTTTAAACCACTCACTCATCATAGAAAATTGAAAAATGGTCCTCACAGGGCAAGAAAGTGGTAATGTTTGGAAAATATGTCTTATTCTAAGGCAGATGCAGACACTCATGGGAATGCTGTTCCAAAATGGCGTTACAGTAATTATTTAATCTACTCTTAATTATATATTCTTTCTTATAAAGTTTCTGTTTTCTGCAGATTATTAAATATTGCTAATGACATCCTTTTGGAAACTATAACATATTAAGAAATTTACTGTATTTGTTACTTACAATCCAACTTTCAAAAATATCTTTGAGATGATATTTATAATAGAAGATACAAATACAATAATATCATTAAAATAAAAATAAGAAAATGAATGCAACATAAAAAATTATGGAAGGCAAATATAATGATATAGGCTAATATAGACTGTGCAGTTAAGTATTAAATTAAGCTTGTGATTTTTGGCTACTAGATCCCAAAGGAGATGGTAGTATTCTCTTTTAATATCTGATAAAGGAAAACGTAAGCAGTATATAATAATACTACGCAACAATAACAAAGAGATAATGGGTGTGTCCTGTGTTCTTTAATTACATTAGAATTCCAGGCGTGTGTTGCTGGGTGAAAACTCCAGGTTTTGCTTGGCATGACTTGTTACAGCCAATAAACAAGAGGCCAAGGTGGGAGATCAGAAAGATGCCTTTATTTTGTTGCACAAGGGAAGGAGCAATCAAGGCTGTGGCCTCTAAGACTGCTGTCAGGCAGCTTGGGGAGGTGGGTTTTTACAGAGAGCAGACAAGGTAATGTAAATTCATCATGACTATTCAGGATTGACTTCATGCAGGCGCTCAGAGCTTGGGAATGACTATACATTTTCTTTAGGCAAGGGTTTGATCCCCCAGGATGAAGGAAGAGGTTGATTTTCTTTCATTAAGATGTTAAGTCTCCACCCAGAGGCAGGTTGAGGCCATCTATGGCCTGTTCTGTGGTTATCTTGTCAAGGACAATTTCAGAAGAATGTGCAGCTTATTCTGCTCGGTGTAGGAGGATAAGCCAGAGGGTTGGGCTCTGAGGCTGCCTGCCTCACTTGGGTCAGGTATGCAGAGGAAATGTATCACTTTTCCTCAACAAAGACATTTTTTAAAAAAGGAGTTTGGTTCCTTCTTAGCCACATTTGACATGTCAGGCTTGGAGAATAGCTGAGTTAAGAATTCTGTTCAGGGAATATAGAGAGCTTGTTGGGTCACTGTTTTTAAGCTAGGTCCCTAGGTAGCATAAATGTTTATGTTTGTCTACTAACCTAAAGGTTGGTGGTTCAAACCCATCCAGTGGTGCTGCAGGAGAAAGGCCTGACAATCTGTTTCCACAAAGATTACAGACAAGAAAACCCTATGGAACAGTTCTAGTCTTTAACACTTGGGGGGCCCTATGAGTCAGAATTGAGTCTCTGGCAACAGGTTTTCATGGGTCTTTAAGCTATTGAAAATGGCAACATGCCTGACCAACAAGTAAAAACAAACAAACAAATGCCTAAAATTCTAGTGAATATGAAGGAATAGACTCTTAGTAATAAGCTGCTTGTTCTCACACCCCTTCACATTCATCGTGGGGCAGTTCAGCAAGCATAGGGTTTGGACTTAGAACAGTTCAATTCTGTCACTTACTAGCTGTATGAGCATAAGAAGTTTACTTGATATTCTCCTCAATCTCCACATCTCTTAAGTTGTGGTAGCAATCTACACCTTGATGTTTTGCTGTTGTAAATAAGACAGTATGTGTAAAATGCCTAGTATTTTCAAAAATTAATGGGTACCTCTGGCTGCTTTCTCTTCGCTTTGCATAAAATTATTCAAAATAAATATAAAAAATACAAGAATTAAACCCCTTAATATGGCATTTTGCATTGAAGTCTGAGAGAGTAAGCAACAAACTCAGAATAGTGATTTCCTCTAAGAAGTGGTATTAGGTGGTATGGTTGGAAGAGAGGGATATTTTATCTAATGTTCCAATTTTCTGCATTGAGAATACAAGTGCGTGTCATTTATTAAAAAAGAATGTGATAAAGTAAATTTAATCACAGAAATATATCGTATAAATTTAACTCCAAAGTAATAAATGCATTCATAGACCTTGCTCCTTTCTATTTTTCTATTTGCTAAAAGGCAAGCAGCTGGGAATGCACTGGCTGAATACACAAGTATCTTGGATTCCTGATCTCCCTTGTTGTGTACTGCAAAATTCCATCACTATATACATTGTTTATGGTTCTGTAATGTACATATAACTACTCTTAATGTGGCCTAGAAAGGAAGTATAAAAATAATGTTGAAGCTATGTAATGTTATATTTCACAGACATAATAGGTAAAGAGTTAATGTCTGATACTAACTGGATTATATGAATGTTTTAAGGAAAGAAGAATTAATAAGTATAAAATATTGTCTTTTAAGGTAGTATTTGGGGATTCTAGTTCTGCTTTGGCAGTGTAGGCCCAGATCAGCCCATCCCTCCTGCTGTAGTTTCCTAGTGCTGCTGTAACAGAAATGCCACATGTGGGTGGCTTTAAAGAACAGAAATTTACTTTCTCACAGTTCAGGAGGCCAGAAGCCCGAATTCAGGGCACCAGCTATAGAGGAAGGCTGTAGCTCTCTCTGTCAGCTCTGGGGGGAGATCTGTGTCTCTTCCGCCTTCTTTAGCCCTGGTGTTCCTTAGTTCCTTGGCAATCCACAGGTGGCCTCTAACTTCCCTGTTTGTGCTGGCTTGTCTCTGTGTCTTTGCTGCTCCTTATAACTCAGAAGTGATTAGGTTTAGGACACATCTTACTCTAATATGGTCTCATTAACATAACAGAGAAAACCCTGTTTCCAAGTAGGATATGTTTACAGGCGTATGAATTAGGATTTCAACATGTATTTTTTGGGGGCACAATTCAGTGCATAACACTGCCCATTAACTCCAACTAAAAAGTGTGGAAAAATAAAAATAAAACAAAAAGCTAAATAATTGACTGTGGACTGAAAAGTAAATAAAAAGCAGGTGGAGGGTAGTAAAATCTTGTCCCATATGAAGGTGATTTCCCCCTTTTTTTTTCTCTACTGGATTTGGCTTGTTGGCAGCCATAGTTGCATAGCAAGTAATGGTGCTGGCAATTAAAACTCAGTGAGAAACTCATCTTTCTGGCCAGGGAACCAAGAAATGCGTCTCTGACAGACCAGGGAGTGTGGGGAGATTGCTGGAGGGAAGACCGTTGGAGATAGGGATCTCCTAGCTTTATGTCTGAGGCTGTACATGTCTTAGCATAACACCTGAGCTACACTGGTGAGAGACAGAACCAAACCAGCATATCAAAGACTTAAAGAACTGATATTTGAACCAAAGTCCACAGGAAGTGAAAAACAACTTAAGTATGAACCAATTAGGTTGCTTGCCTGCTAATACAAAAACATCAACATTCTTCAGAGTATTATGATGGACCCAGAATTTATGAAATGTAACATTGCAAAAGTCCGTGGTATGTTCCAAAATTATATGACATGCAAAGAGTCAGGAAAAATGGAAGCAAATCTCAAGGGAAAAGATAATCAACAGATGCCAACTGTGAGATAACTCAGATGTTAAAACTAACAGACAAAAATTTTAAACTATGCTCTATGAGGTAAAGGAAAACACGTTTGAAATAAATGGAAGATAGGCATTCTCAGCATAGAAATAGAAACTATAAGAGAGAACCAAATGGAAATTTTAGACCTGAAAAATACAATATCTGAAAAAAAGACCGTTGAATGGATGGGCTTATTAGCAGAATGGAAATGAGAGAGGAGTCAGTGAACTTGAAGACAGTTCAATAGAAATTACCTCATCTGAAGAACAGAGAGGGAAAAGATAAGAAAAATGAAACGAGCCCCAGAGACTTATGAGATAAAATCCAAAGGTCTAAATTCATTCAAAATACTCATGAACAAGTCATTGTTCCCGGTGATAAGTGTACAAGAGAGACTGGTTCTCTTCACTCTTAGAAATTACATAAAATTGTTGAGGATGGAACATAAGTAAAATAAATATAATAAAATAATATGATGTGATGTGATATAATCTCTAAAAAATAAAGAAAAGAAAGAGAGTGGAACATCTATTTTAAATAGGTTGATCAAGGAGGATACTGTAAGGAAGTGACATTTGAGCACAGACCTGGGTGATTATATATAAAATCTCAGGGCAAGAGGAGCATCTCAAGCCAAGTGAAAAGGCCCTGCATCATGCTTGTCATATGTAAGACACAGCAAATAAGCTAGTGTTGTGGGTTCAGAGAGAATAAGGAAGAGAGGAGTACCCTCATGATATGGAGATGTAACTGGTAGCCAGACCGTAGAGGCCCTGATGAACCACATAAAAAGCTTGAGATTACTCTAAATGTATTGGAAGGCCAATGTGGGGGCTTTAACAGGGGGAATGACACAATCTGATTTGTGTTTTAAATGGATGATCTGGCTGTTGTGTTGGGAATGGACTATAGAGAAATATGAGTGGAGGGAGGAAAACAATTAGAGACCTTCTTCAGTGTCTGGGGAGTGGCACTGGGTTAGGGTTATTAGTGATGGAAGTGGTGAAAAGGGGTCAGATTTCAGATATATTTTGGAGGTAGAGCCAATCAGTCTTGAAAGGATTGTGAATCAGAGCAGCTGGGTAAATGGTGGCACTGTTAATTGCGTAGCTATGTAAGGCTTATTGTTAATGGTATGACTTCCAAAAAGAATACCATTTGAGAATATATTTATCTTATTTTTCTGTTAAAATATGTTCACAAAATTATGGGAAAATTTTTATGTCTTTTTATGCATTACTTAAAAACCTCTCCCCTAACTATACATAGTTGCAAACTTTAAGATTTTATATCCAAAAAACTATTAATCTGTATTAGGGCTTCACTAGTGACTTTTGTTTTTTAAGTTCCTAATTCTTGTAAGTACTCAGTGAGGGAAGTGGTTACTCTACCAATGTTTTTACAAGAAACATTTGTCTTCTTCCATGACTGCTACGTCATGTCTGTTGACTTGACTGCTCAAGACACCATTAAAATACATGTAAGATTAGAATTTGGATCTATCATCTTAGAAGACAATCTTAAGAACACAGAAGGCCAGTTGAACAGGAGCCCCCTGAAGTGACAGCAGTGTGAAAGCTAAAGTTCCACCCCAGAAACAAGACGCAAGCTGTCTCCCACTCAATGGCACCTAACAATAACAACAAAAGTCCTTACAATATGGGAGGTATTATTTCCATTCAGGAAGTTTTGTATTACATTATTATTTTTGAAGTAATTGCTCACTTCATAGTTTCAATTATTGTTTTATTTGGCAAAAATTGTATTTGGCAGTGTGAAGCTTCATTGTCACCTAAAGAAAAATCTTATTTGGAATATTCCTCAAGAATTTAGAAGTTGTGTTGGATACATTCCTAAAATGAACATCTCTTTAGAAACACTCTATCATGGTTTGAATTATGTCCCCCCAAAAATGTGTATATCAGTTTGGCTGGGCCATGATTCCTGGTACTGTGTGATTTTCCTATATGTTGTAAATCCTGCCTCTATGATGTTAATGAGGGAGGATGCGTGGCAGTTGTGTAAGTAAGGCAGGACTGGATCTACAAGACTGGATTGTGTTCTGAGGCAATCTCTTGAGATATAAAAGAGAGAAGTGAGCAGAGAGACAGGGGGACCTCATAGCTTCAAGAAAGCAGTGCTGGGAGCAGAGCGCGTCCTTTGGACCAGGGTCCCTGTGCCAAGAAGCTCCTAGTCTGGGGGAACGTTGATGAAAAGGCCGACAGAGAGAGAAAGCCTTCCCCTGGAACTGATGCCCTGAATCTGGACTTTTAGCCTACTTTACCGTGAAGAAATAAATTTCTCTTTGTGAAAGCTATCCACTTGTGGTATTTCTGTTGTAGCCGCATTAGCTAACTAAGACACTCCATCAGATTTTAAGTGAAAACTATGTGTTTGATTTACCATCTTTAATTAAACAGAATACTCTCATGTTTCAGCATCATTAAGGGAATAACACAGATTGTGCTGACATCTAAATGACCTTCAACCAATATAGTGCTGAATGATCCGTGTATGGAGATGATTCTTTCCAAAGTATTTTTTCCTTTTTTTAATAAAGGGGGAAAGGACGTCTACACGCACTTATTACATAATCTGTTGAATTCAGGCAAATGAATTTCCTGCAATTCATTTCAGACTTGGTTCATTTTATCTGCATGGCATTAGTAGCATATGTGAACATTAGGTCCTTTAAGAAATGATGGGGCATAATAAATGCTTTAGGAATTTGTTTTGCTGAAGTGAACTAACGGTAGAGGAACATATGGTGAAATATATTTTTAATTACTTTTCAACAATGTTAACTGTTTTTTCTCTATTTTCATATTTAATGTTCTTGATCAAGCTTGCTGAAGAATCTTCTCAGAAAGAACACAGCATTTTGTATAATAACACATGACTAATTTTATGGGCAATATATATCAGTCTATGTAAGCAACATTTTTACTGCAGTTCAGAATTTTGTTTATGATTCTTTATATCTTCAAATAGAAAATGCTTTTCTTTCCCTGTTCTCCTAAACTAAGATAGCCACCACTACCTTTTTCTATTCTATTGGGATTTTTTTTTTTAAATCAGTAAGAACTTGGAGGTGATTTGGCTGTTTCCAGTTATGGCCAGCTTAAATACTAAGAGGACGTTGACTGCCCAATTTGAGACATTTAAATTTTTACCCCCAGCCTGCTCAGTTTCACTATATTTGAGGAGTCATGGCGTGTAGAAAAACTGATGGGCTGGGACACTTAAAATGTTCAATTTCACTGAGTTGAAATGGTAAGTGGAATCTTTGCCTAGATTCATGTCACAAAATGTTCCAGAGTTCTGACCCTCCTCCCATGAACAGCCAGAATTTACATTAGATGCAATACTGAAGACTAGATAATGGCGAAGGAACCCTGGTGGCACAGTGGTTATGTCCTTGACTGCTATGGCTAAAATCAACTTTTATCAGCTATAAATAGTTGTATACACATAAAAAGGGAGGCCTGGTTGCACAGTGGTTAAGTGTTCAGCTGCCAACTGAAAGGTCATTGGTTCACACCCACCAGGAGAACGATGTGGCAGTCTGCTTCTGTAAAGATTACAGCCTTGGAAACCTTATGGGGCAGTTCTACTCGTCCCATAGGGTTGTTGTGAGTCAGAATTGATTCGACGGCAATGGGTTTTGTTTTTGGTTTGGTTTTATACACATAAAACATTCAGGACTAGGTTTTCCTTCCCAGAGATCACTCTCACAAGCCTTCTTTCTTTCTCTCGGAGACCAGCTAGATTATGTAGTGTTACTTTACATTAAGAACCCTGCATACCTGCCTCTGCTATCTCCATTATTGAAGGAAAAGAAATGTAGCACAGTATTGCCCAATGCCTCTTGATTTGTCCCTCTGTTTATGGCTGTCCTGTAGTGTCCTTTAGTTATCAGGAATTGAAAATTGCTCATTATCAGAAATGAAAGAGGAAAGATATGTCATCTCTAATTGTTAGCTAAGAGGACTTGATGTCCCTTATTAATGACAGATAGGTAGCATGCAAAAAAGAACAAACAAAAGCAATGCTTTTCTAAGAGTTCAAACTCCATGTTAGAAGATATTTCCACATCTGAATGTCCCAAATGTTTTGGCTATGGAGACTTAGGGAGGGAGATGTTTAACATGCAGTTGAAGAACACCCTAAGCGTCTGAATCAATGGCAACTTAGCTTATTACAAAAATAAAAGAAAAGCTGTTGTTGGCATTTTATTAAAAGTATGATGATATGTAACTCAGAGGATGCCACCAGGACCCTAGATCCCATCTTTAGTTTTTCTTCCCTTGACTCACCACATTAAGGTCATCTTTTCTAGTTGAGAAATTTGCATTTACACTTCTATGCCTGGCTCAGGCAACTCTGCAAACATCTGCCAAACAGGGTCAGCCACTTGATCTGGAAATCAAAACTCTACAAGCCTTAGTCACACCTCAACAAACAAGTATTGTGTGCTCAAAATTGACTGCCAGCCAACTAGGTATGGTAAGCTGTGCAAGGTTACACGTTACACTTTCCACTGGAGAGGTGTCAGAAGCGAGAGGAACAGCACTAAGCAGAGAGAGAAGCATCCAAACATTGAAACGATACTTGAGATTCCTGTGGCAGGATATTAAAATCATTCAACTAGAAGGAGAGTTTCCTCACAAACGTCTGATGTTTGCACCTTATGGGTTGGAAAACCAGATTACATTCAGCCCCGCTGTGAACATCACGTGTCCTGAAGTGTTCACCTTTGGCTACTGCTGGCGTTCTGAGCTAACTATCAGTATAATCTGCCAACCCATTAAAGTGATGCCGAAGACACAGTCAGGCGACAACGTGAAGCTTAAAAAAAGCATCTTACGCTTGGAAAATGTGGAAGTCAGTCTTTTTTTTTTTTTTTTAGCAAAAAAAGAATAAAAATTAAAAAGTGAACCAGAACAATTTTAAAGTGTTTTAAGTTTTTTAAAAAATGTTCCCACATGTCTGGGCCAGGAGCCCAGCAATGAGCTGAGATTCATATGTGCATTGGTGTTCTGACTACGCGGCTGATTTGGATGCTCTGTCGCTGAGGTCCAGCTGCACTAACCGTGTGGGCACTTGCATACGTGCCTATGATGTGATCCTCCACCCCCCTACTCACCTGACCTTATGTGGTGCCTTTGACTTTTACACTCTTAAGGCAGCAAGCTTCTCTCCTGCTGGAGGGAGACAGGTTCCACCAGAGCCCTGATGGTGCAAATGGTTAGTGCTTGGCTGCTACCTGAAAGGTTGGCAGTTCAAACCCTCCCAACGGCTCTGCAGGAGAAAGACTTGGAGATCTGCTTCTGTAGAGATTATAGCCAAGACAATACTATAGGACAGTTCTAGTCTGTCAGTTGGCGTTGCTATCAGTCAGAATTAACTCGAAGGCACCTAACAACAGCATAACAATGTGAGAACATTAAGTTTAAAGCTGCAAGAGGACTTCAGACAAAAACAACAAAACCAACAACCTCCCTCCCTTGCCCACAAACAGCAACAACAATAAAACCCCGATCTATTTAAATATCTTTTGTTTCCTAATGAGCTTCTTCGGCATAATTCTTGAAAGAGAGTTTTAATAGTTACCATGGCCTTTGATTTCTTTATTCTTTTCGGGGCCCCAGGCTCGAGTGTACATGTTTTTATTATAATACCTCAAAAGCTTTGTGTCCCATGTCGAAAGGCCTCTTGCACATTTTCCAGCTGTTGCATGTCGCTTCTCTCGGCACTTGCCTTTTTTAATCATCTCTGGCACTACCTGCCTCTGTTCCATGCTGCTACCAGAAGTAGCCCACTCAACAGCTGGTCTCTAAGGAATAAGGCGGCTGATGCGCCTGCAAGGTGACATTATCTTGCAGGTAGGAGACATCGTTTTGGCAGCTCCTAGGTTGTGCAGGAGTCGGTTAGGGTAAACTGCAAACTTGTACTTGGTCCAAAGCCCAAATGACTGAAATTGGCCCTCAGAACAGTTTAAAGAACAATATCTCAGCATTTCTTCACCTCCAGGACTGATGAATAATATAACTCACCTATAAAAATTGCTATGGGCTCTAGTGGAGATGAAATCAAGCTGAGAAATTAATTCTTGCTGGTCTTCAGATATATAACAGTCTTGCAAAGGGATATTTCTTTTAAGGAGAGTGGAAAGGAGCGCTGGTGGTACAGTGGTTAAGTGCTTTTCTGCTAACCTAAAGCTCCATGGTTCAAACCCACTACCCACTCCAAGGGAGAAAAATGTGCAGTCTGCTACCATAAAGATTACAGCCTTGGCAAATCTGTAGGGCAGTTCTACTCCTATCCTGTAGAGTCGCTGTGAGTTGGAATCGACTTGGCAGTAATGAGTTGATGAGTTGGGAGTTTTTTTTGTTTGTTTGCTTTGTTTTTGTCTTTTGATTCTTTACCATGGTGCAGTGTGACTCTACGGATCTATCATATTGGGGTCCATTTCAGATCAGAAGTTAGGCCATGGGATTTCCCACAGCGGATACTAAAAGGGCTTTGGTTTATCATTTTTAAAACATACTGGCTACTTTTCATTCTCCTTCATCTCAGATTGTATTCCTGTATGATACCAAGTCTGTAAATTATTTTGCAAAATGCTGCACGGCTACCATGGAAAGTAACTAATGAACACATTCTATTTCAAAATGGGCTGTCTTACAAGGAGAAAGCAGTAGAATGTGTCAGTTCCCTCTGGAAAACATACAGAGGGAACTCTGACCATGTGTTAAAGAGAGCTGCTCTCTTTCTGTAACCATTATCTCCAGGAAAAAAGTATCAATAAACACTTCCACCACCATCCTCACCACCATGCCCAGTATCACTACAACCATCTCAAAGTTACCCAAGAGGCTGTGCTGGATTGTTCTTTGGCATCATCAATGAGTAGCACCTACTGGAAGTGTGACTTTGTTGTCAGAGCTTTGCCTCTAATTAAATGAACTGCTAAGTAGTCTAAGAAACGGCCTGTTTTAAAATCTCATTGGAAAATGAGAAATAGTCTCCTTAGGTTTCATTTCCAGTTCAGAAGTAGGAGAAAATATTCCATTATTCTAGTGTGCTGCCTTCTCTGGTCTGAAAACAGAGTCTCTGGCAATGGTCAATGCTGGGTAGCACAAAGTTTGAATTTTGAATGTTGCTCCTCATGGAGACCCAGAGGGCCCAGTGAGGCCCCAGCAGGAGTCTGCTTGGCACCGGAGGTTGGCAGATAGAACTGCACACAGTGGCCACTGAACTCAGGGCAGTTTGAGGCCACTGGGATGTGTCCTAATTGTTTATAAAGCTCATAATTTTTAGTAAGAGAAATTCTAGTGTTTTCTAGCTCATTTTAATTACCAAATTGATGTGGGAAATACAAATGAGGATATCAGTATAAACAGGGAAATGCCTTTCAGAATAATAACGGCCATTGAGTTGAAGTCTGCAACTTTTGATTTTAACAATACATGTTTGTCAGCTTCAAGATAGTGGTATTGCCAGAAGGAGAAAATACGTGAAACTCCCATGATGAAAAAAAACCCCAGCATAACAAATACAAAATACTACTGACAAAGGCTACCACTGCAGAAACTCTCTAGTCAGCATGGGATGTCAGGATGGAGAGGTAAGATCACATCAGGCAATATGGAAAGCCATTTGTTTCTTCAGTTATTTATTTACGATTTCTTCTACCTATGTCCTCTATATGGCTTAACCATGAAAAATAAACTTTAGACCACATAGACAAAGCATTAAAAAAAAAACAGAAACCAAACCTCACCCTTTGCCACTGAGTTGATTCTGACTCATAGAACTGCCCCATAAGGTTTCCAAGGAGCGACTGGTAGATTCGAACTGTCAACCTTTCGGTTAGCAGCAGAGTTCTTAACCACTACACCACCGGATCTCCAGACAAGGCATAGCAGTGGTAACACAGACCTGGGAAGAATCAGATATTAAATGTGCACTGTATCTACATGACACCAAAGCAAATTATCATTTCCACGAAAATCTGTATAAAATCAGTTACATGGCATATACAGTACAAAATGAAAAAAAATATTAAAAGGATGGCTGTTTTAATATCTTGATACAGTCCTAAGGGAAATTTAACATTCTATGAGATAGCTTTCTAGTGTCCTTCATTTTGATTTTGATGGAAATTTATGTTGGTGAGAAAAAAATCATTATATGTTGCTGGAAAATGGTTGCCAAGCCTTAACTTAATGATATAGAGGGTTTTAAGAGTGGGCAAACATGGTCAGGGAGTGGTTTTTAAGAAGTGTGAGTGCAGTTAAGGAAAATTTTGCAGGCTGACTGAAATTTCTGAATGCTGAATGATTTTAGAAAGCTCTTTACATGTTTGACATAGACAGCTGCAATTATCTGTCTTTTACTGCATTGTGGATTGAAAGTGAATGCACTCTCTTAATTGGGTGACCAGCTTATATTCAGAGTTTTTAAAAGGAGTTGTTTCATTTTATTTTAATTCAAACATCAGAGTGTTCTCTGCTATCAGTTATTATGTTAGCTGAACAATCAGTTAATATCTATTTCAAGGCACAAGAAGCTCTTTTGGCTTGCTTTCTCCATACGTTTGCTTATCACCGTCTCAAGTAGATTTTTTAAAGGCCAAGGAAATGCAGTGCAGTGAATATCTCAAACACAGAACACATATGAAACCCTTCTCCGCACTCACCAAAATCACCTTATTTATTTAAGTATAGAAATCTATTGCACAAGCAAGGAGGGCGGAGCAAGATGGCAAAATGATTGGATGCTCCCATTTACTTCCCCAACAACTAACCCACTCAACAACGAACAAAAACGAGTGCAGACTGAGATCTCGTAACTGGACGACAGCTGAGGTGTTGGAAAATTGGGGTGAGTCCAGAAGTGGGGGGAGGAGGAGCAAGGATGGTACAGAAGCTTGGAGAACCTACCCGCTAATGTCTGGAGAACTCACTCATTGCAACCATTCTGTGACAGTGCTGGGCAACACCCCAAACAGGGACACAGAAAGGGAGCTAACTTAAAGAAGCTGTAGCTGATTTTTTAAGGTGGTACAGATTTGCCACGGGAGTTCACAGGCCGCGTAATTGGGAAGGGGCAAAGGGAGACTGTGGTTCTTTGAAATGATCGATAAAATAGACAAACCACTGGCTAGACTGATAACAGAAAAAAAACAGAGGAGGCAAATAACCAAATTAAGAAATGAAATTGGTGACATCACAACCGATCCAATAGAGACAAGGAAGATCATAAATAATTACTATGAAAAATTGTATTCCAAAAAATGTGAACACCTAGATGACATGGACAAATTTCTAGAAACACACTACCTACCCAAACTAACTCAACAAAGGTAGAAAATTTAAACAGACCCATTACAAAAGAGATTGAAGGTGTTGTCGAAAAGCAGTCAACAACAACAACAACAAAGCCCAGGACCAGATGGCTACACTGGGGAATTCTACCAAACATTCAGAGAAGAGTTGACATCAATCTTACTCAATGTCTTCAAAATCATAGAAGAGGAAGGAACACCACTGAACTCTTTCTATGAAGCCACCATAACCCTGGTACTTAAACCAGGCAAATATATCACAAAAAAAGAAAATGACATGCCAATATCCCTTATGAACACAGATGTAAAAATTTTTAATAAAATTTTAGCCAACAGTAAAAGACCTATACAAAGAAAACTACAAAACATTAATGCAAGGAACCAAAAGAGATCTACATAAATGAAAAAACATACCATGCTCATAAATAAGTAGACTCAACATTGTGAAAATTATAATTCTACCCAAAGCAATCTAAAAATACAAGGCAATCCCAATCCAAATACCAACAACATTCTTTAAAGAGATGGAAAAACTAATCATTAACTTATTATGGGAAGGGAAGAGGCCCTGGATAAGTAAAGCACTATTGAAGAAGAAGAATAAAGTAAGAGGACTGGCACTACCTGACCTCAGAACCTACTATACAGCTATAGTAGTCAAAACAGCCTGGTACTGGTACAACGGCAGATACATTGACCAATGGAAAAGAATCGAGAACCCAGATGTAAATACATCCACCTATGGTCACCTGATCTTCAACAAGGGCCCAAAGTCCATCAAATGGGGAAGAGACAGTCTTTTTAACAAATGATGCTGGCAAAACTGGATGCCCATCTGCAAAAAAATGAAACAGGACCCATACCTCACACCATATACAAAAACTAATTCAAAATGGATCAAAGACCTAAATATAAAGTCAAAAACTATAGAGTTCATAGAAGAAAAAATAGGATCAATGCTAGAGGCCCTAATACATGGCATTAACAGAATACAAACCATAACTAACAACACACAAACTCCAGAAGATAAGCTAGATAACTGGACTCTTCTAAAATTTAAACACTTATGCTCATCAAAAGACTTCACCAAACAGTAAAAAGAGAACTTACAGACTGGGGAAAAAAAATTGGCTATCACAAATTCAACAAAAGTCTAATCTCTAAAATCTGCAGGAAAATCCAACACCTCTACAACAAAAAGACACATGATCCAGTTAAAAAATGGGCAAAGGAAATGAACAGACACTTCACCAAAAAAGACATTTAAGGGGCTAACAGACATATGAGGAAATGCTCACGATCACTAGCCGTTAGAGAAATGCAAATCAAAACCACAATGAGATACCATCTCACTCTGGCATTACTGGCATGAATCAAAGAAAACAGAAAATAACACATGTTGGAGAGGCTGCCGGGAGACTGGAACACTTATGCACTGCTGGTGGGAATGCAAAATGATACAACAGTTTTGGAAAATGATACGATGCTTCCTTAGAAAGCTAGAAATAGAAATACCACGTGATCCAGCAATCCCACTCCTAGGAATATATCCTAGAGAAATAAGAGCCGTCACACGAATAGACATAAGCACATCCTTGTTCACTGCAGCATTGTTCACAATAGCAAAAAGATGGTGCGCATCAACAGATGAATGGATAAGCAAACTATGATACATACACACAATGGACTACTATGCAATGATGAAGAACAATGATGAATTTGTGAAGCATCTCACAACATGGATAAATCTGGAAGACGTTATGCTGAGTGAAATAAGTTAATCACAAAAGGACAAACATTGTATGAGACCACTACTATAAAAACTCATGACAAGGTTTACATGCAAGAAGAAACAATCTTTGATGGTTACGAGGGAGGGGAGGGGTGGGAAAGGAAAAACACTAAATAGACAATAGATAAGTGGTAACTTTGGTGAAGGGTCAGACAGTACACAATACTGGAGAAACAAGCACAACTTGTCCAAGGCAAGGTCATGTAAGCTCCATAGACACATCCAAACTCCCAGCGGGACCTAATTGCTGGGATGAGGGCTATGGGGACAGTGGTCTCAGGGAACATCTAGCTCAACTGGCATAACATAGTTTATAAAGAAAATGTTCTACATTCTACTTTGGTGAGTAGTGTCTGGGGTCTTAAAAGCTTGTGAGCGGCCATCTAAGATACTCCACTACTCTCACCCCATTGGAACAAGGGAGAATGAAGGAAACTAAAGAAACAAGGGAAAGATTAGTCCAAAGGACTAATGGACCACAAGTACCACAGCCTTGACCAGACTGAGTCTGGCACAACTAGCTGGTGCCCGGCTACCACCACTGACCACTCTGACAGAGATCACCATAGAGGGTCCTGGACAGAGCGAGAGAAAAGTATAGAGCAAAAATTCTAAATCACAAAAAAAAAAAAAAAAAAAGACCAGACTTACTGGTGTGACAGAGACTGGAGAAACCCCGAGAGTATGGCCCCCACACTCCCTTTTAGCTCAGTAATGATGTCACTCCTGAGGCTCATCCTTCAGCCAAAGATTAGACAGGCCCATGAAACAAAATGAGACGAAAGGGAAACACCAGCCTAGGGACAAGGTCTAGAAGGCAGAAGAGGACAGAAAAGCTGGTAATAGGAAACCCAAGGTTGAAAAGTGAGAGTGTTGACATGTCATGAGCTTGGTAACCAATGTCACAAAACAATACGTGTACTAACTGTTTAATGAGAAGCTAATTTGTTCTGTAAACCTTCATCTAAAGTACAACAACAACAACAAAAAATCCAGCCAAAACACTTCAGCAAAATATCAAAAAAATCATATACCACAATCAAGTAGGGTTCATACCAGGATTACAAAGTTGTTCAGCATTAGAAAATCCATCAGTGTAATCCACCACATAAATAAAACAGAGGAAAAGAACTATATGGTCATATCAATTGATGCAGAAAAAGCATTCAATGAAATTCAAAACCCTTTCCTGATAAAAAATATCAGCAAAATAGAAACAGAAGGGTAATTTCTCAACATAATTAGGGGCATATATGAAAAACCAAGAGCAAACATTATACTCAACAGAGAAAGACTGAGAGCCTTCCTTCTGAAGACAGGAACGAGGTAAGAATGCCCATTATCACTGCTTTTATTCAACATTGTACTGGAAGGCCTATCCAGCGCAATAAGACAAGAAAGAGAAACAAAAGGTATCCAAATCAGAAAGGAAGAAGTAAAACTATATCTATTTGCAGATGTCATGATCCTATGCCTAGAAGACCCTAAAGATTCTACACGAAAACTGCTAGAACTAATACAGGAATTTAGCAATGTTCCAGGGTACAAGATCAACGCACAAAAGTCAGTTGGGTTCCTCTATACTATCAAAGACTACTCTGAAAAAGAAATTAAGGAAACAATATCATTTACAACAGCCCCCAGATTGATAAAATACCTAGGAATTAACCTAGCCAGGGACATAAAAGACTTATACAATGAAAGTTATAAAACACAACTACAAGAGATTAAAAGAGACCTACAGAAATGGAAAGATATCCCATGCTCATGGATTGGAAGACTTAATATAGTGAAAATGTCAGTTTCTACCTAAAGCAATCTATAGATACAATGCAATCTTGATACAAATCTCAACAAAAATCTTTACTGAAATGGAAAAACTAATGACCAATTTCATAGGGAAAGGAAAGTAACCTAATAGCCAAAGCAATACTGAAGAAAAAGAACAAAGCAGGAGGCTTCACACTCCATGATATCAAAATGTAATATAAAGCCACTACAATCAAAACGGTTGGCAGTTCGAATCCACCAGGCGCTCCTTGGAAATCCTATGGAGCAGTTCTACTCTGTCCTATAGGATCGCTAAGAGTCAGAATTGACTTGACGACTTTTTTTTTTTTTTTTTTTAATAATCAAAACAGCCTGGTGTTGCTACAACCACAGACACATAGACAGTGGAATAGAATTGAGAACTCAGAATTAAGCCCAGCCATCTATGGACAACTGATTTTTGACGAGGGGTCAAAGTTCATTCAGTGGGGCAGAAACAGTCTTTTTAATAAATGGTGCTGGTAAAACTGGATATCTACCTGCATAAAAATAAGCAGGAACCATACCTCACACCATACACAAAAACTAACTCGAAATGGATCAAAGACCTAAATGTTAAACCACAAACCATAAAATTCCTGGAAGAAAATATAGAAGAGAACCATGGGACCTAATATTTTGTAAAAATAGGATTACAAACATGACAACAAATGCACTAATAGAAGAAGACAAAGTAGATAAATGGGACCTCATAAAAATTAAAAACTTATGCTCATCAAAAGACTATTAAGAGTAAATAGTAAATCTACAGACTGGGAAAAAAATCTTTGGAAATGATTTATCTGATAAGGGTCTAATATCTAAAATCTATAGAAAACTTCAACAACTCAATAACAAAAAGATAACCCAGTCACAAAATGGGCAAAGGACATGAACCAGAACCTTCACCAAAGTGGACATCCAAGCAGCCAACAAGCATATGAAAAGATGTTCATGATCATTGGCCATCAGAGAAATGCGGATCAAAACTTCAACGAGATATCATCTTACCCTGGCTAAAATGGCACAGATAAAAAAGCAGATAACAACAAATGTTGATGAGGATGTGGGGAGACTGGAACCCTTATCCATGCTGGTGGGGCTGTAAAATGATACAACCACTATGGAAAATGGTGTGGTGCTTTCTCAAAAAACTAAAAATGAAACTACCCTATGATGGAGCAATCCTACTCATAGGTATATACTCTAGAGACCTAAAAATAATGACATAAATGGATATATGCACACCTATATTAATTGCTGCTTTATTCACAATGTAAATAAATGGAAACAACTAAAGTGCCCATCAACAGATGAAAGGATAAGCAAATTGTGGTACATACATACAATGGAATACCGCACAACCATGAATAACAGTGAGTCCTTGAAACATAACAGGGATGGACCTGGAGGGTGTAATGCTAAATTAAATAAGTCAAGCATATAAAGACAAATATTGTATGATCTCTCTTTTATAAGAAGACAAGAATGGTTACATGCAGAGAGACCAACGTTCATTGGTGGTTGGGTGGGGTGTGGTAGGGGAAAACGCTTTAGAGCATAGAGACTTGTTATTTTTAGTGATGGGAAAAGTAGCATCGAATTTTGATGTAGTGAGCAAAGCACAACCAAAGTAAAAATGAATGTTTGAGCACATATGGATGGGTAAAGGCATATTGGTATAGGGGTAGGTATAGTTATGTGCATAGGTGAGAACAGATAGAAATATCTATAGGTATGTATAAATGCAAATATGTGGGTACAGGCACATATAGTCATTGAAGACACAAATACAGATACTCCTCAGACATAAGCGAACACTTTCCAAGATTGTTTTTCTGGGTTTGAAAGCTTAGGACCACAGTCTCATGGGACAATGCAATCAATTGTCATAACATAGTTCACAAAAATCATGATCTGCATCCTAGCGAAGTGAGTAGCATTTGGGGTCTTAAAAGCTTGTGAGGGCCATCTAAGACACAAATACTGGTCTCTATTCGACAGGAGCAAAACAGTAAGAAGGTAACCAAAATCTCAGAGAAGAAACAAGTCCACAGGATCCATAACCTCATCTACCCTGAGACCAGAGGATCTGGAGGGTGTTCAGCTACCACCACTGATTGTTCTGACTGGGGTCACAAGAGATGGTTCTGGATAGAATGGGAGAAAACTGTGGAATGAACTCAAATTCTTAAAAAAAAAAAAGCCAGACGAACTGGAACAGTAGAGAACGGGACTCCCTGAGACTATAGCCCTGGGCCACTCTTTAAACTTAGAACTGAACGATCCCTTGAGATCACCTTTTAGCGGAACAGCAAAGTGGCTCCCAGAATAAAGGAAATTACTGGTAAGATCAGTGCTTTACTTAAAAATCATCTGTATGAGACCAAAGGATCAACAATTATTCAAAAGCAAAGATGAGAAGATAAGGGGGCAGGGAAATAGAACACAAAGAGAATGTTGACACATTGTGATAAATGTAACTAATGTCACTGAACGATTTGTGGGGAAATTGTCAAATGGGAACCTAACTCGCTGTGTAAACTTTCACCAAAAACTCAATAAGATCTTATTTTTAAAAAAGAAAGAAATCTCTTGCAGCAGTCATACCCCATTTTAAAGTTAAGAGCTATTTATACCGTCAATGGTGAATTTTAAGGTGGGACAACTCCCACTCAGACTAGAAAGGGATGACAAAGGTGCAGAGAAGCAGAGATATCTCCTAACTAGAGATGTTCAAAAATACATCTAGC
This sequence comes from Dugong dugon, assembly GCA_030035585.1. Classification (NCBI taxonomy): domain Eukaryota; kingdom Metazoa; phylum Chordata; class Mammalia; order Sirenia; family Dugongidae; genus Dugong; species Dugong dugon. The sequence continues at coordinate 64,553,483 of CM057466.1, forward strand.
TGTGAATCAAATAACCTTTCTAGGGAAAATATAGACCTATTAAGTACAATCTGTGATGAAGTCAAATAATAGATGTTTAAGAACAAGATTTTAGATGTCTTCAGTACGATCTTCATTGAATTCATCTATTGAAACAACTTGATTCATCATAAAAAGAACATTTCCCCTCTCATCTTATCCTTTCACATATGTTTTCTCCTAAGACTAATTTCAGATCATTTTGCGGGGAACTCTTCTGTCTTGGAGAAATATTTTCTGCAAAAATTCTTTTGCAAAGTAGTTTCTCTCTAAATGCCAAAGCACCAGTGGAATAGATGGATGTTTTACGTAAAATTTAAATGAGCCAACAATAGGCATTTTTGGAGAAACATCTAATTTTAGAAGTTATGGTGATAAATATTAAAGCTATTCTAATGATACTAGAAAGTGAATAAAAAACACAGAAAGTAAAGAAAGTGAAAATGTTATGGTACCCTATTCTAGGTCTCATAGTTCTTTTGACCTGCAGCTGGTTTTCTGAAGAAGTTAACAATTATCAAAAAATATTTATGAGTGTTCATAACCTGCAATTGATTCTGTTATTCTCCATCATTATTTTGGATGACTATATAATGTTACTGATGTACCATAATTTATTTGCCAAATCCCCTATTCCTGGACTTAGAATTGCTTCAAATCAATCGTAATTATAAGTACTATTACGAGAAACACAGCAAAGAACACAGCCCTAAAATTCATAGTTTTTGAGTTCTAACTATTTTATGGGAAGGTGACATTAGGCAACTCATTTACCTTAATTATTTCACTTACCTAATAAAAAACAACCTTTGCCTTTACCAGGGCAGTGATGAAAACCAAATATACAGCTCTATGTAACTACCCTTTAAAAATCACAATTTACTGAAATAAAGGTAAGTTGATGTTTTATCTCTAGGATGGCCCATACCGGATGAGGCTTATGGTGTGGGAATAGGAATCGGTTAACACATGCCTTTGAGCTTTAATGAATTGTAGGGTCCTCTGCTCAAGCAAAATTAGAATCATTCAAGAACATTATGGGACTAATGTTAGAACTCAATGGAAGGTAAATGTACTTTCACTGGTCGTGATTTCATCCTCTAGCCATCAATAATTAGGAAGACAAGAACCTACATGATAATAACACCTTATTTGTACATATCACTGTGCTTTTCACAATGTATTTGCACTTATATTATCCCCGTTCTTTTTACTACCTTGTGCAGATCGACATGGATGTTTTGTTCACTTTACAAAAAAGGAAACTAAGTTTCTGAAAAAAATGTGTATGCAAGCTCACATAGCTAATGAACAGTAGAGGTGGAGCTTGAGCTCAAGACTTACACATTTTTTTATTCTTGGCTAACACATGGAACAGATAGATTCCAAAGTGATTTACAGTGTAATGAAAAATCTTAAAATATTTCTAAGTTATTTTTATGAGACAAAACATGTTTCTATTACAACCTACTCAATTCCAACACACACATACACACATGCACACCCACACACATGCTTTTGTTCCCTTTAGAAATTCAATAAATTAGACTTTATCATGTTTATATCTTTAAGCCACACAGTCAGAAACACACGCATAAACACAAAGAGATAACTATTTTATTTCTTTTAGAAAACCCATAAATAAAAATTTTCAAGTCTTTTTTTAATTTGAGACGTCAAAGTGGTCATTGCTGTTTTAGTTTGCAGTTATTAAATTACTAGTGATGTTGAACATATTTTAATAAATTATTTTCTTCCTTTCTTTTTCTTTCTCTGTCTTTTTCTGTGATTATTGTACAGTCTGCTGTTTTTAATGATCCCTCCAGATTCAAAGTTTAATTTATGTATCAATCCTGTAGCATAGGTTATTTTTTACAGGAAAAATCAAAAATAAACTTGATGAATGTATTTGGCATGCTGCATTTCCACCAACAAGTGATTTCAGTGCTGAAACCTAATATCATCCAGTAGTAGTTACAGTTATTAAGGTTTCCACAATTATATTTGTTAACCTTATCAAAATTGTTAATATCTCCTCTATTTCTATTTCTAGTGATTAACATAGCCTGGGGATGAAGTATGGAAGAATTTGGAAGCTTTCAGCACATAAAAGGAAGGACTGTCAGATAAAAAGACTAAGACTATATTTTCTCTGCAAAAATTAAGTTGGAATCAATGGATGGAATTAAAAAATTTCGATTTACTCTTAAAATAGCTTTATAAATATATAAAGGATTTAAAATGTAATGGGTTCTGAATTATGTGCAAAATGTTGAAATAGCAAATGTTTTGTTATAATATATATTTTTATCACCACCATCACAACAAAAAAAAAGTCAAGGAAGAATATTTATTGACATGGGAAAGTATGTAAACTATATTGTTTCATAAAAAAGAATGTAAAACATTTAATAGGTTGCCTTTTGAGAAAGAATGTTTCTTCTAAACATATGTCTTCAAATAACAATAAGAACCATCATCTATCTATCAATAAAGTCATTGAAACAGAATCTTGATTGGGACCGGAGTTGAATAAAGGTGATTTCCAATGTCTCTTACAATCTAACATACTATGATTTGAAGTCTTAGTTGGTTGTAGGCATACTTCAGGCAGAAAATTCATTTGTTTTTCTTCCCTTCATAACCAGGAAATTCTTTTTCCAGAAAGTGAGAATAAGATCACTTTACTAAGGTGATTTTGAATGCATCCGTTAAAATTTGTGATCTCTTTTTCCTTTCTCTGCAGAATGGAGCTAATAATACTTACTACACCTTTGTTAACAGGATTAAATGAATGCAAATTCTTTCAACTTTCTTATACATTTTCAGGACTAGAATGCATCTGTGTGCATTTGCCCAGGTGCCTGGTTGGACCAGGTAAAGTACATGCCTAGAGCAGCCAGAAACATGCAGTCAAAGGGGAGAATAGAAATTATTATCAGGGAGGGAAGCCACAGGCACACGCCAGAGTAGATGTTTCAAACTTCTCAGCGGATAGATGGGAGTCCAGGAGGAAATTAATCCCATTTGTAGAGATTATAAATAAATCATAAAAAGTTTGTGTCAGATGAGATATAGTACATGATTCAGAGCATAGCCTGTGGGACAGGCTATTGGGCCCATGTGAATTGTGGAAGGACCTGCTAATTGAAAAATAAACATACTTTTCAAGTTTAATACATCCCAAGGCGAGTCTGTGGTCAAATATTTTGCCTGTAATTAGAATGATGTCAAACATTAGGCAGTATATGACTGAAGTTGTTTTGGAGGAGAAATTTTGCTACTCCTGGAATCATACCAAATACAATATAGTCACAAGACAGCAGCAACAATGATAATATTGGCTTTTTAGTAAGATCTTTCTGCGTACTAAGCATAGGGATAGGCATTTCACAAAAGTTATTTTACAAGAGACAACTGAGGGATTCATATTATTCATAATTTATAAAGAGGGAAATGGTACTTCAAGGAATTTAAGGATCTAGAGTAAATGGAGAGATGGGTTTTGAATCCAGGGTTCTGATTCTGAAGCCGGTGTCCTTTCCACCGCTCCACGCTGCCTGGCTTTAGTAATGAAGTTGACTGGCTATGCTAATTGAGTACCTATTATGTGTCAGACCCACTTACAAAGCTGTCGAAATTCTCTAGCATAAATGTAGCAGTTGGGGAAGAGATTTCCCATGTGTCAACAGCTCATGTCTTTGGCAATTGCTGTCAGTGGGATGAACCCAGTACCCTCTCTCATCTTCTTCCTTTTTCCTCTTTTAACTTCATTCTCATCTTCGTTTCATCGTTATCTTATTAGTTATATGACTACTGTTACGCTATATTCCAGAACATTTCATTTACTTGGAAGTGTCGTAAGATCTGTTGATTTGGATTCTCTTAATTTACTTAAATGACTATACTCATAAAATGCAGTAGCAGAGTAATTGTATTGCTCATTTAGGAAATACATAATTAGAGGTATATAAATTTTCAGAACTAAAGTCAGGATTACTCTATAATTTCTGATCCCTTTGCTATTTCTACTACTGTTAATAGCTTGAAATTTAAAAGTGTGAAGTTTTCAGATAAAACAAAGCGAACTTTTGTTTTTTCACCTTTTGAGAAATTAACGGCAGAGAAACATGGTTTTAGAGGAATATGTTGCAGAGATGCTGATATGCATCACATTTCTTGAAAATAGACGGCCTTTACTTGGGTCTTATGTAGGTGGAAGGAAGGAGTAGGCGAGACAAGTTAGGAAGGCAGCTCATAGGAATGAAGGGAAGACATGGTCCAATCCTCCTTTTTAGAATGTCTTTCTATAATGTGTAATCTGGGGCTTTTATCAATGAGTTTTCTTCGATTGATTTTCTTCTTAGAAAATCCACTAGAATATTATATTCATCATTCTACAGCCCAACTTTGTTAAAAATAGTTATAAGAATACATAGGCTCTTATATACATTATTCTACAACATATTATAGCACAGTCTTTGATTATCACATTATGGATGCATACTTGAGAATGACATATACCAATGAAGATCTTAATCATTCAAAGGAAAAGTCCATGAGGACATGGAAGACAGTGTGAGTAAATGAATATAAAAGAGAGGCTGTATTCAGCAAAGATCAACTCCTCCTTCACATTTTTGCCTGAGCTTATCCTGCCTGCCAAGAAATATAGAACACAAATCTTTTTTTAAAGTATCCCCGAATATCTAACAGATGGATTTCCAATCACTGTTACATAGACCTTCATTGTAAATGTAAGTCTTATAATTGAATGTAAGGCTACTTATAGATTCATAAAATATTATGGCTGTAAATGACTATAGGTAGAATATATCTCCAGTTTCATCTGAAATGGTACTCTCTGCTTTTCAGTTGCCTGCGCATATGCTACCACTCTTGATATTTAAAAATAACTTTCTATTTATAGTTAATCCAGCAGTATGAAGTTATATGAGCTCTCCCATGAAGAAAACTACTTTTTGAAATTCCTTAGGATCTTGATGTACTGGGGAGATATCGGAATTAAAATTTAAGAACTCTTTTAAAAATTACGTTCTAATTATAAAAATTATTAAAAAGTTCAAAGAAAACTGTAAAGAAATCACCAAATGTTACTACTCAGATAAAAGCGTAATTAACATTAAATGAGTATTGTTATTTTTCTCTTTCTTTCTCTCCCCCCAACCCCCTGCATGTGCATGCGTGGGCACACGTGCACGCACGTATGCACGCAAACACACACACACACACACAGTGGTGATGGTTGCAGTTAGTTATTGTTTATAGTTTCCATTTTTGTCTTGAATTTCTCTGTTCTCTCAAGATATCCATCTATTTTTAAAAATTCCGATATATATTCACAAAAGCTGAAATATGTATTATCTTCCATCTCTTTCTATTTGCTGTTTTCTACTAGCTATGAGTCACATTTTCTTGCTTCCCTGTATGTTGTATTAATTATCTATCACTGCATAACAAATTATCCCCAAATTTAGCAATTTTAAACAACAAACATTTATCATCTTCCACAGTTTCTGAGGTTCAGGAATCTGGATGTGATTTAGTTGGGTGGTTGCACTTAGGATATCTCCTGAGGTTGCAGTCAAGTTGTCAGCCAGGGCTATAGTTATCTGAGGAGGCCAAAGGTCCATCCAAGCTCACTCAGATGGCTATTAGCAGGAAACTTCAGTTACTTGCTCTGTGGCCCTGTCCACACAGAACATGGCAGCTGGCTGCCCAGAGCTAGTGATTGCAGACAGAGAGAGCGAGAGCACCTCAAATGGATACCACAGTTTTTATAACCTAATCCTGGAAGTGGCTTACCATTACATCTATTTTCCTTATTCTATTCATTTAAAGCAAGTCACTAAGTCCAGCGTGAAGAATTGACACCTTTGAATTATGGTGTTGGTGAAAAATATTCAGTATACCATGGAGTGCCAGAAGAATGAACAAATCTGTCTCGGAAGAAGTACAGTCAGAATGCTCCCTAGAAGCAAGGGTGGCAAGACTTCCTCTCATGTACTTTGGACATGTTATCAGGAGGAACCAGTCCCTGGAGAGAGACAACATGCTTGGTAAAATAGAGGGTCATTGGAAAAGAGGAAGACCCTCAACGAGATGGATTGACACAGTGGCTGCAAATATAGGCTTAAGCATAACAATGATTTTGAGGATGGCTCAGGACCAGGTAGTATTTTGTTATGCTGTACGTAGGGTTGCTATGAGTTGGAACCGACTTGAAGGCACCTAATAAGTCCAGCCCATACTCAAGCGGAGAGGATTAAACAGGATGTGACTACCAGAAGTTAGAGATCTTTGGGGGTCATCTTAGACACTGTCTATTGCAGGTGTCTAGTAATTTGGGAGTGAATGCAGGGCATTATGGATGTTTTGTTGTTGAGGTCTCCCTTTAAAGACTATTGAGTTTTGTTCTGGCAGGCAGTTATTTTACTGTTGGATCAACTTTATCAAGACGTTTTTTGTGTTTTTTTTTTAGGGAGGGTCTACAATAGTCCTTGCTTTAGGGCTAGAATAAAAAAAATAAAACCTTTGCCATCGAGTCGATTCCAGCTCATAGCAATCTTATAGGACAGAGTAGAACTGCTCCATTGAGTTTCCAAGGAGCAGCTGGTGGATTTGAACTGCTGACCTTTTGGTTAGCAGCTGAATGCTTAACAACTGTGCCACCAAGGCTCCAGGGCTAGAATAGTTACTCTTATATCATGGACTTAAATCATGTCTCAATGCCTATGGTGTTCAGCACCATCTCTCTAGCTTTTCAGAATAGAAATTATCCTAACTTTGTGCATTCTTAGGAATCTCCGTTCCTCTCACAGCCCCCAGTTGCTACACTCTGCTCAAGCTTTGTGGAGTCTTGTTTTGTGCATGTAGAGCTTAGTATATGGCCAAAGCTCTAGCTGAACTTTATGCAGATTTCTGGGGCTCCTTCTCTGAACAGCTCCCTCCTCTCTGGTCCTCTGTTCTACAAATTCCATTTGCCTTAACAGCCTAACACAATTAATAAGAGCACAATCTCTAATCATTGTTTGCTTCATCCAACAAGACTACTACTCTCTGTTTGGGCACAATTTGAAAATTGTCTCCTGGCAGAAAGTAGAGGTGAATGTCAAGCTTATGTCAAGTTCTTCCCTTCTCTGTAAGATCATCATCCTGTTCTTTGTGTAGTACAGTAACTTAAAATAGTTGCTTCATATATTTTGTCCATATTTATGGTTGTTTAGGGCATAAGGATGTCCAATAACAATTATTCAGAACTGAAATTCCTGTATATTATTTTAAAACTTACTCTGATAGATTTCATGGATTGTTAGGGAGAACTGTTAACTTCCATATCCCTACTGTTATAGTAATGAAGAATGCCACTATGTGTCCACATTGTACAGTATGCTCCATTGATATGGATGTTGTGGAAAATAACATAGTTTACCTTCTTTGTGTTGCCATTCTTCTCTGTTAAAATACTTGTTGGTGTGAAAACTGATTTAAAATAGAGATGCCATACATTTAGTAAATTAGATAATGATGCACAATTTTGATTCAGAGACAAAGGAATAGCAAAGAATTGCAACTGAGATATTCCAGACAATAAAAATAATTTGGGAATTAATATTTGAAAAGTGTCTACTTGTCATTCCTATAAAATACAGTGAACTATTTCCTATAGTACAATGACTTCTATTCAGTTTCATTACCTTGCTGATGCACTACGCCATGTAGCATTGCATGCTGTTAGCTGCCGTCAAGTTGGCCCCAACTCCTGGTGACTCCATGCACAATGGGGTTGGACTGTTGTAGTCCACAGGGTTTCCATTAGCTGATTTTTCAGAAGTAAATCCTCAGGACTTTCTTCCTAGTCTAACTTAGTCTAGAACCTCTCTGAAACCTGTTTAGCATCATAGCAACATGCAAGCCTACACTTTGACAGATGGGAGGTGGCTGACCATGAAGTGTGTTGGCCAGGAATTGAACCTGGGTCTCCCACCTGGAAGGTGAGAATTTTACCACTGAATAAGTTGCCACAAAAAAAGCTTAGCCAAGTTTGTCTGAGGGACAACTCACAGCTCTGAGTTTACATTTATTTACAGTTTGTTAAGATTGTCAATGTATTTATACACATCTTCTTTTTGTCTACAGCATTGCAGCAGGAAAAGAGTTCCAGAAACATAAAAAATAATCAAGCTCTTGCATAAGAAGATTATGATGTCATCACTGAGCATTTTTAGTATTGCTCAAATGCTTCAGCACTTTTTTCAAGGTTGATTAAATCATCAGAATTTCTCGAGGCATATTTAAAACATATTATGGCCAGAAAAGTCCTAGATTACATTTGACAAGGGTACTGAATTATATTTGTAATTGTTAAATATTGTCACAATTTAAAAGTAGCAGTATCTCTATCTCAGAGTAGATACCCTTATAACAATTAAATGTTAAGAAGCAAAATAGAGAATGCTGCACTATGGCAAATGCATGTTATTTTTTTCTCTGAAACAAAGTTAACATTTACGGAGCTACAAGGTTTTATTATTCTAAACACAGAGCAGCAAGAGCATTCATGAAGAGTGCTGGAAATGCTAGATAAGCTTTTAGTGACTGGCAGTTCCAAAGCTTGCTGTACTTAAGTTAGCTTGTATGCTTCCTTATTGTTTTGCCTTGTTGCTAAAGGGGAAATCTATTAACTGAGGGGGAAAATCCACACCAAAGAATCAATTACTTCCCTTTTTATATTCATCATGATAAGTCTACTCTTTGTAGTTTAGCATGAAGATACAGGTTCTACTATAAATCAATTGAACAGTCAAAGATACTTTACCTTTATATAAAATTAGAGCTTGGTGACTAATGGTCACAAATATGAGGAGTAAAGGACATATGCTAAAACCACTTTTCCTTTACAAAATGCATTCTTCACTCTACTCCTGCTGTGCTGGTCCTGAGTTATTCCGGAGATTGGCTCACTAGGGGGCTTTATTACACCAATTAGAAAGGTGACCTTTTACAATAACCAGTGGCCTTTTTCTTTTTTTTTCCAGTGAGAAATTGTAAAGCTGCCTGTGCGGAACATTTCAAATGAACAAAGAAGTCAAATAAATACCATTTTAGGATGGAACTCTGTAAAGTTTTACAAAATTTATTTCCATTTCATCATATACAAGTTGTATTAATTTCATGGAAATGGACACAAAGTAATAGTTACACCATATCGCAGTGTTAGTACCATTATATTTCCCTTATGAAATCACAGTTGCTTTGTCTCTTTCTGAAAAATGCAACGTCAGCGGTCAGTCGATAATAAACATTATCATGCATACAAAAATCATTTCCTTATTCAAAAATGTGTGATAGTCTCTAGCATTATGTAGCAACAATAGCAAACTGTAAATGATTAGTAATTATTCATTACTGAGATCATTTAGGATTTTAAGCTTTGGAAATGTAGAAATTTGAAATCATTTTGTTATTCTCTGAAGAACTATTGCTTTTCAAATCCATAGGCCTGAAAATACTTGTTAGAATATAACAAAACATATTTGTAGAACTGCGTAGTGGATTAGAAGTAAGTTTTGGGGTTAGTGCTCCCCCTTAAAAGATGTGTGACCTTGATTAAATTACTTAATTTCCTTACTTCCAATTTAATTATCTAAAAATAGAGCTAATAATACCCATATCATAGAGCTCTTTGGAAATTAAAGTGAGATAATTTATGTAAAACACTCAACCCTGATGAGCGCATAGTAAATGTGCAGTAAATATTTGTTGAATGGACACATGGGTGAATCTCCTTGTCAGATTGCACCATAAAATCACTTTAAATTACCAGGAAAAAGTAAAAGCATCTCTTTTCCCCCCACCACAGGCCACCATTATTAATATGCCTATAACCTCCTTGCTTGCTGAAATGTCAATCATCAGCATTATTTAATACACTTTTAGAAAACACATCTTACAAACAATTCTAAGCTGTAGTTATATGCCCACAGACTTCAAACCTTAAAGTACAAAATTTAAAGGACAGAATAATGTATGTAAGGGTATACCAATGAAGCTATACAATCTTCATACTTCTCAAAATGCTCGGCATAGAATGAGGACTCAAGAAACTCCTATTAATTCTATCTATCTATCTATAATAGTGGTTTTTAAAAAGTAAACCATTTGCCTTTTAAAAATGGTGCAAATGGTTAATGCACTTGGCTACTAACTAAAAGGTTGTAGATTGGAGTCCATCCAGAGGAACCTCGGAAGAAAACTTGGCAATCTGCTTCTGAAAAAAATTAGCCATTGAAACCCTATGAAGCACATTTTTACTCTGACACACATGGGGCCACCATGAGTTGGAATCAATGAGATAGCAACTGGTACTGGTAAACCTCTACATCTAGAAGTAAGTTCCAGAAAAGGGAAAATAGAAGGAGGCTGAGTTTAAACTTCAAAGTCCTGTGTTTTTATTTCAATTAAGCTACATCTTAGTTCTGAGATTTTGGATGGCAGAAGTTTTTCTAAGACTCAGTTTCCGCATTTATTAAAATAAAATGAAACAATAATTTGAAAGTGCTTGATGAACCAGAAATCATTAGGTCTATGTACAGCATTACTGGGGACGTCATTCACTATGGGCCAGCAGGGCATCTCAGTTGCGATTTCCAGATTAGAAATGTAAGAAACTTGTAATAGGGTATCAAAATCAGCTTTCTCTTCCACTTTACCCTTCTCCTACATGATGGCCCCAGAAACTCTGCCTGGGGACTTGGATTAGTGGGTAATTGCTAAGTCATGAGGAGGGATGCATCTCAATTTGACCTGTCCACACCAATCTTCTCTGACTCTGTTTCTTATGATGAATCTTTAAATGTTCATTCATTTTTCAGATCATTCCACATTTCTCTGTTTTTTGTTTTAAACTACTTTTGCTGGTTCTACTAACCTACATCCTAAGCTGGAGCCTACAGCATCCTCTCAAAGAAATGTTAATATGAGCTCATCCATCACATCTTCCAGAAGGACTCTCTGGAAACACCTCCATTAGAGGTAATAGCTCCTGTCTCTCTGGGACTTCTATGCTCTCATATACTTTTCTTTCTGTGGTTATCAAACAATAATGCAGTTTGTTGCATACCTGTCTAGACTGACTAGACTACAAACTCTTTGAAGTCAAGGACTGAAACTTTAAAAAAAATTAATTTATCTGTATATTTATAGCAGTAACACAATGTTAAAATAAATGCTTATTGAATTAAAATAAAATGAAAAATTAAAACATTTATAAAATAATTTGCATAATTTTATCACGACATATATATACTTTTCAAAGAAGAGTTAGAAAAATACATGAAAGAAAGAAGAAAAATAAACTTACTCCTAATACCACTCTCAAAAACACAATCACTGACAACAATGACATGATTTTTAGACCCATTATACAGACAAAAACTGAAAAGACTTGGGGAGAGTTCTGGCAAAATGGCACTCTGGGCAGAAGCACCAAGCCGTCCCTCCACAGCAAAGATCCGAAAAACTAAGCCGAACAGAGAATACAACAATCCTGAAACCCTAAAACATCAAATGAAGAGATAAAGAACTCAGCCAAGCACCAAATGGAGTGAGAAAACTGACAGAGAACGGAGAGTGAGGAGAGATTCATGCAGAGGTCCCCTACCAGCTAAAGCAGCACGGATCTGCCATCTTGGACTCCTATCGGACACTAGCAAACAGGGGGTACAAGAAAGCAGCCTCACGGAGCTTCCAGAGGAAGACAAAACAACCGGTAATTGGCCATATATGCTTTCCCACCCCCCACCCTTCTTCACCCTGACTTGGCCTCCTCTGCTTCCTGCGGCCACAGTCTCTTGACCAGGAAACAGTGGCTGCTTGGATACCACACACACGAACGGGTGGCTCTCTGAGTGCCATTTGTTGGCTGCTGGTGTTGCTTTCTTCACGCTTCTTTTTATTTCTTCCTTGCCTCTCCCCACCTCCCCCTCCTTTTGCTCGAGTACCTCGCTCTGTGCACCATCTTTGCTTCTTCCTGAGGGGCTACAGAGCTCCAGTAATTTGTGATATACGCTTTCCCACTCTCTACACTTCTTCACCCACACTCGGCCCCCTCTGCTTCGCACGGACACAGTCTCTTGACCAGAAACACCAGCCCATGCTAGCTGGCTCTCTGAGTGCCATTTGTTGGCTGCTAGTGTTTTTTTTTTTATTTTTCCCTGCTTCTTTTGATTTCTTACTTGCCTCTCGCCACCTCCCCCTCCCTTCGCTCAAGTACCTGGCTCCGTGCGCCATCTTTGCTTCTTCCTGTGGGACTGCAGAGCTCTGTTCGAGTGTGGATCTGCTTCCCAGGTTGGGCTGCCATGCTGGTGGGATCCCAGGGCATTAGTTCGTTTGTTTGTCTTGAATTGTTTGTTGGTTTTCTTTTCCTTTTATTGAGTTGGGAGCCCTTTCTGGCCATGCTGACCTGCGTGGCAGGGAGACTCCCCTTCGTCTTCCACAGATGTGCAGAGGGATCCCTGAGGGTATTTCTTTTTACATTGCTTTTTTTTTTTTTTTCTGTTTCTTTGGGGGGGCATTTCTTTTCTTTTTTTTTTTAATTTGTTTTGTTTTATTTTTCCACTTTTTCCCTTTTTGTCTTTCTTCATTGCTCAGTTTCTCATCTCTCTATATCTTCCTTCTCTTTCTGTTCCATGAATACCTGGCGTGGTATACCTCTACGCCTTCTAGCCAGGCTGTACTACAACACCTGAGAGTGACTTCCCCAGACCTCATAGCTGCACCGGTGGGATCCCTGGGAACATTGAGGTTCTTTAACCTTTCTGATTCTTATTTATTCATTCTTTTCTTCTTCCTCCCCTTTCTGTTTTTCTCCATTTCATAGTTTCTCATCTCTCCACTTCAATGGCAAGCTCCCCTAGCATTCTTTTTTGTTTGTTTATATGTTTTTGGCCCCTGTTCCTCTCTCCTCTCTCCCATATCCATCTTAGCTCCACACATAACAATCTCCCCGCTGCATCCTGCCTACCTGTACCGTGTGCTTGACATCACACCACCAAGAAGAACAGGCACGGCCTACTGGAACCTGCCCTGCACTGATTACTGATCCACTCTGGTGGCTGTAGTTAGTGCCACAAACAACCCGTCCCAGTAACTCCTCTTCAGCTAGACCTGCCCTGCCATACCATATCTGAGTGACTGACCCTGCCAGTTGAAGAAGGAGGCAAAAAGTATTGTTCCCACAGATGAGCAAACAACAAAGAACACATAGTGTGCCTGCTCAGACATAGTCAAATTTTTTTTTTTTAAAAAAGGGGTGAAACAAACAAATCTACAATCAACAAACGAGAAAAATAACTACTGAATGCCCTGAAGACAGCAGACAATAACAAAATATTTACAAAAACAGGACAGGATGGTTCCAGTAGGCATCTAAAATAAAACACCAGATGACTCTCCTCTGGAAGAAAATGCACTAGAACTACCTGATAGGGAATTCAAATCTCTAATACTCAGAATTTTCCAAGGACTGAGGCAAAAAGCTGACAAACATGAGGAAAAAATAGACAAATTCATGAAAAATATGGACAAAAAGTTGGAAGAATTCAGGAAAATAATGCAGGAACAAAACGCCAAAATAAATTGACAACTAGAAATTATACAAAGACAACAATTAGAAATCCAAAAGATAAACAACAAGACTTCAGAAATGGACAATGTCATAGAAGGGCTGAGAAGCAGATTTGAAATGGTGGAAGATAGGATCAGTGGAATTGAAGACAAACACTTGGATACAACTCTGTTTCAGGAAAACTCAGAAAAAAGAACTGATAAAAATGAAGAGACCCTGAGAGTTATCTGGGACACAATCAAAAGCAAAAATCTGCAAGTGATTTGAATTCCAGAACAGGGAGAGAAAACTGAAAACACAGAGAGGATCATTGAGGAACTGCTGACTGAAAACTTCCCTAATATCATGAAAGATGAAAAGCTGGCCATCCAAGAAGCTAAACGAACCCCATATAGGAGAGACCCCAAAAGAAAATCATCAAGGCATAACATAATCACACTAACCAAAACCAAAGACAAACAAAGAATCTTGAGAGCAGCTCATGAAAAACATGAAGTCACATACAGAGGGGAAACAATAAGACTAAGCTCAGATTATTTGGCAGAAACCATGCAGGCAAGAAGGCAATGGGATGACATATATAAAATCTTGAAAGAAAAAAATTTGCAGCCAGGAATAATATATCCTGCAAAACTCTCATTCAAATTTGATAGTGAAATTAGGTCATTTCCAGATAAACAGAAATTAAGGGAATATGTAAAGGTCAAACCAAACTTACAAGAATTATTGTCTTCAATCTGAGGACAAACAGCTTCAGGTCACAGGCAGAACTTAGGACGCAGGATCGTACCAGCCAGATACCAATTTAGGAAATGAGCTCTCAAGGACTATCCAAAGCCAAAAGAAAGGGAATCAGAGCAGTTAATCAGTAAATGACAACAACATCAAAACAATAAAAGAGGGAATAAACAACATAGGTACAGAATCTTCTAATGGAGAGGAAGGCAAGGCAATACCAAGTAATGGTAGACTGCTTCACTCTTAGAAAGATAAGGGTAAAATGGTAACCACAAAGAAAGTTAACAAACATACTCATAAAAAAGAGGAAAAACATAAAGTCTCAGCAAAAACAAAACCTACAAAAACAAAAGATATGAAAAAAAAAAAAAACCACAAAAAAAAGTAACTCAGCACAAGAGAGTAAGAAAAACAAAGAAAACGTCAGCACCACAAAAAAAACACTACAAAATGACAGCAACAAACACACATCTATCAATCATTACACTGAATGTATATGGACTCAATGCACCCATAAAGAGACGGAGAGTGACAGAATGGATAGAAAACAGGATCCATCAATATGCTGTCTACAAGAGACACATGTTAGAAACAAAGATGTGAATTGATTAAAAGTCAAAGGTTGGAAAAAAATATATCAAGCTAACAACTACCAAAAAAGAGCAGAAATGGCAATTCTAATCTCAGATAAAATAGACTTTAAAACAAAATCTACCATAAAAGACAAAGAAGGACACTATATAATGATTAAGGGGATGATCCATCATGAAGACATAACCATAATAAACATCTACACGTCTAATGACAGGGCTCCAAAATACATAAAACAAACTCTAACAACACTGAAAAGAGAAATTGAGAATTCCACAATAATAGTAGGAGACTTGAACACATCACTGTCAGTAAAGGACAGAACAACTAAGAAGAAACTCATCAAACATACAGAAGACCCAAAGGGCACAGTCAGCCAACTCGACCTCATAGACATATAGAACACTCCATCCAACCGCTGCAAAGTACACATCCTTTTCCAATGCACATAGAATGTTCTCCAGAATAGACTTCATCTTATGCTACACAGCAATTCTCAACAAGATCCAACATGTTGAGATAATTCAAAGTATCTTCTCTGACCACAATGCCATCAAGGTAGAAATTAACAATAGAAAGATCAAGGAAAAAAAATCAACTACATGGAAACTGAATAATACCCTGCTTACACATCACTGGGTAATAGAAGATATCAGAGATGGAATCCAAAAATTCCTAGAATCAAATAAGAATGAAAACACATCATACCAAAACCTATGGGACACAGCAAAGGCAGTCCTCAGAGGACAATTTATAGTAATAGATGCACATATCAAAAAAGAAGAAAGGTACAAAATCAAAACATTAACTACACAACTGAAACAAATAGAAAGAGAACAGCAAAACAAACCCACAACCACTGGAAGAAAGGAAATAGTAAAGATCAGAGCAGAAATAAATGAAATAGAGAACAGAAAAACAATAGAAAGAATCAACAAAACCAAAAGCTGGTTTTTGGAAAGAATCAACATAATTGACAAACCACTGGCCAGAGTGACAAAAGAAAAACAGGAGAGGACACAAATAACCGAAATAAGAAATGAAATGGGGGACATTACAACAGACCCAACTGAAATAAAAAGGATTATAACAGAATATTATGAAAAACTATACTCCAACATATTTGAAAACCTAGAGGAAATGGATAAATTTCTAGAAACACACAGCCTACCCAAACTACAACAAAGTGATGTTGAAAATCTGAACAGATCCATAACAAGAGAAGAGATTGAAAAGGTAATAAAAAAAACTCCCAACCAAAAAAAGGTCTGGCCCAGATGGCTTCACTGGAGAATTCCACAAAACATTTACAGAAGAGCTTGCATCAGTACTACTCAAGCTATTTCAGAGCATAGAAGAGGAAGCAACACTTCCAAATTCATTCTATGAAGCCAGCATAACGCTGATACCAAAACCAGGAAAAGATGTCACAAAAAAAGAAAATTACAGACCAATATCTCTCATGAATATAGATGCAAAAATTCTGAACAAAATTCTAGCCAATAGAATTCGGCATCATATCAAAAAAATAATACACCATGACCAAGTAGGATTCATACCAGGTATGCAAAGATGGTTCAACATTAGAAAATCTATCAACGTAATCCACCACATAAATAAAAGGAAAGGAAAGAATCACATGATCATCTCAACTGATGCAGAAAAAGCATTTGACAAAGTCCAACACCCATTCCTGATAAAAACTCTCAATAAAATAAGTATAGAAGGGAAATTTCTCAACATAATAAAGGGAATCTATGCAAAACCAACAGGAAACATCGTTTTTAATGGAGAGAGGCTGAAAACATTCCCCTTGAAAACAGGAACAAGACAAGGATGCCCTTTATCACCACTCCTATATAACATTGTGTTGGAAGTTCTAGCTAGAGCAATAAGGCAAGAAAAAGAAATAAAGGGCATCCAAATTGGTAATGAAGAAGTTAACCTGTACCTGTTTGCAGATGATATGATACTATACATAGAAAACCCTAAACACTCCACGAGAAATCTACTGGAACTAAAAGAAAGGTTCAGCAGAGTGGCAGGATACAAAATAAACATTGAAAAATCAGTTGGATTCCTATACACCAATAAGCAGA
This sequence comes from Dugong dugon, assembly GCA_030035585.1. NCBI lineage: Eukaryota > Metazoa > Chordata > Mammalia > Sirenia > Dugongidae > Dugong > Dugong dugon. The sequence continues at coordinate 64,570,577 of CM057466.1, forward strand.
ACAATGAAAAGGAAATCAGGAAAACAATACCATTTATAATAGCCCCTAAAAAGATAAAATACTTAGGAATAAATCTGACCAGGCATGTAAAAGACCTATACAAAGAAAACTACAAAACACTACTGTAAGAAACCCAAAGAGATCTACATAAATGGAAAAACATACCATGCTCATGGATAGGCAGTCTCAACATTGTGAAAATGACAATTCTATCCAAAGTAATTCACAAATACAATGCAATCCCGATCCAAATACCAACAACATTGTTCAAAGAGATGGAAAAACTAATCATTAACTTTCTATGGAAAGAGAAGAAGCCCCGAATAAGTAAAGCACTACTGAAGAAGAAGAATAAAGTTGGAGGACTCACACTACCTGACTTGAGAAGCTACTGTACAGCTACAGTAGTCAAAACAGCCTGCTACTGGTACAATGACAGATACATTGACCAATGGAACAGAATTGAGAACCCAGGTGTTAATCCTTCCACCTACAGTCACCAGATCTTCGACAAGGGCCCAAAGTCCATCAAATGGGGAAAAGACAGTCTTTTTAACAAATGGTGCTGGCAAAACTGGATATCCATCTGCCAAAAAATGAAACAGGACCCATACCTCACACTGTATACAAAAACTACTTCAAAATGGATCAAAGACCTGAATATAAAGCCTAAAACTATAAAGTTCATAGAAAAAAAAAATAGGACCAACACTTCAGGCCTTAATACATGGCATTAACAGGATACAAACCATAACCATCAATGCACAAAACCCAACAGATAAGCTAGATAACTGGGATCTTCTAAAAATCAAACACCTATGCTCTTCAAAAGACTTCACCAAAAGAGTGAAAAGAGAACCTACAGACTGGGAAAAAATTTTTGGACAGTACAAGTCAGACAAAGGTCTAATCTCCATAATCTACAAGAAAATCCAAAACCTCTACAACAAAACGACAAATAATCCTTTTAAAAAGTGGGCAAAGGAAACGAACAGACACTTCACCAAAGAAGACATTCAAATGGCTAACAGACATATGAGGAAATGCTCGCGATCACTAGCCATTAGCGAAATGCAAATTAAAACCACAATGAGATGTCATCTCACCCCGGCATTACTGGCACAAATCAAAAACACTGGAAATAACAAATGTTGGAGGGGCTGCGGGGAGATGGGAACACTTATGCACTGCTGGTGGGAATGCAAAATGATACAACCATTTTGGAAAATGATATGGTGCTTTCTCAGAAAGCTAGAAATAGACATACCATTCGATCCAGCAATCACACTCCTAAGAATATATCCTAGAGAAATAAAAGTTGTCACTCAAATAGACATATGCACACCTATGTTCATGGCAGCATTGTTCACAATAGCAAAACGATGGAAACAACCTAGATGCCCATCGACAGATGAATGGATAAATAAACTTTGGTACATACACACAATTGAGTACTATGCAATGAGAAAGAACAACAATGAGTCTGTGAAGCATCTCATAACGTGGATGAAACTGGAATACATTATCCTGAGTGAAATAAGTCAATCACAAAAGGACAAATATTGTATGAGACCTCTATTGTAAAAACCCATGAAAAAGTTCATACACAAAATGTAACAATCGTTGTTGGTTACCAGGGATGGGAGGGGTGGGGGTGGGGAAATACTAAATAGATAATAGAGAAGTGGTATCTTGGGTGAAGGGTGAGACACTACACAATACAGGAGAGACTAGCACAGCTTGTACAAGGAAAGGTCGTGGAAGCCCCATAGACACATCCAAACTCCCTGAGGGACTGAATTGCTGGGCGGAGGGCTGTGGGGGCCATGGTCTCTGGGAACATCTAGCTCAATTGGCATGACACAGCTTATAAAGACAGTGCGCTACATTCTACCTTGGTGAGTAGTGTCTGGGGTCTTAAAAGCCTGTGAGCAGCCATGTAAGATACTCCACTGGTCTCATCCCTTCGGGAGCAAGGGAGGATGAAGAGAACAGGATACAAGGAAAAGATTAGTCCGAAGGACTAACTGTCCACAGCTACCAAGGCCTCCAGCAGACTGAGTCCAGTATAGCTAAATGGTGCCCGGCTACCACCACTGACTGCTTTGACCAGGATCACAACAGAGGGTTCTGGACAGAGCGGGAGAAGCATGTAGAGCATAATTCTAACTCACAAAAAATAGACCAGATTTACTGGCCTAAAGGAGACTGGAGAAACGCTGAAAGTATGGCCCCCAGACACCCTTTTAGCTTAGTGGTGAAGTTACCTCTGAGGTTCACTGTTCAGCCTGGGAGTGGACAGCCCCGTAAAACCAAATGAGATTAACGAGTTACAGGAGTCCAGTGACAAGGGCCAGAAGGCAGAAGGGGACAAGGAAGCTGGTGATAGGGAACCCAAGGCTGAGTAAGGATATTGTTGATGTGTTGTGAGATTGTTCACCACTGTCATAGGGCAACATTTGTAGTAACTGCTAAATGAGAAACTATCTTGTTCTGTAAACCTTCATCTGAAGTGAGAATAACAGCACAATTGGAAGAGCGTAGTCGATGTCACTGAACTGTGCATGTAGAAATTTTTGATATGGTGTACCTTTGGCTATGTATTTTCACCAAAAAAAAATAAGGTTGAGAAGTTAGAGGGTTGATATGTTGTGGGGTTGTTAACCAATGTCACGAAACAACTTGTGTACTTCTGTTTCATGAGAAACTATTTGTTCTGTAAGCCTTCACCTGAATTACAATAAAAAAAATTGAAAAGACTGATAGTATTAACTGTTGGTAAAGGTAATGGGAACAGCTAGTGGGAGCTATAGTTTGGTCAATTATTTATTGGCAATATCTAGAAAATGTAAACACTGGATAATGCTACAATTGTACTATTAGGTACATGCCCTAGAAATCTCTAGCATATGTATTCGAGAAGGCACTTTAAATTAGGTTAATTGCAGTATTATTTGTAAGAGCAGAAAATAGACAAGAATTTGCATGTTCTATGCAGAAGAGAATGGATAATTGAGCAAATGGTATACAGCAGGGAAATGAATGAATTGACTCTAAATGAATTAGCATGTGTACATGTTATAAACGTTATTAGAGTGCAAATAACAGGTTACAGAACCTGGCAACTTGGTGCTTGTATGTTTTATGTACTTTCAAAACCACACGCATACTATGTTATACTATACATGGTTTATGATTTGTATACATAGTGGTTAAGCACTTGGCTCCTAACTGAAAGGTCAGTGGTTCAAACTCACCAGTGGCTCCACAAGAGAAAGATGTGACAGTCTGCTTCCGTAAAGATTACATCTTGGAAACCCCATGAGGCAGTTCTACTCTGACCTATAGACTCGATGGCAACTGTTTTTTTTTTTTTTTAATATATAGTAAAATTACAAAACATAGATTGGAATTTTAAAAAAATCATGGTATGTTTCTAGAGACTGAGGAAATGTAGGTAGGAGGGAAAAAAAGGGTAGTTCAAGTTTATGTATTACATTGTAACAAAACTAAAATTAGCATTTCGGTGTATTCCTGCTAATCAATCTCAGTGCATTTCTTCTAATCTCCCATAAAGTTTAAACTGAAAAAAAGATTATTGTTAATTATTCAGGTTGTAGCTTGTGTGTCTATTTTACCTGTATTACTTACAATTTGAAAAGCTTTCCAATGGCAATTAATTTGTGTGGCATTTAGAATGTATTGGACACATTTATTGGGCACCTACTTCATGGTCCTTGTTAGATGTCATCGAGTCGGTTCTGACTAATAACCACCCTATGTACAACAGAACTAAACACTGCCCGGTTCTGCACCATCCTTACAATCATTGTTACTCTTGGGCCGATTGTTACAGCCACTGTGTCAATACATCTCCTTGAGAGCCTTCCTCTTTTTTGCTGACCCTCTGCTTTACAAGCATGATGTCCTTCTCCAGAGACTTGTCCCTCCTGATAACATGTCCAAAGTACCTGAGAGGAAATCTTGCCATCCTTGCTTCTAATGAGCATTCTGGCTGTACTTCTTCCAAGACAGATTTGTTGGTTCTTCTGGCAGTCCATGATATATTCAGTATTCTTTGCCAACACCATAATTCAAAGGCGTCAATTCATCTTCCGTCTTCCTTATTCATTGTCCAGCTTTCACATGCATGTGAGGCAATTGAAAATACCATACCTTGGCTCAGAAGTAACTTAATCCTCAGGGTGACATCTTTGCTTTTCAAAACTTTAAAAGAGGTCTTCTGTGGCAGATTTGCCCAGTGCAATGCGTCGTTTGATTTCTTGACTGCTGCTTCAATAAGCATTGGTTGTTGAAGCAAGTAAAATGAAATCCTTGACAATTTCAATCTACCTTTATCATGATGTTGCTTATTGGTCCAGTTGTGAGGATTTTTATTTTATTTATGTTGAGGTGTAATCCATATTGAAAGCTGTAATCTTTGATCTTCATCAGTAAGTGCTTCAAGTCCTCCTCACTTCCAGCATAGTGGGCAATCTTTTAGATTCTGCAAAAGAATGAGAAACCCAAAAGATCTGTTGCCGTTGAGTTGATTCCGACTCATAGTGACTCTATAGGAGAGAGAGTAGAACTGCCCGATAGGGTTTCCAAGGAGCACCTGGTGGATTCAAACTCCCGACCTTTTGGTTAGCAGCCGTAGCACTTAACCACTATGCCACCAGGGTTTCCAAAACAATGAGCAGCAGTCTTTCATTCTGAGTATCTTAATAAAGTTTGGGGAACTCAGCAATGCATATTACCAGCTAGAAAACTTCATAGAGTGATTATTACCAAATTGGATTCTCTGTATATTTTATGTGCAATTTTTCACACTAATATCTTTAAAAAAACATACACTACCCAATAAAAAAAAAAACAGGTTAACAATAAACAGGTAAAAAACACATAAATAAGGAAGTATACACATAATCATTTAATGTTATTTTCTTGAGACATTGCTTTCCGAAATTGTTCCTGGATGGTAGGCAGTGCAATTCACACACACTGTCTAGCGAAACCTCTACCTTTTTACTTAGTCCTGCTATGCCAATGTGTTTCTGGATATTAATGGAATAGAATCATGTCTATAAAACAATAGATTTAATTTCTACTCACCCACAAAATAGTAAATCAGTTTCTGAATGTCTTGTGTATTTACTGATGTTTCTAAAGTGCAGTGGGAACTAGGTATGTCTCTTAGTGAAAAATTATAGAACATGTTATGGTGTCTGCTTGTAATAAGCCCTGGAAGAAAGATGTAGTTTATAACTGCAGCTATTCAGAGTTTGCAACCAGGAACTGAATCAGAAAGGAAAATAAATACCAATTTTACTACTTTTTATCATAGTCAAGGAATGTTGGATGAAGTTTGCTCATATGACCTATTTTTGAAATGTGAGGTTGTTTTTTTTTTTAATAACAGAAGACTACATAATTGAATTCCTTAAACTTTGAAATAGAATATGCTTTCTCATCATAATATGTTCTCAACTCAAATGAGAAACAAAAACGGTTGATTTGTATGGCACGGTCAGGGTGTGGTCGTTTGATGTTACTTGTAGATAAACAGTGCATCAGAAGGTGGATGTATGTAGATCCAGGGGGCGCCAGCCGGCCTCTTGTGCCAGTATTTCAACTGCACGTGAGAAATGGAAAGAGGATACAGACAATGCGATGGGATTGGCCTAGAAAAAAAGAAAAAAACAAAAAGACAAAAAACCATGAGACATGTTTTTTAAAACTGAGCTCACATTCAGGCATTTTTTGGACCTTGACAATGAACAACAGCATGGGAAAAGATGGGCAGTAAAAAGAACCACGAGGGAGTAGAAATGAAGTCCGTCCAACTCTGGACTCCTGCCAAATCTGGCAGGCAGGCTATTGGCAGAGACTTGAGGCAGACGTAGGCATTATAAAAGTAGTCGCGGCAGGGGTCTCCGGCTTCTTTAAAGAGATTAACTATTGTTAAACCCTTGGCGCTCTGCAATGGAACCTTGTATCCACAGGCAGGAAGCAGAGCATGCTGTGGTGGTAGTTTTGGGAATTCTTGCCAAGTCGCAGAGAATCATCCCTGCTCTCCATTGAAGGAGATGAGTTGCTTACAGCCAAAACAGACGAGGTATCTGCTGTCATGAGAGTTTCCTGGAGAGCTGAACCTCCCTTCAGGCCATATATATAGTTTTTAATCCATCCATTTTTAGTAAGAAAACAAAACAAAAACAAACAAGCAAACAAAAAGTGTCTTAACAGGCAAAGCATCAGATCTTGTGCTAGTTCCCTTGCCAATCCCTTATTTTGTACTTTCTGTACAAAGAGCGTTATTCACGGTATGGAAGACAACCCTCTCCAAACAAGGCCAGAAGATAATAAAGGAGACAGAAAAGATTTTGGCTGCAAATAACCATTATTAGTTCTCAGAAAATCCTGTTTGTGAATGTAATAGTCACAATATTGGGTAGAAGGTAACTGGATGTTCATGTCCCTGAGAAGCTTCCGAGGAGGTATTTCATGATGTAGCATAGGAAGTGTCAGGGATTCCTCATTTCTGCAATGGCATATCACTTGTAGCTCTGATTTGAATCCCGAAGTGACTTTCCATGCTAAAAGCTGCTTAAAATATCTCTCTGCTCATCACAGCGGCACCACATGCTGGTCTCTCATTGGAAAGAATGGAGATAAAGTGCTTAAATTAGTCAAACCCTTTTGGAGAGCCACACCATACTTTTGGATAGTAAGAAAATCAGGTAAATAGCATTCAGTGGAGTTTGTTGATGGGAAGCAAAGGCTTCAGTAGCAGCCCTCATCTGATGAGGGCTTGTCCTTAATAATTGTCACTGGAATGCATAAATTTCCTGTGGTTAAGAGTAAGAATCCTAAGCAGGAATTCACTGCAGAAGGAGAGTAACATGGGCTGCAAAAGAGGACCATCATAGATCAGACGTATTTTTTCAGCCACACTGGTTCAAGGTTATTATGAAGTTCTTGGTAAGAAGAAAGTGTAGATTAATATCAAAACCCACAGTATATAAAATGTATACTAAAACATTTACAGTCATCGTCAGAGAATAAGGGTTTAAATATCTACAACCCTTGAACTTCAAAAATCACTGCAGGAATGGTTATAGCTCCAATAGGCTCTTAAAATCAAGATTTAGGAGTTGTAAAAATTTAAATTTTGAATTGGTACATAATTTATGGCTACGTATTTCATTAATAACAGCTAACAACCATGATTTGAATGAGTTTGCATATAATTAAATAAATAAAGTAGACTTGTAGGAAAATGTTCAATTGTGATGATCTGTGGGCAGATATGTATGGCAAATAGTGATGAAAGATTTATCGTCAGCAACAAAAACACACTCAAAGTAAACTCAGAGTTTGGTTTAATTATCATCTTGCATTATTGAGGGTCTGCATTGCATAATCATTTGCTTATTTGAAATCTTAATTTCCTCTCTCTTTCCTTCCTCTGGAGAAGGTTTCATGAAAATAACAGTACTATTAACCTGTTTTATATGGAAACAGCATGGGAAGTAGAAAAAGGGTAGCTTTTGAAGTCCAATAGTTTCAAAATATAATATTTTGAGGTTTCATACATATTATTAAAATATGAAATATTTTGAGATTCTATCAAAATCACTAATGTAATACTGGTTACCCTTTCCAAAATACCGATTGTGTTCCAGGCACTTGGAGTATACTTTTTCATGCATTGTCTCTAGTCATAATGTCAGACCTACAGGGCATATGTTATTACCCACATTTGGTAGATGAAGAAACACAGCTCAGGTAAATTAACATTTTGCCCAAGTTATCACAGCCAACGAGGAGCATAAGTGATTTACGAAACTAAATTTTCCTGGTTTCGTATGTAATGGTCTAAATCATCACTGTCCAAAAGAAATATAATAGAAGCTACATATACAAAGTTAAATTTTCTAGTAGCCAAGTTTAATAAAAAGTGGCAAGAAATTGGTGAAACAGTTTTAAATAATATTTTCACTTAATCCAAGATGTCCCAAAAATTATCATTTCAACATGTAATCAATATAAAAAAATTTCATGAGATATTTTCTGTTTGATATTCTTACTAAGTTTCTGACCTCCTATGTGCATTTAACGGGGCCCTGGTGGCATAGTGGTTAAAGAGGTTGGCATTTAATAGGGTCATGTTTCAAGTGCTCAAGAGCCACATGGGGCTAGTGACTACTGTATTAACGGTATAGGTCCACATGTTTCAAGTATAAAGTTGTGGTGAAACATATGATGAAATGTCATGATTTGGTCCCTTGCTGTACCACTTTCCATTTGAAACACACTGCACAAAAGCTTACAACCAGTTGCTATTGAGTTGACTCTGACTCATGGCGACCTCATGAGGTCAGAGTAGAGTTGTGCTCTACAGGAATTTCAATGGCTGATTTTTTTGGAAGCAGGTCTTCAGGCCTTTTTTCTGAGGCACCTCTGGGTAGACTCCAACCTCCAACCTTTCAGCTTGTAGTCTAGTATATTAACCTTTTGTAATATGCAGCTTAATCTGAGTCTTTTGTCACATGTATTAAAAGGAGTGACAATACTTAAACCACAGAGTTGGAAGGGGTAAGTGAGGTATTGGGTGGGAAATCCATGGAAAATTACCTAACATGTAGGAGGCATTCAGAGGAAGATAGATCAATTTTCTCTCTTTTCTCCCTTATTGCTCACAAACTGTGTTCCAGTAAGGATGTCCTTTGGAGTCCTGAAGTTTAACAACCAAGTCTTCTTCAAGGAAGGTTTGAGAAGTCACATTTAGCCTCAGGGATCATATATTTTTAGTCTGAGTTTATACCATGGGTGAGGTTAACATGGTGGGCTAACTGAGAATGGGAATGCAGAAATGATGAACTTTTCTCAACTCCATTTAAGTTAAGACTTAAAAGAAATGTTAGAGAGAAGCTTGGAGGCCAGTAAGTTTATGTTGACGGGGGCAGGGGGGGGGGCAATTAGATAAAGGAGGGTGAGAATGGTTGCACAACTTGAAGAATATAACCAATTATTTTGAATTGTACGTGGAGAAATTGTTGAATCGGTGCATGTTTTGCAGTGCATATTTTCAACCATGCACACCAAAAGATTTAAATTAGTAGTTAGAAAGAATTCACAGAGACTGACGTGACTACATATTAAGGTTATATTCCACAACCAAACATTAACTATTTCAGATTTTTTTTTTTTTTTGCAATTTTTTCACTTGTACCAAAACCAAAAACCAAACACATTGCCGTCAAGCTGATTCCAACTCATAGTGACCCTATAGGATGCTGTAGAACTGTCCCATAGGGTTTCCAAGGCTCTAATCTTTACGGAAGCAGACTGCCACATCTTTCTCCCACAGAGCTGCTGGTGAGTTCAAACCACCAACCCTTCCATTAACAGCTGAGCGTTAACCAGTATGCCACCAGGGCTCCTTCACCTGTACCAGGAGAGATAATTAAGAATTCCTTTACAATGAAGAAAACGAGATCAGATCAGACCAAATGCAGCCAAGTTTTGGACTCCAGTATCAATCTGTCCTGTTCTCAAATCCTCATGTTCCTAGAGGTATTTTTGACGATTTAAATTTAGAATTACAGTTTTAAGCAAATCTCACAGTTTGTGTCTTCTAATATACCAGAATAGTACATTTGCAAAGTATAGAGCATATTATTTGAAACCACACCAATTTAGGTTTAGGAGACAATTAAGCCATTTACTAGCTGTGATACCTGAAGCAAATTCTTATCTGTCTGAGTTACAATTTGAAATCTGATGTTAAGATTAGAGTAGATGTTTGTAAGCTCTTTCATAGTGCATGACCCATAATACATAATAAATAGTAATTAGCATTGTGTTATGGTGATTTTATAGAAAGGAAATATTTTACATTTTAATAATCTGTATAAAACTTTAATGCATTATAAAATTAATCTAATGTAATGGTGAATGCATTGGATTTGGAGTTGTACAATTTTTCCATGTACAACCCATGGCCTTTCATATTATCTTCTCATAATTAATTTATTGTCCATTTGTTTACTTATAGTTCAGTTCTAATATACGTAAAGGTTGTAACTGATAAAATTTTAGCAATTCTCAGGAAACCCTGTGTGTTTCTCTCTGAATCTATAGCTGTCTCTCACAACCAGACATAACCATAATTCTGAATTTTGCTTGTCATTTTTATTATAACACATATGAGTGCATCTCTAAACAACATATTATTTAGTTTTGCATGCTTTTATGCTTTATATAAATGGAAGCAGACTTCATGCTTTCTTCTATAGCTTGCTTTTTTGTTTAATATAATTTTTTGAGATGCATTAGGCTGTAGTTGGTTAATTTTCACAATATTGTACACCATATGACAATGTTTCAACTGATTATTTATTTTTCCTTTTTAAGACTTGTGTTGATCCCAATTTCTTGCCATAATACATAATGCATCTAGAAACAGCATTTCCTGCCTCCATTTTTATCTACTTATATGGACACATGCATATAAATTTGTGTTTTTACTTTCAGTTGCCTTTGAGTTATTTCCAACTCATGTCAATTCCATATTTGCGTCAGTTCCAAGTGGATTGAAGACTTCAATGTGAAAAACGAAAGCATGACAGTTTTAGAAGACCATATAGGGGAATAATTTTATTATAAAAATGTTTGTTAATGGAGACAAAAAAATGAAAAGTGTAAAGGAAAATATGTTGTTTACCAGGGAACACAAAAATAGTAAAATAGAAAAACCAGATAGTGGAAAAATATATCCATTTAAAATATATATTACAAGTTGATCAAATAGCATTAGTACGTGAACACATTAATTAGAAAATAAGCTATTATTTTACAGCGGGAGTCATTGAACTTTTCTTACAAATAGCTAAATAGTGAATATTTAGCACTTTATAGTCTACATAAGATCTCAGTTACATGCCTTTTTTTTTGACTAATTTTTTAAAATGTAAAAACCTTTTTTAGCTCACAAGCTGTACAAAAACAAGCCTGTGGGCTAGATTTGTCCCAAGGGCTGTAGTTTGCTGACCTGGTGTGATACTCAATTCCCTGACATATAAAACTGCTATATTAACAGCAGGGGTACAGGTGAGAATAGTAAAACCTGAAAAAACACTGCATGCATGTGGATACATAAGTGTAATTTACAACTGCAAGTGTCTCAAACCGCTTCTTGTCCAGCAACCATACTTTATCAATGAGGAAACTGAGGCCCAGAATGGCCCAGAGGTGGTAGCCGATTGAAGAAGGAACAGTTTCTAACTCTTGCTCTTTCACAGGACTGCTGCCTTTAGGCAGCTTCATGATCCTCTGTTAGGTACAGCTTGCACAGCTCATGTTGTGCCTGACATGACTTCACAATTAATAAGAAAAGTCATGCGGTTGTTAGACAGGACAGCAGGCTTGTTTGCCAGCTTCTTGGAACAGAAAAGAGAGTAGCTTATTAGTGCTATAATAACATACCTTTTTATTAAACCTATCTTTCAAAAAAGCTGTACAAGGAGCAATTTTATCAACAACCTGCTCCAAAATGGACCACTTTAAAAGGTGGCAAAAACCAGTCTGGCGGCTGAGTATCTTGGAAAGTTTCATTGGGAGGAAAGAGTCTCCTCAGCACCTTCTGTCTAAATTAAAGCCAGAGACAGTATGGGGGGAAACTGTTGGCTTCCCCTATGTTTTTGGTCTGCTTATATAAAATTTCCTGGGAACTCTTTCCCAAGATCCTAAACTCAAAGCAGATTTTCTAGAAACTTTCAGTTAGAGAAAATTTCAGTATTGTAGAAGTTTTATTTATTCCCAATAGATATGGGAAAGGTTATAGGTATTATTGACCTGAAGTATAATAATGTCCCTCAAGGCTAACCTTTGAATCTTTATGTGCTCAGTAATTCCAGCTAAGCAGAGCATCTTTCTCTGTCTTTAGGAATATTATAACATTCCATAAAGCTATAATAAAAAAAAATAGTGGAAAAGGGCAAAGGGAAATTACCTCTTTCTCCATAGCAGCTCTATAAGGCATTCACATACTCAGTTTACTCAGATAAGTTCCTTTTGGCAGTCTGGAGAGAGTTTCCTAAAAGAAATATCACAGAATGAGATTAACATGAAATATTGAATCCCCTTATTAACCCAAGGAATCAAATAACCCCTTTCATTAATAAAATATAAATTAACAGCTTGACTAGGATAGAAGACTCTTATATGGTAAATATTATTTGTTTATGAGAACATAAAGGAAAATTCTGTAATGACAGCCTACTAGTGTGTTGTTTTCTTCATAGAGCCAATGATTATATTCTTGGAGTTATAGTTATTAGATAGTACTAACTTGCTAATTCTAAGACCTTTGGGTGATTGAGATGCATAAAATTTTGAGCCAGTTGATTAAGTTTTAAGTCATTATTGCTTCAATACTTTCTAACTAGGACATGAACTCTGAACTGGAAAAAAGTATTTGCTTATTCTTTCATGGAAGCACCTACATAAGTAAAGAAGCATTCCTGGAAACAAAGTAGGTCACAAAACTGCACTGATAATAGTAAAGATCACAAAACTACAATAATAATGCTACTGTTATTAGTGGGCATCAAGTCAGTTCCAACTCATAACAACCCTATGTAGAACAGAAAGAAACACTGCTCAGTCCTGTGCCATACTCACAATCGTTGCTATGTTTGAGCCCATTGCTACAGCCTTTGTGTCAATCCATCTTGTCGAGGGTCTTCCTCTTTTTCTCTGACCTGCTACCTTATCAAGCATGATGTCCTTCTCCAGGGACTGGTCCCTGCTAATAACACGTCCAAAGTACTTGAGATGAAGTCTCACAATCTTCACTTCTAAGGAGCATTCTGGCTGTACTTCTTCCAAGACAGACTTGTTCTTTCTTCTGGTAGTCGATGGTATATTCAATATTATTTGCTGAGACCATAATTCAAAGGCATCAGTTCTTCTTCAGACTTCCTTTTTCATTGTTCAGCTTTCTCATGCATATAATGTGATTGAAAATATCATGGCTTGGGTCAGGTGCACCTTATTACTCAAAGTAACATCTTTGCTTTTCAACACTTTAAAGAGGGAAGAAGACTGGGAATTCCAAAACACTTAATTGTGCTCATGAGGAACCTGTACGTAGACTAAGAAGCAGTCATTTGAACAGAACAAGGGGATACAGCATGGTTTAAAGTCAGGAAAGGTGTGCGTAGGGTTGTTTCCTTTCACTATACGTCTCCAATCTGTCTGCTGAGCAAATAATCCAAGAACTTGGATTATATGAAGAAGAACATGGCATCAGGATTGGAGGAAGATTCATTAACAACCTGTGATATGCTAATGACACAACCTTGCTTGCCGAAAGTGAAGAGGACTTGAAGCAGTTACTGATGAAGATCAAAGATTACAGCCTTCAGTATGGATTACACCTCACCATAAAGAAAACCAAAATCCTCACAACTGGACCAATAAGCAACACTTTAAAAAACAGAGAAAAGATTGAAATTGTCAAGGATTTCATTTTACTTGGTGTTTTAGCCATCTAGTGCTGCTGTAACAGAAATACCATAAATGGATGGCTTTAACAAACAAGTTTATTTTCTCACAGTTTAGGAGGCTAGAAGTCTGAATTCAGGGTGTCAGCTCTAGCGGAAGGCTTTCTTTTTCTGTTAGTTCTGGGGAAAGGTCCTTGTCTTCAGTCTTCCCCTGGTCTAGGAACGTCTCAGCACAGGGACCCTGGGTCCAAAGGACATACTCCCCTCCTGGTTCTTCATGAATGAAGGGACGAGGTCCCTATGTCTCTCTGTTCACTTCTTCCTTTCATATCTCAAAAAAAATCAACTCAAGATACTACCCAATCTTCTAGATTGAGTCCTGCTCATTAAAATAACTGCCTCTAATCCTGCCTCATTAAAATCATAGAGGTTGGATTTACAACACATAAGAAAATCACATCAGATGACAAAATGAGGGACAACCACACAATACTGGAAATTATGGCCTACCAAGTTGACACACATTTTTGGTGGACACAATTAATCCATAACACTTGGATCCACAATCAATGCCCATGGAAGCAGCAGTCAAGAAATCAAAGGACGCATTGCAGTGGGCAAACCTGCTGCAAAAGACCTCTTTAAAGTGTTAAAAAGCAAAGATGTCACTTTAAGGACTAAGGTGCACCTGACCTAAGACATGGTGTTTTCAATTGCCTCATATGCATGGGAAAGCTGGACAACGAATAAGAAGACCGATGAAGAGTTGATGCTTTTGAATTATGGTGTTGGTGAAGAATATTGAGTATACCATGGACTGCCAGAAGAACAAACAAATCCATCTTGGAAGAAGTATAACCAGAATGCTTCTTAGAAGCAAGGGCGGGAAGACTTTGTCTCACATACTTTGAAAATGTTATCAGGAGGGACATCACGCTTGGTAAAGTAGAGGGTCAGTGAAAAAGAGGAAGACCCTCAAAAGGATCAGTTGACACAGTGGCTGCAAAAATGACCTCAAGCATAATAACAATTGTGAGGTCGGCTCAGGATCAGCTAGTGTTTCCTTCTGTTGTACATAGGGTCACTTTGAGTCAGAATTCACTCAATGACACCTAACAACAACAACAACATCCTGAAAATTAGTGGCTTAATACAATAATCACTTTATTTTCTTGTGATTCTCTGGGTCATTCATTTGTACTCAGCTCAGCAGACAGTTCTTCTGTTGCTTTTCTCTGGGATCACTCATGTGGCTGCAGTTAACTTGGCGGCGTCAGATCAAAGATGGCCACAGTCACATGTGTGTTGATGGTGGTGATTGTCAGCTCGACCTCTCTCTCCATGTGTTCTCTCATTCTCAATAATAGCCTGAGTTTTTTTGAATGTTGACAGTATTCCAAAAGGGTGAGAATAAAAGCTGCAAAGTTCCTTGAAGACTAGGCTTGTAAATTGTACATCATAATTTTAGCCACATTCTGTTAGTCAAATAAGTCACAAGGTGAACCTAGATTCAAAGGGTAGAGAAATAGTCACTTTTCATTGGGAGAGGTTACAAATAGTTTATGACCATTTTTAATCTACCACACCTGGGTACCGTAACAACAGAGTTGTTCTTAGGACAATTCTTTTGAGAGGAGTTACCCCCATCCATTTTCAGCCTTTGTGACGCTACTCAAGATTGGAATTACAGGAAAAATTGTTTGTTCTGGCTTGGGACACATATCTGTGCTTAGCTGAGAAGGACAGTTCACCGTTAGTAGCTGTGCCTAAATATTATAGCAGCATGGAAGGGCTAATTCCTCAAAGAAAACATAAGGTATCATCACCAAAAACAGGAGGAATGAATATTGGGTAAGCAAAAACAACGGAGAACATTTTGCTGAGGGACCTTGGAAAAATCACTTAACTGTCCTGTGCGCACGGTGCCCTCATTTATAAATTGAGAATGAGTAGAATACTAAAATATGTTTCTTCTGGTATTATGGTTTTATTATTCTGAATTTCTTCTATCTCTCTTCTGCCTGTGCATTTGGTAGCACCTACTGCTTCAGACAGCCAGAAACCATATGCTCCCCTTGAACTTTACAGTAAAATAGCAAGTCTGGGCTAAAGAATCACATCTGCTGTTAGACTATAAGTTACATGAATGCAGCCAATATATCTTGTTCACCTCTGAATTCCCATCTTCTGATGCATTAAGAGTTCACTAAATATTTATTTCATGTCGGAAGAATCAACTAATTACGGTATCTTCCTCTTTATGTACTCTCATTTCTATTTTAGGTGGCAGGAGGAATTTAATTCAGCAGAATTCCAACTGTGTTCTTTCCTAATTTTTAAATATTATCTTATCCATTACTCCTTTGGAACCCTGTTGGCACAATGGTTAAGTGCTCAGGCTGCTAACCAAAAGATCGAATCCACCAGCTGCTCCTTGGAAACCCTATGGGGCAATTCTACTCTGTCCTACAGGGTTGCTATGAGTGAGGCCAGGGACAACAAGTAAAAGGCCAAGTAGGAACACTTGTGCTGCCTCTATCCTTGGCACCAACACTGGAGCAATTACTACACAGGAGACAAGGGAAAAAAAAACAAAAACAAAACCCAAACCCATTGCCCTCGAGTCAGTTTTGACTCCTAATGACCCTGTAGGACAGACTAGAACTGCCCATAGGGTTTCCAAGCAGCTGCTGGTAGATTTGAACTGCCGACCTTTGGATTAGCAGCCATAGCTCTTAACCACTGTGCCACAGGAGAGAAGGAGGGGAGAAATTTCCTCGGAGCCAAACCTTACTTGTCCCTTCCTCTTCACCAAGAAGTTGGGCATTAGTGCATTAGCTTGTGCTGTGGGAAGGAGAACATGAGCCTGAACATTGTTTGAGGTAGAAGATTTTATTTAAAAGATGATTTTTTTAAAGAAAATTTTAAAATGAGCCTCTTGTTTAACAGCTTTATTGAGATATAATTCACATACCATGCAATTCACCCATTTAAAGAGTATTATGCAATATTTTTTAGTATATTCATAGACATGTGCACACATGTGACCACAGTCAATTTAGAACATTTTCATTGCCTCAAAAAGAAACCCTGTACCTTTTATTTATCATCCCCCTATTTCCCCATCTGTGGTAAACTGAGCTCCTTTATGTGACCTTTTGCCTTGGTTCTTTGGAAAAACAGCTTGAGAAATTTTTTCCCTAAGCCCTGAGAAGTTACCTTTGCCCTAGTTTTCTACCCCAGACTTCTGCCAGGTTGACATTTCCTGATTAAGCTGTAAACAATTTGGTTTGATACCTTTTGTCTGGTCCTGGGCTGCAGCCTACCTGTGATTGGAATGGACTTTGCAGGGATTGGTCAATATGTTGTGCAAATAAAGTGACTGTAGACTATGCAAATGAAATGTCTGTAGTCTACTATGAAAATGAAGTGTCTGTGGTCTACTGAGAGGGGATTGATCAGTTTGTGGCTCTGGTGGGAGGATCATATCTTGAAATTGACCAGGAATTTGTGTATATAAGCAGCCAGCACCACAGAGGTTTCAGAGACAGAAAGAAGCAGGAAAAGAAGCAGCAAGAAGAAGCAGAAGGAAGAGAGAAGAGAAAAGAAGCAGAGAGAGAGGAGGCAAGGAACCTTCTAAAAGAGCTGTAACATGGGTCAAGGGTTGTAACACTGGACAGTGAGAGGCCTAGAAGGGGTCCAACAGCTGAGCTGACAGCGACAGGCCCAGAAGGGGTCCTGTGGCAGAGTTGGTGGTGACAGATGGCAGGGCTAAGAGGTGCCTGTCCTGAGGGAGCTGAGAGGAACATGTCCTCAGGTGGCTGAAAGGAGCCTCTCCTCAGGACTAAGAGGAGACCTGCACAGCTGAGAGAAACCAAGAGAGCTGTCCTGCACTGAAGAAGGGAGACTTTGCCTACATGCTTCCTGATCCTGAACCTGAGTTGTACCCTGTTACTTCCTCAATAAATAATTTAACTATAAGTATGGTCTGTGAGTTCTGTGTGACAACTGCAATGAATTAGAGAACCCAAAAGAGAAGTGGAGAGTACCATGGGGGCGGGAGATGGGGATGGCCAGTGTCAGAATTGGTAAAAAGCTTGGAGAGTGGAGGTATGTCTGATCTTCACCTCACAGGGATCAGCCTTGGGCTGATTTTGATTAGCATTCTCTCTCCCAAAGTTAGACAGGTTCTGACGATACTACTACTACTACTGCCCAGACTGTACACCATTCCTCCTCCAAACTGGAGAAAACATCCACTCTCTTTCTGTAGAGATTTCTAAACTTTCATATGAATAGGATCTTATAGTATGTTGCCTTTTGTGACTGACTTCTTTCACTTACTGTAATGTTTTCGAGATTCATCCATGTTGTAGCGTGTATTAGTACCAGAACTGAGCCTTTATACTTAAATGAGTCTATACGAGTAATGACAGGGACTGAAAGTGAAAGTCATCTGACTAAAATATAATTAATAGACCAGCTAATCAACGGGAAGAAAGAATTTGATAGAGGAATGCTCAGTAGAACTACAGGGGGAAGTAATGCAATTTCATGTATATGAACCAAAGGGTCATGCCTCCTCAATAAAATAATTGCCTAAGTACAGTTATGGCTACACCTGAAGTAGAGTAAGAAAACCCAAAGGACAATGGTGAATCAGAAGGAGAGATGACTTGGCTTAGGATCACAGAGAAGAACATTTAATGTAGGAGCATTTCAAGAGGCCTGGCAAATGAATTCAGTTATCTGTAAATAAGATTTCATTTGCTTTTAATCAAAAAATGGTAACTAGCCAAGAGAATTTTATTTTAAAAGTCAATTTCTAAAGTCAAATCTATAGGTGATGTGTAAAAACTGTGAAATATTTTAGTTTATAAAGAAAATATTCTACTTCCCACTTTGGTGAGTAGCGTCTGGGGTCTTAAAATCTTGTGAGCAGCCATCTAAGATACATCTATTGGTCCCATCCCACTTGGAGCAAAGGTGAATGAAGAAACCAAAGACACAAGGAAAATACTAGCCCAAAGGACTAAAGGACCAAATGAACCAGAGACTCCACCAGCCTGAGACCAGAAGAATTAGATGATGCCCGGCTACCACCAATGACCTCCCTAACAGGGAACACAACAGAGAGTCCTGGACAGAACAGGAGAAAAATGTGGAACAGAATTCAAATTCACGTAAAAAGACTAGACTTAACGGTCTGACAGAGACTGGAGGAAACCCCACAACTATGACCCCCGGATGCTCTGTTAACTCAGAAATGAAACCATTCCTGAAGCTCACTCTTCAGACAATAATTAGGAATATAAAACAAAAAATATTACATGTGAGGAACATACTTCTTAGTCCAGTTGAGACAAAATGGGCAGCTCCTGTCCAAAAGCAGGATGAGAAGGCAGGAAGGGAGAGGAACTGGTCGAATGGACATAGGGAACCTGGGGGAGAAATGGGGAGTGTGCTGTCACATTGCGGGGTTTGCAACCAATGTCACAAAGTAATACGTGTATATTTTTTTGAATGAGAAATTAACTTGAGCTGTAAACTTTCACCTAAAGCGTGAAAAAAAACCAGCAAATGTTTTTTCATTTTTATAATGTAATTTACAGCTACCTTATTTTGTGATGCTACGTAAACAACAAAGATTGAAGGAAAGCATAGCATGTTTTCTTTTGTGTTTCGTGCTGCCCTTGTGATGTCATAACAAAGATACTGAAGATCAGGGATCAATTAAAAAAAAATGCTTTCAGATTGGCCTTCTGGATTTGAGAACATAACCCAAATATATAACGGGGGAATGAAAGCGGGAGGCCGAAAAGGCAATGTTTGAACAAAAAAATGGTGGTGCCTTTAGGGAGGAGCAATTAAGTATAAAACTGGGTAAACGACACATTGGAATTATGCTGGTAATTTCCCATTGTTATGCAGAGAATATTGGATTGGTAACTTCTGGCTCTGAAAACTACCTATTTGCTTCCAGGCCTGGATGAGCTGAGAGCAATGCTGAGAGGAACGAGGGCACACCTGATAAAGGAACATAAGGATCGCTTGTATTGCACAGGGTACGGGAAGACCGCAAAATCTAAACTTGCAACCTGAGATCCAGGCTTAGAGAAGATACACATTTCATTTAAGCTGGGAATTGGGCTACCACATTGGCAGGTGTAGTGCAAGCTTCTTAAATAATTAACAATTGCAGCTAATTGCTTGGCCTACGACAAAATTAACAGCTCTTAGTGGATGTTTTCTTTGCAAGCACTAAAAAGGCTTACTTATAGCTCTTATTTTCTTTCTTTAAAAAAATTGCCAGCAGTGCATCAGAAAAGCAATAATGTACAGCACATTGGCAAATAAAGGTCTTCAAGACTTATGTGGCCCCTTGACAGTAGCTGTGACATATATTTTTCATGTTTCAGAATAATAAATGCAACATCTTCTTGGAGTATAATTAAAAAAAAAAAAGACAAATGGGGAATGCAAACTGTCCAAGAAAGCTGCTTGTCAGAGGTTACTGCTGGGTTCTTTATTTTTTACAAAAACACGATTTTGTTAATGCTCTCCAGTTGCTCTTTCTTAGAGGAAGTAGAGATGTGTGTTAAATATTGAGATTGTTACATTATAAACAGAATAGACTGCTATTTATTAAGCTACTATTTATAAAGCAATGTTCTAGATCAGTGTTATCCAATAAAAATACAATGAGAGCCAAAAATATAAGGCATATATGTAATTTTAGTTTTGTAGTAGCCACATTATAAAAAGTAAAAAGAGACAGGAAAAATTATTTTTAATGGTACAGTTTACTTAACCCTATATATATCCAAATATAATCATTTCAACATGTAATTGATATAAAAATTATCAATAAACATTTTATATCCCTTTTTCATAACAGATCTTTAAAACCTAGTGTATATTTTACATTTACGGTACATCT
This sequence comes from Dugong dugon, assembly GCA_030035585.1. Taxonomy (NCBI): domain Eukaryota; kingdom Metazoa; phylum Chordata; class Mammalia; order Sirenia; family Dugongidae; genus Dugong; species Dugong dugon. The sequence goes on from CM057466.1 coordinate 64,591,031, forward strand.
CCATTCAAACTAGCTACGTTTCAAATCCTCAATGGCCATATGTGGTTAATGGCTACCATATTGGAAAACAACAGTTGATAGAAACAATTAACAGTAATCCTGCTTCTGTCAATATTAACTGTGTGCTCTTGGTCAAAGGACTTTCTCTCTCTGGGATTCCTTATCTGTAAAACATAACAAAAAATAATAATAGTGTATTAGTTTTCTATTGCTGATACAACAAAGTACCACAAATGTAGCAGCTTAAAACCATAAAGTATTTGTTATCTTACAGTTTGGTAGGTCGGAAGTCTGACATGGACATCACTGGGCTAAAATCGAAGTGTTGGTGGGGTTGAGTTACTTTCAGGAGACTCTAGGGGAGAATCCATGTCCTTGCCTTTTCCAGCTTGCCTGCATTCCTTGGCTTATGACCCCCTCCATCTTCAAAGCCAGCAATGGTGACTTGAGTCATTTTCATATCCAATCACTTTGCTCTTTTCTTCTGCTTCCCTCTTCTACTTTTAAAGCACCCTTATGATTACGTTGGACCCATTCAGATTATCCAACATAATCTCTCCCTTTTAAAATCAATGGATTTGCCATCTTAATTCCCCTTTTTCTATGTAACCTACCATATGCATAGGTTCCAGGGACTAGGATGTGGAAATCTTTGTGGGGGCATTATTCTTCCGACCACAAATAGTATATACTTCATAACGTTGCTGTGAGGATTAAAGGAAGCACTTTAAAGAGTATCTAGCACGTAGTAAGTTATTATTACTGGTAGTATTATGGTAAGTAGAAGGGATGATTACTGGAAGGAAGAGAATGAGTTAGAACACTGTGGCTACCCAAATTAGATAATTTGGGGTGAATTTGGAATGAGTGTCTAAACAAGAAAAAAATGCTTTCTGTTCTGGAAGCGCCAGATATAGAGTATGATGTTGAGTCACACGCATCATACTGCAGAGGGCATTAATAAACAGGGGTAAGCCTAGACAAAAATGACAAGGATGGAGAGTCAACCTGACTATAGAGTGGTGATTAAACAGAATGTAAAGCTGGCTTTAGGAGCGTGTGACCTGTGCAATTACACAGAAGGCCACTTACTCTAATACTTTGCTACAGTCATCTTGAAATTGTAAATAATTTTATCTTTGAACTGGTGTTTTGTTGATGTCTTATGGGACAATAGAAGATACATATGAGCAGAGGAGAGACATACAATATGCCTGTCCCCTATTCCTTGCTGCCTCTTTCCCATATAGCATTTGTAATGCCCCATAAGCACAGAATTCTAGTGGATCCAGAATGTGTGCAAGCTCAGCGAGACTCAAAATGAGTATAAGGTGAGCATGTTAGGTATGTCTGCAACTGAGTAAGGGTGGGTACTGACAGACAAGAGAGGCCACACTTACCATTTGAACCAGAACTTGCTTCAAACACAAAAAGAAGGCAATGAGTCTACAAAACATGATAGACCAAAGGACCCTATCATATTCTTTCTTACTTGTATTACTTTTCCTGTATTAGCCAACTTCTTATGCTGAAAATAATAACATTAAAGGAAAGGAAAAAATAGGGCAACCCGTAATTCCCTTTTCTTTCAGTCCTTTTTTACTCATGAGTGGGTCAAAGGTAGAGAGTATTGCTAGAATGTGTGCATATGAAGAAGTAGAATAAAAACAATCAGTTTGGTTTTGTGTAGCCTTTATGCACTTCTGGTAAAAATGAAGTACATATGAATGTAGGAGCTATGAAACATGAATTGTGTAATTTCCATGATTTGGCATATGAGTTGAACGCTCTTACACTCGTATTTAAAATTGGCATTGTACAATACAGAGATGAATGGTAAAATTCATGCTAATAATTTAAAATTTAAATTTTTCTTTTTCAGAATGAAATTAAATAGCAAATACAAAACACCACAACAAATAGAAAGAGAAAGCCCCCAGAAGAAAAGAAAACATTTTATGTTTTAATATCTTTAATTATACTTTCTTTTTGCTTTTTAAACCAGTGTGGCTGCATTTTCATTTTGTACTGGGTCCTGCGTGTTATATAATCAGCCCTACTTGAGGACTCTGGAGTTAGATTGCCTTTGAGAATTCCGTGTGCCTCTTCTGCTAGTAGGAGCCCTGGTGGCATAGTGATTAAGAGCTTGGCTGCTAACCAAAAGGTGGATGGTTCAAATCCACCAGCTGCTCCTTGGAAACCCTATGGGGCAGTCCTACTCTGTCCTACAGGGTTGCTATGAGTAGGAATTGACTTGACGGCAGTGGGTTTTTTGGTTTCTTCTGCTAGTTGTGCATCCGTGGATTAATTATTTAAGTGCTCTGTACCTTAGCTTTCCTCATGTGGGAAAAGAAGACTTTATAGGGTTTTTGTGCAAGGAATTTGTTTAATTCATGTATTGCACTGAAAATGTTAGGTTTCTCACACGACTAGTATATAAGCTACACAGTAATAGAGATCTTTGTCTACCTTGTTTAAGGCTGTGTCCCAAACACCTAAAGCCAAGTCTGACACATCTTAGGAGGTCAATAAATAATTGTCACAAGAATAAATGCATCTGACGAACAAGATCATTGGTTCCTGAAAGCTGGCCAGACTAGAAGTATATTTCTATTAAATATGGATTTCTAGGCCCTTTTTTCCTAAGCTTTTGATTCACTATTTTTAGAATAGGGCCCAGAAATAAAATTTTAAAAAGCTCCCATGGTAATTTTAATGGATTCCAGGTTTGGAAGCCATTGCACTTTTAATGCACCTCTACATTTCCATGGTTTTCCTTATCCTAGTCCTTCTGCCTGTTTTTCTCATTTAGTTTCTCCTTATGGTGAAATTATAAATATTCTTCTGTGTGAAGTTCCTCTTGTCCATGATCTAGGACAATGGAATGCATAATTCACATGTCACATTTATTTATGGATACTTGGTGTGAACACAGAATGTTATAAGCTATTAGAATCCCGGGTACATATTGTGTACATGTTTTATACCTAAATAATCTAACACATATGAATACCCCAATTGGTTACTGAATAAATGATTAATTCCTGAATTCACTGCCCTGGAGAAGGTACCATGGAATAAGATTGAAGCCAAGACTTGACAACTGGAATGAAGTCAAACATTCTTCGTTTGAAAGGAAAGCTTAGGCTGCTCTGTGATGCAGTAGTTTATATATCCAGGGACAGCAGACTTGATAGAGGAGTCCTGTTGTATGTAGATGTGTAATATGCTTTGATAGTAGTACCATGAGTTGGAAGCAATTGACTTTCATAGCTGCCTCCTCTCAGTGGAAACTTGCCTTAACTACTGGGCATGCCTTTCAATGAGAAAATAAAGGAAAATGGAGAGTGTTGTTTTTGCCAAAATTTTGAAACTAAAAATATCAATCAGAAAAAAAAAAAATGATTAGGAAGCAGACAGGAAATTTTGAAGAAAATTTCACCAGGGGAAATAATAATTTTATTTTCTGTTTTAGTACCCTAGCTAAAACGTATGTGATTCTTTCCCATGTTGTAAGAACCTTTTGTTTTATACCAATATAGAGTTTTGATATTATCTTGGTGCAGTGACATTAAGGAACTACTTCCATGATATGATTTGAGGGATAGAAGTCCAACTGTGCCTTAACATATCTGACATCTGCATGGCAGATTAACAAAAGGCCTATCATCAGGAATCATATTTTGGGATTAAGCACCAAAGCCTATATCAAAACTCTAATGTTTCACTTGAGAGATCATTAACACTTCAGTGAGAATTAGTTAAGTTACTAGACTCTAACAAATTCCTTTGAGATTCTTCCATCCGCTGTTATAGACTATAGATTAGGGAAGGTCCAAAGGCAGTGGCTGCCAGTGAAGCCCTGTTTGAGCAGAGACAGGGTCCAGAAAAGGAAACGTCTCACAGATCAACTATGTCTCCCTCACAATCATACTTCTGTGGGACCTGTAGATTTGCTAACATAAAGATGACTTTCAGTACATTTCCACTGGATCCAGTCCAAACAGATTTAATTAGGTAGACAACTGAGGCATATGCCTGAGTTTGTGAACACTGAAGCTATTGCATTTGAGATGTTTCAACAGTAAAAAGGAGAGTAGAGCAGAGCTAAAAATCCCACAGTTTTGCTTCCCTTGTGCATACACAACTGTTTTGACAGAGAGAAGTATGGTCTGGCAGGGTTTGTCTTTCGACCAAATGTCGCTATTACTTAAACCGATCATGACCAGTGCAGCACAATAGGGAAGACAGTTTCTCAGCAAGTGAGCCATGTAATAAGAACAAGGTCCCTGCAGACTTGTCAAAATTAACCAAACAAAGAAACATTTCATGGGCGCAACTGAAAATAATTCCAGGTAGATTTCAGATAGCCAAAAGGGAGGACTGTACGGGAGTCTTTTATGTGAGTCTTCCAGTCCCATATACAGCTTCTAGAACCAAGTGAGATTGTGCCTGAGTACTGAAGAAAAAAGAAATACCACCTGGTGAATTTAGAGACATAGTCTTCCCCCAACTGTACAGCAAATCGATCAATGTGATCTTTCTGAAAATGGAATGGGCCAGGAATCAGACCACATGGGTGCTTGTCCTAGCTCCGCCATGCTGACCTGGGTAAATCATGTAACATTTTAGGGTCTCATTTTTCCTTACCTGAAAATTCAGACTAAAGATCTTGCCATGATTGATTTACAGAGTTGATTAAGAATCAAATAAGATTCTGTATGTGAAAAAAGCCAGAAAAAAAACTAAAGCACGATACAAATGCAAGGTCAGTTGATACGAAAGAATATGCTTATCGTTTCTAGGGTGAATTACACTGATCCCTCATTTTGAAAAGGAAAGGTACGTAGTCAGCAATATGCTAACAACCTTTCTGCAGACTGTGTCCTTTCAAAATTTTAAGTTAACTGTCCTGTTAATTCTGTTAAAGCTGCTGAAGGAGTTATATAGAGATGTGGCCTAAAGAATATGTCCTTCTGGCTTAAAATGGCAAGGCACATTGACGTGTATCATTGTATTCGTGCTACGGCATACGGTTATATACATTCTTATTCCCAATAAAAATCTTACTTTTGGTAAGAATAATTTGTTACAAATTTAATAAGTCCCACATCGGACTTCTAGTGAAAATTGCGTTTGAATTAACCATCAAACATGTGGCACAAAGGAAACAAATGGCCACCACTATGGGTTGGAAGAACAAGTTTGGATCCCCCAGGCGTTGGAGACAAATGACAAATCCATTAGAGGTCAGATGACTTGTGGCATTAGTTTTGTGAGGATTAATTCTGAGAGTTTTACTTTTACATGAATATATGAGGTGGCAATTGTTAGCCTTGTTAAACCTGGTTGCTTAGAGACAGCTGATTGATTAGAAGATAGCTATCTTCTATAATTATTGTGATTACTATTACTGTGGTAGCCCTCAATGGGATCCTGAAAATAGTATTATGGTGTAGCATTTCACAAACTTAGGCCTATAAAAACTCAATATATACCCCAGTAAAAAAGATTTATAATGTCTCTTCCTTGCCATTTCAATGGGCTCATTTAAAGAATAATAGAATTATTTGCTCTCAGCTTATATAGTGACTTCCTTTTCAGTCCCATTACGAAATAGAGTCAGAGGTTATTACCAAAGATGAGGGGAGGAAAACAAAGCCCTTTTGAGAAAAGAACATCAGAGATTGATCGTGCCCCAGTCTCCACCTTATAATTGAGTAAATGGCAACTTAAAAAATCCCAATGTGAGAAAGGCAGAGGCATTTTATTTCACTTGTGATCACATTAGCGAGTAATAAATAGTAGGAAAATAGATTACATTTTTATTTATTTATACTGAAGCTCAGGGCAGATTCGTCAAAATTGGTGCTGTGAGGATACAATCCGTGTTCGTATGAACAGGAATTTAATCATATCTATTTTGTCCCTTAAACAAATGAAATCCCAGCAAACAAAGGCAGTATGCCTGCATCATGTTGTTACATGGGCACTTGCTACAAATAGCCTTTGTAAGCAAGAGCCTCGCAAAACTGTTGCAATGATTATGGTGGAAGAAAAAAAGGGTGTATAGTCAACTGTGGAAAAAATTCCATACAAATCAGGTGTCTCATGTCCCCCAGTTATCACAGAATAAATTATAGCACCAGACTCCCATGTGGTGTTTCTCTAAGGTTTCTTTATGAGAAGCCAGAAGCAGTGCACAATATTTGACACTGGTTATCTATGTAGATATTGATATATGAGCTGTCTGCAAGAACCATCTTCCAATTCTACACTCTCCCTTTCTTTTTTTTTTTTTAATTTTTTTATTGTACTTCAGGTGAAGGCTTACAGAACAAATAGTTTCTCATGAAACAGAAGTATACATGTTGTTTTATGACATTGGTTAACAACCCCACAGCATATCAACCCTCTAACTTCTCAACCTTATTTTTTTTTGGTGAAAATACATAGCCAAAGGTACACCATATCAAAAATTTCTACATGCACAGTTCAGTGACATTGACTACGCTTTTCCAGTTGTGCTGTTATTCTCACTTAAGGTGAAGGCTTACAGAACAAAATAGTTTCTCATTTAACCGTTACTACATATGTTGCCTTATGACAATGGTTAACAATCTCACAACACATCAACAATATCCTTACTCAACCTTGGGTTCCCTATCACCAGCTTCCTTGTCCCCTTCTGCTTTCTGGCCCTTGTCACTGGACTCCTGTACCTCGTTAGTCTCTTTTGGTTTTACGGGGCTGGCCACTCCCAGGTTGAACGGTGAACCTCAGAGGTAACTTCACCACTGAGCTAAAAAGATGTCTGGGGGCCATACTCTCGAGGTTTCTCCAGTCTCCTTTAGGCCAGTAAATCTGGTCTTTTCTTTTCTGTGAGTTAGAATTATGCTCTACATCCTTCTCCAGCTCTGTCCAGAACCCTCTACTGTGATCCTGGTCAGAGCAGTCAGTGGTAGTAGCCGGGCACCATCTAGCTGTACTGGACTCAGTCTGCTGGAGGCCTTGGTAGCTGTGGACAGTTAGTCCTTTGGACTAATCTTTTCCTTGTATCCTGTTCTCTTCATTCTCCCTTGCTCCTGAAAGGATGAGACCAGTGGAGTATCTTAGATGGCCGCTCACAGGCTTTTAAGACCCCAGACACTACTCACCAAGGTAGAATGTAGAGCATTGTCTTTATAAGCTGTGTCATGCCAATTGAGCTAGATGTTCCCAGAGACCATGGTCCCCACAGCTCTCCGCCCAGCAATTCAGTCCCTCAGGGGGTTTGGATGTGTCTATGGGGCTTCCATGACCTTTCCTTGTACAAGCTGTGCTAGTTTCTTCTGTATTGTGTAGTGTCTCACCCTTCACCCAAGAAACCACTTACCTATTTCTCCCTTTCTTTTTTAAAGTAAGTCTTCCCACGATATGTTTTTCATTTGTAGAACCTCTTCTCCCCCCCCTCCCCCCCACTCAGGACACTCTCCAACATGTAGCAGATTCTTGGGTAGCTGCAAGAGCTGTGTCAATCTATTAAAGGAACCGTGATATTATCTCATAAGTACAGATTGTTCTATTAAACGATGTCTCTTATACTCATCCCTGTCCCTAAATGCATCTTACATATTCAATGAAATTGTAGAAGAATAAATATACCACTTATTTTGTAGAACTGTCAGGAAAGTCTACATAATTAAATGTGGGGCTTTGTACACCAGTAAAAAAAGGTCACTGAAAGTGATTTGGACCACTCTGGAGACGGATGTGGAATTATGCTGAGACATGTATTTTCTGCTGGATTCTGTACCTTTAAGTTTTGGTTGCTCCCTTTAGGTAGCAAGCTCAGTATTTAGCAAGAGAGATTTCTCAGTGTCTGCCATATTCCAAAGCTCATATATTGGATTTCTTACCTTGCCCTTTGATTCCATATCTTTTCTTGGTCTCTCCCTCAAAACTTCTTACTCTTGTCTTATTTCAGTGGCTTCCTTTATTTTGTTCTTTGGATATAATGCTTGAATTTGTTTCTTGGCTATGATTTGTAGTTATCCTCTGAAGCTTGGAGCTACAAAAGCATAGCCTATAAGACCTTTTTGACCCTGGTCCACATAAATAGTGCTCCTCCTTGTGATCAGTTGCAAGTAATAGCGTGGCTGCTGGGTTGGTTAGATAAATGCCTTAAACCAGAAACCAAACCTGTTGCCATCAAGTCAATTCTGACTCATAGTGACCCTATAGTACAGAGTAGAACTGCCCCACAAGATTTCCAAGCAACTGGTGGATTCAAACTGCTGACCTTTTAGTTAGCAGCCGAGCTCTTAACCACTGCTCCACCAGGGCTCCTGATGAATGCCTTGCTAGGTTGGAAAAACAGCAATGACAATTAAATCTAAGTTTTATTTGGGACTCTAAGAAACTGAATGAGTCATAAGGATCAATTTATGCATAAGTTGATAGATTAGTAAATGTGTAAAATAATTGAAATTAAAATGTAACATAGGTAAGTGTAGAAATAAGAGAATCGACAAGAGCAAAAGCATATCTTGATACATTTGTCTGCTCCTAAAATGGGGCTATCAAACTCCAGAGGTGGCCTAAGAAGAACCATTCTCCTCCCCTCCTCAGGCAGAATGAAAAGAAAGAAGAAAAAAAAAATGTCAAAAAGCACACCACTTTTCAAGATTTATAAAAGCCTTTTAAAAATATTTTACCCATGTAAGACAATATATGTTCATTATTGAAAAAGATGACTTCTCAAAAATATGCGAAGAAGGACATACAAATTACCAGTAATCTCAACAGAGAACATTAGTGAACTATTTGGTGTTTATTTCTTCACTTGCTTATTCTCTAACAACCCAGGTACAGGCTTTTATCTGAAGCAACATTTCTTAAGGTAGCGCTAACAACTTGCGAATAAAGATTCCTATATAACACCAATGTTTATTCTTCCTAAATACAAATGTCACTATTTTTTTCTTTTAATATGCTCCTCGATCTAAGGTTTGAGTCCTCAGGTTGATTAGTAAACTGGGTTGATTATGTTAGTGATAAATTATTAACATCAATTAATTGGAATTCTAATTGACAAAAAGGTGAACAACGTATTAATCATAAACCCCACAAGTCACTTTAATTTGATATTGCCACTGATATCAGCATGACAATAGCTTTTCTATTACATATTGTTAGCCTGTATAATTTTTCCCTCTCTTGGGAGCTGTCAGATAGTGGTTCCTAATGACAATATTAATATGTCTTTGAATAACAAGCAGAATTTTTTATGCTATTAACATACATAGTATATTATCTATATTGGGTCTATCAACAATGATAATCACACTCTGCATGTGACATATTTTTCTCATGTTATCAATGTCTTTATTAATGTACATTTGCATGTATTATTAAACTTATATATCAATCTCTTTGTTATGCAAAAAGTGTTATACTATAACATCAGGAACTACTATTCAACATATCACTTTTTTCTTTTACCATGTCTTATATATTTGAAGTATGTTGAATCCATCCCGACTAATTAAAATTGTTCTGCATACCTGAACTGAAAACTGACATAAAGTGAGATGCTTGTAAAATTATTTTAATGATCCATTGCACGATTTATTTGTGTTATAGTTCATTAATGTAAACAAAACTTAAAAAAGGTTTTATTAGGGTAAAATCGATTGTTTTTCTTTGGATATTTATCTCTTGTTATAGACATAAAGGTGGCATCTAAGTAATTCAGCATATCATATTTTTATCAAATAATACATTAGATATTTCTCTCTCTGGAGAGTTCTTAGGATACAGAAAATGATCACCTATGTCTGGTGGGAAGCCACTCTGCACTGAGCCAGCCAGACTGTGTGCTCAATTGTGAGGTGCTTTTGGTATGTTCCCTGACACAGAACAATAACCTGCTAGCTGTCATTTCTCCATTAAAGTGTCATTCCTTTTAATAGTGAAGGCTTTCAGTCATTTTGTTAGTTAAAATGTAAAAACCTTCATCATAATTCATAATCTCTTAGCACTGAAGAGTTTAGTTTTCTCTTCATATTTTACGGACACTGGGGAAAAATTGGCCATTGTGTTTCCCATAATGACAAGAGAAGAAGCAGCTCTGACGGGAGGATCCAAGTGTAGGTCTTTGCATCTTCCTAAGCACTGGGCTCACTGCCCTGTGTTTATCTAAAGCAGAACATTTCCTCCCTCATTAGCCCTAGTTTCAGATAACAATTCCAAAGATAAGAAGCCAGTATCGCAATTGCGTGTGCTCTCAACCCTACATAAATGCAAAATGAACCCTGAGTACCCGCTGGTGAGCTTTCATGCAGATAGAAAAAGTGTCATGTTGTTGCTCGTTGCCGTTGAGTTGGCATTGACTCATGGCTACCGCCGTAGAACAGAATGAAACATTTCCCAATCTTGTGCCATCTTCACATTCACTGGTATGATCAAGTTCATTGTGGCCACTGTGTATTCTGAGTGCCTTCCAACCTACGAGGTTCATCTTCCAGCACTATATCAGACAGTGTTCCACTGCTATTCACAAGGTTTTCACTGGCTAATTTTCAGAAGTAGATCACCAGGCCTTTCTTCCTAGTCTGTGTTAGTCTAGAAGCTCCACTGAAACCTGTTCACCATGGGTGACCCTGCTGATATTTGAAATACTGGTGGCATAGTTTCCAGCATCATAGCAACACACAAGCTACCACAGTAGAACAAACTGACAGATGGGTGGTGGATAGGAAAAATAGATTCAATCAAAACAACTCCTCAGTCCACAGGCTCCTAAAACAGAATGTTCATGTATGCGTGTGTGTGTTCATTTAATCATTCATTTATTACTAAATAAGCACTTCTAAGTGTCCACTCTGCTCTCTGCGTTATGCTAGGCACCAGAGATGTAAAAGTGAAAATAGACAGTACGTGCTGTTAAGGAGTTTCCGGTTTATCACGAGTGACAGGCTGTTAAACAAGCATTCCTGAATGAGCAAGAAACGGCTTCAGAGGGGAGGTCAGTGTTTTAGTGGCGGCTCAAAGGATTAATGGGAGTCACCAGACCTGAAGGAGTTAAAGCTTTTTCCAGGTGAGGAGAGAGGCATGTGTGAGGTCTCTGGCGTGAGATGTCATATTGAAACCTGAACACCATAATCTCTCTGAAGAATTAATGTATTAGAATTTTGGGTGTGGCACTTTAAAGTTAAGTGTTTTCCCCAAAGTCACACTGGCACCCAATAACTGAGTGGAGGCTAAATGCCAGGATTTTTGACACCGAGTTTGTTGTTGAATAATAAAAATTCCTAACAAAAAGGATGCAGAGAAATGCAACCAAAATAAACCACGTGCATAGCGGCACGTTTATGGTATTACAAGGGAAAATATTCTTGCCATGTTAAACTAGCTTTCATTTTAGTTTATGAAGGATATACTTCTTTTGCACCCTAAGCAAAAAAAGCTTTTCACAGTACAGGTATTTTTTTGATACATGAATTAAAATGTAATGCTAATTAATACTACTGGGTCATAGGATTAAATATATAATTCATGCTGCCAGTTATAATATATCTACAGAGAGCAGTGAGATTAACCTCATGTTTATACAAAATATGTATCTTTGAGACGCAGAATATAGATTACATATTAAACTACACTGAATCTCAAGGGAGTGACAATATCCTTAATGGATATGTGCTATTGCAGTTAAGCTGATTGAGCACATCACTGCTTTCATGGTGCTGTGAAGACTTTCTTTAATATGCTGTATGTGAAAGGTTTGCACGGATGAAGAAAGAGGTCTAACAGTGAACTACTCTTTGATTTCAAGATGCCAGCTTTCCGATGGCCTCCAGAGTTCTAGAACTGACTTAAGCAGTAGCAGTTACTCTTTTGGTAGCAACCGTTTGTTGGAACTGAAGTGGTTTCTGAGGAATTGTTGATACTTGGGCTATGCTTGTGATTACACATAGCCTTCTATTCCAAGATGTGCTTTCAAGATGAGGAAAATCTGTTTTTCTTCTTGACTGTTCACAGTAATAATTAACATGTGATGAGGAAACATACCCTAGTTTAACAACGTACTCTGGAGAAGGATCTTGAAAATAGCTTTAAAAAAATCATCTGAAAATATATTGCAGCAAAATTATAGACAGAGAAATTAGAGCAAACATAGCAGGAATGAAAATATATGTAAATATACTAAAATTTCCTATGAAAAGATGGAGATTCTCGTATTGAGAAAAGATTAATTCCACCTGTATGTGGACTGTAAGGGACAACATATGTCACATTGTATTTAAGAAAATATTAAAAGTAGAAATGTTAATATCAGAAAACAAAAATTAAGGCAAAAATATTAAGTAGGACAAAAAGTTATATTTCATAGTAATGATTATAATTCACAAAAAAGATTTATCCATCGTTAATCATTTACAAAACAACACAGCATCAAAATACATAAAGCAAAAACTTATAATAATATGACGGAAATGTGATAATACAATAGTCATATTGAGGAATTTTAAGACACATCTCTTAAAATCTCTCTGAAACTGACAGATCAAATAGACCAAAAACATGATTAAAGATAGATATACACAAATACATGAATTATCACTACATGATGAAGTCACTGGATGTGGGTTTGGGAAGAGATGCCCAGTGGCACACGATCGGTTAGTTTTGGAAGCTTTTCAAGCTAATTTAAATGGATTTTCTGACAAATGCTTTCTTTCCCCCTCCGTGAAATTTTTATCAGATTCTGTCATGTTGCATGTAGCTGTAATTCATTCATTTGATTTTCACTGTTTGCGTGTTATTTTATATCCCAGGATTTATTTATTCATCCTATTATTAATGTTCAATAAGAATGTTTCCGATTTTTTGTTATTTCCACCAGCATACCTATGAACACTGATACCTATCCCATGTGCTCGTGGGCAAAATTTTCTTTTTTTTATCAACATAGGAGTTGACTTGCTGGATCACATGGTATGGGCAGTTTCATCTATACAAAATAACACTGATTTATGTTCCAAAATACTTGCATATATTTAATCCTCCATCAGAAGTACATAAATGCTCTGTTCTTTTTTTTTTTTTCCCCACGCATTCACTGACACTTAGATATTTTTTATTTATTCAAAACTGGTGCATATATAACCGTAACTCATTTTGTTCTTAGTTTACATTTTACTGATTACTAATGAGGATGAGCATCTTCTTATATGTTTATTAGTCATTCGATTTTCTTCTTAGTGAAGTGGCAAAGTTCCTCAGTCTTTACTTTGACTGAAATGTGACTGTTTTACTCTTGTATTTGAAATATTTTTTTTTCCAGCTATTGGATTCTTGGTTAACAATAATTTTCTCTTAGTTCACTAAAGGTAGATGACTTCCATTGTTGCTGTTGAGAAGTCAGCAGTTAGTCTAATTGTTGCTCCTTCAAAGGTTGTATCTTTTTTTCTTTCAGAATGCTATTAGAGATTTTTTATTTGGTGTTCTTCAGTGTCCAGGTGTGAATTTCTTCTTGCTTAACCTTTTGGAATTTGATTGGCTTCTTACATATGAGTGTCTTTCATCATTTCTGGAAAATTCTCAACCATTAGATCTCCAAATATAAACTTTCTTCTCTCTTAAAACATTGATTAGATATGCTAGATGCTATCATTCCATTCTCTGTGTCTCTTAACATCTCTTAATATTGATCAGCTCTTTTTTCCTCTCTATGCAGCACTCTGAAATATTTCTACAGAATTATCTTACAGTCCATTAATATGTTCTTTTGTTGCATCTAATCATTACTAATCCTGTCCAAAAAAATTTTTACACATCTTTTTAAATTGTGAAATTGGAAATTCCTAAAGTTAAACTTACCTTGTTCTCTTGAGACAAAGTCAGCTTGATCACAGCATTTTCACAATTTTACTTATTCTTGGATTCATTTTTCTAATATGTTGTTTTAAATTTTCACATTTATGCTCAGAAGTGGCATTGCATTCTAACTTTTCTTTCTTCCTTTCTCCTTTGCCTTTGTCTTCTCTCCCTCTAAAAGTTTTGTCTATGAATATTATGCTAGATAGAGCTTGTCAACCTTGGCACTACTGACTTTTGACCAGAGAATTCTTTGTTGTGGAGGGCTGTTCTGTGCATCATAGGATGTTTAGCTTAGCAGGATGTCTACTCACTACATTTCTGTAGCACCACCATCCCTCCCCAGTCATGACAATCAAAAAAAAATTTTTTTCAGACATTGCCAAATGGCCCCTGGGAGCTGAAATTTCCCCAGTTGAGAACCACTGTGCTAGCAGGATGCTTGGAAATATAAAGATTAAAGTTCATCCTACAAAATACACTGCCTATACTCTTTAGAACTGTCAAAGTCATAAAAGACAGAGAAAGACTGAAACTATGCCAGATTGGGGAAAGAAAAATAAACATGACATGCATTTTGTTGAACAGAATCCTGGAACAAAAAGGAGAGATATTTTTAGAAAAGTTGTCAAAATTTGAATGGAATCTGTGGATTGGGTGGTGGTGGTATATTAGTGTTGATTTTCTGACAAAGGCTTGTACAATAACTAAAAAGGTTGTCCTTGTTTTAAGGAAAAACACACGGGGCTATTTAGGTAGTAGAATGGTTGGGTATCATGTCTACAGCTTGTATCACTTTGTTCAGAAAAAGACTAATAATAATGAAAATAATAATAATAATAAAAAGAGCGAGAATGAGAGAGACAGAGCATGAATGAGGTGAAATGTTATTATAAATCTAGGTGAAGTTGATTAAGGGGCTCTTTATAGCATATTTCCAACTTTGCTTTGCTTTGAAATTATTTCCTAAAAGTTTATTACAAAATCAAATGTGATGTCAGTATATATTGCTCATTTTACAGTGCATTGCACAAATGTATGCCAAGCTTAGTGATATGTATTGAAAGGCAAGAGTAAAAGTGTTGGAGGTATATGAAAAGTATTCTAACAAATTTTAGCAATAGATACATTTTAGACAAAATATTTTAATTTTTTCACTGAAGAAGTTTTGAGGGTGTGATGGTATTAGTTAAACCTTATATGTTCAATCATTTTAAATTTGATAATCAGTCTTCCTCCTGCAATGTGATTAGTTACTCCCTGGTGGCGCAGTGGTTAAGAGCTATGGCTGCTAACCGAAAGGTCAGCAGTTTGAATCCACCAGCCTCTCCTTGAAAACCCTATGGGGCAGTTCTACTCTGTCCTATAGGGTCACTATGAGTTGGAATCGACTTGACATCAACAGGTAACGGGTAAACTGTGAGAAAGTAAGTTTCTCTTCATTTAAGCCACACACATTTTAAGCAGTAGAACAAATGAAATGAACTGTTTAAAAAAGGACATACCGCAACCTGACTATTGATACTGATATGTGACACAAAAAATGGCTACAAGTAAATGGAAATTTATTCAATTCATAATCAAGTGAAAATACTCTAGTCCTAGGGAAGGTACTTGTACTGACGGTTTTTTCATCCCCCCAGGTCCTAAATTTAATCAACTGTAATTACTTTTTCATGATATTCAATCTTTTATATCTCTGAAATTATTGTTTGTTTTAAATGAAAAATGCATCTTTTTATCATATAATTATCTACCTGTTTTAGTAATTCTTTTTGAAGGCAATTAAAAAAAGTTCACCCTTAAATAAAACCAGAGCTTGTGGCAATGTGCCTCAGATATGAAATACTGAACATACAGTATGTACTCAGGTAGAAGAACTTGGATGATGATAACTTCATTCTTAGGTACCAAACAGTTGATGAAAATTATCAGACTCTTGATTCTGAAACAAGAGTTTAATATTATCAATTCTAAACTTTGTCTTGTATTTGTAAGTGCTTAAAAGTAGTAGTATTAAGATCATATAACAGGTAATGATAAATGAGTGCTTATTATATGCCAGGCACTGTTTTAAGCACTTTATATGCATTATGTATATATAAATAATCCTTATGAAAGTCACATTAGTCAGGTATTATCATTAACTGTGTTTTACTGATGATAAAACTAAGTCTGAGAGAGATTCATTATTGCCTAAGATCACTATCTAGTAATTATCAGGGAGTCTCTGGGTGGTGTAAACAGTTAATGCACTCTGCTAACCAAACGACTGGAGGTTCCAGTCAACCCAGAGGTATAAGAAAGACCTGATGATCTACTCTTGAAAAATTAGTCATTGAAAACTCTGTGGACCACAGTTCTACTCTGACATACAGCAGGCCACCATGAATCAAAATCGACTAGATGGCAAATGGTAATGATTATCAGAGCAGAGACTGATGCAAAAACTAAGTAATATCTACTAGGTGATTTTGCTATATTATATGTAGAAGTGATTGAATTATTTTAAGGGCATGAAAACAAAATTCAGAGGAAATTGGAAATTTACTGTTCCACTTCAGCCTGAGGCATTTTCCATTAAAAGTGCTCAATTAATGGTTATTAGAGTTGTTGAATAGCGAGGGTTCCTTATGCCATTTTTATGATTAGAATTCCTTGAACTACACTAGATTCATATCATTGTCAAATTGTATAAAAATTCGTTAAATTGAAATTCTGTTTTATTGGCTCCCTCCATGAACGGAAGCAAGTCGACTTGACAAATCTATATCTGTCAGTCAGTAAAACACTTTCCATGGAATCTGAAGTAAACTGTGTAAGCTGTATTGATTGAAGGTATATGGTTTTAAATATAAAGCCACAGAATTTCACACTGTAAATGATACAGGAAATATATCAGAAAAATAAGTAATTGAACAAAAATATTTTCCTATTTCATACTGTCTTAGTCATGTAGTGTTGCTCCAACAGAAATACCACAAGTGGCTGGTTTTAACAAAGAAAAATTTATTCTCTCACAGTCCAGTAGGCTACAAGTCCAAATTCAGGGCATCAGCTCCAGGGGAACACTTTCTCTGTTGGCTCTGGAGGAAAGTCCATATCATCAGTTTTCCTTTGGTCTGGGAGCCTCTCTGCACAGGAACCTCAGGTCCAAAGGACACGCTCTGCTCCCAGCACTGTTTTCTTGGTGGTATGAGGTTCTCTTGTGTCTCTGCTCGCTTCTGTCTTTTATATCTCAAAAAAGATTGAATTAAGATGCTAATCTTGTCAACCTCATCAGTATAACCTCATCACAGTGGTAGAATTTACAACACGTAAGGAGATCACATATAATCTCATCATAGTGATAGAGTTTACAACACATAAGGAAATCACATCGGATAACACAATCATACAATACTGGGAATCATGACCCAGCCAAGCTGACAGATATTTTTGGGGGACACAACTGAATCCATGACACCCACCCTTTGGCCCCCCAAAATTCATGTTCTTGCAACACACAAAATATACTCATCTCATCATATCACAGCAAAAGTCTTAACTCCAAGTACAAATTCCAAAAATTCCTCTTCATCTGTGAAATCTAGAATACAAGTTACCTGCTTCCAAAGGTACAATGGCAGAACAGGCACAAGCTAGACATTTACATTATGAATTGGAGAAATTGCAAGGAAAGAAGGAATAACAGGCACCAAGCAAGTTAGCAGAACACGTTACATTAGCCCTCAAGGCTCTGAAAAGAATCCTCTGTTCTCTGAGACAATTTACACAATAGCCCTGCCCTCCAGATTCTAGGTATTGGCCACATTCTCCGGATTCTGAGTGGAGGCCCCTCGGCCCTGGGCTTCAGCTCTGCCTTCCAGGCCCACTGGGATAGCAACTCTGCTCCCTCAGCTTTAGGTGCACCACTCTCCTAGTCCATTGGAGTGACAATTCCACCCTTAGAAACACCAGGGGCCATGGCTCCACCCTTTGAAACCCCAGAGGTCTTGGCCATACCTTTTGAGACTGAGGCAGCTCAGCTTCTTGTGTTCCTTTTCTCTTCAGCTTCTGCTTCCTGTGGCCTCTTGGCCTTCGGGCCTCAAGCCCACATCTGCCCTACTGGGGCAAGAGTTCCAAAGCTCGGTAGCTCCACCGATTAAGCATCTGGAGACATCCCACTCTGCAAGGAAGCCTACTGCACACAGACGCTCAGCTCCCTCACTCTGTGGGTCAGCAAGCCTAACTCCACTGTTAAGTGCCCTAAGGCACCCCACTCCACCAGGAAGCCTCCCGCGCACAGGCACTCAGCTCTCTTGCTCTGTGGGTCAGCTCCAGCACCATCTCAGGCTGGTCTCCTGGTTCCGCTTCTGCTGGTTCTCTGTCGCTGCCCTTTCTGTGCTGCTGCAGGTTCTCTGCCACTGCTGGTCCTCTGCCGCTGCCACACCTCTATCCATTCACAGTTTCAAAACCACTTCCACATTTTAGGTATCTGTCAGAGCAGCACCCCACTCCTGGTACCAAATGTCTCGTACCAAATGTCTTAGGCTGGGTTCTCTAGAGAAGCAAAACCAGTAAAGTGTATAAATATATATATACAGAGAGATTATATCAAGGAAACAGCTCACACAATTGTAGAGGCTAGAAAGTCCCAAATCCGTGGATCAGGGTAGAGGCCTCTCCCAAGTCACGTAGCTGCAGAAGCTGGCAAGTATAAGATTGGAAGGTTGGAGAGCAAGGCTCCCACTCACAAGCTGTGCAGATCGAAGAATCCCAGGTTCAGCAGATAAGCTGACGGCTCAAGTCCCAAGAACGGGAGATGAGACGACAGGAAGCATCTGCAGGATCCAGAGAGAGAGCAAAAAGCCAGAAAGTCTGCTTATATACAGATTCGGGCCACATCCCCAAGGAGAATCCCTTTCATCTGATTGGCTACTCACAGTATATTCAATCATGGGAGTGATTTCATTAAAACACAGAGAATCATGGCCCAGTCAGGTTGACACACAATCTTAACCATCACACATACCAAAAAAGAACAATTCAAGATTATATATTAGAGGAATTGGAAGTGAGACAATAGCCAGAATTTTAGCCTTCTCTTACATTAGCCTGTTTTTTCTGAGTTTTTCTAAGCGTTTCCTATTACTATACCTCCCTGCATATATGTGTGTTTATAATAGTTCCTTAAAATAATCCAACCAGCACGCACACAATTGATTAGTGTCACTAGAACCTTTTTTTATAAAACTGTGATTACACCCATTTAAAAATAGGTACTTGCTACTGAGCTCATGTTGTGCCATTAAGCCATTATATGCTAATAATGTATTAATGTGTGGCTGTGAAATTTCCGCAGCATGCACTAATTAGTTTATTGTCTATAAAAGTTCTAGTGAACCACTTAATCTATGGGATATACATATTTTAGATTGAAAAGGAAAATATTATGTCATTCTTTGGGGGAAATTCTGTTCCTCCACATTAGAAACTTTTTATAGTAACTGTCTATGTAAGCTGCTTTAAAGCTATTTACATTGAACCAATTCTGATAGATTGTGCCATCTGGTTAAATAATAAAATTTATAAAATTTTCGCTATGCCTAGATTAAATGAACAGCACAGCAATGACTTTGAACAGTAAGATCAACTAGGTAACATCTGTAATGCAACTGTACTGTACTTGGACTCACAAGGAATAGCCTACTTTCAGTCTTGAATATTTATAAACACTTCTCTAGCTGGCTATTTTCAGGTTCACCAGAAACATAATCTGGCTACAATACAGACTGAAAATAATTAAAATAAAATAAAAACTATTCAGAGTATTATTCGTTTAAAAAACATTTTTCAAGGTTGGAAAGATATTCCCAAAGGATAATATTTTTAAACTAATTATAGTATCTTCCTCTTCTTCCCTCACTAAGTGACACTCATTCCCAACTATGAATAGAATTTATAGCTAGAATTAGTTTTCCTGGGCAGCAATGGTATCAAAATTAGGATTAGCAAATTATAGAATCGCACATATAAAATTGCTAGCTCCCTCACCACTCTCTTCCTTCTTTGGTCTCTCAAATCCTACCTTAGGAAAATCAGGAATAATAGTGTTTGATGTGGTTCTGATAAAGGTTTGTTGGTATATGCAATGAAGGCCTAGAGTAGGAATAGAAATAGAATTTCTGATTAAGGATAATCTAATAACTTAAATTATCAAAATAAAACTATACTTTGGCTAATTCCTGCACACTTTCACTGAGATGGAAATATTTATTGAGGTAGATATATAGCAATATTTCTCTGAGAGGGGAATGCTTGTGTGCCATTTATATGCATATTTCACCCATGATCATCGTCAACAAAAAAGGAATGCTAAATACTCAATAAATATTTGGTAAATTAATACTGTTAAGACCATCTTTTCTCACAGGAAGATATATAGGACACCATTTTGCTACCCTAAATCCACTGAGGTCTATCATCAACATAAACTGTAAAATTTTAAATAAAGCAATTTTCTCGCTGCCAAGTTTGGAATATCTCTGTTAGTTTAGTTCAATTTACACTTTGCCATCCAATTAGAAAAAGGGTTCATTGTAGTAGCAGAACAGGAGCCCTAGTGACTCAGTGGTTAAGAGCTTGGCTGCTAACCAAAAGGTTGACAGTTCGAATCCACCAGCTGCTCCCTGGAAACCCTTTGGGGCAGTTGCACTCTGTCCTATGGGGTGGCTATGAGTTCAGAATCAACACAATGGCAACAGGTTTGGTTTTTGGAGTAAAAGAACAATAGTAGTAACCTGACAAAACAAAGAAGGATCTGCCCACTCAAATTTTATGCCAATAATGGTGTTGCTAAACACAATCACAAAAGTATTTTGAAAATTTCTTAAAAAATCCAAGGTACAGTTGTTATAATTCCATAAATCACAAGCCCTATCAACTCAGTTCATATCCATACATCTGGTAGATTAAGAATATTGGCTGAAATAGTTTTTTTTTTTAATTCATTTATGCTGGCATTTCAGCGAGTACATACGGAGTATGATGCCGTCATTCTTCTCAAAGAGCTACATTGGCATCAGAGTAATGAGGTGACATAAAACATTTGTTGCTTTTGACAGGCACACTTCAATTAGCTAGGGAGCAACAGAGCCTAGTACCATGGCATTTATGCTCAAGGTAGATGCAAACGTGTCTCTTTACTTAAAACCATCAAAAATAATATCCTGCATGGTTATGTGGTCATGACGGCCTATGCTGTTGTTTCCCATCGCTCTTCTCCAATCGTTTACAATCCCTTAACTACCATTGCTTGACTCTTGGTACCAAGGACTTCATTAGAGATTGCAAAGGGATGATTTTCTAATTCTATCATTTATTTCCTGGAAATATTCAACAATTAAGAAATTTCCCTCATACGCTAGAACTATTTTGTTAGCCTGAAATATTGTTAATCCTAGAAAGGTTCACTATGTATCTATATCTTTTCCTGTTATCAGATTTCAGAATAATGAAGTGGTGTTCCCAGCAATTTCCATTGGAATCCCATTAATTCCGTCTCCTTCCTTCCTCCTTTCCTTTTTTAACCTTCCTCCTTCCCTCCTTTCCTCTCTCCCTCCACCTTCTCTTTCTGTGTCTCTCTCTCTTCCTCTTTATTTTATTATTGATGGCTTCATGGCTTTTAAAATATGCTCTAATCAATTAGAATTATTATTATGTCAATGTTTGAAGTCTCTCAAGTTGTAAGCCCCTCAAATTGTATTCAATTTTTTTAAAATGACCACATGAGTCTTTGAGTGTATGTGTGTGTGTGTGTGTGTATGATATATATGTATGCCTTCAAACTGGAACGCCATGAAAGAATTTGCTTATACAACTTTGAGTAATTATGATGAATCAAGTAGGCAAAACTGCTCTCCAGTCTTTACATAGATCACAGTCAATGTAAATTAATCTATGGTAATTCATTTGAGTGAAACATGAAAGTGGGCCGGCCCCCTGTATTGGAAAAGTTACTTTAAGATACAGTAATGCTATCTTTTGGGCCCTAAGTTTTCACCAACAGAATTAGCTAAATGGAAACTAAAATGTAGTCATTGGGTCTTTCAGAATCATTGCCCTATTTTAGTGAAAAAAAGAGGTAGACTACCTGTTGAAGTAGACCTCACAGTGCTCCACAGCTAGGTATCTCTTATTAGAGACAGATAAAAATAGGAATAAAGAAAATACATAGATTATCCTAAGCTATGTCCCCATAAGGCTTTTATCATGCCACTTTATAGTAGGCTTATCAGCTCATTATCTGGTAATTTGAATGTTTTCCTCTTTACCCTTTTTGTACCTTGCCTCCTAACTTAAAAAAATAAATAAATAAAAAAGTTGTAATGAAACTGAATAAAGCCAAATATTGGTAAAAGAAATAGAAGCTCAATCTCTAAACTAAGAAAATTTGAGTAAATATAAATCCTAGTCTCTTCCAATCAAAATTTCGGGCTTGACTAAATGCAATCGGATGGACTCTGTTTTCATTCACTTGTGATTACTTTTCTCATTTTTTAAATTAGTTTCCTCTGTATAACTACTGGAAACCCTGGTGGTGTAGTGGCTAAGAGATACGGTTGCTAAACAAAACATCAGCCGTTCAAATCCACCACCAATCACTCCTTGGACACCGTATGGGGTAGTTCTACTCTGTCCTATAGGGTTGCTGTGAGTCAGAATCGACTCAACAGCAACGAGTTTTTGGTTTTGGTTTATTAGACTACCACACAAGAATTGGTAAGTCAGTAAGGCCTAAACACTTGCTCATTAACTCCAGCCATCACTTTA
Source organism: Dugong dugon (assembly GCA_030035585.1). Lineage (NCBI taxonomy): Eukaryota > Metazoa > Chordata > Mammalia > Sirenia > Dugongidae > Dugong > Dugong dugon. The sequence continues at coordinate 64,613,708 of CM057466.1, forward strand.
ACTTTACTGTGTAACTGTAAATAATCTTCTATCTCACAGAATTAATAAGTTAGTAATTGTAATTGAAGCCTAGTAAAAATTATTTTATTTAGCTGTTTGAGTTTAATCCTCTAAAATATTTGTGAATGCAGGCCATATAAATGTTAACTAACCAAAAAAAAAAAAAGAAAGCAGTGGCTGATGGGTTTGAACTGCTGACTTTGTTTAGCAGCTGAGCTGCCTAACCACTGTGATACCAGGGCCCCTTAGGTATGTACTACTTATGTTTGAGTTAATCCACTTCTCAATTCTGATCGGGTGAGCCACTATGTAAAATCTGTGTATTTTATTTATATTTGAGTCATTGACACTGTATTTTTTATTTGGATAAATGTAACTGGTGAGGCTTAAAAATCATGGGTTATAGTATCAAGAAGATAACTGAATGGTTATCTTACAGAGGCAACTTGACAGAGTTTTCCTGATACAGCCAGTTCCAATAATACTTTATCTAAGGTTATGAAGGGCAGGGATCGTGTTGCTTTATACATATTTTTTTTCACCCGTCTCTCTAAGATTTGAGTGGTAGTATCCAGCAAGGTGTTCTATTCAACAAAGACACTCAGACAGTTGATGTTCTCACTGTCTGACCACCATAAATATTTACTACTGGCAAAGCAGTTGATTATTTGTGGACTGTTTAGATCTACAACTTTTATAACTGCCGTAATAAGTCGTGGGCTAGATTGCAGGCAGATGCCTGCAAAATTTCAACTATTTTCACAATCAGTTCCAATCACCAAGGTTGAAGCAATTGTGAAGGGCCTTGCACTGCTTGTTAAGGTAGGAAGAATAAAGGGTTTGGCCACACAATAATCTGTGCATTTGGGTAAAGTCTCTAGGTCACAGCTATAGTCTGGTTTTTCACTTAACTGTTTAACCTAAAAATACAGTTTACATAGAAATTTTGTAACATAAATGGTATGATTTTCTTTAACATGGAGAAAAAAAAAAAAGAGTAGACATCTTTAAAATATAGCAGTCCATAAAAGTGCTCAGTAATAACATCTAGAAGTGGATTCCCCACAAGATGAATTAGTATTTTGTATAGGGCCTCCTGGAACCCTGGTGGTACCGTGGTTAAGAGCTAGGCTAACCAAAATGTCAGCAGTTCGAATCCACTGGTTGCTCTGTGGAAACCCAATGGGGCAGTTCTACGAGTTCTGAGCTGGAACTGAAGGCAATGGGTTTGTGTTTTCTTTGGTTTTTTATGAGTCGGAATATTAACTTCTTTTTCTGTTTATAGGGCGCCCTACTTCAAGACCTGAAGGGTGCCAGGCAATGGCCGACAGCATCTAAGGATGGGTCTTGGAAGCCGCAGAGAGCATTGTGTGTGGGGTGGGGGGGCAGCGGGATCTTGGAAAGAGGCCAAATAAACACATGAGCTGTACTGGGGGTGGAGTAGTGGCTAACACTCAGAGTCACACAGCTGGTGATTGGATTCCTAGATTCAAAGCTGTGCTGCTCCATTGTAAAGATTAGTGATTGTGGCTTACACAATAATTTTTAAGATAGATCTGGGATGGAGGAGTTAGAATATGTACTAAACACTCAGGCATTTTATTTAAAATGAGGTTGAAAAAAGGACTGTTCAGAAAGTGGATAAGAAAAGATGATAATATAATACTGGCGGGAGGGGGGAATAGAAGTCTGCTCTCAGGTATCTTACGAATAGCAAAATAAATCTTTATATGTATTTCCCAATAATATAATTTAACCAATTCTTTTAAAAGCCTCAGTGAAAGATCAAAATATAATCTTCATTTTCTATGATCAAAGGTTTTACCTGGAAACTCAAAATACATTTTCTTAATTCTATTTTAGGTCCTTGCATTTTATTTAGTACTTTGATTGCTAAATGTTTGCTATTTACATAATGTTATCTAGGTGACTCCAACTTGTGATTGATAAAATTAGGGTAATTTTTCATGATAGATGATAAGATTATCAAGATGCAGGATCTATGGAGCATCAAACAATAAGTTAAAAATATCAAATTGGAATTATTTTTTCATTTGTATTTATAAAGGACAGTCTCTCCTGACATTTCAGACTTTGGACAATGGAGTCAGAAACATCTGCGATTAAATACAAATGACTTACAAGTGACTGTGGACAACTTTTGTTTTTAATAGTATTTACTCACATGATGACATGAGCTTGAAATGAAATAGCTGAGGTAGTGCTAGGAACATGCTATGTACTCAATAAGATCTTGATCATGAAAACTGTTCTGTGATTCACAATATTGAGATAGCTTTGTGGCAAAACAAACAAGCAAAAAACTATATATCTTAATATTATATCTTAATAAAGTCTTAGCATTCTTTTAAAATTAATTTTAAATACATACTGTATACAAAAGAATATGTAAAATCTAAAGGCAAACTTTAAAGAAAAATAAAATGAGCAACCATGTAGCCAACATTCATAGTAAGAATTAAACCATCATCAATGTCAGATAAGCCTCCTAGATGCCCTTATCTGACTGGATATTCTTTCCTCTTCCTCAACGGAAATATAATCCCAAATGTAGTGCCTTTCATTCCTTTGCTTTTCTTAATAGTTTTACTACCTACCAACCAACCCATTGCCCTTCAGTTTACTCATGGCAATCCCATGTGTTACAGAGTGGAACTGCTCCATAGGTTTTCTTGGCTGTAATCTTTACTTCTGCAAATCACCAGGCCTTTCTTTTGTGGTGCTGCTGGGTGGATTCGAACTGCCAACTTTTTGGTTATCAGTCTAGCACAAATCATTTGTGCTATGCAGGAACTTTTATTATCTATGTACACTGGTCTTAAAATAAAAGTTTAATTTTCCTACTTTTGAACTTATTTGAAAAAAAAATCATATTCTACTATGACCTGCCTATCGTACTCAGTACTGCTTTTCATGAGGTTCATTCATGTGAATGTGTATTGTTCCAGATCAAGGGTTGGCCTGTGGCTGTAGTTTGTCATCCCTATTCTAGATCATTCATTCTTCACCGATGTTTAGAATTCCTTTCTATGAATATCAGTCTCTTTATCTTTTTTTTTTTTTTAATTTTTATTGTACTTTAGCTGAAGGTTTACAGAACAAATAGTTTCTCATTAAACAGTCAGTACACATATTGTTTTATGACATTGGTTAATTTTTCTGTTTTTTGAGGAGGCCTAGTGGTGTGCAGTGGTTAAGTGATTGGCTGCTATCCAAAAGGCTGGTGGTTTGAACCCACCAGCTGCTCCTTGAGAAAGATTTTGCAGTCTGCTTCTGTAAAGATTACAGCCTTGGAAACCCTATAGGGCAGTTCTACTCTGTCCTACAGGGTCGCTATGAGTCAGATTAGACTCGATGGCAATGGGTTTAGGTTTGGGTTATCTTTTTTGTTTGAACTGTCAATTTCTCCATTTGATTCCCTAAAATTTTGTTTTATATATTTCAAGGATATATGAATACTAACAGGGCCAGTTTCATGGGCATAGGATTTGTGCAGTCATACAGGACCCCATGATTATAAGGGCCTCATGCTTGGTTTAATGCTCTGCCGGCGTCATCCTGAAATTATTATAGTTTTGAACAGAGGGCTCCACATTTTCATTTTGCACTGGGCTTTGTAAATTATGAGTCTGCTTCTTTATATATGTTTAGAATGGTTTTGGTTCTGTACAATTTTTGGTTTATATATTTCAAGCCTATATGCATACACTTTTAGAATTATATCTTTGTGGAGAACTGAAAGTTTTATCATTATGTAATAACCCTCTTTGTCTCCCATAATACCTTTAGTCTTCAAGTCTATTTTTGCCTGGTATTTATTAACCATTTTATTTTGTGTCTGTTTGCTATCTCTTTTTTATCCTCTTTTAAAATTTATTTGTATTTAATTTTTCAATATGTGTTTTTAAAATAGAGCAAAGCTGTATTTTTGCATTAATTTTAATCCAGGTTTTATGGACTGACAAACTGACATAACTAACTGACAAAGTTAGTTATGCTACTTTTATTGTGATTAGTAATTGTGATGGTTAAGAGTGTGTGTCAACTTGGCTGGGCCATGATTCTCAGTGGTTTGATTGTCGTATGATGTTGTGATCACTTCCATGATGAGATTTGATATGATGTGATCACCCCCATGATGGAGTCTGCTTTGAGTAGCCAATCAGTTGAAAGGGAGTTTCCTTTGACGTGTGGCCTGCATTGATTATAAGTGGATATTCTGGCAAGGCTTGTGGGCTTTTGCTCGTTTTTGATCCTGCAGATGGCTCCTGTTCATCTGACCTCTGGTTCTTAGGACTTGAGCGAGCAGCTTACCTTCAGTCTTGCCTGCTAATCTTGAGATTCATTGATCTTCATAGGCTGTGAGCAAGAGCCCTGCTCTCTGACCTGCCAATCTTGGGTTCACCAGCCCCTGTGGCTATGTGAATCAGGAGAAGCCTCTATCCTCACCCATGGACTTGGGCATTCCAGCATCTACAACTGAGTCAGCCATTTCCTTGATATAAATCTCTCTGTACATGCATTTATATGCTTTACTGGTTTTGCTTCTCTAGAAAACCCAGCCTAAAACATTTGGTACCAAGAGTGGTTCTGGAGAAACAAAATTGTAAGGATGAGTTTTCTAAATTGGTTCCTAAGTCTGTTTGGTCTTAAAGATGTTGATGACTCTGCTTCCAGTCGTAAAGAGGGCACTGCTAATCCATGGGGTAAGCTGGCAATTCAAGTATGCAAAATATCACCACCAGTAGATCAGGTATTAATGAAAGGTGAGGATCTGGGTGAGTGCATGTGTGATATATTTCTATAATTTTGTCATAACGAGAAGTATAAGGAAGCTAGTTTGTTGGTCCTCCTTTCGCGGACAAACTGGTGAAAGAAAGAGATGTGCTCAGGGCTTCAGAGTCAAAGCTCAAGTGCCACATAAATGACCTCAAATTTTCCATTTGTGCCTTGAAAGCAAGCCTTATTTCTTGTAATAACAGAGCTGATATTGTAAGAGTGGCTGAATTACAATGCCAACTCAACTGCCAACCTTGGGAGGTGTCTGAAGTAAAAGTGAGGGCATTGATCGGGAAGAAATGGGATCCTGAAACTTGGGATGGGGGCATATGGGCAGATAATAAGGAAGCTGGAGACACTGAGTCTCTAAATTCTGTTGAATCACTCCTGTCAACAGAACCAGCCCTGTCACTCTCATCTGAAGAGAGTACTCCATGTTTGTCTGCTAAACCACTCTCCTAGTAAAACCATTAGCCCCCCCTGCTCTCATCTAATGAGATTAAACCATCTGCCTCTAAAGCACTTTTGTCAAGTCATTGCCTGGGACATCACCTGAGGCAGATGCTTTACAAGACAATGCTGAATGTTCTCAAAACATTTCCCCACAGATTTTGGCTTCTAGACCTATAGCTAGACTTAAGTCCTAGTGAACCCCAAAAGGTGATGTACAAAGTGTGACCCAGGAGGAGGTATGCTACACTCCAAAATAACTGCTTGACTTTTCTAATATGTACAAACAGAAACCTGGGGAATATGTGTGGGAATGGCTATTAAGGGTGTGGGATAATGGTGCAAGGTACATGAAGATGAATCAGTCTGAGTTTATTGATATAGGCCTACTAAGCACAAATTCTTCATTCAGTGTTTCAGCTCGAGAAGTCAGGAAAGGATCTTACAGTTTATTTGGTTAGTGCTGAAGCATGGATTACATGGTGGCTTACACTAAATCGAATTGAAGTACCAGACCTGCTTTGGTCTACTACAGAAGAAGGTATCCAAAAGCTTAGGGAAATTGGCATGTTGGAGTGGTTTTATCAAGTTAGACCCACAGACCCATACATGGACTGCCCAGAAGATACACCTTTTCCCACCATGGTTAGGAACAAATTTGTGAAGGGAGCCCTAGCAGCCTTGAAGACTGCTGTGATTGCTATTTTCTGTAAGTCAGATTTGACAGTGGGAACTGTCCTAACTGAATTAAGACACCTAATTACAATAGGCCTGATTGGAACCCGTGGTGGTAGGGGCCAAGTGGTGACACTCAATCTACAAAGACAAGGTGGGCATTGTTACCATAATGGACAGCAGAGTCAAAGCAGTAATCAGAATAGTCTGACTCATGTGGACTTATGGTGTTAGCTACTTAGTCATGGTGTCCCCAGGAATGAAATATATAGTAAATCTACTAAGCATTTACTTGTACTGTACAAGCGGATGAATTCTAGGTCAATCAGTCTAACTCAAATTGCCAGAATAGAGACTCAGGGCCCCTCAATCAGTTCCCAGACTTGAGTGAGTTTAAAGACCCACAACCCCTTGACTGAAGGGGAGGCTGGGTCCCCTAGAGGAAGGACTCCAATACACTGCCAAAAGACTTGTACTGTTTATCTTTCTCCCAGCCTTCCCTAAAGGGATCTAAGGCCTTTTACAAGAGTGACTGTTCACTGGGGAAAAGGAAATAAGCAGACTTTTCAGGGATTACTGGATACTGACTCTAATTCCAAGAGACCCAAAACGTCACTATGGCCCACCAGTCAGAGTGGGGGCATATGGAATTCAGGTTATTAATGGAGTTGTAGCTCATGTCTGTCTCACAGTAGGTCCAGTGGGTCTCAGAACCTATCCTGTAGTGATTTTCCCAGTTCAGGAATGCATAATTAGAATAGATATACTCAGAAACTGGCAGAATCCCCACACTGGATCCCTGACAGATGGAGTAAGGGCTGTTATGGTAGGAAAAGCCAAGTGGAAGCCATTAGAAGTGCCTATACCTAGGAAAATAGTAAACCAAAAGCAATACTGCATTCCTGGAGGGATTACAGAGATGACTGCCACCATCAAGGACTTCAAGGATACAGGGGTGGTGATTCCCACCACAACCCCATTCAACTTACCTATTTGGCCTTGTGCAAAAAACAGATGGATCTTGGAGAATGACAGTAGATTATCAAAAACTTAACCAGGTGGTGACTCCAATTGCAGCTGCTGTTCCAGATGTACTTTCACTGCTTGAGCAAATTATTACATCTCATGGTACCTGCTATGCAGCTTTTGATCTTGCTAATGCCTTTTTCTACATACCTGTTTCAAAGGACCACCAGAAGCAGTTTGCCCTCAGCTGGCAAGGCCAGCAATACACCTTCAGTTGCCTACCTCAGGGATACATCAACTCTCCAGCCCTATGCCATGATTTAGTCTGCAGGGACCTTGATCAAATTTCCCTTCCACAAGATGTCACACTGGTCCATTAAATTGATGACATTGTACTGATTGGCCCTAGTAAGGAAGAAGTGTCAATGACTCTGGCTAATTTGTAAAACATTTGTGTGCTGGAGGGTCAGAAATTAATCTCACAAAAATTCAGGCACCTTCCACCTCAATGAAATTTTTAGGGGTTCAGTGTTGTGGGGCATGTCAAGATATTGATTATACAGCAAAGGATAAATTATTGCATCTGGCTCCTCCCATAACTAAAAGGGAGGCACATTGCCTAGTGGGCCTCTTTGGATTTTGGAGACAATATTCCTTATTTGGGTGTGCTACTCTGGCCTATTTATCAAGTGACTTGAAAAGCTGCTAGACTTGAGTGCGGCCCAGAACAAAAGAAGGTTCTGCAATAGGTTCAGGATGCTGTGCAAGCCACTCTGCTCCTTAGGCCATATGATCCAGCTGATCCAATGGTGCTTGAAGTGTCAGTGGCAGATAGAGATGCTGTTTAGAGTCTTTGGCAGACCCCTATTGGTGAATCACAGTGCAGACCCTTAGGATTTTGGAGCAAAGGCCTGCCATCCTCTGCAGATAACCACTTTCCTTTTGAGAAACAGCTTTTGGCTTGTTAGTGGGCCTTAGTAGAGATGGAAAGCTTAACCATGGAACACCAATTCACCATGCAGCCTGAGCTGTGCATCATGAACTGGGTGTTGTGTGACCCACAGAGCCATAAAGTTCGATGTGCACAGCAACACTCCATCAGTAAATGGAAGTGGTATATATGAGTTTGGGCCCAAGCAGGACCTGAAGGCACAAGTAATTTGCATAAGGAAGTGGCCCAAATGCCCATAGTCTCTGCTCCTGTCACATTACCTCCCATCTCCCAGTCTGCACCTATGGTCTTATGGGGAGTTCCTTATGATCAGTTGACTGAGAAAGAGGAAATCCTTACCTGGTTTATGGATGGTTCTGTGTCATATGCAGGCACCACTTGAAAGTGGACAGTGGCAGCACTACAACCCCATTCTGGGACCTCTCTGAAGGACAGTGGTGAAAGGAAATCCGCCCAATGGAAGAGCTTCAACCAGTGTCCCAGTTGTCCACTTTACTTGGAAGAAGAAATGGCCAAGTGTGCAATTGTATACTGATTCCTGGGCTGTGGCCAATGGTTTGGCTGGATGGTCAGGGACTTTGAAGGAATATGATTGGAAAATTGGAGATAAGGAGGTATGGGGAAGAGGTATGTGGATAGACCTCTCTGAATGGGCCAAAGAAGTGAATATATTTGTGTCTCTTGTGAATGTTCACCAAAGGGTGACCTCAGAGAGGAAGATTTTAACAATCAAGTGGATAGGATGACACGTTCTGTGGAAGCCAGTCATCTTTCCCCAGCTACTCCCATCATTGCTCAATGGGCTCATGAACAAATTGGCCACGGTGGCAGGAATGGAGGTTATGCATGGTCTCAGCAACACGGACTTCCACTCATCAAGGCCAGCTTGGCAACAGCCACTGATGAGTGCCCAATCTGCCAGCAGCAGAGACCAACACTAAGTCCCTCGAGGTGATCAGCCAGCAATCTGGTGGCAAGTTGATTATGCTGGGCCATTTTCATTATGGAAAGGGCAACTTTTTGTTCTTACTGGAGTAGACGCTTACTCTGGATATGGATTTGCCTTCCCTGTAAACAGTGCTTCTGCCAAATCCACCATCCATGGACTTACAGAATGCCTTATTCACCATCATGGTATCACACATAGCATTGCCTCGGATCAAAGGACTCACTTCACAGCAACTGAAGTGTGGCAATGGGCCCATTGTCATGGAATTCACTGGTCTTAACATGTTCCCCATCATCCTGAAGCAGTTGGATTGATAGAACAATGGAATGACCTTCTAAAGACACAATTACAATGCCAGCTAGGTGGCAATACCTTGCAGGGTTGGGGCAATGTTGTCCAGGAGGCTGCATACGCTTTAAACCAGCGTCCAATATATGGTGCTCTTCCCTCAGCTCTTCAGAACCAACTGACACTAAGCGGTGCCCAGCCACTCCCACAGCACATCCTCTGCCCTCTGAGCCAGCCCTAACCCCTCACTCCTGCAGACCCCTGACCAGGACATGGGCTAAAGCGACAGCCTCAGGAAAAGCCACAATTGCCTGTTGTGGAGACATAGCTCGAATCTCTGGGGCCAACTCTCAGGAGCAGACTCCAGGTACCACAGCCAATGGCAAATGAGAGCCTTCAGTTATTAGGAAAAATTCTGTCTCCCAGAAAGTCAGAGGTGGGAAATCAGCAAACTGGAACTGTCAGAGTCAGTCATTTAGCCAATGACTGCTTGCACCAGTGGAGGTGGCTTGGCCAATGGGAAACGTGAGTATAGGATGGCAAATCAGGGACACACAGGAAAGATGAGTGAAGGAGACATGAAAAGTAAGTTACCAGAGGGAGACACAGCAGGACACACAGGGCCATAAGGGAGCACCCTGGTGTTCGTTACTGCCAGACATATGTCATTAATGCACAAAACATTTGGATAGTAGATTTTTAATTACTCTTGTAAATTTGAAATGTCGGATAATGAAATGGTCTATACGTGTGGAGGGGGTGTATATTTTATAGGTTAGCCTTAAATTTTTAAATGCACAATTGACTTGAATGATATGTTCAAACTATTACTTTCTTCTCAAAGAATGCGGGAATCTCAGAACAGGATAACTCTCATAACCTCCTACCATCTTACTTTCTATTGCAATCCAGTGTTTTGGTTCTCTATTGCCTCCCAAACACTCTGATTTTATATCATTAGTGTTGTTTTACACTCAGTGTTGTTTAGGTTCACAAATGTGTTTACCAGCTTCCTTTCTCACTAGTCCTTGTATCTCAGACTTTCCTTCTTGTACTCTATTAGAACTTTCTGAAGTAGAATTTTAGAAATCTCTTGGTGGTAAATGCAGATTTGCTTCGTATGAAATGTCCTTATTTTACCCTTGTACTTCAAAGTTTGTCTTGGAAGAAGTACAACCAGAATGCTCCTTAGAAGCAAGGGTGGCTAGACTAAGTCACATACTTTGGACATGTTGTTAAGAGGGATCAGTCCCTGGAGAAGGACATCATGCCTGGTAAAGTAGAGGGTCAGTAAAAAAGAGGAAGACCCTCAATGAGGTGGATTGACACAGTGGCTGCAACAATGGGCTAAGCATAACTATTGTAAAGATGGCACAGGACCAGGCAATGTTTTGTTCTGTTGTACATAAGGTCATTATGAGTCGGAACGACCCGATGGCACCTGACAACGGCAACTTGAAAGATATCTTCAAAGTATATGCAACGCTACACTGAAACTTATTTTGTCCCCAAATTTTTTAGACAGTATTTTCCTACCTTCTTTTTAGATCTTAAGAACTTCTCTTTGTCATTAGAGTGCAGTAATTTCATTAATATCTTTTGTTTCTTCTTTCCTTTCTTCCTACTTTCATTTCTTCCTCCCTCCTTTCCTTTTCCCCTTACTTCCTTTTTTCTTTTTCTTTCAGATCTACCTCATATTTGCTGTGTCTTCTGACCCTGAGTTTCTCTTATTTCATCAATCCTGGAAAATAGTCATACTTCTGCAACTATTGTTTCTCTGCTGAGTCTTTTATTATTTTCTTAGGTTCTATTGCTGTGTTTTTTAATTAAGGCTTTAAGAAATATGTATATATATATTTTTTAAATAAAGGAACCCACCAAGACATGGCTCATTTATATTTTCTCTAAGTTTGGCTTAAAAACTGGACCGTTCCTTTTTCTGAGCTCCTCTCTTGCCAGATGGCATCTTTCGTAGTCTGTTCAGTAGTCACCAAGAGGCCACTGCAACACTGCCCAGGAATCTCCCAAGCTAGTTTATCAAGTTCTTTGAATATCTTATCACATTTACTCACTGCATAAAAATGAGTATCTTCTGTCCATCTTCCAATAACATTTTCTTCCCTTTCTTTTAATTTCTTGCTGGCTGCTTAGGCTTCTGTAGTGCTCTCCTCAAGGCCTTTTACTCTTTCTCACATTAACCAAAATCAACCTGTTGCCATCAAGTGTTATAGAACAGAACTACTCCGTAGGGTTTTTGTGGCTGTAATCTTTATGGAGGTGGTGCCACTGGGTGGGGTTGAACTTTAATAGTCCAGTTGCAAACTCTTTGAGCCACTCAGAGATGCTTTCTCCTCCCACTACTTGATCTCAAATCTGACGTCATGAATTTTTAGGTTTTTGTTAAAGCAGTACTTTTTTCCAGCTACCAAATTCTTTTCTGGTTTTCTTTTGCTACGTAAGAACTGCTCTAAATGTGATAACTTAAAATAACAACAATTATTTATTTGTTTACTAATCTGGAACTTGGGCAGGGCTCATTGGGATGAAGTGTCAAAAAGTATTTATAAATAGATGCTTGAAAAGTATGTTATTTTAAGGAGGAAAAATATTGTGCTTTTTTTTGTTTTCACACCCTTTCTTATTAAACTCTTCTAAAAGTGAAAAAGAAAATAACAGCTTAGAAAAATTTTTGAATTTGGGGGTTCCTTGTTTATGAGATCTTATTGTAAAAGGTACATTTCAATGACATTAAAAAGTAGCAAAAAGAAGAATAACTGATAAAAGAAATGTTGTTTTTTCAAGATTTCTTGTTATAAAAAGAATGTAGAAATTTTAGTTTTTTTCAGCTCATCTACACATTCAAACAAAATTTTTAACATTTCTAGTGGAGATAATTTCATATTTGAAGAGCAAGAATAGAAAGATTATGAGGTGTGAAAACGCATGTTGCAGTTCACTGTCTAAATACTTTGAAGCAAGAGTTTTGTTTGATTTGCTTCAAATTTTCATTGCTTAGCATACTTTTTGGCACATAGTAAATGCTCAGCAATTATATGTTAAAAATAAAACTTGAAATTATGGAATGCATGGAGTGTAGGGTTATAGGAGAAAGATTAGATTGAGCTGTTGTTGGGAAGGCTATACTAATAAAATTCATGCTAGCTGTTTGAAGACTATACTGTATGTCTTGGTTATCTAGTGCTGCTATAACAGAAATACCACAAATGGATGACTTTAACAAAGGGAAATTTATTTTCTCACAGTCTGGTAGGCTACAAGTCCAAATTCAGGGCACCAGCTCTAGGGGAAGGCTTTCTCTCTCTGTTGCCTCTGGGGAAAAGTCCTTGTCATCAATCTTTCCCTGGTCTAGGAGCTTCTCTGCACAGGAACCTAGGGTCCAAAGGATGCACTCTACTCCCTGCACTGCTTTCATGGTGGTAAGAGGTCCCCAGATCTCTTTGCTCAATTCTCTCTTTTATATCTCAAAAGAGATTGGCTTAAGACACAATCCAATCTTGTAGATTGAGTCCTGCCTCATTAACATAACTGCCACTCATCCCATCTCATTAACATCACAGACACAGTATTTACAACACATAGGAAAATCACATCAGATGACAATGGTGAGCAATCACGCAATACTGGGAATCATGGCCCAGCCAAACTGATACACATATTTTGGGGGAACACAATTCAATCTATGACATTCCACCCTTTGGCCCACAGAAAACTCACGTCATTGCCACAAGTAAAACACATTCACTCCATCATATCATAGCAAAAGTCTTAATCAACTCCAAGACCAAAATCCAAAAATTTCTCTTTATCTGTGAAATCTAGAATACAAGTTATCTGTTTCCAAAGTACAATGGTGGAACAGGCACAAGCTAGATATTTCCATTAAAAATGGAAAAAAATGAGGGAAGGAAGGGATAACAGGCACCAAGCAAAATCAGCAGAACACATTGCATTAGCCCTCAAAGCTTGAAAATAATCCTCTGTTCTCTGAGACCATTTACACAATGACCTTGCCCTCTAGACTCTAGGTATTGGCCACTCTCCAGATTCTGCATGGAGGTCCCTCAGACTTGGGCTTCAGCTCCGCCCTTCAGACCCACTGAAACGGCAACTCTACTGACTTGGCTTTGGGCGGCCCCATTGTCGTAGTCCATCTGAGTTGCAACTCCACCCTTTGAGACCCCAGAGTTCATGGCCATACCCTTTGAGACAAAGGCAACTGTGCTTCCTGTGTTCCTTGTCTCTTCAGCTTCTGCTTCCTGGTTCCTTGGCCTCTTGGCTGCTTGGGTATTTTTTCCCATGACTGCCTTGCTGGGGCAAATGTTCCAGAGCTCTGTAGCTCCACCAATTAGTGCTGGGAGGCACCCTACTCTGCCAGTAAACTTTGGCCAGAAGGCACTCAAGTCTCTTGTTCCATGGGACGGCAAGCCAAGCTCCACTGATAAGTGCTCAGAGGCACTCCACTTCACCAGGAAGCCTCCTGAGTAAAGGCACTCAGCTCCCTCGCTCCATGGACTGGCTCCAGCACTGTCTCACACTGGTCTCCTGGTTCTGCTGCTGCCATTTCTACGCTGCTGCCATTTCTTGGGTGCTGCCATTTCTCTCCTCACTTCTGAGTCCCCACTATAATTGTCTAATGTCCATAATTCCACCAACAGTCTCTTCAAGGCAACAGCTTCCATGTTATAGGTATCTGTTAGAGCAGCACACCACTCTCAGTACCAACATATAGAAAAATCACACCAGATGACAAAATGTGTACCATCTTGGCTAGGCCATGATTCCCAGTATTGTGTAATTGTCCACCATTTTCTCATCTGATGTGATTTTCCTATGTGTTGTAAATCCTATCTCCATGATGTTAGTGAGGTGGGATTAGTGGCACTTACGTTAATGAGTCAGGACTCAATTTATAAGATTAGATTGTGTTTTAAGTCAATTTCTTTTGAGATATAAAAGAGAGAAGCAAGCAGAGAAATGGGGGGACCTCATACCACCAAGAAACAAGAGCCAGGAGAATAGTGAGCCCTTTGGACCTGGGGTCACTACACTGAGAAGCTCTTTGACCAGGGAAGACTGATGACAAGGGCCTTCCCCCAGAGCTGACTGGAAGAGAAAGCTTTCCACTGGAGCTAGCACCCTGAGTTTGGACTTGTAGCCTTCTAAACTGTGAGAGAATAAATTTCTCTCTGTTAAAGCCATCCACTTGCGGTATTTCTGTTTTAGCAGCACTAGATAACTAAGACACTGTAGGTGACAAGTAACTACAGTCAGCCCTCCTTATCCACGAGTTCTGCGTCCATGAATTCAACTAACTATGGATTAAAAATATTCAGAAAAAAAAAGTTATGTCATTGCTGATGTGTACTGTGTAGTTGGGCCTATGATGGTTGCTTCTGTACTGAACATGTACAGACTTTTTTTTCTTGTCATTATTCCCTAAAAAATATAGTATAACAACTATTTACATAACATTTGTATTGTATTAGGTATTTTATAAGTAATCTAGAAATGATTTAAAGTATACAAGAGGATATGTGTAGGTTATATACAAATACTATGCCATTTAATATAAAGGACTTGAACATCCACGGATTTTGGTATCCATGAGGGGTCCTGAAACCAACACCCCTTAGATACCAAGGGGTGACTGTATAAAAGATTTGTTTTTGAATAGGCAAAGGATAATCACATTTAAAATTAACACTAGTAATTCTAGGGTGGAATTTAGAATTTATGGTGTAGTTATTCTAGGGCAGAAATTGAGTCTAATTCTTTGTTATGTTGTTCTCAGTGCTGTGTGGTTCTTCGTTTATAGAAGATATTAAATTAATATTTCAACAATAAATGAGTGAATGATCTTCCAACTATCTTACTTTATCACTCAAAATTCAATGTGATGCCATAAAGACATCCAGATCTGTAGTCCCCCCTTTTAATTTAATCAGTTGGCTCCTGAGAACAAACTGTTGCAGCACACAGGGCCCTCATTGTGTCTCCTTATATAACAACATAGGGGTCCCTGAATGGTGCAAAGAGTTTGTTCTCGGCTACTGAAAGGTTGGTAGTTCGAACATGAACAGTGAAATGCATGTTCACAGATGCACTGTGAAAAAAGGCTTGGTGATGTGCTTCCATAAGGTCACAGCCTTGAAAACACTGTGGAGCAGTTCTACTCTGCAAACATGGGGACTCCATGAGTTGGAATCCACTAGACAACAACTAAACAACTGTGTATAACTACATCCCATTTCTGTCGAGTCGATTCGGACTCATGCCAACCTTATAGGACAGAGTAGAACTGCCTCATAAGGGTTCCAAAGCTGTAATCTTTACAGAACCAAATTGCCACGTATTTCTCCCACATATAACTATATATCTGGTCTATTCTCACAATAAAACCTGGACGGGAGGAGCCACGAGTTTTTTATAATTGTATCCAAAACTATTGCAGCAATACCTAGCACACAGCGGCCATTCAACAAATATTCTTAAAATTAATGTTGGTTGTTATTGACCACTCTTCTGAAAGTGCCTTCATACTCCCAAAACACTATTTTCCCTATTTCTTGCTTGTTTGTAGTCATCCTTCTCAACATTTTTCATTGGGTCTCTGTCTTCTGTGGATCTCTTGAGTTTTAGTATTCTCTTGGATTCTATTCCAGATTCTATTAATTTTTCATTCTTTTCTCATGGAATAACTATCATTCCCACGCATTTACTTATTATCCGCATGCTTTGCACCATGTCTAGTTGTATCTGCTTTTGTGAATGAAATACAAATATTTCATTAAGTTTCCCAATTTTCTAGCCCCTCATGAAACAATTCTGAGGTGGTCACACAGTTTCTCAGAGGATCCCTGAGAGTGAGCCCAGTTGCTCAGAGTGGTGACCCACTGATTACCACATGCTTTACTGGCTTTCTTCTCTTCCCTGTCCTGTTTCCCTATTCTTTTACAATGTCCCCTGGGATCATTTCCCAATAAACCAGTTTCTCTACTCGACCTATTCCCTTCATCCTGCCTAGTTCCCATCCCCAAAGGTAGCCACCATTAGGAATGTCTTACTCATTTTTTCATTTACAAAATCAGTGCGTATACCCATACAAACACACACACACACACACATACAAGGAAACCCTGGTGGCATAGTAGTTAAGTGCTATGGCTGCTAACCAAAATGTTAGCAGTTTGAATCCACCAGGCGCTCCTTGGAAACTCTATAGGGCAGTTCTACTCTGTCCTACAGGGTTGCTATGAGTCAGAATAGACTTCTCGGCAAGGAATTTTTTTATACCCATACATATGCATCTATAAATATATTCTTATATATTTTTCTCAGTGAGCTCTGGTGGCACAGTGATTAAGCTCTTGACTGATAACCAAAAGGTAGATGGTTTGAACTCACCAGCAGCTCTGTGGGAGAAAGATATTGCAGTCTGCTACTGTAAAGATTACAGCCTTGGAAACCCTGTGTGGGCAATTTTCCTCTGTCCTATAGGGTCTCTATGAGTCGGAATTGACTCGACGGCAACAGGTATACAATATTTTTTCTCAAAAATGATTACACCATATCCTTTCCACTTAAAATTAATACCTTAGATACCCTGTCATAAAAAAAACATAGCTCTATTTTGTTATGACTGAATATTATTCTATTGTGTGTATAAACTGTACTTCATTTAAGAAACCTCACATTTATGGATGCTTTGATTACTTCATTTTTTAACGGTATTACCAAAAAAAGTTGCAATAAATATCTTTATACAGACATTCAGATAAACTGTTTCCTGTATATCCTTTAGGTAAATTCCTTGAAATAGAATAAATGAGTCAAAGGGCATGTGCATTTAAAAAATTTTGTTCAGCAGAGCTATACAATCTTTCATTTTAGACTAAAGCTGAACAGTGGTTTGGAAGCACTTTGTACAACCTTGCCAATTTCTCTCACAAGCGCTTTGATAAGTTTTCTCTTGTAAATGTAATACTGTACAAATGGATGGGAATGCTGGTTGTTTTTTTCCCAAATATATCTCATCTATGCCATAAAATACTTCACTGTGCTATCTGCGTTCCTTGCTTATGTTTATATCTCCTCCAGCTTAATGATAATTTACTGCTTTGGTAACATTCACTTACCTGTCCATCACAACTGTGTGCCAAAATGTTTTAGAATTGGATGTTTCATGTCCATATGCTGCCAGTTGATGTCAAAAATGATTAACATATGAGACTGACAGAATTGTTTAACTGAGTAAATACAAAGTCTACTGAAAGCCTAAGGGAAATAATCCTAAAAAAACCTGTGTCTTCTTTCTGTATATCTGTTAAATAGTCTGTAGTTACCAATTTAATATTTGACCTTTCAATCTCTTAAAAATCCCACTGACATTTTCAAAGTTTTTTTTATTTTATATTGTCATACCCAGTATATCAAAGCTATATGGATGCTTTCAGTTCTGATTAGTTAATTAGTTGGGCTTAGTTAAGATTAGTTAATTAATTGGTTAACTAAGTTAGACAATTCTTAGTTCCACCACTTGTCTGTCAGTTTGTAGTATTGTGGTGGCTTGTGTGTTGCTGTGATGCTGGAAGCTGTGCCACTAGTATTTCAAATACCAGGAGAGTCACCCATGGTGGACAAGTTTCAGCGGAACTTCCAGACTAAGACTAGGAAGAAAGACCTGATGACCTACTCCCCCCGCCCCTCCCGCCCCCCCCCCGCCCCCCCAAAGTATATTAGCCAGTGAAAACCTCACGAATGGCAGTGGAACATTATCTGATATGGTACTAGAAGATGAGCCTCTGAGGCACTCAAATACTACTAGGGAAGAGCTGAGCCCTCAGAGAAGAATCAATCTTCATGACATGGATGAAGTGAAGATTTCAGGACTTTCTTATGCTGATGTGGCACACATCAAAATGAGAAGAAACAACTGCAAACATGCATTAGTATTCAAAACACGGAACGTATGAAGTATGAGTCAAGGAAAATTGTAAGTTGACAAAAATGAAATGGAACACATGTAGACTGACATCTAGAGATTAGTGAGCTGAAATGGACTGGTATTAGGCATTCTGAATCAGACAGTCATGTAGTCTACTATGCTGGCAATGACAAATGGAAGAGGAATGGTTTTGCATTCCTTGTCAAAAAGAACATTCCAAGATTTATGCTGAAGTACAACACTGTCAGTGATAGGATAATATCCATAAACCTACAAAGAAGGTCAGTTAATATGACTATTATTAAAATTAACATACAAATCACTAATGCCAAAGATGAAAAAATTGAAGATTTCTACCAACTTTTGCAGTCTGAGATGGATCAAACATGCAATCAAGATGCACTGATAAATACTGGTGACTAGAATGTGAAAGTTGGAAACAAAGAAAAAGGATGGGTAGTTGGAAAATATGGCCATGGAGATAGAAATAACTATTCAAAAGCATTTCAGTGTGCAGATCATAACAAATTATGGATAACAGTGGAAGAATGGGAATTTAAGGACACATAAGTGTGCTTAGGTAGAAGCTATAATAGACCAAGAGGCAGTCATTCAAACAGAACAAGGAGATACTGTTGTTGTGAGGTGCCCTCTAGTCAGTTCCGACTCATAGTGACCCTATGTTCAACAGAATGAAACACTGTCTGGTCCTTCGCCATCCTCACAATCGTTAAGCTTGAGCCCACTGTTGCCGCCACTGTGTCAATCCATCTCCTTGAGGATCTTCCTCTTTTTCAATGACTCTCTACTTTACCAAGCATGATGTCAATCTCCAGGGACTGGTCCCTCCTGATAACATGTCCAAAGTATGTGAGATGAAGTCTCACCATCCTTGCTTCTAAGGAGCACTTTGGCTGTACTTCTTCCAAGACAGATTTATTCGTTCTTCTGGCAGTCCACTGTGTATTCAATATTCTTTGCCAACACTATAATTTAAAGGTGTCAGTTCTTCTGCAGTGCACCTTATTCATCATCCAGTTTTCACATGCATATGAGACAATCGAAAACACCATGGCTAGCGTCAGGCACACCTTAGGCCTCAATCTGACGTCTTTGCTTTTTAACACTTTAAAGAGGTCTTTTGCAGCAGATTTGCCTAATGCAATGTGTCATTTGATTTCCTGACTTCTGCTTCCACGGGCATTGCCTTAGTCATCTAGTGCTGCCATAACAAAAACACCACAAATGGATGGCTTTAACAAAGAGAAGTTTATTCTCTCATAGTCCAGTAAGCTACAAGTCCAAATTCAGGGCGTCAGCTCTAGGGGAAGGCTTTCTCTGTCAGCTCTGGAGGAAGGTCCATGTCATCAATCTTCCCGTGATCTGGGCGCTTCTCTGTACAGGAACCTCAGGTCCAAAGGATGCGCTCTGCTTCCAGCTCTGCTGTCTTGGTGGTATGAAGTTCCCGTTCTGCTCACTTCTCTCTTTTATATCTTAAAAGAGATTGGCTTAAGACACCATCTAATCTTGTAGACCTCATCCATATAACTGCTGATAATCCATTTTATTACATCATAATGGTAAAGTTTACAACACATAAGGAAATCACATCAGATTACAAAATGGTACACAATCATCCAATACTGGAAATCATGACCCAGCCAAGTTGACAGATACTTTTGGGGGACACAGTTCAGTCCATGACAGGCATTGATTGTGGATCCAAGTGAAATTAAATCCTTGACAACCTCAATCATTTCTCCGCTTATCATGATGTTGCTTATTGGTCCAATTGTGTGGATTTATGTTTTCTTTATGTTGAGGTGTAATCCATACTGAAGGCTGTCGTCTTTGAACTTCATCAGTAAGTGCTTCAAGTCCTCTTCACTTTCAACAAGCAAGGTTGTGTCAACTGCATATTGCAGGTTGTTAATGAATGTTCCTCCAATCCTGATGCCTTGTTTTTTTTCAGATAGTCCAGCTTCTCACATTATTTGCTCAGCATACAGATTGAATAAGTATGGTGAAAGGATCCGATCCTGACGCACATTTTTCCTGACTTTAAACCATGAAGTATGCCCTTGTTCTGTGTGAACGACTGCTTCTTAGTCTATGTACAGGTTCCACGTGAGCACAATCAAGTGTTTGGGAATTCCCATTCTTTGCAATGTTATCCATAATTTGTTATGATCCACACAGTGGAATGCCTTTGCATAATCAATAAAACACAGCTAAACATCTTTCTGGTGTTCTCTGCTTTCAGCCAAAATCTGTTGACATCAGCAATGATATCCCTCATTCCACGCCCTCTTCTGAATCTCACTTGAATTTCTGGCAGTTCCCAGTCAATGTACTGCTGCAACCATGTTTGAATGATCGTTAGTAAAATTTTACGTGCATGTGATATTGTTTGATAATTTCCACATTCTGTTAGATCACCTTTCTTTGGAATGGGCACAAATATGGATCTCTTGCAGTCAGTTGGTCACGTAGCTGCCTTCCAAATTTCTCGCCATAGATGAGTGAGCACTTCCATCACTGCATCTGTTTGTTGAAACATCTCAATAGGTATTCACTCAATTCCTGGAGCCTTGTTTTTTGCCATTCCCTTCAGTGAAACTTGCTCTTCTTTGTTCAGTACCATCAGTTCTTGATCACATGCTACCTCCTAAAATGGTTGAACATCAACCAATTCTTTTTGGTACAATGACTCTGTGTATTCCTTCCATCTTCTTTTGATGCTTCCTGCATCGTTTAATATTTTCTCCATAGAATCCTTCAATAGTGCCATTCCAGGCTTGAATTTTTTCTTTGGTTATTTCAGCTTCAGAAAAAAAATGCCAAATATGTTCTTCCCTTTTGGTTTTCTAACTCCAGGTCTTTGCAAATTTCATGATAATACTTTACTTTGTCTTCTCAAGCTGCCCTGTGAAATCTTCTGTTCAACTCTTTACTTCATCATTTCCTCCATTTGCTTTAGCTACTCTACATTCAAGAGCAACTTACAGAGTCTCTTCTAACATCCATTTTGGTCTTCTCTTTCTTTCCTGTCTTTTTAATGATGTTTTGCTTTCTTCATGTATGATCTCCTTGACATATTCCACTACTAGTCTGGTCTTTGGTCATTAGTATTCAATGTGTCAAATCTATTCTTGAGATGGTCTCTAAAAGTAGGTGTGGTATACTCAAGGTGAAAACACATCCTACCAGAACCTTTGGGACACAGCAAAAGCAGTGCTCAGAGGTCAGTTTATAGCAATAAATGCACACATCCAAAAACAAGAAAGGCTCATAATTAAAGCATTAACCTTACAACTGGAACAAGTAGAAAGAGAGCAGCAAAAGAAGCCTACAGATGTCAGAAGGAAGGAAATAATAAGAATTATAGCAGAATTAAATGAAATAGAGAATAGAAAAACAATTGAAAGAGTTAACAAGTACAAAAGCTGGTTCTTTGAAAAGATCAACAAAATTGATAAACCATTGGCCCAACTGACAAAAGAAAAATGGGAGAGGAAGCAGATAACCTGTATAAGAAATGAGATGGGTGATCTCACAACAGCTCCAACTGAAATTAAAAGAATCATAACAGACTACTATGAAAAATTGTACTCTGACAAATTTGAAAACCTAAAGGAAATGGACAAATTTCTAGAAACTCACTACCTACCTAAATTAACACAAACAGATGTAGAACAACTAAATAAACCCATAACGAAGAGATTGAAAAAGTTATGAAAAAACTCCCAACAAAAAAAAAGCCCTGGTCCGGATGTCTTCACTGGAGAATTCTACCAAACTTTCAGAGAAGAGATAACACCACTTCTACTAAAGGTATTTCAGAGCATAGGAAAGGATAGAATACTCCCAAATTCATTCTATGAAGCCAGCATAACCCTGATACAAAAACCAGGTAAAGACACCACAAAAAAAGAAAATTACAGACCGATATCCCTCATGAACATTGATGCAAAAATCCTCAACAAAATTTTAGCCAATAGACTTGAGCAACAAATCAAAAAAATAATTTACCGTGACCAAGTGGGATTTATACCAGGTATGCAGGGATGGTTCAACATTAGAAAAACAATCAACATAATCCATCACATAAATAAAACAAAAGACAAGAACCACGTGATCTTATCAATCAATGCAGAGAAGGCATTCGACAAAGTCCAACACCCATTCATGATAAAAACTCTCAAAAAAATAGGAATAGAAGGGAAATTCCTCAGTATGATTAAGGGCATTTATACCAAACCAATAGCCAACATCATCCTAAATGGAGAGACTTTGAAAGCATTCCCCTTGAGAACAGAAACCAAACAAGGATGCCCTTTATCACCACTATTGTTTAACATTGTGCTGGAGATACCAGCCAGAGCAGTTAGGCTAGAAGAAGAAATAAAGGGCATCCAAATAGGTAGGGAAGAAGTCAAAGTATCTCTAGTCACAGATGATATGATCTTATACACAGAAAACCCCAAGGAATCCACAAGAAAACTACTGTAACTAATAGAAGATTTCAGCAAAGTTTCAGGATACAAGATAAACATACAAAAATCAATTGGATTCCTTTACACCAATAAAGAGAACCTTGAGGAGGAAGTCACCAAATCAATACCATTTACAATAGCCCCCAAGAAGATAAAATAGTTAGGAATAAATCTAACCAGAGATGTAAAAGATCTTTACATAGAAAACTGTAAGAAACTAAAAGAGACCCGCATAAGTGGAAAAATATACCTTGCTCATGGAAAAGTAGACTCCACATAGTGAAAATGTCAATTCTCCCCAAAGCAATCTGCAGATACAATGCAATCCCGATCTAAATTCCAGCAGCATTTTTTAATGAGACGGAGAAATAAATCACCAACTTCATATGGAAAGGGAAGAGGCCCCGAATAAATGAAGCACTACTCAAGAAGAAGAACAAAGTGGAAGGTCTTACACTACCTGATTTTAGGACCTATTATACTGCACGGTAGTCAAGACAGCCTGGTACTGGTACAACAACAGATACATAGACCAATGGAACAGAGTTGAGAATCCAGATATAAGCTCATCCACCTATGAGCAGCTAATATTTGACAAAGTCTCAAAATCCATTAACTGGGGAAAAGACAGTCTCTTTAACAAATGGTGCTGGCATAATTGGATATCTATATGCAAAAAACTGAAACAAGACCCATATCTCACACCATGTACAAAAACTAACCCAAAATGGATCAAAGACTTAAATATAAAATTGAAAATGATAAAGATCATGGAAGAAAAAATAGGAACACTGCTAGGAGCCCTAAAACATGGGATAAACACAATACGAACCATAAGTAACAATGCACAAGCGCCAGAAGAGAGACTAGAAAACTGGGAGCTCCTAAAAATCAAACACTTATGCTTATCAAAATACTTCACCAAAAGAGTAAAATGACAACCTACAGACTGGGAAAAAAATTTTGGCTACGACAAATCTGATCAGCGTTTAATCTCTAAAATCTACAAGATACTGCAAAACCTCAACAGCAAAAAGACAAGTAACTCAATTAAAAAGTGGGGAAAGGATATGAACAGGCACTTCACCAAAGAAGGTATTCAGGCAGCTAACAGACACATGAAGAAATGCTCATGATCATTAGCCATTAGAGAAATGCAGATCAAAACTACAGTGAGATATCATCTCACCCCAGCAAGGCTAGCATTAATCCAAAAAACAAAATAACAAATGCTGGAGAGGTTGTGGAGAGACTGGAACACTTATACACTGTTGGTGGGAATGTAAAATGGTAGAACCACTTTGGAAATCGATTTGGCGCTTCCTTAAAAAGCTAGAAATAGAAGTACCATACTATCCAGCTATCCCACTCCTTGGAATATATCCTAGAGAAACAAGAGCCGTCACACGAATAGATATACGCACACCCATGTTCATCACAGCACTGTTCACAATAGCCAGAAGATGCAAGCAACCTAAGTGCTTATCGATGGTTGAATGGATAAACTAACTATGGTATATCCACACAATGGAATAGTACGCAACTGTAAAGAACAATGATGAAGCTGTGAAACATCGTATAACTTGGTGGAAGCTAGAACTTATTATGCTGAGTGAATTTAGTCAGGCACAGAAGGACAAATACCGTATAAGACCACTATTATAAGAACTCAAGGAAAGGTTTAAATACAGAAGAAAACATTCTTTGATGGTTACGGGGGTGGGGAGGGAGGGTGAGGGTTATTCACTAACTAGATAGTAGATAAGAATGATCTTAGGTGAAGGGAAGGACAGCACACACTACAAGGGAAGCCAGCACAACTGGACTAAACCAAAGCTAAGAAGTTTCCTCAATACAGTGAAATACTTTGAGAGACAGAGTAGCAGGGATGCGGGGTCTGGGGACCATGCTTTCAGGGGACATCTTGGTCAATTGGCATCACAAAGCTTATTAAGAAAATATTTTGCATCCTAATTTAGTGAGTGGCGTCTTGGGTCTTAAAAGCTTGCAAGCGGCCTTCTAAGATCCAGCAATTGGTCCCAACCACTTGGAGTAAAGGAGAACGAAGAAAACCAAAGCCACAAGGAAAGTATTGGCCCAAGAGACAGAATGGGCCACATAAACTAGAGACTTCATCAGCCTGAGACCAGAAGAACTAGATGGTGCCTGGCTACCACCAATGAACGTCCTGACAGGGAACACAACGGAGGGTCCCTGATGGAGCAGTAAAACGATGGGATGCAGAACTCAAATTCTAGTACGAAGATCAGACTTGATGGTCTAAGACTGGAGGCGCCCTGGAAGGTGTGGCCCCTGGTCTCTCCATCACCCCAGAACTGAAGCAGTCTGAGGCCAACTCTTCAGACCGGGATCGGACTGGACTGTGGGACATAGAGTGATACCTGTGAAGAATGTGCCTCTTGGACAAGTAGTTACAAGGGACCAAAGGGATGGCTTCTGTCCAGAGGTGAGATGAGAGGGCATAGAGAGTTAGGAGCTGGTTGAATGTTCACGGGGAATCAGGGGCAGAAGGGAGTGTGCTGTCGCAGAACGGGGTGAGCGGTTGGGGTCTCATAACAACGTATGTAAAAAAAAAAAATTCTGTATGGGAGACTAACTTGAAATGTAAACTTCATTTAATTACAACAAGAAAAAAAAATTATCTCATAAATGAGCCACTAAAATTGTGAGAACTTTGCTGAAACTTTAACACTTTTCATATCTTCTTTTCAGACTTAGCTAATAAAAACTAAGGCACATACAATTCACTTTCTTGAAACCCTCTAAAACTCTATATTCTTACGTTTTTTCCTTTAGTATCTTCTTTCCTATTGTGGACCAAACTGACACTTTAGTGTAGCACAAATTATTCTTTTTTCCCTTGAAAAATAAAACCTCAACTCATTTCCTTGTATACACAGTTGTATTTCTCTGTCACTATAGCTCTTAATGTAGTCACAACCACCTACGTTAATTATAACCTTTAACAAAAGAAATAATTTCTGTCTCATACAAAAAACTGGGAGATAGATCATAAACAACAGTATCATATACAAGCATTTTTGAAGATTAGCAAAACTCATGATATCCATAGCACAACTTTGTACTGTCAGTCCCATTCTCTTACACTTTTGTAAAGTAGCAAAAATGAAGGATTTTATCAACAGGACCCAAAGATATAACTAGTCTATAAGTAGATAAAATTAAGAAGCAGTATATAAACTTAAAATATGGTTAATAATCACTGTCTTACTCTCTATCCTGCTTAGAAATTACCCAGATATCCAAAGGTTATTCATTATTTTACTCAATTTAATATTAATTCAAGATTTTAAGTTACTGTAGGATCTTGAAAATTATGATTAAGTTGACACAAAACATAACTACTCTTATAAAAACATTTGTTAGAAATATGATTTGAGGCACCCTAGGGGCAAGATGGCGCTCTAGGCAGAAACACCACGCCGTCCCTCCACAGCAAAGATCCGAAAAACTAAGCCTAACAGAGAATCAACAATCCTGAAACCCTAGAACACCAAATGAAGAGATAAAGAACTCAGCCAAACACCAAACGGAGTGAGAATACTAAAAGAGAACGGAGAGCGAGGAGAGACTCAGGCAGAGATTCCTTACCAGCTAACTCAGCGCGGATCCACCATCTTGGATTCCTATCGGAGACCAGCAAACGGGAGAGCAGCCTTGCAGAGCATCTGGTCGGAGACAGAACGACCGGTAAACTGCGGTGCGCGCTCTCCCACCACCCACCCCTCTCCGCCTCAGCTGGGGATCCCCTGCTTTCCGTGGCCAGGGTCCCTGGGCTGGGGGGTGCTGGTGCTTGGATTCCGCGCGCCTGGGCTGGTGGCTTTCTGGGAGCCGTTTCCTGGCAGCTAGCGAACCTTTCTCTGCTGCCTCCCCCTCCTTTTGCCTGGGTGCCTGGTTCCGAGTGCCGTCTCTGCTCTCTCCTGCGGGGCTGTAGGGCTGCGTGCGGGCGTGTGGCTGTTTCTAGGTCTGGGCTCCCGCGTGGGTGGGATCCCGGGGCCTTTGTTTGTTCGCCCCTCTGCTTTCCGTGGCCGGAGTCCCTGAGCTGGGGGGCGCCGGTGCTTGGATTCTGCGCGCCCGGGCTGGAGGCTTTCTGGGAGCCGTTTGCTGGCACCTAGCGAAACTTTTTCTGCCGCCTCCCCCTCCTTTTGCCTGGGTACCTGGTTCCGAGTGCTGTCTCTGCTCTCTCCTGCGGGGCTGTAGGGCTGCGTGTGGGCGTGTGGCTGTTTCTAGGTCTGGGCTCCCTCGTGGGTGGGATCCCGGGGCCTTTGTTCGTTGGCCCCTCTGCTTCCCGTGGCCACAGTCACTTAACCCCGAGACTACCGGCTTCTTGGAATTCGCGCCCCTGAGTGGGGGCTCTCTGGGTCCCATTTGTAGGCACTGACTGCTGGTGTTGCCCTATTTTTTTTCTCTCAATTTTATTTTTCTTCCTTTTTTGATTAGTTTTGTCATCTTTTACCTCTTTTTCTCTTTTGTCTTTCTTCATTGCTTAACTTCTTGTCTCTCTATCTCTTCCTTCTCTTTCTGATCCCTGAATTCCAGGCGATGTATGCCTCTGTACCTTCTGGCCAGGCTGAGCTGTGAAAATTGAGACCGACTCCCCCAGACCTCATAGCTGCATCGGTGGGATCCCTGGGAACTTTGCAGTTCTTTAACTTTTCTGATTTTTATTTGGTCATTCTTTCCTTTTCTTTCTCTTCCCCCTTCTGGTTTCCTCCATCCCATAGTCTCTCATCTGTACATTCCAACGACAAGCTCCCCTAGCATTCTTTTATGTTTGTACGCTTTTTGCTCCTCCTCCTCTCCCCTCTCTCCCATATCCAGCTTAGCTTCACACATAACCATCTTCCCGCTGCACCCTACCTACCTGCACCGTGCACTAGACATCACATCACCAAGCGGTGCAGGCACGCCCTATTGGAACCTGCCCAGCACTGACTACCGACCGTCCTGGTGGCTGCGGTGAGTGCCACAAGCAACCCATCCCAGTGGCTCCTCCTCAACTAGATCTGCCCAGCTGTACCACAAGAACGAAAAAAAAAAAAAATCTACAATCAATAAACGAGAGAAATATCTACTGAATGCCCCGAAAACAGCAAACAATATCAAAACATTTACAAAAACAAGACAAGATGGCTCCAATAGGCGTCCAAATTAAAACACCAGATAACTCTCCTGTGGAAGAAAATGCACTAGAAGTACCTGATACGGAACTCAAATCACTAATACTCGGAATTTTCCAAGAACTGAGGCAAAAAGCTGACAAACATGAGGAAAAAATAGACAAATTTATGGAAAATACAGACAAAAAATTGGAAGAATTCAGGAAGATGATGCAAGAACAAAATGCCAAAATAAATTCACAACTCGAAATTATACAAAAACAACAATTAGAAATCCAAAAGATAAACAACAAGATTTCAGAAATGGACGGTGTCATAGAAGGGCTGAGAAGTAGATTTGAAACCATGGAAGACAGGATCAGTGGAACTGAAGACAAACACTTGGATACAACTCTGTTTCAGGAAAACTCAGAAAAAAGAACAAAGAAAAATGAAGAGACCCTGAGAGTTATGTGGGACACAATTAAAAGCAAAAACTTACGAGTGATTGGCATACCAGAACAGGGGGAGAAAACAGAACACACAGAGAGGATCATTGAGGAACTGCTGACAGAAAACTTTCCCAATATCATGAAAGATGAAAAGCTGGTCATCCAAGAAGCTCAACGAACCCCATATAGAAGAGACCCCAAAAGAAAATCACCAAGACATAGCATATTCACACTCGCTAAAACTAAAGACAAACAAAGAATCCTGAGAGCAGCTCGTGAAAAACAAGAAGTCACATACAGAGGAGAAACAATAAGACTAAGCTCAGATTATTCAGCAGAAACCATGCAGGCAAGAAGGCAATGGGATGACATATATAAAATCTTGAAAGAAAAAAATTGTCAGCCAAGAATAATATATCCTGCAAAACTCTCATTCAGATTTGATGGTGAAATTAGGTCATTTCCAGATAAACAGAAACTAAAGGAATATGCAAAAGTCAAACCAAACTTACAAGAATTATTAAAGGGAGTTCTTCGATCTGAGGACAAACAGCTTAAGCCCTCAGGCAGGACCTAGGACCTAGGACGCAGGTTAACATGAACCAGATACCATTCTAGGAACTGAACTACAGACGACTTTCCAAAAACAAAAGATATACAACAGGGAATCAGAGAAATCAATCAAAGGATGACAACAACATCAAAACAATGAAAGAGGGAACAAATGGCATAGGTATAGAACCTTCTAAAGGAGAAGAAGGCAAGGCGATACCAAGTAACGGTAGACTGCTTCAAAATTATAAAGATAAGGGTAAAATTCATGGTAACCACAAAAAAAGTTAACAAACCAACTCATAAAAATAAGGACGAAAAACATAAAGTCTCAACAAAAACAAAACCTACAAAAACAAAAGAAATGAACACAAAATCCACAAACAAAAGGAACTCAGCACAAGAGAGTAAGAAGAACAAAGAAAACTTCAGCATCACAAAAAAAAGCACGACAAAATGACAGCAACAAATTCACATCTATCAATAATTACACTGAACGTAAATGGACTCAATGCACCCATAAAGCGACGGAGAGTGGCAGAATGGATAAGAAAACAGGATCCATCTATTTGCTGTCTACAAGAGACACATCTTAGAAACAAAGATGTGAATTTATTAAAAATCAAAGGTTGGAAAAAAATATATCAAGCTAACAACTATCAAAAAAGAGCAGGAGTGGCAATTCTAATCTCAGATAAAATAGACTTTAAAACAAAATCTACCATAAAAGACAAAGAAGGACACTATATAATGATTAAGGGGATGATCCATCATGAAGACATAACCATAATAAATATCTATGCACCCAATGACAGGGCTCCAAAATACATAAAAAAAACTCTAACAGCACTGAAAAGAGAAATTGACAGTTCCACAATAATAGTAGGAGACTTCAACACACCACTCTCAGTAAAGGACAGAACAACTAAAAAGAAACTCAGCAAAGATACAGAAGACCTAAAGGACACAATCAGCCAACTGGACCTCATAGACATATATAGAACAATCCATCCAACCGCTGCAAAGTACACATTCTTTTCCAATGCACATGGAACGTTCTCCAGAATAGACCACATCTTAGGCCACAGAGCAATCCTCAACAAGATCCAAAATGCTGAGATAATTCACAGTATCTTCTCTGACCACAATGCCATCAAGGTAGAAATTAACACTAGAAAGAGCAAGGAAAAAAAATCAAACACATGGAAACTGAATAATAATCTGCTTACACATCAATGGGTAATAGAAGAAATCAGAGATGGAATTAAAAAATTCCTAGAATCAAATGAAAATGAAAACACATCATACCAAAACCTTTGGGACACAGCAAAGGCAGTCCTCAGAGGACAATTTATAGCAATAGATGCACATATCAAAAAAGAAGAAAGGGACAAAATCAAAACATTAACTACAGAACTCAAACAAGTAGAAAGAGAACAACAAAAAAAGCCTACAACCACCGGAAGAAAGGAAATAGTAAAGATCAGAGCAGAAATCAATGAAATAGAGAACAGAAAAACAATAGAAAGAATCAACAAAACCAAAAGTTGGTTCTTTGAAAGAATTAACAAAATCGACAAACCACTGGCCAGACTGACAAAAGAAAAACAGCAGAGGGCACAAATAACCCAAATAAGAAATGAAATGGGGGACATTACAACAGACCCAACTGAAATAAAAAGGATTATAACAGAATATTATGAAAAACTATATTCCAACAAATTTGAAAACCTAGAGGAAATGGATAAATTTCTAGAAACATACGGCCTACCCAAACTACAACAAAGTGATATTGAAAATCTGAACAGACCCATAACAAGAGAAGAGATTGAAAAGGTAATAAAAAAACTCCCAACCAAAAAAAGCCCTGGCCCAGATGGCTTCACTGGAGAATTCTACAAAACATTTACAGAAGAGCTCGTACCAGTTCTACTCAAGTTATTTCAGAGCATAGAAGAGGAAGCAACACTTCCAAATTCATTCTATGAAGCCAGCATAACGCTGATACCAAAACCAGGCAAAGACATCACAAAAAAAGAAAATTACAGACCAATATCTCTCATGAATATAGATGCAAAAATTCTGAACAAAATTCTAGCCAATAGAATTCAGTATCATATCAAAAAAATAATACACCACGACCAAGTAGGATTCATACCAGGTATGCAACGATGGTTTAACATTAGAAAATCCATCAACGTAATCCACCACATAAATAAAAGGAAAGAAAAAAATCACATGATTATCTCAATTGATGCAGAAAAGGCATTTGACAAAGTCCAACACCCATTCCTGATAAAAGCTCTCAATAAAATAGGTATAGAAGGGAAATTTCTCAACATAATAAAGGGCATCTATGCAAAACCAACAGCCAACATCATTCTTAATGGAGAAAGGCTGAAAACATTCCCCCTGAAAACAGGAACAAGACAAGGATGCCCTTTATCACCACTCCTATTTAACATTGTGCTGGAAGTTCTAGCTAGAGCAGTAAGGCAAGAAAAAGAAATAAAGGGCATCCAAATTGGTAATGAAGAAGTTAAACTCTCCCTGTTTGCAGATGATATGATACTATACATAGAAAACCCTAAAGACTCCATGAGAAATTTACTGGAAGCAATAGAAAGATTCAGCAGAGTAGCAGGATACAAGATAAACATTCAAAAATCAGTTGGATTCCTATACACCGGTAAAGAGAACGATGAAAAGGAGATCAGGAAATCAATACCATTTTCCATAGCCCCTAAAAAGATAAAATACTTAGGAATAAATCTGACCAGGAATATAAAAGACCTATACAAAGAAAACTACAAAACACTGCTGCATGAAACCCAAAGGGATCTACATAAATGGAAAAACATACCATGCTCATGGATAGGCAGACTCAACATTGTGAAAATGGCAATTCTACCTAAAGCAATCTACAAATACAATGCAATTCCGATACAAATACCAACAACATTCTTCAAAGAGATGGAAAAACTAATTATTAACTTTATATGGAAAGGGAAGAAACCTCGAATAAGTAAAGCACTACTGAAGAAGAAGAATAAAGTTGGAGGACTCACACTACCTGACTTGAGAACCTACTATACAGCTACAGTACTCAAAACAGCCTGGTACTGGTACAACAACAGAGACATTGACCAATGGAACAGAATTGAGAACTCAGATGTAAATCCATCCACCTACGGTCACCTGATTTTTGACAAGGGCCCAAAATACATCAAATGGGGAAAAGACAGTCTTTTTAACAAATGGTGCTGGCAAAACTGGATATCCATTTGTAGAAAAATGAAACAGGACCCATACCTCACACCATATACAAAAACTACTTCAAAATGGATCAAAGACCTGAATATAAAGCCTCAAACTATAAAATTCATAGAAGAAAAAATAGGACCAACACTTCAGACCTTAATACATGGCATTAACAGGATACAAACCATAAACATCAACACAAAAAACCCAACAGATAAACTAGATAATTGGGATCTTCTAAAAATCAAACATCTATGCTCTTCAAAAGATTTCACCAAAAGAGTTAAAAGAGAACCTACAGACTGGGAAAAAATTTTTGGACAGTACAAGTCAGACAAAGGTCTAATCTCCATAATCTACAAGAAAATCCAACACCTCTACAACAAAAAGACAACCAATCCTATCAAAAAATGGGCAAAGGAAATGAACAGACACTTCACCAAGGAAGACATTCAAATGGCCAACAGACACATGAGGAAATGCTCGCGATCACTAGCCATTAGAGAAATGCAAATTAAAACCACAATGAGATACCATCTCACCCCGGCATTACTGGCACGAATCAAAAACACTGGAAATAACAAATGTTGGAGGGGCTGCGGGGAGACGGGAACTCTTATACACTGCTGGTGGGAATGCAAAATGATACAGCCATTTTGGAAAATGATATGGCGTTTCCTCAGAAAGCTAGAAATAGACGTACCATTCGATCCAGCAATCCCACTCCTAGGAATATATCCTAGAGAAATAAGAGTCATCACTCGAATAGACATATGCACACCTATGTTCATGGCAGCATTATTCACAATAGCAAAACTATGGAAACAACCTCGATGTCCATCAACAGACGAATGGATACACAAACTATGGTACATACACACAATGGAGTACTATGCAACGAGAAAGAACAATGAATCGGTGAACCATCTCATAACATGGATGAAACTGGAGGACATCATGCTGAGTGAAATAAGTCAATCACAAAAGGACAAATATTGTATGAGACCTCTATTGTAAAAACCCATGAAAAAATTCACATGCAAAATGTAACAATCCTTGTTGGTTACCAGGGATGGGAGGGGAGGGGGGGGAAATACTAAATAGGCAATAGATAAGTGGTACCATGGGTGAGAGGTGAGATAGTACACAGTACAGGGGAAACTAACACAACCTGCACAAGGAAAGGTCATGGAGGCCCTATAGACACATCCAAACCCCCCGAGGGACTGAGTTGTTGGACGGAGGGCTCTGGGGACCATGATTTCGGGGAACATCTAGCTCAATTGGCATGACACTACTTATAAAGATAATGCTCTACATTCTACCTTGGTGAGTAGTGTCTGGGGTCTTAAAAGCCTATAAGCGGCCATCTAAGATACTCCACTGATCTCATCCCTTCGGGAACAAGGGAGAACGAAGAGAACAGGATACAAGGAAAAGATTAGTCCGAAGGACTAATGGTCCACAGCTACCAAGGCCTCCACGGGACTGAGCCCAGTACAGCTGGATGGTGCCCGGCTACCACCAATGACTCCTCTGACCAGGATCACAACAGAGGGTTCTGGGCAGAGCTGGAGTAGGATGTAGAGCATAATTTTAACTCCCAAAAAAAAAAAAAAAAAAAAGAAGACCAGATATACTGGCCTAAAGAATACTAGAGAAACCTCGAGAGTGTGGCCCCCAGACACCCTTTCAGCTCAGAGGGGAAGTTAACTTCAAGGTTTGATGTTAAGCCTGGGAATGGACACCCCAGTAAAACTAAATGGGACTAACGATGTACAGGAGTCCGGTGACAAGGGCCAGAAGGCAGAGGGAGAGTAGGAAACTGATGATAAGGAACACAAATTGAATAAGGACACTGTCGATGTATTGTGAGATTGTTGACCACTGCTATAGGGCAACATTTGTAGTAACTATTAAATGGGAGGCTGTTTTGTCCTGTAAGCCTTCATCTTGGGCGAGAATGGCAGCACAATTGGAAGAGCATAGTCAATATCACTTAAATGTGTAAGTAAAAAGTTTTGAAATGGTGTTTAAATAAAATAAAAATAAATAAATAAATAAATAAACAAATGAGACTAAAGAGGTACAATAGTCCACTGACAAGGTCCAGAAGACAGAAGGGGACAAGGAAGCCCCCTGGTGATAGGGAACACAAGGTGGAGTAAGGATATTCTTGATGTGCTGTGAGATTGTTAACCATTGTCATAGAGCAACATGTGTAGTAACTGTTAAATGAAAAACTATTTTGTTCTGTAAGCCTTCATCTTAAGTGAGAATAACAGCACAGTTGGAAGAGCGTAGTCAATGTCACTGAACTGTGAATGTAGAAAATTTTGAAACGGTGTATCTTTGGCCATCTGTAATTTTCATCAAAAAAAAAGGTTGAGAATTTAGAGGCTTAATACGTTGTGGGGTTGTTAACCAATGTCAAAAAAAACAACATGTGTACTACTATTTCATGAGAAACTATTTGCTCTGTAAGCTTTCACCTGAAGTACAATAAAATATATATTAAAAAAAAAAAAAAAAAAAGAAATATGATTTGATTTAGTTGAACACGAATTTACATTTTCATAATCTTGTACATTATAGTGGAGTAATGTTAGCTTCTTTAACCCATAAGCCAATACAAAGACTTTAAGAAGTTCACATTAACTAGTTTCTTCATAAGAAAACAACCCAAAATCTTATATAAAATGTATGCTTCCATTATACTTAACACTGATAAATTAGAGACAAGATATACGTTGCTCTTTTCTTTCTTAAATCAAAACTATTGAATAAGTCTAATTAATGTTAATAGTCCTCTTAATTGTGTGAACTTAAAAGGTTTCTCAGCTAGTAGTTCCTGTAAAAAAAAAAAAATTTGTTTTCTTAAAAGTCTAGTACATTTAAAGTATTAAATGCTTCTGTATTTTCTGTTCATTTTTCTGTATTGATTTATATAAGCACTATTTATCTGTATAAAGCAATTGCAAAAAGACTCCTTTAATTGAAAAGGTATTATAAATAATTTATTTCACTAATATCTTACAGATATAGGAAAATGTTTTACACTCACACAATGAGATATAAAGGCTTTTCTGAATTACAGAAAGTACATTATGTCTTCAGTTCTGCAATTTCAGCCAGAAATTAAAAGCAAACATAGACTCGCAAAAATTCACTAATCTAAATCTTAAAGAAATGTTCTTCACAGTGAACATAATTTTTTAATTGATTTGAACTCATAAATAGACATATGGAAAAATTAATAAAATGACTAACAAACTAGATTCTCCATCATTTCTCACTCCAAGGGTTACAGTATCAATGATCTATCCCCAGAGATTACCAACTGACCGTCTAAAAAATTGGGAATAGTTTGCCACTGGTGTGTAAACCAAAAATATAAATGAAAACACAAAAGCATATTACAAAAAACAGAAAAACTAGAGATACAAAGTTAAAGTTCTGTTGCCTCTTGGCGATATGTGAGGCAAACAAACAAACAATGGCAACATGGCCGGTCTTAGCGTGTGTGCACTTCTTGGGCAAAAGAGTTTACTTGGCTCTGTCGGGTGAATCCACTGGGCATCTAAGTAAAAGCTCCAACAGCTAGTAAAATATAATTTTTGAAGAGGTGAAATCATGACTTTTATGCAATATAAAATGAACACAATTAAAAATTTTGTTTAGCTTATTAAATAATGAGAAAAGCAGTATGATGTTAAAGCCATCCAAAAGAGCAGTAAAGGAATCAGGTATTTACTTATTTGTATGCATTTACATTTGCATGTATGTATGTATGATGGCATTTTGAAGTGTCAACTAGGGTGAATGAACTTCATCCCCCAGCTTTCCCTTCCTAGTATATGTTTTCCTGAACAGAACTGATGAACAGAAGAGTTCAAAGGGTGGCTTGAGAAGACTAGGTAAGTAAGGTATTACAATGAAATGTGCAAAGACCTAGAGTTAGAAAACCAAAAAGGGAGAACATGATCAATAGCTCTCAAACTGAGAGAACTGAAGGGAAAATCCAAGCCTTGAGTTGCAATATTGAAGTATTCTATGGGCAAAAATTACAATGAGGCAGGAACTATCAAAAGAAGATGGAAGGAATACGCAGAGTCACAGTATTCAAAAGAACTGATCGATGTTGAACCGTTTCGGGAGGTAGCATATGATCAAGAACTGCTGGTACTGAAGGAAGAAGCTCAAGTTGCACTGAAGGCACTGATAAAAAACAAGGCTCCTGGACTGAGATACTTCAACAGACAGATGCAACAATGGAAGCACTTACTCTGTCATGAAATCTAGAAGGCAACTACCTGGCCAACTAAGTGAAAGATATCCATATTTATGCCCATTCCAAAGAAAGACGACCAAGCGGAATGCAGAAATTGTAGAACAATATCATTAATATCACATAATAGCAAAATTTTGCTGAAGATAACTCAAAAACAGCTGCAGCCATATAACCACAGGGAAATGCCAGTAACTCAAGCCATGTTCAGAAGAGGATGTGGAAAAAGGGATACCATTGCTGCTATCAAATGGATCTTGGCTAAAAGCAGAGAATACCAGAAAAATGTTTACCTGTGTTTTATCGACTATGCAAAGGCATTCGACTGTGTGGATGATAAAAATTATGGACAACATTAAGAAGAATAGGAATTCCGGAACACTTAATAGTGCTTATGCGGAACCTATATACAGATCAAAAGGCAGCATTTGAACAGAACAAGGGGTACTGTGTGGTTTAAAATTGAAAAAAATGTGTGTCAGGGTTGTATCTTCTCACTATACTTATTCAATCCGTATGCTGAGCAAATAATCCAAGAATCTAGACTATATGAAGAATGTGGCATCAGGATTGGAGGAAGACTAATTAACAACCTTTGATATGCAGATGACACAACCTTACTTGCTGAAAGCAAAGATGAGTTGAAGTACTTACTGATGAAGGTCACAGACTACAGTTTTCAATAAGAATTACACTTGAACATAAAGAAAATGAAAATCCTCACAACTGATCTGATAAATAACATCAACATAAACGGTGAAGAAATTGAAGTTGTCAAGGATTTCATTCTACTTGGATCAGCAATCAATGCTTATGGAAGCAGCAGTCAAGAAATCAAACTATATTTTGCAATGGGCAAATTTGCTGCAAAAGACCTCTTTAAAGTGTTGAAAAGCAAAGATGTCACTTGGATGACTCAGGTGAGCCTACCTAAGCCTTGTCTTTTCAGTTGCCCCATATGCATGTGAAAGCTGAACAATGAAAAAGCAAAACTGGAAAAGAACAGGAGCATTTGAACTGTGATATTTGCCAAGAATACTGAATATACCATGAACTGCCAGTAGAACTAATAAATTGGTTTTGGAGGAAGTAGAACCAGAATGCTTCTTAAAAACAAGGATGGCGAGACTTTATCTTGCTTACTTTATACACTTCATCAGGAAAGACCAATTGATAGAAAAGGACATCATGACTGGTAAAGTAGAGGATCAGAGAAAATGAGGGAAACTCTTCATGAGATGGATTGACACAATAGCTGCAGTAATGAGTTCAAACATACCAACAATTTTGAGGATATCACAAGACCAGGCAATGTTTTCTTCTGTTATACGGAAGGTCAACATGAGTTGGAGTCAATTCAATGACATCTAACAATAACAACAGTATGTGTCTTAATATGGTGAATTATAAAGAATACTCTCTCAAGGGAGCTGGAAGACTGAAGGGAGGCAGTGGTCATTTTGTAGCATACACACACCTCTCAGTTATTCAATCAAATAGTAATCTAGGTGTTACCGTAAAGGAATTTTGCAAATGTAATTAAAGTCTGTTATCGGTTGACATTGATGTTGTCATTGTCAGTTGCTGTAGAGTGCATTCTGACTCATGGTGATCTTATAAGGAAGATTATCCTGGGTGGACCTGACTTAATCAGCTGGATAGATTTTAAAAGAAGACATAGACCTTCCCTGAACTCAGAAACTTCAAACAGCACCTGAGTCTCTATTGCTTTCTCTTCCCTGTAAATTTTCCTTCCTGAATGCTACCTGTGGACAACAATCTTCAGCTCCTATCTTTGGCTTTCCAGCCAGCAGGTAATCTTCCTACGTTTCACAGTTTATTGCCCTGTTGAACATTAACCAGTCTTGTGTCTAATCCTGAAATCTTATCCTAGCAATTCTGCCTATTGATAGAGTTTGTTCATGGCTTTCCAGCCTGCTTGTAACCTTCCTCTCCCGACTGCCTGCCCTACAGACTTTAGGCTTGCCTATTTAGACTCCACAATTGCATAAGCCAATTCCTTGTAATAAATCTCTCTCTCTCTCTCTGGAGACCTGGTGGCATAGTGGTGAAGAGCTCGGCTGCTAACCAAAAGGTTGGCAGTTCAAATCCATAAGCTGCTCGTTGGAAACCCTGTGGGGCAGTTCTGCTCTGTCCTATAGGGTCACTATGAGTTGGAACTGACTCAACGGCACATAACAACAACCACATATATATATATAGTTGTTGTTAGATGCCATCGAGTAGGCTCTGAGTCATAGCAATCTTCTATATAACAACTAAACATTGCCTCGTCCCGTGCAATCTTCAGGACTGATGCTATGTTTGAGCCCATGGTAGTATATATATATATTTACCTTTATCTATGTCTATATTTTTATTTTCTCCTACTAGTTCTGCTTATTCATTGAATCTGAATAAAACAATATGCAATCAAATAAAGAATTGTTAGGATAAGTTTATAGGGTTAGACACAAAACTGGCTAATGTTTAAAAGGGCAAGAAGTTGTAACATGTAGAGTTATCATTTCTACTCAGCAGAAATTATTTATATCTCTACTAGACCAACATTTTTTTCTTTTTTATTGTACTTTAAATGAAGATTTACAGAGCAAACTAGTATCTCATCAAACAATTAATACACATCTTTTTGTGACATTGCTTACCAACCTCACGACTTGTCAACATTCTCCCCTTCTTGAACTTGGGTTCCCCGTTACCAGCTTTCCTGTCCCATCCTGTCTTCTCGTCCTTGCCCCTAGGCTGGTGTGTCCACTTAGTCTCGTTTTGTTTAATGGGCCTGTCTAATCTTTGGCTGAAATCTACCAGATCAACATTTATAAGTTAACATGAAACTAGTAGGTTTCTCATAAGGCCTTAAAGAAAATACATAGACCATTTATAAGCCAAGATAAAATAGTTGCAATTTATGTGACTATAAAACACTGCATCAAAAATATATAAATAAATTCTTCAAGTTAGTGGGAAAGCCCAACACTATAAAAATGGGAAAAATATTTGAACAGATATTTCACAGAAGGTAAATTGCATTTGACTGATTGTTGTTAGGCGCTGTTGAGTCAGTTCCTACTGATAGCAACTCTTTGCTAAACGGAACAAAACATTGCCCAGTTCTGCGCTATCCTCACAAGCATTGTTATGCTTGAGCCTATAGCTGCAACCACTGTGTCAATCTACCTTGTTGAGGGTCTTCCTGTTTCTTGCTGACCTTCTACTCTACCAAGCATGGTGTCCTCCAGGGACTGGTCCCTCCTGATAACATGTCCGAAGTATGTGAGATGAAGTCTTGCCATCCTTGCTTGTAATGAGCATTCTGGCTATACTTCTTCCAAGACAGATTTGTTAGTTCTTCTGGCAGCCAGTGGTATAGTCAATATTCTTTGCCAACACTGTGATTCGAAGGCATCAATTCTTCTTCAGTCTTCCTTATTTATTGTCCAGCTTTCACACACTTATGAAGTGATTGAAAATACCATGGCTTGGGTCAGGTGCACCTTCGTCCTCAAAGTGACTTCTTTGGTTTTTAACACTTTAAAAAGGACTTTTGCAGCAGATTTGCCCAATGCAATGTTTCTTTTGATTTCTTGACTGCTGCTTTCATGGGCGTTGATTGTGGATTCAAATAAAATGATATCTTTGACAACTTCAATCTTTTTTCCATTTATTGTAATGTTACTTATTGGTCAGTTGTGAGGATTTCTGTTTTCTTTATGTTGATGTGTAATCCATACTGATGGCTGTGGTCTTTGATCTTCATCTGTAAGTGCTTCAAGCCCTCTTCACTTTGAGCAAATAAGCTTGTGTCATCTACATATCACAGGTTGTTAGTGAATGTTCCTCCAGTCCTGATGCTGTGTTCTTCTTCGTCTAGTCCAGCTGCTCGGATTATTTGCTCAGCATCCAGATTGAGTAAGTATAGTGAAAGGATACAACCCTGACACACACCTTTCTTGACTTTAAACCATGCAGGATCCGCTTGTTTGGTTCAAATGACTGCCTCTTGGTCTATGTACAGGTTCTGCATGAGCACAATTAAGTGTTCTGGAATTCCCATTCTTTGCACTGTTATCCATAATTTGTTATGATCTGCACAGTCCAATGCCTTTCCATAGTCAATAAAACACAGGTAAATATCTTTCTGGTATTCTCTGCTTTCAGCCAGGATCCATTTGATATCAGCAATGATAACCCTTGTTCCATGTCCTCTTCTGAATTCGGCTTGAATTTCTGACAGTTCTTTGTCCACGTTCTGCTGCAACCATGTTTGAATAATCTTCAGCAAAATTTTACTTGTGTGTGATATTAAGAGGTTGTTTGATAGGTTCCACATTCTGTTGGATGACCTTTCTTTGAAATGGGTACAAATATTGATC
This sequence comes from Dugong dugon, assembly GCA_030035585.1. Taxonomy (NCBI): domain Eukaryota; kingdom Metazoa; phylum Chordata; class Mammalia; order Sirenia; family Dugongidae; genus Dugong; species Dugong dugon. The sequence goes on from CM057466.1 coordinate 64,654,337, forward strand.
TCTTCCCATTGGTTAGCCAGGTAGCTCTCTTCCAAATTTCTTGGCATAGCATAGACTAGTTATCACTTCCAGTGCTGCATCCTTTTATTGGAACATCTCAGTTGGTATTCTGCCAGTTCCTGGAGAGTTGTTTTTTGTCAATACCTTCAGGGAGGCTTGACCCTCCTTCTTCAGCATCATCAGTATTATATATATATATATATATATATATATATATACATTTGACTAATAAATGTATATAAAAAAGTTCTACCTCATTTGGGATTAGAACCAGTTGATGTTGAATTGATTCTTACTCATGGCAACCCCATGTGTGTCAGAGCAGAGCTGTGCTCCATAGGGTTTTCAGTGGCTAATTTTACAGAAGTGGATTGTCAGGCCTTTCTTCTGAGATGCCTCTGGGTGGACTCAAACCTCCAACCTTTTGGTTAGCAGCTTAGTGTGTTAACCAGGTACTTATTTGGGATTAGAGAAATGCAAATAAAGATCATAAACAGACACTATTTTGTGCATAATTTAGTCTGATGCTACAAAATGTTGGAGAGAATGCGGATTAAAATTATTTCCCGTAAATTGCTGTAAATAACGATGTTGGAAAATATTTTGACATTATCTTTTAAAGATGAACATTTTCGTACCAAATAACCCTGGAATTGGGCACCTAAGATAGGCCCAAGAGAAAATCTTGCACATATACACGAAAAGTCATATACAATATCCTTAATAGAAAACCAAAAAATTCAGTCAAAAGAATAAGTAAATAAATATATTCACATAAATCAAACCTGTTGCCTTCAAGTTGATTCCGACTCATAGAGACCCTATAGGACAGAGTAGAACTGCCCCATAGAGTTTCCAAGGAGCAGCTGGTGGATTTGAATTGCCTACCTTTTTGTTAGCAGCTGTAGCTCATTGTAGCTCTTAACCATTGTGCCACCAGGGCTTCCAGCCTATAGCACCTGGTATTCCCGGGCCATCTTCCATCCAAGTACTAACCAGGCCTGACCCTGCTTAGCTTTCGAGATTAGACGAGTACGGGCTCATTCAGGGTGATATGGCTGTAGACACATTCACAAAGTCATATATTATTTTTGACTTAATATTATTCTGTTAAATTTCATCAATATTGTTGCACACAGGTAGGTGTAATTAACTCATTTCACTGTTGAATAATATATAAAAAAATTCACATAGTCATATATTATTCAACAGTGAAATGAGCAAACTACACCTACGTATGTGCAATAATATTGATGAAATTTAACAAAATAACTTTAAGTAAAAAAATCAACTCCTAGAAAATTATATAAAGGTCACTGTGATGTAAACCTTCTGAGGGTACAATTTACATTGAATTTTATGTAAAAGTTGCCCCCTGAAGCTCTCAAAATATGTGAATTGAGATCTTGACTATTGTATTTGCCAGTAAGAAGGTGTTGATGACCTTGATGACAGTGGCTTCTATGAAGTTTTGGAGAAGACATCTGATTAGATTCAAGAAAGAATGGGAGCTGAGAAAAAGGAGACTGGATGTGCGAACAATTCTTGTGAGGCGCTTTGCTATATAGGTATGCAGAGGTATGTCATAGCTAGATGAGGATGTGGAATCAGGTTCTTTTTATTTAATGTAGGAAATATTGCAGTATGCATTTAAAGTGGAGGTGATATAGGAGAGGAGAAACTGATAATGCAGAGGAGATTGGGGATAATTAGAAGAGTAATGTCCTTGAGACAGTGAGTAGGGATAGAATCCAGTAGAAAGGTGGGTCTTTGATAGAACATGGGTAATTCATCCATTTTAACTAAAGGGACGACAGAGCTTATAGATACACACACATTCAGGCTGATAGATTAAATGGGGGGAGGGATAAGGAAGTTCACTTTTGGTTCCTGAGAGTGATGAGGAGCTAAAAGTCGTTGATGGTTGAGAGGAGATAAGAAAAAGTGAGTAGGGAATGTCTATTGAAAATGCTGGTAATAGCATTTAAGTTTGTGTTCCAGTCAGCATGAATGTGCTTTTCTCCAGCCACATTCTGTTGCTCAGGTACGAGCGAGGAATAAGTAGAAAATTGATTTTATCCAGGGTTGGAGTTCACCTGATTAATACGATGGAGGAAGGAGGGTAAAGGAGGTTAATCTCCACGGATCATTAAATGACAGATCATGGGATCCAAGGCTAGATCTTGTGAGGCCTAGGAGACCACTTTTGGGATTTTGGCTTTTACTAGAGTGAGACAGGAAAGAAAACATAGAAGTGTTTGGAGCAGAGGAGTGACATAATTTCAATATTCTGCCATGGCTAGAGCAGAATGAGCTGGAAGAAGATGTGGTCAGGGAGGCCATGCCTCCCTAGGGCCTCAGGTCATTGAAATACTGGCATTTTACCAGGCAGTGTACATTTAAATGAAATAGCGCCAATATTCACAATCCTGTAAGTTATGGGTGTTAATATACCCATTTTAAAGATGAAAAGACTTAGATTCAGAGGGGTGAATTGACCTGATTAAAGTTTCTCTCAGCTCAGAGGTGGCAAACCAAGATTCAAACCCTAATATGAACTAAAAAGAAAAGGAAGGAAGAGATGTTTGAATTTTAATGACTAAGGAGATGAAAGGGAACATTTATATGCATGTCTTTTTTGAGGGGGAGGTGGATTTTGGTGAGGAGAAAAGTTGCAGATGATTCTTTAAACTAAGCTTCATAATACATAAATTAGGCATGTAAGCTATTACAATACATGCTATGTGCTGCTACTGTTGTGGTTGTTATTGTTATTATTATTATTATTAGATTTCTCAGACTTTGTAGCATGTATTATTGCGTGGCTACTGGTGCCATTTAAGCACTCACATGGATCAACCAATTTAATTCTCACAAGAATCTTCCATGTGTGAAACAAGCAGGACCCGTTGGAAGAAATCAGATGTCTTAGTCATCTAGTGCTGCTCTAGCAGAAATACCACAAGTGGATGACTTTAACAAAGACAAGTTTATTCTCTCATAGTCCAGTAGGCTCCAAGTCCAAATTCAGGGCATCACCTCCAGGAGAAAGCTGTCTTTCTCTGTGGGCTCTGTAGTAAAGTCCTTGTGATGCATCAGTCTTCCCTTGGTCTGGGAGCATCTCAGCGCAGGAACCTCTGGTCCAAAGGACGTGCTCTGCTCCCGGCACTGCCTTCTTCGTGGTGTGAGGTTCCTATGTGTCTCTGCTCACTTCTCTCTTTTAGATCTCAAAAGAGATTGCATTAAGACACTATCTAATCTTGTCAACCTCATCAGTATACCCTCATCACAGTGATAGAATTTACAACACATAAGGAAATCACATCAGATAACACAATCATACAATACTGGGAATCATGACCTAGCCAAGTTGCTACACACATTTTTTGGGAGAGACAATTCAATGCATGACACCAGAAACCATCCAAATTTTCATCCTGGCAGTCCAGTTAAGCCTACCAATTAATTAGGGGTCCTTTTAGCCTAGCCACTGAATGAACACTTAGGAAGTCCCATCGTTTTTCTGGTTACCCTCAGATAATAAAATTGTATGATTAGTTTAAGTTTCAAAATACTATCCCTACTGGACATTAAAATGGCCATTTCAATGTATTAATCAACACTTCATCCCTCTATGAAAGTTAAGACCTACTCCCAAAACCACTATGGCCTGTTTTAGGTAGGCTACCTGCCTTTGGGGAAAGGGGTATGACTGTCTATCTTATTATCATTTACCTCCATTACTCCCTAGTCTGTTTTCTGAATCCTCCTGATGAGGTGGGTGTTGGGTAAGGAGAAGAGGTAAGGAGTTTAGGACGGTTCTGGTACCGGTTTCACACTCTCTGGGCCTGGCTGGTGTATAAAGCTGACTCTTTCTTTCACAGGATTACTTTGTGGATTCTCTGTGATTCTCCTGCTGAATCTCTTTGTTGCAACTCCATTTGTCTCAAGACAAATTTATAGCTTAACAGCCCTTTATAGTACCTAGAGGTGGGTGCTATATTTAGCCCCATTTTAAAGATGTGGAAACCCAGGCACAAAGCATTTAAGTAATTTGCTCAATTCACACAGACAGTGAGTAGAAGAGCCTATCCCATTTCTCAGCTTGATTTTAGAGCTCGTGCTCTTAACTATTCAATAATGCATTGTAAGGTTAAAGACTGCCTTTTGTGTGTACTGCTCAGGTCCTATCTTGCTGTTGCAGAATCTAATCTGTTCTTTGCATCAAAGATAAGTGGCAGCTGTATGCTCTGGAGAACCTGCCTGGTCTTTACCTGGTCCCCTTGAAATCTTCTTCCTTTTGGCAGTTTCTTCACTGCCACCAAGAAGGATTTTGTTTGTCCTCTGCTTCTGGAACTCTGAGAAAGGATCCCAGTACTTCCAAAAAATAGCCAGCAGGAATGTTGCATTCATTTAGAAAATCTAAAAACTAGGTCACGTTAAGTTCCGTTTGTGTTAAAAAACAAAACAAAACAAAAAACCGTTGCTGTAGAGTTGATTCCAACTCATAGTGACTCCATTGAATAGGGTAGAACTGCCCCATAGGGTTTCCAAGGAGTGGCTGGTGGATTCGAACCACTGACTTTTTTAGTTAGCAGACTGAGCTCTTAACTACGGTGCCACCAGGGCTCCTCCATTTGTGTTAGGGACAGTGTCTTTGTCACCTGGCAGTTAAAGACCGTCCCACATTAGTCAGCATTCAGAGAGTGCCCACTAACTTGGACTCTGTGTTCCTATGAGGTAATTCAGGAAAGCTGCCAAGGAAAGACAAACAACCATCAGTTTGAGGAGGGACGTCATCACCTGCTTCCTTTTCTGTGTCTTTACAATATCATAGAAATAGAATAAAACACTCCCTATTAGAAAAATCTTGAGTTCACTGCTTTCAGTGCCAGGAACCAACTGTGAGCCAAACCAGAGTCTGATGAGAGGGGCATGTGCTGGACTTTAAAGCAAGACCCCGTCCATTTGGAGCCATCTTGAGAACAAGGTTGAAAGAGGAAGATGGTGCTTCTCCAGACAGAGATTTCTTGAAGTGGGTACACAGAGTATCATAAAAGAATTAGCCAAGGAACAGAGCTGGAATTAAATCCAAAACTGTCCCATCTTGGAATGAAGAGAAACCCTGAGGTTTCCTCTAGTGGAACAAAGACTGAAATTTAAACAGTATGTTTACTCAATATGCATCTCTCTATAACCGATATCTTGTCATTTTAGAAGGTACACCAGACATCAGACTTAGTTCTAGAGAATTCCAGCACTTAAAAAATCCCAAGACCTGGAGTTGCCAGAGCCATCTCCATGCTGGTTCACAGTCAGACCTCAATCTTTGCAGAATTCTATACAAGTACAAATAAAATCTGATTGAACTTCTTTAAGAATTGGCCTGCTGAAAACAATCCCCTAGTTTATATTCTGAACCACTGTATAAATGAGAATGCTTCTCATTCTATTCTTTCGCCATCTCCTTTATTACTGACCTTCCCACTTATCTTCTGTTCATGCCTTTTTACTCAGAAGGTTTAATGTCCTTACATCTGGCCCCCTGCTTCAGTTCCCTTTCTTGGCAACTGCCTTTGTCTCATTTTTCTTTGATGATTGATTCTACACATGGCCTTTGGAATAATATCATGTTTAATCTTTATTTGGCCCATAGACCTCTCAGTAACTGCCCTGTGGTGTTCCATACCAGAAAGTACTGACATCCTCTAGTGAGGAGGGATGGTGGGGGCCCTCAGCCTCACCAGTGCACAGAAACAGGATAAAAACTAGAATCAAGTCTGTGATACATGCTCCGGAGTAGATCATAACTGATTATCAGAGGACATGACCCCTTAGGAAGCCTTCAGAAGGTAAACTGCAGGTTAAGATGACAAGAGTGGGATGTACAATGGGAGACAGCAAGCCAGGAAAGATTAAGACAGAGGTACAGTGGATTGGAAAGGGCAAAATGAGCTTGTCTTGATAAATATTGGAGACTACTTTGACAGTGGATAAATTAAAGTGCCTGGTACTCAACGGACACTTAGTCATGTTTGGCCTTATGGATTAAACCTAGAAACCAAGTAATGGAAATGAGTTTAAAGTATTGTGAGAAGATGGAATAGAAAAGTACCGAGAGGGCCATGATGTTCCTCCAGACTTGAGCTGAGTCCCAACTGAGCAGAGAGGGAAGGCAGTGAACATCCTCATTTTGTATGAAACAGAAAGAGGACAAGGTAGTAAAACTGATAATAACCACTGGAAGGGGCCTTACTCAGACTAACCAGAGAACATAGTCATAGATTTCAGATAGGCAGGAAAAATTCTGCCACCTGGTTTAATAGAGAACTTGGACAAGGGTGCTGTTTATTGAACTTAATTGATATCTGTGTTTCCTCTCTTTTGCAGTCCCTGGGTGGTGTAAATGGTTAGCATTATCAGCTGCTAACCAAAAGGCTGAAAGTTTAAATCCACTCAGAGGTGCCTCCAAAGAAAGGCCTGGTGATCGATATACTTCCAAAAAATTGGCCTCTGAAAATCCGATGAAGTACAGTTCTACTCTGACACATGGGGCTGCCAGGAGTTGGAATTGATTTGATGGCAACTGGTTCTCTCCTTTTCCTATGATAGTTCTTTTTTTTAATCATCAGTTTTTATTTTAATTTTTTTTAATACAAAGAAGGAAACAAATAATACTCCAAAAAATACCCAGTTGACATAAGGTTAATAACATTCAGATATAGTTCTCTTAAGATTTACAATTAGTAGGGTACATGGATAAAAAGATAGGGAGATGTAAAATTATTAAATAGGATAGATACAATGCATGTTAATTTTAATAAGATTATTCACCTTAAGTTTGCTCCATTATTAAAAATAACAAAGACACTAAAGAAATTATGAATTATAAAATATATAAATATGGAATTATTAATATGGAAGTTGAATTGAGAAGGAGGGGAATCAGTCAAGAGGCATCATCTTAGACAAGGAAGGAAATAAAGAAAACCTGAATAAGGACTGAGATGGTGGGCCTTGAGCGGAGAAAGAACAGAGGAATGAATTGGGAATAATTCTCATGTTTTAAACCTGGATGAGAGATTATAGGGGTGACATCAATAGAAACAAGAAAGATCATTGGAGAAACTGATTTGGTGGACAACTATTAATTCAGTTTTAAACATATGGAATTTAGGGTGCTATAAGCTCATCTAGGAAGATAAGTCAAAAACAATGGAAATACAAGATCCTACATCAAGAAACAGTTTAGGGCTAAGAAATAAATATTGGCTCCATTTACATAAGAGAAATGGGTGAAATCTTCAAGGAAATATGCACTGAGAGCAGTGGATAGAAGGAAGAATGGCATGAAGAAACAGAGTAATCAACATTAAAGGTCCACTTCTCTTCCTTAAGACCAGTTGCTGTAGAGTTGATTATGACCCATGGCAACCCCGTGTGTACAGAGTAAAACTACATTACTTAGGATTGTCAAGGCTGCGACCTTTTGTAAGCAAATTTTCAGGCCTTTCTTCCCAGGTGCCTCTGGGTGGGTTTGAACAGCCAACTTTTCTGTTAGTAGGGTTAGTAGACGAGCATTTACTAGAAGCAAGGAAGGAAGAAAGGAAGAGCATAGAGAGGAAAGGATGGAGGGAGGGAAAAGGATGAGAAGTTGTTAGTTTTATTGGTAAGTTTCTACACGTTGTGCTTTAAAATGTTCTTTGCTTGATTCCAAGTTGTGTGATACATCTAGCTTTTGTTGTTTTTAGGTGCTGTCAAGTCAGTTCCAACCTGTGTAACGGAACAAAAAATTTTAGAACTCTGTGTATAACAGAACAAAACGTTGCCCAGTCCTGCACCATCCTCACAATCCTTGCTATGTTCCAGCCCATTGTTGCAGCCACTGTGTTAATCTATCTCATTGAGAATCTTCCTCTTTTCTGCTGACCTTCTGCTTAACCAAGCATGATGTCCTTCTCCAGGGACTGATCCGTCCTGATAACATGTCCAAAGTAAGTGAGATGAAGTCTCACCATCCTCGCTTCTCAGGAGCATTCTGGCTGTACTGCTTCCAAGACAGATTTGTTAGTTCTTCTGGCAGTCCGTAGTATATTCAACATTCTTTGCCAACTTCACAGTTCAAAGGCATCAATTCTTCTTTGATCTTCCTTTTTCATTGCTCAGCTTACACATACATATGAAGCGATTGAAAATACCATGGCTTGGATCCGTTGCATCTTAGTCTTCAAGGTGACATCTTTGCTTTTCAACACTTTAAAGAGGTCTTTTGCAGCAGATTTGCCCAATGCAATGTGTCTTTTGATTTCCTGACTGCTGCTTCCATGGGCGTTGATTGTGGATCAAAATAAAATGAAATCCTTGACAACTTCAATATCTTTCTCCATTTATCATATGTTGCTTATCAGTCCAGCTGTGAGATTTTTTATAGAGCTTTGAATTGAGGGTCATTCTACTTGACTAATAACTAACGTGTGTTTTGATCTCCCAAATGTTCACTGACCTTTGTTTGTGCAGATATCTCAAAAACTCATATGGGGGAATTGTTGATGGAAGAAGAGTTTTGGTCATAAATAAGTTCTTTAGCAAATACCTACAGAACTTCCAAGCAGCAAAAGACTCAGAAGTAGGGGGCACACTGGGTCAGAGTAAAAAGAAAAGTTCCCCAGTATTATTTCAACATACTAGAAACACAAATCTTGTTTTTTATAGGTTATCACACTTTTGGTATGTGGGCAAGTCAACCTCTTAAATGTGTAGGATTGGTGCAAAATGTATCTTCAGAGGAACACAGTTTCTAAAAAGAGCACTGCATATCATTTAGACAAAAGATTTATATAATCTTAATTTGCTAAATATATTTTGCCAAGTGCTTTTTATTTTATGACAGCATCTATCATCTCTTAACCATGTGATGCATAGTCACTTCAAGGAAATAGATGCAAAATTTACTTCCATTTCACCTATACTTATAAGTCTCTAATGGTTGGAAATGTTAAATATAAAATTAAAGACAAAACAAAACAAAAAATCCTATTGCAAAATAGAATATGCAAATGCATTTTAATGATTGATTTTAATGCTTCATATCTGGCAAGCATGTCTGCCAAGCAGTATAGTCTAACGTTAAGAGAACAGCATTTAGAATCGTATATTTGCCTTGGAATCACAGTTTAGTCACTAACCATTAGTAGTAAGATCTCAAGTTGATTTAATAACTTCTCCAGGTTTCTGTTTCAGAAAAGCATTGGCTTTCCTATAGCAATGTTGTAAGCCTAACATAAGAATATATGCAAACTGATTAATTCAAAAGGCAGAATTTAGTATGTGCTCAATAAATGATAGTAGTTTTTTTCAGCTCAGAATTTCGATATTTTGAAGAAATATGCATACAGGCAAAAACATCTTCGTTCTCATCACTGGACACATAAAACTAAATTGTTTTGGCTATTTTGGTACATTCAAATAAAAATTAGTTTTAAATGTCCCGAATTTTTGTCTTGTAGAGTACTTTTTGATTTGAGTTTCCGGGCAATGTGGAGTGTAGAGATCCATTAGAAGCTGGTACTGAAGTCCTCATGAGAAATAATGAATGAACTTCTGATTAGGAAATGTATTTATGTTGTTAATTGTAAATGTTTTCAATTGGTTACTTTTACACTTTGCAACACAATACACTGTTAATAAAATACACAAGGAACTCTTTTGAAGATGGATACTATTAAGAACATTCAAGAACACCCATCTGAAACTGTTTATATACGTAATGTCAGCTTAACAGTAAAATGATTTTTTTAAACTGGAGGATAAGTTTTGAACCTCAAGAATCATTTGAATACTATATAACAATCAAGTTCTCACTGTATTACAATAAAGTCAAAGAATGGAAACAGAGTACTAAAGAATTCTTCTACATTTTTAAGCAGATGACAATATAGTTAATTTTAGAGGTTTATCATTTGATAGTAACACTGAATTCAATGCAGATTTAGCATCCATTTATGTTCTGCATACTTCTAAAGACTCTTTAAAGATACATCTTTGTTCTAAGATATTTTCGTATTTCAGATAATGGATATATTTCCAGCTCCTCTAAAGTTATTCTTCTACACTATGAACATTTCTACAAATAAAATATATGTGTAATAAAGGAGAGAATTGGATAGATAATCCACAAATAACTTGTGCATCGATATAGGAGCTTATTTTTCAAAGGCAGGTTTACCTTATTAGTCTTAGTGAAGGTAAAAATGTTCATATTTTAAATAAAATTATTTTTTATATTTCATAAATATTTTTAACTGTATTAGAAGATGTGATAAATTTTAATAGTATTAATCTATTTTTAAATAATTCATGAAGTGAGTAATACATGAAGAAAAAACCATCAAGACTTGAAGACTTCTTGATCAATAAACACTTAAGTGAGCAATGTCTTCTAAACGATTGTTAACTATAAAAAATGCCTTTAACTGAAAATATCTTGATTTTTAATAGGTTTAGTAAAACATTTTCCTTTGTTGTATAACCATTACTTTAGGAGGATAGGATTTAAAGTCATTTTTTTTTTCTTTTGATGATAATCATGACTATGTCTTCATGGTAACTTAAACAGAAACAGAAGAGTCACAGTGAGGAAGAGAAATATCACAGGAAAAGACAAGATGGTAAGCTTGAGCCTTTATAAAACTATACTTTATTTTGGTCATCTTTCATGTTGCAAATACTTTAAATAATTGAAATCATTTTAAAATTAACTCTCCTCCAATCAAATAATAAGAATAAATATTCCTTTAAACCAATGACATGGTTTTATATAAAATAACGTGTGGACAACATAGGTAAATATTTGGTCTTATTAATTAAATACTGACAGAAAAAACACACACACATGCACACACAAACAGCAACCTTAGTATTCTGACGCTAAAAGAATTGTATTTGATAGACAGATGGTTTACAAATCCCAAAATGATTTATGTCTAATAATTAACATGTAACGAATCAATTAATTTGGTTTTCAGGGTGAGAGTGTATATTTGATGCTAGTTCATCTTTATACTTTATATATATTCAATCTTGTTTATCAATCATACTTCTGAGCGTCAGATAAACTGAGAATCTTTTTGACATTTTCCAGTATCTCTTGGGATTTCTGATCTCAAATGTTTTGAAACTTTTCCTGGGAAAAATAATTTTGGCCATACTTTATGCTGCAAATTTAAGTCTACATTTGTTCAGGTGTTGAAACACATCCAAAGTTACTTCTCAGAGAAAACTCTATATTTGATTGTATTCACCTGTAGCAAAGTGAAGATTGTAATACCCTTTGTCCCTTTCATTCTATAAGGGGGCATTTTGCCAACCAGCCGAAGGATTTCATTTCCCAGCATTCTCTTGCAGATAGAGATGGTCAATGACCAAATTTTGGACCATGATAAGTAATTGAAAGCATTGTGTGCAACTTCCCAAATATCTGCTTCTTCAGTCCCCTTTTTCTCCTTCCCAATGACTAAAATACAAAGATTTCGGCTGGAAATTGAGCAAATTATCATGACCCATGAGGTAGCACACTAAAGATAGTTAAAACAGCAAGATAGATGGAGCATGGGACCCTGATGAGCATGAATTTACCATGCACGAACTGTATTGTCTACTCAGTGTTTCTTTTATTTAAGAGAAAAGTAAGCTATTACCTTATTTGATTAACTGCTATTTTATTGTTGCCACTGTATGCAGTTGAATTTAATCCTTACTGATACTATACTGTTTCTAGATTTCTGCTGAGGTAGAGCAAGAATGATTGGTCTCTACAGGTGTTTTAATAGATACTTTTAAGCTTGACTCCTTTGTTTCTCAAGCTATCTTCTAACTGGGCCCTGTCATAAACCCAGATAATTTTACTTACTCATATGCAATTAACACTTATTAAGTGCCCATTATGTGCTAAGCATGTCTTGATTCTTTAATCACACATATTCTTCACAATTATCTTGCAGGATAAGTGGTATTATTGCATTTTTACAGTGAATAAATGAAGCTTAAAAGGAATATAACCATGCCTAACATCTCACCCCTGCTAGGTGGTGGAACCCCTTGAATCAAGGTAGAATATGTTCCTTCTGCAAAATGCAGCCAGAGTGCTCATTCAGCATTCTGAAATGGGAAAATGAATATCACATGATGAAAATCATTCCATTCATAGACATCCATAGTGTTTTTTAAGAAGTTCTCATACATATTTTATTGAAACCAACTGATCAATAACTTCTACCTACAAACATATTTTAATGTATCTGAAAGATGTCACATCTCAAGTTCTTACTGAATAATTTCAATATTTGAGGACAATTACCATATCCCCTTGTTAATCTTTCCTTCCTGGGCGCAGTATCTTTAATGCCTCCACAATTCATCATATTACATGACTTGAATTCCTCACTCTTCTAGTTTTTATGATATAGGCTAAAATCATACTAGTTTCACTGCTTTTGGCTGGATTGCATGCATATTTGATCAGTTAATATTTAAATTCTTAATAACTACTATAGTTCCATATAGTGTCTCCATCAGTAAAACTATAATTAAACTTGAAAGAGTAGCAAGGATAATAACTGTGACTCCTTGTAAAAGGTGGTTTAATGACCACTATCGTGATAAATGGAGCCCTGGTAACGTAGTGGTTAAGAGCTTGGCTGCTAACCAAAATGTCAGCAGTTCAAATCCACAAACCACTCCTTGGAAACCCCATGGGGCAGTTCTACTCTGTCCTATAGGTTCACTATGAGTTGGAACCGACTCGACAGCACCTAACAACAACATCATGATAAATAGGAGTCACTGGGTAGTACAAATGGTTAAACACTCAACTACTTACGTTACATAAGACATTGCAATCTTATGTAACATAACCATGTATACTTAATAAATACATGTAGTCACCTTTGAGGAGCCCTGGTGGCACAGTGGTTAAGTGCTACAGCTGTTTACAAAAAGGTCAGCAGTTTGAATCCCCCAGCTGCTCCTTGGAAACCCAATGGGGCAGTTCTACTCTGTCCTATAGGGTCTTTGTGAGTTGGAATTGACTCGACAGCAACAGGTTTGTGCAGTCACTGTTGAGGAGTCCCTGGGTGGCACAAATGGTTAACCGCTCTACTATTAGCTGAAAGGTTGATGGTTTGAACCCACCCAGTTGCACCTCAGAAGAAAAGCCTTGTGATATGCTTCCGAAAGGTCACAGCCTTAAAAACCCCATGGAGCAATTCTGTTGTGCACACATGGGGCCGCCATGAGTTGGAATCAACTCCATAGCAACTGATTTGTTTTTTTGGTTTGGTCATGGTAAATATAACCCTTGGGAGAACAGTGTGTCTGTAAGTAATTTAGTTTTAAATATTAGACCTATATTTTCAACTTGAGTATGATGAACCATATTTTTTTTTCACAAATGGAATGCCCATGTAAATAACTTGTATACACATATAATACTTGGAAATAACAAAATTATGTAAAAAAGTTCTGGCACAATGCACCCATGCATATACTGTGTCTGTCTCATGACATTTGCAGAAGTGAATTTTGGCCTCATTCACCCTCATTCAGTACTCCAAAAATGTTTAGATCATATTTGTAAATAAAAGATATAAGCTATGGTCAAGAAGTCACAGATTGAGTTTGGTAGTATCTTGGTAACCAGAAATAAACAATTGAAACCACACATTTGATTCTATTGATTTACATTGATAATTATATCGCAGTAGATTTTGAGTCATCAGTCGGAACCTTGAACCCACTGAAGTCTGTCGATAAATCACCAGCTATCAACTGGAAGCTTGAACAAAGCAAAGCCTTCACTGGCATAAATGGCGTCGAGTAGCTATCAATAGTAATCTCAACTCAATCTGCATTAATTTAATTGTCATAGTCCTTTTCTGACTCTGGCTTTGAATTGAAGGAATAAACAAAGCAAAACTGATACATGGTCACTCTTGGCTCAACAGTTGAGTGTGAAAACCTTATTAGATCATCTTAAGTGAAACTGTTAAGCTGTGTTAGGTCTACTTGTTTCATCGTCTGATTATGTTTTATTAGTGCCGGTGTCTTTGATCAATGATCATGAGTCACCTTAGTCATATACTTGGAAGCATATACAACGGCCCTTGCTTCTCGTACACCATTCATTTGAATTTTACCATCTCTTTACTAGAACCAGCCAGTTATTGATTATACTGTGTACATTTTTTTCAGTTTATATATCTAAATCACAGAACCCTTTAGGATCATGTCAGGAATTAAACGCAAGTCTGCACTGTTGACTTCAAACTGTAAGTTGTTGTAGGGGCAGAAGAAACAAGAAATAGAGTGGCAGCAAGAGAGTTTGAGGTTGGAGAGTTGTCCTTTTGAGAACAGAGAAAGGAGAAAAAGGAGCTGGGGAAAACGAATCTATGAAAATGAAGACGTGCATGTTGTGGGCCCAAGGTAAAATGGCCTCAGTTGGAGAACGACTTGAAAGAGTGGATTATTCCTTGAAGGGAACAGAATCAAGCTGTCTCTACTGTCGAAATTCAGATCAAAATGAAGTTTCTGGCAAATGAAATCCTAGATTTCAAAGGGGGTTTCACCTGGATTTCTAAATTCATGAAAAGGAATGGCCTTTCCACGAGAATGAGAGACACTGTGGGCCAGCAACTTCCGGAGTCAGATGATGCTGCTGATAATGAATGAATAAACTAAAATGCCCTATTTTAAGATGAAAACACGATTTCTTCTGGTGACTTTTACTTATTTATTTCAAAGACATTGATAATCAAAAATTATGTTTCAGTTTAAGACTTATGAAAATAATCAAATACAAACAGCATCTTGTTTTTGTAGTTTTAGGCCTGGGATCATTTCTTACTAATTTCTAGCTATTCGTGTATTCATGCTCTTTGGTTTCAACATGGCATCCAATTTCTATCACGAGCCCGTTCAGTTCACCATTGGTTGCACTAGGTTTAGGAAAATACCTACCTTAAGTGAAATTTCCACGAGATCAATTTTATCCTGCCAACATTAAATCTATCAGATAGAAAAAAAGAACGAAATTGAAGTCAGCAACATGTAAAAAAAAAATTGGTATAGTGCACTTATGAAAATAACCTGCAGGAGGATTGCACTGTTTGAAAAAAAAAACATACAAAGCCTTTGTTATTTGCATAAAAATAAAACATCTCATTGACCAAGTAAACGTGTTATTGCAAGGCCTGATATCAGTTTGAGGCCCTACTTTGTTGTCTCCCATTTACCAAACATTTTTGCTCAAAATGATCTATGCAAGACAAGATTTCCCAACTATTGGCAATTTATACACTACTGTGCTGTATTATTTAAATTTGGGTTTTAGTGCATCCTTTCATCACAATATTTTAAGTTATCCTTAACTTTTTGCTACCATAGTTTAGTATATAGGAACCACTAGCTGTCTTCAAAAAAAATCTTCAATTTCTTCATCTTTGCCGTTAGTGCATACATTTGAATAATAGTAGTATTAATGGTCTTCCTTGTAGGTGTATGGATATTACACTATCACTGACAGCTTTGTACTTCAGGATTGATCTTGAAATGCTCTTTTTGACCATGAATGTGACACCGTTCCTCTTCAATTTGTCATTCCTTGCATAGTAGACCATATGATCATTGAATTCAAAATGGCCAGTACAACTCTATTTCAGCTCACTAATGCCTAGGATATTGATCTTCATGTGTTCAACTTCATTTTTTTTATAATGATAAATAAGTTTTTTTATTGTATTTTGGATGAAGGTTTACAGAGCAAATTAGTTTCTCGTTAAACAATTAATACACATATTGTTTTGTGACATTGATTGCCAACCCCATGACATATCAACACTCTCCCCCTCTCGACCTTGGGTTTCCCATTACCAGCTTTCCTGTCCCCTCCTGCCTTCTTGTCCTTGCCCCTGGGCTGGTGTGCCCATTTAGTCTCATTTTGTTTTATGGGTCTGTCTAATCTTTGACTGAAGGGTGAATCTTAGGAGTGACTTCAGTACTGAGTTAAAAGGGTGTCCTGAGGCCATACTCTCAGGGTTTCTCCAGTCTGTCAGACCAGCAAGTCTGGTCATTTTTTTTTTTTTTTGTAAGTTAGAATTTGGTTCTACATTTTTCTCCAGCTCTGTCCGGGACCTTCTATCGTCATGATCCCTGTCAGAGCAGTTAGTAGTGGTGGCGGGCTCCATTTAGTTGTGCTGATCTCAGTCTGGTGGAGGCTGTGGTACTGGTGATCCATTACACCTTTGGACTAATCTTTCCCTTGTGTTTTTGGTTTTCTTCATTCGCCTTTGCTCCAGACGGGATGAGACCAGTGGAGTATCTTAGATGGCCGCTCACAAGCTTTTAAGATCCCAAACACTACTCACCAAAGTAGAATGTAGAATATTTTCTTTATAAACTGTGTTATGCCAGTTGAGCTAGATGTCCCCCGAGACCATTATCCCCAGCCCTCAGCCCAGTAATTCAGTCCCTCAGGGAGTTCGGATGTGTTTATGGAGCTTCCATGTCCTTGCCTTGGTCAAGTTGTGGTGGCTTCCCCAGTATTGTGTACTCTCTTTCCCTTCACCAAAATTACCACTTACCTATTGTCTATTCAGTGTTTTTCCCTCCCCATCCTTCCCCTCCTTCATAACCATCAAAGATTGTTTCTTTTTTGTGTCAACCTTTTGTTGTGTTTTTATAATAGTGGTCTCATACAATATTTATCCTTTTGTGATTGATTTATTTCTCCACTTCATTTTTGAGGTCTTCCAATTTTCCCTGATTCATACTTCATTCATTCTAAATTCCGATTACTAATGGATGTTTGCAGCTGTTTCTTCTAATTTTGAGTCATGCCACATAAGCAAAAGTAGGTCCCAAAACCTTTACTCCACATTATTAAGGCCAGCTCTACTTTGAGGAGGCAGTTCTTCTCTGCTGTATTTTGAGTTCCTTCCAACCTGAGGGGCTCATCTTGAAGCACTATATCAAACAGTGCTCAGCTACTATCCATGCAAGTAAAATTATGCTGAATACCAAAACTGTTGTAGCAGTACATTGACGTTAACTGCAAGAAATTCAATCCATATTCAGAAAAGGGCATGGAACTAGGGATATCATTGCTGATGTCAGAGGGATTTTGGCTGAAAGCATAAAATACCAGAAAGATGTTTACCTGTGTTTTATTGACTACACAAGGCACTTAACTGTATAAAAACAAACAAACAAACAAATACAAACTTTTTGCCGTCAATTCCGACTCATAGCAACCTTATCACTGTATAGATCATAATAAATTATGGATAACATTAATAAGAACGGGAATTCCAGAATACTTACTTGTGCTCATGTGGAGCCTGTATATAGACCAAGAGGCAGTCTTTGAACAGAACAATGGATACTGCGTGGTTTAAAGTCAGGAAAGGTGTGTGTCACAGTTGTATCCTTTCACCATACTTATTCAATTTGTACGCTGAACAAATAATCTGAGAAACTGGACAATATAAAGAAGAATGCAGCATCAGGATTGGATGAAGACTCAGTAATAACCTGTAATCTGCAGAAGACGCAAGCTTACTTGCTGAAAGTGAAGAGGACTTGAATCACTTATTGAAGAAGATCAAAGACTGTAGCCTTCAGTATGGATTATCCCTGAACATAAAGAAAATAAAAATCCTCACAGCTGGACCAGTAAGCAACATCAAGATAAACGGAGAAAAGATTGAAGTTGTCAAGGATTTCATTTTACTTGAATCTGCAATCAATGTCCATGGAAGCAGCAGTCAAGAAATCAAACAATGTATTGCATTGGAAAAATCTAGTGCAAAAGATCTCTTTAAAGTGTTAAAAAAAAACAAAGACGTCACTTTGAGGACTAACGTGTGCCTGACCCATACCGTGGTATTTTCAATCGTCTCATATACCTGCGAATATCACATACCTGGACAGCGAACAGGGAAGAAGAAGAATTGATGCTTTTGAATTGTGGTGTTGCTGAAGAATACTGAATATACCATAGACTGCCAGAAGAACAAACAAATCTGTCTTGGAAGTATAGCCAGAATGCTCCTTAGAAGGGAGGATGGCAAGACTTCATCTTAAATACTTCACACATGTTATCAGGAGGGGCCAGTTTCTGGAGAAGGACATCATGCTTGGTAGACGGTCAGCAAAAAAGAGGAAGACCCTCCATGAGTTTTGCTGAACTGGTAAATGATGACATTTGGAAGTTTCTTTGGACTCTACTCTGCCTATTGTCCTCCCTTTCCTCTTTTCCCTCTCCCTATGCAATTATTCACTAAGTCTTGGAAGATTCTACCTCATTCTACTCTGATGTTTACCTATGTTCTTTAGTTTTCTTCATTTCTTTCATTATTTAAACGGTATCCTTGCCTTTACCCAGGCCCCTCATTTGTTCAATTTTCACATTGCCAGCAAAATTAGATTTCTAGAACAAAAATCTGGTCCCATCTCTTCTCTGTTTGACGTATTTCATAGGCACCCCTTTCAGTTCCCACAAACATCCTAAGGCCTGTTATCAACTGATGCTCATTCCTACACCATCCACCCTATATTGAACTCTGCTGTAGTTTTCTAGTGGTGTTCCTCACCTCAGTGCTTCCTCAGGAACTGGAAGGAATATTTAGAGACTAGATCATAAGAGGAGACGTATGAAATATTTTATATTTTTATCTCATTTAGTCTCTGCTCAACTTTAAGAAGGAGGATAATCATTATCTCCATTTTTAAAATGAAAAAAACAGAGGCTTTGAGAGGCTACATAAGCTGCCCAATGTGGCAGAAAGACTAAGTAGACAAGGCTAGAAAGAAATTCAAATCTTTCTCATCCAAAGCTTATGCTTTTATCCCTTACGCTCTAATTCATCCACGACTGTCTATAGGCTGTTCTCTTTATCCAGAATTTGTTCTTCCGTATTTCTTATCTACCACATAAATGCCAATTGCCCTTCCCACCTCAGCTAAAAGTGTCACGTGTGTGTGTGTGTGTGTGTGTGTGTGTGTGTTTATGTGTGGGTGCGTGTGTGTGTCTGCATGGTTTTCCTAATAATCTTTCCTTTCTGCCTCAGAAGAATTAAGAATTTCCAAATCTGGGCTCTGCAATATCTTATATCTGCCTTTTCTGTAAAATGTATTATTCTGTACTGTAATTATTTATTTAGTTGTTTTGTCTTTCTTACCAGATTTAGAGGATGGTATATCTCATTAAATTGTTTTGTTTTCTTCATGGAACATACCAAAGTGGAAGCACCCAGAAACAATTTGCAGTTGATTAGTTCACTAAGAAAAAAACCTGTTGCCATTGATTTGATTTCGAATTACAGTGACCCTATAGGACAGAGTAGAACTGCCCCATAGGGTTTCCAAGGAGCGGCTGGTGGATTTGAACTGCCAACCTTTTGGTTGCAACCAGAACTCTCAACCATTGCACCATCAGGGCTCTGATTGATTCACTAGTGCTATTTTAATTTGACCAAAAAAGAAAATAATCTAGAAATGATGTTCATAAATCTTCCTTAGTCAGATGGAGTGAATAGAACTACCCCCATAGGGTTTCCAGGCTGTATATATTTACAGAAGCAGAGTGCCACATCTTTCTCTTGTACAGTGGCTGCTGGGTTCCAACCACCAACCTTTTGGTTAGCAACCTAGCACTTAAGGTCCCATAAAGAGTATTAGGCAACATACTAAGGTGCCATAAAGCAGGACTGATTAACAAAATTGCCAGTTATTCCACTCAATATTGCCATCAAGAATACCAAGTGTCTGGTCTTAAAGAATTAAATTAATTTGATAATATATTTTTGATTGAATTTAATGATTCTCACTTGCCTTGACTTATATACTGACATGAATGTCATGGATTTGGAATTTATTATTCAGGAAATGTCCATAGGCATAAATTTTAATACAGTAACTCAAAAAAAAGGATCTATTTTCTAGCAATTTGGGGAAAACATGTAGCTTCTTTTCCCCCTTTGAATGGGAATTGGTATATATGCAAATGAAATAAGAAAGATCCTTTTTAGCTTACAAACCATTTTGTTTTTTTAACTTGGCCTCTAAGATGCTTTCAAATACCTTTTAGTGTTGCGTTACTGTTTTATCAGAAAGCCCCCATCAGTACTAGTATAATCTTTTCTTCCCATAATGAATGGAGCATAAGCTCAATGTATACTTTGGAGGTGGCATCTTTTGATTTTATTCTCTTAAGAAACAAGTACATTAAAAAAAAAAAAAAAAAAAACCTTTCTAAAACTCAAAACTTTCCTACTATGCAAAGGCCAACCTTAGTCTGGGTTGCGATTTACTTTTATAACACAGGTTGTTAAATTTCTTAACATACTACATTTTCTCTCTGGTTTTAAAAGGCACAGTATGAATATGATGAACCTTGGGCTGTGGCTATATTAAAAACTCTTTTAGATAAAATACCACTCCAATTCCTTCTCTGAACTGCCTTTTCACAACATTCTTGGTTTTATTACTTTTGTTCTTATATATCTTGACTTCTGAGAGCATATCTCACAATATTTATGTATTCTTCCCTAAAACACCCATACAGATCTCATTTATATTCTCTTTAATATTCCTTGTGGGCTCATATTTATAGATAAGTCCTTCATAATGCAGTTTATATGATAATAGGAAGACAGATGTGACCCTTGCTTTCTTTTTTTGTCTAATCTCTAAACTCCAGGGTGTATTGAATAGGGAAATATTTATTTCCCTTCCAACTACTCAATCCAATGACAGTGATTAGGCAAAAGAAATTTCTCCCCTTGTAAATTATAGCTTTACCTAATTAGTGACATCACATAACATGATAAATTATGAATTTAGAAAATCATTATTTGGTAAACGAATGCTTGTCAGTTACTCTGATGGAGAATTAATCTTTGAGCATCTGAAGACCACTAGAAGTAACAGGTGGCAGAACCACAGGCATCAATGCTGTACAAAGAATATCTCTCTCCACAAATTGGTGACCTGCCCATCAAAGTATTCTGTTTAGTGCAGTGGTTGAAAACATTTGGATTCTGAGGAAAATGTGCATATTCTGGAAGCTGTTGAAAATCTGAATAGAATGGCAAATGTTTTGTTTGAAATCCCAATTTCACAGGAATTGTTAAGATTTACATATGGCATGTGCTCTTTATAATTACTTGGAATAAGACATTATTTTTCTAATTTCTTCTATGCTATTCATACTTAGCAATATGTTGTTGTTATTGTTGTTGTTCATTGCCGTTGAGTCAGCCATGACTCCTGCTGACCTTACATATAGCAGAAGAAAATGTTGCCCAGTCCTGCGCCATCTTCATGATCATTAGTATGTCTGAGTCCATTGTTGTGGCTGTTGTGTCAATCCATCTCACTGAGGGTTCTCTCATTTCCATTGACCCTCTACTTTACCAAACGTGATGTCCTTCTCTAGTGATTGGTCTTTCTTGGTGACGTGTCCAAAGTAAACAAATCAAAGTTTCACCAGCTGTGCTTCTAAAGAACATTTAGAAATATAGATAGATGGTACCAAAAGCTACAGATACCTACACAGACTTGAACACACTTAGTTGCAAGGCGATAAAAGTCACGTACTCCTCCTCAGAATGGTATGTTGTTTAGTGTAACTGTATGTGCTCATACTAAACATGTAAGTCAATATCTGTCAATATCTGCTGTTTGATTTAGATTTGTCATTCATTGGACTGGATTTGACCCATGGAGACCCATTTGCAAAGCTATCTAATACAATAATCCTTTTCTCTAAAACAGTGGTAATTTACTAAGTTATCAGAATACATCCTTCAGTAATTTAGACTAGAGAACTCAAGATGTATTGGCTAGTTGGGAACATGCATTAAAACCAGATAGAAGCAGAGACACCATCAGAGAGAATGAACTGTGAGAATCATGGATATTAGAACTGCCTTTGGCTTTCTGCCCCTTTTGTATCTTCAAAAATATAATTTTTCTTATTGTGCACTGCATGATTCTCATTTCTCTAATACCAAAATATCTTATAAAGAATATCATGAACAATGATTATAAGATAAACACTGAAGTTATATGAACCGACATTATCACTTATATAGATGTTTCACCAGTGAGAATGTACACATGGACAATAAGCACTTTATAAAAAGATGCTCAGTGCCATTAGTTATTAGGGAAATGAAAATCAAAACCACAATGAGACCTATAGAAACTATCACAAAGTGAAGCTGAAAATCAGAACAGACCCATAACAAGAGAAGAGATTGGAAAGGTAATAAAAAAAACTCCCAACTAAAAACAGCCCTGGCCCAGATGGCTTCACTGGAGAAATCTACCAAACATTCAGAGAAAAGCTTATGCCAGTACTACTCAAACTATTTGGGAATATAGAAAAGGAAACACTTCTGAATTCATTCTATGAAGCCAGCATAACCCTGTTACCAAAACGAGGCAAAGATGCCACAAAAAAGGAAAATTACAGACCAATATCTCTCATGAATATAGATATAAAAATTCTCAACAAAATTCTAGCCAATAGAATTCAACATCATATGAAAAAAATAGCATGCCACAATCAAGTAGGATTCATACCAGGTATGCAAGGATGGTTCAGAATTAGAAAATCAATCAACGTAATCCATCACATAAATAAAAGGAAAGAAAATAGTCACAAGATCATCTCAATTTATGCAGAAAAGGCATTCGACAAAATCCAACACCCATTCCTAATAAAAACTCTCATTAAAATAGGTATAGAAGGGAAATTTCTCAACATAATAAAGGGCATCTATGCAAAACCAACAGTCAACATCATTTTTCATGGAGAGAGTCTGAAAACCTTCCCCTTGAGAACAGGAACAAGACAAGGATGTCTTTTATCACCACTCCCATTTAACATTGTCCTGGAAGTTCTAGCTAGAGGAATAAGGCAAGGAAAAGAAATAAAGGGCATTCAAATTGGTAATGAAGAAGTTAAACTGTCCCTGTTTGTGGATGATATGATACTATACATAGAAAACCCTGAAGACTCCATGCGAAATCTACTGGAACTAATAGAAAGATTCAGCAGAGTAGCAGGATGCAAGATAAGCATACAAAAATCAGTTGGATTCCTATACACCAATAAAGAGAACAATGAAAAGGATATCAGGAAAACAATACCATTTATAATAGTCCCTAAAAAAATAAAATACTTAGGAATAAATCGGACCAGGGATGTAAAAGACCTATACAAAGAAAACTACAAAACACTACTGCAAGAAACCCAAAGGGATCTACATAAATGGAAAAACACCATGCTCATGGGTAGGTAGACTCAACATTGTGAAAATGACAATTCTACCCAAAGCAATTTACAAATACAATGCAATCCTGATCCAAATACCAACAACATTCTTTAAAGAGATGGAAAAAACTAATCATTAACTTTATATGGAAAGGGAAGAAGCCCTGAATAAGTAAAGCACTACCGAAGAAGAATAAAGTAGGAAGACTCACACTACCTGACCTCAGAATCTACTGTACAGCTACAGTAGTCAAAACAGCCTGGTACTGGTACAACGACAGATACAGTGACCACTGGAACAGAACTGAGAACCCAGATGTAAATCCATCCACGTACGGTCACCTGATCTTCGACAAGGGCCCAAAGTCCATCAAATGGGGAAAAGACAGTCTTTTTAACAAATGGCGCTGGCAAAACTGGATAGCCATCTCCAAAAAAATGAAACAGGACCCACACCTCACACCATATACAAAAACTAATTCAAAATGGATCAAAGACCTAAATATAAAGCCAAAAACTATAAAGTTCATAGAGTTAAAAATAGGATCAAAGCTAGAGGTCCTAATACATGGCATTAACAGGAGACAAACCATAACCAACAACACAGAAACTTCAGAAGATAAGCTAGATAACTTGAATCTTCTAAAAACCAAACACTTACGCTCATCAAAAGACTTCATCAAAAGAGTGAAAAGAGAACCCATAGACTGGGAAAAAATTTTTGGACATTAAAGTCAGACAAAAGTCTAATCTCTATAATTTACAAGAAAATCCAACACCTCAACAACAAAAAGACAAATAATCCAATTAAAAAATGGGCAAAAGAAATGAACAGATACTTCACAAAAGAAGACAGGCAAATGGCCAACAGACACATGAGGAAATGCTCGCGATCACTAGCCATTAGAGAAATGCAAATTAAAACCACAGTGAGATACCATCTCACCCCGGCATTACTGGCATGAATCAAAAACACTGAAAATAACAAATGTCAGAGAGGCTGCAGGGAGATAGGAACTCTTACGCACTGCTGGTGGGAATGCCAAATGATACAACCATTTTGGAAAATGATATGCCGCTTCCTTAGAAAGCTAGAAATAGAAATACCATAGGATCCAACAATCCCTCTCCTAGGAATATATCCCAGGGAGATAAGAGCTGTGATATGAATAGACATGCGTACACCCATGTTCATTTCCAGCGTTGTTCACGATAGCAAAAAGGTGGAAACAACTTAGATGCCCAACAACAGATGAATGGATAAACAAACTATGGTACATACACACAATGGAGTATTATGTAACGATAGAGAACAATGATGAATCTGTGAAACATCTCATAACATGGATGAAACTGGAGGACATTGTGCTGAGTGAAATAAGTCAGTCACAAAACGACAAATATTGTATGAGACCTCTTGAGTAAAAACTGAAGAAAAAGTTTACACACAAAAAGAAACAATCTTTGTTGGTTATGAGGGATGGGGGGAGGAAATACTAAATAGGCAGTAGATAAGTGGTAACTTTGGTGAAGGGTAAGACAGTATACAATACTGGGGAAGCCACCACAACTTGACCAAGGAAAAGTTATGGAAGCTCCATAGACGCTTCCAAACTCCCTGAGGGACTGAATTGCTGGGCCGAGGGCTGTAGGGACCATGGTCTCGGGGAACATCTAGCTCAATTGGCATAACATAGTTTGCTACATTCTATCTTGGTGAGTAGTGTCTGGGGTCTTAAAAGCCTGTGAGCAGCCGTCTAAGATACTCCACTGGTCTCACCCCTTCGGCAGCAAGTGAGAATGAAGAAAATAAGATACAACGAAAAGATTAGTCTGAAGAACTAATGGACCATAACTACCATGGCCTCCGCCAGACTGAGTCCAGTACAACTAGATGGTGCCTGGCTACCACCACTGACTCCTCTGACCAGGATCACAACAGAGGGTCCCAGACAGAGCTAGAGAAAAAATGTAGAATAAAATTCTAATTCACAAAAAAGACCAGACTTACTGGCCTGACAGAGACTGGAGAAACCCCAAGAGTATGGTCCCCCGGACACCCTTTTAGCTCAGTAATGAAGTCACTCTTGAGGTTCACCTTTCAGTCAAGTCCCATAAAACAAAATGAGACTAATGGGGCACAACAGTCCAGGGACAATGATGAGAAGGCAGGAGGGACAGGAAAGCTGGTAATAGGGAACCCAAGGTTGAGAAGGGACAGTGTTGACATGTTGTGGGGTTGTTAACCATTGTCATCAAACAATATGTGTACTGTTTAATGAGAAACTATTTGTTCTGTAAACCCTTATGTAAAGTACAATAAAAAAATAAAAAATAAAAAAACAGAGAAGAACAAAGTGTTGTCAAGGATGTGGAGAAATTGGAACACTCTATCATTGCTGATGGGATTGTAAAACGGTGAATGACTATAGAAAATAGTTTGATAATTCCTAAGAGGTTTAGCATAAAATTAACATAAAACAAAAAAATCAAACCCGTTGCTGTTTAGTCCATTCTGAGTCATAGCAAACCAGTAGGATGGAGTAGAACTGCCCATAGTGTTTCCAAGGCTATAATCTTTGTGAAGTAGACTGCCACATCTTTCTCCCACTGAGTGGCCACCGACCTTTCAGTTAGCAGCCAAGTGCTTAACCAGTGTGCCTCCAGGGCTCCTCTGAATTACCATATAACACAGTAGTTCTACTCCTAGTTACACACCTAAAAGACTTATGAGCAGGGACTCAAACAGATAATTGATCACCAATGTTCATAACAGGATTATTCACAATAGCCAAAAGTGTCCATCAAGAGATGAACAGAAAAACAAAATGTGCTATAGATACACAATAGGATTTTATTCAGTCATAAGAAGGAATGGTGTTCTAATACATGCTGTAAAGTAGATGAATCTTGAAAACATTATGCTAAGTGAAATAGGCCAGACACAAAGGACAAATACTGTATGATCCCACTTATATGAAATATCCAGACTAGGCAAATGCATAGCAATAAAATAGTATTAGTAGTTACCTGTTGCTGGTGGAAGAGGGGAATAGGGAATTATTCTTAATGAGTACAGAGTTTCTGTTTGGGGTGATGAAGAAGTTTTGAAAATAAATAGTGGTGATGGTTACACAACATTGTGAATGTAATTAAAAAAAAAATGAGATATCACTTCACACCCACTAGGATGGCTATGATTTTAAAAAATGGAAAACAAAACCTGGTGTTGGTGAGGATGTGGAGAAATTGGAACCCTAATCCATTGCTGATGGGATTGTAAACAGTGTAGCCACTCTGGAAAATGGTTTGGCAGTGCTTCAAAAAGTTAAACATAGAATTACCATATGATCCAGCAATTCCACTTCTAGGTATATACCCAAGAGAATTGAAAGCAGGAATACAAACAGATGCTTGTACACCAATGTTTATTGCAGTACGATTCTAATAACCAAAAGGTGGAAGCAGCCTAAATATCCATCAATAGATAAATGGATAAATAAAATCAGGTACATACATACAGTGCAATATTACTCAGCCATGAAGCAGAATAAAATCCTGATACATGCTACAACATAGATGAACCATGAAAACATTATGCTGAGTGAAATAAATCAGTCAAAAAAGGACAAATATTGCATAATACTACTTATGTGAAATACCTAGAATAGGCAAGTATATAGAGATCAAAGTTTGTTAATGGTTAACAGAGGCGGAAGGGAGGGAAGGGAAAAGGGGACCCAATGCTTAGGGGACATTGAGCTTCTGTTAAGGGTGATGGTAAAATTTGGGAATGGTTAAAGGTGATGGTTGAATAACATGATGCAAATAATTAATGTCACTGGACTAAACGTGTGAAGATTGTTGAAATGTCAAATATTTTGTTGCATATATATTTACCACAATAAAAAATTTTAAAAAATAAATACTGGATTACAGTTGCTTGTCTGGTCTGTACTGTTTTAAAATTATTATCCAGAAATGTTCTTCTTATATTACTTGGATATCTCTTTGCAACTTCTTGATGTACATATTCATTGGGATCTGGATCAGGAGTTCTGCCTGACCTCACCTGTGTGGAGAAGGGCAGTTTGTTTACTTTTTCTGAGTGCATTTCTGCCTTTAGAAAATAGGAGTAAAATCATCTCATATAAAATATTTTTGAGAGGGTTAGAGATAACATATGCAAAAACATTACTCTGTTTCGTAGATATATGTAGGAAACAAAAACATTCATATGGGTAATTTCAAAGAAAATTTCTGATTTTAGAACGTCAGCGGCAGTAAGTTTTGCTTATTTTCTTCTCCATTGAAATCTATGACTCAGTCACTGTTTTCCTAATGTTCTTATATTAGACAGCTATTGCTGCATAAGAAACAACCACAAAAATCTCAGTGGTATACAAAATAAAGCAATTATTTCTCACTCACATTTCTGTAGGTTGGCTGGGGTTCAACAGATCTAGACTGGGCTTGGCTTTGAACCATGGATTGCGTACATCTGCTCCAAATGTCTCTCAATCTTCTGAGACCAGCAACATATCTGAGGCATGTTCTTTTCACAGAGATGGCAAAAGTGCAAGAGGACAAACCCAACTGTGTAACTCATTTCAAGCTTTTTAGTATCCTGCTGGTTAAAACAAATCATATGACCCAGCCCAAAGACAAAGAGCAGGCGAGTATGGAGGTGGGGGAAGGTGAAGTATTTTCTCAGTAGTGATCAAGTCTACCAAAGCTGTCAACCAGATGTAAAAAAATAAAATAAAATAAATCAGTCACGTTGCCATCGAGTTGATTCCGACTCAGAGCAACCCTGAAGAACAGAGTAGAACTGCCCCATGGGGTTTCCAAGGACGGGCTAGTGGATTCAAACTGCCGACGTTTTGGTTAGCAGCTGTAGCTCTTAATCTCTGTACCACCAGGGCCCCATATCCAGATGTAGGAAAGAATTAAAAGGCTTCCAATATTTTGGAGATAATTAAATTATGCATTATTGTATTTATATATCACTTACATTGGTCAGTTAATGAAATGCTTATGAGCTCCAACAGGTTAGCTACTGGGGAAAAGCTGCTAAAAAGAAATTTCAGTGAGAGTGAAACTCTCCAGTTCAAATTCTGTTTTGGTCCTGAAAACAGACAAATTACAGGAGGACAGTTCCACACCCTAGTTTAGGGCTCTATGTGTAATGATTCCTAGGTTCTGTTAGGAAGAGCTTACAAGTGTTTATTCTGATTGAGGGGTTTTAAATTGAGTACAGAACTTACTTGACTTTGGCCATGCTCCTGCTCATGGTATTGTATAACAGTTATTCAACTGGATTTCTTTAAAATACTCGTATATATGTGTGTGTGTATTTCTATTCTATTTCTATCTATCCATCCATCCATCTATCCATCCATCTATCTATTCCAGTTTGAGTCATAAGAATTGAAGTGAAATTATTTAAGGTCCTACTAGTAATAGCATCTAATATTTAATTGAAATTTATGAGTCCCTTCCATCTTCTGCCATTAATCTTTTTTTTTCCCCTCAATTAAAGAAAGTTTTTTAAAAGAGTGGTATCTCAGGATAGTAAAAAAGCAAAATATATTGAGAATTAGAGACAGTTTTATGGCCTATGATTTGGTAAAAGTCTTTATTTAAGTCCAGTCTTTTCTTATACATGAAATTTTGTAAAATTTACAATCGGTACTGGAGCAGGTTGAAACTATAGCAAACACAATAGTAAAGTGAAATGACATTATTTTACTAACTCATATTAAAATTAAAATAGTGAACATTATAAAAGCAAATAAAGTTGACATGATTTATTTGCTTCAAAGACGGTATTTCAAAATCATGGAAAATATTCTTGTAGGAAAAAGAAAAGAGCAGAAGATGTTATTTAGATACTCAATTCTTTACGTATTATTTTGGAAGACTGAGTAAGGTAGTTTTAAGTTTGTGATATTAAAAATTGAGGATTTTTCTGAAAATAATTTATTATTTATTCCACTGTAAATCAGAATGTTACTTTGAAATGTACTCTATTCTTTTATGGAAATGAATACAATCTGTATGAAATCATAGTTATGTTTGGGATAGGAATGTTTTTTCCAAACTCGATGAGGTTCCAGTGTAAAGGAGAAATCAGAATCTAAGCATCTTCAAAAATCTTCTTTATTCTTTAAAATGAAAAACTCTGACAAGAATCTACCCTGAATCAGATAGGTCAAGACACGGTAATTTCAATCCAGATAGCCATGAACATTTTATATTACCAGCCATTTGACTAAAGCTTCCCAGGTGATAAGGGAAAAATAGTGCTTCTAGAGATAAAAAACTGAATAAGTCACATAGATTATTATTTATTTCACATTTTCTGTCTTCATTGTGATTTATTGCTTACAATTTATTTCAGAAAATGAAGTAAAAAATAGATTACAAAACTAGATCGCCTCAGAAATTCACATACATTGAGAATAGGATACTTTAAAATGAAGTTTTTTTTCAGTACACATTCCTGAAAGAAGTTTTTTTCAAATACAAAGGATACTAAATAGCAGTCCAAGCAATGCTGTTGTTAAATAATGTTGTTTATATTCACTCTTAAACATGAATAGATATTCATATCTACAGTATATATGCATATATATGTATGTGTGCATATAATTTTAGTACATGCTATCAAATCACGATTCTTCAAAAAGAGCTACCACTTGGTATGAATAAAATAATTAAGGTACATTTTTAAGGCACGTACTATAAAACTAAAATTTTATTAGCATTTTTTATTTTGTGAAAAGAGAGTTTCAAACATGGTCTAACTGAAAATAAATTTGCTTTGAAGATCATGTTGGAAATTAGGATGTATGGCCAAAATGTTTAACTTTGGACAAATCATTGAAATGATTACAGCTTCACTTACTCCCCTTTGTAATTTACCAGTTTACAAGCGGAACACTTTTGATACAGCCTGGTGGGAAAACTGAAAATAATTTCCCCCCATACAGTCCCCCTTAATGTCTCTTTAATTAAGTTACCAGACAATTTCATCCATAGCACTTATCATGATCTACAATTATTTGTTTGTTTATTTGCTGTTGTTCTTTAAACACTGTGTCTCAAGCACCTAACATGGTTTCTGTCACAAGGCAGACACTCAAGAAATATTTGTGGAATGACTAGGGAATCTCAAACCAAAACTTTTTCAAATTTTGCTGTATGAATAGATTATAATAGACTTCAATGTAGGGAAAGATACCAGATCTTTATGATCTATGCAGATAATCCAAAGTATCAACAACACATGCAAAGGCTTCTCTCTATAGAGTTATTATTTATACAGAAGAACTCTTCCTCCACGCCCAACCCTAGCAGCTAGAAGGTAGCTTGACATTTTTACATACTAGATTGAATTGGGGGCCCTGGTGGCCCAGTGATTAAGCTCTGGGCTGCTAACCGAAAAATTGGCAGCTTGAACCCACCAGCTGCTCTTTAGGAGAAAGGTGTGGTTAATCTGCTTCTGTGAAGATTTACAGACTTGGAAACTCTATGAGGCAGTTTTACCTTGCTCTATAGGGTCGCTATGAGTTGGAATTGTCTCCATGGCAGTGGGTTTTCGTTTTAGATTGAATTGTGTATACACAACATCCAATTCCATAACCAATTCCAACCCTTTTCTAGTCTAACCATTCTTTCTTCTTAAATTATCTTCCTGCCTGTTAAAAAATAAGAAAGGCTCTGCTTCTTTTAAAAGACTAAATGCACCACTGACGTCCTCTTTCCTCCTTTCCTGGCCTTGCTCTTTTGTTCTTTCTTCCTATTATACTTTTAATCTCTCCATCTCCATTGATTTTTCCCTCCTGTTCAGTATTGGCTGTCGTTGTTTAGGTACTATTGAGTCAATATCTACTCATAGCAACCCCTTGTGACAGAGCAGAACTTCTCTATAGGGTTTTCTAGGCTGTAATCTTTACAGAATCAGATTGCCAAGTCTCTTCTGGAGCCGCTGGGTGGGTATGAACCACCAACCTTTTGGTTATCAGTCGAGCGCTTAACTATTGTGCCACCAGGGCTCCTTGTTCAGTATTTCAGTGGTGTTATTTTTCCACAACCTTTAAAAAAGCCCTTTCTGATCCTGTATTCTGCTTAGGTTACTGTCCCATCTCTTGCTTTCCTGTCAGAATGAAATTTCCTGAAAATTTATTTGCATTCATTGCCTTCATTTCTACACTTCCAAATCACTCTTTAACTTGCAAAAACTTAATTGTTTTTCTCATTCTTCTCTTGAAACTGCTCTCTGAAGAACAGTAAATCTCATGACCTCTCAGTCTTCACCTTCTTGGGTCAGGACTGGTGAATGACCTTTTTAGATTAGTTAAGGAAGTCTTCCTGCTGTAACAAACAAACCCTGCAAATTCAGTA
Source organism: Dugong dugon (assembly GCA_030035585.1). Taxonomy (NCBI): domain Eukaryota; kingdom Metazoa; phylum Chordata; class Mammalia; order Sirenia; family Dugongidae; genus Dugong; species Dugong dugon. The sequence goes on from CM057466.1 coordinate 64,686,081, forward strand.
GCTAAATACAGTAGAGTTTTAATTCTCACTCATGTAATAGACCCACATGGATCCAGGTGGATGTTTGGGACTAGAAATGGTGGGTGTCCTGGGCTCCACCTTTCATGCCGGGGCCATAGTTGAGAGCAGCTGCACTGCGATGGATCACTTTTTTGTGGCCTTTCTAGCCATGGTCTTGTAACTCCCACCCAAGTGACTGGGCAGGACCATGCAAATAAAATAATTGTGGCCCACTGTTTTAGACATCTAGTGCTGTTATAACAGAAATACCACAAGTGGATGGCTTTAACAAAGAGAAATTTATTCTCTCACAGTCTGGTAGGCTACAAGTCCAAATTTAGGGCATCAGCTCCAGGGGAAGGCTTTCTCTCTCTTTTGGATCCGAAGGAAGGTCCTTGTCGTCAATCTTCCCCTGGTCTAGGAGCTTCTCCAAGCAGGAACCTCAGGTCCAAAGGACATGCTCTTCTCCCGGCACCTTTTTCTAGGTGGTATGAGGTCCCCCTGTCTCTCTGCTCCCTTCTCTCTTTTATATCTCAAAAGAGATTGGTTTAAGACACAGTCTAATCTTGTAGATCTCATCAACATGACTGCCTCTAATCCATCTCATTAACATCATAGTGATAAGATTTATAACACAGGAAAATCACATCAGATGACAAAATGGTAAAAATCACACAATACTGGGAATCATGGCCTAGCCAAATTAATACACGTATTTTTGGGGGACACAATTCAATCCATGACACCCACCAAAAGAATTGGTTGGTTTTGACATCCTGCTAGACTTAAAATAAGCCATCCCAGGAGTGGGAGGACAGGATCTCACCACCACCAAGGAAAGAAGAGCCAAAAGCTGAGAAGCTCATTGCACTGAGAAGCTCCAGGAGACCCAGAGACAGAGGTGTAACACGGAAGCTGGTGAGAAACTTTGGCAGAGAAACAGAGGCAGGAGAAACCAGCAGGAGATAGCATGATAGGCTTTCCAGCCCACGGAGTGAAAAAGTTGAGTACCTTTGGGCAGGAGGTTTGCTGAAGGAGTAGGGTACCACTGGCCCTTGGGGGAGCTAAGTTTGCTGACCCAGAGAGCTAGAGATGAGAGCCTTCAGGCCAAGCCTTACAGATGGAGTGGGGTTCCTTGGGCACTTATTGGCAAATCTAAAAGCTTTGTAACACTTGCCCAAGCAGAGCAGAGGCTGAGGGGCCAGAGAGAGGCATGCCTGTGGGCATGGCTGTGAAGAGGCTGTCCTGATGGGATACCTGTATCCTGAGTATTCCTGAACCTGAATTGTAACCTGTTACTTCTCTAATAAACCCAATAATTGTAAGTATTGTCTCTGAGTTCTGTATGGCCATTGCAATGCATTATCAGACCCAGCAGAGAAGTAGAGAGTGCCATGGGAGGGACGGTTGGTGTCAGATTTGGTAAAGATGGTGGGGAGAGAAGGCATGTCTGACCTCCGCCTCATAAGAATCAGCCTTGGGCCATTGATCTTGATTCTCCCTCCCTCTTGTGAAGTTAGAGGAGGTCATATGCCTCCACAACATCATTTTTACAGCAGCTCAGCCATTTTCAATACTTTGCCATCTTCATCAGAGTTGCTGAGATTGATCTTAGTGTTGTCATCCAGCTGAATAAGCATGGAGAAGGAAAGATGGGAGGTTCGATGGTCCAGCGGCATACACCAGTTCTGCTTATATTACATTGTCTAGAACTCACTTCAATGGCTACATTTCACTACAAAGCAGGCTGAGAAATATTCTCTAGCTGTGGGGCCAGGAAGAAGAAACACAGGTTTAAGGATGCAGCTAGAAGGTTCTCCTATGCCTTTCTTGAAAGATCTTTTTCCTTTTACTTCCATTAAACATTACTCTTATGTTTTTTATGACCTCTCTCATCAGTTTAGTAGATGCTATTAACTCTTGCCTTGGCTTTTGACATCAATGGAACATCTTGTTCTTTCAATACAAAAAATCCATTACCGTCAAGTTGATTCCAACCCATAGTGAATAGGGTTTCCATAAGTTCATTCAATTCTATGGCTTCAAAAATATATACATTTGACATTTTGTCTCTAGCACTGACTTATTCCTTATGATTTAGAATCATGCTTCTACTTGTGGGACAACTCAGTTAACTGGCATAATATAGTTCATAAAGTGTACGTTCTATATCCCTATGTGATGAATAGTGTCTGGGGTCTTAAAAGCTTGAGAGTGGTCATCTAAAATACAACTATTGGTCTCTACTCATCTGGAACAAAAGAGAAAGAAGGAAACTAAAGACTCAGGGAGAAAAGTAGCCTATAGGATTAAGAGTCAACATGAACCATGGCCTCACCTACCCTGAGACAAGAAGAACTAGATGGTGACCAGCTAGCACTACCGACCATTCTGATCAGGGCCACATAAAACGGATTCTTATAGAACAGAAATAAAATGTCGAACAGAACTTAAATTCTTAAAAAGTCCACACTTACTGGACAGGTTGAGACTAGAGGATCCCCCAAGACTACTGCTCTGAGATACACTTCAAACCTTAAACCGAAATTATCCCTTGAGGTCAACTGTTAGCTAAATATCAGATTGGATCATAAAATAAAGAAAATTATCTGTAAATAATTGCTTCTTTAAACAAACAAACAAACAACTATAGGAGGCGAAATGGTCAAAATTTACTCTAAAGCAAAGATGAGAAGATAAGGGGACAGGGGCCCCCGGACACCCTTTTAGCTCAGTAATAAAGTCACTCTCGAGGTTCACCCTTCAGCCAAAGATTAGACAGCCCCATAAAGCAAAACGAGACTAATGGGGCACAACAGCCCAGGGATAAGGACTAGAATGCAAGAGAGAACAGGAAAGCTGGTAATAGGGAACCCAAGGTCGACAAGGGAGAGTGTTGACATGTCATGGGGTTGTTAACCAGTGTCATACAATAATATGTGTACTAACTATTTAGTGAGAAACTATTTGTTCTGTAAACCTTCATCTAAAGTACAATTTAAAAAAAAAAAAAAAAAAGACAATGGGGGAGGGAAATTAAAGTGCTGGAAATGGTACAACCAGAATGGAATGAAGGAGAATAATGACACATTGTGAAAAATGTAACCAGTATCACTGAATAATCTGGGTATACATTGTTAAATGGAAGGAAGTCTAATTTGCTGTGTAAACTCTCACCTTAAACATAATAAAATATTACATACATATTATATACATACGTATATATATATATAATATGTGTGAAAGAGTAAGACACAAAAGAACACATAATTTAATTCCATTTAAATAAAGTTCAAAAATAAGCAAAAAAAAAAAAAAAAGAATTATGTTTCTAATTTCTGGATACGTATCTCTACTATTGATAATCTTAGGCTCCTAAAATCTACCAAAATGAAATGCAAACACATCATATCCCCAAATATTTCATTTCTACTCAAGCTTGAGACATGGGCATTGTATTATTCTCTTCACTTTGCCTCCCTCCTCGATGTAATGTACTTCAACAGAATCTTCTGTCACTGCCACAGACAGACTTGAGTTACCTTTTCTTGCACTTTTGTAATGACCTCCTAACTGGTATGCCTTCATCCAGTATCTTCCTGATCTGAAGCACCTTATACAGCGCTGTGTGTATTGTCTTTAAATATTACAGATTTAATTACTCATCATGAAACAAAGAAAAAGTTTTAAACTCCTCAGTCTGACAACCATACTATTTATTTACCTCTCATCATATAGGTACACAGTCACTTTGAGACAAGAAAGAGTAAATAAAATGCCAAGAATGAAGAAGATAATCTTTTGGATTTCAAAATGCATAATTTTGCTATTATTTTTATTATTATCAATGATTGACATCTACACAGAACTTACTATGTGTCAGGGACCATACTAAGTGCTCTACATAAGTAGTTCATTAATCTCTCCTACAATCTTATAGTCAAAATTATTCTCTTATATACATAGATACAGAGGTTATTACTTTTCCAGTGTCATGCTTTTAGGAAGCACTAGCGCTTTAGTGTAATTTTATCTCAAGGGTTAAGAGAAGATAATCAGATGGAAACTCTCTTTGATGCCACATGTGTTACACTGGAAACCACAGTATTAATTACTTTTCTGTACTGTCTCTACATATAACTTTATACAATGGAAGTGGGAGTTGAGAGTGTATCATAGAAAGTATTGGGTGTAGTAAAGAAAGATGAGTTTAAGTTAGCTTAATAATTGAGCATATTTGAGTATTTAAAGCATGGGACATAGATTGAGGAAATATTACATGGGTGACACTGAAGATTTCTGAGTGGGAAATAGTGTTATTTGAGACGCATTATTTGGAAAATTAATATGGTCATAGTGTAAAGATGAAACTAAATGAGTAGGGACAGAGGAAAGAACTGAACTCTTACAAAGCCTAAGGAAAAAAAGTATTAATAATCTCAATAAGTGTTAATTTGTATATGAACATGATGTCGATTTTTCTGTAAAATGGATACTTTCTGGGCTCCTAAGCTGCTTTTCACCCTGTGTCAGAAAGCTACTGTTCTGATATTATATATCATGGTCTCCAAAACCAAACACATCATCACTGCTTTCACATCACTTACGTAGTTTGCTTTGGGCATGTTATCAGGATAGACAAGTCCCCGGAGAAGGACATCCTGCTTGGTAAAATAGAGGGTCAGTGAAAAAGAGGAAGACCCTAGACAAGATGGATTGACACAGTGGCTGTAGCAATGAGCTCAAATATAACAACGACCATGAGGATGGCACAGGACCGGGCAGAGGTTCCTTCTGTTATACGTGGGGTCACTCGGAGTCAGAAATGACCGGATGGCACCTAACAACAACAACAGCAATGTTGTTTGTGTAAATATTTTTGTATTTCAAAATGATTCTAGGGATGATTGCTCATTTGAAAAGCACATATTGATGGAAACTATGGAAAATTTTCATTTTCACCCATATGGGAAAAAAAAGATACAAAAATGACAGCATGATTAAAAGTCATCATGCTGTGGCTTAACTGAAATATTTAATATAAGAACAATTATGAGTTTGTTTAAAGCATAATCTAGCCATAGATTTCCAAATCCATGCAACTATAAATTAATCATGATTTCTTTAAGTCTGGATTTCCTGCAACATGAATAAATTAATTTTCTTTTTAATTGAATGCAGGAAGCATTTGTTTTGATATGGTGTCCTTATTCCTCTTCTAATTACCTCATTCCCCAGTTTTTTTTCTTAAGTTACACTTAAAATGATTATAAAACAATATTTAGACATACTTGTAGTGGTGATGTGAGGAACAGGAGTTAATCTATGGTTCAGGAATTATTGTCTCCATGGTAAAGAGAAGAGGGTTGGGAGGAAAACGCCATATTCAGATATCTCAGTAACAGAATTAATTACAGTTGGTCCATTAGCTAGAATGCCATGTAGGCTCCAGCCTCTTTAATGTTTTCTATTGTTAGGAACTTTCAGGGACACTCTCGGATGTGGTAAGACAGACAGAGCACTTTCAGTACTGAGACTGAAATGTAGAGAAAATAAACACCGTCGGCATGTCTCTTTCCAGGATCTCCTCTACTTCTCGCTTCCTTTATTTCGTAGGTTACTGTCCTGAACTCTTACATTGTCCCATTCTCTGCTTTGTCCATGACCCTGATAAATCCAGCAATTACTACAGTGTGTAAGCATTTACTGTAAGCTGGGCTCTCTGCTAAGCACTTTACGGATAACATCTTACTTGATCCTCACAACAATCCAGAGGGGTTATTATTATTACCCCTGAGGAAACTGGAGTTCTGGAAGGCTGAATAGCTTGTTCAAAACCATACAGTCTTCAGATGGCAAAGCTGATATTCAAATCCACTTGGTCTGACCCAAAGCCTGGGCGACATTTAAAACTCGACTAGGATGTAGGAATCAAGGATAAATTTGCCCAGAAATCAAAGCAGAACGTGGTTGTAAGTAAGAAAAATCGACTGCGACAAGTTGCAGTTTGTGATCTTTCCTTAGAAACATTTTTTGCAGCTTCTGTACCACGTTTCAATGTCTAATCTACTTATGCTTCTCTCACAGCTAGTGACCTTAGGCTGCCCTGTATTTCTCTTGTCATGATGAGCAGTGTTAAATAAACTCATTTTTTTCTGAAGTACAAGTGACATAAGGTTTTATCTATTTCAGAAAAATCTGCAATTTTCAAAGAGGGTATAAAAAAACCCACAGGGGCTAACTTAAATAAATTAATCTTGAAGATGGGACTTCTAGAATGTGGTTGATGGGTGAAAGATGCTTTTTAGGTCAGGCCACCTCCTATGGCTCTTAGAGTAATGCCCTGTATATGATAAGGCATTGCACTGATGTGACAGTCAGCATTGCAGCTGAGGCTAGATACACACGTTCTCATCACTCACTTACGGAAAATATACTTCCTGGCCAATTTTGTTTCAGTTCTTATTATGCTCTTATACACGTATTATTCTCAAGTTTCATATGAGCCACAGAAATACTCACTGGGTAGCATCTAAATTGAATGGGAAAATACCTAATTCCTTGTTCTTTGGGAGATAACAATCTAATGAACATTTGTAATAAAGGATCCAAATATACATTTGACAGTAGTTTAATTTATTTAGAATTTATTGCCTATATGATATTGAGATTTGTAGATGGAAAATTCTTATAAAACATTTAAGTACTTTGGATATGTTATTAGGAGGGACCAATCCCTGGAGAAGGACATCATGCTTGGTAAAGCAGAGGGTCAGGAAAAAAGAGGAAGACCCTTGTTATGGATTGTATTGTGTCCCACACGAATATGAGTATCAACTTGGCTAGGCCATGGTTCCCAGTATTATGCGGTTGGTCCACCATTTTGTCATCTGATGTGATTTTCCTATGTGGTATAAATTTTACCTCTGTGATGTTCATGAGGCAGAATTAGAGGTGGTTATGTTAACGAGGCAGACTTAATCTACACGATGAGGTTGTATCTTGAGTCTGTCTCTTTTGAGATATAAAAGAGAGAAGTAAGCAGAGAGATGGGGGACCTCCTACCACCAAGAAAGCAGAGCCGAGAGCAGAGTGCATCCTTTGGACCTGGGGTCCCTGTGCTGAGATGTTCCTAGACCAGGGAAAGATTACTGACAGGGACCTTCCCCCACCGCTGACTGAGAGAGAAAGCCTTCTGGAGCTTGTGCCCCGAATTCAGACTTCTAGCCTCCTAACTGTGAGAAAATAAACTTCTGTTTGTTAAAACCATCCACTGTGGTATTTCTGTTATAGCAGCACTAGATAACTAACACAACCCTCAACAAGATGGACTGATATAGTGGCTGCAACACTAGGCTCACACACAACAATGACTGTGAAGACAACCCAGGACCTGGCAGTGTTTCCTTCTGTTGTACATGGGGTCGCTATGTGTTGGAACTGACTCGATGGCATCTAACAATAACAACAATATTAAAAAAATTATATTTGATTAAAATTGCATTTTTACATTTTTCGTGACCTAAAAATTATCACAGCAAGAATTTACTTACATGCAACCTGTATAAGTTAGAATTAGGTAACAGTAAAATGAGTGCTACAAGCCAGATTTTCCCAATACAGGATGTCTTGTCAGATGAAAGGGTTAATGCAGCTTCATCCTTGTCATGGTAATAATCTGGCTGAATCTATATTTACAAGGAGAAAGAAGAAATGACAGGTAATCACCAGTTTACATTTTAAAGATGCATCAACCATGTTTTGTGCCAATGGGGGGAAATGGATTCCCATTTGATTGATAGAAGAGCTTTTGGTCCCTTGGAATAAGTCTTAAAAAGAACAAAATGGTGTTTTAAAAACATCAACAAAACCCACAAACTGCCTCTAGGGTTGTGTTTCTAATTAGGTAAAGAGAGTAACATATCACACCTAAACTATGGAAACGTAGACATTCAATAAGGCTAAGTTATCACCCCACTCAACCAGCACACACATTAGATCAAGTGATTAGTTCCACATCAGTCATTGCATATAATAGATTTGTCAGTCATAGATGATGTCACATGATCAGTGAATCAGAGTCCGCAAAGAAAAATTGAGTTTTGCCTTTAAGATTTATATGGATGAAGAAAAAAAGCCTTTTTGGCAGCCAATGTTAAGCCCACTAGCAATGAATCCGATTTGAGCCTTGGTGAAAAGATAATTGGTTCAGGAAAAATGTGATTAGATTGTATCCCTCTAGAAATCACATAGCATTGAACTTTTTCAATTTAGTCTTTATAGCAGACACGTACAAATTGGAGCAAGCCCGAGGCCATAGACATGCAGTTCTTCTATTCACATGCATGGCCAGGACAGGAGCAGTGCCCAAAGCCTTGTAGGGTTAGGAGAGAGCTGGTCAGATTAATGCTGTCATATGAGTGGGTTCTGCAGTTAGTAGGTAGCAGGTTGGTCAGGAGAAGTTGATCAGGAGAGGGAAATGCTGGATGGCAATGGTGGGCCAGGCAGAGATACAGATCAACAAAAAGCTGGGCAGGAAGGGAGGAGTGGATATGGAACTTGAGTCTCAGCATTTTTGTCCTTGGCTGACAGGCTGAATTAAAAAACCAACCAACCAAACAAAAAGTGAGCAGAACCCCCTCATTAGCCAATCTGGCTCAGAACAGACAAAATAGAATGATGCTCATTAGTCGAGTTGTTTCCATTTTTTTTTTTTTCCAGGGGGAAATATTTTTAATTTCATAACTTGCAGAAGAGAAGGCCCCTTGGGCTGTTTTGTTCTAAAAGGAGTACTGTTTTCGGATGCATGGCAAATTGAGTTTTCTGTTAAACTATTTGTTATATAGACTTCATTATGTAACAAATGTCGTCTTCAAGGGAACTTCCCTTTTGTCCTATCTAGCAATGCAGCTGCCTGCAATAGATCACGTAGGGTAGATGCTAGATCCAAGCTGGTATGTTAATGTTCTCATTAATCCAAAGAGTGTGGTGTGATGGCACATTTAAAAACTCTGCAATTTCTTTGAAAATGGATATTCTCTCCATGATACCAATAGAATGAATATTCCCCTTCTTTCTACGTCTGTCTGACTAAGCCTCCCTGGAAGGGCAAAAAAACAAACCAAACCCATTGCTGTCCAGTCGATTCTGACTCATAGAGACCCTATAAGACAGAGTAGAACTGCCTCATATGGCTTCCAATGAGCAGCTGGTGGATTTGAACTGCTGACCTTTTGGTTAACAGTTAAGTTCTTAACAACTACACCACCAGGGTTCCCCATGGAAGGGGACTTTTTTGTGTGCATGCATATTTTATTACATTCAACCCCAATAAAAGATGCATAGACACTGCCCAAGCGATGCCTCCTCTTCTCCCTGGGAACTGAGCCTTGTATACCCTGATGGCTGCCTTCTCTTTGAGAGGTCTCATGTCTGGTTTACTCTTAAGTGGTCTCAGATTAGCCACTCGAAAAGAAAGAGTGGCAAGGAGCTGTGAGCATCAAAGCCTGAGACAGAAGTAGTTTTGACTATTACTGTTAAAAAAAAAAAAAAAGAAAGGACTCTCAGGGTAGAACAGAAATCAGTGTTATTCCTTTTTCATAACAGCCACTTAACTCCTTACTGTTGGGCTGGTTTCCTTCATTCCCTTGGATAAAGTCTAGGAAGACCCAGTGGTCACTTTCAATAATAAATTTTCTCTAAGTTCTTTAGACCTCAATCAATAATTATTAAGTCCAGTACAACGTTATCAAAACTCTGAACTTATTCAAAATTTCTTGCCTCCACCAACTTGGGCTAGCTACTGGCAAAAGAAAATTTGCAGCGGGAAAGGGGATGTGCTTTTTTCCCTATCATGGGATTCTGCCTTGCAAATCTGGGTTTCTGAAGTCTATAGAACCTCAGGAATGAAGGAGAGGCTACCTGTTGCTGCCAAGTCGATTCTGATTCATAGGGACCCTATACGACAGAGTAGAACTGCCTCATAGGGTTTCCAAGACTGTAATCTTTAGAGAAGAAGACCACCACGTCTTTCTCCCATAGAACAGCTGGTGGCTTCCAACCATCTTTTGATGCTGACCTTTCCATTAGAATTTGAATGCTTAAACACTGTGCCATCAGGGCTCCTTGACGATTAGGTTAAAAAAAAAAAAAGCCCTACCCGTCAACTCATAGTGACCCTATAGGACAGAGTAGAACTGCCCCACAGGGTTTCTAAGGAGCAGCTGGTGGATTTGAACTGCCGACCTTTTGGTTAGCAGCCGAGCTCTTAATCACTGTGCCAACAGGGCTTCTGAAGGATAAGTTAGGGGGCTGTAAAATTCCAACACGGATGCCACAGATTTAGCTTTGATTACTATGGCCACAGTGGATGTTTTAAATTAACTCACTCATGGGCACTTCTGTGGATTCTTCAGAGACAACAGTCACTGGGGTTTCTTCACTTGCTGCTTATTACAAGCTACTCCTGTCTTCTCTCTCTGGCTCTGGTGCAGTCCATCACCCTTCAGGCTTTCTCAGGCGTTCCATTGCCATCTTGGGAAAAGTCACTTTTACAATACTTCTTGCTGATTTGCATGCTCTTTTGTTCTCTCCACATTTGTTTCATGGAAAACACATATGTCTGAGCTTTCATTGCAAGTGCAATTATTTCCAAATTGCAGGCATTTCAGCCAAGCTTCTACCTTTGGTGACACAGTGGTTGAAGTGTTTGGCTGCTAACCAAAAAGCTGATGGTTTAAACCCACCAGCTGCTCTGTTGGAAAAAGATGTGGCAGTTGGCTTCTGTAAAGATGTACAGCCTTGTAACCCCTATGGGGCAGCTTTACTCTGTCCTACAGGGTCACTATGAGTCGAAATTGACTCTATGGCAGTGGATTTTTTTTTTTCCCCTACCCTTTGCATTTCTCAGGTGTGCCTGATCCAAGCCATAGTACTTTCAATCACTTCATACGCATGTGAAAGCTGAGCAATGAATGAGGAAGCCCAAAGAAGAATTGATGCCTTTGGATTATGGTACTGGTGAAGAATATTGAATATACCATGGACTGCCAGAAGAACGAACAAATCTGTCTTGTAAGACGTACAGCCAGAATGTTCCTTAGAAGTGATGATGGCGAGACTTTTTCTCATTTACTTTCCACATGTTATCAGGAGGGACCAGTCCTAAAGGACATCATGCTTGGTAGAGTAGAAGGTCATCAAAAAAGAGGAAGACCCTCATGAGATGGATTGACACAGTGGCTGCAACAATGGGCTCAAACATAACAAAGATTGTGAGGATGGCACAGGACTGGGCAGTGTTTCATTCTATTGTACACTGGATCGTTATGAATCAGAGCTGACTTGACAGCACCTAACGACAGCAATCTTTCTCAGGTGGGAGAGTTAGCTAGTCTAAAATTGTATCAGTTCACAAATATCATCAAGTTTTCAGAGCCACCTCCTTTCACTGGGCTGAAATAAGAAGCAGTATCACTTTCACTGTGGACAAGGGAAACGACTCAATGCTCTGACAACATATTTCAGAGAAACTGCCCGGAGGTGGGTGGTCAGATAAAGTACATGAAACTGAGCCTTTGTCTACTCTTTTGCACAGATGTTCTGGCATCTCACCTTGGGAGTAGTTGAAACCTATATAAGGTGAAGGCAATGAAATATATGAGGTCAAAGTCGGCAGAAGTTATCAAAGATACAAGACTTATGTGCTAGAACAGACAACAGAAGTGGGATCCACTATTGAAATCACAACTAGCTGATGGTTGTTCCACTTGGCAAGGATTCTTTTTTAAGACTAGAGGCTGATTTCACTCAGTTTTGCCTTTGTCACTAGTAAAGAGTAATAGTTTGAACTTAGTTCATAGCTACCTGAAGCAAAGACACGCCACTGCCTCCTACTTAGACAGTGCTTCATTGACCCAAGACTCAGAAGTTGCAATCTTCCAAGCTGCCTTTAAGTCTAGCTGCAGAAGAGAAAGACCTGTCAATCAATGAATCATTTAAAAGAAGATTGTTCTAGACCACTTGTCAATCAGTGTTGTCATACTTTCTCTATATTAAATCAAGTCAGTCTCCAAATATCTTTAAACAGAAAAAAAAAAACCATGAACTCTCTTTAGAAATATCACTTCTTTCTCTTTTTCAGATGAGGAAGATGAAAAAAGTAAGTGCCTCCCTGATATAAGATGCTGCTTTCTGTTATTCCTATTGCTTGATTCTCCCTTTGGCTAGTACTTGGACCCAAACAAATTAAAATTAAAAAAAAAAAATACCAGTTGCATATTAGCTATATTCTCACCTCTGTAGTCGATTCTGATTTCTATTCTATTTTTATTTTGCTTCTAACGGCAAAAAGCAATTTTTCTGTCTCTTCTACCTTATATATTTGGTATGTACACATTTCTCCTCTTGTTCCTTTTGAAATTATGGAACTGTATCACTGTAGAGGAGTCCCTGGGTTGTTAAAGCAAGTGGCTTCTGACCAAAAGGTTGGAGATTCTAGTCTAACCAGAGGCATCTCAGAAGAAAGGCCTGGTGATCTACTTCTGAAAAATCAGCCATTGAAAATCCTATGGAGTACAGCTCTACTCTGACACACGTAGGGTTGCCATGAGTTGGAATGAACTCAATGACAACTGGTTTCATGTCATGTTGTATCAGTGTAGAAAGACCAGTGGTTGCTTAGGCACTAACCATCCATGAGTATCAGAAGGGCTGTCCACTTCTCTATCCCATGGCTTCCAAGTCCCTACACAATCTTGCTCTATTCTCCCCTCACTGGGATCCATTAATTCTATCCCTATACAATTAGAGCCAGAGGAAATGAGAAGGCTTGTGAGGATGGTCAGTCTGGCTCTGAGAGTAGAGAGGACTTGAAGTCAGAAGATCTGGTTATGTTCTATTCCTTCAACCTAGATCAACAAGGAGATAAGCTACTCCTTCATTTCTGAAGAGGAGTGAGTGAGGAGGTGGAGGAAAAATGGGAAAGCTCTTCTGTAAGTTGCCTCTCTGGGGACTGGAATGGAAATATATTCCCCTCTGTGGAAATGAGTGCCAATGAATTTTCCCCACAATGGAAAGAACGCTTAATTTAGGGTCACTGAATTTGAATCTGAACCTAAATTTGCTGCTTGTTAGCAGTTTGGCCTTGTGCAAATTATTTGCATCTTAAGCTTTGGTTTTTACCTATGAAAAATGAGAATAATAATTCCTGCTTCATAGCATTTTTCTAAGAATTATGAGAAGACACCTGATAAATGGAAGAAAATATTAATTTACTAATAGTTAAAATAATCTCCTTGAGACTCAGTTTCTTATCAGTGAAATAAGCATAGTACACATATTTCATTAGTTTGTAGGAAAATTAGGGCAGAATGTATGAAAGTGCCCGATATTCAACATATTTTTGTGTATTTTAAATATGTACTTCAATATGTACTTGTCATTAGACAAAGACTAGGCAAAGGCAAATCTGTCTTCTATGCTGCCACCCTCCTCTCTCTGTGCTCTGCCTCTTCGCCAGTGTGGGACCTGTTGTCCTCCCAACACTTTACCCAGCCCAGGGAGATGTAGGGCCCTTATACTTTCCCCTTCCTCATCAATATATGATATTAGGGAAAGGGTCTGTTGTATAGCAGATGGAGTCCCTGGGTAGTACAAATGGTTAATGCGCTCAACTGCTAACTGAAAGGTTGGAGGTTCCAGTCCATCCAGAGGCAACTCTGAAGAAAATCCTGGTGATCTAATTCCAAAAAACTCAGCCATTGAAACCCTATGGAGCACGGCTCCACTTTGACACATATGGGGTCGCCATGAGTCAGAGTTGACTCAGCAGCAGATTTTTTTTTCTTTAATATATCTTTATCACCATAATGTAAACTTAAGTGGATCATAATTCTTTAGTTGTAAACTCTAAGTTTCTCTTCCTTGTTACAAAAAATTTCTGAGGTCTGAAAATATGTAGGGAAGATTTGAGGAATTCCCAAAAGCTCATTTTTAGTTTCTCTGAAATCACACAGTACAGGCCATTGTCTCTGTCACTTACACATAAAGCAAGCCCCGCTGGCACCTGGGCTGTTGAAGATGATATCTACAGGGTTATTATTTATGCTCACTAACTGTCTATGGGGACAGGGCCCTAGAGTCATTTTCAGTCTTGGCCAGAGCAGAGAAATTCCTAGGGTGAGGCCTGAGGAGCTATGAATATAGGGCAGCTGAACTCCCTTCCTTTTTATAAAAGGAATAGTGAAGTTGACAGAACGGTGAAAAGGTCCACGTAGACAGCTGGAAATAGAACCAGAGCCATTTGATTTGGAAATCTTTTGTGGAAGGCTATTTGTATTGTGTCTTCGGAAATCCCATTTAGCTATGTTTCAGCAAATGTGAGGACAGAAATCCCAGCAAGCAAACTGGCACCTCTGTTTGTCTTCAAAATTTGGAGCTATATTTTGAAGCAGAAAAGGAGAATTTTTGAAAATGCCTGAAGTGTTGTCACGATGCATTCATGGTAAAGCAGCAAAATGGACTATTTCAGTACCTGTTGTGTCCACTTTTAGTGAGATGAGGAAAAACTGAATGCAAACATGCATAAATGGTCTTCTGTTGTGCAAATTCTTGTCTTCGGGCATTTCTTCTTTAATGTGAGTGTGTTTGTTTTATCAGTTCTTAAGTCACTTCCTAGTGGAATGTTGTTAGCTTCTGTTGAGTCGATTCCAACTCATGGTGACTACATGTGTAAAGGAGGGGCTAAATTCTCACAGGCCAGGGCATCAGATTTGAAGTTGTAAATGCCTACTTCATTGTCAAGAAATAAAGTTAGTGGAAAGAATAATAGAAGTCGAGCACATTAACTATTCTAAAACAGAAATGATACCGTTAAGGGTTAGCTATTAAATATTTACTACATTCCTGGGAATGTTCCAAGTATTTGACCCAGAATTAACTCACTTAAAGCTTACGACAAATTGGTTTGATATAGTATGCTTATTCTATGAGGGCTACCCTTGGACTTTGTATCATTTTCCTAATTCAAGGTGAGAGAGCACTCTTAACAGAGAATATCAGAGACCACCTGGTCGTGAGCTTCCATGCCCACCATCACCTGCCGTTCTGCAGCATCTTTCTTACTCCCTTCCTGGATCAAGAGAGGAAGCAAGGAGAATCCAAGAATTCGCTCAAGATTATTAATCTACAGTGGATAGAGTGGAACCACAACTGGGTTTACTGTGCACCTTGTCTTATCTCCCCTGCTCACCTTTTAGTTTCACAAGAATTCTCTTATTCCTTGTTGGTCTTATTTTTCGCTAAGTCTTTACTCACTGCTGCGACGACTAGCTCTTGGGGATTCCTCATTCAGCCTTCCCTCTTCAGCCTTAC
The DNA here is from genome assembly GCA_030035585.1 of Dugong dugon. NCBI lineage: Eukaryota > Metazoa > Chordata > Mammalia > Sirenia > Dugongidae > Dugong > Dugong dugon. The sequence continues at coordinate 64,701,453 of CM057466.1, forward strand.
TCCTATGTTGGTGGGAAAAAAATGTGAGTCCCTGCACTTAATACTGCATGTGGTGAGACAACTAGGTGATAGGAAATGGCTTCTGCTCTTGAGCGGTTTTCTACATTTTTCCTTCCGCTGAGTCCTGGACTTTTAGTCTGCTTATCACCAAATTAAAGTCATTAAGAGCTATGGCTTCTAACCAAAAGGTCAGCAGTTCAAATCCACCAGGTGCTCCTTGGAAACCCTATAGGGCAGTTCTATTCTGCCCTATAGGGTCGCTATAAATCAGAATCAACTTGACAGAAAAGGGTTTGGCAGGCAGCGCAACAGTTAAGTGCTCTGTTGCTTACCTAAAGGTTGGTGGTTCAAACCTATCCAGCAACTCCTTGGGAGAAAGACCTGGTGATCTGTTCCCATAAAGAAGGATTATAGCCTAGAAAACCCTATGGGGAAGTTCTACTCTTGTCACGTGGGGTTGCTATGAGTTGAACTCAACTTGATGGCACCTAACAGCAACAACCACATCATCAAATTGGATTGGTGGTTAGCAAAAATTTTCTGTATATAATTTATTCATTTAACCAAACTTCTAGGGGTGGAATGGAGTTAGAAAATACCCCAAATATCTCAAATATTTTTTTTTTCAGGTCTACCAATTTGCAAAGCTCATGGCAGAAGTAGTGCCTTTATATCAGATCAGGGACCATCAGAGACTCTCAATCCTAGAAGTAAGCTTACCTGCACAACTTCACCCCCATGTTCCAACAACTATCACTCCCATTAAAGTCAGTAAAGGATATTTGATGTTTGATGGTATATTTGTGATGGTATCGCAGTGATTTTTTTTTTTTTTTTGCCTCTGTTAGGCTTCGTGAGAGGTTTTCTGTGATTCAGTGTAATTCTCTAGTTGTCTTCTTCAAATTTAACATGTAATAGTTAACTTGGAATGACCAAAATGGAATTGTTAATTCTCACTGCAGTTCCTCCTCTCCAGACACATATCAAATCTGTTGCTCTTATTCTTCTTCCTCTCAGATAATGACACTATTTGGCTTAAATCCCAAAATGAAGAATCATCTTCCTTATTCCCTTTCCCCCATTTGCTGTAGTAAGGTTAGTAGGGCATGTAGTATGAACATAAGAAATATGTCTTAGGAGGGAAAATTAAAAGTAAGAGTCAACACAGTTCTACTGTTCTCTTGTCATCCTTCCAAGAGGCGCACAGAGCCATGATGCTGCTGGCCATACATGGGAAGTGGTCCTGGAAAAGAGACCTTGACTCTATCAGTCTACATTTCTATAGTCAAGCATGAGAACAACCTTATTTGCAAGGAATAAAAGGCAAAGCACAGATACCAAGTAGTCTGGTTAAGGTGTCAGTTGAACAAGGAGTTTTCTAAGAAGCCCAGCTGTTGCCAACTTTAACTTTTTTGGGTATGGACTGCTAGAGAAGGGGTGCAGCTTCTCCAAATCTTCATGAGTATTCCCCAATCCCAGGTTAGGTCATAGCTAAGCAAACCTGAGCTTTAGTGGTAATTCACTATACAGTCTGTTAGTCCTATAGGTTTCATTTTCAAAATTATTTTCATTCAATTTATATTCATCTCCTTTGCTGGCATCCTAGCTGGAGTCACCATTATCTCTTGCCCGGACTATACAAATTGTTTTCCAAGGATCTCCCTGCTTTTTTCTGGTTACCATCTTCACCATTTCTTTCAACTGATTGTCTACTTCACCTCTCTTATAACCCATCACTGTGGAGTTGATTCCAACACATACTAACCCTCTGGGACAGAGCAGAACTGCCCCATAGGGTCTCCAAGACTGTAATCTTCATGGAATCAGATTGCCATATTTCTCCAGCTGAGCAACTGGTGAGTTCAAACTGCTAGCCTTTTGGTTCGCAGCCAAGTGCTTTAACCACTGTACTACCAGGGTTCCTTACTTTTCCTGTGCCAACACCCATAACCGTTTCTCCTTAACAACCATGGTAATTTTTTTTTCAAATGAGATTCTACAAAACATTTAAAGAATAATTAGTATTCTTGAATTCTCAAATTCTTCTAAAAAAATAGAGGAGGAAGGAATACTTCCTAATGCAATATATGAGGCCAGTATTACCTGGTACCAAAGCCAGATAAAGACAGTACAAGAAAAGAAAACTGTAGTCCAACATGCCTTATAAATACAGATACAAAAGTCCTCAACAAAATACTAGCAAACAGAATCTAACACCATAATAAAAGGATTATGCACCATGACCAAGTGGAGTTTACCCCAGGAATGAAATGATGGTTGACATAAGAAAACCAATCAATCTAATACATCACATTGATAGAATTCAGGAGAAAAACCACAAGATAATCACAATTGATGCAGAAAAGGCATTTGACAAAATCCAACACCCTTTCATGATAAAAGTACTCAGAAAGCTAAGAATAGAAGATTAATGCCTTAATATGTTAAAAGGACATTTATACAAAATCCGTAGTGAACCTTATACTAATGGTGAAAGACTAAAATCTTTCTCCCTAAGATCAAGAATAAGGCAAGAATGCTGGCTTTCCCCACTGCTGTTCAACATTGCTCTGGTAGTCCTAGCCAGAGCAATTACTCAAGAAAAGGAAAAAAAAAAAAAAAAAAAGGCCTCCAAAACTATCTCTATTTACAGATTATGTGCTCCTGTATATAGAAAATAGCAAATATTCCACAAGAAAACTACTAGAGCTAGTAAATGAATTTGGCAAAGTGATAGGGTACAAGATCAACCTGCAGAAATCAGTTATGTTTCTAACACCAACAGCAAACAATCACAAAAGGAAATTAAGAAAATCCTTAATTTTGGAACAGCCCATAAAAGAATAAAATACCCAAGAATAAATTTAACCAAGGAGGTGAAAGTCGTTTACACTGAAAAACTATAAAACATTGTTGATCTAAATAAATGTAAAGACATTTCATGTTCATTGATTGGAATACTCAATACTGTTAAAATGCCAATATTACCCAAGGCTATAGATACAATGCATTTCCTATTAAAATTCCAACAGTTTTTTTTTTTTTTTTTTTTTTTTTTTAAAGAAGGGGAAAAATCAATGCCCAGATTCATGTGGAATTGCAAGGGGCTACATAGAGCCAAAACTATCTGAAAGAAAAGGTCACAGTAGAAGGACTCACACTTCTGATTTCAAAATATACTACAAAGCTACAGTAATAAAAAGAGTCTGGTACGGGTATAAGGATAGAGAGACCAATGAAATAGATTTGAGAATCCAGAAATAAACCCATACATCTGTGGCCAATTGATTTTCAATAGGGGTGCCAATCCACTCAGTGGGGAAAGAATAGTCTCTTAAACAAATAATACCTGGAACAACTGAATTTATACATGCAAAAGAATGAAGTTGAACTCATACCTCACACCACACATATAACAGATTAAAATAGATTAATGACCTAAATATAAATGACCTAGTACCATAAAACTCTTAGAGGAAAATATAGGGGTAAAGCTTCAGCACCTTCTTAGGTAATGGATTTTTAGATAAGAATGAGTAACAAGAGAACAAAAATAGACAAACTGGACTCCTTCGAAATTAAAAAAAATATTGTGCATCAAGGGACATTATCAAGAAAGTGAGAAACCCTACAGAATGGGAAAAGTATTTGAAAGCCATATATCAGATAAGAGTTTAATATCCAAGACAAATAAGGAAATCCTACAACTCAATAACCAAAAAGACAAACCGACCGATGGCAAAGGACTTGAATAAACATTTCTTCAAACGATGTATACCAATGGCCAAAAAGCATGCTCAACATCATTAGTCTAATATTAAGGAAATGCAAAACCATAATGAGATATCACTTCACACCCTCTGGGATGGCTATTAAAAAAAAAAAAATCTGCCAAATAGTAAGTGTTTGAGAGGATGTGGACAAATTGGAGCCCTCACCTATTCCTGGTGGAATGCAAAATGGTGCAGCCTCTACGGAAGGCGGTTAGGTGGTTCCTCAAAAAGTTAAGCATAGGACTACTTTATGACCCAGCAATTCCATTCCCAGGTATATATGCAAAAGAATTGAAAGCAGGGACACAAACAGTGTACACCAATACTTGTACACCAATATTCACTGCAGCATTATTCACATAGCCAAAAGCCGGAAACAACCCACGTGCCCATCAACAGATGAATGCATAAACAAAATGTGGTATATACATATAATGGAGTATTTATTATTCAACTATAAAGAGAAATGAAGTTCTGATACTTGCCACTACATGGATGAACCTTGAAAACATTACGTTAAGTGCAGTAAGTCAGACACAAAAGGATGCATATTGTATGATCACAATTATATGAATATCTTCAATAGATAAATCCATCAAGACAAAAGAAGATTAGTAGTTACCTAGGGCTTGGGGAAGTTTTTTGGGTCCCTTTCATCAGAATTGAAACAAAAACACCTAAAGCTAGCTATAAAATATAAACAAAACGTATTATCATATTGAGCACAAATACATCGTTATAGTCAGCTCTAAGACACCATCCATTGCAGCTCTAAATAGAAAATGGTAAACATCAGAAAAAGTAAAAATCATTTTAATTAAAAAATTAAATTAGAGTCTGCCACTCTCACATAGCACTCTAGTGGCTTCCCCTTAGATTTAGAATAAAATCCCAACATCTTTCTTTTCTTATGATCTTTCCATTAGCTATCTTTATGCCTGTTATGCTTGCCAGCCACTCTTTTCGGGACTGGTCATTTCTTGTCAGCTAAAAGGTCATCTAGGAGCCAGGCCCTTCCTGACCAAAAGTAGTCCCACTCCTAATCCTTCTAATCACTCTTTGTCGTAATACTTATCATTCTCTAAAATCTGCATATTCATTTTTTCATTTACATGGCTGTTATTCACCTTTCACTCACACTGAAATGTACACTTCTATGAGCAGTGACTATATCTATCTTGTTTACAGCTGTATTCCCCATTATAAGGGCTTAGCAAATATTTGGAAAATGTGTAACTAACTCCTACAGCATAAATATGTTGAATATATATGTATATATATAATTAAAATATTGTCATGGGCTTATGGTGGCATAAAAACACAGTCCCCAAATTCTTGAGATGCTCACTTTTGGAACCCAGCCACAGCTATGAGAAAAGCAAGTTGTCACATAGTGAGGCTTGTGTAGGATTTTTGACCACAGCCCTAGATAAATTTCCAGCCCACATTCAACATTAACCTCCAAATATGGGAGCCAGTGAGCCTTTATATCAGAAGTCTGCACTTTTTTTTTTTTTTTCCTGTAAAGGGTCAGGAGGAAATACATCAGGTTTTGTGGGTCAAACAGTTTCTGTTGTATCTAGTTAACTCTGATTTTGTAGTGCAAAAGCAGTCATACACAATATGTAAATAAATGAGCATGGCTGTTTCCTGATAAAACTTTATTTACAAAAACATGTGGTGGGCCAGATTTTGCCAACCTGTACATTCAGTGATTTCTACCCCAATCACTAAGCTGCTCTCAGTTTTTGGCCTATCCCAGTGGATGTAACACGGGACAGAGATTAACTATCCCCACCATGCCTTATGTAAATTACAGATTTGTGAGCAAAATAAATACTTGTAGTTGTTTTAAGCCACTGAGTTTGAGGTGGATTATTATGAGACAATGGAAGACTGGAACAGATTAAATCCCATCTTTCTCAAATATGGCAAAATTCAATTATGTATTCCACATTACCCAAGAGTTAGCTCTTCTGTGTTTGAAATATTAATATATATGTGTATATGTACATACATATATATATATATATGTACGCTATAAGTTCAGGTAAAATTTCTGTGTCAGATTTAGAATTGAGATCTGAGCATCCTACAAATCATAAAATTTCAATTATAATGATGTATCACACTATTTTTTTTAACATGTATGACATGTGTGGACTATGGCAATGTGCAGCCTCAACTCCCATGAAAACTCTTATCTTCAAAATTAAACCAAGACATTCAAAGTAGAGTATTGTAGAGAAATCCCATTGAGTTAATTTTGGCTATGGTAAAGTTATACGTCTTTTTTTCCCGAAAAAATGCCTGCATAAATACCCTGACCAGTGGAAAAGATAAACAATATGCTCAGTTATAGTCCAATGTAAAAACAACAACAACAACAAAAAATGAAGCCATTCTCTACGAGATTCAGATCTCAGACACAACCTTTGCATGGAATGCACAGCTATATTAGCACAATATACATAGACTTTTTTAATCTTATGAGCAGAATGATACATTTCCAGTCTAGTACATTACCCTAGTGGAGATAATTTTGGTAGGAAAGATTTTTTAGATTTTTAATTTTATTTTTCTTACATTGAGAGAACATTGAAATGGATATTTTAGTTTATTTGATAAATTTGTGGCCCTATATTAAAAAGGTCATGCTGTTAAAATTCATTTTGTCTATGGCTCAAAACTCTTGAGATTTCAGTATAGTGGGCAGGTCACCTGGGCTTCAACTGGATTTAATGTGGATTTTACAAACTACTGATTGGTTTTCAACCTTCGTTTGAACACACTTGGAATGATTTGATTTTTAATCTTGTTTAATGTAGAAGCTTTTCCTTCCACCATTATGCCATTAATGTGGAAAATGCATTGATGTAAATATTCTCGACACAGAGCTTCCCGCCTCCAAATAGTGACTGATATTAATAGAAGTAATACCTGGACTTCAGGTGTTCTGTCCAGTGAGATTAACGGCAAGTGTTTTGGTTTGTAAACTGTGAGAAAACAAAGAATCAGAAAAATGTTCAAATAGAAATATTATTATAAAATGACAAGAATCTTGGTGTTTTGCAACTAAGGTAGAAAGGTTGAGAAGAGGACTAAAAATAAATGTGGTGTTATTTGCAAATATACAGCTGTATTTTTTTTTTCTGGGCAAGTAATAGGAAATAATATATTTAATGCCAAATATTAAACATTTAATGCTACTAATTGTCAGATGTTTTAAAAATCCCTAAGCACTGTGGAAAAAAAAAAAAAAATCACTGCACGATCTTATGGGAATGCATGTTTCTGAAATACCCTTAAATGAAAAGTCCAGAGATTTGGGAATTTTGTGAGGGTAACCCGATAGTTTCCTTTTAGTCTAGGTCAAATATGCATTAAACGAACAATTAAAGCAAAGTTATTCAAGATCTCACCTCCTTTACTGTTCTTGAAGTGTCACCTTCATGGTTGTCTGTTCTGGTGTTTGTTTTTGTATTTAAGAGGAAAGGAGCTAACAGAATATAGGATTTTCTAAAGTGCTTTTTTCCCCACGTTCTGCTACTGTTGCTGTTGTTTCGTGGGAGTTGGCAGCTGCCTTTTAGCTTAGGAAAACCTGCTCTGTAAGCATGTTAATTTTCTTCTCTTTAGGAAAAGCTTGCTCATCTCATGAGGTATTGCAAAGTTTAAATTGAAATAAATAGAAAAATTGCTAAGTTGAAAAAAAAAATCACCACAGAGCTTCTGATGAGTGGGAACACATCTGCCACACAATAGAATGTGACATCCTTCAGCTCACTGAGTTCAGAGAATGTGTGAAAGAATCCTTGCTGCTTAGTATGCATCTGGTTTGGAGTATCAGCAGGTAAAGGTTTAACTACTGATCTGTGTGGTACTTGATCTGTGGATTATGTAGGAGTGGTCTAGTCCCAGTTTCTGCTTTTCCCCAGGGAAGGTACTCTTCCAAAAGATATCTTCTGATCAACAAGTCCTGGCTGCTTGCTTTTTCAAATTGTTTGGAGTTTTTTTTGTTTGATTGACTAATTGTTTTCCTTTAAGAAGCTTCTGATAGGTGGTGAACCACTGAAGACCATATATGGGTTGTCAAGTTACTCTTTTCACAATGCTCATGCCAATGAGATCTGCATAGGTGTGCACACGGGTATACATTATGTATGGAAGTCAACAGTAAAGAATGCATTATTTGGGGACAATTCAGAGGGTTCACAACACAATGATTCCTTTCTGACAAACATTTTAAAAGGTGTGGCACAATAGTGAATCTAAAAGGGTGTGGTGAGCTGGTGTCGGACAATAAATATAGCAGAAGGACAAGCCAAATGGTATAGTAGGTGGCCTCTGGCACAAGCAAAAGACAAGCCTATCTATGCTTGTTGTTTTCCCACGCATGTTTACTTCCCGTTAACCCGAGAAGGATAAAGTCCTGTAGGTCCTAAGAAGCACTAGAACCTCAGGTAGCCATCACTGTAGGAAATACACCAGCAAAGGATCAAACAGATCAGCTGGAATTGTTGTCATTATCTTTGTAGCTACTCCATCATCATTTCACTTATATGTTTTAAAGAAAATTTCTTCTTCTTTTCCTTCAAAACTTCAAATATCTAGGCAGATAGGCTATAAGAAATCAAAGGCATTTGCATTTTTAGGGAAAAAATCTGCAGATGCCTTGATAAGGACAAATAATTTTTTTAAATAATATAAAATTTCCCCTAAAATGGACACTGGAACCAGAGTAAGGAATTAAAGTTATTCTGCCTTGAGACAAACTAACACTCTAGATTATGTCAGTGTTTGGATCCCCAAGCAGGGTGATTAAGACAGCTGCTGAGATTTTAGCAGCCCTCTCACCGTGCTTATGACCCTCTTCCCTAAACAAAGGATACTTTCACGCCAATTTCCTCCTTTTTTATTAAAATATTTTCTTATTGTCTCAATACTACAGTATTTCCCAAATTTCCAACCCATTCTCTGCAGTTGAATCCATTGATACCTGTCACCTGCAGGATGAAGACCATCCATTCATCCATTTCATACGTATGGTGCATATAAGAAGCACGCACAAAGATGACTAAAACGCAGTCTCTGTAGGAAAAGAGTTGATAATCAATTAAGAATAGTGGCATTTATACAAGTAAATTACACTTAAAAGTAATATCACAACCAACAAAAGAACAAGAGATTTGAGAGTCCAGAAAAAAAAAAAAAAAGAAATAATTTTACCTGGAGGAATTTTAATAGGTTTCATAGAAGGTAATATTTAATCTGACTGTTAAAGGCTTAATGGTAGCTAATATTTGTTGGGAGCCCAAGTGGCATAGTGGTTAAGATCTGGGCTGCTAACCAAAAGATACCAACCACAGTTCTAAGTAGACTACATGGTTAGGCTAAATTAGATTTTTACAATAGCTTGTTGTTGTCATTGTTAGGTGCCATCCAGTTGGTTCCAACTCATAGCAACTCTATGTACAACAGAATGGAAACACTGCCCGGTCTTGCATCAACCTCACAATCGTTGTCATGCTTGAGCCCATTGTTACAGCTACTGCGACAATCCATCTTATTGAAGGTCTTCATCTTTTTCACTGACCGTCTACTTTACCAAGCATGATGTCCTTCTCCAGGGACTGGTCCCTCCTGATAGCATGTCCAAAGTATATGAGACAAAGTCTTACAAATTACTATCCTAATATTACTAAGGTAAAGAAACAAAGGCACAAAAGAGTTAAATAACACAATTAAAGTTACATTCCTAGTAAGTGCTACAACCACGGATTCAAACTCATCAGTTTAATCTCAGTGTCTGCGCTCTAACTCAGGATGTTATATAGCCAGGTAGACAGGGGAAGGCTTCCAGTGTTGGTCGCTGTCATGGATTGAATTGTGTCCCCCCAAAATATGTGTACCAATTTGGCTAGCCGTGATTCCCAGTATTCTGTGATTGTCCACCATTTTGTCATCTGATGTGATTCTTATGTGTTTTAAATCCTATCTCTATGATGTTGGTGAGATGGGATCAGTGGCAGTTATGTTAATAAGCCAGGACTCAATCTACAAGGTTGGATTGTGTCTTGAGCCAATCTCTTATGAGAGATAAAAGAGAAAAGCAAGCAGAAACAGGGACCTCATGCCATCAAGAAACAAGAGTCAGGAGAATAGCGTGTCTTTTGGACCTGGGGTTCCTGCGCTGAGAAGCTCCTTGACCAGGGAAGATTGATGACAAGGGCCTTCCTCCAGAGCCACCAGAGAGAAAGCCTTCTCCTGGAGCTGGCACCCTGAATTTGGACTTCTAGGCTCTTAGACAGTGAGAGAATAAACTGCTGTTTGTTAAAGCTACCCACTTGTTAAAGCCAAATACTTGTGGTATTTTTGTTATAGCAGCACTAGATAACTAAGTGGCATACTAGAGTAGATACCCTGAAAGACCCTCACAATCACAATAATTAAAATGTAACATCAAGTATAATAAAACATCTTTTAAGATTCATTGTTGAGTGCAAGAAGGGAAGACAAAGTGTCAATCCAGAAAAAGTTTTTACCCTGAAGATTATATTAGAGAACGCACGGCAGGGCACAAACCCAGATGATGGACCAAGATGGTCATTGGGTCACCTATAGTGTCTGGCTCCTTTCTCCAATGTCACCATGGGAACTACTTCTTATGAAGCTAAGAAACACATATGCTTTCTTCTTCATTCAAATAGCTAATTTTCTCCAACTTTAACCCGCCTACTTTTGATATACTCTGATATCACTACCCCAAGTCAATGCCTCCCGCCACACTGCTTATACAACCATTCTGTGGTAGCTAGCCCCCAAGCTGGTCTCCAATGATCCCTGCCTCCTGGTATCCACACCCTTGTGTAGCCTCCTCCCTCCTTGTTCCATAGTTCATCTGTGTGACTAATAGAATGTGGCAGAAATGATGAGAGTCCACTTCCTAGGTTAGGTTATATAAAGCTGCCACTTCCATCTTGGGTTCCCTCTCTCTCTTTCTCTTTGTAAAGTAAGCTGCCATGTCTTGAGGACATTCAGGCAGCCCTGTGGAGAGGCCCACATGGGAAGGAACTAAGATTTCTAGCCAAAACCCACTGAGGAACTGAGGATTCTAACCAACAGCCATGTGAGGAATCATCCTTCTTAGAAGCAGACCCTTAAGGTTTCAGATGAAGCAGCCACAGCCAACATCTTGACTACAGCTTTCTGAGGGACATTCAGAGCTATCCAGCTAAGCTACCCCAAAATTACTGACCTCAGTGAAACTGTGAGATAATTCATGTTTATTGTTTTAAGCCATTAATTGTTTTTTTTGTTTCATTATTTTTAATCTGGTAAATATGTGACAAATTGTTTGCCATATTGGGTAACTTGTTATGCAGCAAAAGATAACTAATACATGACTTGTACCAAATCTGTAAACCAAACCTTTTGCCTCGAGACAATTCTGACTCTTAGTGACCCTATAGGACAGAGTAGAACTGCCCTATAGGGTTTCTGAGGAGCAGCTGGTGGATTCAAACTGCTGAACTTTTTGGTTAGCAGCCGAGCTCTTAACCACTACCCCACCAAGGGAATGACGTAGAGAACATAGGTGTGTTTCATTACTCATTGTATGTCCACGTCCTTGTCTTTCTTTACTCACACCTTGGAAAAACACACCAGCACATCAGATCTTCCACATACCCTTCTCCTGGTTTTCTTTAATCTCTGTTCCCCATCTGTAAGGTTTCCAAACTGGCCCCCCTCCAGTAGTTAGTCTGAGTGATATTGCAATGTATTACTGACATATTAATCCATATCATACAGATAGAGATGTGACGATGTACTTTTTGATACATAATGTAAATAATCCTCAAATGTTCTCAGTAGTTGGAAATTAAGGCCCTTTTCCAGATCAGGGAACCCTGGTGGCACAGCAGTTAAGAGCCTGGCTGCTAACCACCAGCTGCTCCTTGGAAACCCTATGGGGCAGTTCTACTCTGTCACGTATGGTTACTATGAGTTGGAATCGACTTGACAACAACAGGTTTTTATGTTTTTTTCCTCCAGAGCAGAGAATGTTCATTAATGCCCCAGCTTGGAAGTGGCAAACACATTCTATTGGCCTAAATAAGTCACATGGTCAAACTAACCACCAATGGGCAGGGTGTGTGTGGAGGGAGTGAATATTATAAGATAACATAACTGGCCATGGTAACTGAATTCACAATCCAAAATCTCTTTTCTCAATCTATTCTCTTTCCCCATTCTTCTTTGTCCCTCAGATTAATGCTTCTAATATCTGCCTTAAGCTATGCTCATCACTTCTTTTGCATAGTCCATTTGATATTGAACTATATTTCTTCTATGATTTAAGTAGCTTATTATAACTAATCATTTTGAATCATAAAGAACATAAAATATTTTGTGTTTCTATATGGTACTAACTTTAACAGCTATATATTAATATTTGTCTATTCTAATTTTCCTATAGTTCATTTATTTTCTCTATAACTAAAAATAAAAAACAATTACCCTTCTCAATTCAACTCTATCCAAACTTTTATTAATATAACAACTAATTATTGATATAGGTATCTCAATCACATATTGATTTAGGCATAAGAATCGATGTTTTCTTATTTAATAAGAATAATCTACAAATAAACTATATTCTCCATTTGGAAATTAAATTTACCTTCCTAAATAAAATGTACTTCTGACTAGGACTTTTCCTAATGAATATGACAAAAGCCTTTTAAGTAGACTTGGAGGAAAATGTCAAATTTGTATGTATTGGGTATGAAATGAAGTTTTAGAGGTTAAAGAAATTGCCCACAGTCAAGGAATACTTTTAACTCCAGAATATACCAGTACCTTATGGTGTATTGTCTTTCTCCTTGTTTTCCCTCCCTTCTTTCTTGCTGATGCCTTTCTTACTTTTTCCCCTTTCTCTTTTTCTATTTTCCTCTTCCCTTTTATTTTTTCAATATACATTGGCTATTGTTGGGCCTCTTTAAGTAATAATAAATACAATGAAAAATACTAAAAAGAGAATAGTAATACCTCATAATATATCAAAACACATTAAGCCATTACTATTTGACCGTTAACTTGTTCCTCACATTATCTCCTGAGAGATCAGGGACACGGGTGACAGCAAAAGGTTGCATAATGGCGGATGCAAAGAAGGTAAGAAATTTAGGGGTAAGAGTTTGCCGAATAAAAATTCCATCCACTTTCCAGTTTCTGCCCTGGCTTCGCCAGGCTTGGGTTCTGTTGCTGCATGATTATTTTACCACAGTGCTGTGTTTTGAAAAATACTTCTCAAAGGATTAAATATAGCCCTTTGCCAATAAGTGATTCCTGGAAATTGTAATAAGCCTGAGCTCCTGCGATTCAGCATATAATAGTTACCAGGATTGCTGTGCATATGGAACTACAGTGTAGTGTTTTCATGGCTGGACAGTTCTTGCAGAAATTGCTCCTGGAATGACCCAGCTTCACAGACAACAAATCCACAAGGTGCTGGATAAACCACCACAATGCTGAAATTCTCACTGAAGCCATAACCTTTGGAGTTTGAAGCCAACTGAACTGGAAGGATGGCTGACTGAAGACTGTTGTCAGCCCCATCGGATGGTTACCTGGGAAGACAAATGACCCTCTGAAGATCAGATGGCAGTTGAGCCACCCTCCTGCTTGCCAGACTGTTGCTCCTTTCAGAGTCCCTGAGTGTGCAATGTGTAGGTAGTGAAAGAATTCACTTTAGCATAGCATGCAGTACAAAGAGCTCCAAACAGGGTCATTCTGGTGCTCAGCGTCCCCATGCCCAGAGTAATTAACTCCACATGCCATGACTGAGTGCTGTGACTGCGTTCACGTGAGGTGACGAGGTGGCCGGCTGTAAGGGGTATGGTGGCTGGACTTCTGTTTTATAAACACAATGAAAAAAGTAATAGTTTTTGCTACATGGCATTGCAGCACTTCTGCTCAGGAAATGAATTTTTATGCACTGGATCACTTATGAATTCTGTGTGATTTTTGTCCCAGGAGTGTAAGAAAAACTGCTCTTTTTGCACTACTAAGTGATGCAATGTGTGGACTATACAGATGGAAACAGCTTGACTTTAGCCTAAGTGTTAGAATATGCAGTTTAAGTGCAGAAAGTCACGAGGTACAACTATCTGAAGGTCTGTATCCTTTAAAAGACCTGCTGAGTTTATACCTAGGGATTCAGGCATTGCTGTATGAGGCTTTACTTTTTAATAATGTTTGTTTGAAATTAACAGAGAATTTCAAGGATTTGTACCTAAAAAAAGATAAAATGAGAAAAGATCTTAAAATGGTAATAAGTATAAGGTAAGCACTTATTAAACATTAACTATTATTGTTGTTAAACAACAAACAAAAAAAACAAAAACCACATTGCTGTTGAATGGATTTCGACTCATAGCTACCCTATAGGACAGTGTAGAACTGTCTCCATAGGGTTTCCAAAGAGCAGTTAGTGGATTCGAACTGCCTACCTTTTGGTTAGCAGCCATAGCTCTTAACTACTGGGCCACCAGGGCTCCACATTATTGTTGTTAGTGCTAATTAAATTTTTCTTAACTATACAAGCAAAGAGAGATGATATATTAGGCAAACTGTTAGTAGATAATAGTAACTTTCCTGTATGAGATGCTCTGATAAGCCTTCTTGCCACAAAATATGTCTTAAAATAGTTGCTGAATAATCATTTCTATCATTTAGATTCATGTCTTGGGAGATTTTATTGTTTTCATAGTTATAATTCATACTTTTAAAAAACTCTTAGAGAAGACAAAAATGGTATGAATTTGTTAAATGCAGTTTCAGAATGATATTGTTAAATGGTATACATGTTTAAAAATGAATATCAACAATATCCAAGAAAATCGATTAATGGCAAAACTATGAAGCTGTGAGGTCAACTCCAGCCCTATTGCTTTGCTAGTCTGCGTCCTTTCCCATTCTGTCCTTTTTGTTGGTTCATTCCTTTACCAATCCATAGGGATTAGAGTGACTGGGCTATTCTCCATAGGCCATCACAACAAGAACGAAATCTGATAAATAATAGATTGTGAAGTGTTAGTGATTTAATATTCTGTTCTCTACAGGATTTTTTTTTAAGGAGACCTGTTGGCACAATGGTTAAGAGCTTGACTGCTAACAAACAGGTTTAGCTGTTTGAACCCACCAGCTGCTCCCTGGGAGAAGGATGTGGCCATTGTGAAGATTACAGCCTTGGAAACCCTCTGGAGCAGTCCTACTGTCCTATAGGCTCTCTATGAGTTGGAATCCACTCAAGGGCACACAGTAACACCAACAGGATTGTTTATATTTTAAAACAGGATTTGGAGAAACAGGAAATATTCAACCTAAAGGAGTTACATCTACATCAGTGACAGGCAATGGATGTCCTTCCTACATTTTTCCTACATTCAAATTACCTGATATTCCCCTTATGAGTAAGAAAGCCCCTTGTAGCAATGTTTTCACCTAAGTGTTAGTCAGATATATTCTAATGATTCATGTTATTCTTTCAGATTGTTTGTTTTTCAAAAATATTATTTTAAATACAACTACTAGTTTGAAAAACTCAATATTTCTTTGTAGGACCTTGGCTTACAACTGGAAATCACGTAAGCCTATGAAACTCCTGTTTATTTTAGAAGCTTACTGAACTTGATTTATGTTATTAGTTATACATTAGACATTCTCTGCATATTCTGTTTCATAATTTAGCAGTGCCATGCCATAAAAGTGCATAGATGATATAAAAAAATCATAATTACTCTTTCCATTTATTTGGACTTTATTTCAAATGAATAATTGTTCATTCAAATTGCAGAATAGTGAAACTTCTGTATAGTAAATTAAGCAAAACATTAGTCCACATAGAATTTCTCTCATATTATGATTACTAATGATCAATTTGGAGACGAAAGATAAGTGGCAGAATGTGGTTGTAGTGGGTAGTTAGATTCTAAACGTATGAAGTAAAACCTAAAGCATGGACAAATTCTTTTATTTCCAGTAGTAAGAACCTTCCATGTTGGAACCATGTGGTTAACAGTAGACTCCACATTGTGTCTGCTGCAACACAGAGAATCTTCTCTCCCTCTCAAGGCCCATTGCCAATGGACTATTTTGATTCAAACTCTGTGTATATGTTCTTACTCCAATAACTGTTACTGAGAACAGAATATAACCATTCAAGTAACAATGAGTGTGTATGAATGTGTACTGATACTCAGAGTCGGGGATATGAGGGTGGGGAAAAAGTAAGACAAGGGCAGCATAATGGGCAGTTGAAACTGGAATTCTACCCAACTCAAGTCCTGTTAAGAAAAGGACTGCCTACGTAAGGCATAAACATAGGTAATATTCTATTTTAACAGACTTTTTGCCTACAAGAGTATGTGATTTTAGTGTTCTTAAATGAGTGTACTAAATTACATTTTTCACTAAAATGACAAACAGAATAGAAAATGAGTTCTTAATGATCGTACATTGTTTCAAATAAATATGTTTCTGTTCATTCCAATTATTTCTATGTTTTGGAATATTTTGTTTTTAACCATGACTTTTGGTGTTCTGAGAATTCTTTTCCCTTTATTTCCTTGGCTGATTGAAAGGTGTCTGTGTCTTAAATGACAAATAAATCTTTAGCATCAAACACATTGAAGCAGATTAACAAAGTACAGTTTAATTAGAATTTTGTGCTTTTGCAGGTATCAATGCCATTCATATAAAGGATGGCCTTCACACACACACACACACGCAAATAAAATAAATAAAGAGGAAATAAACTTGATTTCTTATCACATCTCTGGTCATCTTCAAATCATCAGAGGCAGAGTAGATGCTTCAGCTACCCTAGATTTCTATGCTAAAAAATTGGTGTTTTAAAACCAGACATCTCAGTGATATTGATACATATATATGGATAATATTACCTTTAACTTTCACTAACCTATTTCAGATAGTTCACAAAACAGTTTTTTAAAATATGTATTCATATATTTTTGGTTATAAATTGTATCAGTTTCATCTTTAATGACTGCTACCAACAAAAGACTCAGAATGGGCTACTGTATCGACACATTTCAGGGCAATTTCTTCTCTGAGGGTGTTATGAGGAAACAGTGTTACCTAGACTTACACATTACTTCTCATTGGCCAATATATTCCATGTTATGGATCTATATTTCATTTTGCTGCTTTCCCTACAGAGCAAATCCAATCTTAGAAGGTTGTAGTATAATACAAACTAATAGTATGACTTTTTTGCCATATTCAGGGAATGAAAATTGTGTAACCCCAGCAGAGTACCCAATATATATTACATATGCCTTTCAGATAGATGTTTTATTTGGAATGTCTTCTCAAAAAATCATAATTATAAAGTTTTTAGTAAAGATTGGCAACATACGTATGTTTTCTTGTAAGATACAGTTTGAATATTTTTTGAGAGTTTGTGGTATACTGCTGACATATTAATATCTTATATTTTTTCTTTATAGAATAAATTGACCAATGTAGTTTCTAAACATATAAATGTTATTTATCCAATTTCTTCTAATATGTAAAAACTACAGATTTCAAAAGTACCTGTTATAATCTAAGAGCATCTGGCTCAGTGTTAAACAATCACATTAAGGGGAAAGTTTTAGTTCCGCAAAGAAGAAAAAAAACTAGTTTTATTTAAGATTTGCTGAAATGCACAGAACCAGTTTTTAAACCAATCAGAATACTGGATTTGCATAAGAATGGATCACTTCACTATCATACTCTGCCTCAAACATCTATTACCTGCACTCATTAAGTCCACATATAGAATTTGTTATAGTAGCAATAGAAGATCATAGATTCACTTTCTTTTACATTGAAATTTGAAATCTTAACTTAATGTGAACTTTTTCCCTATAAATACCTTTGGCTTGCCTTGGCATTTATGCAGCAGCAGGAGACCATTATCCAGTGACACATTCTATCCCACTGACATTATCACTCAAAAGTGGTCGATTTCATTTTCAGGAAGGTCCCAGAGAGAGCCACAGGCAAGTTAACAATCAATCACACAACTGCAATTGCTAGCAGAGTCACATTACTCTAAAAAAGAAACAGTAAGGAGAACACAAATATACTAATGCATATTAAAATTTCATATTTGGCTCCTAAAGAACTGATGAATTGTAGAATATCTTTACGTTATCAATATCTTTATCTTTAATCCATGCCGTTTTTTCCCCCGGACATTCATAAATTTCAAAATGAGTTTAAATGCTTTTCCATGTGGTTGTAGGATCCAGCCAGGAGGTGCTATACAAAAGGTAGAAGTGGTTGCATAAATCAAGCAATATATGAGTTGAACTGTGTGGAAAGCTTTGAAGTTAGTCAAGTAAAGCTAAACAGGGATCAGACTAAGTTGAGAGGAAGTTAAAGTCTAGCAGAATGCAGGTTGGAGCAAGTGGCAGGTGTCCAGGGTATATAAAATCACCACTAGGATCAAATAAGGCCAGAGCAGAGCAGTAGGTGAGAAACACCCTGGACACAGAGGTCCCGGCACCTGGGTCTGAAAATGCTTCAGACAGAGGCAGTCTGCTTCTCTAGAGAGTTTTTTAGGAAGGAATTCCCCACGGCATTGTGTGAATTTCTACACAATGGGCTTTGGACTCATTCTGTGGATTAAACCTTGTTGCCCTCTCACTCTTACTGTGAAAAGAGCCATGTTCCTACGTGTCAGTTAAAGTCTTGAAACTACCTTTTTCCCAGAAAAGGTTTTAGTTTCTGTGTTGGAAGTTTATTCTATCTTGCACTTGATATGTGGTTTGGCCGGGCTGTCTGTTTTATCTGATGATTGATCGTGCACGCTGATGGCTACCCTCCTCTTAACCACTCACTGAATCATGGAGTAGGAAGGTTAGAAGTTTCTTAAATCTTCTAATACAATTCCATGTGCATCATACATTTCACCAGTAATGAAACCCAAGACTCAGTAAAAATCAAAAGGCATACGCCAAGTCTAAGCTCATTGATAGGAACTCTGGCGGCACAGTGGTTAAGAGCTTGGCTGCCAACCAAAAGGTCGGCAGTTCAAATCCACCAGCTACTCATGGAAACCCTATGGGGCAGTTCTACTTTGTTCTATAGGGTCGCTATGAGTCAGAATTAACTCGATGGCAACGGATTTTGTTTTGGTTAAACTCATAGATAAGTGAGCTGGTACTACAGGCCAGGCCACCTGAAATTGAGAATGGTGACCTTTCCACTTCATCAAAGGACTTCTCCATGTAGCCTTTCTTACTCGATCCAGGACAGAGGCCTAGATGGTAATGGGATGCTTAACATAGGTTTTATGGAATTCAACTGTGAAAACATTTCCTGTGAAATAGTTATTTTTCCCTTTGTAATGTAAATGAAAGCTATCAAGTTGGTTAGCTAAACAAAGAATTTAAATTATTTCAAAGCCCTCCTATTGCTGTACACATATTGTAAAAAGAGTTCAAAATACCAAACTATATTACTATACTCCATATTACATTTAGAGTTGAACGATCTTTTTAAGTCTATTAAGATGTGCATAGTTTTAATCATCCTCCAAAGAGCCCCCAAACCCAGCAGCACTTAACAGAGCTAGCAATATTTACCAATAATGTTAAGCATAATTATGTACAAGTATAGGAAAACTAACAAGAAGATATTGAACATTCTTGGGCAATTTTCTAAAATTTCTGGAACTCATATTTCTAATATATAAAATAAGGGAGAATACAGTGAGAATAGAGTACTGGTTAAAACATAGACACTAGTACCTGATTGCTTGGTTCAAGTCCTGGCATAAGTGAAAATGAAATACTTTTGAAATCTTTGGCTAGAAAGGAGAGGAGAAAGATAAAGAGATAGAGAAAGGAACACATTTGGTCGAAAGAGGGAGAGAAATTACGATAAAGAGACAAGCATATTTAAGTGCTAAATGGAATAAACTAGAGATTAAGATATTTATGATACAGGATAAAGAAGGAATATTAATTGTAGTAATATTCTTATAGAGCAAAGAGGGAAACAGACACTTTAACTCAGGTAGAGAAATTCATTTTAGATGGTAAGATAGTTCAAAAAAAGAGTGAGGTGCCAATTTTATCCACCAAGAAATTTCTAAGAATTTCTTTCCAGATAAATGATAGATAGATACAGAGAGATGAGTGTCTTAGTTATCCAGTGCTGCTATAATAGAAATACCACAAGTGGATGGCTTTAACCCAGAGAAATTTATTCTCTCACAATCTGGAGGCTACATCCAAATTCAGGGTGCCACCTCCAGGGGAAGGCTTTCTCTCTCTGTCACCTCTGGGGGAAGGTCCTTGTCATCAATTTTCCCCTGATCTAGGAGCTTCTCAGCGCAGGGACCCCTGTTCCAAAAGACATGTTCACTCCTGGCTCTTGTTTCTTGGTAGTACGAGGTTCCTCTGTCTCTCTGCTTGCTTCTCACTTTTATATCTCAAATGAGATGGGCTTAAAACACAACCTAATCTTGTAGATTGAGTCCTGCCTTATTAACATAACTGTTGCTAATCCCATCTCATTAACATCATAGAGGTAGGATTTACAACACAGGAAAATTACATCAAATGACAAAATGGTGGGCAGTCACACAATACTGGAAATCATGGACTAGGCAAGTTGACACACATTTTTAGGGGACACAATTCAATCCATAACAATGAGAGAGAGAGAGAGAGATTTACTTTTTATTCACTTGATAAACCAAGCAAATATTGAACATTGACAAATACTTATCTAAAGGATTATTTTAGTTGTCACAAAAGTATATAATAACACTGTAAGTATTGTTTATTTTTTGTTTGTTTTATTATCAATCTCCTATTGTGGAAAATTTAAACTGATTCCGTTGCTTCACTATTATTCATTTATGGGAATTTATAGCTGGACAATGAATAAGGAAGACCAAAGAAGAATTGATGCCTTTGAATTATTGTGTTGGTGAAGAATATTGAATATATCATGGGCTGCCAAAAGAACAAACACATTTGTCTTGGAAGAAGTACAACCAGAATGCTCCTTAGAAACAAGGATGGCGAGATTTCATCTCGTGTACTTTGAACGTGTTATCGGGGACACCAGACCCCGGAGAAGGACATCATGCTTCGTAAGTTGGAGGGTCAGCGAAAAAGAGGAAGACCCTCAATGAGATGGATTGACACAGTGGCTGCAACAATGAGCTCAAACATAGCAATGATTGTAACGATGGGGCAGGACTGGGCAGCGTTTCATTTTGTTGTGCATAGGGTCACTATGAGTCAGAACCGACTCAATGGCACCTCGTAACAACAACATATACGACAAGGAGTCCCTGTGTGGTGTGCATGGTTAACATGCTTGGCTTCTAACTGAAAGGATGGAGGTTCAAGTCCATTCAAAGAAATTTTGAAAGAACAGCCTGGTGCTCTACTTCTGAAAAATCAGCTGTTGAAAACCCTGTGGAGCACAGTTCTACTCTGACACACGAGGTTGCCATGAGTTGGAATCAACTGTTTCTTTTGGTTTATATATGACAAAGATGATGTTTCAAATCAGCGGAGAAATGACTGAATGACTAATTATATAAAATACTGTCTTAGCGTTCTCTAGAGAAATAGAACCGGTATATAAAGAGACAGAGAGAGACTCTACCATGGACTCTCAGAGGAATGAAAAAATCAGTTTTGGAGGAAGTACAGACAGAATGCTCCTATGAAGCTAGAGTGGTGAGATTCAACTGAAGAAAGGCCTGATGATTTCCTTCCCTAAAGATTAAAGCCAACAACATCCTATGGAGCAGTTCTACTCTGTAACACATGGGGTTGCCATGAGTGGGAATTAACTCTATGAAAATAGGTTTGGTTTGGTTTAGACTTAAATACTATTGTTGCTGCTAGTTACTATGGAGTCAGCTATGACTCGTGGAAAACTTATGTACAACAGAATGAAACATTGCCTGGTCCTGCACCATCTTCATGATTGTTGGTATGTTTGAATCCATTGTTGCAGCTATTGTATAGTACCTTCTAACCTGGGTGCTCATCTTCCAGCACTATATTGGACATTATTCTAATCCGTAGGGTTTCCATTGGCTAATCTTTGGAACAGTTTGCCAGGCCTTTATTCTTAGTCTGTCTTAGTCTGGAAGCCAGCTCTGTTGAAGTCTGTCCACCATGGGTGACCCCGTTGGTATTTGAAATACCAGTGGCATAGCTTCCAGCATCATAGCAACAGGTAACCCATCACAGTATGGCAAACTGACAGATGGGTGGTGGATTGAAATACTAATCACATGTAAATATGTCATAACAATGTTTGACCAAACAATTGGGCACCATAGCCTAGCCAAATTAACACATAAAATTAACCATCACAGATACATTAATAGGCTTACTGGGTATCTATTTTTTAAAAAGTGGTATTTCTCTCTTACATTATAAACAATAATAAGTTGTACGTGGACCAAATATTAAAAAGCAAGAAAGCAAAACTATAGAAATATAATATACATATATTTAAATCTCGAGATGAGGAAGTCATTCTGATGCAAGGCTCAAAGTTCAAAACACCAGAAAAAAAAGAGGCTGGCTACATGAGCTTTATACACCCATTATACCTTTTTTAATGACTGCATCTTTATGTTTTAATACAGTCGGGAAATTCTAGTGTATTAGTCTTCACTTTCAAAAACCTCCTTGGCTGTTCTCAGGTATTCATCCTTCAAATGAATTTTAGAATCCTTTGGTTAAATATCTGTTTCTCCCTACCCATAAAAGAAGTCTATTGGAATTTACAGCAAGTTTATTGAGTAATTGGGGTAGAGTTGTTATCTTCGTGATATTGAGACATCCAGCCTGAAAATTGTCTTTGCCTTTATGCAAATGAATATATGATTTGTTAATAAAGTTTAAAATTTTAGCATATATAAACCACTGTTTAATCAATTAAACATATATAATATATATATATACACCACTGTTTAATCAATTAAAATATAATTTATTAAAGTGAAACTCATGTAAGTTTTTAGGTCAATTTCCTTAACTTTTCAACCCTTAATGGTTTGCATCTTAGAGTTTGCCTCAGAGAAGAATCCATTTTTTGTTTGTGGGTTGTACTTTATCTAGGGGTTGAGAGGAGTGAGGTTCAGAGTTTCTGTGGACCTTTGTTTACCAGTTACCAGTTGCCACGGAGGCTACTCTGACTCATGGCAACCCCATGTGAATTGGAGCAGAACTGTGCTCCGTAGGTTTTTCAGTGACTGATTTTTCAGAAGTAGATCAACAGGCACCTCTGTGTGGACTTGAACCTCCAACCTTTTTGTTAGTAGCCCAGTGCATTAATCATTTGTACCACATAGAGATTCTAAACCTTTGTTGAACAAAAAAAAACACAAGCCGTTGCTGCTGAGTCAATTCCAACTCATGGTGACCCTATAGGACAGAATAGAATTGCCCCATAAGGTTTTCAAGGAGTGCCTGGTGGATTTGAACTGTCAGCCTTTCGGCTAGCAGTCATAGCTCCTAACCTCTACACCACCAGGGTTTCCAACCTTTGTCTAGAGGCTTGGATTTAAGGCATTTCTTCTCATTCCTTTCAAAGATGGTTTCATCTAGCTCATATCAGGTTTAAAAAATGCTTTCCAAATCTAGAAGTTAATTTTTTATATTTATCCACTATCTCTCTACCTACCTACATCTATCTATCTGTCTACCTATCATCTATCATCTGTCTATCCTCTATATGTCTCAGAGAATTTAGAAAAAAGAAAGTTCAATTAGCACTTTTACAATGGCATTCAGTTTTAATTAGTTTCAATACTTTTTCAACAAACAAGAATTCACACCAGTGCTGTTTTCCATCTCTGAAGCAGTGCAGAATGAGCATGGTATTGCAATATTTCTTTTGCAATCTGTCTTCTCATGCAGAATGGAAGGTTACAATTATTAACTGATTTCAAATTATGGTTTCAGGTGACAATATTCTAACTAATTTGTTTTCAGAACAAAATAATTTTCTAATCATTATGGAGTTTCATGTCTGCCCTAAGTGTTAAAGAAAGATGTGTTTTTCCATGATCAGGAAGAAATAATAATTCAAAACTTGTTTTAACTGCTTCTCGTTAAACTATAACTGAATTTCATTGGGTTAAATTTGGTAATTTTCTAGTCTAAGTGTTTTAGGCTGGTGCCAAGACTAATTCAATTGCTTCTTTTCTAGATTCATAGGTTTCATAAGAAGTTCATTTTATGTTAGCTTAGGGCTTTTCCTCCTAGTGGGGATTATAGCATTTGTCACAAGGGTGCCAAGATTTATTAGAAGAAAAAACAAGATAATTTGTGAATTTTACAATTGAAATGGCTATATTTAGAATGCTTAATAATGGCACTTAAGAGACAACAGTGTTTGTACATTCTTATGCTAATGAGCCCATTTTCTGTTGCTTTCCTTAATTGTGAAAGGTGGTTTTAGTGCGGAATTCTGTGCTGTGATTTACAGGCCATTAAGACCTTGACTTATATCAGTGCTCTCAGTGGAACTGGAACATTTTCTTCTGCACAACTGCTGTTCCATCACAGACGGCACAGATTTGATCAGACTATTTATTGGAGGGTAGTTTTCAGGGACTAGATAGAGGAGATAGTAGGACCTATGCCTTTTCTAATGTGTTCTCAGTGTTTGCAAGGGCAGCTGACTGTATTGCCATTATCATTCTGGTCACATCATAGAGAGAGCTCAGAATTTTAATAACCGTCCTATTCAGTGAATTATAGTCGTTTGATGAAGCAATTTGGCAGTATTGTGATTAGCCAGCTAGTGGCTACCACATCCCCTTCGTGTTCTAATAAGACTGTTCTGTCCAGGCCTGTAGGCATCTTGGATGCTGTACAAAGAGGTAACTGAAATAACGAAGTGTGGTATATTATTTATAGCCTCAATTTGCTGAACTAGCTTGTTTTGTGTTGGTTTTGAGTGAAAGGAAAGATCGGGCAACTCTAAATGATTTCCATTCGTGTCCTCTGGGTATGGTGCTCAGTTCACTGCACTCTCTAATTTAAAAGATGGCTTTGCTTCTCAGATGAAACTGATTGTGCCAGAACCTGGCTAGAGCCAGCTGCAGAACTAAATGAGGATTTGAAAAAGCCAGTGCACGTTTCTAAACGCTGTAACGTACTACCAGGGAGTAACTTTGGCAAGCGGAAGAGGAGAATTCAGTCCACAGTTTCATTAATCATTTCAGCTTCAACACAAACAACTGCTATTTTCATTACTTTAAGAGAATTAGTAAAACTTGTTTTTAATTGCATTGCAAGTAAGCTTTACGTGAGCTTCTGTCTAGACTAATGGAAAAAGGACTTTTTTTTTCTTTTAATCAGAAGAGACTCGACACTGTATTTTATCCTTCTACCCATCTTTCCTTCCATCCATCCTTCTAACCATCTGTTTATCTCTTTGTTTATCTAAGTAGCCAAAGTTAATTGAACATCTTTTAGATGTTGTTTATTTGGAGTCCATGTATGGTGCAAACAGTTACTGTGCCTGGCTGCTAACCAAAAGGTTAGAGGTTTGAATCCACTCAGAGGTGCTGCCAAAAAAAGATATGGTGATCTACTTCTGAAAAATCAGCCACTGAAAACTCTGTGGAGTACAGTTCTGGTCTGACACCCATGGGGTCTCCATGAGTTGGAGTCAAGTAGATGGCAATATTTTTAAAACTGGTTCTTACCTATCAGTGTAATATTTATTGTTTGCTGTGTGACAAAGGAAACCCTGGTGACGTAGTGGTTAAGTGCTACGGCTGCTAACCAAAAGGTCGGCAGTTTGAATCCACCACTTGCTCCTTGGAAACACTATGGAGCAGTTCTACTCTGTCCTATAGGGTTGCTATGAGTCGGAATTGACTCGATGGCAATGGGTTTGGTTCTTTGGTTTATGTGACAAAGGGAAGAGTCCTGGTGGCCCAGTGGTTAAAGGGCTTGGCTGTTAACCAAAAGATAGGTGGTTTGAACCTACCTGCGCTCCACAGGAGAAAGATGTGGCAGTCTGCTTCTGTAAAGATTTACAGCCTTGGAAACTCTATAGGGCAGTTCTACTCTGTCTTATAGGGTGGCTATGAATCGTAATTGACTCAGTGGTAGTGAGTTTGGTTTGTTTTCTTGGGTATGTGACAAAGAACCCTGGTGGCACAGTGGTTAAGTGCTTGGCTGCTAACTGAAAGGTCATGGTTCTAACCCACCAGCCCCTCCATAGGAGAAAAGACCTGGTGATCTGCTCCCACAGAGATTACAGCCTATAAAACCCTATGGGGCAGTTCTACTCTGTCATATAGGGTTGCTATGTGTTGGAATTGACTGGAGGGCACACAACAACATATGACAAGCATTGTGTTAAGTGTTGGGAATACAGGGATGAATAAAACTCAATTTCTCTCCTGAAGGTAACATAGTGGGTGAACCACATGCTGACAGGCCATTACAAGACAATGTGGTGTTTGATAGTGGTATGGAAATTATTCCATGGCCACAGAAATGAAGGCCCTTTACTTCAGCCAGGAAGAAAGTGTGGTGCAGTCAGGAAAGAACTTCCTGGAACAGGTCTTCCTTGAGTTAGCTTTGAAAGACAAGTAGATTCGACCAAGTGGAAATAGGCAGAGGGAAGATCTGTCCTGGGCACGAGTAGAAAAATGAAAGAGACAGGAATCTGCTCTAGAAGAGGCCACAGTAGTGGAAGAAGCAGACAGAAATACAAGCCAACAGATGAAGGGCTATGTAGAGCTATGTGCAAGTGCTATGGGAATGCTTCACTATCTATAAGAGAATTATCTGGTTTTATGCGTGTAAAAAAAAATAGATAGCTAGACAGATAGATTCCTGTGGTTGTCTTTTCTGTTTCCAAGGATGACTGATTCCTAATATCGGCAAAACTAAATGTATCTCTTTGTCTTTTATTGCATAAGGAAAGGGGGCACTCTGAAGTTAATCATTCATTCAGTAAATATTTCAGTAATGATAAAAGGTGATCATTATTGAAATGATAATGCAATGCTTCACTGGCAACTTGTGCAGTAAATGCTTTCTATTCAATACCTTATTTAATTCTTAGAGCAACCCTATGAGGTAGGAACTAACAGATTTTAATTTTATGGACTAGGACACTGAGGCTTGGACTTGTACAGTAACCTGCTCAAGGTCACATAGCTATGGGATACAGTGCTGGATCTACCTCATCCCACATCAGCCTTCCTCCAGAGTGCCCTGTTTAACTAATGTGATTGATATACTGCCTACCTTGGCCCACGTACTGTGCTAGGCACCAGAGTATGAGTGATAAAATTCTGGCAGACCACATTCATAAGGAATCTTGCCATTTCAAGGAGTGTTCGAAAGATTTGATGAAGACAGCCTATCCATATTTGTGGCTATTCTAATACTCTGTAGTCACATGATAGAGATTGTGCATATGTTTTCTTCTGGAGTTATGCTTAATGTCTCCTGCACAGTTTCATTCACTCTGGGACAGCACACTTCTTTGGAATTTTCTAGAGCTAAGAGTCTCAAGAAAAAATTGAGTTTGGGGTAGAATTTGTGGCCACAATTAGTAGTCTTCTCTGCATTACCTATGGTTAATGGTTTCATGCTAATTTCTAGACTAGTGGAACACATTTTTCTTAGGCTACTTTCTGACCAACTGGAATGACTCCAGTGAAATCACACTAAATATTATTATTCTCCTATGTTTTTCAGTGCATGCTAGACTAATATGGCTCACAGGTCAGACCTCAAAATGCCAAAGCTGTTACCACCACATTTTTAGTTCCCTAATAATTGTAACAGATAAGTGTTATTTAATATAAAATTCAGTGTTTCCCTGATGGATGTAATAGAGAAGGATTTCATGGTTTTCTAAGTTCTTCAGCTACTTCAGCTCTAAAAACATCGGCATAACTACAGATGTGCTGCTTTTATTAAAGAAAATCTACTAAGGCTTAAATGGTGTCATAAATTTTGTTGCTGCTTGTGTGCTTTTAGATATTACAACAAGAATGCTTCTTGGACCAGGTCTGGCCTTTCCCATTATACTCTTTCTATGTGCAATTCAAAGAGACCTGGTGGTACAGTGGTTTAGCACCTGGCTGCTAACGGAAAGGTCAGTGGCTTGAACTCAACAGCCACTCCATGGCAGAAAGATTTGGCAGTTGCTCACATGAAGATTACAGTCTTGGATGCCCTTTGGGGACAGTTCTACTCCGTCCCATAGGGTCACTATGAGTTGGAACTGACTTGATGGCAACGGGTTTTGGTTTTCACCTGAAATTCAAATAAATACATGTCAAACCTTCTCAGACCTTTTTCCACTTCTTTAATCTCTTTTACATTTGCCATCTCTTTGTTTCTTTGTGCTGTATTTTGCATAATTTCCTTAGATCATTCTTCACATGCATTAACTTTCTTATATGTGTCTCATTTGCTTTCTAACCTTTTGCTGAATTTTTAATTTCATTGTTATATATATATTTTTTTCTATGAAAACATTATCTTTGGTTTTTATTCAGCTCTCTTTGATCTTTTTAACAGTCTTTTATCCCTCATTTGCTTTTCATTCCCTCTTTTTCTTTAAACAATAGAAATGTATTTATTTTATATTTTGTCTAATGAATCTAGTATCTGAAACTTTAGGTCTTATTCTACTGTTCCTAGCTTATGGTGCTTTATTCCTTTGTTTTGTATTGTAATTTTTTTCTGTGTGCTCATCTTCCTTAGACCTTTATCTCTTGGAGAGGGGGAAGTGTGTGCAATTGGGGGGCTCTCACAAAGCTTTTAGGGAAAGGATAGATTTATTTCTGAAGCTAGATTACAGGTACTTGGGCATTCATTTTGTTAGTATATATAATATACTAGTTAGAAAAATTGTAGAAAATTAAAGTAGGTGCATTTTTCAGTGCCTCTGGTTATTTGTAGAATCCTTAATGGCTGGAAATGAACGTTTAGATACACTAGGTGTTGTTTTGTTATTCAAAGATCATTCAGTGGCTTCCTCTGAGAACATTTATTCATGCAACTAACTTTTATGGAAGCTTCCAGAAATAGAATGGTGATCATGTTGCTTCAGTGGACAACCAAATTGAGTGATTGAGTATCAGGTTTTGTCTATATTCTGAGATCATCAGGCAAGAGTAGGATTCAAACAGACGTGTTGCAGCAGCTCTCTGCGATGACCTAAATGAATTCGTCTGCCAGGAGGACCCAGTCCTGAACTATATGCTTTCTAAGGTGATGGAGCAGGAACATATCTGACTTAAAGTAAAATCAAGTCAAAAACCCAGATATTATTAAGCAGAAAAAGTGAAAGGGAAGTAGAAGAGGAAGGTAAAGAAATGAAGGCAGAGAAAGGAGAGGTTCAGAAATGGAATGGTTTGAATGCATTTCAGAGAAATAAACGTATTATGCCGTTATTGGTTCTGCTACTAAACAAGACACATCCTTCTTGTGAATCATGTTTCCCAGCACCGTATTTGTGATTCTTCAAAAATTTTTACACTATCGCCTAGGTTTGGGAGAAAGAGGGACTATGCAAAAATGAGTTGTACAAGATGTGATACCAGCTTCAAGGGACCTAATAGAGTCTAGGAACAAAAAAATGTTAACTCAGGAATCAGACTAAGATAATATATATATATATGCACACATACACATCTCTTTGTGAATTATGTATTTAATTCACTTTTAAGTAGGAAGCAACTACTGTAAAACCTGCAAAAGCCAGAAACCGTGTAAGGCAGAAACCGGTCAGAGAAGGAAAATTCAAATATTTCCCACAATAGAAACGTGGTAAGACTGCACCCTGTCAAAGGTGGAAAAAACTTGTGAGACGTGTAAAAACAGGGCAGTCCCATTGAGTTCCGGCTCTGACAGATTTCACTGTATTAAAACTTTTTAAATCTATCCTTTATTACACAAATGATAAAATAAATAAGTTAAATTATTTCCTTCCACTCAGAAATAGGGCTACAATTGAAATTTCCAGAATGTTGGCTTCATAGCTACTCCATTATTTCAGTTTGTCCCATGTAGTAGCTTGAAATCATAGGTTGGTTAAAAAAAGGGAGGGACAAGGAAACAAAAGCGTTGCCTTGTAATATTAGAGGATATGTAGAATATTTGAGTGATCATATCCTTCATAGAGTGTAATTACATCCTTTCTTATTTTCCTCCCAAATAAACTTATTAACAGCTCCAAAATTCATTTTATAACAACATCAAAGTTCAACTTGAAGCCACACGTATTGCTGTCTTATCACAATTCCAGATTTAACCACTTAACCTCAGACACCAAACTTTAAAATGAACAGAGATTACAAATGAACAGAGGTTACAAAAATACTTAGAACCGTGGTCTTTTGGCTGCTGCTGTCAGAGCCATCTGTGGGAATGGCATGGCGCCTGCTAGGGAGACAAGCCTGAGTGCATGAGAAGGTCCCTACAGGAGCAGCCTGCTAACCTTCACCTAATTTTGTGTCTCTTGTGTGAGAAGTGTTTGCTTAGTGTTAGATACCTCAACGAAAACTAGTATACTTTAAAACATGTCAGCGAATTGGTATTAATATTTACGTTTTCTATTTTAATTTCCTATGTATTTTGTTCCACAAGCAATACAAAGATTTCAGAATGGGAAGAAAATGAAAACATTAATAAGGCAGATCCCACTGAAGAGTTTAAAGTCCACGTGGGCAAGAAAAAGGTGTAAATAATCACCTATGAGAGGTGCTATACAGAGGTGTCTGCTAGAGGTCCCTGGTTGGTGCAAACAGTTTGCACTCGACTGCTAACCCAAAAGTTGTAGGTTTGAACCTACCCAATAGCTCCGTAGAAGAAATTCCAGACGATTGCTTCCATAAAGATTATAGCTAAGAAAGCCCTACGGAACAGTTCTACTCTGTAACACATGGGGTCGTCATGAGTAGGAATGAATTGGATGGTAAGGGGCTGGGTTTTGGTATAGGGATGCAGATTTGGGAGTGACTAACTCTTTTCTTGTGAAGTTAGTTGAGCTTCACAAACGAAGCAGCAACTGAAAAGATCTTGAAAGATGAGTCCATAAAAAACAAAAACAAAAAACCATTGCCTTCAAGTCAATTTCAACTCATAGCGACTCTATAGAACAGAGTAGAACTGACCCATAGGGCTTCCAAGAATGTAATCTTTATGGAAGCAGACTGCCGCATCTTTCTCCCCTGGAGCAGACGGTGGGTTTGAACCATCGACCTTTTGGTTAGCAGCTGAGCACTTAACAATTGCACCACCTGGGCTGCCTAGTTCACAAAGTTTGAGGGTTCTAAAAAGTACTTCAGTTAAAAGCATACCATGCAGATATAAAAAGAGATAAGAAAGACCACAGAATATTCAGGAATTGTGGGAGTTTCAGCGTGGCTAGAGCATATAAAGTGCAGAGAATGGGCTGCAGGGAAGAAGTAGTGGGCGATAAAGCTGGAGGGCAAGTTAGAGGCAGACTGTGAGGCATTTGCATCCATTTAACAAGGTTGAGCACCATTCTCAAAAAAAGAAAGAAGCCTATCAATTTTTTTTAAAAAGAAACAGTGAATATTAAGATCAGATTTGTGTTTCAGAAAAATAACTTGGCGGCATTAGGGAAGAAGAATTGGGAAAGAGAGAAAGTGAAGCCATGTTTACTAAATACAACTCTTTCCCAACAGGACTCACCAACCTCTCTAGCCAAGCACACAAAGGATCCAAGTAAACTGTGTGCTTGCTACAGGCCATACCTACCTTCTAAGTCACTGTGCTTCTTACACAAATGCAGCTTCAAGACATTTGCTAGCCTCATCTTTCCCACTTAAACCTCCTTCTATGTAGGCATTCTGGAGCTGCCAAAACAAAATGAAACACAACCAGAATACCACTTAGAACATTACTGAAATCATCCAAACAAGAGGTGATGTTTGCTTTTTTACCAAGGCTTATTATGAATTGGTATCATGATATGCTTAGGAGTGATTCATGGTTCATTTGTTGCTATGAAACAAAATAGCATCCTTAGCATTGTCAGTTGTGCTTACCTTTTATGAATGCCCTGAATTAAGTCTACATTTCAGGGGCTACTAGTACAACTTAGGCCCTCCTCTGTGACTCTATGCCCCTAGCCATCAGTGATTGCAAAGACGACCTATCAGAGGAGAAGGTTCTATTTCAGGAGGAAAACAATTCTCAAAGCTTTTTTTATTACTTGAAGATGTCTCATTTTTCTCAAGATATGCTGAATAATTATCAAAATAAATTTAACATAAAATCAGTTTTATTTACATGACTTAAGAAATAATAGTTACACATTATTTTACTGGAATAAGACATATAAGAGGAATCTAAAATCAATTCTATGTTTTGACTCACCAAAAATATATGTATTTAATCTACTCGTACAGGATTTTTTTTTTCCTTAAGAAATTTTTGCCGCTATATGGAGACAAAATTGCCTAGGGGGCTTTCACTCCACCTATTCTTCAGGCTGGTTGCTTCTAACACTTCAGGGTTCAGCTGAAAATCACCTCCTCAGAGTGGTCTTCACCGACCTCTGTTGAATGTAGCCAGTTTCCTCCCCATATTACTTCACCCCACATCTTTTCTTCCTAGCACTGGTCACTATCCGAAATCATCTTGTTTATTTATTTGTTTAATTGTTCTGTTTGCCCTAGGATGCCAGTCCCAAGGGGCCTCTTGTCTACTGCCTGGAGCTGTGCCTGGGAGGGTAGGCATTCATTAAATACAAGTGGGAAAAATAAAGGAATGAATAAATAACTTAAACCTATATGTGAAGAAGGAGACACCTGAAAATGGTACTATTTTTCAGGATGGCAATTTAAGTCAGGGAAAACCACTCTATCTTTCATCTGCTACCTTTTGAATATCTATTGAAAAGAGAAGAAAAGCTACCAGCAGATATCTAGGGAGAAAATAAATATGGATTTTTCTTGTTAGCATTAAATTAAAACTTTGTGACAGAGAGCTGTAGGAAATGCTATATCAGAAAAGAGATATTGAAGCTATTATGTAAGTGAAATTACTTGGTAACATGGAGAGTACTGACAGATGGTGGTATACATCACCCTTATAGCATCCTTAACTGGGAAATTTAATATGAACCTTAGTGGAAATCAGTAAAATTCCAAACACAAGGCCAGAATCTCCAGGGAACAATTAACAGTTGCAATGAAATCACAGAAACTCTAGCGTGCCAAACCAATAATATTCACTCTTAAAGTCTGCAAGAGGAGGGATATAACTGACACTATATTCCATCAAAGGATTTTATCTTAAAAGACTGTCTGGGAGCAGGAGCTGCTACGTTTTTGACGGTCAAGCAACCGTTCTGGTTTCTGGCCAGCCCACAGCCTTTCGCTAACCAGTGCCATCAGAGCAGTTTTAAACGTCAGCAGTGAGACTGGCCAGCTGGCTCTTCACATCAGGCCCTTGAAACAACCACAACTGTCGCTACCCATTTTCCCCTTCTCTTTCCTGTTTTCTATAGCTTAAAAAAAAAAAAAAAAAAAACTTTAAGTTTTGTGCCAATTTCTAATACCTTCATGGTTTTGTTTGTTGATTTATATTCTTTTCGGTTCCCTTAAATCTAGAATATTGTTCAGGTCCTTCTGTTCCAAACCATTTACCCTTCATTTCTCTGCTCTCTCTCTCTCACGCATCCCATGAATTCACACACCATGTGATTTCTCTAGAGACAAGAGCTGATTGGTCTCTATTTTGAGCTATATTCTAAATTTCTCCATATTCTCCTCTCTTTAAGGTTTTATATTTTAATCTCCCAGTTCTCCTGATATTGGTATTGTCACTATGCTCTCATCTTCAATGATAATTTACTTTTGATAGTTGTCAACTGTCCGAATCTTACATATGTTGGAGGTTATGGATGTGCTTGCTTGCATGTTTTCAAATTCCAAATTTTTTACTTAGTATTGGCTTTTCAAAGCTTAGAATTAAACCAAACCAAACCAAATCCATTGCTATGGACTTGATTCTGACTCATAGTGACCCTATAAGATAGAGCAGAACCGCCCCATGGAGTTTCCAGGTCTCGGTTGGTGGATTTGAACTGCTGACCTTTTGGTTAGCGGCCAAGCTCTTAACCACTGTGCCACCAGTAATAGGAAGTTGAAGAATGAATTTACTAGGATCTTGGATATTCTGCAGACAAAGTTTTATGCATTTAGTGGTCAGATGAGATAAATGAATCATATGATTTTCACAACTATTTCACCTTTTTAAACCATAAGATAAATGATGGCTTAGTCTAAGCAAAATGGTGTTTTGACCAATTTTGGACATATTTGTGATCTGTATAAAATTATAAATGTAATCATAAACATAGTAAAGACAGTTCTCTAAATCAGTTGTCATATATGCATGTATGTACACACACACACACACACACACACACACACACACACACACATATATGCTGTTGTTAGGTGCTGTCAAGTTGATTTTGACTCATGACGACCTGGTGTGTTACAGAGTAGAACTGTCTCTTAGGGTTTTTTTGGTTGTAATCTTTACAAAAGCAGATGGCCAGGCCTTTCTTCTGAGATATAAATATATATTACACGCAATTAGTTGTAGTTATAGCTAATATATAACATAAAATAAATGTATTTTAATGAAATCTCACAAAATTATAGCATTTTGGAGCTTTAGAAATCTAGGTTTTCTAAATTTTGTGGTGAAGAAACTGAGACCCTCAGCGATTAAATCTCTTAGTAAAGTCCAGATCTTCTCCCTGTGAGTCTCATGTTCATTTTGCTTTACCTTCTGGGACTTTGTACACCCCGCACTCATGACTCACATTGTCCAAAAAAATGTGTTACAACCCAGGTGATGCCCAAACCTGCAAGTGTGCCTTATTTATCTACAGTCAGTTGCTTCTACTTTTGTGAAAGGGTATGCAGGATTTAGAATTTTGTGCAGCTATTCTTCTGATGCTCTTCCCTGTGTGTGGGTGTCGGTGGTCTCTGTAAGCTGCATTATGTACTGTCTGTCGATTCTCCTGCAATCTTCCACACCCACATACAAAGACAATGATGGAAGGTATGGGAACAGGAAGATAATGGATCCTATTCTCTTTCCCTCTGTGGGGAGATGTGTTTTATGTAAGGACTCGTAAAACACAGTTGGGTAGAGAGAATAGCTCCCTACAGGTCCATTTGTAAGAGCATCTTTGTGTTTAGATATTTTGTTTAAGCATATCTCTTTTCTTCTTCCTTCCATAAAGGCTTATTGAATACTATCTGACAAGCATTGGGCTAGGTATTGGGAAAACAAAAATGAATAAAACCACGTTACCTTTCTTCAAGGAGCTCATAGTCTAGGAAGAAGGCAGACAAATAAATAGACTATAATAGTCTGAAGTAAATGCCACAATAATGGGAAGCATAGGGCATACTGGAGACAAGTAAGAAAGGCAACTAATCCAGAAAAGGAAAGCCAAGAATAGTTTCTCTGAAGTCAGAATGCTTGAGCTAAGTCTCCAATCATTTTTAGTACTTATCTCAGTAAAGGCAAAGAAGCATTTCAGGTAGAGAATCTGGTCAGCAGAGACTGTGGGGGCCATGGTGAAGATTTTGACTTCATAGCTATGTTGCACGGCCACTTCATAGATAAACTCAAGGCTGCTCCAGGGTGGCCAACACCAGGGATGACTGTCCTTGAAGGTGTTATTTGTCAGTTATTTTGGCTTGGCTCAGCTACTCTGCAATATACTAATTTCAAAATCCCAATGGTTAGCACAATAAAGGACTATTTCTCAATCACACACAGTCCAGTGCAGGACAAGTGAACTTTCTCCATCTAGTAGCTACCCCATATGGGCCTGTGTGCTCCAGAGTTGCAGCAACAAGAGGAGAATGCTGGAGGTTTGCCTGGGATGCTCTTAAAGAGCAATCAGTCCTGTAGGTGGTTAAATCACCTCCTGACATTGACCAGAACTCAGTCACTTGTCCAGCCTAACTGCAAGGTAGGCTGGAAAATGTAGTATTCTTGTGTACCAGCAATGGAAGACATAGTCTGGTTAACTCAGATTCTATCTCTGTCCTAGGTGTATCCTGAAGCCCTATCTAGGACAGGTTGCTGAAAACAGCATGTACCTGTGCCCTCTCAAGTACTCAAGGTCATTCAAATTAATATTCCTTGATTTACACTCTATTTTAACTACATGGAATTCAATTGCAAATTAAGAAAAGTAGCCAAAAATAACTAAGAACTGATGTTACCAAGAATTGGTGAACTGTAGTTAGCACATTTTGTCAGAAAGCAATTTTGTTTTGTTGAATTTACAGCATCACAGCCCCTAGCTTGAGATTTCCTCAAAAATCTCTTGTTATGGTAGTTTATATAAAGTCATTAAAGTAACTGTTTAAGCCAAATACTTTGTCTTTGAGAAGACTAAATGGGGGAGTTTCTGAATGTTGGTATATGAAGATCAGAAAGGCAAAAATTCGGCTTCTGGATGACTGTCTTCTTAAAAACTCGAAAGCTTTTGATTGAGTTACAATTAGGTGTAAATTATGAATTAGACAATATGTGGAAAAGAGAACTGAGTAAAACATTGTCTCTATCTACCTGGTGCTTATAATTCATATGAAGATACTGAGATAAATATTAACAAATAACAATATTACACAATAAAATGAAATTATAGTGTTGTAGTGATGCCAAGGAAAGAATCAATTAGCACTGCAGGGGTTTGAGGGAGATTTGGAAAGAATATGATGCTATGGAAGCTGAACCTTGAAGGATGAAGTAAGCTTTTGACAGAAGTAAGGGTGAAAACATCCCAAGGTGGAACAACAGTATGAGTAGTCACAGCTATTTGAATTTTAAGTGTATATTTGTGGAAGTTTAAATAGCTATTTGTGGCTGGAGCAATAAGTATGTGAAGGATGCAGGGTTGTAGAGGGAACAGGGTATTAGGAATTGCAATTTTATAGATGAGGAGTTTAAGCCCATGTGCCCCAATTACCAGGGCTTTTTCTGTGGTGCGAGATTGATACAGGTAGGTAGGACCAGATCACATAAAGCCAGTAATCTTTCCGCTGCTTGAACCATGGCTGCAAAAGAGACTAGTCTGGGTAGCAAAATGTAGTGGGTATTATGATTACTGTTACTAGCTGGCATCAGATTCTCTCTTAGCAGCAGCCAGAGGTGTAACTAAGGTATGGCAGGTAAGGTGCGTGCCCTGGGGCACCTTGAGGAGGGGCGCTAATGAGCAGTTTCTATTGGCCATGGCAGTTTCCATTGCCAGCTGTGAGAACTCGCTCAGCAATTTAAAACTAATTTTCATAGGTGCTGTGTTCTGCAGACAGGCCCCTGGGAGCAGCCTACTTGAGGTCAATACCTTGATATACAGGGTTAAACAGTATAGTCTACTTGGGAACATTATCAACTGTGTCTGTTTCCTAATGTACAAAATGGAGATAATAATAATATCTACCTCCTGGACCAGCTGGACAATAACTAAGAGTATTCTTTGAAAGCAGTTAACATAATGTCAGACACATGATCAATGTGAAATGAGTGTTGGGTCTTATTACTTTTGTTGCTGTTACTGTTGGTGTTTCTAGAGGCTAGAAAAGGAGGAGTGAGAAAGGAGTAACAACACCAAAAAAAGAAATACACTTGGAATAAGACACGAATGGGAATTTATGAATAAAGGAAAGTGGGGGGAGGGGGGAGAGAAGAGAGGAGCCCCTAGTAAAGTAGAGTCAGTTGGAGTAGAGGCCGAGAAGCTTTTTATAACTGCCAATTTTAATTTGTGGGTTTATGTCTTAGGCTGGGTTCTCTAGAGAAGTAACACCAGTAAAGTGTATAAATATATATATATATATAGAGAGAGAGAGAGAGATTATATCAAGGAAACAGTGCACGTGATTGTAGAGGCTAGAACGTCCCAAGTCCATGGATCAGGGTAGATCTATGTCCCAAGTCACACAGCTGCAGAAGCTGGCAAGCCCAAGATAGGGAGGTCAGAGAGCAGGGCTCCCGCTGTCAGGCTGTGCAGATCAGCGAATCCCAGGTTTGGCAGATAAGCTGACAGCTCATGTCCCAAGAACGCGAGATGAGACGACAGGAAGCAGCCGCAGGATCCAGAGAGAGCAAAAAGCCAGAACGTCTGCTTATATACAGATGCGGGCCACACCCCCAAGGAGACTCCCTTTCATCTGATTGGCAATTCGCAGTATATTCAATCATGAGAGTGATTACATTAAAACATCAAGAATCATGGCCCAGCCAAGCTAATACACAATCTTAACCATCACAGTTTACCACTCTTACTCTCCAAGTGGAAGCTGGAAACCAAATCAAGGGTGAGCAGGGCAAACAAAGCCAAAGAAATTGCAGATATCTTGTTGTTACTGAAACCTTGGTAGCACAGTGGGTAAGAGCTTGGCTGTTAACCAAGAGGTCAGCAGTTTGAGTCCACCAGCTGCTCCTTGAAAACCCTATGCGGGCAGTTCTCCTCTGTCCTGTAGAATCACTATAAGTCAGAATTGACTTGGTGGCAACGGGTTTGTTGTTGTTAGGTGACATCAAGTTGATTTCGATTCATAGAGACCCATGTGACAGAGGAGAACTGCCTCATAAAGTTTCCTAGGCTGTAGCAATGATTGTGAGGATGTCACAAGTCTGACAGTGTTTTGTTCAGTTGTACATAGGGTCACTATGAGCTGGAACTGACTCAATAGCACCTAACAACAAAAATCTTTAGGGAGGAAATAGCCAGGTCTTTCTTCTGCAGAGCCTCTGGGTGAATTCAAACCACCAACCTTTTAGTTAGCAGCCTAGCACTTAACCATTGCACCACCAGGGCTCCTGTAGATATCTTACCAAAACCAAACCAAATCCGTTGCCATTGAGTTGATTCTGACTCAATAGTCTGTCGCATATGATTTCAAGGAGTGGCTGGTGGACTCGAACTGCTGACTTTTTGATTAGCAGCCTAGCTCTTAAACACTGTACCACCAGGGCTCTTAAGGAGGGCCAAAGAGTAAAGGGCTTCACTCAGGGTGTGGTGGGGGGTAGGTTGAGCATGGAGGGTTGTCAAGCAAATCTCATCCAGGACTTCAGGGACGGAAAGAATTTAAGTGGCTTCTGTGTTGAACACCAGCAAACGAAAGTTTTTGTACAGCAAGTGACTTGTCAAATTCCCAAACTGGAACCTCCAGGACTAAGGTAAAAAAGTTGTCTGGTTAATAATACTTAGAGAGTTCTGTTTTTCCATGGTTGTTATGTTAGTATTTTTTATTGCTGTTCTGTGATTCAGTAACAACAGAACTTGCTATGTTTGTGTCTGTTTTCAGCTTTAATTTTACAGTATGGCACTGGCCTGAAACACTGCTCACTGCCAGATTAGACAGGAATTACACATTGACGAGCATGAGGGGAAATACTCATAGTTTATCTGAGAAGTGCTTTGGGATCTCGAGACAAAGGTTATAAGTTTTCTTATTTGAATGTGGAACAGTGTGAAGTACACGGAGCTTAAAGTCAGGAGACCTGGGGCAAACTACAAGATCCTGTGGAATTATAATTTCCTTTTCTCTAAA
This sequence comes from Dugong dugon, assembly GCA_030035585.1. Taxonomy (NCBI): domain Eukaryota; kingdom Metazoa; phylum Chordata; class Mammalia; order Sirenia; family Dugongidae; genus Dugong; species Dugong dugon. Next base: position 64,740,903 of record CM057466.1, read on the forward strand.
ATGAAACTAATACCTATTTCACAGAGTATCTGGGATGATAAAACATCTCTGTGTACCTAGTACAGTACCAGGGACATGGATGCATTCAAAAAACCCTATATGCATTCTTTCAACAAATATTTATATGCCCACTAATATGCTAATACCAGGTACAAAGCAATAAGGAAGGCTTTCCCTATCAATAAGAAGCTCAGTTCTAGTTGGGGAGTTAGGGGAGAAAATACAAGAAAATAAATGACACAGTTATAAACTGTAATAATAGCATGAAGACAATCAACAAGGGTTGTGACAGAGAGCATAAGTGGCATATTTTAGATTGTCTTGTTGATTTTTATCCCTTATTACTTCCTATCAGAGGTCACTATTTTTGAATCGCTTAGATTTAAGAGACTATTATGTTTCTAAGTATAAGGAACATTGAAACATATATATATATATATATATATATATATATATATTTCACTTTACCTTTCAATTCTGACATACTCATTGTTTGGCCTCAGATGATCTCTGTTGGGTCAAACAATCTAATAACTCAGTGGCAATGACTTAGTTTTATTGCTAGTTACGAACATGTAAGTTATACCCACTCTGCCACATACTCTGTCTCAATTTGATTAATTATTTTAGCTTGAAAAGGTAAATAATTGAAAAGTTGGGGTAAAAAGGGATTCAGTTGCAGATTGCTGTAATTCATTACAACATCTTGTTATGAATCATGTGTCAAAGGAAATGTCTGCTTTGTAAATTACAGCCTTTCAAATACTGAAACTTGGCAAATGTCTGCATCTATGGACTTACTTTTTTTCTTTATTTTTTTTAGTGGAAGAATAAATTGTTGGTGATTTGAGTTATCTCAATAACCATTTTACTACTCAAACTGCTCTCCTGTCTGCTGGAAGAGCTGCTGGTTTTTAGAGCTATTTTTAGCCTGATGATAATTTATATAGGGCTCACTAAGTAGAGCACATAGCTCTCTCCTTAACAGAGTCTTTAAAGGGAAAAGGGGAAAAAAAAAAAAAAGCATTCCTAAGAGATTTCTGAAGTTACCTAACCCTCCTTGATCTGGGAATCTGTTTTAGTAGAAAGTTATAAAGAGGAAAAGGAATTTGGGTTTTCAGTTCTGATATTAATCAGTTGGGTTGATTTGTTTCTAAAAACTTAGCATGTCTTTTGAATTGAGATTCAGCTAAGCCTAGCATCATACAATGCCAGAGTTGGAAGAGAACTTAGAAGAGTCGTTCCTGAACCTGACAGACGGTTTGAATCTCATTGGGAGCTTATAAAATATGTAAGCTATCTGGTGGTGCAGTGGTTAAGAGCTACCACTGCTAACCGAAAGGTAGGCAGTTCAAATCCACCATGCGCTCCTTGGAAACCCTATGGGGCAATTCTACCCTGTCCTATAGGGTTGCTTTGAGTTGGAATCAACTCCACGGCAAGAGGTTTGGTTTGGATTATCCCAGTTAGATTAAATCACATTCTGATAGGATGGGACAAGGAATCTGTATGTTTATCAAGTTCCAAAAAAGATAAGAAGCTGAAGTTGGAAATCCCTTTAAAGAGTAGTTGAAGGTAATGAGGTCCAATGTAGTAATGGAAATTTATAGTTTAAAAAATAAAGGGGAAAGCCATTCACTCATTTGTTCATTCTCTATGAATAATGAATACTTATTATTCATTTTATTGATGAGTAGCTTTCATTTTATCATATATGTAGTACTGAGGTAGGGGCAGAGGTTGAAAAAATGAGAAGAAAAAAATACTGTCCTGACTTTAAGTATGTATGATTCTTGTTAGCATCAAAAGGCTGTCTTTAAAAATGTAAAAAGGTGTATTTTTCTTTTTGTAGAGCATGAAACAAAAAACAAAAAAAATACATTTTTTTGTTGTTTTCTTTTTTCTATAAGATGCACGTACTAATATTCCCAAACTACTCTGCGTCCTTTTATTTTATTTTAAGCAGAGGTGCAGCACATACTGTTAACAGATATGCCCTGAGAGAAGAACCACTTAGATATAACAGAATAAAAGCCAACGTTTATGAGGTACTTAAACAATATTCTCGCTACTGTTCTTGGTACTTTACGTGTGTCATCATACAATCCTCATAAAAGCGTTATGAGACAGGCATCATCATTATTCTTATTTTATAAATGAGGAAAGTGAGGCACAGAGAGGTTAAGTAACATGCCCAAAGTCACCAGCTTGTAGGTAATAGTGCCAGGAGCTGAGTTTCAGAGTTGATATGCTTTCATATTATATGATACTGTCTCTCTGGAATAAAATAAAAGTAAAAAGAGGTTTTGGCATAAAAAAATGCCAGTGGTATATTATTGCTAGTAAAAAATAATAATAGAAAATATTATGACCTTCACCAAGAGGGTAATCACTGGGATAAGTAAGCATTATAAGCTCTTTGTTTCACTTCCACAAAGTGCGTACTATCACTCCCAACAACGTAGATACTGAAAACAGCACACTCTGTAGAACCTGAAGAACAATAAATCACCATGAGATTTGCAAATAATAAAATTTTCACTGCACGCTAATCAAGCAAATAGAAAGAGGGCCATGGCATGTGAGTTACCTAATTAAATCTTTGAGGAAGGAGAGCTGGTTAGTTCATAAAGCTGTATCCTTTACGCATTGACGAAAACCAGCAATGTTAGTAGCAAGAAGTGGGTATCATGCTAGCAATGAAGAATGCAAGTGCATAGGATGCTCTCTCTTCCTCTGTTATATGTGACAGAGCCTGTTTCACGTCAGGAAAATCAAAAGACTTCTATTTGGCAACTGGTGCCTGAGTCCTGTTGCTGTCATTAACTTAGCTCAGATTTGTGTTGATTCATTTCTCAAGGAATTCTCTTGAGACTGTTCTGGCAACCAGAAGGACCAGGCAGCTCTTCCTGGGATAAATGTATGGATGGAGTCTGATGCGTATTCTTATTAAGGAAATAGACAAATTGTTTCTTTATTCCCGGGAGTCCGCTGGTCACCTGGGATTTACTTTAGACTCTTTTGGAGCCTGCTGTTAGCTTCTCTGGTTCTACAGCAGTGTCCGTTGCATTCTCTCACAGGCAAATCTGGGTTTGGGGACTATATCAGTTAGAATTGTCTGAGTTATGCTGCAATAACAATCAGCCCTCAACTCTCAGTAGGTGAAACCAACAAAAGTGTTCATCTTGCTCATGCTCCATGTACACTTTAGGTGGGTGGGAGCAAGGATGTGGTGGGTGAGGAGGAGGGATCCAGCTTACTGTAATCACCCAGGGACTCAGACTAACAGAAGATCCACCTTGATACATGCTTTCATAATTGCCAAGTGAGGAAAACATAATGTTTCAAATTACACACTGGTTCATAAAACTTCTGTCTAGAAGAAAGAGATACATACTACTTCAGTTCAGTTTTCACTAACCAAAGCAAGTCACATGATTGTGATTAATTTCAAAGGAAATAGAAAAATACAGCAATATCATATGCTGAAAAGAGATGGAATAAAATATATACTAACTGTACGAATTAAAAAGGACAAATATAGGAGTCTTAGTCATCCTGGTCAGGGCTGAGAATTTAGGAGTATCCATGTCCTGATCTCTTGGATTCCTAGTTGGTTGATTTAATAGGTATCCTTTCTTGTCTTAGGAGTCATCCTGTACCTCAGTCTAGGGTCAGTCTTGGCCACCTAGCATATTCTCTTCTCTGCAGAAAAAGAAGAAAATGGGATTAGGAAGAAATGATATTAGCTTCCTGAAGATCCTACGTGCTAATCTGTATTTTAGAAGTGAAAATAGTGTTTGCCTGAAAACCAACCGATGACAAGAGACTGTGTACATTCTCTGTTCAAAGCTACTCAAAGCTCTCCCAAAATGTCTAAAAGGCTCGCCCAGATAAAAGCTGTGTCACAACACCCAGTATCACTACGTACCCTGGTCTAGGTGGTTGTTTTTCTTGTCAATTTTTGTTTTTTCATAAATTGCATAGCAATGTAGTTGTTAATGGCTTTGGAACGGAGCAGTGGCCACGGTCTTACTGTTCAATGGCCACTTGCAGAGCTGGCCCTACTATGGGAAAAGTTCACCCCTCTTGGGCACAGTGCCCCAAGAAACTGCCGCATCACCCCAAGTAGTGTCTGCTCCAATTCAAAAAATAGCCCTGTTGCTGATAACGGAATTTGTAACTAATTCTAAAGGAGGAGCAAGCTAATGCCATAGTGTTCTCATGTAGGACAAACACGAGGAATCTTTAAATTCATTAACAGTCTTTCTCCTTACTTTTGACTTCACATCTCATGGGTGTATCTTGGAGTGACAGGTATTATTTATTGCACCAGAAAATATAGTGCAATATTCTTGGAAAGAACATAGAAAACTAAATGAGCCCTTGTTCTAAGTCTCCCTTGTATGTTAATTATCTTTGCTGTAAGGTCAAAGAAGATATGACAACGCATTCCAAAAAGGTTACCACTTTGGGACCCTCTAAAACACTTGACCCCAGTGAAAATAGTGGTCTTTGAAATGATTGATTATCAAGTATCCAGTTATTACATCCTCATACAGTCCATCAGCAAGCTCTATTTGCTCCACTTTCAAACCTTGAATATGACTTTTTCCTACCATTTCCATCACAGCAATATTAGTCAAGCCACCATCATGTCTCAAATAGGTATTACAGTAGCCTCCTAACTGACCTCTCTGATTCTACTCTTGCCCTGCTGTAGCCTACTCTCCAACCAGCAGCCATAGTGATCTTTTTCATGGTAAATCAGATACAGTCACTCTCCTGTTCATAATCATTCAATGGATTCATGCCATTCATGTCACATGGAATGAGGTCCAAATTCTTCTATGGTGGCATATAGAAAACTGTACATAATTAAGACCCTGTTTTCTGACCTCACGCCCTGCCACTTTTGTCTTTGTTCCAGGCAAATAGTTCAACTTACTGGTCCTTGAACACAAGAAACATGCTCAAATCTTTGTATATCTTTTTCTTATTGCTTGAAATCTTTCCCCTGACATATACCCATTGTTTGTTCTTCACTTGATTTAAGTATCTGGTCAGATGCCAGATACTTAAGCTTTTTCTTTTCTATTGATGTGTACAAAGTACCACAAAACTTAATATTTTTAAACAAACAAAAAATACTATCTCACACATTTTATGTGGGTCAGGAATCTGAGAGCAGATTACTTAGATGGTTCTGTTTTAGAGGTTTCAACAAAGATGCCAGCCAGGGTGCAGTTATCTGATGGCTTGACTGGGGCTGACAAACCTGTTTCCAAGGTGGCTCACTCATACACCTGACACCTTAATGCTGATTGTTCACAGAAGGCCTCGGTTCCTTGCCATGTAGACATCTTCACAGGTCCTCATGACATGGCAGCCCACTTCACCTAGAGTGAATGACCCAGGAGAGGGAGAGAACAAGGAGGAAGTCCCAAGGCCTTTTATACCTACTTTTAGAAATCAACACATCTTCTCTTCTATTTTATTCCTTTTGTTAGAATATTAAATCCAGTCCATACTCAAGGGGAGAACAATTAGGCTCCATATCTTGAAAGGAGGAATATCAAGTAATTCTTAGATGTATTTTTTAACAAATTCATAACTAAAACTATATTCCTCACACCACTTTTCCCACAACTACCTATACCCTTATGCTGCTTCATTTATTTTTATGCTATTTATTACTCATGGTATTTCTTTAGAGAGGCAGTAAAGTACAGTTGGCAATATGAACTCTGAGACCAGACTGTTAATGAGTTCAAATCTGAGCTCTCCAACTTTCTGAGAATAAAACCTTGGACAAATTACGTAACTGCTGTGTGCCTCAGGTTTCACACTTGTAAAATGGGACACTGATAGTACTTTAAAGGGTGTGGTGAAGAATAAAGGAACATGTAGGTAGATAGATGGATGATAAATAGAAGGATGGATGGATGGATGGACAGATGGACAGATGGCTGATAAATAGAAGGATGGATAGATGGATGGATGGGTGGATGGATCTATCAATAGATGGATAAATAAACAGAGATAGCACTTAGAACAGTGTCTAGCACACAGTAAGTGCTATATAAGTTTTACATTTTATTATTATTGTTTTACTGAACAAGAAGTATTTGTTTATTGGATGCCTACCTTCTTTACTGGAATGCAGTTTCCATCAGTGCATGGAATTTGTCTGTTCACTGCTGTATTCTCAGTGCCTAGAATAGGTTTTAAAAAATATGTGTTAAATGAATTTATGCTCTGGAGGTCAAAGATATTTACTTACCTATTTCAGGTTTGGAGCTATAAGTGACTCAAATATTTTCATTAATTTATGCATCCGTTACTTCATTCAAAATGTTTTTTTTTTTTTTGTTGAGTGCTTTCTAGAAGTCTGCCATACAGTAGCATTTATTTAAGGCATCAGCTTTCTGCCCAAATACAGATTAATGTTCTTTCAGAAGACAGTGGAGTTAGGATAGAAGAACCAAGGAAAAATTCAGTGAAAAAGAGCAATACAGAATTATGATAAGCTGTGATTATGTCCAGAGCTATTATATTGATAATTAGACAATTTACAACTGTTTGTAAATTGCCTCAGTGAAAAATAGATAGGTCATACTGCTGTATCTTTTCGTTTTAATGATCATTACTCAGTTAATTTTAGAACATGAGTGAGGCATGAGGACCTTGGCAGATATGTAAGATATAATTTGGTAGATGCTGGTCAGTTCTCCAAGTAGTTTCTCTCAGGTACCATACAGTGCTTCCCAAGTTTAATTTCAATGCCAATCCTTGGATGTCTTAACAAATTAACAATCTATAGAAAGTAGAATTTCTATTACATATTTTCTTTCAAAATTCAGAAGCTGAAAGTTTAAACAAATTTGAAACCTAGGGAAACTTGTAGTTTAATTACCAGTATAGGAAGACTCCACAGAATGTTCCATTTTGCCTGAACCAGTGCGAGCCAAGTTGAATGTGACTCACACAGCTGTCTACATTGGCCATCAACTGCAGACAGACTTGTAACCCAAGGCCCATTTTGGAAGTGGTCTAACAACATGTCATGCTTATATGATATCACTGGGCTTGCTTTTGCACCTGCAGTTTGCTTTTTGGAATTGTTTAATGGAAAACTCAAGTCCCCTTAAACCAAATGTAATTGATGAAGTGGTGGCTGTGCTGTACCGTGAGGGCATCTGTGTTAACAATTCCTAGTCCATTCAACCATGGGCATGGACAGTTACTCTCAAGTGAGACTGCCTTTGGACAGGAAAACAAAAAATTGCTCATCACTTTTAATTGATTGCTGCTAGCAAGAAACCTGGCGATAAGGGAAATGGCCATATCAAAGTCTAGGGTGTATTGACCTTTCTGATTTACAGATGGCCACTGCTTCTTTTTTTGATCGTATTATGCTCAATTTATTTCCACTGCCATGTGCACCCACACAAGAAGGTGTGGATTTGTTCCCTTAAAAATATTTTCTTGGAACTCAGACAGACATGGCTGTGGCAGCATGCTTGTCCGTTTTCCCATTCTTGCCTATTCTGTAATATTCTTTGGACTCAAGCAGACATGGTTCTGGCAGCATGTTTGTCCGATTCCCACTTCTGCCCTTTTGAATATGTGCCCAATAAAACTTTCTTTTTACTTTACTAAACTTTGTGATGTTTTTCCCCTACAGCAGCTAATGGCTCTGTGAGCAGGATCTGAAGCTACAAATCCAGTCAACTTCAAAGAGACCTGGACTGCAGAGCAGAAACCGGCAAAGAAAGGTCTTATCTTCTGGACCCACGTGTTCCCACTCCATGTCCCTTCGACATTGACCGGGTGAGTGCTCTCAGAAAATGAACCTTTGCTTATTTTTTTGTTGTTCTCTTTCACATGTTTTCTTAAGTTTTGTTTGGCATATTTGTTTGTAAAACCAGTTAATTGATTAAGGAGAATCTTTCTTAGATTTTTACTTGATCGTTTGGTTAAGAGAGACATGTAGTAACTCTTTAAGTGAACTGCAGTTTAGGCCTGGAATCGGGCGTTTGAAGAGGTAATTCTATTTTCAAAGAGCTGTGAGTCACTATAAGCTGCAAAATTCAGACCTTTTTGAGGCTCAGAGAAAACCTGGAAAATAGTGCTCTATTTTGCCAAATTCGCCAGAAGAGGTGGCAGCTCTTGCTTGTTTTGGCAAATTCTCAGGGGGAGGTGACAGCTCCTGACCTGTGTTTTGATATTTAAGGGAGAAGTGGTAGTTCTGTACCTGTTTTTTTCCATTGAATTGAGTCGATCTTACCAAAAATTGCTATATACACTTTTAGAAACTGGGATCCCCATATCCTTGTTTTGTGTGGTATTATCTGGTGAGTTTATGTGGTCTTTCTGTCTCCTTTTGTTCTAAGAGCTTGCTTCTGGTCTAGCGCATTATGTCTAAGTTTGTCTTGTATTTGATTGGTGGCTATGGCTAAGAATTGCTGTTTTTTGTAGGGCTAGTCATAGAACCTCAGTTCCTTCTTCATCCAGAAAAAACAGCATCTTGTGTTTGTCTTATGATTTAGATTTTTAATAACTACTTAGAGAAACATTGATATAAATTGGTCTATTTGAAAAGTACACTAAGATCTTGATGTTTTATACTATGTCAGTCTTAAAAGTGAAAACTTTTTAAGTAACTTAAGCTAGATATTATATGAAATGTATTTTATTTAAGGAAAAAGGACAGTTTTGTCTTAAAGTAGCAGTTCCAGAACAGTAAAAAAGAAAGAAATTAGCTATCTTTTGTCTTTCAAAACGCCTCCATCAATTTAAACATACGTAAATGTCTTCCATGAGTCAAGAGAGTGAGGGCCGGCTCCATCAGGTCTCCCCACCTCCCAGTCTCCAAGGTCCTGCAGTTCCAGGGACACTTTTGAAAGACCCCTTTCCAGCTAGGTAGAGACTTTTAAGACAAAAGATAAGAAAAATTGCTGCTTTACTATGGTTATCAGAAATTGGGTAGATCCTAATCATAGAACTCTAAACAAGTTCTCTCTGTTATAGGGGAACTGTAAGAAGTAAAAAAAAAAAATAGAAATCACAATGAGACACACCTGAAGTGGCCTGAAAAAAATGTTTCCAGCAGTAGCCAAACACTTAAGGTTATATCCTTATCAATGAATTGGTCAAATGAGCAGAGACTTTGTGATTTCCAAAGCCTGTTGATACAATCTTTAAAGACTAAAATTAGATTGGGGAAAATATGAGAAGTAATAAAAGTTGAATGAAATCTTACAATATTTAAATAGACTTTTCTTTCAACAACAGTTATGTTTTATGATATATAGGCTTAAAATAATTTCAACATTTTGGGTAACTTATTGATGTTATTAAGTTAATAGATACTTGTCATAATTTAAGTTTATATACCTTTGCTTTTTATGCCACAAGAGAAAGGATAGACAGATATATATAAGTCTGCTAATGAGTGTGTTGATTTTTGCCATTTAAAGGGATGCACTGTAAGAGATATACAACAAAGGCAACCTTTAAGGGGTTTATTGAAAAAGAAATTTATTTGATATGGTCAAGTTTCATCTGTCTGACTAAAGTTTAATCGTTTAATTTACCAGATTTTTAGTGTTAAGTAGCATATAAAATAAAGAACTGGGTTTCTCACAGTTAAAATAACAAAGTTGTCTTTAATTTCTGAGTTAAAGGGTTAATTTGTTCTTTGTGTAATCTGCCTGGAAGACAAAGGTTTGGCCTTTCCTTAGAATAAAATTCCTGAGTCTGAATACTAAGCCTCATGGCTTTTAGAAAAGAAAGCTAGGGTTTTTACTTTAAGATCTTTGGTTAAATAACTTAAGTATTGTTTCACAGGGACCTATATTATTATCTCTTTATTGCTAACTTGGTAGCAACTTTATCTTTGTGAATCTAGCATTATCAAAGCCAACGGTTTGATTAGAGAATTCACATCATTTACGTGTAAAGTTTTTTTTATTACTATTCAGGTATTTAGAGATTTGATAATCTTAGTATATTCTTAATATATCCTGACTATATGGTATTTTGTCTCAAAATTATTCTGCATTATATCTGAAGCTCTTTGAATATGGTTAATGGCTATGTTTAGAATTATTTTTGTCTAAAGTTTTTTTAACTGATTTTATTTGGCCTTTACATTATGCTTATAATTAATTTCTATCAGGTCTTTCACTAGTAAGAATATTATGTTTATAAATTAATCATGGCCATATTAAGTTTTGTTATCTGCTGATAAGCTTTTACTTTGCTGATTTGCTGAAAAAGTTTGACCGAAATATCTCAATAGAAAGATGGACTATATTGGACTTGCTAAAAGGACTGTGACTAGACCGAATAAAATTTCCAGAGCTCCTATGCAGAAGCTGATGGGTTCACAGACTGCGGCTGATCCAGAATCACAAGGAACAGAAATCAACTACATACGACTGAGTAAACTAAAGGAAACTATGGTTTTTGTTTTTTTTTTAATATTGCTGATGTTTTAAGGTCCTAATTTCTGTATATAAGAAATCATTCTCATTTCTCCTAAATTATCTAACTAATGGGTTTAGATATTGTAACTCTTCAATTAGAAGTTCCTGTTGGTAAACTTAGCCAAGTTGTAGATATCATAACCAAAGAACTGTCTGAAATTTGAGCTATGATTTTACAAAATAGAACAGCATTGGATTTCCTGTTAGTCTCTTAAGAAACAGTTTGTGCCTCAATAGATAAATGTTGCTGTGTTTATATTAATACTCAGTCTGAGGTTTTGCAGAATGTAGTTGCTGTTGAGGCCCATGAAAAGCACTTACTGATGCTGCTTATGTAGAGACAAACACCTCCTAAGATTCGTTTCCTTGGTTCAAAGACCGGAGGGTCATGGTTTCACTGGTTCTTTCAGACAATTGGCCTAATATAACTGTTAGTGTTTCTGTTTTATTTCCCAGTTTGCTGCATGGTGCGTGGGATCTTAAAAACCAGATGATGTCCAATCACCATTTGTTGAGCATTTTTGATAAAAAGATTCTATAACAAAGATCATGATCCAAAGGAAAGAATGATGAGAGAGTTGTATATAATTCCCCTGGAATCCAGATTTCTGGCTTTCAGGGAGGTTGAGGCAACCCGCATGGGATATTTGCCTTTGGGTGTCCTCTTGAACCTTGAGCTTTGAGAAAAAAACTGGTTCCTGAAGATACTTTGAGTCAAACAACAGTCCAGATAAACTAGTAAGACCATTTTGCTCTGGGTATTGAACTTTTGTTTGAAGAATTCAGTCTGTTTTAGGAAATTAACTTCAAAGATCAGACTGAGAGTTATGTTTAGGGTAAATTAGTAATTAGTTTAAGCAGTATTTAAGACAATGTCTTATGAAATAACCTGTGTAATGTTTGTAATCAAACTTTCACCCTCTTACGATGCAGAAAATCATGTATCTTAAAGAAACCAGATTCTCAGAAGAGATTGACCTTATGGCTCAGGCTACGTTTTATCTTTGGTTCCATTTCTGATTTTGAGAAAGTGACCCATGACTGTTAATAGGTAAACCAAGGAGGGGCAGCCTGCCCTTGGGAAGAACACTTAGTATGTTTTAAACAGACTAACTGAGGACCTCCTACAGGAAAGGTCCATCCTGTATTATCTTGCTAATCATTAATTCTCTAATGAAAACTTGTCACATGTAAATTTTTCTATACCTTCTGTTTCTTCTAGACAAACTTTGTGTGCTTCTTATGGGTATATGTTTCTGTGTAGCTATGTTTCTAATTTAGATGATTCCTTTCCAACCGATAGTGAATTTACATGGGCAATCTTGTTTAAATTACTGACGAATGCATGGACAATGCACTTCGGAAACTTTAGGATTATCTTTAAGTATTCATAGTAACATTGCTAGTAAATACTGGAAAGGGAACGTTAAATTGTTACACATTGTAAAATGAAAGTCAGAATAAAACCCATTGGTCCAACACTCAGGGTACGGTTGGTAGCTTTAATTCCTACTTATGATATATCTGCATTGGAGAAATCTTTGAGAAAATTTGTCAGTTACTATGGGACAAATAACAGATGAGACAGAAGCACAACAGTGATCTCTGATCTCATAAGCCAAGTGAAATGAGATAACAAAATAACCTTAGTTTTTTTTTTTATTAGTCCAAGAAAGTGTAGTCTGTGCTGTAGACAAGATATACATAGAGTTAGACAGCAAGCTACTTGATTACACGTTGTCACACCCTTACAAACACGAGATTTGTTTGGTTGGTTGTCATCAGGAATAAGTACATGGGCTAGATCACTACTGCAAGCAATAATAATATTCTTAGTCTACATCCTGATAGTATTAGGCATAATAAAATTTAGCCTCTATTGTCTTACACACCTAAAAGGCAGAAGAAGGCCCCAGGCTAAAATGTTGATGTACATTGAGTCTGCTCACTCCGGCAATGCCATTGCTGGGAACATCACTCTTCCTTAATAACCTGTTGAAGAACCAGATGGTATCTGGTGGAAAACGAGCACCATGAGTTTAAAGAGCCTGCAACGGCCACCATATAGGAGCTCGATTAAGTCCAGGTATTGATCATCGATGTGTTATCTCCAATCTCTGATCAAAAGGAGGGACTGATTTAGGAAATAATATTGGAGTTATTATTCCCTCTCCTTGAACATGGAGAATTGTGACCCATCTGTGGCTGAGCCCTCACAGACTCACAAAGACACATCAACTGGGCCCTGAGATAAGACAACAGATGGGACAATTTCAGAAATTATCTTAAAGAAGTTTTCAAAAAGGGCAATAAAACCTAACCCAAAGGACTTCTTACCTTTTGTCTTTTTCTATTAACATTTAGTGAATAGGAATTTGTTGGACCAATGAAGACCCTCCTGACTTTCGTAACTGAAACCCCTACCGATGATGGTTAAGAAAGATGATTCAAAATGTAAGATTACAATTTCTAGCCAATCAGTGAACAAGTGACGCTTTCAATGATTCTACCCATTTTGTGATGTTGATACAGACTGATGATTCTATAACCTTCCTTGAACTCGGACAGACAAGGCTGTGGCAGCATGCTTGTCCGTTTTCCCATTCTTTCCTATTCTGTAATGTTCTTTGGACTCAGGCAGACATGGCTCTGGCAGCATGGTTGTCCGATTCCCACTTCTGCCCTTTTGAATATATGCCAAATAAAACTTTCTTTGTGCTTTAAAAAATAATAATAATAATTTTCTTTGTTAGAATTGTGAATTAAAATGATAGCTGCACAATTATGCTATGCCTCTAAGAAAGGAATAAATAAATCTATTTCTTTCTGCTTTAAAAATAAATTCTGATGTTTGAGAATAAGGTACTTATGCAACACAGGTAACAGAGAGTATCAACTTAGAATTTGGATCACTTCATGGACATGTTAGAAAGAGATTAAATGGACAGTGCATTATTAATTACTGAAACATATTATTTTTGGTTTAATATATTATAAGCACATTAGAAAAAAAGAAGGCAGGCATCCTTTTATTCTCTTTTCTTTAATCAACAAATATTTATTGTACATATTATGTGGCTGGCGTGCACCGGACACTGAGGATACAAAGTAGACAAAACATAAATGGTCTCTGGACTCAGGGCTTATGTCAGAGTCGAGTATAGGGAAAGCAGACATTAAACAAATAGTCACCCTCGAACACGTGAGTTATGTCTGTGAAAGCACTTCGACAGGTAAGTATATAGATTTATTCATTTAAACAATATTTATTGAGCACCAACTAGATGTGCCCCTTCCACTTTGGGGTATAAGTAGTGAATAAAATTGACAAATAGCTCTTCTTTTAGAGAAGCAATAAACAAAATTAGTAAGTAAATTCTAGGGAAGAGGATACCAAGCAGAAGTGTGGGGAGGAGTAGGAGAGCATGTGGTATAGGAAGAGGTGTAGGAAGCTGAAAGGAAGAGACTCTTGTTTATTGTGCTGTTGGTTAGCAAAATAAACTAAAACTAGAGTAGATTTATTATACTTGTAACAATGTCAAGGAAAATATTACTTGCAACATTGTGTACCATAAAAGCCGTGTGTATGGTGCTGTATTAATCATACATTCTTAAATGAGGCTCTACATTAATTAGGTTTAGTATATATAACTTTAATACATTTTGTTTTAAAATTACTATTATAAAGGGTACTTCAAGTACACTATACATCTTTACTCAACCAAGAAAAGAAACATACAAGTCGTGAATTTTCAAAATTCCATTACAACGTTCGTCTTTAACAACAACTTAAGGGAATGGAAAGGAAACACGCATGGTATGGCAGTATAATGTCCTGACAGTTCTGTAGCCTTCTAGTGTAAATAAATTAGGAAACTTCCAGGCTGCTTATAAAGATTCAAACCACACGTTAACCTGAATACGAACTACATTAAATCGGTTTACATACTAAATAACAAATCTAAGTAAATATGTACAGCAAATACAGGTACTATTCTAAAACATTTTCAGTTTCTGTTAAATATTTACATCTTTTAATAGTTTCATGTTTATTTTACATATTAAATAATCGCTCATCTCTTTTCTGTTTCTTAAACACAGTATTTATATAGAAGAAGTCATAACAAAAAGACGGTACCACCTATGTAGTATTTAATGTATTTTAAATCCCTGCACTTGCGCTTTTACTTCACTTCAGTTTTTATGATTTACATTTTCATTTTTTTAGAGCAGCTTCTAGAAGTACTTAGTCTTAGAGAAGTTATTAACCATATTAAAAAAATTAGGCTATTCAACTGCCCAAAGCAACAATAATAAAAGACATCAAAAGGCTTTCCTATTATGCTATTTTTAAAATTAGGAACATCATGTTTGGTTTGATTTTTCTAAAGAAGGAAATCAGAAGTATCAGGGCAGGATGTATAGCGTTATGACAATGAAGCTCTCGCAGCATGGAGCTGATGGAATAAAGGAAACCCTGGCAGGAGACACATCTGGCTACATGCTTTCATTCCAAAGCGATGCATCATGCTCCTAGTTTGAAAATAGATGTAGGCTACCCAGAAACAGTCTCCATGGGTTGGGAAAATTAGATATGCTTTGGGGAAGAAATATTTGTTCCATTCTTTCCTTTTATATTCAAGTTACATTGAGGTGACTTCTATGATAACCCACCACTTAGTAGGTTCAGGAAAATTGGTCCTTTAGTCAGTCATTTGAGTTATTAAAAATAACCTCTTGAAACAGTGTGCTTAGCAGTATGTGAAGAATATAATGCGTATGTGTACATAAAATTAATTTTTATTTGTTTGTTTTTGGCACTAGCTAAGCATATGCTTTTTTCCCCCCAATAAAATCATTACTTTTCTATTGGCTAAAGCCAGAATATTATCCAAGTAAGTCTTGCAATTTTGGGGAGAAGAAGGAACCCCTAGGTTTCATGGCAAATAGATTTCTTAGGGCTATTTTCTGAAGGGAGCCAAATGCTTGAGAAGAGGGAAACAGCCATTGTTGCTGTTGTCTTCTGCATGGGCCACCAAGGTTGATTTTATACAACTACTCAGGCCAAAGTTCTGGCCTAATGATGCCAGGACATTGCTAAGGACTGTGAGATGCCAAACCCATTTTCTTTTAAGATTTTACTATGATCTAAAAATAAAAGTGATTTGAGACTGTACAAATCTGGGGGGACACAGGCATTTCCAAACCCTGGTTGATGCTTTCTTTTTATCCTTGCTAAGCAGTGTCATCAATGTCTCTGGTCACCTCTCTCATCTCTCTCATTCGCCACATGTGCCAAACGTGGTGACATCAATGACAAGCTCTTCTGTAAGAGAAGGTGTTATGGATAGAGTTCCTCCAAAAGAGACCTTGGAATCCTAACCTGGTACCTGTGAAAGTGACCTTGTTTGGAAATCGGGTCTTTCAAGATATCAGTTAAATTGGCATGAAGTCATACTGGAGCAGGGCGGGTCCTAATCCAGTCGGAGTGATGCCTTTATAAAAGAGGTAAAGAGACATGGAGACACCCAGAGGGGAGCACCATGTGACTATGGGGCTATGCTGCTTTTGCTAGCCAAGGAACACCTGGTGCCCTGAGAAGCTGGGAGAGTTGAGAAAGTTTCTTCCACTAGAGCCTTCAGAGAGAACACAGCCCTGGCAACACCTTGAATTTGAACTTCTAGCCTCCAGAACTGTGAGAGAATAAATTTCTGTTTTATAAGCCACCCAGTTTGTGGTGGAGCCCTGGCGGTATAGTGATTAAGAGCTATGGCTGCTAACCAAAAGGTCAGTGGTTTGAATCCATCAGCCGTTCCTTGGAAACCCTATGCAGAAGTTCTACTCTGTCCTGCGGGGTAGCTATGAGTCAGAATAGGCCGGACGGCAATGAGTTTGGTTTATTTTTTTGACAGTTTATGGTACTTTTTTATGGCAGACCTAGGAAAAGGTCACAGCCTTGAATACCCTATGGAGCAGTTGTATTCTGCACACTCATAAGATTACCATGAGTTGGAATCGACTCAATGGCAGCTAACAACAATGACAGGTAACAAATACAGAGGGTAATATTAAGAGTCACCTAATGTTATTAGGTGCCCTGCTGGCGCAGTAGTTAAGAACTTGGCTGCTAACCAAGAGGTCGGCAGTTCAAATCCACCAGCCACTCCTTAGAAACCCTAAGGGGCAGCTCTGTACTGTCCTATAGGGTTGCTGAGTCGGAATCTACTGCCAGCAACAGGTTTGGTTTTTTTGTTTGGTAAAGTTCACACGGTAACCTCCAGTTTTAAAATTTTTATGATGATCTCATAAGAATGTTCTGGGGAAAGAATGAAATGTATTATTACCCCATTTTAATGATGAGAAAAGTGGAGGTTTTAGAGATACTGAATTTATATATTGAAGGTAATTTGAATTCATCTTTGTACATATAAGGTGACCTATTGTGATATTAATAATTTCTATTGTTACTACTTCATTGATATTGTAGCACAATAATGCTGCATATTTTTGCCGAAGTGAAAGCATTTCTCTTTTGAAGGTTTCTGTGCAAAAGACTATTCATAGAGGGCTTTTTTCACCTACTTGAAGCAGGCTTGAGGAGCCCTCCTAGCAGTATTGCTAATGGTTTTTATAAAGAACTATCTGTCAGCCTTTGCCTTCTTTACACATTGTTGAGTTTTAAAGTACAGGACTGTGGCAGCTTACTACATAACATGGTCTCAATAAACCTACCAATTGGAGACTTGGCTCACAGCATTTCAAAAGCTTCACACTGGCCCCAGGTGCATTTGAGGAAAATGTCCCCTCTCAGCAGGAACGTGTGAAAATCTAAATGTAGTGTTGTCCCTGGTTAGAAGAAAGACCCCAGAAACATCAAGGATAACTGAATGTATGAATCCAAAATCTGCCTTTAAACCCATTTTAACAACTCCCATTCAACTCTGTGAGGAGTCGAAAGTAGTGCATCTAGGGTCAGTCTTTGGTGCTTGAGCTTTATGTTCTTAAATAATGCTGGTGACCTTCATTCAAGAGTGAGTCCCGCTAAGGGCAACCCCTTAGATGGAAGATAACTCACTTGTTCTGTTAGCAAATTTGGGACTGAAGAGTTAGAGCTTATTGGCAAATAGACTCAATTTAGACATAGACTTTTGTGCTAAAGAAAATTTCTAACTTGGTAGCCTGGAGATCAAAGTTCACCTTTGTATTCAAATTTCACCTCACAATATTTTTCCTAGGTGTCTTACCACTTTGTTGTTGTTGTGTGTCTTTGAGTCAATTCCAAGTCATAGAGACCCTATAGGACATAGTAGAACTGCTCCACAGGGTTTCCTAGGCTGTATGGAAACAGATTGCCAAGTCTTTTCTCCCACAGAGTGGCTGGTGGGTTTGAACTCAGCCTTTCAGTTAGTGGCTGATTGCTTAACCATTACACCCCCAAGGCTCCTTATCCTTGTTTTTTTTCTGATAGATATTCTAGCTCTTAGGACATATTGTTTGTCTCACAGAATACTGGCAACGAATATCTCTCAATTTTTTTCTCCAGTGAGAGACTCAGTCTTTTTCTTACATTGTACACAAATGCAGGATGCTTTCTGTGGAGGCGGAGTAGATAGTTGAACATCAAGTGATGTAAGTAGGTCCATAAATGTCTCCCTGACCAGTTAATCTCTTTCATGTGCTGGTATCTCCTCCTAAAGTTCCCACTTTTAAAGAGGTCATTGTACCCTAATATATTAATTTTTACTAGAATATTAGCACTCAGTACCAAATCATTATAAAACAATTTATCCAACTCTCTGGTTGCCAGTGTCACAAAGTAAGAGATATCAGCATAGGTAGGTTTGACTGGAAGACAAAGGACATGTGATATGTCATCCATTGGAGAAAGGTCAAATTCATGTGAAGGTACTTGAACAGATAGACAATTTCTTCCTTTCCTCTATTTGCAACTTACCTATGCATTGTTATCATTCAACACATATTCACTGTCTACTCTGTTCAAGGCACTGTGGTGTTGGGAGATAAGATAGATGATTTAATACATGGAAGCTGCCTTCAGAGAGATGAGATGTATGGGAATATATATATAGTAATATATGGGCATCTGTATCTACCTCTCTCTCTCTGTGCACCCATGTAATATAAGGGAAATATTGGCAAAAACATCTTAGAGATTCAAGCAAAGTTTTGTGTCCGAGCAGAGGAATTTGAGACTAAGCATCTTCCAGGTGGATGAGGCCAGGCTTAGAGGGAAGCTGGCATTTGTGCTCTGGCCTAAAGAGGGCATGGAATCTTGAAAGGCAGGGAGAAGAGAGAAAGGAAATCCTGGGAAAGGAATTGACAGGGACAGAGGCATAAATGTAAGGAAGGGTATGATTTGGGGAATGGTAAGTAATTCCAGGTTACCGGAAAAATTGAGCTCATGTAAAGATGCAGGCATAAGGAAAATTTGGAAGTAGGATACAGATGGTTAGAATGCCTTTGTAAGTGTTTTGGATTCAATCCTGTAGGCAATCGGGATTAATAAAAGGTTTATAAACAGAGGAGTGATATGATCAGTTTTATGCTTTATGATGAAAACAGCTGGAAAAGAGGAAAATGACTTGGGAAAAAGCATAAAGGCTGTTTCTACAATTTAGTCAAGAAATGATGTGAAAAGGAAGCAGAGATGATGAGGGCCTGGACCAGGATGATGGAAATGGCATAAACTGGGAGAAAACTAGGAAATAGAACCAAAAGGATTTTATGACTTATAAAATATAGGCAGTTGGGCATTGAATACTCCTGAAGGAAGAATGTGTAAAGCAGAAGGCCACTAATTGTGTAGGGAAAGAACTATTTAATAAAAATTTTTTCTCCTTATTTTCCCTTCAGCTACTCCTGACTGACATAATAATAATGATACTAGTAAAGGTGTTAAATAGATGATGTTGTTTATATTTAACCCTCCCAACAAATAAATTTACCAAATAAATGGGTAATATTATTGACAATTTATAAATGAGGTAGCAGGTGCAGAAAGGTTCACTATGCGCTGGAATTGACTCCATGGCAATGGGTTTGGTTTTGAGTATTAGGAAAATTTAGATAGCTGATAAATTACCAGCAAAGGTCCAGTTTGAATGTTTTTACTCCAATTTTAATCTTCTGTACGCTCCATCAGAGCTGCCTCACATGCACATCACTGAATTCAACGCACCCAAGTACATATATAAGGAGATGAAATCTCTTATTCTTTCTCTTTTTTTTTTTTTTTTATCATGTAAACACTACGAGGTAATTGTTTTTCTCTGCCAGGAGTAAGAAAAAGAAAGGCAAACAAATGGTAAAGCAATAGCCTACAAGCTTGAAATATTGGAGGTAGAAATTACAAGATTAAAAAAAAAAAAAGTTAGTAATAAGCTGTTTTGCTGTGTTAATTAACATTGCAACTATTCCCTGGACATGGGAAAGAGGGATATAGTCTTTGTTATTCCATTGAAATTGATGTGTAATAATGTCTTATATTTCTGCAGTTAATATTGTATAAATTGTTCTTTCACATTTTATTCTAAATTGCATTCATTGATTCCACATTTTATTTTTTCCTCAAAATAATCATTTTTGGTAGATAGAACTCACTCTTTTTATATTCATTTTATGGGTGAAGAAATTGAGAATTTTTCTCATAGCAATTCAATGACAAAATTGGAATTGTAAACTTAATCTTCTGACTCAATGTCTGGGATTCTTTCCATGACCCCACATAACCTAAGACAGGTATGGAATAATATCAGCAGGCAAGCAGTATCTGTTATGAGGGGACAGTCTGAGAGTTGACTTTCTGTCTCTGAAAGGTTTTAAAGAGGAAGCTGTAAGCTAGCAATGCTTCATTTATCTTATCTCTGTGACAAGGAATAAGACTTATTTTGGAATTCCCTAGTGCCAACGATGTCTATAATGCACCAACAGAGTTTCCTGTAATTAAAGGCTACTTAGGCGGAAGTGGCAAACTCTGCTTCTGGAAGCATATAGCCACATGTAAGCCTGAATTTAACAATAATTTAAAAAAAAATTAGAAATCAATGGAGTATGAGATTTGCTAGAATTAAGATGTTAAATAAAACCATGCTCAGGGCAGAGTTGATAAAATCTTTCTCTTTGAGTTGGTATAAAGTGAGAAGCTTCTGCAATCATACAGTTTAGTTGCAGATGGAAAGAAGAGAGATCATTTGTTGGTTTAAGCTGGAAGTCTATAGAACTTTTCAAAAGATTTGGTGAACAGATGCTTTTAAAAGCTCTTAGCAGCTCAGCCTTCACCACTAGTAATTTCAAACAAAGCAGGAGCTGGGAGCATTAATGTCATTTTCCTTCCCTTTTCTGTAGTCCCCTTGGCTAACCACTGATAGAGAACAGCCTGAAGCAGCCTTGAGAAGCCCCCACGGTGAAAACACATCAATGTCAGCTTTTAAACTTGGAGCTTGTTTTCAGCTTGAACTAAGTTTTCCAGTTTCTCCCCTACTTCACCTCTTCGGAACCACATTCAAAAATAAGATAATACCCATGACCTGTCTCCAAAGATATGCTGTTTTATTTAGGTTATTTACATGAATTTGTCATTTCTTACCCATTGCTGGGTTCCACGTAAGTTTTCAGAAATAATGAGATAAGACAGGCATAACAAATTAATAGCAGCTCTTGCTAGTGACATTACACTCCATAATAGAGGATGTTGTCTTAAGTTGGGTTCTCTAGATGAAGATCTTGGAACAAGGATTCATGTACAAGGGATTCATTAAGGAGATCCTTCTAGGAGACTCTGTTTGTGATGGGGAACCGAAGCAGGCCAAGGCAGGGGAAGAAGCACAGCAAAGGTACAATTTCCAGCTCAGTCCTGCTGAAGGTATCCTTAGGGGCAACTTCTAGGGGAACTCTGGTTTGTCGGTTACCCCTCAGAGTTGTTGCATCCTGGAGGCAGAGAGGTGGGCTTTCTACCCTCTTATCACCTTGTCATTGGCTAAGGCCACCCCTCAGGGAACACCACCTCCCAGGAATTGCCAGCTCCAGCAGCGTGAGGATAGTCCCCAGAAGTCAAGTCTCATAGGCAAGACGGAACAAATAAATGTATTCTAAAGCTAGGAAGGTGAACACAGGAATGGAAAAATGGGCCTAAGGGAATCTAGATAGACACACCAGTTGGTATAAAGGAAAATTTGGTAGAGCTTCATTAAAGATTTTTATTTTCCCAGATCCAATACTAATTCTTAAAGTTGATTATGAGACATCTGATAACCAGTGGTTCTGGAGTAGACTAGGACTTTTAAGAATTGTGATTGGAGAGAGTTGAGACAGTGGTAAATGCAGGGAGAGGGAGGCAAGAGGTAAGTAAAGTGGAGATGAAGCTTGCTTCTGCAATACACTAACATCCTTTAGGATAAGTTAATTCTACTTCTAAAGTGACTGTTTTGAAATATCTATTACTATTTTTACCCAGCCTCCCACTATAGGCAAAAAACTCCAAAACACCAATGACAATTTCAACTCTTTTAGGAGCAAACAACAGATTGTTTATTCCCTTACTGCTGACTTTTAAAGGTTGTATAGGCAACCTTGATCTGCTCTTCTACATTTTCCTCTATGATCTGCTTTGCCAACCCCAAACTGGAGAGTGTATTATTAAGGCAACAACATTTGATGACAGCTTCGTATCTCCAGTGACTGTTTCTCCTTGCTACAGCTCTGCTCTGCTCAACTGCGCGAGTCGGATTCAGAGCATGGTTGAGGGCAGGATACTGTTAAGCAGCTGTTAGAGTGGGCAGAGTAGAGTCTGCAAATAAAATGCTCAGAAAGAAAATTTTTAAGATCGGATGAAACAATGCGACTTTGAGTAACTGGAACGTTAACTTCTGGCAGTCAACTGTGCAGGCAGATTAGCCCCCTTTCATTATAAGAAATGATATTGCAGGGCTGCCACAGCCAGAGTTTGACAACCATGTGAGTTGCAGGCAGAGCCATTATGAAAACATATTGATGATAAAATAACTTCCGGAAAATAATCGTCATCGGTATTTACAACTGCATAGTAATAATACTGCTGGAATTGCCAATATCCTGAATAAAGGACAAAAACATGCGTTTTGAAATCTGGAAAACATGTTATTAAAACCTGGAAAACGGATTATTGAAGGTGGGAGGGGGTCCAGGCAGGGGGCTTTAGCTGCTTTTTCTGTTTGCAGAACTGCGGAACAATTTATGCCTGTGTGTGGTGTGCAGAATATTCTCCATCCTTCCTCTGCTCCCAGATCCACTCACCTCCTTATCCAAATTGGAGTGCACCAAAGGGCTTTTGGCCGAATAGACCAGTGAGGCACTGGGAGGGGACTGCAAGTAGGAGGAGAGCGAGATTGGAACATTTATTTCCCTGACTCCCTCCATCTTGGGCTGTGTGGGGCAGCTACAGCTCTCTCTCACTTCTCTCTCTCTGGGGTTTGGGAACTTTTCCCTTCCCTTACACCTTTCGATTTTGTTTTTCCAGTTGCTATCAAATCGCTTCTGACTCCTGGTGACCTCATGTGTGTCAGAGTAGAACTGTGCTCCTTATGATTTTCAGTGACTGCTTTTTTAGAAGTAGATGCTGGGCCTTTCTTCTGAGGATCCGCTCTGGGTGGACTTGAACCTCCCAATATTTTAGTTAGCAGTCAAGTGCAAGTTTATACCAATCAGGGACTCCACCCTTAGATGAAGGGCTGCTAATGTGTTCTCTCTGTGCTAGCCCTATTTTCCCAGTTTTCCAAAGTTATTAGTCCTTGGGGTGCCTACTCATCTCTTGTTGGTGTCCCTGAAGCCTGCTCAGTACCGCCATAAATAGTTCCTTTACTACACTACCCTCAGCTTCACCGTTTGAGTGTAGCCTCTGGGACTGACTAAAATAGAAAGGTAGAATTGCTTTATTCCAGAAGCTATGTCTATTAATAAATGTACAGTTCCTGCATAGTTCTTTATTACTTAATAAGAACTAGATTTTTGTTGGCAGTAGAACTGCCCTCAGATCCAGACCAAAGGGGCTCCTGTTCTACTCCTTTGCTTTAGAAAGCCTCACTTACCACAAACTCATCAACAGATTCATTAAAAAACACCTGGGTGCCTCTGACACTTCAGACGGATGGTGCACCGGTGTGACACTGCCTGAAACGTTACGTATCTGCTCTCAGGACTGGCAATGTTAGGATCCAAGCAAACATTTCTCCATACTTTTGGCCTCTGTCCCTGAAATAAAAAAAGAGTGCTGTGTCCAAATGCTTTGAAAGTTTGGAGTTGCGTGTCTGCCAATGCAGAAGATGAATATTACTTTAGGATGCAGGAAGGATTCGAGTGGTAAAAGCACAAAGGTAAGAGTAAAGAAAAATTAACTTATCAAATCTTTCTTCTCAGATACGAATGCAGTAATTTCTTGCATAATGAAGTATCATCTCCTAGTAGCACAGGGTATCTGTTTTCTTTTTTTCTCTTCCTGCTCCAATTCATAGTTCTGGAATTGATCATTAATTACAATGGGATAGTCCAAGCAGTTGCACGAAGTGGCTGAAGAAAAAGAAATTTATACATATGACTTAACATGAATAAAATCATTGGCAAATAGATCGATATTGAAGACTGAAACTGCAAATAGTTTTATATTTATTAAAATACATAATAAAATTAAATAAAATTTTGAAAATATTTTCAGCTATATGTAAATAATTTTCATTTAAATTTTCATATTTGTCAATCATAATTGATATATATTTTTATTACTAATAGTTTGAAGTATTTTGGAAGAACTATATTTAAATGAGTAACCTTTAATAAAAATATATTTTAGATCAGGGATTGGCACACTTTTCTGTAAATGACCAGATATTAAATACTGTAGACTTTATGAGCCATACAGCCTTTTATAATCACTCAATTTTGCCATTGTAGTGCATAAACAGTCACATAAAAAGAAATTAAAAAAAAAAAAATTGGCTGTCGAGTTAATTCCGACTCATAGCGACCCTATAGAATGGAGTAGAACTGCCCCATAGATTTTCCAAGGAGCGGCTGGTGAATTCAAACTGCTGACCTTTTGGTTAGCAAAAACAGTCATCGGTAAATGTAAATGAACAGGTGAGGCTGTGTTCTAATAAAACTTTATTTACAAAAATAGGCAGTCAGACCGCAAGTCTTAGTTTGCTAACCATTGATTTACATTATTATTGATAATAGGATAAAAGTTATGTGAAAATCTAGATTATAATAATATAATTAGTGATTTTTCTTACATTTTATGAATTTAGTATATAGTAATTTATCAGTTATGTAAGTGTTTCTGTCAGTACTCCTCAAAACAGTATGATCCATCAACAGGACATATAGACATGCTTAACAGTAATTAAATTTGGCCTTCTGATACTTTGCCTACTTTTAGTCATTAAAAAAACAGAGTTTCTCACATATTTTGAAAATTGTGTTCTTCAAAAGAATTTTTATCAAGGCTGCCTTAAAGAACATATTGTATTTAATAGTTTGTTAGCTTTAGTTATATCTTTCAAATATTCACACATATGGTATGCAGGCCTTCAGTGGTCCCTGGGTGGTGCAAACTGTTTACCCTTGGCTACTAATCTAAAATTTAGAGATCCAAACCCACCCAGTGATGCCACAGAAGAAAGGCCTAGAGATCTGCTTCCATAATGATTACAGCCAAGAAAGCACTTTGGAGCTCAGTTCTGCTCTGTAACACATGGGGTCACTATGAGTTAGAATTGACACAATGGCAACTTTTTTTTTAAGGTGGGCTTCCAGTTGTATTCTTGCCCTGGGCTCAGCCTAATTTTAGAGTGGGCCTGGTTAGCTATTTTCCTCTCTAGGAGCAACCTTGTCAAAAGACAAAGTTTCCACTACTTTAGAAGTCGCAAACTGACAAGCTTCAGATTGTGTTTAGTGCGCTCATCTTGGGCGTGCACAGTGTTTACAAAAGTGTAAATCTGTTGCACATTCATTTCAAAATCAAAATGACTGTCTTCCATTTACAAATCTGCCAAAAATGGATCCCTCTCTAGAGGCCTTGGCAGCCCCCTTTAGACAGAGTGTACTCTTCAGCTTACCAAATGTTCCACCACCACCTCTGGGGACCCAGCAGAGCCAGCCCACCTCACCATTTATGTTACTGGTCTGGCCTGTGTAGCATTTCTTTCTGAATCTATCTCAGAGCAGTGGAAGCTGGCCCTTTCCTAATTTGTATCCTAGTTGTAGTAATTGCCCCTGCCCAAAACAAAGCTCGCAAATAAAACCAACCAGCAAAACCAACCAACCAACCAAAAAAACAATCGCAGTTTTTTTCCATCCTGAGCACCTCTGGTCTTGGTTCTTCTCTAGGACATGGAGCTGGTGATGTTGTTCTGATTGCTTCCTGCTCCTTTCCTCTAATTAGCAGAGGGAAAGATAGTGAACAATACGGCTTGCACTAATTTCTTTGAAAACAATATCTCAACTCCATCGTTAAAGAACATTGACCAGCAACAACTATTCAGTAAGAGCTCTACCTTCTGGCAATTTAGAAAAACTATAATATGACATTACCTAATATTCACATCAATTATTAATAAAAGAAGCAGAATAAATCACTCCTTCTGCTAAAAAAATTTATTAAGAAGAGCAAAGGGACTTTGATTAAAACTTTAATTGAGCTCCTGCTAACAGTGATAACTTTGTGAGAGTCAAGGTTCAGCTATTAAGAAGATTTTGGCTGAGCAATAGATATCTTTTTTTTTCCCAGCAAGGGCCATAGAGGAGCAATTTGGGATTGAGATAAAGGATAGGTATTAACTGCTACTCTGCATAGCACTACAATATGATCATATAGTGACTAGACCCAAAGCACAGCTTTGAACATTAGGCTAAGAAAACGTTTTTCCTATTTATTGGCTTAGCCTTTTACTTTTTGGCATGTGTGTGTGTTGTAAGTACTTATTCCAGCAGTTATCTGCTAGAAGAGTGATTTTCAACATTTTCACTCTTGCCTAAAAGAAGAAATGCACTTTATATGGCGATTGTATACTCATACATACACACACACTTGTATAATTTCGGAGACAAATTTTCAGAAAATAATATCTACCATTATATTGCACGTGATATCTGCTGATAATTTCTTTTCTTTTTCATATTCATGTGGAAAAAAGACTAATAGTAACCCTTTAAACCATGTGTTATCAAAGAGAGTGCTATCACCCCCAAAGGAGAGAAAATTGCTTCTTGGGGGCAAAGAAAACTTAGTACAATTTTTTGTGGCCCTACAAAAGGTCAAGGCACATAAAGAGGTGTACAGTAAATCTGTGATATTAAAATTGCATGGGAGTGGGAAGTTAGAAAAGAAAATATTGGAAAACACTGCCAAACTGATCTGCAACTTGAAAAACACTGTGCTTGAAAATTCAGGAGAACGAAACAAATGTACCTGACACACTGTCAGAGAGAAACAAAATGAAACCACATATGTAGAGCTCAAAAGCACATAGAACAATTCTTCATGACCTAGAATCCCGAAACACTGCCACTATTTTTTCTGTGGAATTTAGGATGCCAGCTGCCACAGTTGGCTGTCTCAGTCTGCCACCTTCCCCCTTCATGTTGTTGTTAGCTGGAATCAGCCCAGACTCAGGGTGAACCTATGCACAATAGGATCGGACCATTGTGATCCATACGGTTTTCAGAGGTTGATTTTTGGAAGTAGATTTCCAGGCCTTTCTGTCTAGTCTGTCTTAGTCTAATAGCTTCGCTGAAACCTCTTCAGCATCATAGCAACCCACAAGCCTCCCCTGAAAGCTGGGTTGTGGCTGCACATAAGGTGTGTCAACAAACTAAAACCAAACCCATTACTGAAGAGTTGATTCTGACTCAGAGCAACCCCATAGGACAGAGTAGAACTGCCCCATAGGGTTTCCAAGGCTACAATCTTTATGGAAGCAGACACATCTTTCTCCCCCAGAGCAGCTGGAGGATTTGAATCACTGACATTTTAGTTAGCAGCCAAGCACTTTAACCACTGTGCCACCATTAGCCAGGAATTTTCTAGCTGGAGTCTAGGTAAACATTCTGCCACTGAATTGCCGCTGCCACTGCCTCCCTCCTGTTAGTCCAGATTAAACAGATTCCCTCTCCTCTGCCCATGCAGTGGAGATCCCAACTCTAGCTGCACTGAGAGAAGGGAAGAAAGGAGACTATTATCATAAAAGCTGATTTTATGAATAAAAGGTAATTACAAAACTATGGAATCTGCCCAAGATATCATTTAAGGAAAACAAAAGAAAGTTGAAGCAGTATGGTTTAAGGCAGTAATTAGGGGGAAATGACACTGTTTAATGTTTATACCACAATAAGTTGAGAGTACTTAACAAATCAATTGCATTTATAAACATTTTTTTCCTTCTCTGTTTATTGCCCATCTTTCTCTTTCTATGTCTGTGTTTCCATTGGTGAACTCTGCTCTTGCTAAGCTCCATTTTTCTATTTGTTGGTTTGGCCTTTTTGTTTTTGGTGTGTGTGTGTTTTTTGTGTATATTATATATTCTTGTTCCAGTAGTTATCTGCTAGAACACTGACTATCAACAATTTTGACTGTCACCTAAAGTAAGAAATGCATTGATAAATGCTGAGTATTAATATTCATAGAAAAACAATGATCATTATTGATATTCTCATATTAGGAAAGGAGATAATAATTTAAACAAGGTTATTTCTACACCAAGCCTAATATCCAGGAATGCGTAGAAATGGATTTTCATATCCGTCAGGTAAATTTGGGCATACTTACAATTCATGGCAATTCATGACAACAGCATTTGCAGAAATATCTGCAAATAACTGCATTTTACAGTGTCAATGCATATTACCCTCAACTCCTAGAAATCTGTAATTGCAATAACAGAAAAATGGGATCTGAGCACTGGAGGATAAGGTAATGTTTCTTTCTATCTATATGTTGATTAAGCTGTTCAAAGCTTTAGATACAAAATGGAAAAGTTTGTTGGCATTTTAGTCAATGCAATCTCTCTGAGAGGTATGATATGGGTCCCATGCACATTCTGAACCGGGAAGCAACGAAATGCAGTGAAATTGTATCGTGTACCTGCTGTGTCCAGAGGTCGGTGAAAATGCTGAGGCACAGAGGTGACCACAGCGCCAAATTCCATCATTGCAAGCCGAGGGGGAGTGTGGAGACAAAGCATGAGGCTGCGTTTATCAGGACAATGTGTATTTTGGAATAGTGCGTTCAGTGGGGAATGTTTTGTTTTGTTTTGTTTTCAAAGAGGATATAGGGACAAGTTGAGATGATCAAAAAACCTGCAGTAAATAGGCCATTCCCTGTGCAATGCCTTTCTCTGGTTCTTGTTTCAGAGTTTGGTACTTCATGGTCCCAGACTGACATTTTGAAATATTCAACTTAATTTACTCTTCATCAAAATTAATGTTTTATTGTCACTTTAAAAAACGACATCTGACATTCAGACTCAAGATAATGTTATTACAGATATTTTTATTCAGTAAATCGGGTTGTTTGGTAATGATCCAGTATGATTTATAATGAAGTCCTGCGTAAGGATTTTTTCAGAAGTTCACAAACTAAATACGACTGTGGAAATACCTTGAAAAATAGAGGGTGGGGGTGGCAGCTTGTGTTTAAGTAAATAAACACACACACGTACAGCTTCATGATGAATATTCGGTGAAGAATATAGAAAGTATTATTGCCACACTTTATTATTTATCAGATGACTCAACATGTTCTGTAAATCATTAATGTATATTTTTCTCTAGATACTTTCTTTGGTGCCTCTTATTGTTTGAAATGTGCGACTTCTATCAGTCAGCGTTCTTCAGAGAAATGGAGCAAATAAAACACAATTTCTTTCAATGCATTGGCTCACGTAGTTGAAGGACCGGCAAGCCCAAAATCTGTACGGCGAGCCAGAAAGCTGCAATCTCTCCGGCAAAAGCCGATGCTGCAGTGTTGAGGCAGAATTTCCTCTTCCTCAGGAAAACCTCAGTTGTGCTTTTAAGGCCTTTCAACTGATTGATGAGGCCCACCCGCATCATGGAAGATAATCTCCTTTTCTTAAAGTCAACTGATTGTAGATGTTAACCACGTCTACAAAATACCTTCACAGCTAAACCCTGATTAGTGTCTGATTGACTAACTGGGTACTATAGTGTAGCCAAGTTGTCACATAAAATTAAACATCATATTCATCTTGTCAAATTTAGAGAAAAAAAAAATGGGAAGGGAAGGTAAACCAGAAAGTCAGATTTTTTCTAGGCTGGAAATCTCTTGGAGTACAAGGTTACATTTAATGGAAAATCTTTACATGTATCAGGACACTGCCTGGTAGGTGCCCCTTGAATAAATTACAAAAATGTGTCTTCTTATTTTTACAAAGAGTTAACTTTTTCTAACCAGAAGAAATCTCTCCTTTCCATTTATAATTCATGTTGGAAGAAAAAAAAAAAGAGTTTCAAACGTCTGAATGTGCAAGTTATGACACACTTGAAACTTTCAAAATGCTTTTGAAAGCGGATCACTTCTCCACTAGTTGGTTAGCAAGGTAAGCTAGCAGCAATGGGCGCCATTGGAATGGCTGTAAATTTGGAGTAATTTATGCTCCAGGGAGTATTGACATGTGCTACCTATCAATTAATCAGATTTTAACATTTGTTACTTTAGACTTATTGGAGTAGATGGCAACAGCCTCTTAATTATGCAGTCTTCTAAAGAATCTAATCTATTCTTATCTGTCCTTAGAAATTCCAGGTCGCTTTGGGCTGAGAAATTAGGAAGTATAGACTCACACACGTTTATTTTTAATTCCTTCAAACAATCTCATTTTCCTGTCTAATTGAGGCTTTTCTATTCTTGCCTCCTTCTGTAATATATCATCTTGTATCTTATTATTGTATTCTGGCTTGTCTGGACCATACTGCAATAAATTGTGATGGCTGGCAGAGCATTAAGTGAATTTCAATAAATTCTGAGAGACTTCATTCTGCCATATCTGAAAAAACAAATTGACACCTCAAAAAAAGGCAAGAGGGGGACTTCAAAATGAATCTCTGAAACCTTAATGTTAGTCTTCTTTTTTTTTTTTTCATTGTGTACCAATTGTTGCGTACATAGAAAGGAGGAATGAATAAATGTTTCTCAAATCTCTGTTATGATAGGGTCTATCTTTTTTTAATGTTCCCGAAAATTTAGCTTATTCTAAAATTAATATACTTTTTATTTCATTTTCAAATAGTTTAATATGGGAAAGTTCCAAGTTCCTAAATAAAGTTACCTTGGTCATTGCTAATAATTTATCATTTTCCATGTTAGCTGTTTGGTCTGTGATCAATGAATGATCATAATTTCCTTGAGAATATATTGAAAGCCCATTTCTTATTATCACGTGTATTTTTACATGGCAATTAGAAAGGGGTTTATACCTGGTTTTAGTGACCATATAATTTATTATCCAAACCGAACACTTTGAGAGTAAAGAAAAAATAAAACAGTTGCCATCAAGTCCATTT
Organism: Dugong dugon; assembly: GCA_030035585.1. NCBI lineage: Eukaryota > Metazoa > Chordata > Mammalia > Sirenia > Dugongidae > Dugong > Dugong dugon. Next base: position 64,771,964 of record CM057466.1, read on the forward strand.
CAGCTTCTGGGGACCCCATGTGTGTCAGAGTAGAACTGTGCTCCATAGGGTTTTCAATGGCTGATATTTTTGGAAATAGATCACCAGGCTTTTCTTTCAAGGCACCTCTAGGTGGATTCAAACCATCAACCTTTCACTTAGCAGCCCAAGGTGTTAACCATTTGCAAAACCTAGGGATTCCTTGCAAGTGAAAGGAGATTCTATTCAGGTGCAACATCTGGACCACCAATGACAACCAGCACAGCCAAGAACAAACTAGTGTGTACCCTTCCCCTATGAATTGGAGATGCCCAATACTAGTTTTTTTTTTAAACTTTTTAAAATATATATTGCTAATTCTGACAATATTTCCAATCAGAGCTTTAAGATGTTATTTCTTTTTATACTTTTGCAATGAAACTCACAACTTAAGGTGTCAAGGAGAGGAAGGACGTGTTTTATACATTTGCTTTTATTTTAATAATTTTAGTTCCACTAGTTTACTTTTCCTTTTTTATTAATTGTTTTCAATTAACCTTCTTTTTCTCCATTGTCATTCCATTTTCTCCTTTTCTGCTCCTTTCCTATCCTTCAATCTCATGCCTGGGTGACGGGGAGTTGGAGACAGAATCAAATAACTGGCAATTGAAATTATGAAAGAAAGTGGAAGGTGTGGTCTAAGAGTACAACATTCTTATGTAGGTATTCACTTAACAGCTCGAGTACTGGTTCTGCTTCTCATCCATGCCAGACCCCATACCATCATATTCCAAGATTCTCTCATTCAAATGAGGCAGGATCAACTTCTGGATTCCTCTCTGAGTAAGTGTCCTTGCTGTGTTGATAGGAATGGAAAACAAGCCAACTAACTTCTCTATATACAAAATTTCAAACAATTCTTCTCTTGTCCCCTACACTCAGCTATAGCTTCACTATTCCTCCATGTGATACACAGTGAATCCAAGACGTGATCATTGGGATTTGGAAGAATAAAATTTGTATCCTCCACTGAAGGTCCTTAGGGTAAAGCTTTCTTACTTTTGCTGAATCGGTTATCAGTCAATCTTATTTCTATCCTTCAAAAATTTGTTGAAATGGTGCTTTTTCTGCTGTCTCCTATGCTACTAGCTTAGTTTTTGTGGATGTGTACTTTTAAAATTCCTTTATTACCATTATTTTGGAGTTTTGGAAGAGAAAGAAGATGAGCAATTATATGTTTTCCTCAGACATAATTCTTTCAGAGTGATAGCTGTAAAGCATAAATCTTATCATGTCATTCTGCTTAGGTTAATTACCAAATCTTTTTAAACTTATCTCAGAAGCCCTGAATGGTCTGATGTTTGAATGTATCTCCACTCATTTTGAATCTCATTCTCTTTGCTCCACACATGGGTTTTCTTTGGCTTTATTATTATTATTTTGGTGGAGGCATCACAGGAATGCAAAGTTGTTTTTTTTTAAATTGAAATTTCTATTTAGATAATTGTAGATTTATATGCAGTTGTAAAAAATAATACAGAGATCCTTTTTACTTCCATCCAGTTTTCCCCAATGGCAACATCGTGCAAACTATAGTACAATATCGCAAGAAGATATTGACATTGACAAACCCCCTGCTATTAGTATTTCCCCAGTTTTACTTGTACTGATTTATGTTTGTGTGAATGCATTTAGTTCTATATAATTTTATTACACGCGTAAGTTCCTTTATCCACCACCATGGACAAGATACTGAAGATTTCTATCACCACAAGGACACCTTTTGTTGCCGTGTTACAACATAACAACTTCACTCCTGTCTTCCACACCTAACTCCTAGAAACCACAAATATGTTCTCAATTTCTAAAATGTTGTCATTTCAAAATTTTATGTGGAATCACACAGTAGGTCATCTTTTCAGATTGACTTTTTCATGCAGCATAATTATTTGGAGATTTATCCGAATTGTTGCTTGCGTCAAATAGTTTGTTCCTTTTTATAGTTGAGTAGTATTTATTGCTGAGTGGTATGTATATACCACAGCTGCCTTGAACATCCTTGTACACGTTACTGTGTGATCACCCCCTTGCTTTTTAACTCTTCCTCCAGTTTTTATCTTACAGGTCCCTGTTTTTATTGCATTGTATATTTTCCTTCATGACACTTAGCAGAGTTATAATTTTACGTTTGCATGTAGGTGATAACTCAATTACAGTTAATATGCCACACTGGACCTTAAGCCCCATAAGGGCAGTTATTATGTCTATTTTTCTTATCATTATGTTCCTAGTGTCTAATATAGTGCCTGGCACATGGATATTTATAAAATAAATTGTCTGAATGAATCAAGCACAGTGATATGTAAGTTATACGTATTGCATATTTGGTCTTACAACATTCCTGAAATTTATAAATGTATAAATCTTATTTTACAGATGAAGAATATTGGGTAAAGAATTTATCCAAATCACTGCCAGAAAGTAGACAAGCTAGAATTCAAATGCACATCTGTTTGACTTCAAAACTCTTATCCTTTCCATTGGACTATCCTTCTTGTTGCTATAAAATTATTTCTGCTTTTCTATGACGGAGCAATTCAACTGCAACTACAGAGAAGCAGCTGTGACAAAATACTGTATTCAACTGATAATCTAATACAAGGATATGATGAAATGAAAACCAACCCCATCGCCTTTTGCTTTATGATAGACCACATAAAGAAAACATACATAGCTGCTATGTAATTTGCAGTTTGCAGGTGTGACAAATCTCTATTTTGTAAGATACAAATAAGCTTGGACATATCTTGTAATTACTCTGTTAATACAGAGTAATTGCCCAGCTATTTCTTCCTTACAAATTATATGGTAGTTATACTTGGAATTACCATAAAAAAAAAAAAAAACTCTTAGTTGCCAGTAAGTGATTGATTTATAATTACTGAATAATTACATAGTTGTTTGGGCCTTGAAATATAAAGCATTGTACAATATCTGTATACTTCACTGCCAGAGCTGCCAAAGGTCCAAGGCTATTCATTCTTTTAAGAATTGTCCTTATGACTTTCCAAAATTCTCAAAAACTTCTCTGAGAAGAAAAAAAGAAGTGTCACAAGGGAGATAGCCTCCCCCATTAAACTAGAATTTTCAGTGATCCCCAAAGCTATTTCACTGTAAAAATTAAGTCAGTAATAGAAGTAGCAGAACTCTTTTGCCCACCCTCAGTGAGACCAGGTTGGCTGTGGTTACTCAAGGAGAAGCCAGTTAATCTAGCAAAATCTTTATGCATTCCCATGTGTCACAGACTCAACTTGCTACATGGAAGTTATATGTTATTAACTTATTCAAATTTTCTGTCACTTAAAATATTCACTTCGATGTGTTTGCATGCTCACACTACATTTTTATTTTATTCACAATATCAGAACATCATATCTACAATATTAATTATTATTTATGATGCCAATTCTGGTTTTCTGAGTAATTGAGATAAGATTTTCTTTAAGGAAGATGAATATAAGGCAAAATAGATCAGTATTTTTAAATTATTGAATTGAAAACTACTGTAAAAAATACTTTCAATTGTAAAACTTAGGATATTCAACTAGCGTTTTTAATTGATTACTTCTGCATTCATATGATGTAATGCTTTGATAGGGTAAAGAGTGAAAAATATTTTTTATTTTACTTTTTAAATCTGTATTTGTTGTCTAATAGAAACAAGTGAGCTAAAATAACTTGGAGACTCATGATAATAATAATAAAATTAAAAATGGAATTCCAGTCCAAGGAATAGTGGAGTAACTGTTATAGGACTTGTGTCACCACTGTGGACAGATTTTAAATTAAAAAAAAGAAAAGTATGAGGCATCCATTTTCATGCATTGAAAATTTCCATCCATGAGGGAAGGAAAAATACATATTGTGAGCTACCTTTCACCCCACTTTCTTTCTTGGAACATTTTGCACACTGCAGCACAAAGGAATGGAACCAAAAGAGAGAAAAATAGTTTTGCTGGATGGAGAAAATGGAGATCAAAGATCAGGTTTGTTGTAGATGAGTGGAATTTTTAAGATAGGGTATTGTAGAGGAGGATGATACCTAGATAAACTTTGGGCACCTTAAATTTTGGCTAAATATTAACTCACACATTCAAAGGGTGTGACTCTATGGGCCTTGGCAGAGAAAAGCTATCGAGGAGGGGGGGCTTATGAACTGAATGGGAATTCCAAACTCCATATAGAGTCCCAATCATTCAGGGTGCGGAAATGGAGCTGAATACTCTGAGCATCCAGATGAGTTTCTAGAAGGGCCACACTAGCCCCAGAGTAAAGGCCTTTTCTAGACTCACCCTTAAAAAGCCTAAAAATAGTCCTCCATAAGATAAACCAGATCCATGAGCAAATATCCTTCCTGACTAAAGAAAATGCAGCAGTCTTTATAGGAAGACAACAACATCCAGATAGTCCTCAAAGTAGCATACACAATGTGTAGGAATTATACATATATACATGTATAATTATGTATGTAAAGAATTAGGACAATGTGGCCCATGACCAGGAGAAACAAGAAAACCAAATCGAGATGACACAGACACTGGAATTAGAAGACAAGAACTCTAGACCAGATATTATGAATACATTCCTAGATTTAAAGGCACAATGAATAAACAGATGTAAATTCTCCAAAGAGAAGTGGAAATTATATTTAAAAAAAGACAGCTCTGAAACTGAAAAATACAAATTCTAAAATTAAAATGACACTAGATAGGCTTAACAGCAGCTTTGACAATGCAAAGAAATAAGAAAATGAACTGAAAAACATCGAGAAATGTTATCAAGGCTAAAGCACCGAGAAGGAAAGAAGGCAGAAAACACTCATGCACATACACAGAAACAAATCCTCAGTGAACTTTTAGAAAATATCAAAATGTCTAACAGACAGATAGCTGGAGTCACAAAAAATAAAATAAGAAAGTGTTTTGGGCACAAAACATATTTGAAGGAATAATGACAAAATGTTTTTTAAATCTGATCAAAAAATACTGATCTAAGAAGCTCAGCGAATCCCAAATAAGGGAAAAAAAAGAAGGAAAGAAAGAAAAATGACACCAGTAATATAATCAATTGCAGAACACCAAGGGCAAAGATCAAGAAAAAGAAAAAAAAAAAAAAAAAGCATTATATATAGGGGAAATTTATAGTGGCGACTGCTGATTAATCATAAGAAACAATGCAAGGCAAAGGACAATGGGACTGGATTTTTTTAAACACTAAATGGAAAAAAAATAGTCAACTATATCCAGTCAAAAATATCCCTCAAATATGGTGGTAAAATGAGAATGTTTTCAGATGAACAAAAGCTGATCACCAGGAAATCTGCATTATAATAAATGTTAAAGAAATTTCTTCAGACTCAAGGGAAATATTACCACATAGAAACCTTTAACTACACAAAAGAATAAAGGGCACCAGAAATTATAAATATGAGTTTATATATTATTTGAAAAAATAATTTCCTGATTCTTAACTTATTCAATAGATAAGCGACTGTTTAAAATAATATCAATGTATTACAGGGTTATAGCATATATTTAAGTAAAATATATGATAAAAATAGTATGAAGTGAGATAGGAAAAATCAAAATATCCTATTGTAAAATTCCTATGTTACATATGAAGTGGTCCAATATTAATTCACTACTGACTATTATAAGGAGCCCTGGTGGTGCAATGGTTAAGCACTCAACTGCTAACCAAAAGGTTCACTGTTCCAACCCACAAATCACTCCATGGGAGAAAAGACATGGAGATCTGCCCCTATAAAGAATACAACCCAGGAAACTCTATGGGACAGTTGTACTCTGTCATATATGGTCACTATGAGTCAGAATTGACTCAATGACACATAAGAACAGCAACGTTGACTCTCATGAGCTGATAATGAATATCATCATCCCTGGAGCAACATCTATAACATTAAAACAAATAAGTATATGTGAAAAGCCAACACATATGTAATTAAACATTAAAGACTATTTATTAATCTAAAAGATGATAGGAAAGGAGGAAAAGAAAAAACAAATATTGACTGGGACAAGGAGAAAATAAATAGCACGATAGTTAGTAGACATAAACCCAGTTGTATCAATATTTACATTAAATGTAAATCAATACATTGCAATTAAAAGAGATCTTCAGATTCAATTAAAAAAACAAAAACAAACAAGACCCAACTCTATACTGTTTATCACAAATGCACTTGAAATATAAATATGAAGACTGGTTCTACGTAAAAGGACAGAAAAAGATACACCAGGCTAGCACTAATCATAAATATTAGAGATCCCAGAGACATTAGAAGTATAATAAGGGATTGTCACAAAGAGTTTTATGCCATATATTTTACAGCTAACATGAATGAATTCTTTGAAAAACACAACTTGGTGTAACTGATACAGTAAAAAAAAAAAAAGAAAGAAATTCTGAAACACTATACATACTAAAGAAATTGAACTATTATCAAAATCTACCCCCAAGCAAATTCTAGTGAAAGATGGTATCACTGATGAATTTCATCAAATATATACGTAAGAAGGGAACTGATATAACAAATATTCTACGGGAATATACAGGAAGAGGAAACATTTCACAATTCATTTTAGGAGGCCAAAATAAAACTATTATACAAAAACTTGACAAAGGAATTAGAAAGAAAGGAAATCATAGAATAATACAGATGAAATGCTAGCAAATTGAAGCTGTCATAAAAAGAATAATATAACATGACCATATGGGGTTTATCCAGGAATGCAAGATTGGTTTAACATTTGAATAATCAGTCAATATAATTGACCAGAGAACAAAATAAAAAAGAAAATAATGGTCATATCAGTAGATACAGTAAAAGCATTTGAGAAAATTCACTGTACATCCATGATAAAAAGAAAAACTCTCAGAAACTGAGAATAAAAAAAAATTTCCTTCATCTGAGAAAGAACACATATAAAAATTTATAGCAAAAATCATATTAATTTTGAAAGCCTGAATCATTTTCCCTAAGAACAAGAAACAATACAGGGGTCTCTGCTGTAATGATTTTTATTCAACATTGTTCTAGAAGCCCTGTTGTTGTTGTTAGGTGCTTTTGAGTCTGTTCCAACTCATAGCGACCCTATGTAGAACAGAATGACACATTGCCCACTCCTGCATCATACTCACAATCATTGCTATGTTTGAGCTCATTCTTGCAGCCACTGTATCAATCTATATCATGGTCTTCCTCTTTTTTGTTGACCCTCTACTTTATCAAGCATGATGTCCTTTGCCAAGGGCTAGTGGTCCCTCCTGATAATGTGTCCAAAGTATTTAAGATGAAGTCTCCCCATCCTCACTTCTAAGGAGCATTCTGGCTGTACTTCTTCCAAGATACATTTATTCTTTCTTCTGGCAGTTCATGTTATAGTCAATATTCTTTGCCAACGCCATAATTCACATGCATTGATTCTCTTCGATCTTCCTTATTCATTGTCCAGCTTTCGCATTTGTATGAGGTGATTGAAAATACCATGGTTTAGGTCAGGCACAACTTAGTCCTCAACGTGAGATGTTTGCTTTCTAATGCTTTAAAGAGGTCTTTTGAAGCAGATTTGCTGAAGGCAACATGTCATTTGGTTTCTAGACTGCCGCTTCCATGGGCATTGATTGTGAATTCAATTAAAATAAAATCCTTGACAGCTTCAATATATTCCCATTTATCCTGATGTTGCTTATTGGTCCATTTGTGAGGATTTTTGTTTTCTTTCTGTTGAGGTATAATCCATACTGAAGGCTGTGGTCTTTGATCTTCATCAGTAAGTGCTCCGAGTCCTCTTCACTTTCAGCAAGCAAGATATGTCATGTGCATATCTCAGGTTGTTAATGAGTCTTCCTCCAATCCTGATGCCCTGTTCTTCTTCATATAATTCAGCTTCTCAGATTATTTGCTCAGCATACAGATTGAATAAGTATGGTGAAAGGATACAGCCCTGACATACACCTTTCCTGATTTTAAACCAGGTATTATCCCCTTGTTTTGTCTGAACAGCTGTCTCTTGGTCTATGTACAAGTTCCACATGAGCACAATGAAGTGTTCAGGAATTCCCATTCTTCACAATGTTATACATATTTTGTTATGATCCACACAGTCAAATGCCTTTGTATCATCAATAAAACACAGGTAAATATCTTTCTGGTATACTCTGCTCTCAGCCAAGATCCATCTGACATTAACAATGGTATCTCTTGTTCCATGTCCTCTTTTGAATCCAGCATGAACTTCTGGCAGTTTCCTGTCAATGTTCTCTTGCAACCATTTTGAATTAACTTCAGCAAAATTTTACTTGCCTGTGATTTTATTGATATTGTTCAATCATTTCCACTTTCTGTTGGATCGTCTTTCTTTGGAATGGGCATGAATATAAATCTCTCAGCAGGTTGGCCAGGTAGCTGTCTTCCAAATTTCTTGGATAGACAAGCGAGCACTTCCAGTGTTGCATCCATTTGTTGAAACATCTCAGTTGACATTCTGTCAATTCCTGGAGCCTTGTTTTTTGTGAATGAATTCAGTGATGGTTCAGTTTCTTCCTTCAGTACCTTCAGTTCTTGATCATATGCTACCTCCTGAAATGACTGAACATTAACCAATTCTTTCTGGTGCAGTGACTCTGTATTCCTTCCATCTTCTTTTGGTGCTTCTGGTATTGTTCAACATTTTACCTATAGAATCCTTTAATATTGTAACTCTAGGCTTGAATTTTTTCTTCAGTTCTTTCGCTTTGAGAAATGCCTATCTTGTTCTTCGTTTTTGGTTTTCTAACTCCAGGTCTTTCCAAGAGTGGGAGGAAACATTTGCTAACTGTGTATCTGATAAAGGATTTGCTTGAAGAATCTGTGAAGAAATAAAAGGAATCTAAATTGGAAAGACATGTGAGGATAAGTCAAAAAGTATTGCTACCAAATCACAGGAACCATTATTAAACAAAAGTATCAAAATGTGAAGCTATTATTTCTTGATGTATCCTCCTTCTATGTCTACACACTTCTGAAGATGTTGTTTCCATCTCTCTAACCCTTCCTTGAAGAATTTGTGCTCTTCTATTTATACTGCATCAAAACTGCAGTTTTGGCATCCGCGAAGGACACAACTCATGTTCCTTTGAGTTTTAGAAACAAAAAGAAGTCTGAAGGGGCAAGTTCAGTACTGTAGGGTAGATGAGGTAAGGTTTCCCACTGAAATTCTCATAGGACACCCCTTGCTCCCCTCGAAGAATGAGCAGATGCATTGTAGTGATGGAAAAAAATTTTCCTGGCCTTTTTCTCACCAATGCAATTTTCAGTTTTCTTAAAACTTCTTTATAATAAGCCCCAGTGACCCTCCTGTGTCCTTCAAGAAAATCTGTCATGGCTCATCTTGGAGGTCTTCCCAACCTTCCTTGACCATCCAAAAACTGTTGTTTTATGTGGTGCCCCATTTCCATAAACTTGTTGCAAACATCAATGATTTGGGAATATGTCTTCTTGAATTTTGTTAAAAATTTGATATTAGCCTTCACCTCAAAATCATTTTTTTCCATGGCACAAAAAGTATCCTTTTTTTTTTGAAGGCACCCAAACAAGACTAAGACAAGTGTATTACTGAGAGAACTCGTCTGCAGCCATCCACTGATCTCAGAGACATATTTAAACATGTTTTGTTTGGAATAAATTGATGCATGTATGCACTGGAACCCTAGCAGCACTACTTTTTGACTTGCTTTCGTAAATAAAAATATTTCTATTTGCAGATGACGTGATCCTTGTCGCAGTTATCTGTGCTGCTATAACAGAAATATCACTAGTGGATGGATTTAACAGAAATTTATTCTCTCACAGTTTAGGAGGCTATAAATCCGAATTCAGGGTGCTAGCTTCAGAAGAAGTCTTTCTCTGTCTATTGTCTCTGAAGGAAGGTCCTTGTCATTAATCTTCCCCTGGTCTAGGAGCTTCTCAGTGCAGAGACCCTGGGTCCAAAGTCTGTACTCCACTCTGGGCCCTTCTTTCTTGGTGGCATGAGGTTCCTCTCCTCTCTGCTCAATTCTCTCTTTTATATCTTAAAAGAGATGGATGCAAAATACAATCTAATCCTGTAGATTGAGTCCTACCTCATTAACATAACTGCCTTTAATTCTGCCTCATTAACATTATAGAGGTTAGGATTTACAACACATACCGTAATCACATCAGATCGCAAAATGGTAGATGGCCACACAATACTAGAAATCATGGCCTAGCCAAATTGACACACATTTTTGACACACAATTCAATCCATAACAATCCCGTAGATAGAAAATCCCAAAATCCACAAGAAAGCTACCAGAGCTAGTAAATTAAGTCAACAAAATGACAGAGAACAAGAAAGATCAACACACAAAAATCAGTTGTGTTTCTATTACAAGCAAGGAACAAACTGAAAAGGAAATTAGGAAAATAATTCCATTTACAACAGCATCTAAAAAGAACAAAATACGGAGGAATAAATTTAACTAGGGAGGTGAAAGACTTGTATAACTGAAAACTATAAAACATTAGTCAAAGTGCAATTAGCTGACAGCCTCCATCTGCAGTACCTTCCATATCCACCTCAGTGTTCAAGCAGACGCTACACTCTTGCAGTGTTTTTTCCAATCGTGTATGTTGCAGGAGTACTAGGGCCTGGCTATTTATGTGTAACAGGAGAGTCTCCTAAAGGTCTGACTTTGTTCTGAAGATCCTGAATTGTTTGCCTGATACTTTGTTAGATCTGCATTGCAGTCTGAGACTCTTCCTGCCTATTTCTGCTTCCTCCTGCCTGTTCCTTCACGGATGTTAGATGTGCATCACAGTTTTGAAGGCATTTTCTGCCTAATATTGCTTCCTTCTCTTTTTAGCTTTCATAAGTGTTACCCCCACATAAACTTCTTGCACTCACTCCGTCTCAGTGTTGGCCTCCCAGACATTTTACCTTATTTGCAAGCTAACCAGTTAGCCTGCCATAATTTAATGGATGCTGGCAGAAGAAGAGTCCCTGGGGTGGTACAAATGGTTAAGAGCTTGGCTACTAATCGAAAGATTGGCAGTTGAAATCCACCTAGGGGAGCCTCAGGAGAAAGGACTGGTGAACTATTTCTGAAAAATCAGCCTTTGCAAACCCCATGGAGCAGTTTTATTCTGAAACACATGGGGTCATCATGATTTGGAATCAAATCCGTGGCAATTGGTAATGTCAGGATTAGGCGGAAGACAGGAGATTCCTAGTTCTGAGACAAAGAACTTTATCCACATCTGCATGGTTCCATTTGCCCTGCTCTCCCTTCCTTCGCCCTTCAATGTGGAATGGCTCAAGTGGATGCTGAACATGCTGAGAGTCTGTGTCACAGCTGGGGAATCCTGATCTTACAGAACACCAATCTCCTAAGAAGCTGCATGCAAACTTGCCCAACCTTTGCCCTAGAGGGAGACATTGTGTTTTTATATTGAACAGTAAAAATGTATGCCCCCAGGGGAACATCTAGCTCAACTGGCATAACACAGTTTATAAAGACAATGTTCTACATTCTACCTTGGTGAGTAGTGTCTGGGGTCTTAAAAGCCTGTGAGCGGCCATCTAAGATACTCCACTGGTCTCATCCCTTCGGGAGCAAGGGAGAATGAAGAGAACAGGATATAAGGAAAAGATTAGTCCGAAGGACTAACGGTCCACAGCTACCAAGGCCTCCACCGGACTTAGTCCAGTACAGGTAGATGGTACCTGGCTACCACCACTGACTGCTCTGACCAGGATCACAACAGAGGGTTCTGGACAGAGCGGGAGAAGGATGTAGAGCATAATTCTAACTCACAAAAAAAAGACCAGATTTACTGGCCTAAAGGAGACTGGAGAAACCCTGGAAGTATGACCCCCAGACACCCTTTTAGCTCAGTGGTGAAGTTACCTCCGAGGTTCACTGTTCAGCCTGGGAGTGAACAGCCCCGTAAAACCAAAATGAGATTAATGAGGTGCAGGAGTCCAGTGACAAGGGCCAAAAAGCAAAAGGGGACAAGGAAGCTGGTGATAGGGAACCCAAGGTTGAGTAAGGATATTGTTGATGTGTTGTGAGGTTGTTAACCATTGTCATAGGGCAACATTTGTAGTAACTGTTAAATGAGAAACTATTTTGTTCTGTAAGCCTTCATCTTAAGTGAGAATAACAGCACAATTGGAAGAGTGTAGTTAATGTCACTGAACTGTGCATGGAGAAATTTTTGAAATGGTGTATCTTTGGCTGTGTGTATTTTCACCAAAAAAAAAAAAAAAAAAAAGGTTGAGAAATTAGAGGGTTGACATGTTGTGGGGTTGTTAACCAATGTCATAAAACAATATGTGTACTACTGTTTCATGAGAAACTATTTGTTCTGTAAGCCTTAACCTGAAGTACAATTAAAAAAAAAAAAGTCTGCCCTCTATCCAGGAGAGTGACACTGTCTCTATCTTCCAGGCTGTTGATTACAGACACATCCTTGGAAAAATAGTAGAGACCAAAAGGTGTGCATGCCTCTCCTCACAATGCATGCAGAAAAGTGAGATAATGGACAATTGTCCTCCATCTCTAAAGCCAGCAATTCTTTTCTTAGATGTTTTTCTCAAAGTAATAAGAATTTTTTTCCACAAAAAAAGACCTATAGAATATTGTTCATAGCAGCTTTGTTCATAATAGCCTCAAACTGGAAAAAAGTGTTCATTAACTGGAGGATAAAGAAATGGTGAAATCTTCATATACAGAAAAATTCTAGGTAGCAATGAAAGTTAACAGACTACACATGGATGACTCTCAAAAACATGCTAAGTGAAAAACGAGAAACATACAAAACCGGTATATATTGTACGAGACTATTTATGCAAAATTCTTAAACAGGCAAAATTTCCTGAACGGAATCAATAGAGTCGTTGTTTCTGATTGGTGTCTGTGGTAAGACTGACTGAGAAAGCGCGTAAAAGAACTTTCAGAGATGATGGAAATGTTCTGTATCCTGAGAGTGTGGGCGTGGTTAAATGAATACATATATGCATTTGCCAAAACTCACACTTAAGCTCTGTGTATTTCACTCTATGTAAATTATACTTCCATAACAATTTAAATATATTCGAAATGAAAATAAGAGTTGTTGTTGTTAGGTGCCCTAGAGTTTGTTTCACCTCACAGCGACCCTATAGGACAGAGTAGAACTGCTCATAGTGTTTCCAAGAAGCGCCTGGTGGATTTGAATGGTCACCCTTTTGGTTCGCAGCTGTAGCTATTAACCGCTGCACCACAAGGGCTCCAGAATAAACTTACTTCCAGTTAATATTCTACTTTTCTAAAATATTCCCAGTTTTGTTTATTTTCAGTTTTATGTTTAAACTTCACCTATTCTATTAAGTTGATCTATAGGGTCAACACAAACTCAGTAAAAATCCCAGGCTTATTTTTAAAGGAAATTGACAAGCTGATTCTAAAATGTATATGGAAAGGCAAAAGATTTAGAATAGGCAAAACAACCTTGACAAAAAAAGAACAAAATTGGGGGATTTATACCATTGATTTCAATTTTTTTCTATAAAGTTATATTAATTAACAGAGTATGGTAGAAATCATGGCTTCTCTCCACGCCACAACAAATCAGTTTAAATATTAAGTATAAATTATTGAATTAATCTTTAGTACATTTTATTTTTGAGCTTTCTTTAATATATGATTTTAAGAGATGTGGTTAAATGTAGGTTGATCTGACCATATAAATCTCAGATATAGGACACAGTTTCTTTTGAATATTTAATGATATGATTTACGGACACCACTTTAAAATGGTGTGAGCCTTTTAGTGTTTATATCTTTATTTTCTACTTCATCTCTCTTTTGCTTTCTCTCTTGAATACTGCAATTTATTTTTGAAACTTCTTTTTATGGTGATAAGCCAAGGTACTCAGAAGTATTACAAATATTTAAAAAGAAAATGTATTGCTCAAAGAGGCCTATTTTCTAGTTCCCAGAATAGAATCATTGTTTTCAGTAAGGAAAAGGAATTTATGTTTTAGAATCCTTCGTATTTTCTTAAAATGCCACAAAAGTATGGTATAGATTCAAATGATAATAACAGATTCTAATACCTAAAAGAATATGATATTCTCTAAGTAAACATGAAAAATGAAAGCAAATATAAGAAATGTTCTATATTACTCTGTTTTTCAAAAAAAAGTAATTATTGATCTTTGTTCCAAGAGACTAAAGAACAAGACTATTTTTCTAACGTCTGTATCTCAAGTGCCAAAACAATGCCTATCATTCCTTTCTTTCTTCATCCATTTAATCAACAACGATTTATTAAATGACTACTACGTGCCTAGTGCTTTTATGTGCTGACATTGCTAATTACGTAGAAGGCACACAATAAATGATACTTACATTATGTATGAACAAATAAAGGGATAAATGTGCATGCTTTATCTAGGCTGAAAAGCCAAGTACAGAAGAAGGGTGAGCTAGAACTTCAAAGGGTACAACTGTGGTCAACATTTTTATTTGTGGTTGCAATGTCCTTTTCTCAAACTATGGTTAAATATAAGCCTAGAAGTCAGTTTCATATATTTTTATATTCAGCTTGATTCATTGGAGTATTGTGGTAGTTTGCTTTAAAATTACATGTTTGTATTTATTCTTGCATTACTTTTTTTAAAAACAGGTTTATTGAGGTATAATTAACCCATAATTAACTGCACATATTTAAAATATAAAATTTTGTAAATTTTAACGTAAGCGTACATCTGTGAAACCAACATGATAATTGAGATAATGAACATATCCATCAATCTCAAAAGGTTCCTCATTGCTCTTTGTCATCCCTCCTTCCTGCTTCTTTTTCTTTCTGTTTACTCCTTCTTCACTCAATCTGCTTTCTTTCACTACAGATCAGTATGTATTTTGCAGAATTTTATACAAATAAAATTATATGTATTTGATCTTTTTTACCTGACTGCTTTCCTTTCCATAATGATTTTTTTTACTTCATTCATTTTTTGTATCAATAATTCATTACTTCTTATCGTTGAGTATTATTCCATTTTATAGACATTCTACAATTTGTTGATCTGTTCAGCTACTGATGGAAATTTGGGTGGTTTCTAATAATTGGCTATTACAAATAAAACCGCTATGATCATTAGTGAACAAATCTTTGTATGGACATACATTTTCATTTCCCTTGTGTAAATTCCTAGTAGTGGAAAGGCTGGGCTATATGCTAGATGTATGTTTAACTTTTTTACAAAACTGCCAAATTGTTTTCCAAAGTAGCTGTATCATTTTACATTCCCATTAGAATTGTAAGAGAATTCCAGTTCCTCCATATTCCTCCCAACATTTGGTATGATTAGTCTTCATAATTTTGGCCATTCTAATAGGTGTTTCACCACCTGTCTGTCAGTTAGTCATACTGTGGTGGTATGAGTGTTGATACTATGCTGGAAGTTTTGCCACTAATATTTCAAGTGCCAGTGGGGTTACCCATGGTGAACAGGTTTTGGTAGAGCTTTCAGACAAAGATAGACTAGGAATAAAGGCCTCATGATCTGAAAATTAGCCAATGAAAACCTTATTAAATCTTCTTGGAGTGCCTGGTGGATTCGAACTGCCAACCTTTTGGTTAGCAGCAGTAGCTCTTAACTACAACGCCACCAGGATTTCCAAACCAAACAATAAAAACAAAAACAAAAACCTGTGGCCATTGAGTCAATTCTGACTCAGAGCAACCCCACAGGACAGAGTAGAACTGCCCCATAGAGTTTCCAAGGAGCGCCTGGTAGATTTGAACTGCCGACTTTTGGTTAGCAGCCATAGCACTTAACCACTGCACCAGCAGGGGTTAGCTTAATTAGTAAGAATGTCTGCCTTGAGCATTGTGCTCTTTTAAGAATTATCTATATGGGATCATATTGACAACAACAGGTGGAAATATGAATAGGAAATTTAGGGGGTAGCGGGTTTATGTTAATAGAGGAGGAACAATTTGAAAAAGGAAAGTGATAGTGGTTACACAACTTGAAGAATATAGTCAATGTCACTAAATTGTACTTATAGAAATTATTGAATTGGTATATGTTCTGTTGTGTATATTCACAACATAACAACAAAAATAAAATAAGTAAAACCTTATGGATCACAACAGAACATTGTCTAACTCACTTGCTTTGAACACATCATCAGGAGGGATCAATTGCTAGAGGAGGGCATCATGTTTGGTGAAGTAAAGGGCCAACAAAGGCATGGAAGATTCTCAGTGAGATGGATTGGCACAATAGCTGCAGAAATGGACTAGAATATGCTAGCAATTGTGAGAGAACGACACAGAACAAGGCAGGGTTTCATTCTCTTGTACATAAGATCACCATGAGCCCAGTTGACTGGACAGTTGCTAACAACAGTAGGTGTTTAACGGCATTCATTGTAGTTTCAATATTCATTTTCCCAGTGACTCGTGATGCTGAGTTTCTTTTCATGTGCTTATTTAATAAACACATATCTTCTTTGGTAAAGTGTTTCAGTCTTTTTAAAATTATTATTATTGAGTTTTTTGGTTTTTATGTGTCCTGGATGCTGAAGTCCTTCATGAGATATGTGATATACAAATATTTTCCTCCCAATTTATGGCTTCTAACAGTGCCTTTCAAATAGCAGAAATTCTTAATTCTACTTTTCTAGTATTTCCAAAAGGTTTTTATTTTGTTTTGTTTTTTTTGCTATTCTGGGTCCTATGATTGTCCATATAAATTTAAAATCAACTTATCAGGTTCTACACAAAAGCGTACTAAGATTTTCATTGGAATTGGTATGAACCTATAAATAAATTTGGGAAGAATTGACATCATTATAACACCGAGTCTTCTGATCCACGAACACAGTGTATTTATCCATTTATTTAGGTCTTCCTCTTCACTTTAATATGTTTTATAGTTTTCGTTGTGGTTGTTCTTGTTGTTGTGTGCCATCAAGTTGATTTCGACTCATAGTGACCTGTAAGACAGAGAAGAACTGCCCCATAGGGTTTTTAATGCTGTAATCCTTACAGAAGCAGACTGCTACATCTTTCTCCCGTGGAGTAGCCAGTGAGTTCCCTGTGTATTTCATATTTTGATGCTATTTTAAAATTTCCATTTCCATTTTTTGATACTAGTATATAGAAACTATTGATTTTTTTGTACATTGCATCTTGTGTATTGCAATCTGGCTAAACTCACCTACTAATTCTAGAAGATTCATCGTAGATTCCATAGGATTTTCTACATGGATGACCATGCTGTATGTGAATAAAGACAGTTTTACTTCTTCATTTACAATCTATGTGCCTTTTATTTCTTCTTATTTCTATATAGCTATGACTGTATTCTTCATACAATGTTGCATAGACATTGTGACAGTATACATCATTGCTTTGTTCTTGATATTAGGGGGAAAGAATTCAGTCTTTCAACACTAAGTATGATGTTAGTTGTATGTTTTTCATATATGTTCTTTCTCAGTTTGAGGAACTTTCTTTTGATTCCTGTTGACAGAAAGTTTTAAAATCAGAGTTGGACATTGAAAATTGTCAAATGCTTTCACTGCATCTATTGAAATAATCATATGTGTTTTTCCTTTATAGTCTGTGAATATGGTGCATAACAAAGAAAGATTTTTAAATTCTAAACCAACCTTGCATTCTGAAATAAAATCCACTTAGTTATATACATTATTATTTTTCTTTATTGTTGAATTCAATTAAAATTTTATTAAGAATTTTTGCATCTATGTTCTTGAGGGTCACATGTCTGAGTTGTTGTTCTTATGTTTTTGTTTTTCTGGTATCGTTTTATCTATATTGTTCTATGTATATTGTATATCTAACTTATTGTATGTGTATGGGCATACAGTTGCTCATATTATTCCTTTTTATCTTTTCAATAGCTGTAGTACCTGTAGTGATGTCCTCTTGGTAATTTCTGATATTGGTAATTTTTGTTTTTTCTCTTTTTGTTCTGATCAGCCTGGCTAGAAGTTTATGAATTCTAAAGATCTTTTCCAATAAACAGTTTTTTTGGTTTCTTTGATTATCTATTGTTTTTATGTTTCTCTTTCATTTATTTCCACTTTAATCTTTATTATTTTCTTCTTTCTGATTACTTTAGTATTCATTTACTCTTCTTATGTATTAAAAAGATGAGAAAGAGAGAAAAGACCAAAATGGATGCAGAAGTGGCTCTGAAACTTGCTCTTGAAAGTACAGTAGTTAAATCAAAGGGAAGAAATGATGAAGTAGAAGAGCTGAACAGCAAGATTTCAAAGGACAGACAAGAAGACAAAGTAAAGTGTTTTAATGAGATGTGCAATGACCTGGAGTTAGAAAAACAAAAAGGAAGAACACACTCAGCATTTCTCAGGATAAAAGAACTGAAGAAAAAATTCAAGCCCTGAATTGTAATATTGAAGGGTTCTATAGGCAAAATATTGAACAGTGCAGGAAGTACCAAAAGAAGATAGAAGAAATACACAGAGTCACCGTACCAAAAAGAATTGGTTGACCTTCAGTCATTTCAGGAGGTAGCAAAAGATCAAGAACTGATAGTACTGAAGGAATAAGTCCAAGCTGCACTGAAGGCATTGTTGAAAAAGAAAAGACTCCAGGAATGGATGGAATACTAATTGAGTTGTTTCAACAAATGAATGCAATGCTGAAAGTGCTAACTGGTCTATACAAAGAAATTAGGAAGACAGCTACCCGGTCAACCAACTGGAAGAGATCCATATTTATGTCCATTCTAAAGAAAGGTGATCCAACAGAACACAGAAATTATCAAACAATGTCATTAATACCATAAGCAAGTTAAATTTTGCTGAAATTAATTCAAAAACAGTTGTGGAAGTATATCAACAAGGAACTGCCAGAAATTCAAGATGGATTTAGAAGAGGATGTAGAACAAGGGATATCATTGCTGATGTCAGATGGATCTTGGCTGAAAGCAGAGAATACCAGAAAGATGTTTACGTGTGTTTTATTGACTATACAAAGGCATTCTACTGGGTAGATCATAACAAATTATGGATAACAGTGCAAAGAATTCCAGAACACTTAATTGTGCTCATCTGGAACCTGTACACAGGCCAAAATGCACTTGTTTGAACTGAATAAGGAGATATTGCATGGTTTAAAATCAGAAAAGATGCATGTCATGGTTGTATCCTTTCACCATATTTATTCAATCTGTATGCTGAGCAAATAATCCAGAAGCTGGACTATATGAAGAATAATGCAGCATCAGGATCAGGGGAAGATTCATTAACAAGCTTCAATATGCACATGACACAACCTTGCTTGCTGAAAGTGAAGAGGACTTGAAGCACTTACTGATGAAGATCAAAGACCACAGCCTTCTGTATGGAGTATGCCTCTACATAAAGAAAACAAAAATCCTCACAAATGAACCAATAAGCAACATCATGATAAATGGAAAAAATATCCAAGTTGTCAAGGATTTCATTTCACTTGGATCCACAATTAATGCCCATGGAAGCAGTAGTCAATAAATCAAATGACATATTTCACTGGGCTAATCTGCTGCAAAGATCTCTTTAAAGTGTTGAAAAGCAAAGATGTCACTAAAGGACTAAGGTGCACATGACCCAAGCCATGGTATTTTCAGTCGCTCATATGCATGTGAAATCTGGACAGTGAATAAGGAAGACCGAAGAATTGATGCATTTGAATTATGGTGTTGGTGAAAATATTGAATATACCATGGACTGCCAGAAGAACGAACAGATCTGCCTTGGTAGAAGTACAGCCAGAATTCTGTTTAAATGGAGGTTGGTGAGACTTTGTCTCCCATACTTTGCACTGACTATCAGGAGGGACCAGTCCCTGGAGGACTGGTAAAGTAGAGGGTCAGCAAAAAAGAGGAAGACACTCCACAGTATGGATGGACACAGTGGCTGCAACAACGGACTCAAACATAGCAACCATTGTAAGCATGGCGCAGGATTGGGCAGCGTTTCATTCTGTTGTACATGGGGTTGCCATGAGTCAGAACGAATTGAAGGCACCTAACAACAGCAATGTGCATTTTTTAGTTGGAAGCTGCTAGCATTGATTCAGGAACTTTCTTCTTTTCTACTTTAGATATGTAATACTATAAATTTCCCTTTAATCACTTCTGTAACTGCAATGCAAATACTCAGAGTTATATCTTCATTTTCATTCAGTTCAAAAATTTTTTTAATTTCCTTCTTGACTTCTTTACGTTGGTCTATAGACTGTTGAGAAGTGTGTTATTTATTTTCCACAAATTTGGAAAAATTCAAGATATCTCTCTGTTACTGATTTCTAGTTTAATTTCTTCTTGGATAGATAGTATATTTTGTATAATTTGGGTCCTTTAAATTTAATGTTCAGTGTGTGCTTGAACAGAAAGTGTATTCTGCTTCTGTTGGTTAGAAAGTTCTATAAATGTAATTTGGTCAAATTAGTTAATATTACTCTTATGGTATTTACATACTTAGCTGAATATCTATGTATTTATCCTATCAAATGTAATTAGAGGATTCTTGAAATTGCTGCTTATATTTGCAGATGTTTCTGTTTTTCCTTTCGGTTCTATCAGTTTTTGTTTAGGATTATTATGTATTTTTTATGAATTGATTCATTTTTTTTATTATGAAATAACAGTTTATCCTTGGTAACATTCTTTGTTCTGAAAAGTAATTTGTTTGATATTAACATACTCAATCTAGTTTTTTTTCAGTTAGTGTCAGCATGATGGACATTTTTCCATGCTGAACTTGTATCCTACTTATGCCTTATATATATATATATATATACATATATATATATATGCGACGGATTTCTTTCCAGCAGTATATAGTTGGGTCTGGCTATTAAACCAATCTGATAATCTCTGTCTTTTTATTTGCATGTTTCTTCCATTTAAATTTACTATGATTATTGACATGGTTGGGTTTCAATCTATCTCCTAGCTATTAGTTTTCTATATATGCCACTTTTTTTTTTTACTTTCATTTTATTTTATTTTATTTTTTCTTTATCTGCCTGAGTTGGATTAGTTGATGGCTTTATTTGATGCCTCATTGGCTATTAGCTATAACTCTTTTTCAAGCTGTTTTATGAATGGCTTTAGCACTTATAGTATGTATCTTTCAGTTACCACAGTCTAACTGCAAGTGATATTATAAACTTGACATGGAGTGTAACAACCTTGATGGTGTTGCTGTTGTTTGGTGCCATTGAGTTGGTTCCTACTCACAGTGACCCTATGTACAACAGAACAAAACCCTGCTGAGTCTTGTGTCATTCTCACAATCATTGCTATGTTTGAGACCGTTGTTACTGCCACTGTTTCAATCCATCTTGTTGAGGGTCTTCCTCTTTTTTGCTGACCCTCTACTTTATCAAGCATGATGTCCTCCTCCAAGGATTGGTGCCTACTGATAACAGATCCAAAGTACTTGAGATGAAATCTCCCCATCCTCAATTCTAAGGAGCATTCTGGCTGTACTTCCGCCAAGATGGATTTCTTCATACTCTGGCAGTTCATGGTATATTCAATATTCTTCACCAACATCATAATGCACATGCCTCAATTCTTTTTCGATTTTCCTTATTCATTTTCCATCTTTCGCATGCATATGAGGCGATTGAAAACACCATGGCTTGGGTCAGGCACACCGTAGTCCTCAAAGTGACATCTTTGCTTTTTAACACTTTGCAGAGGACTTTTGCTGCAGATTTGCCCAATGCAGCACTAAGTCATTTGATTTCTTAACTGCTGCTTCCATGGGCATTGGTTGTGGATTCAAGTAAAATGAAATCCTTGACAACTTCAATGTTTTCTCCATTTATAATGATATTGCTTATTGGTCCAATTATGAGGATTTTTTTTTATGTTGATGTGTAATCCATACTGAAGGCTGTAGTCTTTGATCTTCATCAGTAAATGCTTCAAGTCCTCTGCACTTTCAGCAAGCAAGGTAGTATCATCTGTATATTGCAGGTTGTTAACACATCTTCCCCCAATCCTGAAGCCTTATTCTTCTTCATATAGTCCAGCGTCCCGGATTATTTGCTCAGCACACAGACTGAATAAGTATGGTGAAAGGACAAAACCATGAAGTACACCTTTCCTGATTTTAAACCACACAATATCACTTTGTTCTGTTAGAAAGACTGTCTCTTGGTCTGTGTACAGTTTCTGCATAAGCACAATTAAGTGTTCTGGAATCCCCATTCTTTGCAATGCTATCCATAATTTGTTATGGTCCACACAGTTAATTCCTTTGCAGAGTCAATAAAACACAGGTAAACATCTTTCTGGTATTTTCTGTTTTCAGCCAAGATCCATCTGACATCAGCAGTGATATCCTTTGTTTCGTGTCCTCTTCTGAATCTTGCTAAAATTTCTGACAGTTCCCTGTCAATGTACTGCTGCAGCCATTTTTGAATTATCTTCAGCAAAATTATACTTGAGTGAAATACTAATGATATTGTTTGATAATTTCTGCATTTTGTTGGATTGTCCTTCTTTGGAATGAGCACAAATATGGATGTCTTTCAGTTGGTTGGCCAGGTAGCTGTCTTCAAAATTTCTTGACATAGATGAGTTAGCACTTCCAGCATTGCATCCATTTGTTGAAACATCTCAGTTGATATTCCATCAATTCCTGGAGCCTTGTTTTTTTGCCAGTGCCTTCAGTACATCTTGGACTTCTTCCTTCAGTCCCATAGATTCTTGATCATATGCTACCTCTTGAAATGGTGGAACCTTGACCAATTCTTTCTGGTACAGTGACTCTGTGTACTCCTTCTGACTTCTTTTGATGCTTCCTGTGTTGTTCAGTATTTTGCCCAGAGAATCCATCAATATTGCAAATCAAATTTTCTCCTGTTTTGGACTTTGTGTAATTATTGTCATATATATATACATTTGTATACATATTGTTTTATGACAATGGTTAACAAACCCATGACATGTCAACACTGTCCCTTCTCAGCCTTGGGTTCCCTATTACCAGCTTTCCTGTCCCCTGCTGCCTTCTAGTCCTTGTCCCTGGACTCTTGTGTCCCATTAGTCTCGCTTTGTTTTATGGGGCTGTCTAATCTTTGGCTGAACAGTGAATTTTGGGAGTGACTTCATTACTGAGCTAAAAGGGTGTCTTGGGGCCATACCCTCGGGGTTTCTCCAGTCTCTGTCAGGCCAGTAAATCTGGTCTTTTTTGTGAGTTAGAATTTTGTTCTACATTTTTCTCCAGGTCTGTCCGGGACCCTCTGTTGTGATCCCTGTCAGAGCAGTCAGTGGTGGTAGCCAGGCACCATCTAGTTGTACTGAACTCAGTCTGGTGGAGGCCTTGGTAGTTGTGGTCCCTTAGTCCTTTGGCCTAGTCTTTCCGTTGTATCTTGTTTTCTTTATTCTCCCTTGCTCCCGACGGGGCAAGACCAGTGGTGTGTCTTTGATGGGGGCTCACAGGCTTTTAAGACCCCAGATGCTATTCATCAAGGTAGAGTGTAGAACATTTTCTTTATACACTGTGTTATGCCAGTTGAACTAGATGTTCCCCAAGACCATGGTCCCCACAGCCCTCTGCCCAGCAGTTTGGACCCTCAAGGAGTTTGGATGGGACTATGGAGCTTCCATGACCTTTCCTTATACAAGTTGTGATGGCTCCCCAGTATTGTGTACTGTCTTACCCTTCACCAAAGTTACTACTTATCTAGTGTCTATTTAGTATTCCCTCCCTCCTATCCCTCGTGACCAGTAAAGATTGTTTCTTTTTGTGTGTAAACTTTTTCTTGAGTTTTTATAGTCCTTTTGTGATTGACTTACTTCACTCAGCATAAAGTCCTCCAATTTCATCCATGTTATGAGATGGTTCACAGATTCATCATTTTTCTTTATCTTTGCGTAATACTCCATTGTGTGTATGTACCATAGTTTATTTATCCATTACTCTGTTGATGGGCATCTAGATTGTTTCCATCTTTTTGCTATTGTGAACAATGCTGCAATGAACATGGGTATGCATATGTCAATTCATATGACAACCCTTATTTCTCTAGGATATATTACTAGGAGTGGGATTGCTGGATCATATGGTATTTCTATTTTTAGCTTTCTAAGAAAAGGCCATATCATTTTCCAAAATGGTTGTATCATTTTGCATTCCCACCAGCAGTGCACAAGAGTTCCGATCTCCCCACAACCTCTCCAACATTTGTTATTTCCAGTTTTTTTGATTTGTGCCAGTAATGCCAGAGTGAAATGGTATCTCGTTGTGATTTTAATATGCATTTCTCTAATGATTAGTGATCGTTAGCATTTCCTCATGTGTCTGTTGGCCACTTGAATGTCTTCTTTGGTGAAGTATCTGTTCATTTCCTTTGCCCATTTTTAAATAGGATTATTTGTGTTTTTGTTGTAGAGGCTTTGGATTTTCTTATAGATTTTAGAGATTAGACCTTTGTCTGATTTGTAATGTCCAAATTTTTTTTTCCCAGCCTGTAGGTTCCCTTTTCACTCTTTTGGTGAAATCTTTTGATGACCACAAGTGTTTAATTTTTAGAAGATCCCAGTTATCTAGCTTATCTTCTGGAGTTTGTGTGTTGTTGGTTGTGGTTTGTATCCCGTTAGTGCTGTGTATTAAGACCTCTAGCATTGATCCTATTTTTTTCTTTATGAAATTTATAGTTTTTGGCTTTATGTTTAGATCTTTGATCATTTTGAATTAGTTTTTCTGTATGGTGTGAGGTATGGGTCCTGTTTCTTTTTTTTTCGCAGATGGACTTCCAGTTTTGCCAGCACCATTTGTTGAAAAGACTGTCAGTTCCCCATTTGGTGGACTTTGTCCCCTTGTTGAAGACTAGATGACTCTAGGAGGATGGATTTACATCTGGGTTCTCAATTCTGTTCCATTGGTCAATGTATCTGTTGTTGTACCAGTACCAGGCTGTTTTGACTACCATAGCTGTATAGTAGGTTCTGAGCTAAGGTAGTGTGAATCCTCCTACTTTATTCTTCTTCTTCAATAGTGTTTTACTTATCCAGGGCTTCTTCCCTTTCCATATAAAGTTAATGTTTAGTTTTTCCATCTCTTTAAAGAATGTTGTTGGTATTTGGATCAGGATTGCATTGCATTTGTAAATTGCTTTGGGTAGAATTGTCATTTTCACAATGTTGAGTCTACCTATCTATGAGCACGATATGTTTTTCCATTTTTGTAGATCCCTTTGGGTTTCTTGCAGTAGTGTTTTGTAGTTTTCTTTGTATAGGTCTTTTACATCGCTGGTTAGACTTATTCCTAAGTATTTTATTTTGGGGGGGCTATATTATAAATGGTATTATTTTCCTGATTTCCTTTTCATCGTTCTCTTTACTGGTGTATAAGAATCCAACTGATTTTTTGTTATGTTTATCTTGTATCCTGCTACTCTGCTGAATCTTTCTATTAGTTCCAGTATTTTTCTTATGGTGTCATTTGGGTTTTCCATATATAGTATCATATCATCTGCAAATAGGGACAGTTTTATTTCTCATTACCAACTTGGATGCCCTTTATTTATCTGTCTTGCCTTATTGCTTTAGGTAGGACTTCCAGCACAGTGTCAAATAGGACTGGTGATAGAGGACATCCTTGTTTCATTCTGTTCTTAAGGGGAATGTTTTCAGCTTCTCTCCATTTAGAACAATGTTTGCTGTTGGTTTTGTATAGATGCCCTTTATTATGTTGAGAAATTTCCCTTCTATATCTATTTTATTGAGAGTGTTTATCATAAATGGGTGTTGGACATTGTCGAATGCCTTTTCTGTGTCAATTGAGATGATCATGTGATTCTTTTCATTCCTTTTATTTATATGGTGGATTACGTTGATTGATTTTCTAATGCTGAAACATCCTTGCATACCTGGTATGAATCCTACTTGGTTGTGGTCTATTATTTTTTTGATATGATGCTGAATTCTATTGGCTAGAATTTTACTGAGCATTTTTGTATCTATATTCATGAGAGATATTGGTCTGTAATTTTCTTTCTTTGTGGTGTCTTTGCCTGGCTTTGGTATCAGGTTTATGCTGGCTTCGTAGAATGAATTTGGAAGTATCCCTTCCTTTTCTATGTTCTGAAATAATTTAAGTAGTAGTGGTATAAGCTCTTCACTGAATGTTTGGTAGAATTCTCCAGTGAAGCCATTTGGGCCAGGGCTTTTTTTTGTTGGGAGTTTTTTTTTAATTTTTTATTACCATTTCAAACTCTTCTCTTGTTATGGGTCTGTTCAGATTTTCAACATCACTTTGTGGTGGTTTGGGTAGGTAGTGTGTTTCTAGAAATTTGTCCATTTCCTCTAGATTTTCAAATTTGTTGGAGTATAGTTTTTTATAATACTCTGTTATGATCCTTTTTATTTCAGTTGCATGTGTGGTAATGTCCCCCATCTCATTTCTTATTTGAGTTACTTGTGTCCTCTCCTGTTTTTCTTTTGTCAGTTTGGCTAGTAGTTTGTCAATTTTGTCAATCCTTTCAGAGAACCAATTTTTGGTTTTGTGGATTCTTTCTACTGTTTTTCTCTTCTCTATTTCATTTATTTCTCCTCTGATCTTTATTATTTCCTTTCTTCTGGTGGCTATAGGCTTCTTTTGCTGCTGTCTTTCTATTTGTTTGAGTTGTGTAGCTCATGTTTTGATCTTACCCCTTTCTTCTTTTTTGATGTGTGCATCTATTGCTATAAATTGACCTCTGATCACTGCCTCTGCTATGTCCCAAAGGTTTTGATATGATGTATTCTCATTCTCATTTGATTCTAGGAATTTTTTGATTCCGTCTTTGATTTCCTCTATTACCCAGTGGTTCTTAAGCAGGGTGGTTTTTAGTTTCCATGCAATTAATTTTTTTCCTTTGCTCTTCCTGTTGTTGATTTCTACTTTGATGGCTTTGTGATCAGAGAAGATACTTTGTACTATCTCAATCTTTTGGTTTTTGTTGAGGATTGTGTTGTGGCCTAAGGTGTGGTCTATTCTGGAGAAAGTTCCATGTGTGTTGGAAAAGAATGTGTACTTTGCAGCTGTTGGGTGGAGTGTTCTATATATGTCTATGAGGTCGAGTTGGCTGATTGTGCCCTTTCAGTCTTCTGTATCTTTGTTGAGTCAGATGTTCTGTCCTTTACCAAGAGTGGTGCATTGAAGTCTCTTACTATTATAGTGGAACTATCAATTACTCTTTTCAGTGCTGTTAGAGTATGTTTTATGTATTTTGGAGTCCTGTCATTGGGTGTGTAGATGTTTATTATAGTTACGTCTTCATGCTGGATTATCCCTTTAATCATGACATAATGTCCTTCTTTGACTTTCGTTTTGGATTTTGTTTTAAAGTCTATTTTATCTGGTATTAGTATTGCCACTCCTGCTCTTTTTTGGTGGTTGTTTGCTTGATGTAGTTTTTACATCCTTTGATTGTTAATAAATTTATGTCTTTGTTTCTAAAGTGTGTCTCTTGTAGACAGCATACTGACAGATCCTGTTTTTTTTTTTTCATCCATTCTGTCACTCTCTGTCTCTTTATGGGTGCATTTAGGCCATTTAGACCATTTATGTTCAGTGTAATTATTGATAGGTGTGAGTTTATTCTTGCCATTTTGTAGAGCTTTTTTTTTTTTTTTTTTTTTTTTTTTTTTGTGGTGCTGGTGATTTCTTTGTTCCTCTTACTCGCCTGTGCTGAATTCATTTTGTTTGTGGATTTTTTTTCATTTGTTTTGTTTTTGTTTTTACTGAGACTTTAGGCTTTTCTTCTTTATTTTGATGAGTAGGTTTGTTAACTTTTTTTGTGGTTACCTTGAAATTTACCCTTATCTTCCTAAGTTTGAACCAGTCTATTATTACTTGGTATCGTGATGCCTTCCTCTCCATTAGAAAATTCTATACCTATACCATTTATTCCCTCTTTTATTATTCTGACGTTGTTGTCATTTGCAGATTAACCTCTTTGGTTCCCTGTTGTAAATCTTTTGGTTTCAAGTAGTTCATTTCCTAGATTGCTATCTGGCTGGTGCAATCTTGTGTAGTAGATTCAAGCTGTCATCTGATATTTGTTCTCAAACTGAAGGATTCCTTTTAATAATTCTTGTAAGTTTGGTTTGGTTTTTACATATTCCCTTAATTTATGTTTATCTGGAAATGCCCTAATTTCACCATCATATTTGAATGAGAGTTTTGCAGGATATATTATTCTTGGTTGACAATTTTTTTCTTTCAAGGTTTTATATATGTCATCCCATTGCCTTCTTGCCTACATGTTTTCTGCCGAGTAATCAGAGCTTAGTCTTATTGTTTCCCCTCTGTTTATGACTGTTCATTTTTCTTGAGCTGAGAATTTTTCAGAATTCTTTGTGTTTGGTTTTAGCAAGTGTGATTATGATACACCTTGCTGATTTTCTTTTGGGGTATATCCTATATGGGGTTCGTTGAGCTTCTTGGATGTTCAGCTTTTCATCTTTCATGATATTAGGGAAGTTTTCTGTCATCAACTCTTCAGTGATTCTCTCTGTGTTTTCTGTTTTCTCTCCTTGCGCTGGAACTCTGATCACTCACACATTTTTGCTTTTGATTGTATCCTACATAATTCTTGGGGTTTCTTTATTTTTCTTTGTTCTTTTTTCTGTTTTTCCTCAAAGTTGTATCCAAGTGTTTGTCTTCAGTTTCACTAATCCTGTCTTCCATTGTTTCAAACCTGTTCCTCAGCCCTTCTATGACACTGTCCATTTCTGAAATCTTGTTGTTTATCTTTGGATTTCTAACTGTTGTTTTGTATGATTGCTAGTTGTGAATTTATTTTAACATTTTTTTCCTGTATTATTTTCCTGAATTCTTCCATTTTTTTGCCTGTATTTTCCATGAATTTGTCTATTTTTTCTTCATTTTTGTCTGCTTTTTGTTTCAACTCTTGGATTCCTCTGAATATCAGAGATTTGAATTTCCTATAGGTAGTTATGGTGCCTTTCCTTCTACTGGAAAGTCATCTGGTGTTTTATTTTGGATGCCTACTGGAAACATCGTGTCCTTTTTTCTTTTTTAATATGTTTTGATATTGTCTCTGTCTTTGGGACATTCAGTAGTTATTGTCTTCATTTATTGATCATAGATTTATTTGTTTCATCCTGCTTTGTTATTTTATTTGGTTATGTCTGAGAAGGCGGACTGTGCTTTCTTTGTTGTTTGCTTGTCTGTGGCCATGGTATTTTTCACCTCCTTGTCCAATGGGCAGGGCCAGTCTTTCAGCTATGGTGTAGCTGGGCAGGTCCAGCTGAAGGGGAGGGGCTGGGATGGGTTGTTTGTGGCAGGTACGTGGGCTGACAAGATGAGCCCATGGTCAGTGCAAGGCAAGTTCCAGTAGGTTGTGCCTGTTCTGCTCAGAAGTGCAATGTTCAGCACATGGTGCAGACAGGCAGGAGGTAGGTGAAGGGGAAAGTTGTGTTGTGTGGAACTAGGTTGTGTATGGAAAAGAAGAGAGAGAGAAAGAGAGACAGGAACAACAACAAAAAGGCTAAGGGAACTTGCCATTGGAGTGGAGAGATAAGAAACTGAGAAACGGAGAAAAACAAAAAGGAAAAAAACTGATAAATTTAAAATTTTTTTTAAAATTAAATTAAATTAAAAAATAAATGCCGCCAGGGATCTCACTAGCACGGTTGCACAGACCAAGAAGCTACTCCTAAGCTGGGCAGTATATCGTGGCTTTAAGGGGTGGAGATGATACACAGTGCCACACATTCAGGAGACAGTAAAAGAAAGTAAGTAGAAAGAGATGAGAAACCAAGAAATGAAGAAAAATAAAGAGAAAAAAAGAAGAGAAAAAAATGAAAAAGAAAAAGAGAGAGAGAGAAAACACACACACACACACACACACACACACACACACACACACACACACACATAAACTCTTCAGGATCCCACCAGTGTGGCCACTGGGACAGGAGAAAAGGGCTGGGGAAGAAATTCCCTAGCTGAGAAGTGCTTCACAGCCTGTCAGGAAGAAGCAAATATGGCACACATAGTCAGGTGTTTGAGAGAAAGGAGGAGGAGGAGGTGGGAGGCAGGGAAGAAACCAGAAAAGGCAGCAAAAAGCAGTACCAGCAACAAAGAAATGGCACTGAAGATGCTGGCCAGTGTGGGTGGGGTACGGAACTGGCGCCTCCCCTGCCATGGTAGCAGCCTACTGTGGAGTGGCAGATCAGCTCTCTGGAAAGCCAGGAATCCACACACCGGGAAGCAGTGAATGGGCTCTCCGAGAAGCTGGGAATCCACCCACGGGGAAGCAGCAAATTGGCCCTCCAAGAAGTTGGGAATCTGCCTGCCAGGAAGCAGTGTATTGGCCTGCCAGGAAACTGGGAATCTGCCTGCCAGTAAGCAGTGGACTGGCTAGCCCAGGAAGCGGCAAAGGTCAATCAGGGGGAAGGCAGGGTTGGGGGTGGCAAAGCGTGAACCACTGGTTACTGGGTCCTCTGTCTCCTGCTGGGGGCTCTGTGAATCTGCTTTCCTGAATGCAGAGTCCAAGATGGTGGATCCATGCTGCGTTAGCTGATAGGGGGCCTCCGTTGGTAACTCTCCTTGCTCTCTGTTCTCTGTCAGTTTCTTATACCATTCGGTGGTTGGTTGAGTTCTTTACCTCTTCAATTGATGCTTAGGGATTCAGGATTGACACTTGTCTTTGTTTTACTTAGTTTTTTGGGTCTTTGTTGTGGAGGGACAGTGTGGTACTTCTGTCTATAGCGCCATGTTCCAATTGTTGTCATATATTTTACTTACTTATATAAGGAGCTCTGGTGGCTCAGTAGTTAAGTGTTTAGACTGCTAACCAAAAGGTTGGCTGTTCGAATCTACCAGCTGCTCCTTGTAAACCCTAAGGGGCAGTTGTACTCTGTCTTATAGGGTTGGTGTGAGCTGGAACCTACTCAATGGCAATGGTTTGTTGGTTTGTTTGTTTCGGTATATGATATAAACCCCTTAATACTCTTATCGTTTTTGCTTTAAACAGCTAAGTAACATTGAAGGAAATTTAAGTGATTAGAAACACAGTATTTTATAACTGTCAACATAGTTATCATTTCTAGTATCTTCATTTATTTGTGTACATCTACATTACCATTGGTGTAGTGGTTAAGAGCTTGGCTATGAAATAAATGTTGGAAGTTCCACCAGTCACTCCTTGGAAACTCTGCTTTGTCCTACAGCATCACTGTGATTCGGAATGGACTTGACAGCAACAGTTTCTTTCTTTCTTTCTTTTTTTGATATTACCATCTAGTTTAACTTTCCTTTTGCCTGAGTGACTTCCTATAACATTTGATGTAGCACAGTTCTCCTAGTTATGTGTTTTTTCAGCTTTTGAATGTTTGAACATGTCTTTT
The DNA here is from genome assembly GCA_030035585.1 of Dugong dugon. Lineage (NCBI taxonomy): Eukaryota > Metazoa > Chordata > Mammalia > Sirenia > Dugongidae > Dugong > Dugong dugon. The sequence continues at coordinate 64,803,426 of CM057466.1, forward strand.
ATTTGCCTTCATTGTTTAATTTTTACCAAGGTGAAATTCACATACAATTAATCCTGTTAAAATATACAATTCAGAGGTATTTAATGTATTCACAGTGTTGTGCAACTACCAGCTCTCTCTAGCTCCCAAACTTTTTCATCATCCCATGAAAACACCCTAAACCTATTAAGTAATCACTCTCCATTCTCCCATTCTGCCATTTCCAATAACCTCAAATCCACCTTCTCTCTCTATGGACTTTCCTATTCTGGATATATCATGTAAACGAAAACATGCAATATGTGACCGTTTGTGTCTGGCTTCTTCTGCTTAGCATAATGTTTTCAGTGTCCATCCAAGTTGTAGTGTGTATTAGTACTTCATTCCTCTTTGTTGCTGAATAGTATTTTATTGTAGGTATATACCACAGTTTGCTTATCTATTCATCCATTGATGGACAAGTGGGTTGTTTCCATCTTTCGGTTATTATGAGTAATACTGCTATAAAGTTTCATGTACAAGTCTCTGTATGAATGTATATTTTAATTTCTCTTGGACAATACATAGGAGTGAAATTGCTGTGTCATATGGTAATTTTATGTTTATAATTTTAACATTTTGAAAAACTGCCAAACTGTTATCCACAGTAGTTGTACTGTATTATATTCACGCCAGAAATGCTCAAGGGTTCTTATTTCTCCACATTATTGCCAAAATATGTTACTTTTTCTTTTTTAAAGCCATCCTAGTGGGAGCCCTGGTGACACAGTGGCTAAAAGCTATGGCTGCTAATCAAAAGGTTGGCAGTTCGAATCCACTAGCCACTCCTTAGAAGCCCAATGGGACAGTTTTACTCTGTCCTATAGGGTTGCTATGAGTTGGAATCAGTTTGATGGCAATGGGGTTTTTTTTTTTTTCCTTTTTTATTGTACTTTCAATGAAAGTTTATGGAACAAAGAGTTTCTCATTAAACAGTTAGTACACATATTGTTTTATGACAATGGTTAACAAACCCACGACATGTCAACACTTTCCCTTCTCAATCTTGGGTTCCTTATTACCAGCTTTCCTATCCCCTCCTGCCTCCTAGTCCTTGTCCCTGGACTGTTGTGCCCATTAGTCTCATTTTGTTTTATGAGGCTGTCTAATCTTTGGCTGAATGGTGAACCTCGGAAGTGACTTCATTACTGAGCTAAAACGGTGTCTGGGGGCCATGCTCTCTGGGTTTCTTAAGTCTCTGTCAGGCCAGTAAACCTGGCCATTTTGGGGAGTTAGAATTTTCTTCTAAATTTTTCTCCAGGTCTGTCCAGGACCCTCTGTTGTGATCCTGGTCAGAGCAGTCAGTGGTGGTAACCAGGCACCATCCGGTTGTACTGGAATCAGTCTGGTGGAGGCCGTGGTAGTTGTGGTCTATTAGTCCTTTGGAGTAATATTTTCCTTGTATCTTGTTTTCTTCATTCTCTCTTGCTCCCAAAGGGGGGAGACAAGTGGAGTATCTTTGACTGCTGCTCGCAGGCTCTTAAGACCCCAGACGCTACTCACCAAGGTAGAATATAGAACAGTTTCTTTATATACTGTGTTATGCCAAATGAGCTAGATGTTCCCCGAGACCACTGTCCCCACAACCCTCCACCCAGAAATTCAGTCCCTCAGGGAGTTTGGATGTGTCTGTGGGGCTTCCATGACCTTTCCTTATACAAGTTGTGCTGGCTTCCCCAGTATTGTGTACTTGGCAATGGGTTTTTGGTTTTGGTTAGAGTGTGTAAAGTGGTATTTCACCATGATTTTGATTTACATTTCCTTAATGATGCAAAAGAATGAATTTGGATCCATACCTCACTTCATATACAAAAATTAACTGAAAGTGGATCAAAGACTGTGATGATTAAGATTATGTGTCAAATTGGGTTAGTCACGATTCTCAGTGGTTTGGCAGATATAATGTAACTTTCCTCCATTTTGTGATCTGATATGAGCAGCTAATCCATTGAAAGGTGAACTTCCTTGGGAGTGTAGCTTGTATCTAATATATATGGTTGTTCTGGCAAATCTTGCTCTCTCTTGATTACATTCTATCCCATATTCACATTGTCATCCTCTGACTTCTGGTTCTTGGGATGTGAGCCAGTAGTCTGCTGCCTGACCTACAGATTTTGTGTCCGTCAGCCTCTACAACCACGTGAGTCAAGAGAAGACTCCAGCCTGCCACTGACCCGCAGATTTGGGACTTGCCAGCCTCCACAATTGTGTAAACCATTTCTTTAAAACAAATCTCTGTCTATAGGGTCTCTATGATTCAGAATCGACTTGATGGCAATGGGTTTCTTTTTTTTTTTTTGGTTCTATATATTTATATATATGCTTCACTGGTCTTGCTCCCCTAAAGAACTCAGCATAAGACAAAAACTAAATATAAGTGTTGAAACTAAGAATATTTAATAACTTGGGAAATTACAGTATATTGCTGAGTGTAAAAATAAGCATAGAAAGGCAAGACTTTTAACTTTTTTTTAGTACTCTTCACTCTTTAAAAATAAGTGTGTATTAACTTTATAGAAAAAATACATGAATTCATAAAATGATTGTCAGAAATTGGTAGAACCAAATACTGCTTTCCTTTATTATTTATTTATTTTGCCCATAATTGTGACAGCATTTGGTTAGGTCCCATGTGAGGAAGTGTGGGGAAGTGTGAATAATAATAATAAAAAAAAAACCCTCCTGAATTAGTGTCTACTCCAAAGATTTTCCAGGGACAACTAAGTGACTTTGTAAGCATAACAGCCTTCTAAATCCTAAACTTTATTGAGTAATAGGGTGACACGTTCTGAGGAATTAATATTTGGAACCAGTGAAGAGAATATTGGGTAAATGTCTAAGATTGAAATTCATTAGCTGAAATTATTTTCACATAGAATTTTTTTGGTCTAATAGCATGTGTAATATTGCTTTGAAAAGAAGCTTTAAAAATTAATTTTCATTCTCTGCAAAACAGACCTTTTCTTGTTTCTCCACCTGCTTACCCTCTTCAGTATTCTACATAGTATGTAACGAATCAATTTTCTTGCATTTTCATATGAGCTTTTTAAATCTCGTTTCTGCCTTGATTTCTATAACATTGAGCATCCGTACTATAAAAACGAATAAGTTTCACCCATATGATTTTAGATCAACACATTACTTGTTGTCTATGATACACATTGATTTTAGTTCAACCTCAATTTTTGCCAGTAAGCACAATTCATCTGAATTTCTTAAAAGGCACAAATAACCTTTTCTTACTCTCAGTTCTAGTACATTATAGCATTTTTTACCAGGTATCATATTCTTTCCACATAACTAGGAGAAGACAGGGATTAGAAAAATAAAATTAGAATGATGTATTCAAATTTTGGTGTCTAATTTTGGACGGTAGATAATTATTTAGGAAGTATTGATTATTACAAAAATAAAATAAAATAAAAGCCTTAGACCTTAAAATTATAAGACTTGCTTTTAGGTTGTGATATCTGGACTCTAACCAAAAAAAAAAAACTCTTTGCTGTTGAATCAGTTCCAACTCATAGCGACCCTATAGGACAGAGTAGAACTGACCATTAGGGTTTCCAAGGAGCAGCTGGTGGATTCGAACTGCCCATGTTATGGCTGGTAACTCCTAATCACTGCACCACTAGTGCCTCTAATCATCAGTTTATGGTCATGTTGAGTAACATTTTCTTTCCCAGTTAAAATCACAATTCCATCAGAGGTTCAGCTAAATTTTCTGTGTCTCTTCCTCTACAGTAATAAAATAGAAATAAAGATACCTGTCAATTGATGTCAGGAGGGCTATTTGGGATAAATGTTGGAGTGGGATGTCAATAAGCATTCATCAATATCCTCCCTGCTATCAATAAACTTCCCGATAAAGCAGATTTTAATCAGTCTCGATCAACCAATCTTATATGCAAAACAGATTTAAAATTGTTCTCAGGTAGGCACATTTGTCTACCCTTCAGAGCAAAGGTAACTCAAATTAAAGAAATAGTTCCATAGCTGTAGAGTTTTAACTGTAAGTTTTGACAGATAACATGACTATACAAAAGACATCTCTTCAACCTCCACCACTTGTGAATTGCTACAAGTTCTCCCTTAGTTACTTTCCAGCATTTGCCAAGTGAAAGCATAACCAGAATGACCTTAGAGTGTTACTGTGAAATAATTTGGGGAAAGTTATGAGCAAGTGTATGGGATATTAGCCCATAAAACTTTTAATTGATGGCTCATTGAAGGATAAGTAACATTCTTTGCAACTGCATGAAAATAGCCTAAGGAAAATTCTTCCTGGAATTTACACATTCTAAATTTAATGTAAATTTCATCTCCATTCAAAACATTTGCCTGTTGTTTTCTTTGGTGAGTAATTCTCACAGAAATAACTCCTTTAGGGATCTGATTAGAAACTGTAAACAATCAGTTATAACAGATGTCAGTCCTAGAAAACACTTAAATCAAAGAATCAGAATCTAACCAAGGAATAGTGAAAGAAGGTTAGTAAAGTTTCAGCCCATTTCATGGAAGAGTTAGTAGCATACTTAACTAAATGCATTCTACCTCCTGTGGATAAGTATGCGTGTGTGTATGTGTGTGTGAAAACTAAAAATGAAAAGAAAAGCAGATTGGGCAAAATCAATCACTTTATTTCTATAAGAGAAAAAACAGACATCACTTTTAGTACTTAGGAGATCTGATTTGAGGGACATTTTTTTAATTCACCATCCTTTTGGTTCTGGTCTTGTTACCGCAATAACGTGGATTGGAGCTGCCTACCGCAATAGCCAATTCTGAGACAGGGTGATGTGAGCAGCAAGAGTTTATTATATATCAATATATAGGCCACAGAGGGGAATAGATTCCTCCAAAAACCTGCCTCCCTAACAGGAGACTCGCTGAAGGCTTTATAGGGACAGGATTATGGGTCTTAGAAGTTTGTGTTAGTTCCTTCTCGAGGTGGTCACATCCCAGAGGAGTTAATCTTTTACTAGTATTCTTGAGGGTTATCTGGTGACATCTAGGTTTTCTTGTCACAAGACTGGTGCTTTGTTCGGTTTTTCATTCCTAGATCATTAGCACTTGTTTTCCACCCTCCAAGGAGGAACACTGGTTAATCTTAAGCTTTTTATAGAGACTGGAATGGGAAGGAAAGACAAGATCATGAGACAATGTGGGGGTTTAGAAATGGGGAGTAATAATAGTGAGCTGGACCTATGCAGCCTCTTTCCCATGCATCCCCTTTCGGTCTATTCCCTATTCTATGCTGAAAATGTAGGGAGGATGCTTTATTTAAATCAGGAGGACATTTTACAAATATATTTATGTTGACTGAGCCTTACTAATCTTCACCAGAGTAAACAATATGATAAGAAACCAATTATTTAGAAAATGCATACTGATTCTTTTTTAATTTGGTTTTGAGATGAAACTAGATGTTTTTCAAAGATTATTCAATTTTTTATCATTTAATTCTTAAAACACAGGTTCTGCAACTATGAATGAGTATATTCAAGGAAGCTGGGCTATAAAGTGAAGTATCTGAATATTTTTAAATATCAGATTTAAGCTTTTGATTCTTTTGATGTTCTTTTATGAGCAAGGCACAGCATTTACTACCCACTCTCCAACCTAAAACACTTACGATGTTACTCGTTTGAGCTGTAGTTTATGTAGACTTACATCATTATTTATGCCCCACTCCTTGATGGTTAGACCAAACTTTTTATTTCTCGGGAACCCTCTTAACAGAAAGATATCTAGTGTGCAGCAGTTGATTCTACAACTTGTTTTTTCACCTTTGATACCTCTAAAAATTAAAAAACATAGATATATCCCAGGGATGGGGTGGGGTGGAAATACTAAATAAGCAATAGGTAAGTGGTATCTTGGGTGAAGGGTGAGACAGTACACAATACTGGGGAAACCAGCACAACTTGTACAAGGAAAGGTCATGGAAGCTCCATGGACACATCCAAACTCCCTGAGGGACTGAATTGCTGGGTGGAGGGCTGTGGGGACCATGGTCTCAGAGAACAGCTAGCTCAATTGGCATAACACAGTTTATAAAGACGATGTTCTACATTCTACCTCGGTGAGTAGTGTCTGGGGTCTTAAAAGCCTGTGAGCATCCATGTAAGATACTCACTGGTCTCATCCCTTCAGGAGCAAGGGATAATGAAGAGAACAGTATACATGGAAAAGATTAGTCCAAAGGACTAGTGGACCACAGCTACCAAGGCCTCCACCTGAGTGAGTCCAGACAGCTAGATGGTGCCCGGCTACCACCACTGATGGCTTTGACCACGATCACAACAGAGGGTTCTGGACAGAGCTGGAGAAGGATGTAGAACAAAATTCTAACTCACAAAAAAAAGAAGACCAGATTTACTGGCTTAAAGGAGACTGGAGAAACCCTGAGTGTATGGCCCCCAGGTACCCTTTTAGCTCAGTGGTGATGTCACTTCCGAGGTTCACCGTTCACCCGGGGAGTGGACAGTTCCATAAAACCAAATGGGACTAATGAGGCACAGCAGTCCAGGGACAAGGGCTAGAAGGCACAAGGGGACAGGAAAGCTGGTGATAGGGAACCCAAGGTTGACTAAGGATAGTGTTGATGTGTTGTGAGGTTGTTAACCATTGTCACAGGGCAACATGTGTACTAACTGTTTAATGAGAAACTATTTTGTTCTGTAAATCTTCACCTAAAGTGAGAATAGCAGCACAACTGGAAGAATGTAATTGATGTCACTGAACTGTGCATGTGGAAATTTTTGAAATGGTGTATCTTTGGCTATGTATATTTTCACCAAAAAAAAAAAAAAAAAGGTCGAGAAAGGAGAGGGTTGACATGTTGTGGGGTTGTTAAGCAATGTCATAAAACAATATGTGTACTACTGTTTCATTAGAAACTATTTGTTCTGTAAACCTTCACCTGAAGGACAGTTTAAAAAAAAAAGTAAAAAAAAAAATATATATATATATATATCACAAAAATGGAGGCAGTAGTAAGGCCAAAATTCCATGGAACATCTTCAAGATGGTCAACTGACAGCATCATTTGTTTTATTTTAATGGGTGGCAATCATGCATTAAAAGCTGTTTTATTAAAAGTTAATATTTATTTTTGAATAAGTGGACTTAGGTAGACATAAGAAGAATCTACACTTAGCTAGTAAATCACATTTATATTATCCAGTGTCAAATCTTTGCACCAAATGTATGTAAGTCACTGACTTTCAGAGCACCAAAGAGAATGTAGATTATACTACAACTTAATACTAATGAAATCTACTGCAAAATGATAGCCATTAGTCAGCTGTGCCCTAATACAGTTCCTAATGGGCTGATAAAAATTCACCATCAGAAATGGATTCTCTCATAGTCCACAGTTAATGTTTTTTTTTTTTTTAAGGCAGATTGAAATTTGATTTTTAATGCACACTTGTTTGTTTTTATTTTAGGTGGCATATTTTTGTATTGGAAATTTGTATTTAATCTTCAAATGCTATAAGCCTTTGTGAAATGTATAGAGTAGAGCATAATAATCACTAGTGGAAACATGTTATTTAGTAAAAAGCTCAAATCAAATCTGAAGGAGAACAAAATGTATTTATACATACAGCTTGAATCTTGATTTAGAAGATGATCTGTGGAAATTGGAGATGAGGCATACATAATATTGTTACATCTGCCTAGGTTAGAAAATGATGAAACCTATTTTAGGCTTTAATATTGAAAAAAGTATTAATACTTACTAATTTATATTTACTAATTATATTTATATAGCAATGTAAACTTGTGCATACATACATATCTGTCTTGTTTTGAGTGTGAGATGAGATATAAATTACACGACACAGCTGTTCACATATATTGAGAACCAATAAGGATGAAAGTTCAGGAAAAGCTCTTTTTAAAATCAGTATAAATACTCATCATCACAGAAACTAGGTGAATTTCAAAAGTTAATATACCATGTCTTGCTGTAGAGGTACAACACAGAATTCAATTGGGATATCTCATTTTTGGCATTGTTCAGGAAGTTTTTAGCTACAGGAATTTCAGGAGAAAAAATTTTCACTATGAATTTCTAGCAAAAACTGCCCAATCTCCTTTATATGAAATAACTTGTATTTATCTTATTTCCTACAGAAGATTCCATTGCGCATAAATATATAATTTATTTAATTATCTCAGTACCCAAATTACTTTCTGAGGATCTCTAGAAGGGTATTTAACTCTTGTTGGCCAGTATAGCATTAATAAGTATAGTGATAAACGTTATTAATTAGCTTCTATGGGTCTGTGGATTGAAAGCTAAAATATCATAAACCTTCTATACAATAGGTGCAATTGAACTTCAGGGACAGTGTTGTAACATTTTCCCTAATTTTTGCAATATTTTTCCTGTGTCTACATATTGCTAATATAACACAGCTTACGTAGTTTTTCCATTGCAGAAGGAAAAATAGTGGGACATTTTCTCACAAAATAAAAGGAAATTAACACAAATAGGTAAATGGATCGAAGAGATGGACAAATAACTCATAGACAAAGAGATATAAAATATTTTTAAAAATTCATGAATTCTAATTTGTTATTAATACAAATTAAGCAATTATGAGGCACTATGTTATGTGTTCATTCATATATATTTTAAAATTACTAGAACCCAATTTCAAGGTTGTGTTTTTAATACACATAAATATACATATATACTGATATACAGGGTTGGTGGTGAGTTTAATGGAGTACATTCATTTGGAAAACTATTTTTACCCTCTAACTCCCAGTTTTGATAAGTTTTAAAGTTATCAAAGTGATTGTTTTCCTTATAACATTTTTTTATTATTTACCCTTAAAAGCATTGCATTATAATTTTTTGTTGTTGTTTGTTTTTAAAAATGGAAAATAAAGGGAAAACAAGTAAAATGACAGTAAAGAATTGTCCCAGCGGCAACGGTAATCGGGACGGCGAAGACAGTAACCAACTGCACAACTCTTAAGAGAAGTGGGGCCAGGAGGGTCACTCTGAGGAGGCGACCCCCACCTCTGTCCCAAGGGTTTATGTATAATAGATACAGCAAGCAATAAAGCAGATCACAAGACAGTGAGATTTCAGGTGGATAACAATCAGTTTTGGGTAAGGGGAAAGGAATTTGGGTATGTATATGGCAAGCAGTAAAACAGATCACAAGACAGTTTCAGAAAAATTGGGCAATTAAACAAGACGTGGCTGGCCTTAGTCATTTATACTGACGTAGATAACACAGAGGCTTGCAGGGAGCTGCACTTAGCATAAGTGCAGCCGTATTTTATGGCTAAGAATACTAAAGCAATAATTGTACCCACAAAGAATGTTGCATATTTCAAACCTGTGAGTATTATATCTAGGCATTATATACAGAAATGGGAGGTGCTTGCAGGGTCAAATTTTCAAATTCCACATACAAACCACCTCAAACCCCCTGAGATCACTGTAGTAGAAAACCGCATTTCTGACGTGAGAGCATTTTATCGTTTTTGTGTTCTGGGAAGGATCTGAAAATAATTAACTCAGACGACAGGTCAAAACAAAACCTGTGGCCACACTGATGCCTATATTGTACAAGGCAAAGCTGTCAGTAGCAGTTGAAAAGGAAAAGAAGGGCCTTTGGCACACCTCTGTGCTCCTATCCATCCTTCTGATCTCCTCTCTGTTTTCTGCTTTTACCTCCTTTCTAAGAAAACAGTGAAGACCTTAAAAGGGATGCATTTGAGATAATAAAGAGGAAACTGGGGAATGGATGAAGAAGAAATTATGACGGGATATTATGAGAGTTAGAGAGGAGACACAGAGCCATCTAACACTGAATGAGGTTATAACGTTTCTCAACACATATTGTATTCCATATTCTATTAAAGTGGACTGTACAGAATCTTCAGTGGCTAAGTGCTAGAGAATAGAGGAATCTATGCATACAACTAGTTGTGTAGAGGTAAGAATGGAAGTAGAAACAAAACGCACAAAATCTTCAGTGCTAGGAGAGTGTCTGTATTAGAAAAGAATTCAAGAAAAATATATTATAGAACATCAGAAGCTTCCCTATCTGCTACAGCACATTTCCCTGTAGTTCAGTTATAATAAGTGATCATTTTTCTCAGGGTTTGGAGATGATCGTATTTCATTTATAGTAGGTCCTCCTTTGAATCCACTGCCCTCTGTCCCAAGGAAAGCTACCAGCAAAACAGAAAATTGGAAAAAAAAAAAAAGTCTATATTTTTTTTTCAGAAACAATATAAGCTCTTTCATAAAGACTAATTTTTTTCTTCTCTAATTTATATTTTTTTCCAGAATCTCCAGAGAGAAAGGGCAAACATAAACAAAAATTCCATTTATTAAGTGTCAGAGCAAAAATGCTCGACTATGGTTGTGTGATGTTGGGTTTGAATCCCTACGTAAATAGAATACAGTTGCTTGTGAATGAATTAAGAAAAATTAATGCATTTGTTGTACGGAATAGAAGCCTGGTAGGTATCAGAATAGTTCAAGTGCCAGACATTCATTGGCTCTTTTGCCTTTCCTAAAGCATAAGCATAATCTGGAAATATCATAATAAGCCAAAATACTTTATTGTCAGCAAATTCCCATTTTGAGTTGGCTTATCTAAAAACAAGGAGCCCTGGTGGCACAGTGGTTAAAGCACTCAGCTGCTAACCAGAAGGTTGGCTGCACCATGGGAGTAAAATGTGGCAATCTGCTTCCGTAAGATTGTAGAGTTAGAAATCCTATGCAGCGGTTCTACCCTGCTGTATATGGTCGCTATGAATCAGAATTGACTCAATGGCAATAGGATTTTTTCTTTTTTTTATCTAAAAAACATGAAATACAGTTTCATAAAAATTATTTTTGCATTAAACCTAACACCTAAAGGGCTAGTGTGGCTTGGGGTTTGAGGAGTTGAGGGGAAAAGTTTAAAACTCATTCATTATGAAAAATCATTGATTAGAAAGGCAGTGAAAAGTAAACTTACCTGCTTACCTGACAATTTGGTAACAACAGGAGGCAGAGGAGCATTTGGAAGGCTGCGCCACGTATTGTGTTGGCAGAGCTATTGCTCTTGTCAGTGCATTAAGAAGATGTGACTGGGAAGACCCAGCAGAAGCAGCTATGTCAGTGCCAAAACGGCAGCTACTTTTTGTCCATCTCAACGGTGAAATCTACCTTCCTAAATCTCGCACACCCATCACTGGAAACATTCTAATTTCTCCTTCAGTTCAGTATCTCTGTGTTTTATGTCCATGTGGAGGTTTTCTTGGGCGTTCTTTGCCTCTTCACCAATCAATTCATTGGTACCTTTTGCTAATGTCAGCAACAGTTACTAATTCTGGTTGCTCTGAAATATTTTTTCTTCTTCCCCCTTTAAAATGGTTCCGTTGACTTTTATCAGTAGAGCTAAGTCATTTGAACCTTAGAAAAAGCAAACAAGTCAAAATACTTTCCCAGATTTGCTGCTTGGCAAAGTTTTATATATTGGGCTACAGATGACTATGATGTGGGTAGTGTAATTTGCATGGATGTTTAGCTGATAACAGGAAAGAGAAGAAAACTACCCTGGAAGGTGTATATATACTGTGTAAGAGTGAAAGGGAGGGCAAGAGGGAGAGGGGGGGAGAGAGAGAAAGAGATAAAAAAGAGAGAGAGAGGGAGGCAGGCACTGGCACCTGTGAAGTCACATCCTTCACCTCCACACACTTGTTTCTGCTGTCAACTTTATTACTCCCTGGGACTGTGAGTCACTTAAATCACACTCTGTTAGCCTCATGTCATGACGAAATTGAAAACTGGGAGTTCTGAGCTATAATGGGCAGTTTTGATGAACTTCATGAAATCTCTGAATAGGTCAGAGCCCTACACTAGGTAGGACTTCGCATCTTCTTTTGCAGTAAATCGTGCGGCACCAGAGTGAGAAATCATGTCATATTTTATTACTAAACCTGGGAACTCAAATTGAGAATCAATGAGACTTTAAAAAGTATACTTATTAAGACTTGGCAGCAGTATTACGAGAGCCCACAAGGCTTCAAAAGCTTTACCTTACTGCTTCTGTTTTTCTCAACTTTTCCATTTCTAACTGTCTTTTCACAAATATTAGAAGAGGCAGTTACTAAATCCATGTGCTATGTTGAAGTTGACCAAAAATTATCTTAAATATGGATTAAAATTAAAAAAAAAAAAAACCTTTAAGAATTGCACTTAGGAGAGGGGGCAAGATGGCGCTCTAGGCAGAAACACCACGCCGTCCCTCCACAGCAAAGATCCGAAAAACTAAGCCTAACAGAGAATCAACAATCCTGAAACCCTAGAACACCAAATGAAGAGATAAAGAACTCAGCCAAACACCAAACGGAGTGAGAATACTAAAAGGGAACGGAGAGCGAGGAGAGACTCAGGCAGAGATTCCTTACCAGCTAACGCAGCGCGGATCCACCATCTTGGATTCCTATTGAAGACCAGCGAACGGGAGAACAGCCTTGCAGAGCATCTGGTCGGAGACAGAACGACCGGTAAACTGCGGTGCGCGCTCTCCCACCACCCACCCCTCTCCGCCTCAGCTGGGGATCCCCTGCTTTCCGTGGCCAGGGTCCCTGGGCTGGGGGGTGCCGGTGCTTGGATTCCGCGCGCCTCGGCTGGCGGCTTTCTGGGAGCCGTTTGCTGGCAGCTAGTGAACCTTTTTCTGCCCCCTCCCCCTCCTTTTGCCTGGGTGCCTGGTTCCGAGTGCCGTCTCTGCTCTCTCCTGCGGGGCTGTAGGGCTGCATGCGGGCGTGTGGCTGTTTCTAGGTCTGGGCTCCTGCACGGGTGGGATCCCGGGGCCTTTGTTCGTTGGCCCCTCTGCTTCCCGTGGACACGGTCTCTTAACCCCGAGACTACCGGCTTCTTGGAATTCGCGCCCCTGAGTGGGGGCTCTCTGGGTCCCATTTGTAGGCACTGACTGCTGGTGTTGCCCTTTTTTTTTTTTTTTTTTTTAATTTTATTTTTCTTCCTTTTTTGATTAGTTTTGTCATCTTTTACCTCTTTTACCCTTTTGTCTTTCTTCATTGCTTAATTTCTCATCTCTCTATCTCTTCCTTCTCTTTCTGATCCCTTAATACCAGGTGATGTGTGCCTCTGTACCTTCGGGCCAGGCTGAGCTGTGAAAATTGAGACCGACTCCCCCAGACCTCATAGCTGCATCGGTGGGATCCCTGGGAACTTTGCAGTTCTTTAACTTTTCTGATTTTTATTTGGTCATTCTTTCCTTTTCGTTCTCTTACCCCTTCTGGTTTCCTCCATCACATAGTCTCTCATCTGTACATTCCAACGACAAGCTCCCCTAGAATTCTTTTATGTTTGTACGCTTTTTGCTCCTCCTCCTCTCTCCTCTCTCCCATATCCAGCTTAGCTTCACACATAACCATCTTCCCGCTGCACCCTACCTACCCGCACCGTGCACTAGACATCACACCACCAAGCGGTGCAGGCACGCCCTATTGGAACCTGCCCAGCACTGACTACCGACCGTCCTGGTGGCTACGGTGAGTGCCACAAGCAACCCGTCCCATTGGCTCCTCCTCAGATAGATGTGCCCAGCTGTACCACAAGAACGAAACAAACAAACAAAAAAAATCTACAATCAATAAACGAGAGAAATATCTACTGAATGCCCTGAAAACAGCAAACAATATCAAAACATTTACAAAAACAAGACAAGATGGCTCCAATAGGCGTCCAAATTAAAACACCAGATAACTCTCCCGTGGAAGAAAATGCACTAGAAGTACCTGATACGGAACTCAAATCACTAATACTCGGAATTTTCCAAGAACTGAGGCAAAAAGCTGACAAACATGAGGAAAAAATAGACAAATTTATGGAAAATACAGAAAAAAAATTGGAAGAATTCAGGAAGATGATGCAGGAACAAAATGCCAAAATAAATTCACAACTCGAAATTATACAAAAACAACAATTAGAAATCCAAAAGATAAACAACAAGATTTCAGAAATGGACGGTGTCATAGAAGGGCTGAGAAGTAGATTTGAAACCATGGAAGACAGGATCAGTGGAACTGAAGACAAACACTTGGATACAACTCTGTTTCAGGAAAACTCAGAAAAAAGAACAAAGAAAAATGAAGAGACCCTGAGAGTTATGTGGGACACAATTAAAAGCAAAAACTTACGAGTGATTGGCATACCAGAACAGGGGGAGAAAACAGAAAACACAGAGAGGATCATTGAGGAACTTCTGACAGAAAACTTTCCCAATATCATGAAAGATGAAAAGCTGGACATCCAAGAAGCTCAACGACCCCATATAGAAGAGACCCCAAAAGAAAATCACCAAGACATATCATATTCACACTCGCTAAAACTAAAGACAAACAAAGAATCCTGAGAGCAGCTCATGAAAAACAAGAAGTCACATACAGAGGAGACACAATAAGACTAAGCTCAGATTATTCAGCAGAAACCATGCAGGCAAGAAGGCAATGGGATGACATATATAAAATCTTGAAAGAAAAAAATTGTCAGCCAAGAATAATATATCCTGCAAAACTCGCATTCAGATTTGATGGTGAAATTAGGTCATTTCCAGATAAACAGAAACTAAAGGAATATGCAAAAGTCAAACCAAACTTACAAGAATTATTAAAGGGAGTTCTTCGATCTGAGGACAAACAGCTTCAGCCCTCAGGCAGGACCTAGGACCTAGGACGCAGGTTCACATGAACCAGATACCATTCTAGGAACTGAATGACAGAGGACTTTCCAAAAACAAAAGATATACAACAGGGAATCAGAGAAATAAATCAAAGGATGACAACAACATCAAAACAATGAAAGAGGGAACAAATGGCATAGGTATAGAACCTTCTAATGGAGAGGAAGGCAAGGCGATACCAAGTAAGGGTAGACTGCTTCAAAATTATAAAGATAAGGGTAAAATTCATGGTAACCACAAAAAAAGTTAACAAACCAACTCATAAAAATAAAGACAAAAAACATAAAGTCTCAACAAAAACAAAACCTACAAAAACAAAAGAAATGAACACAAAATCCACAAACAAAAGTAACTCAGCACAAGAGAGTAAGAAGAACAAAGAAAACTTCAGCATCACAAAAAAAAGCACTACAAAATGACAGCAACAAACTCACATCTATCAATAATTACACTGAACGTAAATGGACTCAATGCACCCATAAAGAGATGGAGAGTGGCAGAATGGATAAGAAAACAGGATCCATCAATTTTCTGTCTACAAGAGACACACCTTAGAAACAAAGATGTGAATTTATTAAAAATCAAAGGTTGGAAAAAAATATATCAAGCTAACAACTATCAAAAAAGAGCAGGAGTGGCAATTCTAATCTCAGATAAAATAGACTTTAAAACAAAATCTACCATAAAAGACAAAGAAGGACACTATATAATGATTAAGGGGATGATCTATCATGAAGACATAACCATAATAAATATCTATGCACCCAATGACAGGGCTCCAAAATACATAAAAAAAACTCTAACAGCACTGAAAAGAGAAATTGACAGTTCCACAATAATAGTAGGAGACTTCAACACACCATTCTCAGTAAAGGACAGAACAACTAAAAAGAAACTCAGCAAAGCTACAGAAGACCTAAAGGACACAATCAGCCAACTGGACCTCATAGACATATATAGAACAATCCATCCAACCGCTGCAAAGTACACATTCTTTTCCAATGCACATGGAACGTTCTCCAGAATAGACCACATCTTAGGCCACAGAGCAATCCTCAACAAGATCCAAAATGCTGAGATAATTCACAGTATCTTCTCTGACCACAATGCCATCAAGGTAGAAATTAACACTAGAAAGAGCAAGGAAAAAAAATCAAACACATGGAAACTGAATAATAATCTGCTTACACATCAATGGGTAATAGAAGAAATCAGAGATGGAATTAAAAAATTCCTAGAATCAAATGAAAATGAAAACACATCATACCAAAACCTTTGGGACACAGCAAAGGCAGTCCTCAGAGGACAATTTATAGCAATAGATGCACATATCAAAAAAGAAGAAAGGGACAAAATCAAAACATTAACTACAGAACTCAAACAAATAGAAAGAGAACAACAAAAAAAGCCTACAACCACCGGAAGAAAGAAAATAGTAAAGATCAGAGCAGAAATCAATGAAATAGAGAACAGAAAAACAATAGAAAGAATCAACAAAACCAGAAGTTGGTTCTTTGAAACAATCAACAAAATTGACAAACCACTGGCCAGACTGACAAAAGAAAAACAGCAGAGGGCACATATAACCCAAATAAGAAATGAAATGGGGGACATTACAACAGACCCAACTGAAAGAAAAAGGATTATAACAGAATATTATGAAAAACTATATTCCAACAAATTTGAAAACCTAGAGGAAATGGATAAATTTCTAGAAACATACGGCCTACCCAAACTACAACAAAGTGATATTGAAAATCTGAACAGACCCATAACAAGAGAAGAGATTGAAAAGGTAATAAAAAAACTCCCAACCAAAAAGAGCGCTGGCCCAGATGGCTTCACTGGAGAATTCTACAAAACATGTACAGAAGAGCTAGTACCAGTTCTACTCAAGTTATTTCAGAGCATAGAAGAGGAAGCAACACTTCCAAATTCATTCTATGAAGCCAGCATAATGCTGATAACAAAACCAGGGAAAGATGTGGCCAAAAAAAATAAATTACAGACCAATATCTCTCATGAATATAGATGCAAAAATTCTGAACAAAATCCTAGCCAATAGAATTCAGTATCATATCAAAAAAATAATACACCACGACCAAGTAGGATTCATACCAGGTATGCAAGGATGGTTTAACATTAGAAAATCCATCAACGTAATCCACCACATAAATAAAAGGAAAGAAAAAAATCACATGATCATCTCAATTGATGCAGAAAAGGCATTTGACAAAGTCCAACACCCATTCCTGATAAAAGCTCTCAATAAAATAGGTATAGAAGGGAAATTTCTCAACATAATAAAGGGCATCTATGCAAAACCAACAGCCAACATCATTCTTAATGGAGAAAGGCTGAAAACATTCCCCTTGAAAACAGGAACAAGACAAGGATGCCCTTTATCACCACTCCTATTTAACATTGTGCTGGAAGTTCTAGCTAGAGCAGTAAGGAAAGAGAAAGAAATAAAGGGCATCCAAATTGGTAATGAAGAAGTTAAACTCTCCCTGTTTGCCGATGATATGATACTATACATAGAAAACCCTAAAGACTCCACGAGAAATTTACTGGAACTAATAGAAAGATTCAGCACAGTAGCAGGATACAAGATAAACATTCAAAAATCAGTTGGATTCCTATACACCAGTAAAGAGAACGATGAAAAGGAGATCAGAAAATCAATACCATTTTCAATAGCCCCTAAAAAGATAAAATACTTAGGAATAAATCTGACCAGGAATAGAAAAGACCTATACAAAGAAAACTACAAAACACTGCTGCATGAAATCCAAAGGGATCTACATAAGTGGAAAAACATACCATGCTCATGGATAGGCAGACTCAACATTGTGAAAATGGCAATTCTACCTAAAGCAATCTACAAATACAATGCAATCCCGATACAAATACCAAAAACATTCTTCAAAGAGATGGCAAAACTAATTATTAACTTTATATGGAAAGGGAAGAAACCCAGAATAAGTAAAGCACTACTGAAGAAGAAGAATAAAGTTGGAGGACTCACACTGACTTGAGAACCTACTATACAGCTACAGTACTCAAAACAGCCTGGTACTGGTACAACAACAGAGACATTGACCAATGGAACAGAATTGAGAACTCAGATGTAAATCCATCCACCTACGGTCACCTGATTTTTGACAAGGGCCCAAAATACATCAAATGGGGAAAAGACAGTCTTTTTAACAAATGGTGCTGGCAAAACTGGATATCCATTTGTAGAAAAATGAAACAGGACCCATACCTCACACCATATACAAAAACTACTTCAAAATGGATCAAAGACCTGAATATAAAGCCTCAAACTATAAAATTCATAGAAGAAAAAATAGGACCAACACTTCAGGCCTTAATACATGGCATTAACAGGATACAAACCATAAACATCAACACAAAAAACCCAACAGATAAACTAGATAATTGGGATCTTCTAAAAATCAAACACCTATGCTCTTCAAAAGATTTCACCAAAAGAGTTAAAAGAGAACCTACAGACTGGGAAAAAATTTTTGGACAGTACAAGTCAGACAAAGGTCTAATCTCCATAATCTACAAGAAAATCCAACACCTCTACAACAAAAAGACAACCAATCCTATCAAAAAATGGGCAAAGGAAATGAACAGACACTTCACCAAGGAAGACATTCAAATGGCCAATAGACACATGAGGAAATGCTCGCGATCACTAGCCATTAGAGAAATGCAAATTAAAACCACAATGAGATACCATCTCACCCCGGCATTACTGGCACGAATCAAAAACACTGGAAATAACAAATGTTGGAGGGGCTGCAGGGAGACAGGAACTCTTATGCACTGCTGGTGGGAATGCAAAATGATACAACCATTTTGGAAAATGATATGGCGTTTCCTCAGAAAAGTAGAAATATATGTACCATTCGATCCAGCAATCCCACTCCTAGGAATATATCCTAGAGAAATAAGAGTCATCACTCGAATAGACATATGCACACCTATGTTCATGGCAGCATTGTTCACAATAGCAAAACGATGGAAACAACCTCGATGTCCATCAACAGATGAATGGATACACAAACTATGGTACATACACACAATGGAGTACTATGCAACGAGAAACAACAACAATGAATCGGTGAACCATCTCATAACATGGATGAAACTGGAGGACATCATGCTGAGTGAAATATGTCAATCACAAAAGGACAAATATTGTATGAGACCTCTATTGTAAAAACCCATGAAAAAATTCACATGCAAAATGTAACAATCCTTGTTGGTTACCAGGGATGGGGGGGGGGGGGGATTCTAAATAGGTAATAGTTAAGTGGTAACTTGGGTGAGAGGTGAGATAGTACAGAGTTTAGGGGAAACTAACACAACCTGCACAAGGAAAGGTCATGGAGGCCCTATAGACACATCCAAACCCCCTGAGGGTCTGAGTTGTTGGACGGAGGGCTCTGGGGACCATGATCTCGGGGAACATCTAGCTCAATTGGCATGACACTACTTATAAAGATAATGCTCTACATTCTACCTTGGTGAGTAGTGTCTGGGGTCTTAAAAGCCTATGAGCGGCCATCTAAGATACTCCACTGATCTCATCCCTTCAGGAACAAGGGAGAACGAAGAGAACAGGATACAAGGAAAAGATTAGTCCAAAGGACTAATGGTCCACAGCTACCAAGGCCTCCACGGGACTGAGCCCAGTACAGCTGGATGGTGCCCGGCTACCACCAATGACTCCTCTGACCAGGATCACAACAGAGGGTTCTGGGCAGAGCTGGAGTAGGATGTAGAGCATAATTTTAACTCCCAAAAAAAAAAAAAAAAAGAAAAAAAGAAAAAAGAAGACCAGATTTACTGGCCTAAAGAATACTAGAGAAACCTCGAGAGTGTGGCCCCCAGACACCCTTTCAGCTCAGAGGGGAAGTTACCTTCGAGGTTCGATGTTAAGCCTGGGAATGGACAGCCCAGTAAAACTAAATGGGACTAACGAGGTACAGGAGTCTGGTGACAAGGGCCAGAAGGCAGAGGGAGAGTAGGAGACTGATGATAAGGAACACAAATTGAATAAGGACACTGTCGATGTATTGTGAGATTGTTGACCACTGCTATAGGGCAACATTTGTAGTAACTATTAAATGGGAGGCTGTTTTGTCCTGTAAGCCTTCATCTTGGGCGAGAATGGCAGCACAATTGGAAGAGCATAGTCAATATCACTTAAATGTGTAAGTAAAAAGTTTTGAAATGGTGTTTAAATAAAATAAAATTAAAAAAATAAATAACTAAACAAATGAGACTAAAGAGGTACAATAGTCCACTGACAAGGTCCAGAAGACAGAAGGGGACAAGGAAGCCCCCTGGTGATAGGGAACACAAGGTGGAGTAAGTAAGGATATTCTTGATGTGCTGTGAGATTGTTAACCATTGTCATAGGGCAACATGTGTAGTAACTGTTAAATGAAAAACTATTTTGTTCTGTAAGCCTTCATCTTAAGTGAGAATAACAGCACATTTGGAAGAGCGTAGTCAATGTCACTGAACTGTGAATGTAGAAATTTTTGAAAAGGTGTATCTTTGGTCATCTGTAATTTTCATCAAAAAAAAAGGTTGAGAATTTAGAGGCTTAATATGTTGTGGGGTTGTTAACCAATGTCATAGAACAACATGCGTACTACTGTTTCATGAGAAACTATTTGCTCTGTAAGCTTTCACCTGAAGTACAATAAAATATATAAAAAAAAAAAGAATTGCACTTAAATCACAATAATCTCATTTTTATGTCTAGAACATGGCGATAATTATTTTCAAATAATTTCCAGAAACAGAGTTCCGGCAAAATGGCGCTGTGGGCAGAAGCACTACGCCATCCCTCCACAGCAAAGATCCAAAAAACTAAGCTGAACAGAGAATACAACAATCCTGAAACCCTAAAACATCAAATGAAGAGATAAAGAACTCAGCCAAGCACCAAATAGAGTGTGAAAACTGACAGAGAAAGGAGAGCGAAGAGAGATTCATGCAGAGGTCCCCTACCAGCTAACGCAGCGGGGATCCACCATCTTGGGCTCCTATCAGAGAACAGGAAATGGGGGTACGAGAAAGCAGTCTCACGGAGCATCCAGCAGGAGACAAAACAACCGTTAATTTGCGGTGTGTGCTTTCCCACCCCCATCCCTCTTTGCCCTGGCACGGCCTCGTCTGCTTCCCGTGGCCACGGTCTCTTGACCGGGAAGCGCCAGCAGCTTGGATTCCACACACCCAAGCAGGCGGCTCTCTGGGTGCCATTTGTTGGCTGTTGGTGTTGCTTTTTTTCCACTTCTTTTGATTTCTTCCTTGCCTCTAGCCATCTCCCCCTCCTTTAGCTCAAGTGTGCCATCTTTGCTTCTTCCTGAGGGGCTGCAGAGTGCCGGCAATTTGTGATATACGCTTTCCCACTCTCTGCCCTTCTTCACCCATACTCAGCCCCCTCTACTTCCCACGGACACAGTCTCTTGTCTAGAAACACCAGCCTGCATTAGCTGGCTCTCTGAGTGCCATTTGTAGGCTGCTGGTGTTGCTTTTTTTTTTTTCTGCTTCTTTTGATTTCTCACTTGCCTCTCACCACCTCCCCCTCCTTTCACTCGAGTGCCTGGCTCCGTGTGCCATCTTTTCTTCCTCCTGAGGGGCTTCAGAGAGCTGGCAATTTCTGATATATGCTTTCCCACTCTCTACCCTTCATCACCCACACTCGGCCTCCTCTGCTTCCTGCGGACACAGTCTCTTGTCCAGAAACACCAGCCCACACTGGCTGACTTTCTGAGTGCTATTTGTTGGCTGCTGGTGTTGCTTTTTTTCTGCTTCTTTTGATTTCTTGCTTGCCTCTTGCCGCCTCCCCCTCCTTTCACTCGAGTGCCTGGCTCCGTGTGCCATCTTTGCTTCTTCCTGAGGGGCTGCGGAGCTCCATTTGAGTGTGGAGCTGCTTCCTGGTCTGGGCTACCGTGCTGGTGGGATCCCGGGGCTTTTGTTTGTTTGTTCATTTTGAATTGTTTGTTTTGTTTTCTTTTCCTTTTCTTGAGATGGGAGCCCTTTCTGGCCAGGTGGAGCTGCATGGCAGGAACTCCCCTTCAGCTACCACAAACATGCAGAGGGATCCCTGAGAGCATTTCTTTTTTCATTGGTTTTTTTTTTTTTTTTCTTATTTTTTTAGGGGGCCTTTCTTGTTCTTTTTTTTTTTAATTTGTTTTGTTTTCTTTTCCCTTTTTTTCTTTCTTCATTGCTCAGTTTCTCATCTCTCTATATCTTGCTTCTCTTTCTGATCCCTGAATGCCAGGTGCTGTATACCTCTACACCTTCTAGCAAGGCTGTATTGCAACACCTGAGAGCGACTTCCCCAGACCTCATAGCTGCATCAGTGAGATACTTGGAAACTTTGTGGTTCTTTAACCTTTCTGATTTTTATTTATTCATTCTTTTCTTTCTTCCTCTTCCCCTTTCTGTTTTTCTTCATTTCATAGTCTCTCGTCTCTCCATTCCAATGGCAAGCTCCCCTAGCATTCTTTTTGTTTGTATGTTTTTGGCTCCTGTTCCTTTCTCCTCTCTCCCATATCCATCTTAGCTCCACACATAACAATCTCCCCGCTGCATACTGCCTACCTGCACCATGCGCTTGACGTCACACCACCAAGCAGCACAGGCACGGCCTACTGGAACCTGCCCTGCACTGATTACTGACCCGCTGTGGTGGCTGTAGTAAGTGCCACAAACAACCCTTCCCAGTAACTCCTCTTCAGCTAGACCTGCCCCACTGTATCATATCTGAGTGATTGACCCTGCCAGTTGGAGAAGGAGGCGAAAAGTATTGAGCGCACAGACAAGCAAACAACGAAGAACACACAGTCCGCCTGCTCAGATAGTCAAATTTTTTTTTAAAAAAAGGGACGAAACAAACAAATCTACAATCAATAAATGAGAAAAATAACTACTGAATGCCCCAAAGACAGCAGACAATATCAAAACGTTTACAAAAACAAGACAGGATGGTTCCAGTAGGCAGCCAAAAAAACACACCAGATGACTCTATTGTGGAAAAAATGCACTACAACTACCTCACAGGGAATTCAAATCTCTAATACTCGAAATTCTCCAAGAACTGAGGCAAAAAGCTGACAAACATGAGGAAAAAATAGACAAATTCATGGAAAATACAGACAAAAAAATGGAAGAATTCAGGAAGATGATGCAGGAACAAAATGCCAAAATAAATTCACAACTAGAAATTATACAAAGACAACAATTAGAAATCCAAAAGATAAACAACAAGATTTTAGAAATAAATGGTGCCATAGAAGGGCTGAGAAGCAGATTTGAAATGGTGGAAGACAGGATCAGTGGAATTGAAGACAAACACTTGGATACAACTCTGTTTGAGGAAGTCTCAGAAAAAAAGAACAAATAAAAATGAAGAGACCCTGAGAATTATGTGGGACACATTTAAAAGCAAAAATTTACAAGTGATTGGAATTCCAAAACACGGGGAGAGAACAAAAACACAGAGAGGATCATTGAGGAACTTCTGACAGAAAACATCCCCAATATCATGAAAGATGAAAAGCTGACCATCCAAAAAGCTCAACGAACCCCATATAGAAGAGACCTCAAAAGAACATCACCAAGGCATGTCATATTCACACTCGCCAAAACCAAAGACAAACAAAGAATCCTGACAGCAGCTCGTGAAAAACAAGAAGTTACATACAGAGGAGAAACAATAAGACTAAGCTCAGCTTATTTGGCAGAAACCATGCAGGCAAGAAGGCACTGGGATGACATATATAAAATCTTGAACGAAAAAAATTGTCAGCCAAGAATAATATATCCTGTAAAACTCTTGTTCAAATTTGATGGTGAAATTAAGTCATTTCCAGATAAACAGAAATTAAGGGAATATGTAAAAGTCAAACCAAATTTACAAGAATTATTAAAGTGAGATCTTCAATCTGAGGAAAAACAGCTTCAGCTCACAGACAGAACCTAGGACGCAGGATATTACAAGCCAGATACCAATCTAGGAAACGAACTCTTGAGGACTATCCAAAACCAAAAGAAATACAACAGGGAATCAGAGCAGTTAATCAATAAACGACAATAACATCAAAACAATAAAAGAAGGAATAAATGGCATAGGTATAGAACCTTCTAATGGAGAGGAAGGCAAGGTGATACCAAGTAATGGTAGACTGCTTCAAACTTAGAAAGATAGGGGAAAAATTCACGGTAACCACAAAGAAAGTTAACAAACCAACTCATAAATATAAAGATGAAAAACATAAACTCTTGGCAAAAACAAAAGAAATGAAAAAAAAAATCCACAAACAAAAGTAACTCAGCACAAGAGAGTAAGAACAAAGAAAACGTAAGCACCACACAAAAAAAAGCAGTACAAAAAGGCAGCAACAAACTCACGTCTATCAATAATTACACTGAATGTAAATGGACTCAATGCACCCATAAAGAGACAGAGAGTCACAGATGGGATAAGAAAACAGGATCCATCAATATGCTGTCTACAAGAGACACACCTTAGAAAAAATGATGTGAATTTGTTAAAGGTCAAAGGTTGGAAAAAAATATATCAAGCTACCAACTACCAAAAAAGAGCAGGAGTGGCAATTCTAATCTCAGATAAAATAGACTTTAAAACAAAATCTACCATAAAAGACAAAGAAGGACACTACATAATGATTAAGGGGATGATCCATCATGTAGACATAACCATAATAAACATCTATGCTCCCAATTATAGGGGTCAAAAATACATAAAACAAACTCTAACAACACTGAAAAGAGAAATTGACAGTTCCACAATAATAGTAGGAGACTTCAACACACAACTCTCAGTAAAGGACAGAACAACTAAGAAGAAACTCAGCAAAGATACAGAAGACCTAAAGGGCACAATCAGGAAACTGGTCCTCATAGACATATATAGAACACTCCATCCAATCACTGAAAAGTGCACGTTCTTTTCCAATGCACATGGAACGTTTTCCAGAATAGACCACATCTTAGGCCACAGAGCAATCATCAACAAGATCCAAAACGTTGAGATGATTCAAAGTATCTTCTCTGACCACAATGCCATCAAGGTAGAAATTAACAATAGAAAGATCAAGGAAAAAAAATCAATTACATGGAAACTGAATAATACCCTGCTTAAGAACCACTGGGTAATAGAAGAAATCAGAGATGGAATCAAAAAATTCATAGAATCAAATAAGAATGAAAACACATCATACCAAAACCTTTGGGACGTAGTAAAGGCAGTCCTCAGAGGACAATTTATAGCAATAGATGCACATATCAAAAAAGAAGAAAGGGACAAAATCAAAACATTAACTACAGAACTCACACAAATCAAAAGAGAACAGCAAAAAAAGCCCACAACCACTGGAAGAAAGGAAATAGTAAAGATCAGAGCAGAAATCAATGAAATAGAGAACAGAAAAACAATAGAAAGAATTAACAAAACCAGAAGTTGGTTCTTTGAAAGAATCAACAAAATCGACAAACCACTGGCCACACTGACAAAAGGAAAACAGGAGAGGACACAAATAACCCAAATAAGAAATGAAATGGGGGACATTTCAACAGACCCAACTGAAATAAAAAGGATTATAACAGAATATTATGAAAAACTAAACTCCAACAAATTTGAAAACCGAGAGGAAATGGGTAAATTTCTAGAAATACACAGCCTACCAAAACTACAACAAGGCGATGCTGAAAATCTGAACAGACCCATAACAAGAGAAGAGACTGAAAAGGTAATAAAAAAAACTCCCAACCAAAAAAAGCCCTGGCCCAGATGGCTTCACTGGAGAGTTGTACAAAACATTTACAGAAGAGCTTGTACTAGTACTACTCAAGCTGTTTCAGAGCATAGAAGAGGAAGCAACACTTCCAAATTCATTCTATGAAGCCAGCATAATGCTGATACAAAAACCAGGCAAAGACGTGACAAAAAAAAGAAAATTACAGACCAATATCTCTCATGAATATAGGTGCAAAAATTCTGAACAAAATGCTAGCCAATAGACTTCAGCAATATATATAAAAAAAAAAAAAAATACACCACGACCAAGTAGGATTCATACCAGGTATGCAAGGATGGTTCAACATTAGAACATCAATCAACATTATAAAATCAATCAAAGTAATCCGCCACATAAATAAAAGGAAAGAAAAGAACCACATGATCATCTCAATTGACGCAGAAAAGGCATTTGACAAAGTCCAACACCCATTCCTGATAGAAACTCTCAATAAAATAGGTATGGAAGGGAAAATTCTCAACAAAATAAAGGGCATCTATGCAAAACCAATGGGAAACATCATTCTTTTTTTTTTTTTTTTTTACGGTTTAAATGTCTTTATTATGTTGAAAATGTACATAACAAAATATATGCCATCTCAACAATTTCTACATTAAACATTTGCTTTTTCAGATAAAAGACAATTTAATTTTACCAGAAACCTAGCCGATTTCATATCCCAAGTCTCTAACTAGCTTTCCAATTCCATCCAGTAAGGGTCCTTAAAGATTTTTTTTTTTATTATTTTATTTTATTGTACTTCAGGTGAAGGCTTACAGAACAAATAGTTTCTCATGAAACAGTAGCACACATGCTGTTTTATGTCATTGGTTAACAACCCCACAACATTTTAACCCTCTAAATTCAACCTTTTTTTTTTTTTTTTGGTGAAAATACACATAGCCAAAGATACACCATTTCAAAATTTTCTACATACACAGTTCAATGACATTGACTACGCTCTTCCAATTGTGCTGTTATTCTCACTTAAGATGAAGGCTTACAGAACAAAATAGCCTCCCATTTAACAGTTACTACAAATGTTGTCCTATGACAATGGTTAACAATCTCACAACACATCAACAATATCCTTACTCAACCTCGTGTTCGCTATCATCAGCTTCCTACTCCCCTTCTGCCTTCTGGCCCTTGTCACTGGACTCCTGTACCTCGTTAGTCTCATTTGGTTTTACGGGGCTGTCCACTCCCAGGCTGAACAGTGAACCTCAAAGATAACTTCACCACTGAGCTAAAAGGGTGTCTGGGGGCCATACTCTTGAGGTTTCTCCGGTCTCCTTTAGGCCAGTAAATCTGGTCTTTTTTTTTTTTTTTTTTTTTGTGAGTTAGAATTATGCTCTACATCCTTCTCCAGCTCTGTCCTGAACCCTCTGTTGTGATCCTGGTCAGAGCAGTCAGCGGTGGTAGCCGGGCACCATCTAGGTGTACTGGACTCAGTCCGGTGGAGGTCTTGATAGCTGTGGACAATTAGTCCTTTGGACTAATCTTTTCGTTGTATCCTGTTCTCTTCATTCCCCCTTGCTCCCGAAGGGATAAGACCAGTGGAGTATCTTAGATGGCCGCTCACAGGCTTTTAAGACCCCAGACACTACTCACCAAGGTAGAATATAGAACATTGTCTTTATAAGCTGTGTAACACCAATTGAGCTAGATGTTCCCCGAGACCGTGGTCCCCACAGCCCTCCACCAAGCAATTCAGTCCCTCACGGAGATTGCATGTGTCTATGGGGCTTCCATGACCTTTCCTTGTACAGGTTGTGCTAGTTTCCCCTGTATTGTGTACTGTCTCACCCTTCACCCAAGATACCACTTATCTATTGCCTATTTGGTATTTCCCTCCCACCCCTCCCATCCCTGGTAACCAACAAAGATTGTTACATTTTGTGTGTGAACTTTTTCATGGGTTTTTACAATAGAGGTCTCATACAATATTTGTCCTTTTGTGATTGACTTATTTCACTCAGCATAATGTCCTCCAGTTTCATCCATGTTATGAGATGCTTCACAGATTCATTGTTGTTCTTTCTCGTTGCATACTACTCCATTGTGTATATGTACCATAGTTTGTTTATGCATTCATCTGTTGATGGGCATCTAGGTTGTTTCCATCGTTTTGCTATTGTGAACAATGCTGCCATGAACATAGGTGTGCATATGTCTATTCGAGTGACGACTCTTACTTCTCTAGGATATATTCCTAGGAGTGGGATTGCTGGATCAAATGGTATGTCTATTTCTAGCTTTCTGAGGAAACGCCATATCATTTTCCAAAATGTTTGTATCATTTTGCATTTCCAACAGCAGTGCATAAGAGTTCCTATCTCCCCAAAGCACCTCCAACATTTGTTATTTCCAGGGTTTTTGATTCCTGCCAGTAATGCCGGGGTGAGATGGTATCTCATGGTGGTTTTAATTTGCATTTCTCTAATGGCTAGTGATCGCGAGCATTTCCTCATGTGTCTGTTGGCCATTTGAATTTTGATAGGATTATTTATCTTTTTGTTGTAGAGGTGTTGGATTTTCTCGTAGATTATGGAGATTAGACCTTTGTCTGACTTGTACTGTCCAAAAATCTTTTCCCAGTCTGTAGGTTCTCTTTTGACTCTTTTGGTGAAGTCTTTTGAAGAGCATAGGTTTTTGATTTTTAGAAGATCCCAGTTATCTAGCTTATCTGTTGGGTTTTGTGTGTTGATGGTTATGGTTTGTATCCTGTTAATGCCATGTATTAAGGCCTGAAGTGTTGGTCCTATTTTGTCTTCTATGAACTTTATAGTTTTAGGCTTTATATTCAGGTCTTTGATCCATTTTGAAGTAGTTTCTGTATATGGTGTGAGGTATGGGTCCTGTTTCATTTTTCTGCAAATGGATAGCCAGTTTTGCCAGCACCATTTGTTAAAAAGACTGTCTTTTCCCCATTTGATGGACTTTGGGCCCTTGTCGAAGATCAGGTGACCGTAGGTGGATGGATTTACATCTGGGTTCTCAATTCTGTTCCATTGGTCAATGTCTCTGTTGTTGTACCAGTACCAGGCTGTTTTGACTACTGTAGCTGTACAGTAGGTTCTCAAGTCAGGTAGTGTGAGTCCTCCAACTTTATTCTTCTTCTTCAGTAGTGCTTTACTTATTCGGGGCTTCTTCCCTTTCCGTAGAAAGTTAATGATTAGTTTTTCCATCTCTTTGAAGAATGTTGCTGGTATTTGGATCGGGATTGCATTGTATTTGTAAATTGCTTTGGGTAGAATTGCCATTTTCACAATGTTGAGTCTGCCTATCCATGAGCATGGTATGTTTTTCCATTTCTGTAGATCCCTTTGGGTTTCATGCAGTAGTGTTTTATAGTTTTCTTTGTATAGGTCTTTTACATCCCTGGTCAGATTTATTCCTAAGTATTTTATCTTTTTAGGGGTTATTGAAAATGGTATTGTTTTCCTGATTTCCTTTTCATCGTTCTCCTTACTGGTGTATAAGAATCCAACCGATTTTTGAATGTTTATCTTGTATCCTGCTACTCTGCTGAATCTTTCTATTAGTTCCAGTACATTTCTCATGGAGTCTTTAGGGTTTTCTATGTATAGTATCAAATCATCTGCATAACAGGGAGAGTTTAACATCTTCATTACCAATTTGGATGCCCTTTATTTCTTTTTCTGGCCTTATTGCTCTAGGTAGAACTTCCAGCACAATGTTAAATAGGAGTGGTGATAAAGGACATCCTCGACTTGTTCCTGTTTTCAAGGGGAATGTTTTCAGCATCTCTCCATAAAGAATGATGTTTCCCAATAAGACTAAGCTTAGATTATTCAGCAGAAACCATGCAGGCAAGAAGGCAGTGGGATGACATATATAAAATCTTGAAAAAGAAAAATTGTCACCCAAGAATAATATATCCTGCAAACATCTCGTTCAAACTTGATGGTGAAATTAGGTCATTGCCAGATAAACAGAAACTAAGGGAATATGTAAAAGTCAAACCAAACTTACAAGAATTATTAAAGGGAGTTCTTCGATCTGAGGACAAACAGCTTCAGCCCTCAGGCAGGACCTAGGACGCAGGATTGTAGGAGCCAGATACCAATCTAGGAAATGAACTCTCTAGGACTATCCAAAACCAAAAGAAATACAACAGGGAATCAGAGCAGTCAATCGAAGGATGACAACAACATCAAAACAATGAAAGAGGGACTAGACGGCATAGGTATAGAACCTTCTAATGGAGAGGAAGGCAAGGCGATACCAAATAAGGGTAGACTGCTTCAAACTTATAAAGATAAGGGTAAAATTCATGGTAACCACAAATAAAGTTAACAAACCAACTCATAAAAATAAAGACGAAAAACATAAAGTCTCAGGAAAAACAAAACCTAATAAAACAAAAGAAATGAACACAAAATCCACAAACAAAAGTAACTCAGCACAAGAGAGTAAGAAGAACAAAGAAAACTTCATCACCACAAAAAAAAGGACTACAAAATGACAGCAACAAACTCACATCTATCAATAATTACACTGAATGTAAATGAACTCAATGCACCCATAAAGAGATGGAGAGTGGCAGAATGGATAAGAAAACAGGATCCATCAATATGCTGTCTACAAGAGGCACACCTTAGAAACAATGATGTGAATTTATTAAAAAATCAAAGGTTGGAAGAAAATATATCAAGCTAACAACTACCAAAAAAGAGCAAGAGTGGCAATTCTAATCTCAGATAAAATAGACTTTAAAACAAAATCTACCATAAAAGACAAAGAAAGACACTATATAATGATTAAGGGGACAATCCATCATGAAGACATAACCATAATAAACATCTAAGCACCCAATGACAGGGCGCCAAAATACATAAAACAAACTCTAACAGCACTGAAAAGAGAAATTGACAGTTCCACAATCATAGTAGGAGACTTCAACACACAACTCTCAGAAAAGGACAGAACAACTAAGAAGAAACTCAGCAAAGATACAGAAGACCTAAAGGGCACAATCAGGAAACTGGACCTCATAGACACATATAAAACAATCCATAAAAACTATACTTCAACAAATTTGAAAACCTACAGGAAATGGATAAATTTCTAGAAACACACAGCCTACCCAATCTACAACAAAGTGATATTGAAAATCTGAACAGACCCATAACAGGAGAAGAGATTCAAAAGGTAATAAAAAAACTCCCAACCAAAAAAAGGCCTGGCCCAGATGGCTTCACTGGAGAATTCTACAAAACATTTACAGAAGAGCTTGTACCAGTTCTATTCAAGCTATTTCAGAGCATAGAAGAGGAAGCAACACTTCCAAATTCATTCTATGAAGCCAGCATAATGCTGATACAAAAACCAGGCAAAGACGTCACAAAAAAAGAACATTACAGACTAATATCTCTCATGAATATAGATGCAAAAATTCTGAACAAAATTCTAGCCAATAGAATTCAGCATCATGTCCAAAAAATAATACACCACGACCAAGTAGGATTCATACCAGGTATGCAAGGATGGTTTAACATTAGAAAATCCATCAACGTAATCCACCACATAAATAAAAGGAAAGAAAAAAATCACATGATCATCTCAATTGACGCAGAAAAGGCATTTGACAAAGTCCAACACCCATTCCTGATAAAAGCTCTCAATAAAATAGGTATAGAAGGGAAATTTCTCAACACAGTAAAGGGAATCTATGCAAAACCAATGGCCAACATCATGCTTTTGGAGAGAGGCTGAAAACAGGAACAAGACAAGGATGCCCTTTATCACCACTCCTATTTAACATTGTGCTGGAAGTTCTAGCTAGAGCAATAAGGCCAGAAAAAGAAATAAAGGGCATCCAAATTGGTAATGAAGACGTTAAACTCTCCCTGTTATGTAGGCGATATGATACTATACATAGAAAACCCTAAAGACTCCATGAGAAATGTACTGGAACTAATAGAAAGATTCAGCAGAGTAGCAGGATACAAGATAAACATTCAAAAATCGGTTGGATTCTTATACACCAGTAAGGAGAACGATGAAAAGGAAATCAGGAAAACAATACCATTTTCAATAACCCCTAAAAAGATAAAATACTTAGGAATAAATCTGACCAGGGATGTAAAAGACCTATACAAAGAAAACTATAAAACACTACTGCATGAAACCCAAAGGGATCTACAGAAATGGAAAAACATACCATGCTCATGGATAGGCAGACTCAACATTGTGAAAATGGCAATTCTACCCAAAGCAATTTACAAATACAATGCAATCCCGATCCAAATACCAGCAACATTCTTCAAAGAGATGGAAAAACTAATCATTAACTTTCTACGGAAAGGGAAGAAGCCCCGAATAAGTAAAGCACTACTGAAGAAGAAGAACAAAGTTGGAGGACTCACACTACCTGACTTGAGAACCTACTGTACAGCTACAGTAGTCAAAACAGCCTGGTACTGGTACAACAACAGAGACATTGACCAATGGAACAGAATTGAGAACCCAGATGTAAATCCATCCACCTACGGTCACCTGATCTTCGACAAGGGCCCAAAGTCCATCAAATGGGGAAAAGACAGTCTTTTTAACAAATGGTGCTGGCAAAACTGGCTATCCATTTGCAGAAAAATGAAACAGGACCCATACCTCACACCATATACAGAAACTACTTCAAAATGGATCAAAGACCTGAATATAAAGCCTAAAACTATAAAGTTCATAGAAGACAAAATAGGACCAACACTTCAGGCCTTAATACATGGCATTAACAGGATACAAACCATAACCATCAACACACAAAACCCAACAGATAAGCTAGATAACTGGGATCTTCTAAAAATCAAAAACCTATGCTCTTCAAAAGACTTCACCAAAAGAGTCAAAAGAGAACCTACAGACTGGGAAAAGATTTTTGGACAGTACAAGTCAGACAAAGGTCTAATCTCCATAATCTACGAGAAAATCCAACACCTCTACAACAAAAAGACAAATAATCCTATCAAAATTCAAATGGCCAACAGACACATGAGGAAATGCTCGCGATCACTAGCCATTAGAGAAATGCAAATTAAAACCACCATGAGATACCATCTCACCCCGGCATTACTGGCAGGAATCAAAAACCCTGGAAATAACAAATGTTGGAGGTGCTTTGGGGAGATAGGAACTCTTATGCACTGCTGTTGGAAATGCAAAATGATACAAACATTTTGGAAAATGATATGGCGTTTCCTCAGAAAGCTAGAAATAGACATACCATTTGATCCAGCAATCCCACTCCTAGGAATATATCCTAGAGAAGTAAGAGTCGTCACTCGAATAGACATATGCACACCTATGTTCATGGCAGCATTGTTCACAATAGCAAAACGATGGAAACAACCTAGATGCCCATCAACAGATGAATGCATAAACAAACTATGGTACATATACACAATGGAGTAGTATGCAACGAGAAAGAACAACAATGAATCTGTGAAGCATCTCATAACATGGATGAAACTGGAGGACATTATGCTGAGTGAAATAAGTCAATCACAAAAGGACAAATATTGTATGAGACCTCTATTGTAAAAACCCATGAAAAAGTTCACACACAAAATGTAACAATCTTTGTTGGTTACCAGGGATGGGAGGGGTGGGAGGGAAATACCAAATAGGCAATAGATAAGTGGTATCTTGGGTGAAGGGTGAGACAGTACACAATACAGGGGAAACTAGCACAACCTGTACAAGGAAAGGTCATGGAAGCCCCATAGACACATGCAATCTCCGTGAGGGACTGAATTGCTTGGTGGAGGGCTGTGGGGACCACGGTCTCGGGGAACATCTAGCTCAATTGGTGTGACACAGCTTATAAAGACAATGTTCTATATTCTACCTTGGTGAGTAGTGTCTGGGGTCTTAAAAGCCTGTGAGCGGCCATCTAAGATACTCCACTGGTCTTATCCCTTCGGGAGCAAGGGGGAATGAAGAGAACAGGATACAACGAAAAGATTAGTCCAAAGGACTAATTGTCCACAGCTATCAAGACCTCCACCGGACTGAGTCCAGTACACCTAGATGGTGCCCGGCTACCACCGCTGACTGCTCTGACCAGGATCACAACAGAGGGTTCAGGACAGAGCTGGAGAAGGATGTAGAGCATAATTCTAACTCACAAAAAAAAAAAAAAAAAAAAAGACCAGATTTACTGGCCTAAAGGAGACCAGAGAAACCTCAAGAGTATGGCCCCCAGACACCCTTTTAGCTCAGTGGTGAAGTTATCTTTGAGGTTCACTGTTCAGCCTGGGAGTGGACAGCCCCGTAAAATCAAATGAGACTAACAAGGTACAGGAGTCCAGTGACAAGGGCCAGAAGGCAGAAGGGGACAAGGAAGCTGGTGTTAGGGAACCCGAGGTTGAGTAAGGATATTGTTTATGTGTTGTGAGATTGTTAACCATTGCCATAGGGCAACATGTGTAGTAACTGTTAAATGAGAAGCTATTTTGTTCTGTAAGCCTTCATCTTAAGTGAGAATAACAGCACAATTGGAAGAGCGTAGTCAATGTCACTGAACTGTGCATGTAGAAATTTTTGAAACGGTGTATCTTTGGCTATGTGTATTTTCACCAAAAAAAAAAAAGGTTGAGAAATTAGAGGGTTAATACGTTGTGTAGTTTTAACCAATGTCATAAAACAACATATGTACTCCTGTTTCATAAGAAACTATTTGTTCTGTAAGCCTTCACCTGAAGTACAATAAAAGATAAAAAAGAAAATAATGAAACGTAATTGGATTTTCTTAAAAGAAAAAATTTCCAAATTTTTTTAAAACATGCACAATTATTTACATAAATATCATTGAAATACTTCCAAAATTTACATAAGACACTTGATTTTGTGACTTTTTTCTCTTAATTTGAATTTTAATATAATTATACCTTTATCCATGCTGTGAAACTGTGATACAGTCTTTTCTCTTGGGATTCCAAAGTTGTTGTTTTTTTTTCAGTAATATAATAGAATTGGAGATATTAAGAACGTAGAGAAGTATTGTTTATATGACAGGCAGGTTATCCAAACCAGTAACCTTCCTTTTATTTTGTCTGATCTGAATGATTTCATCTCTCCAAGTGTTGATTTTTAAAATATTTTTAGAAGAAAAGCACAGTTGGTTTTAAGAAAACTTATGATCGATTTCCACACCTTGGCTCATGTACATACATACATAACTCAACATGTCGGAACACACATATTTGCTCTTGAATACTTATTCACAGCTTTGGTCAAAATAAAGTCTTGATTCTCATACTTACAGCTTGCACTCTACTATGCAAGAGGAGTGTCAAATGCCATCAGTTAAATTAGCAAGGACATTTTCAGGGACATTGATTTCTGCAGTCTGAAATCCCTGAAATCACTCAAAGTCCTTGCTGCTTTTCAGGTGTCCCATTAATCTTTATAGGGCTGTATTGACATTGGTGGCGGCTGCTTTGTCGTGCAGTGCTTAGGGCAGATGTGAGCAGAACACCACAGCCCAGGGATTCAGGTCTAATTCAACAGAACTCACATTAGGCCTTTAAACTAAACAGAAAATGATATAGAAGGGATTTGTAAAGACAGGGTCGTAAATTACAACAATAATGCTGAACTATGCCCTGATGAAGCTGGTTTCAGGGAAGAGCTTGTTTCTTGTGTTACCTCCCTTGCCCTTTTATGTGGCTTGAAATTTAATAAGACCATACCTCAAAGCCAAGTAAGCGTTTCTCATCCAAATGCTGCCTCCTCTGGTGAATATTTAGGAGTTTGAGAGGCAGGTAGGACTGGAATGGTTGGTAGGGAAAAAGACAAAAGTGGACCCAAATCCTCCAACCCCGTTTATACAGAGAAAATGGGCTATCAATGAAATAGTAGCTTAAATAAATAAATAAGGTAAAACCAAATAAAACGCTAGAGTGTGACAGTCTTTTATCCCCAAAGCCAGGCTGAGCTCTCATGGGCAGTCTGAGTCCTAGTTTAATTATGATTCTGTGAGAGTCCTTCTCTTCTGAAGAAAAGATTAAAAATAAGACATGGTCCTGGATTTTCAGGAGAACTATTAACAATAGCTGTAGTTCTCTCACAGGTAAGAACAATGAAAGCCAAAAATACTCAGGAAAAAGTAGGTTTGAAAATTGTTGGAATTATTTCTAGAAAAACAACAGCTGTGGTTAGTTTGTTCTCTCGTGTATCACTTTCATTCTCTCTCTGTTGTGGCCTCTTTCTTCGATTCCGTTCCCAGAGTAAGCAATTAACACTCTATTTGTGAGTATAAGCCACACAAACCAACTCTTTCTGTCAACGTATTCTAATTTGTGCACACAATCTAGATGACGTGGTTCAAAATTATTGGCAATTTACTAAAAATATGAGTGATTTTACAGCAAACATTGAAGAATAACTGAAGCTGGATTAATGGCTTCGGTGGTGAGCAATGAGAGACAATAATGATTGTAGCAATGGCATTGAGCATTGCTTGCGAAATCAGGGTAAGTATGTGAAATCTTGAGATACAATCCTTGTCTCCAACGCAGCATCCTCGTTCAGGCGAAAGTGAGAGAAATTAAATATAGACAGACAGATAAAAAGGATTTACACCGTTTTCAAGGTAATTTATTTTCAGTGTTTACTTTTTCAGCCTTATTTTCTGTATTAAACTCTATAAAAGTTCTCTTGATTAAGTTCCCCCAAGCATCTCTAAGTGCAGCAGTCCAAAGCATACACGGATTTGGTCATAAAGTGCGTTTTATTCTTCTTGTCAAAACAACAAAAAAAGTCAGGAGGATATTTGGAATCACATAAAACAGACTCAAGAGGGAAGGAGAGTTTGAAAATCTTTTAATACCTGACACTCATGGAGAATAACTGCATGAGGATGATTCAGACACCTAAGCTTCAAATTAACCTGTTAAAAATTAATTCATTTCTATTTTATGAAGTACAGATGGACTGACTTGACTTATCGTTATGCCTCTGGGTACACTGATAAAAGAGAGAGAGCAAAGCAATGGAATATTCAGTTACTCACCATTTCACCAAAAAGACTGTATAGGCAGTCCCTGGATTACGAATCTGTTCCTAAGTTTGTCTTTAAGTTGAATTTGTAGGTACAGGTACATATGGTTCTTATTTAAAGTCAGTCAAATGTCTGTCTTAGTAAGTAGTATATATTTTACCTTTCTATGCATACAAAACATTTAAGAAACACTTCCAAATACACCAAAACATCTTAAACATAATAATACAGTAATAATAAAAGTAACTACATATATATAGAGAGAGAATCTGTGTGTGTGTATGTGTGTAGGTATACTGTAAAAGAAATTGAAGACGTGGTTTTTAAAAGTTTAGATAGAAAGAAAAAGTCATGATTAAAGGTTAAAACTTACTCTCCTGCCATGATGTCTTGCACACCAGAAGGGGAATTGGTGAGGTAACATTATGATAACATTAATAACTGGATGATGCAGAAAAAGATGATGGAGAGATGGCTATTGTTGAAGATGGTGGACCTGGCGTTGGAGAGGATGGACCTGGAGTTGGAGAGGATGGACCTAGTGTTGGAGAGAATGGACCTGGTGCTTAAGAGTCTGGGTTTTATTCTGCTGCTGGAGAGGGGGTGATTTACTACTACAGTCAATTTCTTGAAGTAGGCATCAAGGGAGGTTTGTACAGAGCTCTTCTTTTTCTCCTCATAAATGGCTCTAGTAACTATATGGTAAACTTTGGTGTTAGGATCTTGCTCCTCTAACTTTGTTTTGCCATCTGTGCTTTAATAAGACAAAAGGCTTCAGCTAACTCTTCTGTTAAAAAACTTTTTCAGTTCTGGAGTTTTTAGGTCCCTGTTTCCTTCCTGAAATACTATCGTTTGTTCCTCTAGTTCCACAAGGTCTTCATTGGTTAGATCTTTCGCATGGGAGTTGTTTAACTCTATGACATCATTTTCACTGATGTCTAACTGCAGTTGACTACCAATATCAACCACAGCTTGCCTGGCTTCGGCCATGTCGTCAGCTGTAACCCCTGAAAAACATGTGCAAATTGGGGACACAATTTATTCCACACTTTTTATATTTAACTGCTTCACTTCACCCCAAAAATAAGCATTACTTTTGATGGCACCATAGATATGGTAATTGCTCCATAACTCCCTTAAGCTCATCACATCATCTTGGGTAGCCCTGACAGCTTGTGAGAAGGTCTGCTATAAATAATATGCAAATAATCCAAGAAACTGGACAATATGAAGAAGAACATGGTATTCGGATTGGTGGAAGATTCAGTAACAACCTGCGATATGCAGATGACACAGCATTGCTTGCTGAAAGTGAAGAGGACTTGAAGCACTTACTGATGAAATTCTAAGACCACAGCCTTTAGTATGGATTATACCTCAATATAAAGAAAACAAAAATCCTCACAACTGGACCAATAAGCAACATCATGATAAATGGAGAAAATATTGAAGTTGTCAAGGATTTCATTTTACTTGGATCCACAGTCAATGCCCATGGAAGCAGCGCTCAGGAAATCAAAGGACATGTTGTGAGGATTGTGCAGGACCAGGGAACATTTCATTCTGTGGTACATAGGGTCTCTATGAGTAGGAACCAACTTGAGGTCACCTAACAACGACAACAAAGTGTTGAAAAGCAAATATGTCTCTCTGAGGAGTAAGGTGAGCCTGACCCAAACCATGGTATTTTCAATTGCCTCATATGCATGCGAAAGCTGGACAATGAATAAGGAAGACTGAGGAAGAACTGACACCTTTAATTGTATTGACAAAGATTGTTGACTACACCATGGACCGCCAGAAAAACAAGCAAGTATGTCTTGGGAGAAGTACAGAGAGAGTGCTCCTTTGAAGTGAAGATGGCAAGACTTCATCTCAAGCACTTTGGATATGTTATAGGAGGCACCAGTCACTGGGGAAGGACATCATGCTTGTTAAGGTAGAGGGGCAACAAAAAAGAGGAAGACCCTTGACGAGATGGATTGATACAGTGGCTGTGACAGTGGGATCAAACATAGCAATCATTGTGAGAATGATACAGGACTGGGCAGTGTTTTGTTCTGTTGTACGTACGGTTGCTATGAGTAGGAACTGACTCGATGGCACCTAACAACAACAACAGCAAAGGACAGTATGACTCCCTGATCCATTGGGTGAAGTAGCACTGTGGTGTTTTGGGGTAAATATATGGCCTTTACATTGGGTGAAGTTCATCTAAAGTGCTTGGATGTCCAGGTGCATTGTCAAGCACAAGAAGAATCTTGAAAGTTTTCTTGGGCAAGCAATAATGTTCAACAGCTGGGGCAAAACGGTTCCAGACCCAATCTTCAAAGAGAGCAGTCGTAACCCAATACTTTGCATTTACCTTCCAAGTAATGAGAAGAGATGTCTTAAATATATCAACGTGCCCTCGGATTTAAGGAGCGATACACAAGCAAAAGCTCAAGCTTGAAATCCCCGGATGCATTACCCCCAAGAGCTAACATTAGCCTACCCGTCAATGCCTTATGCCTTGGTGCATTTTCTTCCTCTTTTGAAATGTAGTGCTTTAGGCATTTTTTTTTCCCCAAAAATAAGCCAGTCTTGTCTACATTAAGTATTTGGTCTGGCAAATAGCCTCCTTCTTCAATAATTACATTCAACATTTCAGGAAAATCACTAACAGCAATTACATCCCCACTTGCTTTGCCTTGCTCTTTGATATTACATAAATTTGCCCTCACTTTGAAACGATTGAACCAACCCCTACTCACAACAAATTCTTCATCACAATCACCTCCACTTGCTGCACATGCAGCTTTCAAATCATTGAAAAGTCTTCGAGCCTTTCCATGCACTAAAGTAATGCTAATGGGCGTATTACGCTGATTTTGATTGTCTAACAAAATTATCAATAGCCTTTCATTTCAATAATTAAACCACTGTGTTGCTTAGTAATGACTGTAGCTTTCATCGGGAGAGGGACTTTACGCGCTCCATTATTCTCACTTTATCCTTTAAAATTTTCCAATTGTTGACCAACTGTAGCCTAATGCTTTTCCAATGACCGATGGTGTTTCACGTCTTTCTGAGCGATTTATTATTTCCACTTTATTTTCAATCGCGATTGTTTTCATTTTCTTTGATGCATCACTAGCACTTGCATCGGATTAGTGTTTTGCAGCCGTGGTTACGAGGGTAAATAAGAGGAAAATATAAGCCAAATACAAAGTTACACACTCAACACAGTGTTCACAGCAATGTGATCCGACTTAAAAAGGCTGACGGTGTTCTCCTTCCTGGAGCAGACAAACTATTGAAGCCATGTGATGTTTTCATGAGTGTCACAAAATAGTGCATTAATTATTATGAACTATTGTATTTACCTCAAATTTTTAATACAATAGCCTTTATGGCAGTCCATTCTTAAGCACAAGTTGCCTGTAACTTGGACGTTCTTAACCTGGGGACTTACTGTATATGTTTGTTTGAATTATACGGTCCTGCAACATTGAATTAATGTTGGATAGAAGGAAACTTGAATGTACACTCCCATACAAATTTTTTAATATAAAGTCTTCTTGTACATATAAAAAACAAACATGCTGCTATTGAGTCAATTCTGACTCATGCTAAGCCTAGAGGACACAGTAGGGTTTCCAAGGCCAGAAATCTTTAAGGAAGCAGACTGCCACATCTTTCTCCTATAGATTGGGTGGTGGGTTCAAACCACCAATCTTTTGGTTAGCAGCCTAGGACTTAACCACTGTACAATCAGGGCTAGCCTCTTGTACATACAGGCAAGAGTTTTTTAAGCAGTTTAGACACTGATCTTCACAAGCCTCCATGGGCTAACCCATGGCTTTAATGGACTATGTGGTCACCCAAGATGTGCCTGGTGGAGTGCAGATATGATCTTTTCTGCAGGCTGAAAAACCTTTTGTGTGCGAGCACCACAGCCACCCTTTACAACCATGGAAGAATTATAACAGTTTCCATGTTCTTTCCAATTCACAAAGTAAGTGCATTTGAGTTCACTTAATCATTATAACAACTCAAAGAGTAAGGTCAGATGGGTAGTACTATCTTCATGTTACCAATGAGAAAAAAAAAAAAAAAGAGAGAGAGAGAGAAAACGAGTGTAGGGTACATTTTGTGACTCTTACAAAGCCACAGATCTGGTAAGTGGCTTAGCTGGAATTTAGGCTGCTAGATTAATATTCTTTCCAGTACACAAGTTTTCTCTACCTTTTTACCACTCCTATTTTTTTCATCTTTTGCTCTATGGAACTTGCATTTTGAGAGACTTTATCAACTAAATGAAACACACTTATCAAGTGTAGAGTGTCCTTGTGGTCTTGAATGCAAGACTCATTGTACCATACCCATATCTCTTTCCTCTGGGAATTCAACCTCAAAGCCTATCAGTCACTCATACATCACTGTCAGTTTGACAGCTTTCTTTTCTGACACTCTTAAGATCTGGACATTGTCTTTGAATGAAAGTAGAAGGAAATGGAAAATTTTAGAACCACTAACTGCCTGGTAAGAGACAACAGGGCAGGGATGGGAATAAAGATCTTGCACACTTCACCATTTTTTCCCATTGATAAAATGAAAAACAGCAATGAGACAATGACCATAATGTAATGATTAAAGTAAATGGTTCACTGCAGGTCAGATAAATAATTCTCACTTTATTAGCTGTCCACCCACCACATCTACCCCCTACCCAAATCCGAGAAGGAAAGAACCATAGTAGATCAGTTTCTGAATCTTTAGAGTTTAGCTAAAAACCTAACACAATGTGGGTGTTCAATGTGTATTTGTTGAATAAATGCCTTAGGTCAGGTTCCCTAGACGCAGAATCTGAGACCAAACCTTTTGTGCAGTGATTTATTAAGGGAGTGCTCACAGGAGAAACATGTTAAGAAAGGGAGAGAAGCAGGACAGGGAAGGGAGGGGAAAAGCAATAAGCAAAGATGTGATTTCAGCTGAGGTCTAGCCTCTGCCTGATCCCAGGGTAGTTCAGGGGGTAAAGGATACCTCAGAACTGTTCATGCTTGAGACAAGAGGACTGGTCTTTTCTACCCCTATATCATGCAGATATTAGCTGTGGCTATCTGAGAAATGGGGGAATATAGGACATCACAGATATTTCCAAGGAAAACAGCTCCAGTCTGCCCAGCAAGTCACTGGAGAAGGGGTACAACTGTACATAGTTAGCAGTCAACACTCACGCAGCCCTGGTGTGGGGCCCTGAACAGAAAGGAGACCTGGATGAGGTAACAGCAGTGTTTACTCCAAAGAATAATAATAGTAATTGGATGAACATATTTTTCTTCTTTCATACACATAAAACATGTTCCCAGTGAAAATTCAATTGAAAGGAATTTCCAAAATTCCAGAAGTACAAATTTCTGTGACAGCCCTTTTAGTTGTTGTTTTCACCAACATAAACCCAAGATGACCAAAATGAATAGGAAATGATGATATCTATGTATATGTGCTTAGTATATATCCTTTCCCCCAAAGAATTGTGGATAATTATTCACATGGATTATAATAATTAGCATGGAATATCAAAAAAAGTTCAGGCTCAGAAGATCTGTTTAAACCCAATTTTGCCTGTGGGACCTGAGGCAGATCTCTGCACCTCTCTCAGTCTCGGTTTTCGTCTATGTGAAATGATAATAAGATCTATTTCATGATACAGATCTCTAATAGAGCTGTTGTTCTTG
The DNA here is from genome assembly GCA_030035585.1 of Dugong dugon. NCBI lineage: Eukaryota > Metazoa > Chordata > Mammalia > Sirenia > Dugongidae > Dugong > Dugong dugon. The sequence goes on from CM057466.1 coordinate 64,845,790, forward strand.
TTGTAAGGTGCCAACAAGTCAGTTCTGACTCATAGCTACCCTATTTACAACAGAATGAAACACTGCCCGGTCCTGCATTATCCTCATGATTGTTGTTATACTTGAACCCATTGTTGCAGCCACTGTGTCAGTTTGTCTCATTGAGGGTCTTCCTCTTTTTCATTGACCCTCTACTTTACCAAGCATGATGTCCTTCTCCAGGGACTGATCCCTCCTGATAACATGTCCAAAGTATATGAGACATAGTCTCACCATCCTTGCTTCTAAGGAACGCTCTGGCTGTACTTCTTCCAAGACAAATTTGTTCGTTCTTCTGGCAGTCCATGGTATATTCCATATTCTTTGTCAACACCACAGTTCAAAGGCATCAATTCTTCTTTGGTCTTCCTTATTCATTGTCCAGATTTCACATACCTATGAGGCGATTGAAAACACCATGGCTTGGGTCAGGCACACTTTAGTCTTCAGAGTGACATCTTTGCTTTTTAATGCTTTACAGAGATCTTTTGCAACAGATTTGCCTGATACAGTATGTCCTTTGATTTCTTGACTGCTGCTTCTATGAGTGTTGATTGTGGATCCAAATAAAATTAAATCCTCGACAACTTCACTCTTTTCTTCGTTTTTCATAATGTTGCTTATTGGTCCAGTAGTGAGGATTTTTGTTTTTTTTATGTTGAGGTGTAATCCTTACTGAAGGCTGTAGTCTTTGATCTGATCTTCATCAGTAAGTGCTTCAAGTCCTCTTCACTTTCAGCTAGCAAGATTGCATCATCTGCATAACACAGGTTGTTAATGAGTTTTCCTCCAATCCTGATGCAGTGTTCTTCTTCATAGAGTCCAGCTTCTCTGACTGTTTGCTCAGCATATAGAGTGAATAGTATGGTGAAAGGATACAACCCTGATACACTCCTTTCCTGACTTTAAATCACACAGTATCCCCTTGTTCTGTTTGAATGACTGCCTCTTGATCTATGTACAGGTTCCTCATGAGCACAATTAAGTGTTCTGGAATTCCCATTCTTTACAATGTTATCCATAATTTGTTATGATCCACACAGTCCAATGCCTTTGCATAGTCAATAAAACACAGCTAAATATCTTTCTGGTACTCTCTTCTTTCAGCCAGGCTCCATCTGACATCAGCAATGATATCCCTTGTTCCATGTCCTCTTCTGTGTCTGGCTTGAATTTCTGGTGGTTCCCTGTGGATGTACTGCTGCAACCGCTTTTGAATGATCTTCAGCAAAACTTTACTTGGGTGTGATATTAAGGAACTCTGATGGTGTAGCGATTAAGAGTTCAGCTATTAACAAAAAGGTCAGCAGTTCGAATCCACCAGCTGCTCCTTGGAAACCCTGTGGGGCAGTTCTTTCCTGTCTTACAGGGTCATTATGAGTTGAAATCGACTCAATGGCAGTGGGTTTGGTTTTAACATGGAGTTATTGTAGTATTATTATCATATATCATTTTATGTTGTTCATTAACCTAATTCAAATACAAATAAAATTCTCCTCAGAGATGTCCACTGATATTTTTTGAAGATTAGAATCCCTTTCCAGTGTGTGAGGAATATTTTTGAAGTACAGGATGCATAGCTAGGGAGAAGCTAAGCTGATTCTCATGTTCCAGCACAAAACACCATCTTTGACCACCTTAGATAAAGTTGTCCCTTCCTCCTGTCACTCTTTATCATTATCCTAATTTATTTTCTTCAGAGCAGTAATTGCTATTTAAAATTGTCTAATTTTATTACCTCTTCTGTTTTTATTGTCTGCCCCTTCCCCAGATAAAATCTGACCTTAAGAGTGGCTACCTTCTTTTTTGTTTAATGCAGCATTCTCGGCATAAAAACCTGCCCGGTATACTGCTGGTGGTTAAGTGAATAACTGACTATCTTAATGTTATTTTAAATTTTCTTATCAAAATCTCATATTTGCTTTAACCTACAGACAGGGCTAAATGTATTTCCACTTAGCAGAGATCAGAGCCACATCTGCTATATCTGTTCTATGACCTATGTGAGCAGACTTAGTCTCAAAGAGACAAGTATGTCCCTATATTAAGTGAGTACTTAGTCATTAATTATGACAACTCTTAGCACATTCATATTCCTGATTCCCAATTTAAGCAAAGTTTTAGAAGTTCTATGGACTGTAAAATACTATTACTATTACTACTACTGCTCAGTAAATTTAGTCAATAGACAAGACACAGGATTGTCATATAGTCTCGATCCAGTATGATAATGTAAAAATGGTTCTTTGTATTTGTATGGTAATTCTAAGTGCATTATGTCTTTGGAGTGAAGGGTAACTACATGCTAAAGCAGTGACACAGTGTTATGTTGCTCAGTCACTGCGATTTTCAGAATTTGCTGCTGGTCCCCGGCCTGCTTTTTTTCTACAGTTTTTAGGAATATGCAGCTATGAACTGGGGACATTAGTGGTTCATTGGTAGAATTCTTGCCTTCCATGTGGGAGACCTGGGTTTGATTTCTGGCCAATGCTCTTTGTGCACAGCCCCTACCCATCTATCAGAGATGGCTACTTGTTGAACTTATCATGGGATGGCACAGGACAAGGCAGCATTTCGTTCCATTGTGCATGGGGTCACCGTAAGTCAGGGACCGACTCAACTGCAGCTAATAGCAAGAACAAGTATGAGTTAGTATTTTTCTAAATTATGACATCGTATATGATGCTTTGAATTTTTAATTGGCTTGATTGTTCTTGAGGTTAGATTTGAATAGCAGTCCCAACTTTTATTTTTTTTCTTTTTTATTGCTTGATGGGCATATCCCAACCTGGAATCCTGGATGACTAAAATTGAGTTATTAGTAATACCAATTAATCAAAAGAAGAAAGAAAGTAAGGTTTGATGGTTAATATAATTACATAAGCACATGCGTAAACATCTGAAGACTTCTGAAGTGTTGAGTTACCACTGACCTAGTCACTGATGGGTGTAAATATCTCAGTGCTAACAGATTCTTATGGTTCTGTCTCCCTCCTCCTCTAGCTATTGATGTAACTGTAAGAAGGGATTTAACTCTGCAGCTGAAGACTAAAGAAATCCAAGGAATACAGATTACCTCAGAAATATAGTTTTTTTTTTTTTTTTGGCTTAGATGTTAATGCATTTATAGTAACACAATACTAAGAGATGTATTCCCTGTATATCTTTTGTCTTTTTTTGGTTACTTATAGAAATATCTGGCAAAATTCAAGAAATGCTGCAGACAGATCAAATGAGATATTTTGCATTAATAGACAGTTTGTCAAATATTTGTTGAGTAAATGAAATATATTCAATGATTTAAGGATTACACATTCTGAGTTAACTGTTTTCAGTTTCACATTTAAATCTGGAACATGTACATTGAATAACTAGACTATCCCTTTTGTTACTACATTTTTCTCCTTAATTTTTTTTTTTTTGATGGCATATGTTTTCAATACTGGAATGCATGCTTACTAATTGAGTTTGTTTAAATTTTTGGTTGATAATATGGATTTTGAGAAATACGATCTGGTAATACAAGCTACCAATGAGGCAAGTGGCACTGTGGCGCCACCGACGTGTGGTATGACAATACACAAATGAGAGCTATATAAATAATTTATTGCAGGCACCTTTCCATTAGGTTACATGGTGAAACTCTGGTTTTCCAAATATGACACAGAAAAACCAAAACAAACCCATCCGGATTCCCTAACTATCACACAGGAAAGCTGTAATTATGCTTGCAAGCCTTATTCAGAGAAATAAAGGGGAAAAAAGGCAAAAGTTTAAAAAACTAACACATCCAGGAAGCATCATCTAATAGAATGCTCAACCTACACAACAAGAAGGCTCCAACTCAGGTCTTCTGAGCTTCACGCATTTCCAAAGGGACCCACCTTGACGCTAAATACATTCGAACCAAAATAGCACCTTACCTCTGAGGTCCAGAGGCATAAGAAGTGGCAGGTATACCATTAACCCAATGGTAATAAATGAGATATTTCATTTAAAAACTGAATATCTGCTCATTACAATATGAGGGATGGATTATGTAAAGAAAGTATAAGTGAGTCCGTAATTTCTGAATTTGAAAATTGTTACTCCTCATTCACCAAATTAGTTCTCAATGACAATTTAATGGGTGAAGGGAGGAAAGAAGCACTGAAAAAGAAAGTAAAAGCCTAGACCCTCAGGATGAATGAGAAAGAATTTTTTCAGAAAAATGCCTTAGACTCTGCCAATAAAAAAGCACCTGATTATTAAAAAAAATGAATGTTTTATACTGGAATGAAATTAAATCCCCCAGATCACTGCTAAAATTTTTATTGCACTTCCAAATTAAACAGCTCCTTTCAGGAGTTGCACAACGTGTCAGTCACCCATAATAACTAAATTTCCTCTGAGAAATAAGCAAATAAGGAGCTTCTGATCTTCTTCCATGTATTCATGCACACATTGGAAACTTCAAAATCTGAACTTTAAGTTGATCGTTTATTTTCTAGGATCTAGAATTTCTTCTTGGTTTTGTGGGCTGAAAACAGGTGTGGAATTTATCTTTACTTGACTTTATCCAGTTAGGAAGCCAATGACTGGTACTAAGCAGAAAGATTTTGAAGCTGTGTAACTCCAATGGAGCTGCAGTGGCTACTTGAGTTATTCACAAATTTGCTGCTTCTAGTTCTGCAAACATCTCTTTTTAGCTTTTAGTTTCTTGTATTTTGTTCCCTAGCTAAGTGTGCAAATGCTCCTTCTTATTGTTAGGTGTGGTAGTCGGCTCTGATTTCTAACTACCTTATAGAAAACAAATACTAAGGCACAGAAGATATGGTATGGCATAAATGTTTTGGCATGTATATTTGCAAAATCCTTTAAATGTAAATTTCCACCATCTTGGCAAAAAATAAAAAAGACCTGCTAACCAAAAGGTCGACGGTTCAAAACCACTAGCTGCTTTTCAGGAGGAATATGTAGCAGTCTGCTTCCATAAAGATTGCTGTTGTTGTTAGATGTCATCCAATCCGTTCTGACTCACAGCGACCCTATGTACACCAGAATGAAACACAGCCTGTCCTGTGCCATCCTCAAAATTGTTGTTACTCTTGAGCCCGTTGTTGCAGCCACTGTGCCAATCCATCTTGTTGAGGGTCTTCCTTTTTTTCACTGACCTTCTACTTCAACAAGGATGATGTCCGTCTTCAGGGAATGGTCCCTCCTGATAACATGTCCACAGTACATGAGATGAAATTGGGCCATCATGCAGAAGCATTCCATGAGTACTCCTGCATTCTGCAGGAGCATTCTGGCTGTACTTCTTCCAAGATGGATTTGTTTGCTTTTCTGGCAGTCGATGGTATATTCAATACTCTTTGCCAACATCATAATTCAAAGGCATCAATTCTTCTTTGGTCTTCCTTATTCATTGTCCAGGTTTCACATGCATATGAGGTGATTGAAAATACACCATGGCTTGGGTCAGGTGCACCATAGTCCTCACAGTGACATCCTTGCTTTTTCAACACTTTAAAGAGGTCTTTTCCAGTAGATTTGCCCAATGCAGTGTGTCTTTTGATTTCTTGACTGCTGCTTCATGAGTGTTGATTGTGGATCCAAGTAAAATGAAATCCTTGACCACTTCAGTCTTTTCTCCATTCATCATGATGTTGCTTACTGGTCTAGTTGGAAGGGTTTTGGTTTTCTTTATGTTGAGGTGTAATTCATCCTGAAGACTATATTCTTTGATCTTCATCAGAAAATGCTTCTAGCCCTCTTTGCTTTCAGCAAGGAAATTTTTGTCATCTGCATATCATAGGTTGTTAATGAGTCTTTGCCTAATCCTGATGTCCTGTTCTTCTTCATATAATTCAGCTTCTCAGATTGGTTGTTCAGCATACAGATTGAGTAAGCATGGTAAAAGGACACAACTCAGACACACATCTTTCCTGATTTTAAACCACTCAGTATCCCTTGTTCTGTTCAAACAACTGCTCTGAGTCCATGTACAGGTTAGGGGTGAGCACAATTAGGTGTTCTGGAATTTCCATTCTTCGCAATGTTATCCATAATTTGTTATGATCCACACAGTTGAATGCCTTTTCATAGTCAATAAAACACAGGTAAACATTTTTCTGGTATTCTCTATTTTCAGCCAAGCTCCATGTGACATCAGCAATGCTATCCATTGTTCCATGTCCTCTTCTGTCAGCTGAATTTTTGGCAGTTCACTGCCGATGTACATAAAGATTACAGCCTTGGAAACCCTATAGGACAGTTCTACTCTGTCCTACAGCATCACTATGAGTTGGATTTGACTCGGTGACAGCGGGTTTGTTTTTTTTTTTTTTTTTGTTTGTGTGTTTTTTTTTTTTAGTAAGAAATCTGTAAAATTTCAAGACAAGTAACTGATGTGCTACCCAAGCGATGTTTAAGTTTGTTGGTCTGTGTTAAATAGTACGTATTTGGGTACATGCTATTCTACGTTTACATAGATATTAAGCACATTAGTTTATAAGGTTTTACGATGTTTTTGGTAATAAAAGGCTTTAGTAAAATAAATTATTATACTTAATTTAATTTTTTAAAAATTTAACTAATAATTCTCTATCCTGCTTCTTTATCAAATGAGATACAGACAATAAAAACAACTGACTGAAGGAAAGGGATACAAAGAAAAACAAAACAAAAGCAGACCTGACTCTAGGGGGCACTAGCTACAGCCACGTGTTAGCTTTCTTTTCAATAATAGCTACAAAGTTAAATTTCTAACTCAAGTACATTTTTAACCCAGTTTATTTTCCTACAGCCTTTATCAGTCCTCACTTAGATTGAAATTGTTCTTGCCTATAAGAGGCAATTTTACACTGTATGCAGGCTGACTATTTTATAATACATTATTTTTTCTCCTATTGCAAATATGATACACATTTTTGTGGAACATGTAATAAATACAGGAACGGAAAACTTACCCTCATTACTCATCACCATAGAAAAGCATTATTATTTATATTTACGAGAATTTTCAAAAATAGCATTGTATGGTACATTCTGTTTTATTATCTACCTTTGTCAATTGACAATCTATTATGAAGATGCTTCAATTCAATATGTATTTTATATTATGGTTGGTACTCATAATCATAGCTTAGCAATAAGCTTTCTTGTGACCAAACCATCCTTGGAAGAAAACTGATAGCCCTTTTGTTGGCACCCAGAGCTTATGTTGTCTTTTACATAATTTCATCTAGTACCTATTATGCTTCTTTGACCTGTAGTCACAGATATTTTATCTGCCCAGGAATTTTTTATTCTATTCTATTTTGACTATTACCTTGTTTCTATTTATTCTGGTGTTTTCTCCAGGAATATTGGTCGTCTGAGTGTTGGATTTCTGTTGTCACTTCATTATCACATTCTCTCTTGTCCTCTATCATTTTTTTTACCATTTTCTCTTCATCCTGGCAAGCTTCTGAAACGTGTTTCCTACTTGATAGATTTTTTAATCGTTGTTGATTCTTTCACTGCTGATTCTAATATAATTTAAAATTGTGCTATGACATTTTCCCTTTATTTCTTGAACTTTTCCAATCCCCTGTTTATTGTCATATCAAATCACTTTCCACTCACAGAGTAGTGTGTTTGTGGGTCTTTGTGTATTTACAGATATAGACGTATATTACATACATGTATATTATTTACTAACTTTTCACCAAAAGATGTAAAGTTCCACATTCATTTCAAAGATTATTTAATGGCATTATAAAACATTCCTTGTTTAAGTCCCTCCTTTTAACATTTCAATGAATATTAAATTTAAGTCTCAATTTCCTGTGAACCACAGCAAATGGAAATATAAAAATTTCATACTATAGTTTATGAAAGCATACCAATAATTCAGAAACATGTTTTGAACTGAACTCAAATATTATGTATTATAATGCAGGTTTTATTCACTGGCCATTGACCGACGTTTTGGACAGATTACATTTGGTTTTCTAATAATGTTACATTAAGAATTTTACGTCCACGGTTAAGAGCTATGACTGTTAACCAAAAAGGTCATCAGCTCGAATCCACCAGCCACTCCTTGGAAACCCTATGGGGCAGTTCTACTCTGTCCTATAGACTTGCTATGAGTCGGAATTGACTGGACGGCAATGGGTTTTTGGTTTTGGTTAGTTGAGATGCACCTGATGACCCTGTGAGATGAGTTTAAAGGATCCAAGATAAAGCTCTAAGGGATACTAGTAGTTTGGCCACCTGGAATATATTTTACAGTTATTTAGTGCCTCAAGATGGGGGTGTCATAAAATCAGATAAACAACCACCAAGATTGCTTATAACACGCACACTTATTTACTTTCTACAGTCTAGCTAGTTTAGCGGTTCTCAAACTTTATTGCGCATCAGAATCACCTGCAGGGCTAGTTAGAACTCAGACTTATGGCCTACCCCCAGAGTGTCTGACTTACTGGGTCTGAGGTGGGGCTTCACAGTATGCATTTTAAACAAGTTCCCAGGTGACACCAATGCTGCTGGTCCATAGGCCACACTTCGATAGACACAGTTTTAAGGTATTCTGCTTCTGAGGAGTAATAGTTTGGGAATCAACGTGGATAGAGGGGAAAAAATATAGAAAGAAGTATTCGAAGAAGAAACATGCTAGTATATTCATTATAATAACAGTATTGTAACATTTATTTAGGTCTTTATATTTTACTTGTATTAATTCACTGAATTCTCGAAACAATCCTATGAATATGAACTCATTATCACTGTTTTACAACTATAGGTACTGACACCCACACAACTTAAGCAAGAGAATCCAGAGAAGAATTTATGTGTCTTTATTTTAAAGAGGTACTATTTATAATAATGTGGCACAAACAACTACATGGTCTCATTACAGATGAGCATGTCACAGTTGCTGTTGATTGACATCAAGGTTTATCTTTGATTTGTATGTCCTCATCTAATATTTGAAACAACAGAAATTATAGAGAAAAATTAGGTCAGTATGAGACTATTTAAAATTTGTGATTCAATTTTCTTCTTTTGCATATATTGCTGCCATTAGCTCCCATTCATGGCAACACCATGCACAATGGAATAAATTGCTGCTCAGTCTTTTGCCATCCCCATGAATGGTGACAGATTGGACTGGTATAATCCATAGGGTTTTCATTGGCTGGTTTTCTGAAGGAGATCACAAGGCCTTTCTTCCTTGTCCTTCTTAGTCTGGAAGCTCTGCTGAAACCTGTTCAGCATCATAGCAACATGCAAGCCTCCACTGATAGGCAGGTAGTGGCTGTTCTTGAGGTGCATTAGCTGGTAATCAAACCCAGGTCTCCAGTATAGAAGATGAGAATTCTTCTACTGAACCATCACTGCCCCCTCTTTGCATATGTGTAATGTAAACTTAGTATAAAAAAGATGCAATTGTACATTTTTTCTTCTTCTTTTTTTCTGATTACTGTAGAGAACCTGTAACTGAAAAAGAGCAATGGTGGTACACTTGTTAAGCGCTTGGCTGCTAACTGAAAGGTAGGCGATTGGAACCCACCAGCTGCTCCTATGGCAGTTGGCTTCCATAAAGATTTACAGACTTGGAAACCCTACGGAGCAGCTCTACTCTGTCCTGCAGGTTCCTTATGAGTCAGAATCGACTCGACAACAGTGGGTTTTTTGTAGTTGAAATGTCATCAGTAAGAATTAAGAAAGGAAAGTCCATGTCATTGCACTTGTTGGCAGAGTCTGAAAAGACTGAGGTGAAATATTAGGAGATGTTTAAAGTGATCAGATATGCCCTCCTTTTGTACCCTCCACCCCCACAATAGTTTACTAGCATTTCTCATACTTCAAAGTGTTCATACAGAGTGTTTTAAAAAATCTTCTAGCCAATGGTTTTGGGGCCATCGTTTTGTGTTTATTATAAAGAACGTGTGTGAATACTGCACCAATTTGACAGGATCACCCCAGCTTTACTTCTAGCATAAAACTTACACTTCCTTTCCCCCTTGTCTCCTCACAGGGATACAAAAGAGTGATTTTTCAAACAGATAGCAGCAGGATAGTGTCTTTAGGGGAACACTATGAAGCAACCACTCCTTTACCCTACAGGAACTGTGTTTTTTCTCTCTGCTCCCTAAGTCAGGGAAAAAACTGAGGCTATGGGGATCAACACACTTTTGATGAAGTAAAGTATGAAGAGGCCAAGGAAATTATAAAACACAGATAATCATGTCTCAACCAGGACAAAAAAAAAGAATGGCATGAAAATAGAGTGCTATGTGGGATTTTGCAAATATTCAAGATGTAATGGTTGTGGTAAAAATTGTTCAGGCCTCCTTTTTATTCTGCCTTATAGTGTAAGTGGTAAATGAATCCTATTATGTTGAAGGACAGAGGCATTAGAAAAAAGAAAATAAGAGAGAAAATGAATATTCAACCCATTGAAAGTGCCAAAGGCCATAGATAAAAACAAGATTATTAAAAAGTTTGATTAATTCAGATCACTATGCTAGATAAGATTCCTTACACTCTTTTAATTTTACTATGCCAATCTATTCTGAAATAGAACAAAGCATATTAAATCAAATTAGGGTTACAAACTTAAGAGATTTTACTGGTCACAGGTCTTTCCCCTTTTTTCTCATTAACTCTATAGGTTGTTTGATTTGGTGTTCGAAGTGGTTTTAAAATAATCAAGTATGAGGTTGGTGCATTTTATTATTTCTCAGATTTACCTTCTAACAAAAATGATGAAAAGTGACAAGAAAAACATTCTTTAATTATGTGAAAGAGGAGCGAGGAAAGTCAGAAGTATCATTACTCAGATTCTAAAGTGATATTTTGGATTTACTGCTTTTTGCCTTATTTTATCCATTTACATGACTGCCTCCCCAACCACATTGTAAACTCTGAGAAGGCAAGGATCTGTGACATTCCCAACTCAAAATAGTTCTTGCTCAATGTATGTTTGTTGAATAAATGAATGAAGGCACAAATGATTAGACAATTTTAAATGTCCCTGTTTTACCAAGGTGGATACTACGTGATAGGAAAACATCAAAACTTGTTGTAAAGAGAACCTAGGTTTTTTGAATATGACGGCAGGTTCCCGAAGGTAAAAAAAAGATCAGCTGAGGACTGATTTTTGAAGTTCTATGCTGGAATAGACTCCACTGCAATGAGTAATCATGGGTATCACTTGTAAGGTTGGTGGAAACACTGAGATAACCTGCCACTATCCAAACCTTTTTGGAAACTCTGGTGGCGTAGTGGTTAAGAGCTATAGCTGCTAACCAAAAGGTTGGCAGTTCAAATCCACCAGGTGCTCCTTGGGAAACTCTATGGGGCAGTTCTACTCTGTCCTATAGGGTCACTGTGAGTTGAAATTGATGGCAACAGTTGTTCATTTGTTTTGGTATATATGAGTACCATATATCTTTTCACTGGTGAATGTGAAAATTTATAATTTATTTTATACCTGAACCCAAATTTATGATTAGTTGTATGAAATTTGATGTGGCTTTTAAAATTTTTGATTCTGACAAGTAGCCCTGTGTGAACACCATTTGGTATTCATCTTCAGGAATCTGAACCTTGACTGAAAGTTCTCACTGATACGTCCATGTGGCTCACTCAGTCTGACTCTTCCTTTAAGTCTCTGCTCAAATGTTACCTCATCAGAGGCTTTTCCTGATCATCCTATCCAAAAAAATACCCCCTTTGCCTCTTAATTCTCCACCTCTAATGCTGCTGTCCTTTTATATAACATAATATATTATGTAATACGATATATATGCCCAGGAGTGAAAGTCAAAACATGTAATAACCAGGTAAGCAAAGGGGTGTTGGTGCTATTGATCAGGGTGGGTGCCTGCCAGGCTTGCACTCTGCCAGGCAGTAACCTTTTAGTGACTGGATCAAGAAGTAGCCTGGGAGGTCTCCAGGAAGACCCTTGAGGGCCAAGGGCCAGGGAGGTACAATGAAACCCCATTGCCCTCAAGTTGATTCTGACTCACAGTGATCCTATAGGACAGGGTAGAACTGCCCAGTAGTGTTTCAAAGGCTGTAATCTTTGTGGAAGCCAACAGTCACATCTTACTCCCAACTGTTAAGTTTAAGTGTTTTAACCAATGTGCCACCAAGACTCCTTGTTATATGGTGCAGGAGTATTTCAATAGTTTAACAACCTGTACAGCTATACCAGTCCATCCCAGCCCTGGTGGCACAGAGGTTAAGAACTTGACTGCTAACCAAAAGGTCTGCAGTTAGAATCCACCAGCTCCTTGGAAATCTATGGGGCAGCTCTACTCTGTCCTACAAGGTTGCTATGAGTCAGAATCAACTCCACGGCAACATTTTTTGTCTTTTTTTTTTTTTTTGTATATATGCAACTTAACAATTTTGTTTATACTTCTGGTTCTGTGTCTCCTCCTGCCAGAACACAGGCTGTATGAGAGTAGGGGCTTTGTTTTGTTCACCGTTGTATCCTTAGACCCAGAACCCTGCCTTGCATAGAGTTGTGGCTGTAGTTGTTGTTAGGTGTGTAGAGTTGATTCTGAACTCACAGCGACCCCATGTGACAGTGCAGAATTGTCTCATAGGGTAGGGTTTTCTTGGCTGTAAGCAAATTGCCAGGTCTGTTTCCTGCGGAGCTGCTGGGTAGGTTCAAACCGTCAACTTTTTGGTTAGCAAATGCGTACTTAATCGTTATGTATAGTAGGCAAACAATAAACATTGGTGTAATGAATAAATGATATGTAACAAAATTATATGATGCAAGGGAAAACGATCTCTTTGAATTTACTATTTCTTTTGTAAATATTACATAAGTATACTTCATAGAAATGTATTCGTATTACTTTCCAGTAATTGAGAATAGTATTTTCTATTTAACAGTATAATGAACTCTTGATTTTATACGTGCAGATGGCTGCATAGTTGAATTTTGAGGGAAGGGATAGCCAAACTTTTTTCATACCACATCAGTTAAAATATGTTAAACTCAAAATATATGCTTAAATATTTATTTAAAAATCATAGGTGTGTTCTACTAATATTATCATATACATTATAAAACATAGCTCAAAATAGAAATGTTAAAATATGAGATACATATAAATTAAGTGATGCTCGACTTTATATTTTACTTATTACTGTTATAATTTTATTTTTTTTTTAGGATTTTTAAATTGTGTTTTAGGTGAAAGTTTACAGAGCAAATTAGTTTCTCTTTCAAAAATTTATACACAAATTGTTTTGGGACATTGGTTACAATCCCTGCAAAGTGTCGGCACTCTCCCTTTTTCCCTTTACACTCTGGGTCCATTCCTGCAGGTATCCTATCCCTTCCTGCCTTCTCGTCTTTGCTTTTAGGCAGATGTTGCCCATTAGGTCTCCTGTACTTGACTGAACTAAGAAACACATTCCTTATGTGTGTTATTGTTTGTTTTATAGGGCTGTCTAATTTTTGGCTGAAATGTGGCCTTCTGGAGTGACTTTAGCTCTGAGTTACCAGGGTACCCGGGGGCCATTTACTGTTATAATTGTTGACACTAAAACCTTACTAAAAAGTCACTAATAATATTAATTAATCTATCTCATTTTTATCTAGAAAATATTAGTGTAATAGTTTGTGATACAGTGGCACAAAAATCTGGCTGTAAATGAACTTAATTCGTTTGAGTGTCTTGGCTGTCCTTCTTTAAACAGATAACCTCACAAAGTTACACAGACAGATTCAAATACAAGAAGAGGTCATCAGCTGCATTTATCAAATCACAATACTTATTTTAAAATTTAATCTATCAGAGCAATTATGCAAATGCTTTTGTTGAAATTCAGCTTGTCAATTTCTGTCTGTATCTATTGTTCTTTCAAACAATTTACCAAAAAAAAAAAAATCAAATCTGTTGCCGTGGAGTCGATTTCAATTCACAGCAACCCTATAGGACAAAGTAGAACTGCCCCACAGGGTTTCCAAGGCTGTACATCTTTATAGAAGCAGGCTGCCACATCTTTCTCTGAAGGAGTGCTGGTGGCTTCCAACTGACCACATTTCGGTTAGCAGTCAAGTGCTTTAACCACTTAGCCATCAGGGCTCCATTTCAAACAACTTAGAAGGGGTTAAATGGCTGTATGTTTATCAAATAGGTTTAAAACCCACTGAAACGCCTCATCTGGAAGATTTTAAAGCGATTTTAAAAATCTGGTGCATGTGTGGCTTCATACTGATACGTCATTAAAAAAACCAAAACCAAACTCGTTGCAGTTGAGTTGATTCCAACTCATAGCGATCCTATAAGACAGAGTAGAACTGCCCCACAGGGTTTCCAAGGACCAGCTGGTGGATTCAAACTGCTGACCTTTTGATTAGCAGCCAAGCTCTTAACCAGTGCACCACCAGGTCTCCTACTGATGACATTAATAATCAGAGTAGGGTAACATCTCCAAATGGCTGTTTTCAAAGTGCTCTTTTCACAGTTCAGATATTTTTTGAATAGATATTACTCTCTCATAATTTTAAAACATTACCTTTGCCTTGAAGGCACAGATTTAAATGCATTTTTTTTCTGTAAAATAACTGCTGTGTAGCACAAGACTGATACCCATTAAGTTTGAAACACTGCGTTACATAACTTTACTTAATTACTCTTTCTTATTACAAAAAAAAATGTAAAGATAACGTTATTTAGGTTGGTATTTAGATCCACTGCTATTAGATCCATATAATTTGGTTATGTAACCTGCATTATGCCGTACCTCACTGGAGAGGAATGACTGAGCATGTTGGCTCTGCCAATGCATGCATGCTGTATGATAGTCTTTCTTGAGCAAAAGTTGAGCATAGTGATGCTAAGTGAACTTCTGACATACAAATCCAGTAAGCACATCAGGGTTCAGAATATAAAGTAAGACTGAAGCTTCATTCCTTTCTTATTTTTCAGAATTGACTAGAAATAGAAGTTCTAATAATTACTTCCCATGTCCCAAAACAACAATTTGCACCCACTCTTGTGCATGGACATCCACTTTGGACACAGTCATCTGGAGCCTAATGATGTATCCACCATTTACATTACTCAACATTTTGATTTTATGAATTTTCTAGTTAAAAATAGATTCTCTGTTCTTTGTAAAATAAATGTATTTGATAAAATTGGAAACCCAGCTTTTATTTTAAAATGCTATCTAGAAGTTATTCTTCTGTTTTATTTAAAGAAAAAGAAAAACAAAATAGATTCAGACCCTATGTTTCTAGTTTCTACAGATTCATTTATATTTGGAGCCCCTGGTTGGTGCAAACAGTTAAGCATTGGCTGCTAAGTGAAAGGTTGGACGTTTGGGTTCACTTCAGAAGAAAGGCCTGGTGATCTATTTCCAAAAAATCACCTCTGAAAACCCTGTGGAGCACAGTTCTGCTCTGCAACGCATGGGGTCGCCATGAGTTGGAGTTGACCGGTTAATCTATACTTACTAATCAGCCTCCATTAGCTCCAGTCTGCTTGTTTGGGTCTTCATGTCTACAAAAAGGCTTCAGAGAAGATTAAATTAGTTGAAGATTAGAAATTGATACACACTAATGTCTGCTCTTATTTGACTAGAGAATAAATACTATTTTTAGCTGCTTTCTTTTCCAAAATCTCTTACTAGTTATTTCTTCACTTTACTAAACTTAAAAAAAAATCAATGTAACCTACAAGATATCCATAGAAATGTCTAAATATAGATTGTAGCTCTTTCTTTTGTTATATTTGACTTCTAATATTCTCTTTATTCAAGTTGGTTTTCTTTTTTCTTGAGATTTGAGGGTTCTTTTTTATCCTTATATATGTCACCTATTTGGTAGCTTACATATTTTTTTGAGTATGTATAAGATTACAGGTACAAACTATCTCAAATTGTGACTAGGGAGGATTTCTATCCATCATCTTTCAGACCCTCCGAGGGAATGGGAGAGAGGAAGCTGTTTAATTGACAACTTGTTGTAAGATTCCAAACCGTCACAATAATTTGAAGGCAGATGAGTTTTAAAGATTGCCGATTGATATGCTGGTGGAGGGGCGATGACAAGGAGACTGTTTCCTATTTGGCTCTGCATAAATTGAACCTTCCTGTGGCAAAACTTTGCTGTGTCATTGGGGGTGGAAGTGGGTTAGGAGGGACCCAGGAAAACATGTTTTGCAGTTGAAAGCAGCCCTAGGGTGACTTAATTTAAGATTCTTAGCAAGCGAGGTGGAAGTAACACTTTTTCTAAAGAACTCAATCAAACTCACATTTTTCTCTTGACCATTTACATAACTGCACGCCTATGAGGAATAATGGTCTCTTAAAAAGTTATTTCTGCTTTTGAAGTGTGTGTGTGTGTGTGTACACTTGCATGCGCAGGCTTATATGGGAAGGATGTTGATACATTTAGTGGAGAACTTATTTTTCCAAGGTGGTTTGAACATCTTAAGCCAAATAATGCCCAGGCTTAGCAAAGACATCTTCTACTACCTAAGAAGGTAATGTAAGGTAATGTAAGAAAATAAAAACAGCACTTTACACTTAAGCTTGAATTAGTTGATTTTGTTTTGGGTTTTATTATTCTAGGATACTATTTTAGTATTCTAGTTAACCTATGTATTATAATTAATCTATGGACTTGCTTTTGATTTCCTTCCAGTCAGGTCTTTTGAATGCAATTGACTATTTACAATTTTTTGTTCTAGGTAACAATGATACACTAGAGAGACTGAGTGATGTTTGAATCTGTGCTTACGACTTCATAAAATTTTGCCTTAACACTAGAATCCAAAACGTAGAGAACAATATGAGCCATAGACGAATAAGCAAGTAGGTAAGGGAGCTCTATTATGCTGCTTACATTTCATACTTAAGCACTGGTAAACTCCAAATTCACTTTGAATTTTGCCTGTTTCTGAAGCATACGATCAGATTTTCATTTTTGGTTCATGTTTTAATATTTATTTTACTCGTGCTATCACCTAAAGTCCAGCTGTAACATTAGTCTAAAGAGATACTATAGCACTAGCATTGCGACTGGAAATGTTGAGCTTTGTTCCATTCTCGCCTGGGGTTAGGCTTTATCTGGAATGCAGGCAAGCCTAGGAGGAAAGCTCAGATATATAGGGGATTCTAGAGCAGTATAAAAGGGGACTGTAATGTGGTTAGCAGACCCAGAAGTAGAAAGAAAATTTTATTCCAGTCCAGGGAACCAAGCCAGAGAGTGGACTTCTGGGATCTAGCCAATGCTGTGTCATGTTCAATGGCACGAACTATAAAGAATTTATAAAGAATGTAGCTGAGAGATGAAATGAGGTACAAACTAATCTGGAGAACTTCAGTGGTTGAATTCTCACCTTTCATGTGGGATACCTGGGTTTGATTCCCTGCCAATGCACCTCAGGCACAGCCACCATCATCTGTCAGTGGTGCTTTGTGTGTAGCTTCCAGACTAAGATAGTCTCGGAAGAAAGGCCTGGCGATCTACTTCCAAAAATCAGTCAGTGAAAACCCTGTGGATTACAATGGTCTGATCCACAGTGAATAATGGGGATGGCACTGGACCAGGCAGTATTTCTTTCCATTGTGCATGGGGCCCCTTGAGTCGGGGCGATTCTATGGCAGCTAAAAACAACAGCTTTTACCATACAGGGCTTCTCTTTTCCATGGCCTAGAACGTTTCAAGGAAGTCTGAAGTAGAACCTTGTCATGGATTGAATTATGTTCCCCCCAAAAATGTGTAGGTCAGGATTCCCAGTACCGTATGACTGTGTACCATTTTGTAAATCTGACGTGATTTCCTGATGTGTTGTAAACTCTATCACTATGATGAGGTTATACTGATGACGTCTACAAGATTTGATAGTGTCTTAAGCCAATCTCTTTTGAGATATAAAAGAGAGAAGTGAGCAGAGACACATGGGATCCTCACACCACCTAGAAAGCAATGCCGGGATCAGAGTGCGTCCTTTAGACCTGAGGTTCCTGCACTGAGATGCTCCCAGACCAAAGGGAGACTAATGATGAGGACCTTTCTCCAGAGCAAACAGAGAAAGCCTTTCCCTGGAGCTGATGCCTTCAATTTGGGCTTGTAGCCTACTGGACTATTAGAGAAAAACTTCTCTTTGTTGAAGCCACCCACTTGTGGTATTTCTGTTACAGCAGCACTAGATGACTAAGACAGACCTTATAATGACTAAGGTGACCTTATAAGTGCTAGTTTAGGCCTTATTATAATTATATCTATAAATTTCATTAAGTTGCTTAAATTCTCTATTCCCTGGTTCTGGTTTTTGCCTTTGAAATAGGATGCTAGTTGCTTTTAAGTTAGAGACAAAAGCTTTAGAGAATAAAATAAGATAAAATATGTGGCTGAACTGTAGATACAAAATTGCTGTGTTCACTAAAGTTTGCAAAGACTTCCAAGATCCTCAACATTTTTAGAGAAAAGTGAAAGTATTAATAAAAATAATTATATTCTAAATAGCTGTAAAATGACTGTGTCTGAAATGATGCACATTACCTCTCAGGTCTGCATAAAAATAACTTACTGAGTCTATTTAAATTTATGTATATTCTGTTTTTAAAATTTATCAGCATATTAGAAAGGATAGCCTCAAATAGTGTGGAAATGTTGTTAGATGCAGACACATGACAGAAGAAGTAACAGTTCCTGTCTTAATCATCTAGTGCTGCTATAGCAGAAATATCACAAGTGGATGGTTTTAACAAAGTGAAATTTATTCTCTCACAGTCTGGTAGGTTACAGGCTCAAACTCAGGGCGTCAGCTCCAGAGAAGGCTTTCTCTTTCTGTCCGCTCTGGAGGAAGGTCTTTGTCATCAATCTTCCCCTAGTCTAGTGGCTTCTCCACACAGGAACTCTGGGTCCAAAGGACTCCCTCCACTCCTGGCACTGCTTTCTTGGTGGTATGAGGCCCCCGTGACTCAATTTTTTCTTTTATTTCTCAGAAGAGATTGGCTTAAGACACTATCAAATCTTGTAGATGTCATCAATATAACTGCCTCTAATCCATCTCATTAACATCATAGTGATAGGATTTACAACACAAAGGGAAATCACAACAGATGACAGTAGACAATCACACAATACTCGGAATCATGACCCAGCCAAGTTGGCAGATATTTTTGGGGGATGCAATTCAATCTAAGACAGTTCCTTAGAAAGAAAGACATAAAAACTGAAATATAAACATAGAATACTACAAAAAGAAAAATAGCAATGTTCAAACTAATAACATTAAATCACTAAAAAATATTAAAAGTCAACTAGCATTCTTCTTTTAAAAAAGGGTTATAAATATGCAAACTTAAATTTTCATTAACATAATTTTAATTTTTAAAGGACATTTGAATCTTTGATTAATTTCTGTCATTTGAGAATGTTAGCTTGTAGACCTCAATTCCTGGTGGTTACATATGTTGTTAAAACATTTTATTACCCACATAAACCTTATCCATGTAGATTATCTACTACACATTATTAATTGAGGATCAAGCTTTACATTAACATCTAAAATTATTATAACCTCCTCTTCCCCATTTTTGAATAAAATGTGTTCTGCTATGTAAACATCCCTTAACATTAGTCGTAGAAATATATTTAAAGAAAGTAAGCTGCCTATGCAAATATAAGTGATTTACTGTTCTCTTTAAGTGGTTGAAAACTGACTTTACCAGTAATAAAATCATCCTTCCATGTATGTGTGGTCCTGAGACTCCTAGGATGTCTTCTTTAGTTAACAAATAGACTTGAAACCATGAGTCTTAAGTCATCCTCATTGTTATGGATTGAATTGTGTCCCAAAATATTTGTTGAATTCCTGGGCTTTGTACCAGTGGATATGATCATGTTTTGAAATAGGATTTTCTTTTACGTTAATGAAGTCATATCAATCAGAGTAGGGTGAATCCTAAACCTAATCACTTCTGATTTAAAAAAAAAAAAAAGCAAAATAGACACAGAGACACACACACAGTAGGAAGACAGATGCCAAGGAATGCCAAGGAATGTCATGGATGGCTGGCAGATACCAGAAACTAAGAGAGACACTCACAGAAAGAATTGATATGGCTGGGACCCTTATTTGGAATTTTAGCATCCAGAACTATGAGAAAATAAAAAGTCACCCACTTGTGATATTTCTATTACAGCAGCACTAGATGATGATGACAATAATAGTTCAATCTTCTGACTCAGACATGAACTCAGTCACCTCCCAAAGGCATGGATCAGGGCAGTGTCCTCTTAGACCTAGTGATGGAGAGGCTCCTATATAATCTGTCTGGGAGCTGGACATACTGCTTAGTTAACTGCTGTCCACCAAGAACCATCACACAGAGGGATGAGAATGATACTGGTCATATTTTGAGCTTTACCTCATTGTCAGGCCCAAGTCTGCTGCTTTATTCATTCATTCTGTCTTCACAAAAACCCTTGAGCCTTATTCTTGTCCCTATTGTAGAGAAGAAGACATTGGTTCTCAGGACATTAAATTAGTAACTTAAGGTCACAGGTCTAGAAATGATGTAATTAGAATCTGCCAGATGAAAAAACCTATATTCCTTCTAATATTTAAATAACATACCTTTTCCTGGTGAGATTGTAGAACGCTCTGTGTGCTTAATGCATGTAAAAGAAAACTTGGGAACAATCATATCATTCTTATGTGGATCACATCCCACTGAAATGAAGGTGGGGGTGGAAAATGTTGTCAGGACAAAAACTATGTAAATGAATAGTGATTAATTTTAAGGAAATCGAATAAAAATATAGAAATGAGAAATCTCATTATTTTCTCTATTGTATTTCTCACAGAATGACTGCATGTAAGATAAAGTGTAAGTAATATTGGACTGTCCCTAGAGAATTACTATAATACTAGTATAATTTCTGATGAAATGGAAAAAGCATTCTTTTAAATTTCACAGAAAAATAATATGAACTATAATGAAGTTCTACCACTAGACTATCATTTTGTCATACTGTGGTGGCTTGCATGTTGCTGTGATGCTGGAAGCTATGCCACTAGTATTTCAAATACCAGTAGGATCACCCATGGTGGACAGGTTTCAGCAGAGCTTCCAGAGTAAGACAGACTAGGAAGAGGGACAAGGTGATCTACTTCTGAAAAAATTGGGCAGAGAAAACCTTATGAATAGCAGCTGAACATTATCTGATATAGTGCCAGAAGATGAGCCTCTCAGGTTGGAAGGTTGTCGTAGCTGGGTTTTATAGAGAAGCAAAACCAGCAAAGCATATAAATATACATATATATATAGAGATTTATATCAAGGAAACAGCTCATGCAATTATAGAGGCTGGAATGTCCCAACTACATGGATCAGGATAGAAGTTCTCCTCCTCCACATAGCCACAGGGACTGGTGAACCCAAGATCAGCATGTTGGAGAGTAGGGCTCTTCTTCACAAGCTGTGAAGATCGATGAATCCCAATATCTGCAGATAAGCTGCTAGCTCAAGTCCCAAGAACCAGAGATCAGATGAACAGAAGGCAGCTGCAAGATCCGGAGCAGGCAAAAGCCAGAATATCTACTTACATTCAGATGCAGGCTACAAGCCCAAGGAAACTCTCTTTCAACTGATTGGCTACTCACAGCAGATCCCATCATGGGAGTGATCACATATAAACACTGAGAATCATAGCCCAGCCAAGATGACACACGATCTTAACCATTACAGTCCATCTTTGTCAACTTGGCACCTGTACACATCTCCCCAAACCATACATGATCTCTGAATAAAGACAATTATAAAGTCACACCTAACATGAAACAACTAACATGTGTACAACTGAAAACAAACTAGCTCAATTTACATCTTATATTTTATAAGTGAAGAAAACAAAAATATTTGATGCACACATACAAAGGAGGAATACTCATAACAATTACAGTCTTCCTTTCTGCAACTGGTCACATGGCCATAACTGGTATTTAGAACTACCTTCTTCCACCACCCATTCTGTATTCTCTTTTTCCTCAGCAAGCACCTCAGCAGGTCATGGTCTTTTGCCTGGTGGGGTGACCCAAAACTTCATTCCTGATGGGTCTGGGCCATTAGTAGTCATGTCGTAATTGGGTTACTGTTGTTTTCCAATGCCTTTAATTGCAGGGCATGGTATTTCCTGTATTCCAGACATACTCTTCTTTACTTCCACTATGTAACATCAGTCTGATTTCCTCTTGGTAATCGGGATCAACTACACCAGCCAGTATGATAACTCCCTTCTTTGCCTGTTGATCCAGAGGCATAAGGAGCCCAAAGTGACCAGGTGGCATTCTTAGCTTCCAGTTCAATGGAACCTATGATATGTCTCCAGTGGGAGCATACCTCCCTTTGGAACTAAGATCTCTAGACCTGCAGAGCATAAGGTAGTGGGGACAGGAGGCAAAAATCTTGCAACTGTGTCACTAGGGATAATAGTGAGTGGTGCCACTCCCATTTCCACCCCTTGATTCCTGGACCTATGAATCCTGGCTATGGGAGAAACAGCATCATATATTGGATGCTGGTTTAGAGCATATACAGCCTCCTAGAGAACATTGCCCCAACCCTGCAGGGTATTGCCCCCAAGCTGGCAGTGTAATTGTGTCTTTAGGAGGCCATTCCTTTGTTCTATCAAGCGAGCTGCTTCGGGATGATGACAAACATGATAAGACCAGTGAATTCCATGAGCATGGGCCCACTGCCACACTTCATTTGCTGTGAAGTGAGTCTCTTGATCAGAGACAATGCTGTGGGGGATACCATGACAGTGGATAAGGCATTCTGAAAGTCCACAGATGGAAGTTTTGGCAGAAACATTGCTTAGAGGGAAGGCAAATCCATATCCAGAGTAAGTGTCTATTTCAGTAATGACAAAACGAAGCCCTTTACATGATGGAAGTGTTCAAATGTAATCAACTTGCCACCAGGTTGCTGGCTGATCACCTCAAGGGATGGTGACATATTGGGGACTCAGTGTTGGTCTCTGCTGCTGGCAGATTGGGCACTCAGCAGTGGCAGTAGCCAAGTCATCCTTGGTGAGTGGAAGTCCATGTTGCTGGGCTCATGCATAACCCCCATCCCTGCCACCATGGCCACTTTGTTCATGAACCCATTGGGCAATGACAGGAGTAGCTAGGGAAAGAGGATGACTGGTTTCCACAGAATGCGTTATCCTATCTGCTCATCCTCTTCTGAGGTCGCCCTTTGGTGAACCTTCACATGGGGCACAAATATCTTCACTTCTTTGGTGCATTCAGAGAGGTCTATCCACATACCTCTTCCCCATAAATCCTTGTCTCCAATTTTCCAATCATGTTCCTTCCAAGTCCCTGACCATCCAGCCAAACCATTGGCCACAGCCCGTGAATCAGTATACAATCACACATCTGGCCATTTCTGCTTCCAAGCAAATTGAACAGTCAGGTGCACTACCTGAAGTTCTGCCCATTGAGAGGATTTCCCTTCACCACTGTCCTTTAGGGAGGTCCCAGAAAGGGGCTGTAATGGTGCCACTGTCCACTTTTGAGTGGTACCTGTATATTGCACAGGATCATTGGTAAGCCACACACTATTTTTCTCTTCTTCAATCAACTGATTATAAGGAACTCCCCATGAGGCCATAGGTGCAGACTAGGAGATGGAAGGTAATATGACAGGAGCAGAGACCATGGGCATTTGGGCTGCTTCCTCATGCAACTTACTTGTGCCTTCAGGTCCTGCTCAGACCAGATCTCGTATATACCACTTCCATTTAATGATGGAGTGCTGCTGTGCACGTCCAACTTTTGACTCTGTGGGTCAGACTACACCCAGTTCATGATGGATAGCTCAGGCCATATGATGACTTGGTGCCCCATGGTTAAGCATTCAGTCTCTACTAAGGCCCAGGAACAAGCCAAAAGCTGTTTCTCAAAAGGAGAGTAGTTATCTGCAGAGGAAGGCAGGGCTTTTCTCCAAAATTCTCAGGGTCTGTGCTGTAATTCACCAATAAGGGCCTGCCAAAGACTCCAAACAGCATCTGTATATGCCACTGAAACTTCAAGCACCATTGAACAGCTGGATCATATGGCCCTAGTGACAGAGTGGCTTGCACAGCAGCCTGACCTGTTGCAGAGCCTTCTCTTGTTCTGGGCCCCACTCAAAACCAGTAGCTTTTCAAATTACTTGATAAATAGGCCAGAGTAGGACACACAAATGAGGAATGTGTTGCCTCCAAAATCCCAAGAGGCCCATTAGGCATTGTGCATTCTTTTTTGTTGTGGGAGCAGCCAGACACAATAACTTATCCTTCACTTTAGAAAGAATATCTTGACATGCCCCACACCACTGGACCCCTAGAAATTTCACTGAGATGGAAGGTGCCTGAATTTTTGTAGGATTAATTTCCCACCCTCTAGCATGCACATGTTTTACCAACAAGTCCAGAGTCATTGACATTTCTTCCTTACTAAGTCCAATCAGTATCATGTCATCAACGTAATGGACCTACGTGACATCTTGTGGAAGGGAAAGGCTATCAAGGTCGCTGCAGACTAAATAATGACATAGGGCTGGAGAGTTGATGTAGCCCTGAGGTAGGCAAGTGAAGGTGTATTGCTGGCCTTGCCATCCGAGGGCACACTGCTTCAAAACAAATATGGATAAAAAGGCATTAGCCAGATCAATAGCTACATACCAGGTACCAGAAGATGTATTAATTTGCTCAAGCAATGAAACTGTATCTGGAATAGCATCTGCAATTGGAGTCACCACCTGGTTAAATTTTTGGTAATTTACTGTCATTCTCCAAGATCCATCTATTTTTTGTACAGGCCAAATAGGCAAGTTGAATGGGGATGTGGTGGGAATCTCCACCTGTGCATTCTTCAAGTTTTTGATGGTGGCCCTCATCTCTGCAATCCCTCCAGGAGTGCACTATTGCTTTTGGTTTACTATTTTCTGAGGTGGGGCAGTTCTAATGGCTTCCATTCAGCTTTTCCTACCATAATAGCCCTTACTCCACTTGTCAAGGATCCAATGTGGGGGTTCTGCCAGTAGCTGAGTATATTTATTCCAATTATGCATTCTGGAAGTGGGGAAATCACTACAGAATGGGTTCGGGGACCCAGTGGACCTACTGTGAGATGGACATGAGCCAAGACTCCATTAATAAACTGACCTCCATATGTCCCCACTCTGACTGGTGGGCCACAGTGATGTTTTGGGTCTCCTGGAATTAGTGTCAGTTCAGAGTCAGTATCCAGTAATCCCTGAAAAGTCTGATTATTTCCTTTTCACCAATGAACAGTCACTCTCGTAAAAGTCTGTAGATCCTTTTCAGGAAGGCTGGGAGAGAGATTAACAATGTAAATTTTTGGCAGTGTATGGGCATCCTTCCTCGAGGGGACTAGGTCTCCCCTTCATTCAAGCGGTTGTGGGTTTTTAAACTTGCTCAGGTCTGGGGATTGACTGAGGGACCGTAACTCTCTATTCTGGTGATTCGAGTTAGACCGCTGTTCACTTGACTTAGGATTCATTTGTTTGTACAGATCAAGTAAACAGTAGATTTCCTATCTATTTCACTTCTAGGGACACCATGACTAAGTAGCCAATGCCATAAGTCCATAAGAGTCATACTATTCTGATTCCTGCTTTGACTCCCTGTCTATTACTCTCACCACACCCACCTTGTCTTTGTTGATTGAGTGCTGCCACCTGACCCCTACTTCTAAGGGGTCCAATCAGCCCCACTGTAGTTAAGTGTCTTAATTTAGTTAGGGCAGTTCCCACTGTCAAATCTGATTTACATAAAATAGCAATCACAGCAGTCTTCAAGGATGCTGGAGTTCCCTTTACAAATTTGTTCCTCACTATTGTGGTAAAAGATGTGTCCTCTGGACATTCTGCGTATGGGACTGTGGATAAATCCATACTAGCATGCCAATTTCCCTAAGCCTTTGGGTACCTTTTTCTACAGTATACCAAGGCAGGTCTGGTACTTCAACTTGATTTAGTGTAGGCCACTGCATAATCCATGCTTCAGCAACCCAACCAAATAAACTAATAGATCCTTTCCTTACTTTCTGAGCTGAAACATTGAATGAAGAATCTGTGCTTTGTGGACCCATGTCAATAAGCTCAGACTGATACATCTTTACCTTCCTTACACAATTATCCTACACTCTTAATAGCCATTCCCACACATATTCCCCAGGTTTCTGTTTGTACTTGAAAAGTCAAGCAGTTCTTTTGGAGTGTAGCGTACCTCCTCCTGGGTCACACTTTGTACTACACCTTTTGGGGTTTGCTGGGACTTAAGTCTAGTTATAGGTCTAGAAGCTAGAATAGGTAGAGTGGAATTGTTTTGATAACATTCAGCATTGTCTTGTAAAGCATCTGTCTTAGGCTATGCCTCAGGCAATCGCTCTTTAGAGGCAGCTTGGCTAGGACTAATCTCATTAGATGGGAATGGAGTGGCTAGTGGTTTTTCTGGGCAGGGTGGTGCAGGAGACAAACATGAAATAATCTCTTCACATGGGAGTGGTTGTATTGACAGGAATGAGTCAACAGAATTTAGGGACTCAGTGTCTCCACTTCCCTGATTATCTGCCCATATATCCCCATCCCAAGTTTCAGGATCCCATTTCTTCCTAATCAATGGCCTCACTTTAACTTAAGACATCAATTGAGGTTGGCAATAGAGCTGGCATTATAATTCAGCCACTCTTACAGTAAGACTGTGCATTTGATTTTCAGCAATATCAGCTCTGTTACTACAGGAATAAGGCTTTCTTTCAAAGCACAAGTGGAAATTTTGAGGTTGTTTATGCAGCACTTGAGCTTTGACTCTGAAGCCCTGAGTGCATCTGTTTCTTTCACCAGTTTGACTAGCAAAAGGAGGACCAACCAATGAGCTTCCTTATACTTCTCATTATGACAAAATTATAGAAAGGTATCATATATGCAGTCAGCCAGAGCCTCACCTTGCACCAATACCTGACTTATTGGTGGTGATATTTTACATATTTGAATAGCCACCTCACACCATGGATTAGCAGTGTCCTCGTTACTAATGGAAGCAGAGTCACCAACCTCTTTAAGACTAACCAGACTTGAGAACCAATTTAGAAAACTCATTCTTACAATTTCATTTCTCTGGAACCACTCTTGGTACCAAATGTCTTAGGCTGGGTTCTCTAGAGAAGCAAAACCAGTAAAGAATATAAATATATATAGCGAGAGATTTATATCAAGGAAACAGCTCACGTGAGATTGTAGAGGCTGGAACATACAAAGTCTCTAGATCAGGATAGAGGCTTCTTCTGATTTACGTAGCTTCAGGGCCTGGTGAACCCAAGATCAGCACATTGGAGAGCAGGCTTGCTCACAGGCTGTGAAGGTGGACAAATCCCAAGATTGGCAGGTAAGATGCTAGCTCAAGTCTGAAGAACTGAAGATCAGACTAACAGGAGGCAGCTGCAGGATCCAGAGCAGACAAAAGCCAGAATGTCCACTTATATTTAGATGTAGGCCACATGCACAAGGAAACTCCTTTTCAACTGATTGACTACACACAGCAGATACCATCATGGGAATGATCACATATAAACACTGAGAATCGTGGCCCAGCCAAGTTGACACACAATCTTAACCATCACAAAGGTACTCAAAATATGACCTGGGAAGAGCTGTCTCCTCAAAGTAGAGGCTACTTCATTGACGTGGATGAAGTATAGCCTTTGGGATCTTCATTTGCTGATATGGCATGACTCAAAATGAGAAAAAACAGCTACAAAATCCATTAATAATCAGAATGTGGAATGTACTAAGTATGAATCTAGGAAAATTGGAAATCATCAAAAATGAAATGGAATGCATAAAGATTGATATTCTAGGCATTAGTGAGCTGAAATGCACTAGTATTGACCATTTTGAATCAGACAATCATATGGTCTACTATGCCGGGATTTAGAAATTGAAGAGCAACAACTTCACATTCATTGTCATAAAGAACATTTCAAGATCTATCCTGAAGTACAACACTGTTAGTGACAGGATAATATCCATACACCTACAAGGCAGACCAGTTAATACAATTATTATTCAAATTTGCACACCAACCACTAATGCCAAAGATGAAGAAATTGAAGACTTTTACCAACTTCGGTAGTCTGAAATTGATTGAACATGAAATCAATATGCATTGATCATTACTTGTGATTCGAACGTGAAAGAATCAAAAAAGAATTGGTAGTTGGAAAATATGGCGTTGGTGATAGAAACAACACTGGAGATTGCCTGATAGAATTTTGCAAGACCAACAACTCATTCACTGCAAATACATTTTTCAACAACATAAATGGTGACTGTACATGTGGACCTTGCTGGATGGAATACACAAGAATCAAATTGACTACATCTTTGGAAAGAGATTGTGGAGAAGCTCAATATCATCAGTCAGAACAAGGCCAGGGGCCAGCTGAAGAACAGAACATCAATTGCTCATATGCAAGTTCAAGTTGAGGCTGCAGAAAATTAAAACAAGTCCACAAGAGCCAAAGTACAACTTTAAGTATATCCCACCTGAATTTAGAGACCATCTCAGAAATAGATTTGATGAATTGGACACTAATTACCGAAGACCAGACAAGCTGTAGCATGACATCAAGGAAATCACACATGAAGAAAGCAAAAGGTCATTAAAAAAACAGGAAAGAAAGAAAAGACCAAAACTGATGTCCAAAGAGACTCTGACACTTGCTCTTGAACACAGAGTAGCTAAAGCAAGTGGAAGAAACGATGAAGAAATTATCAAAGGGCAGCTCCAGAAGACAAAGTGTTATAATGAATTGTGCAAAGACCTGGAGATAGAAAACCAAAAGGGAAGAACACACTCAACATTTCTCAAGCTGAAAGAACTGAAGAAAAAATTCAAGCCTCGAGTTGCAATATTGAAGGATACTATGGGCAAAAAGAAGATGGAAGGAATACAGAGTCACTATACCAAAAAGAATTCATCGACATACAACAATTTCAGGAGGTCGCATAGGATAAAGAACCAATGATATTGCATGAAGAAGTCTACGCTGCACTGAAGGGAATGGCAAAAATGAAAGCTTCAGGAATTGACGAAATACCAACTGAGACATTTCAGCAAACAGACACAATGATGGAAGCACTCACTGTTCTATGCCAAGAAATTTAGAAGACAGCTACCTGGACAACCGATGGGAAGAGATCCATGTTTGTGTCCATTCAAAGACAGGTGATCCAATAGAATGCAGAAATTATGGAACAATATCATTACTATCACATGCAATAAAAATTTTGCTGAAGATAATTCAAAAACTGTTTCAGCAGTACATTGACAAGGAACTGCCAGAAATTCAAGCCAGATTCAGAAGAGGATGTAGAACTAGGGATATCGTTGCTGATGTCAGATGGAGCTTGGCTGAAAGCAGAGAATACCAGAAGGATGTTTACCTGTGTTTTATTGACTATGCAGAGGCAGTTGACTCCTTGGATTGTAACAGATTATGGATAACACTGCAAAGAATGGGAATTCCAGAACACTTAATTGTGCTCATGCGGAACCACTTCAAAGACCAAAAGACAGTCATTCAAACAGAATTAGGGGATAATGAGTGGTTTAAAATCAGGAGAATGTGTGTCAGTATTGTATCCTTTCACCATACTTATTCAATCTGTATGTTCAGCAAATAATCTGAGAAGCTGGACTATATGAAGAAGAACGTAATGTCAGGACTGGACGAGGACAGGTAAACAAACTTTGATATGCAGATGACACAACCTTGCTTGCTGAAAGTGAAGAGGACTTGAAGCACTTATTAATGAAGACCACAGAGCACAGCCTTTAGTATGAATTACACCTCAACACAAAAAAACAAAAATCCTCACAACTGGACCAATAAGCAACATCATGATAAACGGAGAGAAAATTGAAGTTGTCAAGGATTTCATTTTACTTGGATCCACAATCAATGCCCATGGAAGCAGCAGTCAAGAAATCAAACAATGTATTGTATTAGGCAAATCTACTGCAAAATACCTTTTTTAAAGTGTTAAAAAGCAATGATGTCACTTTGAGGACTAAGGTGTGCCTGATCCAAGCCATGATATTTCAATCACCTCATATGCATGTGAAAGCTGGACAATGAATAAGGAAGACAGAAGAATATTGAATATACCACGGACTTCCAGAAGAACAAACAAATCTGTCTTGGAAGAAGTGTAGCCAGAATGCTCCTTAGAAGCAAGGATGGCAAGACTTAAGTATTTTAGACATGTTATCAGGAGGGACCCATCCTTGGAGAAGGATGTCATGTTTGGTAAAGTAGACTGTCAGCGAAAAAGTGGCAAATCCTCAACAAGATGGTTGACACAGTGGCTGTAACAATGGTCTCAAACATACCAATGATTATAAGGATGGTGCAGGACCAGACAGTGTTTCATTTTGTTATAAATGGGATGGCTATGAATCAGAACAGACTTAACAGCACCTAACAACAATAATGAAGTTAAAATTAATTTTTCCTAGTAAACCATATTTATGTAGACTTATCATATATCATATATGCTTATATCTCAAGAAATACGTATTTAAAAATATCAAGTAACAAAAATTATTGTTTAAAATAATACAGCAAGAATGTATTAAATGCTTATTACATGTTAAACACAGTTCTAGGCAATTTGTGGTGGTTGTTAAGTGCCATCAAATTGATTCTGACTCATAGCAACCTCATGTGACATAGTAGGTCTGCCCTGTGGGTTTCCTAGGCTGTGATCTTTATGGAAGCAGATCGCCAGCTCTTTCTCCAGCAGAGCTGGTAGACGGGTTCCAATCGCCAGACTCTCAGTTAACAGTGGAATGCTTAACCATTTCTCCACCAGGGCTCCTTTCTAAGCACTCTGCATATGCTTTCATTCAATACACATGATAGCCATATAAAGCAGGTACTTTTACTCCTGTTTTTTTATGTATTAAGAAACTGAGATATACAATAAATGGACAATCTACCTAAGTTTTCCAAGATCATATAGGGTTTCTCCAGAGTTTGAATCAAGATCTGTCAGATTCAGAACCTGCACTCTTAACATAAATTCATTTTTTTGTAAACATGCCATTTTATATAGATCAATAGAATTCTACTTTATTACATTAAAATTTGATTTAAAAATGCAAACTAAGGGCAGGGTAGGTACTCAAAAATACTGGCTGAATGATTGAATATATGTTTGAATGAAAGGTATTATTTAAAAAAAAAATACAAAACTTTATACAGAGAAATACAATAATGCTCATTTTAGTAATAGAAGTTATACATCCTTAAAAATTCCAAATAACTTATCATTCAGTTGATCTTATTTATTCATTTAACAATCCTGTGAGGTTGGCACTTGTATTCTCATTCTGGTTTATTGGTAAAAACACTGAAGCTCAACTTTGTTACTTTGTCTAAGTCATACAATATTGGGTGGCAGAATCTGAACTTGAGTCAAGGTCATCTGACTACACATCCAATCTTCATTCCAGATCACACATTAGTCTTTGGAATCAGTCACATTAAATTTATCACCTTCCCCTTTTCCTGACTTGTGATTTGCTCTAAACATATACATCAGAGAAACAAATATTATTTTTCCCTCCTGTTAGAATTCTATGTGGTTGCTTTTATTTTATACACTGAGTCACTATTTCCTTGTGTTGTGAATCCTGTCTATTGCTCAGAAGCCCAAAGCTATTCTGGGACTATGTTCATGCCCTATATATAGGACATTCCTTTGAAAATTAGATGAGTAGTAACCTTATTAATATTTCATATTCTCAATCCTGCTTGAATTGATAATGTTGTAGTAATTTTAGTGTGAAATAATGTAACAATATGCATAGAGAGTGAGTAGTCCAGTCAGAGAATTAATAAAACTTAGCTGTGAGAGGAAAAGTTCTCACTTTTTTAACCTCAATTCATGAGGATTTAGCTTCTCTTTCTCTGCCTGTGTGTGAGCTGCCACTTGACTAAATAAAGCATCTTAATGTGCTAGAGTGTAAAGAAAAGCTAGGCTCACCATTCTCCATAGCTGAATATAGAACTGCTGTGCCCTGTGCAGAGCCCTAATGATACAGTGGTTAAGAGCTCGGCTACTAACCAAAAGGTCGGCAGTTCAAATCCACCAGCCCTTCCTTGGAAATCCTGTGAGGCAGTTCTACTCTATTTTATAGAGTCGCTATGAGTAGAACCCGACTGGACGGCAGTGGGTTTGGTTTTTGATTTTTGGTGCCCTGTGTCTCCCCGCAGAAGTGCACTGGGATCCATAAACCCAATGTAGAGTCAGCAGGGACCCCAGATTAGGGCTGTATCAGCAGGATAACTACATGCCCCTAAAATGCTAGGTGGTTGCATTGAAGGACATGCATATAAACACATACAGTATTTAAGATAAATACCAATGTCATTAGTTCTATTAAAAACAGAAACAAACAAACAAACAAAAACATTGCGGTTGAGTCGATTCCAACTCAAACCAACCCTATAGGACGGAGTAGAACTGCCCCACAGGGTTTCTAAGGAGCAGTTGGTGGATTCCAACTGCTGTCCTTTTGGTTAGCAGCTGAGCTCTTAGCCAGTGTGCCACCAGGGCTCCATTCTATAGATCATCAAATTGCTGAGTCCCATTGAACAGAGGGGCAGAGCCTTCTTCTCATGAAAGGCACATAGTATGTAAGCTTGGTGTATTAGTCAGGGTTCTCCAGAGAAACAGAAACCATATATATATATCTCAATATGTATATACATATACACACAAGTATATATATATATAAAATTATCCTTGTCTTCATCTTTATCAAGAGATTTATTTTAAGAAATTAGCACGTACAATTGTTAGAATTGGGTAGTCTGAAATCTGTAAAACAAGCAGGAAGGCTGGAAACTTAGGCAGGATTTTATGCTGCAGTCTTCTTCGGGAAACCCCAGATTTGCTCTTTAGGCCTTGGATTGACTATACGAGTCCTACCAACATTCTTGAGGGTAACCTCCCTTACTTAGAGTCGACTGACTACAGATGGTAAACATATCTACAAAATACCTTCAGAATAACTGGGTAGTATAACCTAACTAAGTTGACATGTAAGACTAACCATCACACTTTGGTCTCATTTATTCTTTCTACCCATCAAGCGCTGTATTCTGCTCTTGTGAGTTCATACAAGCTGGCTCATACTCCCTCAAACTCTTGTTCCCATCTTTCATTTTCTTAACTTTTGACTTTCCTGGTTCCTATTCCTTCTCCAAATATCAACCTTGGCCCTTACTATATTTGATGACTTTTTTGCATTATCTTATCTGGCATTTTCACCTTAAACTTTGTTTTGTTCTTAACTTTGGACAGTCCATTAATTTTTGCATTACTTTGAAGCTTGTATAAGAAATATGCTCTCTGCAAGCTTCTTCAACTCAACATTATACTTCCGTTAGTCCTTAACATCTAGACAGGAGAGGGCCCACCTCCTCCAACTAGAAAATGAGACAAAATTTTTTAAAGATTTGAAAATGATACTTTTAAAAAATTTTAAATCTTCAGAAAGTGTGAAGAAATTTAATATATGCAGATATTTTATCACTTCTATGGAATTCTCATAGTTAGTAGAAATATTTATTTTTCTTCCCTTTCAAATCTTCATAAATTCCTAAACATCACACACACACACACACACACACACACACACACAAACACACACAAGTATTGGCAAATTTAACAATGGATTAATACTAATGTTTAGGTCATTTTATGCCTACAAAGATTCAGAAAGTAAAAAATACAGATCGCTATTCCTCCAGACATCCAAGCTTCTTGCTAAAATTACACTAAATTTACAGACTGTCATTTTCATATTGTATCTCGGAATCTGGTTACATATATACCCAATCAATTCATTCAAAATATCCAAACACAGTCTAAAATATACATTTAGTGTGAGCATGCCTCAAGCTAAAAAATTTGTGCTATTTTTCCATGTTTGAAATAAATAACAGTTATTAACAATGAGCTTTAAGTCCTTAAAAATAAAATGACGTATTTCACTTAGAGCATGCTCTGATAACAGTCGTGTTTTGTTTTTTCAGATTTTTTAGTTTACATATTCTCTCATAAGTTAATCATATATTTCTATGGTTTATATAATTATGTCTAGTTTTATGTCATCATACTTAACATTTTCTAAATATTGAAATTTTGCATGCTATATCACTGCATATATTTCACCCAAAAGCCACACTGAGGCCTTCCATAACGTTTGCATGTTCGAGTTGGAAGAGAGAGGTCTGGGGAGAGTAAAGGTTAACTTAAATAAACTGTCAAACACAGAGAACTTGGTAGCAGCTGCGGGTCTGAATGAAGTTCTGCCTAACATTCAAGAATACCCAAGACTGTACACAGTGCATTGCTAGAAGATTCTTCAGCAGAACAAAGGTATTCAGACAAAAGAATCCCAGGCATCCTTGCCCTAAGCTACCTTACTAGGGTTATTACCGTATTTTTTCACAAACACTTTCTTGCCAACAGTTCAACCCTTCCTCCTCTTGTTATTTTCATGATCTTGCCATGTCAATGTTTTTCACGTGTCACTGACTTTAATTTCTATTTCTGATCATATGGAAACTGTACTTATGGTAGGTATTGATTTTATATTACTTGAGATTTAAGGCAAAAGTATTTACTGGTAGATCAAAACTGATATACAAAATTTAACTGTTTAAATTTCCTCTTAAAATATTGTCATCATTCTTGTGAATGCAGTAGTGGTTGCAATGTTGAAATCAAAGAGTATAATAAATGCATGAAGAACTACAAAAGTAACATTTCTGGACTATATTTATATACATAAGCAGGAGATTAAAGAAAATGAACAGAATAAAAGAAAATGAACAGAACGATATGATTTACCGGTAGTACGGGAGGACTGGTGAATGGGGCTGAAATTCACTCCTGAAATGTCATGAGAAAGGCTTGCTATACCCATGGGCACGCTATGCCAGAACTGTTTTACTTAATTTCATTATTTCCACACATTGTATGTGTGAGCCTGTTAGTTGTATGTCTGTATGTGTGAGCCTATTATTTATGTGGTCACGTTATTTGTGAAAAAATATGGTCATTTGTTAAATTATTTGGGGATATAATCTCAATGTTTCTATTTTTTAATCCCATTCAAGGTCTTCTGAATATTTGGGGTCATCTGGGACTCAGTTTATAACTTGTCGTAAATATAGAATACAACAAATGGTGGCCTAAAAACCTGAAAGAAATAATATGCTTTCCTGTTTCTCCTGATACCAGGGAGCAACTCAGCCATTGAAGGGGGCAAAGACGAAGCAAGGAACAATGGAAAAGTGAACATAGTTTTCCACCTATTAAATTTTTATAATTTAATCCATAACAGTTTGTCATTTTTCAGTTTAATCTGCTGTTAAAATAACTATAGGTCTTTGCTCCTCTTATCTACTCTGTCCTAATAGCATGGTTATGAGTCGGAACCAACTCAACAACAGCAGGTTTTTCTTCATTCAATTCACTTATTTTAAAAAGCACCCAAACCACTGAAATTCTGTCAGTAAAAGGCTCAAATACGTGTGCGGGAATAGTATAGTTTGTCAAATAGTTTAGATTTCCCTTCTTTTAGAAGCATTATAAGATTACACTCCTGGCTTCCCTGTGGGTGATGGACTAGTATGACTTGTTCTGGCCCATTTGTTGTGTCAGAGCATTTAATTGCTGATGCGAGACCCTCCAAATTTCTTTTCTTTCTGCCAAAAGTTTAGCAAAGTTTCAGACAGTGACTCTTCCATCAGCTAGGGTCCTTGAGTAAGGACAGACTGTGCAGAGACCCCTTGTCAACTCACAATGGACATGTATCATGAGCAAGAAATAAACCCTTCCTGTGTTAAGCCACTGAAAATTGGGGTTGTGGTTACCGAAAAATGACAATGACCTGATCTATCCTAATCGTGACTTGTGCATTTCAATAATTTCAAAATTTAATAATTTAAATTTAAAGTAATTGAATAGAGAAACATTGCCCAATCTCTAATATCTGGCTTCTGTAAAGATTGTTTCAATGATTAAATATTTCCTATCAATGGATAAAAGAGGATGGCTTTTAACGATCTGTAGCGTTCATTCCAAACATTTACAAGGTACAATGACACTAAACACATATTCACTTGGTAATTTGCAGTTATCACTGGGCTGTTATTGTGTCTTTATTAAAGGCAAACACTTCAAACACATGCATGAAATAACTTCTGCATTCTAATACTACCATGCTTTTATGCTAAAAAATAAGCTTGGGAGTTGAGAAATTCCACTGGGAAATAGTCATTAAAATACATGACTAGATGCTGTTGGTACAGAGTTTTGACACACAGTTCATTTGTTTTTCTATGTATCATCATGCTTTGGGGCATGTTAAATTTAGCTTAATGCACGTGTAAAACTCAGAGAACACGCACATTTTGGTCAGACAACTACTGATGTTTCTGAGGGTTCACCCCAAAACTTGATTCCTCTAATGATGAAAATCATTCACTGAGGTCACATTTCTTTTCTGTGATGGGGAAGAATGAAGACTCAGGCAAGTGCCTTTGTCCAGTGCCTCTGAGAACTCCTCAGTTATGCCTTTACTTTTGAATGTTATGTACCTCATCTTCAGTCGTGTTCCTAGTAGAATAAAATGTCAAAGCAATTTCCATTTTATTCTGAATTTAAGGGTTTAAAGTTCATCCTCGAAACTGTATCTCTTGAAATGTACTGTGCACGGTGAATCTCATGTCTTTCCAGAACCTAAGTAAAAGCACTGGTTCTGTGAATACTTCCTCAGTGGAATCAAGTGGTATGCAAACATCTTCTTCTCTTCAGACATTTGAGGATTTCTTGTGCTATCTATAGTGCAGGCAGTGAGGTAGGGGTGAATGAGAGTATCAAAGACTAAAAGCACCAGAAAATAAGACAGAGGAAAATATTGATAATTTGATGGGAGGAACACTGAAGTACAAGGTTGAAAAAGGCAAGAGAATCACACACTGAAAAGCAGAGAGTTAGAATTCAATCAGTTAAATTAATATTTATAAATCCAGCACTAAAATGGGTTTGGTACAGGAGTTCCAAAAGATTCTTTTAATTTCATCATCTGAATATTAATTTTCTGAACCCTTCTGGGGAACTACAGTGGTACTTAGTAGAATGAAGCCTTGTGAGGTGCTGACTCATGCAGAGTCAAACAGTGCATTATTAGGATTAATTTTTTTTCAGAGAGAAGGAAAAAAAAAAAACCAAGGTGAAGCTCTGACATTTCATTATTTCATTTTCCATGGGAGAGATAGGAGCACATGTATTATCTTCATTTCATATAAATTTATAAAAGTCAGGTTCTAATTTGTGACAGGTGCACACTGTGATAGGAAGGGTAGATTATGGGCATGTTAAGTGCTTTATTAAAGAAACCGTAGAAAGAGGAGACATTGATGTGTGGGGGACTGACCAATGTAAAGGTAATATTTCAAAATTTCTTCTACACAAAAGCAAAACCCTGGAAAGTCTTACTTCCATGGCTACAGAACTGTGCTTTGTAACTCACAGAGGTTGCTATCATCCTAGAAATGGCGGAGCATGCTACAGATGTCAGGGTTATGACCCACGTGTATCCACTGGGCAGTTTTATTACTAGAATTACTTAAGTTCCATGGACATCACATGGTGTTTGAGGCCTCTGCAGCAGAGGTTTTCCTAGAATTTCTATTAAAACCACATTAATTTTTCTAATTTCTTAAGATAATATCCCATGATGTGATCTGTGAGATATAATGTGTGAATCCTGACCTACTAGATGGATTTTGCTCTGTTAGACGTGGCAATAGTGGTAGATTATTGCTCTGTCCACCATATTTGATGCCCCCACCATGGTCCACACCCTGTAGAAGACTAGGTATCCCTATTGTATGAACATGGTGATACTACTTGTTTCAACCAATGAAACATGAGTGGAAATGAAGTGAACCATTGTCAATGTTTCAGTGCAAACAAACATGAATCAGTCTCAGCCAACCCAAGTTGCATGAAAAATAAATGTACTTCTTTCTTGTCAACCACTGAGATTTGGGACTTGTTTGT
Source organism: Dugong dugon (assembly GCA_030035585.1). NCBI lineage: Eukaryota > Metazoa > Chordata > Mammalia > Sirenia > Dugongidae > Dugong > Dugong dugon. Next base: position 64,884,001 of record CM057466.1, read on the forward strand.
AACTGTAGCATAACCTACATATCTTTAAAAAAAAAAAAACCACAGAAATTAGAAGTGGAATAATGCAATAACAAAAACAAATTCTACAGTATATAGCACTGGCTTTGGAGACTGGGTCATGAACAGTGAAAAAATTGTATATGAAGATAAAAAAATGGTGATTAATGTTATAATGGAAAAATAATTAAAAACAAAACCTATTGCCTACATAAGGTGAATGGCAGATAATGTCTCTAATGAGCTTATTGCTAAGGAGCCCTGGTGGTACAGTGGTTAAAGTGTTAGGCCAATAACCAAAAGGTCAGCAGTTCAAACCCACAAGATGCTCTGCAGGACAAAGATGTGGCAGTCAGCTTCATAAAGGTTACAGCCTTGGAAACACTATGGTGCAGTTCTACTCTGTCCTATAGAGTGGCTATGAATCAAAATTGACTTAAAAAAAAAGTTGTTTTTCTTTTTTTGAGCTTATTACTTTAGGATGAAAAGTGTATGCTTGCAGCATGAGTTAGTTACTGTTAGAAAAACGATGATACAGAAAAGAGATGATCTTATAGGGGAAAAAAAAAGATCAGCCTGTTCACAAGCAGGAAAAAAAGAGCATTTTGAGTGTCCAGAAATTCATGAACATACAGGATAGAAAGGTGCTATTGATTCTCACCTCCAGTAGGTACAAGGTAAAACTAAGGAGTCCTTTGATGACAGCCTCGGACAGGAACAAAATCAAGAGTTTACCCATTGACCCTTAGCTAAAACCCCTGAATGGATTAAACTGAGCCCAGTAAAACCTTTCAGATGGCTCAAGAAACAATGGCTTATGAAAAAGAGATTAGGGTGCCACTCTTCCACACTCAATAGGGACACCTTCCAAAATGCATCCAGAGGGATTTCAGGATTGCTACAGATCAGTGACTACTGTGTGCCTCTCAGGCTTCCCTTTTATTAATGGGAGGGAATATTAATTGCAGTTACCTTGTCTATTCCAGTGTATTTTAGTGTGTGTGTGTGTGTGTGAATAGGTGCACATGACAGGAGGTATCAGATAATTTGTCCTTTGGTTCCTAGGTCTCTCAAACAAGAAGAACAATATCTAGGCTTGATGTAGAGACTTCCAGGCATCATTCATAGATCCTGGGCTTTGAACTCAAAGCAGGGACTCTAGCATTGTTTTGCTGTAACAGGAGACTAGCGAGAACTAACTATTGGTGACTAGGAAGGCTGATTCAATGAACTGCATTTCTGTTCACCCAGAGTCAATGCCCTTCCCCTTTGTTCCTCCCCAGAGGATGATTTTACACCCTCTAGTAGACACTGTCTCACATATTTTGGACATGTTATCAGGAGGGACCAGTCCCTAGACAAAGACATCATGCTTGGTAAAGTAGAGGGTCAGCGAAAAAAAGGAAGACCCTCAACTAGATGGATTGACACAGTGGCTGCAACAATGGAACCAACTCGATGGCACTAACAACAACAATAGTAGACACTGTCAGTGCTGTGTTCCCTTAGCTACTCTTAGGGTCCCATTTTACCTAAGGCTGGCTCTCCCACACCTCCTGTATGCTTCCTAAGGCTAGTACCAGAAGCTCTATTTGGATGGACTACCCTCAGCAACTGGAGACACATGCCCCAAGAGCTTAGAAAGCTCAAAGCATCTGTTTCCCCCCCTACCCTCCACCACCACTCCTGCTTCTATTAACTAATGATGTGGGTGAGGAAATGTGAGGGCCAAGCTTCCCTGCCTCTGGTGAGAAGAGCAATCTATGCACCAGGGATTTCTTGTGGATCAGGCTGAAGCCACACTCTGCTGCACCTCCACATCAGGTCTCACCCTTGCCTGCCTTTGTTCCTTCCACATCGTTCTGTAGTGGGTTCCCCTGCGAGTAAGTCCTTAATCAACCACTTTCACAGGATGCTCATTGCAGGATCTGCTTCTAGGAGCCCAGTCTAAGGCACACTCCCATTCTGTTGAACTCATACATGGCCATGTGATTGCTCTGGCTCTGGATATATCAGTTGAAGTAATATATGCCTTTCTCAGTAGAAACTTTAAGGCTCGCGAGTATTTTGTCATGCTCTCTGGCCTCTGTTATCAGTAACCATGTTCCAGCTAAAGGCTGGTCCAGTAGCCTAGATACTAGAATGAAGACCACTTGGGACAAAGCTGCAGCCAACCTTAGGTGGACATGTAATAGGAGCCAGATTGTTTGTTGTGATAAATGCCTCTGATACGAGGGTCCTTTATTACCACGGCATAATCTATTCAAGTTTGGCTAATACAAAACCTTCCGCTAATGAAACAATCTCAGACATGGATTATAATTTAACTACCAATTAATCAAACAAAACCAATCGATAAGAATACATTTAGTTCCTATAATTTACTTATCATGGTGATAATATGGAGGTGTGTAACACAGTCTTTACCTGGAAGTATTATCTAATTGAGATTATAAAGCTAATGTTGAGGGTATTTTTTCATATATAGATTTTTAAGTAGTTTAATATAGTTCAATAATTCCAGAAAAACATATCATCTGGGTCAGTGGGATGTCACCCCTCTCATTTTGATGCTAGATAGTATTCTGTTCGATTTCATTAGTTTCCGAATGCTCTTTATTTGCCAATCAAATATATATATATATTTTTTTTTTCTTTTTCTTTTTGACAGCTCACAAGATTTCAACCCCAGATTACCTGGTCACAAGAAGTGAATGAACAAAAACCAGAATTCTAAGTAACTGAAGGCCTGTATGATATAAAGATAGGAGCTCCTAGTTTCTAAACAAACTGATGGCATATTTGTTACACAAAATGATGTGAGCTTCTTTTATGAACATGTACAAAAACATGTGAACATGTTTTTCTATGACACATCAGGAAGGTAATCTTGACACAGAATTGATTTTGAGAATAACTGTAGCTTATACAAATTGTGGTGTTTTGTGTGTGTGTGTGTGTGTGTGGTATTCCTGAACTGGATTTTGACTTTGGCTTCTACCCAAAACTTGGAACACTAAATAGTTCAATTCATATGAAACTACTTGAGAATAAAACCAAAAGGATATTTGCTAACTAATGACTAGTAGATGATCATACCAAAAACCCTTTGCCTTCGAGTTGATTCCAACTCACAACACCCTATAGGACAGAGAAGAACTGCCTCACAGGGTTTCCAAGTCTGTAAATCTTTACAGAAGCAGATCGTCACATCTTTCTCCCACAGAACAGCTCATAGGTTCAAAACAATGACCTTTAGGTTAGTAGCACTTAACCTCTGCGCCACCAGGGATCCTTCAGATGATCATAAATCAAAAACCCAAATCTGTTGCCACTGAGTCAATTCTGACTCATAGTAACCCTATAGGACAGAGTAGAACTGCCCCATAGGGTTTCTAAGGAGCAGCTGGTGGACTTGAACTGCCAACCTTCTGCTTAGCAACAGAGCTCTTAACCACTGTGCCACCAGGGCTCAGATGATCATAGAAGGTATAAAGTGACATTATCAGAAGTGGTTCTTGGTAGAACTATACTGTGAGGATGAATAAGAATCACCTAGGAATGGAAGAGATTTTTCAGGTGACAATAACACGAACCAAAGCATGTGGCAGACATGAGCATCATATGGGAAGAATATTTTACAGTTGTCGATTGCCTAGGGCTAATAGTTTATGTTGAACAGCAAAGAAAGATTAACCGAAATTTGGGATTATATACTAAAGATTATTTTTGTAAGATTTTAGATTGGAGTAAGGGAGCAACATAACAGGGTCTCAAATATATTTATCAGGGTAATTTTAATAACATTATATATGAAGCAAATAAGATCAAGCACCTCTCGATCTCATCAGTAGGACAGTTATTTCATCAGTTACTTTTCTGAAGTCCCTGAGCAAATATGTATATTCTGATTCATAGGGCCACTGGGTCACACAGAGCTAGGGGAGCATCAATTATATAGCAGACAATGTAATCAGCTCTCCAAGAGTTGTGCAATATACAGACTAATTTCAAAGAAGAATTGAGGATTATTTCGGTGTGCATACGGGGCTGGAGAGAGAGATACGGGTGGGAGAAGTCTGAAATATGAACTGAAGTTAATACAAATAATGGCTGATACTTTTGATATACTAGAGACTCTGCTAATTGTTTCCACTTATGGCATGATGCTATGTTTTATTTCCATTTTACATATGAGAAAAGTGAAGCACAATGTAATTGATGAACTTGCTCAAGTTTTTGAGCTAAGATCTATGGAGCCAAGACCTAAATCCACATCTGTAAGATTCCCCAGATCTTTGCTTTTAACCACTGTAGAACAATGCTTTCCTACTGTCTTACTCCTTTCCTTCTCACGTGGTTTCAAGAAGCAGGATCAAGATATTTCTGAATCATTATCATGCACCACTTACAGTTCTAATCTTGGAAAGGATATGAGGTGACTCCTAATAGTAACTTTGATAGTTTGACTCTTTTTCTGGCTTACTAGAACTCTGTCCAGGAATAATGCAAATAATTAGACAGTGACTCTCCCATTGTGGACCTTAATACACCTGTATGGATATACTACTATATTTTTATAGATTGATTTAATATTATTCCATTGGCTATTTTTAATTTACCATTTACATTCATAATGAAAAATTTTTTAAAGCTACTTTCTCAAATCAGATGGTTAATAAAAGAACAGGGATTATAGACCAGAGCTTCTAATTCTAATCCAGTTCTCTTTCTTATGCAACACATGTCTACCCCACTCCAAGATCTCAGGCCTTTCATCCCCTCACCCACCAAACTTCTCAAGTGAACTCTCTGAGAGACATCCAATGTTAGTGAACTCTGATAGGTACCCTAGAATAAAATTTAGAAGAACCAGTTCCTTATCCATTTCAGAAGATTTGTGAATATTCCTTGAATGTATTTGTTGGGGAAGAATTATTGTATTAAGGCCAAAATCTGTATATTATATGTGTGTATAACATACCATGTGAATTGCAATGGAATGATATAGACGTTAGCGACGTTTCAGAGTAAGTTTCTTCTTTTCCCATGGCATATTGCCTTTTCCTTGCTCTCTTAACACTGATAGGCAATAGGCCATAACTAATATAAAACGTGAGGCGTAAGTTACAGGTTTTAAGTGGTGTGTTTTGTTTTAGTTTCCCTGAATTCTTATATATGCAAGCTTCTGAATGCGTCTTTCTCAAGCTGCAGATAATTGGTTTGATTTTTAACACATTTCATGTTACCCTCAGCCCTCAAACCTTTTATGAATGCAGTAAAAAATCAGGAAAGGTGTGCTTCAGAGTTGTATCGTTTCACCATATTTATTCAATCTGTATGCTGAGTAAATAATCCAAGAAGCTGGACTATAAGAAGAAGAATGGGGCATCAGGATTGGAGGAAGGCTCATTAACACCCTGTGATATGCAGATGACACAACTTTGCTTGCTGAAAGTGAAGAAGATTGAAGCACTCACTGATAAAGAGCAAAGATTACAGCCTTCAGTACAGATTACACTTCAACATAAGGAAAACAAAAATCTTCACAACTGGACCCATAAGCAAAATGGAAAAAATACTCAAGTTGTCAAGGATTTCATTTTACTTGGATCCATAATCAACACCCACGGAAGCATCAGTCAAGAAATCAAAGGACGCATTGCATTGGGCAAATCTGCTGCAAAAGACCTCTTTAACATGTTAAAAAGCAAAGGTATTACCTTAAGGACTAAGGTGTGCCTGACCCAAGCCATGGTATTTTCAATTGCCTCATATGCATGGGAAAGCTGGACAATGAATAAAGAAGACCGAAAAAAAATTGATTCCTTTGAGTTACGGTGTTGGCAAACGGTACTGAATATACCATGGACTGCCAGAAGAACAAACAAATCTGTCTTGGCAGGAGTACAACCAGAATGCTCCTTATAAGCAAGGATGGAAAGACTTGTCTCACGTACTTTGGACATGTTATCAGGAGAGACCAGTCCCTGGAGAAGAACATCATGCTTACTTAGTAAAGCAGAGGGTCAGAGAAAAAGCGGAAGATGGATTGACACAGTGGCTGCGAAAATGGGCTCAAGCATAACAAGGATTGTGAGGATGGCGCAAGACCAGGCAGCGTTTCATTCTGTTGTATATAGGGTCTCTGTGAGTTGGAACTGTCTCGACAGCACCTAACAACAACAACAACAAATTGGATAATCACTTACATAAAGATCATAGGCTTTCCTTGTGTCTAATGAGGTCAGGGCTTGGACACTATTTGATACTGGTCAGGTCTGCTTGGAAAATATGTTCTTTTTTTATATAAATTTAAATAAATTTATTGTAGCATTTATTGAACAGTATTTAACTTCACACAACCATTGCATTAAGACACTTAAAGCTATCGAACACAAACTTTCCTTTTCTATTTCATCTATTATTAATCACTGGATCCCAAGAACCCCAACAATAATATTGCAACACCTGGGTGCTCTCCTTTTGGCTCTCATGTCATGCCTTACATGAGGACTGCTTTTGGTTCACCCTGCAACAGTAATGTCATTAGGGATGTGTGGGGAAGGCAGACTGTACTGGGTGATTCTGTCAGAAGGAATGATACCAAAATGACTGTCTATAAATTTTTGTGTGCAGTGTTTTGACAGCAATTTATTATTTTTTATAAAAATACCTGAAGTTAGTTATAACAACGAAAACATTTTTTGTAAGCCCAGCTTACATGTAGCAATATACCTACAAGGCTAAAACTCTATGTTAATTTACTTTTTGAAACTTCTAATGTTCTCCGATCAGAGCTGTCATTATTACCCAACTAAAAGGACGCTTCGAATCACGTGGTTTCCTCTGCAAGCACTATAAGCATGCACCCTTATTTCTGTTGCTGCCAGTGTGTGTATAGTTGTGATTTTGTCAAATTTTCTGGTGTTTTAGCTACAATGTTGTAATTAGTATTCGTGAACCTATATCAATAACTTTTTTGAGAATGAAGTAGTAATTAAAAGAAAAGAAAAATCAAAAAAGGCCGCTGTTCACTTACTAATAATGTTGTAATTCAACGTAGAGAGATTTTACAAACCAATTTTGTTGTTCAAACCAAAACCAAACTCACTGTCATCAAGTCGATTCCAACTCATAGCAGTCTTGTAGGACAGAGTAGAACAGCCCCATTGGGTTTCCAGGGAGAGACTGTTGAATTCAAACTGCTGACTTCTTGGTTAGCAGCTGTAGCTCTTAACCACTGCACCACCAGGGCTCCCATTTTGTTGTTAGTATTCATATAATCTAAGAAATATTATATTTAAGCAATTTATGACTCTATTTATCATATATTATTCTATGATTAAAACTGATAATAAACGTTACTGATTTTATAACTGTTTGGTAACTACAGGTTCACAGCTTTGAAGGCCAGGAAAGGAAAGTTCTGATTTAGTAGAGCTGTTTACTAAGCACTGAAATGCTTGTGTATTTGTTCCTATTTATTTTTATGGTATTATTTTGTTTATGAATATATTTCCATATACATTTGTCTACAACTTCTACATTATTTGGGCCATTATTGATTAGGCAACCTAATCCATTAATGTATCTCATGTAATGGTAAAGTTTAACTTTAAAATGAACATAATTTTGATGTCATTCTTCAATGTTTTTACTTCGAATTCTATTGTTTTCTTACCGATTTTTCACTTTAACCACATGAAACTATGTAAATGTAAATACATTTAGGCTCTGTATAGATATTGTAATTTAAAGTTGTAATTTTAATTTTCCTAGTTGTTTTTGTTGCTATTATTGACATTACATTCAATGACATACGGGAATTATGATTTACGAGTAACATTAGTACAAAAAATATTATTAAGGATTCTGTATGGTCTGGTACAGCAGGAGATCCATGGAGAAGGAGTGACACCATGAGTTACCACACTGGGTGACACCAACCCTAGTGATGCCACTGCTTGGTAAATAAATGAAGTTGTTGCCTTTTCACTCCCAGTCTTACGGGCAAGTAACTAGAACCCCACTTTTTAATATCCTCCTAAACTAATCTATCTACATTTAGTGCAGGAGAAAGAGACTGGCCTACAAGGAAAGGGGGCAAAAAAGGCTGAATAGCTATTCCTTTCCTTTTAGACCGACTGAGAATACTTATATAACTTCGTCCACAAATGAGTAAGCGATGACTGTATTACTCTCTTAATCATTTATTTTAAGTCAGCTAGTAGATGATAAATATATTGTTAAACAATTTTAATTCCTTGTATAAACAATGATTATTAGCCAAGATATTCACAATTATTCAACTTCATAAATAACGTAGGTAAAATTGCAGACAAAAATTTCCTTATTTCACACAATTTATCATTTGATTTTTTAGAAATTACCAACGTTCAGAGCACTCTGGACATGCCTAGGGATGATTTATTTATCTTTTGAAGGGAACTCATAGTTCTTCTAATGGCCCTCACTTGGTAATCAACCCTTAGCTTGACAAAAAAGATATTCTTCTATTCATCAGCTCTGGCCATTGATTCAATAATACGTCCTTTTTAAGACTAGAGTTTAAAAGATTTAGAATGGGAAAATTCCTTTAAACTACTGTGGTTTTAAAGAAAATATATAAATTAAATATTTATCTGCCTTAAAGTAAATATATATATATCAAAGAAGCCAAAACTCATTGCCATCGAACTGATTTCAACTCATAGTGACCCTATAGGACAGAACAGAACTGACCCATAGGGTTTGCAAGGCTGTAACCTTTACGGAAGCATACTGCCATATCTTTCTCCGGCAGTGTGGCTGATAATGGGTTCACACTGCCCACCTTTTGGTTTAGCAGCTGACTGTTTAACCACTGTGCCACCAGGGCTCCAAATATATAGAGCCCTGGTTGCACAGTGGTTTAGTGTTTGGCTGCTAACCTGAATATATACACATTCCAGATATCTCTTAAACATGCTGAAAAATAATGCTGAGTAACTGTGATAACTCTGCAAAGAAATAATTGCAGAATGTATGTGAAGGCATAAACTCTCTACTAGCAATATCTACAAATTACATCTGTTTTAAACTGGAAACATTCATGTTTGAAGACGTACGTATTTAAGCCTAAATGTTAATAAAAGTGATAGATAAATTCTGGTGAAAGATATAGAAAGTGGAACAGTATTAACGGTGCAACATTATGTGTAAGAATGCAGGCTCTTAGGCCAGACAGCCTGGTTCTGATTTCCATTTCTACCACATACTAGTTGTTTAACCTTGGTCAAGTCATTAATCTATCTGTGCCTCAGTTTCTCATCTGTAAAATGAAGATAACAATAGTACTTACCTCATAGGATTTGTATGAGCATTAAATAAGTTAGTGTATATAAAGTGCTTGAAGAGTGTCTAGCATATAAGAAATGCTATTTAAACACTATTAAATACAGACTTTAAACCCCAGATTAGTCAATTCAGTTCAAAAGCCAATCTGCACAAAGAACAATTTAACCGACCAATCATTTGTTGTTTTAGTCTGATTTTTTTTGCCTTACGATTGTGATTGCGACCCTGAAAATACTGTGTCGGTAAAACTACAGACATGTTATTATATCAGGATTGCATCTGGCTGGTAGTTTATGATTCATTCTCTCCCAATTCTCTCCTGAGATTCATTACAAATAAAAATCCTAATGCCATGAAAATTAACTTTGACAGACACCCTATTGCCAAAACCTGCCAAGAATTTTCCATATTACAAAACCAATGGAGCTGAAAGATGAATCAAGGTGGTGGTTTATAATGACACATGCTTTCTACTTTATAGAGAACCAGCCCACTGGCCAGAAGGATGGTAGGAGAAGCCTCATTCTTTTCCCGACAGGCTGCAGCCTGATGCAAAAACCTTGGCTTCACCTAGACAGAAATTGAGAAGCTATTTCTCTATTTCACATTTATTTTTGGGGGGTGGGGGGAGGGGTAAAAAAATTAAGTTTACTTGCTTTTGTTGTTTTACTATTCATCTCCACAGACACACATCCTCTTATACTCCAAAATTCAGTGACAAAAATTTCTTAAAAATAATTGGAGAAGACAGTAAGCCTTCATAGCAACTTATGTTGTAAAGAGAGTGTAGTAGCTTTGACAATAAGAATAGCAATGAAGTTAGAGAGAAGTAGCCTTGGTAACCAATTAGTTGTAAGTTTTGGAAGATAGGGAGAGGTCGAGAATGATTCCTAGTTTTCTGGCGTGAACTATTGTGTATCTGATGGTACAATTCAACAAACTGGGTCTCTTAGGCTGGGTTCTGTAGAGAAGCAAAATCAGGAAAGCGTATAAATATATGTATAGAGAGATTTATATCAAGGAAATAGCTCACAGAATAGTAGAAGCTAAAACATCCCAAGTCCACAGATCAGGGTAGAGGCCTCTCCCAGTTCACGTAGCTGCAGAATGTGGGGGACCCACGGTCAGCAAGTCGGAGAGGGGCTCCTGCTCACAGGCTGTGAAGGTCAGTGAATTCCAAGATCAGCAGACAAGACAATCAGATTTCTCCTGATGCATGTAGCTGCAGGGGCTGGCGAACCCAGGGTTGGCAGTTCAGGGAACTCGACCCTTGCCTGCAGGCTGAGAAGTTCAATGAATTCCAAGATCAACAGGTAAGCTGCTAGCTCAGGTCCCACAAACCGGAGGTGAGACAACAAGAGGCAGCTGCTGAGTCTGGAACAAGCCAAAAACCTTGGCAAGGAGAGCAGGCAGAAGTTAACCTGCGGAAGGCCCAGAGATGAAACTGAGAGCACGGTGAGCTGCCACAGGCCCCGCTTCCACCAGTACCACTCAGCAGATTCCATCATGGGGGTGATCACAACATTATACAACTACTAAAACACAGAGAATAATGGTCTAGCCAAGTCGACAGACGATCTTAACCATCACACTGGGAAAGCTGGAGGAGAAAGAGGTTTGGGGAAAGACTCAGATGTTTTGTCAGGCCTTTTGTGTTTGAGTTGTCCAAGATGAGTTTTGAGTAGAACCATCAGGGTCTGGATTTCAGACAAGGATTGGAGGAAAAGATTCAGGAGAGGTCCATAAATAAATGATAATTAAATCTAAGTGAGTACGTAAAATTGGAAGAAGTGTAGTGTGAAAAGACAATTAAGATGAGAATCAAGTCTTGAAGAACCATCATTTAATGATTGAGAAGACAAGGAAGAACCAGCTAAGAAGACTGAGATAGATAAGAAGACATAGGAGGAATAACTTCACAAGAGTTGTGAATCAGAAGAAAGACATAAATTTTACATAAGAGCAAATGTTTAAGAGTGAAGTTCATCCAGGAATAGTTTGTCCAGTGTCTGGTTCAAGTCAAACATATCATGAAATAGCTTAGCATGATTGCATTAATTAAAGTCAAAATAAAATAGTTACATGCTCTCTGCGTATCAGAGCAATAGCATGAATGAATTTTGAAATATAATTACAAATACATGGTTTTTAAATTGTAGAAAAATTACTTAAGTAGTAGATTTTTTATTTGTTAACCTAATGGATCTATTCATTTTAAAAGATCAGGAGTTGTAATAGCTACTATTTATTGAATACCTGATATATACTGTATTTATTTCTAATATTTAAACAGCTGTAAGTAAGACTACTATCATTTATAGTTAAGTGAACTAAGGCTCATGCAGGTTTAGAAATTTGACATAAGGTTGTACAGCTAATTCATGATAGACTAGATTCAAACCTAGCATCTTGGATTCTTTGTTCACAGAACTAAAACTATTTCTATTAACCTGAGAGTTCAACAAGTTTTTCATAAGGGCAAAAACCAAAAAAGGATTGAGATAAAAACAAAATGGAAAATATATTTAATTACTGGACATGATTCAAGATATATGAATCGGTGTTTTCAATTTCAAGACGTGGTTATGCATTTTCTGTAGAAATACATTTCACAATCTTCAGCTTCTTCTATTCCTCATAAACTGTGGTGTGTAGATTTTTAGCATATTTATGGTAGTCAGAAAAGAATGTCAAGCAAGGTGTTAAATAGAAGTTGGAGTGTGAATTCATGCCAATTAACTCAAATGCTGGCAAGGCACCAGTGGGCATACCAGTTTCCTTGCCATGGCACCTCTCAATATGTCTAATGTGAGTGTCAAATATATGAATGATATATTACTATGAGTTTGTCCAATTTAAGGGCCAATGCTATATGTGTAAAGCAAGACTACTACATCTTCTTTTTAGTCATGATAGTTCTAGCACTAAGGCTTATTTGTGAAAAAAAAATCTGATATATGATCAACTGAGCATAAATTGAGCTAAAACATTTGTTTAATCAAAGAGAAATAAAAATAAAAGTACCTTCTATTCTAAAGTGTAGTTTGAGTATGGGAGCAAACAACTGCAACAAATGTTTCAGGTCATAAAATAGGAATATACAAAGCATTGAGACCAAAATTAAAAAGGGAATGTTCAGCTATTGTGAGCACATAGCTGGGATTAGAGCATGTAGTAATACACAAAGAAGAGAGGATCTGTTGCAGCCATAACCAGTCACATAGGATAATGAATTCTGGATGTTGACTCTTCTCTCCTGAATGCTCAGCTTAAAGCCTCATGACTTCCACATGGCTCACTAGACACCTAGAAACATGCTTCTTCAGGAAGTTAATTCTCGCCTGCAGGCAAGAACTTTGCTGGTTGAAGCAGGAACATAACAGGCACAGAGGGGCTTTCATCATCAGGCGTGGCAACAGCAGCAACTGAATCAAGATCTCAGAGCAGTCATTGACTATGCATGAATTTTAAGCTTGGGAATGTCCTCCGTGTGAGCGTATTTTCTCCAATTGCTTCCATACCATCTCAGACATAGAAGTAATCAGTTCCAGTAAGCGAAGTTAATACATTTCCTCAAAAAATTACTTGAAGTGACTGTCACTCTGCATGGAGTTCATGCTTTGGGATGAGAACAAAGAAGTCAGCATGGATTGATCTTCTTTATTTTACTTTATTTTTTGTGAGGATAGTGCTTAAGAGAGATGGTTTGGGAAAAATGCAGAGATGGGCTTCTTGGTAAAGGGAGACAAGGCATTCAGAGAAGCAATCATAACAGATGGGAGACTGATGACAAGTATTGGTCAGAAAAGAAATGTATTGTTTAGACTACAAATGTTTATCATATTAAATAATTAGCATATATTTACTCAGAGAGATTGTAGGTTATAATTATGTGATCATGAATTCCACATGGTTCTTTTTCAGGTTGTCTCAGATGCAGGGTGTCTTCTCCTGTTAGGACAGAAGAGTGAAGTGGTTTAGAGGAGACAACCTGGGTTCCAAAACAAGCTCTAAAACTTACTAATTTAATGACCTTAGGCAAGATGCTTATCATCTCTGTGCCCCACTTTCTTCTTTTGTGAAATGTAGATAAAAATATAACTTCTCTCTTGGGGTTGCTGTGAAGATTAATTGAAAATATAAAGTGCTTAGTATGGCACATGGTACATAGAAGGATTATACAAGTGTTTGCCACTTTGTTGTTTTTATTAATGCTATTATAATGAGAAAAACCACAAGCAGATGTGAACATATGTGGGTGTGTTACAACATACGATATTAGAAGCTCATCTTTAGAGACAAAGACAGAAGGGATTTGAGTTGAATACAAAGTGTGAAATCACATAAAATAAGACTAAAATTTACTTGGTTAAAGTTTCAGCTGACTCTTTGTCCCTCTAGAATGTTTGTGACCAGAGTAAAACCCAAGTCTTTACCAGTTAGACTTTCCTTACTTGCTGCAATTGCAGGCATCACTTCCTGGAAGAGATCTGTGGCAGGCAGCCTATAAGTGGTCCCCAATGATCCCTGCCTCCTGATATTCATGTTCTTGTATGATTCCCTTCCCCTTGAATGCTGGCCGAACTTTTTGTCTTGCTTCTAATGAATTGATTGTGGCAGAATTAATGGGTAGATAACATTTTCAAGATTTGGTTATGAAAACACTGTGGCTTCTGTCTGAATGTGTTTTCTAGCGCTCTCTCTCTCATTACTTAACTTGAAGGTAGCTAGCTGCCATGTTTTAAAGGAAACTTATGGTGAGGGGCTGAGACCTACCAACAAACCCATGAGTGAAATTGTAAGCAAATCTCCTTACTTCCAGATGAGTCTTCATATGAACCTACAGACCAACCTGACAACTTAACTGCAACCTCATGAGAAACTTTGAACAAGAGGCACCCAGCCTAGCCACATCCTGACCCTCAAGGGCCAGGGATATAATAAATATTTGTTAAGTTAAGCTGTTAAATTTGGGGGCAGTTTGTTACACAACAATAGATAACTAATAAATAATGTTAGATTGAAGAGGATAGAATAGAATCTTTTAATAGCTCTCATGAGTTGGCTTGGTTTACCAGTAAATGTGACAGCTTTTTGCTTGAACTAATCCACTTTTCCTGAAGATCATTCAAAAGTGGCTGCAGCAGTATATCAACAGGGAACTGCCAGAAATTCAGGCCAGATTCAGAAAAGGACATGGAACCAAGGATATCATTGCTGACGTCAGACAGATCCTGGCTGAAAGAAGAGAATACCAGAAAGATGTTCACCCGTGTTTTATTGAATATACAAAGACCTTCGACTATGTGGATCATAACAAATTATGGATAACATTGCAAATAATGGGAATTCCAGAACACTTAAGTGTGCTCATGAGGAACCTGTACATAGATCAAGAGGCAGTTGTTCAAACAGAACAAGGGGATACTGTGTGGTTTATAGTCAGGAAAGATGTGTGTCAGAGTTGTGGCCTTTCACCATACCTATTCAGTCAGTATGCTGAGCAAATAATCTGAAAATCTAGACTATATGAAGAAGAGCAGGGAGTCAGGATTGAAGGAAGACTCATTAACAACCTGCATTATGCAGAAGACACAGCCTTGCTTGCTGAAAGTGAAGAAAACTTGAAGCACTTACTGATGAAGATTAAAGACTACAGCCTTCAGTATGGATTACACCTCAACATAAAGAAAATAAAAATTCTCACAACTGAATCAATAAGCAACATCCTGATAAATGGAGAAAAGATTGAAGTTGTCAAGGATGTCAGTTTACTTGGATCCACAATCAACACCTACGGAAGCAGCAGTCAAGAAATCAAAAGATGCATTGCATTGGGCAAATCTGCTGCAAAAGACCTCTTTAAAGTGTTGAAAAGCAAAGATGTTACCTTGAAGACTAAGGTGCGCCTGATGCAAGCCATTGTATTTTCAATCACATCATATTTATGCAAAAGCTGGACAGTGAATAAGAAAGACCGAAGAAGAATTGACGCCTTTAAATTGTGGTGTTGGTGAAGAATATTGAATACACCATGGACTGCCAAAAGAACAGACAAATCTGTCTTGGAAGAAGTACAACCAGAATGCTCCTTAGAAGCAAGGATGGCGAGACTACGTCTTTCGTACTTTGGACGTGTTGTCAGGAGGGATCAATCCCTGGAGAAGGACATCATGCTTGGTAAAGTACAGAGTCAGCGAAAAAGAGGAAGACGCTCAATGAGATGGATTGACACAGTGGCTGCAACAATAGGCTTAAGCATAACAATGATTGTGATCATGGTGCAAGACGGGGCAGTGTTTTGTCATGTAGTACACAGAGTTGCTATGAGTTGGAGCTGAGTGGACAGCACCTAACAACAACGACAACCTGCGTGACCCTTATTATTCCCAACAAGAGACAAGCCCACCTCAAGCCGGGAGAATGGGAGAAGGTGTCAACTAATTCACATTATCTTTTAAACAAATACGCTTTTTCTTTACTCTGACTATAACCCTTTTTAGATTATGATACATATGTAACTATTACCCATAAAGAGAAGGAGAGAGTGCGTGTGCAAAATGATTTTGGGTAACTGATTTCCAAAAGGTTAACTTGGGAATAAAGTATATATATGTACAGGTAAATTGTTACATTAAGCCATAGTGTAATTAAGTGCCGAATCATGGTGTAGTATGGTTGAATAGTCCCTCCGGCTACTTTGAAAGATGGAAAACTGATTTTAATTTTTTATAACTAGAAGTTTTTTTGCATGCCCCCTTTCTTGCTAAGCAGGGGAAAATTATTTTTAGACGAGCTTGGTAAATTCAGTCCAAACCAATAACTTTTATTCTACCTAGATAATAAAATATAAGATGCTCCAAGGAAATAATCGAATTCAAGTCATCGTGCACAAATGTAAATTTTCTTTCTGAGTTTACTCCCTAATTTTCTAAGCTTGCTCTTTGTCTTGAAACAAGCAAAATAGGGAGGAAGGGGCATCTGCTTTTGTGGTGGAGAGAATGTGAAGCTGTATGGTTTATTCATTGTCCTTTTCTGCTACTGCCAGCAGCTGGTGTTTTCATGTCACCTTGTATTGTCCCTGAGGCTGATAGCAAATAGTTGCAGCCTCTGTCTTGGAGAGAATTCAATAGCTCTTGGGCACTTAGCTGGACTGCCTCTGCAGCCCCTAGGCACAGAGGAGTCATACAATAAAAGCACAATTGCTTGTTTCCACTTCTCTTTATGGAAGATCTACTCCACCATCTCTGGAGATTCTCTTTGTCTCCCTAAACTATGCTTTGGGTGAGCAGCAAGCTAATCAAGCCTAGCTACTCTTCATTGTCTTCGTTGTGCTCAAAGGAAACTGTGGAGTCAGTACCACCTCAACTAAGATTCCCATGTATGGTAGGCATTTTCTACCATGGTCCCCAGTTTCTAAGAAGCTTCTCTCTTTCTCTCTCTCTGCCTCTCTTCCTCACTCCCTCTTTTCCTCCCTTTCCTATTCCCTCCCACATACTAGTTATCTTTCTTTCTTGGACTACTTACTCTAAGGGAAGCCAGGGGCTATGTTGTAAGGCATCCCTGTGGAGAGATCCATGATGTGAGGAACTGAGGGAGGCTTGAGCCACAGCTGTAGAGTAGTGGGAACTTCTCTTAGTCCAAAAATCCACAGGGAGCAGAGTCCATATGAGTAAGGTTAGAAGTGCACCAAAACCCAGTAGAGTCTTCAGTAGAAACCACAGCTTGATCGACAGCTTGATGTCACCGTCTGTGAGTCTTTGAGCCAGAGGCACCCAGTCCTTGAGCCAGTAGATACCTGACCCACAGAAACTATGATAATATACATTTGTTTTATAAGATGCCAAGTTTTAGATTAATCCATTAATGTTGCAATAGATAACTAATTCATCCTGCTACTCTGCCATTGTTCTATATTATTCTCCCAAGCTTTGGCACCATAGGAAGCCCCTGTAGGTCATTCATATACCAAACTGCAGATTATAAATTAAGACCATCCCTTTGTTCAGAAACTCTATCTAACCTACAAAAGAGATTCTCTTGGCATGACATGTCTTTATAGAATGACATACTAAGCATCCTTCTACTCATCTCCCTGAAGAAAGGTGGAAGAAAAGACAAATTACCTGAGTCTTTGGCTCTTCAGAAGCTATTCTCCAAATCTCTCCTATACCTTCCCTAATAACATCCTTATTCCCTCTTTTCTAGCTTCTATTGGTGAAGACAGCCAAGATAGCTCTTCCTTACTTGAATCTTGTTGCAGAATGGGAAAGCCTTGTACCAAGCACAAAGGCTCCTTTATATTTTACGGTTTGAAATTGTGTACACTTGTCCTCACATGTGAGCTCTTCATGAAGTAATCCATACACTTTCCATTCAGCCCTCATAAGGAGATGGACCACAGGTAAACCAGGAAAGCATTACTTAGTGATACTTTACATCACAGTGTAGTAGAAGTCTCTGAGAAGATCAATAGAAGCTTGTGGATGAGGCGGAATTTGTGTTGAGCCTTAAAGGATTGGAGGATCTGTACAAATAGATTGGAGGTTTATGGTTATTCTAGATGAGACGCACAAAAAAATAAACCCCAAAAAAACTTCGTGCAAAGGACACTACGATCCAAACTGTATTTGGGAGCACAGTGGAAAGAAGCCCCCGGTAGACACAGAACTGTCTGCTGAGAAGCTGAAAGAGACATATTTTAGTAGTGCTGGATTACTCGGAGAATCTGAGCATTAACTGTAGGCAAAGGGGTATTTTTAGCAAAAGAGTAAGACAAGGAAATTAATGATTTCATAAGCTTGATTAGGTAGCAATTTAGTAATCAACCAAAGAGCAAACATTTATTGAGGTCCCTTTATGTAACAGGCATAGTGCTGAAAGTACAGTGGTGAACTGAGTAGACACAGTTGCTACCTTCATGAAGCTTATAATCTATTGTGGAAGTCCGTAATTATACAAATAATAAGTTATATAATTTTAGTTTGTAAGATGCTAAACCAAAAACCAAACCTGTTTCCATTGAGTCAATTCCAACTCAGAGAGACCCTGTAAGACAGAGTAGAACCACTCCTTAGGGTTTCCAAGCAGCCGCTGGTGGATTTGAACTGCAGAACTTTTGGTTAGCAGGTGTGCTTTTAGCCACTATGCTGCCAGGGCTCCTGTAAGATGCTAGGAAGTTGAAACTCAGTGTGACATGTGAAGTTATAATGGCAGAACCTCATGGTCTTCCTTAGGATTTTTTTAATTAAACTTTATTTTGAGGTAAGTGTATATTTACATGCAGTTGTCAGAAAATAATACAGAGAGATCCCATATAGCCTTTATACACTTTCCTCTAATATGAAAAGCAGAGTGCTGATATTGAGGCAGTCAAGATAGAGAACATTTCCATCACCACAAGGATCCCTCATGTTGCTCTTTTTAGCACCATCCACTTCTTTTCTGCTTCCAACTCCTTAAACCGAGGCAACCAGTAATCTATTTTCCATTTCTAAAATGATATCATTTCAAGAATACTATATAAATGGAATCATGCAGTATGAAGCTTTTGTGATTGACTTTTACACTTAGTGTAATTCTCTGGAGATTCACCCAGATTGTTGCATGTAGCAATAGTTCATTCTTTTCTTTATGACTGAGTAGTCCCTGGTATGGATATACCACAATTTGTTTAGCCATCTACCCGTTGAAGGACATCTGGGTTGTTTCCATTTTGGAGCTATTATGAATAAAACTGATATAAACATTGGTGTACAGTGTTTTGTGTGAACAAAGTTTTCATTCTCCAGAAAAAATGTCCAGGAGTGCAATTGCTGGGTCCTATGGTAGTTTTAAGTTTCATTTATTTTTTAAAGAAATCGCCAAATGATATTCCAGAGTGGCGGTACCATTTTACCTTCTCGTTAGCTGTGTATGAGTGATCCAGTTTGTCTACGTCCTCTCGATATTTGATGTTGTCTTTATTGCTTATTTTAGTCATTCTGATATCTCATTGTGGTTTTAACTTGCATTTTCCTAATGAATAGGTACATTGAACATATTTTCAAGTGTTTATTTTCCATTTGTATATCCTTTGTGTATGAAATATCTGTTCATATCTTTTGTCCATTCCCTAACAATTAAAGATTGTTTACTTTTTTAATGTTAAATTTTGAGAGTTCTTTATATGTTCTGCATACCGATTCTTTAATGACATCTCTTTTTATGGATTATGCTTTTGATGTCAAGTCTAAGAACTCTTGGCTTAGCCCTAGATCCTGAAGACTATTTCTTATTTTTTTTCTGAAAGTGTTAGAGTTTTATATTTTCCCTTCAAGTTTGTGATCCATTTTGCATTAATTTTTGCATAAGATGAGAGACTCAAGTTAATATTAATTTTTTTTCCTTCTATGGATGTCCAAATGCTCCAGCACCATTTTTTGAAAAGACTATCTATCTTTCCTTCATTGGATTGATGTTGCATCATTGTTAGGGATATTTGTGTGAATTGGTTTCTGGGTGGTTATTAATTAAAAGATTTTTCTCTCATTAGACTTTACTTGATAAAAATAATGACATATGTGAAAGTTGAACATTGAGGAAAAAGTTTGTACATATGGATAACTAATACTTGTCCAGTTGCCTGGAGCTGAGATTTGAAGTGGAAGGATGGCAAGAGATGAGATTAGAGAGACAGAAGAAAGTAGGGCAAGATCTTAGCCAGATCAAGGTTTTTTCACTGTATTTTAAGTGAAACAGGAAGCATTTGCTAAGTTTTAATCAAAGAACTTGTATCACTTAGCTTTTAATGAGAAACAAACCATCCCACATCTTAGTGACTTAAAACAACTTAATCAGCTCACAACTCCATAGGTTGGCAATTTGGGCTGTCTTAATAGAGCAGTTTTTCTCCTGGTCTCAGCTGGTCTTACTCATACATCTCCTGTTAGCTGCTAAATTGACTGGCAGTTGGTCAGTCTAGGGGACTTGCGCTAGCATGGCTTGTCTCTACTCCACACATTCTCTTATCTTCCAGCAGGCTGGTTTGGGCTTTCTCCCATGGGTGTGGAAATATTCCAAGAACTGTGAGAATCAAGTCCCCATATGTCAGGACTTTGCAAAGCTCTGCTATCGTCATGCTTTGTTAATGTCTTATTGACTGACCAAAGTAAGTCACATGGCCAACCCAAATTTAAGGGAAAATCTACCACTGGACTATTATGATCAGAGTCACCTTTTAAAAGATTATTTGCTACAACTGAGGTATGGATTGCAGGGAACAAGAGTTGAGGCTGAGAGTCCAGTTTAAATAGGAGCAGTGAGAGAATTGGAAGTTTAAAGTACATTTAGGAGCTAGCATTGGTAAGTGTCTTACTGTGAATGAGAAGGGAGAAAGCATGTGTCATGTATTACCATTAAGATTCTGTCTTGAGCAACTTGTTCAATAGCAGTGACATTTATTGAATTGGGAACACTAGAAGTGGCAAGATAAAGACAAGGATTATGAGTTCAGTTATGGATAAATTTTATTTCAGGTACTGAAAAGCATCCACATGGAAATATTGACTAGATGGTTAAATATAAGGCCAAGATCTCAGAAAAGTGTTCTAGTCTGAAGAATAAGATCTGTGAGTCAGCTTATTGCCCATAACTTTAGCTATAGAAATGGATGAATAAAATGAGGACAGAGGAAAAAAACAATCTCATGAGCTGAGGCCGCAAATCAGACAAACAATGCAGTCTATTCTAAATCTAATTTTATTAAGTTAACATCCATAAGAGTTGTGTGGTTCTAGAATATAAAGGATGGAATAAATTCAGAATTCTATCAATTTAAATATCTTTAGCAGTAATCGGAGCCCTGGTGGTGCAGTGGTTAAGAGCTTGGCTGCTAACCAAAAGGTCAGCAGTTCAAATCCACCAGCCACTCCTTGGAAACCCTATGAGGCAGCTCTACTCTCTTCTATAGGGTCGCAATGAGTTGGAATAAACTCAACGGTAATGGGTTTTTAGCAGTAATCAGAGAGATATTTTCATATTTTACTCTTTATTAAGTACAAAATATTTAGTATTTGTTTAAAAGATGCCATGGGAGAAAGACCTGACAATCTCTTCCTGTAAAGATTACAACATAGAAAATCCTGTGGGACAACCCCTGTCACGTGGGGTTGCTATGAGTCAGAATTGACTCAATGAAACCTAACAACAACAACATGTATATCTTAAGCTTGAGTCCATTGCTTAAGATATATAAAACCCGTTGCCGTCGAGTCAATTCTGACTCATAGCAACCCCTATAGGAAAGAGCAGAACTGCCTCATAGGGTTTCCAAGGAGCGGCTGGTGGATTAGAACTGCCAACCTTTTGGTTAGCAGCTGTAGTTCTTAACCACTTCACCACCAGGATTCCACATACACACCTTTAAAACAAATACTTAAGATTTTGTATTTAATAAAGAGTAAAATATGAAGACACCTCTCTGGCTACTGCTAAAGATATTTTAACTTGATGGACTCTTGCATTCCTTCAATGGACTCAAACATACTAATGATCATGAAGATTGTGCAGGACCAGGCAACATTTCTTTCTGTTATGCATAAGGTCGCCATGAGTTGGAGCTGACTTTATGGCAATGAACAACAACAGCAAATATATCTTAACAGACAAATAGATTCAAAATCTAATATTATTTATCACCTATCGTGGGAGCTGTAGACATCTGTGAGTAGAGAGAAGAGTCAAATGATGTGTATACATTGAAAGAAGGAGTTTGAGCTCTATGACCATAGGATTATATTCCTCATTGTATTGTACAACCATTGGCAGAGCAACTCTAAATATAGTCTATTTGTCTGATTAGAGTTGTCAACCACTAAGAACCCACTCAATACCGCAGCCAAAGTCAATGGTTGTTATTTACTTTAATAATGCTAAGAAGACAACGTTCAAAATTACTTGGGCTGATAAATCCCTTAGTTTCGAGTGGTAAGAATTGACCTGTTTTTGCAGTACAGCTCTCATGCTCAGACAAAAATTTATGGCCGAACTCATGGACCACAGCTACCAAGGCCTCCACCGGACTGAGTCCAGTACAGCTATGTGGTGCCTGGCTACCACCACTGGCTGCTCTGACCAGGATCACAACAGAGGGTACTGGACAGAGCTGGAGAAGGATGTAGAACATAATTCTAACTCACACACACACAAAAAAGACCAGATTTACTGGCCTAAAGGAGACTGGAGAAACCCCGGGAGTATGGCCCCCAGACACCCTTTTAGCTCAGTGGTGAAGTTCTCTCCGAGGTTCACCGTTCAGCCTGGGAGTGGACAGCCCAGTAAAACCAAATGGGACTAATGAGGTACAGTAGTCCAGTGACAAGGGCCAGAAGGCAGAAGGGGACAAGGAAGCTGGTGATAGGGAACCCAAGTTTGAGTAAGGATATTGTTGATGTGTTGGGAGATTGTTAACCATTGTCATAGGGCAACATGTGTAGTAACTGTTAAATGAGAAGCTATTTTGTTCTGTAAGCCTTCATCTTAAGTGAGAATAGCAGCACAATTGGAAGAGCATAGTCAATGTCACTGAACTGTGCATGTAGAAATTTTTGGGAATGGTGTATCTTTGGCTATGTGTATTTTCACCAACAAAAAAAAAGTTGAGAAGTTAGAGGGTTGACAAGTTGTGGGGTTGTTAACCAATGTCATAAAACAACATGTGTACTACTATTTCATGAGAAACTATTTGTTCTGTAAGCCTTCACCTGAACTACAATAAAAAAAGAAAAAAAAAATTTCTGGCCTTATGTAACTTCTGTCCACTGAACTGGAAATTTTATCTGTTAGTTTGTATGTATTTTTCAACTCTAGGGAGATTTGGAATAAAGTAAAATATACAAATACATACACATACAGCTATATATATTTAAGATAACTAAATTAATATATTTTTTCCTGAGACGTAATCTAGATATCATTTTTTGTAAATATGAAGTTTAATAGAATTTGGCATGATTGAGTGACAACCTTTTAAAATCGAATTTAAAGTATAGTACTGAGTAATTAATTTAGAATGGTGAATTTTTAAGTAGAAGTCTTACTAAGTTATGTACAGGATTGGAACATTTATAAAAAATTAAATTTCATCACATTTATAAGTTAATTTACTAGATTTTAAAAACTCTTAATACTTGAAAAAATTTTGTCAGAAAATTAAAGTGTTTAAAATGAATGAATGAATTAGTTCAAATTAATTTAATTTATAAAGTCTACTTAAATGTTTGAAATATTTAAATGAACCTGGGCTGTACAATGTGTTCTTGAGGTTAATGCCACAAGCAATGTCCAATAACAAAAACAAAATTGACTGCTAGCAAACAGCAAGATGAGGAGTTGATCCTGCCCACAACTGGGTCAGCTGGTTATTCCGAGTCATCCACATTTCATTGAACAACAAATTCTCACTCAGTTCTTTCACTCTCTCCAATCCTGTAGAATGACGGTGGCAGTGTTGTTAGAATGATTCTTTCCATATCTTTTGAGGCCAGCATAGCTGCCGAGCAAACCATGTGCTCACAAGGGCTAATTTGAAGACCTTCCGCTTATAGCAGGCTCTTTGTTATAGAATTTCCTTTCTCCAGGGTTGGAAGATATAATAGGTATCTTCCTTGATTTATACTCTCTCGTTCACATCATGATTCCTTTACACATGTGTAGATTTCTACATGCCAATAAGGTTAGTAATATAGAACTGTACCTTGCCCTTCTCTTTATTGTCAACTACTGACATATTAATCACTCTTTCCACCTTTATTTTAAAAAAATACTACAATGTCTGACTGGTAATCTCTTCCCCTTCTCACTAGGAACTTTTTCTCTCCTGGAAGACTTCTGTGTCGCTAATATCTTAATCCTCAATCCCTTGACATTCTCAGTTACAGTGATTCTTTTTCCCCATACCAATCCAGCTATTCACTCCCATGGCCCTATCCTGAACCTTGTTTCCTGGAACTTCTCTGCTTCTGATTACATATAGGCAAGATTCTAGAAATGACCACAAACTTTTAGGCTTACATCCTTCCAAATAGCTATTAAATCTGTTTCTCTTTGTCCTTGCCATCATCTACGCATTATTCATTCATCCCACCATCATCTCTTGTCTGGATTTTTGTTTTTAACTGATCTCACTGGCTCTATTTGTAACTCATTTCTGTATATACTCCCATCTGTAGTGTTCTTTCTTTATAAAGTACAAATCAGATGATATCTCTTATTGCTCTTAGGATAGTGTCCAAACTCTTGAACAGATGTGCTTTGAGCCATTTCTTTTTTTCTGGATTTAACTCTCATATTGTCCCTCTTTTATCTCTCCACTTCAGCAAGACCAAATTAATTGAATTTTCCAGAGACTGTTTGTTCTCTTACCTTTAAGCTTTCCCATATGCTTGAAATCTCAACCCTACCTATACTCACCAGTTCCACCACCACCCCACCTTCCTTATCTAGTTCTTTCCCACACATTCTGTAGGTCCTAACTTAAATTTTAATTTTTTAAGAAAGTATTATCTAAAATTCCCCTAGCCCAGATACCCCATGCTGAAAGTAGTACCCTTATTTTTATGCTCCTAAAGCTTTCTCTGAGAAGCCCTGGTGGCACAAGGTTAAGCATTTGGCTGTTAAGTGAAAGGTCTGTGGTTTGAATCCACCAGAGGTTCTGCAGAAGAAAAGACCTGGTGATCTGCTCCCATAAAGATTACAGCCTAGGAAACCCTGTGAGTTAGTTCTACTATGTTCTATAGGGTTCCTATGAATTGGAAGCGATGGCAAAGGGTTATACTCTCATTAAGGATAAAGCAAGGCATTGTAAATGGGGGATTAGGATCTTTTTGGGAATCATCTAAAATCAAATACATTTGAAGTGTGGGTTATGAGAGTAGTGGCAATTTTTGTCTAAAAAGGGCACCCTTTCTAAGCTCCACAATTGTCACACAACAACCAAACTTCCTCTACATTCCGATTAGATTACTTATTTTATTATAATTGCATTATTCTCTATAGGTTCTTTGATCCAATATATGTTTGGAGCTGTTAAGAAGAACTAGATTTTCCTCAGTGTCTCTAGGCTTTGTCTGTATGTTATGGTCTGGTCTGAGGAATAAGGGAGGGTTATATATTGCATTGTATTCTGTATGATGAAAAGTATTTACAGTGTGTGAAGATGTGTTTGGATGAAATGGAAAATGAAGATTCACTGATAATTGTGTGACCTTAATATTTATTATTTCATAAGCTCCCCTTTTTAGAACTTGCATTATTGTATTTAACTTAGCTGGACATATATTAATAAAAATTAACATTTGTTTTTAAGACATCAGCTGCTAACCAAAAAGTTGGCAGTTCGAATCCACCAGCGTCTCCTTGGAAACCCTGTGCAGGAGTTCTACTCTGTCCTATAGAGTCGCTATGAGTAGGAAGCGACTAGATGGCAACGAGTTACGGTTTTAAGTTAATCACTATGGAAGGTCAGTGGGTTTATCACTTTTAAGTTAATCACTATGGGGGACACAACCAGTTTGCACTCAGCTGGTAACCAAAAAGTTGGCAGTTTGAACTCACCCAGCGGTCTGCGGGGGTGGCGGTGGGGGTGGGCGTGGGGAGCGGGGAAGAAGGCCGAGCAATCTACTTCAGTAAAGATTACAGGCAAGAAAACCCTATGGAGCTGTTCAGCTGTGTAATACACGGGCTCGCCATGAGTCATAACCCATTTAAGGACAGTGGATTTGCTTTTTGGTTTTAGTCACCATGGCACTTTACATGCATTGCTCATTCGCCTGTTCACACTGTATAAAAACAAAGTAGACATTATTCTTATTATCATAACTTAAGAGACAAGAAAACTGAGGCTGATAAAACTTAAGTAACTTGACAAAGATCTACGACTTCTCTGAGTGGTGAAACCAAGAAGTATACTCAGGTAGTTAGGTGCCAAGGTTTACCCTTTGAACCACCCAAATGTTTTAGCAAAAAAGTAACCAAGAAAAGGGGGGAGAAGAATAGCGTTTTGCATGTGAAACAGTGTGTGATTTCCAGAAATCAGCATTTGAAGTGGAAACAAAACTCTTTTACTAGTTCTCAAGCTAATTTCCATTTAAGGTTCTGTTTATTATCACCTGACTAGCTCATACTATTGTCATATTGGACATTGTTAGATATGTTTATTTTATATTGACATTCATCATAAAGAGACTTGTGATGATTGAGCTAGGGGATGAAACTTGAAAGCACTGTTTACCACTCTCTGTAGCTAATAAAAAAGTAACTGAATATCTTGTGAAAAATACATTTACTTAATGCAGAACTGTCAGATGGTCTACCATGGCAACAAACTCAAGCATCTTGCCAAGAGCTTGCTCAGGAACTATGGACTGAATAGCCCTAAATCCTTAATTAAGTGTCCTTTCCTATAAATTCCCTGAAGTATGGTCCATTTCATTAATAGCTACAGATATCCTTGGCACAGAAATGACTTCTTTTAATACTAAAACAACACTAAGTAAATGACCACAAAAATAGCCTAGTTATACTGATTTTCTAAACTCTGGCTTATTAAGTTGAACTTATATAACCAGGAACAAAACTATTGTGAGATAGGTGTATATAGTATATGATTGGCGGGGTGGAGGTGGGGGTGGTAGTTTGGAAGAAAGAGGTTAGAAAGGGGATTATTCCATTTCCTGTTTTAGGACAAAGAAGGTCTCTGCATTTCTACACTTTGTTTATTCATTCATTTGTTCATTCATTCATGTATGCATGCATGCATTTAGTTATGCTTAGTATTTGGATTCAGATTCATAGATCTAAGAGAGAAACTATAATTTTTATTCAGAGAATGAATATTTACCCTTTTCGGAAGGGTGCTTAATTTAAAGAGCAAACTCAGAAATTGCTCATCTCAAATCTGTTTAAAAACAAAGAAACAAGAAAAATAGATTCTGATCCATTTTTGTGTTAATATTATTTGTATCATGTATATGCTTAGAAATAATTCTGTTTTGAAATGAAATGGACAATATTCTAATATAACATTAATTTTTAAAAAAATATCATGGAACAAACATTAAGGTTAGGGGACTTAGAATAAAAAATATTATTTTTACTAATTTCTATTTATATGACTGAGGAATTTCTAAATTTTCTCCACCTTAAATTTTTTCACCTTCAAAATGAGGGCACTGATATCTCTCCTATTTCACAAAGATTGAGGATCAAATTTGAGAAGCTACTTTGTAAACTCTAAAGGATTATAAACATATTTGTAATTAGAATGGTGTCTTGTCTATTATTTTCCCAGTAAAGTCTTCATAGCACTTGGAATTAACTAAATCAGTATTCATGTAAGTAATTTCATTCAGAAGTCTCCAGAGATCTCTTAATGAGATTATATAAAAGCAGATATTTTATCCAGTATTGAAATGCATCCTCTTTGAAAATTAATGGATCAATTGCCTAATAGGAACAATAACTATAATGGTTTACAACAGAGAGTGGAAATCTCTCTTTTAACTGACATTCTAAAGGGATTTAGATGGGAGGGAAACAATTATTCAGAATGGATAACGGTGCTCAGAATTTCAAAAAGTGCCCTGGAATCTTAAATAAGTTCAAGTAGACAGATGTTTAAAGTTGCACTCATTAAGGCTAAGATTGGCAGTTCGAGTCCACCCACTCCTTGAAAACCCTATAAGGCAGTTAGTTCTACTCTGTCCTATCAGGTCACCATGAGTCGGAATTGACACAACAGCAATGGGTTTGGTTTTCTCCTTAGTAGTGTTTTAAACTTTTTTTTTTTTTAATCTCAGTTATGCACTTTAAAACTTTTTATTTCCATTAGTGTAATTTGCAAAAAACTGGCACTTAGTACCTTTAAATTTAAATCATTTAGAATTTTTTTCTAGTCAGTTAATTAAGCTTTTTTATGGAAGTCAAATATATATGATTTAAGATGCTATTTTTTTTTTTTTCCTTACCTCAGACTTTTGCAAGAAGCCCAAATCCTATGAGGTGATATTTGAAAACGAAAACAAATTTCTGTTCTGCAATCTAACTGTCTGGGAAACCCTGAATACTATAGGTATTTTTCTTGGACGTGTGCCAAGGCTCAGTAGTGTATTAAAAGCTTCACATCTTCTTGTAGAAAAACAGTTTAATGATTTAAAGCAGCCTTTTCCAAACTTCTTTGGTTTTGGAGGGTAGTGGTAGAGGTAGACCCTTCAGGCAGGCCGCCTAGGCTGGATTCCAGGCACTCACATTAATCTACCTGTGAAAAATGACCCATCATCTGAAAATGTGGATTATAGTGTGTAGGTGCATTTGTTTCCTAGAACTGCCGTAACAAAGTACCACAGACTAGGTGGCTTAACACGGAAGTTCATTGTCTCACAGCTCCAGAGACTAGAAGCCTAAAATCCAGGTGTCAGCAGGGCCACGTTCTCTGTGAAGGCTCTATGGGAAGATCCTTCCTTACTTCCTACTAGCCTATGGTGGTTTTTGGCAATGCTTGGCATTCCTTGGCTTGTAGATGCACCACTCCAATCTCTTCCTCTGTTTTACCTAGTTATCTTCCTCCTGTGTTTGTACCTGAGTCTCTTTTCACTTCTTATAAGGAAACCACTTATACTGGGTTAGGACCCACAACTTCAAAGACCCTATTTCCAAACAAGTTCCTGTTCACGAGTACAGGAATGAGGACTTCAATATTTCTTCTTGAGAGACACAATTTGCTACACAACAGTAGGTCACACATTTTATATAAACTATATAAGGTGACATCTTTAACATGCTTAAAACATTGTCTGACATGCTAATTTCCAGGTGTTTATTAAAAATAATATAAACTTCCCTTTCTCGCCGTATGCTTTCGGAGTCTTGATAATTGATAGACTACTAAAACTGAGGAAAAAAGTCTAATTTTAATAGCCTCCAAGATTGTAAGCTCCATGAGGCTTAGAGAAATTAAAAAATTTTCACAAGTTCGAGTGATAGAGATTCAAACTCAGACTCTCTTTGTTCCTGGTCCTTATATTTAACCACTGCACTAACTGCATTTCTGAGAGATAAACAGCATATCATGATTTTATGTAACTTCTCTCCTAGAAATAGTTGTTCCAAGGAAACCTTTATTTTCTAATTCTAATAAAAGATTATAGGTAGTAGGATCAAAAGAGATTTTTCTTCCCTTTCAGACCTGGTCCAATTACTCAACAATCTTGGATGTCTTTTCATTTAAGTAAAAGGTAAAATCAAAATACAAAGATGAAATTGAATAAGATTATTTCAACCAAAATCTATCCAAATCCTAACCAGAATAGCAATGACTAGAAAGAAATATATGTTAACATGGGAGTAAGTGATAGCAGTGAGAGGAGATAGTATAAAAATACTTTTATACTTTTATGACCTTTTTAACTAGCAAGTTAGAAAGAATGAAAGTAAACCAATCTACTGTTTTCCTTTTTGGTGCTCTTTTGGTAGTTTTATGATGATTTGGGAAGCGTGTTTACCATTTAAAGTCAGCATGGCTCTTTCTAGTTAAATTTGCGATGGCTACAGTTTTCTACCTTCCTGCTTCAATGATTCCTTGTGAGCAAAGCCTTTAAATATTAAGAAAAATCTTGTGACAGTATTAAAAAGAAAAATGCCTGGAGTTTTTCTTAGTAAAATTATTTAATTAGCCTGTCTTCTAAGCTATATCTGTCAGGTTTCTTTGGACATAGTATGCTCTGTATTTATTTTGTAATTAGTGTTAGGCCAGAGTTATAAACAAGGTATTTCCTCAATCGTATTCCAACATCTTGCGGGAGAATTTTATGTAGGATTGGCAAAACAAAATTAGCTTATGAACCAATTAGATAAAATGCTTTAGAGAATTCAATCAAATGGCAAAATATGTGCTACATAACCAAGGAAAAAGATCTGATAGTTCTGGGTTGGTTTCATAGAGAAAGTGTGTCTCAGGTTTGGCATGAACAAAAGCTTGGAGGACAGGGATGTGAAATTTAGTGATGTGAATGGATACATTTGGATTTGGTCAGATTACAAGGACTTCTGATGGTGGCCTGCTGGGTCGGTAATGTGATGGGCTGCCTTATGTGCTAGTAACTTAGCCATTCCTCAGAATTTTGAAGTGGAGGCCTCCTGTTGGATACTGTGCAGTGGAGTTTCCTTTTTTTTATTTATATATATATTTTTTATTGTTGTAATTAAATGAAGTTTACATTTCAAGTTAGTCGCCCATACAAATTTTTTTTTTTTTTTTTGCATACATTGTTATGAGACCCCAGCCGCTCACCCCATTCTGCGACGGCACACTCCTCCCCTCCGCCCCTGATTCCCCATGAACATTCAACCAGCTCCTAACTCTCTCTGTCTTCCCACCTCACCTCTGGACAGAAGCTGCACCTTTGGTCTCTTGTATCTACTTGACTAAGAGGCACACTCTTCACGAGTATCACTTTACGTCCAGTCCAATCCCTGTCTGAAGAGTTGGCCTTGGAAACTGTTTTAGTTCTGAGCTGATAGAGAGTCCAGGGGCCATGCTTTCCTTTATTGAGGGGAAGGATGAATTAATTCAGCCTCCTGCATTGGCTCTTCTTAAGTGATTCACCACTTCTTCCATGCTCTGCCTCTCTTATTCATGTTCTATACACTCAAAACAAAAACCAACCAAACAAACAAACTTGTCGCCATTTAATCTATTCAGACTCATAGCGACCCTATATGCTAGTACTTCTCAAATTATGTTACCAAAACCATTTGTATTAATCATATTAATGCATGGTATGTAAGGAAATAATGGAGCCAAGTTAAGTTGGTGAATGGTGGGTTAGATCAAGTTAAACAAATCTTACTGCAGGACTTTTTAAAGCTTTTATTATTCACATGTTTACGTTGGTTCTTCAAAAGGAAGGCACAAGAAAGGCATTTTGTAGTTTTTTTTGAGACACAATTGTT
This sequence comes from Dugong dugon, assembly GCA_030035585.1. Lineage (NCBI taxonomy): Eukaryota > Metazoa > Chordata > Mammalia > Sirenia > Dugongidae > Dugong > Dugong dugon. The sequence goes on from CM057466.1 coordinate 64,915,324, forward strand.
TACCTTTCTCATATTTTTTTCCACAGAGATTTTTATAGGATTGAGTGGTCTAAGGAAATAGTTTTAACAAATGCCTAACAAATAAATTCCAAAAGGACAGACTATAGTAAAATTTTACAAACCAAAGAGTTCTGGAAATGTTTTATTCAATGTTATTATTGTTGTTAGGTGCCCTCAAGTCAGTTCTGACTCATGGTGACCCCATGTACAACAGAAAGAAACACTATCTGGTCCTGCACCATGATCACAATTGTTGCTGTGTTTGAGGTCACTGTTGCAGTCACCACGTCAATCCATCTAGTTGAGGGTCTTCCTCTTTTTCGTTGACCCTCTGCTTTACCAGGCATGATGTCCTTTTCCAGACACTGGTACCTCCTGATAATATGCCCAAATTAAGTGAGATGAAGTCTTGCCATCCTTGCATCTAAGGAGCATTCTGGCTGTACTTCTTCCAAGATAAATTTGTTCTTTCTTTCTGGCAGTCCATGGTATATTCAATATTCTTTGTCCAACACCACAATTCAAATGCATCAATTCTTTGTCAGTCTTACTTATTGGTTTTTCAGCTTTTGAAAGCATATGAGGCAATTGAAAATACCATGGCTTGGGTCAGGTGCACTTTAGTCCTCAAAGTGACATCTTTGCTTTTGAACTCTTTAAATAGATCTTTTGTAGCAGATTTGCCCAGTGAAATATGTAGTTGGATTTCTTGACTGCTGCTTCCACGGGTGGTGTTTGTAAATCCAAGTAAAATGAAATCCTTGACAACTTCAATGTTTTCTCCATGCATCATGATGTTGCTTATTAGTTCAAATGTGAGGGTTTTTGTCTTCTTTATATTGAAGTGTAATCCATACTGAAGGCTATAGTCTTTGATCTTCATCAGTAAGTGCTTCAAGTCCTCTTCAGTTTCAGCAAGAAATGTGTCATCTGCATATCGCAGGTTGTTAATGAGTCTTCCACCAATCCTAAGGCCCTGTTCCTCTTCATATAATCCGGCTTCTTGGATTACTTGCTCAGCATAGAGACTGAATAAGTATGGTGAAAGGATACAGCCCTGACATACACCATTCTTGATTTTAAACCATGCAGTATCCCCTTGTTCTGTTTGAAAGACTGCCTCCTGGTTTATGTACAGGTTCTGCACAATCACAATTAAGTGTTCTGGAATTCCCGTTCTTTGCAATGTTATCCATAATTTGTTATGATCCACACAGTTGAGTGTCTTTGCATAGTCAATAAAACACAGGTAAACATCTTTTTGGTATTCTCTGCTTTCAGCCAAGATCCATCTGACATCAGCAATAACATTCCTTATTCCAGGTCCTCTTCTGAATCTGGTTGAATTTGTGACAGTTCCCTGTCAATGTACTGCTGCAACTCTTTTCAATGATCTTCAGCAAAAATATACTTGCATATGATATTATTAACATTGTTCAATAATTTTCACATTCTGTTGGGTCATCTTTCTTTGGAATGGGCACAAATATGGACATCTTCCAGTCTATTGGCCAGGTAGCTGTCTTACAAATTTCTTGGCAAAGACGAGTGAGCTCTTCTAGCATTACATCTCTGTGTTGAAATATCTCAATTGGTATTCCATTAATTCCTGAAGCCCTGTTTTTCGCCAGTGCCTTCAGTGCAGCTTGGTCTTCTTACTTCAGCTGAATGTTGATCAATTCTTTTTGGTATACTGACTCTGTGTATTCCTTCCATTTTCTTGTAATGCTTCCTGCGTTGTTCAATATTTTGATCGTATAATTCTTCAATATTGCAAATCAAGGCTTGAATTTTTCTTCAGCTCTTTCAGCTTGAGAAATGCCAAGCATATTCTTCTGCTTTGGCTTTCTAACTCCAGGTCTTTGCACATTTCATTATTATATTTCCACATATGTAGTCGATTTGATTCCTGTGTATTCCATTCAGCGAGGTACATATATATACTCACTGTTAATGTTGTTGAAAAACGGTATTTCCAATGAATAGGTCCTTGGTCTTGCAAAATTCTATGGTGTGATCTCATGCATTGTTTCTATCACCAAAGCCATATTTTCCAACTACTGATCCTTCTTTTTTGTTTCCACCTTTCGCATTCCAATCAACAGTAATTATCAATGCATCTCGGCTGCATATTTGAATAATTTCAGACTGCAGAAGTTGGTAAAAATCTTCAATGTATTCATCTTTGGTATTAGTGGTTGGTACATAAATTTTCAATAATAATGTGTTATCTGGTCTTCCTTTTATGGGTATGGATATTATCTTGTCATTCACAGTGTTGTACTTCAGGATAGATTTTGAATTTCTCTTTTTGATGATGAATGTGACCCTATTCCTCTTCAATCTGTCATTCCCAGAAGAGTAGACCATATGATTTTCTGATTCAAAGTGGACAATACCAGTCCATTTCAACTCACTAATGCCTAGGATATCAATTTTCAAGCATTCCATTTCATTTTTGACAACTTCCAATTTTCCTAGATTCATGCGTCATATATTCCACGTTCCAGTTATTAATGGATGTTTGCAGTTGTTTCTTCTCATTTTGAGTCATGCCACATCAGAAAATGGAGGTCCCGAAAGCTTTACTCGATATGTGTCATTAAGATCATCTCTACTTTGAGGAGGCATCTCTTTCCCAGTTGTATTTTGAGTGCCTTCCAACCTGAGTGGCTCATCTTTCGTCACTGTGTCAGACAATGTTCTGCTGCTATTTGTGAAGTTTTCACCTGCCAATCTTTTTAGAAGTAGATCACCAGGTCCCTTTTCATAGCCTGTCTTAGTCTGAAAACTCCACTGAATCCTGTCCACCATGGATGACTCTGCTTGTATTTGAAATACTGGTGCATAGCTTCCAGCATCACAGCAACATGCAAGCCACTACACCACGACAAACTGACAAATGGTGGTGTATTCAATAAATACAAATATAAATATTTTTAATCCATATTCTAAGTGTATTGACTGCAAGACATTGAACAACCTTGTATTTATGAAAGTTGAATGTTTTTCAGTTTTAATCTAGAAGTTTGGCATTTCATATATGAATTGGTCTTCTTGAACTTTATATATGCGCAATAAATAATGCTTATGATAAAGTACAGAAAAACACATAATTAGAAAAGTATTGGTTAACTAATTTAATGTATAATTATTGACTGCTTTTTATAAGGCACTTTGCTTTCTGATGGAATGTTTTAGGGGTAAATCTGAAAAATGAAAATATACTTTGTTAAATAAACATTCTATTATAATGGCTTTTCTGTTTTGAGAAAAAAGTGCACTCTGCTTTTGCAGAGAATTATTGCAATATATGGAGGCAGTATTGCAGTGGTATGCACTCTGGATCTGGAGAAAGAAAATCTGAATTTTTCTCCTAGTTCTCCTAACTTATGTGACTATGGCAAAAATCTTAATTAAATAACAATGTAGTGTAGAGGTACAAAGCATAAACTCTGGAGCCTCATGGCCTGAGTTGAATGTATAGCGAGCTCTACCACTATCTCTATGACCTTTGATAAGTTACTTAATCCCTTTATATCTATTTTTTTTTTAATCTCCTCAATGGGCATAATATTAGCACTTACCTTGTAGAACAATGTCTGGCACATAGTAAGCACTATATAAGTTGGCAATAATTATTAATTACCCTGAGCTTTTGTATCTTCAACTAATGAAGTTGGACTACATGATCTTTAAGGCTAACAACCCAGAATTTTTAAAATAGGTCATCAACAAAGAAATCAAGACATATATGTTTGTATGCCCATGAAGAAACTGCATTGAATAGTAGGAAATATTCTAAAATCTCATTCAAGAAGCATGAGATGGGGTACGGAAAACATACACCCTCCTCTTTTTTTTTTTTTTTTTTTAAATAGAGCTATTTTCCTTTTTTAAATTACACTCCTCCACCAAAGAAAACAAGTACAGAATTATTTGGTTATTCAGAAAATAAAATACTATTTATGCAGCACAGAAGTTCCATTTGGTTCAATCCAGTTCAGTTACTGAGTAGTTACTATTTGCAAGGATTTCCACCAAAACAAGCAAACAAAAATGGTATGGTTTTTATGCAACTTATATCTAATTAGAGATGCAGATTAATGGACTATTCTAGGCATCATAATAGCCCTATGCATGTGTAGCAGTAGATCTTGAGTTGTGCCTGGAAAGTGGAGCATGATTCATAGGAGTGAAGCCAATAGAGGAGATAGCTGCACAACGAGGACTCAAATGATGTCGCGAGAAGAACATAAGTGGGAAAGTGAAAGATTTTTTTTTCTCTCCAAGTATCATCAATCAAGTAAGGTTAAAACAGGGTTTCTTAAACCTCAGTGCTACTATTTTGACACAGATTAGTTTTTGTTGTTGGGGGCTATCCTTTGCATTTTAGGATATTTAGAAGTATCCCTGGATTTTACCTACCAGATGCCAGTAACCCCCACCCCAACCTTGTTACAATGAGAACTGTCTTCAGATATTGCCATATATGTCCTTTAAGGGGGGCAAAATCACCCCTGTTTGAGAACCACAGGTTCAATGGTATAGAATTCCAGTGGGTTATCAGTGGATTAGAATTTTCTTTCCAGGAACAGATACCAAATTGCCTTGAATACCTGAAAAAAAAGATGGTAACTTTCTATAAGACATGAAAATTAAAAAGAAACTAACATCTTCTTTTACAATGACTGTGATATACAGGTAAATATGTTTAAACGTGACATATACACAGAGAAAGCAGAACATATGGAGACCAGTTAGACCATGGCAATGTCATTATTCTCCCTTTTATTAATAAAAGAAAAAATTGGATGACATCAACCATCTGCCATCAAGAGAAAACATCACTAAAATTTTAAAGTTGATTTAAAAAAAAAAATCACATTTCACCAGTGTTTTACAACAATTGGTTAGAAAAAAAAATTGAAATTTTGGTTTCTCTTTGGCAAAACAAAAATAAGTACTAGATATAAGTCACAGCTTTGATGCATATGTCTGCACCCTTTCTTTGGGATCATAAGCATCTGTCCTGCCCCCGAGCACTGAATTCTGGGAGTGAAGCAGCCCAACAGTTGGTTCACTGCTTGCGGCTATGAGATCTCAGTAATGGGCATTCCCAGCTCACAGGAGGGGAAAGGAGAAAGGGCATAAACATTCATTTTGGGAAGAGGCAAGAGGTCAATATATTTTGTTGAACTTTTCAGTGAGGTCTTCAGCCATTGTCAAGTAATCAAAAAATGCTTTTAGTTTAACCTTCGGTCTATTGAACAGAGAACAAAACGCCATCATGTTCATAAAGCCTTTTCTGTTGTAAATAAAAAAAATAGGGAAACATGATTATATGGCAACAACACGTTGTCTACTTTTTTTTAAATAAGATGAGAGAGAAAGAAGGCCTATGTCATATATGGGAATTCTGTGAAGAAAGGATATCAATTTCCTGTTTTATGAAAATTCTAAATTGCTGATTTCCAATTTTGGAAAAATGTTAATTCAGAATCCAAAGAGAAATCTATGTCACTAGATAGAAAACATGACTCTAAATTGCATGCTAAAATAACTTATACATCTCAAATACAGTTGTGTAGTTACACACACACACACTCACACACTCAGCCCAGTTAAACTGAGGAATTACCGTGTTCCTGGCAGAGACTGCCAACGTGCTTGGTTTTGAATCATCTTCATTGCTTCTATTCAGGTCACTATCTATAATTCAGGCTTATTCAAAAACATTCCACTTTGTCAGTTTTCAGTGTGCTATTTTTAGTGATAAAGAGTTGCCATTAGGCAGAAAGAAATATGGTTTTCCTTCTTTTGTTAAAAGATAAACCGATTGTGCAGCCGAAATACTTCTGCATTTTTCACTTGGTCTCTAGCATCTTACTTACACTTTGACGTGGAATGCCTGAGGTCTTTTATGGCAAATTATGTCATCCTTACCTTTTTTTGTTGTTAAGATGACTAGGTGCTTTTATGTTGTCATTATTTTAAATGAAAGGATGTCTTAAAATTCCTAGCTATTTTAGGCAGATCATTCGTATCTTTTGGAAGACGTCAATATATCATTTCCAGGAAGCTAAGTTTACTGAATCTTTCAAATACTCTCTGCTTAGCTTGACTGTCATTACACCATTGGTTTTGAGGTATATAAATAACCTCACTCTAACATGTGAGAAATAATAATAATAAAAAAAAGACGCCTTCTGGATGTTAAGATGTGAAATTAAACTCCAGGTGCTTTTCAGAGTTATTTGGGACATTTTCCAGTTGTCAATATGGAAATTCTGTCACTCAGGGCAGGGATCGGTTGCCATGGGGAAGCAAAAGCTGCAGCTTTTGACAAGCTGGCAGTTGTTACAGTTGCTAGAAAAAAAGAGAAACTCAGAGACAGGTATTGGGAGATGGCTGCTCATCAGTGATTGGTGAATTGGCTTGGAAATAAATGAAGTATTCTTCTTACTGGAAAGGCATTTATTTATGCATAAAGATTATGGCCATTAGGTATATCTAACCTGGAACTGTGGGTGGTACAAACAGCTAACATGCTCGGCTGCTAACTGAAAAGTTAGAGGTTCAAGTACACTCAGAGTTGTCTCAGAAGAAAGGTCTGGTAATTTACTTCCAAAAATCAGCCATTGAAAACCTATGGTGCATGGGTCTACACTGACACACGTAGGTCTGCCATGAGTCAGAACTGACTCAATGACAGCTGGTATCTGGTGACCTGGAATTTAGGCATCACCCTATCTCTTAACCATATATTCACAGACATCCAAGGATTTAATAGATTCATTACACTCTTTGGAGTGATGATATGTTAGATGGAAACTTTAATATTAACTTGGATGGAGCTATGGCTTTCAAGAGTCAAACAATGAATTGTTAGATAAAGAGGCTAAAAGCATCCTTTGTTCAGTCCTGGTGAGGTCCATACTAAAGATATTGTATTCCATTCTGTTCCTTTCCATTCCTTTAGTACTCTCAAAAAGGTTGGCAACTCAGCTAAATTATCAAGAGAAGAGCAAGGAATGTTCAGAGAATCCAAGAATTGTTTTGTCAAGGAAAAAAACCCACCTCCTCCACACACCACACTTGGGGCAGAATGTCTATTATTAAGTTCCCTGAAATTCAGTCAGCTTCTGACTAGGAGGGGAATAAGACATCTGCAGTGCTGAAGTCTGTATAATGCAAAACCTACTATACCCCAGAATTTGGCCAAAAATCTAGTACAACCTAGGCCCTGCTTAATTACGATGACTTTTTTTTTCTTGGCTATAATCTTTTTTTTTTTTCCCCATGAAAAATTTATACATACATTGTTATGTGACTGTAATTGCTCTCCTCATACTCTGACAGCACAGTCCTTTCCATCCCTGATTCCCCATGTCTGTTTAACCAGCTCCTAACCCTCTCTGCCTTCCCATCTTACCTCCGGACAGAAGTTGCCCATTTAGTCTCTTGTATCTACTCCTCACGAATATTACTTTATGTCCCACAGTTCAGTCCAATCCCTGTCTGAAGAGTTGGCCTTGTAAATTGTTTTAGTTCTGGGCTGATAGAGAATCCAGGGGCCATGCTTTCCAGGTTCGTCCAGTCTCAGTCAGACCATTAAGTCTGGTCTTCTTAGAAGAATTTTAGTTCGGCACCCCACCTTTCTCCTGCTCCATCTGGGACTCTCTGCTGTGTTCCCTGACAGGGCGATCATTGGTGGTAGCAGGGCACCATCTAGTTCTTCTGGTCTCAGGCTGCTGAAGTCTCTGGTTTATGTGGCCCTTTCTGTCTCTTCAGCTAATACTTTCCTTGTGTCAGTGGTGTTCTTCATTCTCCTTTACTCCAGGTGCTTGGGACAAATTGATGCATCTTAGATGGCTGCTTGCAAGCTTTTAAGACACCAGACGCCACTCACCAAAGTAGGATGCAGAATATTTTCTTAATAAGCTTTGTTATGCCAATTGACCTAGATGTCCCCTGAAAGCATAGTCCCCAGACCCCTAACCCTGCTACTCTGTCCCTCAAAGTGTTTGATTGTATTCGGGAAACTTCTTAGCTTTGGTTTAGTCCAGTTGCGCTGACTTCCCCTATAGTGTGTGCTGTCCTTCGCTTCACCTAAGGTAATTCTTGTCTACTATCTAGTTAGTAAATAATCCTCACCCTCACTCCCCACTCTGGTAACCCTCAAAGAATGTTTTCTTCTGTGTTTAAACATTTTCTTCATTCTTATAATAGTGGTCTTATACAATATTTGTCCCTCTGAGACTGACTAAATTCACTCAGCATAATGACCTCCAGCTTCCTCCATGTTATGTTTCACTCCTTCATCGTTGTTGTTTACCCTTGCCTGGTATTCCATTGTGTGGATACACCCTAATTTGTTTATCCATTCTTCTGTTGATGGGCACCTAGGTTGTTTCCATCTTTTTGCTATGTGAACAGTGCTGCAGTGAACATGGGTGTGCATATATCTTTTCATGTGACGGCTCTTATTTCTCTAGGATGTATTCCAAAGAGCGAGATAGCTGGATTGCATGATACTTCTATTTCTAGCTTTTCAAGGAAGCGCCAAATCGATTTCCAAAGTGGTTGTACCATTTTACATTCCCGCCAACAGTGTGTAAGTGTTCCAGTCTCTCCACAACCTCTCCAGCATTTATTATTTTGTGTTTTTTGGATTTATGTTAGCCTTGTTGGTGTGAGATGATATCTCATTGTAGTTTTGATTTGCATTTCTCTAATGGCTAATGATCATGACCATTTCTTCATGGGTCTGGTAGCCCCTTGAATGTCTTCTTTGGCGAAGTGCCTGTTCATATCCTTTGCCCATTTTTTAATTGGGTTATTTGTCTTTTTGTTGTTGAGGTATTGCAGTATCTTGTAGATTTTAGAGATTAGACACTGATCAGATTTGTCATAGCCAAAAATTTGTTCCCAGTCTGTAGGTTGTCTTTTCACTCTTTTGGTGAATTCTTTTGATGAGCACAAGTGTTTGATTTTTAGGAGCTCCCGTTTATCTAGTCTCTCTTCTAGTGCTTGTGCATTGTTTCTTACAGTTTGTATTGTGTTTATGCCATGTATTAGGGCTCCTAGCATTGTGCCTATTTTTTCTTCCATGATCTATCATTTTTGATTTTATATTTAAGTTTCTGATCCATTTTGAGTTAGTTTTTGTGCATGGTGTGAAGTATGGGTCTTGTTTCAGTTTTTTGCAGATGGATATCTAGTTATGCCAGCACCATTGATAAAGAGACTGTCTTTTCCCCAATTAACAGACTTTGGGCCTTTATTAAATAACAGCTGTTCATAGGTGGATGAATTTATGTCTGGATTCTCAATTCTGTTCCATTGGTCTATGTAACTGTTGTTGTACCAGTACCAGGCTGTTTTGACTACCATGGCAGTATAATAGGTTCTAAAATCAGGTAGTGTGAGGCCTCCCACCTTGTTCTTCTTCTTGAGTAATCCTTTACTTCTTCATGGCCTCTTCCCTTTCTATATTAAGTTGGTGATTTGCTTCTCCATCTCATTAAAAAACGCCAGTGGAATTTGGATTGGGATTGTGTTGTATCTGTAGATTGCTTTGGGTAGAACTGACATTTTCATAATGTTGAGTCTACCTATTCATGAGCAATGTATTTTTTTCCATTTATGCAGGTATCTTTTGGTTTCTTACATTAGTGTCTTGTAGTTTTCATTGTATAGATCTTTTACATCTCTGGTTAGATTTATTCCTAAGTATTTTATATTCTTGGGGGCTATTGTAAATGGGATTGATTTGGTGATTTCCTCTTCGAGGTTCTCTTTGTTGGTGTAAAGGAATCCAACTGATTTTTCTGTTTATCTTGTATCCTGAAACATTGCTGAAATCTTCTATTAGTTCCAGTAGTTTTATTGTGGATTATTTGTGGTTCTCTGTGTATAAGATTGTATCATCTGCAAATAGAGATATTTTGACTTCCTCCCTACCAATTTGGATGCCCTTTATTTCTTTTTCTAGCCTAATTGCTCTGTCTAGGACCTCCAGCACAATGTTGAATAAGAGTTGTGATAAAGGGCATCCTTGTCTGGTTCCCGTTCTCAAGGGAAATGCTTTCAAAGTCTCTCCATTTAGGATGATTTTGGCTGTTGGCTTTGTATAAATGCCCTTAAGTATATTGAGGAATTTCCCATCTATTCCTATTCTGTTGAGAGTTTTTATCATGATTGTGTGTTGGACTTTGTCAAATGCCTTTTCTCCATCGATTGATAAAATCATGTGGTTCTTGTCTCTTGTTTTATTTATGTGATGGACTATACAGATTGTTTTTGTAAAGTTGAACCATCCCTGCATATCTGGTATAAATCCCACTTGACCATGGTGAATTATTTTTTTTGATACGTTGCTGAATTCTGTTGGCTAGAATTTTGTTGAGGATTTTTGAATCAATGTTCATGAGGGATACTGGTCTATAATTTTCTTTTTCTGTTGCATCTTTATCTGCTTTTGGTATCAGTGATATGCTGGCTTCATAGAATGTGTTTGGGTGTATTCCATCCTTTTCTATGCTCTAAAATACCTTTAGTAGTAGTGGTGTTTAGTCTTCTCTGAAAGTTTGGTAGAATTCTCCAGTGAAGCAATCTGGGCCAGGGCTTTTCTTTGTTGGGAGTTCTTTTTTTTTAAATTCTACTTCAGGTGAAGGCGTATAGAACAAATAGTTTCTTATGAAACAGTAGTACACATATTGTTTTATGACATTGGTTAACAACCCAACAACATATCAACCCTCTAACTTCTCAAGTTTTTTTTTTGGTGAAAATACACATAGCCAAAGATACACCATTTCAACAATTTCTACATGCACAGTTCAGTGACATTGACTATGCTCTTCCAATTGTGCTGCTATTCTCACTTAAGATGAAGACTTACAGAACAAAATAGCTTCTCATTTAACAGTTACTACACATGTTGCCCTATGACAATGGTTAACAATCTCACAACACATCAACAATATCCTTACTCAACATTGGGTTCCCTATCACCAGCTTCCTTGTCCCCTTCTGCCTTCTGGCCCTTGTCACTGGACTCCTGTACCTCGTTAGTCTCATTTGGTTTTATGGGGCTGTCCACTCCCAGGCTAAACAGTGAACCTCGGAGATAACTTCACCACTGAGCTAAAAGTATGTCTGGGGGCAACAGCCTGTTAATTTTGTCATTATGCTCTTCTCTAATCTTTTTAATTTCCTCTAATGCATGTTCTGCATTTTGCTTTATTTCCTTCCTAACTTCTTGAAGAGTTCTGTATATCAATCTTTTGTATTATGCCTCTGGTAATTCCAAGAAATTTTCCTCCTGTGGAAAATTTCTAGATTCTTTATTTTGGGAGCTTGCTGAAGCTGTCATGGATTGCCTCTTGCTGTGATTTGATATTGACTGTTTTCTCTGAATTATCAATAAGTTATTATATTTATTTATTTAATGTTTGCTTACTGTGTCCTGGCTTTTTGTTTTGTTTTGATATGTCCAAATAGGCTGCTTGTATGAGCTAATTTGATTTTTTGGCATCTTTGAAGCTCTAATGTTCTGTCACAAAGTGGTTAGATCTGTTACTAGGTATGTGAGCTCAGGAGTCCGCCCACTCCTTTGGTATGGATTTAGCTCAGCTGTCCAGGTAGATAGCCATCAAGTGTGTGGTATAGGCTCTCACAGACCTAGACAGGCATGGTAATTGGTGTGGGCATAGGCATCTGGCTGCAGCAAGAGGGCACACTCTGAGCAAGGCAGGGGGCTGACATCTGCCCCCAAGTGTCCAGGAGGAAGACCTGTCCCTGTTCCCTAGAGCCCATAGGTGGGTGAGCTTTGCAGCCAGACTATGAGCACCTAATGCTGTTGGCTGTAAGGATTAGGCGGCACATCTTATTCATGGGCCCCTCTAGCAGGTGACTAGGTGGTGTGGGTGGAGCCACCAGTCCTCAGGCCCCTGATGTGGGTAGGTGAAAACCCTGCTTAATGGGCAAAGCAGTGTCAAATGTCAAGAACCTGCCACTTCACAGCTGAAATAGTTGAAGTTAGACTTCCAGTATATACCCTGTTGTACAGCGGTAATGAGGGCCTACACTGGTGAGATGGGCCCACACAAGTCTATGCAGGAGGAAAGGCACTCAAAGCCCATGGATCCCTTATGCCTGTGCCTAGGCAAAGGAGCTGTGCTACTCTAGGTTCCTGGCTTACGGGAGCCGGCAGTTTATTTTTTCCCTTGTTTGTTAATTTGTTCACTCTCCAAGGCAAGGAGAATGGCTCTGGGCATATGATGGATCCTACTTCCAGCCCAGGGGACTCGCAATTGCTGAAGTCAGTCCAGGACCCAGTGTAGAGCAGGGAGCAGGGAGGTAAATGGGAGAGAGGTTTTTCCCTAAAGGGGTGTTTTTGATCCGTGTGGTAAGTCGTACACAAGTACTTATCTTTCACGAGTGAGGGCTGCTTCTCACTAGTTCTGGGTGGCCGTGTAGACTCTATGGTGCTGGGTCTCTCCTGGTGCAGAAAACTCACCTCTTGAGCATCTCCGCTTGCCTTCCTCACCACTCACCCGCGAGCTGCTCAGGCCTGAAGGGCTCAGGCTCTCACCGGGTCTGGCAACTCCTCGCGGCTTACGAACCATCTCACCCTCCCCGTGCCACTCAGTCCGGTTCCTGAAATCTGCCTTTGATGTTCAAGGCTTCCAGAATGTCAAATATAATCGAATCACTTTTGTTTTCGGGTCTTTGTTGTAAAAGGGTCCAACGGAAGTGTCTGACTACTCTGCCATCTTGGCCCCTCCTCTTAATTACGATGTCTTAACGTTTGGAATGACCGGAGTGAGTGGCATAGTCCAGTCTTTTCTACATAGTAATATCTTTTTGCTAGACTCCCAGGGAATATAAAAAAGTGACTCTATTTTTTCTTCAGCCAAGATTGTCTTTAGCTCTAGATGGCATAAGAATATTTGAACTTCCAAAATTTGTTTCCAAAGTGGGCTACTGGGGTAAAAAAAAAAAAAAAAATACAACAAAGAGCAAAACAACAAAAACATACTGATTTCAAGTGAGCAAGGTTGTGTACTCCATTTAATTTAGCCAGCATTTGCTTAGAACTTGTAGTGTGCAAAACATTATGGAGAAAATGTTAAAAATATAAGGTCTGTACCTCCAGGCTTCAGAATATAGTGTAGTCCTCACATTGCTTATCTCTACAAGGGAGAAGAAGAAGTTTCATCTCTTCTGCCTTCATAAGAGCTCTTTCCAAGAATGGCATACTCATTAGGTGTAGAAAAAATAACCTCTTCTACTTGACTATAGGCTGCTTTGGATGAAGGCTTGTTATTTAGTTTTGATTCTCAGGATGTGTCAACCACATTTCCTTGTACATAATGGAGTCTTAGTAAATACACGTTGGTGGAATAATGTAAATATTTGCTGAGTTGGACATGGATCTCTTTGGAGACTTATGGTGGGAAAACATGAAAGCAGAGATTGTTCTGAAATTACAGAAGGTACAGTACAACCTTAAAACCTAACAACTTACTTTAAAGATAGGAATTGAATTAGAAAAGGCACTTGGTCTTATCTAAAAATTGTGATTTGCCTCTTAGATTAACTCTAGAAAATTAAAGGCAGGCCAAGTATTACATATTTTTTAATTACAGAATATACTAACATATAATTGCCCATAAAGCAAAGTGATAGAAAACCTATTTAGAATAAACTGGAGGGAAAAAAAAAAAAAAGAGAAGAAGAAGAAATATGTATGAGAATAAAAAACAAACAGAGTGGGGGAGAGGAAAGGAATTGTCCTTTACTGAACACATAAATGTTACAGGCACTGTGCTAGGTACTTTTCTCCTAGGAGTTTGTGGAAAATTGAGACTCACAGTGTTCGGGGTGTTCAAACTCACTCAGTTAAGTGGTTAGATTAGAAGATAGCTCTGTCTGATTCTGAAATCTAAATTTTACCAAATTCCTCATTCCCTGGCAATAAGATGGATTTAAAAAATTTTACATACCTGTTCTTTTTTTGTCAGTGGTTTTACTTTCATGCTCAATTCTTGATTCTACCCTTTATTCATCTCTTAAACAAAGTCTGTCCATCCATACAAATGAGTTGGTGTTCACTGTTCTTTCTAGCCTGCTCTTTGCCATCTGTTCAGATGACACTATGCATATTTTTTACTTTTCCTACCAACAGTGTTGTTTTCTTGAGCTGCTTAATTCCAACATCCTTCACCCCCACTACAAAAACTGCAAAGCCATGGTTTGCCTCCAAGATCTTAAATCCTAAAATCTCTTTCTCTTACTGCAACTACCCGTCTTTTCACTTTTAACAATTCTTCATATTTATACTTCACACTCGTTTTCAAACTCCCGAATAATGTGTTGGTGTTTTTAGGTGCCGTCAAGTCAGTTTTTACTCATAGCAACCCTGTGAACAACAGAACGAAACACTACCTGGTCCTGCACCATCTTCACAATCATTGCTATGTTTAAGCCCATTGTTGCAGCCACTGTGTCAATCCGTCTCATCGAGGGTCTTCCTTTTTTTCACTGACCCTCTACCTCACCAAGCGTAATGTCCTTCTTCAGGGACGGGTCCCTCCTAATAACAAGTTCAAAGTATTCGAGACTAAGTTTCACCGTCCTTGACTCTAAGGAGCATTCTGGCTGTACGTCTTCCAAGACAGACTTGTTCATTCTTCTGGCAGCCCATGGTATAGTCAACATTCTCTGCCAACACCATAATTCAAAGGCATAGATTCTTTTTAGTCTACCTTATTCATTGTCAGCTTTCGCATGCATATGAGGCCATTGAAAATGCCATGGCTTTGGTTAGGCTCAACTCAGTCCTTAAAAGGACATCTTTGCTTTTTAACACTTTAAAGAGGTCTTTGTAGCAGATTTGTCCAAAGCAATGCGTCGTTTGATTTGTTGTCTGCTGCTTCCACGGGTGTTGACTGTGGATTCAACTTAAATGAAATCCTTGACAACTTCAATATTTTCTCCATTTATCATGATGTTGCTTATTGGTCAAGTTGTGAGGATTTTTGTTTTCTTTATGTTGTGGTGTGATCCATACTGAAGGCTGTAGTATTTGATCTTCATCATAAGTGCTTCAAATCCTCTTTGCTTTCAGCAAGCAAGGATGTGGGGATAATAATGGATAAAAATAATAATGAATAAAAGCCAATGGAAATAATATTATTATTTTATCTGTAATAATAATTATTATTTAATCTGTATAGAAGTTTATACTTTAAAAATTATTTTACATACTTTTTCTCAAGGTTTTTTGTTATTAGCTGTTGTTGAGTTGACTCTGACTCATGGTTACCTTATGTACAACATAACAAAATTTTCCCAGTCCTGCATCTTTCTCATAATCGCCAGCATATGTGAGCCCATCGTTGTGACTATTGTGACAATCCATTTCACTGAGGGTCTTCGATGCCCTCACTGATCTTCTACTTCACTAAACATTATGTCCTCATCTAGTGATTAATCTTTCCTGATGATGTATCCAAAGCAAGCAAGTAGGACATAATGGTCTGCTGTGATTCATAAGTTTTTCCTTGGAAAATTTTTGTAAGTAGATCTCCAGACCTTTTTTCTTGGCCTGTCTTAATCTGGAAGCTTCACTGAAATCTGTCCACTGTGGGTGACTGGTATTTGAAATACTGGTGGTATAGTTTCCAGCATCATAGCAAGCCACCACAGTATGACAAACAGATGGGTGGTGGTTCTCAAGTTTAGACTTCAGCTAATAATTGTATATTTAAACATATCCTACTTCTTAATTTCTACAAAAGCACACTGTAGGTATGGATATTTTAAACCACAAGGGAAATGAATAAAGCTAGCATTGCTCTAATATGGCCCCTTAGATTAAAACATTCTCTCCTCCTTGGAAAGTCTTTAACAAAAAACGAAGTGGTCTTTTGTGAGACCTCTCTAATTATGAATGTAATATTTCATTTTTGTAGCTGTACTTATTCTAGAACAGGGATTCTTTTTGCCTACTGTGTAGAATTTATGCCTCCAAGGATCTAGCTGAAAATGTGCAGTTAAATTGCTCTGCAATAGGTTCTCCTCATTATCTTCTTTATTTTCAAATAGAAGTGTTTCAGAACTTGCATCAGAATTGTGGTGCTATGCTGCTCATGTTCGTTCTGGTGATACAGACCTAGGCCATGGGTCAGTGGCAGTAACTCAATTTGTCCTTTTTCCACTCTGCTGTTGTTAAACAAAACATTGCTTTACGTCTCATAGCCATCAGTAAGGCACAGAATTCTTCTATATTGGTCACTATAAATGAAAGGTCCATGTTACAGGATAGTGAAAAGAGTTAGGACTGTGACATCAACAGATTTCACCTGAGTCATGGTTCTTCAACATAATAGCTAAGTTCGTCAAGCTTTGTAATACTTACTTTCTTCATCTGTAAAATGAAGATAAAAGTATCCACTTTTCTAAGATATTTTGAGAATTAAATGAGATTATATTTGTAAATAGTTAACATTGTGTGGGGCATACATTTGTTATTGTTGTTAATTGCCATTGAGTTGATTGCAACTTATGGATTCCAACTTCAGCTGCTGTAGAGTAGAACTGGTCCATAGGAATTTCAAGACTGTAATGATTCAGAAACGGATCACCAGGACTGTCTTCTGAGGTGCCTCTGGGTGGGTTCAAACTGCCAACCTTTCGGCTAGTAGTCAGGTACTTAACACTTTACGCCACCCAGGGACTCAGTAGGAGGTATTTTTTTAACTGCTAGCTATTCTTCATGTTATATGGATCTTTCTTTAGTGAGCAATTGGTATCAGATCATTCAATGTACCACAGTTCGACCATTTTAGGCATTCTTTTTATGTTGAATTTTATACAGGATAGAATTTAATACAGTTTGCTATTGTACAGTTTTCTTCTTTACAAGTAGAATGCTGTCCTTATTGAAACGAAAGAGAGAGAGGGAGTTGGAGAGACAGAGAGAGGAAGGGAGGGAGAGTGAGAAAGAGAGAATTAACTAGGGAGAACTCAGATAACTAAACTGAGAGAACTGAGATAAGTAAGCATATCATATTTTCTCAATTTAGGCCTATAAATATGTACGAGGTCCAGATAAACTTAATATGTTCCAAAATTACCTTCCAGTTTTCATGCTATTCTCTCTCAAGCAAATGTTCTTTTCTTCATCATAGGCTACTGTAAGCCTAACAATCCTTTATGTCTCATCTCAAATGACACAAAAGTCAAATCACTTTATTTCCGCGGTACTTTCTTCAAAATTTATCTTATAGAATTTATCACAATCTACCTTGTATACCACTTTAATAGTTAGCTCTGCCCTTTTTTTTTTTTTAATCTCTTCTATTAAATTGTAAGCTCTTTAGGGATGAAGACTCTTACTCATTTTTATAACAACTACTACCTTTATAGGATCCCTACGTGGCACAAACAGTAAGTGCTCTACTACAAGCTGAAAGGTTGGCAGTTCAAACCCACCTAGAGACACCTCAGAACACAGACCTGGTGACCTACTTCCGAAAGGTCACAGCCTTGAAAACCCTATGGAGTAATTCTACTTTGCACACATGGGTCGCTAGTAGTCAGAATTGACTGGATGGCGACTAACAACAACCACCATCACCTTTGTGTTACTTCTGGTCTCTCTTTCTTTGTTTGTTTGCTTTCATATTTCAAAATTAAGGAAGTGAACTAACCTTTAGCAAGTTACTATTATGCATTAAATATTATGCTACATATTTTCAGCATAATGATTCTTAGTAAGGCTATTCATTTTACTGATGGAGAAACTAGTCTTAGGCAATTAAGTAACTAGCACAGAGTCTGTGTGGAAATATCAATTCCCAGTTCCCTGACACTAAATCATAAGGATCAATACTCAATTTATTATCACTACTGTTCCACTTCTCTACTGACACCAGCTGTGCATTTAGCACTCTTCCTCTGACTCAAACCACCAGAGCTAGGTCAGATCTCACAAACTAAAGGGCACAGTCCTCTAGACTACCAACACTGTCCAAAACCTCAGACACCAACCAAAAGCTTGGGAATCCCCATGATACCCTCAAGTCTGACCTGTTAGCTAAAAATTCAGGATTTTCCCACTACCCCCTGATTTCAATAATTCACTAGAATGACTCACAGAAATCACAGAAAGCACTGTACTTAGGTTAGTTACAGTTTTATTATAGCAAAAGGGATACAGATGAAGAGATACATAGGGCAAGTCCGGGAAGGTTCCAACACAAAGCTTCCATGTCCCAAAAAGTGATGTATTACCCTCCCATGTGCGTCAATGTCTTTTATTAACCAAGAAACCAATGGAGAGTCATGGTCCAGAGGTTTTATTGGGGTCCTCATTACATAATTTAAACTCCAACCCCTCTCCCCTGAGGTCAGGTTATGTCCTGAGGTTGATATCAGGAGATTGATATTAGGAGGTCAATCTCGAGGTCTTTCACAAGGTTGATCATGAGGTGGATATCACACAGTGGGATATCATTTTCTGTCATAGTCAGCCCCATCCAACATTAGTCATAAACCCTCAGGTGTGGCATGGAGTCCTCAGCAAAGATATTTCAATCACTGGAGAAATTCCAAGGCTGTAGAAGTCATCTCTCAGGAACTAAGGACAAAGACCCAATTCTCAGGCTAAAGTTAAATTCTTTACCCTGTAGATCCACATACTTTGTAAATGCAGGAGTCAGTTCTGTATGACTCTCAGACTTATCCTCTTTCCTTTATTCCATGCTCCTTCTTTTTTATTGTCCTTTCCAAATGCACTGCAATTATTTGATTATATGCTTATCTTCCTCAACTAACTCTGAGTTCCAGAAAAGGAGGCTTACATTTAGTAGTGTCAAAGAGAAAAATTAATAATAGACATTTTACTTTGATTTTAAGGTTTTCTTAACCTATGAAACCAAATATTCACTATAAAGAATTTCCTGGCCAAAATTAATCCTACTAGTGGCTTTTCTTTCACCCAAAGTTGCCAATCTTTTCTTTCCTGTTTGAAGACAGGCTTACTAAATTTAAATTTCAAAAGGTATGGCTGGGTGGAGGGCCAGAGACCATGTTGTGACCTGATATCAGTTGATCACAGTAAAAGGGGAAAGATTAGCCTATGGTTGATCTATATACCCACTCCTCACTTATTAACTATCTTGTTATCTGATATTTCACATTTTTCACATTTATGACTATAGTAAAAAATCTACTATCCGACTATTTTGTGCATTAACAACCTACATCTGGCAGTAACAAATGCTGAGGTGCAAGGCAAGAGAAACACTGGCCGTGGTTAAGGTTATATGTCAACTTGGCTGCACCATGAATCTCAGTGGTTTGGCAGTTATGTAATGATGTAATCTGGAAGTTACATAATGATACAGTCATCCTCCATTTTGTGATATGATGTGATCATCCTTCATTTTTGCATGAAGCTGATTTTTGCGTAATGACCTAGTCTTTGGAACCTAATCATGTCATTAAGCAAGGACTGGGTGTATTTCTTCCTCCTCTTCTCTTTATAAGCCTCAGTGTACCTCTCTTACTTTGAGTCATTTGCTTTTTCTGGAATCAAAATGGTCTCCCTATATGCATATAGAATAACTGCTCAGAATAAAACTTATGTTTCAATTTCTTTGAGTTTTGATTATTTTTAACACTAACCTATTGACAACCTCTTGCCATCAAGTAAAGTCCAACTCATAGTGACCCTATAGGACAGAGTAGACCTGCCCAATATGGTTTCCAAGGTTGTAAATCTTTATGGAAACAGACTGCTGCATCTTTCTCCTGTGGAGTGGCTGGTGGGTTTGAACCGCCAGGCTTTCGGTTAGCAGCTGAGCACTTTAACCACTGCACCACCAGGCTCCTCCTTTTAATAGTAAGTACTGTTAAAACAAAAATCATACAAAACCAATAATAGAAATTTATTGAAGATTATTTAATATACAGTTTTCAAATTGGGGTAGAATTTTGACTACAGAGTCAAAAATGTCCCAAACATGAGAAGAAATTACAAAATTTTTATCCCAAATCTTATCAGCACTGCCATGGAAAAAGGACCAGAACAGAACTGATAAACAATTTGTGTTCAGGAAAAATTTCATACAGCATTGTCTTGAAGAACAATTAAAATAATTGCCAATTTACACTGAAACATAGCTCCCAGTCTGATCTTTGGAGTCTCTGCTTCCCAAAACTGATTTATTCAAAAGAGCACAATTCCCAAGGGAAAAATCGTCTTACTAGTTTCTCTAGACCATTGTGTAACTCAAAGATGACTGTTTAGAAACTAGTGTCTTCAAGGTTTAAGGAGTTGGAATCGACTCGATGGCAATAGGTTTGGTTTGGTTTTTCTTTAAGTTTGAAAGTTCAACAGGCCACTTATAGGAAAATGACCTGGGTGGTCACCCCAACTCCATGAACACCAGAAGCCTGGATTCCAGGAGAATTAAAATGGTTTCTCAGTATTCAATACATGCTTGTGGAATAGTGTTTGATGAGTAAATGTAAATTTGTGGCATATTGAAAAGGTCATTATTGTGATAAAGGGATTGCTTAGATAGTTTCTTTCTGTATTAATTTGTTTGTTTTAAAGTATTTACTAGGAACATTTGACATTTCTGGCAGGGAATAGAGAAAACAATGCATCTCCTATTTTCATGTCTCATTTCCAGAACCTAGAACCTTGCTATGCAAAGTGTGATCCTTAGAACACCAACATGAGTACCCCCGTCCCCTCCTCCTCCATACCTAGTTATAAAAGCAGAATTTGGGGACCCACCCTAGGCTCTCTAAATCAGAATTTGCATTCTGCAAGAGTTTCAGATGATTCATATGCTCATTGACATTTGAGAAACACTATTTAAGACTGCAAGCTTCCTGAAGGAAAAGCCATATAATAAAAAATGTGATGAACTTCACTTTGCTTAGTGTATTCCTAGGATGGAATAGCATTTTTGTGAACAAATGCTGATGCAACCAATCACTCCTTTCAATATAATCACAACTAACAGGCAGCATAGTCCACAATTACTGTCAAGAGACCTTATTGCTCTCCTTTTCCTTGCCCCTCCCCAGGCCTTTCCATTACCTGAGCCTTGGGAAACATTTCAATGACAAGTGCAGTAAATGGTTTGATTTCCCTTTTAGTTTACATTTGCAAGCAAAAAAAGAAAGGAGAAGGGATAAAGAAAGAACATTACAAAGAGCATAATGCAAATGAGGCTCTTTAAACAGCAAGCAATCAGCACAGGTACATGCCTTATGCTGTAGTCCCAAATGCAATCATTAGACTGCTTTCCCACCAGGGAAGGGGAAGACATAGAGTGCTATTGGACATTGCCAATTTTTATAGTGG
Source organism: Dugong dugon (assembly GCA_030035585.1). Taxonomy (NCBI): domain Eukaryota; kingdom Metazoa; phylum Chordata; class Mammalia; order Sirenia; family Dugongidae; genus Dugong; species Dugong dugon. The sequence goes on from CM057466.1 coordinate 64,936,724, forward strand.
ATCAGCTTGAAAATATTTAGCACAGATGTTTCTGTAATTGTGACACACTGGGAAAATTCACATGTTCAATAGCCCTCTAACTCTCTTCCATCTGTGCAGTGTGATGGTCCACAGTTACTGCACAGAGCCATTATATGAAACAGAGTAATGGGGTCTGGCTCAAGACCTATAGAAAGGTTCCCTTGTACCATCTGTGCTCCTCTATTTAATTGCAGGTATGTATGTGTTTGCACTTATTTAAGATAGTCACCATCATATACATAAAAGGTTTCATTTATTTTCAGCTTTCTGTGATTAAGCAGAGCTTTCCTCTACAACCAGGATCTGGAGACAATGAGTGAAATAGGGAACTGGAACACAAAAACCTCACTCTTCCCTTGGCTTCAACCTCAATTCTAATCAAGGTCAGTAATGGCTGAAAGTTTTTTATGAGCTGCGGGTTGTTTGGTGTATGCAAAGTAAGCTAACTGACTCGTTTCAGTTCCCAAAGAACAGTTGCCCAAGTCACAAGCCATTGGCTTCATGTTTTTATCTGAGCAAAGAGGTCCTAGCAGAGCGTTCTTTCTGAATATTCCAGTCCTTGGTGTTCTCATTCTCTTCTCTCAAATCCAGTATCACTTCTGAGTCTGTGCCACAGAGTTAGCTGTTAGTCACGTGACGTCCTTTCTTGGCTGCTGTTCTTCCTATACTCTTGTTCTCTTTTCTACTAGATTACAAATTTTCTAAACATAGAGGCCCCTCTGTTATTCTTCCTTCATTCTCACTGTTGGGTATAGAGAAGGTCTCAGTAAATATATGTGACTCACTGAAGATAGAATTAATACAAATATGAGTAACTTTTCTATGCTTGTAGAAAGTCTTTTGAGAATATAGTTGAAATATATAATATGGATGTAAAGACTGGACTCTTCTGTCTTTTATGATATGCTACATTTTCTTCTATCCTCTAGCCTCTAATCATGTTGACACTAAAAACCATTTGCAATATACCAAACTGTTTATATGACTTTTGTCTGCTACAGCAAATTATAAGGCCAGTAGGCTTTTAAAACCACTCAATCATTTTTAAAGTGACCCCAGAAACAATTTTTATACAGTATTTTCAACTGGAGCTGTAAACATTTCATATACTTTGCAAGTAATTTGCAGGTTGAGTAAGCTATCCTGCCTAGATTGCTCATAAATTGAAGCATGCTTCATTATCATCATAACCACCTTAGAAGAGCTACTAATCCAAATTAGGGAACTAATTTTACCTTTAAACAATGTTTAGCAATTATAAAGCTTGAGAAAATAGTATACTTGGAATCTGACCTAAAGCGATAAGAAGCATTTCTAATTCTACATTCTATCTTTTAATGATTTTTTTTCCCCCGCACCACAGCCCTATATCACAGATAGGTATTACGAGAGTTAGATGTACTTTTTTGGTGAAGAAATTCTAAAATCTGAATAGAAAGGAATTTGGACACAAAATGATTCCAGTAGTTTAAGGGAAACATTCCTATTATCTGCTCAGCTATAGACATAGTGAAAATGTAGGAACAAATGTAGGATTTAATTATTGCTTATTTTTTAATCATTTATTCAAGTTTCATTCGACATATTTTAATTGCATAACAGTTATATTAGGCACTAAGCCAGAGTGTCAATATAAGGATCCAAAAACCAAAAACCAAACCCGTTGCCATCAAGTTGATTCTGACTCATAGCAACCCTATGTAACCCTTAAGTAAAATTGCTCCATAGGGTTTCCAAGGAGCAGCTGGTGAATTCAAACTGTGGAACCCTTTCAGTTGGCATCCAGAACCCTTAACCACTATGCCACCAGGGCTCCGTAAAGAGATACGGAAGGACAAAAAAAAAAAGACAAACAGATGTGGTCTCTTTCTTCTTAAAGATTGCAATCCCCTAGGATATAGGAAAACAAATGGATAATTAAAATAAAGTATGATGAGTTGAAAGGAGCACTGGTGGTGCAGTGGTTAAGCACTCTGCTACTAACCAAAACATCAGCAATTAGAACCCACCAGCCAGTCTGCAGGAAAAAGATGAGGCAGTCTGCTTCCTTAAAGATTAGAGCCTTGGAAACCCTATGAGGCAGGTATACTCTGTCCTAGAGGGTTGCTATGAGTCTGAATTGACTCAATGGCAATGGGTTTTTGGTTTCTTATGATGTGTGAGTTGTGACATGGATTGTATAGGATATTGTGGGAGTCCACGGAAGACACCTAACTCCTACTTGTGTGGTGAAGGACAGCTTCCTCTGAGATGTAACATCTCAGCAGATACCTGAAGGATGAGTACATATTTTCAGAGAGACGTAGAAAGGAAAAGTATGTCATGTCAAAGGAGAGATATATCTGAAACTCTAGAGACTAGAGACTTCAGATGTAGAGTAATCATGATCTGGATAAATTCAGATTATAGCCAAGAGACCCATTTTCCAGATATAATAGATCTTGGAGGACTATATATATATATATATATTCAGTTCTGCTATAATGCAGCATACACATTCCTAAAAATCACCATGTTATGCAAAATTACACAAAATACCAAACAGCTTATAGAAAAATGAGATTAGCAGCACAAAACCCAAAAACTTCATCAGTGATATATCAAAAAAGACAGGAAGCTAATAGAAATGGTAGCATGGGTTTTACATGTGTTACATGGATAAGAAACGTATAAATACTCCATAAACATGGCATTTTGAAGGTTCTGGCAAGATGGCGCTCTAGGCAGAAGCACCACGCTGTCCCTCCACAGCAAAGATCCGAAAAACTAAGCCAAACAGAGAATGCAACATACCTGAAACCCTAGAAGATAAAGAACTCAGTTGAGCACCAAATGTAGTGAGAATACTGAAAGAGAATGGAGAGCGAGGCGAGATTCATGTAGAGGTCCCCTACCAGCTAATGCAGCGAGGATCCACCTTCTTGGACTCTTATTGGAGACCAGCAAATGGCGGTACGAGAAAGCAGCCTCATGGAGCAATCAGTGGGAGACATAACAGCCACTTAGCTCCACACATAACCATCTCCCCACTGCATCCTGCCTACGTGAACCGTGCGCTTGACATCACACCACCAAGCAGTGCTGGCACGGCCTACTGGTACCTGCCCAGCACTGATTACCGACCCGCCCTGGTGGCTGTAGTGAGTGCCACAAACAACCCGTCCCAGTGGCTCCTCTAAAGCTAAACCTGCCCTGCTGTACCACATCTCAGTGACTGAACCTGCCAGTTGGAGAAGGAGGCGAAAAGTATTGCGCGCACAGACAAGCACACAACAAAGAGCATGCAGTCCACCTGCTCAGACATACTCAAATTTTTTCTTTTTTAAAAAAAGGGATGAAACAAACAAATCTACAATCAATAATCGAGAGAAATATCTACTGAATACCCTGAAAACAGCAAACAATATCAAAACATTTACAAAAACAGGACAGGCTGGTTCCACTAGGTGTCCAGATTCAAACACCAGATGAATCTCCTGTGGAAGAAAATGCACTAGAAGTACCTGATAGGGAATTTAAATCTCTAATACTCAGAATTTTCCAAGAACCGAGGCAAAAAGCTGACAAACATGAGAAAAAAATAGACAAATTCATGGAAAATATAGAAAAAAAATTGGAAGAATTCAGGAAGATGATGCAGGAACAAAATGCAAAAATAAATTCACGACTAGAAATTATACAAAAACAACAATTAGAAATCCAAAAGATAAACAACAAGATTTCAGAAATGGATGATGTCATAGAAGGGCTGAGAAGCAGATTTGAAACCGTGGAAGACAGGATCAGTGGAACTGAAGACAAACACTTGGATACAACTCTGTTTCAGGAAAACTCAGAAAACAGAACAAAGAAAAATGAAGAGACCCTGAGAGTTATGTGGGACACAATCAAAAGCAAAAATTTACGAGTGATTGGAATTCCAGAACAGGGGGAGAAAACAGAAAACACAGAGAGGATCATTGAGGAACTGCTGACAGAAAACTTCCCCAATATCATGAAAGATGAAAACCTGACCATCCAAGAAGCTGAACGAACCTCATATAGAAGAGACCCCAAAAGAAAATCACCAAGGCATATCATATTCACACTCGCCAAAACCAAAGACAAACAAAGAATCCTGAGAGCAGCTTGTGAAAACCAAGAAGTCACATACAGAGGAGAAACAATAAGACTAAGCTCAGATTACTCGGCAGAAACCATGCAGGCAAGAAGGCAGTGGGATGACATATATAAAATCTTGAAAGAAAAAAAATTGTCAGCCAAGAATAATATATCCTGCAAAACACTCGTTCAAATTTGATGGTGAAATTAGGTCATTTCCAGATAAACAGAAACTAAGGCAATATGTAAAAGTCCAACCAAACTTACAAGAATTATTAAAGGGAGTTCTTCAATCTGAGGACAAACAGCTTCAGTCCTAAGACAGGACCTAGGATGCAGGATCGTACGAGCCATATACCAACCTAGGAAATGAACTCTCAAGGACTATCCATAACCAAAAGAAATACAACAGGGAATCAGAGCAGTCAATCGATGGATGACAACAGCATAAAAACAATGAAAGAGGGAATAAACGGCATAGGGATAGAACCTTCTAATGGAGAGGAAGACAAGGCAATACCAAGTAAGGGTAGGCTGCTTCAAACTTAGAAAGATAAAGGTAAAATTCATGGTAACCACAAAGAAAGTTAACAAACCCACTCATAAAAATAAAGATGAAAAACATAAAGTCTCAGCAAAAACAAAACCGACAAAAACAAAAGAAATGAAAAAAAAAATCCACAAATAAACGTAACTCAGCACAAGAGAGTAAGAAGAACAAAGAAAACTTCAGCACCACAAAAAAATCACTACAAAATGACAGCAACAAACTCACGTCTATCAATAATTACACTGAATGTAAAAGGACTCAGTGCACCTATAAAGAGACGGAGAGTCACAGAATGGATAAGAAAAAAGGATCCATCAATATGCTGTCTACAAGAGACACACCTTAGAAACAAAGATGTGAATTTATTAAAAGTCAAAGGTTGGAAAAAAATATATCAAGCTAACAACTACCAAAAAAGAGGAGGAGTGGCAATTCTAATCTCAGATAAAATAGACTTTAAAACAAAATCTACCATAAAAGACAAAGAAGAACACTATATAATGATTAAGAGGATGATCCATCATGAAGACGTAACCATAATAAACATCTACGCACCCAATGACAGGGCTCCAAAATACATAAAACAAACTCTAACAGCACTGAGAAGAGAAATTGACAGTTCTACAATAATAGTAGGAGACTTCAACACACCACTCTCAGTAAAGGACAGAACAACTAAGAAGAAACTCAGCAAAGATACAGAAGACCTAAAGGGCACAATCAGCCAACTTGACCTCATAGACATATATAGAACACTCCATTCAACCGTTGCAAAGTACACATTCTTTTCCAATGCACACGGAACGTTCTCCAGAATAGACCACATCTTAGGCCACAGAGCAATCCTCAACAAGATCCAAACGTTGAGATAATTCAATGTATCTTCTCTGACCACAATGCCATCAAGGTAGAAATTGACACTAGAAAGAGCAAGGAAAAAAATCAATTACATGGAAACTGAATAATACCCTGCTTACACATCAGTGGGTAATAGAAGAAATTAGAGATGGAATCAAAAAATTCCTAGAATCAAATGAGAATGAAAACACATACTAAAACTTTTGGGACACAGCAAAGGCAGTCCTGAGAGGACAATTTATAGCAATAGATGCACATATCAAAAAAGAAGAAAGGGACAAAATCAAAACATTAACTACAGAACTCACACAAATCAAAAGAGAACAGCAAAAAAAGCCCACAACCACCAGAAGAAAGGAAATAGTAAAGATCAGAGCAGAAACCAATGAAATAGATAACAGAAAAATAATAGAAGGAATCAACAAAACCAAAAGTTGGTTCTTTGAAAGAATCAACAAAATCCACAAACCACTGGCCAGACTGACAAAAGAAAAACAGCAGAGGACACAAATAACCCAAATAAGAAATTAAATGGGGGACATTACAACAGACCCAACTGAAATAAAAAGGATTATAACAGAATATTATGAAAAACTATACTCCAACAAATTTGAAAACCTAGAGGAAATGGATAAATTTCTAGAAACACACGGCCTACCAAAACTACAACCAAGTGATGTTGAAAATCTCAACAGACCCATAACAAGAAAAGAGATTGAAAAGGTAACAAAAAATCTACCAACCAAAAAAAGCCCTGGCCCAGATGGCTTCACTGGAGAATTCTACAAAACTTTTACAGAAGAGCTTGTACCAGTTCTACTCAAGCTATTTCAGAGCATAGAAGAGGAAGCAACACTTTCAAATTCATTCTATGAAGCCAGCATAACGCTGATACCAAAATCAGGCAAAGACGTCACAAAAAAAGAACATTACAGACCAATATCTCTCATAAATACAGATGCAAAAGTTCTGAACAAAATTCTAACCAATAGAATTCAGCATCATGTCCAAAAAATAATACACCACAACCAAGTAGGGTTCATACCAGGTATGCAAGGATGGTTCAACATTAGAAAATCAATCAATATAATCCACCACATAAACAAAAGGAAAGAAAAGAATCACATGATCATCTCAATTGACGCAGAAAAGGCATTTGACAAAGTCCAACACCCATTCCTGATAAAAGCTCTCAATAAAATAGGTATAGAAGGGAAATTTCTCAACATAATAAAGGGCATCTATGCAAAACCAATGGCCAACATCTTTCTTAATGGAGAGAGGCTGAAAACAGGAACAAGACAAGGATGCCCTTTATCACCACTCCTATTTAACATTGTGCTGGAAGTTCTAGCTAGAGCAATAAGGCAAGAAAAAGAAATAAAGGGCATCCAAATTGGTAATGAAGAAGTTAAACTGTCCCTGTTTGCAGATGATATGCTACTATACACAGAAAACCCTAAATACTCCAAGAGAAATCTACTGGAACTAATAGAAAGATTCAGCAGAGTAGCAGGATACAAGATAAACATTCAAAAATCAGTTGGATTCCTATACACCAGTAAGGAGAATGATGAAAGAGAAATCAGGTAATCAATACCATTTTCAATAGCCCCTAAAAAGATAAAATACTTAGGAATAAATCTGACCAGGGATGTAAAAGACATATACAAAGAAAACTATAAAACACTACTGCATGAAACCCAAAGGGATCTACATAAATGGAAAACCATACCATGCTCATGGATAGGCAGACTCAACATTGTGAAAATGTCAATTCTACCCAAAGCAATTTACAAATACAATGCAATCCTGATCCAAATACCAGCAGCATTCTTCAAAGAGATGGAAAAACTAATCATTAACTTTATATGGAAAGGGAAGAAGCCCCGAGTAAGTAAAGCACTACTGAAGAAGAAGAATAAAGTAGGAGGACTCATACTACCTGACTTCAGAACCTACTATACAGCTACAGTAGTCAAAACAGCCTGGTACTGGTACAACGACAGATACATGGACTAATGGAACAGAATTGAGAACCCATATGTAAATCCATCCACCTACAGTCATCTGATCTTTGACAAGGGCCCAAAGTCCATCAAATGGGGAAAAGACAGTCTTTTTAACAAATGGTGCTGGCAAAACTGGATATCCATTTGCAAAAAAATGAAACAGGACCCATACCTCACATCATATACAAAAACTACTTCAAAATGGATCAAAGACCTGAATATAAAGCCTAAAACTATAAAGTTCATAGAAGACAAAATAGGACCAACACTTCAGGCCTTAATACATGGCATTAACAGGATACAAACCATAACCATCAATGCACAAAACCCAACAGATAAGCTAGATAACTGGGATCTTCTAAAAATTAAACACCTATGTTCTTCAAAAGACTTCACCAAAAGAATCAAAAGAGAACCTACAGACTGGGAAAAAAATTTTGGACAGTACAAGTCAGACAAATGTCTAATCTCCATAATCTAGAAGAAAATCCAACACCTCTACAACAAAAAGACAGATAATCCTATTAAAAAATGGGCAAGGGAAATGAATAGACACTTCACCAAAGAAGACATTCAAATGGCCAACAGACACATGAGGAAATGCTCGTGATCACTAGCCATTAGAGAAATGCAAATTAAAACCACAATGAGATACCATCTCACCCTGGCATTACTGGCACGAATCAAAAACACTGGAAATAACAAATGTTGGAGGGGCTGCGGGGAGATGGGAACTCTTATGCACTGTTGGTGGGATTGCAAAATGATACAAACATTTTGGAAAATGATATGGTGCTTCCTCAGAAAGCTAGAAATAGACATACCATTCGATCCAGCAATCCCACTCCTAGGAATATATCCTAGAGAAATAAGAGTTGTCACTCGAATAGACATATGCACACCTATGTTCATGGCAGCATTGTTCACAATAGCAAAATGATGGAAACAACCTAGATGCCCATCAACAGATGAATGCATAAACAAACTATGGTACATACACACAATGGAGTAGTATGCAACGAGAAAGAACAACAATGAATCTGTGAAGTATCTCATAACGTGGATGAAACTGGAGGACATTATGCTGAGTGAAATAAGTCAATCACAAAAGGGTAAATATTGTATGAGACCTCTATTGTAAAAACCCATGAAAAAGTTCACACACAAAATGTAACAATCTTTGTTGGTTACCAGGGATGGGAGGGGTGGGAGGGAAATACCAAATAGGCAATAGATAAGTGGTATCTTGGGTGAAGGGTGAGACAGTACACAATACAAGGGAAACTAGCACAACCTGTGCAAGGAAAGGTCAGGGAAGCCCCATAGACACATCCAAACTCCCTGAGGGACTGAATTGTTGGGTGGAGGGCTGTGGGGACCATGGTCTCGGGGAACATCTAGCTCAATTGGCATGACACAGCTTATAAAGACAATGTGCTACATTCTACCTTGGTGAGTAGTGTCTGGGGTCTTTACAGCCTGTGAGCGGCCATCTAAGATACTCCACTGGTCTCATCCCTTCGGGACCAAGGGAGAATGAAGAGAACAGGATACAATGAAAAGATTAGTCCAAAGGACTAATTGTCCACAGCTACCAAGGCTTCCACTGGACTGAGTCCAGTACAGCTAGATGGTGCTCGGCTACCACCACTGACTGCTCTGACCAGAATCACAACAGAGGGTTTTTGACAGAGCTGGAGAAGGATGTAGAGCATAATTCTAACTCACACAAAAAAGACCAGATTTACTGGCCTAAAGGAGACTTGAGAAACCCTGAGAGTATGGCCCCCAGACACCCTTTTAGCTCAGTGGTGAAGTCACCTCCGAGGTTCAGTGTTCAGCCTCTGAGTGGACAGTCCCGTAAAACCAAATGAGACTAACAAGGTACAGGAGTCCCGTGACAAGGGCCAGAAGTTAGAAGGGGACAAGGAAGCTGGTGATAGGGAACACAAGATTGAGTAAGGATATTGTTGATGTCTTGTGAGATTGTTAACCATTGTCATAGGGCAACATTTGTAGTAACTGTTAAATGAGAAACTATTTTGTTTTGTAAGCGTTCATCTTAAGTGAGAATAGCAGCACAATTGGAAGAGCATAGTGAATGTCACTGAACTGTGTATGTAGAAATTTTTGAAACGGTGTATCTTTGGCTGTGTGTATTTTCACCAAAAAAAATAAATAAATAAAGGTTAAGAATTTAGAGGGTTAATATGTTGTGGGGTTGTTAACCAATGTCCTAAAACAACATGTGTACTACTGTTTCATGAGAAACTATTTGTTCTGTAAGCCTTCACCTGAAGTACAATAAAATAAAAAAAAAAATTTAAAAAAAAACCATGGCATTTTACCTTGAAAAAGATCTGACTTTTGCTTGTAGAAGTAGATATCAGAAGGGTTGCAGCTTGTGAGTTATTATGAAATGTTGCAAGACGGGTTATCTGAAATTGGATGGAAAATTGTTAACACCAGATGTGGATGAAGGGATTAGGTTTCTACTGCTACCATGACAAATGTACTGAAGATTTGACAATTTAAAACAGCACACACTTATTATCCTCTTTCAGTAGGTTGAAAATCTGGGCACAGTGTGGCTCAGCTGGTTCTCTGCTCCAGTTTTCCCAAGACCAAGGTCAAGGTGTTGGCAGGACTGTGCTTTTTATCTGGATGCTCTGGAGGAGAATACTCTTCTATGCTCATTCAGGTTGTTGGAGGAATCAGTTCCTTAGGGATGTAGGTTGAGGTACTCATTTCCGTGCTGGCTGTCAGCTGAAGGTCACCATTAGCTCTTAGTGCCCTCTCTCCAGTCCTTGCATGTGGATCCTTGCATCGCAGAACCAGTAACCGGGTGTCAAACACTTCCAGTGCTAGGACTGTCTCTGACCCCGCCTTTACTGCATCTTTCCAACTCCAGCTGCAGAAAGTTCTCTGCTCTCAGTGCTCATATGATTAGATGGGGGCCCACCAGAATAATCCAAGATATCTCCCCTTCTTAAGATCAATGATTAGAAACTTTAATATCATCTGCAAATTCCTTTTGCCATGAAACAGAAAATATTCATAGGTTCCAGGGCAGAGGCAGATTAACCAGTAAACATGGTATGCACCGGTTTACAGTAAGCAAGGTACGCATGGGTTTAGTTGTTTACTTACTAGTCTGTAGTGCACAATTCACCCATGTGAAATTGTGCACTACAGATTAGTAAGTAAGCACAATTATGCCCCTGTTTACCATGCTTATTGGGTGATCCATCTCTGTTCTGGGGATTAGAGTAGGGATACTTTTGGTGGGCCATTCTGCCTACCGCAATGGGTGTGGCTCATAACACATGCAGTGGACTGAGGCAAGTGATAGATGTTTGAGGTGTGTGCACTTTGTGTATTCCTACTTGACTTGATTCACTTAAGTGTTGGTTTCTGCCTTCCGTTAATACTTTTTGTGGATGAAATCATGCATAAGCAAACAAAACTTCGTGTTATGTCCAAATTATTTCCTAATATATCAATTGTGTTGGAAAAAATTTGTGTTTTCAAAACAATCACTATAGCAGAATTGATTGTATATATTTTAAGGAAAAGGAAATTAAAGTTGAGTTTTCCATGTATGGATATAATGGCAGGCTCATGGTCACGGTGGGTACAGAAATCTATCTAATTGCAGATCTATTCTAATGGTAGAATTGTGGGATAATTACCACATTTCTCTAGGCCTTGTTTTCCTCATAGGTGAAATAAAGTGTTTAGCCAAATGGTCTCACAAGTCTCTTCTAGATAAAAAAAATAATTTCCATAATAAATCTAAATTCTTAGTAAATGTGTAAATAACTTATAAGCAAGATTCGAAGAAGTGATACTATTTTGTATTTGTAGATGAGTGCGTCTGGCCAAAGGTTATAAATTCATTATCCAACAAAATTACATTCTTATAACTCTTTGGAATCATAGAAGAAACCATAAGTGTATTTTTTGGCCCTGGGAACTAAAATGGAAAAAAAAAAAATGAAGTACAAAGAAAGAGATAAAAAAGATGACAGGATACTAAACATGAGTTGGTGATGAAATGTATGTATTTTTCTTTTCGAAAAATAAATGGAATGTATAATGTGTTCATCTGATCTAATGCCATAAACACTTGAATTCGGACACTGTATATCAGATATGTTTTTAGACATTGCCAACCAAATATTGTATCGGGAAACAGAAAGGAGAGTCCATCACCCCAGTGACAATATTTCCCCTTTCTTTGAGTCAGTTCACTAGACAACCCTGAAACTGTCAGTCAAGGAGAAGAGAGACACCTGTGCTCAAGTCCTCAGATAAGGTTGTTTCACCAGAGTTTAAAAATGTTCTTCCTGGCATCGAGGTATTAATTTAACCAAATGTATTGAAAATCTGTCTCAGGGTTTTTGCTAGGTTGTATAAGAGCTAAAAAAAAAATGCACAGTCTCAGGCCCTATCATCAAGGAGCTCACAACCATAGTAATAAAATCCTTCCTCACAGTATTATCTTCTAATTCAACCCACAGCTAACAAGAATGAGTCAAAAGGAAACTCCATTATATCTTATTAAATTATAGATCCCAAGAGACTCCTTTGTTTATCTGCTATCAGTTCTGATGAGCTGCCTCTTATAGCTGACACTGGAATCTTGCTAGCAGATTACATCATCTTACACAAATGGAGTCTGAGTCATTTAGTATCTCCTTTTCCTTCACAACATGGTCTCCTTTATCTCTATTTCTCCTCCCTACGTGGGTACCTATAAATCTGCCTCTGGGTTCTCTCAGTGGCCTGTGATCTTTCCTATTAGAGCATATGTTATACTGCAGTGTCCTTGGTGGCTGGCTTATTTGGCTTATCTGCTAGACTGGAGTTTTGGAGGACAGGTGCTGTGTCTTGTATCTTTTGTTTTCTCAGCACCTGAAGTTCTGAGCAAATTATAGGAAGTGCTCAATAAATGTGTGCTGAATAAATGATGCCAACATTAGTGCTGCCCTCGATTGAGTTGAATTGAATCCTCTCAGTACACCAGGCTGAGAGAATTCAATATTCTGAACTGAAAATCATTCCTTATAATATGAGCACCGCAGTTTAAACTCTTCCAGGCCATGGTCAAATTATTGCATTAGAATTGATACAAATGGGAAGCAAGTTTACATATTCAATTTTAGTGTAGCCAGTGACTTCTCAGATTTCATTCATTCATACATTATTTCTACAGTAGTCACATGGTGCATGGACAAAACTTATGAACTGTTAGTGCAACCAATCATCAACCAAGAAAAACAATTTAATAATCATGTTTTCATGTTAATCAGTGTTATGTAAAGATCAGTATATTCTACTCATTCTTGAGCTGAAATAATATGGGACCATACACAGACTGGAGCCGTGGTGGAGCAGTGGTTAAACACTTGGTTGCTGAATGAAAGGTCTGAGATTTGAACCCACCAGCCACTCCACAGGAGAAAGATGTGGCAGTCTGCTTCCATAAAGACTTACAGCCTTAGAAATTTTGTGGAACAATTTAAAATCCTATGAGATTTTTTGGCTTTTTTATACATAGATTTGAAATGTTCCAGGATTTTTTTTTTTAATATTCAAATCAGAACACATTTATGTTTCTCATACCCAGTAGGATATCTGTTTATAGGTTAGGAAGCATTAAAAAACAGTCAAGTCTGCTTCATTATTCTGTGGCTCTGATTAAATCCTGAAATGACTCAAAGAAAAAATCACCACCAACAACAAAAAATTAGTCTATGCCTCTGAGCACATAAAAATTTACATAATGATGGGTCTCAGATCTCAAGGAGATGGTGTCATGAGCATCAACCAAACTGAGCTATTTATTTTAAAACAAACACATGAAAAAGGTAGTTTGGTTAAAATAAAAAGGATGTACATGATAGAAGTCTATAAATCCTTAATGTAACTTGAAGTTTAAAAATGTTATTTTAACCCTGTATTAGTTGGCGGACCTCAATTTTAGCCCAGCTCTGCCACTAATTACTTATTTAAGCTTGGCAAGTGATAAAAATTTTTTTTGAACCTCAGTCTTCTTAGGAGCCCTGCTAAAGATAAATCTCCTTATCTAAAACTAGAGAACTGTAAAATGAATCCTATAACCCTCTACCTATATCATTTTACTATAACTTATAACGATCTACTATACTATTTTTTTTTCTGTTAACAGAATATTTAAACTTAATTTAATGGAATGGGGCTCAATGAAATATTACTCGTCTTCAAGTTTCACTTCAGTCTTTTTGTCTGAATAGCAAAAGACATCTTGATTTCTATCTTTCCACCCCCCCCCCCCCCATTGTAGTTAGTCATACACACACATACACACACGCACACACAGACACACACACACTTTATCCGTAAGTGGGAAATGAGAAGCCTTCACTGGGCAGATTGCAGATTGTTAGAAATAAGAAGCTTCCTCTGGGCAGATTGTAGATTACAGGAGTATTCACTGGAACACTCAGGTTTCAGTCAAGAAAGGTAACATGAAGAGGCTAAGACTGTAGGAGAATGTGTTTTGTAATGGAACTGAGTTCCAGAGGGAGCCCTGGTGGCCGAGTGGTTAAGAGCTCAGCTGCTAAACAAAAGGTTGGCAGTTTGAATCTACCAGCCACTCCTTGGAACCCAGCTCAAAGACTTGAGAAAAAGAGAGAGAGAGAAAAGAAATGATAGGTGTATCTAGATGTGGGTGTACTAGTTTCCTTGGACTGCTGTAGCAAAATACCCCAAGTCGGATGGCTTATAAGAACAAAAAAATACATACATTGGCTCATAGTTCTTGAGGCTAAGATTCTGAAATCAGAGTATTGTATATCCTAACTCCTTCTGAGGGTTCTGGGAGAGAATTTGTTCTTTGACTCTCTTGTAGTTGCTGTTGATGGCAAATGATCCTTGGTATTCCAATCTCTGCTCCATCTTCACATGGCCATATTCGCTCTGTGTGTCTCTCTTCCTCTTTTATAAGGGCACCAATTATATTGAATTAGAAGCCACCCTATTCCAGTATGACCTCACGTTGACTCAACTGAAAACATCTTGAAAGACTCTATTTCCAAATAAGTTCACATTGACAGGTATTGGGGGTTAGGGTTTCAGTATATCTTTTTGGAGAACACGACTCAATCCATAACAACAGAGTTGGTGAAAAATGTAATGTCTGAATGAAATACATCTGAGTTATCAAACAGATTTACATTTTATAAGACTCTTGAAGAAAATAGAGATGAATTTATTTAGTAGAATGAACTACACCCACTCCTCATTTATCTACATGGTTAGGTTCCAAAGATCAGGTCATTATGCAAAAATCAACGTTACGAGAAAATGAAAGATGACCACAAGAGATCACAAAATAGAGAATGATTACATCATTACATAACTTCCAAATTACATCACTACATAACTGCCAAACCACTGAGAATCATGGCTCAGCCAAGTTGACACATAACCTTAACCATCACAGCCAGCGTTACTCTCACCTCACACCTCAGCATTCGTTACTGTCAGATGTACATCATTACTGCACAAAATAGTAGGATGGTAAATTTTTCACTGTTGTCGCAAATGCAAAATGTCAAACAATGAATGAGATAGTCGATAAGTGAGGAGTAGGTGTTTTTATTTGTTGCTGTCGAGTCAGTTCCAACTCATAGCGACCCTGTGTACAACAGAACAAAACACTGCCCTGTCCTGTGCCATCCCCACAATCATTGTTATGCTTAAGACCATTGCTGCAGCCACTGTGTCAATCCATCTCGTAGAGAGTCTTCCTTTTTTTTTTTGCTGGCCCTCTACTTCACCAAGCATGATGTCCTTCTCCAGGGACTGATCCCTCCTGATAACATGTCCAAAGTACGTGAGACGAAGTCTCACCATCCTTACTTCTAAGGAACATTGTGGCTGTACTTCCAAGACAGATTTGTTCATTCTTTTGGGCAGTCCATGGTATATTCAGTATTCTTTGCCAACAGCATAACTCAGAGATGTCAATTCTTCTTAGGTCTTCTTTATTCATTGTCCAGCTTTTGCATGCATATGAAGCAACTGAAAACACCATGGCTTCGGTTGGGTGCACCTTAGTCTTCAAGGTGACATCTTTGCTTTTTAACACTTTAAAGAGATTTTTTGAAGCAGATTTGCCCAATGCAATGTGCTGTGGTTTAGTAGACTTGAAAGGGCATTAGCCTGAGAACCAGGCAAACACAAGTGGGATTCCAACTCTACTCATTAAGAGCTATATGAATCTGACTGGTTTAATTCTATCAGCCACAGTTTTCTTATCTGTGAAATTGGATTAATATTACCCATCGCATTGGCTTGTTAGGAGAATTATGTTATCTCATGCACATAAACACTTGGCACAGTGTTTATCATATTTTCAATTATTATACATGTTCTTCTGGAGGAAAATCTTCTTGTTATGGTTGCCCTTCTAGCAGCCAGCCCAGGGCCTTGCAGTTTCCTCACTTGTGAAGGGAAGATCTTGAGGGAGATTATCCTTTTTGGAAATAAAACTTGATGTTTTTCAATCAGCTTGGTCCAATGCCCCTAGCAATAGTCTTTCTGCCAGAGATACCCAACCTGTTTCTGATAAGGTTTCGCAGTTTGGGCCTCATTGTAATACATATGTAAATGAAGTTTACTGCTCAGGAAGACGAGGTGGATCATTCAATCATTCATTCTCTCAGTGGGTATTTATTGCTTGCCTACCATGTACTGAGCACTCTGTTGTGTGTGAAGACACAAAGGTGATTAAAACAGACATTTTCTCTGCTCTCATGGAGCTTAGCATCTAGAGATGGAGAAAGACAATCAAATTATCACATATGTTAAATTGTTTTTATGACAAGCTCTGTAAAGGAAGGTACATCTTGCAGAGAGAATCTCCAAGAGAGGTGGGTATCAACTTAAGGAGATCAGGGAGAGATTGTTTGAGGCTAAGGAAATGATACTAGAGTTGAGACTTATTAGGAGTTTACTAGGAAAACAAAAGGGAATTTCAGAAAGAGAGAGCAGCATGTGATGAGAGAGGAATGGAACTATACGAAACTGAATAGACAGGCAGAGAAATGGGATTAAAATGTAAGAAAGGAGCCAGCCCAGAGAGGGAGCTAGGAGTAAGAACTATTTTATCCTGAGAGCAATAGGAAGCTGTTGAAGCATTTTAAGCAGGAGTAGAGAATTACATTATCTGGCTTCAGAAAGCAGAATGGAATAGAGAGGGGCTTGCTGATATAATTAGGTCATTTATGCTGTTGTATGCTGGCAAGTTGATTCCAACTCATAGCAACCCTGTAGGACAGAGTAGAACTTCCCCATTGGGTTTCCTAAGCTGTAATCTTTACGGGAGCAGATCGCCAAGTCTTTTCTCTCACAGAGCAACTGGTGTATTCAACTTGCTGACCTTTAAGTTAGCAGCCAGGTTCTTAACCATTGTACCACCAGGGTTCCTTCAGGTCATTCATAAAGCTGTATTAGTAGTAGATACAAGATTTGATGGATGAGTAGTGGAGATGAAGATGAAGATATATGTAGTGCCAATCATGAAGATAAGGACATTTTGAGAAAAGACCTGGTTTGAGGAGGAAGTATTAGAGATTGAGATCCCTTTGAAAGATTCCAGGAAAGATTTTAAATAGACACATGTACCTACAAATTTAGACCTCAGAGAATAGGACTGGAATGAGGATAAAAATCAATGCACAATGTGCATACAGGTGGTAATTTAAGTTATGTAATGGATGAAAATAAGAAAAGGCGAAGTGGTGCAACAGATCTTAAAATATTTGGAGGCAAGGGGAGGAGAAGGGAGGCTGACTAAAAAATGGCAATGAACAAAAATGTTGAGAGGGAAACCAGGAGAGTCTTTGTATACTTGCCTCTGAAATCAAATTACCATCCAAATATGTGATTAACATTTTTAAAATCAGTTGACTTTAAGTAAAGGAGATTGCCCTGTATACTGTGGGTGGGCCTCATCCAATCAGTTGAAGGCTTTAAGTGCAAAAATTGAGGTTTTCCACAGAAGAAAGAATTTTGCTTCAAGACAGTTTCCAGGCTGTCGACTTGTCCTACAGATTTCAGATTCAAGATTGCAACATCAACTCTTGCGTGATTTTTTGGCCTTCTGACCTGCCCTAAGAATTTTGCACTTGCCAATTTCCACAACCATTGGAGCCAATTTTTATAAATAAACAGACAGATAGATAGACATACAGGTAGATAGATAAATATCCTGTTGGTTTTATTTCTCTGAAGAACCCTGATTAATATCTGCCAATGAATGTGCTAGCCTTGAGATTATTGATATTGTTCCATAACCATATAGCATGGTCTAAAATAGTTTATCAAAGACCCTGGGTGGGGGAAGTGGTTTGTCATTGGCTGCTAACCCAAAGGTTGGTAGTCCAACCCACACAGCAGCTGCACTGAAAAAAGACCTGGTAAACTGTAATAAAGATTACAGCCAAGAAAACCCTATAGAGTAGTTCTACTCTGTAACACATGGGGTTGTCATCAGTTGGGGGCTGACTGGACAGCATCTAACAAAAGCAACAAAATAGTTTGTCAGAATTTTTTTTCCTCTTGGAAAATCATGTGACACAAATGCAGAATTAGCTGATGGAAAAGCAACTAATGAAACTACAATTTGCTTCAGTATTAATTCCTAGTATTACAGAAGGATGAAATGTGATAGGTTTAGCACAGTTATTTCAGTCACATAGATACAATGGTTGGAAGATAGGAACATGGAAATTTTACTCCCCTCTACAAAATTCCAATATGTTTCTCTAAAGTAAATAACCTTATATAATACTTATGTTGTTTAGTTCTCTATATTGATATGATTTCCTAAATGTACCCAGAATTTAAAATAGAATAATTGACATAACACTAACTTTGACACAAACAAGAATATTGAAATACTATGCCAGATTCAAAAAGAAACAGCTGCAAACATCTATTAACAATTGGAACCTGGAACGTACGAAGCATGAATCTAGGAAAATTGGAAATCATCAAAAATGAAACGGAACACATAAACTTCTCTATCCTAGGCACTAGTGAGCTGAAATGGACTGCTACTGGCCATTTTGAATCAGACAATCATATGGTCTGTTATGCCAGGAATGACAACTTGAAGAGGAATGACGTTGCATTCATCATCAAAAAAAAAAAAAAAAAAAAAAAAATCCAAGGTCTATCCTGAAGTAACACTGATAGTGATAGGATAATATCCATATGCCTACAAGAAAGACCAGTTAATACCACTATTACTGAAAGTTATTCACCAACTACTAAGGCCAAAGATGAAGAAATTGATGATTTTTACCAACTTCTGAAGTCTGAAATTCATCAAACATTCAATCAGGATGTATTGATAATTACTGGTGATTGGAATGCGAAAGTTGGAAACAAAGAGGAAGGATCAGTGGTTGGAAAATATGGCCTTGGTGATAGAAACGATGCCGGGGATCGCATGATAGAATTTTGCAAGACCAAAGACTTCCTCATTGCAAATAACTTTCTTCACCAACATAAACAGCGACTATACACGTGAACATCACCAGATGGAATACACAGGAATCAAATCCACTGTATCTGTGGAAAGAGATGATGGAAAAGCTCAATATCATCAGCCAGAACAAGGCCAGGGGCCATCTGTTGAACAGAGCTTTAATTGCTCATATGTAAGTTCAAGTTGAAACTGAAGAAAATTAGAACAAATCCATGAGAGCCAAAGTATGACCTTGACTATATTCCACCTGAATTTAGAGACCATCTCAAGAATAGATTTGACACGTTGAAACTAATGACTGAAGACCAGATAAGTTGTGGAATGACATCAAGGACATCATACATGAAGAAAGCAAGAGGTCATTAAAAAGACAGGAAAGAAAGAAAAGACCAAAATGGGTGTCAGAGGAGACTGAAACTTACTCTTGAACATCGAGTAGCTAACGCAAAAGCAAGAAATGATGAAGTAAAAGAGCTGTACAGAAGATTTCAAAGGGTGGCTGGAGAAGACAAAGTAAAGTATTATAATGATGTGCAAAGAGCTGGAGATAGAAATCCAAAAGAGAAGAACTTGCTCAGCATTTCTCAAGCTGAAGGAACTGAAGAAAAAATACCAGCCTGTAGTTGAAATAGTGAAGGATTCTGCAGAGAAAATACTAAACAATGCAGGAAGCATCAAAAGAAGATTGAAGAAATACACAGAGTCACTATACTAAAAAGAACTGGTCGACGTTCAACCATTTCAAGAGGTAGCATGTGATCAGGAACCAATGGTACTGAAGGAAGAAGTCCAAGCGGCACTAAAAGGCGTTAGCGAAAAACAAGGCTCCAGGAATTGATGGAATACCAACTGAGATGTTTCAACAAATGGATTCAGCACTGGAAGCGCTTACTCATCTATGCCAACAAATTTGGAAGACAGCTTCCTGGCCAACCTACTGGAAGAAATCCCTATTTGTGCCCATTCCAAAGAAAGGTGATCCAACAGAGTGAGGAAATTATCGAACAATATCATTAATATAACACGCAAGTAAAACTTTGGTGAATATCGTTCAAAAGTGGCTGCAGCAGTACATTGACAGAGAACTGCCAGAAATTCAGGCCGCATTCAGAAAAAGATGTGGAACCAGGGATATCATTGCTGATGTCAGATGGTTCCTGGCTGAAATCAAATAATACCAGAAAGATGTTTACCTATGTTTTATTGACTATGCAAAGACATTCGATTGTGTGGATTATAACAAATTATGAATAACATTGAGAAAAATGAAATTCCAGAACACTTAATTGTGCTTATGAGGAACCTGTATATAGATCAAAAGGCAGTCCTTTGAACAGAACAGGGGAATACTGTATAGTATAAAGTCAAGAAAGATTTGTGTCAGGATTGTGTACTTTCACCATATCTATTCAATCTGTATGCTGACCAAATAATTCGAGAAGCTGGACTCTATGAAGAACAGGGCATCAAGATTGGAGGAAGACTCATTAACAACCTTCATTATGCATATGACACAAATTTGCTTGCTGAAAGTGAAGAGGACTTGAAGCACTTACTGATGATCAAAGACCACAGCTTTCAGTATGGATTACACTTAAACATAAAGAAATCAAAAATCCTCACAACTGGACCAATAAGCAACATCATGATAAATGGAGAAAAGACTGAAGTTGTCAAGGATTTCATTTTACTTGCATCCACAATCTACACCCATGGAAGTAGGAGTCAGGAAATCGAAAGACACATTGCATTGGACCAACCTGCTGCAAAAGACTTCTTTAAAGTGTTGAAAAGCAAAGATGTCACCTTGAAGACTAAGGTACGCCTGACTCAAGTCATGGTGTTTTCAATTGCCTCATATGCATATGAAAGCTGGACAATGAATGAGGAAGACCGAAGAATTGATGCCTTTGAATTACGGTGTTGACGAAGAATATTGAACATACCATGGACTGCCCAAAGATTGAGCAAATCTGTCTTGGAAGACATACAACCTGAATGCTCCTTAGAAGCAAGGATGGCAAGACTACAGCTCACACACTTTGGACATGTTATCAGAAGGGATCAGTCCCTGGAGAAGGACATCATGCTTTGTAGAGTAGAGGGTCAGTAAAAAAGAGGAAGATCCTCAATAAGATGGATTGACACAGTGGCTGCAACAATGGGCTCAAACATAACAAGGATTGTGAGGATGACGCAGGACCAGGCAGTGTTTCTTTCTGTGGTACATAGGGTAGTTATGAGTCAGAACTGACCTGAGGGCACCTAACAACAACAACAGCATATCAGACCCGTCATATTTAAGAAGTAATGTGTGATTTTTTTGCAGTCTGAAGATTTATATTATTTAATATAGCTCTGGTCTTGCAACACTAACTCCTAAAATCAGTATAATTCAAAATGAATTGAATAAGGAAAAAAAATATATTTTGAATTTTAGTGCAACTGTGTATGTTTTGTAAGAATTCTTACAGAGTGTCAGAATCTCTGTCTTTGTAGCAAAGTAATCCCCAATAAACTTATGACTATCCATGTAAATAAGTATATAAACACTTTTTAAGAGGTAGTAAGTGTGCTTTTGAAGGAGTCCTGGTGGCACAGTGGTTATAGCGATGGATTGTTAACCGAAAGGTCAGCTGTTTGAAACCACCAGAGGCTCTGTGGGAAAAAGCCAGCTTCTATAGAGATTTACATCCTTAGAAACCCTATGGGGTCGCTATGGGGTCGACTCAATGGAAGTGGATTTTTTTGATTCGTTAAGTGTACATTTATTGTCCTGATTTTAATCACTTTTTAAACTTATTTTAAAACAATTTCAAGCTTACAGAAAACTTGCAAGAACAGTACAAAAATATCTTGTATAAATTCAATGCCAATACCCAAATTTTAGCATTTTGCCATATTTCCTCTACATATAAATATAATTATATTTATTAATCATAATTATTAATTATAATATAGGCTTTTGTTATTATTATTGGAACCATTTGAGAATACTTTGTATACCCTTTAACCCTTAATACTTCAGAGTGTATTTTCTAAGAACGAGGAGATTCTATGTTATTAAATTCGTAGTATTTAATATAGATACAATACATGTATGTAAACTAGAGTTCCATATGCTATCTTCATCAATAATTGTTGGAATGTGGTCCATTTATCTTTTTTTTTTTCCTAGTTTAGTATCCAGCCCAAGGTCATGCATGTCATGGAGTCGTTGTGTTTCTTTAATACAGAACAATTCTTCAACCTTTGTCTTTCATGACATTGTCGAAGAAAAAGACCTGTTATTTTATAGAATGTACCTTAGTTTGGGTTTTTATGATGTTTCATCGAGATTAGATTAAGCATTTTTGATTGGAATATTACATAAGTGACATGATATACTTCTAGGGTATCACATTCAGAGGCATAGTGTACTGCTTATAGATTATTTTAATTTTGATTACTTGTTTACGGTGTGGTCTGTCTACTGTATAGCTGCTATTTTTGCTTTTGTAATTCAACAAAGATTAGAAGATGATTTGAGGCTATGTAGATATCCCGTTTATTTTCAAATCCATCCCTTCTCCCCTTCCCTGGTATATCTGGCAGCTGTTAATGATTCCTGCCCAAATCAATTTTTATTATGACATTTGCAAAGTGGTGATTTTCTAACTCCATCATTTCTTCTGTATTTATTAGTTGGCATTCGACAGTAAGTAAGTAAGGTATAACCCATTACTATCCTTATTTATTCTGATGTGTGCTTATATTGTCCCAGGTTTGGCTAGTGAGAGCCTCTTCAAGCTACCTGTGTCCTTTGCCTTGCCCCCATTTTTTTCTTTTTTTGGTGTACTGTATTACTTTCTGGCCCATGTACCCTCTCTGTCTCAGTCCTAAAACCAGACATTTATTCAAGGATCCCTGGTGGCTTTTAGTGAGGAATGGATTTTAGAAGCCAAAATTTTAGTGCTAGGTATGTTCATTAGAGCAAACACCTAATGGGATTGTAATGTAATTCTCTCTCCTGGTGTTGTTAATTTCCACTGAGTCAATTTCTCCCCGGTAAATAAATCAACCAACCAAGAGAAAGAAAAAAACAAAAAAGCTTATTAAATTGAGCTGATATTAACTGGTAGAATTTAGGTAAAAATTCTACAGCACTGCCTGCAAATGTTATAAGACACATTCATAGTTTTAATTAAGTGCATCAAAAAGTATGTTGTGCTTGGACTAATTCTTATAAGAAGTAAACTCACTTTTAACTTACATTTAGATATTTAGAATTTGAATACTTAATTATGAATTTCAAGAAACTTTAAACATTGACTTCTCTCTTAACTAAATTAAAACGTTAGATAAGTTTAAAATTTTGTTAAACATTATAAAATCTCACTTTTCTAAGAATCTAAGCTTCCTACCAAGTCCTGAACTACTCAGACCATTTAAAAATTAATAGCTTGGTTATATACACCTTTTGTTTTAATTAGGACTTAAGAAGGTGTAAAATGTGAACGGTTTTTGCTAAGACCTACACTTTGTAGACTCAAGCTAAAGTCTTTGCACTAAGATGAGAACATACTTCAGTTCTTGAGAGTTGAGTTAACCAAATCCACAGTCTGGTTGTAATTGCATCTGAAGTTAAAAATACATCTGTCAAGGAAGAATACTTTACAATAAATTGTCATTCTCTGTCCCTTCATCTATTGCATTAACCAGATTCTTGTTGTCATTGCGTATAGCACTTACCAGCACTTGATATTATTCAATAATTTTTTTCATTTGTTCATTGTCTTTCTTCCCCATTAAAATGTAGGCTCCAGGACTGCTAGGACTTTTGTCATGTCCCCAGCAACTGAATAGTACCTGATCTACATTGTTGTTCTTCTTGGCTGCTGTGGGGTCAGCTCCCAACTCATAGTGACCCCACACATAATGGAACAAAACACTGCCAGGTCCTGTGCCATCCCCACGATCCATTGCTAATCATACTGTTGTGGCTCATAGAGTTTTTGATTGGCTGATTTTCAGAAGTAGATCACTACGCCTTTCTTCCTAATCTTAGTCTGGAAGCTTTGATGAAACCTATTCAGCATCATAGCAACACGCAAGCCTCCGTTGAAGGATGGGTAGTGGTTGCACATGAGGTGCATTGGCCAGAAATTGAACCTAGGTCTCCCGCATGGAAGGTGAGAATTATACCACTGAACTACCCCCGCCCTTACCTGACCTACCAAAAGAGGAAAAAGAAATCAAATCTGTTGCCGTAGAATTGGTTCCGACTTATAGTGACCCTATAGGACAGAGTAGAACTGCCCCATAGGGTTTCTAAGGAGCAGCTGGTGGATTTGAACTGCCCACCTCTTGGTTAGCAACCGTAACTCTTAACCACTGTGCCACCAGGCTCTCCCTGGCAGCTTTATGGGGCAGTTCTGCTCTGTCCTATAGGGTTGCTATGAGTTGGAAGTGACTCAATGGCAACTTTTTTTTTTTTTTGGTGGATATATTATTTCATTTAATTCTTACAATATCCTTATGATGTTGGTATTAGTCTCTTGTTTCACAGAGTTTAAATAATTTGTCTGGAGGCCCACATGTAGCCACCATGGCAGATTTTAAAGCAGCCTTAGTTATATAGTTTTTCACTCTTTCTAAACTTCTTCCTATTTCCAGAAGACCAATATGTATCTTCTGTGCTTTTGTATACGCTGTAACTTGAAGGACTTTTCCTTTTCTTTTCTTTTTTTTTTTTTTAATCTAGTGTAATCTGATAAGTCTGCAGAGTAATCAGAGAATCAATATTTGCCAGAGTTTACAAATCAGAAATCATGGCAGAAGATCAAACAAGTTATCATATAAAGGGTAAAAGAATGGAAGTGGATCTGAGTATATGGCGAACTTTCAGATACCAGGAATAGTACACAGGAGAGAGATTTCAAAAGAAGCTGTTTGAAGTAGCAGTTCTGGCCTCTCATAGGTTGTCTTTGACCTATAAAAATAGACGTGAGGTAGAACAGATAAGGGAGTTAAGAGTAGCTTAGCATGGACTAGAGGAACAAGTTTGGTTATAAGAGAGCTGAGTCTCATGTACTCAGCTTTCAGCATTTCTGCCTAGTAGGGAGGAGGGAGTGGAGAGGCAGTGAGAAGAACTCAGCCACTTCTGGGCTCTGGTGTGATGTTGCTAGGGTGGGGCTGAAACTGCAAAATTTCGAGTGTTGAAGAAAAGTTAGAAATTCTTTACCTGTACCTGGACTTTTCTTCATTATCTAGGCAACCAATATATAGAAAATAAGGGGTATCTTTTTTTTTTTTTTTTTTAATTTTTCCATTAAAAATAACTACGTCACATCACAGGTACTTACAGAGGTAGAAAACTGCCAACACTATTTGTAAAGTCATCCTCCGTTCCTTTATACTGCTGCTCTCCCGTAACCAAAACAGTTGTCGTTGAGTCAGTTCTGATTTATGACAACGCCATGAGTTTCAGAGTAGAACTTTGGTCCATAAGTTTTTCATATCTGTGACCTTTTGGAAAAAAATCACCAGGGCTTTCTTCCAAGGCACCTGTTTGTGGGTTCAAACCACCAATCCTTCAGTTAGTAGCCCAGCGCTGCTATTCCTTAAATGCCTCAAATGCCTCGATCATAGCATTTAGCATATTGCATTATAATTATGTATTTATGCCTTTCTCTGTGAGACAGCAATGATTTTTGTCTTATTCATTCTTTTTCTAAACTCCAGGGTTTAACAGAGTGCCTGCTACACAGAAAACATTCAGTGAACTTTGGCTGAATCAAAGAATTCTCTGTTTGCAGATTGAAAGATGTGGCAGGGCCACTTTGAGAGATGATGTTATTCCAATGCTATGAGAATGAAGCCCAGAAACTGCCATTGTCATTCAGAACATTTGGTGTCAGGAAATCCTGGTTATTTACAAGAGGGTGAGTGCCAGAGACGGTTTATATTGATACGATTCAGGGAAAGGTACATACGAATGTTTTTGTGTTTGTAACCAAGTTCATTAATGGTTACCAGTATAAGACGAAAGCTCACTAGTTACTTTGTAATGACGATTGGAAGAGAAAGCTCCTGCACATTTTTTCCCCCAAAGTACTATTTTAAGGCTATTGAGGTTTTTGCCAAGATTATAGAGAATGTTTCCTCTGGAAATATGCAAAACACTGGAATGATGTTTCTGGAAGCTCTCCTGTGAACTTGAAGAAATTGCCTTTTGTCATTACAAGAGGTAGCATAAAATATTTTGAGTAAAAATTTAATTTGAATACTGAGAAATATCTCTTGAGATTTCATGCTTGAGGCAGCTTGATTACAGAAAGCTTTATCAACATATCCTCCAAATAATGCGATTTTACTTACATAACAGATATTTATTTTTTTCCTTTGACATATTGGAATTTTCTTTCTTCCTATTTTTGGGGCAGTACATGAAATGGGCTGTGATTAGTTACAGATCTCTTAGCTTTTTCTTTTCTTTTTTTTTTAAACAATTACTCCTTTTTTTACCAAGACTGCAGCAGGAATAGAAATTGCCCTGTCTATGCATCCCTATAATGCCTGAGAGCCACTTGATCGGGGCTTGATCCCCCAAATCTTTATTGTGTGCTTGGAGCCAGGCACTACAGGAGGCTCTGGGGATGAAGTGATGTACAAGGCATCCAAGTTCTCTGCTTTTATGGTCCTTACTGCCTAACACGGAAGAATGGATTCAACAATGATGGGAAATGGGAAATATAAATTGCCATAACCTCATTGGGAGGTCAGGAAGGTCCCAGAAGGCTTCCTTGACGACATACAACGATGCTAAGACTTGAAGGGTAGCATCAGTTGGAGTACCCCATCTCCACCGGCTGTAAAGGAAACCCGGATTTTTAAATTGACAATATATTTCTGGATGATAACTTCTATTCCTATAATTTTATGTATTTTGAAACTACATACACAAATTCATTATTGCCAGTTAATTTTTTAGTAAGAATTTTTTAAAATAATCTGGTTATGAGGAGAAATGGGTCAGACCTCAGTTTAAAAAAAAAAAATTTAAGTACAATTTTATTGTGTAAAGTATTCAGTAATTGAGAAAACATTGTTTAAATGCCTGGATAATTTGTTTGCTTTCCATCTAATTTGGCAGTATAATTCCAATTAGTAAAGATCAGTCTATGTTATAAAGAAATAAAATACTAGTAGGCGTTGTAAATGACTCAGTAAAGCTTTGTAACAGGCACCTTGCTCACTAGTAAGATATATTTTCTAGTGATATGATCTAAACAAATACAAGTCAGCAATCTGTTAATAATTACTGGTAAAAAAAAAAGTTGGAACTGTTTAGGTTTCAAATCTTATATTCCTTTGATGTTTGAGATTAAGTTTTATTTTAATAAAATTTATGAACTAAACTAATAATAGCAATAGACACATATTCTCTCTCTCTCTACCTCTATCTCTATTTCTTTCTCTTTCTTTTTCTCTGTAATAGCATTGGTTTTGAACATACTTGTGTCGTGTTAGGACCATGCTGTCATGGCATATTTTCATCATATCACATAGCTAGCAAGAATCTGATTATATTTTTATCTATAAAATGTAGTACACTACCACAGTAGTATTTGAAACAGTACAGTTTAACATTCTATAATAATGATTTTATAATTGCATCAGGTCATAAATTAACCAACATGTGCAGCAGAGAGTGTATCACTTCACTACTCATGGTCCACTGTTCCCACCTGGGCATTGCCAAGTGCTTCTGTTTGGTCTGTTTTTTTCCTAGAGATTTTCTTTTAAATTTGAAACCTCACAACTCCTGTGCTTTTTGTAGGCGCCAGTCATAAGTGACAATCTTTGTAATAGAAAAAAAAAAAAATTCCTTCAGCTACCTATAAGAGACATTCAAGTCATGAAGGGGTCTCAAAGGTCATCTGATCTAGGGTCACTCTGAATGCTTGCATTCTTTCTACAATATACCTGCCAAGTGGTGGTCAAGGCACTGTTTGAGGCCGTCAATGACAGGGCACTTCACTATCTCAGAGGCAGCCCATTGCCCTGCGTCAGCCCTGGCTTAGACATTTATTCTTCTTTTGAACACACACACACACACGTATATATATATCTTTCTATCCATGGTTTCTAATTCTACCCCTTAACTCGGGGCCACATGGATTACGTCTAACCCTCTGACTCTAATCCAAGGAGACAGCCCCTGATATATGTTTGGATATGACTCTTTTTCCCCTGTGAAGGCAGCAAGGTCAGAAACCCACAGCCTATGTATAATTCTTAATACACGAGAGTTAGGGCATGGGGCTGATTTGGAAAAGCACCTGTGGGAAGTGGGAGAGAAACAAGAGGGCACTAGGCAGCTGCAGAAGGTACTATGAGAATCTACGGGAGGAAACAGAGCATGCTATTTAATCATTTTGAAGACAAACATGGCTGACTTTGTAATTTGTCTAAAACTGTGTATGAGATTTATCATTTTAAAGTGATATTTTATAAGATTATGAACTACTGTGTAGTAAAGGATTAATTCAGCATGTATGGGTTATCTAAACTCTGCACATTCCAAAAAAATTGTATAGCCCTTGCTTGGCTCCTGGAAGATAATCTATAAGCCTCTGCAATATCTGCCTATTAAGAGGGTCTTTGCTTACCTGAGGACTTGGACCACACCACATAGTTTATGTTAATAATGTGATTTATGTTGGGAACCTAGGGTCATGTGGTATCAGCTTGACCTCTGAAGGCGATGGAGACTGAAGATCAGCCATGTGGGTGCCAGCCATGCCTACATGACTGACTTCCAATAAAAATCCTGGACACCAAGGCTCAGGTGATTTTTCCTGGTTGGCAATGCTTGGCGCCATTATCACACCTTGTTGCTAGAAGAATTAAGCACTGTCTGTGTGATGCCACTGGGAGAAGATAAGTGGAAGCTTGTGCCTGGTCTCTCCTGGTCTCTGCAGTATGAGACTTTTTAATGTGTATGCTTCTGCTGTAATAAACCATAAATATGAGCATAAGAGTTTTGTTTAATTCTATGAGTCCTTATATCAAATCACTGAAACTGGGGATGGTCTTGGGAACCCTGAACACAGTTATTATCTGTCTCTTCTTTCAACTAGAAAATAACAAACACACTGTTAGAGTTCAAGGTAAAATAAAACACAATTCAAAAATGTCTACAAGGCTGGTGTGCCATCAAGATAAAATAGTAGTTAAGGGAGTAGATTTTGAGGTCAAAGTACCTTGGCTCAAATCTAAAATCCACTGTATGGGCTATTTGATTTGTGGGTCTCAATCTCCTCATTTATAAACTCCATTGCTGTCTAGTCGATTCTGACTCATAGTATCCCTATAGGACAGAATAGAAAGGAGTATAATAATAAAACCTACTTTATTTTATACCTGTGAGGGTTAAGTGAGCAAGATATTCATTGTAAATTCTTTTATTTCAACATTATTTTATGCCTTCTATAATCCAGATTAGTATTGAGCCACTTGAAGAAAGCAGAAATTTGATTTTCTTTTTTTAAATATTAGAATAAATGGTATAACACTGTATTTCTCCATGATATTCTTTTTGGTTATATTTTCAACAACTTCATATGAAAGCACAGATTTAGGGAATGAAGTTAACTGGGTCCAGGATTCTTGACTTAGGCGACAAAATTTTCATCACTAGCAAAATACCTATGCATTTTAGTTAGGAAGAGAACATGAAGAAGTCTTTTGTTACTAAATTTTGTGAGTCTTTTTTGGTTTGTTTTTTACTGGACTACTTTTGATGAAAAATATATCTCTGAAAAAAAACTTGCTTTTACCACCACATTTTTTTACAAAAAGCTCTGTTAAAATTTTTTCAAGGAATAAATAAAATCCACTGCTGAACTTAAACTAAATGAAATACATAAAATAAATGAACAGTTTTTCTCTTGTGTTACCGAGGTCATTTATTTCAGTTGCAATGAGATTGTCTCTTGTAAACAATCTTTATGGATTCGAATAACCTATGTGCTGAAGAAGAAAAAAACCTAGAAACTTTGTTTTTTTCTTAGCTTGTCCAGTGCAAACCGTGTTTCATGAGTAGAGCAGTGTTAATGCCTGTGATTTGCTTTCTTAACAAAGAAGTCAAGGATGAAATATTCTCTATTGCCTTTTCTATTGCTTTAGGCTGAATATAGTATTTGCGGTTTAGAACATCGCTAAATATTTTTTTAACATTTTCAATGGCAACAGGCTCATTAACTTCTGATTGTTATTTTTTTCCAATGAAAATACATGGCAAGGAGATTGCTCTCTTGGTATATATTTTCAAGTATTAAGAATAATTAAATACTAAAGTTTGCAAAGATAGCTGAAAAAATAAGAGCAGCAGATGAAAAACTATACATTCTTAATTTATGAATGGTTTTAAACTGAGGAAAGAACAATTTCCTTATCAATACCAAAGAAGGGGTCAGTGATCCTTTTCTCTACATCCCAGACAAGACACGGCAATCTATAGCGGACTGTGCTTTTTACTATTCTCAGTCTATTACATAGACACTTGATCACATGTTGCAAAAGAGCTTAAATACGTGTTACATTGCCATGAATGCTGAGTAAAAATTGTACAGTCCCATCATATATATGGTGTATAATTGTTTGGAGTGCTTTCTCAACTCATTTTGGAAGCTTACCTTTGCAATCTTCTTCCATGAACATAGAAGGGCATTGGTGAAGAATTTTCCTACTTAGAGGTTAGTTAAGCCTTTTTGTATCTTACTATTAGTGTTCATTGACTATCATTTATGGAGGACTGTGACACACAGGATAAGATATCCTGAACTTAGAACTTTTTTTTTTTTTTAATAGAAATAAGAGAACGTTTTACAGAAGTGTAATCTGAGGTCCATGTGGGCAGTGCAGCTGGATCTTAGGGGCCGAGGTAATAGAATGACTGTGAACATTGGCTCTGTCATGACCTAGATGTTTGACTTCGGCAAGGTTACTTTTATAACTCCCAGCCTTACTTTCCTTATCTGTGTAATGATCCCAAAGGTTGTATTGGCCTCGCAGGATGTGGGGAGTAAACAACAAGAAGTCTTCTAAAAGACAGCAGTGTGTTCCACTACCAGTCAGGCCTGACGGAAGGTCTTGAATTGGTTTTATCTAATTCCACATTGGTCATGTGTTAAGACCTTCCTTTCCCTTCCCTTCCCTTCCCTTCCATTCCATTCCTTTCCCTTCCATTCCCTTCTGCACAGACATGCTCTGAGACATTAATGGGGAGTCACCCATATGGAGTGGGCTTGATGGTGAACTGAAAAAAAATTTCCAGGCCCAGATAAATGGCAATCCTGCTAGACAATCCACTAACAATATGTTAATTGCTGTCTACACATTGCCTCTTAACAAACGACAGAAAGAAAGATAGCTTCTTGCTGACTTGGCTTGCAAGTGACTTACTCACAAGTGACTTTTTTGTGCTGGTGAAAGACAGTGGTGTTCTGATTGATGCTCAGAGTCTCTCAATCATGTGCTTCTCGTTTTCTCATTATTTATCCTATGAAATCTTTTTATCTCATCTAACAGTTCACACCCAAACACTCTACAGGAACCTATCACATTTTTTCTATCTCCTAATTTGGCTTTGGAGCATAAAATTTAGATAGCCTACTGTATATTTGTTTTCTATTTCTACAATGCAGCAGACACTGCTAATTTCTCACATAATATCCATTCTCAACTTCTTGCTTATAATGGAACACCAAAGAAGTTTAGGGTGGCAATTTTCCCAGCTAAAATACTTATCTCACCTATCCAGATTCTCTTCTAGCTAGGAGTAGTTTTATGACTCCAATATGGCCAATAATATATAAGTAGAAGTCAACTTGGTTGCAAGCTATTGTTTTCCTGATTGAAAAAAACAAAAAAAACAAAAAAACCTGGAGTGCCTATCTTGTATCATTCTCTCCTTTTTCCTGCCTTGGGCAGTAATGTGACGCCTGCACATCGTGTGCCCATTTTATGACTATGAGGGTGAACAAATAAAAACGATGGTACAACAGAAAGAATGAGTGAGTCTTGGACTTTGACAGCTTTTTTTGAGCAACTGTGCCATCCTGGGACTGCACACTTCCAACTTCTTGTTATGTGAGAAAAAGGAAAACTTATTTTTTAATTCCCATGGTCAGGTTTCTGTTACATGCAGGAAAATGCAAATCCTAACTGATGTTCAAAGCAATCCTCTTCTTTGCAAAATAGAAGATCTATGCTTAGTCATAGACTTGGGGTGGGATGGGGGGCAGTAATCCTGTGATTTCTGGTTCAACTGAAGTAATTCAATAATAATAATAAGAGCAGCATTATTATAAATAAATACTTTGAAATATTTTCTGGTCATAGATGCAAATTGCCTAGGACAGTGACTTTCACACAGTAGAGATTTTTCAAATGGGAATTATTTGATTATTTTTAGTTGCAGGATGAAGACCAGAAAACTCACGTTTCCTGACTCAAATTCCAATGTGCTTTCCATTATATCACTATGTGGATCAGTAACTCAAGGAACAGTGAGAGCCTAAAACTAGTAATTCACTATATGAATGTAACATTCCCCATGAAGAAAGAATCCAGACATAGCAACCAGATTGGAAAATAGTCTCTGTTTCTTTACAGGAACTTTATATTCATACTCAAAATAACTCCTAATATTTTCTAATTTTTCCTCCCATAAGCTTCTTCACCACTATGATGAAGCCTAAGGACTGCTTCTAAAATAATTCTTCTAAATGAATACAATAATATCCATTAAATAAAATCAAAGAAAGGAAATGCAGTTATAAAACATTTGTGACACAGTATTATATGTGATTATTTAGTTACTGAATACCAATATCTAATGTTGGGCCTATAATTTTGATGTAGTGAGAGACAATTACAATGACATTAATGTGATATAAAAATATCTGTGATTTCTATTGATAACAAAGAAACAGTTACTGCTGCCACTACTGTGGTTTGCTTCCTACAGTCATAATTGAGGGAAATGCTAAATTTTAGGTACAGGTTAATAAAAATAAAGATGTAATTTTTTTTTTCCATCTAAGTTCACAAAGGCCATGAGTTCTATTCATGGACCTCAAAGATTAAGAACACCACCTCTCACCTTAAACTCATCTCATAGTTTAATACCATGAAATCAGATAACAGAAGGTAAGCGTATACTCCAACAATGAAGCAACTGAGTAGAAAGAAAATCAATGCATTTTGCCTTAATGAGTTCCCTCCAGCAACCAACAGAAGAATTAGTTCATCATGCTGGTAAACTGATTCACAGTGTCTTCCTCAGAGATGAGAGCAAAAGATATAAAGAAGTAAAAAAATTGATTGATAAAACAATAACAGAATCTTATTTATACTAAATGCTAAGCCACCCACAAATTTGCTTTTTAATTTTTCTTTCCTGTAGAAAATTCCTTAAAACAAAACTGTAGAGAAATAGGAATTTCTAATACTATAATTCTAAATTCTTTGTCTAATACATATTACATATCCAAAAGCTTATGAATCAATTCCTCCTACCGTTGGATTCATGCCTTACACTTTTGAAAAAGGTGTTTCTATAAATAATGGGTTATTTCCATTGTGACATAAGGTCTTCTTAACAACGAAAAACAAGTATCTTCCAATAAACCAGGAGCTGTCCCTTTGTTCAGCCCTGCTGTGATGAGGCAATGAAGGTCTTTGATGACTTCCAGTGGTATGATAGATTTTCACAAATACACACACACACAAAGAGGAAGTAGGGTGTGAATCTGACACAAAGGTCATTACTAAGCGTTTTGCAGTTCTTGGCATGTATCCAGCCAATGGGGCACTGCAAAAAATTATGTAATGATGAAGCAAGCCATGTGTGTAGAGTGGGACCTAGTGAGTGGTCATATGGAATGGCTCACTGACTAGTGGTAATGGGATGAACAGTCTTTAGGAAGGAGTAGGGAAAGAGAGGTAATCAAATGTGAGAGGGGGAAACTCACAAAATCATTCATTTGCTTTTAGGCATTCCTATTTCTACCAATGATGAATGAAAGTAATGGGCTGTCTATGATCTGAAGTTGGAATCTGGTAAAATATAACTTGACTGTGTATTAAGTCTGTACTTATTTATACAATAAAATAGAATTATAATGTTTATCATTTAAGATTAATATTAATTGGCTATTTTATGCACAATATAAAATTCTAAACCACTTAAAGCAAGAACAGCCTCTTTTCCTGTGCAACGTGTGTAGTTGCTCCAAATAAGTGGCTGATGGATTGTGTGGAATTCTCTATTAGTTCTTTTATACTTCCTTGATAGTAAAGAAGACAAAAACTTACGAAAAGTATAGAAACTCCTTCACTTAGGCCAAAAAAAACCAGATTTCCCCTCCTTTATGCCCTCCCCACAACAAGTGTAGCTCAAATCACACTTGGACTAGTTGCACTCAAATATAAGAATACTTCTGTATTTTAAGATATGTACATATTTACACGACGAAAGTTTGTAAGAAATTATTTGCGCAGCAGTCATGAGACTTGCCAATTTCTTTTTGACTCGGGGACCAATGGGTTGTATAACTTTTCAACCTAATTAGACTCCTTGGTGCTTGAGGAAACACCACATTCCACCTTTAACTCTCACTGTAACTTTAGTTCCAGTTAGGACTTGATCTTGCTTCTTATTCATTTCCTTTCCATTTAGAAGGCTTCCAGAATCCAGTCCCAAAATTAGCCTGGATAGTTGTTTTCACATCCTGTTCCCACCCTCCCTTTTTTTTTTTTTTTGGCTAACATTTTGACAAGGGATTGAACTACTGCAACCTTCAGAGACCAGCCCAGCCATCCTAGACATGGGTCAGTGAAGATCAGGAAATAGCAGTGTCCAGAACTATCCTGTCAGTGGTTTTTGTGTCTAAATCTGTGGGTGCATACGCCCACGTCACAGTGTATACGGCTTTGATCTTGATTGCTCCTTGCTACATAAGAACGTTGTATAAATGTGAGAGAATGTCTGACTATTTTCCTCTAAATTTTTCATGTCACACGCCTGCTAATAGTGGGTATTTAAGAGGATGCAAGGTTGAATTACTAACATCAAGTAGTGCTGTAAAAAGTAAATTTGGTAGGCTAATTAAAAATTTTATGGTATGCACTACATCTTTCCAATCATTTTCACAGTTTCTTTTAAATAAGATTATATGTATCTGAATTTTCAGTTCTGTATTGTCAGTACTATGAGGTTCTCCTTTGAACTTTGTATGACTTAGAAACCTTTTTTTTTTTTTTTTTTAGTGCTCAAAGTAGAAAGCATTGTTTTATTCATAAATACTAGCCTTGACACATTTCAACTAAAAATAACAAAAATAAGTTGATTAGGAAAATATGGAATATTACATACTAGCTCTAAACCAAAACATGTATGGTATTAACAATAGAAATTAGTTTTCTCACACGAGGGTAACATTGTTTATTTAAACACTAAGTGGGAAAGGAACTATCCTTATACACAAAAACATGAGCTAATAACCTCCTAGTGACAATTAAATGTCCATGAAATGGGAGATGAAAAATAAAGATTATCTTTTTTTTCCAACAGGCATACCCAATATAGCCATAACATTTACAAATTGCTCCCAATAGTTTAAACGAACTTAAGTTCAAAGTATGGTTATAGCTTTCTGCTTGCATTTCGACACTATCAAAAACACTGTTGTTGAGGTTTGATTAATACTTCAAATCCAAAATGCATTATGCGTATCATTGCTAGGGTTCCTGCACAATATGTTTAAATCACCATATCAGATAAGTGTTAAAATTTTACGCATTGTGCACATGGGGATGAAAATATACAGCCACTTTATAATTGTTTGACATGATAATGGATTAGATTCTTCAGATGGTATATGTTAAAAAGAATCATAAATATTGTATTCATTATGATCTGTCTCAGTCATTCAACAGACATGATTGAGCAACAACCATTTGTCAGGCACTATGAGAGATGAACAAGAAATAATCTCTGGCCTCAATGTATCCATAGCCTAGTGGAATAAATCTGTACAGGAGAGATTGAAAATAATATTTTAAGTGTCATAATGGAGGTTTACATGGGATCTCAAAGGAGAAGCATCAGAAAGAATGAACTGAGGATGGTTGTGGGAGAAAAGAAGAAAAGGGAAGAAACCATTATTGAAAGGACTTATTATTTCAGTATTCTTTCAATACTGAGAGATTTAGAGAAGAGTATAACTCATGTAGTGAGGTGTCATGGGTGATTGGAAGAGCAGTTAACCAAAGAAATAAACAGCAGAGGCTGCATCTTATATTTCATAAACATGACCTTGGAAAAAGTGGGTAACTCTTTGAGATTTCTTCTCCGTAAATTGAGGTTACTAATGACTGTATCAATCATTTGCTATAAGCATCAAATGAGACAATCACTATGAGTTGCCTAGAACAAATCTTAGCATACAGTAGTCACTAAATAAGTTTTAATTTCTTTCCCCCCTCCTTATCCTTCTCTGATGCTCGTCTAAGACTAAAAGCATAGATGAGTGCTGTATTATATGAGTTTGGAACTTGCACTAGCAGAGATGGTTTGTTGTTGCTGTTGTTAGGTGCCATCAAGGAAACTTCGACTCGTAGTGAGCCCATGTGACCTAGTAGAACTGCCTCACAGGTTTTTCTAGGTTGTTATCTTTACCAGAGTAGATCTCCAGGTCTTTCTCCCAAAGAGCTCCTGGGTGGTTTTGAACTGCCAACCTTTTGATTAATAGTCCAGTGCTTAACCATTGCACCACCTGGGCTTCCTAAAGAAGGTTAGGTGGTGTATATATGATGTCTTCAATGCTATGGGAGCCAAGGCTGCTTGCTGAAGATAAGAAAATTTGGGGTCAAGTGGACAGTTTAGGTGAAGCTATTAAGACTTAGACTAGCTGCCACGGACAGCGGAAGAAATAATTGATGAGGGACAGACTAAAGGCTCTCAATGACACACTGAAAGTCCACTTGAGATGGGACATCATGAACTGTCATAACAATAGTCCTGCGGCAGATTTTATTTTCCATAAATAATTACAGCAAGATATTTAATCCCACATGCGCTTCATAGCCCTGCCTCTCCCTGTCAAGAGGTGGAATCTATTTCACCTCCCCTTGAAACAGGGCTGGGATTTGCAACTGCCTCAAAACATAAAATGTGGCAGAACTGACACTGATATTATGACTTGTGCCTGTCTCTCCTGCTTGGATGTAGACCCTTGGAACTCAGCCACCAGCTTGTGAGGTATCCCCAGGTCACACAGAGAGGCCCACATGGAGAGAAATTAAAGCTTTCAGCTGACAGTCAGCAGTATCAACCACCAAACATGTTAGTGAATGAGCCTTCAGATGATTTCAGCCACCAGTCATCAAATCTTCCAGATGAGTCAGATGAGGCACCAGGCACTGTGGAATAGACCTAAATCATCCCAGCTATGCTCTGTCCAAATTCTAGTGCAGTGGTTAAGAGCTTGGCTGCTAACCAAACGGTTGGCAGTTCGAATCCACCAGCCGGTCCTTGAAAATCCTTGGGGCAGTTCTACTTTGTCCTCCTGGGTCACTATGAGTCAGAATCAACTTGGCAGCAATGGGTTTGGTTTTTGGTTTTTTAGTGTCCATGAGCGTACTAAGTGGCTGTTTACTCCGCTAAGTTTTAGGTAATTTGTTATCTATCATTATATAACTGAGAACACTCTCCTACCCCAAACTCCAAGCAATATACATAAGCCTGGATTAAATAGGAGATACTAAAATTAATTAAATCAATCAATATAAGGGTAATATTGTCAGTACAGTGCCTGAACAAGACGAAGGTTAGGATGCCTAATAGTAAGTGGTTGAAATAATCACTACGGCCTGAGATCAATATGAAGAACATAAAGTCATGACTTAGAGAAAAGGCATGATCCAGGGATGGGAGGTCTTACAGTTGGTGTAGTGAGATTACAAGAATAAAGAAAGTACAATTGTAAATGTGTGCAGATAGAGAATAGAACACTGACAATTAAGACTCAGTGGTAAAATAATTCTATGTAATGGAAAGTTTTCTTTATAGAGATACTGTGAAGTTGAATCAATTGGAGTTTATAAGGAATTGTGAATACATTAGAAAAAGACTATTGAGGAAAAGGTTATTATTAGCAATGTACATTTTGTGATGGCATTTATTATCGCTCACAGTAACAATAATGATAATATATCACTCTTAAGTCTCTGACATAGTCAAAACTGTTCAGGAGAATATTGTTCCTTCCTTATTGTTCAGAAATAATTGAGATGCAAAGACAGGAATAATGCCACCAGCATCAGTCTCCTGTCATGATAATCAGCTTCAGCACATCGGGAGTAACCAAAGGCATGCTCTTAAAATAATGATGCTTATTGTCTGCGTTTAGTGTAGGGCAACAATGCAAAAATAGCTAATATTTACAATGGTTACCTGAGTGAGATATTTAACAACCTGAAATATGAGTGCCAACTAAATTTCAGACTATGTATTATGAAGAAAACAGAAATTATCATGAAAAAATATACCACATAGTAGCTAAAGTTCTTTTTTGCACCATCAATCAATGCACAGTGCTTCTGAAAAAAATGCTCACGACAATAGAAAGATACTAGCTACAGAGGACGGCTGAATCCAGTAAATAGTTTGTGCATGTTTGACAGTAGACAAGAAGAGTTGATGGATTAAGAAAGAGGAAGATTCTCAGGAAAAAGAATGATGCTAAATGTGGGAAGAAGATGCCCCCAAAGAGGAAAGGATGATTGAGGACCGAAGTTTGGAGTATGGACTTCACATGGGAGAAGAGACTACTATATTCATATGTCAGTGAACAAAGGAAGACTGGAAGTAAATTTAGAGACGTACTGATTTGAGAAATTTGGTAGGAAAGAATCATAACTTATATTCTCAACCATCTCAAAATGACTCAATTGCAAAAACTGAGTCAGGTGAATGGTTGTGGGTAACTTTTAGAATAGAAACTGTAGAAGAGCTATGTGATCAATAATATGTAATCCTTCAACATCTAAAAATTTATTTTCAAACAGAAGTAGGTGTTTTATACATGTTTCTAAGGAAATTGGGATAATAAAAAAGGATAATATATAGTGAGAGGTAATCCCTAGGTAGTAAAAACAGGTAACATGCTTGACTGTTCATTGAAAAGTTGGAAATTTGTGTCCACTCAGACGCACTTAGGAAGGAAATCCCAGCAGCCTGCTTCTGACAAATTAGTCATTGAAAACCCCATGGAGGACAATTCTACTCTGACACACATGGGGTCACCATGAGCCGGGATCAATCGCAACTGGAATAGGCACTATTAGTGTACTTCACAGGATAAAGTGATTAAAGAAGATTTTATGAAACTCTAAATGTTGGCCATGCCTGTACCTCCCTTCTGCAAAGACTGGTCAAAAGAGATGCTTTCTCGTCTGTTTGAAATTCTGTGACTCCACTTTGCTGCTGTATCTTAAATAGGATCAGTGCCCTAGCAAAAAGCAGTATCTATCAACTAAACTTGTAGAAAACCAATGGCCTATGAGATTATCTACCTCAAGAATTCTCAATAGGAGCATGCTATATTGCATGGTGACAAATTCATCTATCTAATTTTTTCTCAAATATTTTATTAAGTAATGTGACATCAAGAGATAAAGAGTAACAGTGACATATAAATAGTAGTAAAACAAAATTTATAGTCATAAGAGGCAGGAAAACAAAGAAGTAGAGAAGAGACAGAAACCCAGAGAGAGAAGCTGAGTCACATGAAAGCAGTCATTAGAATAAGAGGTCACCCACTTTGGAGCAGAAGACCCAGCCACCAGACACCAGGGTAGTCATTGGAGTAATTAAGGCTGCCATCATTTCTAAAATGACCATCTGTGCCTTGGGCTGGCTATGGGGATGAGTGAGTGTGTGTAAAATAAGCAGATCACCAGTTAACTGACACAAAAATAACATAACTTATGCTACTAGGCACTATCTCCAGTGTCACTCAACAGCATGGTTCATCCTAGGATCAAGATTTCTTGATTAAACACCTGAAATGCAAAGTTAAAGAATGCAAAGAAACAGGAAGTTTGGGTCCTATGCAAATTTAGCTGCACAGCTATTTTCTGCTTATACCCTTGATTCAGTAATTCCACATTATTTCCTAAGAAAAGAAGCAGACTTATGAATAAATATAGTCCTTCAAAGTACAATTATATTAATAAAAACAGTAACCTTAATTTCCAACACCAATGAATGGTTAAATACAACATAGACAAATGATAAATTTTATGCATATGCTAAATCATATTTTTGAGGCAGATGCGTTGAAAATTATCTCATGTTTATATGTAATAGCAATAAAAACACAGATTTGAAATTATTTATATATGTTATTACAATTCTGTAAAAATATAGCTATATCAATAGCAAAAAGTAAAGTAGATTCATCAACATAGATATTAATAGTGGCAAGTGCCAGGCTGGCGACTAGGCAAATCTGTTTCTTTTTTTTTATATCTTTTGTGTTTTCTAAACATTCTGTAATTTACAGAACATATTTAATAATTATAAAATGCTATTAAAAAGAGTTATTTGAAACCAAAAATTTAGAAGTGACATGAACGTGCTTAAAGTACATGTTTTCTGTATTTAGGATTTACTTGCTCAAATGCAACAGGAATATTAATACCTGTCTCTTCCAACCTTAGAATAATGTGTCTCAAACCAAATACTGTTACAGGAACTGCTTCACAATTCTGCCAGCTGGCCAGTGACCCACTAGTTTTAAGCGTAATCCAGGCTATTTCTAACAGAAACCTTTAAGTAGCGACTAGGTGGATTCAAGCTGCCAACCTTTTGGTTAGCAGCCTGATGCTTAACCACTGCACCATCAGGACTACATTTAACATGTAGGGTGTCAAAACAGTCTTAAGGAAAAGTAAAGGTCAGTATGTCGGTAGATAAATTCTTAAGCACATGTTACACAATTTTTCCATTCTTATAAACGGGGTCACCGCAGTGTATTTTTACCTCAAAAGCAATTCAGTACAACTTCTTGGCTCTGCTCCCCAAGGCATAGACTGTGTTGATCAGTAACAGACTGGATGCTCACAATGACCCTATCCAGTTCCAGATCAATTGATTCAGTACTCTCTGGGCCAGTGACCAAATTTTTTTTTATAACTTCCAAGGTGGAGTCCATAAGTGAACTCTCCAGAATCTGAGACTCTTCTTTCTATAACTTCCTCCTGGTT
Organism: Dugong dugon; assembly: GCA_030035585.1. Classification (NCBI taxonomy): domain Eukaryota; kingdom Metazoa; phylum Chordata; class Mammalia; order Sirenia; family Dugongidae; genus Dugong; species Dugong dugon. The sequence continues at coordinate 64,978,134 of CM057466.1, forward strand.
TCGTCCTCTAGGCCTTGCCTCCTCCTTGAGGGCTCTTCAAGAGGACGTCTTGCGTTAGCCATGTAAAAAAAAATCTGTTTTTAATTCTTAATCATAAAAGACCTTCAGGATTTGGAAAACATTTCCCATTCCTTTACCATAATGATGGATCTAAATATTTCTGACTATAAAAGCAACACACACATACACACATTTACTTCTTATTGAATCACCCAACTACTTAAGCTTTTGGCAAGATACTCTGCTACACTGATATTGAAGGAACCGTTGTTCATACTCTTTGAAAAGACAGAGAATTAAAGAAAAAAAAAAAAAGGTTTAGTCTCCTTTTACTAATGCATACATTCCCAAACAAACCTTGATTTCAAAACAAGCATTTCATGCTAACCGCACAAACATCAAGAGTTTTTTTGAACTTACTATTTTCAATTCCTTTCTTCTCATTCTCTTTCAAAACCATTCCAAACAAGCTTTTATCATCACTACTTCAAAAAGCTATACTTTTTAAGGTCACGAATGACCTCCACATTGCTAAATCTTAATGATCAGTTCACAGACTTCATATTTTTTTAAATTCTCAGCAGAATTTAGAATAGTTTATCACACATTCTTGCTTAAAACACTTCTACAAATAATTTCCAAGGTATGTTATTCCCTTGGTTTTCTTCCTACAAACGTGGTCCCTTCATTTCCACCTTGTGTGCTGGTTTATCCTATTCTTATTGTAGTGTCTGAATGCTCCAGAACACTATCCTTGTTACTTTTTCCTACCTGCACTCAACTCTTTTGGTGATCTTTTCCAGTATCATGACTTCAAGCATCATTTACATGCTGGTGATTCTTAAACTCATATTTTTAGTCTATATCTCTGATCTAAACTCCATATTCACATGTCCAATTGCCTAATTTACATATTCATTTAGAATTCTAATAGACATTTCAAACTGTAATATATAGAACAACTGCAGATATTTTTCTCCCCAACCTGTTTCTTCCACAGCCTTCCTCATCTCAGTTGATGGCAACTCCATTATTCCCATTGTTCAGGTCAAAATCCTCGGAAACATTCTTGACACTTCTGTTTCTCTTAAACCATCCACTATGTCATCATATCCTATTTGTTTTACTTTAAAAACATCCAGAATTTGGCTGGCTTCTGACTACCTTCATTAGTATCATTCTTTTCCAAGGCAACATCATCTTTCACCTGATTATTGTGATAACCTCCTAAACTGGTCTCCCGCTTCTATATTTGGACCCCTGTAGTCTGACTGAAAGGAGCTCTGGTGGCACAGTGGTTAAATGCTCAGATGCTAACCGAAAGGTTGGCAGTTGGAACCCACCAGCTGTTCCATGGAAGAAAGATGTGGTAAGCTGCTTCCATAAAGATTACAGCCTTGGAAACCCTACGGGGCAGTTCTACTCTTTCCTATAGGGTTGCTATGAGTCAGAATTGACTGATAGCAACTGATGGGTAGTCTGTCTCAACATGGCAATCAGAGGGATCCTTTTCAATCGTAAGGATTATTTAACTTCTCTGAACTCTGCAAAGGCTTCCCATTTCACTTAGAATAAGAGCACAGTTCTTACCAATTGCCTACAAAGTTTTACATGATCTGACCCCCATTACTTCTCTAAACATTTCCTACTAATTTTTCCTTATGGCACAATATTCCAGTTACATTGGGCTCCCCATTACTCTTTGAGCAAGTAGGCAAACTCCTACATTAAGGCTCATATGTTGGCTATTCTCTGTGCCAGGAATTCTCTCTGCACAGATATTTGCATGGTTAAGTTCCCAACAGTGATGGTTAATTTTACATGTCAGATTGGCTAGGCTATGGTGTCCAGTTGTTGGTCAAACACCAGTCTAGCTGTTGTTATGAAGAAGTTACACTTGGCCTTAAGCAGAGCAGATTACCCTCCATATCGTAGGTGGGCCTCATGCAATCAGTTGCCTAAAGAGCAAAACTGGAGGTTTCCTGAAGGAGTATTCTGCTTCCAGACTATAAACAGACATCTTGTCAGATTCCTCTCACTCCCCTACCACCTGACTGACATATTTTGGGACACAAGACTGCCAGAATTCATAACCCCATTCTTCAGATTCTAATCTGATTCTGTTACTTTCTACGTTCCAATGTTTCGAAAGAACAAATAAGAGCTCGTCTCTCTGGCAAGAGTATCAATACTCTTCTAGATACGGTCTTTCCGCTTAAGAGAGGACACTCATAATCTTTGGCGAGAAGGGAATTCCAGGATGAAGAAATAATTCAAACAAAGACTTAGAGATAGCATAAGTATTTATAGTTTAAGAATCTGGAGAATACTAAATTACACAATAGTGAATTATTATAGTGGAAACATCTGTAGATTATAAATTAGAAGATATGAGTTTTAGATCATATTGCATCAGGTAATTATAATGATATTTTACCATTTAGAGCTTATATATTTAAAACATGAAAAAAAAAACCTGTGGATATTCTGTCACATTAATTTTCAATTATCTGGATAACAATTGCTGAGTTCTTATCATATGCCAAGAGCCATGAAAAACTCTTTTACTGCATTATTTAATCTATTTTTGAATAATAACCAAGTCTTATTATGCTCACTATTTTGTAGCTAAGGAAATGAAGCTTACCAGGCTAGATAACTAGCCCAAGCCTCTGCTAATAATAGTGCTGAGCAAGAACTTGAACTCAGGTCTCTCATACCAGAGCACGAGTTTGTAATCACCATTCCATACAGCTTCTCTAAAGCTAAAAATACTTGCAGAAATGTTCCATCTCACTGTATGTGCTCATGAGAGACATGCTTTAATCACGATCCAGTATTTTCAATCATTATAGATATTTACATATCTTTTAGTTATCCATTTTTCAGCTTACATTGTTTCAATTATCTCCATTTCTGATTTCTACCTATATAGAAAGATTCTGCTGATCATTTAAGAGTTATGTCAAATGTGGTTTCCCCATGAAGTAATTCTGGTTTATGAAACTGGAAAATAAATAATAAGCTTAATAATAACCTTTAATAAGCTCTAATAATACTTACTAATAAACCTCTAAAATGGAGTGCCTCCCTTGGCTAAAATATTTTGGTTAGGTATCTATCTAATAAAAATGTGATTGCCTAGAGGTCAGGAATGATGTCTTAAGCACCTTTTTCATCTTATGGAACCTTGCATATTGTAGGTACCCAAAGAACGACTATGGTATTGAATCATTTTTAGAAAATATAAGAGTTGAGTAACCAATTTACAAAATGGTTATCAAGGAAGACCTCACTGAGAAGGTAAGATTTAAGCAGAACTAGAAGGTGATGGTGTCTTAGTCAAGGTTCTCTAGAAAAACAGAACCAGATTTGTCAATATTGTTGTTTGCTGATGAGTTGATTTCGATTCATAGTGACCCTATATGACAGAGTTGAACTGTCCCATAGGGTTTCCTAGGCTGTGTGATTATTGATGAGTTAAGCAACTCTCTTTAGTATTCAGAGTAAAAAATACGTATTATGTTTACGCCATAAAAATGGATTTTGTGCCATTTACAGCCCACCATAGTCAAAAAGAAATTCTGAAAAAAAGACCTTTCATGAACAAGACTATCAACTTACAATGTAAATATCAGAACATGAAAATATCATTACTCCATATCCTAGTTTGAAGTTAATTAAAAAATGTCTTCCCTTTCTGAATAAAAAAATAAAAAAGATACCCTGTCTGATGAAGCTAGGAAAACTGGCTTCACAGCTGGCTGGCTGGCTCATTCAGCAAGAAATCGGTCAACTTTCAAAGACCTGAAAAAATGCATTTTGCATGGTGCCAAGAATCATAAAGTAGCTGAGCCAACAGGGAGTTAAAGAACTCAGGCAAATTAGAGTTAGCTTGGGAAAATAAGAAACAGATCAAATCCAGATTGACCTTGTCAAGCTAAACTAATGCTATGTCTAACACTTGGACCTATTTCATCGCATTTGCTATTGTGAGCTTTTTTTCTTATTGTAATAAGCATTCAGTGTTAAAATTTTTATGAATCTTCAGTCTGTGGCATTCTCTTCAGTTATCTTGACTAAAGTCATCTTCTTTATTCCGTTCCCATGTTCTGTCAAGCGAGCTCACCTTTCTCGGGATACAAGTACCCTTTTTTTCCCTTCAAAGGAAGGGAATGCCTGATGTTTACCTAGAATATTATGACTACAACATAGGATGTGCCTCTTACCAGTTGGGATATAGCATAAAATGTCTCCTGCTCTGTCTTCCTGGGAATTGGAGAGGAAATTTGCCATTTATAGTGTTTAATACGTTTCCTGTAAATGTGTAGGAAATGCCTGTTTGAAGTTCTGAAGCCAACTACCTTGATGTTCACAGAGATTGGACAAACTACGTCATGAAAGAAATCATATTCAAGACACAATCCTATGTGAGGAAGGCAGCCCATTTATTTACATAAAGATCAAAGAACCTTCACATGAATTGAGACTACATATTTTTTCCTAAGTGATTTACAAAGAATAATCTACAGGGCTGAAGGGAAAAATGCTAAATCTTTAGTGACTACATTTTGGTTTTATGTATTAAAAACTATTGAGAATACTAAGGAAATATACTTGTAATTTTTTGAAAAGAAATGTTTATTTTCCCTAATTGGTCAATATTAAATAATAATGAAATACATGAAAATTATATTTCACAGATATTTTGGCTATTGTGCTTCATAATTAAAAATAAAAAAAAAAAACCTACAATTTGGCTTACATGGACACCATACTTAACTTAATGAAAACCATACTTAACAAATAAATGCTATCAATGATTAAAGACCTTTACCATCAAAGCCAGTAGAGTACTGTTCAGATGCCAGGATAATTTAATACAACAAACAGAATTCCTCTAAATACCCAAAACTGTAATGATATTTGCTGCCTGATACAATATTCTTCCCTTTCTAAAAGAATGGATGTTGCCTCTAAATGATAAACTTAAGAGTGATGTTTCATGTGAGGAAAAACCACACATTCTTAAATCATTATCTTTCTCCTCTTTTTATGTAATCTACCACTTTTTTCTCTGTTACTAAGGTTGGCTGAGCTTTAAAGTACAGGAAGGGAGGCAAAAACACAATCAATTTCAAAAATCACTTTGGCACAGTCCAGCAAAATGCATCCAATTAAGACATTACGCAGTATGCTAATAACTAAGTTTCTTATAGTGTTTTTTTCATCAAGGATTTCAAAGTCAAATTTACAATTCCTGCATTATTCTTTGGACATCTCTAATTCTGATTGTTGGCAAGTCTTCCTCCCTCCTCCCCTTCTTAGGCCCCATTCGGCATTCTAGCTGAAGGGCAATCATTTTGCCTTCCAAATTTGCTAGCCTTGGGTTCTCCTTCATTTTCTTTTGCCTTTGCTCAGCTAGCTGAGTGATGGATTCAGAGTAATTTGTAAGCCTAAGTTGGCCAATTCTAAAATGTTAAAAATTTGAATTATAGCCTTATAAAAATAAATGAACTTTTATGACTTTCCCTTGTTAATGCTTAGCTTGAAGTGCACAATCAAAATTCTGCCTCCAGAAGCAAAAGGTCTTCGAACATGTTTAGTGATTAGCAAGGAGCTCAAATTAAGCATGCAAATTAGTGCTTTTAAGGCTCTTATAAACAATGGCATCTCTAAGTAGATAACCTGTAAACACATTGCCACACCTCTAATCACCCAGTAACCCAAGTATTTACTTAATAAACTTGCTTTTACAGAAATATGAAGTAGCATTTTGGTTTAATCACTGTGTAGACTATCAAAATTCCAAGTTAGTTGAGTCTAACTATGAAAATTTTACTGAAAATTACCTTTTTCTATAACTGTACTATCTATGACAGTCCTTTTCTGATTTTTCTAATTAAACATATCTTCCCTGCTTTAAAAAGTAATAACTATATTACCCTACATATGTATTTTTCTATACCTCCTCCTTTATGAACAAGAATATTTACTCATTTGTCATGTCATTTCATTCTTGAGGCTTCGTTTTTAACTGCTGTGAGCTGATACTTCCTCTTTCTTGAAATTCCTTCTACATGATTAAAGTATTTGAAAAGCTTGCCTTAAACTAAATTAAAATCCTTTATGAGAATTTAAAAGAGCACTAAATGTGAAGCCCTAAAAAATCTCGAATCTAGTTCCAAACCCATCATTAACCATCCATGTATCATTTAGCAATTCAGATAAATGCATTGTATCTTTGAAACAAAGTGAAAGACCCAAATATGTTCTTTATATATATAAAAACCATACAGTTTAATGTTAAAGCTTAATATTATGCACCTTGAAAGGGCTGGTACCTCTTCGCCAACCACAATAATGTGATATGTTTTCAAGGTCTGCACTGGTGCTTGTAGATACGGCATGTGTTAATAGGAAGATGAATATGAAATGATCCTTCATTCTTACATTTGTACACTTTTTTACCTTTACTTTTCCAAACATGTTATTTTATTTGATGCTCACAATTTAGGAGACAGAAAGGAAAGCTATTATTAGCCCATTTAGAAGATAAAGGCAAGTAGCTGCAAAGAGATCAAGCATTTATTAGAAAATTCCAGAGCTAGTGAGAGAGGCTGAACTAAAACTGTATACATTGTAATTGTTACATACTGATTAGTGTGCATTGTTTTTGAATGGCATTCTTTAGATCTACCTTCCTGAACTACATTATATTGCCCAACTGTGAAGTAGGCATTACAATTTTGTATTTACTTCTAATGTATCTCAAAGGGAACCTTGTTTAATGATACAACATTTGTAAATCTCTTTGAATAGAGGAATCATTTAAATGCAAAGTACCCCCTGAACATTATCTTCTGTACTCTCTCATGGGGTGCATAAAAATCAAATAGGGCTGACTGTGATCTTTTAGGAACATACAGCGGTCATAAATTGACTCTTTGCACCTTGCTACACCACCCCCTGGAGAAACTGTGCACCTCATGCCGATCACTAAGTGAGGCTCTGATGCCCAGGCCACAAGCCATCCATAGAGCACAGCGGTGGAAATTGACAACTTGAAAACCTTTCTTAAACGCGCACTTGGTTCCAAATCAGCAGGGTTGAGAATTAGTTTCTCACACAGCCCGAGCAAATGCATGAACAAAGACCAGCCTTTCACAGAAGGGGAATCATGGCTCTTGGAATCACAAATGGTACTGTATACCTGAGACAAAGAACTCTGCACAATTTTGCCCAATTCTGCTGCCATTGGCCACTGTCTATTTCTTCTCTTACTCTTTTCCTCTTGATACTCCGTTGAACACTAAACCCGTTGCCATCGAGTTGATTCCGATTCATTGTGACCTCATAGGACGGAGTAGAACTACCCCATAGGGCTTCTAAGGAGTGGCTGGTGGACTTGAACTGTTGACATTTTGGTTAGCAGCCACGCTCTTAACCACAGTGCCACCGGCCTCCTGAAACTCCATTAGTGTCTAAGAACTATCACTATTCTGCCCTATCTATCTTCTCCTCACCTCATTTGCCATTATTTTCTATTGCCACTGAGCAACATAGGCTCTTAACATGTTTTTCAAATATTCTGGTATTGGTAAGCTGACTAGTTTGCTGCTAGAGTTTCTTAACAAATTAAAAAAACAAACAAACAAACCTGTTGCCCTCGAGTTGATTCTGACTTAGGAGACCCCTTGTGTTATAACCCCTTGGCTGTAATCTTTACAGGCCTTTCTTTGCAGGTGTCGCTGAGTGTGTTCAAACCACCAGACTTTTGGTTACTAGTCGAGTGCAAATTATCATTCGTCTCTTCCTTTCCTAAGACATGCCCCTTTATCTATCCAATATAACGGATCCACCTTCAGATTTTACTATGTCATTCCACAAAGTCTTGCATAGACACATCCTTCATAGAGCTATAACTTTTGAAAAAAAAATTAGCTTAACTTTAATACAGTAAAAAGCACAGATTTTAAACATAAAACTCAATGAGTTTTGACAAATGTATACATCTTGTAAAACTATCCCAAACAAGATGTAGAGCATTCCCATCAACCCAGACAGTTTAGTTACTATTGTTCTGATTTTTATCACTATAGATAATTTTTTTCCTGATCAAAAACTTCATAAAGATGAAATTGTATATTCTGTACTCTTTTGTGTCTGATTTCTTTGTGATTCTATAAAAATTCTAGTATCAGCTTGTTAATCACTACCAAAACAAACAAACAAACAAAAAATTTGTTGGGGTTTTTGCTAAGATGATGTTCAAACCATATGGATTTTGAGAATTGACATCTTCATAATAATGATTTTTTTTTTTTAAATCCGGTAGCAAGGTATACTGGCCCATTTATTTAGGTCTTCTCTCTTTCAGCACTATTTTATACTTTATATTGTGTAGGGTTTAAACATTTTTTATTATATTTATTCCAAATTATTTCATGTTCTTGACATTATTGTAAAATAGTACTTTTTAATATTCCAAATTCTAACTGTTCCTGATACCTAAAATACACCTGGTTGTTAATATTGATCTTTTATTCTGTACACTTGCTAAAATCTCTTATTAGTTCTAGTAGATTTTTGTAGATTCCATGGAATTTTCTATGCACATGAAAATGTTTTTTGTTAATAGACCATTTTTCTTCTTCATTTCCAAAAGTTATACTGTACATTTCTTTTTTTCATTTTCTGCAGTGGCTGGAACTTCCAGGAAAATGTTGACTAGAAATAGTGAGACCAGACATCTTTACTTTGTTCCTATTCTTGGTGGGAGGCATGGTGGGGGAGGAAACATGCAGTATTTCTCCATTAAAAACAATACTGTCTTTTTGAGATATCATTTATCAGATTAAGAAAGTTACCTTCTATTTTTGATTCATGCCCTTTGCTCATTTTTTAATTGGGTTAAATTTTTATGATGGTGTTTCAAAGGTTCTTTATGTATTCTAGGTACAAGTTTTTTATTTTTATTTATTTTTTATCAGGTATATGATGTGCAAATATTTTCTCCCATTCTGTGGGTTGTTTTTCCATGGTGTCCTTTGAAATACAAAGTTATTCCTTTTGATGATGCCCAGTTTATCTGCTTCATTTTGTTGCTTGTGCTTTTGTTGTCATAGCAAAAAAAAAAAAAAAAAAAAAAAAAGCCTAATTCAGTCATGCAGATTTACACCTATATTTTTCCTAAGAGTTTTGTGTTTTAGCCCCTACATTTAGAACTTTGACCCATTTTGAGTTAATTTTTGTACAAGGTTTGAGTTAAGGGTGTAGTTTCATTCTTTTGGATATGGATACCCAGTTGTCTCAGCATTATTTGTGGAAAAAGCTATTCTTCCTCCCATTGAGTTGACTTGGCACCTTTATGAAAAATCAGTTGACCACAAGCATGAGGGTGTATTTCTGGACTATCAATTCAGTTCCACTTATCTATGTGTATATCTTTATACCAGTACACACTGTCTTATTTACTATGGCTTTGCTGTAATCATTGAAACAGAGAAGGGTAAGTTCTCCAAACTTGTTCTTCTTTTTAAAGATTGTTTTGTCTATTCTGGATCCATTGAATTTCCAAATGAGTTTTACGGCCAACGTGTCATTTCTGCAAACTAGTTAGTTGAGATTTTGATAAGTATTACATTGAATCCATAGATCACTTTGGGGACAACTGCCATTTTAACAATATTATGCCTTTTATTGATGTCCAAGGTGAGTATTTCCATTTATTTAGGTCTTCTTTAAATGAATGAGGCTAGCTATATTCCAATAATTTTTTTATTTACAACCAGTGGTGGGCTAGATTTGCCTTGTAGGCAATAATTTGTCCTGTAGGCAAAATCCAATTTATGTTATGACAAATAATCCATATTACTGGACTGTGGGACATATGTTAGGTAATGCCTGGAGAAGAAATTTTTGAGATAAGTATGGCCAGATCATGTAGGGTCCACGTGTATTACGATACAAAGTTTGATATTTTTCCTGAAGCGGAGAACCATTAATACTACTAAGGCAAGGGAATTACATGATAAGTGTTAGGTTTTATGGAATAATTTGGTGCCCATGTCCAGTAACAGAGTTACTGGAGGTTAAAAAAAAAAAGACCTATTAGGGTGACCTATTAAGATTCAAAGCAGCCCTGGTAGTACAATGGTTGAGTGTTCAGCTGCTAACCAAAAGGTTGGAGTTAGAACTCACCAGCCGCTCTACAGGAGAAAAGACCTGACGATCTGCTCCCGTAAAGATTACTGCCTAGGAAACACTACGGGACAGTTATACTCTGTACTATAGGGTTGCTATGAGTCAGAATTGACTCAAAGGCACCCAACAACAACTTTAGGATTCAAAAGACTAAGAATGTGATGACTGTTGACAGTAGGAAATAAAAGAAAAAGATAAATGTCTGAACTATTTGTATATAAGTAGTTGTTTAAGATATGGGAGGACAATGAGAGCATCTACAGATATTATTCAGCAAATAGAACATAAATTCCCAAGGAAAAAATCTAGGGAAGCAATGAAATTATTTAAAAAGGCTTTGGAGCATGGGGGATGATAAAAAACAAAACAAAATGAAAACAAAACATTGGAAATGTAAGAAACACTCAGAGATGTAGCAAGAAATACTTATACGAACAGATACTCAAAACTCACTGGTAATAAGAAAAATACACATTAAAACAATGAGCTATTACTCTTTTTCCAGCAGAGTTGCAAAAATTAGAAAATTGAATAAGGACTAATGGTGGATGTTTTATAAGAAGCCAGAGACCTTTGTGTACTCGGTGAAATGGACTTTTGCAGCCACTTTGCAGAGCACTCGCATAGTGTTTACTCAATTCCTGTATATGTTTACTCTATAACTAGGTAATTTCACTTTTGAGTCTATGTTCCAGAGAAATGTTCACATGATACTTATTGGATAAGTAGGGGACATTTAAGAAGCTCCAGTGGTGCCATAGTTAAGCAAAGGGCTGTTAACTGAAAGGTTGACAGTTCGACCCCACCAGGTACTCCATGGGAGAAAAGACCTGGCGATCTGCCAGGTAATCTGCCTCTCTACAGATTACAGCCTAGGAAATCCTATGGGGCAGTTCTACTCTGCATTTAGTGTCACTATGAGGCAGAATCAATTCAACAGCACACAACAACTACAACAGGAGATATTTATCACACTGTCATCTGTGGAAATAGACTGTTAGTGGTAAACTGGGTGCTAATATATGGAGAAATGGATAGTGTGGTAAGGACATACTATGTGTGGTAGATGTATTATTGTTAAAATATTCACTGTACTCCTTATAAGATTCTCCTTACTGGGCGCATTCTGTGAGGGGGTCATATTTCCCATCCAATTCATGTCAAACTTGGAAATGTGACTTACCTTTGCATACTAGGTTTGACAGTGTCACCCCAAAACCCATGTCCTTTGCTGAACCCCAGAATGTGAATTTTTTTTGGAAATAGAGTCTTTGCTGATGTAATTAGTTAAGATGGGGCCATACTGGAGTAGGGTGAACCCTATGTCCAGTCAGAATGGTATCTTTATTTGAAGAGGGAAAGAGACACGAAGACATAGAAGAGTGACAGCTGTGTGAAGACAGTGGCACAGAAGGGAGTTATGCTGCCACAAGTCAAGGAAAACCTGGTGTACCAGATGCTGGAAGAGGCAAAGAAGGATCCTTCCCTGGAAGTTCTGCCAATAACCTTGATATCAGACTTCTAGTCTCCAGAATTTTGAGAGAATTAATTTGTTTTAATCCACTCAGACTGCCATATTTTTTATTTACAGCAGGAACATAGGAACCTAATACAGTGGAGTTGACCAATGATATATGAGTGGAAATGAACTATTTTTATGCAGAAGCTTTAAGAACTGTAGCAGATTCCTCTATGTCTTTCTTCTGCCATGAGAGTGACCGTATCATAGAAAGTGACTCTTCCTTCATCCTAGATTCCAGTTTGCAGAGGACGGAGAGCAGAGGAACAGACATGTAACATAAGTAAGAAATTTTTGTTTTTATAAGTCACTAAAATGTGGATGATGTTTGCTATTGTAGCATAATCTAGCAAAAACTGAGTTCCTCTGTGAAATACTATGATGTTCTTTGGAATGTCATTTAGTTGTTAAACCTGTTGCTGTCAAATCAATTCCGACTCATAGCGACCTATAGGACAGAGTAGAACTGCCCCATAGGGTTTCCAAGGAGCAGCTGATGGATTTGAACTTTCGGTTATGAGCCGAGCTCTTAACCACTGAACCACCAGGGCTCCACGTAGCTGTTAGAGGAAAGTTATTAGATGTGCACAAAAATGACATGTTTGGATCTCAAAAACCTAGTAGTAAATGAAAAAAAAAAAGGAAGAACAGTGTAAGGTCTATAACACAGTATTAGTTAAGTAAAAATATAACACAGGAGTCAAACTACATATTTTAGGAGGATACATAAAATTTCAATGAAATGTATCGAACACGTTAGAACAGTTGCCTGTTCTAAATTAAGGAATTAGAATAGAGCATAACTATAAAATGAAATAAAACAATAAATGAATATCAACCTATATTTATTTATATAAACATGAATATAAACCTTACAGGCTTAATAGATACTTCCTTTAAACAAGAGAGTCGCTGATTATGTGAATAATGAAGAATGTAATTAGCTCAATCCTTTCCAACTATTGTCCAAAGAAACAAACAAAAGTATTAAAAAGAGAGAAAAAAATATTTGGGTGTTGGGGGGTTTGTTTATAGAGAATAATGTTTCACCAAGTAGGCAGAAATTTAACAGTACCAAATGCCATGAAAGGTCAAAGAAGATAAGAATTAACAAGTGACTATTTGCTTTGCCAATTACAAAGTCACTGATGCAATCTGTTTCTTTAATTGTAGGTACTGCGGAAACATGGGGCTGATTTAGACAGGAAATGTGGAAGCAGTTTTTCAGGGAACTGTGTAATTGCTTCTATCCCTCTCTCCTAAACTTTTGCAACAGAGAGGAGAATTTGAAGGCATTACTTTATGTCTAAGGTAGAAAAAAAATTCTTTTCACTGCATTTGTGGGGACAGCACGTTAGAGGTGTTGGCCAACTTATTAGGTGTTGTGGGAAGTCCCTTTCGCATTCAACAAAAATTGTCAGATCCTTTGTGTCTATTCTTTGAGAGCTTATGCTGTCTCATTCCAGAACACATAATAGTTAGCTTTAGAGAAGCTTTTATGTCCTTGCTGCGATTTTTATTTTCTGAGCCCATGGGAAAAATCTTTGTTAGATCAGTGCAAGAGTAGGTGCCTAGCAGTATGGGCTGGCTTCAGTTCTATTGTATATCCAGGTGTACTCTGTGTCCTTGGCAGAACGTTGGAGGACATAAACTTTTGCACAGTGATGCACGCAGCTTTCCCACCCTTCTGATTTCGAATTTGCCTAAGAGAGTTGAATTAGTGGCAAAACAAAGCACTACTCTGTAGTTTACTTCCAGAACACCAAGAACCATTTTTTTTTTTTTTATTGTACTTTAGGTGAAGGTTTGCAGAACAAACAGTTTCTCATTAAACAGTCAGTACACATATTGTTTTATGACATTGGCTAACAACCCCACGACATATCAACCCTCACCCTTCTCGACATTTTTTTTTTTTTTTGGTGAAAATATACATAGCCAAAAATACAACATTTCAAAAACTTCTACATGCACAATTCAGTAATATCTATTGCGTTCTTCCAGTTGTGCTGCTATTCTCACTTCAGATGAATGTTTACAGAACAAAATAGTTTCTCATTAAACAGTTAGTACACATGCTGCCCTAAGACAATGGTTAAAAACCCCATGACATGTCAACACTGTTCTTACTCAACCTTGGGTTCCTTATCACCAGCTTTCCTGTCCCCTTCTGCCTTCTAGTCCTTGTCCCTGGACTGCTGTGCCTCATTAGTCCTGTTATGTTTTATGGGGCTGTCCAATCCCTGGCTGAACAGTGAACCTCAGAAGTGACTTCACCACTGAGCTAAAAGGATGTCTGGGGGCCGTACTCTCGGGGTTTCTCCAGTCTCTTTCAGGCCAGTAAATCTGGTCTATTTTTGTGTGTGTTAGAATTTTGTTCTACATCCTTCTCCAGCTCTGTCCAGAACCCTCTGTTTCGATCCCAATCAGAGCAGTCAGTGGTGGTAGCTGGGCCCCATCTAGCTGTACTGGACTGGTGGAGGCCATGGTAGCTGTGGTGCATCAGTCCTTTTGACTAATCTTTACCTCGTACCCTATTTTCTTCATTCTCCCTTGCTCCCGAGGGGGTGGGACCAGTGGAGTATCTTAGATGGCTGCTCACAGGCTTTTAAGACCCCAGACACTACCCACCAAGGTAGAATATAGAACACTGTCTTTATAAAGTGTGTTATGCCAATTGAGCTAGATGTTCACCGAGACCATGGTCCCCACAGCCTTCCGCCCAGCAATTCAGTCCCTCAGGGAGGTTGGATGTGTCTATGGAGTTTCCATGACCTTTCCTTGTACAAATTGTGCTGGATTCCCGAGTATTGTGTACTCTCTCAACCTTCACCAAAGATGCCACTTATCTATTCTGTATTTAGAATTTCCCCTCCACGCCTCCCATCCCTCGTAACCAACAAAGATTGTTACTTTTTGTGTGTAAACTTTTTCATGAGTTTTTACAATAAAAGTCTCATACAATATTTGTCCTTTTTGATGGACTTATTTCACTCAGCATAATGTCCTCCAGTTTCATCCATGTTATGAGATGCTTCACAGATTCATCATTGTTCTTTATTGTTGCATAATACTCCATTGTGTGTATGTACCATAGTTTGTTTATCCATTCATCAGTTGATGGGCATCTAGGTGGTTTCCATCTTTTTGCTATTGTGAACAATACTGCGATGAACATGGGTGTCCATATATCTATTTGTGTGACGGCTCTTGTTTCTCTAGGATATATTCCTAGGAGTGGGATTGCTGGACTGTATGGTTTGTCTATTTCTAGCTTTCTAAGGAAATGACATATCATTTTCCAAAATGGTTATATCATTTTGCATTCCCACCAGCAGTGCATAAGAGTTCCGATCTCCCCGCAGCCCCTCCAACATTTGTTATTTCCAGTGTTTTTGATTCGTGCCAGTAATGCCGGGGTGACATGGTATCTCATTGTGGTTTTAATTTGCATTTCTCTAATGGCTAGTGATCGCAAGCATTTCCTCATGTGTCTGTTGGATATTTGAATGTCTTCCTTGGTGAAGTGTCTGTTCATTTCCTTTGCCCATTTTTTGATAGGATTGTTTGTCTTTTTGTTGTAGAGGTGTTGGATTTGGACTTCACCAAAAGAGTCAAAAGAGAACCTACAGACTGGGAAAAGATTTTTGGACATTACAAGTCAGACAAAGGTCTAATCTCCATAATCTACAAGAAAATCGAACACCTCGAGAGGCGGGGCAAGATGGCGCACTAGGCAGAAGCACCACACCGTCCCTCCACAGCAAAGATCCGAAAAACTAAGCCTAACAGAGAATCAACAATCCTGAAACCCTAGAACACCAAATGAAGACATAAAGAACTCAGCCAAACACCAAATGGAGTGAGAATACTAAAAGAGAACGGAGAGTGAGGAGAGACTCACGCAGAGATTCCTTACCAGCTAACGCAGCGCGGATCCACCATCTTGGATTCCTATCGGAGACCAGCGAACGGGAGAGCAGCCTTGCAGAGTGTCCAGTGGGAGACAGAACGACTGGTAAACTGCGGTGTACGCTTTCCCACCACCCACCCCTCTCCACCTCGGCTGGGACTACCCTGCTTTCCGTGGCCAGGGTCCCTGGGCTGGGGGGCGCCGGTGCTTGGATTCCGCGCACCCGGGCTGGTGGATTTCTGAGAGCCATTTGCTGGCTGTTGGCGAAGCTTTTTCTGCCGCCTCTCCCTCCTTTTGCCTGGGTGCCCGGTTCCGAGTGCCGTCTTTGCTCTCTCCTGCGGGGCTGTGGGGCTGCGTTCGGGCGTATGACTGCTTCCAGGTCTGGGCTGCCGCGCTGGTGAGATCCCGGGGCCTTTGTTCGTTCGCCCCTCTGCTTTCCGTGTCCATGGTCTCTTAAACCCGAGACTGCCGGCTGCTTGGAATTAGCGCCCCTGAGTGGGGGCTCTCTGGGTCCCATTTGTTGGCTGTTGGTGTGGCATTTTCTGCTTCTTCTGGTTTCTCGCTTGCCTCTCGCTGCCTCCCCCTCCTTTTACTCAGGTGCCTGGTTCCGAGTGCCGTCTTTGGTCTCTCTTGCGGGGCTGTGGGACTGCGTTCGGGCGTGTGGCTGCTTCCAGGTCTGGACTGCCGTGCTGGCGAGATCCCGGGGCCCTTGTTCGTTCGCCCCTCTGCTTCCCGTGGCCACGGTCTCTTAGCTCCGAGACTGCCGGCTGCTTGGAATTCGCTCCCCGAGTGGGGGCTCTCTGGGTCCCATTGGTTGGCACTGACTGCTGGGGTTGCTTTTTTTTTTTTTTCTTTTCTTCTTTTTTTAATTTTATTTTTCTTCTTTTTTGATTAGTTTTGTCATCTTTTCACTCTTTTTCCCTTTTGTCTTTCTTCATTGCTTAATTTCTTGTCTCTCTATCTCTTCCTTCTCTTTCTGATCCCTGAATACCAGGTGATGTATGCCTCTGTACCTTCTGGCCAGGCTGTGCTGTGAAAACTGAGACCGACTCCCCCAGACCTCATAGCTACATCGGTGGGATCCCTGGGAACTTTGCCGTTCTTTAACTTTTCTGATTTTTATTTGTTCATTCTTTCCTTTTCTTTCTCTTCCCCCTTCTGGTTTCCTCCATCCCATAGTCTCTCATCTGTACATTCCAACGACAAGCTCCCCTAGCATTCTTTTATGTTTGTATGCTTTTTGCTCCGGCTCCTCTCTCCTCTCTCCCATACCCAGCTTAGCTTCACACATAACCATCTTCCCGCTGCACCCTACCTACCTGCACCGTGCACTTGACATCACACCACCAAGCTGTGCAGGCACACCCTATTGGAACCTGCCCAGCACTGACTACCAACCGTCCTGGTGGCTGCGGTGAGTGCCACAAACAACCCGTCCCAGTGGCTCCTCTATAGCTAGATCTGCCCAGCTGTACCACAAGGATGAAACAAACAAACAAACAAAAAATCTACAATCAATAAATGAGAGAAATATATACTGAATGCCCTGAAAACAGCAAACAGTATCAAAACATTTACAAAAACAAGACAAGATGGCTCCAATAGGCGTCCAAATTAAAACACCAGATAACTCTCCTCTGGAAGAAAATGCACTAGAAATACCTGATAGGGAACTCAAATCACTAATACTCGGAATTTTCCAAGAACTGAGGCAAAAAGCTGACAAACATGAGGAAAAAATAGACAAATTTATGGAAAATACAGACAAAAAATTGGAAGAATTCAGGAAGATGATGCAGGAACAAAATGCAAAAAATAAATTCACAACTCGAAATTATACAAAAACAACAATTAGAAATCCAAAAGGTAAACAACAAGATTTCAGAAATGGACGATGTCATAGAAGGGCTGAGAAGTAGATTTGAAACCATGGAAGACAGGATCAGTGGAACTGAAGACAAACACTTGGATACAACTCTGTTTCAGGAAAACTCAGAAAACAAAACAAAGAAAAATGAAGAGAGGATCATTGAGGAACTGCTGACAGAAAACTTTCCCAATATCATGAAAAATGAAAAGCTGGCCATCCAAGAAGCTCAACGAACCCCATATAGGAGAGACCCCAAAAGAAAATCATCAAGACATATCATATTCACACTCGCTAAAACTAAAGACAAACAAAGAATCCTGAGAGCAGCTCATGAAAAACAAGAAGTCACATACAGAGGAGAAACAATAAGACTAAGCTCAGATTATTCGGCAGAAACCATGCAGGCAAGAAGGCAATGGGATGACATATATAAAATCTTGAAAGAAAAAAATTGTCAGCCAAGAATAATATATCCTGCAAAACTCTCATTCAAATTTGATGGTGAAATTAGGTCATTTCCAGATAAACAGAAACTAAAGCAATATGCAAAAGTCAAACCAAACTTACAAGAATTATTAAAGGGAGTTCTTCGATCTGAGGATAAACAGCTTTAGCCCTCAGGCAGGACCTAGGACCTAGGACGCAGGTTCATATGAACCAGATACCATTCTAGGAACTGAACTACAGAGGACTTTCCATAAACAAAAGAAATACAACAGGGAATCAGAGAAATCAATCAAAAGATGACAACAACATCAAAACAATGAAAGAGGGAACAAACGGCATAGGTATAGAACCTTCTGAAGGAGAGGAAGGCAAGGCGATACCAAGTAAGGGTAGACTGCCTCAAAATTATAAAGATAAGGGTAAAATTCATGGTAACCACAAAGAAAGTTAACAAACCAACTCACAAAAATAAAGACAAAAAACAAAGTCTCAACAAAAACAAAACCTACAAAAACAAAAGAAATGAACACAAAATCCACAAACAAAAAGTAACTCAGCACAAGAGAGTAAGAAGAACAAAGAAAACTTCAGCACCAAAAAAAAAGCACTACAAAATGACAGCAACAAACTTCCATCTATCAATAATTACACTGAATGTAAATGGACTCAATGCACCCATAAAGAGACGGAAAGTGGCAGAATGGATAAGAAAACAGGATCCATCAATTTTCTGTCTACAAGAGACACACTTTAGAAACAAAGATGTGAATTTATTAAAAATCAAAGGTTGGAAAAAAATATATCAAGCTAACAACTATCAAAAAAGAGCAGGAGTGGCAATTCTTATCTCAGATAAAATAGACTTTAAAACAAAATCTACCATAAAAGACAAAGAAGGACACTATATAATGATTAAGGGGATGATCCATCATGAAGACATAACAATAATAAATATCTATGCACCCAATGACAGGGCTCCAAAATACATAAAAAAAACTCTAACAGCATTGAAAAGAGAAATTGACAGTTCCACAATAATAGTAGGAGACTTCAACACACCACTCTCAGTAAAGGACAGAACAACTAAAAAGAAACTCAGCAAAGAAACAGAAGACCTAAAGAACACTATCAGCCAACTGGACCTCATAGACATATATAGAACAATCCATCCAACCGCTGCAAAGTACACATTCTTTTCCAATGCACATGGAATGTTCTCCAGAATAGACCACATCTTAGGCCCCAGAGCAATCCTCAACAATATCCAAAATGCTGAGATAATTCACAGTATCTTCTCTGACCACAATGCCATCAAGGTAGAAATTAACACTAGAAAGAGCAAGGAAAAAAAATCAAACACATGGAAACTGAATAATAATCTGCTTACACATCAATGGGTAATAGAAGAAATCAGAGATGGAATTAAAAAATTCCTAGAATCAAATGAAAATGAAAACACATCATCCCAAAACCTTTGGGACACAGCAAAGGCAGTCCTCAGAGGACAATTTATATCAATAGATGCACATATCAAAAAAGAAGAAAGGGACAAAATCAAAACATAAACTACAGAACTCAAACTAATAGAAAGAGAACAACAGAAAAAGCCTACAACCACCGGAAGAAAGGAAATAGTAAAGATCAGAGCAGAAATCAATGAAATAGAGAACAGAAAAACAATAGAAAGAATCAACAAAACCAAAAGTTGGTTCTTTGAAAGAATCAACAAAATCGACAAACCACTGGCCAGACTGACAAAAGAAAAACAGCTGAGGGCACAAATAACCCAAATAAGAAATGAAATGGGGGACATTACAACAGACCCAACTGAAATAAAAAGGATTATAACAGAATATTATGAAAAACTATATTCCAACAAATTTGAAAACCTAGAGGAAATGGATAAATTTCTAGAAACATACGGCCTACCCAAACTACAACAAAGTGATATTGAAAATCTGAATAGGCCCAGAACAGGAGAAGAGATTGAAAAGGTAATAAAAAAATCCCAACCAAAAAAAGCCCTGGCCCAGATGGCTTCACTGGAGAATTCTACAAAACATTTACAGAAGAGCTTGTACAAGTTCTACTCAAGCTATTTCAGAGCATAGAAGAGGAAGCAACACTTCCAAATTCATTCTATGAAGCCAGCATAATGCTGATACCAAAACCAGGCAAAGACATCACAAAAAAAGAAAATTACAGACCAATATCTCTCATGAATATAGATGCAAACATTCTGAACAAAATTCTAGCCAATAGAATTCAGTATCATATCAAAAAAATAATACACCACGACCAAGTAGGATTCATACCAGGTATGCAAGGATGGTTTAACATTAGAAAATCCATCAACGTAATCCACCACATAAATAAAAGGAAAGAAAAAAAATCACATGATTATCTCAACTGACGCAGAAAAGGCATTTGACAAAGTCCAACACCCATTCCTGATAAAAGCTCTCAATAAAATAGGTATAGAAGGGAAATTTCTCAACATAATAAAGGGCATCAATGCAAAACCAACAGCCAACATCATTCTTAATGGAGAGAGGCTGAAAACATTCCCCTTGAAAACAAGAACAAGACAAGGATGCCCTTTATCACCACTCCTATTTAACATTGTGCTGGAAGTTCTAGCTAGAGCCATAAGGCAAGAGAAAGAAATAAAGGGCATCCAAATTGGTAATGAAGAAGTTAAACTCTCCCTGTTTGCAGATGATATGATACTATACATAGAAAACCCTAAAGACTCCATGAGAAATCTAGTGGAACTAATAGAAAGATTCAGCAGAGTAGCAGGATACAAGATAAACATTCAAAAATCAGTTGGATTCCTATACACCAGTAAAGAGAACGATGAAAAGGAGATCAGGATAGCCCCTAAAAAGATAAAATACTTAGGAATAAATCTGACCAGGAATGTAAAATACCTATAGAAATAAAACTACAAAACACTGCTGCATGAAACCCAAAGGGATCTACATAAATGGAAAAACATACCATGCTCAAGGATAGGCAGACTCAACATTGTGAAAAAGGCAATTCTACCTAAAGCAATCTACAAATACAATGCAATCCCGATACAAATAACAACAACATTCTTCAAAGAGATGGAAAAACTAATTATTAACTTTATATGGAAAGGGAAGTAACCCTGAATAAGTAAAGCCCTCCTGAAGAAGAAGAATAAAGTTGGAGGACTCACACTACCTGACTTGAGAACCTACTATACAGCTACAGTAGTCAAAACAGCCTGGTACTGGTACAACAACAGAGACATTGACCAATGGAACAGAATTGAGAACCCAGATGTAAATCCATCCACCTACGGTCACCTGATCTTCGACAAGGGTCCAAAATACATCAAATGGGGAAAAGATAGTCTTTTTAACAAATGGTGCTGGCAAAACTGGATATCCATTTGCAGAAAAATGAAACAGGACTCATACCGCACACCATATACAAAAACTACTTCAAAATGGATCAAAGACCTGAATATAAAGCCTAAAAGTATAAAGTTCATAGAAGAAAAAATAGGACCAACACTTCAGGCCTTAATACATGGCATTAACAGGACACAAACCATAAACATCAACACAAAAAACCCAACAGGGTCTGTAGGTTCTCTTTTGACTCTTTTGGTGAAGTCTTTTGAAGAGCATAGGTGTTTGATTTTTAGAAGATCCCAGTTATTTAGCTTATCTTTTGAGGTTTCTGCATTGATGGTTATGGTTTGTATCCTGTTAATGCCGTGCATTAAGGCCTGAAGTGTTGGTCCTATTTTTTCTTCTATGAACTTTATAATTTTAGGCTTTATATTCAGGTCTTTGATCCATTTTGAAGTTGTTTTTTTATACGATGTGAGGTATGGGTCCTGTTTCATTTTTTTGTAAATGGATATCCAGTTTTGCCAGCACTGATTGTTAAAAAGACTGTCTTTTCCCCATTTGATGGACTTTGGGCCCTTGTCGAAGATCAGGTGACCGTAGGTGGAAGGATTTACATCTGGGTTCTCAATTCTGTTCCATTGGTCAACGTATCTGTCATTGTACCAGTACCAGGCTATTTTGACTACTGTAGCTGTATAGCAGGTTCTGAGGTCAGGTAGTGTGAGTCCTCCAACTATATTCTTATTCTTCAATAGTGCTTTACTTATTAGGAGCTTCTTCCCTTTCCATATAAAGTTAATGATTAGTTTTTCCATCTCTTTGAAGAATGTTGTTGGTATTTGGATCGGGATTGAGTTGTATTTGTAAATTGCTTTGGGTAGAATTGTCATTTTCACAATGTTGAGTCTACCTATCCATGAGCATGGTATGTTTTTCCATTTATGTAGATCCCTTTGGGTTTCTTGCAGTAGTGTTTTGTAGTTTTCTTTGAATAGGTCTTTTACATCCCTGGTTAGATTTATTACTAAGTATTTTATTTTTTTTTTAGGGCTATTATAAATGGTATTGTTTTCCTGATTTACTTTTCATCGTTCTCTTTATTGGTATATAGGAATCCAACTGATTTTTCTGTTTATCTTGTATCGTGCTACTCTGCTGAATCTTTCTATTAGTTCCAGTAGATTTATCATAGAGTCTTTAGGGTTTTCTATGTATAGTATCATATCATCTGCAAACAGGGACAGTTTCACTACTTCCTTACCAATGTGGATGCACTTTGTTTCTTTTTCTTGCCTTTTTGTTGTAGCTAGAAATTCCAGCACAAAGTTAAATAGGAGTGGTGATAAAGGGCATCCTTGTCTTGTTCCTGTTCTCAAGGGGAATGTTTTCAGGTTCTCTCCATCTCCAAGAATGGTGTTGGCCATTGGTTTTGCATAGATCCAATTTATTATGTTGAGAAATTTCCCTTCTATACCTATTTTATTGAGAGCTTTTATCAGGAGTGGGTATTGGACTTTGTCAAATGCCTTTTCTGTGTCAATTGAAATGATCAAGTGATTCTTTTCTTTCCTTTTATTTATGTGGTGGATTACTTTGATTGATTTTATAATGTTGATCCATCCTGGCATATTGGTATGAATCCTACTTGGTCATAGTGTATTATCTTTTTGATATGATGCTGAACTCTATTGGCTAGAATATTGTTGAGAATTTTTGCATCTATATTCATGAGAGATATTGGTCTGTAATTTTCTTTTTTTTGTGACATCTTTGCCTGGATTTGGCATCAGGGTTATGCTGGGTTCATAGAATGAATTCAGAAGTGTTGCTTCTGTTTCTATGTTCTGAAATATTTTGAGTAGTACTTGTACAAGCTCTTCTCTGAATGTTTTGTAGAATTCTCCAGTGAAGCCATCTGGGCCAGGGCTTTTTTTTGTTGGGAGTTTTTTTTAAATTAACTTTTCAATCTCTTCTCTTGTTATGGGTCTGTTCAGATTTTCAACATCACTTTGTAGTAGTTAGGGTAGGTAGTGTGTTTCTAGAAATTTATCCATCTCCTCTAGGTTTTCAAATTTGTTGGAGTATAGTTTTTCACAATACTCTGTTATGATCCTCTTTATTTCAGTTGGGTCTGTTGTAATGTCACCATTTCATTTCTTATTTGGGTTATTTGTGTCGTCTTCTGTTTTTCTTTTGTCAGTCTGGCCAGTGGTTTGTCGATTTTGTTGATTCTTTCAAAGAACCAACTTTTAGTTTTGTTGATTCTTTCTATCGTGTTTCTATTCTCTATTTCATTTATTTCTGCTCTGATCTTTATTATTTCCTTTCTTCTTGTGGCTCTGGGCTTTTTTTTACTGTTCTCTTTCTATTTGTTAGAGTTGTGTAGTTAATGTTTTGATTTTGTCCCTTCTTTTTTGATGTGTGCAGCTGTTGCTGTAAATTGTTCTCTGAGGACTGCCTTTGCTGTGTCCCAAAGGTTTTGGTATGATGTGTTTTCATTCTCATTTGATTATAGAAATTTTTTGATTCCATCTTTGATTTCTTCTATTACCCAGTGGTTTGTATCAGGGTGTTATTCAGTTTCCATATAATTGATTTTTTTTTCCTTGCTCTTTCTGTTGTTAATTTCTTCCTTGATGGCATTGTGGTCAGAGAAGAGACTTTGTATTATCTCAACGTTTTGGATCTTGCTGAGGATTGCTCTGTGGCCTAAGATGTGTTCTATTCTGGAGAATGTTCCATGTGCATTGGAAAAAAATGTGTACTTTGCAGCTGTCGGATGGAGTGTTCTATAATATGTCTATGAGTTCAAGTAGGCTGATTGTACCCATTAGGTCTTCTGTATCTTTGTTGAGTTTCTTCCTAGATGTTCTGTCCTTTACTGAGAGTGGTCTGTTGAAGTCACCTACTATTATTGCAGAACTGTCAATTTCTCTTTTCAGTGCTGTTAGAGCTTGTGTTATGTATTTTGGAGCCCTGTCATTGGGTATGTAGATATTTATTATGGTCATGTCTTCGTGATGGATCATCCCCTTAATCATTATATAGTGTTCTTCTTTGTCTTTTATGGTGAATTTTGTTTTAAAGTCTATTTTATCTGAAATTTGTATTGCCACTCCTGCTCTTTTTGGTAATGTTACCTTGATGTATTTTTTCAAACCTTTGATTTTTAATAAATTCACATATTTGTTTATAAGGTGTGTCTCTTGTAGACAGGATATTGATAGATACTCTTTTTTTAATCCATTCTGTCACTTTCTGTCTCTTTATGGGTGCATTGAGTCCATTTACATTCAGTGTAATTATTGATATATGTGAGTTCATTGCTGTCATTTTGTAGTGCTTTTTTTTTTTTTTGCTGTTGATGTTTTCTTTGTGCTGAATTCCTTTTGTTAGTGGATTTTTTTTTTATTTCTTTTGTTTTTGTAGGTTTTATTTTTACTGAGACTTTCTGTTTTTCCTCTTTATTTTTATGAGTCTGTTTGTTAACTTTCTTTGTGGTTACTGTGAAATTTACCCTTATCTTTTTAAGTTTGAAGCAGTCTATTATTACTTGGTATTGACTTGCTTTCCTCTCCATTAGAAGGTTGTATACCTACACCATGTATTCCCTCTTTCATTATTCTGATGTTGTTGTCATTTACAGATTAACTGCTCTGATTCCCTGTTGTATTTCTTTTGGTTTTGGATAGTGCTTGAGAGTTCATTGCCTAGATTGATATCTGGCTGGTACAATCCTGTGTCCTAGATTCAGCCTGTGAGCTGAAGTTTTTTGTTCTCAGATTGAAGGACTCCCTTTAATAATTCTTGTAAGTTTAGTTTGACTTTTACATAGTCCCTTAATTTCTGTTTATCTGGAAATTTCCTAATTTCACCATCATATTAGAACGAGACTTTTGCAGGATATATTATTCTTGGCTGGCAATTTTTTTCTTTCAAGGTTTTATATATGTCATCCCATTGCCTTCTTGCCTGCATGGTTTCTGCTGAATAATCAGAGCTTCGTCTTATTGTTTCTCTTCTGTATGTGACCTCTTGTTTTTCATGAGCTTCTCTCAGGATTCTGTTTTTCTTTGGTTTTGGCACGTGTGATTATGATATGCCATGGTGATTTTTTATGGGTGTCTATCCTATATGGGGTTTGTTGAGCTTCTTGGATGGCCAGCTTTTCATCTTTCATGATATTGGGGAAGTTTCCTGTCAGCAGTTCTTCAGTGATCCTCTCCATGTTTTCTGTTTTTACCCCTGTTCTGGAACTCTGATCACTCACAAATTTTTGCTTTTGAGTATATCCCACATAATTCTCAGGGTCTCTTCATTTTTCTTCATTCTTTTTTCTGAGTTTTCCTCAAACAGGGTTATATCCAAGTATTTGTCTTCAATTCCGCTGATCCTGTCTTCCAACATTTCAAATCTGCTCCTCAGCCCTTCTATGACATTGTCTATTTTTGAAATCTTGTAGTTTATCTTTTGGATTTATGATTGTTGTTTTTGTATAATTTCTAGTCGTGAATTTATTTTGGCATTTTGTTCCTGCATTATTTTCCCAAATTTTTCCATTTTTTTGTCTGTATTTTCCATGAATTTTTATGCTTTTTCCATGAATTTGTCTATTTTTTCCTCATTTTTGTTTGCTTTTTGCTTCAACTCTTGGATAATTCTGCATATTAGACGTTTGAATTCCCTATCAGGTAGTTCTCATGCCTTTTCTTCTACTGGAAAGTCATCGAGTGTTTTATTTTGGATGCCTACTAGAACCATCCTGTCCTGTTTTTTAAATGTTTTGATATTGTCTGCTGTCTTTGGGGTATTCAGTAGTTATTTTTTCTCTTGTATTGATTGTGGATTTGTTTCTTTCATCTTTTTTTTTTTTTAATTTGGCTATGTCTGAGCAGGTGGGCTGTGTGTTCTTTGTTGTTTGCTTGTCTCTGGGCACGATACTTTTCGCCTCCTTCTCCAATTGGCAGGGTCACTCACTCAGATATAGTACAGCAGGGCAGGTCTAGCCGAAGAGGAATTCCTGGGCTGGTTTGTTTGTAGCACTTACTACAGCCACCACGGCGGGTCAGTAATCAGTGCAGGGCAGGTTCCGTTATGCCTTGCCTGTGCTACTTGGTGGTGTGATATTAAGCACACAGTGCAGGTAGGCTAGATGGAGGAGGGGATTGTGATGTGTGGAGCTAAGATGTGTATGGGAGATAGGAGAGACTAACGGGAGCCAAAAACATACAAACGGACAAAAAAAGAGTGTTAGGTAGCTTGTCGTTGGAGTGGAGAAATGAGAGACTATGAAATGGAGAAAAACAGAAAGGGGAAGAAGAAGAGAAAAAAGAAAAGAAAAGAATCAAGAAATAAAAATTAGAAATAAAAAAGGAATAGAAAAGCTCCCTGGTATCCCACCAGTGTGGCTACGAGGTCTCGGGAAGTTGTTTCCAGGTGTTGAAGTACAACCTGGCTAGAAGGTGCAGAAGTGTCACTCAGCACCGGTACTCAGGGGACAGGAAGAGAAGGAAGGTATAGTGAGAAGAGAAACTCAGTAATGAAGAAAGACAAAAAGGGAAAAAGAGGGAAAAGAAAACAAAACAAATTTTTAATAAAGAACAAGAAACCCCCCCCAAAAAACAGAAAAAGAAAAAAAAACCCACGAAGAAAGAAATGGCCTCAGGGATCCTTCTGCACATCTGGGCAAGCTGAGTGGGTAGGCCCCAACCTATGGAGGACTGCCTGGCCAGAATGAGCTCCCAACTCGAGAAAAGAAAAAGAAAACAAACAAACAATTCAAAACAGACAAACAACAAAAAGCCCCAGGATCCCACTAGCGTGACAGCACTGACCGGGAAGCAGTTCCACACTCAAACAGAGATCCACAGCGCCTCAGGAAGAAGCAAAGATGGTGCACAAGCCAGGTATTTGAGGGAAAGTAAGGAGAGGTGGTGAGAGGTAAGGAAGAAATTGAAAGACGTGGAAAAAAAGAAACACTAGCAGGCAACAAATAGCACTCAGGGAGTCAGCCAGTGTGGGTGGGTGGAATCCAAGCTGTGGTGCTTCCTGGCCAAGAGACTGTGGCTGCAGGAAGAAGAGGAGGCCGAGTGGAGCTGAAGAAGGGTGGGGGGGCGGGAAAGCATATATCGCTGGTTACCATTCATTCTTTCTCCTGCTGGAAGCTCCATGAAGCTGCTTTCTCATACCCCCTGTTAACTGGTCTCTGATAGGAGTCCAAGATGGTGGATCCGTGCTGGGTTAGCTGATAGGAGACCTCTGCATGTCTGTCTCCTTGCTGTCTGTTCTCTGTCAGTTTCTTATTCCATTTGGTGCTTGGCTGAGTTTTTTATCTCTTCCTTTGATGTTTATGGTTTCAGGATTGCTGCTATCTCTGTTTGGCTTAGTTTTTTGGATCTTCGCTATGGAGGGACGACATGGTGCTTCTGCCTAGAGCATCATGTTGCCGGAAGTCCCATGATCCAAATTTTTGATGGCTACACTATTGTACATATTTTATGATCTTAGAGCTTCCTCTTATGATGCATAGTGTTCTTTCCTTTTCATTCTTATTTAATTGAAAAGATGTTGGGGAGGTTGTGATAATAGAGGAAAATATTAATTTCTCAAAGAAAGTACTTTTAAATCCAAATTTCCAATAGGAAATATGAATGAGAGGAAGAAGAAATAAGAAAATGATACATAAATTAAAGGAGATAACTATTTTCAAAATCAGCATTGAAATCAGAAAAAAACTAAATAATGAAAGTAGATTATTGTATGTGAGTGGGTAGAGGGATATAGGTGTTTAATTCTTAGCATCAATTCATTTTGATGTTTCCCAAGATTCTCTTAAGATACATCAAGTGGTATGTAAATTAGTTCGAGGTGGTGATAAAACAAAATTTTCCTTAAGTTTGATCTAGAGAACAATAGTCCTAAGAGGCACGCTTTGCAATTAGAAGGGAAAATTCTACTTACTATATTATCTTGGAGATTCCCAATGCACATTAATATATTAAAACACAAGAAGAACTGACTTAAAGGAACTTGTTTAACTTGATTTAATGTGCTTATTTTTCCCACATTTGTTTGAGTATAAAGAGTTTTTATTTTTCATAATAGCTATTAATTTGCCTTGGATCTAGAACTTTAAGGGGTATGCTCTGGTATATGTGGCAAAGGAATTTGCATGATAAATTGCAAAACTTGATTATTACTGTGCCTTACAGATTATATTTACTCAGTAAATCTTTGATGTATAAATTAAAGCCAATGAATGTACGTGATCTCAGTTGATTATCTAAATAATATCTTGAGATAATCAGAATAGATGTTACAACTCCTGTTGAACAGAAGAGTAAATGAAGCTTGTTAGGAGTAAGTGAATTCCCAAAGACCTTATCTAGTTGATTGGCGAAGCTGGGAGTTAAATCAGATTTTTTTTTCTTTACTACATTTTCTCAGTGGTATCAATTTTTTGTGGGAGATATATATATATATAATTCATTTAATGGCTACAGATCACCACACTGTATAACTCATCCTCCCCTCAAAAAAATTTCAAATTCAAATATTATGCCATAACAGTGTACAGTGGTCAAACAAAAAGACAATTATCAAATTTTTACTCAAGGATCTTATGCGTAGCCCAGGTAGCTGAAAGAACTTAAGGGATAGGATAAAGATAATAATGAAAAGGCAAAATAAGTTTTAACTGTTGCTGCCTTTTTGACTTAGACTTTTAACAGAAGCCAAATACTGGAATCATGGCATTTATTTTGGTGTAAGAAGACATAATGAGGCCAGAAGATACTATTTTGCACTGAGCAGTGAAAATGGCACTCTGAATTCTTTCAAATATGAATAAATATTATAATATATTCTAAAATTCCCACCAGAACAAAATGACCTATAAATTGACATAAATTCTATAAAATGCTACAGTCTTTCAGGTTTCTATACCCTGCAGCGACCATGCTCTCTAGAAGTGAGCTCTAGCCCATAAGATTAGCAAATAGGTAGTGAAAAGCAGCAGGACCAATCTGCTTAGACATGCATGTATATGGTGACAGTGCTAAGGGAAGAGGCAGGCACATCCTGTGTCCTGCGGAAAAGCACATGGTTGGCCCACTGCTCTAGAAATACTGGGTCCATGTAAACATATTAAACATGATTTAAATCTATACTTATCTGTCTTAATATATCCCAGCAGATTTCACTATTCCAATAAACTTTCATCCCAGTTAGAATCTTCTTCAGTTCATTGTGCAGAAGAACCAACTGTAGTCTCAAATGTTATTCATGGGATATGTCTGAGCTTTTTACTTCATGACTCTTTCTGATTAGATTGAACAGGAACAAAATAGCATTGGTTTCTTAATATGAAAACTAGAATTTTTGCTAAAAAAAAAAAAACAGCATCTACAATAGTTTATTGCTGTGCCTTGTTATGAACTTCAGAGGAATACAGTACAATGCGTACACCTAGCAGACATTTAATAAATGCATTTCAGTTGGATGGTGAATGTAGCAGAATGCTAGATAGCCTCTGATGCCCATTGTTACTTTCTTCCATTTCAAGCTTTTTAGCCATATTGGCAAAGGCCACCTTTATAAAGACTACATTTTCCAGCCTCGTTCACACCTTGCTGTGGCCATTTAGGAGTCCCTGAGAGGTACACACTTAGCTGCTAACCAAAAGTTTGGAGGTCTGAGTCCACCCAGAGGCTCCTCGGAATAAAGTCCTGGTGATCTACTTCCGAAAAACCAGCCATTGAAAACCCCATGGAGCACAGTTCAACAGTAATAATCAGTATATCCTAGGTTAGAATTCTAGCCCTTTCTCATACAGTACACTGATTCTGTATGCTAAAGTGCTGGGATAGCTTCAGCCTTGAAGGTGATGACATTTTCTCAGAAATATGTGAATTTTTAAAAATAACATTGTGTTTTCGGTGAAGGTTTACACAGCAGTTTAGGCTCCCATTCAACAATTTGTACACAAGTCGTTCAGTGACATTGGCTATATTCTTCCCAATGCATGAATATTCTCATTATTCTGTGTGTGCTGGTTGCTCCATGGAAACCCTGGTGGTGTAGTGGTTAAGAGCCACTGCCGCTAACCAAAAGGTCGGCAATTCAAATCCACCAGGCGCTCCTTGGAAACCCTACGGAGCAGTTCTACTCTGTCCTATAGCGTCTCTATGAGTCAGAATTGACTTGACAGCAAAGGATTTTTTCCAGAGTTGTTCCATTTCCAATAATCTAGTGTCCCTGCCCCCTTACATTTTCATCATTGATTTAAAGTAATTGTTGAGCAATTGGTCTCATATATGTAATGTTTTAAAGGAGTACAGTACTTATGGATGATATTAATTACTTTTTGAGCTAATTTGTTATTTAGCTACAAGGTGGTGTCACGGTTAATTTTGGTTTAAGATTTGAAGAGTATCTTAGGGCAATATTCTTGGGGAGTCCTCCAGTCTCCACCAGTCCTATAGGTCTGTTTTTTGTTTGTTTGTTTCTCTGTTTTTTTAGGAATTTGAGGTTCTGTTTCACATTTTTCTCTAATTCTATCAGAATTCAACTGTTGGATTCTGATTAGAACAGTCCTTGGTGGCACCATCTAGTTCTTCTGGTCTCGGGATAGATGAAGCTGTGGTTCATGTAGACTATTTGTCCTATAAATGAATTTCTCCTCTGAGTCTTTGGTTTCCTTTTCTCTATTTTGCTCTGGAGGAGTAGAGACCAACAGTTGTAGAAATACATGAATTTTTTAAAGGAGTTCATTTATTACTCTAGTGTTAAAACCTACTTTATTAAGTAAACTTATTGGGGGCAGAATTATATTTATTTTTGCGTCTACCATTGCATCTAAAGTTATGTTTTGCATGTAGTTAAATGAGGGACTACAATTATATATGGTATTAAACCCATACCATATGTATTTAATATGGTATGTATTTAGGAACTATGACAATCAGCTTGTTCCTTGAACCATTTTACCTTGAGGATGTTTTATAATGTTTTTAAGAAGGGGCTTGATTATTATTTAAAATACGATGTTAGTGTTACCGCCTCATAAGCAGTAATTGAGGCAAATAGTCTGGATAAATTAGATAACTTAGCGCTATCATCAGTAGATTTGTTTTGTTTTGTTTTTAGTTAGTTTATTTTGACATGTGGATAAGTCACTCAGTGACTCACTTTAAGATTCCATCTGAAGCGTAAGGACTTCAGTTTTAAGCCATGGGCCAGAAGATAACAAGATTACTGCTTTTTTTTTTTTAATTTTTATTATATTGGATTGTATTAGTCCACGTAACTCGGTATAATTTGTTTTTTAGATTACTGGATAATGGTTTTGGGGATGAGGCAGTATTTTATTCTTTTTTGTATCCCAAAATTTGTATCATGCCCATTGAATGAAAGAATGTGTAAATGAATAAGTGATATGTCATTAAAATACTCCTGCCTTGTGTTACTGCTATGTGCTGCTTCAACAGCTGAATGGGTCCACTTTCCCCTATTTTCCTCCTTCCAGATTTTTTGAGAAATTATTGAAATGGAGAGGCTGTTGTGCTTCTTATGAAACAGTTTTATTTCCACTACGACTATGTTATGTTCCAGAGTCAGACAGCTGCTTTTACTTTCTGTTAAGGGGAAAAATCCTTTCCTCCGATACACTTATATGTCTACTGGGTCCCTTTCATTCCTATATTGTTGTTGTTGTTAGCTGCCTTTGAGTTGGCCCCTGACTCATTGGTGACATCATGCACAACGTGATGGGACAGTTGTAATAGGTTTTCACCGGCTGATTTTTTATAAGTAGATCACCAGGCTTTTCTTCCTTGTGTGTCTTAGTCTGGAGGCTTCCCTAAAGCCTGTTCAACATCATAGCAACAGGAAGCTTCCACTGACAGACAGATGGGGGGTAGCTATGCTTGAGGTATATTGGCCAGGAATCAAAGCCAGATTTCCAGCATGAAAGGCAAAACTTCTACTGCTAAACAACCACTCCTTCCTTTATTCCTGTAGTAATTGGGTACTGATATGAACTTTGTGCACTTAATATTGGTTATGGAGGCTTATTGTCTGGACTGGGAGCAGGAAACCTAACAATCTTGGTTTACTGTATTCATAAAGAAAGGTCAAATGAAAACTTAAAATAATAAAACTGTTTGCTAAAGAAAATGCTTAAAATATTTTAAGTAACTGCAAGAATTTAGAAATGTTTTTATACACTAGCTTATTTTTTTTTGCATTGTCTTATTTGCTGTTTGACTTTAGTTGGCAACTTAGCAACAATATGAGATAATTCACATTCTAAAAGCCCACTAAATGTTATTTCAAGGTTATTTGAAGCAATTGATTAAAATATAATTTCACAAACTGATTCGAAAACAAGGGACAAATATGAGGTCTACACAGATGTGTCTAGAAACTGTTCTCATTTCCTCCTTCTAGGTTAAGCAGGGTCATTTGGAGTAGTCAATGTTGAAAAAATGAACCAGTTCCTTATGTCTGATAAAATATCAGCTGGAGTCAATGTCTAGATGAAGCTACCTTAATTTAAAGACCTTTGAGGCTACTGCTTAAGGCTTTTTGTCAAAAAGCTATTCTACATGTCTGAAATGCCAAAGTTTACCTGAAAGCTTGTGTATTTTTGCCCTCTAAGTTTTAAGAAGTTCCTATTTAGAAACTAGAGAGTATAATGGTTAGAAAAAGCTTTAAAACTAATTGAAATGTAGTAAGAATTGTATGAATTTGTTCATAGGTATCTACTGCTTGCATTTTTGAAATCTTGTTCTAAATGGTAAAGATTCTTAAAACTATTAAATTACTGGCACAAAACCTATACTTATTTGATGGTAAATTTATTTGTGTTAAACACATATACACATTCATACACTTATTTAGTTATGACTATGTTAGAGTTGCATAATATGTTTATGGGTTATATATATGTTTATGCCATATCATATATTTAGAACATTTTTTTTGGATGAGTTCTGATTTAAAAAATACATTCTAACTTGTAGGATGTATGGCCAACGTGATTAATATTACTTCTTTTTTCTAATTATCTCACTTGAAGAGTACCTAGGAGGGAAGTAAGAGGGACAATGTCAGCTCTCATTCCTTCTCTTTAGTGGCAAATGTACAAAGTGCAGGCATTCTTCCTAGGAGGAATTAGGAAGTTGTCTATGGAGGATTAATCTTGTAAATAGAAAGCTAAAATAACAACCAAATGTCACTAGCACTAAACAAACAAAAAATCCCCTGAATATCTGAAATTTTCCACTTATAATTTAATTTGTTATTGAAAATGGGACAAAAATTATTATTAATATTAGTAATAGTAGAAGTAATAATAGTAGTAAGGAAGACCAAAGAAGACCTGATGCCTTTGAATTATGGTGTTGGCAAAGAATATTGAATATACCATGGACTGCCAGAAGAACGAACAAATCTGTCTTGGAAGAAGTACAGCAAGAACGTTCATTAGAAGGGAGGATGGCAAGTACTTTGGACATGTTATCAGGAGGGACCAGTCGCTGGAGAAGGCATCATGCTTGGTAAAAGTAGAGGGTCAGAGAAAAAGAGGAAGACCCTTGACGAGATGGAATGACACTGACTGCAACAATGGGCTCAAACATAGCAATGATTGTGAGGATGATGCAGAACTGGGTAGTATTTTGTTCTGTTGTATGTAGGGTTGCAATGAGTTGGAATCAATTCAACAGCACCTAACAACAACAATAGTATTATTATTGTTATTATTACTTTTATAAAACAAGATGATCATGCTTAATAGCAGAACAGATGTTTATTACTACTAGATAAGAGTACCATGAACATAGTCTTCAATCACATAGGTAAATGACACCATAAGGACATGTGTACAAAGGCAAACGTGTAGGGAATTTGGTGTTATAAAAATGATTACAGCTTATATTTCCTCTGTCATTTTTTATTCTATGTTTATATCCCATGACTTTCAGTATACACATGAGAGAATGGATTCCCAGATATACATTTTGTTTTCTCAGATAAACTGTTTTGGTGAACTTTATCAGGTTGCTGTGGTCTTGGTTATTGCTTATATTTTATATATGGTCAAGTAATACAGCCAGACTAAAATGACTTTTTGATTTGGTTACTACAGATAGTTTCACAAAATAGAAGAGCATTTCATATGCTTCAATAAGAGTTACAAAAAGCTTGCAACCTAAGGGAAGAAAGCTTACATTTATAAAAAAGTGTCAACCTTCTCTTATCAATCTTATCAACCACCAACCACACACTATAATTTTAAAAGCTTTTCAGGAGAGTATTTCTTTTCTTTTCAGTCACTGGTTTAAAATGTTTCTCAGCCTGTGGACCAAAGACTCTTGATTAGCTTTGCCAGATAAGTCCTCCCAGAAACACTGCACAATTGCACTTCAGCGCTTCCATTCTGACATATTCCGTTAAGGGTTACATAAAGTCATCTGAAGAGGTGAATGGATGAAGGAGGAGGAGAAGGAAAGCAAAAAAGTTTGCAAGAAGTGGGAATTTAACAAAAAAAGGGGGGTAGCTTAATGTAGTGGGCATAATCTTGAAGATGGGGGCAACTGTGATGGAAATGAACAAAATCATTGGTCTGGTTGTTATTTTTAATGTACTAAAATGTTAAAGCTAGCTATTTAAGTGGCTATGTAGTACATTTTGCCTATTATTTCCACCAGAAAGTGAGAGTTACAGGAGAAAAATATATTATTTTCATGTTACACATATACATTAAGGGTTTTTTCTTTCTTTAAAGGGAAATAAAATCAGAGGATTAAATGTACTCAAGAACTACTCTTTTAGAAGCATTTTTTTGGTATCCTGATCATTGCACTAAAAGGCAACACTATGACAATTTTTCAAGTAAATATTCATTTTTACTTCAGCTATGCCCAAGAAATTTTCATTCTATAATCTCTAATTTTCTCCATTTTTACTGTATTAACTTTAAAACTCCCACGCATCTGTCATTTTGTTATACTGCGGGGGCTTGCATGTTGCTGTGATGCTGGAAGCTATGGCATCATTATTCAAATACTAGCAGGGTCACCCATGAGAGACACGTTTCAGCTGAGCTTCCAGACTAAGACAGACTAGAAAGAAGGACCTAATGGTCTACTTCTGAAAAGAATTAGTCACTGAAAACCTTATGAATAGCAGCAAAATATTGCCTGATACAGTGCTGAAAGATAAGCCCTGCAGGTTGGAAGGCACTCAAAATATGACTGAGGAAGTGCTGCTTGCTCAAAGTAGAGTCAACCTTAAGGATGTGAATGGAGTCCAGTTTTTGGGACCTTCATTTGCTGATGTGGCATGACACAAAATGAGAAGAAACAGCTGCAAACATACATTAATAATCATTGCAAATAACTTTTTCCATCAACGTAAACAGAGACTATACACATGGACCCCACCAGATGGAATAAACAGGAATCAAACTGACTACATCAGTGGAAAGAGACGACGGAAAAGCTCAATATCATCAGTCAGAACAAGACCAGAGGGTGACTGTGGGACAGGCCATCAATTGCTCATATGCAAGTTCAAGTTGAAACTGAAGAAATTTAGAACAAGTACATGAGAGCCAAAGTACGACCTTGAGTATATCCCACCTGAATTTAGAGACCATCTCAAGAATAAATTTGAAACATTGAATACTAGTGAGCAAGACCAGACAAGTTGAATACATCAAGGACATCATACACGAAGAAAGCAAGAGATCATTAAAAAGACTGGAAAGAAAGAAAAGACCAAAATGGATGTCAGAAGAGACTCTGAAACTTGCTCTTGAACATCAAGTAGTTAAAGTGAAAATAAAAAATGATGAAGTAAAAGAGCTAAACAGAAGATTTCAAAGGGTGGATTGAGAAGACAAAGTAAAGTATCATAATGACATGTGCAAAGGGTTGGAAATAGAAAACCAAAAGGGAAGAATACATTCTGCATTTCTCAAGCTGAAAGAACTGAAGAAAAATTTCAAGCTTTTAGTTGCAATATTAAAGGATTCTATGCGGAAAATATTAAATGACTCAGGAGGCATCAAAACAAGATGAAAGGAATACATAGAGTCACTATACCAAGAAGAATTGGTCGATGTTCAACCATTTTGGGAGGTAGCATATCATCAGAAACTGATGGTACTGAAGGAAGAAGTCCAAGCTTCACTGAAGGCATTGGCGAAAACAAGTCTCCAGGAATTGATGGAATACCAATTGAAATGTTTCAACAAATGGATGTAATGCTAGAAGTGCTCACTCGTGTATGCCAAGAAATTTGGAAGGCAGCTACCTGGCCAACCAATGGAAAGAGATCCATATTTATGCCTATTCTAAAGAAAAGTGATCCAACCAAACGTGGAAATTATCAAACAATATCATTAATATCACAGGCAAGTAAAAATTTGCTGACTATCATTTAAAAGCAGTTGCAGCAGTATATTGACACAGAACTGCCAGAAACTCAAGCCCAATTCAGAAGAGGACGTGGAACCAGGGATATCATTGCTGATGTCAGATGGATCCTGGCTGAACGCAGAGAATACCAGAAAGATGTTTACCTGTGTTTTATTGACTATGCAAAGGCATTCCACTGTGTGGATCATAACAAATTATGGATAACATTGTGAAGAATGAGAATTCCGGAACACTTAATTGTGCTCATGAGGAACCTGTACATAGATCAAGAGGCAGCCCTTTGAACAGAACAAGGGAATACTACATGGCTTAAAGTCAGGAAAGGCGTGTGCCAGGGTTATTTTCACCATACTCAGTCTGTATGCTGAGCAAATAATCCAAAAAGCTGGACTATATGAAGAAGAACGCAGCATCAGGATTGGAAGAAGACTCATTAACAACCTATGATACACAGATGACATAACTTTACTTGCTGAAAGTGAAGAAGACTTGAAGCACTTACTGATGAAGATCAAAGACCACTGCCTTCAGTATGGATTACACCTCAACATAAAGAAATAAAAAATCCTCACAACTGGACCGATGAGCAACATCATGATAAAGGGAGAAAAGATTGAAGTTGGCAAGGATTTCATTTTACTTGGATCCACAGTCAACACCTATGGAAACAGCAGTCAAGAAATCAAAAGACACATTGCATTGGGCAAATCTGCTGCAAAAGACCTCTTTAAAGTGTTGAAAAGCAAAGATGTCACCTTGAAGACTAAGGTGCGCCTGATCCAAGTAGTGGTGTTTTCAATTGCCTCATATGCATGTGAAAGCTGGTCAATGAGTAAAGAAGACCCAAGAAGAACTGATGCCTTTGAATTGTAGTGTTGGTGAAGAATATTGAATGGACTGCCAAAAGAACGAACAAATTTGTCTTAAAGAAGTACGACCAGAAAGCTCCTTAGAAGCAAGGATGGCGAGACTACTTCTTACATACTTTGGACA
Organism: Dugong dugon; assembly: GCA_030035585.1. Taxonomy (NCBI): domain Eukaryota; kingdom Metazoa; phylum Chordata; class Mammalia; order Sirenia; family Dugongidae; genus Dugong; species Dugong dugon. Next base: position 65,015,920 of record CM057466.1, read on the forward strand.
TACTATCAGGAGGGATCTGTCCCTGGAGAAGAACATCATGCTTGGTAAAGTACAGGGTCAGTGAAAAAGAGGAAGACTGTCAATAAGATGAATTGACACAGTGGCTGCAACAATGGACTCAAGCATAACGAAAATGTGATGATGGTGCAAGACATGCAGTGTTTCATTCTATTGTACATAGGGTGCTATGAGACGGAACCAACTTGGTAGCACCTGACAACAACAACTTTAAAAACCTGTTCTGATTTTTCCCCCTTCTCTTGCTTCTTAGCTCCCTCTGTTTATCTCTCTGTCCCTTCCTTCTTCTCTCTTCCCCTGTCTTTATTATTCCATTTTTCCTTTTTTTAAAATTGAAACTGAATAAAAAAGGTGATTCTTTTTAGACAATCAGTATGGTTCATGTGAGTATAACTGCGACAGTTTGATCATTTGAGTAATTCTCTTCAGCTATTTCCAACTAAATATACACATAAATAAGGTAATGTACTGCAGTTTCATTTGAATTGTAGATGTATCTCTCAATAATCAGAAAAAATAAGTATATATAATGTATATACTGTAATATACTATATACAAATATACTACATATACTATATACATATATACACAATACATGTGTGTGTGTATGTTTAAATAATTTGCCTAAGATCACATGACTGGTGGGATATAGCCAGAATTTCAATGAACCCAGGCAGACTACTTCCAGAGTCCAAATTTGTAATCCTAGCCAATTTGCTTCCTGCCCTAAAACTCTTCAGTTTTTCCCCTATTTTCTACAGAATAAATTTCACTCTTACTAACAGAGTAAAAAAAGCCCCCTCCATTTTCTGGTCTTTGCTACATTTTCAGATACCTATATCTCATACTCCCAAAACTAGTCTTACATTGAAATATTTGTTATTCTGTCAACATATATTGTTTTATCATGCCACTAGGTGATTTTTTTCCTATGCTTGGTAGGCTGAGGTTCCCAACCCCTGCATTAATCTGCCTGGGAAAAGCATCGTTATCCTGTAAGAATGTTCAAGCATAGCTGTTTCTTTGAAGATTTCCTAGACAGTTCTTCCCTGAGATTTTATACTCCTCAGTGCCCATGTACATGAAGAAATGCTGCTTAGACAAAGAAAAATTCTAAGAACTACTATTTTTCTTTTTTTCAGCATTTAACAATTTTTACACAAATTGTTCCATGACATCGGTTACAATTTTCACAATGTGTCAGCATTCTCATTATTTCCATTCTGTTTGTTTGGTTTCCATTCGTCTAGTTTCTCTTCCCTTCCTTGCCTTCTCATCTTTGCTTTTGTGTAAATTTTGACTGTTTTGTCTCATATAGTTGATTGTTTCAGGGAGCACATTACTCATGGGTGTTATAAGCCAATCTATTATTTGGCTGAAATATGACCTCCAGAAATAGCTTCAGTTCCAAGTTCAAAGGGTATCTTAGGGCTATAGCCTTGGGCATTCCTCTAGTCTCTATTGGTCCAGTAGGTCTGGCATTTGTAAGGAATTTGAATTTTCTTCTACATTTTTCTCCGATTCTGTCTGGGACCTTCTATTTTGTCCCTGATCAGAATGGTCAGTAGTGGTAGCCAGGTACCATCTAATTCTTGTCTCAGGTTAGAAGAGGCTGTGGTTTGTGTGGGATATTACTCCTATGGACTAATTTCTTCTTTGAGTCTTTGCTGTCCTTCATTCTCTTTTGCTCTGGATCAGTAGAGACCAATAGTAGTATCTTAGATGGCTGCTCACAAGTTTTTAAGACCCCAGACCTGTAAACCTGTTGCCATTGATTCGATTCTGACTCATAGCGACCCTATAGGACAAAGTAGAACTGTCCTATAGTGTTTTCAAGGAGTGCTGGTGGATTCAAACTGCCAAACTTTGGTTAGCAGCCATAGGACCCCAGACACTACTCACTAAACTAGGATGCAGAACATTATCTTTATGAATTATGTTATGCCAATTGATTAAGAGACTATGGTCCTAAGTCTTTTAACCCAATAAACCAATCCCACAAGTTGTTTGGATATGTTTCAGAAGTCTCAGGAAATGTGCCCCCTATGTGCTTTATTATATATGGATATATGCAGCACACACAAACATGTATATATACATGCCTACAGGTAAAACTATACATGCATGTTCATTTACTGCATATGCCTTCCTGTACACATACATGCATACATATCTACCTATGTAACTAAGCACATATGTTTTGGTTGTTATTACTGTTCTTGAAAAATTGTATATGTTATAGCATTTACTGAAAATGTCTCTTTCCTTGTGTACTTCTTAGTGTCTTCATTTACCTTGGTCAAGTTGTGCAGACTTCACCCATATTTGGTATTCCCTTTCCCATCACCAAAAGTAACAAGTGTCTACTGTCTAAAGGGTCCCCACTTGCTCCCGCTCGCATCCCTGGTGACCATCAAAAAATGTTCCTTTCTGGGTTTATATCTATTATTGACTTTTTATAATAGTGTCCTTTTGTGATTGGCTTATTTCACTCAACATAATGTCTTCCAGATTCATCCATGTTATGTTCTGGGGACTCCTCATTATTCTTTACAGTTGTGTAGTACTCCCTTGTATGTATGTACCACAGTTTATCCATTCATTCATCAGTGGGCACTTAGGTTGTTTCCATCTTTCTGCTATTGTGAATAATGCTGCAATCAACATAGGTGTGCATATGTCTATTCATGTCGCTGCTCTTAGATCTCTTGGATATATACCTAGGATTGGGTTGGCTGGATTATAAGGTATTTCTATATCTAGCTTTTTGAGGAAGCCCTATACTGTTTTCCATAATAGTTTTACCGTTTTGCAATCCCACCATTAGTATATAAGAGTCCCAATCTCCCCATAACCTCGCCAGCATTTGTTGTTTTCTGTTTTTTTGATCATTGCCAATTTTACAGGGTTGAGAAAGTATCCCATTGTAGTTTTGATTTGCATCTCTCTAAAGGCTAATGATTGCAAGCATCTTCTCCTGTATTTTTGGGCTGCATGAATGTCCTATTTGGTGAAGTGTCTGTTCATGTCCTTTGACCATTTTTTTAATTGGATTGTTTGAATTTTTGTTGTTGAGTTGTTGAATTTTTGTATATATTTTAGAGATTAGTCCCTTGTCAGATATGACATAGCCAAAGATTTTTCCCAGTCCATAGGTTCTCTTTTTACTATTTTGGTAAAGTCTTTTGATGAGCATAAGTATTTAATTTTTAGGAAGTCCCAGTTATCTAATTTATCTTCTTTCATTAGTACATTTTTAGTTGTTTTTTGATAGAATATTTATGCGAAAAATTAGATCCCCTAGTTTTGTCCCTATGTTATCTTCCAGGAACTTTATAGTTTTAGCTTTAACATTTAGGTCTTTGATCCATTTTGAGTTAGTTTTTCTGCATGGTGTGAGGTAGGGATCCTGTTTCATTTTTATGCAAATGGATACCCAGTTTTGCCAGCACAATTTGTTTCTTCACCATTGAAAGTCCTTCAACACTTGTCGAAGATCAGTCACCCACAGATGGATGAATTTAATTCTGGGTTTTCGATTCTGTCCCATTGGCCTATGTGTCTGTCATTGAACCAGTACCAGACAGTTTTGATTACTATGTCTGTGTAGTAAGTTTTGAGACTGGGAAGTGTGAGACCTCCTGCTTTGTTTTTCTTTGTCAGTATTGTATTAGCTATTAGAGGCCTCTTTCTTTTCCATATAAAGTTGGAGTTAGTTTTTCCATTTTATTAAAGAATGTGGTTGAGATTTGGATCAGGATTGCATTATCTACAGATCGCTTTTGGTAGTATTGACATTTTCACAATAAGTCTTCCAACCCCTGAACATGGAATGTTTTTCCATTTATATAGTTCTCTTTTGGTTTCTTGCAGTAGTGTTTTGTAGTTTTCCTTGTATAAATCTTTTGTGTCCCTGGTTAGGTTTGTTCCTAGGTATTTTATCCTTTTGGGGGCTATTGTAAATGGTATTGTTTTCTTGATTTCCACTTCGGAGCTCTCCTTGTTAGTGTAGAGAAACCCAGCTGATTTTTGCATGTTGATCTTTTACCTTGCCACTTTGCTGAATCCTACTGTCTTGGTCATCTAGTGCTGCTATAACAGAAATACCACAAGCAGACGGCTTTAACAAAGAGAATTTATTCTCTCACAGTCTAAGTCGATAGAAGTCCGAATTCAGGGTGCCTGCTCCAGGGGCAGGCTTTCTCTCTCTGTTGGCTCTGGGGGAAGGTCCTTGTCACCTACAGTTAGTTCCAGTAACTTTCTTGTGGAGTTTCTGAGATTTTCTACCTATAGGATCATGTCACCTTCAAATAAAGATAGTTTTACTTCTTCCTTTCCACTTTGAATACACTTAATTCCTCTTTATTCCTTTATTGCTTTGGCTAGGAATTCCAGTACAATATTGAATAAGAGTGGTGATAATGGGCATCCTTGTCTCATTCCCATGGTCAAGGGAGATGTTCTCAATCTTTTTCCATTGAGAATAATGTTGGCTGTTGGTTTTGCACGTATGCCCTTAATTATATTGAGAGATTTCCCTTCTGTTTCTATTTTGCTGAGAGTTTTTAATCAGGGAAGAGTGTTGGATTTTAGCAAATTCTTTTTCTACATCAATTAAGATGATCATGTGATTCTTTTCCTTTGTTTTATTTATGTGGTGAATTACATTGATTAGTTTTCTTATATTGAACCATCATTGCAACCCTGGTATGAGTCCCCTTGATCATGATGTATTATTTTTTTGATATCCTGTTGAATTCAGTTGGCTAGAATTTTGTTGAGAATTTTTGTATCTATATTCATGAGGGATATTGGTCTATAATTTTCTTTTTATGTGGTGTCTTTGCCCGGCTTTGGTATCAAGGTTATGCTGGCTTCGTAGAATGAATTAGGGAGTATTTCTTCCTTTTCTAAGTTCAGGAATAGTTCCTGTAAAATTGATGTCAACACTTCTCTTAATGTTTGGTAGAATTCTCCAGTGAAGCCCTCTGGGCCAGGACTTTTTAATCTTGTTGGGAGTTTTTTTAAATGACATATTCAATTTCTTCTTTTGTTATGAATGTGTTTAGATTTTATGGCTCTATTAGTGTTAGCTTTGATAGGTAGTATGTTTCTGGAAATTTGTCCATTTCTTCTAGGTTTTCAAATTTGTTGGTGTGCAATTTTTCATAGTATTCTGTTATGATCCTCTTTATCTCAGTTGATTCTGTTATAATGTTACGCATTCATTTCTTATTTTGATTATTGGAAACTTCTAATTTTTTTTTTGTCAATTTGGTCAGTGGTTTTTCAATTTTGTTGATCCTCTCAAAGAACTGCCTTACAATGTTGTTGATTCTTTTTACTGTTTTTCTCTCTTCTATTTCATTTATTTCTGCTCTGATTTTTATTATTTCCTTTCTTCTATTAACCATGGTCTTCTTTTGTTGTTCCTTTATATTTGTTCAAGTTGTAGCATTAAATTATTGATTTTGCAACATGCTTCTTTTGATGTATGTATTTATTGCTTTAATTTTTCCCCAACTCTATAATTGCCACTTCTGCTATCTTTGGTTGCTGTTTGCTTGATACATGTTTTCTTTTTCCATCCTTTGATTTTTAACCTATTTATGTCTTTAAGTCTAAGGTGTATTTCTTGTAGGCAACATACTGATGGGTCATTTTTTTAAATCTACTCTGCCACTCTCAGTCTCTTGACTAATGCATTTAATCCATTTACATTCAGTGCAATTATCAGTAGGTGTGAATTCACTGCTGCCATTTTGTTATGCTTTTTTTAAAATAAATTTGTGTGGTATTAATAGTTTCTTTATTCTGCTTAATTTTCTGTTCTGTGTTCTTTTTGTGTACGGAATTTTTTCATATCTTTCCTTGGTGTTGTTTTTGTGTTTACTGAGTCTTTCAGATTTTCTTCTTTATTTTGGTTAGTAGATTCATTAATTTTCTTTGTGGTTACTCTGAAAATTACCTTCATCTTCCTAAGTTCAAAACAGTCTGTTATGTCTTGATATTGCCTTGATTTCCTCTCCATATGAAAGTTCTATAAGTACATCATTTATTCCTCCTTTTGCTTTTGAAGTTGTCATCGTTTACAGCTTAACGTATCTGATTCTCTGTTGTCAGTTTTGCAGCTTTATTTTACTTTTGTGAAGCCTTTATCTGGGTGATGCTGTCCTATATCTTTATCTCAGGTTGTTGTCTGATGTCATTAGTTCTCTGTTTGAAGGACTCCCTTTAGTATTTCTTGTAGCACTGGTCTAGTTTTTACAAATTCTCTTAATTTCTGTTTACCTGGGAATGTCCGAGTTTTGCCATCATTTTTAAAAGACAATTTTGCTAGATATATGTTTCTTGGTTGGCAATTCTTTCTTTTGGGATTTTATATATGTGATCAGTTGCCTTCTTGGTTTCTGATGAAAAATCAGTGCTTGGTCTTATTGGTGACCCTTTGTAAGTGATGTTTCCTTTTTATCAAGCTACTCTTAGAATTCTTTCTTTGTCTTTGGTTTTGGAAAGTTTGATAATGATTCATGTTGGTGAAATTTTTTTGGAGTCTATCCTGCATTGGATTCGTTGGCTTCTTGGATGGAAACCTTCATATCTTTCATGATATTTGGGAAGTTTTCTGCCAATATATCTTCAAAAATTCTCTCTGTAATTTTTTTCCCTTTCTCTTCTAGAATTCCTATTATGCATAAATTATTCTTTTTGACAGTGTCTCACATAGCTCTTAGGTTTTCTTTATTTTCCTTCTTTCTTTTTTCTGATTGTTCCTCGAACAAATTAGTATCAAGGGATCTATCCTCTATTTTACTGATTCTTTCTTCCATTGGTTCAATTCTTCTATGGCCTTCCATTAAGTTATCTATTTCTGATATTTTATTGTTGTCTTTCTGGATTTATAGTTGTTTTTATATGGTTTCTAATTGTCTATTTAGTTTTTCACTTTGTTCTCGTATTATTTTCCTGAATTCTTCTACAGTTTTGTCTATTGTCTAAGGATGGGTTCTCTAGAGAAACAAAACCAGTAAAGTGTATAAATATATAGAGAAATTTATATCAAGGAGACAGCTCATGCAATTGTAGAGGCTAGAATGTCCCAAGTCCGTGGATCAGGGTAGAGGCCTCTCCCAAGTCATGCAGCCACAGAAGCTGGCAGGTCTTAGAGCAAGGCTCCTGCTCACAGGCTGTGAAAGTTGATGAATTCCAATATCAGCAGGCAAGACCACAAGATTTCTCCCGATTCACATAGCTGCAGGGGCTGACGAACCCAAGATTAGCATGTCACAGAGCAGGGCTCCCCTCACAGGTTGTGAAGATCGACGAATCCAAAGTTCATCAGATAAGCTGACAGTTCAAGTCCCAAGAACCAGAGATGAAACAACAGGAGGCAGCCGCAGGATCCAGAGTGAGCAAATAGCCAGAAAATCTGCTTATATTCAGATGCAGGCCACACCCCCAAGGAAACTCCCTTTCATCTGATTGGTACTCACTGTATATTCAGTCATGGGAGTGATTACATTTAAACACTGAGAATCATGGCCCAGCCAAATTGACACACAATCTTAAGCATCACATCTGTGTTTTCCTTGATCTCTTTGAGGAGCCTAAATATAAGCCATTCGAATTATTTATCAGGTAGTTCTATTAGCACTTCTTCATCTGTAAGCTTTCCTCTCCCTTTACTTTGCTCATTTATTTGACTTGTCCTGTTTCTTCATATGATTTGTTATTGTCTGCTGTCTCTGAGGCACTAAGGTGTTAATTAATTTATTTGTATATTTCTTTTTCAATTGTATGTTTGTTTGTTTTGTCCTGATCTTTTTGTTTTGTTTTGATATATCAAGAGCATTGCTCTTTCTTTATAGAATGTCTTTCTTCCTTTGTATTATTTTAATTGTTGTTGTTTTGTGGTACTGGTCTATGTGTGACTTTGATTTTGTTGGTTGACTGGGTGTTATTTTCTCTCACTAGTGGGTATGGTGGGTCACACTCATGTGAGTCCTCTGTGGTTAGGCTCCTATGTCTTCCCATACAGGAGTGAGTGGAGGTGGGAAAGCAGATTCTTTCCTTAATATTGGGTGACAAGTGTTGGGTGGTCAGGGTCCCTCCATATCCCTTATGGGTCTGTTAGGTCCTTCCGAGTTGGTGCCAGCAGTTAGTGTGTCCTCTGAAGGTCAGGGCAAGACGCCTCTGTAGCCAGTCTAGGGAGTGCTAGCCAAATGGTTGGGATGAGCCCTCTTTGTGTGCACAAATTGACATCTAAGTAGGTGGGGGGGTGGGGAATCAAGTGGTTTCAGAGTATGTGCAGTTGGCCTGCAGGAACTGTCTGGGTGTGGGATGTGTGACGTTGCAGACAGGCAGATGTTAGATGAGGGGGCTAGAATCTCTTGCTTGTCATTTGGCAGAGGTGTAGATGGTGCCTATCAGGATGCAATGGGCGTTGTTGATGAGGTGATGTGCCTGCATGGCCAGTCACTGGGCATGGGTGCAAAGACTGTTCTCACCAGTTGCTGGATTATCGGTGCTGTGAGTGCATGCTGTTGGTTTCCAGGTGGTCAGAGTGGAGGTGCACTGGTTACCAGTTGCCAGGCAGGTGGCATGGGAGCTTGTGCCACTGGTTGCTGGGCTGAGGGGCTCTCACTACTGGTGTAGTGGGAGTTCTCACCGCTATTCATTGTGGGGCTGAGCTGCAGGGGTAGAGGGGAACTCACACCTCCAGACAGTGGCATGGAGGCATGCACCACTGGTTGCAAGTCTGGTAGTATGTATGTGCACTGAGGATCACTGGAAGAGTGGTGTGTGGGGGAAGGGTGTGTGGGTTGGGTGCACACTGCTGATCACCAGTGCAGCTGCATGAGCGTGCATGCTGTCGGTCACTGGCCTGGTGGGAGTGTGTGCTGTGGATTGCCATGTAGGGGGGTAAAGGGTGCAAGTCACCATTTGAGGTGGGGCAGTGGGGGGCTTGCACTGCCAGTTGCTGGGTGGGTGGCTTGGGGGGAACACTGCTGGTCACTGAGAGGGAAGGGGGGAGGGCAGAAAGTGTGTTTTTCTGGTCACCAGAGGGGGCACTGGGACACTTCATGTACAGTGCAGCTGGTGATGAATACCTGGCACTGACCAAATGCAAAGGGGGGTGCTCTGTGTAGTACTGTCAGGTGAGGGATCTCCAGCTGCCACTCTAAGAATCTTCTACTCCCTGGGCGCCACCAACCCAAATGATCAGGGACCACTGCTGGTGAGTAGTTCTGTTCCTACTTTCTGGCTCCCTCTCTGCTCTGTGATCTCTTGGACCCCCCGATCTCTCATCCACCTTTCTGCAATTTCCCTTCTTAGATCTGGTTCATGATCTGCTCACCTTGCTTCACTCTGGGTTTGTCTGCACAGTATCTCTGTCTCTTATTGGGAATTCTCTGAAGTTGTCTTGCTGTGCTCCTCACCTGGGAATGCTGCTCACTTTATCTCAAGGTGGCCTCACTGCACCAAGCTGGCTGGCAGGGCACCCACAATCCATAAATCTCCTCGTTTGCAATTTGCATTCAATTTCTCCTTCTATTTGGTGTTCGATCTAATTCTTTGTCCTTCCTTTTGCTGCTCAGGGTTCCCAGATTGTCATCTGTATCCTTTTCACTTGGTTTCACTAGCCTTTGCTATAGGGGGATGCCATGGTGTGTCTGACTAAGCCGTCATCCTGGGCCAGAATGCCTGAGAACCACTGTTTTTCAATTAGTAGATAAAACTATTAGAATCAGACTTTGGAGAGATGAAAGCCAATATTTAGATGTAATAAACCGAAAGAACAACAAAAACAACAACAAAAATTTGCTGTGGAAAACTACAAGTTCTAGTTGATTGATTCCCTTTGTTGCCTTTTGGCTTAATTTACTGGCAATACAAATTTTTGTAATAGGTATGGTAGAGTAGCAATAAAGATCAAGTTGTCAACATATGGTTCCTTATCTAGATAGTTTGTGAGATTAATGTATCTGTCTGTTTTATGCATTGCTAACTCCAGCTCCACAGAAATGAAATGTCATGAGCAGCAACATGTGCTTTATTACATTATTTGTGACCTACCTTTGGATAGGACAGAGAATCAATGGCCTTCTATTAGTTTCCACATTTAGTTTTATGAATCCTATCCCTGAACAGTCTGGTCGTTGACAAATACTTCATGTTAAATAGCCAGTTATCTGATGAGTAAAACTGGGTACTAAGGATAAGAAAACTAATGCCACTGTAAGAGTAATTAAAGTTGATATGCAGATATCTTGCATCCCACACAAAGTGGAAAACACAACTGTACTCTCAATTTTGGTGGCTGGAAAAAAGGTCAAATAGAATAAAATAATGAAGTGAAATAATATGACAAACAAAACAAAAAATTTTTTTTAATTAAATAGAAAAATCAGCTTGTTTTAAAGACAAAATACTATTTAATGTTTCACTCTGGAAAACTAGTACATTCGACCATGAATACCTTTTCATGTCCAGCTTTGTTGTCTCTTTACAATTCTTTTAGAAATAGAAATTGGTATCTTGTATGATAGCATTTATGGCTAACTGAAAAGTATCACTAAATTAAATAAGGGAAAGAATTGTGCAGGCAATGATGAAATGTTTAGGGACCATTTCTGGTGTCATTTAGGGGTTATGGCATAAAGTTTTTGAGCTTCCACTCAGTTTTTATGGAACCCAACATGAAATGCCTCAAACAGCAAGAGAAAATTAGGCGTTTTGTCCACACACTACTCTCTGCTTTAAAGTACACTTAATCGTGTATATGTAGTTCAAAGTAGTCTAAAGGGCATAACTTTTGGAGCTAGACCTGGCTTAAATCCAAAATTTGAATCTGCCACTACCTAGTTTTACAAAATCAAGTATGTTATGTAATATATTTGAATGACAACAATCTCACTTATAAAATATAATTCAAGAGGGGTTAAAGATTTAATTAAATACACACAAAACCTGGCTTATAATATGCATATAATTGTATAAATACTGATTCATACAATAAAGGAGAAGTTTAAAATCTTTTTATCAAAAACCAAGAAGTTTTGATACAATTTTCTTGCATCATAAGATCAGCAACTAAACTATTAAAGATTAAAATGGCTCATTCTATTATTTTAAATAATTTCCTGTTTTGTTTAAAATAAACAGGAACTTAGGAAACACAATTTCCTAAGAAGAGAAAAACTACAAGAAAAAAATAATATTTTATTAATATCTAGCTGAAAAAATTATCCTAGTAAGGGATGTTGTCAAAAATCTTCAATGTTAAGAATTTTGCAACTTTAATATGAATAAATAAATAATAACACTACTCTCTCTGCTATTGTATCTCATTTCTTGTGACAGTGAATCAATCAAGTGATTCTGTAACTTTTACCTCTTGCTTTAAATTTGTAGGTTGGTGCTCTCTCTCCTCTACCCCCAACTTTAGATAACTTCATTTTTCATTCCTTTGACATTTTGTGTTTCAATGTTTATTGATTTAATGGGGTTGTAGAACACTGTCCTTTTAATTTATACAATAAGGCAGTGATGGGGACAGCCAAGGAGGATTTTAGAAGAGACTATTTTTAGTTGAGCAAAGGTCAGTATTGTAAGAGATGAGGCTAAAAGGTTAGATTATTAAGACAAAGGTAAGTGTGTTCAGATGTTGACATGGATGCAACAGACCAGAAAACAAAGTTCTGCGTACGTTGCTCAAAACTAACATTACAAAACCAGTGATGGTGCTTGTTTCCTTGCAAAGGTGAATGCTGGATTTTTAAGGTCAGTGTCTATCTCTTGTAAATGTACTGATTGTGGACAGATTTAATCCTGTGTGTCTGCCTTTTAGTATTATTGTGACAGCGACACACATGCAATTTAAATTCAACCTGCCAGATACTTTATCATTAGCTAAATGCTCCCCATAGTCTTTTAGAGAGAAAGGCTCTAGAAATAATGCTAAAGCGGTTTCTACTACAGACAGTACATATCTGTGAATGCTCAATTCCAGTTTGGAACTTCTTTGTGCTTGTCATAAATTTATATTCTTATAAAAACAAGGCAAACATTTTTTATTTTGCTTATCCCTCCATTTCAAATGAATAATTAAATTGTAAAAGTGTATTACTGGAAATAATATTATGCTAAATGAAGAACATCATAGACCTCAATTAAAGAACAAGAACAAAAAAAAAATTAACCAAGTGCTAGTTTCATTAACGAACTTCAATAAAAAAGTAGGATCAATTATACAACTGCTACATGAAATAATCGTATGTTGGTACATGTGCCTACATGTTATCATAATTAAAAATATTTTTTAGTTACTCAGAGGTAAAGGATAGACATGGAAAAAGAAAAAGAAAATAGAAAACTTTGAAATAAAATAGCTAAGATTAAACAGGAAGTAAAACTTTACCTGTTTTTATAGTCTCAAAAGAAAAAAAAAAGCAGGGACTTTATTTTAATTGTCCTTCTTCTGGAAAGTTAATTCAGCTATGGCTACCTCCCAGTTATTTCAGACTCCTTGTGTGACAAAATTAGCAGGAAAGAAAGAGTGACTAGAACCCCTGATTACCAAAAAAGGATCTACTGTTCTCCATAAGGACTGGTACAAGTATGTTTGGCACCAGGTGGTCACTTGAGGGGGTCTTGGCAAAAATCTCCCCAACTTTGATGGTAAATGATTATCTGTAGCAACCCCAACCTGACAATGATACTGTTACAGAAGGTTCAGACCCCCCAGGATGAGGGTCTTTGATGCCCACTATCTTGGTTATCCAGTGATGCTGTAACAGAAATACCGCAAGTAGATTGCTTTAACAAAGAAATTTATTCTCTCACAGTCTAGTAGGCTAGAAGTCCAAATTCAGGGTGTCAGCTCCAGGGGAAGGCTTTGTCTCTCTGTTGGCTCTAGGGAAAGGTCTTTGTCATCAGTCTTCCCCTGGACCAGGAGCTTCTCTGCACAGGGACTTCCAGTCCAAAGAACACCTTTTGCTTCCGATGCTGCTTTCCTGGTGGTACGAGGTCCCTATGTCTGTCTGCTCGCTTCTCTCTTTTGTATCTCAAGAGATTGTCCCAAGACACAATCCAATCTTATAGATTGAGTCTTGCCTCATTAACATTAACTGCCACTAATCCCATCTCACCAGCATCGTAGAGATAGAATTTACAACAAAAGGAAGATCACATCAGATGACAAAATGGTGGACAATCACACAATACCGGGAATTATGGCCTAGCTAAATTGATACACATATTTTTTGGGGACACAATTCAATCCATGACACCCATCAAGTAAGGTTGGATTGGCATCAGTTCTAGCCAAGGGTGAGGGGAGTCTGGAATGGAGAGTAGAAGAGGGAGGAAATGCATACAACTTGCAACGTTTAGACCAGCTGCAGCAGCGTGTGCTACAGTTCACACCACTAATCTTCTTTTTAAGTTTTCTCAGGACAAGAAACCAGTCAGAATCCTGGAGGAGCAGCGCCCCAGATGGAGTGAACTTATTGCGTGAAGCAGGTGGATCAAAGCATTGCAAAAAGTGGACTGTAATTTTTGCTGAGACTCATCAGACAAACCATTCAGCACTGAAGTATTCCATCCTCTGATTTGCTGGCAGGATTGGCTGCCAATAGATCATAGGTGATGGCCTTTGTGAACATTGCTCTCCATCAAAGGAAACTTTCTCTTTAGGGCCCAGTAATACACTATTAAAACAGCAGTTCCTGAAGAGTTAATATTTTAAAAAGAAAAAAAAAAAAATGAAAGTAAAGGAGTTTTCTTGTAGAAATTATTTGCAAAAGTAAGACCCATTGTAAAATGTAAGGATTAAAGTATTAATCAAAGCTTTGTGAACTCTCACATTAGGGGGCTTTGTTATGCTAATTTCCTTATAAATGAAGAATGAAGTGATTCTTCCATTATTGAATATCACTCTTAAAGGCCTGATTTAGAAAAATAAAGATGTCCTTTATTGTGGCAAATGATTCTAAGTTTTGCATCAGGGGTCTATATTAGTGAGAAAGTCACCTTATTCTTTCAAATTGCTCCATGCCCATTAAGTTTTATATTTCGTTTTATTCAGCCATGAAATTTACAAAAGAAGTATCTGCTCAGTAAGTAAATCACACAAGAAAGCTTTGGGAATTCATTTCCTCATAATCTCTGTCAAAAAATAAATTGCTTAGAGGAAGACCAAAAATTAGTGTAACAGAATATATTTATTGTGAGTAAATATGATTCGAATCAGGTAGCATCACCTGAACATATGAGGAAGGTGCTTAGGAGAGGTGACAGTGAAAGCAGGTTATATAGGTGATTGTTATTTTTATTTCTCAGAAAATAACTTCAAAGCACGAGCAGTGTTTTAGGTTTCAGAGATTTGATTACAGAAATAGAATCACCAAGGACACATCATACATCTTAAAACATAGTCAGACCTTAAGTTCCTGCTTCTCAAAGTTGGCTGCACATAGATAATTTTCCAAAAGATCCCAATGCCTAATGCAAAATGCTCTCTGCTAAGCTATTTATTAAGCTATTGTTTGACCTGAAGGTGACTCCAGAGAACCAGTTCCTTCAAATTCAAAGGGACATCTAAAGGTGAATGGCTTAGGTGGGGCATCCCAATTCCATGAACCCAGAAAATCTGGATTCCAAGAGAATCAAAGTGATTTTGTCATTCCCTCCTTCTGATAATGGTTTTGCAATAGGATCTTTGATTACAAACATTCAGTAATGGTAGCCGGGCACCATCCAAGTCTTCTGGCCTCATGGCAAAGGAAACAACTGTTAATGGAGGTAATCAGACAGGGAGTCTAATTCCCTCTCTGCCTGGCTCTCCTTTCCTCTGCTGCTCCAGGTGAATAGAGACCAATTGTTGCAATGTGGATGCCCACTTGCAAACCTTTAAGTCTACAGACGCTACAGAATGAACTAGCAGATCAAACAATGTTAGGCCAATTGACTAGAATAATTCACAAATCACAGCCCTAGGTCTTTGAACCAAGGAAATAAGTCCCACGAGGCATTTATTACACAAGCAGCATCAGTAACTGTTTTTTCTGTGCCTCAGCAACAGCTACATTCCACAAAACCTCAGATCACATATTATTAAAATAAATGCAACAACATTCATCTATTAAGGAACAAACTCCTCCTTGGGAGACTAACAGGAAACCTACTGCTATCTATTTTGTAAAATCATATCTCAAACTTCAGATATTTCTGTAGTTATGGTCTTGACAACTTTGCTAATTATCTCAACAAAAACTTCTTTCAAGAGTTACAATATCTAAACATATTTAAATTCTGATGATTTCTTTCAATGCAAGAATCAACTTTTTCAGTAACTAATAGCACTATTCTGGCTACAGAATATCCTGTGGTAATTTTTTTTTTCCCCTCTCCTGATTCTTCTTTTAATCTTTTTAAAGTTTTTTTTCCTTCTCTTAACTTTTTGTTCCCCTCACATTTCTTAACTTTCATTTTAGTTAATTGATTATATAAACACATAAGAATAACATAACAAGAACCAGTCCAAATCTGCCAGGAAAAAAGCAAATCCATTGGTTACATAATTTAGGAGAAGGGAGGAAAATGTTTCTTATATCTGGAAAACAGAACATTAAAACATCAGCAATATTCCCACATAAAACTCATACTAATCCTTTAGTCCACTCAGTCCAAAGTAGTTAATTTCTGTTCTACACTATTCTGGATCATCCATGGTCTGTAAACCCATTAGCATCTAAATAAGAGTTCCGTAAATTTTGATACACTCCAATAGTATCCACGTTCGAAACATCACAATACTATTCACAAGTACAGTATAGTCCATTTCTGTTGAAATATTTTGGTCAAGTTTTTTTGGCAAGTCAGCAAAGTAGAAACATATCTGCAGATGACAAAACTGAAAATGACCGTTATTAACTTATAATAATTCTTAAAAGTGAAAGACCTAATGAGAATTAATTACTAAAATAATGCAAATCCAAATAAAGTCAATTAAATAAAACTTTAGACAAAAATATCTCTAAATTTATAGTGAGTAAACTTATTTTCAAAGAGCTTCAGATATAACACACAATAATCTTGAGATGTAATGACAAATAGTCAGGATATACTAAGATGATCAAGCCTCTAAGCATCTGAATTGTAATTCAGCTTTATAGGTAAGCAGAGTAATTCTCCCAGCTAAACTCATTGGCTTTTATGCTGCTATATTCCAAAGAAACAAAGTTGCAGCCAAGTTAGCAATTGAAATAACTAAAACTATGACTGATAATATTACACTCTTGTTGTTTGATATCAGGCAAAAACATAACAGGAAACATTAACACATAAATATTTAACACAAAGAAAATCAGAACTTCTCTTGATTTGTCAAAAAGTTTCATGTAATACGTTAAATAAATGTTTTTCTTTTAGCACTTTTTCCTTTTGTGGCTTTCCACAAAGTTTCAGAGTTGTCAGGAATTTATCATAGGTCACTGAGAAATAATACTTATGGCTCAGCATGAACCTAGGAATTTATTCTAATGAGGCACTGAACCCTTCCCTTCAAGGCAGATTACATAAAAAAAAAAAAAATTAACTCTTCAATTCAGTAAAGAAAATTTTATTTTAATATCAATAAATATAATGTTTTTCTTTATGTGCTATTTGCCACTGAAACTATTAAAAACCTCATAAATTGATTAAACTTAAGCCAGGGCAGATAAAAATTTTTAACCATATTAAATAAATCCTCTTTTTAATAAACTTTTTAAACTTTGTCTTTGTTGCATGTCTCTTATAGTACACCTTTTAAGTAGGAAAATGAACATGTTCATTAGCAGACCCAAATATTTCCTTTCTCTGTGGCATAAGGCAAAAGTATATAAACTTAAATTATAATGAATATCTAGTAACTCAATTTAATATCAGTAAATTACCTAAAGGTCTTGGAAATTATTTTAAGCCTATATACCACAAAACATAATTACTGTTGAAATAAAGTTAGTTTAAATAGTCTATATTATCATTCAAACCTTTACCATTTCCCATATTTTCTTTTTCAATTTAACCTGAGATTTTTTTCTGAATAAGAATATCTCCATTCCACATATCCTTAAATTTCTGGCCGGGGAGGAAACATTTTTACAGGCAATTTCAGGTGTGTCTCATTGTGATCTCTCTCTTTTGGCTTCTTGTCAAAGAGAAGAATCAGTCATACCAATTCATTTGCATATGTCTAAGTTGGCCTAGATTTATTGAAAGACAAAAGGCAATCTAATTCTTTCCCTTTTATTCTTTACTATTCTCTTGGTAAGCAGTTTTGCCTTTTCTTTATCATAACTTGTTATTACTATTTACTGAAAACAACCCAGTAAATACCAAAGCTTATTGTAGGTAAACCCATCAATTCTTGGCTAGACATTTCTCTCTTTCTCTCTTTTTTCTAGTTTGTCCTATGTCTCCCTCTTCTCATTCTATAACTAATAATAAATTACCCCTTTTCCCTAAATAAAATACATCTCATATAATATCTAGCTTAAGTTACTTAGAAAGGTTTTGCTTTTAAGATTGACATGCTATAGAACATAAACCTTTTTCAGAATGAATGCACTTTCATTAATTCCTGGAAATATTAGGACTATTTAATTTCTGTGGTTATTTATCACTAAACCAATCAGAATAAACTTCTTTGAAGAAATATTATAATCTAATTTAAAAATACCATCAAGAGGTGGAGCCCTGGTGATGCAGTGGTTAAAGCAATTGACTGCTAACCAAAAGGTTAGTGGTTCAAAACCACCAGTGACTTCTCAGGAGAAAGATGTTGCAGTTTGTTTTCATAGAGATTTACAGCCTTGGAAAACCCTATAGGGTTTCTATGAGTTAGAACTGACTTGACAGCAGTGGTTTTTTGGGGGGAATTTTATCCAGAGGTAGAAAATTATTACATTGTCATTACCCTATCTTCTTCGTGCTTTAAAGAATTCTTTAGAGAAGCAATTTAGAATAACTTGTCCTTTTTTAAGGCCTTGTTATACAAATCAAAATAAACAATTCATCCTTTTTTAGTGCACTTTTCAAATAGACCAATCTATACCAGTTTCTCAAAGAAGCTATTAAAAGCCCAAATTATAAAACAGGCACAAGAAGTAGTTTTGCTTGGAAGATGTCTTAGGCTGGGTTCTCTAGAGAAGCAAAACGAGTACAGAGTATAAATATATATTGAGGGAGATTTATGTCAAAGAAGTGGCTCACTCGATTGTACAGCTACAACGTCCTAGTCCATAGATTAGGATAGAGGCTTGTCCTGTTTCATGTAGCCACAGGGGCTGGCAAACCCAAGATTGGCAGGTTGGGAAGAAAGGCTCTTGCTCACAGGCTGTGAATATCCACAAATCCCAGGATTGGCAGGCAAGACCACAAGGCTTCTCCTGATTCACATAGCTGCAGGGGCTGGCATACCTAAGATCAGCAGGTCAGAGAGCAGGGCTCAGCTCATAGGCTGTGAAGATCGACATATCTTAAGTTCAGCAGATAAGCTGATAGCTTAAGTCCCAAGAACCAGAGGTCAGATGAACAGGAGGCAGCCACAGGATCCAAAGGGAGCAAAAAGCCAGAACCTCTGCTTATATTCAGATGCAGGACTTACCCCCAAGGATGCTCCGTTTCAATTGATTGGCTGCTCACAGCAGATCCCATCATGGGAGTGATCACATATAAACACTGAGAATCACGGCAGAGCCAAGTTGACACACAGCCTTAACCATCACAAAATAAAAACATAAAAAAAAAAAAAAAAACCAACTAAGATTTAAGATGGCCTGATAAAAACCCAGTATCGGCCAGCCATGACCTCCAATCTAACACAAGACAGAAACTCAGACACAATACTCTAGACCAGAGGAAGTTCTCAGAACAAAATGAGACATAAAAACCACATAAGCTTACTTGTCTGTGAGGCCAGCTCAACAAAACCAGGCTTATACTAAATAACACAACATAAAGCAAATGGGGAACCCAGTTTCTTAAAATGTCTACAATTCTTTGGTAAGATGGACCCAATTCAACAAAAAAACAGGTTCTAGGTAAAACTTATTAACTTGCCAGAGTCTCAGATGGAGGAATATTAGACCCTCTGACAAAACCAGAGCATCAAACAAAAGTTCTCAAAAGAAGAAAGAAAAGTCAATGCAAATGGGAACTTGTTTCCCAAAGTGGAAGGAAGAAGAGAGCTGATAGGAATTTATTTTCCCAAAGTGATCACTGAAATTCCAAATTACTTCTAGTATATTCAGCTTATGACATTTCTGAACACGAACGGCAAACCATTATCCCTGTAGCAGGGAGCTCTACACTCTCTTCTCTTAGATGTCAAGGATCCTATTCCCCTAGGTTGAAACTGTTTTCCCAGAGTCAAATTCCTAGTAGAGAGGCTGCTGCAAGGTTTGGTCAGTGTTTTATTTTACAGTTAGTATACCTCCATTGCCTGAGGGCTTTCTTGCAACTAGTGGGCAGCCTAATACTTTGGCCCATCTCATGTCCCAGTTTATCATTTCATAAGTGTCTTTCTGTTGGTTGTGAGCGCCCTAGAGCCATTTAAGGTGCTCACACTCATGTCCACGTATTTTTGTGGCTTAAAAAATTCTGGGATTCTTTTGTAATGACTATATGAAATTTAGTTTCATTCTTCCTAAGCCTAGCTCATTCTGCCAGCTAGAGACCCAGTCTCTTACAACTTACAATCTTTTTTTTTTTTTTCACAGTGTCTTTCAGAGAGGCTAGTTTAGAATTCTAAATACATTTGGAAACCTCAGAATAACAATCAAAATAAACATTGCATTGTTCCTGTCTGGTTTTGGCACCATGGTTTTCTAATTTAGACCTTAAATATATTTGTCTCTCCGATTGGAAAATACTACCAAGTGGCCACTGATTTGACAAACTGTTGTTAGGGAGCTCAAACAAAAATCCAAATACAAACAAGATCTAGACCCATAGTTCATGGCCATGTAGCTAGCCAAAGTTCCACTAGGAAAATCCACCACTTTATTGTATTTGGCAGACCACATTTCAAGACAGGCCCAAGTGCTATGAAACAACAAGTTCATAAATATCACAATAAATATTGGATTCAATCTCAAAATGCAAAAGGGGTAGAGCTCGAGAATCTGTGAGGGCTTACCAAGGTTGCCTCCAGATGGTCCATGGAGACAATAAGCCAAAAGGGCTTTCACAGACGTCATGTCTGTGTCCAGTGAGAGCTTTAGGGGACATTGGTCAGCCATTACGGATACCACTCCTCATGCCAGGAGTTATCAAAACCCTGAATTTCTTAGAGAAACACCAAAAATCAGTGTAACAAAATGTATTTATTGTAAGAAGGTATGATTCAAACTGGGTAGCATCACCCAAATGTATCAGGAAGGCTCTTTGAAGAGGGGACAGTGAAAGTAGTTATATAGGTGATTGTTACGTTAATTTCTCAGAAGATAACGTCAAAGCACAGGAATGTTTCAGGTTTTAGATTCAATTATAGAAACAGAATAACCAAGAACATGCCATACATCCTAAAACACAGCCTCTAGTCAGACCCTGGAGTTCCTGCTTCTTGAAGCTGGCTGCACAAAGATAATTTTCCAAAAGAACTCAATGCCTAAAGCAAAATATTCTCCAATAAGCTGTTCACTAAGCTATTCTTTGACCTGAGATGACTCCAGAGAACCAATTCCTTAAAAGTTCAAAAGGATACCTAAGGGCAGATGGCCTGGGTGGGTCACCCCAATTCCATGAACCTAGAAATATGAATTCTAGGACAATCAAAAAAATTTTGTCATCTACCATTAAGAAGCACATGGATTATAAACTGAGGTATTATCTCAGTATATCAGAGGTCAAAACTGATGACCTAGGGCATATACAGTCAGAAGAAGTGTTTTGTCTACCTTGTAGTGTTTTGCTTTGATTTTTAAATATTGCATTTGTTATAAATTTTTTTTTGGAAAATGGCAGACTTTATCACTAACATATTAATCATTACATTAACTGCATTTAGATACATCATAAATAAAAACTGATTTTTGACAAAAGCACAAAGAATACAGTGGGGAAAGAAAATATTTTCCAACAATAGGTGTTAGAGAAATTGCATTAGGGAATTCATAGGGTGAAAAAATGAATTTTGACCTAAACCTCACATGTTATGCAAAAATTCAGTTAAAATTAATCATAGATTTAAATGGAAAAACAAAACGATAAAAGTTTTAGTGGAAAATATAGGAAAAATTCTTTAAGACCTCAAGCAAGGCAGCGTTCTTAGACATGATACCAAATATGCAATCTATAATAAAAATTGATAAATAGTACTTAATGCCATCAAGTCAG
The DNA here is from genome assembly GCA_030035585.1 of Dugong dugon. Classification (NCBI taxonomy): domain Eukaryota; kingdom Metazoa; phylum Chordata; class Mammalia; order Sirenia; family Dugongidae; genus Dugong; species Dugong dugon. The sequence continues at coordinate 65,037,322 of CM057466.1, forward strand.
CTCTGACTTGTGTTGATCTTATGTATGACAGAAAAAATTGTTGCCCAGTTTTGCATGATCTTCATGATCATTGCTATGTTTGAGTACATTATTTTGGCTGTTGTGTCTGTCCATCTCATTGAGGGTTCCCCTTGTTTTCACTGAGACTCTATTTTACCAAACATTATGTCCCTTTCTAGTGATTGGTCTTTCCTGATGACATGTCCAAAGTAAGCTAGCCAAAGTCTTGACAACCTCATTTCTAAGGGACATTCTGGTTAAATTTCTTCTAAGACTGATTTGTTCATTCTTCTGGCAGTCCCTGGTATATTCAATATTCTTCACCAACAGCACATTTCCTATGTGTTAATACTTCTCCTGTCTTCCTTTTTTATTTTATATTTTTATTTCTTTTTTTTTTTTAATTGTACTTCGGGTGAAGGCTTACAGAACAAGTAGTATCTCACGAAACAGTAGTACACATATTATTTAATGACATTGGTTAACAACCCCACAACATGTCAACCCTCTAACTTCTTGACCTTTTTTTTTTGGTGAAAATACACATAGCCAAAGATACACCACTTCAAAAATTTCTACATGCACAGTTCACTGACATTGACTATGCTCTTCCAATTGTGCTGCTATTCTCACTTAAGATGAAGGCTTACAGAACAAAATAGTTTCTCATTTAACAGTTACTACAGATGTTGCCCTATGACAATGGTTAACAACCTCACAACACATCAACAATATCCTTACTCAAACTTGGATTCCCTATCACCAGCTTCCTTGTCCCCTTCTGCCTTCTGGCCCTTGTCACTGGACTCCTGTGCCTCGTTAGTCTCATTTGGTTTTATGGGGCTGTCCACACCCAGGCTGAACAGTGAACCTTGGAGATAACTTCACTACTGAGCTAAAAGGGTGTCTGGGGGCTATATACTTGGGGTTTCTCCAGTCTCCTTTAGGCCAGTAAATCTTGTCTTTCTTTTGTGAGTTAGAATTATGTTCTACATCCTTCTCCAGCTCTGTCCAGAACCCTCTGTTGTGATCCTGGTCAGAGCAGTCAGTGGTGGTAGCCGGGCACAATCTAGCTGTACTGGACTCAGTCCGGTGGAGGGCTTGGTAGCTGTGGACAATTAGTCCTTTGGACTAATCCTCTCCTTGTATCCTGTTCTCTTCATTCTCCCTTGCCCCTGAAGGGGTGAGACCAGTGGAGTATCTTAGATGACTGCTCACAGGCTTTTAAGACCCCAGACACTACTCACCAAGGTAGAATGTAGAGCATTGGCTTTATAAGCTGCCAATTGAGCTAGATGTTCCCCAAGACCATGGTCGGTCCCCAGAGCCCTCAGCCCAGCAATTCAGTCCCTCAGGGAGTTTGGATGTGTCTACGGGGCTTCCATGACCTTTCCTTGTACACGTTGTGCTAGTTTCTTCTGTATTGTGTACTATCTCACCCTTCACCCAAGATACCATTTATCTATTGCCTATTTAGTATTTCCATCCCACACCTCCTATCCCTGGTAACCAACAAAGATTATTACTTTTTGTGTGTGAACTTTTTCATGGGTTTTTACAATAGAGGTCTCATACAATATTTGTCCTTTTGTGATTGACTTATTTCACTCAGCATAATCTCCTCCAGTTTCATCCATGTTATGAGATGCTTCACAGATTCATTGTTGTTCTTTTTCATTGCATAGTACTCCATTGTGTGTATGTACCATAGTTTGTTTACCCATTCATCTGTTGATGGGCCTTTAGGTTGTTTCCATCGTTTTGTTATTGTGAACAATGTTGCCATGAACATAGGTATGCATATGTCTATTCGAGTGAAGACTCTTATTTCTCCAGGATATATTCCTAGGAGTGGAATTGCTGGATCGAATGGTATGTCTATTTCTAGCTTTCTGAGGAAGCGCCATATCATTTTCCAAAATGGTTGTATCATTTTGCATTCCCACCAGCAGTGCATAAGAGTTCCAATCTCCCCACAGCCCCTCCAACATTTGTTATTTCCAGTATTTTTGATTCGTGCCAGTAATGCCGGGGTGAGATGGTATCTCATTGTGGTTATAATTTGCATTTCTCTAATGGCTAGTGATCACCAGCATTTCCTCATGTGTCTGTTGGCCATTTGAATGTCTTCTTTGGTGAAGTGTCTGTTCATTTCCTTTGCTCATTTTTTTAATAGGATTATTTGTCTTTTTGTTGTACAGGTGTTGGATTTTCTTGTAGATTATGGAGATTAGATCTTTGTATAACGTATACTGTCCAAAAATTTTTTCCCAATCTATAGGTTCTCTTTTTACTCTTTTGGTGAAGTCCTTTGAAAGGCATAGGTGTTTGATTTTTAGATGATCCCAGTTATCTAGCTTATCTATTGCAGTTTTTGCATTGATGGTTATGGTTTGTATCCTGTTAATGCCGTGTATTAAGGCCTGTAGTGTTGGTCCTATTTTTTCTTCTATGAACTTTATAGTTTTAGGCTTTATATTCAGGTCTTTGATCCATTTTGAAGTAGTTTTTCTATACGGCGTGAGGTATGGGTCTCATTTCATTTTTTAGCGGTTGGATATCCAGTTTTGCCAACACCTTTTGTTAACAAGACTGTCTTTTCCCCATTTGATGGACTTTGGGCTCTTGTCAAAGATCAGGTGACCGTAGGTGGATGTATTTACATCTGGGTTCTCAATTCTTTTCCATTGGTCAATGTATCTGTCGTTGTACCAGTACAGGCTGTTTTGACTACTGTAGCTGTATAGTAGGTTCTGAAGTCAGGTAGTGTGAGTCCTCCAACTTTATTCTTCTACAGTAGTGCTTTACATATTCGGGGCTTCTTCCCATTCCATATAAAGTTAATGAGTAGTTTTTCCATCTCTTTGAAGTATGTTGTTGGTATTTGGATCTGGATTGCGTTGTATTTGTAAATTACTTTGGGTAGAATTGTCATTTTCACAATGTTGAGTCTGCATATCCATAAGCATGGTATGTTTTTCCATTTATGTAGATCCCTTTGGGTTTCATGCAGTAGTGTTTTGTAGTTTTCTTTGTATAGGTCTTTTACATCCCTGGTCAGATTTATTCCTAAGTATTTCATCTTTTTAGGGGCTATTGAAAATGGTATTGTTTTCCTGATTTCCTTTTCATCATCCTCCTTATTGGTGTATAGGAATCCAACTGATTTTTGAATGTTTATCTTGTATCCTGCTACTCTGCTGAATCTATTAGTTCCAGCACATTTTTCGTGGAGTCTTTAGGGTTTTCTATGTATAGTATCATATCATCTGCAAACAGGGACAGTTTAACTTCTTCATTACCAATTTGGATGCCCTTGATTTCTTTTTCTTGCCTTATTGCTCTAGCTAGAACTTCCAGCACAATGTTAAATAGGAGTGGTGATAAAGGGCATCCTTGTCTTGTTCCTGTTGTCAAGGGGAATGTTTTCAGCCCCTCTCCATTAAGAATGATGTTGGCTGTTGGTTTTGCATAGATACCCTTTATTATGTTGAGAAATTTCCCTCTATACCTATTTTATTGAAAGTTTTTATCAGGAATGGGTGTTGGACTTTGTCAAATGCCTTTTCTGCATCAATTGAGATGATCATGTGATTCTTTTGTTTCCTTTTATTTATGTGGTGGATTACGTTGATTGAGTTTCTAATTTTGAAGCGTCCTTGCATACCTGGTATGAAGCCTACTTGGTCGTGGTGTATTATTGCATCTATATTCATGAGAGATATTGGTCTTTTTTTGTGACATCTTTGCCTGGTTTTGGTATCAGCGTTATGCTGGTTTCATAGAATGAATTTGGAAGTGTTGCTTCCTCTTCTAAGCTCTGAAATAGCTTGAGTAGTACTGGCACAAGCTCTTCTGTAAATGTTTTGTAGAATTCTCCAGTGAAGCCATCTCGGCCAGGGCTTTTTTTGGTTGGGAGTTTTTTTTATTACCTTTTCAATCTCTTCTCTAGTTATGGGTCTGTTCAGATTTTCTACATCACTTTGTTGTAGATTGGGTAGGTAGTGTGTTTCTAGAAATTTATCCATTTCCTCTAGGTTTTTAAATTTGATCAAGTATGGTTTTTCATAATATTCTGGTATAATCCGTTTTATTTCAGTTGGTTCTGTGGTACTGTCCCCCATTTCATTTCTTACTTGGGTTATTTGTGTCCTCTCCTGTTTTTCTTTTGTCAGTCTGGCCAGTGGCTTGTCGATTTTGTTGATTCTTTCAAAGAACCAACTTTTGGTTTTGTTGATTCTTTCTATTGTTTTTCTGTTCTCTATTTCATTTATTTCTGCTCCGATCATTACTATTTCCTTTCTTCAGGTGATTGTGGGCTTTTTTTGCTGTTCTCTTTCTATTTGTTTGAGTTCTGTAGTTAATGTTTTGATTTTGTCCCTTTCTTATTTTTTGATATATGCATCTATTGCTATAAATTGTCCTCTGAGGACTGCCTTTGCTGTGTCCCAAAGGTTTTGGGATGATGTGTTTTCATTCTCATTTGAGTCTAGGAATTTTTGGATTCCATCTCTGATTTCTTCTATTACCCACTGATGTGTAAGCAGGGTATTATTCAGTTTCCATGTAGTTGATTTTTTTTCCTTGCTCTTTCTAGTGTTAATTTCTACCTTGATGGCATTGTGGTCAGAGAAGATACTTTGAATTATCTTAGCATTTTGGATCTTGTTGAGGATCGCTCTGTGGCCTTAGATGCAGTCTATACTGCAGAACATTCCATGTGCATTGGAAAAGAATGTGTACTTTGCAGCAGTTGGATGGAGTGTTCTATATATATCTCTGAGGTCAAGTTGGCTGATTGTGCACTTTAGGTCTTCTGTATCCTTGCTGAGTTTCTTCCTAGTTGTTCTGTCCTTTACTGAGAGTGGTGTCTTGAAGTCTCCTACCATTATTGTGGAACTGTCAATTTCTCTTTTCAGTGCTGTTAGAGTTTGTTTTATGTATTTTGGAGCCCTGTCATTGGGTGCATAGATGTTTATTATGGTTATGTCTTCATGATGGATCATCCCCTTAATCATTATATAGTGTCCTTTTTCTCTTTTATGGTAGATTTCATTTTAAAGTCTATTTTATCTGAGATTAGAAATGCCACTCCTCCTCTTTTTTTGGTAGTTGGTAGCTTGATATATTTTTTTTCCAACCTTTGACTTTTAATAAATTCACATCTTTGTTTCTAAGGTGTGTCTCTTGTAGACAGCATATTGATGGATCCTGTTTTTTTATCTATTCTGTCACTCTCTGTTTCTTTATGGGTGCACTGAGTCCATTTACATTCAGTGTAATTATTGATAGATGTGAGGTTGTTGCTGTCATTTTGTAGTGCTTTTTTTTTGTGGTGCTGACGTTTTCTTTGTTCTTCTTACTCTCTTGTGCTGAGTTACTTTTGTTTGTGGATTTTTTTTTTCAATTCTTTTGTTTTTGTAGGTTTTGTTTTCGCTGAAACTTTATGTTTTTCCTCTTTTTTTTTTAATGAGTATGTTTGTTAACTTTCTTTGTGGTTACCATGAATTTTACCCTTATCTTTCTAAGTTTGAAGCTGTCTACCATTAGTTGGTATCGCTTTGCCTTCCTCTCCTTTAGAAGGTTCTATACCTATGCCATTTATTGCCTCTTTAATTGTTTTGATGTTGTTGACATTTATTGATTAACTGCTCTGATATCCTGTTGTATTTCTTTTGGTTTTGGATAGTCCTCATGAGTTCATTTCCTAGACTGGTATCTGGCTGGTATGATCCTGTGTCCTAGATTCTGCCTGTGAGCTAAAGCTGTTTGTCCTAAGATCGAAGAACTCCCTTTAATAATTCTTGTAATCTTGGTTTGACTTTTACATATTGCCTTAATTTTTGTTTATCTGGAAATGACCTAATTTCACCATCAACTTTGCACGAGAGTTTTGAAGGATATATTATTCTTGGCTGGCAATTTTTTTCTTTCAAGATTTTATATATGTCATCCCATTGCCTTCTTGCCTGCATGGTTTCTGCCAAATTATCTGAGCTTAGTCTTATTGTCTCTCTTCTCTATGTGACTTGTTGTTTTTCATGAGCCGCTGTCATGATTCTTTGATTGTCTTTGGTTTTGGAGAGTGTGATTATGATATGCCTTGGTGATTTTCTTTTGGGGTCTCTCCTATTTGGGGTTCGTTGACCTTAGATGGCCAGCTTTTCATCTTTAATGATATTGGGGAAGTTTTCTGTCAGCAGTTCTTCAATGATCCTCTCTGTGTTTTCTGTTTTCTCCCCTTGTTCTGGGATTCCAATCACTTGAAAATTTTTGCTTTTCATTATATCCCACATAATTCTTAGGGTCTCTTCATTTTTCTTTGTTCTTTTTTCTGAGTTTTCCTCAAACAGAGTTGTATCCAAGTGTTTGTGTTCAATTCCACTGATCCTGTCTTCCACCGTTTCAAATCTGCTTCTCAGCCCTTCTATGGCACCGTCCATTTCTAAAATCTTGTTGTTTATCTTTTGGATTTCTAATCGTTGTCTTTGTATAATTTATAATTGTGAATTTATTTTGGCATTTTGTTCCTGCATTATTTTCCTGAATTCTTCCAATTTTTTGTCTATATTTTCAGGAAGTTGTCTATTTTTTCCTCATGTTTATCAGCTTTTTGCCTCATCTCTTGGAGAATTCCGAGTATTAGAGATTCGAATTCACTATCAGGTAGTTCTAGTGCCTTTTCTTCCACTGGAGAGTCAGCTGGTGTTTTATTTTTGATGCTACTGGAACCATCCTGTCCTGTTTTTGTAAATGTTTTGATATTGTCTGTGCTCTTCGGGGCATTCAGCAGTTATTTGTCTCGTTTCTTGATTGTAGATATGTTTGTTTGTCCCCCTTTTTTTTTTTTAAACTTACTATATCTGAGTAGGTGGACTGTGTGTTCTTTGTTGTTTGCTTGACTGTGGGCACAATACTTTTCACCTCCTTCTCCAATTGGCAGGGTAAGTCACTCAGATATGATATGGCATGGCAGGTCTAACTGAAGAGGAGTTACTGGGGCTGGTTTTTTGTGGCACTTACTACAGCCACCAGAGCAGGTCAGTAATCAGTGCAGGGCAGGTTCCAGTAGGCCGTGTCTGTGCTTCTTGGTGGTGTGATATCAAGTGCATGGTGCAGGTAGGCAAAATGCAGCAGGGAGATTGTTATGTGTGGAGCTAAGATGGATATGGGAGAGAGGAGAGAGGAACAGGAGCCTAAAACTTACAAACAATAAAGAATGCTAGGGGAGCTTGCCGTTGGGGTGGAGAGATGAGAGACTATGAAATGGAGAAAAACAGAAAGGCGAAGAGGATGAAAAGAGAAGAAAAGAATGAATAAATAAAAATCAGAAAGGTTAAAGAACAGCAAAGTTCCCAGGGATCCCAAAGGTGCAAGTATGAGGTCTGTGGAAGTTGCTGTCTGGTGTTGCAGTACAGCCTGGCTAGAAGGTGTAGAGGTATACAACAGCAGGTATTCAGGGAACAGAAAGAGAAGAAAGATATAGAGAGATGAGAAACTGTGCAATGAAGAAAGACAAAAAGGGAAAAGAAAAAAAAACAACAAGAATGACTCCCCCCCCACAAAAAAACAGAAAGAAAAAAAAAACCAATGAAGAAAGAAATGCTCTCAGGGATACCTCTGCACATCTGTGCAAGCTGAGGGGATGTCTCCCCACCACGCAGCAACACCTGGCCAGAAAGGGCTCCCAACTCAAGAAAACGAAAGGAAAACAAACAAACAATTCAAAACAAACAAACGAACAAAAGCCCCGGGATCTCACCAGTGTGGCAGCCCAGACCAGGCAGCAGCTCCACACTCAAAGGAAGCTCCAGAGCTCCTCAGGAAGAAGCAAAGATGGTGCACGGAGCCAGGTATTTGAGCAAAAGAATGGGGAGGTGATGAGAGGTAAGGAAGAAATCAAAAGAAGCAGAAAAATAAGCAACACTAGCAGCCAACAAATGGCAGTCAGAGAGCCAGCTAGTGCGGGCTGGTGTTTCGCGGACAGGAGACTGTGTCCTTGGGAAGCAGAGGGGTCTGAGTGTGGGTGAAGAAGGGTAGGGAGTGGGAAAGCGTATATCACAAATTGCCAGAGCTCTGCAGCCCCTCAGGAAGAAACAAAGATGGCACAAGGAGCCAGGTATATGAGCGAAAGGAGGGGGAGGTGGTGAGAGGTAAGGAAGATATCAAAAGAAGCAGAAAAAAGCAACACCAGCAGCCAACAAATGGCACTCAGAGAGCCAGCCCATTCAGGTATGTGGAATCAAGCAGCCAGTGTTTCCCGGTCAAGACATTGTGGCCACAGGAAGCAGAGGAGGCTGAGTCGGAGTGAAGAAGGGTGGGGGGTGGGAAGGTGTATATCACAAATTACCATTTGTTTTGTCTCCCGCTGGAAGCTCTGTGTGGCTGCTTTCTTGTAACCCCTGTTTGCTGGTCTCTGATAGGAGTCCAAGATGGCAGATCCACGCTGCATTAGCTGGTAGGGGACCTCTGCATGAATCTCTCCTTCGTCTCCATTCTCTGTCAGTTTTCTCACTCCATTTGGTGCTTGCCTGAATTCTTTATCTCTTCATTTGATGTTTTAGGGTTTCAGGATTGTTGTATTCTCTGTTCAGCTTAGTTTTTTTGGGTCTTTGCTGTAGAGGGAGGTCGTGGTGCTTCTGCCTAGAGCACAATTTTTCCCCAATCATCTCTGTCTTCCTGTTATAAATATTTTAAAGTTGGAAGATTATGTATCAAAATTCCAATAGCTAGATTTTGTGGAGAATAACGTGACAATGCTGGGACAGCAATCTTACCTAGTGTCAGTGTTGACTTTTGCCTGGCCCTTGTGATACATACTGAAAAATAGCAATAATTAAAGAAGTCTCCCACCCTTTTAAGGAAAACAACTTACTGCATATAGTCATTCTTCCCATATGACTTAGATAAAACTAATGGTTGCCCCTGGTTTATCTATGACAAGGCCATACACAAACCCTCCAAATTCCCATTCCTTGCCTCATAAATGATTAATTGAATTTCTTGTCCCCACTGATTAGTCAGATTTGGTGAAGTTGCTCACCTTCCTCCAAGTCCTTGAACTTTGGCCCACTCTCAGCCTGAGCCAACATAAAACCAGTTACCCATAAGTTGATTTGTCTTATGTTGTTGTTAGGTGCCGTCAAGTTGGTTCTGACTCATAGCAACCCTACGTACAACAGAAGGAAACAGTGTCCGCCATCTTCACAATCCTTGTTATCCTTGAGCCCATATTGCAGCCACTATGTCAATCCATATCGTTTAGGGTCTTCCTCTTTTTCACTGACCCTCTGCGTTACCAATCATGATGTCTTTCTCCACAGACTGACCAATACTGATAACATGTGCAAAGTATGTGAGAGGTAGTCTCGCCATCCTTGCTTCTAAGGAGTATTCAGGTTGTACATCTTTCAAGACAGATTTGTTCGTTCTTTTGGCAGTCGATGGTATATTCAATATTCTTTGCCAACACCACAATTCAAAGGCATCAATTCTTCACTCTTCCTTATTCATTGTCCAGCTTTCGCATGCATATGGGGCAATTGAAAACGTGACAACTTGGGTCAGGCGCACCTTAGTCTTCAAGATGACATCTTTGCTTTTCAACACTTTGAAGAGGTCTTCTGCAGCATATTTGCCCAATGCAATGCCTCTTTGATTTCCTGAATGCTGCTTCCATGGGTGTTGATTGTGGATCCAGGTAAAATGAAATCTTTGACAACTTCAGTCTTTTCTCCGTTTATCATGATGTTGCTTATTGTTCCAGTTTTGAGGATTTTTGTTTTCTTCTTGTTGAGTAATAATCCATACTGAAAGATGTAGTCTTTAGTCTTCATCAATAAATGCTTGAAGTCCTCTTTGCTTTCAGCAAGCAAGGTTGTATCATCTGCATATCACAGGTTGTTAATGAGTCCTCCTCCAGTCCTGTGTGGCTCTCTTCATAGAGTCCAGGTTCTCAGATTATTTGCTCAGCATACAGATTGAATCAGTATGGTGAAAGGTTACAGTCCTGACCCACACCTTTCCTGACTTTAACCCAAGCCGTATCTCCTTGTTTTGTTCAAATGACTGCCTCTTGGTCCATGTACACATTCCTCAGGAGCACAATTAAGTGTTTTGGAGTTCCTATTCTTTGCAATGTTATCCATAATTTGTTATGATCTACACAGTTTAATGCCTTTGTATAGTCAATAAAACACAAGTAATCATCTTTCTGGTATTCTCTGCTTTCGGCCAAGATCCATCTGACATTATCAATGACATCCCTGGTTCCACATCCTCTTCTGAATATGGCTTGAATTGTTGGCGTTTCCGTGTTGATGTAATGCTGCAACCACTTTTGAATGATCTTAAGCAGAATTTTACTTGTGATATTAATGATATTGTTCGATAATTTCCACATTCTGTTGGATCACCTTTCTCTGGAATTGGCACAAATATGGATCTCTTCCAGTCAGTTGGCCAGAGAGCTGTCTTCCAAATTTCTTGGCAGAAATGAGTGAGCACTTCCAGCATTGCATCAGTTTGTTGAAACATCCTACGTGTCTGTCAGTTTATCATACTGTGGTGGCTTGCATGTTGCTGTGATGCAGGAAGATATGCCACTGGTATTTTAAATACTAGCTTGTTCACCCATGGTGGACAGGTTTCAGCTGAGCTTCTAGACTACAGGAAGAAGGATCTGGTGGTCTACTTCTGAAAAAAATTAGCCAGTGAAAACCTTATGAATAGGAGCAGAACCAGTACTTTAAAATACTTCAGATCCAAAACACCAACACGGCCAAGTGCTGATGCGTATATAGAGCAACATGAACTCGCATTCATTGCTGGTGGGAATGAAAAATGGTACAGCTACTTTCGAAAACAGTTTAGCAGTTTCTTACAAAGCTAAACATAGGCTTCTCATACAGTCCAGCCATCATACTCCTAAGTATTTACCCAAATGAATTAAAAACTTATGTCCACACAAAACATGCAGATTAATGTTTATAATAGCTTTATTCATAACAGCCCCAAAATGGAAATAATCAAGATGTCCTTGAATAGGAGAATGGATAAGCAAACTGATGAACATTCTAAACTGGACTATCATTCAGCAGTAAGAAAAAAATGAACTCTCAAGTCACAAAAAGACATGAAGGAAACTTAAATGCATATTACTATGTAAAAGAAGCCTGTCTGAAAAGCTGCATACTGTGTGATTCTGAAAAAGGCAAAACTATAGAGATGGTAAAAATATCAGTGTTTTCCAGAGGCTTTGGGAGAGAAGCAATGAGTAAGTGATTCACAGGGGATTTTTAGGGCAGTGCAACTATTCTACATGATACTGTAGATGCATACATGACGTTACACACTTTTCAAAACCCATAGAGTGATTCAACATAAAGAATGAACCCTAGTGTAAATGATGGACATTGTGGTAGTAAATAAATATTTACCAGTATTAGTTTAATTGTAACAAATATACCTCATTAAGGCAAGATTTTAATAATAGGTAAAACTTTTAGGTGTGTAAGAGGGGCAATATGGGAACTTTCTGAACAATTTTTCTGTAAACTAAACTTTCTAAAAAATAAAGTCTATCAAAACAAGTTTATTTAAAGTATATTGTCTGTGTCTCTATCTCTTATAAAGTTTTTAGTAAATGATGTCTTTTAAATTTTATTCAAATCTCTCTTTCACTAGGGCTTAGACAAATGTACCTGAAGACAAGTCACAGCCATATGAAACTGAGGTAGGCAATGCCAAGTTTCTCTACCCATTCAGTATCTAAGTCATTGTTATTGGGTTACACGTATTATACCAGGCTCCCTCATCCCTGAGTTTGAGTTTCTTCCAAGAGGTAACTTAGTGTAAATACAAACAGACATTTCTAGACCAAAAAATTTTCCAGACATCCCAGATGTGCTTGAACTCTAGTGCTGAACAAAGCTCAACCTAGTATTGCTTTTAACCAACAGCAAATGGTAGAGTACATCTCGTTTCATCTTTAATGAGTCAACCTTTAAGATAACTCTACTATCTTTAACAGATTTTGAAAAAGTGGTTTTGGAATTTAAACATTATAGCTGAGCAAGTATTTAATTTATTTCAAAACCAAAAACCAAACCTGTTGCTGTCCAGTTGATTCCAGCTTACTCAGCTCAAAGATTTTTTTTTAGTTTCTTCACAAATCTTATTAATTCTGTCTTTACATAGACTAACGAAGCAAATATTAACAGTTATGAAAGTGAATTCTATTCTTCATGTCACTCATCTGATAAGGATTTTTTGTCTTTTCCCCATTGTAAATCCTCTCCAAGGAACATCCTTTTTTTTTGTTTGTTTTTGTTTTTTCATAAATTAAACCAGGAAATGATTAAGACCACAGACTCTGCAGCCAGAAGTTTTGGGTTGAATATTAGCTCTTCCACTTAGGAGTTTTATGACCTTGGGTAAATCACCTTACCCCACCTTGACTCAGTTTCTTCATTCACAGAGGGGGAATAACTACTGTATCTGATTTACGTGGTTCTATGCAGGATTAAATAAATTTATATGCATAAATAATTTTGAGATGTGCAGACAAACAGTAAATGCTACATAATTATTAAACCAAAAAAAAAAAAAAAAAACCTGTGGTAAAGTCGATTCCGACTCATAGGTATGATTAATACCAAATTTCCAAAGCCTCCTTATTTTTGCTTAATTTCCGTCTCAAATATTTTGTTGTAGTTAGATGTCATTGAATCAGTTCTGACTCATATAGCAACCTTATATATAACAGAAGAAATGTTGCCTGGTCCTGCGCCATCCTCACAATTGTTGCTATGCTTAAGCCCATTGTTGCGGCCACTGTGTCAATCATCTTGTTGAAGGTCTTCTTCTTTTTCGTTGACCATCAACTTTACCAAGCATGATGTCCTTCTCCAGGGATTGGTCCCTCCTGATAACATATCCCAAGTACGGGAGACGAAGTCTTGCCATCCTTGCATCCAAGGAGTATTCTGGCTGCATTTTTTCCAAGTCAGATTTGTTCATTCTTCTGGCAGTCCACAGTAAGTTCAATATCTTCACCAACACCATAATTCAAATGCTTCAATTCTTCTTCAGCTTTCCTTATTCATTGTCCAGCTTTTACATGCATATGGGCAATTTAAAATACCGTGGTATGGGTGAGGTGAACCTTAGTCATCAAAGTGACACCTTTGCTTTTTAACACTTTAAAGACATCTTCTGCAGTAGATTTGCTCAATGCACTACATTGTTTGATTTCTTGACTACTGCTTCCATGGGTGTTGATTGTGGATCCAAGTAAAATGAAATCCTTTACAACTTCAATATTTTCTACATTTATCCCAGTGTTACCTATTGGTCCAATTGTGAGGATTTTTTATTTTATTTATGTTGAGGCATGATCCATACTGAAGGCTGTAGTCTTTGATCTTCATCAGTAAGTGCTTCAAGTCTTCTTCACTTTCAGCAAGCAAGGTTGTGTCATTTGCATACTGCAGGTTGTTAATGAGTCTTCCTTCAATCCTGATGCTGCTTTCTTCTTTATATAATCATGTTGTCTAGGAATTCTAGAACACTTAGTTATGCTTATGCAGAAAGTGTACATAGACCAAGAGGCAGTCATTCAAACAGAAGAAGGGAATAAAGTATGGTTTCAAATAAAAAAAGATGTGTGTCAGCATTGTATCTTTTCACCGTACTTACAGAATCACTATGCTGAGAAAATAATCTGATAAACTGGACTATCTTAAATACACATGCTTTAAATTCATAATAACTTTGTCTTAATTCCTCTCACATTAGCGTTTGCATCTATAACATCTATACATGATGAATCAAGTAACTATATCTAAATGGGAAAAAATGCACCTCACACAATGCACAAAAAGTAAATCAAGGGGTATCATAGACCTCAAGTGAAAACCAACAATATTGTTTTAGAAAACATGGAATGTTTTTAAGATCTTGGGATAGGTAAAGATTTCTTAAATGTGAAATAAAGAGCATTAACCACTAAAAATTCCATAAAATCAGATTTCATCAAAGTAAAAAGTTATGCATATGAAAATTCACCATTAAATATAGCTATCATGACTTCTGGGCAACATGGCGCTATAGACAGAAGCACCATGCTGTCCCTCCACAGCAAAGATCTGAAAAACTAAGTCAAACAGAGACACATGTAAATCTTGAAACCCTAAGCATCAAATGAAGAGAGAAAGAACTCAGCCAAGCACCGAATGGATAAGAAACTGACCGAGAACAGAGAGCAAGGAGAGATACATGCAGAGGTCCCCTATCAGCTACTGCAGCATGGATCCACCATCTTGGACTCCTATCAGAGATCAGCAGACAAGGGGTTTGAGAAAGCAGCTTCATGGAGTTTCCAGCAGGAGACAGAACAACCAGTAACCAGCGATGTACGCTTTCCCACCACCCGTCCTTCTTCACTCTGACTCAGCCTCCTCTGATTCCCGGGGCCACAGTCTCTTGGCCAGGAAGCACCCGCTTCACCCTGGTGTCACTTGGATTCCACACACCCACACTGGCAGGCTCCCTGAGTGCCATTTGTTGGCTGCTGGTGTTGCTTTTTTCTACTTCTTTAGATTTCTTCCTTACCTCTCACCACTGCCCCCTCCTTTCTCTCAAATACTTGGCTCCATTTGCCATCTTTGTTTCTTCCTGAAAGGATGAAAAACATCACTTGACTGTGAAACTGCTTCCCGGCCCGTGCCGCCACACTGGTGGGACCCCCAGGGCTTTTTGTATGTTTGTTTGTTCTGTTTTGATTTGTTTGTTTGCTTTTTCTTTTCTAGGCTTGGGAGCCCCTTCTAGCTGGACAGTACTGCATGGCTTGGGAGCTACTCCCTTAGTCTGCACAGATGTACAGTGACATCCCTGGCGCATTTCTTTTTTCTTTTTTTTTTTTTTCTTTTTTTTTTTTTCTCTTTTTCCCTTTTTGTGTTTCTTTATTTCCAGTTTCTTGTCTCTCTATACTTCTCTTCCCTTCCTGTCTCCACAATACCTAGCACTGTGTGACACCTCTATCCCTTCTAGCTGGGGTGTACTTAATGGCCTAGGAGCAGCTTACCCAGTCCTAGCAGCCACACAAGTGGGATCCCTAGGAGCTTTCCTTTTTTTTCCCCTCCAATTTTTGTTTATTTATTTTTTCTTTTACTCTTTTCCTATTTTTTTCTATTACTTTTTCTTTTTTTCCTTTTGATTTTCTCAATTTCTCAGTCTCTCATCTCTCCACTCCAATAGCAAGCTCCCTTAGCACTCTTTTTTGTTTGTTTGTTTGTGTGTATGTTTTTGGCTCCTGTTCCTCTCTACTCTCTACCCTCTTTCCCATACTCATCTTAACTCCACATATCACAACCTCCCCTCACCTTCCTGCCTACTGGCACCATGCACTGAACATCACACACTCAAGTAGCACAGGCATGACCTACTGGAAACTGCCCTGCACTGATTCCCAACCCGCAGTGTTGGCACTAGTACGTGCCACAAACAACCCATCCCAGCAACTCCCCTTCAGCTGGACCTTCCCTGCTGTCCCATATCTGAGTTACTGACCCTGCCATTGGAGAAGGAGGTGAAAAGTATCGTACCCACAGACAAGCAAACAACAAAGAATGCACAGTCTGCCTGCTCAGAAATAACCGATAAAACAAAAAAGTAGGACAAAACAAACAAATCTACGAACGATACACAAGGAAAATAACTACTGAATGCCTCAGAGACAGCAGACAATATCAAAACATATACAAAAAAGGGCAGGATGGTTCCAGTAGGCATCCAAAATAAACACCAGATGACTTTCCAGTGGAAGAAAAGTCACTATAACTACCTGATAGGGAATTCAAATCTCTAATATTTAGAATTATCCAAGAGTTGAAGCAAAAAGCAGACAAAAATGAGGAAAAAATAGACAAATTCAAGGAAAATACAGACAAAAAAAATGGAAGAATTCAAGAAAATAATACAGGAACAAAATGCTAAAATAAATTCACAACTACAAATCATACAAAAATAACAACTAGAAATCCAAAAGATAAACAAGATTTCATAAATGGACACTCTCATAGAAGGGATGAGGAGCAGGTTTGAAACAGAAGACAGGATCAGTGATATTGAAGACAAACACTTGGATACAACTCTGAGGAAAAATCAGAAAACAGAATGAAGAAAAATGAAGAAACCCTGAGAACTATGTGGGATACAATCAAAAGCAAAAATCTGCGACTGAGTGGAGTTCCAGAATAGGGAGAGAATACAGAAAATACAGAGAGGATCATTGAAGAATTGCTGACAGAAAACGTCCCTAAAATCATAAAAGATGAAAAGCTGACCATCTAAGAAGTTCAACGAACCCCAAGTAGGATAAACTCCAATAGAAAATCACCAAGGCATGTCATAAGAACACTCGCTAAAACCAAAGACAAACAAAGAATCCTGAGAGCAGCTCAAGAAAAACAAAAAGTCACATACAAAGGAGAAACAATAAGACTAAGCTCGGATTATTCTGCAGAAATCATGCAGGCAAGAAGGCAATGGGATGATATAAAACCTTGAAGGAAGAAACTTGCCAGCCATGAACAATATATCCTGCAAAACTCTCATTCAAATATGATGGTGAAATTAGGTCATTTCCAGATAAACAGAAATTAAGGGACTATGTAAAAACCAAACCAAACTTATAAGACTTATTAAAGGGAGTCCTTCAATCTGAGAACAAACAACTTCATACCAAAGGCTGAATTTAGGACACAACATTGTACGAGCCAGATATCAACCTAGGAAATGAACTCTCAAGGACTACCAAAAATCAAAAGAAATACAACAGGGAATCAGAGCAGTTAATCAGTCAATGACAACAACATCAGAACAATAAAAGAGGGAATAAACGGTGTAGGTATAGAACCTTCTGATGGAGAGGAAGGCAAGGTGATACCAAGTAATGATAGACTGCTTCAAACTTAGAAAGATAAGGGTAAATTTCACAGTAACCACAAAGAAAGTTAACAAACCTACTCATCAAAATAAAGAAGAAAAATGTAATGTCTCAGTAAAAAGAAAACCTACAAAAACAAAAGAAATGAAAAAAAAAATCCACAAACAAAAGGAATTCAGCACAGGTGAGTAAGAGGAACAAAGAAAACGTCAGCACCACGAAAAAAAGCACTACAAAATGACATCAAGAAACACTCACTGATCAATAACTACACTGAATGTAAACAGCCTTAAGGCACCCATAAAGAGATGGAGAGTGACATAATGGATAAAAAAACTGGATCCATCCATATACTGTCTACAAGAGACACACCTTAGAAACAAAGACATAAATTTAATGAAAATCAAAGGATGGAAAAAAATATATGAAGCAAACAACCACCAAAAAAGAGTTGGAGTTGCAATACTAATCTCAGATAAAATAGACTTTAAAAGAAAATCCATCATAAAAGACAAACGACACTATATAATGATTAAGGGGACAATCCATCATGAAGATATAACTATAATAAACATCTATGCACCCAATGACAGGGCTCCAAAATACATAAAACAAACTCTAATGGCACTGAAAAGAGAAATTGACAGTTCCATAATAATAGTAGGAGACTTCAACACACCACTCTCGGTAAAGCACAGAATATCTAGAAGGAAACTCAGCAAAGATACAGAAGAACTAAAGGGCACAATCAGCCAATTTGACCTGACAGACATACGTAGAACACTCCACCCAACAGCTGCAAAGTACACACTCTTTTCCAATGCACATGGAACATTCTCCAGAATAGACCACACCTTAGGCCACATAGCAATTGTCAGCAAGACCCAAAATGTTGGGATAATATCTTCTCTGACCACAATGCCATCAAGGTAGAAATTAACAAGAGGAAGAACAAGAAAAAAAATCAATTACATGGAAACTAAATAACACCCTGCTTACATATCACTGGGTAATAGAAGAAATCAGAGATGGAATTAAAAAATTCCTAGAATCAAACAAGAATGAAAACACATCATATCAAAACCTTTGGGACACTTCAAAGGCAGTCCTCAGAGGACAATTTACAGCAATAGATGCATACATAAAAAAAGAAGAAAGGAACAACATCAAAACATTAACTACACAACTCTAACAAATACAGCAGAAAAGCCCATAGCCACTAGAAGAAAAGAAATAATAAAGATTAGAGCAGAAATAAATGAAATAGAGAACAGAAAAACAGTAGAAAGAATAAACAAAACCAAAAGTTGGTTTTTTGAAAAGATCAACAAAGTCGACAAACCACTGGCCAGAATGACAAAAGAAAAACAGGAGAAGATGCATATAACCCAAATAAGAAATGAAATGGGGGACTTTACAACAGACCCAACTAAAATAAAAAGGATTATAACAGAGTATTATGAAAAACTATAATAAATTTGGAAATCTCGAGGAAATAGATAAATTTCTAGAAACATACAACCTACCCAAACTAGCACAAAGTGATGTTGAAAATCTGAACAGACCCATAACAAGAGAAGAGATTGAGAAGGTAATAAAAAAAAAAAAAACTCCCAGCAAAAAAAAAGTCCTGGCCCAGATGGCTTCACTGAAGAATTCTACCAAACATTCAGAGAAAAGCTTATACCAGTACTACTCACACTATTTCAGAACATAGAAAAGGAAGGGATACTTCCGAATTCATTTTATGAAGCCAGCATAACCTTGATATCAAAAATAGGCAAAGATGCCACAAAAAAGAAAATTACAGACCAATATCTCTCATGAATATAGATGCAAAAATTCTCAACAATATTCTAG
Organism: Dugong dugon; assembly: GCA_030035585.1. NCBI lineage: Eukaryota > Metazoa > Chordata > Mammalia > Sirenia > Dugongidae > Dugong > Dugong dugon. Next base: position 65,056,130 of record CM057466.1, read on the forward strand.
CCAATAGAATTCAGCATCATATCAAAAAAATAATACACCACTACCAAGTAGGATTCATACCAGGTATGCAAGGATGGCTCAACATTGAAAATCAATCAAAGTAATCCACCACATAAATAAAAAGAATGAAAAGAATCACATTATCATCTTAATTGACACAGAAAAGGCATTTGACGAAGTCCAACACCCATTCCTGATAAAAACTCTCAATAAAATAGGTATAAAAGGGAACTATCTCAGCATAATAAACAGCATCTATGAAAAACCAATGGCCAACATCATTCTTAATGGAGAGAGGTTGATAACATTCCCCTTGAGAACAGGAACAAGACAAGGATGCCCTTTATCTCCACTCCTATTTAACATTGTGCTGGAAGTCCTACCTAGAGCAATAAGGCAAGAAGAAGAAATAAAGGGCGTCTAAATTGGTAATGAATAATTTAAACTGTCCCTGTGTGTGGATGATATGACACTATAGATAGAAAACCCTAAAGACTCACGAGAAAACTACTGGAACTAATAGAAACATTCAGCAGAGTAGCAGGATACAAGATAAACATACAAAAATCGGTTGGATTCCTACACACCAGTAAGGACAATGATGAAAAGGAAATCAGGAAAACAATACCATTTGTAATAGTCCCTAAAGAATAAAATACTTAGGAATAAATCTAACCAGGAATGTAACAGACCTATACAAAAAAACTACAAAACACTACTACAAGAAACCCAAAGGGATCTACAAAACCAGAAAAAAATACCATGCTCGTGGATAGCTAGACTCAATGTTGTGAAAATGACAATTCTACCCAAAGCAATTTACAATTACAACGCAATCCCAATCCAAATACCAATAACATTCTTCAAAGAGATGGAAAAACTAATCATTAACTTTATATGGAAAGGGAAGAAGCCCTGAATAATTAAAGAACTACTGAAGAAGAAGAATAAAGTTGGAGGACTCACACTACCTGACCTCAGAACCTACTATACAGCTACGGTAGTCAAAACAGTCTGGTACTGGTACAATGACAGATACATTGACCAATGAAACAGAATTGAGAACCCAGACGAATATCCATCCACCTATGGTCACCTGATCTTTGACAAGGGCCCAAAGACCATCAAATGGAGAGAAGACAGTGTTTTTAACAAATGGTGCTGGCAAAACTGGATGTCCATCTTCAAAAAAAAAGAAAAAGAAAAAGAAACAAGACCCATACCTCACAACATACACAAAAACTACTTCAAAATGGATCAAAGACCTAAATATAAAGCCCAAAACTATTAAGTTCATAGAAGAAAAAATAGGATCAACACTAGAGGCCCTAATGCATGGCATTAATAGGATACGAACCATAACCAACAACATATAAACCCCAGAAGATAAGCTAGGTAATCGGGATCTTCTAAAAATTAAACACTTGATTCTATGAAAAAAATAAATAAATAAGTAAAAGGACAAAAAAATAGGATCAAATCATAAAACAAGTGCTCCAGAATTAAAAACAAGAGAATTGATAGGTGGGATTTCTGCTTCTGTTCAAGATGAACAATAAGGTAGAGATTTACCTTTCTGTTTCAAGCAACCAAAAATAAACAACAAAATAAAACATATGAAATGATGGATGACAAGACAATGGACACCAGGCATTAAAGGATAGTGATCCCAGACATTAGAAAAAAATAAGGTGACTCCTATAATAAACAAAGCTTATTGCCTTGAATCTCCAGGCTATGGTCTTAGGGAGAAAGGTTTAGGTGGAATTTAGCAGACTCCCTGACTTGCAAAAGGGAAATGAGAGTCTGGGGAGAACAAGGCAGATATAGTTCACAGGACAGTACCGAAGAGAAGACAGAAGCTTAGAGAGAACCCTGGAGATCTACAGAGGGTCTCGTCAAGTGTTCAGCTGAGTAACAATTAACACGTGTAAGAGGATGCAATCTGAAGCCACAAAAAGAATCAGCTGAAAGGATTAGATGTAAGTGTTCAAACAGGAACTGAAAACAGGAGGTTTAAGTAGAAATTCCTACTTACACAGGACTAGGAATTGTGCCTGTTTCCATCATCCAGAGTGGAAGGTCTCAATATTCATGGTAAACTGAGTTCGGGCAGTCCCCAGATGATGAACAAGTTCCATTCCTATGTCTATCTTTAAGTTGAATTTGTACGTAAGTTGGAATCCTTAGGTATGGTTCATATCTAACCTCAGTTAGTCAAATGTTTATTCAGTATGTAGTATATCATGTACCTTTCTATGCACAAAAAACATTAAAGAAACACTTTTAGATACACTAAAACATCTTCAACAAAATAATACAGTAATAATAATAATAATATTTTGATGCCTGTTGCAAGGTAGCACCCATTGTTATTATGAACCAATGTAGGTACCTCAAATTTTTAATATAATAGGCTTTACTGGGGTTGGTTCATAACTATGGGTAGTATGTAAGTTGGACCTTCATAACCTGTTCACTGTACACAGAAAAGTCAGTAGTGAGGAATAATTAGCCCTAGACTGAGTTCCACTCCTGTCTCAACTAACAAAACTTACAAACAGGATTGAAAGGATAAAACTGTTTTTAAGTAACTGAACCATGTCCCAGAACAAAGACTAAGAATACTTATAGTGATATAAAAATATCCAGCACCTACAAGGTAAAATTTACACTGTCAAGCATTCAATAAATAATTACCTGGCATGAAAAGAAGTAGGAAAATTTTACCCATAATGTGGAGACAAAGCAATCAAAACTGATGCAAAACTTACTTAGGTGTTAGAAATAGCAGAAAATGACAACAAACAATTATTATAACCAAATTCCACACATTCAAAAAGTTAAATAGAGGTATAGAATGTATAAAATGATCCAAATCAAACTTCTAGAAATCAAAACTAAAATATCTGAGATTAAAAATACACCCAATGAGGTTAATAGCAGATTACATATTGCAGAATAAAAGATTAATGAACTTGAATATATAGCAGTAGAAACTAAAGTGAAACACAGAGGGAAAAGATAATTTTAAAAATGAACAGAGCATTAATGAGCTGTGGGACAATTTTAAATGCTTATATATATATATATATATATATATATATATATATAATTGGAATACTTAAAGGATAAGTGGGAAACACCCACACATACACACACACAAAATTGAAGAAATAATGATTTTTTTCTAAATCTCCAAAAAGCTATAAACCCACATATCCAAAAAGTTAATGGACCTAAGTACTAGAAACATGAAAAAAAAAAAAAAAAAACCTAGAAGAATGCATTATTGCATATTATGAACAAATTTCTGAAAACCTGTGCTGCTGAAAAAAAAAAAAATTAAATATTACCAGAATAAGAAGACTCACTATGTACAGAGAAACAAATATAAGAATGGCAGCAGATGTATTGTCAAAAGCAATACAAGAAAGAAGATGGTGAGGAAAATTTGTAAAGTACTGAAGGAAAAACTGTCATCCTAGAATTCTATACCCAGCTATAATATCTTTCAAAGCCAAGTAGACTTTTTTTAGACATAGAAAACCTGGTGGAATTCTTACCAGCAGTCCCACATGATAAAAAGGTTGAAGGAGATCTTTTGCCAGAAGAAAAATGATATCAGGTGGAAATATGCATCCACATCAGGGAATGAAAACAGTAGAAATGGTAACTGCCTGGGTGTCTTAGTTATCTAGTGCTACTGTAACAGAAATACCGCAAGTGAATGGCTTTAACAAACAGAAATTTATTCTCTCACAATACAGGAGTCTAGAAATTCAAATTCAGGGTGCCAGCTCCAGAGGAAGGCTTTCTCTCTCTGTTGCTTCTGGGGGAAGGTTCTTGTCATCAATCTTCCCCTGGTCTAGGGGCTTCTCAGCTCAGGGACACTGGGTCCAAAGGACACGGTCCACTCCCAGTGCTTGCTTCTTCTTGGTGGTATGAGGTCCTCCTCTCTCTGCTTGCTTCTCTCTGCTTTTTTCTCTCGTATAATAAAAGGTTATACAGGCCACACTCCAGGGAAACTCCCCTTACATCAGATCAGGACTATGACCTGAGTAAAGGTGTTACATCCCAACCTAATCCTCTTTAACATAACCTAATCTTGCCTCATTAACCACAGGCAGAGACTAAGATTTACAAAAAATAGGATAATCACATCAGTTCTCAAAATGGTGGACAATCACACAATACTGGGAATCAAGGCCTTGTCAAATTGATACACATTTTTGGCAGACACAGTTCAATCCATGACAATGGGTAACTATATAATATTTTTTTTAATTTTAAAAAAATAATTTATGATATTTTTTAAATTGTAATTATCTACTCTGGAGTTTATAAAATATGTAAAAATAAAATGTATGACAATTGAAGGAAAGTTCAGATAATAGAAATGGAAGCGTTGTAAGGTTCTTATACTATTTGTGAAATGTTATAGTATCATTTGACAGTAGACTGTGATGAAGTGACAAGTAAAATAACAGTTACTAAGTCAACAAAGGTGATCAAAGGAATCGGTAAACATTTTAATTAATTCAAAAAGAGGAAATAAAAGCAAACAGATGGGACAAACTGGGAAAAAATGGAAAGATTACAGATTTCAACCTTACAGTATCAAAGATAAAAATAGATGTTAATGGTCTAAATAACCTAGTTAAGAATACTTTAAGTAAGATTATTTCCAACAACCCAAAAACATGAGTTTGCAGATGAAAGAGTTCAGTGTGCCCAGAAAAATCAACAACAACCAAATGATCCACAAAAAAGTAAGTCATTGTGCTATTTCAGAGGATATAGAACAAAATAAATAAAGCAACAAAAAATGCTGATCCTAAAAGATTTCAGAGAGGAAAAAAATCAAGTACAAATAACTGGCATAGTGCATTGTATTGCAAGAAGTGCACTGTATCACAAAACAATATGTGTATACATTTTTGAATAAGAAACTAACATAAGCTGTAACTTTCACCTAAAGTATAATAAAAGTAAAAAAAAAAAAGGACTATGATGAACACCAAAAAAAAAAAAAAAAAAAAAAAAAAGAAGAAGAAGAAAAGCATTGTATTTAAAAAAGAAAAAGAAAAAGAAATGCATTGTATTTCTAACTATAACATTTGAAATTAGGAGGCAATGGAATATTTCCCTCAATGTTCTGATACGAAATGTTTTCCAACTTTGAATTCTTTACTTCAAATTACCAATCAATGTTGGGGTTAGATGAAAGGTATTTTCAGCTATGCAAGATCTCAAAAAATTTAATTTGAATATTCTCATTTCAGGAATTCACTGGGGATGTATTCTATTGCAATTAATAAAAAAGGATAAAAAAATAAGATACAGGAAACAGGAATCAACATTAGTGAGGGAAGAGGAGAATTCCACAACAATCTTAGTAAAAGTCATGGAAAACTGAATGCCAATTTTCCTGCACACTTATTTATCAACTACGTCTTTATCCAACATTTTGCATTTATGACAATAGTAAAAAATCTACTATCTGACTATTTTGTGCATTACCAACCCCGCCAACCCACACATCGCTGCCTCCCCCAGCTCCTACAGGGTGCCCTTAGGGAGGAGTGGTGCCACACCCCACCTGGGTATTTAACCCCCGTCTGGAACCCACAGGGTGCCCCATATTCTGGCTTCTCCCAGCTCCCAGCTTCCTTCCCTCCTCCCAGCTCTCTTCCAGTAGCGCCCACCTTCGCACCTCGCTCGCCTCCTATGCAGCCACCAGCCAGTGGGAGCTGGGAACAGGGCACAGGCCCCAGGCAAACTGCACTTGCCTCTGTAGAGCGCCCCCTGCCTGAGGCCTCTGCGCACCACCATGCCTGTAGCTCTCTGTATCCTGCATGGAGCACTAATGGAGCCTCAGCTGGGACTCGGTGCAGTTAAACACACTTGGCCAGCAGCCCGCAGCATGGATTCAAATTCCAAGGACCAGAGCAACGGTGAGGCTGTGACTGCAGCAGGTACAGAGGGACTGCGGCCACCCAGCTATGAGGGCTGGGTCAGGGGAGGAGGGGAGGCGAGGACAGGCAATAGTGAGTATTTCGCGTAAAGCTAATTTTTGCATAACGACCTGGCCTTTGGAACCTAACCATGTTGATAAGTGAGAAGTGGGTGCATTATGTAAGGACTTTCTACTAAGTCTAGAGATCTGCAAATTCAGGCTAAAACAGGAAAACAGAGAGCTTCAGGAATACTGTCTGCAATTAAAAACAAAACAAAACAGAAAACAGATAGTGATAATTATCTTCCAAGTTAGAAAATCCCATTGGAGATTTTGGAGTGAAATTAAAAGAAAGCAAGCAAATAAAATAATTATTAACTCCAGTGAAAGCAAAAAGTCATGTAAGAAAATATTTATAATCATAATATACAAGCTTGCTCATCTGTAAATAAGATTTAAAATCATAATAATATGAACATTAATAATAATATAACAAAATTATTATTTAATCACACTGTGATAATATAAGTAATCACATATGTACAGTATAAAGTATCAAATCCTGGCCTTTTATAGTAGGAAGTCAACTGATAATATTTACTACCGATAAGAAAATGAGCTTATGACACGTTTTTAAAATATTTCAAAAAAGATAGCTCAAGTACTTGAAGGTGGTTATTTCTGTGGCAATGCCTGCTTCATGGACATAGGCACAGGGCTCCACGCTCTGAAGGGTCCCATGCTTGGTTTAATGCTCTGATGTCATAATCTTGAAATTCTTAATAATTTTATCTTTGAACTTGTGTTTTGTAAGTAAAGTCCAATTGAACAATGAAGCATGTGTGTGAGCAGGAGACATGTGCAATATGTGTGTCCACTGCTCCTTGCCAACATACTTATGTGCATATAATGCTTGAGATGCCCCATGTGCAGAGACTTCTGGTAGACCCTCAATGCCTGGGAATTCAGCGAGATTCAAAGTGAATGTAAGTTAAACATGTTACGTTTATAATTGAATGGAGGTGCTGACAGCCCCAGGAGTTCATGCATTGCATTCCAGCCAGAACTTGCTTCCAGCGCACAAAAAAGACAATAGTGTTCTAAGAAACACACTGGACCAAGGAACCCTATCATATCCTTTCTTGCTCATGTTTCTTACTGCCTTGAATATTCCATCTACTTATGCTGAAAATGATGACATAGAAGGAAAGGGAAAGACAAGCTGGAGATAGTAATAGTAAATTGTGTGAGTATAAAGAAGTGAAATCAAAACAGTCCAACTAGTTTTGTGTATTATATCCACTGTTTTGGTAAGAGTTAATTGGACATCAATGAGTGGAATATGAATTGTGTAATTTTGGTGATTCCACATATGCATTAAATGACCTTATGTTTGAATTTGAAGACCATCTTTTGACCATATTTTGCATTTAGAGATCATCTCGAGAATAGATTTGACACATTGAACACTGATGACCGAAGATCAGACGAGTTGTGGGATGACATCAAGGTTATTACACACGAAGAAAGCAAGAGGTCATTAAAAAGACAGGAAGGAACAAAATGGACGTCAGAAGAGACTCTGAAACTTGCTTTTGAACTTAGAGTAGCTAAAGCAAATGCAACAAATGATGAAGAAAAGAGCTGAACAGAATACTTCAAAGGGTGGCTGAAGAAGACAAAGTAAGGTATTATAATGAAATGTGCAAAGACCTGGAGTTAAGAAACCAAAAGAGAAGAACACGCTCAGCATTTCTCAAGCTGAAAGAGCTGAAGAAAAAATTCAAGCCTAAAGCTGCAATCTTGAAGAATTCTGTAGGCAAAATTTGAACTACTCAGGAAGCATTGAAAGATGGAAGGAATACATAGAGTCACTGTACCAAAAAGAATTGGTTCAACTATTTCAGGAGGTAGCATATGATCAACAAAAGTTGGTACTGAAGGAAGTTCAAGCTGCACTGAAGACACTGGCTAAAAACAAGGCTTCAGGAATTGATGAAATACCAATTGAGATGTTTCAATAAACGGATGCAGTGCTGAAGCTGGTAACTCATCAGTTCCAAGAAATTTGGAAGACAGCTTCCTGGCCAACCAACAGGAAAAGATTCATATCTGTGCCCGTTCCAAAGAAAGATGATCCAACACAATGCAAAAATTATTGAACAATATCGTTAGTATCACATGCAAGTAAAACTTTGCTGAAGATCATTCAAAAGTAGTTACAGCAGTGCCTCAACAGAGGACTGCCAAATTCAACCAGATTCAGAAGAGGACCTGGAATGAGAAATATCATTGCTGATGTCAAATGGATCTTGGCTGAAAGCAGAGAATACCAGAAAGATGTTTACCTGTGTTTTGTTGACTATGCAAAGGCATTTGACTACATGGATCATAACAAATTACACATAACCTTGCAAAGAATGGGAATTCCAGAAGAGTTAATTGTGCTCATGAGGAACCTGTACATAGACTGAGAGGAAGTAGTTGTTCAAACAGAACAAGGGGATATTGCACGGTTTAAAATCAGGAAAGGTGTGCGTCAGGGTTGCATCCTTTCACTATGCTTATTCAATCTCTATGCTGAGCAAATAATCCAAGAAGCTGGATTATATGAAGAAGAATGAGGTATCCGGATAGGAGGAGGACTCATTAACAACCTGCAGATGACACAACCTTGCTTGCTGAAATTAAAGAGGACTTGAAGCACTTACTGATGAAGATCAAAGACTACAGCCTTCAGTATGGAATACACCTCAACATAAATAAAACAAAAATCCTCTCAACTGGACCAATAAGCAACATCATGATAAATGAAAAAAATATTGAAGTTGTCAAGGATTTCATTTTACTCGGATCCACAATCAATGCCCATGGAAGCAGAAGACAAGAAATCAAATATTTTATTGCACTAGGCATATCTGCTCCAAAAGACCTCTTTAAAGTGTTGAAAAGCAAAGATGTCACTTTAAGGAGTAAGGTGTGCCAGATCCAAGCCGTGATATTTTCAATCACTTCATATACATGAGAAAACTTGACTAGTAATAAGGAAGACCAAAGAAGAATTCATGCCTTTGAATTATGGTGTTGACGAAGACTATTGAATACACCATGGACTGCCATAAAAGTGAACAAATATGTCTTGGAAGAAGTACAGCCAGAGTACTCCTTAGAAATGAGGATGGCAAGACTTCATCTCATGTACTTCAGACATGTTATCAGGAGGGACTAGTCCCTAGAGAGGGACGTCATGCTTGGTAAAGTAGAGGCTCAGTGAAAAAGAGGAAGATTCTCAGTGAGATGGATTGACAAAGTGGCTGCAATAATGGCCTCAAATACAGCAATGATTGTGAGGATGGCGCAGGGCCAGGCAGTGTTTCTTTTTATTGTACATAGGATTGCCATGAGTCAGAATTGACTCTACGGCACCTATCAACAGCAACAACGTATTTGCATTTATTACTGACAGTATAGAATATAAAGATGAATGGTCAATCTATGCTAATAATTTAAAATTTTAATTTTTCTTTACTTAAAATGACATTAAATGAAATAATAAAATAACAGAAATAAAACAACATAACAAGTTGAGAGATTGCAGAAGAAATAAAAAAGCTTTAAATTTTAGTACCTTTAACAATACTTCTTTTCCTGCCTTTTAAACTAGGGGTCTCATATTTTCATTCTGTACTGGGTCCCACGAATTAGCTGGCCTTGCTCTGTGGATCAAGATTTGAGGGGGTGTGGGAGGTGGGGAAAGGGGGAACGTGTATTTTCCTTATAATCTTATTAGATTTTTTTTAGTAAAATATATCTACATCTTTGCTGGAAACAAAAAATATAAATTAAAATAATAAGTGCAATAGGTACAATTAGCCAGCTAAAGAGAGGAGAGAAGAGCTTGCCTGGCAGAGAAAACACATGTGAAGAAAATTGGCTAACTTAGACAGGCTAGAGCATATAGTAGGGATGTGACTGGTGATTTGATTGGGGAAGTTAGCATGGGACACATCAGGAAAAGTCTTATCATCAAGATTAAGGAGCTTGGACTTGATTCTTTGAGTGACAGAAAGCCATTAAAGAGTTTTAAGTAGATCATATTTTACTTAATGGAGAGTCAATCATGCAGGATGCTTCCCAAAGGAGACAGTTATTCTTTTTAATGCTGGGCCCTCTCTAGTAATTGTCATAAATGAAAATGCTTAAAAAATGAGATGTTTGAATAAGCAAACAATGCAAAAAATTTGCAAATCAGTGTAGTATGATTTATTTAAAAGTGATGTGGAAGGTTTATCAAAGTGATTAAAATTTACCACACTGCTTTCAACATCAAAATAGAAAGAATACTCTAGTTTTTAAAGAAAATATGTAAAAAATTTCTTTTTTTCAGAAGTAATTACTTTTTACGTTCCTAGCACAGCGTAGCATTTTATTCTCGTTACTTTGTAAAAAAAAAAAAAGTGACCTAAAAGAGCTTTTAAATCTTTCTCTCATGTTACACTGCTATTTTATCTTTAATTTCACTTACAGAAGAGGGACCTTATTTCAATTTTGTCAATGTCTTAGGATTTTCTTAAAACAGTAATTCTTCCCAAAATGCAATGCCGTTTTTGCTTGGGAAGAAAAGAGTAAACATAGAGTTGTTCGATCTTACTGAATAAATGTTTCAGAGCCAGGTGACTTAAATTTCTGGAGATAATATGTAGCTACATAGGCAAAGGCAAAGCTAGATTTCCTTCAGGGGAAGGGGGATGTGAGGTGGTGGGGGGAGGGTAATGAAAGTAATCAATGAGCCTCCGTAGAACAGAAAAAATACAGAAATGTCTCTAAAACTCCTTCAATGATGTGCTAAAAGTGTATTTAAAATGTTAAACTACTGTTACAATTTGAAAGCATGAACATTCTATAAACTGCAAACATAAAACGGGAGAGATAGCACAGAATCACAACTTTGTGTATTTTTCCTCTTTTGACAACTGACGAAAACTTCTTCATCAAGTAGATTTGGTTGACAGAGACTTTTCTTTAGCAAAGGTAAGCCCTGGAACTTGTGAAACAGAAAAAACATTGTAAAGATGGTTTTGAATGTCAGTTTCCCTGTATTATATAAGTTTAGAGATTTCAAACACATAAAAATGCATGAAATAAAAGATACACTGCAACATGTATTCTAGTACATGGTAATTTGTTGCTGTTATTATTATTATTAAATAGCATATTCTGTAGCAGACATTATTCCCTTTTCAGAAGATGTGCCCCTGGTTCCGAGCTATTTTCTCTAATAAAAATTATTTTGTACAATAGGAATTTATTTTAAAAACATATGTAGGCAGTTTAACCTAGTAATTTGGTAATTTCCCGTGTTAGTTCAGTCATGGTTCTTGAAAACCACATACATTTGGTTCAATACCAATGGACTGGCTGGGAAGAAGATAGAAGACACGTTTTTTATGACTAAAAAAAGGGAAAGAAGGAAGGAAGGAAAGAAGGAGGCAAAAAGGAAAGGAAGAAAGGAAGGAGGGAGGGAGAGAGGGACAGAGGGACCGAGGGAAGGGAGGCAGGAAGGAGGGAAGGAGAGGACCTAAGATGAAACTGTCAGTAACTTGTTAAAATTCCTGCTGTCTTTAGGGAATAAACTAATTACATCAGATTTTAACCATGTTTTGTAAGGGGGAGGTTTCTCTCTGCATTCATTAACTTAATTGGCACAGTAGACATTTTAAGTGAACTTTCACCTTTGAATGTGGGGTTGTAGTTTTTTTAACAGTCTTTCAAAAATCGTAAAATAATTTAGTAGAAGTTCAAAATTCAAAAGTTTCTTTTAGAAAGAAAATACTTAAATTTTAAGCAAGAGGAGTCTTTATGGTTTGTCCAAGGGAAGTTTTGTGGAGCCAAATGATAAATATTTTATGATGGACTGCTTTAGGGCAGAAAGTCTGACTAGTAGTCAGAGACAGATAATTCTGTGGGGTGAGCCCTGTATTGAAATTTTCTTCTTCCCTAACTTATGTAGGGTTGCTATGAGTTGGAGTCAACTTCACGGCAACAGGCTTAGCTTGTGTAGTGGGAGCCCCTGGCTGGCACAGATGGTTACGCACTCAATTACTAACAGAAAGGTTGACTGTCTGAACCTATGCAAAAGTGCCTCAGAATAAAGGCTTGCAGAGCTGTTTCCAAAAGGTCACAGTCTTAAAAACCCAATCCAGTGCAGTTCTACTCCAGAACACATGGGGTCTTCCCTGAGTCTGAATCAACTTGAGGAAAACTTTTTTTTTCTTTAAAAAAAAAAAAAAATATATATATATATATTAACATGTATAGCACGGGTCTAATGATGTATGAGTTGGAATCGACTCCATGGCAACTAAAAACAAATGATACTGTGTTGGGAAAGCAGGGTGTTAGGAATGATATAAATTGAGATCCTACCACCATGCTCCAAGTTTAACGTTTAAATGTCTTATTAAGAAAAAATCTAATCAAAATGAACAGCAGCACATTATGCGAGGGTAAGTCAAAAAGTATTGCTACAAAATCATAGAAACCTTTATTAAACAAAAATATCAAAATGTGGAGCTATTGTTTCTCAACATATCCTCCATCTAGGTCTATACACTTCTGAAGGCGGTGTTTCCGTCTCTCTAACCCTTTCCCAGAGAATTCTGTGCTCTTCAATTTACACCCTGTCAAAATGGCAGCTTTGGCATCCTCTAGGGACTCAAATCGTGTTCCTTTTAAATGTTCTTTGAGTTTTGGGAACAAAAAGAAGTCTGAAGGGGTAAGTTCAGGGCTGTAGGGTAGATGGGGTAAGGTTTCCCAATGAAATTCTCGTATGACAGCCTTTGCTACCCTCGAAGAATAAGCAGGTGCACTGTCGTGATGGAAAACATTGTTCGGCACAACTTTCCTGGTCCTCTTCTCACCAGTGTGCAGTTTTCAATTTTCTTAAAACTTCTTCATAATAAGCCCCTGTGATTGTCCTGTGTTCTTTGAGAAAATCTATCAAGATTACCCCTTATTACCCCTTTGGAATCCCAAAAAACAGTCTCCAACCTCCTGAGCAGTCTTCCCTCTCTCGGCTCATCTTTGAGGTCTTCCTGACCTTCCTTAAAACACTTAATCCATCTAAAAACTGTTGTTGTATGTGAGGACGTATTCCCATAAACCTGTTGCAAAGCTTCAATGATTTGGGAAGATGTCCACTTAGGCTTTGTTAAAAATTTGATACTAGCCCTGACTTTAAAATCGTTTTTTTTTTCCATGGCACGAAAAGTATCCTTTTTTTTTTTTTGAAGGCACTTTAATGAGATTAAGACAAGTGTATTACTGAGAGAACTTGTCTGAAGCCATCCACTGATCACAGAGACATGTTTAAACACTTTGTTTTGAATTAACCAGTGCACGTACAAACTGGAACCCTAGTAGCAGTAATTTTTGACTTACCCTCGTATAATAGAAGACTTTTATGGATCATTTATGAAGTGCTTTGAGCTCTTAAGTCCTGTTTTCTTTCTCTTTTTGGACTCAGCCTAAAGAATCCTCAGAGAAGTAAACGGTGAATCTTCAAAGAAATGATTAACCCCCTGAAGGTTTTATGGCTCTTCCAGGGGCAGAAGGGACAGGGGATCGTGAGATGGAAAAACAGCTTGGGAAAGCATGAACTTGGCTTTTTATCTGGGTGATTCTGGAATGATTGTGGAATATCTTGAACTTTTCCATCTCTTTAGTACTCTCATTATCCAGAGAAGTATCTTATTTGACTCATAAAGATTAAGGAGTGTAGCTATTTGATGGTTAAAAAAGTTACTTTTAGAATTCCATGGATAAACCAGTTTCCAGGGAACCACTAATTACAGAAGGGGATTTATATGGTGAATAATTTCAATTTTACAAGCTGAAGATAGCGAGTAGCAAATAGGAACTGATCACTTGGCCACTAGGGCTTTGTGGGGAAAGTCTAGGATGGGAGAATCAGGCAGGATACAGTTCTGCACGCCCACTCCTCCTCCCAGCTATGGCTTCATTTCTTTTCTTGAAATCTCATCTTTAAAGCTTCCATTTCTCTTTAGTTTATGATTAACTCTCTCGATGAAAGCCATTTATTTTACTTGGGATGATAGATTGCTTGTAGGAAAACACTGGACTGCATTAATGTATCTACTGTTGCATGTACTGGGAGAATCTTGTAATCTACACTGAAATGTCACAAATATAAAAAAATTATAATATCCGTTGTGAAAACATTTATTTACCTAGTTTGCTATAAAATAGAATTAAAAAATTGTAATATCTGCTGTGAAAACATTCCCATACCTAAAGTTTACTATAAAAACAGACCTTAAGTTACCTATATCTCATCTCATTGATAAGCTCACAAAAATGTGAAAATATAAGTTAATATATGCTCTATTATATATAGAGAGAGTCATTTTTCTATTGATGTAAGTATAATATTTTTTCTGGCCATAGTCACTGTTTAATAGAGGAGGGAAGCCTTTCATTAAGACTATGCAGTTATATGTAGATTTTCACACTACCATGTGAGATCTTGAAAGAAAGACTCACCATTGCTCACCACAGTATTATTGTTAACTAGTAGTTGATTTTTCTTTTTTTTTTCAGCAATATTATTATTATTTTTTTATTGTACTTCAGGTGAAGGCTTACAGAACAAATAGTTTCTCATGAAACAGTAGGACACATATTGTTTTATGACCTTGGTTAACAACCCCACAACATGTCAACCCTCTAACTTCTCGACCTTTTTTTTTTTTTTTCTGGTGAAAATATACATAGCCAAAGATATACCATTTCAAAAATTTCTACATGCACAGTTCAGTGACATCCACTATGCTCTTCCAATTGTGCTGCTATTCTCACTTTAGATGAAGGTTTACAGGGCAAAATAGTTTCTCATTTAACAGTTAGTACACATGTTGCCCTATGGCAATGGTTAACAACCTCACAACGCATCAACACTATCCTTACTCAACCTTGGATTCCCTATAACCAGCTTTCCTGTCCCCTTCTGCCTTCTGGCCCTTGTCCCTGGACTGCTGTGCCTCATTAGTCCCATTTGGTTTTATGGGGCTGTCCACTCCCTGGCTGAACGGTGAACCTCGGAAATGACTTCACCACTGAGCTAAAAGGGTGTCTGGGAGCCATACTCTCGGTATTTCTCCAGTCTCCTTTAGGCCAGTAAATATGGTCTGTTTTTTGTGAGTTAGAATTTTGTTCTACATCCTTCTCCGGCTCTGTCCAGAACCCTCTGTTGTGATCCCAGTCAGAGCAGTCAGTGGTGGTAGCCAGGCACCATCTAGCTGTACTGGACTCAGGCTGGTGGAAGCCTTGGTAGCTGTGGTCCATTAGTCCTTCAGACTAATCTTTTCCTTGTATCATGTTCTCTTCATTCTCCCTTGCTCCCGAAGGGATGAGACCAGTGGAGTATCTCAGATGGCTGCTCACAGGCTTTTAAGACCCCATACACTACTCACCAAGGTAGACTGTAGAACATTGTCTTTATAAACTGTGTTATGCCAATTGAGCTAGATGTTCCCCGAGACCATGGCCCTCACAGCCCTCCACCCAGTAATTCAGTCCCCCAGGGAGTTTGGATGTGTCTGTGGAGCTTGTTGTTTCATTTACATTTTTAACAAAGATGAACCCAAGTTCAGGAAAACCGTAGCTTTCGTAACAACTCACATTTGCCATTTGTGATCTGGTGTCTTTAAGAATTGCCACCTCCTAGGATGTGCTATTGCTATAATAGGAGTTAATGTGAATTGAAAGGTTCCTACTCACCAGATTCTTTAGCTATACTGACACATTTAATCTTCACAATACCCTAGAAGCACTATTATCATCCCGCTTATAGAGATGAGAAACTGAGGTAAGAACTTTGGTAAATATTCCAAGGTGACACAGTAAATGGCAGAGCTGATATTCAGCCCAGACAATCTGAGTCTCAAGCCTGTGCTCTTAAGCACTTTACTATACTTTATTTACCCTCATGCCTATTGAAACTAACTTTATTTGATGGTTCACTGGATCCCTGCCAATGAGTTAATGAAGAGGAGTTATTTCATTTGTATTTTGTGTTTACTATTGTATTTTATCGGGGTTCCTTCTGAGTCAGTATGTATTGGTTTTGATTTTTTTCCTAATTGACACTCTAGCGGTGGGGATGTATGATAATTGGAAGATGTAGACATTCAGGGTTCTCAAATTATACTGTCTCTCGCACACACATATGCAGCAAACCTTAAGAATATTTTTGACATATTTTTGAAAGAGAGATGTTAAGGAGGATAGAGTGATCTCAATTTACATGTATATTTTCAAAGAGAATTTGGAAACAAGAATTTTGCAGCAATAATATCGTGAAAAAAAACAAGGATGGCAAATATTTGCTCTGGTAGAATCTTATAGAGTTGCAGTACCTTGTTAGAATTAGCAATCCAAGACTTGGTCATCACTTTTCATGGCCAAAGATTTGACTGTGTCAGTGAGCTAAAGGAACATCTTCCTAACATCAACACACCCGAGTCTATTGTATCAGTTGAGATGTTAGTGAGTGTATGTATAATGAGAAGTATAATTACCAAACTAACCAGAGCATTTATATTTAGTGGTGATAATATTTTTTCTCTTTTGTACAATTTACATTTGAAAACAAATTATAAGTGGATGGTTCCTTGCTGAATACAAAAGAAAACAAGGAGAGGAGGCGAGGCCAAGATGGCAGAGTAGTCAGATGGCTTCCTATATCCCTCCTACAACAAAGACCTGGAAAAACAAGTGATTTGTTTGTATCTAATTATCTAGGAGCCCAGACCAAGGCAAAGTTGAGGAATCGGACTGAGTGGCGGGGATAGAGGGAGACGGTTTAGTAGAAGCGAGGAGTGCCAGACTGGAATCGGTGGGAGCCGCTTCTCTTCAGTCCTGACTGGCTCCGGATGCGCTGTGAAGCAGGCATACAGCTCCATGCATGCGCACTCTGGAGGCAGTTTCCATATTGAGAGAGATCCGGCAGCAGAGATTCTGCTTGGATACTCCGAACTAGTGAAAGATAGCTCCCAAGTGGCTAAAGATAAGTACATGCGTGTGGCCTTTCTCAGGGATTTAAAAAAACAAAAAAAGCCCACTTGGGAAAAACCTCTCTCCCTTTTACCTCCTCCCTCCCCACTCTGCAATGGTCTGGCCGACTTCTGAAGTCTCTGAGTCCCCTCGGCCGGAAGTAGATCCCATAAGGTGTCCTGACCCATTCTCCTGGCCTTGGAGTAGGAACAAATTAATAAGCAGGGGAAAAAATAAGCTACTGGCTCCCCTAAGCCAGGAACTCAGGGCTGGCACAGCTCCTTTGCTAGGCACAGGCATAAGGGGTCCGCAGACTTTGAGTGCCTTCCACCCCTGTATAGACTTGCGTGGACCCATCTCAAAAGCTTAAGCCCTCACTACTACAGAACAGCAGGGTAAACACCTGAAGTCTAACTTCAACTATTTCAGCTGTGAAGTGGCAGATTTGTGATGCTTGACACAGCCCTGCCCTTTAAGCAGGCACGTTTACTGGTCCACATCAGGGGCTTGGGGACTGGTGGCTCCACCTATGCCATCTAGTCACTTGCTACAGGGGTCCAAGAATAAGTGGTACCCCTGAGTCTTTACAGCCAACAGAGTAGGGTGCTCATAGTCCTGCTACAAAACTCACCTACCTATTCGCTCTAGGGAATAGGGACATGCTTTCCTTTCAGACACTCAGGGGCAGCTTTCAGCCCCCGGCCTTGCTCAGTGCTTGACCCCCTACTTCAGCCAGATACCTGTGCCTACATCAATCACCCATGCCTCTCTAAGACTGTAGGTGAGAGCCTGCAACACAAACTTAGTGACTGACTGCCTGGACACCTGAGCTGTACCCATACAGGAAAATTTAACGGACTCCTGTGTGCACATACTTAGTTACAGAACTAACTACCTGGTGACAGGATGCTACAGCTTCAAAGGTGCAAATAACCAAACTAGTGCACACGAACAGCCTATTTGGGCATATCAAAAGAAAACAAAACAAGAAGCTAGGAAACACTAAACAAATATAAAATAAAATTATAATAACTTATTGATGGCTCAGAGACAACAGTCAATATCAAATCACATAAAGAGGCAGTCCATGATGGCTTCAGCAAGCTCCCAAAATAAAGAATCAGTAAATTCTCTAGAGGAAGAGAATTTCTTGGAATTACCAGAGGCAGAATACAAAAGATTAATATGCAGAACTCTTCAAGAAATTAGAAAGGAAATTTGTCAAAACTTAGAGACATCCGAAGAACACACAAAGTAGTAGCAGAACTTAAAAAAGTTATTCAAGAACATAATGACAAATTTAATAGGCTGCAAGAATCCATAGAGAGATAGCAATCAGAAATCCAGAAGATTAACAATAAAATTTCAGAATTAGTTAACTCAATAGAAAGTCATAGGAGCAGAATTGAGGCAGTAGAAGTCAGAATTAGTGATACTGAAGATAAAGATAAAGCACTTGATGACAATTTATTTGAGGAAAAATCAGATAAAAGAATTAAAAAGAATGAAGAAGCTCTAACAGTTATGTGGGACTCTATCAAGAGAAATAACCTATGAGTGAATGGAGTACCAGAATGGGGGGGATAACAGAAAATACAGAGAAAATTATTGAAGATTTTTTGACAGAAAACTTCCCTGATATCATGAAAGATGAGAAAATATTTATCCAAGATGCTCATCAAACCCCACATAAGGTAGATCCCCCCAAAAAGACACCAAGACATATTATAATCAAACTTACCAAAACCAAAGATAAAGAGAGAATTTTAAGAGTGACTAGGGATAAAAGAAAAGTCATCTACAAAGGAAAGTCAATTAGAATAAGCTTGGACTACTCAGCAGAAACCATGCAGGCAAGAAGGCAATGGGATGACATATATAAAGCCTTGAAGGAAAACAACTGCCATCCAAGAATTATATATCCAGCCTGTCAGATATGATGCTGAAATTAGGGCAGTTCCAGATAAACAGAAGCTTAGGGAATTTGCAAAAATCAAACCAGAATTACAAGAAATACTAAGGAGAATCCTCTGGTTAGAAAATCAATAACATCGGATAACAACCCAAGACTAGAACACAGGACAGAGCAACCAGATATTGACTCAGATAGGGAAGTCAAAAATGCATCAAAGCTAAAATATTGAAAATAGGGAAACAGAGGTATCAATATGTAAAAAAGGACAACTGGCCCTGCCCATTGGACAAGGAGGTGAAAAGTATTGTTCCCCTAGATGAGCAAACAACAAAGTGTGCACAGCCCACCTGCTCAGACATAGCTAAATAAAATAAAAAATCAGGATGAAACAAACAAATCTACAATCAATAATTGAAGCAAATAACTATAGAATGTTCTGAAGACAGCAGATAATATTAAAAAATATATAAAAAAGGACAGGATGGTTCCAGTAGGCATCCAAAATTAAACAACAGATTAATTTACAGTAGGAGAAAAGACACTAGAATTACCTGATAGGGAATTCAAATCTCTAATATTCAGAGCTATACAAGAGTTGAAGCAAAAAGCAGACAAAAATGAGAAAAAACAGACAAATTCAGGGAAAAAACAGATAAATTCATGGAAAATACAGGCAAAAAATGGAAGAATTCAGGAAAATAATAGAGGAACAAAATGCCAAAATAAATTCACAACTAGAAATCATACAAAAACAATAACTAGAAATCCAAAAGATAAATAACAAGATTTCAGAAATGGACAGCATCATAGAAGGGCTAAGGAGCAGGTTTAAAATGACAGAAGACAGGATCAGCAAAAGTGAAGACAAACACTTGGATACAACTGTGAGGAAAAATCAGGCAAAAGAACAAAGACAAATGAAGAAATCCTGAGAATTCTGTGGGATACAATGAAAAAGAAATATTTGTGACTGATAGGAGTTCCAGAACAGGGGGAGAAAGCAGAAAACACAGAGAGGATCCTTGAAGAATTCCTGACAATAAACTTCCTTAATGTCATGAAAGATGAAAAGCTGACCATCCAAGAAGCTCAACGAATCCCATATAGGATAGATCCCAAAAGAAAATCACCAAGACATGACATAATCACACTTGCTAAAACCAATCACAAAGAAAGAATCCTGAGAACAGCTCTAGAAAAACAAAAAATCTCATACAGAGGAGAAAAAATTAGAATAAGCTCAGATTATTCAGCAGAAACCATGTAGTCAAGAAGGCAATGGTAGGACTTATATAAAACCTTGAAAAAAAAAAATGCCAACCAAGAATAATATATCCTGCAAAACTCTCATTCAACTATTATACTGAAACTAGGACATTTCCAGATAAACAGAAATTAAAGGACTATGTAAAAACCAAACCGAACTTACAAGAATTATTAGAGTCCTTTGGTCTGAGATCCAACAACATTAGACCACAGCCTGAATCTAGGATGCACAATCATACCAGCCAGATACCAACGTAGGAAATGAACTCTCAAGGACTATCCAAAACCAAAAGAATTACAACAGGGAATCAGACAGTGTAATCTGTAAATGACAACAACATCAGAACAATAAAAGAGGGCATAAACGGTGTAGCTATAGAACTTTCTAATGGAGAGGAAGGCAAGGCAATACCAAGTAATAATAGACTGGTTCAAACCTAGGGAGATAAAGGTAAATTTCAAGGTAACCACAAAGAAACTTAACAAACCTACTCATCAAAATAAAGAAGAAAAACAAAGTCTCAATAAAAACAAAATCTACAAAAACAAAACAGATGAAAACAAAATCCACAAACAAAAGGAATTCAGCACAGGAGAGTAAGAGGAACAAAGAAAATGTCGCACCAAAAAAAAAAAAAAAAAACACTTCAAAATGACAGCAATAAACTCATACCTATTAATAATTACACTGAATGTAAATGGCCTAAATATACCAATACAGAGACAGACAGAGACAGAATGGATAAGAAAACAGTATCCACCAATTTGCTGTCTACAAGAGATACATGTTGGAAAGAAAGACATAAATCTGTTAACAATCAAAGAATGGAAAAAAATATATCAAGCAATCAGCTACCAAAAAAGAGCAGGAGTGGCAATACTAATCTCAGATAAAATAAACTTTAAAACAAAATCTACCATAAAAGACAAACAAAGGCACTATATCATGATTAAAGGGATAATCCATCATGAAGACATAACTGTAATAAACATCTATGCACCCAATGACAGGGCTCCAAAATACATAAAACAAACTCTAATGGCACTGAAAAGAAAAATTGACAGTTCCATAATAATAGTAGGAGACTTCAACACACCACTCTAGACGTCTAGAAAGAAACTCAACAAAGATACAGAAGAGCTAAAGGGCACAATCAGCCAACTTGACTTCATACACGTATATAGAACACTCTATCCAACAGCTGCAAAGTACTCCTTCTATTCCAATGCACATGGAATGCAAAGTACACATTCTTTTCCAATGTACATGGAACTTTCTCCCGAATAGACTACATCTTAGGTCACAGAGCAACCTTCAACAAAATCCAAAACACTGAGATAATACAAAGTATCTTCTCTGACCACAACACCATCAAGGTAGAAATTAACAACAGAAACAGCAAGTTAAAAAAAATCAATAACATGGTAACTGAATAACACCCTGCTTAAAAACCACTGGGCAATAAAAGAAGTAAGAGATGGAATAAAATAATTTCTAGAATCAAACGAGAATGAAAACACATCATACCAAAACCTTTGGGACATAGCAAAGGCTGTCCTCAGAGGAAAATTTATAGCAATAGAGGCACACATCAAAAAAGAAGAAAGGGACAAAATCGAAACATAAGCCACACAACCTGAACAAATAGAAAGAGAATAGAAAAAGAAGCCCACAGCCACCAGAAGACAGGAAATAATAAAGATCAGAGCAGAAATAAATGAAATAGAGAATAGAAAAACAGTAGAAAGTATCAACAAAACCAAAAGTTGATTCTTTGAAAGGATCAACCAAATCGACAAACCACTGGTCAAACTGACAAAAGAAAAACAGGAGTGGATGCAAATAACTCAAATAAGAAATGAAATGGGGAACATTACAACAGACCAAACTGAAATAAAAAGGACCATAACAGAGTATTATGAAAAACTATACTCTAACAAATTTGAAAATTTAGGGGAAATGGATAAATTTATAGAAACACACTACCTACCCAAACTGACACAAAGTAATGTTGAAAATCTGAACAGACCCATGACAAGAGAAGAGATTGAAAAGGTAATTTTAAAAATGCCCAACAAAGAAAAGCCCTGGCCCTGATTGCTTTACTGGAGAATTCTACAAAACATTCAGAGAATTGCTTACACCAGTACTGCTCACACTATTTCAGAACATAGGAAAGGAAACAACACTCCCAAATTCATTCTGTGAAGCCAGCATAACCCTGATACCAAAACCAGATAAAGACACCACAAAGAAAGAAAATTACAGACCAATATCTCTCATGAATATAGATGCAAAAATTCTCAACAAAATTCTAGCCAATAGAATTCAGCATCATATCAAAAAAAATACACTTCGACCAAGTAGAATTCATACCAGCTATGCAAGGATGGTTCAACATTAGAAAATCAATCAACATAAATCCACCACATAAATAAAAGGAAAGAAAAGAATCACATGATCATCTCAATTGATGCAGAAAAGGCATCTGACAAAGTCCAACACCCATTTCTGATAAAAACTCTCAATAAAATAGGTACAGAAGGGAAATTTCTCAACATAATAAACAGCATCTATGCAAAACAAACGGCCAACATTTTTCTTAATGGAGAGAGGCTGAAAACATTCCCCTTGAGAACAGGAACAAGACAAGGATGCCCTTTATCACCACTCCTATTTAACATTGTGCTGGAAGTCCTAGCTAGAGCGATAAGGTAAGAAGAAGAAATAAAGTGCATCCAAATTGGTAACTAAGACGTTAAACTGTCCCTATTTGTGAATGATATGATACTATACATAGAAAACCCAAAAGATGTCACAAGAAAACTACTGGAACTAATAGAAAGATTCAGCAGAGTAGCAGGATACAAGATAAACATACACAAATCAGCTGGATTCCTATACATCATTAAAGAGAACAATGAGAAGGAAAGCAGGAAAACAATA
Source organism: Dugong dugon (assembly GCA_030035585.1). Lineage (NCBI taxonomy): Eukaryota > Metazoa > Chordata > Mammalia > Sirenia > Dugongidae > Dugong > Dugong dugon. Next base: position 65,079,290 of record CM057466.1, read on the forward strand.
CCATTCATAATAGCAACGATAAAGAACAATGATGAATCGGGAAAGCATCTCGTAACATGGATGAATCTGGAGGGCATTATGCTGAGTGAAATAAGTCAATCACAAAAGGACAAATATTGTTTGAGACCACTACTGTAAAAACTTATGACAAGGTTTACACATAAAAAGAAACAATCTTTGATGGTTACGGGGGCTGGTGGTGGAGATGGAAAAACACTAACTAGACAAGAGATAAGTGGTAACTTTGGTGAAGGGTAAGATGGTACATAATACAGGGAAGCCAGCACAACTTGTACAAGGAAGCTCCATAGACATATCCAAACTCCTTAGGGACCGAACTGCTGGGCTGATGGCTGTGGGGACCACAGTCTTGGGAACATCTAGCTCAATTAGCATAACATAGTTTATAAAGAAAATTTTCTACATTCTACCTTGGTGACTCCGGGGTCTTAAAAGCCTATGAGCAGTCATCTAAGATGCTCCACTAGTCTCACCCCTTCGGGACCAAGGGAGAATAAAGAAAACTAAAGATACAAGGGAAAGATTAGTCCAAAGGACTAATGGACCACGTCTACCATGGCCTCCACCAGACTCAGTCCAGTACAACTAGATGGTGCCCAACTGTCACCACTAACTGCACTGACAGGGATCACAATAGAGGATCCTGGACAGAGCTGGAGAGAAATGTAGAACAAAATTCTAACTCAGAAAAAAAAAAGACCAGACTTACTGACCTGACAGAGACTGGAGAAATTCTGAGAGTACGGCCCCCGGACACGCTTTTAGCTCAGTAATGAAGTCGATCCCGAGGTTCACCTTTCATCCAAAGATTAGACAAGCCCATAAAACAAAATGAGACTAAAGAGGCACAACAGCCCAGGGACAAGGACTAGAAGGCAGGAGGGTACAGGAAAGCTGGTAATAGGAAACCCAAGATCAAGAAGGGAGAGTGTTGTCATGTTGTGGCGTTGTTAATCAATGTCATAAAACAATATGTGCTCTGTTTAATGAGAAACTGGTTTGTTCTGTAAACCTTCATCTAAAGTGCAATAAAAAGAAAAGAGTGGAAGGTGTAGTAGTCTCCGTCGTTGAAGAATTTGTGCTCTAAACAAACTGCAAACACAACAGAACAAATGAATCAAATTCTAAACTCTAACTGCAGACACATTTTCTTTATGACTTACGGTGTTGGGCAGCTTCTTTTGTGAAGTAATTGTTCAAGACTTTTTCACTTTCTACTTTTTTTTGTCATTTATTATTGTTTACCATTTTATTATTGAATAGTAGGAGGTTTGTAGAGATAATGAATAAAGTCCGGTGTCAGTTATTTGTGCCACAAATATTTTCTCTCAGTCTATCATTTGTCTGTTTATATACTTAATGGTGTCTTTTGACATTTTTATTTTTATTCAGTTTTTCCCCTTTGTTCCTCTGTTTCTCAGATTTTGTAATTACTTGTCCTTTTTGAGGGTTTACTTGCCCACATCATCCATTGGGTTATATAGGATAGAATTATAAACTATTTTTTTAAATTTTATTATTCCTCTTTCTTGCCTCTTTATTCAACCAATAACTAATTCCCTCACAGAGATAAATGTTTGGGAAAAGAGATCAGGATCATTTCAATTATAAGAAAGATGTTAAATAGAAAGTATCCTTGATAACTATGTATTTATGGAAATCAACAGGACTGAAAAAGAATGGAAAAAGAAAGTTATAGCATGAAAAGATTAGCTAAAGGAAAGCTGGTATAACTAAATTAATACTACACTAACTCACAAAATAGACTTAAAGGCAAGTAGTTTTATAAATAACATTATTTTATAATGATAAAGTGTAATAAAATGATCAAAACAACAGACAGTTATAATAAGTATAAATTTGTAAACAATTAATAACATAACTTCAGATATATAAAGCACAAAAAGAAAGATGTAAAGACTAAACTGACAAATCCACAAAGTGGAAGACTTTAGTACAATTCTATAATTAACAGATAGAAAAATTAGACAAAACATCAGTATATAAATAATGCAATCAAAGACTTTTTCATTATTTTTACATGTTTTAAAATTATTTTTAAGTATTTTTTTAAACAGGCAAAGATGGCATAATGCATTTTATGTTCAAGTGTACTTGTAATTTTTACCAAAATTGATAATATATTTCATTAAAATTTCTAAGGATTGCATCTTTTTAATTAACATGAATTTAAGATACAAATCAATGCCGAATATAACTAAAAATTCCTAAATGTTTAAAAATTAATCAATATATTTCTACATAAGTTGAGGGCCAAAAAAAAATGGACTCAGACAGTATTTTGAATTGAATGGCAATAAAAGTATTACAAATTAGTGGGGTTCAGGAAAAGCACTGCTTACAGGGAAATTTATAGTCATGAATTCTTGTATTAGGAAAGAAGAAAGGATGAGAATCTATGATGCATATTTTAAGAAGTAATTTTTTAAACTTAAAACAAAGTATGAAGAGAAAGCAGACACAAGATCATAAATCATTGAAATAGAAACCACATGTAAAATTAGAGAAATCAACAACAATAAAAAAATTGGTTCACTTAAATGACTATTAAAAATTGATAAACTACTTGAACACCTGTTCAAGAAGACAAAGTAAAGTATTATAATGAAATGTACAAAGACCTGGAGTTAGAAAACCAAACGGGAAGACCATGCACAGCATTTCTCAAGCTGAAAGAACTGAATAAAAAATCAAGCCTAGAGTTGCCATTTTTAAGGATTCTATGGGCAAAATGTTGAACGACATAGGAAGCATCAAAAGAAGATGGAAGGAATACACAGAGTCATTGTACCAAAAAGAATTGGTCGATGTTCAACCATTTCAGAAGGTAGCATATGATCATGAACGGTTGGTACTGAAGGAAGAAGTTCAAGCTACCCTATAGGCATTGGCTAAAAAGAAGGATCCAGGAATTAACGAAATACCAATTGAGATGTTTCAACAAATGGATGCAGTGCTGGAGATGCTCACTCATCCATACCATGAAATTTGGAAGACAGCTACCTGGCCAACCCACTGGAAGAGATCCATATTTGGGCCATTCCAAAGAAAGGTGGTACAACAGAATGCGGAAATTATTGAACGATATTGTTAATATCACACACAAGTAAAATTTTGCTGAAAATCATTTGAAAGCAGTTGCACCAGTATATAGACAGGGAACGGCCAGAAATTCAAGCTGGATTCAGAAGAGGACTTGGAATGAAGGATATCATTGCTGATGTCAGATGGAACTTGGCTGAAAGCAGAGAATACCAGAAAATGTTTACTTGTGTTTTATTGACTATGCAAAGGCATTCAACTGTGTGGATCATAACAAATTATGGATAAGTGTGGATCATAAACAAATCATGGACAACATTGAGAGGAATGGGAATTCTAGAACACTTAATAGGATTCAAGCTGAACTGTACATAGACCAAGAGGCAGTCATTTGAACAGAACAAGGGGATACTGCATGGTTTAAAATCAGGAAAGGTGTGTGTCAGAGTTGCATCCTTTCACCATACTTATTCATTCAGTATGATGAGCAAATAATCTGAGAAGCTGGACTATATGAAGAACAGAGCATCAGAATTGGTGGAAGACTCATTAACAACCTGTGATATGAGGATGACACAACCTTGCTTGCTAAAAGCAAAGAGGACTTGAAGCACTTACTGATGAAGATGAAAGACTACAGCCTTCAGTATGGATTACACCTCAACATAAAGTACACAAAAATCCTCACAACTGGAACAATAAGCAACATCAAGTTAAAGAAAATATTGAAATTATAAAGGATTTCATTTTACTTGGATCCACAATTAAACCCATGGAAGCAGCAGTCAAGAAATCAAACGACATATTACATTGGGAAAATCTGTTAAAAAAGACCTCTTTAAAGTGTCACTTTGAGAACTGATCCAAGCCATGGTTTTTTAAATCACGTCAAATGCATGCAAAACCTGGACAGTGAATAAAGAAGACTAAAGGAATTGATTGATGCATTTGAATTATGATGTTGACAAAGAATATTGAAAATACCAGGGACTGCCAGACTAACAAAAAAATCTGTCTTGGAAGAAGTACAGCCAGAACCATCCTTAGAAGGAAGGATGGTGAGATTTCGTCTCATGTACTTTGGACATGTTACCAGAAGGGACCAGTCTTTTGAGAAGGACGTCATCCTTGGTAAGGTAGATGGTCAGTGAAAAAGAGGAAGACACTCAACTAGATGAATTGACACAGTGGCTGCAACAATAGGCTCAAACATAGCAATGATTGAGATATGATGCAGGAGTGGGCAGCGTTTCATTCTGTTTTACATAGAGTTGCTATGAGTGGATACCAACTTGATAGCATCTAATAACAACTTGAAAACCTGATCAAGGAAAATGATAAATGACATAAATTATAAAATAGGGCATGACAAAGAAAGATCACCACAAATCTCACAGACAAAAACAAACAATTAAAACAAAAAACAAGACAAAGCATATTATAAATGATCTTACGTTAGTAATTTTGACAATTGTGATAAAATATACAAATTTCTGGAAGAACATAACCCACCATAACTGGCTTACAAATAAATCAGAAATCAAAATATTTTAAACCTATTAACAGAAGGTGAATTAAAAAATACCTCACAATAAAAAAAAAAATCTCTAGAATAAAAAATAGTTAGTGATGAGTTTTTGAAATATTCATGGAATATATAAAATAACACTAGAGAAACTTGTCCAGAGAACTAAAAAAGAGAAAATATTACCCATCTTGATTTACAATATTACCTCAATTTTCATATCAAATGAAAATCACAGACCAATTATTTTCATGAACCTAGAGGAAAATCGTAAGTAAATTAGCAAATTGAATTCTTAAGAAGTTGAATTCAGTAATATACAAAAAGATCATAGAGCAGACCAAGTTGAGATTGTATCAGGATTACAAGATTTTTTTTAATAATTAAAAAATCAATGTAATTTACCACATATATAGAATAAAAAGAAAAATCATATAAATATCTTCATAGATGTACAACAAATATTTGGTAAGAATTAAATATAAATTTACAGTTAAAACTACCTGACTCTTTAAGAAGAGTAGGTAGCTTCTTAAACATATTAAAAAAAAAAAAAAAAACCTAATCAACAACGAACAAAACAAAACAAAAAACAGCAAGCATGATACATAATGGTAAATACTGAAAACTTTCTACTTGAAATTTTGAGCAATAGGACAGGGTAAAGTGCCTCACAGAGTTTCCAAGGAAAAGCTGGTGGATTCGAACTCCTGACCTTTTTGGTTAGCGGCCAAACTCTTAACCACTGTGCCACCAGGGCTCCATCTTAATCAAATAAAATATATCTAAAAAAAAAAAAAAAACAAACTAATCAACAACAAACAAACAAAACAAATCTAGCATGATGAATAATGGCAAATATTGAAAGCTTTCTACTTGAAATTTTGAACAATGTAAGGTGCCCATTATCCAGTAAACCAGTTATTGTTGAATCAATTTTGATTCATGGAGACCCCATGTGTTTCAGAGTAAAACTGCACATAGTGTTTTCTGGAAGCAGATCATCAGGCCTTTATTCCAAGGTGCCTCTGGGTGGATTTGAACCACCAACCTTTGGGTTATTAGCAGAATGCTTAACCATTTGCACCATCTATGAACTTCTAAGGGGCTCACTACCACTACTTATATTTGCTTGGATGGTGGCCAGTAAAATAAGGCTAAAAGTATGAAAAGCATATGAGTTGAAAAGATAGAAATAGAACTTTCATTTTGTGTGCATAGTGACTGCCTCCCAAAAAGTAGAGTATAAGAAAGAATTAAAAGAGTAACTTCACAGTGGGAAAACCTGATAAAGATTACCTCAGCCAGGTGATCAAGATCAGCATCAACAGGCATAAATCATGTAGGTAATATGTATCTATCCTTGATATGATGTGAGAAAATGACATTATACCTCTGTGGCCTTCCTCTGAAAAACCCACACCTCCAGTCCAATCATGAAAAAGATATCAGAGCAATCTAAGGTGAGGAACACTTTGCAAAATACTTGACCAATACTCCTCAAAATTATCCAACAAAAACAAAGCAAGTCTGAGGAAACTGTCACGGCATATAACAGCCTAAGGAGCCATGACTACTAAATGTAACGTGGTACCCTAGATGGGATCTTGGAACAGAAAAAGAACGTTAGGCAAAAACTTAAGAAATCTAAATAAACTATAGACTTTAGTTAATAATAATGTGCCAATATCAGTTCATTAATTATGACAAGTGTATCATACTAATGTAAGGTATACATAATATGGAACTGGATATAAGATATGCAGGGACTCTCTGTACTAGCTTCACATTCTTTCTGCAAATTTAAAATGGTTCTTAACTTAAAAGTTCTAATATAAAATATACTTTTGTAAATACACTTACATATTTATATTTTTTTCTTACAAGAAAAGCTGTATATTAAAAAGTTTCTTTCTAAAAGTAAAGGACATTTCTTCCAGAATAAGAGTTGTAAGTATAATGGATACAACTGTAAGTATATCATATAAATAATCCTAAAGTCTCATGAAATTGTTTATACCACAAGCCACGAAGAGGTGAGTTAGATTTGGCCAATAACTATGACACATCATGAAGGAAAGTTTCTGTTGTTTAAGAAAAAGTAAAACTAATTTTTCATCATAATTTGGATTATTTCAAATAGAACAGCAGTCTCCAAATGGAAATAAAACCATTTATACCATGATTATAAAAGATGGCTTTTAAAAATGGGTTGCAGTAACAGATTTCATTTTTCATCCTTTGGGAGTCTATTTATAAAATTATTTATATGTCAACTTGATGGTGTTCTTTCATCATAAAGCCTACTTAATTTAGAGTTAATTGGGTCATAAAAGAAAATACAAACCAAAGGGAAAAGCTAGTTATATTTAGGACTATAGTATATCTAGCAAGTGTTGGTATAGAAAATTGTTGGCTATAGAAAGTTTAAGCACAAATTGAAACGAGACCTTTTTGTGACATTTATAAAGCATAAATGTTACATAGATTGCAATGAAAATTTAATGAAGACATGTACAATTGCTTCAAAGATTAACAAATTTACATTACTTTGAATAAAAAAAATTACACACGATCCTTACACAATGTGGTGCATGTTGCTGTGTATTTCTTAAATTTTTATTTTTTATAATTTAAAAAATAAAGACGACACATGCATTTGAATGAGAATTTTCATAGTACTATCTATCATTAATATATCATTGTTGTTGTTAGGTGTTGTTGAGTTGGTTTCAATTCACAAAGACCCTATGTACAACAGAAGAAAACACTGCCCGGTCCTGTGCCATCCTCACAATCCTTACTATGTTTGAGCCCATTGTTGTAGCCACTGTGTCAATCCATCTCATTGAGGGTCTTCCTATTTTCTCCTGACCCTCTACTTTACCAAGCATGATGTCCTTCTCCAGGGCCTGGCCCCTACTGATGATACGTCCAAAGTAGCTGAGATGAAGTTTTGCCATCCTCACTTCTAAGGAACATTCTGATTGTACGTCTTCCCAGACAGATTTGTTTGTTTTTCTGGCAGTCCATGGGATAGTCAATATTCTTTGCTAACACCATAATTCAAATGCATCAATTCTTCTTTGGTCTTCCTTATTCATTGCCCAGCTTTCAAGTGCATATGAGGCAATTGAAAATGCCATGGCAAGGGTGAAGCTCACCTTAGTACTCAAAGTGACATCTTTGCTTTTTAACACTTTAAAGAGGTCTTTTGGTGTCATTTGATTTCTTGACTGCTGCTTCCATGGCTGTTGACTGTGATCCAAGTAAAAGAAATCCTTGACAACTTCAGTATTGAAGTTCATTATTATATAACTGCATAAAAATGTATGAAGTCCTATTCATTAATATCTTATTATGATATATAATTCATTGTTAGACGTTTTAGGGAAGAGAACTTAATGTCCTCTTACTGTGTTTTTAAAGTTTCCATTCTCCTCTCTAAAAGGAGGAATTTTTTTTTTCCTAAGATTCAAATTTTACTCTTAGATCTACTCTTTTTTTTTTTTTATTGTTGTGCCTTAAGTGAAAGTTTAAAATTCATGTTAGTCTCTCATACAAAAATTTATACATACATTGTTTTGTGACCCTACTTGTTCTCCCTATGCTGTGACAGCACACTCTTCCTTTCCACCCCAGATTTCCTGTGTCCATTCAACCAGCTCCTGACACTTTCTGCCTTCTCATCTTGCCTCTGGATGAGAGCTGCTCATTTAATCTCATGTATCTACTTGAGCTAAGAAGCACACTCTTCACGAGTATCAATCATTTTCTGTCCCATAGTCCAGTCTAATCTTTGTCTGAAGAGTTGGCCTTGGGAATGGTTTTGGTTTTGGGCTAACATAGAGCCCAGGGCCATGTCTTCCAGGGTCCCTCCAGTCTCAACTAAACCATTAAGTCTGGTCTTTTTACTAGAACTTGAGTTCTGCACCCTACTTCTCTCCTGCTTAAGAGAAGGAAATTTTTGATAGGACATTTTGGGTCTCTTAGTTCCCCTCACTTGAGAAGTGAGTCATCATTGACCCACTTTTACTGGCTGCAGTGCACATTGTAGTTTGCATTCCTGTCATGCAGTTCTACTTCCTCTTTTTAAAAAGAGTGAATTTTTCAGTTCCTGACATTTGGGTGGGAGAAATCATCCAGTTCCATGGGTGGGGTCATGTCTGGCTTAGGTCAATAAGCATATTTCCATACTCTTTGTCACAATATTTGGGTTCAAGATTGGACCAGATCTAAGCAATGACTTTCCCCTAACCATAGTGATTTCCTAAGTGATGGGTAAGAAACTGTTCTGCAAGAGCAAAGTGGTTGTATGAGAAATGTGCAGTCACATGATCTCTTCATCTCTCTCTATCTTGATCTGTCTCTCTCCCTTTTCTTTCATTCTGTGTGTATGGATGAGAAATCAATTAGCTTCATGAGCTGTTGGTGGCCATGTTGCAACTACAAAAGAATACAGTTATGGAGTAACTGGATCCACAAAAGACCAAGTGGAAGTACGGAAAGAAACTACATTCTTGGTAACATCATAACAAATTAGCAGTTGCTGTCGACTCACTTCTGACTCATGGCAAACTCATGTGTGTTAGAGTACAACTGTGCTCCATAGGATTTTAAATGGCCAATTTTTTGAAAGATCATAAAGCCTTTCTTTTGAGGTACCTCTGATGGACTCAAACCTCCAACCTTTCGGTTAGCAGTTGAGTGAGTGCATTAACCATTTGCACCACCCAGGGATTCCAGTGACATCATGTTGTTGTTGGTTGGTTGCCATTGAATTGTTAGACCTATGGAATTATACCAACCTTAAAGTGCACCAGCCTACTAGCCATCCTAGTTACATGAGCTACTAAAATCCTTCATTATTTAAGCCAAGATGAGGTATTTGTTGTTATCTAAAGCATGAAGATATTTAGAATGCTACTACATATATTAGTGTATGGCTCACTGTGATACACTCACGTCTTGTCCTAGATTCTTAAAAAGCCAGAAGGCCATTATAAAAAGGGCACCAATCACTAAGAGTGATTTCTTCATCAATATCATGTCTTTCTGATCAGAGTCTGAACATACAAGACACTCCCACAGCACTAGGACATGGAAAGTAGCTTTTATTACTTTCAACAAGAAGCAGACCACACACCAGAACAAAATGTGGCTGCATTTCTGAGCCCATCCCTCCTATGACTTGAAAAGGCTGTCCAACAATAATAATGACTCTTCTACACATACCCTACATTGTACTGTAGGTGAGAGATTCAATGGGTCTTTCTTCAGCCAATCTCCCCTGGCTAGGTAGACTAGTTATGTAGCCTGAAAAACTCTGCTATGTGTGCTGCCACCTGGTATCACAGGTGAGGGACCACAAAAGTCCCTCCCCCAGCCATTGCTATACCCTAAAGTTTATGTGATTTGCTACATGCAACTTAATGTGGATTTCCTCACATGACCACTCAAGGAGGGGGGTAGTTAGACATTTTGCACCAACTGAGAATGGTATCTCTTTAACCCTGCTGACAAATTATCAGGTCAGAGAGGATGGGAGACAGTGGTTTGTTCTGAGGCCACATCATCCCTTACTGAGGCCTGTTATCAGTGATGAGTTGGAGTCTCCCAATTCATTTCCACATATTTAAGTGCTGCCTGGCTGTTTTAGCACCTTGATTGCTTGAGAATTTCAAGGGCTATTTTCAGAAACATGAGACAAAGGCCAAACCACATTCTTTGTCCTACATTCACAGTGTAATATTGTTCATATATATATATATATTATTGTGTTTTACACTTAACTTGTTTGTTCTCAAGCAGAGTGGGCTCTGCTTTGTCCTGCTTCCATGTGGGAAGACTACATGGGCAAGACCTCTATAGGAAAAAAGGGAGACTCACCATTTCTTTATTTCTCTCTATACTTTCTAGAAAATTCATATGTAATACAATGATTTGGGAACATCAAGGTCTGTCCTGCATACCCAACTTACCAAATGGGTAAAAGTCCAACAGTAGATTTAGTTAGATGGTAGGCCGTCTTCAATTTAGCCTCACATCAAGGCCATCTTCTCAGATCCAACTTTATCATATTTACCTCTATATTGAGAATTATGGCCACCTCCCTGCTCCACCAATAACGTCCCATGATTCTCACTTGTTCATTAGTTTATTTTATACAGTTTTTCCATACATCAAAACCCAGAGGGGTACAACCAATGTCACAAAACAATTCGTGTATAAATTTTTCAATGAGAAACTAATTTGCACTGTAAACTTTCACCTAAAGCATAATGAAATTAAAAAAAAAAAAAAGGTTACAAGCAAGAAAATCCTACTGAGCAATTCTACTCTATAACACATGGTGTCACGATGAGTCAGAATCGACTTGATGGCAACAGGTTTGTTTTTTGCCTTTAATACCAGGGCCGGTCCATGATCTACCACCTGGGCTCCTCATTTCCCCAGGAATAAAACACAACTATTTTTGGTTTTGGCCTCTGTTGCTCATTCTATTCTTCCTTCCTGGAATGGCAGTGTTCCTCCAACTTCCAGTCTACTCAGATCGCTGTTTAAACTGAACCTGCCCCATGGAACTCTCCTCAGTACTCACTGTATGTAGTGTCAATAAAAAAACCAAAAACCAAACCTGTTGCCATCGAATCTGTTCCAACTCACAGTAACCCTAGAGGACAGAGTAGAATTGCCCCATAGAGTTTCAAAGGAGCAGCTGGTAGATTTGAACGGCCAACCTTTTGGTTAGCAGCCCAGCTCTTAACCACTACACCACCAGGGCTCCATAGTGTCAATACATTTTCAAAGTTTTAGGTGTGTTAGTTCCTCCACCACTTTGTAATCTTCGGTTTTTGATACCCAGATCTCTACTATTTGTATCAGTACATTGGCTGCTCTTCCAGTCTATCCTAGTATGTAGCACCTTTTTGTAAATAGATTGGTTTCTGCATGAAGAAATATTTTTGAATACTGATCAATGAAATAAAAGACAGAATACAATTTGATTTCTCCCAACCTAAAGACAGGATCTCTTCTCATTGTTTTCTTTCCAAACTTCCATTCCAGACATTGCAGAATAAAAAGGGAGATAGTAGAATGAAGGGAAGGCTAGGGATAAAGAGAGAGATGTACTCTTAGAAACATGAAAAGATCATTGTTCCAACATCATTTGTAAAATAGGAATAGCTGGTCTTCTACAAAGATACATTTGGCAAAATCATTACAAAATGTCCAAGAATCTATTTGGTAAATTATGAAACTATCAAATTCATTTTCAAAATTGTTTACAGAAACACTGGAAACAAATATAAGTACTTGATAGCATTACTTTATGTCATTTTCTCTAAAGGTTGAACACTGTCTGTAAAATTTGGGAAGCATATTATCTGGTTAGTGGATCTTTATAAAAAATTTGTTCCAGATTTTACAGTCATTATATCTCTGCAAGCTACAGATATCTGTATCCCCACCTTAATAAAAGTTTCACAGTTTATAGGAATTATAGTTATTGAGTATAGTAAAAGATACAGCAATTTTTAAATGAGAGCATGTACTTACGATTAGGAATACCAGGAATGCCTCTATGCCACTTTTTTTTTACTAAGCACAGCAAACATGAAAAACTGCAAAAGGAAAAACAATGGTTAAATGTTAATAATAATAATAATAAACCAGCATAGAGAGGATAAGAAGTCAGTTTAAGGCTCATTTCTCCAAGTGAATTTGTTATTTTAGCATGTATCTACTCAGAAAGGTCAAATAATTAATAAATAAAACAATGTATAATGTATCATCTACAGTTTGGAGATAGTGGTCATGGGATGAATGTGGCAAATAACAAGCTTTGTGGTTACATTATTCCAGTGCATCTCTTTCTCTAGGCTGGATAATGGAGAATGGATTTCATAATAGTAATAGCTCGTCTTATTGAATGTCACCTATAAGGTGGCACAGTGCTCCAAACCATACACATTTTCCTATACTAACAACTGTTCCAGATATGTTCAAAATGGTTAAAGACCTTGGTAGCAATGAGGGTTTGGCAAAGCTTCCTTTTGAGAACAAGCCTGAATGTCTGCTGCATCACTTTGGGTAGTAACAATAAAGATACAGGAGATAATTTAGTGTCTACTGACTGTTCCTCATTCCCCAAGTACCATTAATGCAACTGGAACCTGTCTTGAATCTTAAATCTTAAAATGCCTACATCAACTACCCTGGTTCTACCTATCTTCATCTCTCACTATATAGGACAGAGTAGACCTGCCCTATAGGGCTTCCAAGGCTGAAATCTTTATGGAAGCAGGCTGCCACATCTTTCTCCTGTGGAGCAGCTGGTGGGTTTGAGCCACCAACCTTTCTGTTAGAAGCCAAGCCCTTAACTACTGCACCACCAGGGTTCCAGAATTAGTTATACCTTCCTTTTTTTTTAAATTATACTATAAGTGAAAGTTTACAATTCAAGTTAGTCTCTCATACAAAAATTTATACACACATTGTTATGTGACCCTAGTTGCTCTCCCTATACTGTGACAGCACACTCCTCCTTTGCTCCCCAGATTTCCCATGTCCATTGAAACAGCTCCTGACCCTCTCTGCCTTCTCATCTCACCTCTGGTCAGGAGCTGGCCATTTAGTCTTATGCATCTACTTCAGCTAAGAAGCATACTCTTCACAAGGATCATTTTATGTCCCATAGTCCAGTCTAATCTTTATCTGAAGAGTTGGCCTCGGGAATGATTTTAGTTTTGGGCTAACAGAGTCCAGAGCCATGTCTTCCGGGGTCCCTCTGCTCTCAATCAAACCATTAATTCTGGTCTTTTTACTAGAGCTTGAGTTCTGCACCTCACTTTTCTCCTGCTCCATCAGGGACTCTCTGTTTTGTTCCCTGTTAGGGCAGTCATTGGTGGTAGCCAGGAACCATCTAGTTCTTTTGGACACAGGCTGATGAAGCTTCTGGTTTATGTGGCCCTTTCTGTCTCTTGGGCTAATACATTCCTTGTGTCTGGTGTTCTTCATTCTCCTTTGCTCCACATAGGTTGGGACCAATTGATGCATCTTAGATGGCCACTTGCTAGCTTTTAAGACCTCAGAGCCTACTCACCAAAGTGGGATGCAGAACATTTTCTTAATAAACTTTGTTATTCCAATTGACCTATATGTCCCCTGAAAGCATGGTCCCCAGACCCCCACCCCTGCTACTCTGTCAGTCGAAGTGTTTGGTTGTATTCAGGAAACTTCTTTGCTTTGGTTTAGTCCAGTTGTGCTGACTTCCCCTATAGTGTGTGCTGTCCTTCATTTCATCTAAGATAATTCTTGTCCACTATCTAGTTAGTGAATAACCCTCTCCCTCCCTCCCCACCCTAGTAACCATCAAAGAATGTATTCTTCTGTGTTTAAAACTTTTCTTGAGTTCTTATAATAGTGGTCTTTTACAATATCTGTCCTTTTGCAACTGACTAAATTCACTCAACATAATACCTTCCAGATTCCTCCATGTTATAAGATGTTTCACGGCTTCATCATTGTTCTTTATCATTGCGTAGAATTCCATTGTGTGAATATACCATAATTTGTTTATCCATTCATCTGTTGATGGGCACCTAGGTTGTTTACATCTTTTTGCTATTGTAAACAGTGCTGCAATGAACATGGGTGTACATATATCTATTCGTGTGACGGCTCTTATTTCTCCAAGATATATTCCAAGGAGTGGCATTGCTGGATCATATGGTACTACTATTTCTAGCTTTTTAAGGAAGTGCCAAATCAATTTCCAAAGTGGTTGTACCATTTTACAGTTACACCAACAATGTATAAGTGTTCCAGTCTCTCCACAATCTCTCCAACATTTATTATTTTGTGTTTTTTGGATTAATGCTAGCCTTGCTGGGGTGAGATGATATCTCATTGTAGTTTTGATTTGTATTTCTCTAATGGCTATATGATCGTGACCAATTCTTCATGTGTCTGTTAGCCACCTGAATGTCTTCTTTGGTGAAGTGCCTGTTCATATCCGTTGCTCATTTTTTAATTGGGTTATCTGTCTTTTTGTTGTTGGGGTTTTGCAGTATCTTGTAGAATTTAGAGATCAGACGCTGATCAGATCTGTCATAGCCGAAAATTTTTTCCCAGTCTGTAGGCTGTCTTTTTACTCTTTTGGTGAAGTGTTTTGATGAGCATAAGTGATTTTTAGGAGCTCCCATTTATCTAGTCTCTCTTCTGGTGCTTGTGCATTGTTACTTATGGTTCATATTCTGTTTATGCCATATATTAGGGCTCCTAGCATTGTCCCTAATTTTTATTCCCTGATCTTTATCTTTTTCAATTTGATATTTAGGTCTTTGATCCATTTTGAGTTAGTTTTGTGCATGGTTTGAGGTATGGGTCTTGTTTCATTTTTTTGCAGATGGATATCCAGTTATGCCAGCGCTATTTGTTAAAAAGACTGCCTTTTCCCCGATTAACGGACTTTGGACCTTTGTCAAATATCAGCTGCTCATAGGTGGATGAATTTACATCTGGATTCTTAATTCTGTTCCATTGGTCTATGTATCTGATGTTGTACCAGTACCAGACTGTTTTGACTACCATGGCGGTATAATAGGTTCTAAAATCAGGTAGTGTGAGGCCTCCCACCATGTTCTTCTTCTTGAGTAATGCTTTATTTATCTGGGGCCTCTTCCCTTTCCATATGAATTTGATGATTTGTTTCTCTATCTCGTTAAAAAATGCTGTTGGAATTTGGATCAGGATTGTATTGTATCTGTAGATCACTTTGGGTCAAACTGACATTTTCAAATGTTGAGTCTTCCTATCCATGAGCAAGGTATATCTTTCCACTTGTGCAGGTCAGTTTTGATTTCTTACAGTAGTGTCTTGTAGCTTTCATTGTATAGGTCTTTTGTGTCTCTGGTTAGATTTATTCTTAAGTATTTTATCTTCTTGGGGGATATTGTAAATGGTATTGATTTGGTGACTTCCTCTTGGAAGTTCTCTTTGTTGGTGTAGAGGAATCCAACTGATTTTTGTATGCTTATCTCATCTCCTGATAGTTTGCTGAAATCTTCTATTAGTCCCAGTAGTTTTCTTGTGGATTCTTTCGAGGTTTTCTTTGTATAAGATCATATCATCTGCAAATAGAGATACTTTGACTTCTTCCTTACCAATTTGGATGCCCTTTATTTCTTTTTCTAGCCTAAATGCTCTAGCTATGACCTCCAGCACAATGTTGAATAAGAGTGGTGATATAGGGCATCCTTGCCTGGTTCCCGTTCTCAATGGGAATGCTTTCAAACTCTTCCCATTTAGGATGATGTTGGCTGTTGACTTTGTATAAATGCCCTTAATTATGTTGAGGAATTTCCCTTGTATTCCTATTTGCTGAGAGTTTTTATCATGAATGGGTTTTGGACTTTGTCAAATGCCTTTTCTGCATGAATTGACAAGATCATGTAGTTCTTGTCTTTTGTTTTATTAATGTGATGGATTACACTGTTTTTCTAATGTTCAACCATCCCTGCATACCTGGTATAAATCCCACTTGATCATGGTGAATTATTTTTTTGATATGTTGCTGAATTGTATTGGCCAGAAGTTTGTTGAGGATTTTTGTGTCAATATTCATGAGGGATATTGGTCTGTATTTTTCTTTTTTTTGGTGTCTTTACCTGGTTTTGGCATCAGGGTTATGCTGGCTTCATAGAATGAGTTTGGGAGTATCCCACCCTTTTCTATGCTCTGAAATACCTTTAGTAGTAGTGGTGTTAACTCTTCTCTGACAGTTTGGTAGAATTCTCCAGTGAAGCCATCCAGGTCAGGGCTTTTTTGGGGGGGGGGGTTTAATTACCTTTTCAATCTCTTCTTTTGTTACAGGTTTATTTAGTTGTTCTATCTCTGTGTTAGTTTAGGTAGGTAGTGAGTTTCTAGAAATTTGTCCATTTCCTCTAGGTTTTCAAATTTGTTAGACTGCAATTTTTCATAGTATTCTATTATGATTCTTTTAATTTCAGTTGGGTCTGCTGTGATATCACCGTTCTTATTTCTTATATGGGTTATTTGCTTCCTCTCCTGTTTTTCTATTGTCACCTTGGCCAATGGTTTATCAATTTTTTTAACCTTTTCAAAGAACCAGCTTTTGGTCTTGTTAACTCTTTCAATTGTTTTTCTATTCTCTATTCTATTTAATTCTGCTCTGATTCTTATTATTTCCTTTCTTCTGGCATCCGAGGGTTTCTTTTGCTGCTCTGTTTCTACTTGTTCCAGTTGTAGGGATAATTTTTTGATTATGGCTGTTTCTTCTTTTTGGATGTGTGTATTTATTGCTATAAAATGACCTCTGAGCACTGCTTTTGCTGTGTCCCAGACGTTCTGGTAGGATGTGTTTTCATTCTTGTTTGATTCTATGAATTTCTTTATTCCCTCCTTAATTTCTTCTATAACCCAGTAGTTTTTGAGCAGGGTGTTGTTCAGTTTCCAAGTGTTTGATTTTTTTTCCTTGCATTTTCTGTTATTTATTTCTACTTTTATAGCTTTATGGTCAGAAAAGATGCTTTGTAGTATTTCAATGGTTTGGATTTTGTTAAGGCTTGCTTTATGGCCTAATATGTGGTCTATTCTGGAGAATGTTACATGTGAGTTGGACAAGAAAGTATACTTGGGTGCTGTTTGTGTGCAGTGATCAGTACATGTCTATGAGATCAAGTTGGTTGATTGTAGCATTTAGATCTTCCGTGTTTTTGTTGCGCTTCTTTCTGGATGTTCTGTTCTTCACCAAAAGTGATGTATTGAAGTCTCCTACTACTATTCTGGAGCTGTCAATCTCTCTTTTCAATGCTGTTTGTTTTATGTATTTTGGAGCCCTGTCATTGGGAGCATAAATGTTTATTATAGTTATGTCCTCCTGGTGTATTGACTCTTTTATCATTATATAGTGTCCTTCCTTATCCTTTGTGGTGGATTTTACTTTAAAGTCTATTCTGTCAGAGATTAATATTGCCACTCCTGCTCTTTTTTGAGTGTTGTTTTCTTAATATATTTTTTCCATCCTTTGAGTTTTAGTTTGTGTCTTTAAGTCTAAGGTGCATAACTTGTAGGCAGCATATAGATGGATCGTGTTTTTCAATCCAATCTGCCACTCTCTGTCTCTTTATTGGTGCCTTTAGTCCATTTACATTCAGCATAATTATTGATAGGTATGAGTTTAGTGCTGTCAGTTGTTTTTGTGTGTTGTTCTCAGTTTCTTTGTTCCACTGAATTTTCTGTACTGAGTCATTTTTCTTTATGTATTTTCTTTTCATCTTTTTCATTGTTGTTGATTTTGTGTTTGCTGTGTCTTTATATTTTTCTTGTTTTTTATTTTGGTGTGTAGGATTGTTAATTTCCTTTCTGGTTAGCTTAATATTTACCCCTATTTTTCTAAGTTTATACCAGTCTTTTATTTCTTTATACTGCCTTGACTTTCTCTCCATATGAAAAATCTACATCTACATTTTTTATTCCCTCTATTTTTGTTTTAATGTTGTTGTCTTTTACATATTGACATCTCTGTTTCCCTATTTTCAGTGTTTTTGCTTTGGTTTGTTTTTGTGACTTCCCTATCTAAGTTAATTTCTGGTTGCTCTCTCCTCTGTTCTAGTCTTGGGTTTTGTTATTTGATATTACTGATTTTCTAACTGGAGGACTCCCTTTAGTATTTCTTGTAAATTTGGTTTGATTTTTGCAAATTCCCAAGCTTATGTTTATCTGGAAATGCCCTAATTTCACCATCATGTTTGAGAGACTGTTTTGCTGGATACATAATTCTTGGCTGGCATTTTTTTTCCTTCAAAGCTGTATATATGTCATCCCATTGCCTTCTTGCCTGCCTGGTTTCTGCTGAGGAGTCCGAGCTTATTCTTATTGACTGTCCTTTGTAGACGACTTTTCGTTTATCCCTAGCTGCTCTTAAAATTCTCTCTTTATCTTTGGTTTTGGCAAGTTTGATTATAATATGTCTTAGTGACTTTCTTTTGGGATCTACCTTATGTGGTGTTTGATGAACATCTTGGATAGATATCTTCTTATCTTTCACCATATCAGGGAAATTTTCTGCCAAAAAATCTTCAACAATTCTCTCTGTATTTTCTGCCCACCACCCCCATTCTGGTACTCCAATCACTTGTAGGTTATTCCTCTTAATAGAATCCGACATAATTGGAATATTTAGAGGAATGAAAGAACTGTGGTGCCAAAGAGGTTAAAAAACAAACAAACAAAAAACCACCATGTCTGGCATCCAATCAAAAATTACCAGGCACATTAAAAAGCAGAAAAATACTAGTCTGTTTTCTAATATTTCTTTTTAATATTACTGTTAAGAAGTAGTAATAAAGAGATACATGAAAAATCCCCAAAATATTTGGAAATAAAACAACACATTTTTATATAACTTATGGGGCAACGTATAAGTGACACAAGAAATCAGAGTATAGTTTGATTTCAGTGAAAATAATGACACAACTATTAAAATTGTGGACCAAAGCTAAAGCATATTTTCAGAGGAAATTAATAAAATTAAATGTTTTCATTATAAATTTTATGTTTTAACTATCTGGGGAAAAAAGAAGAAATTAAATCGAAATTAAGAAAAGGAAAGAAAAAATAATAAAGATAGCAGAAATCAATAAAACTTGAAATAGAAAAACAATAGCAAAAAAAAAAATGAAAGAAAAAATAGTTTTATTGAAAGATCAAAAATAGTGACACATCTCCAGCCAGACTGATCAAGGAAAAAGAGAGAAAGCAGAAATTACCAACATCAGATATGACAGATATTAAAATTAACTGATGAAATATCATAAAGAACTTTATGTCAATAACTTTGATTACTAGATAAAATGGCCTTCAGGCACCTGTCAGTATGTCATACTGCAAGGGCTTGTGTGTTGCTATGGTGCTGGAAGCTATGTCATCAGTATTCAAATACCAGCAGGGTCACCCATGGTGGTCAGGTTTCAAGTGATCTTCCAAACTAAGACTGGGAAGAAGGACCTGGTAGTCTACCTCTGAAAATAAAATTAGCCAGTGAAAACATTACTAATTGCAGCAGAACACTGATATAGTGCTAGAAGATAAGCCCCTCAGGTTGGAAGGCACTCAACAAGTAAAATTTTGCTGAACATTATTCAAAGGCAGTTGTAGCAGTACATCAACAGGGCACTGCCAGAAATTCAAGCTGGATTCAGAAGAGGATGTGGAACAAGGGATAACATTGCTGATATCCTGTGGATCCTGGCCAAAAGCAGAAAATACCAGAAAATTGTTTACCTATGTTTTATTAACTATGCAAAGGCATTCAACTGTGTGGATCATAACAAATTATGGACAAGATTACAAAGAATGGGAATTCCAGAACACTTAATTGTGCCCATGAGGAACCTGTACATAGATCAAGATGCAGTCGTTCAAACAGAACAAGGGAATATTGCATGGTTTAAAGTCAAGAAAGGTGTGTGCCAGGGTTATATCCTTTCACCATACTCATTTAGTCTGTATGCTGAGCAAATAATCCAAAAAGCTGGACTATATGAAGAAGAACGCAGCATCAGGATTGGAAGAAGACTCATTAACAACCTGTGATACGCAGATGACATAACCTTGCTTGCTGAAAGCAAAAAGAACTTGAAGCACTTACTGACAAAGAACAAAGACTGCAGCCTTCAGTATGGATTACACATCAACACAGAGAAAACAAAAATCCTCACAACTGGACCATAAGCAACATCATGATAAATGGAGAAAAGATTGAACTTGTCAAGATTTCATTTCACTTGGATCCACAACCAACATCCATGGAAGCTGCAGTCAAGAAATCAAATGACATATTGCATTGGGAAAATCTGCTGCAAAAAAATCTTTAAAGTGTTAAAAAGCAAAGACATCACTTTGAAGACTGAGGTGTACCTGATCCAAGCCATAGTGTTGTCAATCGCCTCATATGCATTGGAAAGCTAGACAATGAATAAGGAAGACCAAAGAAGAATTGACACCTTTGAATTATGGTGTTGGTGAAGAATATTGAATATACCGTGGACTGCCAAAACAACCAAGAAATCCATCTTGGAAACAGTATAGCCAAAATGCTCTTTAGAAGGAAGGATGGGGACACTTCATCTCACATACTTTGGACGTGTTATCAGAAGGGACTGGTCCCTGGAGAGGGACATCATGCATGGTAAAGTACAGAGTCAGCAAAAAAGACGAAGACCCTCGTGAGACGGATTGACACAGTGGCCACAACAATGAGCTCAAGCATAACAATGATTGTGAGAATGGCGCAGGACCGGGCAGTATTTCGTTCTGTTGTGCATAAGGTATCTATGAGCTAGAACTGACTTGACGGCACCTAACAACAGATTTGACGTGTATTCAGTTTGGGGCTATATTGAATAAACTTGCTATAAAAGGAAAAATGTCTTCACTTCTTTTTGGTAACACCTAGGATTGGCATGGTTGGATTATATGGTAAATGAGTGCTTAACTTTTTTAAAAAAACACCAAATAGTTTAGCAAAGTTGTTATACAATTTCACATTGCCATCAAAGGTGTATGAGCTCCATTTACTCCATACAATACTCTTACTTGTTATTGTCAGTCTTTTTAATCTGCATAATTCTAATGGATAGGTAGTGGTATCTCATTTGGTTTTAATTTACATCTGTTCCTGTGTTTACTGACTATTTGTATAACTCCTTTTATGAAGCATCTGTTCAAATAATTTGCCCATATATATTTTTTTATTTTTTATATTTTATTGTACTTCAGGTGAAGGCTTAGAGAACAAATAGTTTCTCATGAAACAGTAGTACACATGTTGTTTCCTGACATTGGTTAACAACCCCACAGCATATTAACCCTCTAAATTCTCAAACCTTTTTTTTTTTTTGGTGAAAATACACATAGCCAAGGATACACCATTTCAAAAATTTCTACATACACAGTTCAGTGACATTGACTACGCTCTTCCAATTGTGCTGTTATTCTCACTTAAGATGAAGGCTTACAGAACAAAATAGTTTCTCATTTAACAGTTACTACAGATGTTGCCCTATGACAATGGTTAACAATCTCGCAACACATCAACAATATCCTTACTCAATCTTGGGTTCCCTATCACCAGCTTCCTTGTCCCCTTCTGCCTTCTGGACCTTGTCACTGGACTCCTGTACCTCGTTAGTCTCATTTGGTTTTATGGGGCTGTCCACTCCCAGGCTGACAGTGAACCTCAGAGGTAACTTCACCACTGAGCTAAAAGGGTGTCTGGGGGCATACTCTCAGGATTTCTCCAGTCTCCTTTAGGCCAGTAAATATGGTCTTTTTTTTGTGAGTTAGAATTATGCTCTACATCTTTCTACAGCTCTGTCCAGAACACTCTGTTGTGATCCTGGTCAGAGCAGTCAGTGGTGGTAGCCAGGCACCATCTAGCTGTACTGGACTCAGTCTGGCGGAGGCCTTGGTAGCTGTGGACAATTAGTCCTTTGGACTAACCTTTTCCTTGTATCCTGTTCTCTTCATTCTTCCTTGCTCCCCAAGGGATGAGACCAGTAGAGTATCTTAGATGGCCACTCACAGGCTTTTAAGACCCCAGACACTACTCACCAAGGTAGAATGTAGCGCACTGTCGTTATAAGCTGTGTCATGCCAGTTGAGCTAGATGTTCCCCAAGACCATGGTTCCCACAGCCCTCCGTCCAGCAATTCAGTCCCTCAGGGAGTTTGGATGTGTCTATGGGGCTTCCATGACCTTTTCTTGTACAGGTTGTGCTAGTTTCCCCCGTATTGTGTACTGTTTCACTGTTCACCCAAGATACCACTTATCTATTGCGTATTTAGTATTCCACCCCCACCCCTCCCATCCCTGGTAAGCAACAAAGATTGTTACATTTTGTGTGTGAACTTTTTCATGGGTTTTTACAATAGAGGTCTCATACAATATTTGTCCTTCTGTGAGTGACTTATTTCACTCAGCATAATGTCCTCCAGTTTCATCCATGTTATGAGATGCTTCACAGATTCATTGTTGTTCTTTTTCATTGCATAGTACTCCATTGTGTGTATGTACCATAGTTTGTTTATCCATTCATCTGTTGATGGGCATTTAGACTGTTCCCATCGTTTTGCTATTGTGAACAATGCTGCCATGAACATAGGTGTGCATATGTCTATTCGAGTGACGACTTATTTCTCTAGGATATATTCCTAGTGGTGGGATTGCTGGATTGAATGCTATGTTTATTTCTAGCTTTCTGAGGAAGCGCCATATTGTTTTCCAAAATGGTTGTACCATTTTGGATTCCCACCAGCAGTGCATAAGAGTTCCGATCTCCCCGCAGCCCCTCCAACATTTGTTATTTCCCGTGCTTTTGATTCGTGCCAGTAATGCCGGGGTGAGTTGGTATCTCATTGTGGTTTTAATTTGCATTTCTCTAATAGCTAGTGATCCCGAGCATTTCCTCATGTGTCTGTTGGCCATTTGAATGTCTTCTTTGGTGAAGTGTCTGTTCATTTCCTTTGCCCATTTTTTAATAGGATTCTTTGTCTTTTTGTTGTAGAGGTGTTGGATTTTCTTGTAGATTATGGAGATTAGACTTTGTCTGACTGTACTGTCCAAAAATTTTTTCCCAGTCTGTAGATTCTCTTTGGACACTTTTGGTGAAGTCTTTCAAAGAGCATAGGTGTTTGATTTTTAGAAGATCCCAGTTATCTAGCTTATCTGTTGGGGTTTGTGCGTTGATGGTTATGGTTTATATCCTGTTAATGTCATGTATTAAGGCCTCTAGTGTTGGTCTTATTTTTTCTAATATGAACTTTATAGTTTTAGGCTTTATATTCAGGTCTTTGATCCATTTGGAAGTAGTTTTTGTATACGGTGTGAGGTATGGGTCCTGTTTCATTTTTTTGCAAATGGATATCCAGCATTGCCAGCATCATTTGTTAAAAAGACTGTCTTTTCCCCATTTGATGGACCTTGGGCCCTTCTTAAGATCAGGTGACCATAGCTGGATGGATTTAGATCTGGTTCTCAATTCTGTTCCATTGGTCAATGTATCTGTCGTTGTACTAGTACCAGGCTATTTTTACTACTGTAGCTGTACAGTAGGTTCTGAAGTCAGGTAGTGTGAGTCCTCCAACTTTATTCTTCTTCTTCAGTAGTGCTTTACATATTCGGGGCTTCTTCCCTTTCCATATAAACTTGATGATTAGTTTTTCCATCTCTTTGAAGAATGTTCGTATTTGGATCGGGATTGCATTGTATGTGTAATTTGCTTTGGGTAGAATTGTCATTTTCACAATGTTGAGTCTGCCTATCCATGAGCATGGTATGTTTTTCCATTTATGTAGATCCCGTTGGGTTTCATGCAGTACAGTTTTGTAGTTTTCTTTGTATAGCACTTTTACATCCCTGGTCAGATTTATTCCTATGTATTTTATCTTTTTAGGGCCTATTGAAAATTGTTTTCCTGATTTCCTTTTCATCATTCTCCTTACTGGTGTATAGGAATCCAACTGATTTTTGAATGTTTACCGTGTATCCTGCTACCCTGCTGATTTTTTCTATTAGTTCCAGTAGATTTCTCGTGGAGTGTTTAGGGTTTTCTGTGTATAGTATCATATCATCTGTAAACAGGGACAGTTTAACTTCTTCATTACCAATTTGGATGCACTTTATTTCTTTTTCTTCACTTATTGCTCTAGCTAGAACTTCCAGCACAATGTCAAACAGGAGTGTTGATAAAGGGCATCCTTGTCTTGTTCCTGTTTTCAAGGGGAATGTTTTCAGCCTCTCTCCATTAAAAATGATGTTGGCCTTTGGTTTTGCATAGATGCCCTTTATGATGTTGAGAAATTTCCCTTCTATACCTATTTTATTGAGAGTTTTTATCAGGAATGGGTGTTGGACTTTGTCAAATGCCTTTTTTGTGTCAATAGAGATGATCATGTGATTCTTTTCTTTCCTTTTATTTATGTGGTGGATTACGTTGATGGATTTTCAATGTTGAACCATCCTTGCATACCTGGTATGAATCCTACTTGGTCATGGTGTATTATTTTTCTGATATGATGCTGAATTCTATTGGCTAGAATTTTGTTCAGAATTTTTGCATCTATATTCATGAGAGATATTGGTCTGTAATTTTCTTTTTTTGTGACGTCTTTGCCTGGTTTTCGTATCAGCGTTACGCTGGCTTCATAGAATGAATTTGGAAGTGTTGCTTCCTCTTCTATGCTCTGAAATAGCTTGAGTAGTACTGGTACTAGCTATTCTGTAAAAGTTTTGTAATATTCTCCAGTGAAGCCATCTGGGCTAGAGTGTTTTTTGGTTGGGAAATTTTTATTATGTTTTCAATCTCTTCTCTTGTTATGGGGCTGTTCAGATTTTCAACATCACTTTGTTGTAGTTTGGGTAGGCCGTCTGTTTCTAGAAATTTATCTATTTCCTCTAGGTTTTCAAATTTGTTGGAGTATAGTTTTTCATATTCTGTTATAATCCTTTTTATTTCAGTTGGGTGTGTTGTAATGTCCCCCATTTCAATTCTTATTTGGGTTATTGTGTCCTCTCCTGTTTTTCTTTTGTCAGTCTGGCCAGTGGTTTGTACATTTTGTTGATTCTTTCAAAGAACCAACTTTTGGTTTTGTTGATTCTTTCTATTGTTTTTCTGTCCTCTATTTTATTTATTTCTGGTCTATTCTTTACTATTTCCTTTCTTCTGGTGGTTGTGGGCTTTTTTTTTTTTTTGCTGTTCTCTTAATATTTGTTTGAGTTCTGTAGTTAATGTTTTGATTTTGTCCCTTTCTTCTTTTTTGATATGTGCATCTATTTCTATAAATTGTCCTCTCAGGACTGCCTCTGCTGTGTCCCAAAGGTTTTGGGATGATGTGTTTTCATTCTCATTTGATTCGAGGAATGTTTGGATTCCCTCTCTGATTTCTTCTATTACCCACTGATTTGTAAGCAGGGTATTATTCAGTTTCCATGTAGTTGATTTTTTTTCCTTGCTCTTTCTAGTGTTAATTTCTGCCTTGATGGCATTGTGGTCAGAGGAGATACTATGAATTATCTCAACATTTTGGATCTTGTTGAGGATTGCTCTGTGGCCTAAGATGTGGTCTATTCTGGAGAATGTTCCATGTACATTGGAAAAGAATGTGTACTTTGCAGTGGTTGGATGGATTGTTCTATATATGTCTATGAGGTCAAGTTGGCTGGTTGTGACCTTTAGGTCTTCTGTATCTTTGCTGAGTTTCTTCTTAGATGTTCCGCCCTTTACTGAGAGTGGTGTGTTGAAGTCTCCTACTATTATTGTGGAACTGCCAATTTGTCTTTTCAGTGTTGTTAGAGTTTGTTTTATGTATTTTGGAGCCCTGTCATTGGGTGCATAGATGTTTATTATGGTTATGTCTTCATGATGGATCCTCCCCTTAATCATTAGTGTCCGTTTTTGTCTTTTATGGTAGATTTTGTTTTAAAGTCTATTTTATCTGAGATTAGAATTGCCACTCCTGCTCTTTTTTGGTAGTTGTTAGCTTTCCCAACCTTTGACTTTTAATAAATTCACATCTTTGTTTCTAAGGTGTGTCTCTTGTAGACAGCATATTGATGTATCCTGTTTTCTTATCCATTTTTCCACTCTCCGTCTTTTTATGGGTGCATTGAGTCCATTTACATTCAGTGTAGTTATTGATAGATGTGTTCGTTGCTGTCATTTTGTAGTGCTTTTTTTTGTGGTGCTGACGTTTTCTTTGTTCTTCTTACTCTCTTGTGCTGAGTTACTTTTGTTTGTGGATTTTTTTTTCATTTCTTTTGTTTTTGTAGGTTTTGTTTTTGCCGAGACTTTGTGTTTTTCTTCTTTATTTTTACGAGTTGGTTTGTTAACTTTCTTTGTGGTTACCATGAATTTTACCCTTATGTTTCTAAGTTTGAAGCAGTCTACCTTTACTTGGTATTGACTTGCCTTCCTCTCCATTAGAAGGTTGTATACCCATGCCATTTATTCCCTCTTTCATTGTTTTGATGTTGTTGTCATCCATCGATTAACTGCTCTGATTCACTGTTGTATTTCTTTTGGTTTTGGCTAGTCCTCGAGAGTTCATTTCCTAGATTGGTATCTGGCTCGTACGATCCTGAATCCTAGTTTCTGCCTGTGAGCTGAAGCTGTTTGTCCTCAGATCAAAGAACTCCTTTTCATAATTCTTCTAAGTTTGGTTTGACTTTTACATATTCCCTTAATTACTGTTTATCTGGAAATGACCTAATTTCACCATCAAATTTGAATGAGAGTTTTGCAGGATATATTATTCTTGGCTGACAATTTTTTTCTTTCAATATTTTATATATGCCATCCCACTGCCTTCTTGCCTGCCTGGTTTCTGCCGAATAATCTGAGCTTAGTCTTATTGTTTCTCCTCTGTATGCGACTTCTTGTTTTTCATGAGCTGCTCTCAGGATTCTTGGTTTGTCTTTGGTTTTGGGGAGTGTGAATATGATATGCCTTGGTGATTTTCTTTTGGGGTCTGTTCTATATGGGGTTCATTGAGCTTCTTGGATGGCCAGCTTTTCATGTTTCCTGATATTGTGGAAGTTTTCTGTCAGCAGTTCCTCAATGATCCTCTCTGTGTTTTCTGTTTTCTCCCCCTGTTCTGGAATTCCTATCACTCACAGATTTTTGCTTTTGATTTTGTCCCACATAACTCTCAGGGTCTCTTCATTTTTCTTTGTTCTTTTTTCTGAGTTTTCCTGATACAGAGCTGTATCCAAGTTTTTGTCTTCAGTTGCACTGATCCTATCTTCCACAGTTTCAAATCTGCTTCTCAGCGCTTCTATGACATCATCCATTTCTGAAATCTTGTTGTTTATCTTTTGGATTTCTAATTGTTGTTTTTGTATAATTTCGAGTTGTGAATTTATTTTGGCATTTTGTTCCTGCATCATCTTCCTGAATTCTTCCAATTTTTTTCTGTATTTTCCATGAATTTGTCTATTTTTTCCTCATGTTTGTCAGCTTTTTGCCTCAGTTCTTGGAAAATTCCGAGTATTAGGGATTTGAATTCCTTATCAGGTACTTCTAGTGCATTTTCTTCCACAGGAGAGTTATCTGGTGTTTTAATTTGGACGCCTACTGGAACCATCCTGTCCTGTTTTTGTAAATGTGTTGATATTATCTGCTGTTTTGGGGGCATTCAGTAGTTATTTTTCTCGTTTATTGATTGTAGATTTGTTTGTTTCGTCCGTTTTTTAAAAAAAATATTGACTATGAGCTGGTGGGCAGTGTGTTCTTTGTTGTTTGCTCATCTGTGCACTCAATACTTTTCACCTCCTTCTTCAACTGGCAGGGTCATTGTCTCAGGTTTGGTACAGCAGGGCAGGTCTAGCTGAAGAGGAGTTACTGGGTTGGGTTGTTTGTGGCCCTTACTACAGCCACCAGGGTGGGTCGGTAATCAGTGCAGGGCAGGTTCCGGTAGACCATGCCTGTATTGCTTGGTGGTGTGATATAAAGTGCATGGTTCAGGTAGGCAGGATGCAGCAGGGAGATTGTTATGCGTGGAGCTAAGATGGATATGCGAGAGAGGAGAGAGGAACAGGGGCCAAAATCATACAAACAAAAAGAATGCTAGGGGAGCTTGTCGTTGGAATGGAGTGATGAGAGACTATGAAATGGAGAAAAACAGAAAGGGGAAGAGGAAGGAAATAAAAGAATGAATAAATATCAGAATGGTTAAAGAACTGCAAAGTTCCCAGGGATCCCATCAATGCAGTTATGAGGTCTGGGGAAGTCGCTCTCAGGTGTCACAGTACAGCCTGGCTAGTAGGCATAGAGGTATACAACGCCTGGTATTCAGGGATCAGAAAGATAAGGAAGATATAGAGAGACGAGAAACTGAGCAAAGAAGAAAGACAAAGGGGAAAAAGAGGGGAAAGAAAACAAAACAAATTAAAAAAAAAAAGAACAAGAAAGGCCCCCCCAAAAAAACAGAAAAACAAACCAATGAGAAAAGAAGTGTCCTCAGAGATCCCTCTTTACATCTGTGGAAGCTGAAGGGGAGTTCCTCGCCACACAGCTCCACCTGGCCAGAAAGGGCTCCAACTCAAGAAAAGGAAAAGAAAACAAACAAACAAGCAAAAGCCCGGGATCCCACCAGCGCGACAGCCCAGATCGGGAAGCAGCTCCACACTCGAATGGAGCTCCGCAAACCCCCAGGAAGAAGCAAAGATGGCGCATGGAGCCAGGTACTCGAGCAAAAGGAGGGGGAGGTGGTGAGAGGCAAGCAAGGAATCAGAATAAGCAGGGAAAAGAAAAAAAAAAGCAACACCAGCAGCCAAGAATGGTACTCACTGAGCCAGCTAGTGTGGGCTGGTGTTTCTGGACAAGAGACTGTGTCTGCGGGAAGCAGAGGAGGCCATGTGTGGGTGAAGAAGGGTAGAGAGTGGGAAACTGTATATCACAAATTGCCAGCGGTCTGCAGCCCCTCAGGAAGCAAGGTGGCGCACGGAGCCAGGCACTCGAGTGAAAGGAGGGTGAGGTGGCGAGAGGCAAGTGAGAAATCAAAAGCAGCAGGAAAAAAAAGCAACACTAGCAGCCAACAAATGGCACCCGGAGAGCCGCCTGCTTGGGTGTGTGGAATCCAAGCAGCTGGCACTTCCCGGTCAAGAGACCACGGCCACGGGAAGCAGAGGAGGCCAAGCCGGGGAGAAGAGG
This sequence comes from Dugong dugon, assembly GCA_030035585.1. NCBI lineage: Eukaryota > Metazoa > Chordata > Mammalia > Sirenia > Dugongidae > Dugong > Dugong dugon. Next base: position 65,108,635 of record CM057466.1, read on the forward strand.
GGTGGGGGATGGGAAAGTGCACACCGCAAATTACCGGTTGCTTTGTCTCCCTCTGGATGCTCCGTGAGGCTGCTTTCTCGTACCCCCGTTTGCTGGTCTCCGATAGGAGTCCAAGATGGTGGATCCGCGCTGCGTTAGCTGGTATGGGACCTCTGCATGAATCTCTCCACGTTCTCCGTTCCCTGTCAGTCTTCTCACTCCATTTGGTGCTTGGCTGAGTTCTTTATCTCTTCATTTGATGTTTTAGGGTTTCAGGATTGTTGTAGTCTCTGTTCAGCTTAGTTTTTCGGATCTTTGTTGTGGAGGGACGGCGTGGTGCTTCTGCCTAGAGTGCCATTTTGCTGGAACTCCCCCCGCCCATATTTTTTGATGGGGTCATTTTCCTTATTATCACTGAGTTGTCAGACTCTTAAATATTGTGGATGCAAATCCTTTGCCATATATATTTTTTATCCCACTTATTGTTTTATTATTTGTCTTTTCATTTTCTTAATAATGTTTTTTGAAGACAAAATGTTTTATTAATTTGAAAAATCCAATTTATTACTTTTTTACTCTTATGATTTGTGTTTTGTGTGTATTATCTAAAAAAAAAATTTTTTCTAGCTCCATCATAACCTGGATTTTTCTAAGTTTTCTTCATGGTTTTTATATTTTTAGTTTTCCACTTAGATCTATGATCCATTTTGAGTGAATTTTTCTGTGTTGTGAGAAGAAAGGGCCAAAGTTCATTATCTTCTCCTTATAGATATCCAGTTGTTTAAGAATTCCTTTTGCCTGTTAAATTATCTTGGCAACTTGTTGAAAACCAGTTGGCAATATATGTGCATCTTAGGCTGGGTTCTCTAGAGAGGCAAAATCAGTAAAGAATATATATATGTATTTAGAGAGAGAGAGAGAGAGAGAGAGAGAGATTTACATCAAAATGGCTCACACGGTTTTTAGAGGCTGTAACGTCCCAAGTCCATGGGGCAGAAAAGAGGATTCTCTTGATTCATGTAGCTATGGGGGCTGGCAAACCCAAGATTGATAGGCCAGAGAGCAGGGCTGCAGCAGGTTGTGAAGATAAACAAATCTGAAGATTGGCAGGCAAGCTGCTAACTCAAGTCCCAAGAACTGGAGGTCAGATGAACAGGAGCCAGCTGCAGTAGCTAGAACAAACAAAAGCCCCGGCAAGGTTAGCAGGAAGAGCTAGGTGGCGGAGGGTGGAGAGAGGAAGGCTGAGGGGACAGTGAGCAGCCATATGCCCTGCCCCTGCTGGTACCACTTAGCAGATCCCATCATGGGGGTGATCACGTATCAAATCTCAACAGGGACAAGATCACATTATATGACTGCCAAAACACTGAGAATCATGGCTCAGCCAAGTTGACACACAATCTTAACTATCACAGTGTGTGAATCCATTTCTGAATTCTGTTCTATTTCATTGATCTATATGACTGTTCTTTTTCCAACAACACAGTTTTATTTCTGTTTCTCATTTAAAAAATGAGTGATTCTAGGTTCTACAGAGTTTTAGAATTAGCTTGTCAATTTCTACTAAAAAGACTGCTAAAATTTTTATCTTGTTTACAATTAATCTATAGCTTAATTTGGGGGGAACTGCCATCTTAACAATAATGAGTCATCTCATTCATGAACACAGTATATCTCTCTATTTACATATTGCTTGATTGCTCTCATCAATGTTTTGTAGTTTTCAGAAAAAAAAAAAAGCCTACAAATATTTTGTAAGACTTATCTCTAAGTATTTCATAATTTTTGGTGCTATTGTAAATGGTACTATGTTGAGGGTCCCCACGACCACCCCTAGATTTAATGATTCCCTAGGAGAACTCACAGGACTCAGCATATAGTCTTACTCATGATTATGACTTATTACTTCCAAAAGATATAGAGAAAAAATCAGCAAAGGGAAAAAGTACATGAGGTGAAGTCCAGAGGAAACCAGACACAAGATTTCAAGACCCCTCTCCTGGTGGAGTCACACAAGACGTGCTTAATTCCTCCAGAAATGAGTTGTGATAACACACATGAAATGTTGTCCACTAGATACGCTCACTATAGACCAAGTGCCCAGGGTTTTTTATAGGGAGTTGTTCACATAGGCATTCTCTGCCTAGTTTGGAACAAAATTCCACGCTCCCAAAAAGCAGATGTTAAACATGAACTATGCTTTTTTCATAAAAAGTTTGAACACGGGGAACCATTCTTATCAGGGAAGGTGGGAAAATTCCTAAAATACAAGTTTCCAGAAACCAAAAAAGGGCCAAACTTACAAGCAGGCCATTTTAAGGATAATAGTCTCAGGCCTGTTATGTTAACTCTTTTCTCAAAGGCACTTAAAAAAATTAATTCCCAACATTTTATAACTAGTATATAGAAATACTATCAATTTCCATTTAATATTGATTTGGCATCCTCCAACCATGCTTGACTCACTTATTCTAGTAGATTTTTTTTTTTTTTTTTTAGATTCTTTGGGATTTTCTATATAAACAATCATGTATATGAATGAAGACAGTGTTATATCTTCTGTTCAAATTTTCATTTTTCTTTTTCTTACAGTGCTATATTGGCTAGAACCTTCACCATGATGTTGAATAGAAGTGGTAAGAATAAATATCCTTGCCTTATTCATGATGTTCATAATAAATAGTTCTATTTTTATACCATTAAGTACGATGTTGTAGAGTTTGGTAGATGTCCTTTATCAGATTGAGAAAATTCCTTTCTATTCCTGGTTTGCCAAGAGTTTTAATCAGAAATGGATGTTGGATTGTCTCATTTTTCTTTCCTCATTAATTAGTTGATATGGTTAATTACATTAATTGATTTTCAAAAATTGAACCAATTTTGCATCCTTGAGATAATCCTATTTGGTCACAATATGCTATCTATTTATATAGTGGCGGTTTGGATTTCTTAATTCTGTTAATATTTGCACCAATGTTTATGAAGTTTGTTGGTCTATAGCTTTCTTTTTGTCTAATGACTCTGTCTTACTTTGTATCAGGCTAATCCTGAATTCAGAAAATGAGTTGGAACATGTTCCCTATATTTCTTTATTCTGGAACAATTTGTGTAGAAATTATATTAGTTCTTCCTTAAATATTTAGTTTAATTCACCAGTGAAGTCATCTGGGACTAGAGTTTGTTTTCCTTATTATGAGGTTTTTAACTATGATATCAACTTACCGATTTCTTCTTGAGTAAGCTTTGCCCTTTTAAGGAATTTATCCATTTTATCTTGTTGCTGTTGTTAGGTGCTGTTGAGTCAGTTCCAATTCATAGAGACCCTATGTACAACAGAATGAAACACTGCCCAGTCCTGTGCCAACCTCATGATCATTGTTATGCTTGAGCCCATTGTTTCTGCCACTGTGTCCATCCACCTTGTTGAAGGTCTTCCTGGTTTTCACTGACCCTCTCCTTTGCCAAGCATAATATCCTTCTCTAGGAACTGGTCCCTCCTGATAACATGTCCAAAGCATGTGAGACAAAATCTCACCTTCCTTGCTTCTAAGGAGTATTCTGGCTGTTCATCTTCCAAGACAGACCTGTTTGTTTTTCAGGCAGTCCATGGTATACTCAATATTCTTTATCAGCACCATAATTCAAAGGTGTCAATTCTTCTTAGGTTTTCCTTATTCATTGTCCAGCTTTCACATGCATATAAGGCAACTGAAAACACTGGGTCAGGCACACGTTAGTCCTTAAAGTGACACCTTTGCTTTTTAACACTTTAAAAAGATCTTTTGCAGCAGACTTGCCCAATGCAACGTGTCTTTTCATTTCTTGACTGCTGCTTCTATGGGCATTGATTGTGGATCCAAGTAAAATGAAGTCATTGACAACTTCAATATTTTCTCCATTTATCACGATATTGCTTATTGGTCCAGTTGTGAGGATTTTTGTTTTATTTATGTTAAGGGGTAATCCATACTGAAGGCTGTAGTCTTTGATCTTCATCAGTAAGTGCTTCAAGTCCTTTTTGCTTTCAGCAAGCAAGGTTGTGTCATCTGCGTATCACAGGTTGTTAATGAGTCTTCCTGATGCCTCATTCTTCTTCATGCAGTCCAGCTTCTCTGATTATTTGCTCAGCCTACAGACTGAATAAGTATGGTGAAAGGATACAACCCTGACACACACCTTTCCTGACTTTAAACCATGCAGTATCCCTTTGCTCTGTTTGAACAACTGCCTCTTGGTCTACGTACATGTTCCTAATGAGCATGATTAAGTGTTCTGGAATTCCCATTCTTTGCAATGTTATCCATAATTTGTTATGATCTACACAGTCGAATGCTTTAGCATAGTCAATAAAACACAGGTAAACATCTTTCTGGTATTTTCTGCTTTCTGCCATGATCCATCTGACATCAGCAATAATATCCCTTGTTCCACATCCTCTTCTGAATCTGGCTTGAATTTCTGGAAGTTCCCTATCGATGTACTGCTGCAGCTGTTTTTGAATGATCTTCAGCAAAAATTTACTTGTGTGTGATATTAATGATATTGTTTGATAATTTCTTAATTCGGTTGGATCACCTTTCTTTGGACTGGGTACAGACATGGATCTCTTCGTCAGTTGTCCAGGTTTCTGTCTTCCAAATTTGTAGGCATAGACGAGTGAGCACTTCCAGTGCTGCATCTGTTTTTTGAAACGTCTCAATTGCTATTCCATCAATTCCTGAAGCTTTATTTTTCACCAATGTTTTGGTGCAGCTTGGACCTCTTCCTTCAGTACCATCGGTTCTTCATCATATGCTACCTCCTGAAATGGTTGAATGTAGAGCAGTTCTTTTTGGTACAGTGACTTTGTGTATTCCTTCCATCTTCTTTTGATGCTTCCTGCTTCGTTTAGTATTTTCCCCATAGAATCCTTCACTATTGCAACTCAAGTCTTGAATCTTTTCTTCAGTTCTTTCAGCTTAAGAAATGCCAAACATGTTTTTACCTTTTGTTTTTCTGTCTCCAGGTCTTTGCACATTTCATTAAATACTTTACTTTGTCTTCTTGAGCTGCCCTTTGATGTCTTCTGTTCAGCAATTTTACTTCATCATTTCTTCCCTCCACTTTAGCACTCTACATTCAAGAGCAACCTTCAGAGTCTCTTCTCATATCCATTTTGGACTTCTCTTTCTTTTCTTTTTAAGGACCTTTTCCTTTCTTCATGTATGATATCCTTGATGTCATTCCACAAGTCGTCTGACCTTTGGTTATTAGTATTCAGTGGGTGAAATCTCTTCTTGAGATGGTCTCTAAAATCAGGTGGGTATAGTCAAGTTCATACTTTGGCTCTTATGAACTTGTAATTTTCTTTATCTTCCACTTGAACTTGCATATGAGCAATTGATGGTCTTTTTCACAGTGGACCTGGCCTTGTTCTAACTGATGATGTTGAGCTTCTCCATCATCTCTTTCCACAGATGTAGTCGATATGATTTCCTGCATATTCTATCTAGCAAGGTCCATGTGTATAGTCACCATTTATGTTGTTGAAAAGTGGTATTTGCAATGAAGAAGTCGTTGGTATGGGATCTCCAGTGTCATTTTTATCACCGAGGCCATATTTTCCAACTACCAATCCTTCTTCTTTGTTTCCAAACAAAGAATGCCCATCAACAAATGAATAAACACAATGTGGTGTATCCATAAAAAAACAAAGAACAAAACTTAGCTATATAAAAGAATAAACATGCAACAATATGTATCTCAAAATCTCCATTGAAATTGAAAGAAGCCAAACAATTGACTACACGCTATATGATTTTACTTATGTAAATTACATATAGATCAATAGTGACCATTAGCAGATCAGTGATTGGGCCTGGACATGGAGGGTGACTTGAACTACAAATGGACATGAGAAATCTTTTGTAGTTGATGGGTGTGATAGCTAAGATTGCGTGTCAACTTGGCTGAGCCATGATTCTTGGTATTTATATGTGATCACTCCTATGATGGAATCTGCTGTGAGTAGCCAATCAGTTGAAAGGGAATTTCCTTGGGGGTGTGGCCTGCATCCAAATATAAGGAGTCTTTCTGGCTTTTTGCTCACTCTGGATCCTGTGGCTGCCTCCTCTTCATCTGACCTCTGGTTCTTGGGACTTTAGCTATCAGCTTATCTGCCAATCTTGGGATTTGTCAATCTTCACAGCCTGTGAGCGTGAGCCCTGCTCTCCGACCTGTCGATCTTGGGTTCGCCAGCCCCTGTGGCTATGTGAATCAAGAGAAGCCTCTATCCTGATCCACGGACTTGGGACGTTCTAGCCTCTACAATCGTGTGAGCCATGTCCTTGATACAAATCTCTCTATATATATATTTATGTGCTTTACTGGTTTTGCTTCTCTAGGAAACCCAGCCTAAGACAATGAGATTGTTCTGAACCCTGTTTGTGGCTGTGGTTCCAGGTACATACTTGCAAGATCTATCACATTCTTTAAATAGATGGAGTTTGTTTCATTTATAGCATTCCTCGGTAAAATTCATAAGGAAAATTCTTGGAGTAAATAGAATTCCTTTCTATGCATGTATGTTTTCAGTAAGAGGCATTAAAAAAGGTCCAAATCATTGATTCAGGGGTGGGTGCAGAGTGTAGATTAAAAAGATACATCACAGAAAAAATGTAGAAATATGCAACTTCTTTTTTTGTTTCATCTTTTCCTCTAGGATAATAATCCTCCAAAGGATGAACAAAATAAGTGTCTTTAAAAAAAATTTCAGTATTTAGGTATGTGAGATCATGAACAGTTACTATTTAAAAGAATTTCAAATCTTCAGACTCAAATACATTGAATCAAAATATACTGAAAGAATTTGAAGACGTAACTGGAAAATCATTATTCTTAATCCTAGAGTCAGAAATCATGCTTGGTAAAGTAGAGGCTCAACAAAAAAGAAGACCCTCAACGTTATGGTGACACAGTGGCTGCAACTGTGGGCTCAGACAGAGCAATGACTGTGAGTATGCACAGGACCAGGCAGTTTCATTCAGTTGTATGTAGGCTGTGCTTAGGAATCGACTCCATGACACCTAACAACAACAGCAAGAGAATGTTTGGAGAAAAAAAGGAAAAAATGATTAAAACACATTAATTTTAGAGAACTGGCGATGTGGAATTTTTAACTAATTCTAAATGAAGGAACAGAGATTCTGAAACTAGAAAAAAAATGAACTATGCAAAATAGTGGCAAATTTGAGAATGAATTACTAAAGTGATTATCTGTGAGCACTTTTAGAAAAAAAGCATAGAGTACTTGGAGTCAGAATGGATTCACTAAGAACCAGTCATGGTTCATATAAACTTCACTTTCTGGTATGGATAGCCAATACACAATTAAGGCAAATACCTTAGAATATATTTCTTCAATAAAATAACAATTCTTGAGGCTGGATGGTAAATATGGTTTATAATAATATTTATATTAGAAATATTAATGATACTAATACTTTTATCCAAGAATGGCATTTCAACTTTCCATTCTACTGTGATGTCTTTTGGTTAATGACTAAAGTTATGCCAATCTGAAGGGAGGTATCTATGGCATAAATAGAATAACATTACATATCAGATGTCAGCCATGACTTTTAAGATTTTATCTGTATGACTTTTAATATATTTACAAGCACCTTCCCTACAATTATTTCCATTTAATTTAATACCTCTTTTCTAACTTATACCAAGATAGTGGTGTTAGAATTTGTAATAAGCTAATAATTCAATTTGATACAAAATTGTGCTTATCCAGAATGGATTAATATTGAATTCTAAAGTATTCAATTCCTTTATTAGCATAATAACTTTTTAATATTATTTGAAATTACCTTTTTTTTTTTCCTCTTGATATTGCTTGAAGGATTCGAATTTAGACTATCACTTTTGGGTTTCCCTGAGTAGTAAAATGATTGGACAACTATTAAACAACACAAATATACAATATGGTAATACGTATAGCTGTTTCTATGGCAACTTTTTAATGCAGAGTATTATTTTACCTTACTAGCTAAATTACGATTTAAAAAATGACGTTAACTTTAGAAGTTGAATTAGTATTTATTATGAATAAAAATATAAATTGTATAATATATTTTATTACTAATAAAAAATCCAAAATCCAAGTAGGCCTATTTCCTCTTATAATAGCACTTACAGGGACACTTATCAATATAAAACATACACCCTTCATTCACATATTTAAAAATATCTGTTCAAAGTGCAGAGTCCCTGGGTGGTGCAAATGCTTAAGCGCTGGTCTACTAGCCGAAAGGTTGGCAATTTGAACCTACTCAGAGACAGAAGACAAGCCTGGTGATCTGCTTCTGAAAGGTCACAGCCTTTTGGAATCCTATGGAGCAGTTCTGCTCTGCACACTTGGGGTCACCATGAGTCAGAATCGACTGGAGGGCAACTAACAACAAAAATATTGAAAGTGCTCTCACTCACTTCATATTTGAAAATATCTATTGAAAGTGAAAGGCAAAATGTGGATCTTACTCAATCTTTTGTATGACATCCACTTTCTGATACACTTAAATGAATTTACATTCCTAGATAGGGGTTCAGTATAAACTTCTTCAGGTTTTGATATAATTCCCAAAGGACAATGGTATAGAAAGCAACAAAATAACCAAATAGCACATAGCAGTAATCATCATAAAGGTTTGTGTAGATCTTAATAAAATGCAAGCACTCTTGGTGGTTAGCACTTTCTATGCTGGCAAGAATATTGGTCTGCTGGTGGTACAGTTTTTCTTTGTTCTTTAATTATAGCTAAAATTTCATTTCTGATACATACTGTATACTTCCATGATTATAATTAAGAACATATATATGAGGGGCCATTTATCTACATTATGATGGTGAGGACATTCTTTGGTGTTGTCACAGAAACCCCCATAATGACCTTGTGTTTCTGTGGAAATAGCAAATATGAGACCATCAAGGCTTGCAGCTCCATTCTTTAATTCTTATTTTATTTTGACATAAAATCAGAACTTTGCTTGATTTTACTGTTTTTCATCACCTATATCTGATCAACCACCTTCATTTGGTTTTTTGCCCTACAGAAATTGTCTTGGAAATTTGGACATCAACAAATAGAGTTGAGCACATGGTGTGCTGAATTTTCTTCTCTAAAATATATGCTGAACAGATTCTTGTAATTCTAATGGCACTATCGTTATATTGTAAAATTGATGCTGACTCCATCTCTGATATATTAACTCTGTATAATTATTCAAGGCTATCAGTTTAGCATTTTTTTAAACACTTCATTAACTATACTTTCAAATAGATTCAATTTGTTTTTAGTTCCCCTGACAATAGTTCGTTATGTAGGTCATGATCACTGGTAAACTTTTCTGATTCATTTTATTGTACTTTATATAACAGAAAAATGTGAAAATGAAGCCCATGTTCTGCTTTGCTTCATAGCTTAGACAAGTTTGTACCCATCAGCAAAGTCTTTTTACCACCTGCTGTTTGATACAAAAAACATAATAGAAATAAAAATTGTTTACAAATGTGTGCTTATGTTCATTGTTTCTAGTGATAGAAAGATATCAAAAATTAACAATCACAAGAGAATACCAAGCAGTAAGTATTAAGTGTACAGTTTGATGAGCTTTGATAAGTGTATATAGCCATTTAAGCAACATTTAGTGAAAATATTGAACTCTGTTACCACATTAGAAAGTTCCCTTCTGCCCCTGCTCCCAACTCAGTCACTATTTTAATTTTTATCCCAAAAGATTAGTTTTGCCTGTTCTTTGACTTTACATAAGTGGAATCATACAATATACACTGTTTTGTGCCCTGATTTTTTTTGTTTTGCTCAATATAACAGTTTTTGAGACTCACATATATTGCTATGTGGTGTCTTCCTTTTTATTTATATATAATGTGCCTTTGTATAAATACACTACGTTGTGTTTATTGAGTTTTCTGTTTATGTGTTTTTGGGTCGTTTCCAATTTTTTTTTATTATTATGACTAAAGATGCATTGAACATCCTTGTAAAAATGTTTTTATGATGAATATAATTTTTAATTTCCTTTGGGTAAATTCTTCAGAGTGTTTGCCAACTCTTGCTTTACAGCATCTCAGTTCCAAATTCACAATTTGGTCTGCTGTGTAAGAATGGATCTGGGCCTTTTAAATATCTTTCCTTTGACAATGGCATGCTGTTAAACTTTGTTAGGAGAGAGTGTTAGAGACACATTGCAGGCTGACAGGGGTTTTACTTCCTGGTTCCATGAACCTCTCTGCATGTGGCTTACCTGGTGCCCACCTCCTGCAGTGTGGGCGACTTCTCCAGCCCTCGCTCCTGTGTGCATGGCAGGCAGCAGCAACCAGTAGCCTACAGCTTCACATGGCAGCCCACCTACCTGGGCAATTTTGTAGGAGAATACCTCCAGTGAGACCTCTCTCCTTAAGCAGCTTTCTCAAGCACACATGAGGACAGATTTTGGACAAGTTTCAGAGAGTGGATTTCTAGCAAGTTCCACCAGCATAGCACAACTTCTCTGCCATCCAGTGAGTCATGCCCATATTTTCCCTAATAAGGAGATCATCCTACGGGGTTGGGGCCACTTCCTTGGGTACTGTGTCTCAGCCCAAGGGAGCTGTGTTATTCCCGTATTCTTTAGAGTTCTCTTCACTTCTTACTAGCCAATCCTTAATGACTCCACTCCTCTGTTATACTTAATCATTTTTATATTAAATTTACCCTCTTCAAATTACTGTGTGGTTTCTCTCTTCTGATTGAACCCAAACTGATACAGAGTGGAATTGCTGGATCTCATGGTAGGTGCAAGTTTAAGTTTATTAGACACTGCCAAGTGGTTTCCAAACTTGTATCATTTTACACTCCCACCAAAAATGCAGGAGTTTTCCAGATACCCCATATTCCCTTAGTAGTAGATATTATGAGTCTTTTAATTTTAGCTAATCTAATATGTGCGTGGAGTCTCTGGGTAGTGCCATGGTTAAACACTAGACTAGTAAGTGAAAGGCTGGTGGTTCAAACCCACCCAGAGGTACTTCAGAAATAAGGCCTGGCAGTCTGCTTCTAATAGGTCACAGCACTGAAAACCCTATGGATGCAGTTCTACTCTGCACACATGGTTGCCATGAGCTGGAATTGACTTGACAGCAACTAAAAACAGCAAAAACAAATGTGTGTGCAATGTAGTTTTAATTTGCAATTCCCTGAAGACCAATAATGCTTAGCAACTTTTCATGTGCTTATTGGCCATTTACAGCTTTTTGTAAAATGCTTTTCCAGGTCATTTACCCATTTTTTAAAGTTGGTATTCTAAGTCTTAACCAAATCAACACTAGAAGAAAAATAATCATATGATATGAAGATTAGCTATAAAGGGATTAAGTTGCTGTTACAAATAATTCAATTTTGAGCAAGGACTCCATAGATAAACTATTGAAAGACTAAGATTTTTCAGTACATTGTAGGACACAGATCAGCATTAAAAATAAACAGCATTTCTATATATACAAGCAATTATGGATTATAATCTAAAAATTTATTATCAAAAAAAGCACCAAAAAATCCTAGAAAAAATGCCAAAAGTGATGTATACAAAGAGTCCGGCAAGATGGTGCTCTACGCAGAAGCACCACGCCGTCCCTCCACAGCAAAGATCCGAAAAACTAAGCCAAACAGAGAATCAACAATCCTGAAACCCTAGAACATCAAATGAAGAGATAAAGAACTCAGCTGAGCACCAAATGGAGTGAGAATACTGACAGAGAATGGAGAGCGAGGAGAGATTCACGCAGAGGTCCCCTACCAGCTAACACAGCGCGGATCCACCATCTTGGACTCCTATCGGAGACCAGCAAACGGGGGTACCAGAGAGCAGCCTCACGGAGCGTCCAGTGGGAGACAAAACAGCCCGTAATTTGCGGTGTGTGCTTTCCCACCCCCCACCCGTCTTCGCCCCTGCTTGGGCTACTCTGCTTCCCGTGGCTGTGGTCTCTTGGCTGGAGGGCGCCGGCTGCTTGGACTCCGTGCATTCGGGCAGGCGGCTCTCTGGGTGCCGTTTGCTGGCTGCTGGTGTTGCTTTTTTTTTTTCTTTTTCTGCTTCTTTTGGTTTCTTGCTTGCCTCTCACTGCCTCCCCCGCTGCTCGGGTGCCTGGCTCCGAGCGCTGTTTTTGCCCTTTCCTGCGGGGCTGTGGGACTCCGTTCGGGTGTGCGGCTGCTTCCAGGTCTGGACTGCCACGCTGGTGGGATCCCGGGGCTTTTGTTCGTTTTTTCCTCTGCTTCCCGCAGCTGCGGTCTCTTAACCGGGGGGCACTGGCTGTTTGGATTCCGCACACCCAGGTGGGCGGCTCTCTGGGTGCCATTTGTTGGCTGCTGGTGTTGCTTTTTTTTTTCTTTCTCTGCTTCTTTTGATTTCTTGCTTGCCTGTCGCCGCCCCCCCTCCTTTTGCTTGGGTGCCTGGCTCTGAGCGCCATCTTTGCTTCTTCCTGCAGGGCTGGGGGGCTCCATTCGGGTGTGCGGCTGTTTCACAGTCTGGGCTGCCATGCTGGTGGGATCCCGGGGCTTCTGTTCATTTGTTCCTCTGCTTCCCGCGGCCATGGTCTCTTGACCGGGGGTCGCTGGCTGCTTGGATTCTGCGCATCCGGGCAGGAGGCTCTCTGGATGCCATTTGTTGGCTGCTGGTGTTGCTTTTTTTTTTTTGTCTGCTTCTTTTGGCTTCTTGCTTGCCTCTCGCTGCCTCCCCCTCCTTTTGCTCGGGTGCCTGGCTCCGAGCACCATCTTTGCTCTTTCCTGCGGGGCTGCGGGGCTCCATTCGAGTGTGCAGCAGCTTCCCGGTCTGGGCTGCTGCACTGGTGGGATCCTGGGGCTTTTGTTCATTTGTTCCTCTGCTTCCCGCGGCCGTGGTCTCTTGGCTAGGGGATGCTGGCTGCTTGGATTCCGCGCGCCCGGGTGGGCACCTCTCTGGGTGCTGTTTGTTGGCTGCTGGTGTTGCTTTTTTTTTTTTTTTTTGTTTATGCTTCTTTGGATTTCTTGCTTGCCTCTCGCCACCTCCCCCTCCTTTCACTCGAGTACCTGGCTCTGTGCACCATCTTTGCTTTTTCCTGAGGGGCTGTGGAGCTCCACTGAAGTGTGGAGCTGCTTCCCGGTCTGGGCTACTGCGCTGGTGGGATCCTGGGGTTTTGTTCGTTTGTTCATTTTGAATTGTTTGTCTGTTTTCTTTTCCTTTTCTTGAGTTGGGAGCCCTTTCTAGCCAGGTGGAGCTGCGTGCCAGGGAGACTCCCCTTCAGCTTCCACATACATGCAGAGGGATCCCTGAATGCATTTCTTTTTTCGTTGTTTTTTTTTTTTTTTCTATTTTTCTGGGGGGACTTTCTTGTTCCTTTTTTTATTTTTTTGATTTGTTTTGTTTTCTTTTTCCTCTTTCTCCCTTTTGTCTTTCTTCATTGTTCAATTTCTCGTCTCTCTATCTCTTCCTTCTCTTTCTGATCCCTGAATACTAGGTGTTGTATGCCTCCATGCCATCTGGCCAGGCTGTGCTGTGAAACCTGGGAGCGACTTCCCCAGACCTTATAGCTGCATCGGTGGGATCCCTGGGAACTTTGCGGTTCTTTAACCTTTCTGATTTTTATTTGTTCATTCTTTTCTTTTCTTTCTCTTCCCCCTTCTGTTTTTCTCCATTCCATAGTCTCTCATCTCTCCATTCCAATAGCAAGCTCCCCTAGCATTCTTTTTTGTTTGTTTGTATGTTTTTTGGCTCCTGTTCCTCTCTCCTCTCTCCCATATCCAGCTTAGCTTCACACACAACCATCTGCCCGCTGCATCTTGCCTACCTGCACCATGCACTTGACATCACACCACCAAGCTGTGCAGGCACGGCCTATTGGAACCTGCCCAGCACTGATTACCGACTGCCCTGGTGGCAGTGGTGAGAGCAACAAACAACCCGTCCCAGTGGCTCCTCTTCAGCTATACCTGCCCTGCTATACCACATATGAGTGAATGAACCGGCCAGTTGGAGAAGGAGGTGAAAAGTATTTAGCGCACAGATGAGTGAACAACAAGGGGCATGCAGTCTGCCTGCTCAGACATACTCAATTTTTTTTTTTTTAAAAAAAGGGACAAAACAAAAAAATCTACAATCAATAAACGAGAGAAATATCTACTGAATGCCCCAAAACAGCAAACAATACCAAAACATTTACAAAAACAGGACAGGATGGCTCCAGGTGGCATCCAAATTAAAACACCAGATAACTCTCCTATGGAAGAAAATGCACTAGAAGTACCTGATAGGGAATTCAAATCACTAATACTCGGAATTTTCCAAGAACTGAGGTAAAAAGCTGACAAACATGAGGAAAAAATAGACAAATTTAAGGAAAATACAAACAAAAAATTGGAAGAATTCAGGAAGATGATGCAGGAACAAAATGCCAAAAAAATTCACAACTAGAAATTATACAAAAACAACAATTAGAAATCCAAAGATAAACAACAAGATTTCAGAAATGGATGATGTCATAGAAGGGCTGAGAAGCAGATCTGAAACCATGGAAGACAGGATAAGTGGAACTGAAGACAAACATTTGGATACAACTCTGTTTCAGGAAAACTCACAAAAAAGAACAAAGAAAAATGAAGAGCCCTGAGATTTATGTTGGACACAATCAAAAGCAAAAATCTGTGAGTGATCGGCATTCCAGAACAGGGGGAGAAAACAGAAAACACAGAGAGGATCAATGAGGAACTGCTGACAGAAAACTTCCCCAATATCATGAAACATGAAAAGCTGGCCATCCAAGAAGCTCAACGAACCCCATATAGAAGAGACCACAAAAGAAAATCACCAAGGCATATCATATTCACACTCCCCAAAACCAAAGACAAACCAAGAATCCTGAGAGCAGCTCATGAAAAACAAGAAGTCACATACAGAGAAGAAACAATAAGACTAAGCTCAGATTATTCGGCAGAAACCAGGCAGGCAAGAAGGCAGTGGGATGACATATATAAAATCTTGAAAGAAAAAGATTGTCAGCCAAGAATAATATATCCTGCAAAACTCTCATTCAAATTTGATGGTGAAATTAGGTCATTTCCAGATAAACAGAAACTAAGAGAATAAGTAAAAGTCAAATCAAACTTACAAGAATTATTAAAGGGAGTTCTGCAATCTGAGGACAAACAGCTTCAGCCCTCAGGCAGGACTTAGGACGCAGGATTGTACGAGCCAGATACCAGTCTAGGAAATGAACTCTCGAGGACTATCCAAAACCAAAAGAAATACAACAGGGAATCAGAGCAGTCAATTGATGGATGACAACAACATCAAAACAATGAAAGAGGGAATAAACGGCACAGGTATAGAACCTTCTAATGGAAAGGAAGGCAAGGCGATACCAAGTAAGGGTAGACTGCTTCAAACTTAGAAACATAAGGGTAAAATTCATGGTAACTACAAAGAAAGTTAACAAACCAACTCATAAAAATAAAGGCGAAAAACAAAAAGTCTCAGCAAAAACAAAACCTACAAAAACAAAAGAAATGAAAAAAAAAATCCACAAACAAACGTAAGTCAGCACAAGAGAGTAAGAAGAACAAAGAAAACGTCAGCACCACAAAAAAAAGCACTACAAAATAACAGCAACAAACTCACATCTATCAATAATTACACTGAATGTAAATGGACTCAATCCACCCATAAAGAGACGGAGAGTGGCACAATGGATAAGAAAAAAGGATCCACCAATATGCTGTCTAAAAGAGACACACCTTAGAAACAAAGATGTGAACTTATTAAAAATCAAAGGTTGGAAAAAAATACATCAAGCTAACAACTACCAAAAAAGAGCAGGGGTGGCAATTCTAATCTCAAATAAAATAGACTTTAAAACAAAATCTACCATAAAAGACAAAGACGGGCAGCATATAATCATTAAGGGGACAATCCATCATGAAGACATAACCACAATAAACATCTATGCACCCAATGACAGGGCTCCAAAATACATAAAACAAACTCTAACAACACTGAAAAGAGAAATTGACAGTTCCACAATAATAGTAGGAGACTTCAACACAACACTCAGTAAAGGACAGAACAACTAAGAAGAAACTCAGCAAAGATACAGAAGACCTAAAGGGCACAATCAGCCAACTGGACCTCAAAGACATATATAGAACAATCCATCCAACCGCTGCAAAGTGCATATTCTTTTCCAATGCACATGGATCGTTCTCCAGAATAGACCACATCTTAGGCCACAGAGCAATCCTCAAAAAGATCCAAAACTTTGAGATAATTCACAGTATCTTCTCTGACCACAATGCCATCAAGGTAGAAATAAACACTAGAAAGATCAAGGAAAAAAAATCAACTACATGGAAACTGAATAATAGCCTGCTTACACATAAGTGGGTAATAGAAGAAATCAGAGATGGAATCCAAAAATTCCTAAAATCAAATGAGAATGAAAACACATCATCCCAAAACCTTTGGGACACAGCAAAGGCAGTCATCAGAGGACAATTTATAGCAATAGATGCACATATCAAAAAAGAAGAAAGGGACAAAATCAAAACATTAACTATAGCACTCAAGCAAATAGAAAGAGAACAGCAAAAAAAGCCCACAACCACTGGAAGAAAGGAAATAGTAAATATGAGAGCAGAAATAAATGAAACAGAGAACACAAAAAGAATAGAAAGAATCAACAAACCAAAAGTTGGTTCTTTGAAAGAATCAACAAAATCGACAAACCACTGGCCAGACTGACAAAAGAAAAACAGGAGAGGACACAAATAACCCAAATAAGAAATGAAACGGGGGACATTACAACACAGCAAACTGAAATAAAAAGGATTATAACAGAATATTATGAAAAACTATACTCCAACAAATATGAAAACCTAGAGGAAATGGATAAATTTCTAGAAACACACGGCCTACCCAAACTACAACAAAGTGATGCTGAAAATCTGAACAGACCCGTAACAGGAGAAGAGATTGAAAAGGTAATAAAAAAACTCCCAACCAAAAAAAGCCCTTGCCCAGATGGCTTCATGGGAGAATTCTACAAAACATTTACAGAAGAGCTTGTACCAGTTCTACTCAAGCTATTTCAGAGCATAGAAGAGGAAGCAACACTTCCAAATTCATTCTATGAAGCCAGC
The DNA here is from genome assembly GCA_030035585.1 of Dugong dugon. NCBI lineage: Eukaryota > Metazoa > Chordata > Mammalia > Sirenia > Dugongidae > Dugong > Dugong dugon. The sequence continues at coordinate 65,125,820 of CM057466.1, forward strand.
ATAACGCTGATACCAAAACCAAGCAAAGACATCACAAAAAAAGAAAATTACAGACCAGTATCTCTCATGAATATAGATGCAAAAATTCTGAACAAAACTCTAGCCAATAGAATTCAGCACCATATCAAAAAATTAATACAGCACGACCAAGTAGGATTCATACCAGGTATGCAAGGATGGTTTAACATTAGAAAATCCATCAGCGTAATCCACCACATGAATAAAAGGAAACAAAAGAATCAAATGATCATCTCAATTGACGCAGAAAAGGCATTAGACAAGGTCCAACACCCATTCCTGATAAAACCTCTCAATTAAATAGGTATAGAAGGGAAATTTCTCAACATAATAAAGGGCATCTATGCAAAACCAACGGTCAATGTCATTCTTAATAGAGAGTGGCAGAAAACATTCCCCTTGAAAATAGGAAGAAGGAAAGGATGCCCTTTATCACCACTCCTATTTAACATTGTGCTGGAAGTTCCAGCTAGAGCAGTAAGGCAAGAAAAAGAAATAAAGGGCATCCAAATTGGTAATGAAGAAGTTAAACTGTCCCTGTTTGCAGATGATATGATACTATACATAGGAAACCCTAAAGACTCCACGAGAAATCTACTGGAAGTAACAGAAAGATTCAGCAGAGTTGCAGGATACAAGATAAACATTCAAAAATCTGTATGATTCCTATACACTAGTAATGAGAACGATGAAAAGGAAATCAGGAAATCAATACCATTTTCAATAGCCCCTAAAAAGATAAAATACTTAGGAATAAATCTGACCAGAGATGTACAAAGAAAACTATAAAACACTACTGCATGAAACCCAAAGGGATCTACAGAAATGGAAAAACATACCATGCTCATGGATAGGCAGACTCAACATTGTGAAAATGGCAATTCTACCCAAAGCAATTTACAAATACAATGCAATCCTGATCCAAATACCAGCAACATTCTTCAAAGAGATGGAAAAACTAACCATTAACTTTATATGGAAAGGAAAGAAGCCCCGAATATGTAAATCACTACTGAAGAAGAAGAATAAAGTTGGAGGACTCACACTACCTGACTTCAGAACCTACTATACAGCTACAGCAGTCAAAACAGCCTGGTACTGGTACGACAGATACACTGACCAATGGAACAGAATTGAGAACCCAGATCTAAATCCATCCACCTATGGTCACCTGATCTTCGACAAGGGCCCAAAATCCATCAAATGGGGAAAAGACAGTCTTTTTAACAAACGGTGCTGACAAAACTGGTTATCCATTTGCAAAAAAATGGAACAGGACCCATACCTCACACCGTATATAAAAACTACTTCCATATGGATCAAAGACCTGAATATAAAGCCTAAAACTATAAATTTCATAGAAGAAAAAATAGGACCAACACTTTAGGCCTTAATACATGGCATTAACAGGATACAAACCATAACCATCAATGCACAAAACCCAACAGATAAGCTAGATAACTGGGATCTTCTAAAAATCAAACACCTATGCTCTTCAAAAGACTTCACCAAAAGAGTCAAAAGAGAACCTACAGACTGGGAAAAAATTTTTGGACAGTACAAGTCAGACAAAGGTCTGATCTCCATAATCTACAAGAAAATCCAACACCTCTACAACAAAAAGAGAAATAATCCTATTAAAAAATGGGCAAAGGAAATGAACAGGCACTTCACCAAAGAAGACATTCAAATGACCAACAGACACATGAGGAAATTCTCGGGATCACTAGCCATTAGAGAAATGCAAATTAAAACCACAATGAGATACCACCTCACCCCGGCATTACTGGCACACATCAAAAACACTGGAAATAAGAAATGTTGGAGGGGCTGCGGGGAGATCGGAACTCTTATGCACTGCTGGTGGGAATGCAAAAAGATACAACCATTTTGGAAAATAATATGGCGTTTCCTCAGAAAGCTAGAAATAGACATACCATTCGATCACGCAATTCCACTCCTAGGAATATATCCTAGAGAAATAAGAGTCGTCACTCGAATAGACATATGCACACCTATGTTCATGGCAGCACTGTTCACAATAGCAAAACGATGGAAACAACGTAGGTGCCCATCAACAGATGAATGGATAAACAAACTATGGTACATACACACAATGGAGTACTATGCAACGAGAAAGAACAACAGTGAATCTGTGAAGCATCTCATAACATGGATGAAACTGGAGGAGATTATGCTGAGTGAAATAAGTCAATCACAAAAGGACAAATATTGTATGAGACCTCTATTGTAAAAACCCATGAAAAAGTTCACACGCAAAATGTAACAATCTTTGTTGCTTACCAGGGATCGGAGGGGAATACTAAATAGGCAATAGATAAGTGGTATCTTGGGTGAAAGGTGAGACAGTACACAATACAGGGGAAACTAACACAACCTGTAGAAGGAAAGGTCATGGAAGCCCCATAGACACATCCAAACTCCCCGAGGGACTGAGTTGCTGGGCGGAGGGCTCTGGGGACCATGGTCTCAGGGAACATCTAGCTCAATTGGCATGACCCTACTTATAAAGACAATGCTTTACCTTGTACCTTGGTTAGTAGTGTTGGGGTCTTAAAAGCCTGTGAGCGGCCTTCTAAGATACTCCACTGGTCTCATCCCTTTGAGAGCAAGGGAGAATGAAGAGAACAGGATACAAGGAAAAGATTAGTCCAAAGGACTAATTGTCCACAGCTACCAAGGCCTCCACCAGACTGAGTCCAGTATAGCTAGATGGTGCCCGGCTACCACCGCTGACTGCTCTGACCAGGATCACAACAGAGGGTTCTGGACAGAGCTGGAGAAGGATGTAGAGCATAATCCTAACTCACACACACACAAAAAAAAGACCAGATTTACTGGCCTAAAGGAGACTGGAGAAACATTGAGAATATGGTCCCCAGACACCCTTTTAGCTCTGAGGTGAGGTTACCTTCGAGGTTCACTGTTCAGCCTGGGGGTGGACAGCCCCGTAAAACCAGATGAGACTAATGAGGTACAGGAGTCCAGTGACAAGGGCCAGAAGGCAGAAGGGGACAAGGAAGCCCCCTGGTGATAGGGAACACAAGGTGGAGTAAGGATATTCTTGATGTGCTGTGAGATTGTTAACCATTGTCATAGGGCAACATGTGTAGTAACTGTTAAATGAAAAACTATTTTGTTCTGTAAGCCTTCATCTTAAGTGAGAATAACAGCACAGTTGGAAGAGCGCAGTCAATGTCACTGAACTGTGTGTGTAGAAATTTTTGAAATGGTGTATCTTTAGCTATGTGGATTTTCACCAAAAAAAAAAAAAAAAAGGTTGAGAAGTTAGAAGGTTGATATGTTGTGGGGTTGTTAACCAATGTCATAAAACAACATGTGTACTACTGTTTCATGAGAAACTATTTGTTCTGTAAGGCTTCACCTGAAGTAGAATAAAAAAATAAAAAAATAAGTTATGTATACAATCTTTAAGGACAAAATTCAAATACTATCAGAGAGTATACAAGACAACAGGAATATATGGAGATGTAAATTCCATATTAATGAATATTCCATGTTCACTGATCGAAATTCTTCACAAATTAATCTAAAATGTAATTTTAGTTAAAGCTTCTATATTAATTATTTGCTTATAGAACTTGACCAATTGTTTCGAAAATTTATATACTTGAATAAAGGCGCTGAATGGGTCTCTAGAGCCTGCTCAGACTCTTGAATCAGTAATAACCTTCATTCCCATAACCTGGGAGCCACACACAAACAGAGCAAAAACCTCCATTGAAGTGAGAACCACACTCCATCTATCAGAAAATTTAGCCAAACTCATTGAGTATGAGTTGATTCCAACTCATGGTGACCCCATCTAACCCAGATCAAAATAGAGAGGTTAGGACCACCACTACCACAGCTTCCATCAGACTGAGTCCAGTACAACTAGATGGTGCCCGGCTACCACTACTGACTGCTCTGACCTGGATCACAACAGAGGTTCCTGGATAGGGCTGGAGAAAAATGTAGAACAAAATTCTAACACACACAAAATAATCAGACTTACTTGCCTGACAGAGATTGGAGAAACCCTGAGAGTATGGCCCCCAGACACCCTTTTAGCTCAGTAATGAAGTCACTCCCGAGGTTTACCGTTCAGCCAAAGATTAGATAGCCCCATAAAACAAAAAGAGACTAATGGGGCACAACAGTCCAGGGACAAGGACTGGAAGGCTGGAGGGGACAGGAAAGCTGGTAATAGGGAACCCAAGGTTGAGAACGGACAGTGTTGACATGTCATGGGGTTGTTAACCATTGTCATAAAACAATACATGTACTGTTTAATGAGAAACTATTTGTTCTGTAAACCTTCATCTAAAGTACAATAAAAAAATGAAAATAAAATAAAATGTTAACAAAAAAATAGAGAGGTTAAGTAATTAACTTAAGATCACTCAGCTAGCAGGTGGCAATTTCTTCAAGCTTTATAGAGAAGGTGACCTTTGAATTAAGCAGTTATTTGATGGGACTCTTAATAAAAGGCAAAGACACAAGCCACAGGATGACTCATTTAGGACCTACAGGTATTTTAATTTAGCAAGTATGACTGGATCTTGGGTGGTTCAGAAGGGAAAGTAGAGGGACTAGCAAGAGATTAGATGCAAAACTAGTCAGAGACCAGAAGATGAAAAGCCTTGTTTGCCTTTAGGCAACAGGATTCAGGGGATGTTTTGGTGGAGGAGTACCTCAACAACTACTTATTACTGGTATGGAGAATGGCTTGATAGTGTATGAGAAGAGGGTAAAGGGCAAAATTCTAGGAATAGCGTATTTCAAGATTAGATGGAGGCAGAAAGTTTTTGTGACAAAGAAGGCCAGTAAGTCATAAAAGTCAGAGTGAGGGAGAGGAGAATGTTAGAGGGTGGGTCACTGGGACCAAGGTGTGGAGCACACTTGTAGGTTGTGTCCAATGCCTGAGAAAAATAAGGGCTGTTTTAAGACCTTTGAATTTTGCAATTTGTAGATCATGGGTGAATTTTCCCACTACGGTTTTAGTGGTGTTTGATGCGGAAACCTTATTTTGTAATTCAGGTGTAAATGGGGTTTGAAGAAGTTGTTGTTGTTAGGTGCTGTGGAGTCGGTTCTGACTCATAGCAACCCGATGTACAACAGAACAAAACACTGCCTGGTCCTGCATCATCCTCACAATCGTTATTATGCTTGAGTCCATAGTTGCAACCACTGTGTCAATCCATCTCATTGAAGATGCTGACCGTTTACCAACCATGATGTCCTTCTCCAGGGTCTGCTCCCTCCTGATAACATGTCTATCTTAGTTATCTAGTGCCGCCATAACAGAAATACTACAAAATGGATGGCTTTAACAAACAGAAATTTATTCTGTCACAGTCTAAGAGGCTACAAGTCTGAAGTCAGGGAGTCAGCTCCTGGGAAAGGCTTTCTCTCTCTGTCGGTTCTGGGGAAAGGTCCTTGCCATCAATCTTCCTTTGGTCTAGGAGCTTCTCAGTGCAGAGACCCTGAGTCCAAATGATACCTGCTCCTGGCTCTTCTTTCTTGGTGGTATGAGGTCCCTATCAATCAGCTGGCTTCTCTTTTATATTTCAAAAGATTGACTCAAGATACAACCTAATCCTGTAGAGTGAGTTCTGCCTCATCAATGTAACTGCCTCTAATCTCACCTCATTAAAATCATAGATTTACAATACAAGATAATCAGATCAGATCAGAAAATGGTGGACAACCACACAATACTGGGAATCATGGCCTAGCCAAGTCGACACACATTTTTGGGGGACACAATTCAATCCATAACAATGACCAATGTTCATGAGACAAAGTTTCATCATCCTCACTTCTACAGAGAATTCTGGCTTTTCTTCTTCCAAGACAGATTTGTTCATTGTTCTGGCAGCTCATGGTATATTCAATATTCTCTGCCAGAACCATAATTCAAATGCATGAATTCTTCTTTAGTCTTCCTTATTCATTGTCCAGCTTTCACACATATATTAGGTGATTGAAAATACCATATCTTGGGTCAGTCACACTTTACTCCTTAGTGTCATCTTTGTTTTCTAACACTTTAAAGAGTTTTTCTGCATCAGATTTACCCAATGCAATATGTCCTTTGATTTCTTGACTGCTGCTGCCATGGGCATTGATTGTGGATCCAAGTAAAATGAAATCCTTGACAACTTCCATATTTTCTCTGTGTATCATAATGTTGTTTATTAGGCCAGCTGTGAGGATTTTTGTTTTGTTTATGTTGAGGTGTAATCCATATTGAAGGCTGTGGTCTTTTATCTTAATCAGTAAGTGCTTCAAGTCCTTTTTGCTTTCAGCAAGCAAAGTTGTGTCATCTGCATATCGCAAGATGCTAACAAGTCATCCTCCAATCCTGATGCCTTGTTTTTCTTCATATAGTGTGGTATCTCAGATTATTTACTCAGCAGAGAGATTGCAAACACACCTTTCCTGACTTTAACGACACTGTACCCCCTTGTTCTGTTTGAACAACTCCTCTTAGTCTGTATGCAGATTCTGCAAGAGAATATTAAGTATTCTGGAATTACCGTTCTACACAATTTGTCCATAATTTGTTATGATCCACACAAGTCGAATGCCTTTGCATAGTAAATAAAACACAGGTTTTATTTTCTAGTATTCTCCTTCTGGTATTCTCTGCTTTCAGCCAAGATCCACCTGACACAGAAAGGATATCCCTTGTTCCACGTTCTCTTCTGAATCCAGCTTTTGTTTCTGGCTGTTCCCTGTTGATGTACTGCTGCAATACTTTTTAAATTATCTTCAGCAAAATTTTAGTTGCATGTGATATTAATGATATTGTTCAATAATTTCCCTATTCTGCTGGATCACTTTTCTTTGGAATGGGCAAAAATATGGATCTCTTCTAGTCAGTTGGCCAGATAGGTGTCTTCCAAATTTCTTGGCATAGACAAGTGAGCACCTCCAGCACTGCATCCATTTGTTGAAACATCTGAATCAGTATTCTGTCAATTCCTGGAGACTTATTTTTTGCCAAGCCTTCAGTGCAGCTTGGACTTCTTTCTTCAATACCATCAGCTCTTGATCATATGCTACTTCCTGAAATGGTTGAATGTTGACCAATTCTTTTTAGTACAGTGACTCTGTATTCCTTCCATCTTCTTTTGATGCTTCCTGTATCATTAAATATGTTGCCCATAGAATCCTTCAGTATTGCAACTCAAGGCTTGAATTTTTTCTTCAGTTCGTTCAGCTTGAGACATCTCGAGTGTGTTCCTTCCTTTTGATTTTTGAACTCCAGGTCTTTGCACATTTAAATATAATACGTTACTTTGTCTTCTCGAGTCATCCTTTGAAATCTGTTTAGCTCTTTTACTTCATCAATTCTTCCATTCACTTAAGGTATTCTACTCTACATTCAAGAACAAGTTTCAGGGTCTCTTCTGGCATCCATTTTGGTCTTTTCTTTCTTTCCTCTATTTTTAAGGACCTTTTGCTTTCATAATGTATGATGTCCTTGATGTCACCCCACACATTGTCTGGTCTTTGGTCATTAGTGTTCAATGCATCAAATCTATTCTTGAGATGGTCTCTAAATTCAGGTGGGATATACTCAAGAATATCCATAAGCTTACAAGGAAGAACAGTTAATATGATTGTTATTCAAATTTATGCACCAACCACTAAGGCCGAAGATGAAGAAATTGAAGATTTTTACAAACTTTTGCAGTCTGAATTTGATCAAACATGCAATCAAGATGCATTGATAATTACTGGTGATTGGAATGTGAAAGTTGAAAACAAAGAAGAAGGATATGGTCTTGGGGATAGAAATGGTGCAGGAGATCACGTGATAGACTTTTGTAAGACCAACAACTTCTTCATTGAAAATACCTTTTTTCAACAACATAAACGGTGACTATACATATGGACCTCTCTGGATGGAATTCACAAGAATCAGATCAACTACATCTGTGGAAAGAGAATGGAAAAGCTCAATATCATCAATCAGAACAAGGCCAGGGGCCAACTGAGGAACAGACCATCAATTGCAAGTTCAAGTTCAGCTGCCTCATATGCATTTAAAAGCTGGACAATGAATAACAAAGACCGAAGAAGAATTGATGCCTTTGAATTATGGTGTTGAAGAATTTTGAACATGCCATGGAGTGCCAGAAAAATGCACAAATCTGGCTTGGAAGAAGTACAGCCAGATGTTTCTTAGAAGCAAGAATGGCGAGACTTTGTCTCATATACTTTGGACATGTTACCACGAGGAACCAGTCCCTAGAGAAGGACATCATGCTTAGTAGAGGGTCAGCGAAAAAGAAGAAGACCCTCAATGAGATGGACTCACACAGTGGCTGCAACAATGGGTTCAAGCATAACAACGATTGTGAGGACGTCTCAGGGCCGGGCAGTGTTTCATTGTGTTGTATATAGGGTCGCTATAAGTAGAAACCGACTACACGGCACCTAACAACGTACTCAAGAAGAAGAAGTAGGCACAATAAATAAATTTAGTTTCATCTGAAGACAAGAGACATAGAGGGACATGGCATGAAAGTGAAGCATGTTAAATATAAAGTTTTTTTAAGTTAAAATTTCCTGCCTCATATTCCCAGTGTCCATTTTTAAAAATTATTCTGTTGAAATACTTACTGTATCTGCCTTGTTAATGATAAATTTGAGTATTTATCTATAACTATAATCTGTACTAGTTGACGAACTCTTGGAGAACAAGGATTATAATTTATTCATTACTTAATAAACCCTACAGCATGTAATTTTGAGGTACATGAAAAAAAAAAGTTTAAAAAATTATAAAACTTAATTCATCAGTTTGTAATATTTCATGGCAATCCCATGTATTACAGAGTAGAGTTGCTCCATGTGGCTGAGGCTTTGTGGGAGAAAAGATCTGGCTATCTGCTCCCATAAGATTGTAATTTACAGCCTAGGAAAACTTATGGGGCACTTCTACTCCGTCCTATAAGGTTCCTATGAGTCTGACTCAACTTGAGGGCACACAACAATAACAACAACAATCTTTATAGAAGCAGTTCTCCAGGGCTTTCTTCCTCAGAGCTGCTGGGGAGGGTTCAGACAGCCAATCAAAAACCACTTGTGCCACCCATGAGTTGGGGGCTGACTGTCAGCTGAAAACAACTATGTAATCTTGCATCTTTCAAAAGTTCTTCAGCATTTTATCTTGCACAGAAAATCTTGTCAGCAGTAAAATGTAAAAATACCAGAAATAAAGTATGTCTTTCTAAGGAGAAATAGCACAGTAGAGAGCAGTGGTTCTCAAAGTGTGGTCCCTGAAACAACAGCACAGCATAACAAAAGATTTTGGTAGAAATGCAAATTTGGAGTCCCACCCCAGACCTAAAACCGAAAAAACTACACTTACTGCTGTTCTATCATTTCTGACTCATAGAGACCCTATAGAACAGAGTAGAACTGCTCCACAGAGTTTCCAATGAATGGCTGGTGGATTTGCACTGCCAACTGTTTGGTTAGCAGTCAAGCTCTTAACCACTGAACCACCAGCGCTCCACCCTAGACCTACTGAATAGAAATTCTGGGGCTGACACCCAGAGATCTATGTTTTTAGTAGCTCTCCAAGTGGTTCTGCTTCGCCCTAACATTTGAAAACCACCGATGTAGAAAAATGAAATCCTTGGATTTAACCAAATCTGTTTTCAAATCTCACTTTTGTCACTTATAAGTCAGGTACAGTTATCCTCTTATTAATAACTCCAGAATGCAGTTTCCTTAAGCAAGAGAAGAAGAAGCTACCTTGACGAATTGCTATGACAACTGAATGATACAATAGGTGAAAGCATTTAACCCACTGTCTAATGCAATGTCGATATTAAATAAATGTTAATTTTCCAATTTAATAGACAATGTGTTGCTATTGCACTCCCTGGGCGGCACAAATGGTTAAGCGCTCGCTGCTAACTGAAAGGTTGGTAGTTTGAGTTCACCCAGGGTACCTCGGAAGAAAGGTCTGGTAATCTATTTCCAAAAAATCAGCCATTGAAAACCTCTGGAGCACAGTCGCCATGAGTCTGAGTCAACTCCACAGCAATTGGTTTGGGTTTTTTTGGTTTATGTTGCTATTACGGAATTACATTTTTAAAAAGGAATCTAAAAACAGCAAAGGTAAAAGAAGGGAGATGGGGATCGACATAGACTGAGCATTGCTTTCACTTGACTGTTCTCCAGGGTGTCTTCATGAATGTCATCTGGATTTGAACCAAGGCCTATTCTATTTTTAGCATCATTCCAGTTGCCTTTGTGCCAGGAATAATTTCATTAATTGCAAAAAAAGGAAAAAAAATTAAAAAAAAATGTTCAGGAACTTGGCTGCTAACCAAAAGGTCAGCAGTTCGAATCCACCAGCCACTCCTTGGAAACCCTATGGGGCGGTTCTACTCTGTCCTATAGGGTCACTATGAGTCAGAGTCGACTCAATGGCAATGGATTTTTGGTTTATAAAGAATTCCAGTTTTTCACATCACAACTTCAAATCTTTCTTTCTTTTTTTTTTTTTTAACCTGGGAGGAAAAAGGCCACAATTTAGTGAATGCTTTAATAGCAAAATTCTACTTAAGGATATCTCATTTTGGGGAAAATAAAGGCACCAATGTTTATTTGCCCTGTAAATGCTTTTTATCACCTGGTAGGGATAGAAAGATAAAATGATCAATAACAGGAAAAGGCATGCATTTTTCGGAGCTTTGTCTCTTACTATTGTTCAGCTTTTTCAAGCATATTAAAACAGCTTCCTATAAACAGCACTTATTCATACTGCTCACACTTTCATATAGCTTTTCCCTCATCCTCTGTCTTTAAATGCAAGGTCAGCTCAACGCTGTTATGAAGAAAACCATTTTGAAATCACACCTCCCCCCTTCTTTCATGCCTCAAATTTATATCTCTGAGCCCTGTTCTCGAATTGACATACATTTAAAAACAATTCAGTCATGAATTGATCAGCTGATCCACTGATACACAGACTACATCTTGCTCCTGCCAATGTTCCTCTGTGTCGCTACTAGGCCTTTGTCTGAATCCTGCAGCCTCAGCCCTGACTGCAATAATTGATTGACTGAGCTATGCCACAGGGCACAAAATAACAAAAGAGGAAAAATATGAACAGCTAGTGAAAGAAGCTCTGGGATAAGATACAAATAAATGTAGTGGACCTGAATACTGCAGCGTTGGTGGAATCCCTAAACAGGGCAAGATAAACCAGGTGACTAAATCTTTATTTTAACGTTTGGGAGGTGAATTCAAGGAGAGGCATTGTGTTCCAAGACCACCTAAAGCCTTCAAATGATCATTTCCTGAACCCGTGGGACACACACACCTACACATAGATAACTCTGACCCCAAATGGCCTTCACACGTTCAGCTCCATAGATAATACGTAACGAATATTTCAGAAAAGTCTACATACAAAGTAGTCTTGGAGTCAATAAATACAGACTGGCTACATCTCTGCTAACATTTGCGTATAAATTCATTTGAGTGAAACATTCAGAACACAGCCTTTAGCCTTTCTCATGAATTTGAACAGAACCTAACAAAATCCCTAGACTTTCTGTGAGGTTTGTATATACATGAAGGAAATCACACCTGTTTAAAATCTCAGGATTGGAAAGGACCTTAAAGGTCAGATAACCCAGCTACCTTGTAATGAGTTGTTTGGAAAAAGAAACATTATCAAGTTCAATCTATTGTAAACTCACACACAATTGGTAGTTTACAGAGAAGCTCAGCTTTAATTGATGGCAATTCATATAGCAAGTTTCAGACAGAATCGTTTAAGCAGTGAAAAAGATCATTTTGAGCTAGGTGCCCTTTGCAAGAGGGCACAACATTTATATTGTATTAAATGAAAATATTTCCTTAAAATGTCTTTGGTTACACCTAAGTGAAGCTGTTTTTTTTTTTTTTTAAGACTCCCTTCTCTCTCTCTTTTTCTCCTTCCTTCACTTGCCTTTCTTTCCTTCCTTCCCTCCTTCCCTTCCTTCTTTCCTTCTTTCTTCCTTAAGAGAAGAACTAGTTAAGAGCTAATTACAGAGTTCCTCTAATGATTTATTTAGAACCATACCCAATAAAGCTGTTTAGACAAGAATATGAGGCTGATAAGGTGGTCACTAAGCCACATTCCTGCCCTCACAGGATATACTGGGACAGGATATATTGGGGCTTCACATCAGGATTGTTGGACTAGGATTGACTATTTCTTTACTCTTTACATTGTTTTCACTTCAGGAAATTCTTCAGATAAGGGTCACAAATCAAGTCGCAGGAGAACCGACGCCAGGCCACCAGGCATGTGCAGATAGATGACAAAACTCACGCCAAGGAAGCAAAAGGCTCATGTCAAGAAATGAAAAGTCACCGGACTTACATCATCGGACGATAGCCGAGCCCATTTCAGAAGCAAAAGGGTCAGTTAGTCACTTCCTTCTGATTCCTGGCCCTGCCCCACAATGAATAATCAGCTAGGAATCGTGAACATGTATAACCTCCTGATTCTGCTAACTGTAACAGTCCCATAAAAGCTGACCCCACCCAGTTTCAAGCAGCCATCTTGGCGACGCAGGTCCCGTTGAGCTCCTTTACTTGGCCAACTAAATAAACGCTTTCACGTCACCTTAACAGCTGTGTCCACTTCTCCGTTTAGACAGGCTGCGCCGAGAGGGACCTGGACCTGATCCCGTCCTATTCTGGCTCAGGCGGTTACACTGAGGAAAAAAAATGGGCTTGGACTAGACTGCTCTACGGAAGAACTGAACAGGAATTTTGGGTGCGTACGGGCCGCTGGGTATAGGGAAGAGGTCGTGAAAAACTATTGTAAAGTATCTACCTGTTGAGAAACTGTTTTAATTCTCCTGGAATCCACATTTCTGGGTCCATGGAGTTCGAGAGACCCCATCAGGCCATTTGCCCTGAGATTTGAACTTTGAGCCTTGAAGCTAAAAAGACAATGTTCTAGATAAACAAGTAAAACTGTTTTGCCTTGGGCATTGTGCTCTTTTGAAGAATTCAGTCAGTTTTAGGAAATAGACTCCAAAGGTCAGACTGGGAGCTATGTTTTAGGGTAAATCAGTAATTATTTTAATTGTTCTTCAAGAAAATGCTGTATGAAATTCTTCCTGACCACAAATTGTTTATCAGTTCTATTCTGGCCCTTTTTTCATGGCAATGGCGATAAGACTGGGAATAAGAATTTTAGAAGTTCTTCTCATCTTTGGAACAGTTTTGACTCTCTAGTTGAGATGCAACCCTGCTTTGCAAATCATATATTAAATAAAACTTTAATCAATTTCTATTATTGGCTTAATATAATTTTTCTTTTAACACTGTGAAGAAATCTCAGAGGTTAGGATGCTTTATGAATTTTTATGACCAGTGATACCTCAATTTTTTAAATGTTTTCTGGGTCACTGTGGTATAACACCATTCTCGTTTCTTAAGACTTTAGTAAAGTATGCACCCATTAAAACATTTTGTGGTAAAGGGGGATGGACAAAAAAAAACAAAACAGAAAAGCTGTATTTCAGCTCTGGGTTGACACAGTGCAAAGAGAAAATCATAGATAATGAGAAATGATTAACCTCAAGATTTTAACAGGAATAGAAAACAGTAGCTAACATTTACTGAGAAAAGGGACCAAACATTGTTATGGAATTACATGGATTTTCTCCTCTACTCTATGGATAAGAATGATTATTTTTCCCATTTTGCAAAACGAGGTAATAGAAGCACAAATAAATTAAGTCACTTCCCTAAGGGCATACAGTTAATAAGTAATGACAATAGGGTTCTAACACAGGAAATCTGAATAAAGGAAACAGATAATTAGAAAGAAGATAGACAGGTAGATAGGTAGATGTTAATTTTTTTTTCCAAATGAAATATCTGTGTTATTAGTCTTCAAAAGATTATCACGAATATATGTTTGCAGATACACAATGTGTTTTTATATATAGCTGTTAAACCATTTCTTATATAAAGTAACTGCTCTTACCTGATCTACACTTGGAATGGTAATTTAATGACTGACTTAGTCTTTTTTTGTACTGATGTACTGTATTATTAATCCACATGAAGAAGTGGCAATGCATGTAAAAGGTCTTTTGCTTGCTGAGATGAATTCAGAGTATGTAATAGTGGATTGTGCTGCATCTTCAATCTCTAATCTATGCAACTCCAAATAATTAGATCCTAATCACGAATATGTCAGTCTGCTTTTGTCTGAAAAGTGATTTCATACCTTACATGCCAAATTGCTGATTTCAGAGGGAATATGGAGATTACCAAGATGTTCATTTATTGATCGTAGTGGCTGTCAGAAGAATCTCATTTGACTAAAGCAAAAGGTTTGTCCATTGACTTTTTAAAAAATTTTTCCCATACAAAAATTTATACATACATTATTATGTGACCCTAATTGCTCTCCCCATACTGTGACAGCACACTCCTCCTTTCCACCCCTGATTCCCCATGTCCATTCAACCGGCTCCTAACCCTCTCCACCTTCTCATCTCACCTCCGGACAGAAGCTGCCCGTTTAGTCTCCTGTGTCTACTTGAGCTAAGAAGCACAGTCCTCATGAGTATCACTTTATGTCCCACAGTCCAGTCCAATTCCTGTCTTAAGAGTTGGCCTTGGAAATTGTTTTAGTTCTGGGCTAATAGAGAATCCAGGGACCATGCTTTCTGGGGTACTTCTAATCTCAGTCAGACCATTAAGTCTGGTCTTATTACTAGAATTTGAGTTCTGCACCCCACCTTTCCCACTGACTTTTTAAATATCTATCATTTTTTTCTTTATTCTCAGGTGATACACATTTTGAAAAACTTACCTTTGTATATCTTTGTGCTCCTTTTAAGGAATATAAATAAGTATCTTTTAAGAATCCTCTCCAAATAAAAAAAATTCAATGAACATGATTTAGCTTTGAAGAAATTTTATAAATGTAAAACAGGTGATGCAAAATGGCATATAAAATGTTCCATTATTTCAGAATTGAATGAATTTAACTACTACTTACAGCAGAGATGGAATTACAATAACTGGATTTATTCTCTTTCCTGAAACAACTAAACCTGGAAAAATATATATATGAAACAACGGCTCTCACAACGTTGGACATCAAGCAAGGAAAGGTAGGGGATTCATGAGACAAGGTACAAACAAGGTGAGCCCTATGATTACTCCAGCTTAATGCCTGGAGAAAATTTCCAAGCTGTGGAGCAAGGTTTGGGTGAGAATGGGGGACCTAGACAGATACCGGCAGTCTTCCTGAGTTGAAAAGATGAAAAAAGCAAAGCTAATAGCAGTGTGTTGTAGAGTTTATAACATAGGTGGAAGTAAAATGATGGCAGCGATAGCACAAAGTCCAGAAGGAGAAAAAATGGAAGTACACAGCTGTAAAGTTCTTAAGTCATACACGAAGTAACAAAATCTCTCTTTCCTAAGATAAGTTGCAGATGTATACAATAAATACAAGAGCAACAACCAAAATAGCATGAACAGTTGTAGTTAAAGAGCCAACAAAGGAGATAATAAGGAATCATTTAAAAAAGAAAAAGCAGTACAATTAAGAAAGGAGAGAAGGAAGGAAGGAAGGAAGGAAAGAAGGAATGAAAAGAAGAAAAATGACAACAAAGTAAATGGGAAAAATAAACAGCAAGATGTTAGATGTAAAAATAATCATATTAATATTCATATTAAATGTAAATACTCTGAACAGAGATTGTTGGATTGGATAAAAATGCAAGACCCAAGTCTAAATGCATTCTACAATAAATGTCATTTAAGGGCACACATAGGTGAAACAAAAAAGGAAGGAAAAATAACGTGATAACACAAATTGTCAACATTTCGTATAACGTCTAGCGTTTGAGTATTTACTTTTGGTTGGCTAGTATTCTAAATAAAATTAATTAACTCACTTAATTTTCACAGCAACCTTGTGAAATGGGTACTATGTTAGCCTATTTCAAAAACAAGAAAATTACGTTACCTGGTATATATAAATTATGTTACCTGATATATATATATATATATATATATATATATATATATATAAAAAATCATAAAATATATAATATTATATATTATATTATAAAATGTATCATATATTACCCTATATTTTATATGTATATTTATATATACATACCAGGTAACATAATTTTCTTGTTTTTGAAATAAGCTAACATATATATATTTGTATATATATGAGCCCTGGTGGTGCAGAGGTTAAGCACTTGGCTGCTAATCAAAAGGTTAGTGGTTCTAATCCACCAGCCACTCTGAGGAAGAAAGATGTGGCAGTTTGCTTTGGTTAAGATTTACAGCCTTGGAAAACCTGTGAGGCTTCTACTCTGTCCTATAGGGTTACTATGAGTCAGAATCACTCGACTGCAATGGGATATATATATATAAGTCGAGTATATATAAAACCAAAACAAAAAACACTGCCGTCAAGTCAGTTCTGACTCATGGTGAACCCATAGGGTTTCTGAGGCTGTAAATCTGTATAGAAGCTGACTGCCAAAGCTTCTTCCGTGGAGCCGCTGGTGGTTAGCAGTCGATCGCTTTAACCACTGTATTACCAGGGCTCCTTATATAGATAGATACCTCTACATAGTTTAAAGATATTAAAATTATAATATGGGAATATTATGAATAACTTTATCCAAATATATATGATAATTTTTATGAAATGGAAATAAAGACATAAACTACCTACACTCAAGAAGAAATTAATAAACTGAATAGCTCTGTATCTATTAGATACATTGAATTTATAGTTAAAAACTTTTTCAAAAAATGGAAACAAACAAGGAAACAAAAATTTCTTGGTTCACATGGCTTCACTTATTCATGGTTTTTACCAAACAACTTCAGATCTATCCAAATTTTCTCAAAAAAAAGAAGCAGAAGAAATGTAATCCAACTTTTCTATGAGGACTACATAGTCTGATACCAAAACCAGATGGAAATATTCCAGGAAAGGAAAAGCACAGACCAGTATCCCTAATGAACATACATGCAAAAAAATCTTAACCCTGAGGGTAAGGTCCCCTGACACCCTTTTAACTCAGTACTGACATCACTCCTGAGGTTTATCTTTCAGCCAAAGATTAGACAGCCTCATAAAACAAAATGAGACTAAATGGACACACCAGCCCAGGGGCAATGACAGGAAGGCAGGAGGGGACAGGAAAGCTGGTAACTGGGAACCCAAGGTTGAGAAGGGGAGAGTGTTGACATGTTGTGGGGTTGGCAGCCAATGTCACAAAACAGTATGTCTATTAATTGTTTAATGAGAAACTAATTTGCTATGTAAATCTTCAACTAAAGTTCAATTAAAAAGAGAAAAAAATTAACAAATATTAGCTAATCAGATTCAAAAATATATAAAAAGGATTATTCATCATGACCAAGTGGAATTTATCCCAGGGATGCTAACTTAGTTTATAATTTGAAAATAAATCAATACAATCCACTATATTAACAAACTGAAAAAAAGAAGAAGAAGAAGAACCGTATGATCATCTCCGTAGATGCAGGAAAAGCTTTCTCAACCTGATAAAGGGTATCTACCTAAAAACTTGCAAAGTCCTGGTGGTACAACAGTTAAACATTAAGCTGCAAGCCAAAAGTATGTTAGTTCAAACCCATCCAGAGGCTCCATGGGAGAAAGACAGGGTGATCTGCTTTTGGAAAGATTATAACCAAGAAAATCCTATGGGGCAGTTTACTTTTTCACATGAGGTTGCTGTGAGTCAAAATCGACTTGAAAGCACTGAACACAAAACAACAACAACAACATTATATTTAACGCAAAAAGACTAAAATTAGGAATAAGGCAAGTATATTCTCTTTTCAACATTGTACTGGGGCTTCTAGCCAGTGCGATAAAGCAAGAAAAATAAATAAAATTCTTTGAGATTGGAAGAAAGAAGTAAGTCTGTCTTTATTCGTAGACAAAATAATCATCTAGGTGGAAAAATCTTATGGAATATACACAAATGCTACTAAAACTAATAAGGGAGTTAAGGAAGATTGAAGGAAACAAAATATAGATGCAAAAATCAATTGCATTCACGTATTAGCTACAAACATCGGACACTGAAATAAAACAAAATACCATGTATAATAGCAACAAAACTATGAAATAATAAAGGATAGATTTGACAAAAGTTGTGCAAGACTGTACACTGAAAACTATATATAGATCACTGATGAAAGAAATTAAAGACTTAAATAAATAGAGAGATAATCCATGTAATGGATGAAGAGAAAACCGAGGAGCAAATTTTTGTGGCCTTTGGTTAGGCAGATGTTTCTTACATATTACGCCAAAAGGATGATCCAGCAAAGAGTTGAGAATTGTACTTGATCAACCTTAAGAACATCTGCTCCTCAAAAGACACTGGTAAGTGAAGAAAAGACTAACAGCCATGGACTAAGAGCAAATACTTGCAAATTATTTGTTTGAAAAAGGTCTGTTTCCATAAAATATAGAATTCTTGTTGTTAGTTACCATAGAGTTGATTCTGACTCATGGCAACCCCATGTGCACAGAGTAGAACTACTCCATAGAGTTTTCAAGGCCATGACCTTTAGGAGGCAGAGCACCAGGCCTGTTCTGAGGTGCCTCCAGGTGGGTTCAAACCTCCAGCCTTTCAGCTAGTAGTCAAGTGCTTAACAGCTTGCACCACCCAGAAAAAAAAAAAAAAAACTCTAAATAAAAACAGAAAAAAAAAAAAATAGCTGACACTTTACAGATACAAAGATAACATAAGCATATGTATAGAGATGCTCAACATCATTTGTCATTTGGGAAATGCAAATGAAACCATGATTAAATACCACTACATGCCTATTAGAATACCAAAAATTAAAAAGGCTGAGAAAATTGTTACAGAAAGCAGATCAGTGGTTGGCTGTAGATGGATGGGAGAGAAGCGGAAGGAAGGAGAAACTGTAAAGGATGTGATGACATTTTGGGGGGTGATGGATATGTTTATTATCTTGATTGCAGTGATGCTTTCACAGGTGTATACATATGTCAAAACTTACCAAATACTACAACCTAAATATGCCCAAAATGAATTCAGAGGCAGACTTCAGACTTAGAGGAAGAATTTTATAGCATTTTACCCTGATTTGGCACTTTCGTTGAATTTTTTTTTAAGAAAAGAGGGAGTAAGAATGCATTTTGTTAGCTTAGTAAGGATTATTAATTTCTAATGTAGAAAAATATAGCTGGAGATGGTGAATGTAGGTATATATGTATATATACATATATATCTCATGTGAACTAAATTTCTTATTTTTGAAATAGGTTCGAACATAGTATCCACTTATAAAGTTGTTCTGAACATTAAGTATGTTAATGCATTTAAAATATTTAGAATATTAGCCAGCTGAAGGTAAGTACTTGTCTTAGTTATCTAGTGCTGCTATAACAGAAATACCACAAGAGAATGGTTTTAACAAACAGATATTTATTTTCTCACAGTTTAGAAGGCTGGAAGTCAGAATTCAGGGCACCAGATCGAGGGGAAGTCTTTCTCTTTCTGCCAGCTCTGGGGGAAGGTCCTTGTCTCCTTTCAGCATCTGTGGTCCCAGCTTTCCTTGAAGATCTACGTGTATCTTGGCATCTACGTGTATCTCTTCCCCCATCTCTCCTATCTTGCTTTCTGGTTTAATCTCTTTTATCACTCAAAAGAGATTGATTTAAGACACACTGACACTAATCCTGTCTCATTATCATAACAAGAAAAGAAAAGCCATTCTGAAATGGGATTATAACCACAGACATAGGGGTTAGGATTTACAACACATATTTTGGGTGAACACAGTTCAATCCATAACAGTACTCAAATGCTAGACATTATCATTGGTCAGAGTTGGTTCCATTATTCATTCATAGTGATATTTTTAAATATCTACAATCAACATTTTTTTTTTTTTTAAAGATTTTTCTTCCCCTCTTAACCCAACAATGTGTACTTGGTTGACAGTGGTCCAGATATTGCCTCTCCCTGTATATAAGATTCAAATTACAAATAATTTTCCCCAAAACATGGTATATGTGCAACTGACCTTAGAACCTCTCAAGGTATCAGATAACTCTATCTATCTAGCTAAAATTTACTTTTTTTCAGGGAGCCATATCTATTTACAGTGGAGTGGGAGAAGGAAAATTGATAAAAAAAAAATTCACCAAGGCAAGTTCAAAATGCTAAGTTTCATTATTTTTATTCCTAATTTGTTTTAGTATTTTTCATTTTCTAGTGTGGGAAGATATTTTTTAAAAATGAAAGAATTTTCTTTTTAATAATATGTAATCAATCAGAAAGCAAGAGAATGAATATCTATAGCTGCAAGTCATCACTTGAAAATTTAGGTGTTCTTGGTGTCATTATAATAGCCCCGGTGTCTACATGGAATCCTTTGATGGTGCAAAAGGTTAACATGCTTGGCTACTAACTGGAAGGTTAGAGATTCAAGTCCACCCAAAGGTGCCTTGGAAGAAAGACCTGTCAATCAACTTCCGAAAAATCAGCCATTGAAAACCCTGTGGAGCATAGTTTTACTATAACACACATGTGGTCCTCATGAGTTGGAGTCAACTCGATGGCAACCGCTTTATTTAGTGTCTACATAGAATCATGGACATCTAACCTAAAGAGGTAAACATCTGTGTCCAGTTAACTAGGCATGGGCTTTCTCTCTCTTTGTCTTTCTGTCTCTCTCTGTCCCTTTCTCTGTCTGTCTGTCTCTCCCTATATATGTGTGTGTGTGTGTGTATCTCACAAGCACACACATCAGTTGGATATATTTATGTGTATATGTATATATACCATGTATAGAAGATACCTATACACAGTTTGTATATGCATATAATATTTACACTGCGTTTGTTTACAAATTATGATATACTGGAGTGTATAAATACGTATACATTTATATATACATATATGTACTTACATATACCATGGCTTATTTATATTTTTTGTGTGCTGAAGTAGTAAAACAGTTTTGTTTTATTGCCTACAGGCATGCAGACTGTATGGGCATGTTCTTTAACTACATGTGAAACTATTAGAAGTTAGGAATGGTTAGAAGGGATAGAAGTGGTACATGTGAACTGGTAAATGTGGACTTGGTCAATGCAAAATTTGCAAGCTGTACATAAATTTTGTACAACTAATGGTTTTTGAAAACCATTTCCAAGGCTGCTTATGTCTCATGTGGAAATCTAAATGGGACCTTACAGGAACTGTATTAAAGAATTTAGCTCTTGTCAAATATTGCTGGTCTCTGTGTTTTTAATTTTTCTTCCACTCAGAGTTCCCTTGCTTTTAATACATGCTTGATACATGCTTAGTAGGCCAAAAGCAAAACTCTCCAGCTAATATTTATTTTTAATTTTTCTTTTGTGCAAAGGAATTCTGTAATGCTTACATGGTTATTTGCTATACACTGCAGTTTTGCTTTGAAATGAATGATCTTTGTTTGTTTGTTTCAAGGCAAACAATTTTCTGCAGTGTTTTTGTTGCACGTTGTTAGGAGTCATCCTATTGCTTATTGTAGAAGAGAGTTTTTTTTTAAAGTCATTGCCATGAACAACCAGCTGTTTAATTAGCAAAGCTTGCTTTTCTTTTCCCCGATTATGTTGGTCTTAGTTCCTGTCTGTCTTCTATGACACATCAGGATATGACTAGCTGGTACCACTCACAGTGGAAGCAATTTAATCTTTGTTAGAAAAGTACCCTGTTTCTCAGAAGTCACATAAGCACCTCAGGAAGAATGGTTGATTAAATTGTTTTTTCCAACAGTTATACTTATCTGACCGCATACTTTCTTTGTGTAGGATTTGGAATTTTTTTTCCCCCTTTCACATTAGAGAGTATAATCAGGCTCAGTTTCTCCCTGTTCATGCATGCTTTGTTCTTTGAGCATTTTCCATAGAAAAAGTGAATTTCAGTTGTTCAGGACTTATCTTTCAATATGAAAACCTAATTATTCAGCATTTTAAGAAGCAGAAGTAATACCCTCTTTTAAATTTCCCATGGAGCTTTGTCTTCTTGTCAGGGAATACAATTGTTTTATTTCATAAAATGGCTTTTCACCTCACTGTCTGTATCATTTCTCCCATCAGACTGGATTCTGTATCCATATTAAAGCTGAGTGAAGGATTTGGCAAGAGATTGGTATGAACCAACTGACAAACAATGTACTCCCCTGCTGACAGCTTAATCTAATTTACTTCATTCTTTCTGTAATGTGAGAGAACAATGACAATTGGTGTTCTTCATGACTAGATTTACAGATTATTAAGGAGAATTCAGGAACAATGGGTGTTCTCCAAATCAAGTCAAGCAGACAACTACAGATAGACAAAATATTTTGTTTGTTGGGACAGTGAAGGGCCAAAGCAGGGAGAGAAATAGGGAACTTTTAATTATTACTAATATCTTGTAAAAATAAGTGCATTTTAATTGACCTATGTGAATGGACAATTTGGGGAAAAAATTACCCTCCCTGATTAAGTTTTAAGCTTATTTATTTGTTTATTAATTAACAAATTAATTACTGTTTTAGGAGCCCTGATGGCACAATGATTAAGCACTAGGATGCTAACTGAAAAGGTTGGTGGTTTAAACCCACCCAGCGGCTCGGCAGGAGAAAGACATAGTGATCTGCTTCAATAAAGATTATAGCTTAGAAAATCCTATGGGGGCAGTTCTACTTCGTCACATGAGGTCACTACAATTCAAAATTGACTTCAGGGCACACAATAACAATAGCTATTCTAAGAAAATTTCATGCAACTAGATTTCTGTACTTGTTTTAAAGATTTCTCAGCAAAATATAATGGTATTTAAATATATATACATATGCAAAAATTTGATTATTGAAGGTCAAGTGCTGACATTTAAAAACCAAAAGTAAAAAAAGAAATCAAAAAAATGTGTTAATATTTTAATGGAGGATTCATCTATGTACAGTATAAAACTCAATGGATTAGAATATAAACTTAAGAAAGTTTAAAACAAAAAGGAAAAAGATAAAAGGATAAATTTTTTTTTTTTAAAGCAAAAACCTAAAAACAGACACAGGAGGCCGTCAGAGGACTAGGATATGCATTTAGTATGATTTCCAAAAACCAAACCCTTTGCCGTCGAGTCGATTCCGTCTCATAGCAACCCTGCAGGACAGAATAGAACTGCCCCATAGAGTTTCCAAGGAGCACCTGGTGGATTCCAACTGCTGACCGTTTGGTTAGCAGCTGTAGCTTTTAACCACTATGCCACCAGGTTTTCTGATGATTTCCAAAGGGGTAAGGAAAATTGTCAGAGTAGATGGAGAAGAAGCAACCATCAAAAAAAACAAAAAAACGTAATAACAAAAATATTCAAAGAATTTAAGGAAATTTTTAATTCTTAGACTTAAGATTTCCCAAATAATCAAGCAAAAATACTTTTTAAAAAAGTATATTTTGGTAAAAATTCTGAGTTTAAAAAAATCTTTAAAAAAAAAGGTGTAAAAGTAGGAAACAGGAAAATTAAATTACTATTAATATTACTAATAATAGACAATGTGATTTTCTACTTAAAAACTCCAAGGTAATTAACTTCAAAAGCACTGGCAATTTATAAGGTAATTTAGTTAGGTGGTCAATTTGAAAATATTTAGAAAATTCAATATTATTCATATAATAACGGTAATATCTAAAAATTGTTTAGCTCTGTTAAGAGATATTTTCAACCAAATGTTATTTTTTGCTCAAACTCATTGGCTTTATTTAGCAATTCATAAATTGGGAGGCATCTAGTTTGGAAGACTAGAGCCCCTAATGGCAGTACAAAGGGAAAGGGCTTTGTAGGCAACAGATACACAAAAACAAGGAAGCTCTACTGGGCAATTTTGGATCTGCTGGCGGGCATTTTTTTTCCTTTTTTGGGATCAAGTGGAAATTTGAACCAGATTAAACTGAGTAGGCAAATCCTAATTGGTTAGATTAGGTTTCCGTTTCTGGGAAAGCTGAGCACACGTAAGAAATGGAAATTTTAGTTAAGTTTCAGTTTGCTGATGTAGGGCTTAGCATGAGTGACTCCTTTTAGGGTCTACTAAGATTTTCTTAACAGCTCTTACTATGTGTCAGGGCTATGTGAAGTACATTACATATATTATCTCACAGTAGCCTTATGAGGTAGTTATTATTATTGCAATGGTTAAGTGCTCAGTGCTAACAAAAAGTTCATGGTTGAAATCCACCAGCAGCTCACTGGGAGAAAACAAATGGTTATGTGCTTCCGTTAACATTTCTGCCTGGGAAATCCTATGGGGCAGTTCTAATCCACTCAGTTCTATAGGGTCACTGTGAGTCAGAATCGACTGACAGCATCCAACATTATTGTTAGTCTCATTTTAGAGATGAGGAGTTAAGGCATGGAGAAATTAAGGAACCTCCCCAAGGTCACACAGTTAGTTAAGTGACACATAAACAGTACCCTTCTTAAAAAATGTAATGAAAAAGAAACATTTCTTTCAGCAGATCAAGTAAAATGATAAAAATACATAGGAATAAATTTAAATTACTGGGAATTAATAAAAAAAAAACTTACTGAGAAACATAAAATAAAACTTGAATGTCTTGAGAGAGACAGAATGTTCTTAAATGGGAAGATTTATATTATTAAATCCACTCTTCAGCTTAATATTATTAAATCCACTCTTCACAAGCAAATTTACAAAGGCAGCGAAATTCAAATAAAAATCTAAATGGGTGTTTTTGTTGTTGTTGTTTTGGAACCAAAATTGCTTGATTAAAATACCTAAATACTGACACTGGGCTGTCTTCGCAAATCACTTTAGAGAGATTTGTTTTAAAAAAAATACAAATTTCTTGGCAACAGATTATAATCCCAGAGGATACTGACTCAGTATGCTCCCATAGGACTCAGGATTCTGCATTTTTAACAACTCCCCAGAGGTTTTTGGTGTCTAGTCAATGGGGAGGGGCCTGAAAGAGATGCAAATGTCTGGCAGTCAAATCAGAATCATTTGTAACTATAAACTCACCCTTAATGAAGGACACTCTTCTCTGCCTTGGGTCTGTGTTTTGTTACCTAAGGAAACATTCTCCTCTCCTAACATATCAAGATTAAAATCCACTAACATTCTGAATAATGTAAACATGAAAATAGGCTTTCTTGGAAAGCTAGTAGTAATCACAAGAATAGGGGGTCAAAGAGGAAGGATGGGACCTAGGGCCAATCAGGAGATGTGGGACTTTCTCCCTAGGGAAGGGTCTTTAGTGTTTTTGTCCCATGAGTCTTCATTCAACTCTGTAAGGTAGAGTCGATTGTTTCAACTCGGGCCATGTGACTACCCCTGTGCTGGTGGTTGGGAGAGGGAAGTGGGGTAGAAGTTGGTTGATTGGAAACCATACTACAAATAACATAGTGTTGGGTAAGCAGAATTCAGGAAGGGAAAAGGTACAATGAAACATTAAGAATACATTTAAGACCTGGATTCTCTAGTTGGGAAGGCTGGCAGAGTTAGGCAACAGCAGACAGTATAAACCCACGACCACAATAAGGAATAGATTGATTTCCTGTTGAAACCTGAACATATTATCTGCTTTAAAGATTACTTGAGGGCACATTGAAGAGTCTCATGTTGGTAACTTTCTATCTAGGATTCATCGTAAGTGGCTTTTACTCTTTCTATCTTGAATCAAATAAAAAAAAATAACTTGAATAGAAGTATACTTCAGAGAGTTTAAAGGATCCAAATATGGTTTTCGCTAGGTCAAGCTAGGGACTTTTGAAAGTACACTTCTTACCATACCATCAGTCACTGCACAGAGTTTAAACTTCATGGACAGAATTGAATGCCTGATTCAAGTGTTACTGGTTTAGTGTCATCTGTCTTACTAGTGTTGGGAGATGCCTTTTATTTGAATTACTTTTATATTTATAGTCCCTTAAAAAGAACTTGACTGGTGATATTTCTCCAGATATTACAGAAATTTAAAGATAAACCTCTGAAATAAATATTTTGTGTAAACCAGGATTTCTTAACCTGGACACTATTGATATTTAGGATAGATAATAAAGAGAGGGGGAAAGATCTGTCCTGTGCGTTGTAGGATGTTCAGCAGCATCCCTGTCCTTTACCCCAGATGCCAGTATCATTCCTCCAGTTGTCAACCAGGAATGTTTCCAGACATTGCCAAATGTCCCCCGGGGGGCAAGATTGTCCCCAGTTGACAATCACAGTTGTAAACAAAGGAAGGACTTCTTGACAATGGAATTAGAGGAACACATGAAATATACACTTCACAAAATTGGCAGATATGGCTAAAAGGACAATGTCCTACCAATTTAAGAAGGGCTAAACTTAGTGCCAGAATGTTCCTTAGAGACAAAGGGATGGCCAAACTTTACCTGTCTTACTTTGGATACATCATCATAAAGGAACAATCTCTGGATAAGGACATCATTTTTGATAAAGTAGAGGGTCATGAAAAAAAGAGGGAGACCCTCAATGATAAGGACTAACATAGTTTCTGCAACTATGGGCTCAAACATAGCAAAAATTGTGAGAATATTGTAGAATTGGGCAACATTTAGCTCTGTTATGCTTAAGGTTGCTGTGAGTCAGAGTCTACTCCATGACACCTAACAACATAAACAAGGCTCAGTGTTCTGTAGGCACTTGAAATGTTCACTCTTTGACTGGAAAACCACTGTAGGAAGTGATTCTAAACTGTGGATACACAATTATAATTATCTGTGGGACTTCTGAAAAATACTGGTAGGTAGACTATAATCTAGAAAAATTATATAACAAATTTTGAGAGTGGGTCCAGACATTTTTATTTTGAGAAGTTCCCCCCCCCCCAAAAAAAAAAAAATTCTAACGTACAACAATGGAATATGCACTGATCTTAAGTAACTGTACTTGAAAATCCACCAGAATTAAGCTGGGAATATATGTTAGAGTTTACCATACCTGGAATCCTGCCTGAGTGTAGGGATTGTATCATGTACAGAAGGTGCAGGAACAAAGGGCTTCATGGTACTGCTCCAGTGGTTTATAGGACTAGTAATCCATACCCCAAATGGCTGATCATTAAAGCAAATTGAACAAAGGAAATATGCAGATTAACTAGGGTATTCTTTGATGAACTGGTGTTTAAATATGTATCCAATTCTATATGGATTCAGTCATTGTTCCAGTTGATAGGAAAGCTAGATATCACACGTCGGCATCATACAGGCCATTCTTGGGCAAGTTTCAGTTAAATGTTGGTCTATAATTCTATACTAACTGTCCTGGATTTAATGGCAGTTATGATTCATTGTCCACCTGCATCTGACCTATAGATCTAACTCAGTTATGTGCTTTGAGTCAATTCTGATCATTGTTGTTAGTTGGACTCATGATGACCTTATGCATAACAGAATGAAACATTGCTAGGTCCTGCACCATCTTCATGATCATTGGTATGTTTGAGTCTGTTGTTGAGGCTGTTGTGTCAGTCCATCTCATTGAGGGTTTCCCTCATTTTTGCTGCCCTCTACTTTACCAAACATGATGTCCTTTTCTAGTGATTGATCTTTCCTGATAATGTGTCCAAAGTAAGTGAACCGAAATCTCATCATCCTCACTTCTAAGGAGCATTCTGGTTGTATTTCTTCTAAGACATATTTTTTCTTTCTTTTGGCAGATCACAGTGTATTCCATATTCTTAGCCAACATCACAGTTTGAATGCTTCAATTCTTTTTCTGTCTTCCTTTTTCCATTGTCCATCTTTCTTATGCATATGAGGCAATTGAAAAGACTGTGGCTTGAGTTAGGCACATCTTAGTCATCAAAGTGGCATCTTTGCTTTTTAAAACTACCGAGAGGTATTTTGCAGCAAATTTTTCCAATTCAACGTTTGATTTCTTGATTTCTCTCTGATTCCATGGAAGGACTTAAACAAGCAAGTAAACTCTAGACCAATACACAAAGGACTTAAAATCAGTCTAAAACGTTAAGACTGATCCTTAGAAGCAGAACTCTCCACATAAATTCTTGTTCCAGTGATTTATTTATTGGAGGACTCCTCTCCAGAGACAAGGATTGAGGAAACAGCAAGAAACTAAGCAAGAATGTCTTCTCAATAGGAGCAACTTTAGTCTTATACCGTAAGGGATTCTCTGGAGCATAAATTACAAGGCAAAGATAATTTCAGCTTGAGACAGGAGAAACCACCGCTTGAACGCCTGTCAGTCAGTAATTAGCTGATTTGGGGAATGGGAGCAAAGTCTCCTAAACTCCTTTTTGGCCGAGTGCAGTTCTCTTAGGAAGGGGTATCCGATTTGTTATCAGCCAACATTCACAGCAGCTAGGAGATGGGTGCACCAGTGGTAAAGGAGAGCTGGGAAGAGATCATAAATATTCCTTGGATGAGGCCCCTAAGGTGCTACATTCTTAAATGCTGGGGTAAAATTCTGTGCAAGTCTTGATCTTTTAAAAAAATAATAATATCGAAGACTTTTTTTTTTAATCACCATTCACTATAAAACATTAAGGACTTTTAGGAGGAAACATTTATTGAGACTTGAAATTTCAGTGCCTTGTGAATACACTTTTTTAGATGTGTTCAGATGCAGCATCATATTTCAAACATTGAAATCAAGGGAAAATGAAATGGCAGTATTATATTTCAAACATATTGGAATCAAGGGAATGTGAAATGGCAATACAGCATTAAGATACTTGTAATTTCACCTTAGCCATATAGACAATCAAAGTATCCCTGTTGATTCCAGTCAATACTGGTGGTATAAACTTTTTTGTATATAACCAATCAGTGCTGGGGGCATACAACTCACTAAGATAAAGTAAGATCTCCTACCTCCAAAATAAAAGAAGAATAACATTTTATGTAAGTACCATATTTCTACTTCCTTTTTTCTCTTACTAAGAAACAGACATCCAGAAAACAAACTCATATGCTAGAGAGGTTATGCATTAATTTACAGCCAAGCTCTTAGCCACTGTGCAGCCAGGGCTCCATTTGTTATTGAGTACCCTCTAAATACTTGACAGTGCTCTGTAATTTTGGTATACAGCAGCGTAGAAAATAGTTTCTATTTTCATGAAGCTGTTATTCTAGTTGATGAAACAGGAAGTAAACAAACAAATCAATAGATAATATTTCAGATGGTAGTAAGTGCTATAGAGAAAAATCAAACAAGGTAAGGAGATGGATACTGGTGGAGTTGGGCTGAATAGGTACCATTTTTAGATCAGATTGGGAAGGAAGGCCTCCCTGAGGAGTTGACAACTAAGCAGGGATCTGAATGAAGTGAGGGAGCAAGCACAGCATAGACTGAATTTCCTAGGCTAAAAATATTCTTTAAAATCACATAGCAAAATGCTTTTAGTAAATCAGGTGGTTGTTTTCCATCAATGAGAATTAAAGCATGAACAGCTTTCTTATTAAACATGATGTCATAGAACTGACAGTCCCTACCACTACCAGTCACTAATGAATGCCAAGATGTCTCTGAGCTGTACCAAAAGATTGAGGAGATTAACAGAGATTTCCGGTTTCATTTGAAAAGCAAAGATGTTTATGAACTATTATAAGCAGCAGCTAAGAGTATGCAGTTGGAAATTAATTTCTTAGAGGTCTAATGCATCTTAATAAAATAAATGCACATTATTTTCACTATAAATTTTAGGTATAATGTTATTATAATTTCACGTTTATTAAAATTTATTTTTTCTAAAAGATAGTGGGGCATAAAAAGGCTACTGATTTTAACAAGACTCAACATTACAGGCCTGATCTTAGGAAAACAGAAAACAACATAACTTCATTTTATGATTATCAAAGGGTGAAAGACGAAGCCAAATGAAACTGTTTATACTATCTCGTAAAATAACTAGAGACTTCAGATAAAATTGTGAGCAGCGAACTGAGTATCAGTTTAATTTATTAACTATGTAGGGACTAAATTTTAATAATTTACAGCATTTTTCCTCTAATGTTTTATTGGCTGTTAAAACTTAGAGAGCATCCTGATGGAAAAATATTTTGGAACCTATTTTACATACGTCTTCAATATGGGTAGCCTTCATATGCTTAGAGCGGCTTTAAAAAAAAGTCGCCTAATAAATAAAATTAGTTTTTGATGTAAACAATTAGAGAACTTTTTCCCTTAATTAATTACACCTGCTAAAGTCAGCGCTAAAATTGTGCCACATGCAGTATAATAGATTGCATATGGCAATGTTGATGCATTGCTGGAAACATTGGCTGTTTACCAAAACACATTGGTTTATTTTCAAGAACAATACTTACTAGAAAAGCCTAATCATTAATGGAACCCAAGCCATGACCCTGCTATAATTTTCTTTCATTTCAGCTGCTCTTTGAAACCCTATGGGGCAGTTCTACTCTGTCTTCTGGGGTTGCTATTCCACATACCTAATGAAGCATAAAACCCCCCACAGACCTGTTGCCTTCAGTTGATTATGACTTGTAGCGATGCTAGAGGACACAGTAGAACTGCCTCATAGGACTTCCAAGATGCTGCCAAGATGTGGAGCAACAGGAGATCTCATCCATTGCTGATAGGAATGCAAAACCGTACATATGCTTTGGAAGACAGTGGCAGTTTATTTTTCGTTGTTGTTAACAAATTTAAACAGGCTTACCATATGACCCAGCAGTCATGCTCCTAGGTAATTACCCAAAAGAGATAAAAACATATGGTTGGCCATCTCCAGCCACACAAAATGCTTGCTCCTTGGCCACACCTCACACCTAGGTACTAGTATCTGTCCTTCAAGGAAAAAGCCCTTGCAGCACCGGGAAGGGAGCTAGAAGCTGTCTGGGTACTGAATTCCCAAGTGTGCTCTCTAAGGGAGTGGCGTAGGGTCTTATAGGCATGTCCCCTTGGTCTGCTTAAGCCGTGGAAAGAGATATGGCTAGAAGAACTTGGCAAAGCACAGGACTCAAAGCAGAGCTCCTTGGAGCTAGTTTTTAAGTAGTGGTTCTTGAGATATAAATATTATCAATCCAATAATTTTGATTGATTTATTCATTCTTTCATTCCCAAAGCATTTATTAAGCTATCTGCCAAAAATCGGTCTAGACACTTGGGATACATGAATGAATAACACAGACTAAGCCTTGCTCTTGTGGAACTTACATTCCAGCAGATTCTTTAATTCCTTCTATAACATATCTAACATGTATCACCTGAGGTTTACTTGCAGGTATCCATTGATGTGCAGTTCACTTTCTTCCATTGTTTGCAACAGATCTCATCTGATTTATTTGTCAACTGGATATTCTGGCACCTTCCTAAGATAGTAAAAAATTCCTCCTATGAAAATCTTTTTCAGTTCATTTATTGTATGTGGAAGACAGCACTCTTTCAAGTAAGTAACTATCAAAAATACAAGAAAAATTGTTGTATTATGAATGGCTTCTTGATATGAATTAGGCATTCCAATTAATTTGATATTCTAACATGTTTTTAATAAAAGGACGATTTAGAAGTTTATAAAACTTATAAAGTCGTATAATTGGTTTACATTTTTAAATATAAAGCTTATAAACTCCTGCAAAGTTTGTGCTGAAAATACCTTACATTTTAATCACCCTTTGACATTTACAAACTGTAAGCTACCCACGCAACATGTTATTATAATATCCATTTATCATTCTAGGAAATTGAGGTAAAGATTTTTTTTTAAATTGTGTAAAATATATAGGTAACAGAACACTCATCATTTCTAAAATCTCCATATGTGCAGTTCAGTGACATTAATTTTGTTCATCATGTTGTTCAACCATCAAGGTGCAGGTATTTTAAATGCATCATATGGTAAATGGTACTGCTGGGCTCCCTGACAATAATTTGTCCACTGCTCCCTGCAAAAGTCTAGGGTAAAAACCACCCTCTGAGACACTCTGATCGTCCCATCTAGATACTCTTTCTATTGCAACAGGCTGTATAAAATCCATCTCCTTACTTATTTGGTTTTGTCTTTGATACTGTCTTCCCTTCTTCTTCCTTTTCTGCATCTACTTCTCTTTCTCCTTTTCTTTCTTGTTTTAAATTTTCATTGCCTATCCTTAGGGTTTCTCAGATTCTATTCAAGGTGAGACTTGAAACAGAGAGAAGACACTTCCCTTGCCTTGCTAAAATAGAAAAGAATGATGAGTACCCGCTGGGCATGTAGCTACTAAAATGCAAAAAGAAAGGATTAATTGCATACTAAAAGATAATGCTGCTGCATTTTAAGGACCACAGAACACTCAGTTACAATAGAAGAGTTTAATTTGAATTCATTATTATAAAAGATTGAGATTCCTCAGAATAAAGAGGTCCAAAGTTATCCACATAACTAAATTGTATCTATGAACATACACATGTTTGTGTGTATATTTTATATATATGTGTGTGTTTGTGTGTGTGTGTATGAGTATATACACATATTTCTGACTGTAGGATCCTTTAGAATAAAGAGGTCCAAAATAGTGCAATAGTGCAACTTAAAAGTACACACATTCACACACATACACATATATGTGTGTATGTATATATATGTGTTTATGAATGTTAATTTGATTCCATTACATTTGAAATACATAATCACATATACGTCATATATATATAAAATATATAATTCATTTGCCAAATTGAGGGGTAATTGAATATACTGAATGTTTTTAAAATGTTTTCAGTTTTAATGATGTTTCTCTACCTTGAGAATTATTCTATTTTATATTCATTTAATCTGTAACAGTAACCCATTTAAAATTATAATTTCAAAAAGTTACTGGAATCTTGGTCTTCTATAAGTTTAACTCTTCATGTGCTACAGCTCTGCAGCATTTTTACCTCTAAATGATTTACAAATGGTCAGATGTCAAAAGATTTCATTTGGATTGATAATGGAAAGATATCTGCATTTTTATACTTCCCATTTTATACAGGAACCTCACTGCTCTCCTTGTGCAGGCATATCCCTCTAAGTGATGAGGTACGTGGCACTACACAGCATGCTTTCTTGGATCAACACCAACTATTCAATCCCAGCATACCTCTAAGTGTATTTCTGATGAATAAATTACCAAACTAATGAGACCCACTAAGAGGTTAAGGATTGATCAAGTACTTAATCTTTTTAATGAAGGACACAGCATGAAACACATTTCTCCAAATAGATACAATAAACAATCTTCTAAAACCTAATTAGAATAAAAATACAAAGAAAGGTGCAGAGCCTTAGAATTTGTCTACCAGATAATAGCTTAGCATTTTATGCAACAATGGAAAAGCTTTAAGTTTGTGTCTTAGATATCTAGTACTGTTAAAACAGAAACACCACAAGTGGATGGCTTTAACAAACAGAAATTAATTTCCTCACAGTTTAGGAGGCTAGAAGTTCGAATTCAGGGCAAGGGCTCCAGGGGAAGGCTTTTTCTCTCTGTCAGGTCAGCCCTGGGGGAAGGTCCTTCTTCCTTGGCTCCTTGGTGATCTTCATGTGGCATGGCATCTATCTTCCCCCATCTCTGCTTGCCTAATTTGCTTTTTCTATCTCTTGTAAGAGATTGACTCAAAACACACCCGACACTCATCCTGACTCATTAACATAAAGGAAAACTTGTTCCCAAATAGGATTACAACCACAAGCACAGAGGTTAGGATTTACAATGTATATTTTTGGGGGACACAATTTAATCCATAACAGTCTGTCACATATTTCTATTTGAAACAAGTGAGTCCTGAACTTTACCTAGATAAAATAATTGTATTTTAATAGGGAATTTTAATATACCCTGATCCCTTCTGTGTCTATAAAGACTGCTTCAAAATACAGCTTTGGTGATTTTATAGAATGTTCTGGACATTGACAAGATTTAGCAAATATTTTGGAAATTTAAGTATACAGGGTTTTTTTTTTTTTTTTTTTTTTTTTTTTTTAGGCATTTGTGACTTTGGTTTAACCTCTTGAGTGACTTTTTTAAAAAATGTAATTTAGGATTTAATTAAGTTTTCAGTTCTTAACTTTAGTTTGGATATTCAGTGAAAACTGCCAGTAACAAATAGAATTTTTTTTCATGACAAGTCTTTATTAAAAAATAATAATAACAACAAAGGAACAGATGGCACATTGAACCAAGCAACCCATTTGATGAAACAAATATTAGAAAAAGAAGTGGCACTTAGGAAGACTCAATCTAAACAAGATTCTAACATTTGGAGTGGTGATGCAGATACTTACATAACACTTCCCTTTCCAACTAGTTAGTGTGTAACTGACTAATTATTAGGTATTATTATTGCTGATTAATTATGCCATAATACTGTTATACAGTATGCACTGGAGTAATATATCCTTTTATTCTCTAATTTTTCACACCATCTGCTTGAGTTGAATATTTAGAATGTATTGCTAACTTCGTCTACTCCAGATATTGCCATGGTATTTAACAAATCACAACTAACAGCCTAATTCAATTTTCCTTGCAAAGGCTCTGTAATCTGTGGAAAATGTGTTTAACAAAAGGGCTATCCTAATTGTGGCATCAGTAAGTAAGGTTACAGTTTTACTCCCTACTGATAAAACACATTTAAGGTATACCATCATGAAGGTACAAGACACAGGGATAATAAACTCAACTGGATACATCCAAAGTTTTACTAGATCTCAAACACAATTTTAAATGGGCTTCTTTATAAAAAGTTAAATCTCTACCTAGTTGACCAACATCTGCTAGTAAAACTTAAATCACTGATTACTATGGAATTTTAGTGTTGTGGATAAAGGGATAAAGGGTGAAATTTCAAATAGAAATAGCCAGAATGAACGATTATTATATTTGTTCTACTAGAAGGCCATAGAATACTCAGAAAGCACAGTACCTACTCATACTACAAAAATGGACCTCATCCGTTACTGTTAAAAATATAATTAACTAAATAATTCCAGTAGTCTTGAAACAACCAACATTTTGCCCCATAGGCGAGTTTTTGATTAGGATGTAAAATAATTTTTCCTATGCAAAACAATTCATATTCTTGGACAATAAACCCCATTAGTGAACCACTTTCTTTGTTTATGACTCTTGGCTTTGGAGGAGTTGTTATAACAGTTTTAAGTTAATAGTTTATTTCTTTGTTGTTATTGTTAGGTGCCGTTGAGTCGGTTCCAACTCATAGCAACACTGTGTGTAACAGAATGTGCCATCCTCACAATCGTTGTTATGCTTGAGCCCATTGTTGCAGTCACTGTGTCAGTTCATCTCATTGAGGGTTTTCCTCTTTTTCACTAACCCTCTACTTTACCAAGCATGACGTCCTTCTCCAGGGACTGATAGCTCCTGACAGCATGCCCAAAGTATGTGAGAGATAGTCTCACCATCCGTCCTTCTGAGGAGCATTCTGGTTGTACTTCTTCCAAGACAGATTTGTTTGTTCTTTTGGCAGTCTTTGGTATAGTTGATATTCAGTCCATAGGATATTCAATATTATCCCTTTAGAAACTAGAATTCCAGTAATTACTTTTAGAACAAACTTGTTTTCAAGCTACTCTAAAGACTTTTACTGGATCTGTGAGGGCCCTGAGAGGCTGCCTAAGTTGGCAAGGGAAGAGGCATTGAGCTTCCTCCCCTTCCACCAAGGAGGTCTGACTCAATCTGATATACATACTGGCTGCCAAGCGAGGCTTTATTCAACCCGAGAGCTAAGTTCATGATATAACATACATTCATTTCAGTGTCTAACAGCATTTTACCTGTTTAGATATATAAGTGTGGTGGATAGCTTGTTAGAAGACCTGAGTTAATGACCTGCTTCTGTATTATCTGCTGTGTGAATTTTTGTGTCTAGGATTCCTCAATCACGAAAATAGAAGTTTTGATTGCTCAAATCACCTTTAACTTCGAAATAAAAAAAAAAAAACTAATGAAATTAACACCAATAATTGCAAGAAAGTTTCATTAGTTCTCTGAGGATTACATTACATATCATTGATCATATATTATTAATAAATAATTACTCCATGTGACAATAATTGGTAACCAACATTACAAAAATATCTATATGCAAAATTGAACTTTCAATCTTTCTGATATTTATAAATAACTTCATGCTTATTTCCAGTAAACAGAATGGGTGACTAGGATTATTTTATTCTAAAATAAGAGCTTTTCAGGCCCAATGAAGTATCAATAGAATCCAGGTAAGCACTTACTGGTTTCTATAAAGGCCTGAAAGAATTATATAGAACTCAGAAACTCTTTGATGGTGTCCACTTATGCTTCCCATATTAATCTACAGTTGAAAAAGAAATATGGTTCTTTGTAATTTACAGTTTTGTTACTTACCAGATTTACAATTGTCTCTAAAAAAGTTTATTACACATACTTTATGGAAAATATGGAGCATATTTTCTTTTTCTCAAAATATGTGACTTTTTATATTTATTATGTTGTGAATTTTTGTGAGTGTAAAACTTAGCACTTCTTCTTTCCCAGTTTGTTTTTTAAGATTTTTGGTAATCAAACTTGTTCTTAAGTATGCTAAATTATTAAACTCTAAATTTAATTTGTTTTTCCTTTTAAAAATGTGAAGTGTTATGTTATCAAAGAGTTTTCTCAACTTTGTTTTGATTTTCTTTCTCTTACTCCCTTCACAAAAAACTGCACAATCATAAGTGTACAGCTTGATGAATCTTCACAAAATGAACACACCCTTGTAACCATATTAGAAAACAGAATATCATCAGGAGCCCAGAAGCCCCTGCTAGGATCCTTTCTAGTCACTGCACCCTTCCAAGGGTATTCTCCATCATGACATCTAATACTGTGTAAATCCAGCTGATTTTGAACTATATATAAACAGACTCATATAGTATGCCCTCTGTGTGTCTGGCTTCTCTAGTTATTTTTTAATTTGTGCATGAATTTACATGTAGATGTGAATTGCTATTGTCAGCCATTTCGGCAATCAACAGTTAAAAAATAGTAGCTGAATTGTTTAGGGAAAAATATAGCTACAAGTGATTTAAAATGTCTGTTCTTCCTTATTACATGTTATTACATATCGTCACCAGCTTGTGAAGCATCTTCTATACTATTATAACAATATCTAAAACAAAAAAAACCTGTCTGCCATCATGTTGACTTCAACTATTGGCAAGTCCACGTGTTATAGAATAGAACAGCTCCATAGGGTTTTCTTGGCTGTAGTCTTTACAGAAATAGATTTCCAGGCCTTTATTCTGCAGCACCCTTGGGTGTGATCGAACCAACAATCTCTAGGTTAGTAGTTAAGTACAAAATACTTGGGTCACCCAGAGACTAAAGGAAATGATGTGGAATCTGAGCATAATCTAACTGTAACTTAATGTAACAAGGCTACTCTTCCCACAGCTTTCATTTTTAGGGCTTAAACTTTATCTTAGAGGCTCCATGAAGATAGTTTCTCTTTCAAGTGGATAATCAGATATATTGCATATTTGGAACAGAAAACAAAAGAATTTTAAATCTGTGGCTTTTGAATTATAGGAGAAAGCTAATCAGGTGGAATATAGATTATGCTAAACCCATATTAGCACTTACACATGTTTCTCATTTCCTATCTTCCATATTGATTGTATACCTATTTCATTTGTACGCAGGTTCTTTTCTTTTGGGATTGAGGGGGCTGTCTGTGTCTGATTTATTTTAATATCTTTCAAGTTTAGAGCAACTTTTTAAACCAAATACTTGCTTGTTAAGTATTTATAGCTTAAATGAACGAAATGCCAACATTTCTATTTTTCTAAATTATACAATAGTAAGTAGTCAGAATTTCTATTTTTACATCTAATCTTTGCCTTAAACTATATCTTAAATATTGATTTTTTTACTTGATTCATACACACACACTCAAATCCATCATTTTCTGGGGTACAAGCATATGTTTTTCTGTGTAATGTTTAAGTATCTGTTATTCCTGTTAGAGTAAATATTTTAGAAATATTCTTGAATTCTCAAATAACAGCTTTAGTGCTTTTCCAAAACCCATGGACTTTCCCTTTGCCAATAGTAAAAAACCTAACAGAAAGAGGTAATTCTTCTTTAATTTCTAAATCAATACATATTCATAGCCTAAAATTACTGAATTCCAATGGATTGCTAGCTACTGCTCTAGAATGCATTAATGGCTGTCAACCTTTCCTGTGGAAACAATCAGGGGGCAGGCCAGTGAGCCAGAAACATGTTTCAAAGAGAGAGAAAAAGCATCAATCAACTAAGAAATTCCACCTCATGACAGAAAATGATGCGATATATTAAATTCAATCTTCAGACATATCTCACAAAGTCAACATAACAAAGTAAACATATTTTCAAGGTTTTTTTTTTTTTTTTGGTGTAGTTCAGTCTACAAAATAAATTGGAGCACAAAATAAAAGGAGTTATCTTTGTAACTGTTTCCCCTAGTCAAAAACCAAAAAGCAGTTGCTGTCGAGTCCATTCTGACTCACGATGACCCCACGTGCATCAGAGTAGAACTGTGCTCCATAGGGTTTTCAGTGGCTGATAGATGTTTGAAATTGGTCCCTGAGGCAAATATACGTTTGCTGGTGGAAATGGTTCTGAATGATTCAATGTTGTTGTTTTCTCCCCCTCCCAAAAGAATTGTATTTGAATCCTCAGTTTCCTAGTGCAGTCTGTTTATAGGTGTATCGGCCTATTTAAACATACTTAACATCATTTTCAAGCATTAGTGGTCATAGCATAAGATACTATGTGCAAATCGAACTAGGGCATTATTAGTTAAGATCATCCAGGAAATATGGTAGTGGTTGGTCTCCTTGTCAGGTCTTCCATGTAAATGGCAGCCATACTTCAGCTGTGTAGCAACACAGAGAAGACAAGAGACATCAGAGAAACCAGCGAGCAGATGGCTTAATTGCCAAGTGCATCCTATTCCTCACTGGTCCATGTGCTGTTTTGGCAGTCCAGGAAATGTTATTTCTAGGAAAAGCATGTGCTGTTGCTAAAGCCAGCAAATGTATTTTTTTAGTAGCACCATTTACCAGTAATATTTAAAGCCAAAGTGAGTGATAAGAAGTATTTAATATCATAGCCAGAAGTATTAAATGTTTAACACCACAGGTAATGAATGGTATGATTTTATACCACATGTGGTGATACAGATGCCTTCCTCCTTACTACATCTTGAAGACATAAGGATGCCAACATAATTATATAAAAGTGCCTTTATAACTTCTTTCAAAATGTAAGATATATGTGTGAAATTGTTAAACATCACTATCATATTTACACATGTACTGAATTCCATTGGTACTTTTTTTTTTTTTTAACTTGAAAGCTTTAAGCAATGTCTACTTTTTTTTTCCAGGATGGTAAAAACTTATAGCACTGCATTTTGTCCTAATCTGATAACGTTAAAAATAATATGACAGAGAACTCACACAACATTTGGGGTGATAATCAGGTTGAAATGAAAGCTTCATTTTTGTCAATAGTTGGATTAATATTGAGGAAAGCAATGAATTGAAAAAAATAACTATTGCATCACTCAGTCTAGATTTAATAGATTTGCAGTGTGGTTCATGAAGAAAGAAAGAGAAGTGATATATATTAAGGATCTTGCTCTTGAAGCTTAGCCTTGCCAAGGAGTTAGTATAAACACATTTGTAAAAAAATACATAAATAAAAAGTAAGGTTTTCGTATATATATATAACTACAGCCTACAGATATTCAAACATGATTAATACAGGAAGCTAGTCAATTTTTGGCAGGATAGAAAAAAAGAAAATGTCTGTATTTAGGATAAAAGAGTATACAAACTATTGAGTCTATCTGGCAAACATCCATATTTGCTTTCTTTGAAATAATAAGAACTTAATGTCTAGATGTTCAGAAAACCACCATGCAAAGAAAGATCAGTATAGTTAAAAACAAAACTAATATAAATAAAAATTTTAAAAGGGCTTTTGAATTTTTTAAATAATTTTGAAAAATAGTCTCCCAATTCTCATTTCTGAAACACGAAGCCTTATAGCTACAATCATTTAAATACCTATTTAAATATTTGAGTTTGTGCAATTTCTTATTTTTTTAAAAAAAAGCACTTTAAAAATACCTTTGCAGATAGTCTTTTTTGTGCCTATAAAACAATAAGTCAGTTCAAAGAGTGTCATCATTTTATTGATTAAAAAAAATTGAGGGAAAACAGGGAATTGATTAACTTAAGGTTCCATGCAAAGAAAGGCAGAGCAGGAGAGATGAAAGGAAATTCACTATCAAGCATCACGTGTGTGCTAGGCACAGGTGCCAGTCTTTATATATTTAAACCCAGTGTCTCCAAATTGTTCGGGTAATGGGTTCTAACTTCTCTTCACTCTCCTAATCACATTGAAGTAGTCCCTGAGGCAAGGATTCAGGGGCAAATGATTTATTAAGGATATTCCCCAGGAGAAAGCAGAACAGAACAGGAGTGGGAGACATGGGACAGGGAAGAAGCAAACAGTGTGTGATTTCAGTTGAATCCCAGACTTACCATGATCCCTCAGGGAGTCAGGAGCGTAATTACACCTCAGGATTTGTCCAGACTTGAAGCAAAGGAAAATGAGCTTCTGTGTCTCATACTAGTCAGACATTGTGATGGCTCATGAGATGGGGACAGAGGGATAATTTCCCAGAACTTCTGGCTCTCTAGAGGACAAAGTGCCAGTCCTCTGGAAGTGGCAGGTACAGCAATTAGCATCAAAGAGCATGGCAACTGGAAGATGGCTGCACAGAGATTTAGCCTGTGTTCAAAAGATTTTGAAGGGCACTACCTGTTACCTTCACTGACAGCAGCAAGCAACCAGAAGTTCCCCTGAACCAATGGCTGGACCTACAACCATTGAAGCATCAAGCCTCCAAGCCTCGGCATATGGGCTCTCTCCTTCCCTTATCCATGATTCTACACTCACGATGTTGACCTTCTCATTTCCCATTTGCTTTTCAGCCCATTTTCATATGGCTTCACCACCCAGACATTTCTCACCTAGGTCACAAATAATCTCTAGGTCAAAAAATCTAATTCATAGAAATACTAGAAATATTTATTTACTAGACTTTTTAGCTGTATTAAAAAATGTTGCAACATTCTCTTCCCTTCACCTCTGTACCTTAAAACTCTCGTGGTGTTCCTTTCACCTGTTTGTACTGTCTTTCTTTGACTCCATTCGAGACTCAGCGTCTTCTACTCAACTTTAAATCTTGGATTTCTTCAAGTCATAAACTAAAGGTCTGTATCTGTTTTTTCTCTATAACCAAAGCAATTTCTTCCAACACTGTGGCTTTAATTATGTCATCCAACTGTTGATGTCCAGAACCTACAACTGTGCGTGACACACAGTAGACAAGCATTTCTGTTTGCCTTGTGTATGATTGAGTAAATGTATAGAGCATTAAAATGTGCAGTACTAAGCTTAGGATGACCAGGAAAGATTCTAGTTACTCTCTGTACAACAGTTGACGACCTCAGCAGCTATTTATATAACTAGAATCTCTGCTATGGATTTAGACATGTGGCCTCTGAGAAAATATTTATATATTTGGGAGACAGTTATTTAATAACACCTTCCATTAGGATGTTCTGCTCTTAGGTTAAAACCCATTCTTCACTTATGACCTGCAAGTCTGGGCAGAATTGATGATTGATGTCCACCCAATTGAAGTCCTGAGTTCAACTTCAGGTATAAAATTCAGCAAAAAAAACAAGAAAGAAGACTTCCTCTTGACAGAAGAAGAAAGTTTAATTCTTCCCAGGTAAGCAATAGGATTTTGTGGAACACAGGGACTTGTACAAACATATGACATTTTGTGTGGGGTGAGCAAGGTGTAAACCTGAGAAGAAAGGATGAGGAGTGAAAGTAACAGCCATAAGTATACCTTTTTATAATACCTGCACCTTACTTTAAAACACAGACAGTATGTTATCCGTTATGCTAGATAGTTCAAGCTTCAACTGTACGGGCAGTGAATTGTTCTAATGAGAATCCATACTTCAGGCATAGTTAAAGACAAAAATATCAGAGAGGTCACACTCCAAAAGCAGCTACTCTACCCTAGGTACTTCACCTATTGATATTTCATCCATCAATTGCTTTGACAGCTAGTGTGTTGATATTCAGAAATGAATTGTTATTGGAAGAAAAAAAAATGGCGTATATACTACTATGATGAAAGTTATAAATATTCTCGTATTGATAGAACGAAAGATATTCAGGATATGTAGATTGGCTGAAATAGTGTAGGGACAATCCTCACCCTTGAACACCAAACAAGGTATAAGAATCGAGAAGGCCCGTATGTGAAGGCCTGATGCTTAAACTATGCTAGGTCCAGCCATTGATTTTGGAGAATTTCTGGCTGGTTTCTGTTGACAATGAAGGTAACAGGTCTTGCATCTGGAGTATTATTGTTTAGACATAAAGTGAATTTTTTATACAATAAAATATTTATGATATATTTTATAAATATTTAAAAAGAATGAGAACTGGGACTTTGTCCATCTTATGGAACTGGTTGTGTAAACTGTTCTGGGTCTTTTTACTAATGGATGATTATTTTATTTTGTGTTTGTGTGAGAAAATTTGGTCTTAAGATTGATTTAATTAGAGGAGTTAGTTAAAAAGCATTTACTTCAAACTGCTTCAATTAAACTCATTATCAACCTAAAGCAAACAAGCAAATAAACAAAACTTCTAAGTGTTGTCTACGACCAAACTGGATTAAACAGTTCATAACACTACCGCCCTGGTGAAGGCATCATTTCCAGGTGCCCTCTGGGTACTTAACTAGAAACTCAAACACTGCACCTCCTATATCTTAACCCCATTCTAAAGTCACCTAAAACTTAAGAAGTTCTTAAGTATTTTGTATTACTATGTTCTAGTCTTATCACGGAGAAGGGCAGGAAGAGTGTGTCAAGGACCTGTTCTAACTCACTTCTGGGATCCATCAAAGAAGAGTAAAATATCTGCTTCTATGAAGCAGTCACCAGTACCTTTCAGCGACGTGCAAATGCAAGAGGCCAGACACAAGCAAGAGACTAACTCTTCTGATTTTCTCAGAGATTATCAGATTCTATCGTTTGTTGAGGAAACAGGTGGATGTAGAAATACCTAGATTACAAGACTCTAATGTCTAGATTCAGCTAAGATCTAGAACACGGTCTGAAGTCTGTTACGTGCTTGAACAAATGCCTTTGGATGGACAGATGCATGCATTTAGCCTTTAATTTTTAAAGGTCAGTATTATTCCTTTTGTGAATTCTAACAGAGGGGTGTCCTCATCAGTAGCTCGATGCAATCCTCAGGGCCTGGTATTCTGGTAAGTGCTTAAATGTGTTTACTGGATGAATGAATGTTTACTGGAAGAAAGAAATCGATGAATGAATAAATAAAAAAAATAATAGATGTTAGAATCTAAATATTAAAGTGCATCATGATGGGAGAAGAAAATTACACTGTTCTGGTCAGATGAATCATTTATTCTTCATATTCTTTAAGAAATGCACTTATAATTTTGTTTTTAAATTGCTGGATAAGTAAGATAGTAATAAAATTATAGTTGTGTCTCCAGACTTCATATATATTTTACTAAGGTCACATATACTAACATTAGGATACAGTTAAAAAAATATATATATATTGCTAATGTAAAAGTAAGAAGAAAAAGTTCACTATAGTGATGTGACAGTATTTTCAAGTGTTTTTCGTCTTGTACTATTCAAGGTTTTTATCAATAAAGACTTTACAAATTTATTGAATAATGGAAGAGATAATACATTTACAAAATAGAGTTAGAGATATCATGTAGGGATACTAAAAACCACTTGCCATCGAGTCGATTCCTAGTCATGGTGACCTCATGTGAGTCAGAGTAGAACTGTGCTCTGTAGGGTTATCAGTGGCTGATTTTTCAAAAGTAGATTGCCAGGCCTTTCTTTTGAGATGCCTTTGGGTGAACTCTAACCTTTTGGTTAGCAGCTGAGCATGTTAACTCTTTGCACCACCTGGTATCTAATATCTTGAGAAGAATTTGGGCAGCACTGTAAAATTCCATTTTCTGGATCTTTAACTTGAAGACCCATCCTAAGACTCACGTAGTCCTTGCCTCTTTCGGCTTTGTGATGAGTACGTCAGCTCTGCTTAAATAATGCCAATTGCTCTTCTCTACAGAGATACCTTCACGGGAAACTTGTTACTGAATACTTCCATCAGGTACATCCATCCATACAGTAC
The DNA here is from genome assembly GCA_030035585.1 of Dugong dugon. NCBI lineage: Eukaryota > Metazoa > Chordata > Mammalia > Sirenia > Dugongidae > Dugong > Dugong dugon. The sequence goes on from CM057466.1 coordinate 65,170,240, forward strand.
ACTGGTTCCCTCACTCTAGTGAACATCAAAATGATGCGGAGTGTGTGTTAAAATTTCAGATTCCTGGGCCAAACCCCATACTTTCTGATTTTAAAGGTCTCACTGAGACTCAGAAATCTGCACTTTTAACAAGCACCTCCAACATTTCTGAGGCGAGTGGTCCAGAAACCAGGCTTTAAAAAAAACCTTCATACAGTGATTTCATTGCATCCCTGTGTGTACATCATTCCTGCGTCCTTTATTGCTGGCTGGGTTAATTTCTGCCCCCTTCCAGAGGACTAACTGGCTCACTCTGGGGCTAATGGTCAGGGCTGGAAGTCAGCTGGTGCCCACTGGTACTGGCACTGGTGTGTCTGGCCAGCAGATGTGCCCACAGGGCAGGGCTCTATTCTGACTGGTTGCTGCTCTGCCAGGCTGTGTTTAGTTTTTAAACGTTACGACTGCTAACAGTGGTCCTTGATCCTCTCTGTTCACTGAAGGAGAATCCTTTCTGACTTACCACTGAAATAACATTTTTATTTCCTTCTCTGGTGAAATCTCTCTCCTCAGATTTCCTGGGAAGGAAGGCAAATTTTTTTTTTTTCTGAGTCAATAACCAAGAGGAAGTCTTTTTGCGTTTTCCCTATACAGTGAAATGTGTGCGAGCCAAAACCGGATGGAACTGCCTTGTTTTTCCTGGTCTCGCAGCAAGCTTGCCGCCTTTGACATGGTGCAGTCATACCACTTTCTGTTACCTGTTTTAGTGGAAAAAATTGAGTTTTCCTTGTCTCACGGGTTTCCGCCTTACACAAGTTCCAGCTTTTGCAGGTTTTACTGTGTTTAAGGTTGACCTGATTTCACAACTGTGGCCAAATTTTGACAATTCAGGTTACCCTGTTCATTCCAAAGGTGTCATGGTTATTCTCATTCTCATTACGCAAACCTTGAAACAGAAGTTTCTCTACAATTAACAGAGGTTACGTATGGAAAAAAAAATATTGAATTTAGAATTAATTGGGAACTTCACTAAATATGAGATGCCAAAATCTAGGAAGTAGTGTTAAGAGAGATGACTGATTCATTCTCTTGTCTTTAGTATCAGGTTTTAAAGAAGTTAAACAGTGACCTCCATGGTGTGGTTAAAATGCATCACATGAGGATGAGCGGTGGTGGGAGTATGGGACTATCAAGATCCTATCCAGCCAAGTAAATCTATTTATTTATTATTTTCCTATATTTAGATGTAGCAGTGATGGATGCTATTTCTACACAATGCAATGTGTCTAGCTGGCACTGGAGCCACATTTTTAATGAGCTAGGTGCAACCCTTTATTTTTCACATTTTGGCTACTGATCTATTTAATACAGACTTCGAAAGACACACATTTGGTTAAAGCATGTCTAATCATTTGTCATAAATATGTTTTTCAGAAAGCTGCACTTGGAGACGTCTGATTTGGACCGTAAATTATGTGTACTTAACCTGATTTCAAGAATCTATAGTGTTTTATTTTAGTAATATCTGTTTCTTAACACATAATGCCTCCTCTTTCTTTTCTTGCTTTTTAGACTTCAGCCTTTAAATTATTACTTTAACCTGTTCCATCTGCTAACTTGAAGTAATTAATTTTATGATATACTCGGCAGTAATTGCATATCTAAACTCTAATGAGGCTTATATTTATCTCTTCATATTTTGTTGTTTTAAATTCTGTCTAATTAACAAGGGGACACAACGTTGGGATATATACTGAGCACTCATGTTTCTGTGTATTTTTTCCCCTGTGGGTGTATAAAATTTTGAAGAGAAAGAACTGTTAAAGACAAAACAAAAAAGAAACACACAGAACATTTTTGTGCATCTTAAAAAATTAAACAATTTAGTAGTGTAAAAGATAAACATAAGAACAAAACTAAATTATATTTTCTAGAAAAAAAAAACTTTTTTAGCAGCTTCTTTTTCTCTATTTTATTTGGTATTCTAGCAAACTGCACTGCAGTTTGTCTCTGCTCATTGGTTTGAAGCTGACAGCAATATTTTGAACTCTCATCTGTGTGCTATATACACTTTTTCCTTTTTCATATATTCATCATCATAATTTTGAAGTCTGGATATTGAAACTGTTTTAGGTTATAACTAGATAGGTCTTTTAAAATTTCCCTGAAGGCAATGTTGTTCTAATGCGGCTGATGGTGAGTCTCCTCTCTTTGATATAATGTTATCTGTGCTGGGCAGTAAACGATGACTTTAATCAAAATTCTAAATGTTCTTCAGATTAAATTGCTCTCCCAAGTTGTCTGACTTTATAGAGTCAGAGTGGGTGTTTCTGCTCTGTGGTTTCCTTTCCCCAGACTCTGATTTCTCTTAAATCGCAAAGCTGTAGAAGTAACCAAGACAAAAATCTTGCTATTTACCTAGTGATCACTTTTTGTTTTGTAACCTGAAACACATAGATGTTAGTGATGGTAAGAAATAAAGGAAAGAAATGAGTCCTATCTTTTCCTTTTCATTCTTTCCTTTTAACAGGTGGGAGGCATATTTCATAACAGTCAAGTTATTTCCATAGTCACATGATAACTTACCTAAATAAATGGGTGTTGCTTGCTTGAATGCTGTCATCTTAAAAGGCTATGCTTTCATTTCAGTGATGCTGTAATTGCTTGTACATGTTTGATCCAAAATTTTAGAACTTTTTTCAGAATCAGAAATGTATTTCTTTTTATGCTTTTTATTTATTTTCTTCCTTCCCTCCTCCTCTTTTGCCTTTCCTTCCCTCTAATCCCTTCCTTCCCTCTATTCTTCATTTCTTCCTTTCTTTTTTATAATATTCTCCAGGAACTAAAGTTTGGGCCTCCTGCAATCAAGCAGGGTGATAGTGCTTTGAGTAACAAAATCAGATAGCTATCGAGTAATTTGACTGATTGGTTTGTTTGTATGGTTTATAAATTGGTTTTGAAAGCAAAAGCAAAAGAAAAATCCTAAAAATATTCTGAGCATTAAGAAAATATGTTGAAAAGATTATTACCTTAATAAAATGATGAAAGCATTCAGATTTAGTCTATGACAAGGGGAGGGTGTCCAGAAATTACAAAGGGCCTTTAATCTGGACTAACTAAATGAACCTCTGCTCCTGCTCAAATTCAGCTTGAACTTTGCTTTCTTTCACGGCTCGTCTTTTTCAGTCCTATATGTTGAATCCTTTGGCTCTTGCTTTTGCTTTTTTATTCACTAGCTTTTTAAATTACTTTTTTATTCATGTCACCTCTTTTCATAGGAATTGCTGAATCATGCAGACACATGAAATATTGATCCTGATTCCTTATCTTCCTTCATATTAAAACGTATTGCTGCATTTCAGGTCAAAAAGTGATTGGCAAATAGAAACTGTTGTACAGTTACATTCCTATGCATTTAAGTGGTAAACACAGCACACAGTGCCAGAAAGCAGGAAACTATAATCAAGAATTTCATCTGCCACCATTACTGCTTTCTGGCACTGTGTGGAAAACTCTCTCTAAGATTTCTAAAATGCTACCCTGACTCTATCATTGATAAACAAAAAATTGGTCTTTCCTTTCTCTAAATGCTTTATACATCAAAATTTTATGAAGTATAAATAGCATTGCTATAATTTTCACATGGATATTTATTGACATAACTCATAAATATTAACTTTCTTTCTTTTTAAATGGTGTATTTCTTTCACCTATTGAGTAAAATGAAACTTGTTGTACAGTTTTATTGTTCTACTTTGTTAATGTAAGGTTATTGATTTGTTATATTTTAGATGTACAAAGACTATTTGCTATCTATGTGGTATATTTTACCAAAAATTATCTTCAAATGAAAAAGGATCTAACTATTTTAAAACTACAATGTAGTTAAGATTATCCGCACTCATAAGGGAAAATAATTTACTTAGAAAAATATAAAATGTTTAAAAGAAAAAACAATTTTAAATACGCAACATATAGCAATTGATAATACTGTAAGCATTCTGGTCTATGTAGAGGAAAGTTATTATATAGAAATATTTGATAACTTGGAAGAGAAGTAGAACTAGGATTTAAATCCAGTTGATCACATATCATTAGCAAACATATCAACCTCAGACTTCAATGTTCATATCTCCTTCCAGTACAAAATTATGAAGTAACAAATATAATGAAAAGGAAGGAAATATCCAAGGTCCATCTTGCTCTTCTTTCTAGGACGAGACTCTGAATTTAGAACTCTTTGTCTAATTAGGAAATTCCATACCTGAGTGGGCACATAAAGGAGTTTTGACTATGAGAATTAAATCCATTCACTGCCTTTGATTCTATTTAAATTATATTGACCCAAGAGAGAAAGATGTAATTTGATTCAGTTGTGATTATTTTTTAAAATATTCGATCTAAAATTGTGTGCAATTACCTATGGAAAATATAAAGTGTTTACATCTGTTTTACTACTTTAGAGATTAAGTCTGAGTTATTCTCCAGAGAAAAGTTGATAAGAAGCCTTGGCAAATACTTTCTTTTTCAAAAAAAATTTGTAATCCTTCACTCAGAAAATCTTGGCAAAAAGAGAGCTGAAATAATGTGTAAGATTCTGAGATGATTAGCAAGCATGCAAAGAATGACCGTAAGTCAACAATTGTTTTGATCTGTTCTGTCAAAGTCATGGTGTGAATTTTCAACAATTCCTTTTTTTTTTTGCCTGTGGTATGGGGGGTTCTGTTACTCATCTCTTAAGTAAATATAAAATGTTTTATACAACCTTTTTCTCTTGGTTTGTATTCACTATTCTTCAATTCTGAATTTTTAATATCTTAAAAATGTTCATAAAGCAAAATGTCAGCTGTAGGTGTCCAGGTGAATATATAGAATATGAGAAAAAAGAGAAAGAAAAAGTGGCACTACTCAAAGTTTGTTTATATAAAAACGCAATACAATACATTGTTTTATTTGAAAAGTTATTCTCACATAACTTAAATGATATTGCTTGTGTTTATATTTCATAAGGAGCCCTGGTGGTGGAGTGGTTAAGAGCCTAGCTCCTAACCAAAAGGTCAGCAGTTTGAATCCACTAGCTGCTCCTTGGAAACTCTATGGGGCAGTTCTGCTCTGCCCTATAGGGTCACTATGAGTTGGAAAGGACTCGACGGCAACAGGTTTGGTTTTTCGGTTTTATATTTCATAAATTCTAAGGGGACCGCTGCTATCTCTGCTAACTAAATAACCTGAATAAACTCTGCCAACAGAATCAATTCTACTAATGTGAATATACATTTCCTCCCCTTCAGGGCTAGTTCTTTCCAAGAAATTTGAGAAGAAAATGTTCACATTTGTCAAATAAGGCTGATTTTAGTTTGGCAGAAGTAAAAAACCCATTTCAAAAATTTTATAAGATATAGTTTAGGATCTTTTTAGCATATCAAAAACATTTGCCAGTAACATTGAAAGACCCATGTTTTACCTCTAATCACCTGAAATCATCGGTCTTATTATAAAAATGAACAAACACGGGAGTGGGGTGATTATGTTCAGAGGGCAGAAAAGAAGAAACTAATTTCTTTCTACCTAGCTCAAAGTATAATTCTAAAGATAAAAGCAATCAGAGAGAGATAACTGGTTCCAACATTCTGAATGGACTATATAATTAATACAAATAAATTTGTCTCAAGATTTGTGCTTTGCTTACACACAAAATGAGGTACATAATTTGCTTTGAATCTGTCATATCCATCCTTAGAGAAAGCAATCTTTCCATTTCTCAACAGACTCCATATAAGCCTCTCACTGAACATAGTTTCAGGTTTCCAAAGTTAATTATTTCAGAAATACGTAGACTCTATAAGGCTTAAACAATGATCAAATATGGTAAGTCATTGAGTCAAATCAAGTCTAATTAATGGGACTCACAATACAATGAATACAACAATAGCAAATATTCCTGTTGTTTGAGCTGATGATTCCTAATTTAGTTCACTCTAGGGGAAGAAAATCATCACAAATATCAATTAATAAAAACAATGCCAAATAAAAAATTATAAGGCAGACAGAATAGGAAAAAAGCATGTACACTGAAATTCAGATTTTAAATTCAACTCTTCCCCTATTCACTATGTAATCTTGTTACTATTACTTATCTTTCAAAAACTCACCTTGTTCATCTGTGAAATAGGATAATAATGCTGAATGTTAAGTTTGTTGAACATTATAAAAATGGCCTGGCTCGTAAAAGCTACTCAGAAAAGTAGCTATTATAGATTTTAATATGAAATATTTCAAAGAATTAAAGTAATAGTTAAAACTTTAAAAGGTTTTACCTTCCTTCTACTTAATTCTATGAGCTACTAAACAACAACTCACATTCTTATTGAGGGATACAAATAATAATGGCTTTTTATACCGTTTGGATAAATCTTCCTTTAGGATTGTAAAATACACATACACACACACACACACACACACACACATGTTTTGTAATGTGATTGCTCCTACAGTAACTTTTCAAGAAAAAGCAACATTACACATAATAATTTTTTAATTCTATTTTGATGAATTCAGAAATTATTACTGATGAGAAACTACAGTCAGGTTCAATAAAGTAGATTTTCAAATCTTTATAAAATATCTGCTTCAGAATGAAATCACAAAAATACTACTTGTAAACTTTAAAATTTTTTTTTTTTACTTTTTGTGTCTCTCAAAAAAATGACAGCATTTTTTGTCATCAATTATGTATCATAAACTTACAGATTTTACTGGTCCCATGTACATTTTTATAAACCAATATTAAGGAAAAGACCTATTTCTGTACAATAGATACAAGTGTTTTTCCCACTTGGTTTTGCCGCTTATTTTTGCTGAAGATCTTTTAACTCTGGGTCACAGGTGTATTTAGTTTGTTCAGAACAATGTGTGTGTATGTACATTCATGTTGGTGTTTGTAACTGTACAAATAAGCATCTTTAAATAGTGTTTGGATGGGACATGTATGCTCCAGATTGCCACAGGCCCTGCCACTCTCTATTGTCTTATTCCCAGCTGCTTTACATCCTATCTGGCAGAAAGATGGTAGAATTTTTGACGTAATCTTTAGAGGTTTCATAGAGTCCTTTTATAAATCACTGTCATTGCCTAGTCTGAACACATTGGTTTTGGTGTTCTCTAGCACATTTTCCATGCGTGTGTTTGCTGCAGAACTTATTGCTTATAAATATTACAGTTGTTTATTTTTTTTTTAAAAATGGAGACTAAAATCATAGACTAATAGATATCATGGTGTTGTATGTAACAGATGGCTAAATCTATGTAAAATAGTCAGAAAGCTTTTATTCTTATGAAATTACACTTATTAGTTATATAGCAAAGCAGTTAAATTTTGCTATTACAACACTTTGAGTACAAAGTATGACATTTCCATATTTTGATGTGTAACTAGTATAAAAGTAAGGAACCAAATTTCACTCCTTTTACACTAACAAGTTTACATAAATTTGCCCTTTGTGGTAATGTGCCATCATTACTGTTTCCTTGCAAGATAACATTCAATCAATTTCAGTGATTATAAAAAAGACAGACAGTGTTAGCATTGCCAAGCCTAGTATGGGCTTGTACTTGGTCTTTATTGAGAAACAGCTCTTCTAAGGGCCGGAAGATTTTAAAAAATATATTTATTTTTAAATCCTGGGCTTCTTTTACATGGTAATTACAAGACATTAAAAGACATGGCTCTTTCCTCATGTAAAAATTACAGCCTAGAAAACCCTGTGGGGAAGTTCTACTCTGTCACATGGGGTCAATATGAGTCGAAAAGCTACTGCATGGCACCCAACAACAGTAACAACTAGTATGCAGTCTATGGCTTAAAAACAAAGTATACATGCCCGCGTAGTTGAGTAGATACCCATTCATGGCAACCCCATGCTTTACAGACTAGAACTGCTCCATAGATTTTTTTGGTGGTAATTGTTATGTGCAAATCTGCTGCAAAAGACCTCTTTAAAGTGTTAAAAGGCAAAGACATCACTTTGAGGGCTAAGGTGAACCTGACGCAAGTCATGGTATTTTCAGTTGCCTCATATGCACGCAAAAGGTGGACAATACATCAGGAAGACCAAAGAAGAATTTATGCATTTGAATTATGGTGTTGGCAAAGAATGTTGAATATATCATAAACGTCTAGAAGAACAAACAAATCTGTCTAGGGAGAAGTACAGCCAGAATGCTTCTTATAATTATAAGCAAGGATGGTAAGACTTCCTCTCATGTCATTTGGACATGTTATCAGGAGGGACCAGTTCCTGGAGAAGGACATCATGCTTAGTAAAGTAGTCAGCAGCAAAATGGACCACCTGTCAATCTTTTCCTCCAGTATTAACATTTAAGATAGTTTAAAAAAAATTACTATTTATTATGTTTTTATTAAATGTAACTGGATGATTTTTTATTTTTAAATATTGCTCATTAGAAACGTACAGTGTTTCATTTATAAAATAGTTGAAATGCAAATTGTGGGCCGATTTCCAGAAACAAACTGTCACATACAAGAATGATTCCTTTGGGTGAAATTCATTTCAGATTCCAAACAAATAATTCAAACCTAAATTTAAAAAAAAAATCAACTTATTTGCAGCATCAAGCTTGCTTATATTTGGTTGTTTTGAAATGATGCACACCTGCTTGACTCAAATTACTAATACTATATTTATCATTTCTTCTGAACGCTGCAGCTGAGTTTACAAATACTATCTGTTCTGTAGAAGCCATTTATAACCCGGGGGGTTGGCAAAGTGAAATGATATCACCTTAGAAGCCTTTGTTGCTCAATCATGTTATAGTTGAGTTCACATATAGTGTTTCAGAAAACAAGATTTGACCCTTGAAATATCAGAATTCACATAATAACCAAGAATCATAACATACCCTGAAGAAGAATGTTTCCGAAAAGAAACTGTCAATCATTTGAAGAAATTTTAAATCAAAATGGGAAAAGGAAGAAGGAAAGATGTTAGTAGGATTAAATTAAAACACACGATAGCAAAAAGATAGAAAAAACCTAAGTGCCTGTCAAAAGATGAATGGATAAACAAATTATGGTACATACACACAATGGACTACTATGCAACAACAAAGAGCAATGATGATTCTGTGAAACACCTCACAACATGGATGAATCTGGAGGACATTATACTGAGTGAAATAAGTCAATCACAAAAGGACAAATATTCTATGAGACCACTGTTATAAAAACCCAAGAAAAAGTTTAAACACAGAAAAAAAAAATCTTCGATGGTTGCAAGGTAGGGGAGGGTTAGGAAGGGGAAATCACTAACTATATAGTAGACAAGTGTTGACTTTGGTGAGGGGAAAGACAACACACACAAACAAAGCACAATTTGATCAAGGCAAAGTTATAAAAGCTTCCTAGACATATCCAAACACTTTTAGGGACTGAATTACTGGTACTGATGGCTGGGGACCGTGGTCTCTGCAGACATTTAGATTAACTGCCTTAACATAGTTCAAAAGAAAATGTTCTACATCTTACTTTGGTGAATAGCATCTGGGGTCTTAAAAGCTTGTGAACAGCCATCTAAGATACATCTATTGGTCCCATCCCATCTGGAGCAAAGGAGAATGAAGAAAACCAAAGACACAAGGGAAATATTAGTCCAAAGGACTAGTGGACCCCATGAACCACAGCCTCCACCAACCTGGGCCTAGAAAAAACTAGATGGTGCCTGGCTACCACCACCGACCACTCTGAAAGGGATCACAATAGAGGGTCCCGAACAGAGTGGGAGAAAAATAAAGAGCACCATTCAAATTCACAAAAAAAGACCAGACTTACTGGTTTGACAGAAACTGGAGGAACCCATGAGACTATGGCCCCCAGACACCCTGCTAATTCATAATTGAAGCCACTCCTGAAGTCAACCTTTCAGCCAAAGATTAGACAGGCCTATAAAACAAACAATAATGCACTTCAGGACCATGCTGCTTAGTTCAGTTAAGTATAGGAGACCAAATGGGCAACACCTGCCTAACAGCAAAGATGGGAAGGCAGGAAGGGACAGAAAAGCTGGATGAATGGACAAGGAGAACCCAGGATGGAAAGGAAAAAGGAGGAGAGTGCTGACACATTGTGGGGATTGCAACCAAGGTCACAGACAATTTGTGCATGAATTTTTGAATGGAAAAAAAAAAAAAGGATATTTTAGAAAACTATGTACATGACAAAAATAACTAACAAAAAAAGAAAAACTAACCGTATGGAAACGAAGCCAGCAATTTTTAACAGAAAACAATAGAAGAATGTTGAGAATGCAGAATATTGTTTACAAATCTAGATGATAGAAGCAAGTGGAGAGAATTTGGGCAAGGGTAAAAGTAGTAGGAAGATGAGAGTAAGGTAAAAACTGAAAACAGCTAACAGGATGGGCTAGAAAAGCAAATCTGTACAACCCTTTTCTGATAGCGATAGAGAACGGAGCAGGGACAAGATATGACATTGATTGAGGAAATTTACTCTTCAAGTAACTGCAGGAGCTTACTTTTTGTGAAAGCAGAATATCTGGCAAATTTTTGTCTTGCCAATTTCATCTCTCACAGGCAATGTGAAAATATAGACGTATGGCTGATGTTTAGATTGGAAAACAAAAGATTGAGGACTAAAATGATGGCTTCCTTTAAACAAAGGAGGGGATTACTTAGTCTTAAACACAATTCCTGAGGTGATAATTAAGACCAGTGCATAGAAATTAAAGGTGAGTTCATTTTAACTCAATAAATGGAAGAGGAGGTGTTTATTCACTCATTTCTTTAAATGATAATGGATATATAATAATGAAATATGGAATAAGTTTCCAATGTGGAAGTGATACAGTAGTAAGGGATGCATTTATGTTTTGAGCATTCAATAAGCTAATTCCCTGAGTCTGGTAAAGGCACTGATCTTTGTTAGAAGGGCAGAATAATACTACTAATAATAATCATAGCTGAAGATTATTGAGTGCTTATGATAATTCAGGCACCATTTTAAGCCCTTTGTTTATTAACTTATTTGAGAAGAGTCAAAGTCACTAAAGAGCTGACAATCATCAAGACAAAACCAAGAGAGTGTGATTCGTTAGAAGACCAGGTAGGAGAAATCCTGATGGGGAAAAAAAAAATGGTTGTCAGTACTGGATGCTTGAACTAGGTAAAGGTGAGCGGAGTAAATATGTGGAAGTACTGGATGCTTGAACTAGGTAAAGGTGAGCGGAGTAAATATGTGGAAGTTTGAGAAGATACTGGTAATTTAAAGAAGGCACTTTCAATATAATATTGAGAAGTGTCTAAACCAACTTTAAAGTTGGTAATGACCCTGACTACCCTAATTATAAATAAAGATTTTACAGTCAATACTCAGAGAAGGTAGAGAGGTGGGGGAAATAATTAAGACATTGGAATTTAAAAAGACTTTTTAACAATATTATACTCAAATAGAGTAAATGGGCTCGATTGTCTTCTATCACATTGCATGCATTTCCTCATAATAATTACTACTATTTGTCTAAAATTGAATTTATGAGATGTGGCTCTTCATTTCAGCACCAAGACTGACCAAACACTATACTATTATTTCTTATATGATAATTGAAAATGTATTCTCTCTAAATATTTTTGTCTAAATTAGTATCCTGTTTCTATGGCACCATTAAATAATATTTATATGGTAAGCTAAATAAGAGTTTTTCTGCAAACAGAACTTATAAAGAATAGAAATCAACTCTATCTCAAATTGTAACTGGGATGTAATTGTTGAAAATAATCAACAAGTAACATCAAAGACATACGTGGGAGGAAAGCTTAGTAGAGTATCATAGAAATTGAATTCAGAAAAAGAAGTAGCTGGAAGGAAATTCTGTTCCTTTATTATTTTTCTAAAAAAAATAAATTTTGTTTGTTTCCAAAGAACTAACTTATCTGACTTCTGTTTCATGAACACTCCAAACACATGGAAAACAATGGGAGGTAACAGAGGGGTTTCCTGCCAGAAGTATCTAAAGAATGATCTTAACAAGAGTAGATCGATTATATATTTTTAAAGATGTAAAATATGACATAGCATTAGCATATGAAAATATTTCTTTTGAATTGGCAAATAGAATCCCTCCTTCCAATAATGGTTTTTTTAGGTAGCAAAGAACAATACGTATCTTTAAGTTATCCTTCCTTGGGACTATAAAATTTTCTGTCTCTCTCCTCATTTAAAATAGGTTACACAGATCCTCTGCATAATCTTAAATTCTGAATTGCACCCAAAATTTTATAAATACTTAAACATAAAGCATTGCCTTAACAATATTTTAAATTACAGGTCTATATAATGTTAATTTCCAAATGGGGATGTTACTATTTGTGGATGACATACTTGAATATTTCTCCAATCACTTCCAAACTTTATTATGGAGGTAGGACCTACCTATTTAGGGATGAAGATTTGAAATGTTACAGACAAAATGAACTGACTTTAAACATAAATAAATTTCCGTGAGGATTTGATAAGTCATTTGTTGGAAATCCTGTTCAAACCTTTGTAACTGACACCAGATCAGTCCCTGAGTGGCACAAATGGTTAAGCACTGGAAAACTAGCCAAAAAGTTGGCAGTTCAAACTCTACCGGAGAAGCATAGGAAGCAAGGCTCGGTAATCTGCTTTCAAAAGGTTGAAGTCTTTAAAACTCTTTGGAGCAGTCCTACTCTGCACACATAGGGCCGCGACGAGTCAGAATTGACTTGATGGTAACTAAGAGAAAAAACAAGGTAAGTTCTCTGTCTTTATTGTATAATTTGAAACATATATTGTTTAATGTAGCTGAGTTTAGCAAATTTTTACAGTTTTTGTTTGAGATATGTTAACTCCATTACAGAATGCCAATTAACAAGAGCTATAAGAGAACAGTTTTCAATAATCTGTTATCTAAAGTGGTAGCTATAGTAATTATATGGTTTGTATTTTATTTTGCAGCTCCTTTGATGGAAACATAATTGTTTATGAATCATTGCTCATTTTTATTTTTTTGGCTTTTGTATTTCTTTAAATATATTTTTCCTAATTTATTCTTTAATCTGATAAAGTTTATCTATGTAAAACTACAGTAAATAGAATCTTTTAAGGGGAAGTGTTGAGCATATTTCCTTTAAGGTTAGCAAACAGAAACAGGGGCTTGCTGTCACAACTTCTTTTCAAATTTTGATGTTCACTATACAGAGGCAAGAATAAAATGATGTACAGATTGTTGACAAAAAATCAGCAACCAAAAATCCTGTCATTATTTTCAGATATCATCATGAATGAAAACAATTTGATAGAATATACAGAAATATTATTAGGATTAGTAACAATTCATTGAGATTATTGCATACAAGTCAAATAGTAAAAAATAAATTGCATTATGTATAAACTTACATGGATTTTAAAAATAATGAAAAAAACTGAATACCATTTAAAATAACAGGAAAATATGATATCTAAAAATAAATATTGCAAATCTTTGCAAAAAATTTAGAAAATTTAAAAAAATCTCATTTTAAAAAACTTAATAAACTAAATAAATGAGGAATATACCAAGTTCACAGATTGAAATAGCCAATAACAAAAAATATAATTGGGCCCAAATTGGCTTATAAACTCAGTGCAACTCTAATCAAAATCCAGTAGGATTTGTGTTTCTGTATTTTGTTAAATTAGCTATTGTAACTTTAAGTTCATAGGGACGTGAAAAGGGTGAAGAATATCTAAGATCATTTTAAAGAAGAACATGTTGGGAGGAATTGTTCTATCTAGCATCAAGATATATGATAAATCTGTGGTTATCAAGAAAATGTGCTGTTAGTGAAGGGATATACAAAAAAATGGAGCAAAATAGACAAATCAGATAGAGATCTACATGCACATATATGTACGTGTGTATCTATGAAACCCATTGCCGTTGAGTCAGCTCCAACATATGTGTGTATGTAGATATTTTTGCACGTGGAAATTCAGTTGTCCCAGCACTATTTACTACAGACACTATTTTTTCACCATCGATTGGAAATGGTAGCCTAGTTGAAAATCAACTGGCCACAAATATGTGGGTTTGTTTCTGTATTCTCAATTCTACTATGTTCATCTATTTTGTCTATTATACCAGTAACACACTGTTTTGATTAGCTTCATGGTACATTTTAAAATCAGGAAATGTGAATCCACCTACTTTGTTCTTCTTTTTCAAGATTGTTTTGGCTATTCAGAGCCGCTTGCAATTCAATATGAATTTTAGGATTGACTTTTCTGCAAAGAAGGTAGTTGGAATTGTAATAGGAATTACACTGAATCTGTAGATTTCTTTGGGTAGTTTGGAAATTTTAACAATATTAAGTCTTCTAATCCAGGAACACTGGTTATCTTCCCATGTATTTAAGTTCTCTTTAATTTATTTCAGGAATGTTTCATGGTTTTCAGTGTACGAGTCTTCCACCTCCTTGGTTAAATTTATTCCTAAGTATTTTATTCTTTTTGATGCTACTGTAAATGAAATTGTTTTCTTAATTTCCTTTACAGTTTGTTTATTGTTGGTGTATAGAAATACAGCTGATTTTTGTGTGTTCATTTTGTATCCTGCCACTTTGCTGAGACTGTTTAGTGCTAACAGATTTTTGTGGATTTTTTAGTTTCTTCTGCATACAAGATCATGTGATCTGTGAACAGAGATAGTTTTACAACATCTTTCCAATTTCAAAGCCTTTTATTTCTTTTTCTGGTCTAATTACTCTAGCTAGAACTTCCAGTACTGTTTTAAATTAAAAAACAAAAAAACTTGTTGCTGTCAAATTAATTCCAACTCAGGGCAATTCTATAGGGCATAGTAGAACTGCCCTATAGTGTTTCCAAGGCTGTAAATCTTTATAGGAGCAGACTGCCACATCTTTCTCCTGTGGAGCAGCTAGTGGGCTCAAACCATCAACAGCCTATCACTTAATCACTGTGCCACCAGGACTCCTTACTGTACTGTGAAAGAGGACATTCTTGTCTTATTCCTGATCTTACGAGAAAAACTTCAGGTGTTCACCATTTAGTATGAGGTTAGCTGCTGGTTTTTCATATACGGGGTTTGTCATGTTGAGAAAGTTTCCTCCTAATACTAGTTTGAGTGTTTTTAGCATAAAAGAGTGCTGGATTTTGTTAAATGCTTTTTCTGTATCAGTTGAGATGATCATGTATGTTTTTCTTCTTTTTTTTTCCTATTAATGTTGTATAAGGTAATCCTTGATTGATTTTCATATGTTCAACCACCCTTGCATTCCTGAGATACTTCCCAGCTGGTCATGTTTATAATCCTCGAAATATGCTGCTGAATTTGATTTTCTAGTATTTTATTCAAAATTTTTGTATCTATATCCGTAAGGAATATTAGCTTATAGTTTTCTTTTCTGGTCATGTCTCTCTATGCCTTTAGTATCAAGGTAATTTTGGCCTCATAAAATGAGTTAGGAAATGTTCCCTCCTCTTCTATGTTTTTTTTTTTTTTTTGAAGAGTTTAGAAGGATTGTTGTTAGTTGTTCTTTAAATATTTGGTGGAATTCACCAACCCATCTGATCCTACGCTTCTCTTCACTGGAAAATTTTCGATTACTAATTCAAACTCCTTACTTATTATAGCTCTGTTCATATTTTCTATTTCTTTTTGAGTAGTTTTAATAATCTGGTGTTTCTAGAAATTTGTCCACTTCATAAAAGTTGTCCAATTTGTCAATGTACAATTGTTCATACTATCTCTTGAAATTGTTTTATTTATGTAAACTTAGAAGTGATGTTTCCACTTTTACTTTGGAGTTTAGTAATTTGAATCTTCTCTCCCGCTCTTTTTTTTCAGTCAGTATAACTAATGATTTATCAGTTTTGTTGATCTTTTCAAAT
Source organism: Dugong dugon (assembly GCA_030035585.1). Classification (NCBI taxonomy): domain Eukaryota; kingdom Metazoa; phylum Chordata; class Mammalia; order Sirenia; family Dugongidae; genus Dugong; species Dugong dugon. Next base: position 65,186,159 of record CM057466.1, read on the forward strand.
AACCAATTTTTGGTTTTATTGGTTTTCTCCATTGCTTTTCTATTCACAATTTCATTTATCTCCTCTCTAATCTTTAATATTTCCTTCCTTCTGCTAGCTTTAGACTGTTTCCTCTTCTTTTTCTAGTCCTTTAAGCTGTAGTGTTAGGTTTTTTATTTGAGACACTTCTTCTTTTTTAATCTAGGTGTTCACAAGTCATAAATTTCTCTCTTATTATTGCTTTTGCTGCATTCCAGAAATTTATTATGTTGGGTTTTGTTTTCTTTTGTCTCAAGGCATTTTGGAATTGTTGAAACCTCTATGAGTTCTATTGCAGAACTCTTAATTCAAATCCTTGATGGTGGGATCGAATATGTCTTTTTCAAAAGATCCCCAGATGATCTCTGTGCACACTCAAGAATGAGACTCTCTGCTGTAAGTGGTAGAAATGTTACATCTAGGTGTTACTTTTTTAGAAATGGGAGCTACTAGGAAGAGATTTGCTGAAGGTACAGGAGAATAAGTAGAAGGAAGTTCAGAGTAAAGTTCAGAAGTAAAGCCCTGAACTATTACTACTAATTTTAAGTTTTGTAGTGGCTGCTTAGGTGTTTTCCCTGTTTCTAACACTGCTCTCATTTCAATCCAGTTTCCATATCTGCTGACAGACTAGCCTTCTTTAGGCACACCTGTAATCATGCTTATTTGGTTCCCCAAATCCTTATCCTATGCTGACTAAATTCAGGCCAAAGCATGTTCCTCAAGGGCGTTTACAGTATGGCTCCAACATATATTTTCAGCCTCATCTTTCGGTGCGTTCCTTGGAATTCATTCAAGTTCATCTGCTCTCACCCACTCATATAATTTATCCATTTTTAAATCCTACACTTTACCTTTTGCATTTCCACATCCTGTCTTACCACCTCCTACATGCTTCAGAGTTCCAGAACCAATGTCACCTTCCTACAAGCTTCTGAAGAATTTAGGATCACATTAGTCATATGTACTTTCATGATGTCTCATTTATGGTACCTGGGTTCGTGTCCCCCCTTTACTTCACTGTAAGGTCTTCCTCAGTAACTTGTGAGCCCATTTATTATAAAAATGTGAATCTCTCACAGCTTCTTGTACTGATCCTTTTATACTCTGCAAGTGACAATTATAAGAATAAAATAATAGATTATAGAGCCCTCACTTGACTTTAGGATTGGTGTAACTGGCTAAAACTGCATTTCTGTTTTGCAAATAACTGAGTTAACTACCTAATCTAAAGCTGTACCCACGTCATATATAATCCCCATAAGTCACCTCCAAACCATTCCATATAAACATATATTCTAAGTAAATGCATTTTACTCACCAAGAACAGATCGTTTCATAAGAAAAATTCACTGCCTCCCATTCCTATCTCTTTCTTTTAATCATATTGCTACCCCAGAAATGCACAGTATTAGTCACGGTTTACCATAATGCTACCCTTACTGCTCATTTTCTAGTTCTGTGAAGAGACTGAAGACTTCTAGTGTTGGTTCAACATTATTATCTTGGACAGTCTCTGGTAGTTCTTTTATTGTCCACCTTACTACTATGGCCTGCACCTTATCCTGTGGGTAATATGTACATAGAGTCCCACAGACCAAATGAATGACAAGAAAGTAACTCAGAAGGGACATGGGCTTGTTGGGTACTGAACATTGAAAAGAACATTCATGTATTTTCTTCAAAAAGAGTATGGGATTTTAGAAAGCATTTTGGGATAAAGCCTAAATCAGGGTTGTAAGGATCTTAGAATTTTATCTTATATAAAATGTAAGCTATGATTTATTAGCTTTATGAACTTATGGAAGTCATGGACTTTTCTCACTCTCAGTTTCCTCATGCAGTATTGGGAACATCACTGTCTTAGGCTGAGTTCTCTAGAGAAGCAAAACCAGTAAAACATATAAATATACATAGAGAGAGATTTATATCAAGGAAATGGCTTATGCGGTTGTGGAGATTAGAATGTCCTAAGTCTGTAGGCCAGGCTGGAGGCTTCTCCTGATTCACATAGTTGCAGGGGCTGGCAAACTCAATACTGGCATGTCAGACAGCAGGGCTGTTGATCACAGGCTGCAAAGACCAACGAATCCCAAGATTAGCAGACGAGAAGCAGGTAAACTGCTAGCTCTAGTCCCAAGAACTAGAGGTCAGAGGAACAGGAGTCAGGTGCAGGATCCAGATTGAGCAAAAGCCCCTGAGACTTGCCAGAAAGTCCGCCTATATCGGATGCAGGCCACACCTCCAAGAAAACTCCCTTTCATCTGATTGACTATTCATAGCAGAGCCCATCATGGAGGTGATTACATCATTATATGACTGCGAAACTATATCATAACTGCCTAACCACTGAGGATCATGGCCTAGTCAAGTTGACACACAACCTTAACCATCACAATCACTTACTCTGAACATGTTATCAGGAGGGACCAATCTCTGGAGAAGGACCTCATGGCTGGTAAAGTGAAGGGTTAGTGATAAAGAGGAAGACCCTCAATGTGATGGATTGACACAATGGCTGTAACAATGGGCTCAAACATAGAAAGGATTATGAGGATGATGCAGGATCAGGCAGGGTTTAACTCTGTTGTACATAGAGTTGCTATGAGTCAAAACTGACTCGAAGGCACCTAATAACAACAACAACAACAACAAAGCATATGAGTAGATTATTTTATCATCCCCACTTTTGGTATTCTGTTAAGGACTCTTTTTGGAATAAACCAGGATTCATAAACATCACATTTCTCTTAAAGAAATATATTCTAAATGTTGCAATATATTCTAAAAAATTATTTAATATCAATTTTAGGACTACACACACATTCTCTGATTTTAATATAAATAAGGCATTAAATTTGGGTACATTTATAATGGGAAACTCGTATTGACTATTTTGAGTGTTAGTTCCCATAGAGTGAATAGCTATAATAGAATATATAATTCACATACTCTTTATATTATTTTTTGCTTTGGAAATAGCTACTGTAAGAAGTCAAACTTGTTTAAAAGTTGCAAGTATTAATCAAAGCTAGATCATAGTATGTGTTTTTTATATTGGCAGAAGTCTTCCTGTTAGTCTAAAGAAAAAAACATTAAATAAACAAGTGAGATTCCTCTAGGGAATAGAAATATAAAGATAATTTTTAGTCAGACTAAATAAACATTTTTTTAGAAATATAGTAAATGGAAAAATAGCATACTTTTATCTGTGCAATAATATATACTAATTCCTACTACTAAGTCCAAGCATATACTATACTTTTGACACCTTAGCTTGGTTTGGAGAGTCACTTAAACCTTTATTCTGATTTATATACCCCTCACGTGTGTGCCCCTGGAATCCTGAATTTCTTCTTTCACAACCCAATTTATATTGCTTCTTTCAACTTTATATCCTCAACACAAAACGTTACTGACAAGGAGTAGGTGCTCAATACATGTTTAATAAACTCATGAATTAATTTAATAATTTATAAATAAAACAATAAATATATTATGAAGAAAAACTACAGGAAACTGTTATCTGTCATATTTCCTGTGATTTGCAATGCAATAATCAGCTACTGGAAAGCATCTACTATGGCAATGCCCAGGGCTGTATCCTTGTCTGAGGTATAGAGACTTACAGGACATGGATTCTGCTCTCCAGTTCTTTATTCAGTAAAACAACTGAGGCTTGATTTACACACAGCTATGGTGCAACCATATATATATATATATATACACACACACACACTAGAGCCCTGGTGGCATAGTGGTTAAGAGCTAGTCTGCTAAGCAAAAGTCGACAGTTTGAATCCACCAGTAGCTCCTCGGAAACCTTACAGGGCAGTTCTATTCTGTTCTATAGGTTCCCTATGAGTAGGAATTGACTTGAGATCAACGGGTTTTATATATATATATATGTGTGTGTGTGTGTGTGTGTGTGTGTGTGTGTGTGTGTGTGTGTGTGTGTGTGTGTGTGTATCTATAAACCAGATCCACTGCCATGGAGTCGATTCCTACTCATAGCAACCCTGTGCCACCAGGGCTCCAGTATACACACACACACACACACACAAACACAAATTATATGTATATAATTATATATATATTATGTATATTATTATATATATATACATATATTTATATGTTTACTATATATGTATGTATATGTATACGTATACTTATATTTATATATGTATTTTTATTGACAAAGTCGCAATCAGTGAAGGAGAAATTTGAAGAAGGGAAAGTCACTACTCATGGAGATAATCTAAGAATGTCATTCAAGCATAAAAGATTTTAGAGGCAAAGACGGAAATAGAGTAAGGGTTGGTATGAACAAAATATTGAAGATGGAATAAGGGCTACCTGCTCTGGTACAGTGAACAGCAGCACAGTTTGATTAAAACAAATGTCTCAGAAAGATAAACGCTATGAGAAGGATTTACGAAAACAGTAGTCATTTTTTTGAGCATCTTGAGATATTGAGATATAGGGTGAGATCTTCTTGAATGCCTTACCCATTCATCCAACTAGCTTCTAGAAGTCTTTATGGGATATTTCACTTCAAATTCATCATATTCAAAAGACACAGGGGAACTGGGGAAACTTTTTGAGCAGGGGAGTTAACTGGTAATTCAGTGTAGGGGAAGGGAGATATGTGATGGTTTCATTGTTAGAAAGCAGCAATTGAAATCCAGAAGTCTCATGGACTTCTCTTTACTTAAAGTAAGGAAATGTGAGGACTACGTGTGGATGCAATGTCTTTAGAAAATCATCACTTGCTGGAATAGGATACATGAATGAGCTTACGAAGAGTGCAAAGTGTTGATTGAAGTCACCAAGAATGACAGGTTTGTGGTTTGAGCTCCAACTGGGTGAACAAGGATGTAAGGAGTGATATTTTAAAGGCTGGGAAGAAAGATAACTGGGATGACTTGATAGGTGGCTCACTAGGAGTCAGAGAGCGAGGGGGCAGGCTCAGTTAGTCGATAGCCAATGTAAATATCCAAGCAGAGTGCCTGCTACAGAGTAATACAGGGAAATTTGTGAGAACTGGAATTCTACAGAACTGCCTATTTTTCTGGGTCTTGCAAGTTTTCTGCCTTTGGCAGGGTGCAGTCATCACTTTTCTATTGCTCTCTATTTAGTGGAAAATACTTAAGTCTTCCTTCTCTGACAGGTATCTGATTTACACAGGTTCCGGCTTTCACAGGTTTCCCTGTACAACATAAGCACCTTAACATGTTATTTTAATTAGGAGAATATTACAATGCTTTAATGATTATCTTTAGAAAGGAAAAGAGTACAATTATTATGTTGCATATTTAAATCTGTTATATAGGACAAAATTGACTTTTAAAATGAAACTAATGGAAAAACTCATGTTTAGTGAAATAAGAAAAGGCGCATGACTGAGGTAAATTAAAAAATGGCTAAGGTTGGGTTGTTTCTAGTTATTGTAGCCATTTAAATTCAGTAATTGTTTTTACCAAGATGAGGATTAGAAGAGTTTTAAATTCATTTTCTTGAAAATACAAACACATTTTAACTAACTGTTCTCCTCCCTATCGTATTTTTCAGTTTAATTTTACCCTAAGACTTGATCATCTTCACATACCAGTAGTTTGAAACAAACTAATTTGGACAACATTTGCATGAACTGTTCTTTTGTTCATTAATCAATTTTCTGTAAGGTATTATTTGTCACATGAAATTTCCTTTGCCTTTCAGAATAAAAACACGGATAAAAATGCTTCCATTGTGTTAAAATGTCTTTTACACATGACAAAAGTTTAAAAAGTGAATAAGGCCATGTCTTAGTTATCTAGTGCTGCTGGAGCAGAAATAACACAAGTGGATGGCTTTAACAAAGGGAAATTTATTTTCTCACAGTTTAGGAGGCCAGAAGTCTGAATTCAGGGTGCTAGCTCCAGGGGAAGATTTTCTCTCTCTGTTGGCTCTGGGGAAAGGTTCTTGTCATCAATCTTCCACTGGTCTAGGAGCTTCTCAGCACAGGGACCCTGGATCCAAAGGACAAGCTCTGCTCCAAGCTCTGCTTTCTTGGGGGTATGAGGTCCCTAACCTCCCTGCTCACTTCTCTTTTTTTATATTTCAAAAGACATTGACTCAGAACAACCTAATTCTGTAGATTGAGTCTTGCCTCATTAACATAATTGCTTCTAATCTTGCGTCCTTAAATCATACAGGTTAGGATTTAGAACACACAGGATAAATGCATCACATGACTAAGTGATGGTAAATCACACAATACTAGGAATCATGGTGTAGCTACATTGACACGCATTTTTGGGGAACACAATTCAATTTATAACAGGCTATAATTTATAGAGTGAACTTCACTATCTACCTAGAATACTGTGGTCCCAGCAAAGGCTTCCACATTCTTCATATTGCCTCAAGCCCTGTAAAACCCTGTGTCTCTGCTTCTCTGTGGTCCTCCGCTCCAGTGCTCTTTGTTAAAGAATCCTTAACTCCACCATTTTAAATTCGTATTTTCAATTATCTACCATTACCATCGCTATCAATATTTAACCATCCTCGGTCCTGTAACTTACAGTAGCCTTTTCTTTGCAAAATTACAACACCTATGAAATTCTTTCTCCTTTGTCTTCCATGAAACAATGATTTATTCACTTTATTTTGCCTCTTTTACATTCTCCTTTTCCTGTAAATTTCTATTAGAAGTTGACTTTGGAAAGACTTTCCATTTGCAGGCTTCTTCTCATGGCAATGGAGCTCAGTTCTATTCTGTAACGCATGGGGTTGCCATGAGTCAGAATGGACTCTACGGAAACAGGTTTAGTTTGGTCTCTTGCCATAGTTTTCCTGAAGGATCATTTCATTCCCATAACTTCCAATCTCATTTTTGTTTTTTTGACCATCAATTTTATAGATAGGTCTAGCTCAGATCTTTCTCCTGAGCTCCAAAATCACGTTACAAACTACTTGTTAAGCATCTTTCTTTGGATTCCCTCAGGCCCTTTAATTCGACATAACCAACATTGAACCAAGTGGCTTCATTCACAGCTCCTTTTCCCCTCTCTTCCTCTCATTTATTCACCTTTCCTCCCTTTTATTCTCTATTTTTACCCTCACAAATGTCAGGGGATGTAATAATAAATAAAATAAACATAATTCATGCCTTGTTGAGGTAGCAGTCAAGTAGAATAAAATGATAATTCAAAACAGATCAATATGGTGTTCCAGCAATGAAGGAAATAGACATAATATAAATGTGGAAAGATAAGCTTCTGTAATATTAATGTTGATGATACTCTCTATCAACTTTCAGCAGCTTGTGGATGCTGAAACACTTTGAATGTTAAAATGCCCTCATAATCAAATCTCCTTTCCAGCAGAACACTGGTGGCATCTCCCTTATTCCCACTTCCACCTCCTCACCTTCAGGTGTTAGACAAAGATTGTAAGTGGAGATTACTAGATGTTCTCTTTCCATGTCCCACCAAATTATGAAGGACTCATGTTTGATTCATAAGGCTCTTTAGACTAAAATAACCAAACAAAAGTACAAAGTTAGAGTGAGCAGGAAAACCCACCCATTGTAAAAATTCCCTGCAAAAGCTCCACATTAGTGATAATTTAATGAGCAGTCTTTGGTTGCTTATGTGTTTGAAATTCTTTCCGTTGAGGCTTTTGCAGATCAAATGTAGGCAGCATTGTATTGTCACATTAACAACAACAACAAAAAAAATATTGTCAATGGGATAAATTTTGAAACACTGAAACTTTGAAAGTATTCTGTTAATTCTCCCAAACCATTAGCTACCAGGTTTTATTTAAAGATGCTGTGAAAATAACTTTATATTTCCAAGTGTAGGTCAGACCATTTTCCTTCTCTTTTGGCAAGGGACTCTTGTGGATTAGAATCTCTGGACTGCACTCACTGAGCTTAACATGGTTTACCAGCAAAAAGCTTATGGAAGAAGCTGGCTGCCTAAGGACTAGAGATCAAGTATTTCTTCCTCTCTCTTTGGACATGCAGCCTTTGCCAGAATGCTGAAGTCAAGCACTATATGAAAACAATTCCACTATCCTTTAAATGTGTTTTAAATTAACTATTTAGATTAGATTTGCAATCAGTGTACTTCTACGGATTCCAATGTTAATGTGCTTTCAAAGCAAGTGGGTTTTCCCTGATAGAGTAAATTTGCTGTCAATTTGATGGTGCTGAGAATGTTGATGTAATAATGTAATCCTGAGGCATTTCATTGACTTCTGGGAGAGTATCCATCATTAGCTGTTTTGGGATTAGTTCCAGGACAGTTCAGAATTAAAAAAAAAAAAAAAAAAAAAACTTAGTTTTTGTTTTAACTGTAGTTCCTTGATAAGGTAAGATATTTTTCAGCACAAACGCTTTTAAGTCAGCTTGCTATTATCTGTTCAAATGTGAGAAGTAATGAAAAGGTTCAGCAAAAATTTGGGTGGTTTGTCAGTCCTCCCCAACATATTCCACTCTTTCTCAGGATAACTGTCCTAAAGCTGTTATATGTTCTACCCCTCTCTTCCTACCTAAATATGTATCCATAAACAATATAAGATCAAACCCATTGCCGTGGAATCCATTCTGACTCATAGTGACCTTATTGGACAGAATAGAACTGCCCCATAGAGTTTCCAAGGGGCGGCTGGTGGATTCGAACTGCCGACCTTTTTTGGTTAACAGCCAAGCTCTTAACCACTATGTCATATGTTTAGAAGTTAAATAGATATAAAGAACATATAAATTTGCAACTTACTTTTCTTCAACAAAAATTGTTGCAGAGATCTACTCGTCTTGATACGTAGATCTAGCAAGCATTGGTTTTTAGCAACAATTATTAACTTTCTATTTTATAAATATATCACCACTTATTTATACATTCCTGTATTTGCTTGACAATTAAGCTGTTTCTACTCTTCTCTATAACAAACTGTTTACATGAATATCCTTGTGCCATGTCTCTTTGTGCACATATGTAATAATTTCTGAAATAATTTCCACAGGATGCATTCCCAGAAGTAGAACTGCCATGTGCAGTTGTGCCTTCAAATTTGGGGTCTTTGTTTTTTGTAGGCCATGTTTTTCAGGGCCTTGAGATTCAGGAATGTTATCTTCTGGATGTTTGGATTCTTTTGTAAACATCAAAAAAAAAAATTGTTTTTTTCTTATTTGTTTTTAACAAAGGTTTATTTTGTTTTCATTATTGTTCTTGTTCTACTTTTTTTTCCCCCTAATATGTATCTGATATATTTTTCCATCCCTTGGTTTTCAGCATTTCTGTGTCATTACGTCTATGTGTGATACTTATAACCACCATAATGTTGGATAAAAATAAGTAAATAAATCCATTCTATGAATTCCTGTCTTTTAAGTGGTGAAATTAATTCATTTACCTTTGCTATGATTATTCCTATATTTGGAACTAATTCTACCATCTTATTTTCTATCTTCTATTTATGATGCATTTTCTTTGCTGCTTCTAAGCTTTTCCTTTCTTATATCGGCATTATTAAGTTTTATTTATTTCCTTTTTTCCTTTCTACTAACGGGGATGTTATACGGTCTGTTTCTATTGTATAGTTAGTGTAATTTTTTAAGGGAAATAATTGACTTGAAAACTAAAGTTAATTGAAATTTCCACACTTCAACTGAATAACATATGGACCCGAGAATGTTTTGTCTCTGAATATACCTCTCACCTTCCATGCGATTCCTGTCTGGTATTTTATTTTATTTATTTATTTATTCCCCCCCCCCCTTTTTTTTTTTTTAATGTACTTCAGGCGAAGGCTCCCAGAACAAATACTTTCTCATGAAACAGTAGCACACATATTGTTTCATGACATTGGTTAACAACACCAAAACATGTCAACCCTCTCCCTTCTCAACTTTTTTTTTTTTTTTTGGTGAAAATATACATAGCCAAAGATACACCATTTCAAACATTTCTACATGCATAGTTCAGTGACATTGACTACACTCTTCCAATTGTGCTGCTATTCTCACTTTAGATGAAGGCTTACAGGACAAAATAGCTTCTCATTTAACAGTACACGTTGCCCTATGACAGTGGTTAACAACCTCACAACACATCAACACTATCCTTACTCAGCCTTGGGTTCCCTATCACCAGCTTTCCTGTCCCCTTCTGCCTTCTGGCCCTTGTCCCTGGGCTGCTGTGCCTCATTAGTCCCATTTGGTTTGATGGGGCTGTCCACTCCCAGGCTGAACAGTGAACCTCAGAAATGACTTCACCACGGAGCTGATAGGGTGTCTGGGGGTCATACTCTCGGGGTTTCTCCAGTCTCCTTTACGCCAGTAAATCTGGTCTTTTTTTTTTTTTTTTTTTTTTTTGTGAGGTAGAATTTTGTTCTACATCATTCTCCAGCTCTCTCCAGAACCCTCTGTTGTGATCCTGGTAGAGCAGTCAGTGGTGGTAGCCAGGCACCAACTAGCTGTACTGGACTCAGACTGGTGGAGGCCTTGGTAGCTGTGGTCCATTAGTCCTTTGGACTGATCTTTTCCTTGTATCCTGTTCTCTTCATTCTACCTTGCTCCCAAAGGGGTGAGACCAGTGAAGTGTCTTAGATGGCTGCTCACAGGCTTCTAAGACCCCAGACACTAATCACCAAGGTAGAATGTAGAACATTGTCTTTATAAACTGTGCTGTGCCAATTGAGCTAGATGTTCCCTGAGACCATGGTCCCCACCAGCAATTCAGTCCTTCAGGGAGTTTGGATGTGTCTATGGGGCTTCCATGACCTTTCCTTGTACAAATTGTGCTGGTTTTCCCAGTATTGTGTACTGTCTCACCCTCCACCCAAGATACCACTTATCTTTTGCCTATTTAACATTTCCCCCCTACCACTCCCATCCCTGGTAACCAACAAAGATTGTTACTTTTTGTGTGTGAACTTTTTCATGGGTTTTTACAGTAGAGGTCTCATACAATATTTGTCCTTTTGTGATTGACTTATTTCACTCAGCATAATGTCCTCCAGTTTCATCCATGTTATGAGGTGCTTCACAGATTCGTCATTGTTTTCTCGTTGCATAGTACTCCATTGTGTGTATGTACCATAGTTTGTTTATGCATTCATCTGTTGATGGGCATCTAGGTTGTTTCCATCGTTTTGCTATTGTGAACAATGCTGCCATGAACATAGGTGTGCATATGTCTATTTGAGTGATGACTCTTATTTCTCTAGGATATATTCCTAGGAAAGGGATTGCTGGATCGAATGATATGTCTATTTCTAGCTTTCTGAGGAAGCACCAGGTCATTTTCCAAAATGGTTGTATCATTTTGCATTACCACCAGAAGTACATAAGAGTTCCAATCTCCCCGAAGCCCCTCCAACATTTGTTATTTCCAGTGCTTTTGATTCGTGCTAGTAATGCCGGGATGAAATGGTATCTCATTGTGGTTTTAAAATGCATTGCTCTAATGGCTAGTGATCCCGAGCATTTCCTCATGTGTCTGTTGGCCATTTGAATGTCTTCTTTGGTGAAGTGTCTGTTCATTTCCTTTGCCCGTTTTTTAATAGGATTATTTGTCTTTTTGTTGTAGAGGTCTTGGATTTTCTTGTAGATTATGGAGATTAGACCTTTGTCTGACTTGTACTGTCCAAAATTTTTTTCCCAGTCTGTAGGTTCTCTTTTTACTCTTTTGGTGAAGTCTTTTGAGGAGCATAGGTGTTTGATTTTTAGAAGATCCTGGTTATCTAGCTTATTTTTTGGGATTTGTGCACTGATGGTTATGGTTTGTATCCTGTTAACACCATGTATTAAGGACTGTAGTATTGGTCCTAAATATTCTTCTATGAACTTTATAGTTTTAGGCTTTATATTCTGGTCTTTGATCCATTTTGAAGTAGTTCTTGTATGCGGCATGAGGTATGGGTCCTGTTTCATTTTTTGCAGATGGATATCCAGTTTTGCCAGCACCATTTGTTAAAAAGACTGTCTTTTCCCCATTTGATGGACTTTGGGACCTTGACGAAGATCAGGTGACCATAGGTGGATCGATTTACATCTGAGTTCTCAATTCTCTTCCATTGGTCAATGTATCTGTTGCTGTGCCACTACGAGGCTGTTTTGACTACTCTAGCTGTACAGTAGGTTCTGAAGTCAGGTAGTGTGAGTCCTCCAACTTTATTCTTCTTCTTCAGTAGTGCTTTCTATTAGGTCCAGCAGATTTCTCATGGAGTCTTTAGGGTTGTCTGTGTATAATATCATATTATCTGCAAACAGGGGCAGTTTAACTTCTTTGTTACCAATTTGGATGCCCTTTATTTCTTTTTCTTGCCTTATTGCTCTAGCTAGAACTTCTAGCACAATGTTAAATAGCAGTGGTGATAAAGGGCATCCTTGTCTTCTTCCTGTTTTCAAGCGGAATGTTTTCAGACTCTCTCCATTAAAAACAATGCTGGCCTTTGGTTTTGCATACATGCCCTTTATTATGTTGAGAAATTTCCCTTCTATACCTATTTTATTGAGGGTTTTTATCAGGAATGGGTGTTGGACTTTGTCAAATGCCTTTTCTGCGTCAATTGAGATGATCATGTGATTCCTTTCATTCCTTTTATTTATGTGGTGGATTACGTTGATTGAGTTTCTAATGTTGAACCATCCTTGCATACCTGGTATGAATCCTACTTAGTCATGCTATATTATTTTTTTGATATGATGCTGAATTCTGTTGGCTAGAATTTTGTTCAGAATTTTTGCATCCATATTCATGAGAGATATTGGTCTGTAATTTTCTTTTTTTGTGACGTCTTTGCCTGGTTTTGGTATCAGCGTTATGCTGGCTTCATAGAATGAATTTGGAAGTGTTGCTTCCTTTTCTACGCTCTGAAATAGCTTGAGTTGTACTGGTACAAACTCTTCTGTAAATGTTTTGTGGAATTCTCCAGTGAAGCCATCTGGACCAGGGTTTTTTTTTGTTGTGTGTTTTTTTATTACCTTTTCAATCTCTTCTCTTGTTATGGGTCTGTTCAGATTTTCATCATCACCTTGTTCTAGTTTGGGTAAGAATTGTATTTCTAGAAATTTATCCATTTCCTCTAGGATTTCAAATTTGTTGGAGTATAGTTTTTCATAATAATCTATTATAATCCTTTTTATTTCAGTTGGGTCTGTTGTAATGCCCACCATTTCGTTTCTTCTTTGGGTTATTTGTGTCCTTTCGTGTTTTTCTTTTGTCAGTCTGGCCAGTGGTTTGTCAATTTTGTTGATTCTTTCAAAGAACCAACTTTTGGTTTTGTTGATTCTTTCTATTGTTTTTCTGTTCTCTATTTCATTTATTTCTACTCCGATCTTTACTATTTCCTTTCTTCCTGTGATTGTGAGCTTTTTTTGCTGTTCTCTTTCTATTTGTTTGAGTTCTGTAGTTAATGTTTTGATTTTGTTCCTTTCTTCTCTTTTGATGTTTGCATCTATTGGTATAAGTTGTCCTCTGAGGACTGCCTTTGCTGTGTCCCAGAGGTTTTGGGATGATGTGTTTTCTTTCTCATTTGATTCTAGGAATTTTTTGATTCCATCTCTGATTTCTTCTATTACCCAGTGATGTGTAAGCAGGGTATTATTCGGTTTCCATGTGATTGATTCTTTTTTCCTTGCTCTTTCTATTGTTAATTTCTACCTTGATGGCATTGTGGTCAGAGAAGATACTTTGAATTATCTCAATGTTTTGGATTTTTTTCAGGATTGCTCTGTGGCCTAAGATGTGGTCTATTCTGGAGAACGTTCCGTGTGCATTGGAAAAGAATGTGCACTTTGCAGTGGTTGGATGGAGTGTTCTGTATATGTCTATGAGGTCAAGTTGGCTGACTGTGCCCTTTATATCTTCTGTATCTTTTCTGAGTTTCTTCTTAGTTGTTCTGTCCTTTACTGACAGTGGTGTGTTGAAGTCTCCTCCTATTATTGTGGAACTGTCAATTTCTTTTTTCAGTGTTGTTAGACTTTGTTTTATGTATTTTGGAGCCCTGTCGTTGGGTGCGTAGATGTTTATTATGGTTATGTGTTCATGATGGATCGTCCCCTTAATCATTATATAGTGTCCTTCTTTGTCTTCTGTGGTGGATTTTGTTTTAAAGTCTATTTTATCTGAGATTAGAATAGCCACTCATGCTCTTTTTTGGTAGTTGTTAGCTTGATCCTTTTCTTTCCAACCTTTGACTTTTTTAAATTCATATCTTTGTTTCTAAGATGTGTCTCTTGTCGACAGCATATTGGTGCATCCTGTTTTCTTACCCATTCTGTCACTCTCCGTCTCTTTATGGGTGCATTGAGTCGGTTTACATTCATTGTAATTATTGATAGATGTGAGTTTTTTGCTGTCATTTTGTAGTTTTTTTTTGTGTGATGGTGACATTTTCTTTGCTCTTCTTACCCTCCTGAGCTGAATTACATTTTTTTGTGGATTTTTTTTTTCATTTCTTTTCTTTTTGTAGGTTTTGTTTTTGCAAAGGCTTTATGTTTTTCATCTTTTTTATGAGTATGTTTGTTAACTTTCTTTGTGGTTACCATGAATCTTACCCTTATCTTTCTAAGTTTGAAGCAGTCTACCATTACTTGGTATCGCCTTGCCTTCCTCTCCATTAGAAGGTTCTATACCTATGCTGTTTATTCCCTCTTTTATTGTTTTGATGTTGTTGTCATTTACTGATTAACTGCTCTGATTTCCTGTTATGTTTCTTTTGCTTTTGGATAGTCCTGGAGAGTTCATTTCCTAGACTGGTATCTGGCTGGTATGATCCTGCATCCTAGATTCTGCCTGTGAGCTGAATTTGTTTGTTTGCAGATTGAAGAACTCCCTTTATTAATTCTTGTAAGTTTGGTTTGACTTTTACATATTCCCTTAATTTCTGTTTATCTGGAAATGATCTAATTTCAGCATCATATTTGAACGATAGTTTTGCAGGATATATTATTCTTGGCTGGCAATTTTTTCTTTCAAGATTTTAAATATGTCACCCCATTGCCTTCTTGCCTGGGTGGTTTCTGCTGAATAATCTGAGCTTAGTCTTATTGTTTCTTCTCTGTATGTGACTTCTTGTTTTTCACGAGCAGCTCTCAGGATTCTTTGTTTGTCTTTGGTTTTGGTGAGTGTGATTATGATACGCCTTGGTGACGTTCTTTTGGGGTCTATCCTATATGGCATTCGTTGAGCTTCTTGGCTGGCCAGCTTTTCATCTTTTATGATATTGTGGAAGTTTTCTGTCAGCAGTTCTTCAATGAACCTCTCAGTGTTTTCTGTTTTCCTCCCCTGTTCTGGAATTCCAATCACTCAAAAATTTTTGCTTTTGATTGTATCCCACATAATGCTCAGGGTCTCTTCATTTTTCTTTCTTCTTTTTTCTGAGTTTTCCTCGGACAGACTTGTAGTCAAGTGTTTGTCTTAAATTCCACTGATCCTGTCTTCCACTGTTTCAGATCTGCTTCTCAGCCCTTCTATGACACCGTCCAGTTCTGAAATCTTGTTTATCTTTTGGATTTCTAATTGTTGTCTTTGTATAATTTCTAGTTGTGAATTTATTTTGGCATTTTGTTTGTGCATTATTTTCCTGAATTCTTCCAATTTTTGTCTGTATTTTGCATGAATTTGTCTATTTTTTCCTCATTATTGTTTGATTTTTGCCTCAGCTCTTGGAGAATTCTGAGTATTAGAGATTTGTATTCCCTATCAGGTTGTTCTAGTGCATTTTCTTCGACAGGAAGGTCATCTGGTGTTTTATTTTGGAGGCCTACAAAAACCATCTTGTCCTGATTTTGTAAATGTTTTGATATTGTCTTCTGTCTTCGGGGCATTCAGTAGTTATTTTTATCATTTATTGATTGTAGATTTTTTTGTTTCCTCCCTTATTTTTTTTAATTTAGCTATGTCTGAGCAGGCAGGCTGTGTGTTCTTTGTTGTTTGCTCGTCTGTGGGCACAATACGTTTCACCTCCTCCTCCAATTGGCAGGGTCAGTCACTCAGATAGGGTATGGCAGGGCAGGTCTAGCTGAAGAGGAGTTCCTGGGATGGGTTATTTGTGGCAATTACAACAGCCGCCAGGGCGGGTCAGTAATCAGTGCAGGGCAGTTTCCAGTAGCTCGTGCATTTGCTGCTTGGTGGTGTGATGTTAAGCACACAGTGCAAGTAGGCAGGATGTAGCTGTGAGACTGTTATGTGTGGAGCTACGATGGATATGGGAGAGAGGAGAGAGGAACAGGAGCCAAGAACATACGAAGAAACAACAAAGAATGCTAGGGGAGCTTGCCTTTGTAGTGGAGAGATGAGAAACTATGAAATGGAGAAAAACAGAAAGGGGAAGAGGAAGAAAAGAAAAGAATGAATAAATAAAAATTGGAAAGGTTGAAGAACCACAAAGCTCCCAGGGTTCCCACCAGTGCAGCTATGAAGTCTAGGAAAGTCACTCTCAGGTGTTGCAGTACAGCCTGGATAGAAGGCGTAGAGGTATACAACGCCAGGTATTCAGGGAACAGAAAGAGAAGGAAGATATAGAGGGACCAGAAACTGAGCAATGAAGAAAGACAAAAAGGGAAAAAGAGGAAAAGAAAACAACAAATTAAAAAAAGAAAATAACAAGAAAAGCCCCCCCCAAAAAAAACAGAAAAAAAAGAAAAAACCCAATGAAAAAAGAAATGCCCTCAGGGATACCTCTGCACATCTGTGCAAGCCGAGGGGGTAGTCTCCTTTCCCACACAGCAACGTCTGGCCAGAAAAGGCTCCCAACTCAAGAAAAGGGAAAGAAAACAAACAAACAGTTCAAAACAAACAAACGAACAAAAGCCCCGGGATCCCACCACTGCGGCAGCCCAGACCGGGAAGCAGCTCCACACTCGAATGGAGCTCCACAGCCCCTCAGGAAGAAGCAAAGATGGTGCATGGAGCCAGGTATTTGAGCGAAAGCAAGGGGAGGTGGTAAGAGGTAAGGATGAAATCAAAAGAAGCGGAAAAAAGAAACACCAGCAGCCAACAAATGGCACTCAAAGAGCCGGCCCGTTCGGGTGTGTGGAATCCAGGCAGCTGGTCTTTCCCAGTCATGAGATTGTGGCCGCGGGAAGCAGAGGAGGCCAAGTGGGGGTGAAGAAGGGTGGGGGGTCAGAAAGCGTATATCACAAATTACCGGTTGTTTTGTCTCCCGCTGGAAGCTCCTTGAAGCTGCTTTCTTGTACCCCCTGTTAGCTGGTCTCCAATAGGTGTTCAAGATGGTGGATCCATGCTGTGTTAGCTGGTAGGGGACCTCTGCATGAATCTCTCCTTGTTCTTTGTTCTCTGTCAGTTTTCTCACTCCATTTGGTGCTTGGCTGAGTTCTTTAACTCTTCATTTGATGTTTTAGGGTTTCAGGATTGTTCTTTTCTCTGTCCTGCTTAGTTTTTCAGATCTTTGCTATGGAGGGATGACGTGGTGCTTCTGCCTATTGTGCCATTTTGCTGGAAGTCTCATGGTAATGAATTTAATAAGAGAATTCTCAAAAGCAAAAACATATGTATCTAGGACCCACACTACCATCAACTTAGCTAATTCCATAAATATTCACAACCATTCCCCTATACTTCTTGGTATGTTAAATTTCTCAATATTAATCCCAGAGAAGAGAGCTTATACAAAAGAAAGAAATAACCTATTTTTTTTTTTTTTTTTAATAATGTTAGCAACGATGCACAAACACTCAAACACAAATATCAAATCTAAATTCTTGGGTTGATTTGGCAATGCTACACAGGTTACATTCTTCAAATTAATATAACAGTGATTTACTATTATATCACTGCCTCTCTTACTTGGAGGCTTAAAATGTAATTATACTTGTTTACTAAATTAAATGCCATTTTCACAGAGGCAATGATTAGAAAACAGATTCATATTATAGAAAATGAACTGCAAATTTATACTGTAATCTGTACAGAATGAATGAAGAACACAACACAAACTACATAGTATTCTGTGTAACAACAAATCAGCATACCTCCCACAGGCATCAGCCTGAACTTTGTCGTCAGAAAATATCCACAGAGAAAATCATATTTGCCATCCTGACAAGTATTTTGGGGAGATTAGAATAATAGTGTGCCAGTTTTTTTTATCACATTGGATATCTAGGATAAGGCAGAAAACTGTGTATGAATATAGCTCGGGGTTTTAGTTAACTGTGAACATATGCAACTCAACAGTATGTATGATGTGCCCACCAAAGGCAAAACAGAAATTAAAGCCATTATTTAGTAATTTATTCAATTTGTGCATTTATTTGTTTCATACAACATAGTATTTGAATATTTGTTATGTTTATCAGGAAGATAAACAATTAAATAAGTTATTGCAATGATAAGCAGTTAGTTACAAGAAAAAAGAACATGTGTGCTATAAATCTGTTTGCTGGAGGAACTAGCATAGTGAAGATCTAAACAAATGAATAATGTTGGGGATTTAGAAAGAGTAAGAGTTATCTTAGGAAAAGAGGGGTAAAGAGGTGATTGATGCAGTAGAAACACCTTGTGTAAAGTGACAGAAGCAAGAGAAGCATGGCATACTCAAGAAACTAAAAGAAAGTAAACCTAGCTGGAATATGGGCTGTGAAGGCAAAAGTAGAAAGATATCATTAGGAAGATGGGTAAGTAGTAGCAAGACCTGTAAAGAACCTATAAGCAAAGCAGAAAATTGTTTGATTTATCTTAGGAGTAACAGCGAGTTTGTCAACACTTTTTAAACACAGGTTTAAAAATCTTTAGTAACACAATCACCATGTTTTATAAAGATTATTTAAGACCAGGGTAGAAGTTATAGAATACTGGTTTAGAGTTTTCATGCCCAGTTGGGAAGAAGATACATATCCTTGCTCTGAGCAAGGCAGAGAAGGGTAAAGCTAGGATTTAATTAATATATCCCTGTCTTAGGCTGGGTTCTGTAGAGAAGTAAAACATATGAATATGTATATAGAGAGATTTATATCAAGGAAATGTCTCGTGCGGTCGTAGAAGCTGGAATTCATGAGTCTGTGGGTCGGGATAGAGACTTCTCCTGACTGACATTGCCGCAGGAGCTGGTGAACCCAAGATCAGCAGGTCGGAGAGAAGGACTTTGGCTCACAGGCTGCGAAGACTGATGAATCCCAAGATTGGCAGGCAAGACTGCAGGTAAGCTGCTAGCTCCAGTCCCAAGAACCAGAGTTCGGAAGAATAGGAGCCAGCTATAGGATCCAGTGCTAGCAAAAGCCCAAGAGCCTTGCCAGAATGTCCACTTATATTCGATGCAGGCCACAAGGCCAAGGAAACTCCCTTTCAACTGATTGACTACTTACAGCAGAACCCATCATGGAGGTGATCACAACATCATACAACTGCCAAACCACTGAGAATCATGGCCCAGCCAAGTTGACACACAACCTTAACCATCACAATCCCCATGCTTAAAACAAGAAGAAAAAAATTCCTTTTACTATCCTTGGGAAGTTATCTCTCCCCTAGATTATAGTTTTATCTTAGAACTAACAACCTATCATTGCAATAACTTATTTAATTGTTTGTCTTCCTTGCAAAACATAACAAATATTCAAATACTATGTTTTATAAAACAAATAAATGCACAAATTGAAAAAATAAATGAATAATGGCTTTAATTTCTGTTTTGTTCTGTTTTGCTTTCCTTAGAAAGCAAAACCCCAAACTGGTGCCACACACAGAGGTAAGTGCAAGTTTACATAAGAACATAGCTCTAAGATCCTGATATGAGGATTTATTTTGAAAGCAATTCCCAGATCAGTGAAAACTCTGGTATACCTATAAGAAAAAAGGAAAATTAACTCTGTAACTAAAAAATAAAACACAAAACTAATGGGATTGAAAATTAGCTCAAAATCAAAAATGTTGAAGCCACACAAGAAAAGTATCTAAATGAGTGATAGTCAGCATGCATAATAACCTGTAGTTGTAGACTCTCATAATTCTATATAAGTGAAATTCTGAAAAAGACTACCACACACACACACACACACACACACACACACACACACACACACACATTTAATATGATTAAAAAAAAGTTGCTAGCAAATTGACTCTAACTTATGGTGACCCCATGTGTGTCACAGTAGAACTATGTTCCATAGAATTTTCAGTAACTAATTTTTCAGAAGTAGATCACAAAGCTTTTTTTTTCAGGTGCCTCTGGGTGGATTTGAACCTCCAATCTTTCAATTAGCAGCTGAGCACATTAACTGTTTGCACCACCCAAGGACTTCCTAAATATAATTGGAGAGATGAAGAAAGACTTGGAAACAATAAGGAAATTGTAAAAAGAAAAAGAAAAAGAAGGAAAAAAAAGGAAATTTGGAAAAGAATCAAAATAAAATTGTAGAAATAAAAAATCCTACTAAGTTAAATATTCAATGGATGAATAAATTAAAAAAACACATAGCTAATTTGAAAGATGGAACTGAAAATGTAGCCATAATGCAGTACAGATGAATAAAAATGAAAAATCAGTTAAGACATAGAAATAAGGAAGAGCAGTTACTACATGGATTAAATATGTGGTGTGTGTGTGGGGGGGGGGAACAAACCAAGAAAAATAGAAAAGGAATTATTTAACAAAAAAAATGCTGAGAATTTTCTAGAAATGGTAAAAGTTATGAATATTCAAAAATGAGTCCCAAAAGAATTGATTAATATGAAGTAAAACCTAACCACATCATTGTGAAACAATAATAAGTATAGATAAGAAGACTAACTAAGAGCAACAGCAAAGAAAGATTCGTTCCAAAGAAGCAAAAATTGACTGAGACCACTTTTCCCAACAGCAATAATAGAGACTAACGGAAAAAATTTCTACAGTGAGTTTCAACTGTCAATGTAGAATCCAATATCCTATAAAATATTTAAAAATGAAGGAAGAATTTTTTTTTTTCACATTAAAAACAGGCCTATATGTTTGCCAATCACAGAAATTCAGTGAAATAACTACCAAAGATAAATCTATACAAAAATAGAACTTGAACCCAGAGGGACAGAGTATTAGTTACACAAAAAAATAGGTGAGAGAAAATGAAAATTGTTGGCTGATCTAGAAATTTGATTATAAAATAGTACTAATTATTTCAAATGGAGGCATTAAAAACATGTATCTAAAATGCAAGATAGGGAGGACTTCTGGCAAAATGGTGCTCTATGCAGAAGCACCACACCATCCCTCCACAGCAAAGATCTGAAAAACTAAGCAGGACAGAGAAAAGAACAATCCTGAAACCCTAAAACATCAAATGAAGAGTTAAAGAACTCAGCCAAGCACCAAATGGAGTGAGAAAACTGACAGAGAACAAAGAACAAGGAGAGATTCATGCAGAGGTCCCCTACCAGCTAACACAGCATGGATCCACCATCTTGAACACCTATTGGAGACCAGCTAACAGGGGGTACAAGAAAGCAGCTTCAAGGAGCTTCCAGCGGGAGACAAAACAACCGGTAATTTGTGATATACGCTTTCTGACCCCCCACCCTTCTTCACCCCCACTTGGCCTCCTCTGCTTCCCGCGGCCACAATCTCATGACTGGGAAAGACCAGCTGCCTGGATTCCACACACCCGAACGGGCCGGCTCTTTGAGTGCCATTTGTTGGCTGCTGGTGTTTCTTTTTTCCGCTTCTTTTGATTTCATCCTTACCTCTTACCACCTCCCCTTGCTTTCGCTCAAATACCTGGCTCCATGCACCATCTTTGCTTCTTCCTGAGGGGCTGTGGAGCTCCATTCGAGTGTGGAGCTGCTTCCCGGTCTGGGCTGCCGCAGTGGTGGGATCCCGGGGCTTTTGTTCGTTTGTTTGTTTTGAACTGTTTGTTTGTTTTCTTTCCCTTTTCTTGAGTTGGAGCCTTTTCTGGCCAGACGTTGCTGTGTGGGAAAGGAGACTACCCCCTCGGCTTGCACAGATGTGCAGAGGTATCCCTGAGGGCATTTCTTTTTTCATTGGGTTTTTTCTTTTTTTTCTGTTTTTTTTGGGGGGGGCTTTTCTTGTTATTTTCTTTTTTTAATTTGTTGTTTTCTTTTCCTCTTTTTCCCTTTTTGTCTTTCTTCATTGCTCAGTTTCTGGTCCCTCTATATCTTCCTTCTCTTTCTGTTCCCTGAATACCTGGCGTTGTATACCTCTACGCCTTCTATCCAGGCTGTACTGCAACACCTGAGAGTGACTTTCCTAGACTTCATAGCTGCACTGGTGGGAACCCTGGGAGCTTTGTGGTTCTTCAACCTTTCCAATTTTTATTTATTCATTCTTTTCTTTTCTTCCTCTTCCCCTTTCTGTTTTTCTCCATTTCATAGTTTCTCATCTCTCCACTACAAAGGCAAGCTCCCCTAGCATTCTTTGTTGTTTCTTCGTATGTTCTTGGCTCCTGTTCCTCTCTCCTCTCTCCCATATCCATCGTAGCTCCACACATAACAGTCTCACAGCTACATCCTGCCTACTTGCACTGTGTGCTTAACATCACACCACCAAGCAGCAAATGCACGAGCTACTGGAAACTGCCCTGCACTGATTACTGACCCGCCCTGGCGGCTGTTGTAATTGCCACAAATAACCCATCCCAGGAACTCCTCTTCAGCTAGACCTGCCCTGCCATACCCTATCTGAGTGACTGACCCTGCCAATTGGAGGAGGAGGTGAAACGTATTGTGCCCACAGACGAGCAAACAACAAAGAACACACAGCCTGCCTGCTCAGACATAGCTAAATTAAAAAAAATAAGGGAGGAAACAAAAAAATCTACAATCAATAAATGATAAAAATAACTACTGAATGCCCCGAAGACAGAAGACAATATCAAAACATTTACAAAATCAGGACAAGATGGTTTTTGTAGGCCTCCAAAATAAAACACCAGATGACCTTCCTGTCGAAGAAAATGCACTAGAACAACCTGATAGGGAATACAAATCTCTAATACTCAGAATTCTCCAAGAGCTGAGGCAAAAATCAAACAATAATGAGGAAAAAATAGACAAATTCATGCAAAATACAGACAAAAATTGGAAGAATTCAGGAAAATAATGCACAAACAAAATGCCAAAATAAATTCACAACTAGAAATTATACAAAGACAACAATTAGAAATCCAAAAGATAAACAAGATTTCAGAACTGGACGGTGTCATAGAAGGGCTGAGAAGCAGATCTGAAACAGTGGAAGACAGGATCAGTGGAATTTAAGACAAACACTTGACTACAAGTCTGTCCGAGGAAAACTCAGAAAAAAGAAGAAAGAAAAATGAAGAGACCCTGAGCATTATGTGGGATACAATCAAAAGCAAAAATTTTTGAGTGATTGGAATTCCAGAACAGGGGAGGAAAACAGAAAACACTGAGAGGTTCATTGAAGAACTGCTGACAGAAAACTTCCACAATATCATAAAAGATGAAAAGCTGGCCAGCCAAGAAGCTCAACGAATGCCATATAGGATAGACCCCAAAAGAACGTCACCAAGGCGTATCATAATCACACTCACCAAAACCAAAGACAAACAAAGAATCCTGAGAGCTGCTCGTGAAAAACAAGAAGTCACATACAGAGAAGAAACAATAAGACTAAGCTCAGATTATTCAGCAGAAACCACCCAGGCAAGAAGGCAATGGGGTGACATATTTAAAATCTTGAAAGAAAAAATTGCCAGCCAAGAATAATATATCCTGCAAAACTATCGTTCAAATATGATGCTGAAATTAGATCATTTCCAGATAAACAGAAATTAAGGGAATATGTAAAAGTCAAACCAAACTTACAAGAATTAATAAAGGGAGTTCTTCAATCTGCAAACAAACAAATTCAGCTCACAGGCAGAATCTAGGATGCAGGATCATACCAGCCAGATACCAGTCTAGGAAATGAACTCTCCAGGACTATCCAAAAGCAAAAGAAACATAACAGGAAATCAGAGCAGTTAATCAGTAAATGACAACAACATCAAAACAATAAAAGAGGGAATAAACAGCATAGGTATAGAACCTTCTAATGGAGAGGAAGGCAAGGCGATACCAAGTAATGGTAGACTGCTTCAAACTTAGAAAGATAAGGGTAAGATTCATGGTAACCACAAAGAAAGTTAACAAACATACTCATAAAAAAGATGAAAAACATAAAGCCTTTGCAAAAACAAAACCTACAAAAAGAAAAGAAATGAAAAAAAAATCCACAAAAAAATGTAATTCAGCTCAGGAGGGTAAGAAGAGCAAAGAAAATGTCACCATCACACAAAAAAAAACTACAAAATGACAGCAAAAAACTCACATCTATCAATAATTACAATGAATGTAAACCGACTCAATGCACCCATAAAGAGACGGAGAGTGACAGAATGGGTAAGAAAACAGGATGCACCAATATGCTGTCGACAAGAGACACATCTTAGAAACAAAGATATGAATTTAAAAAAGTCAAAGGTTGGAAAGAAAAGGATCAAGCTAACAACTACCAAAAAAGAGCATGAGTGGCTATTCTAATCTCAGATAAAATAGACTTTAAAACAAAATCCACCACAGAAGACAAAGAAGGACACTATATAATGATTAAGGGGACGATCCATCATGAACACATAACCATAATAAACATCTACGCACCCAACGACAGGGCTCCAAAATACATAAAACAAAGTCTAACAACACTGAAAAAAGAAATTGACAGTTCCACAATAATAGGAGGAGACTTCAACACACCACTGTCAGTAAAGGACAGAACAACTAAGAAGAAACTCAGAAAAGATACAGAAGATATAAAGGGCACAGTCAGCCAACTTGACCTCATAGACATATACAGAACACTCCATCCAACCACTGCAAAGTGCACATTCTTTTCCAATGCACATGGAACGTTCTCCAGAATAGACCACATCTTAGGCCACAGAGCAATCCTGAAAAAGATCCAAAACGTTGAGATAATTCAAAGTATCTTCTCTGACCACAATGCCATCAAGGTAGAAATTAACAATAGAAAGAGCAAGGAAAAAAGAATCAATCACATGGAAACCGAATAATACCCTGCTTACACATCACTGGGTAATAGAAGAAATCAGAGATGGAATCAAAAAATTCCTAGAATCAAATGAGAAAGAAAACACATCATCCCAAAACCTCTGGGACACAGCAAAGGCAGTCCTCAGAGGACAACTTATACCAATAGATGCAAACATCAAAAGAGAAGAAAGGAACAAAATCAAAACATTAACTACAGAACTCAGACAGATAGAAAGAGAACAGCAAAAAAAGCTCACAATCACAGGAAGAAAGGAAATATTAAAAATCGGAGTAGAAATAAATGAAATAGAGAACAGAAAAACAATAGAAAGAATCAACAAAACCAAAAGTTGGTTCTTTGAAAGAATCAACAAAATTGACAAACCACTGGCCAGACTGACAAAAGAAAAACATGAAAGGACACAAATAACCCAAAGAAGAAACGAAATGGGGGACATTACAACAGACCCACTGAAATAAAAAGGATTATATCAGAATATTATGAAAAACTATACTCCAACAAATTTGAAAACCTAGAGGAAATGGATAAATTTCTAGAAACACACGGCCTACCCAAACTACAATAAACTGATGTTGAAAAGCTGAACAGAACCATAAGAAGACAAGAGATTGAAAAATAAATTTAAAAAACTCCCAACAAAATAAAGCCCTGGCCCAGATGGCTTCACTGGCGAATTCTACAAAACATTTACAGATGAGCTTGTACCAGTATTACTCAAGCTATTTCAGAGCATAGAAGAAGAAGCAACACTTCCAAATTCATTCTTTGAAGCCAGCATTATGCTGATACCAAAACCAGGCAAAGACGTCCCCAAAAAAGAAAATTACAGACCAATATCTCTCATGAATATACATGCAAAAATTCTGAACAAAATTCTAGCCAATAGAATTCAGCGTCATATCAAAAAAATAATGCACCATGACCAAGTAGGATTCATAGCAGGTATGCAAGGATGGCTCTACATTAGAAAATCAATCAACATAATCCACCACATAAATAAAAGGAAAGAAAAGGATCACATGATCATCTCAATTGATGCAGAAAAGACATTTGACAAAGTCCAACACCCATTCCTGATAAAAACTCTCAATAAAATAGGTATAGAAGGGAAATTTCTCAACATAATAAAGTGCATCTATGCAAAACCAATGGCCAACATCATTCTTAATGGAGAGAGTCTGAAAACATTCCCCTTGAAAACAGGAACAAGACAAGGATGCCCTTTATCACCACTCCTATTTAACATTGTGCTGGAGGTTCCAGCTAGAGCAGTAAGGCAAGAAAAAGAAATAAAGGGCATCTAAATTGGTAACAAAGAAGTTCAACTGTCCCTGGTTGAAGATGATATGATACTATCCATAGAAAACCCTAAAGACTCTATGAGAAATCTACTGGAACTAATAGAAATATTCAGCAGAGCAGAAGGATAGAAGATAAACATTCAAAAATCAGTTGGATTCCTATACACCAATAAGAGAACGATTAAAAGGAAATCAGGAAAACAATACCATTTATAATAGCCCTAAAAAGATGAAATACTTAGCAATAAATCTGACCAGGGATGTAAAAGACCTATACAAAGAAAACTACAAAACTCTACTGCATGAAACCCAAAGGGATCTACATAAATGGAAAAACATACCATGCTCCTTGATAGGTGGACTAAACATTGTGAAAATGACAATTCTACCCAAAGCAATTTACAAATACAACACAATCCCGTTCCAAATACCAACAACATTCTTCAAAGAGATGGAAAAACTAATCATTAACTTGATACGGAAAGGGAAGAAGCCCCGAATAAGTAAAGCACTACTGAAAAAGAAGAATAAAGGTGGAGGACTCACACTAGCTGACCTCAGAATCTACTATACAGCTATAGTAGTCAACACAGCCTGTAGTGGCACAATGACAGATACATTGACCAATGGAGGAGAATTGAGAACCCAGATGTAAATCCATCCACCTATGGTCACCTGATCTTCGGCAAGGTCCCAAAGCCCATCAAAAGGGGAAAAGATGGTCTTTTTAACAAATGGTGCTGTCAAAACTGGACATCCATCTGCAAAAATATGAAACAGGACCATACGTCACACTGTATACAAAAACTACTTCAAAATGGATCAAAGACCTGAATACAAAGCCTAAAACTATAAAGTTCATAGAAGAAAAAATAGGACCAACCCTGCAGGCCTTCATACACAGCATTAACGGGATACAAACCATAACCATCAACGCACAAACCCTAAAAGATAAGCTAGATAACTGGGATCTTCTAAAAATCAAACACCTATGTTCTTCAAAAGACTTCACCAAAAGATTAAAATAGAACCTATAGACTGGGGAAAAAATTTTGGACAGTACAAGTCAGACAAAGGTCTCATCTCCATAATCAATGAGAAATTCCAACACCTCTACAACAAAAAGACAAATAATCCTATTAAAAAATGGGCAAAGGAAATGAACAGACACTTCACCAAAGAAGACATTCAAATGGCCAACAGACACAATGGGATCACTAGCCATTAGAGCAATGCAAATTAAAACCACCGTGAGATACCATCTCAACCAGGCATTACTGGCACGAATCTAAAACCCTGGAAATAGCAAACGTTGGAGGGGCTGCGGGGAGATCAGAATTCTTATGACTGCTGGTGAGAATGGAAAATGATACAACCATTTTGGAAAATTATATGGCGCTTCCTCAGAAAGCTAGAAATAGACATACCATTCGATCCAGCAATCCCATTCCTAAGACTATATCCTAGAGAAATAAAAGTCGTCACTAGAATAGACATATGCACACCTATGTTTATGGCAGCACTGTTCACAACAGCAAAACGATGGAAACAACGTAGGTGCCCATCAACAGATGAATGGATAAACAAACTATGGTACATACACACAATGGAGTACTATGCAACGAGAAAGAACAACAATGAATCTGTGAAGCATCTTGTAACATGGATGAAACTGGAGGACATTATGTTGAGTGAAATAAGTCAATCACAAAAGGACAAATATGGTATGAGACCTCTACTGTAAAACCCCATGAAAAAGTTCACACACAAAATGTAACAGTCTTTGTTGTTTCCCAGGGATGTGAGGGGTGGGGGTGGGGGGAATACTAAATAGGCAATAGGTAAGTGGTATCTTGGGTGAAGGGTGAGACAGTACACAATACAGGGGAAACTAACACAACTTGTACAAGGAAAGGTCATGGAAGCCCCACAGACACATCCAAACTCCCGAAGGGACTGAATTGCTGGGTGGAGGGCTGTGGGGACCATGGTCTCGGGGAACATCTAGCTCAATTGGCATAAGACATTTTATAAAGACAATGTTCTACATTCTACCTTGGTGGGTAGTGTCTGGGGTCTTAAAAGCCTGTGAGCGGCCATCTAAGATACTCCACTGGTCTCATCCCTTCGGGAGCAAGGGAGAATGATAAAAACAGAATACAAGGAAAAGATTAGTCTGAAGGACTAATGGTCCACAGCTACCAAGGCCTCCACCAGACTGAGTCCAGTACAGCTCAATGGTGCCCAGCTACCACCACTGCCTGCTCTGACCAGGATCACAACAGACGGTTCTGGACAGAGCTGGAGAAGGATGTAGAACATAATTCTAACTCACAAAAAACAAAGACCAGATTTACTGGCCTAAAGGAGACTGGAGAAACCCCGAGAGTATGGCCCCCAGACACCCTTTTAGCTCAGTGGTGAAGTTATCTCTGAGGTTCACTGTTCAGCCTGGGAGTGCACAGCCCCGTTAAACCAAATGGGACTAATGAGGTACAGTAGTCCAGTGACAAGGGCCAGAAGGCAGAAGGGGACAAGGAAGCTGGTGATAGGGAACCCAAGGATGAGTAAGGATATTGTTGATGTGTTGTGAGATTGTTAAGCATTGTCATATTGCAACATGTGTAGTAACTGTTAAATGAGAAACTATTTTGTTCTGTAAGCCTTCATCTTAAGTGAGAATAGCAGCACAGTTGGAAGAGTGTAGTCAATATCAGTGAACTGTGCATGTAGAAATTTTTGAAATGGTATATCTTTGGCTATGTGTATTTTCACCAAAAAAAGGTTGAGAAGTTACAGTGTTGACATGTTGTGGGGTTGTTAACCAATGTCATAAAACAATATGTGTACTACTGTTTCATGAGAAACTATTTGTTCTGTAAACCTTCACCTGAAGTACAATAAAAAATAAGGAAAGAAAGAAATTCATTACCGCTTGAGGAATTTCATGAGTTCACAAAGCTAACACGTACTAAAATTATGGCTACAGTAGCATTTTTGATAATGACATCAGATGCCATTAGAAGATGAGCTGGCCATTATACTGGAAATTTCCCAAAAATCTTTGAGTTCAGACACCAACGTCTTATAGTAGGCTAGGGAAGAAAGATGGCTTCCTTCGATCTTTGAAGACTTTGGAGTTAGGGTACCTGGGTTCCTATTTTCGCTCAACTACTTAGTAGCTTTGCCTTCTTATGCCTGTTACTTAATTTTATTGTACTGAAATTAGTTTGTTTTTGTAAAATGAGGATAATAAGAGTATCTACTCCCCAGGTTATTTTAAACATTAATTTATAAATACACACAAAGCACTAGTATGGTGCCTGGCAAAATAAATGTTGAGCAGAAGTATTTATTATTAGTTTTTGTTGTTATTATCTATCCAAAATATTGTAATGATAAGTTTCTCTCAGAAACCAGTACTTCCCTTAGTGGGTTTTCCTTGGACGTTATATTATAACTATTTTACAGTGGTTAAAATAATTTAAATTTGTAAGTGTGAAGTAACAACACAGTAATGTTTTCATTTTTATGTAAAAATGAGTTTTCAGACATTTTCCATTTTCAAACTATAAATATTTTAATCTATTAGAATTTGTTTTTAATCATTATAAACCTATATTTACTTCTCTGTCAAAATGTCAAGCTAAAATACTGAGTTCCTAGGCACTAAAAACATTCTAGATCTCATCTTCAAGATATCTGGACATCATTTTTTGTTACTGTTCAACTTTATAGCGAAGTCAGATATATACTTTCGCCCACTGAAGTTTAAAGGTAACATTTGCAAAGCAAAAAATGTAAATAAACTTTTCTCTAATTCTTTATTAAGGAGCCTGAAATTTTGTATTGATTTTTGTCACAAGTGAGTTTCATGGCCTGGGATAATAGATCAATTAGGGGCTGTCCATGTTGCAACATCTTTGCACAGATTCAGTTTAACTGAAAACACGGCTGCTCTGGAGACCCCAGGAACTACGGTCTTTGACTTGAGAATTTTCATCCCCTGTCATCTCAGATGTCATTTCAGAAGCATTCATCACAAGTCTCTGTTACTGGACAAATAATGGGCCTCTGTGGTAGTTGCTCAAATACACAGTTTCCCTGCTTCTGTGACAGTTCCTTCTGTTGGCTGCTTGAGATTGTGGAGAAGTTCAGACATGTCAAATATAGAATGAGGAAGACAGGAGATTGCAGCAGAAATGGCACTGTGCATGTTCAGTGACGCTGCCAGTTAAGTGAAGGGATGCTATCAGAACAAGAGAGATTCGAGGACTGTGATGACACTTTTAGAAATGACAAGCAAATCGTGCCCCTCTTTCCTCTGGAGCAGTTTGCAACTTTTGGAAAGAGGCTTACACAGTGCAGGTGCTACAGATTTCACTCTGTTTCTTTAGACTCACATGTGAGTAGAGATCATGGCTTCAAGAAATAACGAAGGGCTTCTCTTTCACACCTCTAGTCTGTAATGGGAGGGAAAGAATCAGGACTTCACATTCTTACAAAGAATTGTCTTCCACTGTGCAATGCTGGGATGCTTTTCCATTGCCTAAATGTTTGTGTTGCGAATGTTAAACTGCATATATTATGGAAGTTTTATAGCGAAAGGTGTTAGTATCAGGACCGTCTCCACTAGGAGCTGTAACCTCTTGGGTATTCAGTATACATTTTAAGGTTTATCAGGCAAGCTATATTTGCCACATCACCTGGCAAGGGTGAAAGGGAGTGGGGTGCAGTAGGGGCTGTGCAAATCATCAAATGTCTTTCAGGGCCACATAATCTCATTACTGCCTTCCTTTTATGCTGTAACAGAGCTATCTCCAGTCTTGTTCCTATCACCTGAGCTCCCTGCTCATCTCATTATGTTAATATTCACATCATGTGAATCTCCTAATTAATATTTTGGGTAAAGGGACTGCCTAGGGGAACATGGTTATGAGACTAGAAATTAATGTGGTTTTTGTTAACTTTGTACACTATTTTGTGTCTTCCGCTTCTATCTGAGCTTTATAAAGTTAGTGTAAAGACAGTTTTCAGTTGTTATCATTAGTTCTTCCTTTATACACCTCCTCTTTAGTTAGGATGACTATTACTTTGGAGTTAGAAATGTTCATCAATACTGGTTGTTCTTGTTAGTTGTTATTGAGTTGGCTTTGACTCTGGTGACTTTATGTACAACAGAATGAAACATTGTCCAATCCTACATCATCCTCACAGTTGCCAGTAAGTTTGAGTACATCGTTGAGGCTACCGTGCCAATCCACACTTGTTAGCCCTCTACTTCACCAAGCATAATGCCCTCCTCTAGCAACTGATCCCTCCTGATGATGTACCCAAAGCAAGCAAGTCAGACAATGTTCTGCTCTGATCCATAAGGTTTTCATTGACTCATTTTTGGAAGTAGACTGCCAAACCTTTTTTCCTAGTCTGTCTTAGCCTAGAAGCCCCACTGTACCTGTCCACCATGGGTGGCCCTCTTGGTATTTGAAATACCAGTGGCAGGTGGCATAGCTCCCAGTTTCATAGCAATATGTAAGCCACCACAGTATGACAAACGGACAAGCAGGTGGTGGTCATCCATATTAAACACCTTCTATTCTTTTATTCTTTCTCCTTTTTTGCTAACAAATGAATCCCTTATTGTAATCTCGACATATGATTAGAGACAGATCTAAGAACTGAAAGACAGATCTAAGAACTGACAGTTAGAGCAAGAACACTTTTAAAAAGTATTTTTTATAAAAAAATTTATAAACATATTTCCAGATGGTTTTTATTTTTTAATTTTTTTGGTTTGTTTTGTTCATTTAATAAAAAAGACATTAAAGCACCTTT
This sequence comes from Dugong dugon, assembly GCA_030035585.1. NCBI lineage: Eukaryota > Metazoa > Chordata > Mammalia > Sirenia > Dugongidae > Dugong > Dugong dugon. Next base: position 65,218,342 of record CM057466.1, read on the forward strand.
TGGTATGTTATGAGTTAATTCTAACATCAGGTTCTAAAAAACATACATATCTCCACCTCCAAAATGTAGTCACTTTCAATGCTGCTAATGAGCGGTTGACAAGAAAACATTCCTGAAAAGTTAGGATTTTCTCTCAGATTAAATTGTCTAGAAACTAAAGTACCCCCTTCAGTCAGTGTTCCAAACCAGACTAAACTCCTATTGATTTGTCAGTAAGGAAAGTAGTATTTGGCCTTGGGTAATCCTGCAATAAAAGTAAGGATAACCAGACACTTGGCTGGAAATTAATAAATGATGTGCTTACAGATATAACCCAGGCTTCCCAGTCTTACCAGTCACTACCTCATAGATTTTCTGTTCTTACCTTATAAAGTACATTCAACCTTTATGGAGAAAGCTTTTCTCTATTCATGTTAAACGAGAAGTTTTGGGCTTGTGAAAAATAGAGTCTACCTGGATTCTACATCCTCAGCATTCCTTTGAGAATTCAGGAGGTTAGCTAAGGCACACTGTTTGAAGTCACTGATCTGTGTAGACAGTCCATTTAATTGCATGTCTTTATATTTTACTGCTTTTAAACTGTCTTCAATCTTCCATTTCACCATGAAGTACAATTATTTGTGCATTATAATACTGTAAGCTCCTCAAGGGCAGGTTTTATTTAATTATTATTCATACTTAGCCTCTAGCACACTGTATTTTTCAACTTATATTCAGTGAGTTGAAATAGATTGTGACTAGAAACTATGCTAAAAGAACAAGTTTCCACAGTGAATTGCTCAACTGGGAAAAACAGAATATACCCTTTCTGAATGTTTTTAGTTTTTGTGGTTTGCGTTAAATGAAAGCATATCTGACTAATTTGCTTTTCCTTTTCTTTTTTTTTTCCCCCTTCTCTTTCTTTCTTCCCGTCATTGCCAACGTATGTTACTAAGGTAATTAGCTTTAGAGCCGAAAATGGTAACGTGCTCCACTATTAGCCAAAAGGCTGGCTATTCAAACCCAGTCGGAAGCGCCTCAGAAGACAGGCTTGGTGATCTGCTTCTGAATGATGAGAGCCTTGAAAACCTAAGGTAGATACTAGCAGTGGCACACTGAGAACTCTGGGGAAGTTCAAGGTTATTCTGTCCCCAAGGAAAAGGAAATCTGATTATATTCAAATGCACAATCACTACTCCAGGTATGAGCATTTACACCACTCTGCTAGGAAGCTGTTAGAGAAAGAAATAGGGGCATAAAGGGAATAAGTTGGGATAAATACCTCTTGGATGACTTCCTCATGGCACACTCTTGCATTGCTCTGTCTCTGATCAACCCATCTCTTTGTAGCCTGGGTTACTCCCAGGCTTAGGGCACCCTCCTGTTGGGGAGAAGTGACTTCTGCCCATAGAAGGCTAAAGAGGAACCAGGGTGAGGAAAGGGGAAGATCACACAAGTCTCACTCTAGACAAAAAGAATTCTAAGGTCCTGTCTGAGGTGCATTCTTTATATAATAATAATAATAAATGCACTATACCACACTGTCCTGCTTTCTTATACTCTGGTGCCAGCAATAGTCCTTGTGACTAAAAAACAGGGATTCCTGGTTTTAGCCTTCTCACCGAGTCAGAGTGCTGACAAGCACTTACTACTAGTTACCCGACCCATTCCAGGAAATAGGTAGCATTTCAAAAATGATGGTAAACTCAGGACAGAAGTTAGACAATAAAATATTCAAGAAAGCTTGTATCTAGTTTCAGTTTCCTCTTTTCCTTACAAATTCCAAATTTCTCTCTCCCTTTACTTTCTCTACATCAGTGTTCTCTCAAACTTTGGTACCTTTCTGGGGAAAAGAAAAAAAAAAGAAAAGGTTCTATACTGAAGTAATCTGAGGTTAAGAAGTTATCCTTCACAGTGACAATTGCCAGCAGTATAGTGCTTTTGCAAGGGATTGTTTTTCGGACTTCCTGGGGCAAAGAAATGAGCACATAAAAATACAGTTATTGACTTAGTATGCAAAATTCATGTTAGAAATTTAGAAATGTATATATACATATACATAGATACACATTATCAATAAGAAAAACTACATAGCATCAATTCTGAAATATCACAGTAAGTTATTGTAGGCATTTTAAAAAATATTATAACATATCCAGTATATCCAGATTCCTAAGTTTTAGACATCTAAGTCAGTTACTTTAAAGCTACAACTTCAGCTACAGCAATAATATTTTAGCAAAGATCATACATTTCCAAGAACAAGATTTTACTGTTTCAAGTACTAGCCTCTTAACTTAACATGAAGTGGTTAAATTTATTCTTACATCTTGATAAAGGTAGGAACCTGGAAGTATCCTAATTAGGGTAATTTTGGGGAGATGGACTGGTAAAGTGAAGTCAGATCGTAGTTCTCCATCTTGGCTGTACATTGAGAATTACCTGGGGAGATTTTAAAAATACTGATGTCTAGATTTTACCCCCAGAGATTTGTGATATAATTGATTTGGGATGTGTCCTGAGCACTGAGATTTTCAATGATTCCCCAGTGATTTAATGTACAGCCATGGCTGAGAACCACTGAATTTGGGGGACAGCAGTGTCACACTTCATCAATTAATCTTTACTAACAGTAACGTGGGAAGCACTGGTGGCATAGTGTTTAAGAGGTATGGCTGCTAACCAAAAGGTCGGCAGTTCGAATCCACGAGGCATTCCTTGGAAGTCGAATGGGGCAGTTCTACTCTGTCCTATAGGGTTGCTGTCAGTCAGAATCTACTCAGAGGCAATGGGTGTGGTTTTTTTTTTTTAACAGTAATATTTCCGCTATCGCTATCACGTAAAATATCTCCATTCTATGCAGAAAAATTAAATCGTACAGATCATGTTTAGAAAATATTCTTTAAAATATGACGCCAAAATTCCTAAAAAGCTTGAAAAATGGAGGAATTCTCCAGAAAGGAAGAAACACTAGAGGTTTTTTTTTTTTTGTTTCAGGATATACCCATTGTTCGTGACGTTACTTAACATAAGTCGTGTAATGTTATTTAAAACACAGAGTGCTTCCTTTTGCTGTACAAATTTGCCATCGTAACCGGTTGAAAGATGAAAATACAAGATTAGCAAGAGTAAAAATGAATTCCGAAGTGAACATGAGCTCATTAGACATTCCTTCACTAAAAATCATCTCCAAAGCTTTACCTGACAAAATTCTTGAAGTGTATACTAGATTGAAAAATAGTGATTAGATTCTGAGTGTGAAATGTAATCTTGAACTGTGCTGATTCTTGGAGATTTGAGCACTTTAGTATGTACAGTTCTTAAATAGTTCTTTTTTTTATTTTACTCATAAAAGTAGTAACCAGGAAGAAGGAGGACAGAAAGAAAGATATATGGCAGGGCTTCATTTCATTTTATACATATAAAACCCATTGCTGTTGAGTCGATTCTGACTCATGGTGACCCTATAGGACAGAGTAGAACTGCCCCAAAGGGTTTCCAAGGAGTGCCTGGTGGATTCAAAGTACCGACCTTTTGGTTAGCAGCCAAACTCTTAACCACTACACCACCAGAGATACATACATATAAATGAATATATATGTATATAATTATATACATATAATTCTAAGAAATTAACAGTTGTTAAAACTGAGAAAGATAAGTAGGTTTTTAAAAAATACTTCTCAGAGAAATGAGAGGTTTCTTTGCTTTTTATTTTTTATGCTAGCTGAAAATTGAAGATAGAGAAACTAAAAAACTAAAATTGTGCTCTAAATTTAGGACTGAGTCTCGTGTTTTCCCTAATTCTGAAAAAAAAAGTTGCTTACTGTGACGGTTAATTTTATGTATCAACTTGTCTAAGTGATAGTGCCCAGTTTTTAAGTCAGACACTATTCTAGATGTTGTTATAAGGTATTTACATGCCCTGGTGGTGTAGCGGTTAAGAACTCAGCTGCTAACCAAAAGGTTGGTGGTTCGAGTCCACCAGCCACTTCTCAGAAACCTTATGGGACTGTTCGCTTCTCAGAAACCTTATGAGACTGTTCTACTCTGTCCCATAGGGTTGCTGAGTCGAAATCAACTCAACGTCAGCTGGTTTGCTTTGGTTTTGAATAGGTACAATCAGTTGACTCTAAGTAAAAAGATTACCCTCCATAATGTGGGTGACGCTCATCCAATCAATTGAAGGCCTTAGGAACAAAAACTGAGGATTCTGGGAGAAGGAAAGAATTCTGCCTCAGGATGGCAGCATAGACATCTTGCTGAGTTTCCACTCAGCTGGCCTGCCCTATGACTTACGGACTCCAAACTGCAACATCAACTCTTACCTGAAGTTTCAGTCTGTTAAGAGCTTGGCTTAAAAGCTTGGCTGCTAATCAAAAGGTTGGCAGTTTGAATCCACCAGCCTTTCCTTGGAAACCCTATGGAGCAGTTCTACTCTGTCCTGTAGGCTTGCTAGGGGTCAGAATCGACTTGGTGGTTACAAGTTTGGGTTTGGTTTTCGGTTTGCCCTACAAATTTAGGACTTATTAGCTCCCACAATCACTTGAGCCAATTCCTCAAAGTAAATTTCTTTCTCTATGTATATTTGGATTTTAAAGTTTAAATATCAAAAAACAAGACAAAATAAGAAATAAATTCTAGAGCTTATCATGTGCCTTTCATGGTAGAAATGATAAATGAACGGTTCTGGGTATGATATTTCACCACTGTGTACTCTACCTTGTTTAGATTACTTCTCATTGATAACATACTCAGTTTTTTCCCTTAAGAAACACAGGAAAAAGTAAATAGTTTGACTCAAATTCTAAAGCACCTTTTTGAGAAAAGTTGTTGAAAAAACTCTTTTGAAAGACCAATAGTTCTGCTGTTTTTTGTTTTGTTTTTTCCCTCCTCTCTCCTTTACAAGCCGACTGACTGTGCCATCTGATTTGTGTTCAGGTAGCTAGTGCTTCCCATTTCCATTTTCTTCAACTACTAATGCTCTCTCGCAGCAATACTGTTCAGTGGGCCCAGGGCAGTCAAGTGTCGCTTTTTCCAGATGGCAAGCTGCCAGTTTCCAGTATACTGTTGAAAGTCACGGAGGAATTCATTTCATTGCAGAACCAAAGAACATCATTTTATAACACACCTTGTGTGCATCATCAACTCATAATAGCTGATAAGTAGCCAAGGAGAGAGAGAGGCTCTTTTAGTGATTTTAGCCCATTTTCTAGGCTATTATAAAATAACATGCTTCATTTTGCAAACAAAGTTTTTTAACATTATTGCCAGTTTACAGGAACTTCTCTCCTAATAGCTAGAACAAAATTCTCAATTTGCCCTAATTAAAATACTAGTTTTGGGGAATGAGTTTTTTTCCTCCATATTTAAACTGAACATTAAAAAACAGTTAAATCACTTTTTAAAAGGCCTTTAAATTGCATTCTCTCTATCTGAATTGTTAACTCTTTTTGCCTGAGAAGATAAACCTCAATGTATGAATATCATATCAGAGTGGAATAGAAAATGGTTTTTCTCTAATAAATATTTTGGCTATTATAGAATTTGTATTTAAATGGGAAGCATGATGAGCTCTACCAATGGGGACTGCTGAATGAGAAATATGTTACTTTTAATAGCCATGTAAATGGAAACCTGAAGCATTGGGAATTGTATGATCTGAAACTTTATTTCAGGAGTTGAACAGACATATCCACAGGTAGGAAGTTTAAATGTAAAGGGCTATAAATCAACGTATGCAGCAAAAAATATATATATAGATTATAAAGATTGAAGCCAAGAGACACAGATGCCAGTTCTAACTCATTAGCTACCTGGGGACTTGGACGGTTTCTGTGGGCCTAAACTGTAAAACAAGAAGTTTGGATTGGGTCTCTAAAGTTCACCTTTCTCTGGTGACACTGTTCGGTTAGAACTAAAAGTCAAATATTTGTCATCCGAGCAAAAGTTACCTTGTGATCATTTTATTATGACACATTCTCATTTTATAATACACAATGATTATTTTTTTGAAAGAGTAATTAAGAAATTTAATATTTTCCTGATGTCTTGATTTTTTAATACATCTGAGAGCACCTGCTATGATTACTGTTATACCTTAACTTTTACAGCATCTTCAAATATCTTGAATCAAATAATTAATGAATTTTATTCATGTAAGAGTTGAAGGGAGTCCCTGGCTGGTGCAAATGATTAATGTGCTTGGTTGTTAACTAAAAGGTTGGTAGTTCAAGTCCACCCAGAAGTGCCTAGTAAGAAAGGCATGGTTATCTACTTCTGAAAAATCAACTATTGAAAACCCTGTGGAGCACAGTTCTAATCTGACATACATAGGATCACCATGAGTCAGAATTGACTAGACAGAAACTGATCAAAGGTTAAAGGTATAAATTACTATTATACTGGAAAGATGTTATTTTAATTAGCAATTAAAAGTAAAATAATATTTGTCATAGTGGGAAATGACAGAATTAAGATTATTTTTAGATGGCTGTGTTATAGTAGGAAACCCTGAGATAGTGGTTAAGAGCTATGGCTGCTAACCGAAAGGCTGGCAGTTCGAATCCACCAGGCCCTCCCTGGAAACTCAATGGGGCAGTTCTACTCTGTCCTACAGGGTCGCTATGAGTCAGAATTGACTCAACGGCAGTGGGTTTTTTTTTTTTTTTCTTTTAGTGTTATAGTAGCCTGCAGCTAGATAAAATGCATTTTAAAATAGATGTTTTATTCATTATATATAGTATGTTCTACCAAAAGAAAACTCGGTATCAGTGAATTTTCTTTAAGTTGCTGTGATATCTCAACTTTTAATATGAGATAGGTGCTTCATTGCAGACTAAATAGATAAATGCACAGCAAAAACAATATTTTGAATTTGAAAAACCCTTCTCAATAGTTTCTATTTTGCTAATTTTCCCATTTGTTTATCAAGGACTACCTGAAAATATATGCTGCTAGTTCACATGCTATGCAATCATTATCCAAAGATTAAAGTCTTAAGAGAATGTAGTCTTCTGTGTCCAGAAACACATACTATTATCACATAGAACTGAATATATAAATTAAGAAGTATAGCTAAAAGAAAATTAATTTTACATTCCAAGTATAGAATTTTTAGATGTGGAGTCTGGTCACTAATCAGGTCAAATGTTCTTAAAGAAATATCAGCTATTCTACTCTGAAACACGTGGGGTCACCATGTTTCAGAATCCACACCCGGACAGTAAGTTTTCCTAATAAGAGAAACAGAGAATAAGTGACGTTTATTATGGATTTGAATAGCTTTATATTATCTATGAGATATATCTACGGCTTATGTACACTAAATAGCTTTCCCAAGAGTTAAGCCTGATGATAGCAAGGGATGACTTCAACGCCACAGAGTCGTGTATCTAGAGGAAGGGCTTTCTACACTACTTCCGGGTGAGACGAGACTTCATGTAATCAGAAGGATTTGCAATCGTTTAATTCTTCGTTGCTTTTGTCTTTAGTGCTGTGAATACAGTGGCAGGAGCCTGTTGGGGCTCTCATTGTTTAAAACGTGTTCAAGTTGTTGAAAGGAAGAGTCAATGAGAAAACACTAAGGCAAGAACTGATACTAGCTTGTGTTATAAAATAGAGTAGGAAATGTGGCAGTTGGAAGATGAGAGTGGCAAGGAATTCTGAGACTGATGGAAATGGACTACAGCAACCAGGCACCTTCTTTCTCATTGTCTTCCAGCAGATTGTCCAGATTTTTCATTACTGCCCCATGCAGGTGCAAAGGATAGGGTGGTTTCTAGAATATCAAGCTTCTACCACACATTTATACACCTTGTAATTACCATAATAATATGTGTTTCATGAGTTATACATATAATAATGTGTTCGTTGTAACAGAAATTGAGCTCAACACTCCTTCTCTTTATCTCATTTCATTTTCATAACGACCTGGAGGTACATGCTGCTTTCACCCTTCGAAAGAAAAGGAACAAAGGATTGGGATTGAAACTTTCCCAGGTCAAACAGCAAATAAGTGATAAGCTAGGATTTGAGCCCTATGCTGACCTATAGAAAGCCTTTGCTTTTAACAGCTACAGGAGTATTCTGCATAAAATATATGCTCTGCATAATTAGCTTCATAAGTTATAAATAGACAGTAAAAGAGAAGACAAAAAAAAAAAAAACAAGACAAAGTTTGAAAAATGATATCTTGTATCCAAGAAAGCTATTTGGTTTTTGACTTCGAGATCTCTTGGGATTCTCATTTGCTATACATTGAAAGAATGGAGGAGCAATGTATGCAGCATCTCTTAAACTTATCTGACCATGTAGCACTTTTTAAATTTAAAAAATAAAAAGCATTTTTTCTTTCTAATTTATTTACTGTTTTCTTTTTTTAGATTTATCGGTCGGGTCCTGCCAGGAGACAGACACAATTTGGAAAATATTGCTGCTTTTCCTTGCTGCATTTGACTGAACTTTTGTTTAAAGGCCGTTCCCGGATTACAAATGAGTTCCATTCCTACATCTGTATTTAAGTCAAATTTTGTATGTAAGTTGGAACAGTTAGGTGCGGTTCGTAGCTAATGTCAGTCAAATGTTTGTCTTAGTATATAGCATATAGTGCACGCAGTGGTTCAGAATTTGGCTGCTAACCAACAGCTCGGCAGTTGGAATCCACTATCCACTCCTTGGAAACCCTATGGGGCGGTTCTGCTCTGTCCTATAGTGTCGCTATGAGTCTGTATTAACTCTATAGCAACGGATTTGCTTTTGTTTTTGGTAACTTTCTGTGCATAAAAAACGTTATAGAAACACTTCCAGATACACTAAAACATCTGTAACATAATTACAAAGTAATAATAATAATAAGATTTTGATGAGAGTCACAAAGTAACACCCATTTGTTATTACAAACTGTTGCATGTACCTTGAATTTTTAATATAAATAGGCTTTATGGGAGGTTGGTTCATAACTACGGGTTGTACCTAAGTCATACATTTGTAACCAGGGAATTGCCTGTATTTTAGATTTTATCATTTTTTCCTGCTGCTTTAATTTCATTGTCATATAAGGAAAATTATTTAAGTATAAACAATAAGAAGTTATAATATTTTTAAAAGTTATAATCTTACATTCTTCAGTTAAACACTGAGGTGGTAATCAAATTTAAAAGGGCTTTTCACAGATCACCTTTTATTTTTTTTCTTTTTGTCCCATGTTTTAGGCCTTAAACTCTAGGACCATAGTTATTCTGTGCAGTCTTCTCTCTGAAACCTCTCTGCAATGACCACCCTCTTTTCCATTAAGTTACTTTCTCGTCACCTCCAAATGTTTCAGCCTTGCATCATAACAATAGACCATTTCCTGCTATGGTAAAATGTACGCGATGAAACTCTTTTAAGGTTTTTGCTTTAAAAATAGATTCACACAGCACTCTGATACTTTCATTACTGTTGCCTAATTTTGAACTTGCCTTTCCCTCTGCCACCACCTGTCCGTCAGTTTGTCATATTGTGGTGGCTTGCCTGTTGCTTTGATGCTGGAAGCTGTGCCACTTACGAGCTGGTTTCAGCAGAGCTTCCAGACTTAGATCTACTTCCAAAAATTAGCCACTGAAAACCTTATGGATCACAATGGAACATTGTCCGACTTTCTTATTTGGGGCATGTCATCATGAGGAATCAATCGCTAGAGGAGGACATCACGTTTGGTGAAGCAGAGGACCAGAGAGAACAAGGGAAACCTTTGGTGAGATAGATTGACACAGTAGCCATAATGATGGATGGAATATGGATCATGACAGTGATGCAGGACCAGGCGATGTTTATTTGTGTTGTACATAGGTTGCCATGAGCAGAGTAGACTCAACTGAAGCTATCTACCTATCCATCTTTTTCTCTGAGATCTGAAGAAGTCTAAATTCACTGTTGTTTTTTTTTCCAGATACATCCTGAAAATGTTTTCATTATCTTTCTATTAGCTAAAATCATGTGTTATTTTGGAGATGTTAGAAATCTTTTTTTTTTTTTTTTTTAAATTAAAGTGAATTCTCCTTGATGACGAGACTGATAATTCCATTCATCTTGACGTTCCTCTTTGCAAATGTTACAACCTCAATGAATGTTATGAATGTAGCTTCTTTTTTATTTCCTCTCTGATTCAACGGTCCTGGGAACACTCACGAATAGGCTGTTTATTTCTATCTTTTCCATAATTAAGACTATTTAGCAGGTCTTCATATATGAGGATCTGGTTTATCAGAGTTCATCTCAGGTAAGACTTAATAATGGCCCTTGGCTCTCATATAGTTCTTGACCTGGTAAAGAAAAGGACCTGGGGTTCATTTTCCCTTAGCAGAATATATTTCATAAACTATATTTTTTTCTGATTGTAACAGATTACAATTTGAGATATCACAGCATCTGCTCACACTAGGAAGTATAGTGGAGAGGAGATTATAGTTATCCAGTCTAGATAAGACAGGCCCTGATGCTGGGAATGGAAAGGAAATATCAGCTTCAAGCATGGTATAAATATGGTGGTGTGGTCACACTGACTACCACAGAGAAGGAGAGAACAGAGCCAAAAGTATTTGATCTGGGTGCCTTCTGATAATTCATCTCACCTGTCCAGTGCTGACTCTTGTTAGTCTCCATTTCAAAGAGTGACACTGTTTGACTTTGATCTTACATTTTCATCTGTAGCCTTCAAACCACTAATGTTTTTGCACTCACTAGTCTGGTATTGACACATGTCTAACCTGTTACCTGTGCAGGGTTATCTTTTTTTGAATCCATGATAAATTAGTTCTGTTTTCACTCTGCTGCTAATCTCAGTCAAGACTTAGATTTTTATTGACATCTCTAGTCAGTCAAGGAACTAATAGATCTCATTATATTGATTCTGTCCAAGGATCATCAGTTTATGACTTTTTTTTTGTATTTGCTGGCTTGTGTTAAACTGACTAAATTTTCATTTTCCCAATTTTTTTTCTCTCAAACCTATGCTTGGCTTCCTCATTTGCCTGGTTCCTGAATAGATTGTAAAAGCTGCTGTCTTCTGGAAGCATCAGCTATGTTTTTGAGGGTCAAATGGTAAATAGATATCCATACACCCAAAACCCATACAATTATATATAAATGCAAAGTTGTATTATTACCTGCTCTGATGAACTATTCATTAACTAAGTTACAGTTGCCCACATGTCCTCCAAAGGTAAAAACTCTGTATCTTTTGAGAAAGTTTGTGGCTGTTGTTATTTTTCTTTTTATAGTCAAAGGAAATGGCCAAAGGACAGCCAAGATGGTTAAGTAAGGATGAGAATCAAACATGACAATATTCATTAAGGAAAAAAAATTAACTGTGATAGTAGAGCAAGGAAACTGGCTTTCTCATACAGTTGACAACAGACAATGTGTCTGTTTCACTTATTCTGTGTGGCTCATAAACTGGTTCTGAAAGTAATTTCAGAAGAAGAGTGTTCAAACAGACAGCATCATCAGACTAACCAATGAACAGACTTTCAAAATAATTGTTCATGAGAGGAATATATTTATTTGCATATATAAATTCTGTCGAAGAGTATACAAATTACTTATAGATAAACTTGATAAAAATAGTAAATTATCAGAGATTACAGGATAGACTTGGCAGCTATGTATAAGTGGGACTTCTTACCAGTTTCTGGCCAGAAGCTGTAGTTCTAGCCAATCTAGTGCTTGGGTTTAGACATGTTTGCCTGGACAGTAGTGAGGTGGAAGAAAGCCAGAAGTGGAAACCTTAGCTCTGAGAGAACAGTGTGTATCCTGAGTCTCAGAGCTGTTCTCATTGTCACTGCTGATTCCAACTTGGCTCCAGCTGATCGCTGGCAAAGGGATCTGAGACTCTCTCTCTTTCCATTTTGGGAAATATTGTAGAATTTGACATGGGGCAGAAAGCTCAAGTTATAAATGGCCTCATGTCAACAAAATAAGAAGATGTCAATACAAGTTGGTTGAATGAATCAAATTGATCTGAGTTGAACACCACTGGATGCAATTAGTATTATGGCCTAAAAGAGGAGGTCTGTGGCAATTACTCAATGCTTGCAGGTTGCCTGCTGTGTAAGTATGCTATGAGAGACAGAACAAAGTCAATAACAACATCTCTGACCTCATAAAGCTCCCAATCCTGCAACAGCTTAAACAGTAAGAAATACTGCACACTTTTCCAAAATGTATAGCTTTAATGAGTGAGAGCAGAGCAAACTATCAGCATGTCCCAGGCAATACTATAGAAAAGTTTCAAACTATGTGTCAAGCCATGGTATAAATATGTATCTTTTGCAAATTTTATCAATTATACCTCCTGGTAAAGTTGTCATGCATATCAATATTTATCTATCACTTAGCATAATCTTTTCCATCTGGTAAAGACTCAATACTGAATAACCTTGCAAAATCATGCTAAGGACTTCTTGGCCATTTACAAGTTTCAATACTTTCTTATGAGCATGAAATTGGAAAACAACCTAGGAGACCATGGTAGAGCAAGGCTATTATTGCCTTAGGAAATTCAGGTAAGTTGTAACTTACAAGGGAGTAGGACTAAATATTGGACATTTTCTAAGACTTCATAACTTACATTTTCTTACGCATCCTTGCATACTGACTATAGTAGCTCCGTAAAAAAAAAAAAAAAAAAAAAAAAAAAAACACATATTGTAGCCCTCCTCTCATAGCACAAGAGAAAGTATCAAATGTCTGCTCAGACCTTTGGAAGACTCCAGAAATTAAATTAGAGAGCTCTTCATCTAAGTGCCAAGACAACAGTTTGGGTAAATATGGTGATTATTTAATGTTTTCTTGAAGAAATATAGAAACATTTGACTGAAAAAACCTTCTCATTGATATCTATCCCTTAGCGTTCTAAACCATTTATTCACTGATCGAAATAAACTACTTCTTTTTTTTTTTTTTTTTTAAATTGGACTCATCAAGGACAAGTGAATCTCCACGGATCCGATTTTCCCTAAATCAGGTACCAATAATACCTGTATGTCTCCACTTTTTCTATCTTTCTCCTACTATTTTAACCATCACTTGCAGGCAGCTACAGTCCTCAGGCTCACCAGGTCACAAACTAAACGTTGGACGGTTGCAGTCATCTCTGTCTTGTTTATGTTCTATGTATCTGATGTTGCTGTCTCCTCCTCTGACTATATTATTCGACTGCTGTGTGATGGATCGCTTTTATGTGGACTTTCTCACCATGATCTTGTAACTTCCACCGAAGTGATTGGGTGGGACTATACAAATAAGGTAATTGTAGCCCACCAAGGGGATTGGATAGCTTGCTAATAATGCAAATAAAGTTCCTGGTGCCTGTGTGGGGATGGGACCATGTAAATAAGGTCTATGGAACGCTAATGAAAGGTTTGTTAAATTTTGCTATCCTGGTAGGGTTAAAATGAGCCATCCCAGAAGCTGGGAGGAGAGGATCTCACCACCACCAAGGAAGAAGAGCAAAGAGCAGAGCCCATCCTTTGGACCCAGGATTCCTGCTCTGAGAAACACTCCTGGAACCAAGAGACCAAGACAGAGAGAGAGAGAGCTGTAACACTGAAGATAGTTAGAAGTGGTGGCAGAGAAACTGCAGCAGGACACAACAGCAGGAGACAGAGCAATGGGCTTCCTGGCCCACGGAGGGAGAAAGCTGAGTGCCTTTGAACAGGAGGCTTACTGGCAGAGTGGGATGCCTTGGGGCATTTGCCAAGCAGGGCAGAGGCTAAGGGCCAGACAGAGGTATGCCTGCGGGCACAGCTTAGAAGAGGCTGTCCTGATGGAAGAAATGTATCCTGAGCATTCCTAAACTTGAAATGTAGCCTGTTACTTCCCTAATAAAGCCCATAATTGTGAATATTATCTGAGTTCTGTGTGACAATTGCAATGAATTATCAAACCCAGCAGAGAAGTCGAGAGTGCAAAGGGAGGGATGGTTGGTGTCAGAATTGGTAAAAATTGTGAAGAGAGGAGGCATATCTGCCCTCCACCTCATAAGAATCAGCCTTGGGCTGTTGATCTTGATTCTCCTTCCCCTTTGTGAAGTTAGAGGAGGTCAGACGACACCACCCCCAAACCATTTTTATATCCACTTATGGTTCCGAGTTTCTAGTTTAGGACTGATTATCTTAGTGAAACAATCACAAAAGAACATTGCAGTAGCCAGCCTCTGAGATGTTTCCTATTGATCCTGTTGGTATTCACACCTTTATGTAATCTCCTTCCACATTGTACCACAGTTGATCTGTTTGACCAATAAAATACGTAAGAAGTGATGGTACACCAGTACCATGTTTTGGTTCTAAAAGACTACAGTGTCTATCTTCTCTCTTTCTCTCTGATCATTTGCTCTGGGAGAAGCCAGTTATCATCTCAAGAGGACACTCAGCGCAGCAGCTTATGGAGAGGACCATGTGATGAGGAATGGAGGCTTCCAGCCAAGTGCCAACAAGACACTGAGGCTTGTCAACAACAACTTAGGAGAAATTTGAAGCCAATTCAACGGCCTCAGTTGAGCCTAGAGATGATTGCAGCCCTGGCCTATAGTTTGGCTGAAACTTTTGAGAGATCCTAAGCCAGAATCACCTACCTAGTTTGTTCCTGGTCCTGACTCTCAAAAACTGTGTGAGAGAAAATCCATCAACGTAATCCACCACATAAATAAAAGGAAAGAAAAAAATCACATGATCATCTCAATTGATGCAGAAAAGGCATTTGACAAAGTCCAACACCCATTCCTGATGAAAACTCTCAATAAAATAGGTATAGAAGGGAAATTTCTCAACATAATAAAGGGTATCTATGCAAAACCAACAGCCAACATCATTCTTAATGGAGAAAGACTGAAAACATTCCCCTTGAAAACAGGAACAAGACAAGGATGCCCTTTATCACCACTCCTGTTAAACATTGTGATGGAAGTTCTAGCAAGAGCAGTAAGGCAAGAGAAAGAAATAAAGGGCATCCAAATTGGTAATGAAGAAGTTAAACTCTCCCTGTTTGCAGATGATATGATACTATACATAGAAAACCCTAAAGACTCCACGAGAAATTTACTGGAACTAATAGAAAGATTCAGCAGAGTAGCAGGATACAAGATAAACATTCAAAAATCAGTTGGATTCCTGTACACCAGTAAAGAGAACGATGAAAAGGAGATCAGGAAATCAATACCATTTTCAATAGCCCCTAAAAAGATAAAATACTTAGGAATAAATCTGACCAGGAATATAAAAGACCTATACAAAGAAAACTACAAAACACTGCTGCATGAAACCCAAAGGGATCTACAGAAATGGAAAAACATACCATACTCATGGATAGGCAGACTCAACATTGTGAAAATGGCAATTCTACCTAAAGCAATCTACAAATACAATGCAATCCCGATACAAATACCAACAACATTCTTCAAAGAGATGGAAAAACTAATTATTAACTTTATATGGAAAGGGAAGAAACCCCGAATAAGTAAAGCACTACTGAAGAAGAAGAATAAAGTTGGAGGACTCACACTACCTGACTTGAGAACCTACTATACAGCTACAGTACTCAAAACAGCCTGGTACTGGTACAACAACAGAGACATTGACCAATGGAACAGAATTGAGAACTCAGATGTAAATCCATCCACCTACGGTCACCTGATTTTTGACAAGGGCCCAAAATACATCAAATGGGGAAAAGACAGTCTTTTTAACAAATGGTGCTGGCAAAACTGGATATCCATTTGTAGAAAAATGAAACAGGACCCATACCTCACACCATATACAAAAACTACTTCAAAATGGATCAAAGACCTGAATATAAAGCCTCAAACTATAAAATTCATAGAAGAAAAAATAGGACCAACACTTCAGGCCTTAATACATGGCATTAACAGGATACAAACCATAAACATCAACACAAAAAACCCAACAGATAAACTAGATAATTGGGATCTTCTAAAAATCAAACATCTATGCTCTTCAAAAGATTTCACCAAAAGAGTTAAAAGAGAACCTACAGACTGGGAAAAAATTTTTGGACAGTACAAGTCAGACAAAGGTCTAATCTCCATAATCTACAAGAAAATCCAACACCTCTACAACAAAAAGACAACCAATCCTATCAAAAAATGGGCAAAGGAAATGAACAGACACTTCACCAAGGAAGACATTCAAATGGCCAACAGACACATGAGGAAATGCTCGCGATCACTAGCCATTAGAGAAATGCAAATTAAAACCACAATGAGATACCATCTCACCCCGGCATTACTGGCACGAATCAAAAACACTGGAAATAACAAATGTTGGAGGGGCTGCGGGGAGACGGGAACTCTTATACACTGCTGGTGGGAATGCAAAATGATAACAACCATTTTGGAAAATGATATGGCGTTTCCTCAGAAAGCTAGAAATAGACGTACCATTCAATCCAGCAATCCCACTCCTAGGAATATATCCTAGAGAAATAAGAGTCATCACTCGAATAGACATATGCACACCTATGTTCATGGCAGCATTATTCACAATAGCAAAACGATGGAAACAACCTCGATGTCCATCAACAGATGAATGGATACACGAACTATGGTACATACACACAATGGAGTACTATGCAACGAGAAAGAACAATGAATCTGTGAAGCATCTCATAACATGGATGAAACTGGAGGACATCATGCTGAGTGAAATAAGTCAATCACAAAAGGACAAATATTGTATGAGACCTCTATTGTAAAAACCCATGAAAAAATTCACATGCAAAATGTAACAATCCTTGTTGGTTACCAGGGATGGGAGTGGGGGGGAATACTAAATAGGTAATAGGTAAGTGGTAACTTGGGTGAGAGATGAGATAGTACATAGTACAGGGGAAACTAACACAACCTGCACAAGGAAAGGTCATGGAGGCCCTATAGACACATCCAAACCCCCCGAGGGACTGAGTTGTTGGACGGAGGGCTCTGGGGACCATGATCTCGGGGAACATCTAGCTCAATTGGCATGACACTACTTATAAAGATAATGCTCTACATTCTACCTTGGTGAGTAGTGTCTGGGGTCTTAAAAGCCTATGAGCGGCCATCTAAGATACTCCACTGATCTCATCCCTTCGGGAACAAGGGAGAACGAAGAGAACAGGATACAAGGAAAAGATTAGTCCGAAGGACTAATGGTCCACAGCTACCAAGGCCTCCACGGGACTGAGCCCAGTACAGCTGGATGGTGCCCGGCTACCACCAATGACTCCTCTGACCAGGATCACAACAGAGGGTTCTGGGCAGAGCTGGAGTAGGATGTAGAGCATAATTTTAACTCCCAAAAAAAAAAAAAAAAAAGAAGACCAGATTTACTGGCCTAAAGAATACTAGAGAAACCTCGAGAGTGTGGCCCCCAGACACCCTTTCAGCTCAGAGGTGAAGTTACCTTCGAGGTTCGATGTTAAGCCTGGGAATGGACAGCCCAGTAAAACTAAATGGGACTAACGAGGTACAGGAGTCCGGTGACAAGGGCCAGAAGGCAGAGGGAGAGTAGGAAACTGATGATAAGGAACACAAATTGAATAAGGACACTGTAGATGTATTGTGAGATTGTTGACCACTGCTATAGGGCAACATTTGTAGTAACTATTAAATGGGAGGCTGTTTTGTCCTATAAGCCTTCATCTTGGGCGAGAATGGCAGCACAATTGGAAGAGCATAGTCAATATCACTTAAATGTGTAAGTAAAAAGTTTTGAAATGGTGTTTAAATAAAATAAAAATAAATAAATAAATAAATAAATAAATAAATAAATAAATAAATAAACAAATGAGACTAAAGAGGTACAATAGTCCACTGACAAGGTCCAGAAGACAGAAGGGGACAAGGAAGCCCCCTGGTGATAGGGAACACAAGGTGGAGTAAGGATATTCTTGATGTGCTGTGAGATTGTTAACCATTGTCATAGGGCAACATGTGTAGTAACTGTTAAATGAGAAACTATTTTGTTCTGTAAGCCTTCATCTTAAGTGAGAATAACAGCACAGTTGGAAGAGCGTAGTCAATGTCACTGAACTGTGAATGTAGAAATTTTTGAAACAGTGTATCTTTGGCCGTCTGTAATTTTCATCAAAAAAAAAAAGGTTGAGAATTTAGAGGCTTAATACGTTGTGGGGTTGTTAACCAATGTCATAGAACAACATGTGTACTACTATTTCATGAGAAACTATTTGCTCTGTAAGCTTTCACCTGAAGTACAATAAAATATATAAAAAAAAAAACTGTGTGAGGTAACAAATATTTGTTGTTATAAGCTGCTACATTTCAAGGTAATTTGTTATGAAGCAATGTGTAACAAATAGAGGCATGATGTATATTTATAGCACTACCTCATCCCTGAGGAGCTCTGATGGTGCAGTGGTTAAGTGCTCGGCTGCTAACTGAAAGGTCACTGGTTCAAACGCACCAGCCTCTCTGTGGGAGAAAGATGTGGCAGTTTGCTCCCGTAAAGATGACAACCTTAGACTTCTGGGGCAAGATGGCGCTCTAGGCAGAAACACCACGCCGTCCCTCCACAGCAAAGATCCGAAAAACTAAGCCTAACAGAGAATCAACAATCCTGAAACCCTAGAACACCAAATGAAGAGATAAAGAACTCAGCCAAACACCAAACGGAGTGAGAATACTAAAAGAGAACGGAGAGCGAGGAGAGACTCAGGCAGAGATTCCTTACCAGCTAACGCAGCGCGGATCCACCATCTTGGATTCCTATCAGAGACCAGCAAACGGGAGAGCAGCCTTGCAGAGCATCTGGTCGGAGACAGAACGACCGGTAAACTGCGGTGCGCGCTCTCCCACCACCCACCCCTCTCCGCCTCAGCTGGGGATCCCCTGCTTTCCGTGGCCAGGGTCTCTGGGCTGGGGGGTGCTGGTGCTTGGATTCCGCGCGCCTGGGCTGGCGGCTTTCTGGGAGCCGTTTGCTGGCAGCTAGCGAACCTTTCTCTGCCGCCTCCCCCTCCTTTTGCCTGGGTGCCTGGTTCCGAGTGCCGTCTCTGCTCTCTCCTGCGGGGCTGTAGGGCTGCGTGCGGGCGTATGGCTGTTTCTGGGTCTGGGCTCCCGCGTGGGTGGGATCCCAGGGCCTTTGTTCGTTCGCCCCTCTGCTTTCCGTGGCCGGGGTCCCTGGGCGGGGGGGCGCCGGTGCTTGGGTTCCGCGCGCCCGGGCTGGGGGCTTTCTGGGAGCCGTTTGCTGGCACCTAGCGGACCTTTTTCTGCCGCCTCCCCCTCCTTTTGCCTGGGTGCCTGGGTCCGGGTGCTGTCTCTGCTCTCTCCTGCGGGGCTGTGGAGCTGCGTGCGGGCGTGTGGCTGTTTCTGGGTCTGGGCTCCCGCGTGGGTGGGATCCCGGGGCCTTTGTTCGTTCACCCCTCTGCTTTCCGTGGCCGGGGTCCCTGGGCGGGGGGGCGCCGGTGCTTAGGTTCCGCGCGCCCGGGCTGGGGGCTTTCTGGGAGCCGTTTGCTGGCACCTAGCGGACTTTTTTCTGCCGCCTCCCCCCCCTTTTGCCTGGGTGCCTGGTTCCGAGGGCCGTCTCTGCTCTCTCCTGCGGGGCTGTAGGGCTGCGTTTGGGCGTGTGGCTGTTTCCAGGTCTGGGCTCCCGCGCGGGTGGGATCCTGGGGCCTTTGTTCATTGGCCCCTCTGCTTCCCGTGGCCACGGTCACTTAACCCCGAGACTATCGGCTTCTTGGAATTCGCGCCCCTGAGTGGGGGCTCTCTGGGTCCCATTTGTAGGCACTGACTGCTGGTGTTGCCCTTTTTTTTTTTTTTTCTCAATTTTATTTTTCTTCCTTTTTTGATTAGTTTTGTCATATTTTACTTCTTTTTCTCTTTTGTCTTTCTTCATTGCTTAATTTCTTGTCCCTCTATCTCTTCCTTCTCTTTCTGATCCCTGAATACCAGGCGATGTATGCCTCTGTACCTTCTGGCCAGGCTGAGCTGTGAAAATTGAGACCGACTCCCCCAGACCTCATAGCTGCATTGGTGCGATCCCTGGGAACTTTGCAGTTTTTTAACTTTTCTGTTTTTCATTTGGTCATTCTTTCCTTTTCTTTCTCTTCCCCCTTCTGGTTTCCTCCATCCCATAGTCTCTCATCTGTACATTCCAACGACAAACTCCCCTAGCATTCTTTTATGTTTGTACGCTTTTTGCTCCTCCTCCTCTCTCCTCTCTCCCATATCCAGCTTAGCTTCACACATAACCATCTTCCCGCTGCACCCTACCTACCTGCACCGTGCACTAGACATCACATCACCAAGCAGTGCAGGCACGCCCTATTGGAACCTGCCCAGCACTGACTACCTACCGTCCTGGTGGCTGCGGTGAGTGCCACAAGCAACCCATCCCAGTGGCTCCTCCTCAACTAGATCTGCCCAGCTGTACCACAAGAACGAAAAAAAAAAAAAAATCTACAATCAATAAACGAGAGAAATATCTACTGAATGCCCCGAAAACAGCAAACAATATCAAAACATTTACAAAAACAAGACAAGATGGCTCCAATAGGCGTCCAAATTAAAACACCAGATAACTCTCCTGTGGAAGAAAATGCACTAGAAGTACCTGATACGGAACTCAAATCACTAATACTCGGAATTTTCCAAGAACTGAGGCAAAAAGCTGACAAACATGAGGAAAAAATAGACAAATTTATGGAAAATACAGACAAAAAATTGGAAGAATTCAGGAAGATGATGCAAGAACAAAATGCCAAAATAAATTCACAACTCGAAATTATACAAAAACAACAATTAGAAATCCAAAAGATAAACAACAAGATTTCAGAAATGGACGGTGTCATAGAAGGGCTGAGAAGTAGATTTGAAACCATGGAAGACAGGATCAGTGGAACTGAAGACAAACACTTGGATACAACTCTGTTTCAGGAAAACTCAGAAAAAAGAACAAAGAAAAATGAAGAGACCCTGAGAGTTATGTGGGACACAATTAAAAGCAAAAACTTACGAGTGATTGACATACCAGAACAGGGGAAGAAAACAGAAAACACAGAGAGGATCATTGAGGAACTGCTGACAGAAAACTTTCCCAATATCATGAAAGATGAAAAGCTGGTCATCCAAGAAGCTCAACGAACCCCATATAGAATAGACCCCAAAAGAAAATCACCAAGACATATCATATTCACACTCGCTAAAACTAAAGACAAACAAAGAATCCTGAGAGCAGCTCGGGAAAAACAAGAAGTCACATACAGAGGAGAAACAATAAGACTAAGCTCAGATTATTCAGCAGAAACCATGCAGGCAAGAAGGCAATGGGATGACATATATAAAATCTTGAAAGAAAAAAATTGTCAGCCAAGAATAATATATCCTGCAAAACTCTCATTCAGATTTGATGGTGAAATTAGGTCATTTCCAGATAAACAGAAACTAAAGGAATATGCAAAAGTCAAACCAAACTTACAAGAATTATTAAAGGGAGTTCTTCGATCTGAGGACAAACAGCTTAAGCCCTCAGGCAGGACCTAGGACCTAGGATGCAGGTTAACATGAACCAGATACCATTCTAGGAACTGAACTACAGACGACTTTCCAAAAACAAAAGATATACAACAGGGAATCAGAGAAATCAATCAAAGGATGACAACAACATCAAAACAATGAAAGAGGGAACAAACGGCATAGGTATAGAACCTTCTAAAGGAGAAGAAGGCAAGGCGATACCAAGTAACGGTAGACTGCTTCAAAATTATAAAGATAAGGGTAAAATTCATGGTAACCACAAAAAAAGTTAACAAACCAACTCATAAAAATAAAGACGAAAAACATAAAGTCTCAACAAAAACAAAACCTACAAAAACAAAAGAAATGAACACAAAATCCACAAACAAAAGGAACTCAGCACAAGAGAGTAAGAAGAACAAAGAAAACTTCAGCATCACAAAAAAAAGCACTACAAAATGACAGCAACAAACTCACATCTATCAATAATTACACTGAACGTAAATGGACTCAATGCACCCATAAAGCGACGGACAGTGGCAGAATGGATAAGAAAACAGGATCCATCTATTTGCTGTCTACAAGAGACACATCTTAGAAACAAAGATGTGAATTTATTAAAAATCAAAGGTTGGAAAAAAATATATCAAGCTAACAACTATCAAAAAAGAGCAGGAGTGGCAATTCTAATCTCAGATAAAATAGACTTTAAAACAAAATCTACCATAAAAGACAAAGAAGGACACTATATAATGATTAAGGGGATGATCCATCATGAAGACATAACCATAATAAATATCTATGCACCCAATGACAGGGCTCCAAAATACATAAAAAAAACTCTAAAAGCACTGAAAAGAGAAATTGACAGTTCCACAATAATAGTAGGAGACTTCAACACACCACTCTCAGTAAAGGACAGAACAACTAAAAAGAAACTTAGCAAAGATACAGAAGACCTAAAGGACACAATCAGCCAACTGGACCTCATAGACATATATAGAACACTCCATCCAACCGCTGCAAAGTACACATTCTTTTCCAATGCACATGGAACGTTCTCCAGAATAGACCACATCTTAGGCCACAGAGCAATCCTCAACAAGATCCAAAATGCTGAGATAATTCACAGTATCTTCTCTGACCACAATGCCATCAAGGTAGAAATTAACACTAGAAAGAGCAAGGAAAAAAAAATCAAACACATGGAAACTGAATAATAATCTGCTTACACATCAATGGGTAATAGAAGAAATCAGAGATGGAATTAAAAAATTCCTAGAATCAAATGAAAATGAAAACACATCATACCAAAACCTTTGGGACACAGCAAAGGCAGTCCTCAGAGGACAATTTATAGCAATAGATGCACATATCAAAAAAGAAGAAAGGGACAAAATCAAAACATTAACTACAGAACTCAAACAAATAGAAAGAGAACAACAAAAAAAGCCTACAACCACCGGAAGAAAGGAAATAGTAAAGATCAGAGCAGAAATCAATGAAATAGAGAACAGAAAAACAATAGAAAGAATCAACAAAACCAAAAGTTGGTTCTTTGAAAGAATCAACAAAATCGACAAACCACTGGCCAGAGTGACAAATGAAAAACAGCAGAGGGCACAAATAACCCAAATAAGAAATGAAATGGGGGACATTACAACAGATCCAACTGAAATAAAAAGGATTATAACAGAATATTATGAAAAACTATATTCCAACAAATTTGAAAACCTAGAGGAAATGGATAAATTTCTAGAAACATACGGCCTACCCAAACTACAACAAAGTGATATTGAAAATCTGAACAGACCCATAACAAGAGAAGAGATTGAAAAGGTAATAAAAAAACTCCCAACCAAAAAAAGCCCTGGCCCAGATGGCTTCACTGGAGAATTCTACAAAACATTTACAGAAGAGCTCGTACCAGTTCTACTCAAGTTATTTCAGAGCATAGAAGAGGAAGCAACACTTATAAATTCATTCTATGAAGCCAGCATAACGCTGATACCAAAACCAGGCAAA
The DNA here is from genome assembly GCA_030035585.1 of Dugong dugon. Classification (NCBI taxonomy): domain Eukaryota; kingdom Metazoa; phylum Chordata; class Mammalia; order Sirenia; family Dugongidae; genus Dugong; species Dugong dugon. The sequence continues at coordinate 65,241,854 of CM057466.1, forward strand.
GACATCACAAAAAAAGAAAATTACAGACCAATATCTCTCATGAATATAGATGCAAAAATTCTGAACAAAATTTTAGCCAATAGAATTCAGTATCATATCAAAAAAATAATACACCACGACCAAGTAGGATTCATACCAGGTATGCAAGGATGGTTTAACATTAGAAAATCCATCAACGTAATCCACCACATAAATAAAAGGAAAGAAAAAAATCACATGATTATCTCAATTGATGCAGAAAAGGCATTTGACAAAGTCCAACACCCATTCCTGATAAAAGCTCTCAATAAAATAGGTATAGAAGGGAAATTTCTCAACATCATAAAGGGCATCTATGCAAAACCAACAGCCAACATCATTCTTAATGGAGAAAGGCTGAAAACATTCCCCCTGAAAACAGGAACAAGACAAGGATGCCGTTTATCACCACTCCTATTTAACATTGTGCTGGAAGTTCTCGCTAGAGCAGTAAGGCAAGAGAAAGAAATAAAGGGCATCCAAATTGGTAATGAAGAAGTTAAACTCTCCCTGTTTGCAGATGATATGATACTATACATAGAAAACCCTAAAGACTCCACGAGAAATTTACTGGAACTAATAGAAAGATTCAGCAGAGTAGCAGGATACAAGATAAACATTCAAAAATCAGTTGGATTCCTATACACCAGTAAAGAGAACGATGAAAAGGAGATCAGGAAATCAATACCATTTTCAATAGCCCCTAAAAAGATAAAATATTTGGGAATAAATCTGACCAGGAATATAAAAGACCTATACAAAGAAAACTACAAAACACTGCTGCATGAAACCCAAAGGGATCTACAGAAATGGAAAAACATACCATGCTCATGGATAGGCAGACTCAACATTGTGAAAACGGCAATTCTACCTAAAGCAATTTACAAATACAATGCAATTCCGATACAAATACCAACAACATTCTTCAAAGAGATGGAAAAACTAATTATTAACTTTATATGGAAAGGGAAGAAACCCCGAATAAGTAAAGCACTACTGAAGAAGAAGAATAAAGTTGGAGGACTCACACTACCTGACTTGAGAACCTACTATACAGCTACAGTACTCAAAACAGCCTGGTACTGGTACAACAACAGAGACATTGACCAATGGAACAGAATTGAGAACTCAGATGTAAATCCATCCACCTACGGTCACCTGATTTTTGACAAGGGCCCAAAATACATCAAATGGGGAAAAGACAGTCTTTTTAACAAATGGTGCTGGCAAAACTGGATATCCATTTGTAGAAAAATGAAACAGGACCCATACCTCACACCATATACAAAAACTACTTCAAAATGGATCAAAGACCTGAATATAAAGCCTCAAACTATAAAATTCATAGAAGAAAAAATAGGACCAACACTTCAGGCCTTAATACATGGCATTAACAGGATACAAACCATAAACATCAACACAAAAAACCCAACAGATAAACTAGATAATTGGGATCTTCTAAAAATCAAACATCTATGCTCTTCAAAAGATTTCACCAAAAGAGTTAAAAGAGAACCTACAGACTGGGAAAAAATTTTTGGACAGTACAAGTCAGACAAAGGTCTAATCTCCATAATCTACAAGAAAATCCAACACCTCTACAACAAAAAGACAACCAATCCTATCAAAAAATGGGCAAAGGAAATGAACAGACACTTCACCAAGGAAGACATTCAAATGGCCAACAGACACATGAGGAAATGCTCGCGATCACTAGCCATTAGAGAAATGCAAATTAAAACCACAATGAGATACCATCTCACCCCGGCATTACTGGCACGAATCAAAAACACTGGAAATAACAAATGTTGGAGGGGCTGCGGGGAGACGGGAACTCTTATACACTGCTGGTGGGAATGCAAAATGATAACAACCATTTTGGAAAATGATATGGCGTTTCCTCAGAAAGCTAGAAATAGACGTACCATTCAATCCAGCAATCCCACTCCTAGGAATATATCCTAGAGAAATAAGAGTCATCACTCGAATAGACATATGCACACCTATGTTCATGGCAGCATTATTCACAATAGCAAAACGATGGAAACAACCTCGATGTCCATCAACAGACGAATGGATACACGAACTATGGTACATACACACAATGGAGTACTATGCAACGAGAAAGAACAATGAATCTGTGAAGCATCTCATAACATGGATGAAACTGGAGGACATCATGCTGAGTGAAATAAGTCAATCACAAAAGGACAAATATTGTATGAGACCTCTATTGTAAAAACCCATGAAAAAATTCACATGCAAAATGTAACAATCCTTGTTGGTTACCAGGGATGGGAGTGGGGGGGAATACTAAATAGGTAATAGGTAAGTGGTAACTTGGGTGAGAGATGAGATAGTACATAGTACAGGGGAAACTAACACAACCTGCACAAGGAAAGGTCATGGAGGCCCTATAGACACATCCAAACCCCCCGAGGGACTGAGTTGTTGGACGGAGGGCTCTGGGGACCATGATCTCGGGGAACATCTAGCTCAATTGGCATGACACTACTTATAAAGATAATGCTCTACATTCTACCTTGGTGAGTAGTGTCTGGGGTCTTAAAAGCCTATGAGCGGCCATCTAAGATACTCCACTGATCTCATCCCTTCGGGAACAAGGGAGAACGAAGAGAACAGGATACAAGGAAAAGATTAGTCCGAAGGACTAATGGTCCACAGCTACCAAGGCCTCCACGGGACTGAGCCCAGTACAGCTGGATGGTGCCCGGCTACCACCAATGACTCCTCTGACCAGGATCACAACAGAGGGTTCTGGGCAGAGCTGGAGTAGGATGTAGAGTATAATTTTAACTCCCAAAAAAAAAAAAAAAAAAGAAGACCAGATATACTGGCCTAAAGAATACTAGAGAAACCTCGAGAGTGTGGCCCCCAGACACCCTTTCAGCTCAGAGGGGAAGTTACCTTCAAGGTTTGATGTTAAGCCTGGGAATGGACACCCCAGTAAAACTAAATGGGACTAACGATGTACAGGAGTCCGGTGACAAGGGCCAGAAGGCAGAGGGAGAGTAGGAAACTGATGATAAGGAACACAAATTGAATAAGGACACTGTCGATGTATTGTGAGATTGTTGACCACTGCTATAGGGCAACATTTGTAGTAACTATTAAATGGGAGGCTGTTTTGTCCTGTAAGCCTTCATCTTGGGCGAGAATGGCAGCACAATTGGAAGAGCATAGTCAATATCACTTAAATGTGTAAGTAAAAAGTTTTGAAATGGTGTTTAAATAAAATAAAAATAAATAAATAAATAAATAAATAAATAAATAAACAAATGAGACTAAAGAGGTACAATAGTCCACTGACAAGGTCCAGAAGACAGAAGGGGACAAGGAAGCCCCCTGGTGATAGGGAACACAAGGTGGAGTAAGGATATTCTTGATGTGCTGTGAGATTGTTAACCATTGTCATAGGGCAACATGTGTAGTAACTGTTAAATGAAAAACTATTTTTTCTGTAAGCCTTCATCTTAAGTGAGAATAACAGCACAGTTGGAAGAGCGTAGTCAATGTCACTGAACTGTGAATGTAGAAATTTTTGAAACGGTGTATCTTTGGCCATCTGTAATTTTCATCAAAAAAAAAGGTTGAGAATTTAGAGGCTTAATACGTTGTGGGGTTGTTAACCAATGTCAAAAAACAACATGTGTACTACTATTTCATGAGAAACTATTTGCTCTGTAAGCTTTCACCTGAAGTACAATAAAATATATATTTAAAAAAAAAAAAAAAAGATGACAACCTTAGAAACCCTATGGGGCAGTTCTACTCTATCCTACGGAGTCATTATGAGTGATTCAATGGCAGTGGGTTTGTTTTGGTTTTTTCCTCATCTGTATGCCTTCAATTATTTTGGAAGGTTAGAGTGAAGATGTGTTCCCTACATTTTGGATTCAGTGCTCTGGAGCTGAGACTTAAGTTTTTGTGAAATTACCAAATGGTAGCAATCCTTACCCCTCATGTTGGCCCAGGATGTAAGGCTGAGTTTCTGCTTTCACCTTCATCCCAAAGAAAGCAAAGTTGAACTATCTAAAACCAGATTATCCTTGAAAACTGGATCTCACACTTAAACAGCTTGCTTGACGGAGAGTCAGGGCATTTGACAGGAGCAAGGTTCAGTTAAATAATCAAGTTTTTGCCTGTTTCATTTGGATCAGAATTTATTTTTGTTCTCCTTTCTTACCACTGCAAATTGTAATACTTCACAGATATTTATTAGGTTCCTCATATATTTTTGGTAGTAAACATGGCAGAGTCCTTGTTATAAAGGTACTTGCTGTTTGGTTGGAGACACAAAAAAGCTGAAAGAGATGAGGTCTACTCTACCTGTGCAGCCCATGAGCATTTGTCGATTTACATGAATACCTACTGTCCTACAGTATCAAACTAATTTGGGTGGCAGAGAGTTGTGAATTGAATTGTGTTCCCTGAAATTGTGTATTCAAGTCCTGGCTCCTATACCTCTGGTTGAGAATCTATTTGGAAATAAAGTTTCTCTTTTTTATGTTGGTGAGCTCATAGGGTGTGTCCTAAAGCTAATAAAATATGATTTATGAAATAGTAGAATGGACACAGAGTCACAGGGGGATGACTTCATATGAAGGCAGGCACACACTGCAGATGTATCTACAAGCCGAGGAACATGGAGGATTGCCGGCAGCTACTTACAAGCTGAAATACACACGGAAAGAGACTCCACCCCCCACTAGAGCCATGTCCTAAATTAGGAATTTTAGCTTCCTGAAATGTGAGAAGATAAATTTCTCTTCTTTAATGCCACCCACTTGTGGTATTTTTTTTTTTTTTTTGCCAGGGCAGCACTAGTTAACTAAGACATTGGGCATCAACTATTTTGAAGTTAGTGAGGACGGGTGCATTCCTTCACTCACTGTGGCTAGACAGACCAGCGGCTCTGCCCTGACAGACCCTGCGCCTGAATCCGACTATTGATAACCCCTTTACCTGATCAGCACTTTCTCTGAGTTTTCACATGCCCAATTTCTGACCATTCAATATCAGTTATCCTGGGGAAGATAGAGCAATACAGGTCTATATTGAACTATATTGAAAGTCATATACAGATCTAATCAAATCCTGCTTGATCGTACACTCACCTGGAGATTTTAAAATTATTATTAACAATATAGATTCCTCCCAAAATGTCAAGCAGAATTTCCAGGGTAAGGGTGTGAAACTATATTTTTATCAAGTGCTTTAGATAGTTTATATGATTAGGCAAATTCTGAGCCTTAACAGTTCTCCAAAGTCCATGAGAACATGGAAAAAGATAAAGAAAAGAAAAGAAAAAAAGACACCTGGCGCAAGGTTTTCCTTAGGTCCATTTGGATCTGTGTTTTAAACTGAAATGAGATATCTTAAAGGTTCAACTTTAAATATTTTTCATAAAATAATAGTGAAAAATGTAATAATAGACCTACAACGAATAGGCTATTTGGAGGTGAGTTTTGTGTTTTGAGTGAGGAGGTAAAAATAACTGTTGTAAAACATTTAGATTTGAGAGTTATTGATTCTACCTGTTCTTACCAGAAATTTTTTGCACTACTCCATCTAAGCTGCTGCTGGGCTAATATCAACTGTAAGACACAAAGAAACAATCAGCATTAGATACATTTCCATTTTAGAGACACTAAAATTAAAAATATAATAATAGTAAGTGGCATACAATTTATGAATTCAGATTAATATGGATAATATTATATTGCTGTTACATTTCTATTCTCCTTCCCATTGGTTAACCTGCCTCTGGTTGCATTTCAATTATTCATTTAAATTCTTATTTAACATCCTCTTTCTGTGGTCCTTGAATTTTTATTGCTGCAGACTTTAACCTTGGCTTCTGAATAGACCCAGCTCTAAGCCTGTCAGTCCAAAGTTCTACTCCTGATATCTAACTGTGTGCATTACCATCAATTCATAGAATTTACTTGTACCATTTTAATAACCATTAAATCACACTGAATTTCCAGCTAATAAGTTTAATTTATGCATGTTATTAAAAGAACTGGTATGAATCAGTTAATATCATACCACTTATAGGTTAGGCCCATGTATTTTATTTTCTAAGAAATTAGTTTAACCATAAAACAGTATAACAATAATAGACATTATAGGTTGTGAACTAAGTTGTTTGATGTGATTCTCTTATTTTGGTCATTGTTTTCAGACCCTTCAAGTCAGACCCAGAAACTGATCTCCTATCCAGCCTCTGTGAGTGTCAAATCTAATATAACTTTCGGGTACCACAACCTTTAACAGAAACAAAAACAGTTGCCATCCAGTCAATTCCACTCATGGCAACCCCATGTGTGTCAGAGTGGAGTTGTACTCCATAGGGTTTTCAATGGCTGAGTTTTCAGAAGTAAATTGCCAGGCCTTTCTTCCCAGGTGCCTCTGGATGAACTCCAACCTCCACCTTTCGGCTAGCAGTTGAGTGCATTAACCATTTGCACCACCCAAGGACTCTATCCTTTAATAAGTCTACCCCAAATTAATTGGTATTATACCGTAATTCATCTCCCTTTCAGGTAATTATATCTTTCCCTTTTTTCAATACTACCAAACAATACAAGAATCATAATTTGTGTGCCTCTCCTTCTCTGCAGCCAGGAATGCATCCTATCCTTTCTCTGCTATGGCCTTTAGTTCCCCCCGACCACCACCCACCCTGTGGCCAGACTGCAAGGCTTTTATGATTAGTGACCAAGCCACGCTTCCTATAAAGACAGAAGAAAGGCAGGTGGGAGGAAGAACTAGGAACAAAGGGAAGGCTCTGTGAGGGAGGGGCATGGTGGGGAGCAGAGGAAGTGGGTGCCATGAAAAAAAAATGTTACGTATGAAGAAAAGCATTTTGTAGACTTTTTGTTCCATTATAAGACTAGTTTTTTTTTTTTAAAATTGAACGCAAGAAATTTATTCATATGTTCTAAAAAATTGCATAGAAAAGATTTTATGCTTAATGGGATTGCTGTTAAGTCAATAATGAAACCCTTCAAAAATTGAAGCAAACACAGTTGAATAACATTAATTGCAAATCATGATATATTTAATAAATCAAGAATGGCAAATGGATAACAAGGTTGATGGTGTGCCAGTGGTGATCACTCTTGCTTTCGTTTTCCTGACAGGTGACCACAAAATATTGATTGTGAAGAGGCTTACATTGAATAAGTAGGCTAAGCTGATGCCTGGGCCATTCACTGCTTATAGCCACAAAAAAGATTGGGACCTAATGAATTAGTCCTCTTGTGTGCATATAACTACATAAGCAAACAAGAAATGCTCACGTGAGAGTAGTGGCATTGTTAAATTAAATGGTTAGTCTATGTCAGATGGAAGCCCTGATGGGGCAGTGGTTAAGCTCTCGGCTGCTAGCTGAAAGGTTGACAGTTTGAAACCACCAGCTGCTCTGTCAGAGAAAGATGTGTCAATCTGCTTCTGTCAAGATTATAGCCTTGGAAACCATATGGGGCAGTTCTATTCTGTCTTACAGGGTCATGGGTCAGAATCAGGCCATTCCTATGAGTTGGAATTGATGGCTATGGGTTTGGTTTTTTGGTGTATGTTGGATGACATGAAATTGAAAGTAGCAGACTGTGTAATAAATCATAGTAGTTTGGAAGTAAAAAGTACCTTAAAGACCTTAATCCAAACACTCTTATTTTACAGAAGTGGAAACAAAAATGCAGAGCAGAAAAATGATTTTCTCAATCCAAAACAAACAGATCTAGAAACCAAGACAACATTATTTCTGGTTTTGATGTATATGTTTCATACCTAGAAAATAGGTATCTGTCTATCTATCTATCTATACACACACACACACACACACACACACACACACACACACACACACACATATCCCACAATGAATAAAATGTTTATATTGCAAAAGATTTTTTGTGAGTTAGTTTTCCGGAATTTGGATTCTGTTTAACCAGAAATAGATTTTACTTATGAAAGCTAGATCTCCGGAGATGTCCATAAATGTCTTCATGCCCAAAACCCATATTTCCTTCTAGAGTTGGAAGGAAGAATGATCTTGAAACTTTTTGGTTTGCATAATTTCAAGAAGAATTATAAAGTCGAGATTTAATATAGTTCATTACAAATTTAAATAGAAAGTGAATAAATGTCTGGTATGTTATCAAGACTGACATTCTACAGAATGTATTTACCTTTCCCACTACTGAAAATTTCATATTCATTAAGATGAGGTAGGGACTGTAAGCCTGTGTGTTTAAGGAACTCCAGTTGATCTGACTATATACTGGTTTTATGAACCACTGGCTCCCAACACATATTTTGATACTCTTAACATGACATATAGGCATCTTCATGATTTTACAAAGAAATATTCTTTCTTTGTGTTTGCATCCAGATGATCTATTTCCTTTGTCTGTCAAACCCAATATGATGATTCATTGCCACTTTCTAACAAATTTTGTAAAACCGTAATGGAGAATTTTACACGTCCATTGTTTACATCCACAAATGTTAATCAGTGTTCAATCATCTTCCACCCTAATTCTTACTGGCTTTATCTTTCAGTTACCTCTTGCTTTATAACAAACTACATAAAAGCGTAGTGGCTTGAAGAAACCACTTATTTAGCTTATGATTCTCTAAGTTAGCAATATGGGCTGAACTCAGCTGGGTGTTTCTTCCGTTGGTCTCAATCAAGTTCACTTATGTAAATATAGTCGCCTGGCAGTCAGGTATAGCTTGCGTCTTAGTCATCTAGTACTGTTCTAACAGAAATACCACTAGTGGATGGTTTTAGAAAAGAGAAGTTTATTCTCTCACAGTCCAGTAGGCTACAAATCCAAATTCAGAGCATCAGCTCCAGGGGAACGCTTTCTCTGTCTGCTCTGGAGGAAGGTCCTGTCATCAATCTTCCTTTGGTCTGGGAGCTTCTCTGCGCAGAAACCTCAGGTCCAAAGGACGTGCTCTGCTCCCAGCACTGCTTTCTTGGTGGTATGAGGTTCCCATGTGTCTCTGCTCGCTTCTCTCTTTTATATCTCAAAAGAGATTGCATTAAGACACTATCTAATCTTATAAACCTCATCAGCATAACCTCATCACAGTGATAGAATTTACAACACATAAGGAGATCACATATAACTTCATCATAGTGATAGAGTTTACAACACATAAGGAAATCACATCAGATTACACAATCATACAATACTGGGAATCATGACTTAGCCAAGTTGCTACATGCATTTTTTGGGGGACACAATTCAATTCATGACAGCTGGATTCCTGATAGCTCTGTTTCTGGGGATTATTTGACTGTAGTCTGTGATGACAGAAGTGACCAGGCCACATGTATCCCATCAAACATCAGGCCATACAGGGCTTTGTAACATGGTTGTGGTAGCAAGGATTCAGAGAACATAAACAGAGAGAAAGTCACATTGTGAACCACTTTTAAAGACTATTCGCATCATTTTGCTAAGGTTCCAATGGCCAAAGAAAGGGACACGGCCAACTTAGATTCAAGGAGTGAAGAAACAGGCTCCACCTCTTCATAGGAGGAGATGGAAGATCATATCACAAGAGCATTGATGCATAGATGAGAATTTGTAATCATATTTACAATCTACCACATGTTATTACTGCATATGATTGATCAGTTGTTTGATGATCATCAGTTAAACTTACTCCAGTCTCTTTTTGTTGAGTTGTGGTAATGCAAAATGCTATCCACATCATAGATCCTATATACCAACTGTCTTAGTCATCTAGTGCTGCTCCGACAGAAATGCCACAAGTGGATGGCTTTAACAAACAAATATTAACATTCATAACAATATTATGAAAAACTACACTCCAACAAATTTGAAAACCTAGAGGAAATGGATAAATTTCTAGAAACACGTTACTTACCCAACCTACAACAAAGTGATGCTGAAAATCTGAACAGACCCATAACAAGAGAAGAGATTGAAACGGTAATAAAAAAACTCCCAACAAAAAAAAAAACCCTGGCCCAGACTGCTTCACTGGAGAATTATACAAAACGTTCACCGAAGAGCTTGTACCAGCACTACTCAAGCTATTTCAGAGCATGGAAAAGGAAGCAACACTTCCAAATTCATTCTATGAAGCCAGCATAACGCTGATACTAAAACCAGGCAAAGAGGTCACAAAAAACAGAAAATTACAGACCAATATCTCTCATGAATATAGATGCAAAAATTCTGAACAAAATTCTAGCCAATAGAATTCAGCATCATGTCAAAAAAATAATACACCACAACCAAGTAGGATTCATAGCAGGTATGCAAGGATGGTTCAACATTAGAAAATCAATCAACGTAATCCACCACATAAATAAAAGGAAAGAAAAGAATCATATGATCATCTCAATTGATGCAGAAAAGGCATTTGACAAAGTCCAACACCCATTCCTGATAAAAACTCTCAATAAAATAGGTATAGAAGGGAAATTTTTCAACATAATAAAGGGCATCTATGCAAAACCAATGGCCAACATCATTCTTAATGGAGAGAGGTGGAAAACATTCCCTTTGAGAACAGGAACAAGACAAGGATGCCCTTAATGACCACTCCTATTTAACATCGTGCTGGAAGTCTTAGCTAGAGCAATAAGGCAAGAAAAAGAAATAAAGGCATCCAAATTGGTAATGAAGAAGTTACACTGTCCCTGTTTGGGGATGATATGATACTATACATAGAAAACCCTAAAGACTCCATGACAAATCTACTGGCACTAATAAAAAGATTCAGCAGAGTAGCAGGATACAAGATAAACATAAAACAATCAGTTGGATTCCTATACACCAATAAGGAGAATGATGAAAAGGAAATCAGGAAAACGATACCATTTATAATAGCTCTGAAAAAACTAAAATACTTAAGAATAAATCTAACCAGGGATGTAAAAGACCTATACAAAGAAAACTACAAAAACTGCTGCAAGAAACCCGAAGGGATCTACATAGATGGAAAAACATACTATGTTCCTGGATAGGTGGACTAAACATTGTGAAAATGACAATTCTACCCAAAGCAATTTACAAATACAATGCAATCCCAATCCAATTACCAACAACATTCTTCAAAGAGCTGGAAAAACTAATTATGAACTTTTTATGGAAAGGGAAGAAGCCCCAAATAAGTAAAGCACTACTGAAGAAGAAGAATAAAGTTGGAGGACTCACACTACCTGACTTCAGAACCTACTATACAGCTACAGTAGTCAGAACAGCCTGGTATTCGTACAACAACAGATACATTGACCAATGGAACAGAATTGAGAACCCAGATGTAAATCCATCCACCTACAGTCACCTGATCTTTACAAGTTCCCAAAGTCCATCAAATGGGGAAAAGACAGTCTTTTTAACAAATGGTGCTGGCAAAACTGGATATCCATCCGCAAAAAAAATGAAACAGGACCCACACCTCATGCCGTATACAAAAACTAATTCAAAATAGATCACAGACCTAAATATAAAGCCCAAAACTAGAAAGTTCATAGAACAAAAAATAGGACCAATCCTACAGGCCTTAATACACGGCATTAACAGGATACAAACCATAAACATCAACACACAAAACCCAGAAGATAATCTAGATAACTTGGATCTTCTAAAAATCAAACACCTATGTTCTTCAAAAGACTTCACCAAAAGAGTAAAAAGAGAACCTACAGACTGGGAAAAAATTTTTGGACAGTACAAGTCAGACAAAGGTCTAATCTCCATAATCTACAAGAAAATCCAACACCTCTACAAACAAAAAGACAAATAATCCTATAAAAAATGGGCAAAGGAAGTGAACAGACACTTCACCAAAGAAGACATTCAAGTGGCCAACAGACACGTGAGGAAATGCTTGCGATCACTAGCCATTAGAGAAATGCAAATTAAAACCACCATGAGATACCATCTCAACCAGGCATTACTGGCAGGGATCAAAAACCCTGGAAATAACAAATGTTGGAGGTGCTTTGGGGAGATGGGAACTCTTATGCACTGCTGGTAGGAATGCAAAATGATACAAACATTTTGGAAAATGATATGGCGTTTCCTCAGAAAGCTAGAAATAGACATACCATTCGATCCAGCAATCCCACTCCTAGGAATATATCCTAGAGAAATAGGAGTAGTCACTTGAATAGACATATGCACACCTATGTTCATGGCAGCATTGTTCACGATAGCAAAACGATGGAAACAACCTAGATGCCCATCAACAGATGAATGGATAAACAAACTGTGGTACATGCACACAGAGGAGTACTATACAATAAGAAAGAACAACAATGAATCTGTGAAGCATCTCATAACATGGAAGAAACTGGAGGACATTAAGCTGAGTGAAATAAGTCAATCACAAAAGGATAAATGTTGTATAAGACCTCTACATGCACAAAAAGTAACAACCTTTGCTGGTTACCAGGGATGGGAGGGGTGGGGGGGAATACTAAATAGGCAATAGATAAGTTGTATCTTGGGTGAAGGGTGAGACAGTACACAATACAGGGGAAACCAGCACAACTTGTACAAGGAAAGGTCACGGAAGCTTCATAGACTCATCCTAACTCCCTGAGGAACTGAATTGCTGGGCGGAGGGCTGTGGGGACCATGGTCTCGGGGAACATCTAGCTCAATTGGCATAACACAATTTATAAAGACAATGTTCTACATTCTACCTTGGTGAGTAGCATCTGGGGTCTTAAAATCTTATTAGCAGCCATCTAAGATAGTCCACTGGTCTTGTCCCTTCAGGAGGAAGGGAGAATGAAGAGAACAAGATACAAGGGAAAGATTAGTCCGAAGGACTAACGGACCACAGCTACCAAGGCCTCCACCAGACTGAGTCCCGTTACAGCTAGATGGTGCCCGGCTACCACCACTGACTTCTCTGACCAGGATCATAACAGAGGGTTCTGGACAGAGCTGGAGAAGGATGTAGAACAAAATTCTAACTCACAAAAAATAAAAAAGACCAGATTTCCTCGCCTAAAGGAGACTGGAGAAACCCCGAGAGTGTGGCCCCCAGACACCCTTTTAGCTCAGTGGTGAAGACACTTCCAAGGTTCATCATTCAGCCAGGGAGTGGACAGCCTCATAAAACCAAATGGGACTAATGAGGCACAGCAGTCCAGGGACAAGGGTTAGAAGGCAGAAAAGGACAGGAAAGCTGGTGACAGGGAACCCAAGGTTGAGTAAGAATAGTGTTGATGTGTTGTGAGGTTGTTAACCATTGTCATAGGGCAACATATGTACTAACCGTTAATGAGAAACTATTTTGTTCTGTAAACCTTCATCTAAAGTGAGAATAGCAGCACAATTGGAAGAGCGTAGTCGATGTCACTGAACTGTGCATGTAGAAATTTTTGAAATGGTGTATCTTTGTCTCTGTATATTCCACGCCCCCCCAAAAAAAAACAGTTGAGAAGGGAGAGGGTTGACATGTTGTGGGGTTGTTAACCAATGTCATAAAACAATATGTGTACTACTGTTTCATGAGAAACTATTTGTTCTGTAAATGTTCACCTGAAGTACAAAAAAAAAAGTTTCCTCAATAGATCTAAACGTCCCCTGAAAGCATGGTCCCCAGAAGCCTGCCTCTGCTGCTCTGTCCATTGACATAATTGGTTGTGTTCAGGAAGTTTCTTAGCTTTGGTTTAGTTCAGTTGTGCTGACTTCCCCTGTAGTGTGTGCTGTGCTTCCCTTCATCTAAGATAATTCTTACCTACTTTCTAGTTAGTGTACACCCGCTCTCTCCCTCCCCACCCTTGTAACCATAAAAGAATGTTCTCTTCTGTGTTTAAACCCTTACTTGAGTTTTTGTAATAGTGTTCTTATACAATATTTGTCGTTTTGCAACTAAGTTCACTCAGCATAATACCTTCCAGGTTCCTCCATGTTATAAGATGTTTCACGGATTCATCATTGTCCTTTACCATTGCGCAGTATTCCATTGTGTGAATATACCACAATTTGTTTATCCATTTGTCCCTTGATTGGCATCTAGGTTGTTACCGTCTTTTAGTTATTGTGAACAATGCTGCAATGAACATGGATGTGCATATATCTATTCGTGTGATGGCTCTTAATTCTCTAGGATATATTCCAAGGAGCTTGATTGTTGGATCGTATGGTGATTCTATTTCTAGCTTTTTAAGGAAGCACCAAATCGATTTCCATAGTGGTTGTACTATTTTACATTCCCACCAACAGTGTATAAGTGTTCCAGTCTCTCCACAACCTCTCCACCATTTATTATTTTCTGTTTTTTGGATTAATGCTAGCCTTGTTGGGGTGAGACGGTATTTCATTGTAGTTTTGATTTGCATTTCTCTAATGGCTAATGATCATGAGCATTTCTTCATGTGTCTGTTAGCCACCTGAATGTCTTCTCTGGCAATGTGCCTGTTCTTATCATTTGCCCATTTTTTAATTGTGTTGTTTGCCTTTTTGCTGTTGAGGTTTTGCAGGATCTTACAGATTTTAGAGAATAGACGCTGATCAGATTTATTGTAGCCAAAATTTTTTCTCGCTCTGTAGGTTGTCTTTTTACTCTTTTGGTGAAGCCTTTTGATGAGCTAAGTTTTTGATTTTTAGGAGTTCCCAGTTATCTAGTTTCTCTTCTGGTGTTTCTGCACTGTTACTTATGGTTCGAATTCTGTTTTTGCCATGTATTAGGGCTCCTAGCATGGTTCCTATTTTTCTTCCATGATCCTTACCGTTTTCTATTTATATTTAGGTCTTTGATCCATTTTGAGTTCGTTTTCCTGCATGGTGTGAGGTATGGGTCTTGTTTCAGTTTTTTTGCAGACGGATATCCAGTTATGCCAGAACCATTTGTTAAAGAGACTGTCTTTTCCCCAATTAATGGACTTTGGAACTTTGTCAAATATTAGCTGCTCATAGGTGGATGAATTTATGTCTGGATTCTCAATTCTGTTCCATTGGTCTATGTATCTGTTGTTGTAACAGTGCCAGTCTGTTTTGACTACTGTGGTGGTTTAATAGGTTCTAAAATCAGGTAATGTGAGACCTCCCACTTTGTTCTTCAGTAATGCTTTACTCATCCATGGCCTCTTCCCTTTCCATATGAAGTTGGTGATTTGTTTCTCCATCTCATTAAAAAATGCCTTTGAATTTGGTTTAGCGTTGCGTTGTATCTGTAGATCTCTTTGGGTAGAATTGACATTTTCACAATGTTGAGTCTTCCTATCCATGAGCAACGTATGTTTTTCCACATATGCAGATCTCTTCTGGTTTCTTGCAGTAGTGTCTTGTAGTTTTCCTTGTATAGGTTTTTTACGTCTCTGGTTAGATTTATGCCTAAGTATTTTATCTTCTTTGGGGCTATTGGAAATGGTATTGATTTGGTGATTTCCTCTTCGAGGTTCTCTCTATTGGTGTAGAGGAATGCTACTGATTTTTGTATGTTTATCTTGTATCCTGAAACTTTGCTGAAATCTTCTATTAGTTCCAGTAGTTTTCTTGTAGATTCTTTGGGGTTTTCTGTGTATAAGATCATATCATCTGCAAATAGAGATACTTTGACTTCTTCCTTACCAATTTGGATGCCCTTTATTTCTTTTTCTTGCCTAATTGCTCTGACTAGAACCTCTAGCACAATGATGAATAATAGTGGTGATAAAGGGCATCCTTGTCTGGTTCTGGTTCTCAGGGGGAATGCTTTCAAAGACTCTCCATTCAGGATGATGTTGGCTGTTGGCTTTGTATACATGCCCTTAATTATGTTGATGAATTTCCCTTGTATTCCTATTTTGCTGAGAGTTTTTATCATGAATGGGTTTTGGACTTTGTCAAATGCCTTTTCTTCATCAAAGATTGTATGTTTCTTGTCTTTTGTTTTATTAATGTGATGGATAACATTGATTGTTTTTCTAATGTTGACTCATCCCTGCATAGCTGGTATTAATCCCACTTGATCATGGTGAATTATTTTTTTGATATGTTGTTGAATTCTATTGGCTAGAATTTTGTTGAGGATTTTTGCTTCAGTGTTCGTGAGGGATATTGGTCTGTATTTTTTTTTCTGTGGTGCCTTTACCTCATTTTGGTATCAGGGTTATGCTGGCCTCATAGAATGTGTTTGGTAGTATTCCATCCTTTCTATGCTCTGAAATACCTTTAGTAGTATTGGTGTTAACTCTTCTCTGAAAGTTCGGCAGATTTCTCCAGTGAAATCATCCAGGCCAGAGCATTTTTTTTGTTGGGAGTTTTTTAATCTCCTTTTCAACCTCTTCTTTTATATGTGCTTATTTAGTTGTTCTATCTCTGATTGTGTTACTTTAGGTAGGTAGTGAGTTTCTAGAAATTTGTCCATTTCCTCTAGGTTTTCAAATTTGTTACAGTACAGTTTTTCATAGTACTCTGTTCTGAGTCTTGTAATTTCAGTTGGGTCTCATTTCTTACACGGGTTATCTGCTTCCTCTCCTGTTTTTCTATTGTCAACTTGGCCAATGGTTTATCGATTCTGTTGATCTTTTTAAATTACCAACTTTTGGTCTTGTTAATTCTTTCAATTGTTTTTCTATTCTCTGTTTCATTTGATTCTTCTCTAATTCTTATTATTTCCTTTCTTTTGGTGCTGGGGGGTTTCTTTTGCTGCTTGCTTTCTACTTGTTCCGGTTGTAGGGTTAGTGTTTTGATTATGGCCCTTTCTTGTTTTTGAATGTGTGCATTTATTGCTATAAACTGACCTCTGAGCACTACTTTTGCTGTGTTCCAAAGGTTCTGGTAGGATGCATTTTCATTCTCATTTGATTCTATGAATTTCTTTAGTCCATCCTTAATTTTTCTATAACCCAGTAGTTTTTGAGCAAGGTGTTGTTCAGATTCTATGTGTTTGATTTTTTTCCTTCCTTTTTCTGCTACTGATTTCTACCTTTATGGCTTTATGGTCAGAAAAGATGCTTTGTAATATTTCAATGCTTTGGATTCTGTTAAGGTTTGCTTTATGGCCTTCTGTGTGGTCTGTTCTGGATAATGTTCCACGTGAGAGATTATACTTAGCTGCTGTTGGGTGTAATGTGGGGTATATATCCATGAGATCAAGTTGGTTGATTGTAGCATTTAGATCTTCTGTGTCTTTATTGAGCTTCTTTTTGGATGTTCTGTCCTTCACTGATAGTGGACTGTATAAGTCCTCTAGTATTATTGTGAAGCTGTCTATCTTTCTTTCCAATGCTGTTAGAGTTTGTTTTATGTATTTTGGAGCTCTGTCATTCGGTGCGTAAATATTTATTGTAGTTATGTCCTCCTGGTGTACTGATCCTTTAATCATTATATGGTGTCCTTCCTTATCCTTTGTGGTGGATTTTACTTTAAAGTCTATTTTGTCAGAGATTAGTATTGCCACTCCTGCTGTTTTTTGAATGTTGTTTGCTTAATATATTTTTTCCATCCTTTGAATTTTAGTTTGTTTGTATCTTTAAGTCTAAGCTGTGTTTCTTGTAGGTAGCATATAAATAGATCTTTTTTTTAATCCAATCTGCCTCTCTCTGTCTCTTTATTGGTGCATTTAGTCCATTCACATTCAGTGTAATCATTGATAGGTATGAATTTATGCTCTCATTTTGATGTCTTTTTTTGTGTGTTGCTGACAGTTTCTTTGTTCCATTTAATTTTCTGGGCTAAGTTGTTTTTCTTTATGTATTTTCTTTTCATCTTTTTTATTGTTGTTGATTTTGTATTTGCTGAGCCTTTATATTTTTCTTGTTTTTTATGTTGATGTGTAGCATTGTTAGTTTCCTTTGTGGTTACCTTAATATTTACCCTGATTTTTCTAAGTTTAAATCAATCTTTTATTTCTTTATTTTGCCTTGACTTCCTCTCCATATGAAAAATCTGTGTTTACATTTATTTGTCCCTCTTTTTTGTTTTAATGCTATCGTCTTTTACATATTGATATCTGTTTGCCTATTTTCAGTGTTTTAGCTTTGATTTATTTTTGTGACTTCCCTATCTGGGTCGATATCTGATTGCTCTGTCTTGTGTTCTAGTCTTGTGTTGTTATCTATTGGTATTGATTTTCTAACTGGAGGTCTCCCTTTAGTATTTTTTGTAATTTTGGTTTGGTTTTGCAAATTCCCTAAACTTCTGTTTATCTGGAAATGCCCTAATTTTGCCTTCATATTTGAGAGACAGTTTTGCTGGATATATGATTCTTGGCTGGCAATTGTTTTCCTTCAAGGTTTTTTACGTGTCATCCCATTACCTTCTTGCCTGCATGGTTTCTGCTGAGTAGTCCGAACTTATTCTTAATGACCCTCCTTTGTAGATGACTTTTTACTTATCCCTAGTCACTCTTAAAATTCTCTCTTTATCTTTGTTTTTGGCAAGTGTGATTATAATATGTCTTAGTGACTTTCTTTTGAGATCTACCTTATGTAGTGTTCACTGAGCATCTTGGATAGATATCTTCTCATTTTTCATGATATCAGGAAAGTTTTCTGTCAACAAATATTCAACAATTTTCTCTGTATTTTATGCTATCCCTTCCTTCTGGTACCCCAGTCACTCGTAGGTTATTCCTCTTGATAGAATCCCACAAAATTCTTATTGTTTCTTTATTTTTTAAAATTCTTTTATCTGATTTTTCCTCAAATAAGTTGGTGTCAAGAGTTTTATCTTCAGTGTCACTAATTCTAACTTCTACTGCCTCCATTCTGCTCCTATGTCTTTCTATTGAGTTGTCTAATTCTTAAATTTTATTGTTAGTCTTCTGGACTTCTGATTGCTGTCTCCCTATTGATTCTTGCAGCCTATTAAATTTGTCATTATGCTCTTGAATAACCTTTTTAAGTTCCACTACTGCTTTATCTGTGTGTTCTTTCATGTTCTTTGTGATTTGCCGAATTTCCTTCCTAATTTCTTGAAGAGTTCTGTATATTAATCCTTTGTATTCTGCCTCTGGTAATCACAAGAAACTCTCTTCCTCCAGAAAATTTATTGATTATTTTTGGAGCTTGCTGAAGCCAGCATGGTCTGTCTGTTTATATAATTTGATATTGACTGTAGTCTCCGAGCCATCAATATGTTATTATAATTTTTTCATTTTATATTTACTTAGTGTGTCCTAGCTTCTTGTTTTGCTTTGTTTTGATATGCCCAAATAGGCTTCTCATGTGCATTAGTTTGATTATTGGCGTCTTTGAATCTCTAACATCCTGTCACCAGGTAGTTAGTTCTGTTATTAAAAGTGTGAGCCCTGGAGTCCATTAAATTTTCTTGTATGGATTCAGCTCAGGTGTCCAGGCAGCCTGTCACCAAGTGTGTGGTGCAGGCTCTCACCTACGGTCCTAGAGAGGCATGGGTGATGGGTGTAGCACAGGTATCTGGTTGTAGTAGGGGGTCACATGCTGAGCAAGGCAGGGGGCTGAAAACTGCCCTTGAATGTCTGAAAGGAAAACGTGTCCCTCTTCCCTAGAGCGAGTAGGTATGTGAGTTTTGCAGCTGGAGTATGAGCACTCTGCACTGTTTGGGTAAAACTTATTCTTGGACCCCTGTCCACAGGTGGCTACGTGGCATGGGTGGAGCCACCAGTCCTGAAGCTCCTGATGCAGACAGGTAATGAGCCTGCTTAATGGGCATAGCAGTGCCAAATGTCACAAACCTTCCACTTCACAGCTGAAACAGTTGAAGTAAGACTTCAGGTACATACCCTGTTGTACTGTGTTGTGGGGGCTTATGCTGTTGAAATGGGCCCACAGAAGTCTATGCAGGGGTGAAAGACATTCAAAGTCTGTGCACCCCTTATGCCTCTGCCTAGGCAAAGGAGCTGTGCCAACCCTGAGGTCACGGCTTAGGGGAGCTGATAGCTTATTTTTTCCCTGTTTGTTAATTTGTTCCCTCTCCAAGGCTGAGAGAATGGTCAGGGTGCCTTAAGGGATATACTTCTGGCCCAGATGACTCATCAATCCCTGAAGCCAGCCTGGCCTGGAGTGGGTGCAGAGCAGGGAGAGCGGAGGTAAATGGGAGAGAGGTTTATCCCAAATGGGTTTTTTTTTTTTTTTTAATTCCCAAGCCACACACAAGTACTTATCTTTAGGTGCTTCAGTGCTGTTTTTCACTGGTTCTGGGTGGCCGAGTAGACTCTGCCAGTGGGTCTCTCCCTATGTGGAAAATCCCTCAGGAGTGTAGCTGTTTTCCCATCTCACTGCGCACCCTGAGCAGATCCAGGCTGAAGGGTTGCAGCTCCTGCCAGGTCAGGTCAGGCAACTCCTTGCTGCTTCCAAATCATCTCTCCCTCCCTCGCCACTCAGTCTTATTCCTCAACTTTGCGCTTGATGTTCAGGGCTCCTAGATAGTTGTATACAATTGATTCACTTTTTTGGGGGGGGTCTTTGTTGTAAGAGGGACATAGGAAGTGTCTGACTACTCTGCCATCTTGGCCCCACCTCCCCAAGATAATTTAATGTGGAAAAAAAAATGTCATTTCAACAAATGTGCTAAGACAACTGGATAGCCACATGCTAAAGAATGAAGTTAGAACTTTACCTCACACCATATGCAAAAATTAACTCAAAATGGATCATGGATCTAAATATAAGATCTACACTTATAAAAATTCTAGAGAAAAACACAGAATATTTATGTAATCTTGGTTAGGCAATAGTTTCTCAAGTATGACACAAAAGCACAAACAGCAACAAAAACAAAAGATAAATTGGACTTCATCAAAATGAAAAACTTTTGTTTTTCAAAGGATGCCATCACAAAAGTAAAAATAACTCAAAAGATAGGAGAAAATATTTGCAAATAATATGTCTGACAAGAAACTTATGCATGAATTTATAAAGGACACTTGCAAGTCCATAATAAAGAGACAAATAACACAATTTAAAAATAAGCAAAGGATTTGCATAAGCATTTTTCTAGAGAAGATATACAAAAGTCCCATAAGCACATGAAATATGTTCAACATTATTAGTCGTTAGGGAAATACAAATTAAAACTACAAGGAGATACCACGTCTAACCACTAGGATGGCTCAATCAAAAAAAAAAAAAAGATAATAACAACTGTTGGTAAGGATATGAAGAAACTGGAACCCTCATATACTCCTAGTGGGATGGTAAAAAGGTGCAGCTGCTTTGGAAAACAGTTTCAAAGTTCCTCATCATATTAAACATAGAGCTACTATATGGCTCAGCAATTCTTCTCCTAAGTATATGTCCAAGATATGAAAATATACATTCACACAAAAACTTGTACATGAGTGATCATGAAAACATCATTCATAACAGCTTAAAAATGGAAATGACCCAAATATCTATCAAATGATACATGGATAAACAAAATGTGAGCTATGCACATACAATGAAATATTTTTAGCCATAAAAGGAAATTAAGTTCTGAGATATGCTACAACATGAAAGAACCTGGAAAACATTATGCTAACTGAAATAAACCAGTTGCAAAACAACACATTTTGTATGACTAGAATTATATGAAATGTCCAGGAAAGGCACATCTATAGAGACAAGTAGATTAGTGATTGCCTGGGGTTAGGGGATGGGGACAAGAATGAGGAATGACTTTTGGTGGGTATGGTGTTTCTTTTAGGAGTAATGAAAATGTTTTACAATAAGATCGTGGTGAATATACTTAATACACAACTGTACGAATATACTAAAACCATTTAACTGTGCATTTTAAGTGACTTTTATAGATGTAAATGATATTTCAATAAAGCTGCTTAAAAAGTAAAATGATGGGGAAAGATATCCTATTCAAGTAATAATCGAAATGGCTGGATAACATATTGGTATCAGATGAACTAGACTTCAGAACAAGCATATCATTAGGGATAAACTGGATAATTTTTTAATAACAAAAAGGCCAATTAATCAAGAGAATATAACAAATATAAATGTGCATCCACCTAACAAAAGAACTTCAAAATTAATAAAGCAAAAACTGAAAAGACCAACAAAAGAAAGGGAGATATCCACAATTACATCTGGAGACTGAAGCACTGCTCTCTTAAAACACATTTTAACACACATAAGAGTTTAAAAATTTTACAAAGTATTTTCTCAGAACATAAGGGAATTAAACTAGAAATAAATAGCAGAAAGATACCTGTTCAATCTTCATTTGGAAATTCAACATTGCATTTATAAATAACCCTTGAATCAAAAAAGTCATCTCAAGGGAAATTAAAATATATTCTTGAATGAAAATGAAAACATTTCATTGAATGAAAGAGTTCATTGAATGAAAATGAAAATAGCATATAAAAATGTGGTATGAAGATAATGGACAGCTTGTAGAAAATTTAATAGCATTTAATGCTGTTATTAGACAATAAAATTTCAAGAATAAAATCCAAGATTCTATTTTAAGAACTAAAGAAAGAAGAGCAAATTCAACCTTAAATAAGAGGAATGAAGCAGACAATGAAGACAAGGGCAGAAATCAAAGATATTGAAGACAGAAAAACAATACAGAGAATCAACAAAACCAAAATCTTTTTTTTTGAAAAGATCGATAAAACTCTAGCCAAACTGAGTAAGACCAAAAAAAAAAAGACGAAGATGCAATTTACCAATACTATGAGTGAAATGGTGGATATCACTACAGACCCCACAGACAGTATAAGGTTAAAAAGAGAATATTATGAGCAGCAATTCTATGAAGATTAATACAACAAATTAGATAAAATGGACCAAATCTTGAGATTCTTGAAAGGCACACGTACCAAAAAACACACTCAAGAATAAATACATAACATGAATTGTGTTGGGTCTATTTTATAAATTGAATTCACAGTAAAAAACTTTTTTTTTTTTTTGATGTTCTAGCTAAGGTGATTTAAAAAAAAAATTTATTGTTGTAATTAAATGAAGTTTACATTTCAAGTTAGTCTTCCATACAGAATTTTTTTTTTACATACATTTTTATGACACACCAACTGCTCACCCCATTTTGCAACAGCACACTCCTCCCCTCTACCCCTGATTCCCCAATGAACGTTCAACCAGCTCCTAACTCTCTCTGGCTTCCCATCTCACCTCTGGACAGAAGACGCCCCTTTGGTCTCTTGTATCTACTTGACTAAGAGGCACATTCTTCACAAGTATCACTTTATGTCCCAGGGTCCAGTCCAATCCCTGTCTGAAAAGATGGCCTCGGAAATTGTTTTAGTTCTGAGGTGATAGAGAGACCAGGGGCTGTGCTTTCTGGGGATCCTCCAGTCTCAGTCAGACCATTAAGTCTGGTCTTCTTACTAGAATTTGAGTTCTGCATCCCATCCTTCCAGTGCTCCATCAGGGGCCCTCTGTTGTGTTCCCTGTTAGGACGTTCATTGGTGGTAGCCGGGCACCATCTAGTTCTTCTGGTCTCAGGCTGATGAAGTCTCTGGTTTATGTGGCCCATTCTGTCTCTTGGGCTAATACTTTCCTTGTGTCTTTGGTGTTCTTTGTTCTCCTTTACTCCAAGTGGTTGGGACCAATTGATGCATCTTAGATGGCCACTTGCAAGCTTCTAAGACCCCAAACACCACTCACCAAAGTAGGATGCAGAACATTTTCTTAATAAGCTTTGCTATGCCAATTGACATAGCTGTCCCCTGAAAGCATGGTCCCCAGGCCCTGCACCTCTGCTACTCTGTCTCTCAAAGCATTTGATTGTATTGAAGAAACTTCTTAGCTTTGGTTTAGTCCAGTTGTGCTGGCTTCCCCTGTAGTGTGTGCTGTCCTTCCCTTCACCTAAGATGATTCTTATCTACTATCTAGTTAGGAAATAACCCTCACCCTCCCTCCCCACCCCAGTAACCATCAAAGAATGTTTTCTTCTGTGTTTAAACCTTTTCTTGAGTTCTTATAATAGTGGTCTTATACAGTATTTGTCCTTCTGTGACTGACTAAATTCACTCAGCATAAGTTCCAGCTTCCACCAAGTTATATGATGTTTCACAGCTTCATCACTGTTCTTTATCGTCGTGTAATATTCCATCGTGTGGATATACCATAGTTAGTTTATCCATTCGTCCATTGATGGGCACTTAGGTTGCTTCCATCTTTTCGTTATTGTGAACAGTGCTGCAATGAACATGGGTGTGCATATATCTATTTGTGTGATGGCTTTTGTTTCTCTAGGATATATTCTAAGGAGTAGGATAGCTGGATGGTATGGTACTTCTATTTCTAGCTTTTTAAGGAAGTGCCAAATCGATTTCCAAATCACCATTTGTTAAAAGACTGTCTTTTCCCCAATTAATGGACTTTGGGCCTTTGTCAAATATTAGTTGCTCATAGGTGGATGAGCTTATATCTGGATTCTCAACTCTGTTCCATTGGTCTATGTATCTGTTGTTGTACCAGTACCAGGCTGTCTGACTACCGTGGCGGCATAATAGGTCCTAAAATCAGGTAGTATAAGGCCTCCCACTTTGTTTTTCTTCTTGACTAATGCTTTATTTATTCAGGGCCTCTTCCCTTTTCATATGAAGTTGGTGATTTGTTTCTCTATCTCATTAAAAAATGCTGCTGGAATTTGGATCGGGATTGCATCGTATCTGTAGATTGCTTTGGGTAGAACTGACATTTTCACTATGTTGAGTCTACCGATCCATGAGCAAGGTATATTTTTCCACTTATGCAGGTCTCTTTTAGATTCTTGCAGTAGTGTCTTATAGTTTTCTCTGTAAAGATCTTTAACATCTCTGGTTAAATTTATTCCTAAGTATTTTGTCTTCTTGTGGGCTATTGTAAATGGTATTGATTTGGTGATTTCCTCTTCAAGGTTGTCTTTGTTGGTGTAAAGAAATCCAATTCATTTTTCTATGTTTATCTTGTATCCTGAAACTTTGCTGAAATCTTCTATTAGTTCCAGTAGTTTTCTTGTGGATTCCTTGGGGTTTTCTGGGTATAAGATCATAACACCTGCAAATAGAGATACTTTGACTTCTTCCCTACCTACTTGGATGCTCTTTATTTCTTTTTCTAGCCTAACTGCTCTGGCTAAGACCTCCAGCACAATGTTGAATAATAGTGGTGATAAAGGGCATCCTTGTCTGGTTTCCATTCTCAAGGGGAATGCTTTCAAAGTCTCTCCATTCAGGATGATGTTGGCTGTTGGCTTTGTATAAATGCCCTTGATTATGTTGAGGAATTTCTCTTCTATTCCTATTTTTTGAGAGTTTTTTTCATGAATGGGTGTTGGACTTTGTCAAATGCCTGTTCTGAATGGATTGATAAGATAATGTGGTTCTTGTCTTTTGTTTTATTTATGTGATGGATTACATTGATTGTTTTTCTAATGTTGAACCATCCCTGCATACCTGGTATAATTCCCACTTGGTCATCATGAATTATTTTTTTGATATGTTGCTGAATTCTATTGGCTAAAATTTTGTTGAGGATTTTTGAGTCAAATTTCATGAGGGATATTGGTTTGTAATTTTCTTTTTTTGTGGTGTCTTTACCTGGTTTTGGTATCAGAGATATGCTGGCTTCATAGAATGAGTTTGGGAGTATTCCATCCTTTTCTATGCTCTGAAATACCTTTAGTAGAAGTGGTGTTATCTCTTCTCTGAAAGTTTGGTAGAATTCTCCAGTGAAACCATCCGGGCCAGGGCTTTTTTCTGTTGGCAGTTTTTTAACAAGCTTTTCAATCTCTTCTTTTGTTATGGGTTTATTTCTTTTTTCTCCCTCCGTTTGTGTTAATTTAGGTAGGTAGTGAGTTTCTAGAAATTTGTCCATTTCCTCTAGGTTTTCAAATTTGTCAAAGTACAATTTTTTCATAATGACCTGTTCTGATTCTTTTAGTTTCAGTTGGGTCTGTTGTGATATCACCCGTCTCATTTCTTACATGGGTTATCTGCTTCATCTCCAGTTTTTCTTTTGTCAGTTTGGCCAATGGTTTGTCAATTTTGTTGATCTTTTCAAAGAACCAGCTTTTGGACTTGTTAACTCTTTCAATTATTTTTCTTTTCTCTATTTCATTTTATTCTGCTCTAATTCTTATTATTTCCTTCCTTCTGGCACCTGTAGGCTTCTTTTGCTGCTCTTTTTCTACTTGTTCCTATTGTAGGGTTAATGGTTTTATTATGAGCCTTTCTTCTTTTTGGATGTGTGCATTTATTGCTATAAACTGACCTCGGAGCACTGCTTTTGCTGTGTCCCAAAGGTTCTGGTAGGATGTGTTTTCATTCTCATTTGATTCTATGAATTTCTTTATTCCATCCTTAATTTCTTTTATAACCCAGTAGTTTTTGAGCAAGGTGTTGTTCAGTTTACATGTGTTTGATATTTTTTCCTTGCTTTTTGTGTTGTTGATTTCCACTTTTATGGCTTTATGGTCAGAAAAGATGCTTTGTAATATTTCGATGGTTTGGATTTTGTTAAGGCTTGCTTTATGGCCTAATATGTGGTCTATTCTGGAGAATGTTCCATGTGCATTGGAAAAGAAAGTATACTTGGCTGCTGTTTGGGTGCAGTGTTTGCTATTTGTCTATGAGATCAAGTTGGTTGATTGTAGCAATTAGGTCTTCTGTGTCTTTGTTGAGCCTTTCTCTGGATGTTCTGTCCTTCACTGAATGTGGCATGTTGAAGTCTCCTATTACTATTGTGGAACTGTCTATCTCTCTGTTGAGAGCTGTTAGAGTTTGTTTTATGTATTTTGGAGCCCTGTTGTTGGGTGTGTAAATATTTATTATAGTTATGTCCTTCTGGTGTATTGACCCTTTAATCATTATATAGTGCCCTTCCTTATCCTTTGTGGTGGATTTTACTTTAAAGTCTATTTTGTCAGAGATTACTGTTGCCACTCCTGCTTTTTTTTTTTTTTTGACTGTTGTTCGCTTGATATATTTTTTTCTATCCTTTGAGTTTTAGCCTGTTTGTGTCTTTAAGTCTAAGGTGCATCTCTTGTAGGCAGCATATAGATGGATCATGCTTTTTTATCCAGTCTGTCACTCTCTGTCTCTTTATTGGTACATTAAGTCCATTTACATTCAGTGTAATTATTTTTGTAGTTACCTTAATATTTACCCTTATTTTTCTAAGTTTATACCAGTCTTTTATTACCTTAAATCGTCTTAATTTCCTGTCCATATAGAAAATCAATGTCTCCAGTTTTTAAGTCCCTCTTTTTTTGTTTTAATATTATCCTTTTTTAGACATTGGTATCTGTTTTCCTATTTTCAATGTTTTAGCTTTGATGTATTTTTGATTTCCATATCTGAGTCAATATCTGGTTGCTCTGTCCTGTGTTCTAGTCTTGCATTTTTATTTGGTGTTACTGATTATCTAACCGTAGGACTCCCTTCAGCATTTCTTGTAATTTTGGTTTGGTTTTTGAAACTCCCTGAACTTCTGTTTATCTGGACATGCCCTAATTTCACCATCATATTTGAGAGACAGTTTTGCTGGATATATAATTCTTGGCTGACAGTTATTTTCCTTCAAGGTTTTAAATATGTAATCCTTTTGTCTTCTAGCCTGCATGGCTTCTCCTGAATAGTCCAAGCTTATTCTAATTGCACAGTAAAAATCATAAAAACAAAACAAAACAAAAGTTGGTTTCAATGGTGAATTTTACTATACATTTAAAAGAAAATATTCCAATCTTGCATAATTCCTTTAGAAAAATGGAGACAACAGAAATCCTCTAAGCTGATTTTTTCAGAATAGAATTATTATAACACCAAAATCATATAAAAATATTACTAGAAAAGAAAACTGCAGGCAGTATTACTCCTGAACATTGTCATCAAGTCAGTTCCGACTCATAGTGATCCTGTGTACTACAGAACAAAACACTGCCTGGTCCTGCATCATCCTCACAATCATGTTATGTTTGAGCCTATTGTGCAGCCACTGTGTCAATCCATCTCGTTGCGAGTCTTCCTCTTTTTCGCTGTTTTCTTTACTAAGTACGGTGTTCTTCTCCAGGGACTGATCCTTCCTGATAACATGTCCAAAGTATGTAAGACATAGTCTTGCCATCCTTGCTTCTAAGGAGCATACTGGCTGTACTCCTTGCAAGACAGATTTGTTCATTCTTTTGGCAGTCTATTCAATATTCTTCGCCAACACCACAACTCAAAGGGGTCAATTTTTCTTTGCTCTTCCTTATTCATTGTCCAGCTTTTGCATGCATATGATGCAATTAAAAATACCATGGCTTGGGTCAAGCACACCTTAGTCTTCAAGGTGACATCTTTCCTTTTCAACACTTTAAAGAGGTCTTTCGCAGCAGAGTTGTCCAATGCAATGCGTCTTTTGATTTTTTGGCTGCTGGTTCCATGGGTGTTGATTGTGGATCCAAGTCAAATGAAATCCTTGACGACTTCAATCTTTTCTCCGTTTATCATGATGTTGCTTATTGGTCCAGTTGTGAGGATTTTTGTTTTCTTTCTGTTGAGGTATAACCCATACTGAAGGCTGTGGTCTTTGATGTTCATCAGTAAGTGCTTCAAGTCCCCTTCACTTTCATCAGGCAAGGTTGTGTTATCTGCATAACACAGGTTGTTAATGAGTCTTCCTCCAATCCTGAAGCCCCATTCTTCTTCACATAGTCCAGCTTCTCGGTTTATTTGCTCAGCATACAGATTGAATAGGTAAGGTGAAAGGATACAACCTTGACACACACCTTTTCTGACTTTAAGCCATGCAGTATCCCCTTGTTCTATTACAACTGCCTCTTAATCTATGTACAGGTTCCTCCTGAGCACAATTAAGTGCTCTGGAATTCCCATCTGTGCAATGTTATCCACAATTTGTTATTATCCACACAGTCAAATGCCTTTGCAGAGTCAATAAAACACAGGTAAACATTTTTCTGGTATTCTCTGCTTTCAGTCAGGATCCACCTGATGTCAACACTGATATCCCTGGTTCCACGTCCTCTTCTGAATGCTGCCAGAATTCCTGGCAATTCTCTGTTGAAATACTGCTGCAGAAGCTTTTGAATCATCTTCAGCAAAATTTTACTTGAGTGTGATATTAACGATATTGTTCAATAATTTCCACATTCAGTTGGATCACCTTTCTTGGGAATAGTCATAAATATGGATCTCTTCCACCGAAAAGAATTAGCTAGTGAAAACTCGCATGAACACAGATGATAAAATTCTCAACAAAATGTTAGTAAATCATATACAACAATATATCACAATCAAGTAGATTTTACCCCAGGAATTCAAAGTTAGTTCAACATTCAAAAAGCAATCAATATAATTAAAAAATCAACCATATAAACTGAAAATGATCAACTTAATAGAAGCAAAAATTAATTTGATTAAATTTAACATCCATTCATTATAAGAAGTTATGTATTCTAGGAATATAATGTTTGTAGGATAGAACAGCTTTGTACCTGGACTGGGTAAGCTCTATGCTTATCTACGGGGATGCCTGAATATCTGACTTTGATTCTTTGTCAAATAAGTTTCATGGGCCCACTACCTAACTATCTAGTGATCTATGAGGTTTCTGCTTAAAATCTGAAACTTCCCTGGTGACATCCAGGGCCAGTTTGTTCATGGATTTCATCTGGTCTAAAACTTTGGACAGCCTGATTTGGCCACATGACCAGTAGGCCATGAGAGACCTTGCTTCTCTGCTTCTACTATGAGCTGTCCTGAGGCCAAGAGACATTGCACAAATTTTGGTTGTTTAATCTGGAGACAAAGTGCATCTTGTATGAATAAGAGGACCCTGAGAACCTGCAGCTGAATATGTCTGAATTCCGTCATACCTGCCTAAACTCTTTTTCTTTTGCTGCACTATATTCTTTTATAAAGCCTTAACCTTGTATGATCTGTGAAGTCTTGTGAGTTATTTCAAATTTCGAACTTGAGTAACCTTTATAGAAGAGAACTTCATTAACCTGAAAATGGGCATCCGCAAAAACCTACAGCTAACATTGTACTTAGTGATGATAGGCTGATGCTTTCCCCTTGAGATTGGGAACAGGAAAATAAGGTGTTCTCAACAATCCCGTCCAACATTCTATGGCTAGTCTTAACTAATGCAGTTAGACAAGGGCAAAATAAGGAATACAGATTGGAAAGGCATACAAATAAAACTTTTTCTATTAGCACACAACATGACTG
This sequence comes from Dugong dugon, assembly GCA_030035585.1. Lineage (NCBI taxonomy): Eukaryota > Metazoa > Chordata > Mammalia > Sirenia > Dugongidae > Dugong > Dugong dugon. The sequence continues at coordinate 65,272,001 of CM057466.1, forward strand.
TTTATGTAGAAAATACCAAAGCACAAAAAGCTCCAATAAATAATTAATAAGTTTAGCAAGGTCATACAATATAAGGTCATAGGATACAAGGTCAGTATATCAAAATCAGTTTTAGAGAAAAGTATTTAGACTGCATACTGTACAGGCAAGGACATAAAGAACTGTAACACACTTGCTGTACTCCCTAGTTAGTAAATTTTTTTTAGCAATACTGAAATTATATGTATACTAGGATTGAAGAAGTAGGTAAATACATTGATATTGAGAGCCACATTTCTTGGAGAAAGAAGTTACAAATAAGAAAATCATGAAGATTAGAATAAGTTCTTCAGTACCGAATTGGAACTGGAGGTATAAGTATTAACTCATTTCTTTAGCATTTAAAGATAAATTGATATAAAAGTAAATTTAGATATGTGTATTCACTAGGTAGTATAGACCCTAGATCTGTAGTCTGAGAAAGCCAAACAGCAAGAAGCTAGTGCTCAGACTTTTTGTTTATAAGTATCAGTCTTCATTAAAAGGAAACACAGCTCCTTGGAGAAATAATTATTTCCAGGGTTGAGGAAGGAAAAGCACAAAGAAGCCTGGGTCATCACGTAATCCAAGAAAGTAAAGAAATGCTCATAAAAGGAAGCAGGGAGCATGTTGAAAGTGCCCAGGAATCAAACTGACAAGCTCTGACAATGAACAAATCTGTGATAATGAACACTGAAGTAAACAATATTTTTGGGTTAGAACTTGTAGAATAGAATAAATATCAGAGTCAATAGTCATATAAACACATAATTGAATAAATTGAGGACTGAGAGGGACAGCTCGTCCTTGCAGAAGAATTCCAATGAATAAATTTAGAAGAATGAGAAATGAAAAATCACCACTACAGCAACACAGTAATAATTGTCACGGGCATGATATATGGATGATTGCTAAAATGTGTGGATGAATATTTAATTAGAAATAGGGTATTTGCATAGTCTAAAAGTATCTCTCCTGTTACGGATTGAATTGTGTCTCCCCAAAATAAAGTCTCTATTTTAGTTAATGGTATTGTGCCAATGTTATTTTCTTGATTTTATACTTGGCTTTTGTAGGGAAAGTTAAGTGAAGGATGTATGAGAATTCTTTAATATTTTTGCAGATTTCTGTAAGTCTACAGTTGTTTCAAGATAAAAATTTAAGAAAAGAATTTTTGCAAACTTGATAGCAGGTATTGTATATTAAAGTTTTAGTTATAAATTTACAAATGAAAGCATAAAACTAAACTGAACCAAAGGGGGATAAGAAGCTGTGGATTGAGAAAGTTGCCATTGCTTCTAGCTTTCACTACCAATGTGTGGGTGTGTGTGATCGTGTGTATATGAGAGTCTGGTTTGAGTGTGTTTGTATGCGTTGGGTCTTCTGTGGTTGCTAATGACTGGGATACAACTCAGAATTGAAACAAAAGGAAAGGGCTGAGCTTTAATTCCAACTGGAGCAAATAAGAGATTTGCACATCAGCAGGATTTGCTTCTCTCAACCTCTCACCTCTGATTCTCTTTGCAAATTGGCTTGATTTTAACAAATCAGCTGACACTACATCTCTGCAAAGATGGCCTCTGACAGAACTCTGACTCACACTACTTTAGAGCCACATGATCAAAGTGGGAGAGAAGCAATTCCCCAAAGGAAAGATGTAGTTACCAGGAGAATAGCCTAGTGGGCAGATGAAGTAGTTAATATCTTAATGCATAAATAAAACAAGATATTTTCATAGAAAACTCAATAAAAGGAAAAGAAAAAAAATGAGGCAATTAAGCAGAACAACAATTTCAAATGTGATTTCTGTGACAGTTGAATAACATTTTATAAGTAGCAAAATAATAAATTTTAATAAGTGTCATAACCAAGTATGATCTGAAAGAGATATTCATTAAAATATAAAAACAATCAAATAAATACAAAAATAGGTACTTTAAATTATTCACGGATGCATTTTAGATTATTGTAATGTTGACATAAATAACAAGTTCTATATGAAAACAAGTTCTTTGCTCCACTTCAAAAATTAAAGCAATAAAAAAAGCATGCACTTGTTAAAGTGAAGTACAAGTATTATTCTTTTTTCTTCTTATAAAGCAGCAGTTTGTGTAGTTATTTATTCTTAGTTCAAGAATATAATACAATATACAAAAAAAAAAACAAATAAAAAACAAATTGTCATTAAATCGATTCTGACTCATGGTGACTCCATGTGTTATAAAGTAGAACTGCTCCATGGGATTTTCTTGGCTGTAATCTTTACAGAAGCAGATAGCCAGGTCTTTCTTCCAAGGTGCTGCTGGGTTCGTTCGAACTGCCAAACTTTATGTTAGCAGACAAGTGCAAACTGTTTGCTCCCCCCAGGGCTGTTAACGCTATAGGTATATATTTTCTTTTTTATCCCTTGGCTCTACTTCAATATGTTGCTGCTCTTGCAATAGTAATTATTTTTAACCCCTCCCCTTATTATTATTATTTTTTTTAACTTTTAAAATCTTTGGAGAGCTCCTTTGAACTTGTTTTCTAAATTATTTTTTTTAATTTTTTATTGTACTTTAGGTGAGCAAATTAGTTTCCTATTCGATAGTTTGTACATAATGTGTTCCATGACATTAGTTGCTTTCCCCTCAATGTGTCAGCACTCTCCGCATTTCCACCCTGGGTTCCCCGTTTCCTTTCGTCCAGATTTTCTATCTCTTCCTGACTTCTCAACTTTGCTTTTGGGAAAATGTTACCCTTTTGATCTCATATAATCGATTGTTCTAAGGAATCCATTCCTCTTGGGTGTTACTGTTTATTTTATGGGCCTGTCTATTGTTCAGCTGAAAGGAGGTCTTTGAGAATGGCTTCAGTTCCAGCAGAAGGGTGTCTTAGGGTCATAGTCTCTGAGGTTCCTCCAGTCTCTGTCAGACCAGTAAGACTGATCTTTTTTGTGAATTTGAATTTTTGTTCTACATTTTTCTCCTTCTCTGTCTGGGACTCTATGTTGTGATCCTAGTGAGAAGTGTAGGCTGTGGTTCATGTGGTTTGTTAGTCCTTTGGACTAACTGCTCCTTTAAGTCTTTGTGTCTTAGATGACCACTCACAATCTAAATCATTAAGGCTTGTCAATAACTTAGTGTTATTTTGATATGGAATAAATCAAAACAAAACAACAACGAAGAAAAAAGAAAAGGAAAGAGAAAAAAGAAAATGACTGTGAATTTATGACTGTACCAATTACAAGCAGGGTGATCCTGAACACACTGATACTTGACCCTCGATTTTTCATCTTTTAATTGGTAATAATAAGGTTCAGTGTACTAATTTATTTTTATTATTGTTGGTATCAAATGAGATAATATAACATGAAAAGGGCAAACAGAATATAAAGACAAAACACACATTAAAACTCTTAGCAAGGCAGCAAGTGAAATTCTTTTAACCTCTGTAGCTGCAGCTGGAGGCATTCAGTGGCAAAAGATAAGAACCGTTCCTGAATAAAAAGAAGAGGAGAGAATCTTCCATTGGAAATGTGTCCTGGAAAAGCACCTCCACCTCCCTTCTAAAGACAGAGGTTATACTTTTCAACTGGTGCAATCCATCAGGACAGCTGCAGAAAGTAATTTACAGAAATGTTGTAGCAGTCATTTATTTATTGATTTTTTGGAAAATGTTAGCAGAAACCAGCCAAATATTTACCTAAGTCAAATATTAGCTGTACTCCAGCCCCCATGGGCAAACTCTGTTTTAACCATGTGCTAACCTGAGTGGAGACTAGGTTTCTTCTGTCTTTCAGTATACCATGTTTTTGCCAAGTTTAGTGAATATTTTGAAGGGGAAGTTGTGTATTGTGGTAAGGAGGAGGTTGTGGATGGAGATAGTGGTGAGGTAATATTATATATCCCCACAAGATAATATTTTATGAATCTTCATTTTATATACACACACATATCTATATATATGGTATTAAATATAGCATTATTTATAAAGATAATTTTATAATTTAAATAGATAGGTAGATAGATGATAGATTGATAGACAGATTTTTTTTTTCTTCTCAAAGTCTCCCTTAGACCATATCAGTGGTCCTTTTTTCCCCAACCCATCTGTCCATTAAATGTATAAAGGTACTCCTGTTTCCTACCTTCATCCTACATTTTCCCTTTTGAAATTTCTCTCCCATACTTTATGAAGAGTAGCTTCTAACTGTCTTAGGAAAATGGGGTGCCAGACCCAACCCCAGGCTCTTGATCTTGTAGAAGGGTCATTCTCAAAAGGCAGGTCTCTCCCGTTGAACATAATAATTTTACCAGCATATTCTAAGCATATGAAAATTTTCACTAAACTATTACATTATCTGTTCAAGTATATTGGCTTTCAATTGCCTCACAGCTCTCCTAGACTTCTCCTGGGTGTTTGTAAAGAATAGCCAGTCATTTGACCCTGTCTTCACTTACAAATATCTAACAAGGTTTATTAAAGCACAGTATCCATAGCTCTCTTTCCAGTTAAAACAGAGTTTTGTTGTTGTATGGGGGTAATTGTCTCCTTGCAGAATTGAACAACATTTTTAGAAAGCAACTTCCTGAACACCACCCACGAAGCATCCAGTGTGATGGCCGTGATCTTTCTTCTGATTGGATCTCTTGGTTCTCTATGTAGTTGGTAACCAGTAGAACGTGAATGTGTATGTAGATAGATAGATAGGTAGATAGGTAGATAGGTAGATAGACTAATAGATTGATAGATTGCTAGGCAGATATAGATTTTCACTATTGGCTCAGGCTTGTTAGCATCAGCTGTGTTTCCTGGAATTCCGACTTATTTGGAGTAGATGTCCCTAAACATGACATTTCTTGACTTTTGACATTTCTCTGTCTCCTGTTTTATCACCTTTGAAAGCTGTGCCCTATCCCCTCTTATTTCACTTTAGTAGAATATGTTATTTTATGTTATTATTATTTTTTAATTTACATACAGTAAAGTCACTTTTTGATGTACAATTTTATGAGTTCTTACACATGAACAGTTTCTTGTAATCACCACCACAGATCAAATACAGAATAATTCCATTACTTCAAGGAATCCCCTCCTACTGTGCCTTGGTATTCAGACCTGCTCCCATCTGAGCTCTTGACAACCACTGATCTTTCTCTGCTCCTATATTTTTGCACTTTCCAGAATAAATGGAATAATGCAGTATTTAGATTTCTTTTTTGTTATACTTAGTATAATATGCTTCAGATTCATTCATGTGTTATTTGGGTGAATCAATAGTCCTTTCTTTTTTATTACTGGATAATATTCCATTATGTAGATGTACCACAGTTAGTTTATGTATTCACTCATTAAGGACATTTTGATTTTTTCCAGTTTCACACTATGAATAAAGCTGCTATAAACATTTTCGTACAGGTTTTTGTGTGCACATATGCTTTCAACATCATTGGAGTATTTAGAGTAAGTCATATGGAAAGTCTTTAATTCTATAACAAACAAATAAACACATCTTCTAACCGGTTTTACAAAATATGTCTGTACAGCTGCCTTTTCTTTTACATTTCTTTGTCTTATTTAGTACTTAAATGATATGTTTCATCTTGATGATAACAAAAAATTTCAACTGTTTTTAAAATATATTTGTAACAAATTAACTAATTATAGGGGAAGACTTCCTTTGAGTTTGAACATTGTAGAACTTATTTTATGTTGCTCAGTTAAAAATGCATTCAGATATATTTTCTTCTGTTAAATCTCCTTAAAATTTCTATCTTCCTTTCACTATTACTGTGCAGAAATGTTATAAACTTGCCTATGATGTTCTATCATACACCTTCTGGGTAAGGTAGGTAAACTTATTTGGCTAGTGGTAGACTAGTTTCACTTCTATATTCTGGACATTTGGGCATGCAACATGGATTACGAATTAGAAGTCTACTTGGGAATTACACTGGAATAATTTGAAGAAAACATAGAGCTGAGATTATAGACTTTATTGATTTTTTTCTAAAATTTTTATTACTTTCAGTGATCATTATTCTTGGAATTTGTGACTGCTGAAAATATATGCATTGGATCTGTAATCCAATCAGACTATTGAGGAAGAAAGGTCAGAACAAATCTGTAGTACTTATCATGCAGAGAGTGCCTTTTTTACACTCTAAATCAATGATGTTTATAAATGACGAGTATGCCCAAGATAGAGTTGGAAATCATTTGCCTTGATGACCCAGTGGTTGAGCATTTGGCTGCTAACCAAAAGATCCAGCACTTTGAATCCATCAGCCACTCCCTGGAAACCCTATGAGGCAGCTCTGCTCTGTCCTATAGGGTTGCTATGAGTAGGAATTGACTCAAGGGCAACAGGTTTGATGTTTTGTTTTGTTTTCTTTTTGGTGGGTTTGAGTATAGCTATGCCTTCAGTATGGATTACGCCTCAACATAAAGAAAACAAAAATCCTCACAACTGGATCAATAAGCAACATCATGATAAACAGAGAAAAGATTGAAGTTGTCAAGGATTTCAGTTTACTTGGATCCACAATCAACACTCATGGAAGCAGCAGTCAAGAAATCAAAAGATGCATTGCGTTGGGCAAATCTGTGAAAGATCTCTTTAAAGTGTTGAAAAGCAAGGATGTCACCTTGAAGACTAAGGTGCGCCTAACCCAAGCCATCGTATTTTCAATCGCATATGTGTGCACTAGCTGGACAATCAATAAGGAAGACCGAAGAAGAATCAAAGTCTTTGAATTGTGGTGTTGGTGAAGAGTATTGAACATACCATGGATTGCCAGAAGAATGAACAAATCTGTCTTGGAAGGAGTACAACTAGAATGCTCCTTAGAAGCAAGGATGGCAAGACTACGTCTTACATAAATTGGGTGTGTTATTAGGAGGGATCAGTCCCTGGAGAAGGACATCATGCTTGGTGTCTTAGTCATCTAGTGCTGCTACAACAGAAATACCACAAGTGGATGGTTTTAATGAAGAGAAGTTTATTTCCTCATAGTCAAAGTAGGCTAAAAGTCCAAATTCAGGGCATCAGCTCCAGGGGAAGGCTTTTTCTCTCTGTTGGCTTTCTTCTCTTCAGTGTTCCCCAGGACAAGAAGTTTCTCTGTGCAGGGACCCCTGGTCCAAAGGACGCGCTCTGCTCCTGGCACTGCTTTCTTGATGGTATGAGGTCCCCCTGTCTCACTGCTCACTTCTGTCTTTTATATCTCAAGAGATTGCCTCAAGACACAATCCAGTCTTGTAGATCAGGTCCTGCCTTACTAACACAACTGCCACCCATCCTCCCTGATTAATGTCATAGAGGCAGGTTTACAACATACAGGAAAATCACACTATACCAGGACTCATGGCCTAGCCAAATTGATACATTTTTTGCGGGACATAATTCAAACCATGACACTTGGCAAAGTACGGTTTCTGCAAAAAAGAGGAAGACCCTCAATGAGATGGATTGACACGGTGGCTACAACAATGGGCTCAAGTATAGCAATGATTGTGAGCATGGTGCAAGACCAGGCAGTGTATTGTTCTGTAGTACATTGGGTTACTATGAGTTGGAACCAACCTGATGACATCTAACAACAACATGCTTGTATTCGGAAACTTAAATTCTATCATTTCTAAACTTTACACTGGTTCTGTAATAATACTTTTTAATTTATTCTCCTAGGTTTAGATTTCAGGTTGTCCATATCAGTGGCCAACTAGAATATTATTGTCATAAATGTTCTTTGTACTGGAGTATTAATGAAACCAGTGGGCAGAAGTTTTCTAAAATCTTCCTTCCAAGAATAGCTCAGGCATAATCCAGGTAAAGATATCCTCCTAATGGGCACCTCTTCCCTTATTTGTTTATACTAGACAGCAAAATGTTGACTCCCAACTCTCGGGTGGGATCCTCCCAGGTGTTTACCTATAACAATGCCTGAGAAGATGTTCATTCAGGACTATGTAAAGATTTAGGAAAAATTACAATGTGACTGAATGAGCCCACACAATAAAATGGGAAGTATGTCCTGATTACAAACAATTCATCCGATTATCATTATACTTGTGAACCCTAATTTTATCTTCACTAGGAACATAGGAACAGTTATCAGATATGGCTAGGGGAATGTTTCCTTCATGGCCCTAAATCCATGCTAGTCTAAATTTGACATCTAGTTTACTACTTTATTTTTCTGTTCTCCATTGTTGCTGTTCCTGGCAGTACTTTCTGGACTAGTCATTTTCTAATTTTGGGATTTGTAATACAAATTATTCTCATTTCCAGTCTATAAGTTCTCAGAGTATAAACTATTAAGAACGAGCCTTCACTGCTCTCCACAATTGCAATTTTGATTGTCTTTAATAGTCACTGTCCTTTATCATTGCAGTTCTGCTTTTCTTAAAAATATACTCACTGAAATTTGACCACTAATTACTTAATTTTTAAAGGGTTATAATACTATTACACTAACAGTTGCATGTGGCCAAGCCAACAGTATTCTGCTGAACTCCTATCCATTTCTAATTCTACCCTCACAGCAATATTTACAGCTTTTTTGATTCATTCTCACAATATTTCAAGATCACTAAGTAATATAAATACAGCTGCTGTGTCTTCTCATTTTGAGTCATGCCACATCAGCAAATGAAGGTTTTGAAAGCTTTACTCCATCCACATCAGTAAGGTCAACTCTACTTTGAGGAGGCAACTCTTCCCCACTTGCATTTTGAGTGACTTCCAACTTGAAAGTCTCATCTTCTTGCACTATATCAGACAATGTTCCACTGCTATTCATAAGGTTTCAACTGGCCAATTTTTTCAGAAGTAGATCACCAGGTCCCTCTTCCCAGTCTGTTTTGTCAGAACCTGTTTTAGTGAGAAGCAGGTCCACCATGGGTGACTCTACAGATATTTGAAATACCAGTGGCGTAGCTCAGAGCATCACAACAACACACAATCAACAACATTACAACATTACAAATATACAGGTGAGTGGTGTACCAAAAGTATTGGTCAATGTTCCACCATTTAAGGAGGCAGCATATGATCAAGAACTGATGACAATGAAGAAGTCCAAGCTGCACTGAAGGCACTGGTGAAAAATAAGGCTTCAGGAATTGACAGAATACCAGCTGAGAAGTTTCAACAAATGGAAGCAAAGCTGGAAGTGCCCACTCATCTATGTCAAGAAATTTGGCAGACAGCTACTGGCCAACCAGCTGGAAGAGATCCATATTTGTGCCCATCCCAAATAAAGGTGATATAACAGAATGAGGAAATTATTGAACAGTATAATTAATGTGCTTAAGTAAAATTTTGCTGAACATAATTAAAAAATTGTTGCAGCAGTACATAGACAGGGAGCTGCCAGAAATTCAAGCTGGATTCAGAAGAGGATGTGGAACAAGGAATATCATTGCTGATGTCAGATGGATCCTGGCTGAAAGCAGACAATACCAGAAAGATGTTTACCTGTGTTTTATTGATTATGCAAAGGCATTCGATTTTGTGGATCATAACAAATTCAGGTAACATTGTGAAGAACGGGAATTCCAGAACACTTGATTGTGCTCATGCAGAACCAGTACAAAGACAAAGAGGCAGTCATTCGGAGAGAACAAGGGGATACTGCATGGTTAAGATCAGGAAATGTGTGTGTTAGGGTTGTATTGTTTCACTATACTTATTCTATCTCTGTGCTGAGGTAATAATCTGAGAAGCTGGACAATATGAAGAAGAACTCAGCATCAGGATGGGAGGAAGACTCATTAACATCCTTTGATATGCAGATGACCCAACCTTGCTTGCTGAAAGTGAAGAGGACTTGAAGCACTTACTGATGAAGCTCAAAGACCACAGTCTTCAGTATGGATTACACCTCAACATAAAGAAAACAAAAATCCTCACAAGTGGACCAATAAGCAAAATCATGATAAAGGGAGAAAAGATTGAAGTTGTCAAGGATTTCATTTTACTTGGTTCCACAATCAAAACCCATGAAAGCAGCAGTCAAGAATTCAAAAGACACATTGCATTGGGCAAATCTGCTGCAAAAGTCCTCTTTAAAGTGTTGCAAACCAAATATGTCACCTTGAAGACTAAGGCGAGCCTGACCCAACCCGTGGTATGTTCAACAGCATCATATAGGTGCGAAAGCTGGACAATGAATAAGGAAGCTCGAAGAAGAATTAATGCCTTTGAATTGTGGTGTTGGCGAAGAATATTGAATATACCATGGACTGCCAAAAGAATGAAAAACTCTGTCTTGGAAGAAGTACAACTAGAATGCTCCTTAGAAGCAAGGATGGTGAGATTACATCTTACATACTTTAGACATGTTGTCAGGAGGGACCAAGCCCTGGAGAAGGACATCATGCTTGGTAAAGTAAAGGGTCAGCGAAAAAGAGGAAGACCTTCAATGAGATGGATTGACACAGTTACTGCAACAATGGTCTCAAGCATAACAACAATTGTGAGCACGGCGCAGGACTGGGCAGTGTTTCATTCTGTGGTGCATAGGGTCGCTATGAGTTGGAACTGACTCGACAGCACCTAACAACAACAACAAAAAATGATTCATATCAGTATGTTTCTAATATTGTATGGGACATATATATATATATATATATATATATATGTATATAGTTTGTTTATTGTTGTAGTTTAAGTGAAGTTTACGTTTCAAGTTAGTCTCCAATAAAAAAATTTATACAGACACTGTTATGTGACCTTAATTGATCTCCCCATACTGTAACAGCACACTCCTCCTTTCCACCCCTAATTCCCCATGTCCATTCAACCAGCTCCTAACCCTCTCTGCCTTCCCATCTCACCTCTGGACAGAAGCTGCCCATTTAGTCTCTTGTATCTGCTTGAACTAAGAGGCACACTCCTCATGAGTATCACTTTATGTCCCACGGTCCAGTCCAATCCCTGTCTGAAGAGTTGGCCTCAGAAATTGTTTTAGTTCTGAGCTGATAGAGAATCCGTGGGCTATGCTTTCCGGGATTCCTCCAGTCTCGTTCAGACCATTAAGTCAGTTCTTCTTACTGGAATTTGAGTTCTGCACCCCACCTTTTCTCCTCCTCCATCAGGGACTCTCTGTTGTGTTCCCTATCAGGGCAGTCATTGGTGGTAGCCAGGAACCATCTAGTTCTTCTTGTCTCAGGCTGATAAAGTCTCTGGTTTATGTGGCCCCTTCAGTCTTTTGGAAAAATACTCTCCTTCTGTCTTTGGTATTCTTCACTCCGCTTTACTCCAGGTCGCTGGGACCAATTTATGCCTCTTAGATGGCCACTTGCAAGCTTTTAAGACCCCAGATGCCACTCACCAAAGTAGGATGCAGAACATTTTCTTAATAAGCTTTGTTATGCCAATTGACCTAGATGTCCCCTGAAAGCATGGTCCCCAGACCCCAACCCCTGCTACTCTGTCCCTCAGAGTGTTTGATTGTATTCAGCAAACTTTTTAGCTTTGGTTTAGTCCAGTTGTAATGACTTCCTCTGTAGTGTATGCTGTCCTTCCCTTTATCTAAGATAATTCTTATCTACTATCTAGTTAGTAAATAACCCTCACCCTCAGTCCCCTTCCTCATAACCATCAAAGAATGTTTTCTTCTGAGTATAAACCTTTTCTTGAGTTCTTATAATAGTGATCTTATACAATATTTATCCTCCTGTGACTGAGTGAATTCACTCAGCATAATGCCCTCCAGATTCCTCCATGTTATATTTCACGGTTTCATCATTGTTCTTTATCATTGTGTAGTATTCCAGTGTGTGGATATACCATACTTCTGTTTATCCATTCTTCCATTGATAGGCACCTAGGTTGTTTCCATCTTTTTGCTATTGTGAACAATGCTGCAATGAACATGGGTGTGCATATATCTATTCATGTGATGGCTCTTATTTCTCTAGGATATATTCCAAGGAACAGGATTGTTGAATCCTATGGTACTTTTATTTCTAGCTTTTTAAGGAAGCACCAAATCGATTTCCAAAATGGTTGCACCATTTTACATTCCCATCAAAAGTGTATAAGTATTCCAGTCTCTCCCCAACCTCTCCAGTATTTGTTATTTTGTGTTGTTTGGATTAATGCTAGCCTTGTTGGGGTGAGACGGTATCTCATTTTAGTTTTGATCTGCATTTCTCTAATGGCTAATGATCATGAGCATTTCTTCATGTGTCTGTTAGCCACGTGAATATCTTCTTTGGTGAAGTGCTTGTTCATATCCTTTGCCCATTTTTTAATTGGGTTATTTGTCTTTTTGTTGCCGAGGTTTTGCAGTATCTTGTAGATTTTAGAGATTAGATGCTGATCAGATTTGTCGTAGTCAAAATTTTGTTCCCAGTCTGTAGGTTGTCTTTTTACTCTTTTGGTGAAGTCTTTTGATGAGCATAAGTATTTGATTTTTAGGATCTCTCAGTTATTTAGTCTCTCTTCTGGTGCTTGTGCTTTGTTACATATGGTTGCTATTCTGTTTATGTCATATATTCGGGCTCCTAGCATTGTCCTTATTTTTTCTTCCATGATCTTTATCATTTTCGATTTTATATTTAAGTCTTTGATCCATTTTGAGTTAGTTTTTGTGCATGGTGTGAGATATGGGTCTTGTTTCATTTTTTTGCAGATGGATATCCAGTTATACCAGCACCGTTTGTAAAAGAGAGACTGTCCTTTCCCCAATTAATGGACTTTGGGTCTTTGTTAAATATCAGCTGCTCATAGGTGGATGAATTTATGTCTGGATTCTCAGTTCTGTTCCATTGGTCTATGTATCTGTTGCCGTACCAGTACCAGGATGTTTTGACTACTGTGGCGGTATAATAGGTTCTAAAATCAGGTAGTGTGAGGGTTCCCACTTTGTTCTTCTTCTTGAATAATGTTTAACTTATCCGGGGCCTCTTCCCTTTCCACACGAAGTTGGTGATTTGTTTCTCCATCTCATTAAAAAATGCCATTGGAATTTGGATGGGTTTGCATTGTATATGTAGACCACTTTTGGTAGAATTGCCGTAATCAAAATGTTGAGTCTTCGTAACCATGAGCAAGCTATGTTTCTCCACTTATGCAGGTCTCTTTTGGTTTCTTTCAGTAGTGTCTTCTAGTTTTCTTTGTATAGATCTTTTACATCTCTGGTTAGATTTATTCCTAATTATTTTATTTTATTGGGGGCTATTGTAAATTGATTTGGTGATTTCCTCTTTGAGGTTCTTTTTGTTGGTGTAATGGAATTCAACTGATTTTTGTATGTTTATCTTGTATCCTGAAACTTTGTTGAAATCTTTATTAGTACCAGTAGTTTTCTTGAGAATTTTTTGGGGTTTACTGTGTATAAGATATTTTCATCTGCAAATAGAGATACTTTGACTTCTTTCCTCCTGATTTGGATGCCCTTTATTTCTTTTTCTAGCCTAATTGCTCTGGCTAGGACCTCTAGCACAATGTTGAATAATAGCGGTGATAAAGGGCATCCTTGTCTGGTTCCCGTTCTCAAGGGGAATACTTTTAAAGTCTCTCCACTTAGGACGATGTTGGCTGTTAGCTTTGTATAAATGCCCTTAATTACATCGAGGAATTTCCCTTTATTCGTATTTTGTTGAAAGTTTTTATCATGAATGGCTGTTGGACTTTGTCAAATGCCTTTTCTGCATCAATTGATAAAATCATGTGCTTCTTGTCTTATGTTTTATTTATGCGATGGGTTATGTTGATTGCTTTTCTAATGTTGAACCATCCCTGTATAACTGGTGTAAACCCCACTTGATCATGGTGAATTTTTTTTTTTTGATATGTTGCTGAATTCTGTTGGCTAGAAGTTTGTTGAGGATTATTGTGTCAATGTTCATGAGGGATATTGGTCTTTAATTTTCTTTTTTTGTGGTGTCTTTACCTGTTTTTGGTATCAGGGTTATGCTGGTTTCATTGAATGAGTTTGGGAGTATTCCATCATTTTCTGTGCTCTGAAATACCTTTAGAAGTAGTGGTGTAACTCTTCTCTGAAAGTTTGGTAGAATTCTCCCGTGAAGCCATCTGGGCCAGGGCTTTTTTTTGTTGGGAGTTTTTTAAATTACCTTTTCAATCTCTTCTGTTATGGGTTTATCAGTTATTCTACCTCTGTTTGTGTTAGTTTAGGTAGGTAGTGAATTTCTAGAAATTTGTCCATTTCCTCTAGGTTTTCAAATTTGTTAGAGTACAGTTTTTCATATTATTCTGTTATGATTCTTTCAATTTCAGTTGGATCTGTTGTGATAACACCCATCTCATTTCTTATATGGGTTATCTGCTTCCTCCCCTGTTTTTATTTTGTCACTTTGGCCAATAGTTTCTCAATTTTGTTGATCTTTTCAAAAAACCAGCTTTTGGTCTTGTTAACATTTTCAGTTGTTTTTCTATTCTCTATTTCATTTAATTCTGCTCTAATTCTTATTATTTCCTTTCTTCTGGTGCCTGTGGGCTTCTTTTCTTCTCTCTACTTGTTCCAGTTGTAGGGTTAATGTTTTGATTATGGCCCTTTCTTCTTTTTGGATGTGTGCATTTACTGCTATAGACTGACCTCTGAGCACTGCTTTTGCTGTGCCCCAAAAGTTCTGGTAGGATGTGTTTTCATTCTCATTTGATTCTATGAATTTCTTTATTCCATCCTTAATTTCTTCTATAACCAAGTAGTTTTTGAGCAAGGTGTTGTTCAGTTTCCATGTGTTTAATTTTTTTTTTCTGTTATTTACTTCTACTTTTATGGCTTTATGGTCAGAAAAGACGTTTTGTAATATTTCAGCACTTTGGATTTTGTTAATGCTTGCTCTATGGCCTAATATGTGGTCTATTCTGGAGAATGTTCCATGTGCATTGGAAAAGAAAGTATACTTGGCTACTGTTGGGTGGAGTGTTCGGTGTATGTCTATGAGATCAAGCTGATTCATTGTAGCATTTAGATCTTCCGTGTCTTTGCTGAGCTTCTTTCTGGATGTTCTGTCCTTCACCAGTTGTGGTATGTTGAAGTCACCTATTACTATTGCAGAACTGTCTATCTCTCTTTTCAACGCTGTTAGAGTTTGTTGTATGTATTTTGGAGCCCTGCCGTTGGGTGTGTAAATATTTATTATAGTTATGTCCTCCTGGTGTATTGACCCTTTAATCATTATATAGTGTCCTCCTTATTCTTTGTGGTGGATTTTATTTCAAAGTCTGTTTTGTTAGACATTAATATTGCCTCTCCTGTTCTTTTCTGAGTGTTGTTTGCTTGATATATTTTTTTCCATCCTTTGAGTTTTAGTTTGTTTGTGTCTTTAAGTCTAAAGTGTGTCTCTTGTAGGCAGCATATAGATGGATCACGTTTCTTTATTCAATCTGCCACTCTCAGTCTCTTTATTGGTGCATTTAGTCCATTTACATTCAGCACAATTATTGATAGGTATGAGTTTAGTGCTGTCATTTTGATGTCTTTTTTTATGTGTTGTTCACTGTTTCTTTGTTCTACTTAATTTTCTGTGCAGAATCGTTTTTCTTTATGTGTTTTGTTTTCATCTTTTTCATTGCTGTTGATTTTGTATTTGCTGAGCCTTTATATTTTTCTTATTTTTTATTTTGATGTGTAGGATTGTTAGTTTCCTTTGTGGTTACCTTAATATTTACCCTTATTTTTCTAAGTTTATACCAGTCTTTTATTTCTTTGTATTGCCTTACTTCCTCTGCATATGAAAAATCTACTTCTACATTTATTTGTCCCTCTTTTTTGTTTTAATGTTGTCATCTTTTACATATTGACATCTGTTTCCCTATTTTCAGTGTTTAGCTTTGGTTTATTTTTGTGACTTCCCTATCTTGGTTGGTATCTGGTTGCTCTGTCCTGTGTTCTAGTCTTGGGTTATTATCTGATGTTATTGATTTTCTAAACGGAGGACTTCCTTTAGTATTTCTTGTAATTTTGGTTTGGTTTTTGCAAATTCCCTAAACTTCTGTTTATCTGGAAATGCCCTAATTTTGCCATCATATTTGACAGACAAGTTTTGTTGGGTATATAATTCTTGGCTGGTAATGTTTTTCCTTCAAAGGTTTATATATATCAACCTATTGCCTTCTTGCCTGCCTAGTTTCTGCTGAGTAGTCCGAGCTTATTCTTATTGACTCTCTTTTGTAGATGACTTTTCATTTATGCCAGCCACTCTTAAAAATTTCTCTTTATCTTTGGTTTTGGCAAGTTTGATTATAATATGCCTTGGTGACCTTCTTTTGGGATCTACCTTATGTGGGGTTGGCTGAGTATCTTGGATAGATATCTTCTCGTCTTTCATGATATCAGGAAAGTTTTCTGTCAACAAATCTTCAAGAACCTACCACTTCGCAGCTGAAACAGTTCAAGTTAGTCTTCAGGTATATACCCTCTTCTACTGTGGTAATGAGGTCCTATGCTGTTGAAATGGACCCACACAAGTCTATGCACGGGGAAAGGCACTCAAAGTCAATGAATCCGTTATGCCTGTGTCTAGTCCAAGGAGCTGTGCCTACCCCGAGTTCCTGGCTTAGGGAAGCTGGCAGTTTATTTTTGCCCCTGTTTGTTAATTTGTTCACCTTCTAAGGCCCAGAGAATGGCTCAGGGCATGTGAAGGATCCTACTTCCGGACCAGGGAACTGGGCAATTGCTGAAGCTGGTCCGGGACCCAGTGCAGAGCAGAGAGTGAGGAGGTAAATTGGAGACAGGTTTTTCCCCGAGAGGGGTGTTTTTGATCCAGGCAGTAGGCTGGACGCAAATACTTATTTTTCTGCGATCGTGGCTGCTTCTTACTGGTTCTGCATGACTGAGTAGACTCTCAGTGGCTGGGTCTCTCCCTGTGTGGAATACATCTCCTGAGCAACGATGCTTGCCTGGCTTCCTGCTCATGCCTGAGCTGATTAGGCCTAAGGGGCTCAGGCTCTCTCTGGGTCTGGTCTGACACCTCCTCGCTGCTTCCGAACCATCTCTCCCTCTCCCTGCCACTCGGTCCAGTTCCTCAACTTTTCCTTTGATATTCAGGGCCCCCAGATTGTCATATGTAATCAAATCACTTGTTTTTTCAGGTCTTTGTTGTAAGAGGGTCCACTGGAGGAGTCTGACCATTCTGCCATCTTGGCCCCGCCCACCACATGTATATATTTTCAAAAAGTCATTATTTATCTGAAATTTAAATTGAATTAGGTACTCTCTACTTCATCTGGCAACCCTATGTCATGCTACTTATTGTGGCAACTCTGCAGGCTACCTTTCTTTTTTAATAGTACTCCTTTA
The DNA here is from genome assembly GCA_030035585.1 of Dugong dugon. Classification (NCBI taxonomy): domain Eukaryota; kingdom Metazoa; phylum Chordata; class Mammalia; order Sirenia; family Dugongidae; genus Dugong; species Dugong dugon. The sequence continues at coordinate 65,289,277 of CM057466.1, forward strand.
GTTCTTATTACATCAAAAATGTCTTTTATACACATATTTTTGAGATGAAAATCATTGTACTCTTTCCTCTTTCCTTTAATTTTATTCCTGCTCTTGTTTCTATTTTTATAATGCTTAGGTAGATAGCATCCATATAAACCGTTTTTATATTATTTGCATTACATAAGACATTTTCACTGCCAAGCTAAGTAGTGAAGGCTGATTACATTGATTTTGTTTGAATTTTTTTTGGTGAGTTTCTCCACCCCAAATATTTTCTAATGCCATGTTTTCTCTTGCTTAACTTTCTTTTTTTTTTCATGTATCTGCCAACTTTCCAAAGATTTAACTCATGGAGCCCTTCTGAATGCAGTCATCCTGGTGGTTGATTTCATATAATGCTTTCTGGATTCAATTCTTTTTTTCTTTTTTTTGTGGTCTGGGTCCTCATTCTTGATTTTGTTTGTTTGATTTGCCAGAACAAAAGAGCTGCATTTTCAAATAACTGTCTGAATTGTTTTTTTGAAGGTGGTTTTGTGAAATTTCACATGCTCCATTGTCTTCTGGCATTCAGCATTGCTGTTGAGAGTCATGCGATTCTGGTTTCATTCCTGTGTCTGCATCTCCCCCTAACTTGATCTTCCCCCAATTTATGTAATCCTTTTAAATTCACAATTTTGAAACTTTATAAAGTTATAATTAAGTGCATATTTCTCCCACTTTTTGCACTGGATGGGCTCTTACAATCTAGAGACACATGTCTTAATTCTAGGAAGATATCTTATGTATTTCTTTGATTCCTTCTCTCTCCTCCACTTTCTCTGAATATTCTGAAACACCTATTAGCTACATGTTGAAACTTATAACAGTTGCTTTATGTTATTTCACTTTTCACACATCTTTTCAATTTTTTTTTTCTTGGTTTTAGCTCTTTTGGGAGAGACTTATTAAACTATATTCTTTAATACTTTCTGAACTTTTTAATCAAAAATTTCCAATATGCATCAGAGTTAACTTTACTGTGAAATCCATAGAACTACCACCTAAAGTATATCTATTGAATTTTAACTTTATATATTTATTGCACATATTTAGCTTTCATTAACACTTGTGTTCTAATTTACATTGTATCTTGTTTCAAAATGTGCATTTTTTCACATATCTTTTACTTCTGATATAATTTTATCTTATTACCCTTTTCTTTTTCATTTAGAAGCATCCCCCCAAAATTTCATGAATCTTGCTTACTAATTCATATTTAAGACTGAGTAAACACACAATGGCTGACAACTGTAGATATAGGTACAACTTGTGAACAAGTGGGCTTTCCTTTTTAGTGTTTGGGCAAGAAGGCATCCTTCTCTGGGAAAACTCTAAATTCCAGACTGAGGAGGCTACTCATATTCCAAAAGAGAGAACTACTTTTTGTTTTATTAGTTTGCTCATTTAATATAAGATAGGCTTCTGCTGGACAGTGTTATGCACATAAGCAGAAATATATGTGTGAGAGTGTATATAAGTGTTGTATATATCTGTATAAGAGTCAGTGTACCTAATTAATTGGGAGAATTAGTTGACTGTTTCTTAAAACAATTGCCTTCAAGTAGATTCAGTTCCTACTCATGGAGACCCCATGTGTGTAAGAGAAGAACTGTGTTGCATAGGATTTTTAATGACTGATTTTTTTTTTTTTTTTTTTTGGAAGTAGATTTCCAGGCCTTTCTTTTGAGGCATCTCTGGGTGCAGTTGAACCTTCAACTTTTTGGTTAGTAGCCAAGGGCATTAACTGTTGGTGCCACCTAGGGATTCCTAATCTAATCTTCAGTTTTTCAACTGCAGGACTTGCTCCTGCTCAGTTGATTTACAAATCTGGAGACTTTCAGGTTCTCCTAGGAAAAGTAGTATCATTTTTATTACTCTTGACTAGATCCTATTAGATTTTGGCTTCCTCCAGCATGTTTCTTGAGTTGCTTTTTATCTGTTTCTCCTTCTCCCAGTCTATTCATCATTATGGTTATGCCTCTATACGCCTTCTCTACAAGTTTAGTAGGGGGTTGCTAGGGAGAGAGGATACATGCATGTGAATAATAATTACTTTAGGAATCATTTTTCCTCTCACAATCTATTCAATAATGCAGTTCTGGTCTATTTTTAAATCTGAGAACTCTGAAGTCTGTTTTGCATTCTTGTAGTAAGCTACATTTCAGAACCTGTTCAGAATTTTTTAACTTAATAAATAAATGTATAAAATAAAGTTTTAAAAAATATTTCTAATTTAAACTTTCTTAAATTTTTTCTCCCAGATTTTCAAAAATTTTGTGTTGCAAACCAGTACCAATTGTTGAGTCGACTCTGACTCACGACAACTTCATGAGTGTCAGAGTAGAGCTATGCTGCATAGGGTTTACAATGACTGAGTTTTTGGAAGTAGATCACCAGGCCTTTCTTGGAATTCACCCCTGGGTGAACTTGAACCTCCAACCTTTCAGTTAACAGGTGAACGTGGTTACAATTTGCACCACCCAGGGATGTCTCTGTTGCAAAACCAAGACTGTTTTGACTGGCAAAAGTCATCTTGGGTTCCATATTTATTGTCATATTCCTGCAGAAGTCTGAAATAATAGTCTCCAGAAGAGATTTCAGGGATGTGGGAGTCATAATTTCCTGAATTCAAATTTCGGCTACACCACCTGCTGTCTCAGTGAATTTGAGGAAGTTAGTTAATCTCTATGGGGATCAGTTCTTAACAATTAATATATGAATAGTTATCCAGGACAGTGTCTTGTACCTAACAAATGGTAATAAATAACTATGAGAACTTTTCCTAACACATTGTCCTATACATAAAACTTTGTACACTAACTCACTTTGAATCTAGTCACTTCAGAATTATTATTCACAAACTACATTAATTATTTATCTCTATTTTAGCGAGACATAAATAAAAGAAAAACAAACAAAAAAAAGAGGCTCAGCTCTAGTGGGGCTAATATTAAGGCTAAGCCTGGCCAACGTATTGTGACATCAGCAAGCATCCTACCATCCACTGCTTCTGTATAGAGAGAATAGTACCTGTTTCAGAGGGTTGTTGCTGCAATTAAATATGTGGATACATAAAAAGTGCTTAGAAATGTGCCTAGTAGAGAGAATCCCTTAAATGTTCACTGTCATTTGTTATTTTTATATTATTGTTGTTCTCATTTACTTTCTGTATATCATGTACTTTCCTAAGAAATTTATATGTGTCATCTCTCACCTCTCCTAATCTTTACAACATCTCTTTAAGAAGGTACTATTACTATCTCCATTTTACAGATGAAAACATGAGGCACAGGGAAGTTAAGTAATTAGCTCAAGGTGGCACAGCTAATAGGGAGCAATCAGGATTTGAACCTAGGCAGTCTAATCTCAGAAACAGTACTCAATAACCAAAACATTAACTATTTGAGAAATGAAAGTACGAAAATCAGTTAGGGTTAAAAAAAAAATCATTGTAGGTGGGGGTTTGTATAGAAATATGTTTAGCATTTGTTAGGCATCTTCTATGTAGTCCCTGGGTAGGATTCGGCTTGATGTAGAAAGGAAAGACACGTTGGGCTGTCAGGCAGGGTTAGTGGCACAGAGCTGACACAGGTCATTATATTATTTGGTAATTAATTCATCTACATAGAGTTAAAAGGTTGAAAATTTTTAAAAAGAGGAGTGAGAGAGAGAGGGCAAGAGAGGAAGCAATATTTAAGGGTTATCAAAGAGGATTGTACATATTAGCATCAGAAATATTTCCAGAGTAATTTAAAGCTAAATTTTGGATGTTAAACATTCTTCTTCCTTTATTTTTAAGGTACTGTAAAAAAAGAGCTGCAAATACTTGTAAAATAAAAAAAAAATTCTGTGAAATTAGCAATCTCACAAAATGCTACTTACTTCATTTAAATGATTATTTAATAAGGATTAGATAGATAGACAGACAGGTAGATAGAGATAGAGATAGTCTGGTATGGAGGTAATTGTCTCCTTGCAAAATATTTAATGTTTTTAGAAAGCAGCCCCATGAACACTTCCCACGAAGCAGCCAGTGTTTGGGCCATGCTTCCTTCAGATTGGATCTCTTGGTTCTCTAGGTTTTCTAACAGTGTAGTTGGTAGCCAGTAGAGCATTTCATATGTGTGTGTGTGTGTGTGTGTGTGTGTGTGTGTGTGTATTCACTGCTTGCTCAGGCTTGTTATATATATATTAATTGTATATATGAATGTATAAACATTACAGAGCCTTTGGAATACAGTCTAGCAGTAGCTTACAAAGCTGAACGTAAACTTGCCATACAACCCAGCAATCATGCTGCTAGGCATTTACCCAAATGAGCTGAAGATTTATGTTCACATAAAAACCTGCACACTAGTGTTTCTAGCAGCTTTATTCATAATTGCCAAAAATTGTAAGCAACCCAGACATCCTTCAGTAGGTGAATGGTGAAACCAACTGTGGTACAGCCATATACTAGAGTACTAAAATAAAATGAAATGAGCTATCATGCCATGAAAAAAACATGGAGTAATCTTAAATGCACACTTCAAAATGAAAGAAGTCATTCTGAAAAAGTATGACTCTATATGAAATTCTGGAAAAGGCAAAACTATAGAGATGGAGAAAGATCAGCAGTTGCCAGGGTTTGAGGGTGGGGAAAGAACTGGAGGAGCACAGGGCGTTTTTTAGGACAGTGCAACTCTTCCATATGATACTTTAATGGTGTAAACATGATATTATGAATTTGTCAAAACCCATAGGACTGTACAACATAAAGAGTGAACACTAATGTAAACTATGGACTGTAGTTAATAATAATGTATCAATATTGGCTTATCAGTTATAACAGATGTACCACAGGAATGCAAGATGCTGGTAATAACTGAAGAAACTGTAATGGAGACAGAAGGGTATATGGGAACTCTCTGTACTTTCTGCATAATTTTTCCATAAACTTAGAAACTGCTCTTAAAAAAAAAAAAAAAGCAAACAAACAGAGCAACAACAAAATTCATGCTGCAAACATTTCATAATAACCTCCCTCTCCTTGTTGCCATCACTGTTTCCATTTTGTTTTTAAGGCACTTATTTCCTTTTCCACCTCCATATTAGTTGGATTATTTGGATATTTAATTTTAAAATCCATATGTGGTCCATTTTCTCAGTATAGTTAAATGCAAATCCATCACCATCCTCTGGTTTGATTCAGGGAGGCAAATTTAATTCTGCACCATGTATAAAGATACTTTGGATATGTAATAGGAATGCTACTTTTCTCTCCTCAATCCTCATTCTAAATATTTAAGTTATTCACAGCCTCTATTTCTACAACCCTTAAAGTGATTATATGTATTACCAACTTCTATAAATTATTAATAGCAAAGCTGAGGTTCCCTGGCACAAAATTTAAGCCTTCCACAGGAAGAGGAAAACTTAAGAAGGTTTAAGTAGATTAAGGATGTTCAATCAGTAACACGGTCACTGGAAATTTAATCTTCATTTATCGAAGCTTTTTCTTTCCTTAGTGATTCTTCTCCACAGGGCTGTTACAGAAAGCACAGATTCTGTGGAGATTCCCAAATTTCAAGCGTGAGATAACTGTGTAAAACTCATTCTACCCAATATTTTCCCCACAGTTTTAAGTAATGAGGTAGCAGAGCCACCTCTCAGTTAACATCTTGCCGTTATTACAGTTTATTCAGCAAGGACTTACAGGCTGGATTCATAAAACAAGAATTTATTGAATTTGAAGAAAGGAATGATGAAGATAAATTGAGAAATGTCTAAATAAAATTAAAAATCATTACTTTCTCAGAATTCAGAGTGTGGCTGGCTGTAGTATGCAATATCCAGTTAACAGTGTTAGGAATTAAAGGTATGTAACTAACTGATAAAGATGGATGTCTTTTGTGGATTCAGCTTCAGCAGTTTAAAATAAATATTGTGATAATTGATCTTTCTGAATGATGTGCATGTGCTAAATGACACTTAATAGATGATATCAACTTCCTGCCTTTGGCCCTGATGGATTGCCCTTACGTTTCTTCTAATAAAAAGATGGTAGAGCCTTCTATAAGGCATATTGTGGTGCAGCAAATAAACCCGCATGGGAATGAAGGAGAGACTCTACTACCACCATCCTAATACTTGCCCCACTCAAACCACTTCTGCCATGCATGCTGACAAGAAGAAGGTATCATTGCAGATTAATGGAGACTCGAATTACATTATCATATTAAAGGGATGGGGGAAGGTAGTTTCAAGCTCTTCATTTACAGCAGCTGCCCAGTTAAGTCAGTAAGTACGAAGGAGCTTCTGATAGATTAATAGCTTTATTGACATTCTGATTGAAAGTGATCTTTCAGCAGGCTTGGGTGTAATTCTGTAGAGATTTTATTGGCTCTTAACCAACAATTTCAAAGAACTACTTCAATCTGTAATATACTAATCTGTCTATAGTCTGGGTGTGTTTGTGAATATTATGCTCAGCTCAGGTATGAATCATCTCACAGATAAGAGTTTGTTTGTTTGTTTCAGTGTTATTGTGACTCAGGCTACAGGGAGAAAAATAACTTTAAATACTTAAGTAGATCCGAGTACCTTGGCTGAAAATCTTCTTGTTGGTGCCCAGAATTATTATAAGCCAGGTATTAATTTTTTACACCACATTTAGAACTCAGTATTTTCTAGTAGGCTTTTGTTTTTGTTGTGTTCAAAATTCAGAAATACTATACTCTTTGAGTTTCTGTCCCTTTTATAAAAAAAATAGTTTGTAATAAGAAATATTTATTTGTTCCTATGATGAAAGACTGAGTCATTGATTGGTTAAGTTCATGGTAGGCATTTCAGTAAAAAACAGTCAAATTTTGGAACCAGAAACTGGGATCCTATGGGAAATCCAACCCCTAATTCCATTGCTTTCACCTGGTAATTAATTTAAACAGCTGCATATCAGTGTGACTTTTGTTTCCTCTATGCTTTGCCTTATTAATCACATGAGAAGGTGTTATATCAATATAAGTGCAACTTAAAAAACCTTGAGATGAAGGGACTTGGCTTGGATGAAGAAAGGTGAGCAGGAACGGGAGCTTTTTACTTTTCTGTACTGTTATGTGTATGTTTTAACATTTGTGCATATCAAATATATATATATACATATGTATGTGTCTGTGTGTGTGTGTGTGTGTGTATATATATATATATATATATATATATATACAGCTCTTGTGGCACAGTGATTAAGAGCTCAGCTGCTAACCAAAAGGTCAGCAGTTCGAATCCACCAGCCGCTCCTTGGAAACCCTAGGGGGCAGTTCCACTCTGTCCTATAGGGTCGCTATGAGTCGGAATCTACTTGATGGCAATGGGTGTACGTACGTATATATATGTGTACATATATATATATATATATATATAGACACATACACACCCCAAAACAAAACAGTACACCATCATAAATATGAGGTAAATTTTTACAAAGTAAACACATCCAAGTAAAAATCATCCAGTTTAAAAAACTACCCCAATCCCAGAAAGCTCCCTGTGTTCCTCTTCCTTCACTATTTCTCTCCCTCTCCACTGGGGACTACACATTAAGCACTCTCCTGACTCTTTATAGCAGAGATGAGTTTTGCCTATTTTCTACTTCATGTAAGTGGCATACAACAGTATGTACTCTATAGTGTCTTGTTCCTTTTGGTCAACATTGTTTGTGAGATCCATCCACATTCTTGCAGACAGTTGTAAATCATCCATTATCATTGCTGTATGATGTACCATTGTAGCAGTGAATTTATTTATTCATTCAGTTGTTGAGATGAGATTTGTGCAGTTTCCAGTATGTTCTTCTTCGAAGATTCCAGAACATACTTTTTTGGTGAACATGCATACCCATTTTTGATGGGCATTTAGCAGGAATGGAATTGCAGAGATTGTGTGGTATGCATAAATTCGGTATTAATAGATACTGTCAAAAAGTTCCCCAAAGTCATTGTCCAGTATATATTCTTACCAGCATTTCTGTGTAAGAATTCTGATCTCTATTTTCCCCAATGCCTGGTATTTTTTGTCTTTTTAAGTTTAGTCAATCTAGTGGGTGTGTAATAGTATTTATTGTTGTTTTAGTTTGTATTTCCCTATAAATGAAGTGGTAACACATTTTCAGAGGTTTATTAACCATTAAATAACCTACTTTGTAGTGTCTTTGTCTTTTTTTCCCCTACTGTGCTGTCATTTTTAATATATTGATATATAGAAGCTATATTCTGGATGTAAAATCTTTATCATATACATGTGTTTTGAATATCCTGTTTCAGTTGCTGGGTTGTTTAGTCTGTTTCTTAATTGTTTTCTGTGATAAACAGTAATCCTACAATTTAATATAGTCCAACTGGATAGAAAATAATTAACAGCAAACCTGTAACCCATTCGCTCTCCACTGGACACTACCTGGAAGAATGGATGGTTGCAATCAAACTTCCTTGTAAACAAGTTAATGACCACTTACCAGAACCTTCATGCTAATGTCATTTACTAGCAAGAAGATAAGGGAGAGTCCTATCTACAAAATCAATTTTTAGCGGGGTGTGTCTGGTCTCTCTGATTGCTTATTGTAAATAAACCTGGAAATGATGAACTAACAGTGCATCTCTGGCTGAGTAAGGGATGCTATTTATGTCGACTGTGCAACTAACAGAGAAGACTCATTGCTGTAGAGTTGATTCCAACTCTGTTGATTCAACAGAATAGAACTGAACTTCATAGGTCTTTCTTGGCTCTAATCTTTACAGAAACAGGTCGACAGGCCTTTCTTCTGCAGCACCAATGAGTGGGTTCAAACCACCAGCCCTTGGGTTGGTAGTAGAGCACAGATCACTTGTGCCACCCAGGAACCTAACAGGGAATAACATAGAGAGATTGAAAAATCAGAATGACTATGATTGTCTGAGTAATGTTTCCACACATGCTGCAGGAGAACAAACATATTTTATGATGCTATGTCTCACTGCCTCAAACTTCTCCAAGTAAAGAAGTTAAAAAAAAAAAAATTAAGTATACTAATTTTTGTTTCAAACTTATCACACTATTTTTTTTTTTTTTTTTTACATCCTATATATGTTTCCAAATTTTCTCCATACTTTTTACGAGTCATGTCACTATAGGGACATGGGATCAATATTCAATGGAGATACGTACAGCAGGGAATTTTTTACTTCCTGTAACAAACAGACTCACTGAATAAACAATTTTTTTAAAAGTAATTTGAGAATACTAGTTTAATATAATGTTATAGCTTCAAGTGCAACAGGGATTCAGGAAACAAAATGATCAAAAGGACTAGAATATTGGCAAAAATTTCAAAGAAAAATGGGATTTCATCTACTCTGTAGTTTAGAGATAAAGCTGATTAGGTAGAGTGGGATAGAACACAAAGGGTTTAAAAACTGAGTAGGGAGTTGACGTTTGTGAAATATCATCTATTCTGCGTTTTTCAATCTAGGCTTACCCTAATTCATAATAGAAAGACAGTAACTTTTTTTTCTTTCCTTCTTTTTTTAAAAACAACAAAGAGGAGAAAAAGTTTGGAAATCTTACTTGCTATTAATAAGGCAATATATATTAAGTCTCACATCTGAAACACAATTTGAAATTTTAACCTTTTTAGAAGAACTTTATGCATAATGTTTGTCTTTATTGCTAATGGTTAGTTTTGCAAACAGTGCATTGAATATGTATTATTTAAGCCACACTGCTTCTCTTGCCAAGGCCATGATTGTGAATCATAATTCTATGATTCTATGAATGTTTTTCTATCAAAAACAAGGAAATAAGCAAAAATACCGACAATGCATTTTTCTGGTAATTGGATATGATACAAAGCTTGAATTGGGGGAAAATTGAAAAATGAATGTTTTTCTTGTCACATCTTATATTATCCCCTCTTAAATCTATTTGATTCAGTAAAGCTTTTTGACAGAAAATAAATAGGCAACGCTTAAAGTTTAAGTCATCGGTGGATGTCTGAACAGGAGAAATTCTGTGTTATTTATTTGAAAGGAAAGCATATTTTTAATAAAAAGCTTGTAGCTGGCAATTTAACATTTTGTTATATAACTGAAAACAAACAAAAAACTCTACCTTCAATTCCAGATGGGACACCCCATGCCTCATGGAGGTTAAATGCAAGAATACACATAGGCAGAGACAATAGTTTTTCAGAAAAAACTTAATTTGTGATATATTTTTGTTTTCCAAACAAGTACTTGATGAAGGCCTAAGACTCTGTATCACAAACATATAAGACATTATCTTAGCCTGAGAGAGATTTTAGGCTGGAGTAGCTAATCGCCTGCCTGTGTTATAAAGAAACCTTAATAAGTTTCCTAAAGAACCCTTTTGTGAAAAACTACAAGCCAATGAGTCCACCAGAATGAGTTAGCCACAAAATGCACCCTCTGATAATTACATCTCTGAGTAGAATTGCTTACTGTTATCAATCTGGATGCAGGAGAATATGTAGCAAAGATGCTGACTTTTCGTTCTACGTTATTGATTATGAGCTATGCTTCCTGATATTAAACAAAGAGTTTAGCTGATTCTTTTAAGCTAGTTTTCAAAGTATAAAGGGTGTTATTTATTACACATAAACAACACTAATACAGGCATAAGGAAAATATCCAAGCAGTACAGAGGTAACTTTTTGCTCTTCTCCAAATTCAGGCTTATTTTACAGAGATAGTGAAGTTTACGCATTTCTATTGTTATTTCATTTGTGGATCACCATTGTAATGTTAAAAATAACCTGTCCAGGTCTTTATTTCTGAAGTTTAAGAGGCTGAGGGGATTCATTGCACTTGTATTTCCTTCCTAATTCCTTCCCTACCACCACTTATTTTGACAGATGTATAATTTAAATCATTGTTACTTTTATAGCTTTGGAGTTCCTGGGTGGTGAGATCAATGTGCTTGGCTGCTAACCCAAAGATTGGAGGTTCGAGTCCACCAAGAGGTACCTTGAAAGAAAGGCTTGGCGATGTGCTTCCAAAAAATCAGCTATTGAAAACCTTATGGAACGCTGACACACATGGGTTGTCATGAGTCAGAATTGACTTGAAGGCAACTGGTATAGGTATAGGTATATACCTTTTTAGCTTTAGATGCTATGCCTGAATCTATATTTCTGAATGCTTACTGATGACTCTGCATTATGTATCATGAATTATTTAGCATTCCTACACTCTCCTCCACCTCCTCTTACCCCTTTTGGTCACTTCTGGCATTGCTTTCATGGGGCCAAGACATTTATCATTTGCATTCTAATCTTTAAATCAAGTATTCTGTATTTTGTTGATTTAATAAGTCTAAGAAGTAAAAACTAACAAAAAGCCCTTTAAAGTTTATGGTGGCATTATTATCATTCATAGTAAATTTTTAGTTTTATTCCTAGAATACACCATTGCTTTCCATATCGTTTAACTTACACCCACTTACAGTGTGAATCCTTTACCTCACCACTTGGAGAATTTTTATAACAGGAGGAGGAAAGCAAACTCTTTAATATTTGAGGGCTGAGTTCTAGTTGAAACAGAATTTTGATCATAAGTAACATAAATAAAATCTACTTTGGGAAATGAATTCTAAATTTATATAATGAAGAAAAGTTGGAAATATGTCTTTCAAACGGTGTGTTAACATTTGGGAGAAAACCACCTTTTGGTTAGGTTCCTATTTTCTCTTTCTGAAAGTAAAAGAACAGATGTTTTCATAATGTTCATTGTTCTTTGCACAGATATAGCTCGAATAGGATAAAGAAGGATCTTGGTTTGTGTGTGTGTATGTGTGTGTGTCGGGGGAGGGCGTGAGCATCTGTGTGTTTGCATCCATGTTTAAGGAGGACTGAGGTTGGGTTTAGCCTCATTGGTAATGAATAGATGGTGAGGGCATACAAGTGCCTGAGAAGTTTGTCTGTTGTTACCTATGGTAGATTCTGTCTGTTAAAATAAGGTTGTATTCTAAGGACTGCTTCTCAGTAATTATGGCAAACTGGGTTTGTTGTTACTATTATAACAACTATGTATTTTCATCCTGAGGCGGAAATACAGTCAGTTTTTTATAGATTTTGGAATCACATGGCTTGAATTTGTACTCAGTCTGCTGCTTACTAGCTATGTGACCTCGGACAAATTACTTATCTTTAGGACTCACTGGGTGGCGTAAATGGTTAAACACTCAACTCCAAGTCAAAAAGTTGGTGGTTTGAACCTAAACCAGGGGGCCTTCGAAAACAGGCCTGGCAATCTACTTCTGAAAGGTCACAGCCTTGAAAACCCTGTGGAGCAGTTCTACTATGCACATATGGGGTACCCATGAGCCAAAATTGACTAGACTGCAAGCAACAACAACAACCTGACGTCAAAGATTCTATCTGGAAAATGAGGATATTAACATTACTGACCACGTAAAGTTGTGAGAAAATCAATTTAGAACAATATGTGCCACATTATAAATGCACGATCTGTAAATAAATGTTTAGCTAGTTAGAATGACTCTGACCTCATTTCACACTGTCAGAATGATTCTTAATGAAATTGTTTTACATTAGTGACTTTGTTAGTAATTTAGTATATCCTCTCAAAATTCTAATCTAGAAGTATGTATCCATTTATATAAATTAAACTTTGAATGATATAATCTATACAGGAATAGTAGAGTTAAGTAATCTATAGTTCAGATTTTAAAATAATACTCGTCTTGATTAGAATGCGTGGGCTGCTTACTAGTTTTGTGATCTAAGTTATTAAATTTCTTGTGCCTCAAAGTCCTCATATACATTAGGATAATAAGTATCCACCTTACAAAATGTCAGTGTTCATTGCATGTAATAATTATTAAATGTAATAAACTTAACCTTTCACACGTTAACGGACTATTTAAAAATTGTTAATAGTAACTAGGCCTGTTGTAGTATTTACCATAAAACACTTAGGCAAGTTAAAAATGCAAATGTGTGTGAACCGGTTTAGAGTGCTGTGAGAGGTTTAGCCTAGCAACAAGGTGTGGCTCTTGCTCCTAAGAGAAATATACAAATCTGTCACTTGCATTAACTCGTATTCTCCATGTCAACATGTTCCACCTCTAATAAACTATCTAAAGGTTGCATTAAATCAATCAAAGTGAAGGCTGGGTCATAGTTCAGACTTTTCAAAGAGCTTTATCCAATTGGAATCTTTGCAGTGTTGATTTTCTAAAGTGTCATATGGATTGACATGAAAAAGTGTAGCTATTGAACAAGTGCTTTATCAGAACTACACTAATTTACATTCAAACTTCAAGTAAAATATAGCACTTTTGTATGATTTGCCTATCAACACATCAATATTAAAATGCTCCGTGGTTGGTTGATTTATTTATGTGTATAATATTAAAGAAACTGAGTTTTTGTTTCTTCTGATCAAATTTAGTAACTGGAATTGCTGAATATAAGAACAAATAAATCCACTGCCACTGAGTTGGTTCTGACTCATAGTGACCCTATAGGACAGAGTAGAACTGCCCCATACGGTTTCCAAGGAGCGTCTGGTGGATTTGAGCTCAGACCTTTTGGTTAGCAGCTGTAGCTCTTAACCACTGTGCCACCAAGCCTCCATAGGAACAAATAGTATTTATATATTCATATATTTAGAAGATATAATCACACTATACATATACTTCTAGTCAAATAACATAGTATTTTCTTTGTATTTACCTTGAACTGTATTTCTTATAATAATGAGTTACACATCTTAGAGTTTATATCATATTAAAGCACATCTTATTAATATGTTGAATTTATCTAAAATGTGTGAACAGATAGTAGAAATCAGATTAATTAATTTTTATCTATACTAAACTACCTCCATGAAGAATAAAGTCTGTTAAAGGGTACTGTTTAATTGAAATATAAATTAAAAATAAATTTCACAAGTACATCAAGAGGCATTTACTATAAAATTAATTGAAATATTTATTTACTTGAAGTAAAGTTTTTAAAACTCATCATTTACATTGAATTTATTAAAAAGTAAAACCCAGGCAACCACAATGAAAGAGTGTGAAATAGAATTACATAGAAAAAGTAGTGGCATTTACTTGTAAATATCATGAATTCACTGTATGAAGTTTGTTTGTTTTCCTTCAGAAGCGTGAGTTATATAATCTTGCTGAACATGTGTGATCAGAAGCAGCAACATCTCTTGAGGCTTTGACAAACCTACGGAGTCAGTCATATCTGACTCTACTTTCTCACTATAATTTTCTACTCTGTCCACTTTGATCTGGCTTTCTTCCCTAACACAGGAATAAAACGTCTGTTATCAAGAGTGTCAAAGATTTCAATTTTGTTAAAGGTAATGAGTATTTGTATGTTGGCCACAAGTACCTTCCCTAGGATAGTACGGCACCACCGTATTCTGCTACTCAATATTAATCTATTACTGGTTCATTCCTTCCCTAACTGTTAACCCACCTCCAGACTCCTTCCCACTCCCCTTTCCTTGATTCCATCTTTAGGCACTCTCATTTAAGTCTCATGGCTTTAAGTACACAGTTACACGCTAATTAATCTCAAATCTATATCTTCATCCTGTATCTGTCACTGAATTCCAAAACATGACAATTTCTAATTGAAACTCTTCATGTTCCTCCAAACCAACCAAAACCAAAACGATTGCCATCGAGTCAATTCTGACTCACAGCTACTCTATAGACTAAAACCAAACCCTTTGCTGTTGAGTCAATTCCCACTCATAGAGACCCTAAGGGACAGAGTAGAAGTGCCCCATAAGGTTTTCAAGGAGTGGCTGGTGGATTCAAACCACTGATAGTTAACAACTGTGCCACCAGGGCTCCGCCCTTAGGGTTCCCTAGGTGGTAATCTTTACAGAATTAACAACCTGCATTATGCAGATTATACAACCTTGCTTGCTGAAAGTGAAGAGGACTTGAAACACTTACTGATGAAGATCAAAGCCCACAGTCTTCAGTATGGGCTATACCTCAACATAAAGAAAACAAAAATCCTCACAACTGGACCAATACGCAACATCATGATAAACGGAGAAAAGATGGAAGTTGTCAAGGATTTCAGTTTACTTGGATCCACAATCAACACCCATGGAAGCAGTGGTCAGGAAATCAAAAAATGCATTGCATTGGGCAAATCTGATGCAAAAGACCTCTTTAAAGTGTTCAAAAGCAAAAATGTGACCTTGAAGAATAAGATGTGCCTGACCCAAGCCATGGTATTTTCAATCACATCATATGTATGCAAAAGCTGGACAATGAATAAGGTAGACCGAAGAAGAACTGACGCCTTCGAATTGTGGTGTTGGCGAAGAGTATTCAATATACCATGGACTGCCAAAAGAACAAACAAATCAGTCTTGGAAGAAGTACAACCAGAATGCTCCTTAGAAGTACGGATGGTGAGACTAGTCTCACATACTTTGCGCATATTGTTAGGAAGGATCAGTTCCTGGAGAAGGATATCATGCTTGGGAAAGTAGAGGGTCAGCAAAAAAGAGAAAGATCCTTGATGAGATGGATTGACACAGTGGCTGCAACAATGGGCTCAGGTATAACAAGGATTGTGAGAATGGTGCAGTACTGAGTAGTATTTTGTTTGGTTGTACTTAGAGTCGCTATGAGTGCTGAAATGACTCAACAATGCCTAACAACAATCTTTGTGAAAGCAGCTACCACATCTTTCTCCCATGGAGTGAATGGTGGGTTGGAAATGTCGACGTTTTGGTTACCGGTCAAGCACTTAATTATTGGCCACCTGGGCTCTTCCAAGTGCCTCCAAACTGGTCTTTTTTTACCTTCTTTTTCTCTTCCACAATCTCCTCTCCACAGACTGAGATTGATATTTTAAAAGCCTTAAATAACTATTGCTCCCTGATAAAAACTCATTTATTCCTATTGCAAAAAGAATAAACTATACCTGTCTCAGATCAAATGGCCCCTTCAGAAAGACTTACTCCATCCACCCACCTGTACGTGCATAAACCTACATATAGGTGTAAATAAGCACATGTAAGTACTTTCTAAACTATAAATTATCTTTATTATGGTGGCAATGGAGGTAGTACTAATGATGACGATGGTAGTGATGAAGCAATATCCCAATTAGAACCAGAGATACCACCAATCCAATCAGACCAAACAATTTCGATACACCAGTTTCAATCAAGAACTGAACAGCATCATATTCTTCCCATATGCGGCTTAGGTCTATCAGTGACAACGTGCCTAAAAATGGTAGAGACTATTAAACATTGAGTGACAGATACATAAATGCTAAACATATACGGATTTCTCATCAATAGGTAGCATATCAAATGATTTTAGAAACTTGGCTTAAATAGGCAAAAAAAAAAAAAAGATTGATTTCATTTTTGCCAGTCTGTCTGGTCCCCTTGTCAGGGAGCTGATTCAGGTTGGTTGTCCATGCAATGCCCTCATTGTTCATCGGGGGTACCTGTTCCTATCTTCCTTTTCTTTCACAAAGCCCCTTCTTTTAATTTTCTTTTTCCTACATAACAGCAAAACTATGCTGAAAACTTAATTACTATTGATTTGATATTGGAAATTACAATCTTAATTTGAGTTCCCCTCAGTTGCTATGTGTTAATGCCCCTCTTAAGGTACTAGATCTAACTCATAGTCAATGTTTCAAAGAGCAGAGAAATGTGGCAGTCTCCTTTCAGGGGTAGGGGAAGTCTGGACCTCAGGCCTCTCTCTGCTAAGTCTGGTCATTTGTATTTCCAATCCTGGGAGGTCCTTCCATGATTGCAATCACCTTGTTCGACATGACAGCATAACATAATGGTCTGTGGAATCAAATACAATTGTTTTTGAACCCTTGCTCTGACACTCCATTGTTAAAAAAAAACAAACAACAACAACAAAAAAACTTTATTTGGTACACTGTTTTTGTAAGAAAACATATCTACCCTTTCTGAGCCTCACCTCTTTTTTTTTCTTTTTAACATGTAAAATAGGAATAATTCAGTCTTTATCATTGGCTTACTATGGGTATTGTAGCAATATTTTATATTCCCACTATAAGGATTGGTACTGGTAATTAATACTATTTCTAGACAATTATTAACTGAAGTTGATTACTGGCCTTAACCTGAACCTTGAACTACACTTAGTCATAAGGATTCTTTCTTTTTTTTTTTTTAATTTTTTTTACTCTGCTTTAGGTGAAAGTTTACAAAACAAATAGTCTCTCATTAAACAATCAGTACACATATTGTTTTATGACATTGGTTAACAATCCCATGACATGTCAACACTGTCCCTTCTTGAACTTGAGGACTTTTTTTTTTGGTGAAAATATACATAGCCAAAGTTACATCATTTCAAAAGTTTCTACATGTACAATTGATTGACATCGATTACATTCTTCCAGTTGTGCTGCTATTCTCACTATCCTTTTCCAAATTATTCCATCATCATTATCTTCAACTCACTGGCCCCTAGGCTTCCCATCAAACCTTTTGAGTTGCTGTTGTCAATTTGATCTCACACAGATAGCTCTTTTTTTTTTTTTTTTTTTGTATCTTAGATGACAGTTTGCAGAACAAAGAGTTTCTCATTAAACAGTTAGTACACATATTGCCCTATGACAATGGTTAACAACCCCGTGACATGTCAACACTGTCCCTTCTCAACCTTGGGTTCCCTATCACCAGCTTTCCTGTCGCCTCTTGCCTTCTAGACCTTGTCCCTGGACTGCCGGGCCTCATTACTCCTGTTTTATTTTATGAGGCTGTCTGTCCCTGGCTGAAAGGTGAACTTCAGGAGGGGCTTCACCACTGAGCTAAAAGGGTGTTGGGAGGCCACACTCTCCAGTCTGTCAGGCCAGTAAATCTGGTCTTCTTAGTTTTCTGAGTTAGAATTCTGTTCTACATCCTTTTCCAGCTCTGTCCACAACCCTCTATTGTGATCCTGGTCAGAGCAGTCAGTGGTGGTAGCTGGGCATCATCTAGCTATACTCAACTGGATTTTGTTTTAAAGTCTATTTTATCTGAGATGAATATTGCCACTCCAGCTCTTTTTTGGTAGCTGTTTGTTTGATATATTTTTTTCCATCCTTTGATTTTTAATAAATTTCCATCTTTGTTTCTCAGGTGTGTCTCTTGTAGACAGCACATTGATGGATCCTGTTTTTTTATCCATTCTGTAACCCTCTGTCTCTTTATGGGTGCATTCAGGCCATTTACATTCAGTGTAATTACTGATAGGTGTGAGTTTCTTGCTGTCTTTGCGTAGTGCTTTTTTTTGTGGTGCTGACATTTTCTTCATTTCTCTCACTCTCCTGTGCTGAATTACATTTTTTTTTTGGAATTTTTTTTTTTTTTCATTTCTTGTTGCAGGTTTTGTTTTTACTGAGACTTTATGTTTTTCTTCCTTGTTTTGATGAGTAAGTCTGTTAAATTTCTTTCTGCTTACCTTGAAATTTACCATTATCTTCCCAGGTTTGAACCAGTCTGTTATTACTTGGTATCGTCTTGCCTTCCTCTCTGTTAGAAGGTTCTGTACCTACACCATTTATTCCCTCTTTTATTGTTCTGATGTTGTCATTTACAGATTAACCTCTCTGGTTCCCTGTTGTAATTCTTTCGCTTTTGGATAGTCCTTAAGAGTTCATTTCCTAGGTGGGTATCTGGCTAGTACAATCCTGTGTCCTAGATTCAGCCTGTGGCCTGATGTTGGTTGTTCTGAGATTGAAGGACTCCCTTTAATAAGTCTTGTAAGTTTGGTTTGGTTTTTACATAGTCCCTTAATTTCTGTTTATCTGGAAATGACCTAGTTTCACCATCATATTTAAATGAGAGTTTTGTTAGATATATTATTCTTGGCTGGCAATTTTTTTCTTTCAAAGTTTTATATATGTCATCCCATTGCCTTCTTGCCTGCATGGTTTCTGCTGAATAATCCGAGCTTAGTCTTATTGTTTCTCCTCTGTATGTAACTTTTTTTTTTTTTGAGCTGCTCTCAGGATTCTTTGTTTGTCTTTGCTTTTAGAGAGTGTGATTATGATATACCTTAGTGATTTTATTTTGAGGTCTATCCTATATGGATATGAGCTTCTTGGATGGTCAGCTTTTCATCTTTCCTGATACTGGGGAAGTTTTCTGTCAGCAGTTCTTCAGTGATCCTCCCTGTGTTTTCTGTTTTCTCCTGTTCTGGAACTCCGATCACTCGAAGATTTTTGCTTTTGATTGTATCCCACATCATTCTCAGTGTTTCTTCATATTTCTTTGTTCTTTTTTTCTGATTTTTCCTCAGACAGACTGTGTCCAAGTGTTTGTCCTCAATTTCATTGATACTGTCTTCCATCGTTTCAAATCTTGTTGTTTATCTTTTGGATTTCTAATTGTTGTTTTTGTATGATTTCTAGTTGTGAATTTATTTTATTATTTTGTTCCTGTATTATTTTCTTGAATTCTTCCATCTTTTTGTCTGCATTTTCCTTGAATTTATCTGCATTTTCCATGAATTTGTCTATTTTTTCCTCATTTTTGCCTGCTTTTTGCTTCAGCTCTTGGATAATTCTGAATATTAGAGATTTGAATTCCCTATCAGGTAGTTCTAATGCCTTTTCGTCTACTGGAAGGTCATCTTGTATTTTATTTTTTATGCCTACTGGGACCATCCTGTCCTGTTTTTGTATATGTTTCGATAGTCTGCGGTCTTCAGGGCATTCAGTCATTATTTTCCTCATTTATTGATTGTAGATTTGTTTGTTTCATCCTGCTTTTTTTTATTTGGTTATGTCTGAGCAGGTGGGCTGTGTGTTCTTTGTTATTTGCTCATCTGTGGGCACAATACTTTTCACCTCCTTCTCCAATGGGCATGGTCAGCCACTCTGGTATGGTACAGCAGGGCAGGTCCAACTGAAGGGGAGTTGCTGGCACAGGCTGTTGGTGACATGTACAAGGGCTGACAGGGTGTGCCGGGAATCCGTGCAGGGCAGGTTCCGGTAGACTGTGCCTGTGCTACTTGGGGTTGTGATGTTCAGCACACAGTGCAGGTAGGCAGGAAGAAGAGGGTAGACTGTGATGTGTGGAGCTAAGATGAGTATGGGAAAGAGAGAGTGTAGACAGGAACAAAAGCCAAAAAAATACACACAAACAAAAAAGAGTGCTAAGGGAGCTTGCTATTGGAGTAGAGAGATGAGAGACTGAGAAATGGAAAAAAACAAAAATGAAAGAAAAAAGAAGAAATCAAGAAACTGGAAATGAATAAGACAAAAAGGGAAAACGAGAGAGAACAAAACAAAACAAAGAAACAAAAAAAACCCAAAAAAACAAAACCAGGGGAAAAAAAGATAAGAAAAAAAAATGACCCAGGGATGTCAGTGTGCATCTGCACCTTGTAAGGGAGAATCTCCCAAGCCTCATCGTACTGCCCAGCCAGAAGGGGCTCCCAAGAAAAGAAAAAGAAACAATCAAACAAACAAATCAAAACAGAACAAACAAACAAAGAAAGCCCTAGGGGTCCCACCAGCATGATGGTACAGGCCAGGAATCAGTTCCACAAACAAGTGGTGCCTCGCAGCCCCCCAGGAAGAAGCAAAATGGCCACAAAGCCAGGTATTTGAGAGAAAGGAGAGGGAGATGGTGAGAGGTAAGGAAGAAATCTAAAGAAGATGAAAAAAGCAACACCAGTAGCCAACAAATGGCACTCAGGGAGCAGCCCAGTGCAGGCCAGTGGAGTCCAAGTGACACCAGGATGAAGCCAGTGTTTCCCAGCCAAGAGACCGTGGCCATGGGAAGCAGTGGAGGCCAAGTAGGGGCGAAGAATGGTGGGGGTTGGGAAACAGTATATCATTGGTTACCGGTAGTTCTGTCTCCTGCCAGAAGCTCCAGGAAGCTGCTTTCTCGTACCTCAGTTTGCCAATCTCCGATAGGAGCCCAAGATGGCGGATCCGTGCTGCAGTAGCTGATGGGGGACCTCTGCATGTATCTCTCCTCTCTCTCTGTTCTTGGTCAGTTTCTTATTCCATTTAGTGCTTGGCTGAGTTCTTTATCTCTTCATTTGATGCTTAGCGTTTTAGGACTGACACGTGACTCTGTTTGACTTAGTTTTTCAGATCTTTGCTGTGGAGGGATGGTGTGTTGCCCAGAAGTCCCAGTCATAGGATTCTTGAAAATGAATCTGGGTTTACAGTGATAGTTTTTTTTTCTACTTCCCAGAGACCCCCACCTCCTCCCACCCAGTTAGCTACAAATGAGAGAAATTCTTTTAGAAGGGATGCACATTCCTAGCTTCATTCCTTCTAATTTATTGTTCTATTCCAAATTAACTGTCTTTTCTGTCTTTCTAAATTTTAATTGATGCCATAATTTTGAGGGCCCTCTTCACTTCCAGGCTTTTCTAGAAAGTTAATACAAACACACACACACGCAAGTACAGCTACTCATAATTTTCCCTTTGGAACTTGGTGTGAAAAAAATAATTAAGGGAAAAAAAGAGAAGAAAAGGCATAGTATATAATATAAAAACTTGAATTTGGGTAGCATTTTTTTTTTTGATGCTAAAGTAAATGAAGCCGAGGTTGAACTTGAAGGTAGGTCCACATTTCCTTTTGTTATCAAAACTGTATTTTATTTGTCTGTCTGAGGATTTCAATAGTTTCAATCAATAACAGATTCTCTGATTTAATAAAGGTCAAGATCCAGTACTATAATTCTGGATTGACACACTGATCATGCTCATATTACTAGGCAGATAGAGCTCTCTAGAGATATTTTTCATACTCATAGCCTACTGAATACCAACATTTTCCCGATTAGAAGATTACCGTCATTCCCCATTTCTCCTAAAGTGCCCTCAAAAGGCGATCTGTTAGGTATGTAGTTTTGCAGAATCTGATGACCATACACTATTGTTTGTCACTGTGAAAAATTTTAGATGCAAAAGTGTTTAAAAGAATAACTCCTAGTACACTTTTGTTTCTATTATCTACTTAAGAAATAAAACATTTCAATTACACTGAGTTCTTTCCAGTTCAAGTTACTATCCAACTTCGAAAGCAATATTCACTATTCTAAATCACCTATCTTATATTTTGGAAAGTTTTACATTTTATAGTATGTATATATGCACATAAATATGAATGTAAATATATATGAATATACATATACATTTGCATTTTACTGCAAGTTTATTCAAATGGTATGATGTCTACATTACTTTGCAAGTTGCTTATTTTTGTTTAATATACTCTGTTACTCTTTTTATAAACAGCTTTACTGAGATATAAGTCACATACTATACAATTCACTCATTTCAAGTGTACAACTCAATGGTTTTTCCTATATTCAAAGATATGTGCAACTACCACCATAGTTAATTTTAGAACATTTTCATCACCTCTTATATCCTTTAGCTATCACCCTACTAACCCCCACTTCTCCACCCATAAGCAACAAGTAATCTACTTTCTGTCTCTGTAGTTGTCCCTGTTTTAAACATTTCGTATGATGGAATCACATAATGTGTGGTGTGTTGTGACTGGCTTACTTGTTTAAAATATTTTTGAGTATAATTCACCTTGGTACATATAACTTATAAGTACATCCATCTCACAGTTATTGAATAAATGCAATACATGTATCTATTATTCTCTTTATGGCATTTTAGGCTGCTGCTAAATTTTCTGTATTACAAAGATATTCTATATACATACAGCTTTGTGCACAAGTGTGCAATCGCCTCTGTAAAGAAAAACTATTGCTCTTACAGTATGTACATTTTCAGCTTTACTGGATATTGCAAAATTGTCCTCAAATTCGTTGTACCCATTTAAATTCCCACCAGCGGGTTATGAGAAATACATTTGTTCTACATCCTTGTCAAAACATATTATCAGACTCTTAAATGCTGCTAATCTCTGAGTGTTAAATGGTTTCTTACTCTGGTTTTAACATGAATTCCCCTTATCACTGGTGAGGTTAAACATTTTTAAACACCAATCATGTTTTTCCTTCTTGAAATGCCTATTACTATATTTTGTTTATTTTTTGTTGTATTGTTTTTCTTTTTCTTTTTCCTTCTTTTTTTTCCTACCAAATAGACCATAGTTTCTTTACACACAGAATATTAGCTCTTTGTCTATTTTATATCTTGCCAGTATGTCTCCCAGTCTCTGAATTGTCTTGGTGTTTGTGTACATGTGTGTGTTAATTGAAGTAAACACTTTTACTTAGTATATTCTATGGTTTGTACTTACTGTGTGTTTTTATAGAAGTCTACCCAATCATGAGTCATAAACGTATTTTCCTATATTTGTATCAGAATTTTTTTAAGCTCAGCTTTTCACTTTTAGGTATTTGTGTCAAGCCTTGATTTTTTTTCTACACGAGTGACCAGTTTTCCCAGAATCTTTAATTGAATATGCGATTGCTTCATTCCTTATTAAAAATGTCACTCATGTAAGATAATGTTTTCATAAATGTGTGAATTCATTACTAGGCATTTTACTACCAAATTCTATCTAATTCTATATTTGCCTGCCCTATTTTACCTTATCCTATCCTAATATATTCTAATATATCTGATCCTATGCTATACAATTCTATAAAGAAGCCCTGGTGGCTCAGTGGTTAAGCGTAAAGATTACAGCCTTGGAAACCCTACAGGGCAGGTCTACTCTGTCCTACAGGGTTGCTGTGAATTAGAATCCACTCAGTGGCAATAGGTTTTTTTTTTTTTTTTTAATTTATACAATCCTATGTCTTATTCTGTCCTGTCCTATCTCATCCCGTCCTCGCCTATCTTATTTATCTTTTTGTCACTGGACCAATACAACACCATCTAAATTATTTCTAAATTTCTATATCTTTACCATAATTGAAGATCTCTGTTCTTTCTGTATATTTTTAAATTATTTTAACTGTTGTTTATCTCTCCTTTTACGTATACCCTTTTTAATCACTTTGTCCAGTTCCCTAGAAAAAGTGATAACTGGCATTGCATTTAATTTAAAAATTAATTTGGGAATAAGAGATATTTTTAGTCTTACTATGCACAAATATGTTATATATCTTCATTTAATTGTGTCTTCATTAAGTTTTTTCAATACAAATGTTATATTTTTTCTCTAGAATTTTTACTCATGTCTGTTAGAGATAGAGTTGGCAGTTCAAACCCACCAGCCACTCTGTGGGAGAAGGATTTTGGCAGTCTGCTTATGTAAAGATTACAGCCTTGGAAACCCTATGGGGCAGTTCTATGCTGTCTTATAGTGTAGCTGAGTCAGAATCAACTCAACGGCATTGGGTTTGGCTTGGTTTGGTTAGATATAGTTCTAAGTATCTTTTATATTGAGCTGCAATTTACATTATCTTTTTAAAATTACATTTTCTAACTTATTCGTAGAAATGAAATCCAGAAATCTTTTTATACAATCTTAATTCCCATAATTTGTCTGTAGAGTCACTTGGATATTCTACATAACTATACTATTCCAAATATTTGTATTTATTTACTTCTTTTGTTTTCAACTAGTTGATGATTACCCCCAGTATAAATGTTGGACAGAAACCATGATAATTCTCATTTTTATTTACTTTTACATTTTAAGGAGTTGTTCATGATTTTACCATGAAATATTATACACACATACATAATTTTATTCCTGGGAGAAATATGATTTTACCTTATTTTTAATCTTTTAGTACATTAAGATTGAGAATATTTTGGATTGAACTCTGACTTCTACATTCATAAGTGTCGTTGACATTTTTTTATTTCCATTCTTGCCCTTGTCTGATTTTGATTTCTAGAATAGTACTGTTCAAAGTGTGATATGTGAACTGATGTCGGTCTTTATGCTGTTACTGGATCACAATGAAATAAGGACATTGAGCCAGAATATAAATCAACTACATCACCAAGCATACCATTTCTAGTTTTCTAGTTTAGTTGATTTCCTGAAGCAAGACGCTCTCAGTGATGGAAAGCGTATATTGATTCACACTGCAGCCAAAACTCCTTATTTCACTGCAGCTCAATATCAAACAGCTGACTGGTTACTCTGAGTTGCAGTATTCTAGCCTACACTAGTCGCAAAATGAATTGAGGAACAACTTTCTTCTCCTTTCCACAAAAAGTTTTTTTTAAGTTTGTAATTAGTAGTTCCTTGAATATTTTAACAATTAAAATTTAAAATAATTTTTTCTGGTCATTTAGTAAGAGTGTG
The DNA here is from genome assembly GCA_030035585.1 of Dugong dugon. Taxonomy (NCBI): domain Eukaryota; kingdom Metazoa; phylum Chordata; class Mammalia; order Sirenia; family Dugongidae; genus Dugong; species Dugong dugon. The sequence goes on from CM057466.1 coordinate 65,314,538, forward strand.
TGTTTGTTGGGGATAGATTTTAAACTTATGATATAAAAATTTTCGTCATGAGTTAGTGACGGAAAATTATATTTCTGAACATTTTCAAGTCATAGAAGTTTTATTCATTTGAAAATATCACTAGCAATATCTCCATTTTGTGGACCTAATGCTTTACAATAGCAATATATTTTGCTTACTCTGGATATACATACGTGTCTGTGTGTATATTAACATCTATGTAAAAACCACGATAAACACATATATACATATACAAACACTTATATACATGTATATAAATGCTATTATTGTTGTTGTTAGGTGCCATCAAGTCAACTCTGACTCATAGAGATCCTATGTACAACAGAATGAAACACTGCCCAGTCCTGTGCTATTCTAACAATCCTTGCTATGTTTGAGCCCATTGTTGCTGCCACTTTGTCAATCCACTTCATCAAAGGTCTTCCTCTTCTTTACTCATTGTCCAGCTTTCCCATGCATATGAGGCAATTGAAAATATCATGTACTGGGTCAGACACATCTTAGTCCTCAGAGTGACATCTTTGCTTTTCATCACTTTGCATCAGATTTGCACAATGTCATACGTTGTTTGATTTCTTGACTGCTGCTTCCATGAGCATTGATTACAGGCCCAAGTCAAATGAAATCCTTAACAACGTCAATATTTTCTCCGTTTATCATAATGTTGCTTATTCGTGAGGATGTTGGTTTTCTTTATGTTGAAGTGTAATCCATTCTTAGGGCCGTAGTCTTTGATCTTCATCACTAAGTGCTTCAAGTCCTCCTCAGTTTTAGCATGCAAGTTTATGTCAACTGCGTATAGCAGGTTGTTAATGAGTTTTCTTCCAATTCTGACGCTGACTTCATATAGTCTAGCTTCTTGGATCATTTGCTCAGCATACAGATTGAATAAGTATGGTGAAAGTATACAACCCTGACACACACCTATCCTGATTTTAAACTATGCAATACCCCCTTGTTCTGTTCGAACCACTGCCTCTTGGTCTATGAACTGGTTCCACATGAACACAGTTATTTTGGAACCCCCATTCTTTGCAATGTTATCTAGAATGTGTTATGACCTACACAGTAGAATATCTTTGCACAGTCAATGAAACACAGGTAAACATCTTTCTGGTATTCCCTGCTTTCAGCCTATACATAATATATACCACTCTTGCTAGAGATATAGCTCATTAGTTTTTATAAAACCTATTATCAGTCCTGGCAATCCTTCCTCTCTCTCTGGTTGTATTAAGGTCTTCTTATTTTCTTTTGTGGTTTGTAGTTTATTTGTGTCAAAGTGTAGGTTTCTCTTTGTCTTTATTTGCTATCTTTTGGAATCTTTGTGGTTCCTCCCAAAATGAAATTACTTACTTGTAATCACAGTTACACATTTAACGTATGCTTATTATATTTCATTTAGCTTATTTTGGTGTTTTATTTCAAGCATATTTTCAAAATATATAATCTATGTTATTGTCAGAAACTGTAGTTTTAATCATTAAATTTAAAACTAGAAATACTTTTGTTAATCAAGCATATATAAATTAATAGTGGCAAATGTGACAAAAGCAGTTAGAAAAGGGTCATACTCTAAAGGCTGAAACATAATAAAGGTTAATAATTTTATAATAGGAGCTGGAAAATCAAATACATGTAACTACTCCAAATATATAGTTTCTCCAGGAAGACAATTTTTCAATGGAGCTTTACTTTCATTTTGTGAGGAATAAATAGAAACATATTTTATTCCCTCTTTTCCATTTAAGATAAAAATATTAACCATTGAGTGGGAGCTGGGTATAGCATACTCTTTAGTTACTCAAAATTAAATATGTCTGCCCTTAAAGTAAAAGAGAAAGCAGAATACCTGTTTACAGAATACCTCTTTTCAGGATTCCCTGAAGCTTCTCTTAAAAAAAAACCAAACCCATTGCCATCGAGTCGATTCCGAATCATAATGACCCTATAGGATAGAGTAGAACTGCTCCATAGGGTTTCCAAGGAGCATCTGGTAGACTCAAACTGCGACTTTTTAGTTAGCAGCTGATCTCTTAACCACGGAGCCACTAGGACTCCAAAGCTTCTCTAGGACAGCAACGAGGAAGTTGGAGTATGGAACAAAAACTTCACAGCACTATGCCTGCAATATCTAATATCTAATTCTCCAAGATATTTTTAAACATTTTATCTATTATTAAGTACTGTAAAAATTAGAGGGTAAATATTTAAGCATATTTCAAATAATTTTTTTCTTAATAAAAAAGTGTCTGTTTTTTCTTAACTCAACAATTATATTTCTGATGGCATTTAATGAATATTATGTCATTATTGATTTCCTGTGTTGAGGCATCATGCCGATTCACACAGGTGGAAAGGAAGCATCACACCAGGATGTGTCAACCTCTGGGATTTGAAGAGACAAAGCATTCTAATAAGCCACATCAAGGAATTTTTTTTTTTTGGTTTAAAATCCTTTGTGCTATTTTTTCCTATATGACTCTTTTGAAAAGTATATATCAAACACCTCACTGAAGAAGTTACACCTGGGGCTAAAAGGGAACAGTTTTGACTAAAATAGGTACATTTGTATCAGCAAATTTTGGAAAATTTATGTCATCACATGTTTTAAATAATTTTAAGAATATATAAAAATGCTTTAGTTTTAAAACTGGCACATTTTCACAAAAATCATATTATGTTATGATGCTAAATTATCAAAAATGAGTTAATGAGGATTTTGTATTTTCATAAAAATGTAATATTATTTGTGTAAGGACCATGATATTAAGTGTACTGTTTGAATTTTATGGTAAAATTATGAAATTAAAAATAATAATGAAGAGAGCAAAAGGGATGGAATGGTATAAAGCAATGAAATCATTATCTCTCAAAGCTGAATGTCAACAGCAAATACCTAAACTTTATCAGTATCTGATAAATATAAATCATGAAGTAGCAGTATAAATTTGATACTAAGTGTTCGGAGGAAAACCTAAGAAGACTTCATAAGTGAAAAAGTAAATGTGTTTGCCTCTAAGAAGTACAAATGTGTTGAGGTAGATGCCAGATAGATGCTTTTCATTAAAGCTTCTTCTGGACATATTGTTTTTTTCTTTTTTTGAAAATCATTTTTACGTATCACCATAGGAAAACCATCTATAGAGTTTTATCAGGTGGGGATATCTGTTTTAGGATCCTGTTCAGTATATAAGACTGCACCTTTGTTAACTTAGGGTTTGGAAACTGAAATTCAGTACAGATTTGTTAATCAAGCTGTCATTTTTCTTTATTTTCAGTATCAACTTATATAAAGATATTTTTTCCTGAGCGGGGAGGTATATAATTATTTCTGTGTTAAAGCATATGACATATAAATAGCTATGAATCTTTGCAAGATAAAGTTCTTTCTGGGACATTCTTTACCTTATTTTATCTATTCTGGGCTTCATAAGCTTTTTGCAATAATTTTATAAATTTTATCTAGCCTAGTTGTTCTACACAGAATCATAAATGGAGGTCTTCTTAACTCATATCTTAGATTTCCAAATAATTGATTAAGCCTTATACACAGAATATTATTTGTATCTATTTATTTTATATTTCTCCATAGTAATTTAAGCAGAAATGTAGAATTTCTATAAATTCATGCAATCTGCTTCCTATTTGAAAATCCTCTAGTTCTACTTATGACTTTTCTCTGAGTGTCAAATGATACCCTTGTTCAATATCATCTTGGGCATAAACTGTACTTCTAGACAATGTTGCAAAATATTTTTCACACTTGGAGGCTATCTTGCATTTAGTTGCACATTAAACACTGTCTTATAGGCTCGCTATGAGTTGGAATCAACTCGACGGCAACAGGTTTTTTTTTTGGTTTAGTTTCTTAGTGCTGTTGTAAGAAAAATGCCACAAGGGAGAGGCTTTAAAGAACAGAAATTAATTTTCTCACAGTTTAAGAGGCTAGCAGTTGGAATTCAGAGCACAGAGCCTAGGGGAATACTCTCTCTGTTGGCTCTGAGAGAGAGTCTTTATCTCTTTCGGCGTCTTTTCCTTGGTTCCTTGGTGATCTCCAAGTGGCATCCATCTTTCTCCATTTTTGCTTCCTTGCTTTTGTGCCTCATCTGCTCTATTTATATCTCAAAAATGATTGGTTTATAAACTTACCCTACATATATATGGGTCATTAACATAACAAAAACCCTATTCCTTAATGGGATTGCATCAGCAAGTATAGAGGTTAGGGTTTACAATGCATATTTTGGGGGGAAAAAATTCAATCCATAACAAATACTTAGGTTAGAACAGGTGAGTATGATGATTTTTCTAGTTACTGATTGCTGTGTAACAAGCTACCCCAAAATTAAGGGTCTTTAACAAAAATCATTTAACTATAGTTCATCAGAAATTAGGGGAGAGTTCAAGTGGGCAGTTTTTCTGCTTCTTGTGGTGTCACTTAGTAGTACTCATCTGGGGCTGTACTAGTCTGGAGGGTCTAATATGGCTTAATTTACGTGTTCGGCACTTCATGGGGATAGCTAGAAGGCTTGACTCAGCTCACACTGTTGACCTATATGTGGCCTCTCCAGCATGGTGATCTCAGGGTAGCTGGGCTTCTTATTTGCTGGTTGGCTTCACCCAGAGCCTGCATTCTAAGAGGCCTGTGGAAAAGCAACAAGGCTTGCTGGCTTTGGAAGTTCCAGAATGTCACTTTTCCACATTCTATTTGCCAAGCAAGTTTATAAGTCCAGCCTTGATTCCGAGAGAAGTGAATTACTCTCTGTCAATGGGAGGTGGAGCAAAGAATTTAAAGTCATCTTTAGTATACCACAATGATGATGCAAAATTGACTTTTTAATGTAAGAGTTTAGGAAAAGGAACACTGGACACTATATATCTTAGAAGAAACTTATAAAAATTGCAGAGATCGCTGCTTCTAAATTTTTTTAAACTTCAAAATATAAAAATCAAACAGATCAGATACCTTCTCCTCACCCACATCCCTTTTTTTGTTTTGTAATTTGTATCCATGTTAAAATCATGTGCTTATTAAACTTGGAAACGTAAGGCTGTGAATGTGTAATTCACACTTTTATTTTTATTCTGACATTCTAAACATTTTCCTACAGAAAGTTTAAGAATTGATCTAAAAAGATTTTTAAAAAATTCCAAAATAAAAATATCTGAAAGTGGCTGAAGTACTAAAAAAATTTCTACTGGGCCTATCAAGACATTAGCCGCAACTATTCTTTTCACCCTGTAAACCCAAAATGGACCAAAAAACAGCTGCTAAACTGTGACCCTTGTCTTACTGTCCCTGAATTCCATCTTGTGGCTCACAACTTACGCTTTCTCATAATTTCTGAGCACGGTGAATATCATTGCACTTCGTACTTTATCACGCATTATATAATGTAGTCCTCACAGCTCTTAAATTTTTATTTTGATATCAAAACTAATAGTGAATTTGCTAATGGAATTATGTAAATAAGACACAATGTGAACCTGGAAACAACATTAAAGATATTTTTCTCAGCATTCTCATTTGTTAGGTATGGAAACAAAGGATTAGAGAATAGGGAACAATGAAGCATAACAGCAAGCAAACACTTTATGTAATAGAGCATTATTTTTGCCCTAAAGTAAAAACAGTATCTATATAAATCGTTGTATTAGTTACCTATTACTGTACAACAAATTACCCCTCAATTTAGTAGCTTAAAACATCACGTATGTATTTATTCAGTTTCCGTGGGTCAGGAATCTGGGTGGGGCTTACCTCAGCCCTTCAGTTAAGGGTACCCACAAAGCTGCAGTCAAAGTTTCAGCTGGTCACCATTATCAAAAGGTTCAGCTAGGTTAGCCAAAGGAGCCCTGGTGGCACAACGGTTAAGTGCTTGGCTGCTAAAAGAAAGGTCGGTGGTTCAAACCTACCAGCCGCGCTCCGCCAGAGAAAGATGTGGCAGTCTGCTTCCGTAAAGATTACGGCCTTAGAAACCCTACGGGACAGTTCTACTCTGTCCTGTAGGGTTGCTATGAGTCAGAATCGACTTGATGGCAATGGGTTTGGTTTTTTATCTCGGTGGTTGTTGTTAAGACTCAGCTTCTTGCAGGCAGTTAGGTTAAGGGTCTCATTCCTTGCTGGCTGTTGCCAGATGATACCCAGTTCCTTGACAAATGGTTATCTCCATTGGACATCTCAGAAGAAGACTGCTGGCTTCATCAGAGTGAGCAACAGAGAACTTCAGAAAGATAGAACTCACATCACAGCGTTTTATAATTTAATATCAGAAATGGTGTCTCTTCACTTTTGCAGTATTATATTCATTAGAAGCAAGTAACTAGGTCCATCTCACACTCAAGGGGAGGAGATTACCCAAGGAAATGGATATCAGGAGGCAAGGATCATTGGGAGATATCTTAGAAGCTATCTATTACCATTATGTGTAGACGGAAATTTTTAATTAATTTATATTTTTCAGTCAAAGATCCTGTCACCTTTTGAAAGTTAAAGCTCGTTTCCTGTCAACCATTTTGACATATTTGATCTATGAAATATCTTAAATATTTTCATGGATAAATTTAAGAGTGTGGTATTTTGTCATTCTTTAACTCAAAACACCAAAGCTAATTGAATCATAACTTCTGTGTTATTATCAGCATATGCAAATTTAAAAACCACCTGGAAAATACTTTAAAATTCTTCCAAAATCAGGTGCAAAAGAACTATTTTGCATTCTAAATCTGCTTGCATAACATGTCTTAGACTACATAGCAGTTCTTCAAACTTTTCACATGTCATTTAGGGCAGGAGTAGAAAAACATGTAAGCACAGTTCCAGGGCAGGATGCAAATATGGAGATATTACTAAGCTGAAGAATATGCAAGGCAAATCCTATAATATAATTGTCCTATTTAGTGAAAGTAGCATGAGCAATGCTTACAATATAATGTGAAAGTTTTAATAATTAAATGAAATAAAGAATTTTTTCTATGAATAACATATTATTAATGCCATAAGATACACAGACAGGAGGGTATTGCACAATTTGGAGAAGGAATGTTCTGGTTATTTAAGTATAGGTGATGGTTTTCTCAAAACAGGACTAACACTGATGGTTGTCTTATTGGCATTTAAAATGACATTTCATTTACTATGCTTTCCATTATTCTCCTTTCATTTCTATGACAAAATTGTACGGTATTCTTCAATGACCATGTGGAAGATATTAAGATGCATGAAGCTTATAAATTTAACTGTTATGGAATATATTTGTGAATATTGAACACTTTATGAATTTAACATTTTTGAGTTGTGAAATAAATATGTTAATGATCAATGTAAGGATGTGTTTTTGTTTTTTTTTTTGTCATTCTTTACCTCAAAAACATAACAGCTACCTGAATCATACCTTTTGCATTATGATCAGCTCATAAACATTTCAACACCACCTGGAAAATGCTTTAAAATCCCTCCAACATTATCTACAATGAAACGGCTATCTTGCCATCTAAATCTGCTTGTGTCCATGGCACTTAGTCCAAGGGGTACCCCTAGCTTCCAAACACGAGGAGCAAGGACGAGCCAGGGAGATCAGTTGCTTTTGTCTTTACTTCTTTGCTGTTATATGAATTCTCATTGAAGTTTGTCCCTCAGTGTATGAAAGCTGCTTGTCCACTGCTGTCATATGGACCTGAAGGCAGTGTCTCCAAAATTGCAGTGATGACCCACTCTTAAGCCCTAAGAGACCGTTTTTTATTTTACTGTCACATATCCACCTTTTTGTCTTCACATATAACTGATGTTCTAGAGCATCAGAGACTAGAGGGAGTCTTTGAGAAAGGAATTAAACTCCCCACAGAACAATTAGACCTAGTATTGTTGGATCCAGATTACTAGTTCAGAAATCCCCTCATGTTAAGTTCTCTATTGTGTTTTCTACCTGACAGTTCTGAAGGGAGTATGAAGCATAACTTCTGCTAAAATACAGAATTTGCAACAACATTTGATGAGATTACCTGTAACAAATGATGAAGTAATGTTTGAAAAATATGATGTGATGACTATATATAAATATATAACTATGTATATAATATATATATTATATTAGAATGCAGTTAAATTTCAAAACACCTAGCTAATCATGGGATGGCTTGATATTTTTGGAGCTCAGGGAGGATATTAGGACAGTAATTTAAATGTCTCCACTTCAAAGGTAGAATCATTATTCCACTGGAACGATTTTAAAGGTGTAAGTCTAACAAATTACTCAGGGGGATATCAGACAACTATCAATGAAGAAATGAAACTATTAGGAAGCTAAGGTATAGGAATGCAAAAGACACAAAATTATTTCTTGAATAAAATTGTATTTGACTTATACTTTTCTGGGAATGTCATATCACTACCAAGAATTATTTAACTTGGTAGTGACTTTGAAGAACTTGAACTACTTAATTTCTAATTCTGGTCTATCTGCCCTAGACGAAAATATAAATGTCAATCAGAAGACGGAATGAGAAAATGATGTGGAAATAAACATGTCAATTGACAGCAGTGAGCCCAGAGCTAACACTGTACAAAATTTGAATAAACTGAACTGGACATCTGAAGATTGAATGAGCCAAAAATCCATATTATGTAAAAAGAGAATATTTTATTGAATTTTTATTTTAGATGGCAGATGAATTTTTACATAGACTATCTGCAAAGCAGCTATGCTTGTGGACTCTGGGGTCTACAGATCTTTGTATAGATCCATTTGCTACCATTTTCTAATTGTGGAATTTGGGAAATACTCTTTAATCTCTTTGACCATCAATTTACTCAGCTGTAAAATGGGAATTTTTGTATGTATGCCTCAGAGTTTTGTTGAGGATTATATGAGATAACGTATGTAAACTGTTTATGCCTTATTAGATTCTTAGAAAATAGCAGGAATCAGGATTTGGTACTCTGGAGAACTGTTTTAGTCAAGGCTCTCTGAAGAAAGAGAACCAGTAATATAAACACACACACACACACACACACACATACAAAGAGAGATTTATTTTTAGGAATTGCCTTACATTATTGTGGAGGCTGGCAAGTACAAAATCTGTGGGTCAGGCAATGGGCTGGAAATTCTGGCAGTTTTATGATCTGTGATCTTGGAGTCCCTGGGTGGTGCAAACAATTAACATGTTCAGCTACTAACATAAAGATTGTGTTTATACAAAAAGGAAGCAATATGTTTTTTCTTGACTAATGCACAAATGATATTTTATTTTAACTGTGAAAACTCTTGTATTTATTTAAGAGACATATCGCATTTATGTTTAGGAAGTGACTTAAACTCACATGCATTGCTAGTGGGGATGAAATATAATATCAACCCTCTGGACAGGAATGAACTAATCTATAGCTACATTAAGGAGCCTTGTGACACAGCGGTTAACCGGTCAGCTGCTAACCAGAAGGTCAGTGGTTCAAACCCATCAGCCACTCCATGGGAGAAAGATCTGGCAGTTTGCTTCCATAAAGATTGCAGGCTTGGAAACCCTATAGGCAGTTCTACTCTGTCTTCTAAGATCATATGAATAGGAATCTGTTAGACAGCAATGGGTTATAGCAACATTACACATGCACTGGCCTTTCGATCCAACGATCGTACTTCTGGAAACTTATTCTACAGCTATATGTGTTATGTGAGGCATTTTATAAACACTCATATATTCATGGAAACATTTTTAGAGAAAACAGCTTTTTTAAAAAATGGACTCTAAGTATCCACTTATAAGGCGTTGGTTAAATAAGCATTTTGAAATACTATGCAGCTGTAGAAAAGAACAATGAAGCATTGGATCTCTAGGATTTATTTTTAATTGAAAAATTCAAGACAGAATACAGTGCATATAGTATGCTACCTTTTGCTTTAAAAAGCAGGGGGGATATTCATTCATACTTACTTGCATTTACATAGAATAATCACATGGAAAATATGTAAGAAACTAATAAATGGTGTTACCTATGTGGACATGTTTTAAGGAATTTCTCAATACTTAGTATCTTTTTGGTATTGTTGTTGACAAAATAAACTATAAAAATTAAATTGAAAAAAGAAAGAAAAAGGCAAAAATGGGAGCTTGTAAATTAGACCAACCCTTTATTTACAAGTAAAGAAACTTAGATTAGTGTAGGTAACTTATACAAGTGTGCAGGTCCTGTATCCCAATTTGGAAGTTGGGTCCTTTATAGGAAGAATCATATTCATTCTTCTTTATATTTCTAGTAGTCCCTAACTCAGTGATTTTACTAAATAAACATTAGTTGATTGATTGTCATTTAAACCTATGCTGACATTTCAATTGTTCATATTGAACAATTGAATCTTAAAATATCCTACCACATTAAACATCCTTGTGATATGTCTTTTAATGATTGGCAAGCTTTCTTAATCAATATTGCATATAATGGTCTTACTAAAGATCAGGCATGGTTGGGTTCCATTTTGACACATTTGAGTAATACCTTTTTTATATTCTGTGCTGATTTTTAAGCCTAGAAATTTTAATGGCATGCTTGATTCGCTGTTCTGTTGCTTAATGCAATATCAAATAGAGGACATAATGAGTAGAAAATGCATTTGAGGGTGCAAATGAGCCCGTAAATTATTATTCATTTTATGACACTGGGTAGTTAAAATCTTTTCCAGTTAAACTCTTTTGGGATAGTAATTTATGATGAAAAGACTGAATATTCAAAAATAGTTAATGCTCGGAAGCTTTATTCTAATAAAAGCATATATGCCTAAAAGAGATTTTAAAATACATAGACTTGAAGCAGAATCTACTCAGAATAGGGCTTATTAGTAATGTTAACCTTGAAATAAAGCTATTTGTACTTTAAAAATATTGCTAAATTATACACTGAACAACTAAAATCCTCTCATCTTTTGGAGGATAATTGGATGAAGCTTTCATATAAATAAATATGGGTGTGGTTAAGAGATTCAGCAAGTTTTCAGACTAGTTTTAAAATTTGTTTCAAGTTTTACTTAAAAGCATTTACACTTCTTTTGTTGATTTGTTGCGTATGAATTAAGTGTACCCCTAGCCACTCTGTGGGAGAAAGGTATGGCAGTCTGCTCCCATAAAGATTACAGCCTTGGAAACTCTATGGGGCAGTTCTACTCTGTCCTTTGGGCTTGCTATGAGTCAGAATGGACTGTACAGCAATAGGATTTTTTTTTTTTTTTTTTTTTAGTCAGGGTGGGGAATGTTGTTTAGTACAAACGTGACTGAAGAGGGTAATGTAGAAATGATTTTGGAAAATTATTTAGAGCTTTATTTCCCAAAAATATGTCCCATGAAATATTAAAGTTATGTGAAATACTAATATATTCAATCTATACATGTATACCTGGTGGCTATGCCATGTGCCAGGCAAGAAACAAAATAGAACAATTGCTTGTCTTTGTAGAGCTTACAGTTTATTAGGGGACGCTAACCATAACAAAGGAGCAAAAGTATACATAATACGTCAAATTATGATAAGTGCTATGAGGAAGAATTAGACAGCTTAAAGGAGTGGACCACAATGGTTTGGAAGATATACTTACATATATTCAAAGATGGCCTCTCAGATAAGGGATTACTTGAATAGAGACCTGAAGGATCCGTGGGATATCTATTGTTGCTGTTGTGTGCCGTCTAGTTGATTCCAAATCCTACTATTACCCATTGCCATTGAGTCGAATTCCAAATCATAGTGACCGTACATGACAGAGTAGAACTGCCTCATAAGGTTTCCCATAAGATCACCAGGTCTTTCTCCCATGGAGCCACTGGTGGGTTTAAACTACCGACCTTTCATTTAACAGCCAAGCATTTAACCATAGTGCCATCAGGGCTCCTTGTGGAATACCTAGGGACAGAGTTTTCAGATAAAGAAAAGAACCAATCCAAAGGCCCGGTGGTGTAAATATTCTTGGAGAGTTCTAGAACCGTGGTGAATGCGACTGGAGAGGGAAGGAGAGGGTTAGAAGATGAAGACAAAGGGTTTTTTCTTTTGCAATAACTAAACAAAATGCATCTTTAGGCCAGATTTATTAGATGTGCTAACGTGCATCACCAGCTCTGGTGTAAAGCTGAGGAAAGAGGTGACTAGAAAAAGATTGGTGGGTGCGGTTAGGCAGGATTTTGAACTTGGGAAAACATCAGCCTGAGACTTTCTTTTGAAGACTCATGTTTAGGTGATTAGGTACAGGGTGAATTAGGAGAAGGAATTTGAAGAGAGAGAAGGAGTACAATTACATTGCTATTGTGAGAATTCTTTGAAAGATGAGAAGCAAATGTAGTAGTGAGAGAATACTGCATAGATACGAGTTACATTATGAAGCTTTCATTGACAGGGTTTGCTGACTGATTATACGTGGGAGATAATGCATATAGAGAAATGTAGCTTAAGTAAGATTTCTTATTTGGGAACTGGATTGGTAGTGGTAACAGCAACAAGAAAAAAGCTATAAGAGAAAGATCAGGGTTAGGAAGAAGGTATGAGAGTCTGTCTATGTTCGCTCCATGTCCAGAATGCATAATTCTTTTTTAGATCTTCAAATATTAAATATTGTTTTCTGAGATATTTATAATATCATAGTTGATTAATGTCCATAGTCTTACAGATTTGTAGTGTCATAGTTGTGTAGATTAAAAAAGCAATGAGTTTAAGAATTGTGAATTTGCATAAATTACAAAATCTGATATTGCATGGTATTCTTTCTTAGGAAGAATTTATGATAGTTGTGATAATCATAAGCTCATAGTATTTAAAATCAGGAAGTGTCCTTGTGAATCATCTAAGCCAATGTGTTTGTTTTACAGATAAGAAAACCAAGACACAAAGAAATCATATTGACTTCCCAAGATTGCATAACCGTATAATTTGAACAGTAAGTTAACAAAGCAAAGTCCCCAAATATTTCATTATTGTGGATTTAAGAAGAAAGGGGGATTTATGATACAGTCATGAAAATGAAGGCCATACATTACTATTGGAGCATAATTTTTTATTCAACATGGTTAATAAAATATGTATAGGTCTAAATGCAGCTTCGTATATTTGTTCAAATCATTGTATGGTATCATCCAGTTCCAAATTTGTGTCTTCTTTAATTAATTTAAAAAAGAGCACTTCATGCATGGCCTAAATTATAGAAGAATCGATTTTGGCAACAACAAAACTTTCCTTTCTCGTAGGTATTACAGAGATAAGATATAAGTTAGGTAGATATATACATTTTTTTAAATTGTGACTCAAAGGTTGGTTATAAACCTTTCGTGTCAGTATTTATTGTTAGTGTATTCTATTTGACGTTTGCCAAAGTGAAATTACTTTGCAGCTGCATCAGTGGTAAAACACACAGTTCTATTCCTCTTGTAGTTGTGATGAATCGGCTTCTATAATTGCCTTTTTTCTTCATGATGGACAGTTAATTCACATTCTGTAAGTTTATGAAGCCTATTCCACAGACAGTCATCTGGATTAACTTCTGTTAATTACCACTGAAATGTTGGATGTTCTGCATAAACTGTGAAATGATCCTTTAGAGGATAGAATGAATTCAACTTTGGAGCTTCTGCTCCTGCCAAATCCTTTGGTTCTGTGATGCAACATTTAGCCTCTTTGAATTTAATTTCCTACTTTGAAATGTCACTTGCCAAATGCCAATTCAGCACCCCTTCCTCTATATCCAAAAATCCTATCATAAATGTCACATATGATAAGAAGTAGATTACTTGGATTTGTGAGTGGTCTAGTAAAATTCTCAGAGAAACAATATTATTTTCTTTCCATGAAAATATTCATGTTTTGCACAATGATTCTATTTCCATAATGTGTACCTGTCATGGCTTGAATTATGTGCCCCCAAAATTGTGTATATCAGTCTGGCTGGGCCATGATTCCTGGTACTGTGTGATTTTCCTATGTTGTAAATCCTGCCTCTATGATGTTAATGAGGGAGAATGGGTGGCAGTTGCGGTAGTGAGGCAGGACTCAATTTACAAGACTGGATTGTGTCCTGAGGCAATCTCTTGAGATATAAAAGACAGACGTAAGCAGTGAGACAGGGGACCTCATACCATCAAGAAAGCAGTGCTGGGAGTAGAGCACGTCCTTTGGACCAGGGTCCCTGTGCGGAGAAGCGCCTAGTCCAGGGGAACACTGATGAGAAGGCTGAGAGAGAGAAAGCCTTCCCCTGGAGCTGACACCCTGAATTTGGACTTTTAGCCTACTTTACTATAAGGACATAAACTTCTCTCTGTTAAAACCATCCACTTGTGGTATTTCTGTTATAGCAGCACTAGATGACTAAGACAGAATTTGGTACCGAGAGAGTGGGGTGCTGCTCTAACAGCAGCAGAACCAGGAGACCAGTGCAAGACAGCACTGGAGCTGACCCACGGAGCGAGAGAGCGGAGTGCCCGTGCGCAGGAGGCTTCCTGGTGGAGTGGGGTGCCCCCGGGCACTTACTGGTGGAGCTACAGAGCTTTGGAACACTTGCCCCAGCAGGGCAGATGTGGGCATGAGGCCTGAGGGCCAAGAGGCCACAGGAAGCAGAAGCTGAAGAGACAAGGGACACAAGAAGCCGAGCCGCCTCAGTCTCAAAAGGCATGTCCATGACCTCAAAGGTTTCAAAGGGTGGAGCAAAGGCCTCTGGTGCTTCTAAGGGTGGAGTCGCCACTCAGATGGAATGGGAGAACAGTGTGCCTAAAGCCAAGGGAGAAGAGTTGCTGTCCCAGTAGGCCTGGAAGGCGAGGCTGAAGCCCAGGGCAGAGGGGCCTCTACTCAAAATCCAGAGATTGTGGCCAATACCTAGAGTCTGGAGGGCAGGGCTATTGTGTAAACTGTCTCAGAGAAAGAAGATTATTTTCAAAGCCTTGAAGGCTAATGTAATATGTTCTGCTGACTTGCTTGGTACCTGTTATCACTTCTTTTCCTCTAGTTTCTCCCATTTGTAATGGAAATGTGTAGCTTGTGCATGTTCTGCCATTGTACGTTTGGAAGCAAATAACTCATATTCTAGATTTCACAGATGAAGAGGAATTTTTGGAATTTGGACTTGGAGTTAAGACTTTTGCTATGATATGATGGGGTGAATATGTTTTGCACGTTGCAAGGATGTGATTTTTGGGGGCCAAAGGGTGGAATGTCATGGTTTGAATTATGTCCCCCCAAAAATGTGTATATCAGTTTGGTTGGGCCATGATTCCTGGTACTGTGTGATTGTAAATCCTGCCTCTATGATGTTAATGAGGGAGGATGGGTGGCAGTTGTGCTAGTGAGGCAAGACTCAATTTACAAGACTGGATTTTGTCCTGAGGCAATCTCTTGAGATACAAAAGAAAGAAGTGAGCAGTGAGACAGGGGGACGTCATACCATCAAGAAAGAAGTGCTGGGAGCAGAGCGCGTCCTTTGGACCTGGGTCCCTGTGCGGAGAAGCTCCTAGTCTGGGGGAACACTGATGAGAAGGCCGAGAGACAGAAAGCCTTCCCCTGGCGCTGACACCCTGAATTTGGACTTTTAGCCTACTTTACTATAAGGACATAAACTTCTCTTTGTTAAAACCATCCACTTGAGGTATTTCTGTTATAGCAGCACTAGATAACTAAGACAGTACCTAATCCTATGAATCTCTGTGTTTTTTTCAATGTGGTTATCTGTGACTCAGGTTACACTTCATATAAGCTGAGAATCCTGTATTTAAATTCGAGTTCAGTTACAATTTGACCTAAATCACATCCTATTTTTGACAATGGCTACTGGCATAAATTATTAGATGAATTATCGTTTTATTTTTCTACAGAAATTGATTGACTCTCCAAACCTCCCCAGTACTCTGATTTCTTTTGGAAGTAAAGAACACTGCAAAAAAAGACCTATTCAAAGGTTAATTGTTACCCTCCAAAGAGTAACTTTAAGTTATTTATACCTCCAGAGGCCGTGAAACAGACTGTAGTATAATACATTTCAGTGGTGCAATTTTCCGTCAATGAAATGATACTCTCATACTAAATCAAACAAACCCCAGCCAAAAAAAGAAAAAATAAAATAAAATAGCTTAGTGGTTTGCAAGGTTTGTAAAGCATTTTAGTCAAATTGCTGAATATATGCCATTCTGAAAAAAGACTTCATGATCTATTTTTCCACAGTTTTCTTATGGTTTGACTCTATGTTGTCTTTTAGAGATAAAGAAGCTGTATAAAGAACAATTTATACGAAAATCTGTGAAGTTCAGCTTATTAGACCCCATGAATTCTACTCAAATTTTAAGCCATTATTTTATTAAAGTTATCAGTAGCCTAAAGTCCATTTACTTAAGATTTCTCTAATTTGGTACATTAATTTTTTTTTTTTTTTTTTTTTTGGTCTGAGTAGCCCTTAACATTTTTGTGTCTGTAGGTTCTTATACCTACAAAATTCTGCATTATTCTTTTGACAATTGTGTATGGGAAACTAGAAACTCTTCGTCATGTATTCTGGGGTTCAAAATTTTGATCATTTTAGTATGAATCTGTCTTAGTTATCTAGTGCTGCTATAATAGAAATACCACAAGTGGATGGCTTTAACAAAGAGAAATTTATTCTCTCACAATCTAGGAGGCTAAAAAGTCTGAATTCAGGGTGCCAGCTTCAGGGGAAGCCTTTCTCTCTGTTTACTCTGAAGAAAGGTCCTTGTCATCAATCTTCCCCTGGTCTAGGAGGTTTTAAGTGCAGGGACCCTGGATCCAAAGGATGCACTCTGCTCCTGGTGCTGCTTTCTTGGTGGTATGCGGTCCCTCTGTCTCACTCCTTGCTTCTCTCTTTTATACCTTAAAAGAGATTCACTTAAGACACAACTTAATCTTGCAGATTGAGTCCTGCCTCATTAACACAACAGCCTCTAATCCTGCCTCATTAACATCATAAAGGTAAGATTTATAACTCATAGGAAAATCATATCAGATCACAAAATGGTGGACAATCACACAATACTGGGAATCATGCCCTGCCCAAGTTGACACACATTTTTGGGAGACACAATTTAATCCATAACATTCCTTACTTTGGCCCCCCAAAGTTCATGTCCTTGCCACATGTAAAACATATTCACCCCATCATATTAACCCAAAAGTCTTAAATCAACTCCAAGTCCAAAATCCAAAAATTCCTCTTAATCTGTGAAATCTGGAATTCAAGTCATCTACTTCCAATGTACAATGGTGGAACAGGTACAAGGTAGACATTTCCATTACAAATGCGAGAAATTGGAGGGAAAGAAAAGATAACAGGTACCAAACATTTTAGCAGAACACACTACGTTAGCCCTCAAGGCTTGAAAATCATCCTTTGTTCTCTGAGACAATTTAGACAATGGCCCTGCCCTCCAGACTCTAGGTATTGACCATACTCTCCGAATTCTGATTGGAGGCCCTTTGGCCACGGGGTTCAGCTCTGCCTTCCAGGCCCACTGGAACAGCAACTCTGTTCCCTCTCATTTGGATGGCCAGATTCTCCTAGTCCATCTGAGGGGTGACTCCACCCTTTGTGACCCCAGAAGTTGTGGCCTTACCCTTTAAGACTGAGGCAGCTCTGTTTCCTGTGTTCCTTGTCTTTTCAGCTTCTGTTTCCTGATTCCTTGGCCTCTTGGCCCTTCGGATCTTGCTGCCTGAGTCTGCCTGCTGGGGCAAGTGTTCCAAAGCTCTTTAGCTCCACTGATAAGTGCCTGGAGCCACCCCACTCTGCTAGTAAACTTTGGCCAGAAGGCACTCAGCTGTCTTGCTTCATGGATCGGCAAGCCTAGCCCCACTGCTAGGTGCTCAGAGGCACCCCACTCCATCAGGAAGCCTCCTGTGCAAAGGCACTCAACTCTCTCATTCCATGGGTCAGCTCCAGCACTGTCTTGCACTGGTCTCCTGGTTCTGCTGCTGCCATTTTTCTGCTGTTGCTTCTTACCATCTGTGCCATCTTCAGTGTAACAGCTCTCCTCACTTTCTTCTGAGTCCTCACTAGAATTGTCTTTGATGTCCATAATTCCACCAACAGTCTCTTCAAGGCGGTCTAGACTTTTACTCTTAGGCACTTTAAAATCTTCCAGCCTCTATCCATTCACAGTTTCAAAACTGCTTCCACATTTAGGTATCCATTAGAGCAGCACCCTACTCCTGGCACTAGATTTTGTCTTAGTTTCCTAGTGATGCTATAACAGAAATACCACAAGTGGATGACTTTAACAAGGAGAAATTTATTCTCTCACAGTTTAGGAGGCTAGATGTCTGAATTCAGGGCAACAGCTCCAGGGGAATGCTTTCTCTTTCTGTTGTCTCTCGAGAAATGTCCTCGTCATCAGTCTTCCCCAGGTCTAGGAGGTTCTAAGCTCAAGAACCCTGGATCCAAAGGGTGTGTTCTTCTCCTGGTGTTGCTTTCTTGGTGGTATGAGGTCCCTCTGTCTCTCTCCTTGCTTCTCTCTTTTATACCTTAAAAGAGATTGACTTAAGACACAACTTAATCTTGTAGATTGAACCCTGACTCATTAACACAACTGCCTCTAATCCTGCCTCATTAACATCATAGAGGTAGGATTTACAACACATAGGAAAATCATATCAGATGACAAAATGGTGGTCAGTCACACAGTACTGGATATCATGGCCTAGCCAAGTTGGCACACATTTTTGGGAGACACAATTCAATCCACAACAGATACCTTTTATTGCTTTGATTCCTTCAATAAACATCAACTACAATGCATTATTTATTGTTGTTAGCTGCCATCAAGTTAATTCCAGCTCATGGCTATCTTATATACAGCAGAATGAAATGCTCCTATAGCGACCCTACAGGATGGAGTAGAACTGCCCCATAGGGTTTCCAAGGGGCACCTGGTAAATCCAAACTGCCCACCTTTTTGGTAGGAGCCAAACTCTTAACTACTATGCCATCAGGGTTTCTGAAATGTTTCCAGTCCTGTGTTATTTTCACAATTGCCAGCATGTTCAAGGCAATCCTTGCAATTATTGTGCCAGTGCATCTCACCAAGTGTCTCCCACACTCTTGTTGGCTCTCTACTTCACCAGACATGATGTACTCATCTAACGATTGATTCCTCCTGATGATGCTTCCAAAGCAAATGAGTAAGACAATGTTCTGTTGTGATCCATAAGGTTTTCATTGGATAATTTTGGAAGTAGATCACCAGGCCTTTCTTCCTAGTCTGTCCTAGTCTGGAAGCTCTGCTGAAACTTGTTTACCATATGTGACCCTGCTGATATTTGAAATACTGGTGGCATAGCTTCCAGCATCATAGCAACATGCAAGCCACTACAGTATAATAAACTAACAGATGGATAGTAGATGCATTATTTAGGGATTAAAAAAACAAAACAAAACAGAAAACAAATGGGCCAAAAAAAAAAAAAAATCCTATCCAGTATATTTTTTACTTCAAAGAGACCTGGCAGGTAGAGATACTTATCTCACCCACTGTTCTTAACTTGAGCTTCAGGACTGGCATACCCTAGGGGGATATAGAAACAGCTACTTTCCAAGGTCAGTGAACGATTAATCCAGGTGATATAATATGATATTCAGAAGAATGAGTAGAATGTGTTTGCTAAAATCTCCTTTTATATCAACCATGGTTATGCTATCCATAGCAGAAAACTACTACTTTTGCCTTAAGAGTCAGCACTTAAAATAAAAATTATCAAGGCCACTTTACTAGATTTGGAATCTGATCTTGAATACTAATTTCTGTTATTAGGAGTGTGAACTAATTAATTTTTCTAATTAGTGAAAATGGTGATAAAGCATGCCTTGCTTGCCTCACTTTGTTGTATTTTGTATCAAATAAATATATATATAATATATATGTATATACAAGTATTTTCAAAGCTGTCAAACAGTATATAAATACAAGCTGTTATTAGTATTGAAAAACTTTCACCACCAAAATGCTGAACAAATCAGAAAAAAACACACACACACACAACAACATGGTATTTGCTTCTTTTCAAGATATCAACGAGTCTTCACTGAATCTTAATTCATTTGACTTGGAATGGATATTTCACGTTTCTTCCTCTTTCCAGCAATGATAGTCTATCCATCTGTGAATTTAGTACCTCTTGCGTATGTATCAAAGTCTTTGAATTGGAAGACAAGATACACAGTTAAACTTGAATAACAGGAACCAAGGAAGTCAAAAGATACACTGCAATAAGATGAGTGATGATGGTGTGGGATGGTCCAACAACAGTACCAGGGAGGAAAAAGAAACCTGACATTAATGACTGGGTGAGAGGCCATTGGAACAAAATAAATAGGGCATTCCAAGATGTGGGAAGTAGTTGGCGCTATTAGGTATTTTTGGTCTTTACCAGTGCTAACTTACAGGAAGGAGATGTGATAAGTCCTGTGTAATTTCTGTAATGTAATTTTAACAAGGAGAATGAAGTGGGAGTGGATACTGGGGATCTGGTATTAATACCAGCATCAGCGGAGATGAGGAAGCTAAATTCAGAAAAACATTTGGTTTTGTTATCATATATGTAGAGGAGTATATGGGAATATGTCTTATATAACTCATATTCTCTTATTTTCCTTTTTGTAGCTAATAACCTGAGAAAATGTACATTACATTTTTTGTATTAGTGTGATATTTTTTATCTTACCTTTGCAATTCCAGCTGTCTATATACATGTGTGTGCGTCTGTGTGTATCCCCTTTCTCCATATGCTTCCTTGCTTCATCCTTTTCCTTTCTCCTTGCCCTTCTTCTAAGTGATTTCTGTGACTTGAGTATGCTGATACACCCTAGGGAGGAAGCACTATGCCAGTGCATTGCATTCTGAAACGTAAAGTTGTACGTGGTGGTTGGCATCCCTGGTAGAGCAAATGATTAATGCGCTCACCTGCAAACTGAAAGAATGGATGTTCAAATCCACCCAGAGGATCCTCAGAAGAAGGACGTTGTGATATACTTGCAAAAAAAGCATCCATTGAAAACCCTACGGGGCACAGTTCCACTCTGACACACATGGGGTTGCTGTGAGTCAGAGTCAACTCAAGAGCAACTGTTGTAGATGGTGGTTGTACTGTACTTGACTATTTTAGCATTCAATATAAAACATCACGTATTTGCTCAGCCTTCCAACTGAGCCTAAACCAAGAATGAGAATTTTTTTTGGTTACCCTGGTCATAGTGGTCACTATGGTCACTAAATTTTTAGACGCATAAAATTGTCCAGAAGTGTTTTTAAGTCAGCATCTATCTAAACTCAATACACCAAGATTCTTATTCAGTAAGTCTGGGATGGATCTAAAAAACTGCATTTCTAATAAGCTCCCAAAATGATATGATACAGAAAAATGTGAGCTATATTTTTGTAAACACTGCTAGCTGTAAAAAAACTGTACTGCTTTTATTCTACAAAGTAAAAACGAGATGTCATAAAGAAAAAAAAAGTTCTACAAGATAGCTTGCCAATGCACATAAAATCCCTTATGACTTGTTCTAATTATATCAATGTTTTCCTTTAATTTGCTCACACATTTTTTTAAAATTTATAAAAATAACTTCCTCTAAATGTTTTCCCCTTTAGGTTGTAACTTATTCTTTAAGGCCTAAAGGTAAGACTTGCTTATCACGTCCCACTGCTAATCAAACAGTATGTTGTAAATACCAATTTGGGAGATCTTTACCTAAAATTCTTCACTCCAAATTCTTGGGCTCGTGCTCAGAACAGAATCACTGTAAAACATTTAAGTGAATTTTTAAATATCTAATTACACTTGTTTTATTATTGTTATACTTCTATTTGTGTTACTCTGGTAAGATTGTGAAGTATCAGAATGTTAACAAGTTTTATAAGTTCAGTTGTCTAGAAAGACCTTTTCATATGCAAGTGGTCTATACAACAGTAGATAGTAAAGCTGAGAGTGAAAAAGGCCTGATTAAGAACATTCATAAATTAAAGCTAGAGGTAATTTTTGAATTTAGTGATGCAAAACAAGACCATCTGCTCCACTGCACGTAAGATCGGGTAGGAAATGTTATTTTTTTTTTTAAAGTAAAAAGAAAGTTTTATTTGGCATATATTCAAAAGGACAAAAGTGGGAAGTAGACAAGGATGCTGCCAGAGCCATGTCTGCCTGAGTCCAAGGAAGGTTACAGAATCATCAGTATATATCAACATCACAAAATGGGTAGAATCATTGAAAGCACCACTTTTTCACTGATTGGCTAGAAATTGTAATCTTACATTTTGAATCATCTTTCTTAACCATCATTGGTACGGGTTTCAGTTACGAAAGCCAAGAGGGTCTTCATTGGTCCAACAAATTCCTATTCATTAAATGTTAATGGAAAAAGACTAAAGGTGAGAAGTCATTTGGGTTAGGTTTTATTGCCCTTTTGTGAAAACTTCCTTAAGATAATTTCTGAGATTGTCCCATCTGTTGTCTTATCTCAGGGCCCAGATAATGTGTCTTTGTGAGCCTGTGAGGGCTCAGCTTCTGCTGGGTCACATCCTGTATGCTCAAGGAGAGGGAATGTTAACTCCAGTTATTATTTCCTAAATCAGTTCCTCCTTTTGATCGGAGACTGGAGATAACACATCGATGATCAATACCTGGACTTAGTCGAGCTCCTAGATGGTGGCCATTGCAGGCTGTTTAAACTCACGGTGCTGATTTTCCACTGGATACCATATGGTTCTTCACCAGGTTATTAAGTAAGAGCGATGTTCTCATAAACGGCATTGTCGGAGTGGGCAGACTCAATGCACATCAACATTTTAGCCTGAGGCCTTCTTTTGCCTTTTAGGTGTGTAAGACAATAGAGGATAAATTTTATTATGCCTAATACTATCAGGATGTAGACTAAGAATATTATTATCCCTTGCAGTAGTGATCTAGCCCATGTACTTATTCTTGATGGTAACTAACCAAATAGATCCGGTGTTTGTAAGGGTATGACAATGTAATCAAGTACCTTGCTGTCTAATTCTATGTATATCTTGTCTACAGCACAGACTACAGTTTCTTGGACTAATAAAAAAAATCTAAGGTTATTTTGTTATCTCATGTCACCTTGCCTTATGAGATCAGAGATCACTGTTGTGCTTCTGTCTCATCTGTTATTTGTCCCATAGTGACTGACAAATTTTCTTAAAGATTTCTCCAACTCAGATATACCATATGTAGGAATTAAAGCTACCAACCATACCCTGCGTGTTGGACCAATGAGTTTTCTTCTGACTTTCATTTTACAATTTTAACATTACCTTTTCAATATTTACTAGATTGTTACCATGAATACTTAAAAGTAATCCTAAAGTTTCCGAAGTATATTGTCTGTGCATTCCTCAAGAATCTAAACAAGAGATTGCCCACACAAATTCACTATCAGTTGGAAAGGGAAAGGAATCATCTAAATCAGAAACATATCTACACAGAAACATATATCCATAAGAAGCACAGAAAGTTTGTCTAGAAGAAACAGAAATATAGAAAAATTTACATGTGACTAATTTTCATTAGAGAACGAATGATTAGCAAGATAATACAGGATGGACCTTTCCTGTAGGAGGTCTTCAGTTAGTCTGTTTAAAACATACAAAGTGTTCTTCCCAAGGGCAAGCTGCCCCATCCTTGGTTTACCTATTAACAGTCATGAGTCACTTTCTCAGAAGCAGAAATGGAACCAAAGACAAAACAGTCTGAGCCATGAGGTCGATCTCTGAGAATCTGGTTTCTTTAAGACACATAATTTTCTGCATCGTAAGAGGGTGACAGTTTGATTACAAATATTACACAGGTATTTCATATGACATTGTCTTAAAGACTGTTTAAACTAATTACTAATTTACCCTAAACATAACTCTGTCTGATCTTTAAGTTAGTTTCCTAAAACAGACTGAATTCTTCAAAAAAAAGCTCAACCCAGAGCAAAATGGTCTTACTAGTTTATCTGGACCGTAGTTTGACTCAAAGTATCATCAGGAACCAGTTTTTTCCTCAAAGCTCAAGGTTCAAGAGGACACCCAAAGGCAAATATCCCGTGTGGGTTGCTTCAGCCTCCCTGAAAGCCAGTAACCTGGATTCAGGAGAATTATATACAACTCTCTCATCATTCTTTCCTTTGGATCATGATCTTGTTATAGAATCTTTTATCAGAAATGCTCAATAAATGGTAATTGGACATCATCTGCTTTTTAAGATCCCAGGCACCATACAGCAAACCAGGAAATAAAACAGAAACACTAACAATTATATTAGGCCAGTTGTCTGAAATAACCAATGAAACCATGACCCTAAGGTATTTGAACCAAGGAAACAAATCTCATGAGGTGTTTGTCTCTACAAAAGCAGCATCAGTAACTGCTTTTCATGTGCCTGAACAGCAACTACATTTTGCAAAATCAGATTGAGTATTAATATAAATACAGCAACATTTATCTATTAAGGCACAAACTATTTCTTAAGAGATTAGCAGGAAATCTAATACTATTCTATTTTGTAAAATCATAGCTCAAATTTCAGACAGTTCTCTGGTTATGATATCTACAACTTGGCTAATTTTACCAACCGGAACTTCTAATTCAAGAGTTACACTATCTAAACCCATTAGTTAGATAATTTAGGAGAAAGGAGAATGATTTCTTATATCCAGAAATTAGGACCTTAAAATATTAGCAATATTAAAAAAAAAAAAAAAACATAGTTTCCTTTAGTTTACTCAATCTTCCATAGTTAATTGCTGTTCCATGTGATTCTGGATCAGCCGCAGTCTGCAAACTCGTCAGCTTCTGCACAGAATTTTATTCAGTCTAGTCACAGTCTTTTTAGCAAGTCCAATATAGTCCACCTTTTTGTTGAAATATTTTGGTCAAACTTTTTCAGCAAATCAGCAAAGTAAAAAACTTATCTGTAGATGACAAAACTTAATATGGCCGTGATTAATTGATAAACATAATATTCTTAATAGTGAAAGACTTGATAGAAATTAATTATAAGCATAATATAAAGGCCAAATAAAATCAGTTAAAAAAAACTTTAGATAAAAATATTTCTAAATATAGCCATTAACCATATTCAAAGAGCTTCAGGTAATGCAGAAAAATTTTGAGACAAAATACCATATAGTCAGGATATACCAAAAATATACCAAGATTATCAAATCTCTAAATACCTGAATTGTAATAAAAAAAACTTTATAGGTAAATGATGTGAATTGTCTGATCAAACCATTGGCTTTGATAATGCTAGATTTAAAAAGATAAAGTTGTGACCAAGTTAGCAAAAAAGAGATAATAATATAGGTCACTATGAAACAATACTTAAGTTATTTAACCAAAGATCTTAAAGTAAAACCCTTAGCTTTCTTTTCTAAAAGCCATGAGGCTTAGTATTCAGACTCAGGAATCTTATTCTAATGAGCGACCAAGCCTTTGTCTTCCAGGCAGATTACACAAAGAATAAATTAACCCTTTAACTCAGAAATTAAAGAAAATTTTGTTATTTTAACAGCGAGAAACCCAATTCTTTGTTTTATATGTTACTTAACATTAAAACTCCTAGAAATCTCATAAATTAAACCATTAAACTTCAGTCACACAGATGAAACTTGACCATATCAAATAAATTTCTTTTTCAATAAACCTCTTAAAGTTGTCTTTGTTGTATATCTCTTACAGTGTATCCCTTTAAATGGCAAAAATGAACACTTATTTGCTGATTTAAATATATGTATCTGTCTATCCTTTTTCTTGTGGCATAAAAAGCTAAAGTATATAAGCTTAAATTATAACAAATATCTATTAACTCAATTTAACATCAATAAGTTACTTAAAATTATTTTAAGCCTATATATCATAAAACGTAACTATTGTTGAAAGGGAAGTCTATTTAAACATTCTAAGAGTTCATTAAACTTTTACTGCTTCTCATATTTTCCCCAGTCTAATTTTAGCCCTTAAAGATTTTATCAACTAGCTTTGGAAATCACAAAGTCTCTGTTCAATTGACCAATGCATTGATATGGATATAACCTTAAGTGTTTGGCTACTGCTGGAAACATTTTTCCAGGCCACTTCAGGTATGTCTCATTGTGATTTCTATTTTTTTTTACTTCTTAAAGTTCCCCTATAATAGAGAGAACTTGTTTATAGTTCTGTGATTAGGATCTACCCAATTTCTGATAACTATAGCAAAGCTGAAATTTTTCTTATCTTTTGTCTTAAAAGAGTCTCCACCTACCTGGAAAGGGGTCTTTCAAAAGCATCCCTGGAGCTACAGGACTTGGAGACTGGGAGGTGGGGAGACCTGATCGTGCCCCACCCTCACTCTCTTGACTCATGGAATACATTTACATGTTTAAACTGATGGAGGTATTTTGAAAGAAAAGATAGCTAATTTCTTTCTTTTTTACTGTTCTGGAACTGCTACTTTTACTTTAAGACAAAACTATCCTTTTTCCTTAAATAAAACACATTTCATAGAATATCTAGCTTAAGTTACTTAAAAAGGCTTCACTTTTAAGATTGACATAGTATAAAACACAAAGATCTTAGCATACTTTTCAAATAGACCAATTTATATCAAAGTTTCTCCAAGTAGCTATTAAAAATCTAAATCACAAGACAGACACAAGATGCAGTTTTTTCGGGACAAAGAAAGGACTGAGGTTCTATGACTAGCCTTACAAAATACAGCAATTCTTAGCCATAGCCAGTAATCTAATACAAGATAAACTTAGACACAATGCTCTAGACCAGAAGTAAGCTCTTAGAACAAAAGGAGACAGAAAGACCACATAAACTCACCAGATAATACCACACAAAGCAAGGATACAGGGAGATCCTAGTTTCTAAAAGTGTATATAGCAATTTTTGGTAAGATCGACTCAATTCAATGGAAAAAACATGTATGGAACTACTACTTCTCCCTTAAATATCAAAACACAGGTCAGGAGCTGCCACCTCTCCCTGAGAATTTGCCATAACAGAGCACTGTTTTCCAGGTTTTCTCTGAGCCACAAAAAGGTCCGAATTTTGCAGCTTACAGTGACTCACAGCTCTTTGAAAATAGAATTACATCTTCAAATGCCCGAATCCAGGCTTAAACTGTAGTTCACTTAAAGAGTTACTAAATGTCTCTCTTAAGCAAACGATGAAGCAAAAATCTAAGAAAGATTCTCCTTAATCAATTAACTGGTTTTTCAAACAAATATGCCAAACAGAACTTAAGAAAACATGAGAAAGAGAACAACAAAGAATAAGCAAAATTTCGTTTTCTGAGA
The DNA here is from genome assembly GCA_030035585.1 of Dugong dugon. NCBI lineage: Eukaryota > Metazoa > Chordata > Mammalia > Sirenia > Dugongidae > Dugong > Dugong dugon. The sequence goes on from CM057466.1 coordinate 65,341,864, forward strand.
GCACTCACCCCGTCAATGTTGAAGGGACATGGAGTGGGAACAGGTGGGTCCAGACGATAGGACCTTTCTTTGCCGGCTTCTGCTCTGCAGTCCAGGTCTCTTCAAAGTTGACTGGACTCATAGCTTCAGATCCTGCTCACAGTGCCATTAACTGTTGTAGGGGAAAAACATCACAAAGTTTAGTAAAGTAAAAAGAAAGTTTTATTTGGCATATATTCAAAAGGACAAAAGTGGGAAGCGGACAAGCATACTGCCAGAGCCATGTCTGCCCAAGTCCAAAGAATATCACAGAATAGGCAAGAATGGGAAAACGGACAAGCATGCTGCCATAGCCATGTCTGCCTGAGTCCTGGAAATACTATTTTTAATGCATACTATGGGTGTATCAGACTCACTGGGTGGTGTAAATGGTTAACACCCTAGAGTGCCTCTTGCTAATTGAAGGTTAGAGGCTCTAGTCCCCCTACATGCATCTCAGAAGAAAGACTTGATGATCTACATCTGAAAAATCAGCATTGAGAACCTTAACTTATGAATCTCTATATGAAATTTATATAACAACTTTATCATTACCTTTATTCTAATAATAAAATTTTTGGTGAGTAACACACAATTCCATTTTTAAATTTACGGTGATATTTAATGGTTTATAACACAACTTTTTTTGAAATAACAAGTTACTAACTAAAGTTCAGAGTCTGGAAGGATGTGCTTTTGGCAAAAAACACAGAAAAAACTATCAAGGTTTATCTTATTGCTTGAAAGGAATTAATAAAAACTTTCAAGTTAGTTACAAAATTGCTGAGTTAATTTTGTTTGCCTAAAAGAGAGTTGGCAAGAAATGTCAGGAACAACCGTACATACAAAACAGTCTACTTGGGTTTGAGTGAACTTACCATGTAGTTCATACCTTGCCCACCTGAAAGACTGAAACCTGGCAGTAAATGCAGTAAGATTTACTGGTCTAAAATAAAAGCAATCCAGGTTACTAAGCAGCCAAAGTAGCAATAGCTGAGAATTCTGGTCAACGTGGTGCTATAGATAGAACACCACGTCATTCCTCCACAGGAAAGACCTGAAAAATTAAGTCAAACAGAGACACAATTCAATCTTGAAACCCTAAGCATCAAAGGAAGAGATAAAGAACTCAGCTAAGCACTGAATGGAATAAAAAACTGACAGAGAACAGAAAGCGAGGAGAGATATGTGCAGAGGTCACCTATCAACTAATGCAGCATGGATCCACCATCTTGGACTCCTGTCGGAGATCAGTGAACAAGGAGTATGGGAAAGCAGCTTCACGGAGCTCCTAGTAGGAGACAGAACAACCAGTAACCAGCAATATACAATTTCCCACCCTCCACCCTTCTTCACCCCCACTCGACTTCCTTTGTCTCCTGTGGCCACAATGTCTTGGCCGGGAGACAACAGCTTCAGCCCTGTGCTGCTGAGATTCCACCTACCCACACTGACTGGCTCCCTAAGTGCCATTTGTTTGTTGCTGGTGTTGCTTGTTTCCACGTCTTTTGGTTTCAGCCATACCTCTCAAATACCTGGCTCCATGTGCCATCTTCGCTTCTTACTGAAAGGCTGTGAAATGCTGCTCAACTGTGGAACTGCTTCCCAGCCCGCACTGCCATGATGATGGGATCCCCATTGCTTTTTGTTTGTTTTTATTCATTGTTTTGAGTTGTTTGTTTGTTTTCTTTTTCTTTTCTCAGCTTGGGAGTCCCATCGAGACAGGCTGTACTGCATGGCTTAGGAGCTACTTCCTCAGACTGCACAGCCCCACAGTGGGATCCCAGGGGACATTTCTTTTTTCTTTTTTTGCTTTTTCTTTTCTTTTTTCTCTTTTTGTTTTTCTTAATTTCTCAGTTTCTCATCTCTCTATATTTACCTTCTCTTCCTGTCTCCTGAATACCTGGTGCTGTGTGATACCTCTACCCCTTTTTGCCAGGCTGTACTTCATGGCCTGGGAGCCACTTCCCCAATCTTCACAGCCGCACCAGTGGGATCCCTCAGAGCTTGGCTTTTCTTTTTTTCCCTCTAATTTTTATTTATTTATTTTCTTTTACCCTTTTACTTTTTCTTCTTTTTTTTCCTTTTTGTTTTTCTCCATTTCTCAGTCTCTCATTTCTCGTCTCCAAGGACAAGCTCTCTTAGCACTCTTTTTTGATTGTATGATTGGCTTTGGCCCCTGTTTCTCCCTCCTCTCTCTCTCTTTCCCATAACCATCATAGCTCCACACATCACAATCTCCCCACTCCTTCCTGCCTACCTGCACCATGTGATGAACATCACACCCCCAAGCAGCACAGGCATGGCCTACTGGAACCTGCACTGCATTGACTCCTGGCCTGCCGTTTTGGCCATAGTACCTGCCACAAACAACCCATCCCAGCAACTCCCCATCAGCCAGAACTACCATGTTGCACCATAGCTGAGTGACTAACACTGCCCATTGGACAAGGAGGCAAAAAGTATTCTACTCACAGACGAGCAAACAACAAAGAAATCACAGATGACCTGCTCAGACACAACCAAATAAAATAAAAAAGCAGGATGAAACAAACAAATCTACAATCAATAAATGAGAAAAATAACTACTGAATGCCCCGAAGACAGCAGACAATATCAAAACATTTACAAAAACAGGACAGGACTTTCCAGTAGGCTTACAAAATAAAACACTGGATGACATTCCAGTACAAGAAAAGGCATTAGAACTACTTGGTAGGGAAGATGACTTTCCAGTACAAGAAAAGGCATTAGAACTACTTGGTAGGGAATAGAAATCTCAAATATTCAGAATTATCCAAGAGATGAAGCCAAAATCAGACAAATATGAGGAAAAATAGACAAATTCATGGAAAAGTCAGACAAATTCATGGAAAATATGGACAGGAAAATAATACAGGAACAAAAAGCCAAAATAAATTCACAGCTACTAATTATGCAAAAACAACAACTAGAAATCCAAAGGATAAACAAGATTTCAGTAATGGACAGTGTCATAGAAGGGCTGAGGAGCAGATCTGAAACCATGGAAGACAGGAACAGTGAAACTGAAGACAAATACTTGGTTATAACTCTGTTTGAGGAAAAATCAGAAAAATGAAGAATCCCTGAGAATTATGTAGGATACAATCAACAGCAAAAATTTGTGAGTGATTTGGAGTTCCAGAACAGGGCGAGAAAACAGAAAACACATAGAGGATCATTGAAGAACTACTGACAGAAAACTTCCCTAGTATCATGAAAAATGAAAAGCTGACCATCCAAGAAGCTCAACAAACACCATATAGGATAGACACCAAAAGAAAATCACCAAGGCATATCATAATCACACTCCCTGAAACAAAAAACAAACAAAGAATCCTGAGAGCAGCTCAAGAAAAACAGAAAGTCACATAGAGAGGTGAAACAATTAGACCAAGCTTGGATTATTTGGCAGAAACCATGCAAGCAAGAAGACAATGGTATGACATATATAAAACCTTGAAAGAAAAAAATTGCCAGCCAGGAATAATATATCCTGCAAAACTCTTTCAAATACGATGGTGAAATTAGGACATTTCAAGATAAACAGAAATTAAGGGACAATGTTAAAACCAAAACAAACTTACAAGAATTATTAAAGGTGTCCTTCAGTCTGAGAACAAACAACATCAGACCACAGACTGAATCTAGGATGCAGGGTCATACCAGCCAGCTACCAAACTAGGAAATGAACCCTCAAGGATGATCCAAAACCAAAAGAATTACAACAGGGAACCAAAGAGGTTAATCTGTAAATGACAACAACATCAGAACAATAAAAGAAGGAATAAATGGTGTAGGTATAAAATCTTCTAATGGAGAGGAAGACAAGGTGATGCCAAGTAATAAAAGACTGGTTCAAACCTAGGAAGATACGGGTAAGTTTCAAGGTAACCACAAAGAAAGTTAACAAACCTACTCATCAAAATAAAGAAGAAAAACCTAAAGTCTCACTAAAAGCAAAATCTACAAAAACAAAAGAAATAAAAAAATCCACAAAGAAATGAAATTCGGCAAAGGAGAGTAAGAGGAACAAAGAAAACTTCACCACCACAAAAAAATAAATAAAAATAAAAAAATAAACCCACATTAAAAAATGATAGCAGTAAACTCACACATATCAATAATTACACTGAATATAACTGGCCTCTATGCTCCCATAAAGAGATGGAGGGTGACAGAATGGATGAAAAAACAGGATCCATCAATATGCTATCTACAAGAGACATACCTTAGAAACAAAGATGTAAATTTATTAAAAATCAAAGGATGGAAAAATATATATCAAGCAAACAGCTACCAAAAAAAATCAGGAGTGGCAATACTAATCTCAGATAAAATAGACATTAAAACAAAATTCACCATAAAAGACAAAGAAGGACACTATATGGTGATTAAAGGTCTTCATGACCATTCATGAAGACATGACCATAATAAACATCTATGCACCCAACAATAGGGTTCCAAAGTGCAAAAAACAAACTCTAATAGCACTGAAAAGAGAAATTCAGAGTTCCACAATAATAGTAGGAGACTTCAACACACCACTCTCAGTAAAGGATAGAACATCTAGAAAGAAACTCAACAAAGATACAGAAGAATTAACGGGCACAATCAGCCAACTTGACCTCATAGACATATATAGAACACTCCATCCAACAGCTGCAAAGTACACATTATTTTCCAATGCACATGGAATGTTCTCCAGAATAGACCACATCTTAGACCACAAAGCAACCCTCAAGAAAATCCAGAACATTGAGAAAATACGAAGTATCCTGTTGACCACAATGCCATCCAGGTAGAAATTAACAACAGAAGAGCAAGGGAAAAAAAATCAATTACGTGGAAAATGAATAATACCCTGCTTAAATACCACTGGGTAATAGAAGAATTCAGAGATGGAATAAAAATATTCCTAGAATCAAATGAGAATGAAAACACATCATACTAAGACCTTTGTGACACAGCAAAGGCAGTCCTCAGAGGACAACTTATAGCAATAGATGCACACATCAAAAAAAGAAGAAAGGGACAAAATCAAAACATTAACTACACAACTTACACAAATAGAAAGAGAACAGTAAAAAAAAAAAAAAAAAAAAAAATCCTAGAGCCACCCGAAGAAAGGAAATAATAAAGATCAGAGCATAAGTAAATGATATAGAGAATAGAAAAACAATAGAAAGAATCAACAAAATCAAAAGTTGGTTCTTTGAAAGGATCAACAAAATCAACAAACCATTGGCCAGACTGACAAAAGAAAAACAGTAGAGGACACAAATAACCCAAATAAGAAATGAAATGGGGGACATTACAACAGACCCATCTGAAATAAAAACGATTATAACAGAGTATTAAGAAAAACTATACTCCAACAAATTTGAAAACCTAGAGGAAATGGATAAATTTCTAGAAACACACGGCCTACCCAAACTAACACAATGGGATGTTGAAAATCTGAATAGGCCCATAACAAGAGAAGAGATTGTAAAGGTAATAAAAAAAAACTTCCAGCAACAACAACAAAAAAAAGCCCTGGCCCAGATGGCTTCACTGGAGAATTCTACCAAACATGCATATAAGAGCTTACTCCAGTACTACTCAAATTATTTCAGAACATAGAAAAAGAAGCGACACTCCAAAATTCATTCTATGAAGCTAGCATAACAATGATATCAAAACCAGGCAAAGATGCCACAAAAAGGAAAATTACAGATCAGTATCTCTCATGAATATAGATGCAAAAATTCTCAACAAAATTCTAGCCAATAGAATTCAGCAACATATCAAAAAAACTAATACACCGTGACTAAGTAGGACTCATACCAGTTATGCAAGGATGGTTCAAAATTAGAAAATCAATCAACATAATACACCACAGAAATAAAAGGAAAGAGAAAAATCACATAATCATTTCAACTGACTCAAAAGGGCATTCAACGAAGTCCAACACTCATTCCTGATAAAAACTCTCAATAAAATAGATATAGAAGGGAAATTTCTCAACATAATAAAAGGCATCTATGCACAACCAATGGTCAACATTATTCTTAATGGAGAGAGGCTGCAAACATTCCCCTTGAGAACAGGAACAAGACAAGGATGCCCTTTATCACCACTCCTATTTGACATTGTGCTGGAAGTCCTAGCTAGAGAAATAAGGCAAGAAAAAGAAATAATGGGCTTCCAAATTAGTAATAAAGATGTTAAACTGTCCCTGTTTGTGGATGATACGATACTATGCATACAAAACTCAAAAGACTCCATGGGAAAACTACTGGAACTAACAGAAAGATTCAGCAGAGGAGCAGGATACAAGATAAACATACAAAAATCAGTTGGATTCCTATACACCAATAAAGAGAATGATGAAAAAGAAATCAGGAAAATAATACCATTTATAATAGCCCCTAAAAAAATAAAATACTTGGAATAAACTCTAACCAGGGATGTAAAAGACCTATACAAAGAGAACTACAAAACACTTCTGCAAGAAACCAAAAGAGATCTGCATAAATGGAAAAACATACTGTGCTCATGGATAGGTAGTCTCAACATTGTGAAAATGACAATTCTACCCAAAGTAATTTACAAATACAATGCAATCCCTATCCAAATACCAACAACATTCTTCAAAGAGATGGAAAAACTAATCATTAACTTTATATGGAAAGGGAAGTAAAGCAATATTGAAGAAGAAGAATAAAGTAGGAGGACTCACACTACCTGACCTCAGAATCTGCTATACAGCTACAGTAGCCAAAACAGCCTGGTACTGGTACAACAACAGACATAGTGACCAATGGAACAGGATTGAGAACCCAGATGTAAATCTATCCACCTACCTACGGTCACCTGATCTTCGACAAGGGCCCAAAGTCCATCAAATAGGGAACAGACAGTCTTTTTAACAAATGGTGCTGGAGAAACTGGAGGTCCACCTGCAAAAAAAATGAAACAGGACACATACCTCACACCAAGTACAAAAACTAACTCAAAATGGATCAAAGACCTAAATATAAAGCCCAAATCTATGAAATTCATAGAAGAAAAAATAAGATCTAATACCTAATATCTAATGCCCTAATACACGGCATTAACAGGATACAAATCATAACCAACGGCACACAAACTCCAGAAGATAAGCTAAATAACTGGGATCTTCTAAAAATTAAGCACTTAATGCTCCTCCAAAGACTTCACCAAAAGAGTAAAAAGAGAACCTACAGACTGGGAAAAAATATTTGGACATTACAAGTCAGACAAATGTCTAATCTCTAAAATCTACAAGAAAATCCAACACCTCTACAACAAAAAGACAATCCAATTAAAAAATGGTCAAAGGAAATGAACAGACACTTCACCAAAGAAGACATTCAAGCAGACAACAGATACATGAGAAAATGCCCCTAATCACTAGCCATTAGAGAAATGCAAATCAAAACCACAATGATATACCATCTCGCCCCAGCATTCCTGACACGAATCAAAAAAACTGGAAATAACAAATGTTGGAGAGGCTGTGGGGAGTTCAAAACTCTTGTGCACTGCTGTTGGAATGCAAAATGATGCAACCATTTTGGAAAATTATATGGCATTTTCTTAGAAATTTAGAAATAGAAACACCGTATGATACAGCAATCCCACTCCTAGGAATTTATCTCAGAGAAATAAGAACGGTCACACAAATAGACATATGCACACCCATGTTCATAGCAGCATTGTTCACAATAGCAAAAAGATGGAAACAACCTAGATGCCCATCAACAGAAGAATGGATAAACAAACTATGGTACATACACACAGTGGAGTATTATGCAATGATAAAGAATAATGATGAATCTGTGAGGCATCTCATAACATGGATAAAACTGGAGGACTGAGTTAAATAAGTCAATCACAAAAGGACAAATATTGTATGAGACCTCTACTGTAAAAACTCATGAAAAGGTTTACACACAAAAAGAAACAATCTTTGATGATTACAAGGGATGGGAGTGGTGGTGGTGGGGGGATATTAAACAGACAATAGATAAGTGGTAACTTTGGTGAAGGGTAAGACAGTACATAATATGGGGGAAGCCAGCACAACTTGCACAAAAAAAGGTCATGGAAGCTCCACAGACACATCCAAGATCCCTGAGGGATGGAATTGTGGGGTGGAGGGCTGTGGGGACCATGGTCTTGGGGAACATCTAGCTCCATGGGCATAACATAGTTTATAAAGACAATGTTCTACATTCTACCTTGGTGAGTAGCGTCTGGGGTCTTAAAAGCCTGTGAGCAGTCATCTAAGAAACTCCACTGGTCTCACCACTTTTGAAGCAAGGGAGAATGAAGAAAACAAGATACAAGGGAAAGATTAAGCCAAAGGACCAATAGACCACAACTACCACGGCCTCCACCAGACTGAGTCTAATACAAGTAGATGGTGCTCAGCTACCACCACTGATTGCTCTGACCGGGATCACAACAGAGGGTCCCAGACAGAGCTGGAGAAAAATGTAGAACAAAATTCTAACTCAGAAAAAATACCAGACTTACTGGCCTGTCAGAGAATGGAGAAACCCCGAGAATATAGCCCCTGGACACCCTGTTAGCTCAGTAATGAAGTCATTCCCAAGGTTCACCCTTCAGTCAAAGATTAGAGGGCCCAATAAAACAAAATGAGACTAATGGGGCACAACAGTCTAGGGACAAGGACTAGAAAGCAGGAAAGGACAGGAAGGCTGGTAATAGGGAACCCAAGATTGAGAAGGGAGAGTGTTGACATGTTGTTAGGTTGTTAACCAACATCATAAACCATATGTATACTGTTAATGAGAAGCTGTTTGTTCTGTAAACCCTTCATCCAAAGCATAAAAGAAATTTTTTTTAAAAAGTAGCTATAGTTAATTTTAGTGTATTTGATTCTTAGTGCTCTGTTGATACTAGTTTTTGTTCTGTCCTACTCTACTTTTAGGATTTCCTGAGTGGTGCAAGCAGTTAAGTACTCAAATACTAGCAGAAAGTTTGATGGTGTGAACCCACCCAGAACAGCCTAGGTAGATAGGCCTGGTGATCTGCTTCTGAAAGGTCACTATTACCTATAGTAGCCACCTTTTCTCTAAGGCAGAAAGGGAAATTGAAAGAAAAAAAAAAAAAAAACCCTCATGTGCAAAAAATTAACATAGGAAAAAACCCAGAAACTAATAATATTGGTTAATAATATGGAGTAGGGTGGGAAAGGGGGCAGAAGAGATGGGGGGATTGATGCTTTTTTTTGATATAATTATGGGTAGCTCTGACTTTAAAAACAATGGTAATTCCTTACTTTCTGAAATAATAAAATAAATAAAAATGAAAAAAATTAAACAAAATCTGAATGTAAAATCAACAAACATGGAGATAAAAATAAAATAAAACAAAATGTATTTCAAATGAATAACGTAAACATACTAACTTAGAAACACTGTATATTTTACTATATATCCCTTAAGGCTAAAGACTAAAAGAAATGTAAACGTATCGTATTCCAGTTAGCAGGTCTGATGTGTGGATGAGAAATTCTGAAACTACCTGAGGAAATATATACAAATTGTGGGTAATAAAACCAAATTTCCCATCGCTGGAGAAGGGAATCACAGAGATAGAAAGGGTGAAGACTACTGCATACTATGAAGCTGGATTGGCATTAGAGTGTCAGTACCAACCCATAATTTTTAATATACAGATAGATATAGAAATAGATACAATTATGTACACACACACACACACACACCCCAAAAAAAAAAACCTCATTGCCGTCGAGTCATCTCAGACTCAGAGCGACCCTACAGGACGGAGTAGAACTGCCCTGTATGGTTTCCAACGAGTGCGTGGTGGATTTGAACTGCCTACCTTTGGGTTAGCATACACATACACAACATACATACATATATACATATATTTCCTAACTCTGAGAAGTTCTAAAAGTAATGACCCGTTGCCAAAAAAAAGTCACTGCCATTGTGTCGATTCTGACGCATAACGACCCTATTGCACACAAAAGAACTTCCCAATAGGGTTTCCAAGGCTGTAATCTTTAGGGAAGCAGACCACTACATATTTTTACTGTGGAGCAGCTTGTGGGTTCAAACCATTGACCTTTCTATTAGCAGTCAAACCCTTAACCACCTCACCACCAAGACTCCTTAAAGCAATGACATCCTAGTACGTATGAGCAAACCACAGGTCTAGATCTGTTTCTGAATATCAGTCTCTGATAAAAGGTACCAGGACTCCTTGTAGATATGGCTGATTCTAGGACTAGAATGTGGAAACTGCAGGATGTGCTTGGAATATTTTGTGGGACTAGAAAGTAAAGACAAGCTCAAAAGTAAGATGGGCATCAGCCAAATGAACATATGAGCCAACCTGAAGTTTCTTCCGCTAGACAAATCCAGGACAATTTGACCAACAAAAAATATAATAATAGTAACAAACTATAACCTAGATAATAAGAAAGGAATCAAAGATTCTATGTGATATGAGAAAATTAATGACTAAAATGTATGGGAGAAAGGAAAACTCTTACAGTAGAATTCCAATGTATAAATATAGGAAGAACTATGAAATTAAAAAAATCTCATGGCTGCCACCAGACTGAGCCCAGTACAACTAGATGGTTCCTGGCTACCACCACTGTCTGCTCTGACAGGGATCACAACAGAGAGTCCCGGACAGAGGTGGAGAAAAATGGAGAAAAAAATTCTAACTCACAAAAAAAGACCAGACTAGCTTGACAGAGACTGGAGAAACCCCAAGAGTATGGTCCCTGGACACCCTTTTAGCTCAGTAATGAAGTCACTCCCGAGGTTCACTGTTCAGCCAAAGATTAGACAGCCCCATAAGCAAAACGAGACTAATGGGGCACAACAGCCCAGGGGCAAAGACTAGAAAGCAGGAGGGGACAGGAAAGCTGGTAATAAGAAATCCAAGGTCGAGAAGGGAGAGTGTTGACATAGCATGGAGTTGTTAACCATTGTCATAAAACAGTATGTGTACTATTTAATGAGACACTATTTGTTCTGTAAACCTTTATCTAAAATACAATAAATAAATATAAAAGAAAAAAATTCATCATTTGTTTGCTACCACAGTAATAAGTGTTTCAGCAAAGAAGTTTCAATGAATGTTAAAATGAGTGGGCAAAAGTATGATGAGAAGCAGAATATTTACAGTCTTATAGTATCCCTTTAGAAGATGCTTGTAAATTATAAAGGGAAATGTAATAACTTTATATTGTGAGAAACCTGGAAGACACAACCTTAACCAAGGGAAGATCGACATCAAATGCCTCCTGATGAAATATATCGAGAAAGAAACAATGTTACATCTGCAGCATTCATGCAAAAAATGTATAACTGGAATCTAATTATTAGCAACTATTAGACAAACTCAAAATGAGGGACATTCTGCAAGATAATTGGCCTGAACTCTTCAGTAAATGTAATGTAAATTCTGACAGATGGGGCAACTACAGGCAATGTGTCATCTTGGATTGGATCTTAGGATAGGAAAAGGATATTAGGCGTACAGTTGAAGAAATACAAATAAGGTCTTTTGACTAGATAATACTGTTGTATCCATGTTAATTTCCTGATTTTTGTAAATGTGTTCTGCTATGTAAGGGAATGCTCTGTTTTAGAAAGACACACTAAAGTATTGAGAAAGAAAGGGACATCATGTCTGCAAATTACGCTCAAAAGTATAAAAAATACAAAACACACACAGAATAGATAAAGAGATAGATGGACAAGTATGCATAGATGATAGATAGATAGACAGATATAGACAGAATGATAAAGCGTGTGTGATATAATTCTAGCATTGGGGAATCTAGGTGAAAGGTATATGCTAATTCCCTGTACTATTTTTGCATGTGACTGATATACAAGAATTCTTTGTATTACCTTTATGCTAATTGGTACTTTGTACTAATCTGAAATATTTTCAAAATAAAATTACCAATTTATGTATCCACATTCTTGTTCAGGTGAAGATTAACTAACTAGCAACATACACATTCTGAAATTGAAAGGTTGCAATAAGTTAGTCATAAATCATATGTCTCCTATTTGCTTTCCTTGTTACTACCACCTTGTGATATGAACTTCTAAGGTTCCATTTCATAGATTAGGCGGTTATTACTTTTTAAAAATTGGTCAGGCTAACAGTAAGAACTAGAGCTAATCTAACACTTTTGACTAAAGCACATTCCACAGTCTGGAATAAGGGAAAGTAATATCACAAACAATGCAGAATTGTCAGGGAAACAACAGCGCTTTAACAAATTTCATTATTTTGGAGATAAAGCTTGAGAAATTCAGCCCACAGGACAGGAGAGAGAGAAAGGGGCAGAGAGGATGTAGTTTCAAGTCCAGTAAGGGGAGGGATGTCTTTACAGATTCTGGACGTTTCATGCAAACAATGGCTGCATTTCCTGAGCTGCTGTATGCATGCTTACAGTGCCTGTAATTGAGGATGATTACGGTTAATGACTCTAGTAATGTGCACTTTCAAACCAGCAGGGCAGTGTAATTTGTATCAAACCTATTCAGTATCTCTTCAGGCAATTTGCCTGGTTTAATCTTATAGCCCAGGACTGGCTGCAGAGGAATCCTCTGGAAGCTTCACAGCTGGCTCAAATTAAAGATTGCATGCCCCCTTTCCACCCCCCAGTATATTTGAAACTAAATAAAGCTGTTTGAGTCTTCATATCAGCTGGATGGCTCAGGGCCATCGTAGCTTAACGTGACAGGACCAAGATCTTTAGTTCTAAAAACGCTAGGCTTTAGTGTAGAAACGAAGCAAAACATCTGTCTGTGAAATTCACTGATGAGGTGTAGCCAACAACAGCTATACTTCTTTCTAAAAGGAAGCTGTTTTACATTTCAATATACTGTGAAACATAACATCCTATGAGGTTCTCCAAAGGATAAAAATAATCTGTTAATATAAAAATATGTCCAGTCTCCATTTCTCCAACTACCAGGAGGAAATCCTTTGTAAGCAAAATTGCTTGTGCAATCAATTCACGAATAGATTCTATTCTGAAGCTACACTATTCCTTTAAACCAGTGCCAGATAAAACTTTAAATTTGGATTTTGGTCTAAACTATGTGAATAGGAAGCATAAACATGTCATTTTATTTTTATTTTTTGCAGGGTTTACTACTTTTTAGGGAGAGGTGAAAGGAAGTTTCTATACACTCGCATCTGTAATTTTCAGAGACTGTTCACAAATACAGAAGCATGACTGAGTTGTGTACAGAAATGAGATGGAAAAATATGTGAGGGGCCTAAGGCTCAAGATAATTACAATTCTTGAAAAAAAATCCTATTGTGTTCCACTCTTTGGTTTTGTAAGCAGAGTTTTTCTTTCTGCACCAGTAAATGCATTTGACTGCATTAGTTGCAGAAGAAATATTTTCAGTCTAAACAAGAATTTATGTCAATGATAACAATAGGATGAGTACGGAAGATGAGGTTAATGTCTTTTCGTATCGTAGTCTTGGTACTAGGTAAATGGCATGGAGGACGGTTGAAATGTAAAAGGAACAATAAAGTTTGGAGAGCAAAAAACTATAACTATAAGCATCAGGGAAATGTGAATACTGCAGTTGATGGTGCTACCATGAGATTTTTGAAAAATTTTTTTATTGTACGTTAGATGAAGGTTTACAGAGCAAATAGTTTCTCATTAAACAGTCAGTACACATATTGTTTTATGACATTGGTTAACAACCCCATGACATGTCAATACCCTTCCTCCTTGACTTTGGAGGACCCTTTTTTTTTTTGGTGAAAATATACATAGCCAAAGACACACCATTTCAAAAATTTCTAGGTCTACCATTCAGTGACATCAATTACATTATTCCCTACCCTTTTCCAAATTATTCCATCACCATTATCTTCCACTCACTGCCACCCTAGGCTTCCCATCAATCCTTTTGAGTTGCTGTTGTCAATTTTATCTCACATAGACAATTCTTTTTTTTTTTTTTGTACTTTAGATGAAGGTTTACACAAGAAATAGTTCCTCATTAAACAGTGAGTACACATATCGCCCTATGACAACGGTTAACAATGACACGACATGTCAACACTGTCCCTTCTCAACCTTGTGTTCCCTATCACCAGCTTTCCTGTCCCCTCCTGCCTTCTAGTCCTTGTCCCTGGACTGCTGTACCTCATTGGTCCGTTTTGTTTTATGAGGCTGTCCAATCCCTGGCTGAATGGTGAACCTCGGGGGTGACTTCACCACTGAGCTAAAAGGGTATCCAAGTGCAATACTATCGGGATTTCTCCAGTCTCTGTCAGGCCAGTAAATCTGGTCCTTTTTTGTGAGTTAGAGTTTTGTTCTACATCCCTCTCCAGCTCTGTCCAGCACCCTCTGTTGTGATCCTGGTCAGAGCATTCAGTGGTGGTAGCTGGGCACCATCTAGCTGTACTGGACTCAGTCTGCTGGAGGCCTTGGTAGCTGTGGTCCGTTAGTCCTTTGGACTAATCTTTTCCTTGTATCCTGTTCTCTTCATTCTCCCTTTCACCCAAAAGGGTGGGACCAGTGGAGTGTATTAGATGGCTGCTCACAGGCTTTTAAGACCCCAGACACTACTCACCAAGGTAGAATGTACAACATTGTCTTTATAAACTGTGTTGTGCCAGCTGAGCTAGATGTTCCCCAAGACCATGGTACCCACAGCCCCCCACCCAGCAAATCAGTCCCTCAGGGAGTTTGGATGTGTCTATGGAGCTTCCATGACCTTTCCTTGTACAACTTGTGCTGGCTTCCCCAGTATTGTGTACTGTCTTACCCTTCACCAAAGTTACCACATATCTATTGTCTATTTTGTTTTTCCCCCAACACCCCACCCATCCCTCTTAACAAAGATTGTTTCTTTCTGTGTGTAAACTTTTTCATGAGTTTTTACAGTAGAGGTCTCATACAATATTTGTCCATTTGTGATTGACTTATTTCACTCAGCATAATGTCCTCCAGTTTCATCCATGTTATGAGATGCTTCACAGATTCATCATTGTTCTTTATTGTTGCATAATACTCCATTGTGTGTATGTACCATAGTTTGTTTATCCATTCGTCTATTGATCGGCATCTAGTTTGTTTCAATCCCTTTGCTATTGTGAACAATGCTGCAATGAACATGGGTGTGCATATGTCTATTCATGTGACGGCTCTTATTTCTCTAGGATGTATTCCTAGGAGTGGGATTGCTGGATCATACAGTATTTCTATTTCTAGCTTTCTGAGGAAGCACCATATCATTTTCCAAAATGATTGCTATCATTTTGCATTCCCACCAGCAGTGCATAAGAGTTCCATTCTCCCTGCAGCCTCTCCATCATTTGTTATTTCCAGTGTTTTTGATTCGTGCCAGTAATGCCGGGGTGAGATGCTATGTTATTATGGTTTTAATTTGCATTTTTCTAACGGCTAGTGATCGTGAGCATTTCCTCATTTGTCTGCTGACCGCTTGAATGTCTTCTTTGGAGAAGTGTTTGTTCATTTCCTTTGCCCATTTTTGGTTGTCTCTTTGCTGTAGAGGTGTTTGATTTTCTTGTAGATTATGGAGATTAGACCTTTGTCTGACTTGTAATATCCAAATATTTTTTCCGAGTCTGTAGATTCTCTTTTGGTGAAGTCTTTTGATGGCATAAGTGTTTAATTTTTAGAAGAGCCCAGTTATCTAGCTTACCTTCTGGAGTTTGTGTGTTTTAGGTTATGGTTTGTAGCCTGTCAATGCCGTGCATTAGGGCCTCTAACATTGATCATATTTTTTTTCTATGAACTTTACAGTTTTGGGCTTTATATTTAGGTCTTTGATACATTTTGAATTAGTTTTTGTACATGGTGTGAGGTATGGGTCCTGATTCATTTTTTTACAGATGGACATCCAGTTTTGTCAACACCATTTGTTAAAAAAGACTGTTTTTTCCCCATTTGATGGACTTTGGGCCCTTGTTGAAGATCAGGTGACCACAGGTGGATGGATTTACATCTGGGTTCTCAATTCTGTTCCATTGGTCAATGTGTCTGTCATTCTATCAGTACCAGGCTGTTTTGACTATCGTAGCTGTACAGTAGGTTCTGAGTTCAGGTAGTGGGAGTTGTCCTACTTTATTCTTCTTCGATAGACTTTACTTATTTAGGGCTTCCTCCCTTTCCATATAAAATTAATTAGTAGTTTTTCCACCTTTTTAAAAATGTTGTTGGTATTTGGATAATGATTGTGTTGTGTTTGTATATTGCTTTGAGTAGAATTGCCATTTTCACAATGTTGAGTCTACCTATCCATGAGCACAGTATGTTTTTCCATTCATGTAGATCTCGTTCGGTTTCTTGCAGTAGTGTTTTTTAGTTTTCTTTGTATAGGTATTTTACATCCCTGGTTAGGCTTATTCCTAAGTATTTTATTTTTTTAGGGACTATTATAAATTGTATTGTTTTCTTGATTTCTTTTTCATCATTCTCTTTATTGGTTTATAGTAATCCAACTGATTTTTGTATGTTTAACTTGTATCCTGCTATTCTCCTGAATCTTTCTATTTGTTCCAGGAGTTTTCTTACGGAGTTTTTAGGGTTTCCTATGTATAATATCATATCATCTGCAAACGGGGACAGTTTCACTTCTTCATTAACACTTTGAAAGTCCTTTATTTCTTTTTCTTGCTTTACTGTTCTAGCTAGGACTTCCAGCACAATGTTAAATAGGAATGGAGATGAAGGACATCCTTGTCTTGTTCCTGTTCTCAAGGGGAATGTTTTCAGCCTCTCTCCATTAAGAATGATGTTGGCCATTTGTTTTGCATAGATGCCACTTGTTATGTAGGGAAATCTCCCTTCTATACCTATTTTATTGAGAGTTTTTATCAAGAATGGGTGCTGGACTTTGTTGAATGTCTTTTCTGCATCAGTTGAGATGATCATGTGCGCTTTTCCTTTCCTTTTATTTATGTGGTGGATTACGTTGGTTGAATTTCTAATGTGGAGCATTCTTGCATACCTGGTATGAAACGTACTTGGTCGTAGTATATTATTTTTTTGATATGATGCTGAATTATATTGGCTAGAATTTTATTGAGAATTTTTGTATCTATATTCATGAGAGATATTGGTCTGTAATTTTCTTTTTTTGTGGCATCTTTGCCTGGTTTTGGTATCAGGGTTATGCTCGCCTCATAAAATGAATTCGGAAGTATCCCTATCTTTAATATATTCTGAAATAGTTTGAGTAGTACTGGTATAAGCTCTTCTCTGAATGTTTGGTAGAATTCTCCAGTGAAACCATCAGGGCCAGGGCTTTTTTGTTGTTCTTCAGAGTTTTTTTATTACCTTTTCAATCTCTTCTCTTGTTATGGGTCTGTTCAGATTTTCAACATCACTTTGTTGTAGTTTGGGTAAGTAGTGTGTTTCTAGAAATTTATCCATTTCCTCTAGGTTTTCAAATTTGTTGGCGTATAGTTTTTCTTAATACTGTTATAATCATTTTTATTTCAGATGGGTCTGTTGTAATGTCCCCCATTTCATTTCTTATTTGGGTTATTTGTGTCCTCTCCTATTTTTCTTTTGTCAGTCTGGCCAGTGGTTTGTTGATTTTGTTGATCCTTTCAAAGAACCAACTTTTGATTTTGTTGATTCTTTCTATCATTTTTCTATTCTCTATTTCATTTATTTCTGCTCTGATCTTTATTATTTCCATTCTTCTAGTGGCTGTGGGCCTTTTTTGCTCATTTCTTTCTATTTGTTGGAGTTCTGTAGTTAATGTTTCGATTTTGTCCCTTTCTTCTTTTTTAATGTGCACATCTATTGCTATAAATTGTCCTCTGAGGACTGCCTTTGCTGTGTCCCAAAGGTTTTGGTATGATGCATTTTCATTCTTGTTTGATTCTAGGAATTTTTGGATTCCATCTCTGATTTCTTCTATTACCCAGTGATGTGTAAGCAGAGTGTTATTCAGTTTCCATGTAACTGATTTTTTTTCCTTGCCCTTCCTGTTGTTAATTTCTATCTTTATGGTGCTGTGTTCAGAGAAGATACTTTGTATTATCTCAGCGTTTTGGATCTTGTAGAGGATTTCTCTGTGCTTGAAGATATGGTCTATTCTGGAGAACATTCCACATGCATTGGAAAAGGTTGTGTACTTTGAAGCTGTTGAGTAGAGTGTTCTATATATGTCTATAAGGTCAAGTTGGTTAATTGTGCCCTGTTGGTCTTCTGTATCTTTGCTGAGTTTCTTTCTTCATGTTCTGTCCTTTACCGAGTGTGGTGTGTTGAAGTCTCCTACTATTATTTTGGAACTGTCAGTTTCTCTTTTCAGTGTTGTTAGAGTTTGTTTTATGTATTTTGGAGCCCTGTCATTGGGTGCGTAGATGTTTATTATGGTTATGTCTTCATGATGGATCATCCCTTTAATCATTATATAGTGTCCTTCTTTTATGGTGGATTTTGTTTTAAAGTCTATTTTATCTGAGATTAGTATTGCGATTCCTGCTCTTTTTTGGTAGCTGTTTGCTTGATATATATTTTTCCATCCTTTGGTGTTTAATAAATTTACATCTTTGTTTCTAAGGTGTGTCTCTTGTAGACAGCATATTGATGGATCCTGTTTTTTTATCCATTCTGTCTCTCTCCATCTCTTTATGGGAGTATTTAGGAAATTTACATTCAGAGCAATTATTGATAGGTGTGAGTCATTTTGTAGTGCTTTTTTTGTGGGGGTGACTTTTTCTTTGCTGTTCTTACTCTCCTGTGCTGAATTCCTTTTGTTTGTAGATTTTTTTCATTTCTTTTGTTTTTGTAGGTTTTGTTTTTACTGAGACTTTATGTGGTTATTCCGTATTTTGATGAGTAGGTTTGTTAACTTTCTTTGTGTTTACTTGCAAATTTACCCTTATCTTCCTAGGTTTGAAGCAGTCTATTATTAATTAGCATTTCCTTGCCTTCCTCTCCTTCAGAAGGTTCTATACCTACACCGTTTGTTCCCTCTTTTATTGTTCTGATGTTGTTGTCATTTACAGATTAACCTCTCTGGTTCCCTGTTGTAATTCTTTTGGTTTTGGATAGTCCTTAAGAGTTCATTTCCTAGGTTGGTATCTGGGTAATAAAATCCTGTGTCCTACATTCAGCCTGTGGCCTGATGTTGTTTGTTCTCAGATCGAAGGATTCCTTTTAATAATTCTTGTAAGTTTGGCTTGGTTTTTGCATAGTCCCTTAATTTCTGTTTATCTAGAAATGACTTAGTTTCACCACCATATTTGAATGAGAGTTTTGCAGGATATATTATTCTTGGCTGGCAATTTTTTTCTCTCAACATTTTATATATATCATCCCATTGCCTTCTTCCCTGCATGGTTTCTGTTGAATAATCCAAGCTTAGTCTTATTGTTTCTCCTCTGTATGTGACTTCTTGTTTTTCTCAAGCTGCTTCCAGGATTCTTTGTTTGTCTTTGGTTTTAGTGAATGTGATTATGATATGCCTTGGTGATATTCTTTTGGGGTTTATCTTATATGGGGTTCCTTGAGCTTCTTGGATGGCCAGCTTTTCATCTTTCTTGATATTTGGGAAGTTTTCTTTCAGCAATTCTTCAATGATCCCCTCTGTGTTTTCTGTTTTCTCTCCCTCTTCTGGAACTTCAATCACTTGTAGATTTTTGCTTTTGATTGTACCCCACATAATTCTCAGGGTTTCTTCATTTTTCTTCCTTTTTCTGATTTTTCCTCAATCAGAGTTGTATCCACGTAGTTGTCTTCAATTTAGCTGATCCTGTCTTCTATTGTTTCAAACCTGCTCCTCAGCCCTTCTATGACATTGTCCATTTCTGAAATCTTGTTAACTTTTGGATTTCTAATTGTTGTTTTTTTATAATTTCTACACGTGAATTTATTTTAGCATTTTGTTCCTGTATTATTTTCTTGAATTCTTCCATTTTTTTGTCTGTATTTTCCGTGAATTTGTCTGCCTCTTCCACGAATTTGTGTGTTTTTTCCTAGTTTTTATCTGCTTTTTGCTTCAACTCTTGGATAATTCTAAATTTTAGAGATTTAAATTCCCTATCAGGTAGTTCTAGTGCCTTTTCTTCTACTAGAGAGTCATCTGGTGTTTTATTTTGGATGCGTACTGGAACCATCCTGCCCTGTTTTGTATATGTTTTGATATTGTCTGCTGTCTTCAGGGCATTCAGTATATATTGTTCTCATTTATTGATTGTAGATTTGTTTGTTTCATCCTGCTTTTTTGTTTTATTTGGTTAAGTCTGAGTAGGCGGGCTGTGCATTCTTTTTTGTTTGCTCCTCTGTGGGTATGATACCTTTCACCTCCTTCTCCAATGGGCATGGGCAGTCACTCAGGTATGGTAGAGCAGGGCTGGTCCAGCTTAAGGGGAGTTGTTGGGATCGGTTGTTTGTGGCATGTACTAGGGACTACATGGTGGGCTGGGAATCAGTGCAGGATAGATTCTGGTAGGCTGTGCCTGTGCTTCATGGGAGTGTGATTTTCAGTGCACAGTACAGGTAGGCAGGAAGGAGGGCGAGATTGTGATGTGTGGAGCTGAGTATGGGAAAGAGGAGAGAGGAACACGAGCCAAAAACATACACAGAAATAAACAGAAAAGAGTACTAAGGGAGCTTGCTGTTGGAGTGGACAGATGAGAGACTGAGAAATGGAGCAAAAGAAAAAAAAAGAAAAAGGGTAAAATAAAAATTATAGGGAAACAAAAAAAAGAAAACCCCCCTAGGTATCCTACTAGTGTGCTACTAGGACTGGGGAAGTTGTTCCTAGGCCATTAAGTACAGCCTGGCTAGAAGGGGTAGAGATGTCACACAATACCAGGTATTCAGGAGACAGGAAGAGAAGGTAAGTATACAGAGACAATAAACTGAAAGTGAAGAAAGACAAAAAGGGAAAAAGAGAAAGAAGAAATAAAAAAATAAAAAAACAAGAAAAAGAAATGCCTCCAGGGATGTTACAATGTATCCGTGCAGAGTAAGGGAGTAACTCCCAAGCTGCACAGTACTGCCTGGCTAGAAGGGGTTCCGAAGCTGAGAAAACAAAAAGGAAACAAAGAACTCAAAACAGAGCAAATCAGAACAAACAAACAAAAAATCCCTGGCAGTCCCAGTAGCGTGGCGGCACTGGCCGAGAACAGTTTCACAGTTGAGCAGTGTTTCGCAGCCTTTCAGGAAGAAGCAGAGATGGCACATGGAGCCAGGTATTTGGAAGAAAGGTGGAGGAGGTGGTGAGAGGTAAGGAAGAAATCTAAAGAAGTGGGTAAAAGCAACACCAGCAGCCAACAAATGGCACTTAGGGAGCTAGCCTGTTTGGGCTGGTGGAATCCAAGTGACATCAGGGTGAAGCCGGTGCTTCCCAGGCAAAAGACTGTGGCCAAAGGAAACAGAGGAGGCTGAATGGGGGCGAAGAAGGGTAGGTGATGGGAAAGCATATATCGTTGGTTACTGGTTGTTCTGTCTCCTGCTAAAAACTCCGTGAACATGCTTTCTCTTACTCCCTGTTTGCCGATCAACAATAGAAGCCCAAGATGGCGAGTCCATGCTGCGGTAGCTGATGGGGTCCTCTGCATGTATCTCTCCTTGCTCTCTGCCCTCGGTCAGTTTCTTATTCCATTCAGTGCCTGGCTGAGTTCTTTATCTCTTCTTTTGATGCTTAGGGTTTCAGGACTGAAATGTGTCTCTCTTTGACCTAGTTTTTTGGATCTTTGCTGTGGAAGGATGGTGTCGTACTTCTGTCTATAGCACCATTTTGGCTAGAAGGATGAGATTTTTCATATACATAAGTCTTTTAAAATTTATTTTTTAAATGCTTATAAATCAAACAAACTGATTTGCTCTCAAAGATTTACTTACACATTATCAAGTGTAAAGTTTATGATATATACTTCACATCACATGTAGATTATGTTGTTCCTGTTGCAAATGACTTTGAATTTAAAAGTGTAGTTGTTTGTTTGATTATAAATAGCATGAGTTGAATTAACTATACATGGTCTCATGGTGTCTAGCATGGAAATGCTGTCATTTCTTGTTTGAAAAGTAAAAGAAAAAAGAAGTCATTTGGCACAAAGACTCATTGGTAATCTTAGGATTTAGCAATTCCACCAACTGAGTGAAAGAATCTTTTATACAATCAGATAAAATATTTACATGGCTTTTTTTCTGTTTTCTTCCTTTACTGTATCCTTAAGAAAATTAATTATTTAAAATAGTAAAAGGGCAGTTATTGTAATGTGGTGTAAAACACGTAATTGTTGTAGTAGGAATAATAGTCAATGTGATCTATGAGATAATTCTTTGCAACTGTTAAAAACATTCAGAGAACATATAACTAAAATCCCCCTCTTCTAACAACTCCCTATCTCCCTGCTGTATTTGATCAGCATTCCTTCTTGACTTATTTTTATGGGCATTGGAGTCCCTGGTTCGCACAGATGGTTAAGCACTAAGCTATTAACTAAAAGATTGGCCCTTTGAACCCACCCCAAGCCACCTCAGAAGAAAAGCCTAGCAATCAGTTTCCAAAAAATCATAGCCATCAAAACCCTATGGAGTACAATTGTATTTTGAAACAAATGGGGTGGCCATGAGTCAGAATTTACTCCATGGCAACTGGTAGAAATCCTTGGGTGGCACAGATGGTTAAGTTCTCGATTACTAGCTAAAAGGTTGATGGTTGGAACCCTCCCAGAATAGCCTTGAAGGATAGTTCTGGCTATCTGCATCTAAAAGATCACAGCCTTAAAAAGTCTACGGAACTCAGTTCTACTCTGCTACATAGGGCTTTTCCATGAGTTTGAATCAACTTTATTGCAGCTGGTTTTGGTTTTTGGTGGCTAATACTCCAGATTAGCTCACTCACAGTCTGGAACGCTAAAGACTATATTTCGGACTCCCTTGCAGCTAAGGCTCCACATGTGACCAGTGATTTCCAAGCAGATGCATTCACATAGGAATTGACAGGGGAAGTAACATCATGAATCCTTCCTGAAAAACATGGGTATAGGGAGATTTCATTTTTATTTCCTTTAGCAACTGCACCACTAATTGTGGCTCTGTGGGTGTCAGCTAGCAAGAGTGGAAGCAGTGGGATTTCTACTGAAACAGCCCTGAGGTGTAGTTAGGCATTTCTCTGGCTTCCTTGCTTATGGGTGTATAATCTGTAAGCTAAAACGTCTTGTAAATTATCAATTTATGCTTAAACTGGCTAGAGTGCAATCTTAACTGAAACTAAGGAAGCTGTTTAATAAAATGAGAAACAAAAAATGCAGTTTACTTCCATATGCCTGAATTCGTTATTTATCTGGATGCTATATTTCATAGTTAAGCAACTTTGTCACCATCCATCTCAGTGGTGGAAGACAGTGGAACTTCTCTGCTTTCAGAATTTTTTTTCTTGCTTATTCTCATGTATCTTACCTATGACTGCCCTGCTTAATGACTCAGCTGTTATTTCAAGTGTCCATGGTCACAAAAAATATTTTGTGCTAGTCATTTCCAGTATGATATGATCAATTGAAATAGGATATTTTTAGAAACATATGACTGATTCACAGTAGCAGCTCTGTCCCATCAAATTATCTGCTCTTTTGAGTACTGGTCAGCTTGAGAAATATTCAAGTCAAAGGCTTGTGTACTTTCCTTATAGCTAGCTGGGAGTTGGTTTTCTGTAGAATTACCTTGCTCTTCAATACTACTGCCTTGGCAAAGTGAATGCTTACTCCTCAGGCCATTGTAGACCTACATTCCCCTCCAGCAAAAGGAATGTAGAGAAAATGGTGCTCTAGGCAGAAGCACCATGCCGTCCCTCCACAGCAAAGATCCGAAAAACTAAGCCGAACAGAGAAAACAACAATCCTGAAACCCTAAAACATAAAGTGAAGAGATAAAGAACTCAGCCAAGCACCAAATGAAGTGAGAAAACTGACAGAGAAAGGAGAGCGAGGCGAGATTCATGCGAGCTCCCCTACCAGCTAACACAGCGTGGATCCGCCATCTTGGACTCCTATCAGAGACAGCAAACAGGGGGTATGAGAAAGCAGCTTCACAGAGCTTCCAGCAGGAGACAAAATAACCGGTAATTTCTGATATATGCTTTCCCACCCCCCACCCTTCTTCACCCCAACTTGGCCTCCTCTGCTTTCCGTAGTCACAATCTCTTGTCCAGGAAACACCGGCTGCTTGGATTTCACACACCCGAATAGGCCAGCTCTCTGAGTGCCATTTGTTGGCTGCTGGTGTTGCTTTTTTTTCTGCTTCTTTTGGTCTCTTCCTTACCTCTCACAACCTCCCCCTCCTTTCGCTCAAATACCTGGCTCCTTGCGCCATCTTTGCTTCTTCTTGAGGGGCTGTGGAGCTCCGTTCAAGTGTGTCACTGCTTCCCGGTCTGGGCTGCCATGCTGGTAGGATCCCAGGGCTTTTGTTCATTTGTTTCTTTTGAATTGTTTGTTTTCTTTTCCTTTTCTTGAGTTAGGAGCCCTTTCTGGCCAGGTGGTGCTGCGTGGCAAGGAGACTATGCCCTCGGCATGCACAGATGTGCAGAGGGATCCCTGAGGGCATATATTTTTTGTTGGTTATTTATTTATTTATTTTCTGTTTTTTGGGGGGGCTTTTCTTGTTCTTTTTTTTTTTTTTACTTTGTTTTGTTTTCTTTTCCCTCTTTTTCCCTTTTTGTCTTTCTTCATTACTCAGTTTCTCGTCTCTCTATATATTCCTTCTCTGTCAGTTCCCTGAATACCTAGCATTGTATACCTTTAGGCCTTATAAACAGGCTGTACTGCAACACCTGAGAGTGACTTCCCAAACCTCATAGCTGCACCAATGGGATCCCTGGGAACTTTGTGGTTTTTTAACCTTCCAATTTTTATTTATTCATTATTTTCTTTTCTTCCTCTTCCCCTTTCTGATTTTCTCCATTTCATAGTCTCTCATCTCTCCACTCCAAAGGCAAGATCCCCTAGCATTCTTTTTTCTTTGTTTGTATGTTTCTGGCTCCTTTTCCTCTCTCCCTCTCTCCCATATCCATCATAGCTCCACACATAACAATCTCCCCACTACATCCTGCCTACCTGCACCGTGCACTTAACATCACACCACCAAGCAGCACAGGCACGGCCTACTGGAACCTGCCCTGCACTGATTACTGACCTGCCCTGGTGGCTGTAGTAAGTGTCACAAACAACCCGTCCCAGTAACTCCTCTTCAGCTGGACCTGCCCTACCGTACCATATCTGAGTGACTGAACCTGCCAATTGGAGAAGGAGGTGAAAATTTTTGTGCTCACAGACAAGCAAACAACAAAGAATACACAGTCTGCCTGCTCATAGTCAAATTATAAAAAAAAAAAAAAGACAAAACAAACAAATCTACAATCAATAAATAAGAAAAATAACTACTGAGTGCCCAGAAGACAGCAGACAATAACAAAACATGTACAACAACAGGACAGGATGGCTCCAGTAGGCATCCAAAATAAAACACCAGATGACTTTCCAGTGGAAAAAAATGCACCAGAACTACCTGATAGGGAATTCAAATCTCTAATACTCAGAATTCTCCAAGAGATGAGGGAAAAAGCTGAAAAACATGAGGAAAAAATAGACAAATTCATGGAAAATACAAACAAAAAATTGGAAGAATTCAGGAAAATAATGCAAGAACAAAATGACAAAATCAATTCACAACTAGAAATTATACAAAGACGACAATTATAAATCCAAAAGATAAACAACAAGATTTCAGAAACGGATGATGTCATAGAAGGGCTGAGAAGCTGATTTGAAACAGTGGAAGACGGGATCAGTGGAATTGAAGACAAACACTTGGAAACAACTCTGTTTCAGGAAAACTCAGAAAAAAGAAGAAAGAAAAATGAAGATACCCTGAGAGTTATGTGGGATACAATCAAAATCAAAATTGTTCGAGTGATTGGAATTCCAGAAAAGGAGGAGAAAACAGAAAACACAGAGAGGATCATTGAAGAAATGCTGACAGAAAACTTCCCCAATATCATGAAAGATGAAAAGCTGGCCATCCAAGAAGCTCAACGAACCCCATATAGGAGAGACCACAAAAGAAAATCAACAAGGCATATCATAATCACACTTGCCAAAACCAAAGACAAAGAATCCTGAGAGCAGCTCGTGAAAAACAAGAAGTCACATACAGAGGAGAAACAAAAAGACTAACCTCAGATTATTCGGCAGAAACCATGCAGGCAAGAAGGCAAGGGGATGACATATATAAAGTCTTGAAAGAAAAAAATGCCAGCCAAGAATAATATATCTTGCAAAACTCTCATTCAAATTTGACGGTGAAATTAGGTCATTTCCAGATAAACAGAAATTAAGGGACTATGTAAAAGTCAAACTAAACTTACAAGAATTATGAAAGGGAGTTCTTTGATCTGAGGACAAACAACTTCAGCTCACAGGCAGAATCTAAGACACAGGATTGTACCAGCCAGATACCAGTCTAGGAAATGAACTCTCAAGGACTATCCAAAACGAAAAGAAATACAACAGGGAATCAGAGGAGTTTATCAGTAAATGACAACAACGTCAAAACAATGAAAGAGGGAACAAACGGCATAGGTATAGAACCTTCTAATGGAGAGGAAGGCAAGGCGATACCAAGTAATGGTAGACTGCTTCAAACTTAGAAAAATAAGGGTAAAATTCATGGTAACCACAAAGAAAGTTAACAAACCAACTCATAAAAATAAAGACGAAAAACATAAAGTCTCAGCAAAAACAAAACCTACAAAAACAAAAGAAATGAAAAAAAATCCACAAACAAAAATAACTCAGCACAAGAGAGTAAAAAGAACAAACAAAACTTCAGCACCACAAAAAAATCACTACAAAATGACAGCAACAAACTCACATCTATCAATAATTTCACTGAATGTAAATGGACTCAATGCACCCATAAAGAGATGGAGAGTGACAGAATGGATAAGAAAACAGGATCCATCAATTTGCTGTCTACAAGAGACACACCTTAGAAAAAAAGATGTGAATTGATTAAAAGTCAAAGGTTGGAAAAAAATATATCAAGCTAACAAATACCAAAAAAAATCAGGAGTGGCAATTCTTATCTCAGATAAAATAGACTTTAAAACAAAATCTACCATAAAACACACAGAAGGACACCAAATAATGATTAAGGGGATGATCCATCATGAAAACATAACCATAATAAACATCTACACACCCAATGACAGGTCTCCAAAATACATAAAACAAACTCTAACAGCACTGAAAGAGAAATGGACAGTTCCACAATAATAGTAGGAGACTTCAACCCACCACTCTTAGCAAAGGACACAACAACTAAGGAGAAACTCAGTAAAGACACAGAAGACCTAAGAGGCAAAATCAACCAACTTGACCTCATAGACATATATAGAACACTCCATCCAACCGCTAAAAAGTACTCATTCTTTTCCAATGCACATGGAACATTCTCCAGAATAGACCACATCTTAGGCCGCAGAGCAATTTGAGATAATTCAAAGTATCTTCTCTGACCACAATGCTATCAGGGTAGAAATTAACAATAGAAAGAGCAAGGAAAAAAATCAATTACATGGAAACTGAATAATACCCTGCTTACACATCACAGGGTAACAGAATAAATCAGAGATGGAATCAGAAAATTCCTAGAATCAAATGAGAATGAAAACACATCATACCAAAACCTTTGGGACACAGCAACGGCAGTCCTCAGAGGACAATTTATAGCAATAGATGTACATATCAAAAAAGAAGAATGGGACAAAATCAAAACATTAACTACAGAACTCAAACAAATAGAAACAGACCAGGAAAAAAGCCCACAACCACCGGAAGAAAGGACATAGTAAAGATCAGAGCAGAAATCAATGAAATAGAGAACAGAAAAACACTAGAAAGAATCAACAAAACCAAAAGTTGGTTCTTTGAAAGAATCAACAAAATCCACAAACCACTGGCCAGACTGACAAAAGAAAAACAGGAGAGGACACAAATAACCCAAATAAGAAATGAAATGGGGGACATTACAACAGACCCAACTGAAATAAAAAGGATTATAACAGAATATTATGACAAACTATACTCCAACAAATTTGAAAACCTAGAGAAAATGGATAAATTTCCAGAAACACACGACCTACCCAAACTACAACAAAGTAATGTTGAAAATCTCAACAGACCCATAACAAGAGAAGAGATGGAAAAGGTAATAAAAAACTCCCAATCAAAAAAAGGCCTGGCCCAGATGGCTTCACTGGAGAATTCTACAAAACATTTACAGAAGAGTTTGTACCAGTACTACTCAAGCTATTTCAGAGCATAGAAGAGGAAGCAACACTTATAAATTCATTCTATGAAGCCAGCATAATGCTGATACCAAAACGAGGCAAAGATGTCACAAAAAAAGAAAATTACAGACCAATATCTCTCATGAATATAGATGCAAAAATTCTGAACAAAATTCTAGCCAATAGAATTCAACATCATATCAAAAAAAAAAAAAATACACCACGACCAAGTAGGATTCATACCAGCTAAGCAAGGATGGTTCAACATTAGAAAATCAATCAATGTAATCCACCACATAAATAAAAGGAAAGAAAAGAATCACATAGATGATCTCAACTGATGCAGAAAAGGCATTTGACAAAGTCCAACACCCATTCCTGATAAAAACTCTTAATAAAATAGATATAGAAGGGAAATCTCTCAACATAATAAAGGGCATCTATGCAAAATAAATGGCCAATTCTCAGTGGAGAGAGGCTGAAAACATTCCCTTTGAGAACTAGAACAAGACAAGGATTCCCTTTATCACCACTCCTATTTCACATTGTGCTGGAAGTTCTAGCTAGAGCAATAAGGCAAGAAAAAGAAATAAAGGGCATCCAAACTGGTAACGAAGAAGTTAAAGTGTGCCTGTTTGCAGATGATATGATACTATACATAGAAAACCCTAAAGACTCCATGAGAAATCTGCTGGAACTAATAGAAAGATTCAGCAGAGTAGCAGGATACAAGATAAACATTCAAAAATCAGTTGGATTCCTATACACCAATAAGGAGAACGATGAAAAGGCAATCAGGAAAACAATACCATTTTCAATAGCCCCTAAAAAGATAAAATACTTAGCAGTAAATCTGACAACAGATGTAAGAGACCTATACAAAGAAGACTACTAAACTCTACTGCATGGTACCCAAATGGATCTACATAAATGGAAAAAAATACCATGCTCATGGATAGGCAGACTCAACATTGTGAAAATGACAATTCTACCAAAAGCAATTTACAAATACAATGCAATCCCAATACAAATACCAACAACATTCTTCAAAGAGATGGAAAAACTAATCATTAACTTTATATGGAAAGGGAAGAAGCCCTGAATAAGTAAAACACTACTGAAGAAGAAGAATAAATTTTGAGGACTCACACTACCTGATTTCAGAACCTACTATACAGCTACAGTAGTCAACCAGCCTAGTACTGGTACAATGACAGATACATTGACCAATGGAACAAAATTGAGAACACAGATGTAAATCCATCCACCTATGGGCACCAGATCTTCAACAAGGGCCCAAAGTCCATCAAATAGGGAAAAGACAGTCTTTTTAACAAATGGTGCGGGCAAAACTGGATATCCATCGGCAAAAAAATGAATCAGAACCCATACCTCATGCCGTATACAAAAACTACTTCAAAATTGATCAAAGACCTGAATATAAAGCCTAAAACTATAACGTTCATAGAAGAAAAAATAGGACCAACCCTACAGGCCTTAATACACGGCATGAACAGGATGCAGACCATAACCATCAACTCACAAACCCCAATATATAAGCTAGATAACTGGGATCTTCTAAAAATCAAACACTTATGCTCTTAAAAAGACTTCCCCAAAGAGTAAAAAGAGAGCCTACAGACTGGGAAAAAATTTTTGGACACTACAAATCAGACAAAGGTTAATCTCCATAATGTACAAGAAAATCCAACACCTCTACAACAAAAAGACAAAGAATCCTATTAAAAAATGGGCAAATGAAATGAACAGACACTTCACCAAAGAAGACATTCAAATGGCCAACAGACACATGAGGAAATGCTCGTGATCACTAGCCATTAGAGAAAGGCAAATTAAAACCACAATGAGATACCATGTCACCCCGGCATTACTGGCATGAATCAAAAACACTGGAAATAACAAATGTTGGAGGGGCTGCGGGGAGATGGGAACTCTTATGCACTGCTGGTGGGAATGCAAAATGATACAACCATTTTGGAAAACGATATGGCGCTTCCTCAGAAAGCTAGAAATAGACATACCATTCGATCCAGCAATCCCACTCCTAGGAATATATCCTAGAGAAATAGGAGTAGTCACTTGAATAGACATATGCACACCTATGTTCATGGCAGCATTGTTCACAATAGAAAAATGATGGAAACAACCTAGATGCCCATCAACAGATCAATGGATAAACAAACTATGGTACACACACACAATGGAGTACTATGCAACGAGAAAGAACAACAAGGAATCTCTGAAGCATCTCATAACATGGATGAAACTGGAGGACATTATGCTGATTGAAATAAGTCAATCACAAAAGGATAAAGATTGTATGAGACCTCTATTGTAAAAACCCATGAAAAAGTTCACACACAAAAAGTAACAATCTTTGTTGGTTACCAGGGATGGGAGGGGTGGGGGAAAAATACTAAATAGGAAATAGATAAGTGGTATCTTGGGTACAGGGTGAGACAGTACACAATACAGAAGAAACTAGCACAACTTGTACAAGGAAAGGTCAGGGAAGCCCCATAGACACATCCAAACTCCCTGAATTTCTGGGTGGAGGGCTGTGGGGACCATGGTCTCGGGGAACATCTAACTCAACTGGCATAAGACGGTTTATAAAGACAATGTTCTACATTCTACCTTGGTGAGTAGTGTCTGGTGTCTTAACAGCCTGTGAGTGGCCATCTAAGATACTCCACTGGTCTCATCCCTTCGGGAGCAAGGGAAAATGAAGAGAGCAGGATACAAGGAAAAGATTAGTCCGAAGGACTAATTGTCTACAGCTACCAAGGCCTCCACCGGACTGAGTCCAGTACAGCTAGATGGTGCCCAGCTACCACCATTGACTTCTCTGACCAGGATCACAACAGAGGGTTCTGGACAGAGCTGGAGAAGGATGTAGAACATAATCCTAGCTCACAAAAAAAGACCAGATTTACTGGCCTAAAGGAGACTCGAGAAACCCTGAGAGTATGGCCCCAGACACCCTTTTAGCTCAACAGTGAAGTTATCTCCGAGGTTCACCATTCAGCCTGGGAGTGTACAGCCCCATAAAACCAAATGGGACTAGTTACAGTAGTCCAGTGACAAGGGCCAGAAGGCAGAAGGAGACAAGGAAGCTGGTGATAGGGAACCCAAGGTTGAGTAAGGGTATTGTTGATGTGTTGTGAGATTGTTCACCATTGTCATAGGGCAATAGTTTTAGTAACTGTTAAATGAGAAACTATTTTGTTCTGTAAGCCTTCATCTTAAGTAAGAACAGCAGCACAATTGGAAGGGCATAGTCAATGTCACTGAACTGTGCATTTAGAAATTTTTGAAATGGTATAGCTTTGGCCATGAGTGTTTTCAGCAAAAACAAACAAAAAAAAAAGGTTGAGAAGTTAGAGGGTGGATATGTTGGGGGGTTGTTAACCAATGTCGTAAAACAATATGTGTACTACTGTTTCATGAGAAATTATTTGTTGTGTAAGCCTTCACCTGAAGTACAATGAAATAAATAAATAAATAAAGGAGAGTAGAGCATCTGGTTCTTGTTCTAGTTCACCCTGTTCGTACTGTGTTCATCCATCCCCCCACCCCAATATTTTAAATTCTGTTTTGTAGAATATTCCCAAACAGTTGTATCTTTCCTTAAAGATTTATTTTCAAAGGCTTTATATATTTACAGTTCCTTCCTCTGAAATCTCTTTAAATTAAAAAAAAAAAAAAAAACTATCCAAAGTTGCCAATAGCCCATAAAATACTGACCAATGCTAGGAAAATATACATAAATTATATTATGATGCACCACCCAAAAATATTCTATGAAAACCATCCAATGTACAAAATCAGTTGACATCCATCTATATTTTTGTTATTTGATGCTTTGCTGAAGTGGCAATAAAGTCACTACTATCTTGTCTTTTAATATCGATCTTATGAAAAGTCTTCATGAGATTCCCCACAAGTAGCCACTTTCTACATAACTGTGACTCTATTAAAATATTCTTGTGTTATCATTACAAATAGCAGATGATTGAAGATTTTGACAGTCTTCAGTGTCAAAAATATTTGCAATAGGTCAGAAGAGAAGGGAGTTACCCCTTGCTCATTTCATGATATGTGGCATCCTGGGACCTTGGAATAAGTGGATTGAAATGTTAACTATAGTAATAATACCATAAGAGTGTACTTTAATGATAAATGGGGTTGAAAAGGCCAATTCACATTTATCATGCTTCTAAGCTATACTGATACAAGATGAAAGGCTAGGCTAGCTAGCTGAAACACAGGTTCCTAAACGTTTGAAATTGGTACTATTTCTGCCCCATTTTATAGTGTGCTGCATTTTATGTATGATGTGATAGCACACAATGATAGTAAATAAAATACTGGACATTTATAGTAAGACTTACTCTGAAATTTCCAACCTGTTACAAATACAATAAAATATATATATATTTTTAAGTTTTTTTTCTTTTCCAGATGTTTTTCCTCTAATAAAGAGAAGAAAGGAAAAAGAAAAAAAAAAAAAAAAAAAAAAGGCAGCAAGTAGCCAGTAATTCTTTGGATATTTGTTCCTATTACTTCTTCCAATACTAGTCTATTACTCATTAAATCTCACTAAATATGGAATAAGAGTAAACTACAACAACACTTTTCTCTTGGCAAATTATTCTTTCTCCCTAATGCTAGCTGGTAACCTTTCACTGCTTGACACCTTTTCCAGGGCATTCTCAAAAAGGCCCTTTTTAATTTACACTTTGAGACTTGTACCCAGCATATTGTTTGAATGGCCAAGCGAGAATAAAACACTTTTCTTTTAAAAAATAACTTATTTTGTTAAAAGAGTGTGGCTTAGCCTCAGATTTAATTTAGTCATGTCATTAGAAATATTAGAAACATATAGCTTTTTCAGTTATGCATTCACTTCAAATGCATTTAGTGAAAGTGTGTGTGTGGTTATCGCTGTTAATTGCTGTTGAGTCGATTCCCACTCATGGCAACCCCATGTGTAACAGAGTAGAATTGCTCCATAGGGTTTTCTTGGCTGTAATCTTAAGGGAATCATATTGTCATACCTTTTCTTCCATGGTGCCAGTGGTTGGATTTGAACCACCAGTCTTTAGGTTAGCAGTTGAGCACAAATCATTTGCACCCCTTGGAGACCAAATATATGTGTGTGTGTGTCTGTGTGTGTATCTTTGGAACCTAAAGAGACTTTGGAGGGTCTAAATTAGAAAACAGATTTTAAACTCTATACATGGATGGAATTGGTAGAAATTCTTACTCTTTATTTTTGGGTTTACTTGCTTTAAAGGAAAAAAAAAAATTCTATATAGAATTCTTAAACCATCTTGGGCATAACTTTTATAGGTAACAGTAAATGAATCATAAACATATGGATTATATTTTCCTTTATACAAACAAAGCTGAAAACGTCGTGTCTGAAACAGCTTATGAGACTTTTTTTTCCCTCTCTATGTCAACATCGATGTAAAAAGTGGCAGAGCCTATGGAATGCTAAAATAATTACTGATGGGCCATTGGCAGTGTGAGTTCACCAAGAATTAGAATTATTTCACCAAAGCCATCAGAGTGAATATAGATGGCTCTCTATCAAATGTAGAGTATTATAAATATACCTTCATTCCTTCTTTTCAACCCTCTGAGAAATTATAGTGCTTCACTTTCCTTTTATTCCAATACTGCCTCCCTCATGTCTTTTTAGTCTTCTCAGCTCTTGCACTTACAACACGTCAATTCATTGCCAAGTTCCTTGATTTAATTCCTCTTAATGAGAGGAGAACGATACCCATCCATGATCTATTCAAAGGTTTTGAATCTCTGGTACTGGTTGAGCTCTACTCCACGGCAGGCACCACTACCCTCGGACACTTTAAGGTAATTTTATGTGCATTGCAGCATGTGCCTGTGTGTATTAGTTCTCTTCAAGTAAAATGCATTTCTTTTTCAAACCAAATACCTCTAAAGTAGAAGACAGAAATTTTTAGAGCTCAGTGAATGTAAAGTAATAACTACACACATGAGAAATCAAAGCATTACAGATCTAATTATTAGTCTCCGATGTGGAGATAACTGTAGGCAGAGGTAAAAACTCACGGAACCGGGATGTAGGGCTCAGAATAGTAACACATATAGTCATCCAAAGGACAGATTCTCTGTAAAATAAAATGGACGTCAGAGTCATTGCTCTTTGTTTCACTAACGTACGTCAGTGTCTGAAATGAGACACTGTGCTGAAAAGGACTTGTGGAGGTTATACAGGGAATCCTACTGTCTCCATTCTGACTACACCTACAGAAGATGTGCCTTTTAAACCACATATTTAGAAAAATATTATCTTACCCATATTAAGACAGTACTTTCCAGTGCATACTGAGCCTCCGAAAGTGCCTTCTAATGTCTGAGTAAAATCCTATGGTAGAAAATAACAATCTTCTGCCTAAAAGTATCCCATATGGAAACCACTAACATTTGAGCTTTTATTAACCATGTAACATTTTTCAGACTACTGTTTCAAGTGTGTTTACAAGGCCACTAAATTCTCAGAGCAAAAATGCAGTTGCCAAGGTACATTCCCCGGCACATGGCCAGAGAGACAACTGTGCAACTCCAGCCAGATATTTTGTGATGATATGTGACATCATCTAAACCATTTATCTTCCCTTTCTTTGTGCTTTGCTTATTTGCCAGTCATTACCTGCCACTTATTACAGTTTTTTTCCCTAACTATCTATATTTAGTCCAAAGCTCTGTTGAGTAGGTCTTCCAGGCTCTAGTAAAAACATATTTTCCTATTCTCATGAGATGAACTTCACCCCTGGATATGAATTCATAACTCTAACATGTAATTCCATCATTCAGAAATCAAGATCCTGCTTATTGATACCATCTGGACAGTCCATTGTTCACATCTTAGATCTTTCTCTTTCATGTCCTAACTCTTGGGAAGAAGATGCGATGACAGCACCATCTGTGCTCCCAAGTCTTTCATCTTCTTATCCAAGAATGTATAGTTCTTAAAATGTTATTCATCTAGATATGGGTCAGTAGGAGAGGTATGTGATTACTACATAGATGCGTCCTTCTGGAAGATGGCACAAGCTCTGACTGGCAGTGATTCACATTCGGTTTCTCTCCATGTAAAAACACCAAACAACACCACTAGATTCTTCCTCCAAAGTCTGTGTTGTCTTGAACTACGTTGTGCACTAGGAGTCTTCTTGGAAGTTGTTTGTGAAGAATTCTGGTTCTTCTAGGAAGAGACTAGTCTTTTAAAGTATAGGTATATCTAAGCAAAAATCTTTTAAATTGTTTCCTGCTTCCTTCTTTTTCTTCCACATATGGGCAAACTGTGTGATGTAAAGAATAGTAGATTGAATTAGAATTCAGGTGTTCTGATTTCTAGTTCTAACATGGAAATGACTGTGTAGTGTTGGATGTACTTTAAACTATCCTTAAAACTCAATTTTCTTATCTGCAAAACTAGTGTAATGGAGTGATAATTGTACAGCATCAGCCTGTCAGTTGACTTTTAAGTATAAATTTGTCCTTTCTCGTTCATGTAAATAAGATATTAAATGGCATTTTGAAAAATGTTCACTGAGTTTCAAATATAAAACACAGCCTTTGAGTTGATTTTTTAAAAAAAGACATTTTCTATGATGTTAAACTAAATTGCAAGCTTGCCATAAAAAATCTAGAAGTTATAATAATGTTATCCATTTAAAGCCTTTCAAGAGCTACCATGTGGGTGATATTTAAAGATCATTGTTTTGAAGCAATAATGTAGAATGAGCTACTGAGCTATCAACAGCGTGCATTTGGTGGCAAACATAATTGTATATAAATGTTTTATGTTACAGAGACATGAGTATTTGATGACTACATGCAATTAAATCCAAATTTATTTATCACTGCTGCTGTGTGTAAGGATTTCATGTAAATTGGCTATTTCCTTTGAATGAGCTTTTCATAGTAAATACCTTTTACTTATAAACAATATCATTACTTTAGCAGGCTCATGGTTTTACTAGTTTTCTTATTAAGGAAACTTACCATTTCCTCATTATTATAATATTTTCAATCAGACATTCTCATGTGAAGGATCTGAAAAGATAACAGACTTCCCTGGGA
Source organism: Dugong dugon (assembly GCA_030035585.1). NCBI lineage: Eukaryota > Metazoa > Chordata > Mammalia > Sirenia > Dugongidae > Dugong > Dugong dugon. The sequence goes on from CM057466.1 coordinate 65,378,421, forward strand.
CATTTTGCTTTATACAGCATAACCTTGCTTTCTGAGAGAATTGTGCAGTAGAAATGCAATGACAATTAGATACCACACATTTGCCTAGGTTAGAATTTACTTTATTTTCTTCCATCAAATAGTTATTGAACTTAAAATTTATTCTAGGCACCATGATAGGCAATAGAAATACAAAGACAAACAAGGTATAATTGCTACCCTTCAGGAACTCACTGTTCAGTGTGGGAGATAAATTTGCCAATGCAAAATAGCAGACAGAGCTTAAACACTTTTCTCTTTCCAACTCCCAACATGCAATTCAAATGAAAGTAATGGGGAGGCAGGGCCAAGATGGCAGAGAAGTCAGATACTTACAGTGGACCCTCTTACAACAAAGGCCTGAGAAAACAAATGAATCCATTATACATAGCAATCTGGGAGCCCTGAACATCAAAGGCAGAGTTGAGGAAACAGACTGAGTGGCAGGGGGAGGGAGAGATGGTTCAAAGCAGTGAGGAGTTGCCAGGCATGATCTGGTGAGAGCCTGAGCCCTTCAGGCCTGATAAGCTTGGGGGTGAGGGGTGAGGCAGGCAAGCAGTGTTCCTCGGGAGGTGCGTTTTCTGCAACGGGAAAGACCCAGTGCCAGAGAGTCTACACAGCCATGCATAACCAGTGAGGAGCAGCCCTGGATTGGTGAAAGATAAGTACTTGTGTACAGCTTACCGCATGGATGAAAAACACCCCCCTTGGGGAAAAACCTCTCTTCCATTTACCTCCCTGCTCCCTGCTCTGCACTGGGTCCTGGATGGCTTCAGCAACTGCCGAGTCCCCTGGGCTGGAAGTAAGATCCGTCACATGCCCGGAGCCATTTTCCCTGCCTTGGAGAGTGAATAAATTAACAAACAGGGGAAAAAATAAACTGCCGACTCCCCTAAGCCAGGAACTTGGGGTAGGCATGGCTCCTTTTCCTAGGCACAGGCATAAGGGATCCACAGACTTCGAGTGCCTTTCCCCCTGCATAGACTTGAGTGGGCCCATCTCAACAGCCTAGGCCCTCATTACCGCAGTGCAACAGGCTATATACAGGAACTCTAACTTCAACTGTTTCAGCTGTGAAGTGGCAGGTTCTTGACATTTGATACTGCTTTGTCCATTAAGCAGGGTCTTCACCTACCCACCTCAGGGGCCTGAGGACTGTTGGCTCCACCCATGTCACCTAGCCACCTGCGATAGGGGCCCATGAATAAGACGTGCCCCACAGTCCTTACAGCCAACAGCATTAGGTGCTCATAGACCAGCTGCAAAACCTACCCACTTACACGCTCTAGGGAAGAGGCACATGCCTTCCTCCTGGACACTCGGGTGTGGCCATCAGCCCCCTGCCTTGCTCAGAGTGTGTCCCTCTGCTGCAGCCAGATTCGTGTGCCTACACCAATCACCCATGTCTGTCTAGTACTGTAGGTGAGAGCCTACACCACATACTTGGTAGTGATCTACCAGGGCATCTGAGCTGAATCCATACAAGAGGAGTGGGTGGACTCCTGAGCTCACATACCTGGTAATAGATGTAACCACTTGGTGACAGGACATTAGAGCTTCAAAAGCACCAATAATCAAACTAGCTCATATGAGCAGCCAGTTTGGGCATATCAAAATAAAACAAGAAGCTAGGACACAGTAATCAAACATAAAATAAATAAATATAATAACTTACTGATGGCTTGGAGACAACAGTCAATATCAAATCACATAGAGACAGACCATGATGGCTTCAGCAAGCTCCCAAAATAAAGAATCTAGAAATTTTCCAGAGGAGGAAAATTTCTTGGAATTACCAGAGGCAGAATACGAAAGATTAACATACGGAACTCTTCAAGAAATTACAAAGGAAATTAAGCAAAATTGAGAACACGCAATTGAGGGAATTAAAAAGTTAGAGAAAAACATAATGACAAATTTAACAGGCTGAGAGAACACATGCAGAGACAGTAATCAGAAATCCAGAAGATTAACAATAAAATTTCAGATTTAGACAACTCAATACAAAGTCACAGGAGCAGAATTGAGGCAATGGAAGTCAGAATTAGTGAGACTGAAGATAAAGCACAAAGCACTTGACACCAACTTATTTGAGGAAAAATCACATAAAAGTATTTTAAAAAATGAAAAAAAATACTTCTAAGAATTATGTGGAACTCTATCAAGAGGAATAAGCTATGAGTGATTGGAGTACCAGAACAGGGGGAGATAATAGAAAATACAGAGAGAATCGTTCAAGATTTGTTGGCAGAAAACTTCCATGATATCGTGAAAGATGACAAGATATCTATTCAAGATGCTTATCGAACCCCACATAAGGTAGATCCCAAAAGAAAGTCACTAAGGCATATTATAATCAAACTTGCCAAAACAAAAGATAAAGAGAGAATTGTAAGAGTGGTTAGGGATAAATGAAAAATCATCTACAAAGGAGAGTCAATAAGAATAAGCTCGGATTACTCAGCAGGCAAGAAGGCAATGGGATGACATATATAAAGCCTTGAAGGAAAACAACTGCCAGCCATGAATTATATATCCAGCAAAACTGTCTCTCAAAAATTATGCCGAAATTAGGGCATTTCCAGATAAACAGAAGTTTAGGGAATTTGCAAAACCAAACCAAAATTAAAAGCAATACTAAAGGAAGTCCTCCGTTTAGAAAATCAATAACATCAGATAACAAACCAAGACTAGAACACAGGATAGAGCAACCAGATATCAACCCACAAAGGGAAATCACACAAGTAAATCAAAGCTAAAACACAGAAAATAGGGAAACAGAGATGTCAACATGTAAAAGATGACAATATTAAAACAAAAAAGAGGGATTAAAAAAATGTAGACAGAGATTTTTCATATGGAGAGAAAGTCAAGGTGATATAAAGAAATAAAAGAAGGGTATAAACTTAGAAAAATAAGAGTAAATATTAATATAACCACAAAGGAAACTAACAATCCTACACATCAAAATAAAAAACTAGAAAAATATAAAGACTCAGTAAACACAAAATCAACAATAATGAAAAAGACGAAAAGAAAATACATAAAGAAAAACAACTCAGCACAGAAACTTAAGTGGAACAAAGAAACTGTCAACAACACACAAAAAAAGACTTCAAAATGAAAGCACTAAACTCATACCTATCAATAATTACTCTGAATGTAAATGCACTAAATGCACTAATAAAGAGACAGAGAGTGGCAGATAGGACAAAAAAACTTGATTCATCCATATGCTGCCTACAAGAGACACACCTTAGATTTAAAGACACAAACAAACTAAAACACAAAAGATGGAAAAAATATATCAAGCCAACAACACTCAAAAAAGAGCAGGAGTGACAATATTAATTTCTGATAAAATAGACTTTAAAGTAAAATCCACCACAAAGGATAAGGAAGGACACTATATAATGATTAAAGGGTCAGTACACCAGAAAGACATAACTATGATAAATATTTACACACTGAAGGACAGGGCTCCAAAATACATAAAACAAACTCTAACAGCACTGAAAAGAGAGAGAGATAGCTCCACAATGGTAGTAAGAGACTTCAACACATCACTTTTGGTGAAGGACAGAACATCCAGAAAGAAGCTCAGCAAAGACGCGGAAGATCTAAATGCTACAATCAACCAACTTGATCTCACAGACATATACCGAACACTCCACCCAACAGCAGCCAAGTATACTTTCTTTTCCAATGCACATGGCACATTCTCCAGAATAGACCACATATTAGGCCATAAAGCAAGCCTTAACAAAATCCAAAGCATTGAAATTTTACAAAGCATCTTTTCTGACCATAAAGCCATAAAAGTAGGAATCAACAACACAAAAAGTAAGGAAAAAAAAATCAAACACATCGAAACTGAACAATACCTTGCTCAAAAACTACTGGGTTATAGAAGAAATTAAGGATGGAATAAAGAAATTCATAGAATCAAAGGAGAATGAAAACACATCCTACCAGAACCTTTGGGACACAGCAAAAGCAGTGCTCAGAGGTCAGTTTATAGCAATAAATGCTCACATCTAAAAAGAAGAAAGGGCCATAATCAAAACATTAACTCTATAACTGGAACAAGTAGAAAGAGAGCAGCAAAAGAAGCCCTCAGGTGCCAGAAGACAGGAAATAAAAAGAATTAGAGCAGAATTAAATGAAATAGAGAAGAGAAAAACAATTGAAAATGTTAATAAGAATAAAAGCTAGTTCTTTGAAAAGATCAACAAAATTGATAACACATTGGCAAAATGACAAAAGAAAAACAGGAGAGGAAGCAGATAACCCACATAAGAAACGAGATGGGTGATATCACAAGAGACCCAACTGAAATTAAAAGAATCATAACAGAATACTATGAAAAACTGTACTCTAACAAATTTGAAAACCTAGAGGAAATGGACAAATTTCTAGAAAATCACTACCTACCTAAACTAATACAAACAGAGGTAGAACAACTAAATAAACCCATAAGAAAAGAAGAGATTGAAAAGGTTATTAAAAAACTTCCAACAAAAAAAAGCCCTGGCCTGGATGGCTTCACTGGAGAATTCTACCAAACTTTCAGAGAAGAGTTAACACCACTACTACTAAAGGTATTTTAGAGCATAGAGAAAAATGGAATACTCCCAAACTCATTCTATGAAACCAGCATAACCCTGATACCAAAACCAGGTAAAGAAGCCACAAATAAAGAAAATTAAAGACCAATATTCCTCATGAACATTGACGCGAAAATCCACAACAAACTTGTAGCCAATAGATTTCAGCAACATATCAAAAAAATAATTCACCATGATCAAGTGGGATTTATACCAAGTATACAGGGATGGTTCAACATTAGAAAAACAATCAGTGTAATCCATCACATAAATAAATCAAAAGACAAGAACCACATATTCTTATCAATCGATGCAGAAAAGGCATTTGACAAATTCCAACACCCATTCATGATAAAAACACTCAACAAAATAGGAATAGAAGTGATATTACTCAATATAATTAAGGGCATTTATACAAAGCCAACAGCCAACATCATCCTAAATGGAGAGACTTTGAAAGCATTCCCCTTGAGAACAAGAACCAGACAAGGATGCCCTCTATCACCACTCTTATTCAACATTGTGCTGGAGGTCATAGCCAGAGCAATTATGCTAGAAAAAGAAATAAAGTCCATCCAAATTTGGAGGGAAGAAGTCAATGTATCTCTGTTTGCAGATGATATGATCTTATACACAGAAAACTCTAAAGAAGCCACAAGAAAACTACTGGAACTAATAGAAGATTTCAGCAAAGTTTCAGGATACAAGATAAACATACAAAAATCAGCTGGATTCTTTTACATCAACAAAGAGAACCTCAAAGAGGAAATCACCAAATCAATGCCATTTACAGTATCCCTCAAGAAGATAAAATACTTAGGAATAAATCTAACCAGAGACATAAAAGACCTATACAATGAAAACTACAAGATGCTACTGCAAGAAACCAAAAGAGACCTGCATAAGTGGAAAAACATACCTTGCTCATGGATAGGTAGACTGAAAATTGTGAAAATGTCAATTCTACCCAAAGTGATCTACAGATACAATGCAATACTAGTCCAGATTCTACTGGTAATTTTTAATGAGATGGTGAAAGAAATCACCAACTTCATATAGAAATGGAATAGGCCCTGAATAAGTAAAGCATTACTCAAGAAGAAGAACAAAGTGGGAGGCCTCCCACTACCTGATTTTAGAACCTGTTATACCACCACAGTAGTCAAATCAGCCTGGTACTAATACAACTACAGATACATAGACCAATGGAACAGAATTGATAATCCAGACATAAATTTTGTCCACCTATGAGCAGCTGGTATTTAAAAAAGTCTCAAAGTCCATTAACTGGGGAAAAGACTGTCTCTGTAACAAACGGTGCTGGCATAACTGGATATTCATCTGCAAAAAACTGAAACAAGACCCATACCTCACACCATGCACAAAAATTAACTCTAAATGGATTAAAAACTTAAATATAGAATCGAAAATGATAAAGATCCTGGAAGAAAAAATGGAAAAAATGCTAGGAGCCCTAATACATGGCATAAACACAATACGAACCATAAGTAACAATGCACCAGCACCAGAAGAGAGACTAGATAAACGGGAGCTCCTAAAAATCGAACACTTATGCTCATCAAAAGACTTTACCAAAAGAGGCAAAAGACAACCTACAGACTGGGAAAAAGTTTTTGGCTATGACAAATCTGATCAGCATCTAATCTCTAAAATCTACAAGATACTGCAAAACCTCAACAACAAAAAGACAAATAACTCAATTAAAAAATGGGCAAAGGATATGAACACCCACTTTGCCAAAGAAGATATTCAGGTGGCAAACAGATACATGAAGAAATGATCACGATCATTAGCCATTAGAGAAATACAGATCAAAACTACAATGAGATATCATCTCACCCCAATAAGACTAGCATTAATCCAGAAAACACATAATAATAAATGCTGGAGAGGTTTTGGAGAGACTGGAACACTTATACACTGTTGGTGGGAATGTAAAATGGTATAAGCACTTTGGAAATTGATTTGGTGCTTCCTTAAATAGCTAGAAATAGAAGTACCATACAATCCAGCTATCCTTCTCTTTGGAATATATCCTAGAGAATTAAGAGCCATCACACGAATAGATATATACACACCCATGTTCATTGCAGCACTGTTCACAATAGCAAAAAGGTGGAAACAACCTAGGTGCCCATCAACAGATGAATGGATAATCAAATCATAGTATATCCACATAATGGAATACTATTCAATGGTAAAGAACAACGATGAAGCCATGAAACATCTTATAGCATGGAGGAAGCTGGAATTCATTACGCTGAGTGAATTTAGTCAGTCACAGAAGGACAAATATTGTATAAGACTACTATTATAAGAACTCAAGAAAATTTTTAAACACGGAAGAAAACATTCTTTGATGGTTAAGAGGGTGGAGAGGGAGGGTGAGGGTTATTTACTAACTAGATAGGGGATAAGAATTATCTTAGGTGAACGATTGACAGCACACACTACAGGGGAAGTCAGCACAACTGGACTAAACCAAAGCTAAGAAGTTTGATGAATACAATCAAACACTTTGTGGGAGAAAGTTGCAGCGTTAGGGGTCTGGGGGGACCATGCTTTCAGGGGATGTCTAGGTGAATTGGTATAACAAATCTTATTAACAAAATGTTCTGCATCCTACTTTGGTAAGTGGGGTCTTAAAAGCTTGCAATCGGCTATCTAAGATGCATCAATTTGTCCCATCCACCTGGAGTAAAGAAGAATGAAGAACACCAAAGACACAAGGGAAGTATTAGCCCAAGAGATGGAAAGAGCCACATAAACCAGAGACTTCATCAGCCTGAGACCAGAAGAACTAGATGGTGCCTGGCTACCACCAATGACCACCGTGACAGGGAACACAACATAGAGTACCTGATGGAGCAGGAGAAATGTGGGGTACAGAACTCAAATTCTAGTAAGAAGACCAGACTTAATGGTCTAACTGAGACTGGAGGATCCCCAGAAAGCATGGCCCCTGGATTCTCTATCAGCCCAGAACTAAAACAATTTCCAAGGCCAACTCTTCAGACAGGGATTGGACTGGACTATGGGACATAAAGTAATACTCATTAGGAGTGTGCCTCTTAGCTCAAATAGATATGAGACTAAATGGGCGGCTTCTGTCCAGTGGTGAGATGGGAAGTCTGAGAGGGTTAGGAGCTGGTTGAATGGACTTGGGGAATCAGGGGTGGAAGGGAGGAGTGTGCTGTCAGAGTCTGGGGAGGTCAATTAGGGTCACATAACAATGTATATATAAATTTTCATATGGGAGACTATCTTGAAATGTAAACTTCATTTAAACTTGAACTATAAAAAAAAAAAAAGAAAGTAATGTAATAAGTTTACAACAACTAAGAACTGGGAGGAAGGTCATCAATGAAAGATAGATTCCAAAAAATTTCTTGCAGGAAAAAAAAGAGAGAGAGATGGATGGGAGAGTGATTCATGAGAAAGCAGAAAGACACAGTGAAGAACACATGCAGTGGGAGTTGTGACTGATGAAAAACAGACTTCACCAGCAGAACTCTCAAAGGGGCTGCAGACTAAGAGATGGCAGAGGTTTTGATGGGTGGGAAGAAGAAAGAAGTCTACGAACAGAATAATTAATTGAGGACTCATATGACAGAAATAAATCACCCATACCTCTTCCCCCAACTCTTTATACTGGATGTTCTACAGCTAGGCACATGACCTCAGGCACAAATATCAATATAACAAACCTCTCTGAGGAAAATGAGGGTAATTAGTTGAAGTAATAGAGGTCAAGAGTGAAGTCTGTCTTATATGGGCCCCCAGAACAGGGATCTCCCTCATGACTTCTCACTCTGAAGCATTTCCTGCTGAATGGATGGTCTCCAGTCTTCCTGGTTCCCTCATTATTAGATAAGAACTGATTCTCATAATTCATCACAAGTTTAAGAAACACTGCAAAAATAAAAATGAATAATGAACATACACTAAGTAAAATATAATAATGATGAAACAGGACTAATTTAGGGAACAAAAACACTTTTAAAAAATCTCATGAACATCCTCAAGGGAACTGAAAAGGTTCTGCGTGTATAAACTAAATGGCAAAATGCTAAAAATGAAAGAAAAGAGAAAAAATGAGAAGAAAGAAAACCTTTCTTAGAAATAAAAGTTATTAATAGAATAATATATTCAATAGGAAGGTTGGAAGATAGATGTGAGGTAATTCCCCATTTAATATAACTTCAATAAAAACAAAGAAATGTATGAAAGAAAAGATAAGATCAATCCAGGATGTCTCTCATTTAACTAAGAGCAATCCCAGGTAAAGAAGAGGAAGAAACAGGGTCAAAATGATCTATTACCAAAAATTTCTTCAAACCAAAGTGGTAAACATATCCAGTTAAATGGGTTTCTAACCACTATACGTTAAAATACCAGGCACATTATTATAAAAAAGATCAAAAACTCTAAAATCACCTAATAATGAAAGATATTCAAACCATCATTAACATAGCAAAAGATTAAAATGGAAAAATGCTTTCAAGATCTGGAGAAAATAATTTTCAATGTGTATTTATATATTCACGCAAACTACCACCAACATTTCAGAAATGAATAAAAATATTTTAAAAGCTGGAAGAATTTGGCAAGTATCCAGTAAACCAGTTGTCATCGGGTCAATTCCAACTCATGGTGACCATGTGTGTGTCAGAGTAGAACTGTGCTTCATAGGATTTTCAATTTCTGATTGTTTTTCAGAAATAAATTGCCAAGTCTTTCTTCCAAGGCACCTCTGGGTAGAATCAAACTTCCAGTCTTTCTGTTAGGAGTCAAGTGTGTAAACTGTACCACACAGGGACTCTTTGGAAACTACAGAATAGGGTAGGGAAGTTCCAATATTATAATTCTGATGTATTATTTTGCTCTAATGTTGGTATCTATACAAGGCTTTATGTATGCATACGGAGCGAGTGATAGCTAATAGCAATTGATCTCCTTCCATAACCATTTTAATAAGGCATTTAAACTGCAAAGTCATGGTTTTGGGTTTTTAGGTTGAGAGAGACAAATGTACTTGCTCAAATGCATTACTCCTAATGTTTAGGTACATATTTACATGCTAATCAGTGAAAATAAAGAAGGCTTAATTTTACCTCTGGTGAGAATATTTCTGTTTATTCTATCGTTGATTAACTATTACTATTATTTACCATTGATGAACTCTTCTATGATTTTAATTTATTTCTGACTTTAATTTCCCTTATACTAATTATTTTTCCCATTTGATTACACTAAAAAATTTAACCCAAAAGGATAAAGCTACTTTCCTCCATAAAGTTAAGGAATGATTTAGATTCTGATGCAAAGTTGTCATCCTACATGCCGTTTCAAAACACTGGTCCATAGTCTGCCCAATATACCATAGATAATGTTCCATTATTTTCTTGGCTTAAGTGCGTGAATTCATGATGTTGAGTCATTGAAGAACTATCCCAGAGAGCTCTAAATAGAAGAAATCAGACATCTAGAGTTTGGAAACGAGATCTTCAAACTGTTATTTCTCTAACCACCTAATACAGGAATGCTCAGTTCAGACCTTAGCAATCCACACTTTTGTCTACATGTGCAATATATACCCACTATTGACATCGTAAGCATTATTAAAAACTTTTAAGAATTGTGTAACTTGTAATTGGTTAAGTAGAGAACTGTAGCTATGAACCTTATTTCAGTGCATCTTGGTAAGCTAAAGATTCAAAATGAAGGAGACATCTTTACAGAATAATGGCATGCAATTGCTTCCTCCAGGGCTTGGTCTGGTCCTGTGTCTAGAACAATTACACTATGTCTTTCCTTAAGTGATCGTTAATTATACTCTCTAATTCTATGTATTTTAAATCTAGGGCACTTGTTTTTAAGATTCATTATAAGCTGGTAAAATCCTGCAAAAGAGATCTAATTCGAAATAGAGCTTATTTTTAGATTCGAGTGCATGAGAATAAAGATGTTTTAAGATAGTTGGCAGTTTTGGCACCCTTACTGGCAAAATGTGTTTTTATTTCTATATAATTACAAAAATATGTAATTTATCCTTTCAAACAGCGACTATAGCTGGAGATTGGAGCATAGCCAAAGTGTTGAACATCTTGTAAAAGGGAGTTAAGGGTAATCCAGAAATTATACCCTGGCAAGCGTCACCTCTGCACCTGGAAAACTAGTTTAAAAGATCTTGGAAGGTGGAACACAAATCATCTGGATGAACAAAATTTGTTAGGAATAAATCAGCTTGGGTTTTGTAAATGTAAATCATTCGCTCTCTGTCTTGAAAGGATACTTTATGATGCTTAACAAAGAGTAAATAAAGGAGAGTTGCCAGATGTACTCGATTTAGGTTTTCAGTGCCTCTTAAAGAGATATATTTATCGTGAGTATGAGCTGACACGGGACTTTGTGTCTAAGAGAACACACAAGAAGCTTACTTGCCATCTGGCCTGTCTAGGGTCCAGCTTAGCAGAGACCACAGAGCTAGCTGCTGCCCCTGGACAAATCAATTTCTTGTTGTAGGTCTGTTCCCAAGAGTCCATAAATTCTGGGCAACAGAGGGTAGAGAGGGAAAGTTCTGTCACTGATTAAAAAGTGGATACATGACAAAAAGGCAAGATTCCAAATAAACGTCTAGCTGCTATAAGGAAAGGGCTGTCTACTTATTGGAGCAGGGTCATATGTTTAATTCGTTATTTAGAAGAGGAGGGGTGAGCTGATTGTGTCTAATTGCCAAAGATGAACACTTAGAAGAGATCATTAGAAATACAATGAAAAGAAGATAGGAAACACACACATGTATTCTTGCCTATAAGGGATACAAAAACATTTAAGGATTATTTCCCTTCTTTAACCAATTTATGACCTAATCAAAAATATCATATTCACATAAAAAAGTAATTAGTCTTAGATACAATGACTAGAGTGGCACACAGAGGAAATGTAAGCAAACTTCAAAGCAAAGAGCAAACATTTTGGATTGAGATGGCCAGTGAAGGTGTCCTGGAACAGATGTGATTTGGGCCTACAAAAAGGGAGTGTGTTAGCAATAGGTGAAGATATCCAACCAGGGTGGAAAATGTGATCAAAGAAGAAAAAATAATTTCCAAGTGTATTGGGCTGCAGCTAATGACCCATTTTGTTAGAGCTAGTAATGAAGTTCACCATTCACCTGTCATTTTGTCATATTGTGGTGGCTCGCATGCTGAAAGCTACACTACCAATATTTCAAATATCAGCAGGGTCATCTAAGGTGGAGAGGTTTCAGCAGAGACTCCAGACTAAGACAGAGTAGGAAGAAAGGGCTGGTGATGTACTTCTAAAACTTAGCCAGTAGAAATCCTATGGATCCCAACAAAATATTGTCCAACATACTGCGGGGAGACAAGCCCCTCGATTTTTTCAGAAAATCAAGATCCCTTACAAGTAGAAGTATGTTGTTAACCATTTTATAATTTTAGGAAATACTAAAGTAATATGATGAATAAAGAATAATATCCTGTAACATTATAAAATACATTTTTTTCCTCTCCCTCCATGCACACTGATTATAATGCTGCTAGGGCCAGCATTTGTAGCTGTCAGGCAGCAAAAACTATTCTTCATGAATCAAGAAAAATGCTTTCGGCTGCAGAAAGTAAGTGGTTTCCCCAGGCTTGAACATTCTTCTCAATTTTAAATGTCTGAGATTTCTTCTTCTAAAGCAGAATTTGACTCTTTATTTCAATTAATGAAGGGTATCTATGAAACAATTATTTTCAGTGACTTGAGATTCATCAAGAAGCTGCAGCATTCGAAAAAAAAATAGGACTGTTAGAGGATAAGAGCAAGAGACTTAATATTATAAATATTCAGCTTTCATACAGATACCTTTAGCTCGGTTTTCTTGTAAAAGCAGTGAAAAGGATCTTGAAAGGAAACTGAGGAGCACTACTCCCGTTTTTAAAGTTGAAGTAAGCAGTGACTCCATTATAAAATAGTCTATTATGTATGTCGTGGAGCCCTGGTGGTGTAGTGGTTTAGAGCTTGGCTGCTATCCAAAAGGTTGGCAGTTCGAATCCACCAGCCTCTCCTTGGAAACTCTATAGGGCAGTTCTACTATGTCCTGTAGGGTCACTATGAGTCAGAATTGACTCGATGGCAACGAGTTACCATGTATATCTGAGATGGTATACCATGTATACCCTGAGAGTCAAAAATACAACAGATGTTACTACAAGGATGCTGTATGCCCAAATTCAGGTATAACATTTCTACCAGAGGATGTTGCTGAATATTTCTTCAGAGTCATCAACTCTGGTATTGTTATTTAGTCATCTTTCCATATACAGTTTCCAGTTTCTTGTTTTTCTTTCCCAGATTATTATGTGTCTTAAGAACTGTAGAATGGTCTCTCATAAATCCAAAGACATGGGTTGTTTACTGTGAGGCTTAAGAAATCTGTATCAATCATATGGATGATAATTTTACCCCTGCCCTTTCCATGTTCAGAAGCAATTGAGAAATAAGTGCAGGTGTTAGATGGAGGATTAAAAAAAAGAATGTGTTTTTTAAACCAATGAAGGCTGAATTTGAAAATGTAACTTAACCTGGGATGAGAACCAAGATTCTACTTCCTTCCCAATTTCTCATCCCCAATTAACCCTATGCATCTAGAGCCTCAGGACTGACCTCTGGTTTGTGGAGCATGCCGTACAAGTTTACCATAAGAAGGGGTGGAAAATGCATGATAAAGGGATCCAAAAAGAGAGGAGCAGCCTAGGGAAAGCTATTTCACCCATCAGATGAGTCTTCCTTTGGGAAGTAATGAATCAGAGAAGCCAGGGTGGTGGTAAAGACATCTGGATCCTGAGTCACTGTTTAGAACCAACTAGAGAACCCTGGTTAAGAGCCTCGCTGCTAACCAAAAGGTGGGGAGTTCAAATTCACCAGTCGCTCTTTGGAAACCCTATGGTGCAGATATACTCTATCCTATAGGATCACTATGAGTCAGAATCTACTGTATGACAACTTTTTTTTTTTCTTTTTTAAGAGAACTTTAATAAAATGCAAATATACTCTAAATAGTAAGGCTAGAATGGCTTTTTATTCATCAGCACTTTCTCTTATGTAAGAATATCAGATAATCTACCTAATGCAAAGAACTCCTTTCAAAGTAATAGTACTCAGAAGTGAACACTCTAGATGGGAGAATTAAAATAGACCAAGTATGGTGATACAGGAGAAGCATACCTAGGTGAGGGGTCATAGTTCAGGGGGCAGAGGCCCAGTCTGCCAAGTGAGCGTTCTGGATTCCTGAGGGCAGACTTCAAACTACATGATTGCTTTTGGCTTGCCATCTTTCTAAGGCAGCAATATCTAGCATATATATTATAGTATTATCTAGAATGAACAAGGACATATGGTTTCCCTTCTGCTCATATTTTGCTTTGGGGCCACTTTTATTATTGAGTTGTGATTGCAACCTGAACAGGATATCTCGGTATTTATCCTTGATAGAGAAAAGTAAAAGAGACTATTAGACTGACGGGGATCCAAGACCTGACTCCTTACAGAAACAAAACCAAAGTTCAGGCCAACCAATTAGACACTGCCAATTCAGCTCCCTTTACTGAACTCAGCACCTGGTCCAAATAAAGTTAAACACTTGGCTCCAACCAAACGATAGTTGCTTTGCTTTCGTGTTTGCCTGATGAAAGCTCTCTCCTCCTGTTCCTGCGTGGCATTCCTAGCCATTCTACAAGTTGGTTGCTGCAGGACTCATGAATCCTCATCTGCTGGAATAAACTCACAGAAACTTATTTTTGACTTGATTTTTCTTTTAACACCCTTAGTGGTATTACGAGGAACCTCACCTATACTAATGAAATGAACCTTTACTGAACACCCCAATATGTACTAGACATCATGCCTTAGTTACATGCGTGCATTACTCCACTTAATATTCACAACCCTATGAGGCTTTATTAAACCATTCTATAATTAGGGCCTGTATGCATCTGGCAACAAAGCTCTTTCCCTCAGATGGCATCCTTTAAACTGCCACATAACCACTCAGGCAATCAGAGAAGTAATCTTATTCAAAGTTTCTTACTACTGAATCTTAAATTTACCTAGAATGGACATATATATATATATATATACACACACACACATATATATATACACACTCATATATAGATACATACACACACACATACATACTATTTTTTTTCAAAGAAGTGGTATCTTTTTATTAATTTAACCACTACTCATTTACTAGACGCTCAGCACTCACTCTAGGAGCACAGCAATGGACAAGACAGATAGTGGACTTCTTCTTGAGCCATCATGTAGATGGAAATTCATTGATTAGTGACAGTTTTGCTGATATGTTTTTAATATTTCTCAGGAGGCAAATAGGTCTAGCAAGAAATTATGGACTATCAGGAATCTAAGAAGCCCAAGTTTAATAGACCAGTGGTCTCCTGTAGGAAAGTGTTTACTTCCATTGACATTACCCTGAAGTGACAGATGATAACTCAGGGAAGATTGCTTGGGATTACTACATAATCTGCTAAACATTCTTTGTGAATGAACTGCATTGTCGAGTGAATCCCCATGGGGCTTATTGAATAGCCTAAATTCTAAGGCCCTGAGATGTAATTTCAATGTTCAGAACACAGTGGGATACTGGCAGACTAATATGAAATCATCCGTTAGAGTTTGAGAAACTAAAATGAACAATGAGAAAGGTTTTTAAATTTTGTATTGAGTCCAAAATTACAAAATTGTATTAAGAGTACAAAATTAGCCTTTATTTACTTTTGATAAGAACATATATCACAATAGGTGGGATTGCTTTGTTGCTTTTACATTATTTAGTAACCTGACCTCATCCTGTGAATTCAGTGCACAGGTGGATCGTTTGGTCAACACTGGACAATGAGACAATCAAAAACTAAAAGAGTAAAAGTATCAGGCATGGTCACAACAAGATGATGTTTACAAAAACCTTTTACACTGAACTGGAAGATTTTTTTAATGGACCAACACACACCGATTGAGGCAAAATTGTTTGACTTGACTTAGTCAAGGTCTTTCTTTGATTTAAGATGGTGAAATGAGGGACTTACCTTGTTTCTCTTCTGTCGGTTGAACTCTCAGTAACATGTTTGCTTGACAGGCCATGCGAAGATAGGAAACCAGTGTTAGATTCTTTATCCTTGAATTCAAGGTATTCATGCTTCTTAAATATTAATCCCTATAAATGGAAATTTTGTGACTCATACATGGGTATTTTAGGAGAAGTCTGTACCTCACCCTGCCTGCCCCATTACTGCCAATGAACTAGGGGCTGTGGACTAAATACAAAAAAACTGTAGACTTAGAAAATTAGATCAAAATTGAAGGGTGAGCCTGCTATCAGTTAGAGAAACAAAGATAAAAGTCATATTCAATACAAATAATGTAAGATATTCATAAACTACCGTATCTCACAGTGGGTATTTTGCTTTATCATTACTGTTTTGCCTAGCGTAGATATATATCAAGAGGCTGGCTGGCGCAAGCAGTTTGTGATCAGCTGCTAACCTAAAGTTTGGTGGTTCAAACCCACCCAGTGGTACCAGGGAAGAAAGGCCGGGTGAACTACTTTCATAAAGATTACAGCCAAGAAAACCCTATGAAGCAGTTCTACCCTGTAACACATGGTGTTGCCATGAATTGGGCCAACTCAATGGCAGCTAACAACAACAGAAATGTATCGGTGTTTTCAGACAGATGCAAAATCATAAACTTGCAAAGGTCAAACCATTCAGAATGCGGGAATCGGACGGTAAATGAATATTACAGTCGGCAGGGATCTCTACTGGGTACCATGGGGTTGGGAGGCAAAGTGAGTGAAAACAAGCATGTATATAAATTTGGTTGAAATGAGATGCTTTCATTTCATACATTTGACATATGTTTTCCTTAATGAATACTGTAATTCAGTGTTTGTACTAAGCACTGAAAAACTTATAACACAACTTCTGTCTCATAATTTTACTATTTTTGGTTATAATTTATATGGCAACAATCAAATCCAATTGCTATGCTTGCCCGTTTATCATTGTATAATGAACTTAATATTATTGTCTTACTATTAAACTTAAAACAAATGACAATGTAGGTCATTAGTTTTGATAAAAAATTGTTTAAGCTATGGCCTAACATATTATATGTGAATGATTTTAAATGCTTTAGCGGCATCAGGAAATAGTGCAGTAGTGTCTGCTAAATATTTTAAAATAGTTTTATATTTCACCAACACTCTGGAATACAACCGAACTGAACTAAAATCTCTGTATCCCAAAGAAAATATTACATAAGACTTCTGTTATAATGGATCCCTACCTCTTTTCAGAAAGTTTCCAATATGCTTTATGGCTCTGTCATATTTTTTTAAGTTATAGTAGAAAATAACTTTTTTTCTTGGTAAGAAAATAATGTTTCTTGACTGATGCGATGTTAAAACTCTAATATATCAGACTCTTCTAAATTGGAATCACTAAACAAAATGTTTTCGGTCATAAGTGAGTGTGTTGAAGGCAAAAATTTGTACTGTATTTATAATACAACTGGATTTATGTTCCTGTGTTAGATCCCATGAGGGACTCATTCTCTCATGAAAGGTTATTATCTGCAAGCAGAATATAGTTATCTTCAGATTTTCATTGTTTTTTCATTTATGGTTAAATATTTGTATTCCATCTTTATCTCCCAGTTTTCATTTTTACTGCTCTATCTGGTGATCAATCACGTCTTGTATTTTTAAATAGTCTTTTGTAGAGGGCTTAAAACATGTCCATTTTTCACATTGTCAGTTAAAAAAAAAGTATTGCTTATCATATCTCCTGGGGTGCACATTCATGTCATGTACATCTGAGTCATTGAAAGATTTCTGAAAAGGAGAAAGTCAAAGGGCAGACATTTTTAATGCCAAAAGTTTGATTGCTATAATAAGGCATTGCATTGCAAGGACTATTTATTTTTTCTTGCTTCACAGAAACAGAAAAAGGGCGAATGCAATCTCACAGGACGGAAATAACTTGTGGTGAATTGCTGCCATCCAGATCACCTTTAATTCCAAATGGTTCATTCATCTCAGACTGGATCCTGGTGCAGCCCAGCGAACCAATGGGCTTGAAATCAGGCACAGAGGCTCGGAAGAAAGGCATCACATTTGCATCCACAATTTGCTTAAAATATTCCATTTAGCCTTTCTTCCCAGGAAACAAAGCCAGCAGTACTTGATTATTGAATAGCCCTTTCTGGATGCATAGTTTGAGGAGATTTTATTAAGATTATGGGAAACTTGAATTTTACAGAATGTATCATGTGATTATATTTCAGTTTTGATTTGTCTTCAAGGATTCAAACAGATAGGAGACTAGGATACATCATATATTAGCTCTGTTTTAGCATGTCTTTATTGTAATCTCAGGCAGAGTCAAATACTTCAGAGAAAAAGGTTGAATTGTGAGACTAAGAATTACAAAAATAAAGAGGCAAATCCAAATATGCAGAAGTGGATTTACTGTAAAAAATGCAATATTGTAATTTCAATATACGTATTTCCTCAAATATTCCTATGGTTTCATTTCATAATAATTAGTTTAATCAATGAATGGTTTGAGAGATATCTAATCATAATTTTCAAGAGGACTCTAGCTACTTCTGGAGCCCTGGTGATGCAGTGGTTAAGAGCTATGGCTGCTAATCAAAAAGGACATCAGTTCACATCCATCAGATGCTCCTTAGAAACCCTATGGGACAGTTCTACTCTGTCCTGTAGGGTTGCTATGAGTTGGAATGGACTCAAAGACAATTTTTTTTTTTCCTAGCTAATTCTATGTGAAAAAAATTTTGGCACACACACACATCTCTGATCACCTGACATTTAGCAATATCTATTGTGTGCAAAGAAGCATTTGCATTATTTTGGAACACAAACAAATAAGAATACGATTTTTCCCCCTAGAAGAACAGCAGGAAAGCAATGGAATAAATCCCTTTCTTGGGTTCAAAGGGGTCTGGATTACCTTGGTGTACCTCTGTGTCTCCTTCTGCCTCCGCCCTGTGTGCTAGGGTACAAAGATACAGGGTCAATGTGATAGTTCCCACCCAACCCCAAACAAGACCTAAACCTAGTCTCAGTCTCAAGTCCTATCCTGATCTTCTTGTTTTTCTGTGATGAAGTATCTTACCAGGGCCTATCAGAGTGTCCATTACATGTTAGGTTTTCACAAAGGATTAGGCAGATGTGATTCTCAGTATTAAATGAAAAAAAATAATACTTTGGAGGAGGATATTTGTTCATATCCAACAGTCACTTCTCCGAGAGACCTATCTAAAATATCACCTTCTAGCCCTCTCTACTCCCTCTATAAATTAGTCTATTTTTTTGTCATAGCGTTTTAATCCTCTGTGAGATTTTATTATAGACCTATTAACTTATGTATTTTTTCACTATTTCTCACAAAATGTAAGGGGCATAGACAGGGATTTTGATTTGTTCCCCTCTTCCTTCTGGAAGAGGACAGTGCTAGTGTTTAAGAGATGCTCAATAAGTATTTGTTGTGCTTGGATAGTTAACTTGCTACATTTCTTAGGTCAGCTTTTCGTAGAGTCAGAACCTAAGCCAAGGGTTAAGTCGCAAGTGATTTATTAAGGACTTGTTCCCAGGAGAAATCAATAAGGGATATGAGTGAAGCAGGACAGAAAAAGGGAAGGAACCAAGTAAGGGTGTGATTTTAGGTGAGTTGCAGACTCAGGCAGATTCCCTAGGAAGATATGGAGTGTAAATCTCATCTCCTAGTTTCTTCAAATGGAAGTAAAAGAGCTGGGCTTTTATACTTCTCATCAGTCAATCCATAGGCTACTAGAAGACCCAACCAAATCAAAAACAAAAACCCACTGCCATCAAGAAGATTCAAACTCATGGCTACCCCATGTGGTACAGGATAGAACTTTTCTGTACAGTTTTCTTGGCTGCATTTACACAGAAGCAGACTTCCATCTTTTCTTCTGGGGTGCCACTGGGTGATTTGAACCACTAACCTTTAGCTTAGTAGTCTAGCATAAAGAGTTTGCACCACCCAGGCACCCTAGCAGCCCCAGGGGGGGAATAAAACTCCCCTCCTATGCTGCTATCAACACATTTCCTACTTTCCAGTTCTGAATTACATCCTTCTTTTGTTGTTGTTGTTGTTGTTGTTGTTAGGTGCCTTCGAGTCAGTTCCAACTCACAGTGACCCTATGTACAACAGAATGAAACACTGCCTGATCCTTACCCATGCTCACAATCGTTGTTATGCTTGAGCCCGTTGTTGTAACCACTGTCTCAATCCATCTCATTGAGGGTCTTCCTCTTTTTTGCTGACCCTCTACTTTACCAAGCATGAAGTCCTTCTCCAGGGACTGATCCCTCCTGATAACTTGTCCAAAGTATATATAATCTCACCATCCTTGCTTCTAAGGAGCATTCTGGTTGTACTTCTTCCAAGACAGATTTGTTCGTTCCTTTGGCAGTCCATGGTATATTCAATATTCTTTGCGAACACATTCAAAGTTGTCACTTCTTCTTCTATCTTCTTTATTCATCTTGCAGCTTTTGCGTGCCCATGAGACAATTGAAAACACCATGGCTTGGGTCAGGCACACCTTAGTCTTTGAGGTGACGTCTTTGCTTTTCAACACTTTAAAGAGGTCTTTTGCAGCAGACTTGTCCAATGCAATGAGTCTTTTGATTTCTTGACTGCTGCTTCCATGAGTATTGATTGTGGATCCACAATCCTTCTTTTAGATGGTAACCATTAACTAAGTTGATCAAGTGGCTCCTGTTTGGCAAAAAAAAAACTAGATGATACTCTCCTTTCCTATTAGATACAATACACATTGAAAAGTTGCTTAATTGTGCAATATCACCAAGTTTGAAAAACATTTTTATATGTAATAATGATATCATTTGGTGTCAAAACAAACATTTAAGCTAAAAATAAACATATTGTTCTCTCTCTCTCGCTCTTCACCTTTTGAAAAATGAAGTCCAGATAGATTAAAATTTAGTAGCTGAGCCAAGGATTCGAAAGGGTTTTTGATTGCAGAAATTATGTTCTTACTGCTGTTCCAAGCTGGCATTTAGACAGATTATTCTGTATTTTCTTAAGCACCAAGATACTAAAAATAAAAATTTCAGGCCAAAAACTTGGGGAGGAAGGAATCACAACAGATCGATGAAGGGAATGTTAATGATAGAAGGAGTATGGATGCTTTCGAATCACATGGAGTAGGAGCTGTGGTTCCATCTGTGCCTGAGAATTGCGTGACACAGTCACCCCTCCACCAGCCTCCCCTCAGTTCAGCCCTTTGCACTTGCCATTGGAGATGTCTGTATTGAACTGTAGCTAACTCTAAACTTCACATTGTAAGATTTTCAAGATTTCACTGATGGAAAACAATTTAAGAAATAGCGTTTGAAGAATGGTGGTGAGCTTTAATGGTCAATGATGAGTGGAAAGAAGTATTTGTTTGGAAAAAAACAGAATCAGAAAACTGGTGACCGACATACCAGCCAAAATGACTTTGCCTTCAGGTTATAAAAGCACTCTGTGTCTATTTATTTGTTTGGCTACCATGGAAATAAAACACTTCTATGCAATCCAACTCTCAACTTCTGAAAAAACATTTTTTAAAAAGTTTTTTAAACAGCTAATTATGTTTCCCTTTACAGCTATAAATATTTGTATCTTTCTGAACACCTCTTTCATACTTAAATATTAGAAGCCAGTGTAAAATATTAACCCATTTCTTACAAATAAACTAAGTATAAAGAACTTGATGTTTAACCTAGTTGTACATTTTGTTTTTGTACTAAATTTCACAAACTATAGGAAAATTAATTTAGTTAGATCATCA
The DNA here is from genome assembly GCA_030035585.1 of Dugong dugon. NCBI lineage: Eukaryota > Metazoa > Chordata > Mammalia > Sirenia > Dugongidae > Dugong > Dugong dugon. Next base: position 65,400,008 of record CM057466.1, read on the forward strand.
GGAAAGGTTGATTTTAAACTATTCTATCAACAAAAAGAGATTATAAATAGTAATATTATATTGTTTGTAAGTATAGTTTTTAAGGGACTTTTTATACCATATTTCATTTTATCCTAACTTTTTTTTTCAATTTCTATAAAAATCAACAATCTATTAGATTTGTAGTATCACAGAAATGTAGAGCTGTCCGAGATGTAATTATTAATCTCATTTTAATGAGAGGAAAATGGAACTCAGATTTCTGAACTCACAGGGCTTTTAAGTAGCCAGATAGATGCAAGAGCTCTACCACAGGGGAAAGGTTCTGAGCTGGGTCTCTTATAGGCTTTACCTCATTCTTATTATAATCTCTGAGGCAACTTTTAACAGGTCCTTAATTATTACTCTGGCTCCTAGCTGGACATTTTCAGGAACACTGATATGGTGTTCCTGGCTCACAATGAAGAGTCACAAGTCTCCTCCTCTTTTTTTTTTTTTTTTTAATTCTAGCTGCAGCCCTGGACCTTATTTCCATCAAGTTCCTTTTGTTGAGATTCCACTCCTAGACAAATAAGGCTTTGGGATCTGAGAATAAGGACTGAGTATTGAAGCAGGATGGGTCCCTGGGTGGTGCAAAAAGTATGGCTGTTTGAACCCACCCTGTGGTGCTGCAGAAGAAGGCTTCGCGATCTGCTTCCATAAAGATTACAGCAAAGAAAAAGCTAGGGAGCAGTTCTGCTCTGTAACACATGATGTCTCTATTTGTTGGAATTGACTCGATGGTGAGAATTTTTTTTTTTTTTTAACTGAAGTGAGATGAGAGATGTCTCTGTAGTGACCTTCACACAGTGCCCAGAAAAAGTCAAAAGGCAGCAAGCACCCAGGAGCAAATTTTATTTTGAGCATTTTCTCATGTCATCAACTGTTCCTTGTAAGTATTCTTTGTAATGGCTATAATAGCCCACCATTTGAATACCTTTCATTTAAGCACTCTCTTTATTAGAAAAGTAGGTCATTTTTAATAATTTTAGATTGTTTCTAATAAATAAAGATCAAAAGAAAATCTGTACACATATATCTTTGTACTATCTATTTCATTAGGCTAAATTCCAAGACATTTAGTTACTGAGTCAAAAGGTAGGAATGTGCTTAGGGCTTTTGAGATATTGCCCAATTGCTTTCTAGAAAGTTGTAGTAATTTTACATTCTAATAATATGCGAAAATAGGTCATAGTATCATTGACAAATTTAAACATATTGAAAAATCTGACATATTGTTGAGTGGAAAATTATATCTTTAGTTTTAATTTAGTTCTCGATTCTGTTGTTTGTTAACCATGAGTGTTTCTATAATGAACATACTTTAGTTTTATTACAAAAATAAAATCCTTCTTTCTTTTTGCAGTATTGAATAATAGTTAATCCAGGTGGAAATGCTATTTCTTGGAGTTTTGTTAAGCAGATAAACATCTGTGGATATGACATCCAGTGTAATAGAGTCAGATAAAAATTGCTAATATAAAAATAATCCAAGAATTGTACAATGTTAGTATACTTCATTTATACATTATATGTTATTGTACATTTTACATTGTTACACATTAATCTATTTGGAAGTGAGTTGAAATATAACTATAAATTTGCAAGTTAGAACCCAATCTGAGCTTATTTTCCTCTGACTTCAGAGCCATTGATTATGTTCTTCTTTTTGACACTTCTTGAAAGGTTTTATTGTTTTTGTTCATATTTGGCTTCTGCATTAGATTCTAAGCAGCTTAGGTTAGGGGCATTAATAAAGGCCTCTATTAACTCCTATAGTTTCTATTGTATCAGGTAGTATGTGTTGTTCCAAAATTCTCAATAAATTATCTGCTGACTGATTAGAGGAAAGGACTCATATAACCCCTGCATGTTGGGTTATATCCTAATACACTTGTCTTCATCATCCAGGGTTCATGAGAACAGAGTACACTGGGGTCTCATGTAAGCAGGATGTTTAGCTCACACTTGGTTCACAAATATTTAAATATCATCAATATTGTAAGAAGTCTCAAAGCTTCTCCTTGTAAATAAGGTAGAATATACAGGATAGAAAGCAAATGTGTATAAAGGCTTGTACAGGAGGCCACCTTGACTGATACTATCCTGCTTGCTTTCTGGAAGATGGCATGTCCCTCACTGTAATCCTGATCTTTCTCTGGCTTGAACCCTTCAAGCCTACCCAATTTCAGTTCTGGTAACCACTCTTCCTCCTTCCTTCATCTGGATTCCTTTAGCTTTTCAACCCAGGCCTGTCTTCTGCAGTCTTTTTCAGAGTTAAAAATGCATGTTTGCTTCTATATCAATTCTGTCTAGGACTGACCCATTTTCAACCACTTATTTTTACTATCAGACTTCATCCTTGCAGGCAGTTTCTCTCCACTGCTGAAGCTGTATATAACTTGAGTGTCTAACCTCACTTTATTTTAGCTTTTGCACCACTGCTTCAGCTCTTGGTAACCAAACAGTGGCAGCTACAGCCAGAATATAGCATCTTCAGTTAGAACAGACTACAACCCCATTGTGATGCTTTATGTAGTATTGCAGCAACAGAAATAACTTGACCCCATCTCTTAGGATGAAAAAAGAACATGTAGGTTAGAAACTCCATGTTTATTTGCTTTTGTTACAGTGTGTTGAATTGTGATATTCTGCTTCTCGCAAGCTCTCTAACGCTCCCTGAGTACTACTTTGGATCTAGTATAAATGAGTAGCTGTCCACCACAAGTGCAGATCCAAAGGAGCAGGGTTAGGGCTGGCTTGATGCATAAATAATCATTTCAATTCTCTGTCCATGCCAAATCAAACAGCCATGAATCTCATTACTTCCAAATTAAATTTTGTCTCTCAAAAAGTCTTTCTAGAATAGGCAAGCATTGGAATAATGAAAAATTTTTAGGTTTTCAAAGTTTTTTTGTTGAGTTTTTTTCTTTTTTTTTTTTTTTGAGTTTTAGAAAGCTGCCTTTGCCCGTAAGACTCTCTAGCCAGCCTACAAGATCTTTCACGATTTGTCCCTTTCGTACTCTCTGAATTTCATCTTCTAATCCTTGCCCTTCATTTTTTGTTCTAGTAATGTTTTTTTATTGTGCTTTGAATGTATCACGTTGTCTTCATGTATAACACCCTGAATACATATCTCACATTCTTCTCCTGGGTGATTCTTACAAATCTGTCAAGGCGCATAATAATCATCATATTCTTTATTTAGTGTTCTTTGAGCCCCTTGTTGTTGCTGTTAGGTGCCAGAAGGTTCTGACTCATAGCGACCCTATGTACAATGGAACAAAACCTGCCCAGTCCTGTGCCTTCCTCACAATCACTGTTATGCTTAAGCCCATTGTTGCAGCCACAGTGTCAATCCATTTCATTGAGAGGCTTCCTCTTTTTTGATGATGCTCTACTTTACCAAGCATGACGTCCTTCTCCAGGGACTGATCCCTCCTGACAACATGTCCAAAGTATGTGAAACATAGTCTCGCCATCCTTGCTTCTAAGGAGCATTGTGGTTGTACTTCTTCCAAGACACATTTGATCATTCTTCAGGCAGTCCATAGTATGTTCAATATTCGTCTCCAACACCACAATTCAAAGACCTCAGTTCTTCAGTCTTCTTTGGTCATAGTCCAACTTTCACATGCATAGGAGGTGATCAAAAACACCACGACTTGGGTCAGTTGCACCTTAGTTCTCCAGGTGACATCTTTGCTTTTCAACACTTTAAAGAGATCTTTTGCAGCAGATTTGCCCAATGCAATGCATTGTTTGATTTCTTTCTTTTTTTTTTTTTTCACTTGTACTTCAGGTGAGGGTTTACAGAACAAATGTTTCTCATGAAACAGTAGTACACATATTGTTTTATGACATTAGTTAACAACCCCATGACATGTCAACCCTCTCCCATTGCAAGATTTTTTTGGTGAAAATATACATAGCCAAAGATACACCATTTCAAAAATTTCTACATGCACAGTTCATTGACATCGACTACGCTCTTCCAGTTGTGCTGCTGTTCTCGTTTTAGATGAAGGTTTACAGAACAAAATAGTTTCTCATTAAACAGTTAGTACACATGTTGCCCTATGGCAATAGTTAACAACCTCACAACACATCAACACTATCTTTACTCAACCTTGGGTTCCCTATCACCAGCTTTCTTGTCCCCTCTGCTTTCTACTCCTTGTCCCTGGACTGCTGTGTCTCATTAGTCCCATTTGGTTTTATGGGGCTGTCCACTCCCCCGCTGAACGGTGAAGCTCGGAAATGACTTCACCACTGAGCTAAAAGGGTGTCTGGGGGCCGTACTCTCGGGATTTCCCCAGTCTCCTTTAGGCAGTAAACCTGGTCTGCTTTTTGTGAGTTAGAATTTTGTTCTACATCCTTCTCCAGCTCTGTCCAGAGCCCTCTGTTGTGATCCTGGTCAGAGCAGTCAGTGGTGGTAGCCAGGCACCATCTAGCTGTACTGGACTCAGATTGGTGGAGGCCTTGGTAGATGTGGTCCATTAGTCCTTTGGACTAATCTTTTCCTTGTATCCAGTTCTCTTCATTCCCCCTTGCTCCCAAAGGGGTGAGACCAATGGAGTATCTTAGATGGCCGCTCACAGGCTTTTAAGAACCCAGACACTACTCACCAAGGTAGAATGTAGAACATTGTCTTTATAAACTGTGTTATGCCAATTGAGCTAGATGTTCCCTGAGACCATGGTCCCCACCAGCAATTCAGTCCCTCAGGGAGTTTGGATGTGTCTATGGAGCTTCCATGACCTTTCCTTCTACATGTTGTGCTGGTTTCCCCAGTATTGTGTACTGTCTCACCCTTCACCAAAGATACCACTTATCTATTGTCTATTTAATATTTCCCCCCCACCCCTCCCATCCCTGGTAACCAACAAAGATTATTACTTTCTGTGTGTGAACTTTTCCATAGGTTTTTACAGTAGAGGTCTCATACAGTATTTGTCCTTTTGTGGTTGACTTATTTCACTCAGCATAATGTCCTCCAGTTTCATAAATGTTATGAGATGCTTCACAGATTTGTCATTGTTCTTTCTCGTTGCATAGTACTCCATTGTGTGTATGTACCATAGTTTGTTTATCCATTTATCTGTTGATGGGCATCTAAGTTGTTTCCATCGTTTTGCTATTGTGAACAATGCTGCCATGAACTTAGGTGTGCATATGTCTATTCGAGTGATGACTCTTATTTCTCTAGGATATATTCATAGGAGTGGGATTTCTGGATCAAATGGTATGTCTATTTCTAGCTTTCTGAGGAAGCGCCATATCATTTTCCAAAATGGTTGTATCATTTTGCATTCCCACCAGCAGTGCATAAGAGTTCCGATCTCTCCACAGCCCCTCCAACATTTGTTATTTCCAGTGTTTTTTTTTTTTATATATATATATATTTTATTGTACTTCAGGTGAAAGCTTACAGAGCAAATAGTTTCTCATGAAATAGTAGTACACCTGTTGTTCTATGACATTGGTTAACAACCCCACAACGTATTAAGCCTCTAAATTCTCAACCTTTTTTTAAATTTTTTGATGAAAATTACAGATGGCCAAAGATACACTGTTTCAAAAATTTCTACATTCACAGTTCAGTGACATAGACTACGCTCTTCCAACTGTGCTGTTATTCTCACTTAAGATGAAGGCTTACAGAACAAAATAGTTTTTCATTTAACAGTTACTACACATGTTGCCCTATGACAATGGTTAACAATCTCACAGCACATCAAGAATATCCTTACTCCACCTTGTGTTCCCTATCACCAGGGGACTTCCTTGTCCCCTTCTGTCTTCTGGACCTTGTCACTGGACTACTGTACCTCTTTACTCTCATTTGGTTTTTTTTTTTTTTTTTTTAACACCATTTCAAAACTTTTTACTTACACATTTAAGTGATATTGACTATGCTATTCCAATTGTGCTGCCATTCTTGCCCAGGATGAAGGCTTACAGGACAAAACAGCCTCCCATTTAATAGTTACTACAGATGTTGCCCTATAGCAGTGGTCAACAATCTCACAATACATCGACAGTGTCCTTATTCAATTTGTGTTCCTTATCATCAGTTTCCTACTCCCCTTCTGCCTTCTGGCCCTTGTCACTGGACTCCTGTACCTCGTTAGTCCCATTTAGTTTTACTGGGCTGTCCATTCCCAGGCTTAACATCGAACCTCCAAGGTAACTTCACCTCTGAGCTGAAAGCGTGTCTGGGGGCCACAATCTTGAGGTTTCTCGAGTATTCTTTAGGCCAGTAAGTCTGGTCTTTTTTTTTTGGGGGGGGGGGAGTTTAAATTATGCTCTACATCCTTCTCCAGCTCTGTCCAGAACCCTCTGTTGTGATCCTGGTCAGAGCAGTCAGTGGTGGTAGCCGGGCACCATCTAGGTGTACTGGACTCAGTCCGGTGGAGGCCTTGGTAGCTGTGGACAATTAGTTCTTTGGACTAATCTTTTCCTTGTATCCAGTTCTCTTCATTCTCCCTTGCTCCCGAAGGGATGAGACCAGTGAAGTATCTTAGATGGCCGCTCATAGGCTTTTAAGACCCCAGACACTACTCACCAAGGTAGAATGTAGAGCATTATCTTTATAAGTAGTGTCATGCCAATTGAGCTAGATGTTCCCCGAGACCATGGTCCCCAGAGCCCTCCGTCCAACAACTCAGTCCCTCGGGGGGTTTGGATGTGTCTATAGGGCCTCCATGACCTTTCCTTGTGCAGGTTGTGTTAGTTTCCCCTGTACTGTGTACTATCTCACCTCTCACTCAAGTTACCACTTATCTATTACCTATTTAGTATTTCCCCCCACCTCCCCTCCCATCCCTGGTAACCAACAAGGATTGTTACATTTTGCATGTGAATTTTTTCATGGGTTTTTACAATAGAGGTCTCATACAATATTTGTCCTTTAGTGATTGACTTATTTCACTCAGCATAATGTCCTCCAGTTTCATCCATGTTATGAGATGGTTCACAGATTCATTGTTGTTCTTTCTCGTTGCATAGTACTCCATTGTGTGTATGTACCATAGTTTGTGTATCCATTCATCTATTGATGGACATCGAGGTTGTTTCCATCGTTTTGCTATTGTGAACAATACTGCCATGAACATAGGTGTGCATATGTCTATTCGAGTGATGACTCTTATTTCTCTAGGATATATTCCTAGGAGTGGGATTGCTGGATCGAATGGTATGTCTATTTCTAGCTTTCTGAGGAAACGCCATATCATTTTCCAAAATGGTTGTATCATTTTGCATTCCCACCAGCAGTGTATAAGAGTTCCCATCTCCCAGCAGCCCCTCCAACATTTGTTATTTCCAGTATTTTTGATTCGTGCCAGTAATGCCGGGGTTAGATGGTATCTCATTGTGGTTTTAATTTGCATTTCTCTAATGGCTAGTGATCGCAAGCATTTCCTCATGTGTCTGTTCGCCATTTGAATGCCTTCCTTGGTGAAGTGTCTGTTCATTTCCTTTCCCCATTTTTTGATAGGATTGGTTGTCTTTTTATTGTAGAGGTGTTGGATTTTCTTGTAGATTATGGAGATTAGACCTTTGTCTGACTTGTACTGTCCAAAAATTTTTTCCCAGTCTGTAGGTTCTCTTTTGACTCTTTTGGTGAAGTCTTTTGAAGAGCATAGATGTTTGATTTTTAGAAGATCCCAGTTATCTAGTTTATCTGTTGGGTTTTTTGTGTTGATGTTTATGGTTTGTATCTTGTTAATGCCATGTATTAAGGCCTGAAGTGTTGGTCCTATTTTTTCTTCTATGAATTTTATAGTTTGAGGCTTTATATTCAGGTCTTTGATCCATTTTGAAGTAGTTTTTGTGTATGGTGTGAGGTATGGGTCCTGTTTCATTTTTCTACAAATGGATATCCAGTTTTGCCAGCACCATTTGTTAAAAAGACTGTCTTTTCCCCATTGGATGTATTTTGGGCCCTTGTCAAAGATCAGGTGACCGTAGGTGGATGGATTTACATCTGAGTTCTCAATCTGTTCCATTGGTCAATGTCTCTGTTGTTGTACCAGTACCAGGCTGTTTTGAGTACTGTAGCTGTATAGTAGGTTCTCAAGTCAGGTAGTGTGAGTCCTCCAAATTTATTCTTCTTCTTCAGTAGTGCTTTACTTAGTCGGGGTTTCTTCCCTTTCCATATAAAGTTAATAATTAGTTTTTCCATCTCTTTGAAGAATGTTGTTGGTATTTGTATTGGGATTGCATTGTATTTGTAGATTGCTTTAGGGAGAATTGCCATTTTCACAATGTTGAGTCTGCCTATCCATGAGCATGGTATGTTTTTCCATTTATGTAGATCCCTTTGGGTTTCACGCAGCAGTGTTTTGTAGTTTTCTTTGTATAGGTCTTTTACATTCCTGGTCAGATTTATTCCTAAGTATTTTATCTTTTTAGGGGCTATTGAAAATGGTATTGATTTCCTGATCTCCTTTTCATCGTTCTCTTTATTGGTGTATAGGAATCCAACTGATTTTTGAATGTTTATCTTGTATCCTGCCACTCTGCTGAATCTTTCTATTAGTTCCAGTAGATTTCTCGTGAGTCTTTAGGGTTTTCTATGTATAGTATCATATCATCTGCAAACAGGGAGAGTTTAACTTCTTCATTACCAATTTGGATGACCTTTATTTCTTTCTCTTGCCTTACTGCTCTAGCTAGAACTTCCAGCACAATGTTAAATAGGAGTGGTGATAAAGGGCATCCTTGTCTTGTTCCTGTTTTCAAGGGGAATGTTTTCAGCCACTCTCCATTAAGAATGATGCTGGCTGTTGGTTTTGCATAGATGCCCTTTATTATGTTGAGAAATTTCCCTTCTCTACCTATTTTATTGAGAGCTTTTATCAGGAATGGGTGTTGGACTTTGTCAAATGCCTTTTCTGCATCAATTGAGATAATCATGTGATTTTTTTCTTTCCTTTTATTTATGTGGTGGATTACGTTGATGGATTTTCTAATGTTAAACCATCCTTGCATACCTGGTATGAATCCTACTTGGTCGTGGTGTATTATTTTTTTGATATGATACTGAATTCTATTGGCTAGAATTTTGTTCAGAATTTTTGCATCTATATTCATGAGAGATATTGGTCTGTAATTTTCTTTTATGTGATGTCTTTGCCTGGTTTTGGTATCAGCGTTATGCTGGCTTCATAGAATGAATTTGGAAGTGTTGCTTCCTCTTCTATGCTCTGAAATAGCTTGAGTAGAACTGGTACAAGCTCTTCTGTAAATGTTTTGTAGAATTCTCCAGTGAAGCCATCTGGGCCAGGGCTTTTTTTGGTTGGGAGTTTTTTTATTACCTTTTCAATCTCTTCTCTTGTTATGGGTCTGTTAAGATTTTCAATATCACTTTGTTGTAGTTTGGGTAGGCCGTGTGTTTCTAGAAATTTATCCATTTCCTCTAAGTTTTCAAATTTGTTGGAATATAGTTTTTCATAATATTCTGTTATAATCCTTTTTATTTCAGTTCGGTTTGTTGTAATGTCCCCCATTTCATTTCTTATTTGGGATATTTGTGCCCTCTGCTGTTTTTCTTTTGTTAGTCTGGCCAGTGGTTTGTCGATTTTGTTGATTCTTTCAAAGAACCAACTTTTGGTTTTGTTGATTCTTTCTATTTTTTTTCTGTTCTCTATTTCATTTATTTCTGCTCTGATCTTTACTATTTCCTTTCTTCCGGTAGTTGTAGGCTTTTTTTGTTGTTCTCTTTCTATTTGTTTAAGTTCTGTAGTTAACATTTTGATTTTGTCCCTTTCTTCTTTTTTGATATGTGCATCTATTGCTATAAATTATCCTCTGAGGACTGCCTTTGCTGTGTCCCAAAGGTTTTGGTATGATGTGTTTTCATTTTCATTTGATTCTAGGAATTTTTTAATTCCATCTCTGATTTCTTCTATTACCTATTGATGTGTAAGCAGATTATTATTCAGTTTCCATGTGTTTGATTTTTTTTCCTTTCTCTTTCTAGTGTTAATTTCTACCTTGATGGCATTGTGGTCAGAGAAGATACTGTGAATTATCTCAGCATTTTGGTTCTTGTTGAGGATTGCTCTGTGGCCTAAGATGTGGTATATTCTGGAGAACGTTCCATGTGCATTGGAAAAGAATGTGTACTTTGCAGCGGTTGGATGGATTGTTCTGTATATGCTATGAGGTCCAGTTGGCTGATAGTGTCCTTTAGGTCTTCTGTATCTTTGCTGAGTTTCTTTTTAGTTGTTCTGTCCTTTACTGAGAGTGGTCTGTTGAATTGTGGAAGTGTCAATTTCTCTTTTCAGTGCTGTTAGAGTTTTTTTTAATGTATTTTGGAGCCCTGTCATTGGGTGCATAGATATTTATTATGGTTATGTCTTCATTATGGATCATCCCCTTAATCATTATATAGTGTCCTTCTTTGTCTTTTATGGTAGATTTTCTTTTAAAGTCTATTTTATCTGAGAATAGAATTGCCACTCCTGCTCTTTTTTGATAGTTGTTAGCTTGATATATTTTTTTCCAACCTTTGATTTTTAATAAATTCACATCTTTGTTTCTAAGGTGTGTCTCTTGTAGACAGAATATTGATGGATCCTGTTTTCTTATCCATTCTGCCACTCTCCATCTCTTTATGGGTGCATTGAGTCCATTTACATTCAATGTAAGTATTGATAGATGGAAGTTTGTTGCTGTCATTTTGTAGTGCTTTTTTTTTGTGATGCTGAAGTTTTCTTTGTTCTTCTTACTCTCTTGTGCTGAGTTACTTTTGTTTGTGGATTTTGTGTTCATTTCTTTTGTTTTTGTAGGTTTTTTTTTTGTTGAGACTTTATGTTTTTCATCTTTATTTTTATGAGATGGTTTGTTAACTTTTTTTGTGGTTACCATGAATTTTACCCTTATCTTTATAATTTTGAAGCAGTCTACCTTTACTTGGTATCTCCTTGCCTTCCTCTCCTTTAGAAGGTTCTATACCTATGCTGTTTGTTCCCTCTTTCATTGTTTTGATGTTGTTGTCATCCTTTGATTGATTTCTCTGATTCCCTGTTGTATTTCTTTTGTTTTTGGAAAGTCCTCTGTAGTTCAGTTCCTAGAATGGTATCTGGTTCATGTGAACCTGCGTTCTAGGTCCTAGGTCCTGCCTGAGGGCTGAAGCTGTTTTTCCTCAGATCGAAGAACTCCCTTTAATAATTCTTGTAAGTTTGGTTTGACTTTTGCATATTCCTTTAGTTTCTGTTTATCTGGAAATGACCTAATTTCACCATCAAATTTGAATGAGAGTTTTGCAGGATATATTATTCTTGGCTGACAATTTTTTTCTTTCAAGATTTTATATATGTCATCCCATTTCCTTCTTGCCTGCATGGTTTCTACTGAATAATCTGAGCTTAGTCTTATTGTTTCTCCTCTGTATGTGACTTCTTGTTTTTCACGAGCTGCTCTCAGGATTCTTTGTTTGTCTTTAGTTTTAGCGAGTGTGAATATGATATGTCTTGGTGATTTTCTTTTGGGGTCTCTTCTATATGGGGTTCGTTGAGCTTCTTGGATGGCCAGCTTTTAATTTTTCATGATATTGGGAAAGTTTTCTGTCAGCAGTTCGTCAATGATCCTCTCTGTGTTTTTTGTTTTCTCCCCTTGTTCTGGTATGCCAATCACTCATAAGTTTTTGCTTTTAATTGTGTCCCACATAACTCTCAGGGTCTCTTCATTTTTCTTTGTTCTTTTTTCTGAGTTTTCCTGAAACAGAGTTGTATCCAAGTGTTTGTCTTCAGTTCCACTGATCCTGTCTTCCATGGTTTCAAATCTACTTCTCAGCCCTTCTATGACACCGTCCATTTCTGAAATCTTGTTGTTTATCTTTTGGATTTCTAATTGTTGTTTTTGTATAATTTCGAGTTGTGAATTTATTTTGGGATTTTGTTCCTGCATCATCTTCCTGAATTCTTCCAATTTTTTGTCTGTATTTTCCATAAATTTGTCTATTTTTTCCTCATGTTTGTCAGCGTTTTGCCTCAGTTCTTGGAAAATTCCGAGTATTAGTGATTTGAGTTCCGTATCAGGTACTTCTAGTGCGTTTTCTTCCACAGGAGAGTTATCTGGTGTTTTAATTTGGACACCTATTGGAGCCATCTTGTCTTGTTTTTGTAAATGTTTTGATATTGTTTGCTGTTTTCAGGGCATTCACTAGATATTTCTCTCGTTTATTGATTGTAGTTTTTTTTTTTTTGTTTGTTTCGTCCTTGTGGTACAGCTGGGCAGATCTAGCTGAGAAGGAGCTACTGGGACGGGTTGCTTGTGGCACTTACCGCAGCCACCAGGACGGTTGGTAGTCAGTGCTGGGCAGGTTCCAATAGGGCGTGCCTGCACAGCTTGGTGGTGTGATGTCTAGTGCACGGTGCAGGTAGGTAGGGTGCAGCGGGAAGATGGTTATGTGTGAAGCTAAGCTGGATCTGGGAGAGAGGAGAGAGGAGGAGGAGCAAAAAGCATACAAACATAAAAGAATGCTAGGGGAGCTTGTCGTTGGAATGTACAGATGAGAGACTATGGGATGGAGGAAACCAGAAGGGGGAAGAGAAAGAAAAGGAAAGAATGACCAAATAAAAATCAGAAAAGTTAAAGAACTGCAAAGTTCCCAGGGATCCCACAGATGCAGCTATGAGGTCTGGGGGAGTCGGTCTCAGTTTTCACAGCACAGCCTGGCCAGAAGGTACAGAGGCATACATCGCCTGGTATTCAGGGATCAGAAAGAGAAGGAAGGGATAGAGAGACGAGAAATTAAGCAATGAAGAAAGACAAAAGGGAAAAAGAGGGAAAAGATGACAAAACTAATAAAAAAAAGAAGAAAAATAAAATTAAAAAAAAAAAAAAAAGCAACACCAGCAGTCAGTGCCAACAAATGGGACCCAGAGAGCCCCCACTCAGGGGCGCGAATTCCAAGAAGCCGGCAGTCTCAGGGTTAAGAGACCGTGGCCACGGAAAGCAGAGGGGCGTAAGAACAAAGGCCCCAGGATCCCACCAGTGCGGCAGCCCAGACCTGGAAACAGCCACACACCCGAATGCAGCCCTACAGCCCCGCAGGAGAGAGCAAAGACGGCACTCGGAACCAGGCACCCAGGCAAAAGGAGGGGGAGGCAGCAGAAAAAGTTTCGTTAGCGTCCAGCAAACAGCTCTCAGAAAGCCGCCAGCTCGGGCTCTCGGAATCCAAGCACCGGCGCCCCCCAGCCCAGGGACCCTGGCCACGGATAGCAGGGGATCCCCAGCTGAGGCGGAGAGGGGTGGGGGGTGGGAGAGCATGCACCGCAGTTTACCGGTCGTTCTGTCTCCCATCGGATGCTCTGCAAGGCTGCTCTTCCATTCACTGGTCTCTGATAGGAATCCAAGATGGTGGATCCGTGCTGCGTTAGCTGGTAAGGAATCTCTGCATGAGTCTCTCCTCGCTCTCCGTTCTCTCTTAGTATTCTCACTCCGTTTGGTGTTTGGCTGAGTTCTTTATCTCTTCATTTGGTGTTCTAGGGTTTCAGGATTGTTGATTCTCTGTTAGGCTTAGTTTTTCGGATCTTTGCTGTGGAGGGATGGCGTGGTGCTTCTGCCTAGAGTGCCATCTTGCCCCGCCTCTCTATTTCCAGTGTTTTTGATTCGTGCCAGTAATGCCGGGGTGAGATGGTATCTCACTGTGTTTTTAATTTGCATTTGTCTAATGGCTAGTGATTGCAAGCATTTCCTCATGTGTCTGTTGGCCGCTTGAATGTCCTTTTTGGTGACGTGATTGTTCATTTCCTTTGCCCATTTTTCAGTGGGATTATTTGTCTTTTTGTGGTGGGGTGTTGTATTTTCTTGTAGATTACAGAGATTAGACCTTTATCTGACTTGTACTGTCAAAAAATTTTTTCCTATTCTATAGGTTCTCTTTTTACTCTTTTGGTGAAGTCTTTTGAAGAGCATAGGTGTTTGATTTTTAGAGGATCCTGTTATCTAGCTTATGTTCTGGGGTTTGTGTGTCAATGGTTAGGGTTTGTATCCTGTCAATGCCGTGTACTAAGGCCTGTAGCATTTGTTCTATTTTTTCTTCTATGAACTTTCTAGTTTTTGGCTTTATATTTAGGCCTGTGATCCATTTTGAATTAGTTTTAGTACATGTTGTGGGGTATTGGTCCTGTTTCATTTATTGCAGATGGATATCCAGTTTTGCCAGCACCATTTGTTAAAAAGACTGTCTTTTCCCCATTTGATGGACTTTGGGTCCTTGTCGAAGATCAGGTGACCATAGGTGGATGGATTTACATCTGGCTTCTCAATTCTGTTCCATTGATCAATGTATCTGTCATTGTACCAGTACCAGGCTGTTTTGACTACCGTAGCTGTATAGTAGGTTCTGAGGTCAGGTAGTGTGAGTCCTCCAACTTTATTCTTCTTCTTCAGTAGTGCTTTACTTATTTGGGGATTCTTCCCTTTCCATATAAAGTTAATTATTAGTTTTTCCACCTCTTTGAAGAACGTTGTTGGTATCTGGATTGGGATTGCATTGTATTTGCAAATTGCTTTGGGTAGAATTGTCATTTTCACAATGTTGAGTCTACCTATCCATGAGTATGGTATGTTTTTCCATTTATGTAGATCCATTTGGGTTTCTTTCAGTAGTGTTTTGTAGTTTTCTTTGTATAGGATTTTACATACCTGGTTAAATTTATTCCTAAGTGTTTTATTTTTTTAGGGGCTATTATAAATGGTATTGTTTTCCTGATTTCCTTTTCATCGGTCTCCTTATTGGTGTATAGGAATTCAACTGATTTTTGCATATTTATCTTGTATCCTGCTACTCTGTTGAATCTTTCTATTAGTTTCAGTAGATTTCTCGTGGAGTCTTTAGGGTTTCTATGTATATTATTACATCATCCACAAACAGAGACAGTTTAACTTCTTCATTGCCGATTTGGATTCCCTTTATTTCTTTATCTTGCTTTATTTCTCTAGCTAGAACTTCTAGCACAATGTTAAATAGGAGTGGTGATAAAGGGCATCCTTGTCTTGTTCCTGTTCTCAAGGGAAATGTTTTCAGCCTCTCTCCATTAAGAATGATGTTGGCCATTGGTCTTGTATAGATGCCCTTTATTATGTTGAGAACTTTCCCTTCTATACCTATTTTATTGAGATTTTTGTCAGGAATGGGTGTTGGACTTTGTCATATGCCTTTTCTGCGTCAATTGAGATGATCATGTGATTCTTTTCTTTCCTTTTATTTATGTGGTGGATTACGTTGATTGATTTTCTAATGTTGAACCATCCTTGCATACCTGGTATGAATCCTACTTGGTCATGGTGTATTATTTTTGTGATATGATGCTGAATTCTGTTGGCTAGAATTTTGTTGAGAATTTTTGCGTCTATATTCATGAGAGATATTGGTCTGTAATTTTCTTTTTTTTTTTGTAGCTTCCTTGCCTGGTTTTGGCATCAGCATTATGCTGACTTTATAGAATGAATTTGGAAGTGTTGCTTCCTTTCTTATGCTCTGAAATAGGTTGAGTAGTACTGGTACAAGCTGTTCTGTGACTGTTTTACAGAATTCTCCACTGAAGCCATCTAGGCCAGGGCTTTTTTTTATTGGGAATTTTTTAATTACCTTTTCAGTCTCTGCTCTTGCTATAGGTCTATTCAGATTTTTAACATCACTTTGTTGTAGTTTTGGTAGGTAGTGTGTTTCTTGAAATTTATCCATTTCCTCTAGTTTTTCAAATTTGGAGTATAGTTTTTCATAATATTCTGTTATGATCCTTTTTATTTCATTTGGGTCTGTTGTAATGTCATCATTTCATTTCTTATTTGGTTTATTTGCATCCTCTCCTGTTTTTCTTTGGTCAGTCTGGCCAGTGGTTTGTCGATTTTGTTGATTCTTTCAAAGAACCAACTTTTGGTTTTGTTGATTCTTTCTATTGTTTTTCTGTTCTCTATTTCATTGATTTCTGCTCTGATCTTTACTATTTTCTTTCTTCCGGTGGTTGTGGGCTTTTTTTGCTGTTCTCTTTCTATTTGTTTGAGTTCTGTAGTTAATGTTTTGATTTTGTCCCTTTCTTCTTTTTTGATACGTGCATCTATTGCTATAACTTGTCCTCTGAGGACTTCCTGTGCTGTGTCCCAAAGGTTTTGGTATGATGTGTTTTCATTCTCATTTGATTCTAGGAATTTTTTAATTCCATCTCTGATTTCTTCTGTTACCCAGTGATGTGTAAGCAGGGTATTATTCAATTTTCATGTAATTGATTTTTTTTTCCTTTATCTTTGTATTGTTAATTTCTACCTTGATAGCATTGCGGTCAGAGTAGATACTTTGAATTATGTCAGTGTTTTGGATCTTGTTGAATATTGCTCTGTGACCTAAGATGTGGTCTATTC
This sequence comes from Dugong dugon, assembly GCA_030035585.1. Lineage (NCBI taxonomy): Eukaryota > Metazoa > Chordata > Mammalia > Sirenia > Dugongidae > Dugong > Dugong dugon. The sequence continues at coordinate 65,416,406 of CM057466.1, forward strand.
TGGAGAATATTCCATGTGCATTGGAAAAGAATGTGTACTTTGCAGTTGTTGGATGGAGTGTTGTATATATGTCTATGAGGCCAGTTTGCTGATTGTTGCCTTTAGGTCTTCTATATCATTGCTGAGTTTCTTTTTAGTTGTTCTGTCCTTTACTGACAGTGGTGTGTTGAAGTATCCTACTATCATTGTGGAATTGTCAATATCTCTTTTCAGTGTTGTTAGAGTCTGTTTTAATTATTTTGGAGCCCTGTCATTGGGTGTGTAGATGTCTTCATGATGGATCTTCCCCTTAATTATTATATAGGGTCCTTTTTTGTCTTTTATGGTGGATTTGGTTTGTAGTCTATTTTATCTGTGATTAGTATTGCCACTCCAGCTCTTTTTTGGTAGTGTTAGCTTGATATATTTTTTCCAACCTTTGACTTTTAATAAATTCATGTCTTTGTTTCTAAGGTGTGTCTCTTGTAGTATCTTGATGTATCCTGTTTTCTTAACCATTCTGTCACTCTCTGTCTCTTTATGGGTGCATTGAGTCCATTTACTTTCAGTGTAGTTATTGATAGATGTGAGTTTGTTGCTGTCATTTTGTAGTGCTTTTTATTTGTGGTTCTGAAGTTTTTTTTGTTCTTTTTACTCTCCTGAATTACTTTTGTTTGTGGATTCTTTTTTCATTTATTTTGTTTTTGTATGTTTTGTTTTTGCTTAGAGTTTATGTTTTTCCTCTTTACTTTTTTGAGTATGTTTGTTAACTTTCTTTGTGGTTACCATGAAATTTACCCTTATCTTTCTAAGTTTGAAGCAGTCTATTATTACTTGGTGTCCCCTTGCCTTCCTCTCGATTAGAAGGTTCTATAGTTATGCCTTTTATTTCCTCTTTTATTGTACTGATGTTGTTGTCATTTACAGATTAACTGCTCTGATTCCCTGTTGTATTTTTTTTTTTTTTTTTTTTTTTTTTGGTTTTGGATAGTCCTTGAGAGTTCATTTCCTAGATTGGTATCTGGCTGGTACGATCCTATGTCCTAGATTCAGCCTGTGAGCTGAAGTTGTTTGTTCTCTCATTGAAGAAATCCCTTCAATAATTCTTGTAAATTTTGTTTGGTTTTTGCATATTCCCTTAATTTCTGTTTATCTGGAAATGTCTTAATTTCACCATCGTATTTGAATGAGAGTTTTGCAGGATATATTATTTTTGGCTGGCAATTTTTTTCTTTCAAGATTTTATATATGTCATCTCAAAGCCTTCTTGCCTACATGGTTTCTGCCAAATAATCTGAGCTTAGTCTTATTGTTTCTCCTCTGTATGTGACTTCTTGTTTTTTATGAGCTGCTCTCAGGATTCTTTGTTTGTCTTTGGTTTTGGTAAGTGTGATTATGATATGCCTTGTTGATGTTCTTTCGGGGTCTCTCCTATATGGGGTTTGTTGAACTTCTTTGATTGCCAGCTTTTCATCTTTCATGATATTGGGGAAGATTTCTGTCAGGAGTTCTTCAATGATCCTCTCTGTGTTTTCTGTTTTCTCCCCCTGTTCTGGAACTCCTATCACTCACAACTTTTTTGCTTTTGATTTTATCCCACATAGCTCTCAGGGTCTCTTCATTTTTCTTTCTTCTTTTTTATGAGTTTTCCTCGAACGGAGTTGTATCCAACTGTTTGTCTTTAATTCCACTGATTCTGTCTTCCACCTTTTCAAATCTGCTCCTCAGCCCTTCTATGACACTGTCCATTTCTGAAATCTTGTTGTTTATCTATTGGATTTCTAATTGTTGTTTTTGTATAATTTCTAGTTGTGAATTTATTTTAGCATTTTGTTCCTGCATTATTTTCCTGAATTCTTCCCTTTTTTCTGTATTTTCCATAATTTTGTCTGCGTTTTCCATGAACTTGTCTAGTTTTTCCTCATTTTTGTCTGATTTTTTCTTCAACTCTTAGATAATTCTGAGTATTAGAGATTTGAATCAGTATCAGGTAGTTCTAGTGCCTTTTCTTCTACTGGAAAGTCATCTGTTGTTTTATTTTGGACACCTACTGGACCCATCCTGTCCTAACTTTGTAAATGTTTTGATATTGTCGGCTGTCTCTCGGGCATTCAGTAGTTACTTTTCTTTTTTTATTGATTTTAGATTTGTTTGTTTTGTCTTTTTTTTTTTTTTTAATTTGGCTATGTCGGAGCAAGCAGGTTATGTGTTCTTTGTTGTTTGCTCTTCTGTGGGCACGATACTTTTTGCTTCCTTCTCCAATTGGCAGAGTCAGTCACTCAGATATGGTACAACAAGGCAGGTCTAGCTGAAGAGGAGTTGCTGGGATGGGTTGTTTGTGGCACTTACTACAGCCACCAGGCCGGGTTGGTAATCAGTGCAGGGCAAGTTGAAGGAGGCCGTGCCTATGCTGCTTGGTGGTGTGATGTTAAGTGCATGGTGCAGGTAAGCAGGATGTAGTGGGGAGATTGTTATGTGTGGAGCTAAGATGGTTATGGGAGAGAGGAGAGAGGAACAGGAGGCAAAAACATACAAACAAAAAAGAGTGCTAGGGTACCTTGCTGTTGGTATGGAGAGATGAGAAACTATGAAATGGAGAAAAACAAAAAGGGGAAGAAGAAAGAAAAAATGAATGAATAAATAAAAATTAGAAAGAAAAAAGAACAGCAAAGCTCCCAGGGATCCCACCAGTGTGGCTACGAGATCTGAGGAAGTTGTTCTCAGATGTTGCAGTACAGCTGACTAGAAAGCTTAGAGGTATTCAGCACCAAGTACTCAGGGAACAGGAAGAGAACGAAGGTATAGAGAGATGAGAAACTGAGTAATGAAGAAAGAAAAAAAGGGAAAAAGAGGGAAAAGAAAACAAAACAAATTAACAAAACAGAAAAGAACAAGAAAAGCCCCCCAAAAATGGGAGGAAAAAAACCCACAAAAAAAGAAATGCCTTCAGGGATCTCTCTCTCTGTCTGCACAAGCTGTGGGGGTAGGTCCTAAGCCGTGTAGCACTGCCTGGCTAGAATGGGCTCCCAACTCGAGAATCGGAAAAGAAAACAAACAAACAAACAAAAGCCCGGGATCCCACCAGCATGGCAGCCCAGACCAGGAAGCTGTTACACACTCGAACAGTGCTCCACAGCCTTTTAGAAAGAAGCAAAGATCGTGCACAGAGCCAGGTATTTGAGCGAAAGGAGGGGGCGGTGGTGAGAGGTAAGGAAGAAATCAAAAGAAGCAGAAAAAAGCAACACCAGCAGCCAACAAATGGCACTCAGGGTGCCGGTCAGTGAGAGCGTGTGGAATCCAAGCAGGAGGTTCTTCCCAGCCAAAAGACTGTGGCCATGGGAAGCAGAGGAGGCCGAGTGGGCGTGAAGAAGGGTGGGGGGTGGGAAAGAGTATATCACAAATTACCAGTTGTTTTGTCTCCTGCTGGAAGCTCCGTGAAGCTCCTTTCTCGTACCCCCTATTTGCTGGTCTCTGATAGGAGTCGAAGGTGGCGGATCCGTGCTGCATTAGCTGATAGGGGACCTCTGCATGAATCTCTCCTTGCTCTCCATTCTCTGTCAGTTTTCTCACTCCATTTGGTGCTTGGCTGAGTTCTTTATCTCTTTGTTTGATGTTTTAGGGTTTCAGGATTGCTATTTTCTCTGTTTGGCTTAGTTTTTTTGGGTCTTTGCTGTGGAGGGACAGTGTGGTGCTTCTGCCTAGAGTGTCATTTTGCTGGAAGTCGCGTCATTTGATTTCTTGACTGTTGCTTCTGTGGGTGTTGATTGTGGATCTAAGTATAACGAAATCCTTGACAACTTCAATCTTCTCCCCCTTTATCATGATTAAGTGTCTCTCCTTTATGCATCCATTGGTCCATGAATAACAGCATCATGGTGCTTTTCATGCTCCATATAATTTATCTCTATTTCACATGAATGTTTACACCATAAGCAGCTTCTCAATATAAGGAGTTATATCTTATTTATCTTTGAATCCTCAGTATTCAGAATAGAGCCTGACATGCAATACATGTGTGTTATACGGAATTGATTTGAAAGTATTTTCATATTCTTTTCCTTATTCAAACTTCATATTAACCCTGTGACATAGTTATTATTATTATTCACATTTTTGTAATTATGGGAATTATATTTAGAATAATTGCTGAGATTTATACAGGTAGGAAGTTATGGAGGCAATATCTGAATCCAAGGTTTTTCTCAAAGCTATGAGAGTTCCAACAAATCATCAAGCCTCTAGAACACAGGTTTGTACCTGTATGAAGTCTCTCGTGTCTCTGAATTTATGCATAGACAGAAATACTTTTTTTTTTTATGCTGCCAGATTGGTTGGTCACCAGAAGAAGGAAGCCCCCTCCAACTGCACTTTATATCACATCTAAAGATAAGAAAAAGGATCTCTAGTGGCACACTGGTTAAGTGCTGTCTACTAATTGAAAGGTCTGCACTTGGAACCCACCAGTAGATCCACAGGAGAAAAGACCTGGTGATCTTCTTCCATAAAGATTATAGCCTAGCAAACCCTATGGAGCAATTCTACTCTGCCATACAGGCTGGCTTTGAGTCAGAATTGACTGGAAGGTACACAACAACAACAAAGAGAAGGAAAACTGATCTAAACTGGTCAGATTCCAGGTCACTTATTGGATTATGTTTTATACAGAAAAAAAAAAAAATCCATTGCAGTCTAGTTGATTCCAACTCATAGTGATCCTGTTGGACAGAGTAGATCTACCCCATAGGGTTGACAGAGTAGCACTGCCCCACAGGGTTTTCAAGGCTGTAAAACTTTACAGGAGCAAACTGTCACACCTTTCTCCCACAGAGTGGCTGGTGGGTTCGAACCACCAGCCTTTCAGTTAGCTGTCAAGCACTTAAACACTGTTCCACCAGAGCTCCTTATCCCTTTCAAGACCCAGTTAGTTTCTGCTTTGAATTTTTGGTTGATACCATGTGTTTTCATTAATGAAAGCATACTGAATCCTTGACTGTGTCTGAATTTTTCGGTAGGTAGTGTGGATTTTTTTTTCTTGCCCCCTCTCACAAGCCTACATGTAGAGTCCAGTGGGGCATACTTTGTCCCACAAATTATATTTTCCTGAGTACTCCAGAGTCCACTGGGACAGATATGTCCCAAATAAAAATTTTTCAAAATATCTATTTTTCTACCAAAAATTCAGACACCTCATACTATGCCCTGTTAGAAGACTAATTTGTAGCTCATGCTCATTTCTTCAGTTTCAAACAGTCATAAAGGCCCTGCCTTGTGGCAGCACCCACTTTCAGTGGGAAAGCAGCTTCCCAATAAACATGAAAGGCAGAAAATGTTAGTGGGCAACTGTATGTTACAAAGGTTATGACAAGATTATTATGTATATAGATGGTGTAAATAAGCCTGTATTGGCCAAACATAAAGCAATCACTTTCTGGGTTGGGGTGCTGTGGCCCCTCAAACCTTTCTCCCATTAGAAAGACAAATTCAAAGACTAGGATTTGGGCTCTGAGGATCATAGAGATAACAGCTTTCATGCTTTTTTTGAGTGTAAATAAGATCTAGCATATTTAAGATAAAGAATCCTTTCATATGCTTTAGTTTAGTTTCTTGGAATTTCACTTTAGGGTCTATGGCCAAAGCAAAGAGTAAAATGTTTCTTTGTTATGCTTTGCTTGTACTGTATGTACAGCTCCCTTGGGGACCTTGCAGAGAAGAATGATAGGCTGTGGATAAAAATTGGATGTTCACACATTTCCTGAACAAAATACCATTATAGTGTTACACTTTAATAGAACTGTATTTATTATCCAAACAATATGATTCTTTTAGGTGATCCAAATAGATCCACTTGTCTATTGAGAAGGAAGGAGATAATCCTGTCTAATGAATGACCTTGCCGTGGTGCCTGTGGGTTTCACTGAGTCACTGGAAACAGGGAAAGTAGAGCTTCCAATGTCTCTTATCAGAAGGTTTCCGGGTCTTGGTCAAAGAAAAGAACAACAGCAACATTCATAGTTCTGACTGTATAGATTCCACAACTTAACTAAAATAAAGCAGCTTTAGCCAAAATTGGCTACCACTAAAAAATATGTAAGAATTCTTTTTTTTTTTCCCAACTTGTTGACATTCAGAAAAATTATACATCGCTTAATTCACATTCAGATAGCTCCTAATATAGCAAAGTGAAGAATAAACAATTTTAAGTTGAGTCGTTTGTCAAAAACCATGCAGTTTTGTGTTGGCAATGTCTTATTCTTACATTGTTTTGTCAGTATGAATCAACAGTTGGCTAGTCATTTTAAGCACTGAGTCACTGCCTCTCCTAAGCACTCCTTTATCTAGAGACAAGTCAGTTCGTTTCAAAATCAACTAACACTATGAAGTGAGTCAAATAGGATTTGATGTATCAGACTTCAGCCCACAATGAAAAGAATTCTGAGATCATCATAGAACCTGGCTCTGCACTAACTCTTGGGAGGCTTTCTTTACAAGGAGTCCTGAATGGAAATTTGTTCCTGAAATTTGTCAGAAATCGAGTATAAAGGTGAAGAACAAACTAACATTTGTGAAAAAAAGTACTCATTAATTTTTGCATACCTCAGTCCGGTTTGTCAAGAAAAAAGAAAAAGAAAAAGAAAACCTTTCCCATAAAAGCTTGATCACGTACAGAAAACAGTTTATCCAGCTTTCATTATGTAGAAATCTTAAAATGCTCCATTTTGTATTATATGATGTTAGGTATGCTTCTTACACACTAATGTGGTGAGTAAAGCTGTCTACCTTTGAGTTAAAGACATTTCAGCTTCTGTTTAGATACCACTTTAGACAACTGCCTTGGTATAGTTTCAAGTACAGTTTTTTAAAAACTTTTTATATGTAGAAATAATTTTTAAGTTACATAAATATACTAGAATAGTACAACTAGTGCCAGCTTCAACTATTCTACCAATGTCTACAGTTTACATCATTGGTCTCATCACTTGCTCTCTCTTTCTATATGTATAATATTTTTTGAATCATTAGAGAGGTGGTGGTTGTTGTTAGCTGCCTTCAAGTCAGCTCCAAATCATAGCAACCCTATGTACAACAGAACGAAACACTGTCATGCATATGAGGTGACTGAAAATATCATGGCTTGGGTCATGTGCACCTTTGTCCTCAAAGTGACATCTTTGTTTTTTAACACCATAAAGAGACCCTTTGCATCAGATTTCCCAATGCAGTACATCATTTGATTTCCTGACTGCTGTTTCCACGGGCATTGATTACAGGTCCAAGTAACATGAAATCCTTGACAACATCAATCTAGTCTCCATTTATCATGATGTTGCTTATCGGTCCAGTTGTGAGGATTTTGGTTTTCTTTATGGTGAGGTGTAATCCATACTGAAGGCTGTAGTCTTTGATCTTCATCAGTAAGTGCTTCAAGTCCTGTTTACTTTCAGCAAGCAAGGTTGTGTTGTTTGCATAACGCAGGTTGTTAATGAGTTTTCCTCCAATCATCATGTCCTGTTCTTCTTCATATAGTCCATTTTCTCAGAGTATTTGCTCAGCATCCAGACAAAATAGATATGGTGAAAGGATACAACCCTGATACACGCTTTCCTGACTTTAAACCACTCAGTATCCTTTAGTCCCATTCAAATGACTGCCTCTTGATCTATGTACAGGTTCCTCATGAGCAAAAATAAGTGTTCTGGAATTCTCATTCTTTGCAATATTATCCATAATTTGTCACGAGGCACACAGTAGAATGGCTTTTCATAGTCAATTAAAAAAAGTAAACATCTCTCTGATATTCTCTGTTTTCAGCCAGGATCCATCTGACATCAGCAATGTTCCATGTCCTCTTCTGAATCTGGCTTGAATTTCTGGCAGTTCCCTATTGATGTACTGCTGCAACCACTTTTGAATGATCTTCAGCAAAATTTTACTTGTATGTGATATTAATGATGTTGTTAGATAATTTCCACATTCTGTTGGATCATCTTTCTTTGGAATGGGCACAAATATGGATCTCTCCCAATTTGTTGGCCAGGTAGCTGTCTTCCAAGTTTCTTGGCATAGACAGTGGGCACATCCAGCACTGCATTCATTTTTTTGAAACATCTCAATTAGTATTTCATCAGTTCCTGGAGTCATGTTTTATGACAATGTCTTCAGGTGCAGTTTGGACTTCTTCCTTCAGTACCATCAGTTCTTGATCATATTTTACCTCCTGAAATGGTTGAACATCGACCAACTCTTTTTGGTGTAGTGACTCTGTTTATTCCTTCTGTCTGCTTTTGATGCTTCCTGTGTCATTCAATATTTTGCCCATAGAATCCTTCAAAATTGCAATTTGAGGCTTGAATTTTTTCTTCAGTGCCTTCATCTTGAAAAATACTAAGAATATTCTTCCCTTTTGGTTCTCTTACTCCAGATCTTTGCACATTTCATTATTTTACTATGTCTTCTTGAGCTGTGCTTTGAAATCTTCTGTTCAGTGCTTTTACTTCATCATTTCTTCCTTCCCTTTAGGTACTCTAGGTTCACGACCAAGTTTCAGAGTCTCTTCTGACATCCATTTTGGTCTTTCCTGTTTTTTTAATGACCTTTTACTTTCTTCATGTATGATGTCTTTGATGTCTTCCCACAATTCGTCTGGTCTTCTGTCATTAGTACTCAATGTAGCAAATGTATTCTTGAGATGGACTCCATATTCAAGTGGAATATACTCAAGGTCATATTTTGGTTCTCGAGGACTTGTTTAATTTCCTTCAGCTTCAGCTTGGACGTGCATATGAGCAATTGATGGTCTGTTCCACAGTCGATGCTTGACCTTGTTCTGAGTGATGATATTGAGCTTCTCTTTTGTGTCTTTCCACAGATGTAGTGGATTTGATTCCTGTGTTTCCACCCAGTGAGTTCCTCGTTTACAGTCACTGTTTATGTTGTTGAAAAAGGTATTTGCAATGAAGAAGTCGTTGGTCTTGCAAAATTCTATCATGCGATCTCCAACATGGTTTCTATCACCAAGGCTGTATGTTTCAACTACCAGTCCTTCTTCGTTTCTAACTTCCCTATTCCAATCACCGTGATTATTAATGCATCTTGATTGCATGTTTGATCAATTTCAGACTGCAGAGGTTGGTAAAAGTCTTCGATTTTCTCATCTTTGACCTTAGTTGTTGGTGCGTAAATTTGAATAATAGTCATATTAACTGGTATTCCTTGTAGGCCTATGAACATTATCATATTACTGACAGCATTGTACTTCACGATTGTTCTTGAAAAGTTCTTTTTGAAGATGAACACAATGCCATTCATCTTCACTTTGTCATTCTTGCATAGTAGACCATATGATTGTCTGATTCAAAATGGCCAATACCAGTCCATTTCAGCTTACTAATGCTGAGATATCGATGTTCATGCATTCCATTTTGTTTTTGACGACTTCCAATTTTCCTAGATTCATACTTCCATGTTCCAGTTATCAGTGGATGTTTGCAGCTGTTTATTCTCATTTTGGGTAGTGCCATATTAGGAAATGAAGGTCCCAAAAGCTGGAGTCCATGCATGCCATTAAGGTGGACTCTACTTTGAGGAGGCAGCTCTTCCCCAGTTGTATTTTGAGTTCCTTCCAAAATGAGGGGCTCATCTTCCAGTTCCATTGCTATTTATAAGGTTTTCACTGGCCAATTTTTTTCAGAAGTAGACTTCCAGGTCCTTCTTCCTAGTCTGTCTTAGTCTGGAAGTTCTGCTGAAACCTGTTCACCAAGGGTGACCATGTTCTGTTTGAAATACCAGTAGCAAAGCTTCCACTGTCACAGCAACATGCAAGCCACCACAGTAAGACAAACTGACAGACTTGGGGTAGATTGGAGAGGTATTTGCACTTATCATGCTCCTTTTCATTGTTCATTTCTTTAAAATAAGGATAGTCTCTTACATGAGCTTATTATTTAGATATAACGTTCTGTAAAGTTAACATTGAAATAAGCCTTTCAGCTAATTTTTTATCCATATTTCAATTTTGCCAATTGACTCCATAATGCACCAAATAGCATTTTTCCCGTCCAGTGCAGGAGCCAGTCTAGGTTCAAATATTGTGTTTCGTTGTCATGTCTCTTTAGTTTCCATTTATCTGAAACATTTACACTGCCTTTGTCTTTTTTTTTTTTTTCTGACATTTACATTTTTGAAGAATCCCTTTTTTAATTATAAACTCACTCACTGTTCTTTTTTCTGATGTGTCCTCATAGTCAGTTCAGGTTATACACTCTCACATCCTCAGACACAATTCTGCATACATGATATTGTGTCTTTCTTAGGTTATCACTTCTGGAGACAGTACATACCCATCTGCCCCTTTTTGGTGATTTTAATTTAATCATCAAGTCAAAAAGTTTCTTTACTAATAGCTACATTTTTTTTTTTTACAACTAATTAGCGGTATTTAGGGTAATACAACTATCTGGATCCTCACCAAAATGTAACAACAATTGATGATTTTTGCCTGAATCAGTCTTTACTATGACGTTTGAAAAATATTGATTTTCCACCTTCAAAACTCCCTGCACATTCACCTGTTGGCACTCTACTGCAAGCAAGAGTACTTCCTTTTCTACCATTGATTTGTCTATTTGTTATCAGTATGGATATATACATTTTAATGACTAATAAATGGCTAATAAATTGTAACTATATTTAATTATTTTGATATTCAAATTGCCCTTCAAGCTAGTCACTGAATCATTGTGATATACCCTTATCCCTTTTTTGTGTACTTTCTTGTGTTCAGGCATACCTTCATGTTCCAGAATTATCTGGTATATGCTCTTTCCCAACGCTGGAATTAGCTATTGACTTATCTGTTCTGGCTCCATTTAGTGGGGAATGGGACTAGAGACCAAGATATGGGCTCTAGGTGTGCTTATTTAGATTTTTTTAATGGGTCTTTCAGTAGACAGAGCTAGGAAATACACATATATATACACATACACATACATATGCATATGCATATGTGTATGTAGGTATGTATGTGTGCATAAACATATATATGTATAAGTACACACATGCATGTATTTTAGGAATCATGAATTTATACTAACATCTCTGATTCCAATCCATCTCCACAGGTTCTTTCCTGCTTTCTTCATTTTTATGACCCTTCTTCCACAGTGAGAACCCCAACTCCCAGCATTTTTCAATGCTAAAATATTTTCAGAATTGATTTGTCCACATTTTTTCTTCAAAAAGCAAATCTACTAAGAAGAGTTCTTCCTACCATGGCCAAAGACTGAGTGTACAGTCATATTCTGTGTTCATAAGTTGCTTGGATTATTGCTTTCTTTTTTCCCTTTCAGTTTTATTATAATTTTATTTTAAAATACAGTAGGGTTTACTAGCTTCAGTTTACTTTCAGCTGTAGTTTTTATTCTCCCTTTCCCATCTTTGTTCGTATAATTTTATTTTTTCAAATATGTAGAACATTAACATATTTCCATTATGAAAAATGTACAAAAAGATTTACTTAGAGAAGTGTCACTTCTTTCCATATCTCTTCCACTCTGTTCCCTCACAGTTCATGCAGGCAACTATATCAGTAAGATTGAATCAGAGAAGCAGAACCATTATATATCAGGGATTTGACCTTATGCAATTGTGAGAGCTGGATAAACAGTTTATGGGAGGCTGTTATTTCTCTCTGGTGGTGCAGGCTAAAGTTCACAGGGAAGACTGTCAAAAGACAAAATGGATATAAAGTGGAAGCAAGAAAAAGCTAAAACCTGAGAGGCTGAGATACAACCCACCTGGAAGTGAGAGGCCCACATTGGTCTCCCACTACCTCCAAGTCTCCAACTTTGATGATGGGAGTGGCCTGCATTATTGTCCTTCATCACTGAGCTAAATTCTTGCCAGCCCAGGAGTTGGAGAAGCTAACAGAGGGTCTTCAGGGACTGGAGGAGTTGTTAGCCTAGTTGTGGCCCTGTCAATCAGGTGAGCAGCAAATAAGTGATGACATGCCCGATCTACAACAGCGTTTCAGGCCCAGCACTGACCTTACAAATTAAATAAAATATAGACCTTCCTTTCCTTCTGCCTCCTCAACCTGGTGGAAAACATCTCTTGTGACCCACATGAACCCAGACCTAAGCATGGAAGGGTATTCTGAGATGCACAGCTCCAGCTTAGCTGTGTTGACACAATCCACCCCTTGTCAACTTGACATTCATATGTACCTCTTTTAATCACACTTGCCAAAAACTACAGTTAAAAAAAAAAAAAAAAGGGGTCTCTGCTTAATTTAATGCAGCTGTCAACAGCAATAAGAATAAACCTTTTGTACAGTGAAAACATTCTAATTCTCTTCACAAAAAAAGGGTATATCCATCTTTGAGTGAAGTTCATTACTCTTCTAGCTGAGTCACATTCTCCTTTTGACACCCTGTGACTTTAATGCTAGATATAAGGTGAGATACTCCTAATATACAGTATGTTAGTGGGGAAAAAAGAAAAAAAATTAGTATATATACAAACATCAAAATATGGAAAAAACACTCATAACTATTACAGTATTTGTTTCTGCAGCTGGTCACATGGTTGTAGGTGGCAATATAACTAATTGTTTTACAACCCATTCCAAATTCTCTCTGCTGTCAGTAAGCTACTTTGTGGGTCACAGTTCTTTGACTGGAAGAATTACACTTCATTCCTGAAATATATGGCACATTAGCCTCACTATTTGTATAGAGTTGTTTTAGTTTTTCACTGACTGCACTCATCAAAAACAAACAAACAAACCTGTTGCCATGGAGTAGATTCTGACTCATAGCGACCCTACAGGATAGAGTAGAAATGCCCCATAGGGTTTCCAAGGTGTGGCTGGTGGATTCCAACTGCCCACTTTTTGTTTAGCGATGCAACTCTTCAGCAGTGAGCCATGTGAGAATACTATGGACTGTCACAGGGGGTCTGTTGCATTCCAGGCATAATCCATGGCTGTCAAGTCAATTCTGATTCATAACAACCCTATAGGAAAGAGTAGAGCTGCCCCATTGGGTTTCCAAGGCAGTAATCTTTATGGAAAGGAGCCCTGGTGGCACAATAGTTGAGAGCTTGATTGCACCTGAAAGATTGGTGGTTAGAACTCACCAGCCACTCAGAGGGAGAAAGATGTGGCAGTCTGTTTCCATAAAGATTACAGCCTTGGAAACCATATGTAGGCAGTTCTAGTCTGTCTTATAGGGTCGATACCAGTCTGAATCGACTCGATGGCAACAGCTTTGGGTTTTTTGGTTTAGTATTTATGGAAGCAGACTGCCATATCTTTCTCCTGTGGAGTAGCTGGTGGGTTCAAACCTTTTCATTAGTAGCTGAGAGCTTTAACCACTGTACCACCAGGCCTCCTTATTTCAGACAAACACCTCTCTATTTCCATGTATAAATCAAATGATTTCCCCTTGATAGTCAGGATCCCCCACTCTAACCAGAATGAGTAATCCCCTTCTTTGCCTCTTGATTCACTGGTGCAAGGACCCCAAAGAGGCCAGATGGCAGTCTCCGATTCCAGTTCAATGGAACAATTGCTGGGTACTCTATGGAAGAATTTTCTTTTTGGAATTAAGGCTTCCAAACCAGCAGAGACCAAGTTACTGTATGGGAAGCCAGAATTTCACTAGTGAATAAGTAGTGAGGAAAGTCCCTCCCATTCCGACTACTTGATTCCCAAGTAAACCTGGGCTATGGGAGAAACAGCATAATATATTGGCCACTAATTTAGAGATTCCTGGAGGACATCGTCCCAGCTCCGAGAATTGTTCTAATTGAGTCTGAAAAAGGCCATCATTTTATTTTTTTCAGCATTCTCCATGTTAACATGCTTTCCAAAGTCAAAGCAATCCAAAAATTTATACTCAGAGAAGTTCAGTCCTTCCTTCCCACCCCACTCCCCTCCTTCTTCTTGTTGAAGTAACACATTTAGTTGTTTTCTGAGAAATACTGTGTTTCTTTTTAAAAAAAATAAATATATGTAAGATTTCTTGTTTCACTTTTTTCTTCCACAAAGGGTAGAGTAATATACATGTTCTTTTGCACTTTGCTTTTTCCACTTAGCAATATCTGCTGGCAAACATTCCATATCAGTTCCTAGAAACTCTCTTTTTTTTTTTTAACAGTAGCATAGTAGGCCATTTTGTGTATGTACCATTATTTATCTGTGTTTGAACATTTAGATATTCAACTCATTGGCATCGTGTCAATTCTGACTCATAGTGACTCTATAAGACAGAGTAGGACTGCACCATTTGTCTATCTGAGGAGTGGCTGGTGGATTAGAACTGCTGAACTTTTGGTTAACCACCGTGCCACCAGGGCTTCAGACATTAGATGGTTTCGAATATTTTGCGAATATTAAAAAAAAAAATGCTACAATAAACTAACTTGTGCATAGGAATTTTAATGTTGTTGGAGGTGTATCTTTAGGGTGAATTCCCAGAAGTGGGATTGCTGAAGGGTAAATGCTTATGTGATTTTCTTAGCCATTGCCAAATTCTCCTCCGTAAGGTTGGGTCATTTTGAATTCTCACTAGCAATGTGTGGGTGAGAGGCTGGTTTCCCACAGCCTTGCTGAAATGCCTACAGTTAAGCTTTTGAATTTTTGCCAGTCTGATAGGTGAGACATTGTATCTGTGTATTTTTATTTTGCATTTCTCTTATTTTGAGTGAAGTTGAACATCTTTTTATGTGTAAGGTTGTTTTTATATTTATTTTTGAGAAAGTAAAGTCTATTTCACTCACAAATCTTTTCCCGAGTAGGTGTTAGCACTCTCCCCTTCCCGTTTACACCCTGGGTTCCCCATGTGCATTTGTCCAGTTTTCCTGTCCCTTCCCGCCTTCTCTTTGTTTTAGGGCAGATGTTGCCCATTTTGTTTTATTGAACTAAGAAGCATATTTTCAATGTTCTCTATGGTTTTTCTTTTATAGGCCTGTCTCATCTTTGACTGAAAGGTGGACTTTGGGAGTGGCTTCAGTTCTCAGTTAGCAGGGTGTCCCAGGGCCACAGTCTTGGGCGTTCCTCCAGTCTCTTGAGACTAGTAAGTCTGGTCTTTTTTTACGAATTTGAATTTTGTTCTACATTTTTCTCCTGCTCTGTTCAGGACCATCTATTGTAGTCTCTGTCAGAATGATTGGTGGCGGTAGCTGGGCACCATCTAGTTCTTCTAGGCTCAGGCTGGTGGAGGCTGTGGTTCATGTGGTCCATTAGTCCTTGGACTAATATCTTCCTTGTGTCTTGGTTTTGTAAATTATCCTTTGCTCTGGATGGGAGGGGACCAATAGATGTTTCTTAGATAGCCGCTCGTAAGCTTTTCAGACCTCAGATGCTACTCACCAAAGTAGGATGTAGAACATTTTCTTTATGAACTATGCTACGCCAATTGACATAGATGTCCCCTGATACCATGGTCCTCAGCCCTCAGCCTCAGTAACTGGGTCCTTCAATCTATTTGGATATGCATAGAGTTGCTATGAGTAGGAACTGACTCAACGGCACCTAACAACAACAACAACAGGAAGCTTGACTTTGCCTTGGTCAAGTTGTGTTGATTTCCCCTATACTGTGTGTTGTCTTTCCCTTCACCAAAGTTACCACTTGTCTGTATCCAGTTAGTGATTTCCCCTCCCCACCCCTCTGCTTGTACGTAACCATCAAAGATTGTTTATTTTCTGTGTATAAATTTCGAAACATGGATGAATCTGGAGGGCATTACGCTGAGTGAAATAAGTCAATCACAAAAGAACAAATATTGTATGAGATCACTACTATAAAAACCCAGGAAAAAGTTTATACACAGAATGCTTTGGAAAGGATCACTTAAAAAAGACATTAACTTAAATTTTCTTCTTGAATTAGATGTAGTGGAGACAATTGAAAAACTTACAGAAAAATAATTGAAACCTAGAGGGAACTTGCATTCAGGCTACTTTACAAGTACTGGGATGTTCCTACTGTACTTAAGGAAAGTGAAGCTGGATATCATAGACTGAACTTATGAGTGTGATTTATGAAAATAAATAAATAAAATGGAGAATTGCATGTAGGGATATCTAACCAGAGAAAAGATCTTGATGTTATACCCATAAACTAATACAGCCATGTTTTATTTTTATATGTATTAAGGGAAAACAAAATGCTTTTTTGTATGTTCATTTTTTTTATTTGTTTGTATTTGTGAGTGTGTGTGTGTCATTTTAATGAGTCAACTAACGTTTTTTATTAACTGCCCATAGGTCTCTACTGCAAGCCCCATGAGGGCAGGATCACGTTTGTTCTGTCACTATATTCACAGTGCTAGAATAGTGGTTGACTCAAGGTAGATGCTCAACAAATATTTGTTGACAAATTGACTGACTCATTCTGTCCATATGGCGTCTCTCACCAGGAAAGATTATTAGATTTCAGTATACAGACTATTGTCATGTTTGGAAAAAAAATGTACTTTTTAAATTTACAACAGACATAATTTTATAGGCTTTTTAAAAGTGAAACATTCTAGTCATCTAGTAAGACAAAACTCATGCAAAACTTAACTCTGTAAATTTAGATTTGATGTTGTATTAGAACAATCTTTTGCTGAGGAAAATAGAAGAGAGTAAACAAAATTAAGTCTATTTTATCCTAAGAAGGTAAAAACCAAAAAAATTAAAAACTTGATTTTCATATGCTTCTGGGGAGCCGTGAATATCCAACAAGCCTCATTTGGGTTCACAATCTGTTTATCAAAAACATCTAAGTTTACCTTCTTTTTAAGCATCCCTATCAACAATACACAAACTAATTTGAAAAATTCCTTGAAATTAGCCAAACAAATGGTATATAGATAGTTATTGAGTTTACTGCCCCTTCTCCACTCATACTGATGGTAAAGATTTAGTCACAGTGTAGCTTTTTTCCCTGTTGCCGTGGAGTCGATTCCAACTCACAGCAACTCTATAGGACACAGTAGAATAGCCCCATAGGGTTTCCAGGGAGGGGCTGGTGGATTCAAACTTCTGTCTTTTTAGTTAGCAGCCACACTCTTAACCACTGTGCCACCAGGACTCCACAGTGTAGCTAAAGAGGTGTAAAATATTTAAGTTCAAACTAGAATCTTTCTTGAGAGACTTGTCAATAAAATTATTTTCTTCACAGTTCTCAAAGCATGTCTTTTTCAATGTAGATATTTTATTAAAGTATTACATACATAAAAAGTGCATACATCATAAGTGTACAGCTTGATGAGTTTCACAACGTGGACACATTGTAAACAGTGCCCAGATCAAGAAACAGAATATTACCAACAGCCCAGGAGCCCCTCTTTTGTCTTCTTCCAGTCACCACCCTCCCTAATAGTAATGACTATCCTGACTTTAACACCACAGATTACTTTTACCTGTATAGAACTTTATATAAATGGAATCACTCAGGATGTCCTTCTTTTGCCTGGCTTCATTCACTGAATGTATATGGCATACTCATGTATATAATTGTAATTTGTTTATTCTCACTGATTCATGGTATTCCATTGTGCAAATATAACACAATTTCTTTATCCATTTAACTATTGATAGACATTTGGATTGTTCTCAGGTTTTGGTTATTATAAATACTGCTTCATAAACATTCTTGTATATTTCTTTTGGTGAATGGAACACATGTCTGTTGAGTATAAACCTAGGAGTGGAATTTCTGGGTCATGAGGTATGCAGATGTTAAGTTGTAATAGAAACTTTGCACCCTCTCTTCTGGATTGAGTTACTTTACAAAAAATTAAAGGTAAAGAGGATTTTAATCTTAGATACTACAACTGGTTGATCATATTAAGGAGATTTTATAAGCATGTACTTTTTAATTTCCAAGTAGATTCCTTATAGTATTTCTTCCCTTGAAATGGAAAAAAATCTGTTAGCTAATGAACAGTGAATATCCCTTATGTGTTTTTGTTTACTTTTAATACTGTTTTAATTTTAAAAATGGTAGTAGCATGTAGACTAATAAAAATTCTGGTTAATATCAGGAAAATATTATATTCATAAGTATGATATATTTACAAGTATACCAGGACTTACCATACCTGTGGAAATGGAATTAGAGATGACATTTTACCATTTGTGTATAGGAATCATTTTGTCAAGTGTATATAATACTGTTTAGAAATGGATTGTCTCACTTCAGAAAACCCAGCAATGTGTTTGTTCATGTTTATTTCTTTATACTATCAATAGTATTTTTTTAAAAATTTCCTGTGCAATTGGCCTTTCGTATCTTCAGTTTCTGTATCCCCAGATTCAACTAACTGAGGATTGAAAATATACGGGAAAAAAAAGGAAGTTCCAAAAAGCAAAACTTGAATTTGTCACTCTCCAAGCACTACGTTGAGTCCACATCAGTGAAATGATGTCTAGATATACCCTGCTGTAGCCTCCTGCCATTTCACAGACCCTAAGTCTCTCTCCAGCACTCGTTGTCTGAGCATTGTTCACCTCGAGTCTCATTGTTGCTGACATGTACTATATCGTTAGGCCTAGGATGGTCGTGTCCTTATTGAACAGGTATAAACTTCTGTTTCTTGCCATTGTTCCCTAAATAATACAGTACAACAACTATTTACACAGAATTTACAACAATTTTTTACATAGAATTTACATTGTATTAGGGATTATAAGTAATCTAGAGATGATTTAAAGTATATGGGAGACTGTGCATAGGTTATATGCAAATACACCACCACTTTATATAATGAATTTGAGCATCCGTGCATTTGCTATCCACGGGGGTCCTGGGACCAATCCCCCTCGGATACCAAGGGACAGCTGTATATATAATAGTTTCCTTATACACAGTAGTTTATTAATTCTCAATAATATTAAAAAAATCTCTAGTGTGTAATAGTGTAGACAATCTTGTCTTAATATACACACTCTCAAGCAGATTATAAAGCATATTTGAAATATGTTTTTAATTTTATAAATTATACCAGAAAGACCTATTCTAGAATTTATAACATCCTTCAGAACATAAACAATGTTCAATCTTCAAAATTTGATTTTTCTAATCTTAAATATCAACAAATCAATCTATTTTTCAAAGGAGAAAGCAGCAAATGACTCCTCCAAAGTACCCGCCACCCATCCTCCCACATACCTTCTACATAGTTCAGGTACATTGACACTAAATGCTTACAGGGCAAGAATGGTTTTTCATTTCTGTCTGTGTTTACAGTGGCTAACATGCTGCTTGAAACACTATAAACATGGATGAACTTAATTGAATTTAAATTTTCTCTCTTCTTTTTAAGCTTCTTGTTGTTGTTGTTAGGTACTGTCGAGTGGGTTCTGACTCATAGTAACCCTATGTACAACAGAACAAAACACTGCCCAGTCCTGCACCATCCTCAAAATCGTTGTTATGTTTGAGCCCATTGTTGCAGCCACTGTGTCAATCCATCTCATTGAGGGTCTTCCTCTTCTTCCCTAACCTCTTCTTTACCAGGCATGATGTTCTTCTCCACGGACTTGTCCCTCCCAATAACATGTCCTGAGACCATGGCCACTACTCAGAGTCTGGAGGGCAGGACCCTTGCCTAGATGGTCTCAAACAACAGAGGATTATTTTCAAGAATTGAGAGCTAATATAAATTGTTCTGTGGGGTTTTAGACTTGCTTGATGCTAGTTATCCCTTCTTTTTCTCCAATTTCATCCATTTTTAATGGAAATGTCTACCTTATCCCTGTTCCACCATTGTACCTTGGAAACAGATAAATTGTAGTCTAGATTTCACAGGTTCACAGATGAAGAGGAATTTTGTTCCAGCATGGAATATACCTCAAATCTCACCCGTATTTGATTTAGAGGATTTACAAGATGAGATTTTGGACTTGGAGTTGATTTAAGACTTTTGGGATCATGTGATGGGGTAAATGTGGACATGAATTTTTGGAGACCAAAGGGTGAAGTGTTATGGATTGAACTGTTTTCTTCAAAAATATGTGTTGTAAATCCAAACTTCTATAGCTGTGGTTATAATCCCACTTGGAAATGAGTTGTCTTTGTTATGCTGATGAAGCAGGATTAGTGCAGTGTGTGTCCTGAGTCAATCTCTTTTGAGATACAGCAGTTCCCAGGTTAGGAATGTCTGACACACAGACAACTCGTACTTCAGAACAGACTGCCATAAAGCCTATTAAAAATTTAAGATAAATACATACAACGATTTGTAATAACGAATGCACACACTAATTTGTGATGATCATAAAAATTTTGCACTGTTTCCAAGAGTTACATAAGTGCTTTATATTCATAGAAAGGTAAAGTATATGCTATATACTAAGACAAACATTTGAATAACTAACACTAAATAAGAACCATATGTACTTGTTCTGACTTACCTACAAATTTGACTTAAAGACAGACTTAGAAACAGATCTCTTTTGTAACCCAGAGACTACCTGCATAAAAAGAGATTAAATAAGCAAATGCAGGTGAGAGATGGGGCAAGATAGATGCCAAGCCACACAGAGATCTCCAAGGAACCAGGAAACAGAAGATTGAAGAGACAAGGACCTTGCCCCAGAGCCAGTGGAGAATGAAAGCCTTCCTCTAGAGCCTATGCCCTGAATTCAGAGTTCTAGCCTCCTAAGCTGTAAGAAAACAAATTTCTGAACTTAAGGTCATCAAAACTATCTAATTATCAAACCTAGCAAATGCGCAAAAGTTTTATTTGACCTTGCTGAGAATCCTTCTTTCCTTGAAACTAATTTATTACAGTGGTTTCTACTTTACCATCTTCTTTACACGTGGTACCCTTCTGTGTCT
Organism: Dugong dugon; assembly: GCA_030035585.1. Classification (NCBI taxonomy): domain Eukaryota; kingdom Metazoa; phylum Chordata; class Mammalia; order Sirenia; family Dugongidae; genus Dugong; species Dugong dugon. The sequence continues at coordinate 65,437,218 of CM057466.1, forward strand.
CTAAAATTCTATGTTGTGTTACTCAGCCACCGCATTCTCTCTACTCAAATATTTTGTGGTGTTTTGTCCTTAGCTTTCCTCTAACTTTTATGCTTTATTTTCTCATCAACTATTACATCCAAATACCTTATATCAACTCAGGCTTCTCTCCTGAGAAACTCATCTAGACTTATTTATCCAACTGTTTACTTACGTAAATACCTGAATATACCGTCTCTGCTTCAAACGAAATTTAGGTCCATTTCCTCTTTTGTAAATTGGACGTTTCTCTGGTATTTCCTATCTTGGTTAATGGTGCCTATATTGTATATAAGGAGCCCTGGTGGTGCAATGGTTAAGTGCTCAGCTGCTAAACAGACGTTTTCTGTGGGATAAAAGATCTGGCAATCTGTTCCTGTAAAGATTTACAGCCTAGAGAACCCTATAGGTGCAGTTCTGCTCTGTCCTATAGGGTTGCTATGAGTAGGAATAGACTTGACAACACGCAATGACAACGACAAGTTGCCTATATTAGAAACTTGGAAATGATTCTAAATATCTATTAATGCAATCTCTCTCATCCTTCTATATCCAAATGCCAGAATAATCATAAAATATCTCCTTACTTCTACTACCCTATTTTTAATGCTAATATGCTTCATGTACACATAATTTTTATACATACTATTGTAATTACATTTTGACTGCTCTGAGAGATCCAATCTGCAATTCCTCCTGTCCATCCCTTACATGCTAGATGTCACTTGTGTGCTTTCCTAATAGGCAGGTGGGACTGTGCACTTAATTAACATGGGTTATGCACAGACATGTACGTTGATTAATGATGATCTGAAAATGAATGAAACATGTTGTCTGTGTCCTCAAGGAACCCATAATCATAGGGGAGACACAGTTGTAAATAATTCTTGGACAAATTATAAGCTGATAAAAGTACTGGGGAATTAAAAAGAGCATCCATTCTTTCAACCAACTATTTATTGAGCAACTGTTCTGGGCACTGTTCTAAGCAATGAAGATGCAGAACTGAAATGGACAGAAAAATGTCTGAGCTCCTGATGTTTATTTTCAGTGACAGAGGAGTGAGAGTCAAGGATGACTTTATAAGGGAGGTGACACAGGAGGTGAGTCCTATAATCACTGTTTCTAATAAACTTCCAGAAAAACAAAATGCTTATACATCTACATCTGGGTATATGCTGATCCTAATGATTGTAATGAGAGCTCCCACTCAAAAGCCTTTTTCTGTACCAAAAAAACTTTGAGTTCTTCTCAACTTCCTTCATTTGTTAATTTAATCAACCACGCATATAGTCAACAAATATTCATTGAGTGCACCACCTGCTAGCACCTAGGAGTCCCTGGGTGGTGAAAATAGTTTAGGCCCTCAGGGGCTAACCAAAAGGCTGAAGGTTCAAGTCTACCTAGAGGCGCCTGAGAAGAAAGACCTTGCAATCTACTTCCAAAAAATCAGCCTTTGAAAACCCTATGGAGCACAGTTCTGCAATGACATACATGGGGTGGCCATGAGTAGGAATCAACCTGACAGCAACTGTTTGTTTGTTTTCCTAGCACCTAGACCAGAGAATAAGGGAAAGTTTCTCTTAGCAAGTGACATTTTGGTTGTAGTCTCAACAATAAGTAGGTATTATTTTAGTGAAGGGAAATAAGAGTAGGGCGAACAGCACATGCTGTTCATCAGTGAGTGTGGTATTTGGGGCATGACATGCCTGAGGAGCTGAAACAAAGGCAGTGGGATCACAGTCCTGAGAGTCATCTCTTTCCTCATCAGATTTAAGTTTCTCAAGTTCAGACTCCAGAGACATAATTATTTTCACAAACCAGAATACCTGATACAGTGTAGGATCTTCAAGCGTACTTGTTGAATAACATACTTAACAAATTGAAATCCAACCATATAATAGCTTGGGCTGATAGTTTAATATCTAAAATCATAGTGTTCCTCAAAAATATTTTACCAAATTTTTATTTTCAATGCCACTATGAGGAGGTGCTCGTCCTTGACAATGTTTACTCTTTATAAAAGCAGTAGCTGTAGGGACTGAGCAACTGCCTCCAGGGAAGGATAGAAACAGAAACAACAGCCTTCTGGTTCTTTTTCTCAGCTATCCCCTTTGGGTACCCAAATTTCTTAGGCACTTAACGCCTAAGGGATCTCAGTGATGGCTGTTTCATTCAGAAAATATTTACATGGTAACCAAGACCTTCAATTCTAAATACAGATGAGAACGTAGGAGTTTCAGAAAATGTTAGTGCCAAGAAAAGTCAGTCTTGTGTTTCTTAGATGACTGCTTTTTGGACCTTCACAAAGAAGTCAACTATGCAAAGCCTAGTGAGTTTGTTAATTCCTTGACTTTGGGGGCTGGTAGTGGGGGTAATATGAAACAGTGGGAAGTAAAAAGCAAGTCTCAGGTAAGCCTGTGTTCAACTTTTACCCTAGCTGTTGTAGATTAAATTCTCTCTCCCCAAAATATGTGCTGGAATCCCAACCCCTATACCTCTGAATGAAACTTATTTGGAAATAGAATATTCTTTTTTATGTTAATGAGGCCACACCAGTGTAGGGTAACTTTTGAGTTATAAAAAGAGCAGGTTAGACACAGCAGCATGAGCATAGTGGGGAAGAGAAATGCTTTTTGAGGATCACCAAGAATCAAGGAACGCCTAGGGCTAGCAACACGGAAAGACTATGAGGTTAGGACCGCAAGACCCTGATTTGAACTTTTAGCCTACAAAACTGTGAGAAAATAAATTTCTGTTCTTTAAAACCACTCGCTTGTGATATTTGTATTACAACAGCTCTAGATAACTAAGACACTAGCCCTTAACATTATGTAACCCCGGGTAATTTATTAAATCTTTGCAAGCTTCAGTGCATCTGTATATATGTAACAATGTAGCTAAAAGACTAAGCCTTTATGTAAAATGGATAACATAAGCTGAAATAACATTATTTCCTTGCACATATCACTTACTTAGAGAGCAACTTCATTTGCCCACTCTAAGTCTTCCAGGTTTTGTGTGTGTGTGTGTATTTGTGGATTTATATGACTGAAATTCCAGGAAACAGAGACAAACTAATATTCCTAAAAGTCAAATCATGCTAATTCAATTTCACAATTTAAATAAACAATAACCTTCTTCAGGGTCTTCAAAGGGTCACAAAGAAAACAACCTAGCTCATGTTGAGAAAATTCCTTTTGTTACCTCCCAGTTTTCACTTGATTTCTTTGCTTGAGTTTTCATTTTGGCCATAGATAGAGGGTCTGCAGTAAAAATTCACCTGATTTCTACTTATTTTTCTCTCTCAGGGAAAATAAAAGACTCTGAAATAATATTCACACAAGGTGATCAGGCAATAGACCAGAATTTTCTATTTGGCAAATTATAGTGTAAGTTATATTCCATTACATTTCTATTTTGATAGCAATATCTCTCAACTGCGCCTGGTAGTCCCCACTTTGTCCTACGTGTCTTTACTATCCGTCTCTCATGACATTATCTCCTGTGGCGCTCCAAGCAGAAATTGCTTTTATTAGCTCCTATAGCACCCTTTGGAGTTTGGCTGTGTCCTACAGAAAATATAGTTCCATTTCTTCAAAGTAGCAATTAAATAATTATCCTGTTTTCTTAGCTCCTGCTTCTTGCTAAATATAGCCACAATCTCATTTTGTGAACAGTTGCTTGCTTTGACTATACTCTTTCTGCTGTTTTTTTCATCTTTATTAATCCTGTGAAGTTCTTGAATCTCCAACCTGTTCATTTCTCTCCCAAATGTGTTGCTTGCAATTTAGTAATCCTACTCTTCAAATGGCTCCCATCTTTCTGCTTCGAGGACAAATAAAATATCCTGTTGCTTGATCGCTGAGACAAATACATTCTGGGATCCACTGTTTGAAACCACCCTATACTATTTTATTATCAGTACAGTTGTGACTTTCTTCTCTTTCATATTTAGGAATGTTTTCTTTGGACAGAAATAATATTCTTCTTTGCTTCCCTTTTATAACTTCTAATTTTATCAGTATTCTTTCAAGCTTCTCTAAAAGGAAGAATTTTCCTCATTCTCTAGCAGAAACAAGGTGGAATTCATTTCTTAGCATTTGAAGATGTACCTATCAAATGTTAATTCAAGTGATGTGTCACTGATTTTCACCTGCTAGCTCTGAAATAATTTAATTTATAACTTTATCAGTGTGAATATCTGTTCTATGGATAGTAAAAGCCATTTGACAATTGTTTTAATTATCTTATATTAAGAATTGGTCGCAAGCTATTTGTAGCATTATTAGCTAAATCAAATCAGTGTTAGGGCTTTATGAATTTGTAAAGGAGGAAAAATTATCACCTCCACTGAACTGTGACAAAGTTGCAGCAGTCACAATTGTGCATTCATCTGGAATGAATTAATGGGAAAAGTAATTTTTTTTTTTTTTTTTTTTTTTTACTGGATAGATTATATCTTATCACTGCAAACTTCTCCCTTTCTTTCCAAAAAATATATCACACACAAAAGTGCATAAAACATAAATATTGAGCTCAATGATTTATTACAGAATGGAAAACCAAGTAACCACCACCGGGTCCAGAAAGATAATATTGCCAGTATCCAAAATGCCACTCTCATGCCCCTTCTAATTACTACCCACTTTCTTTCTTAAGGTGACCAGCACACTATGATTTGATTTTGCTTGCCTTTGTTTTTATTTAAATTGAATAGAAATAACTCTGTAAGTGTATTCCTCTGTCTGATTTTTTTGCTCATCATAATGTCAGTCCCTGGAGAAGGACATCATGCTTGATAAAGTAGAGGGTAAGTGACAAAGAGGAAGAAGATGGATTGACACAGTGGTTGCAACAATGGGCTCAAGCATAACAAGTTTTGTGAAGTTGGCGCAGGACCAGACAGTGTTTCATTCTATTGTACGTAGGGTCGCTACGAGTCAGCACCGACTCCACGGCACCTAACAGCAACAACAATGTCGGTGAGGTGCATCCACATTATGCACGTAGCAGCAATTTATTCATTTTCTATGTCTTGTAGAATTTCATTATATAAATATACCACAATTCATTTTTCCATTCTACTGTTGAAGGGCATTTTGCTTGTTTCTAATATTGGCAGTTAAAATACAGCCTCCATGAATATTCTTGCTCATTCTGCTGGTGGCACCGTTAAGTTGTGTATATAACTAGTGGTGATCTTGGCAGTCCCTATCTGTGAATTTAATGGATAACTCCAAAACAAAAATGCCCTGATTTTAATGTCGTTCAATTTATTGATCTTTTCCTTTAAGATTAGTGCTTTTGGAGTGTGTTCTGTGTAAGAAAACATAAAGATATTCTTTTATATTACGTTTTTAAGGATCCAACATTCCCAAAAGAGAAGTCAGAACGGAAAAAGTGACACCTTGATCACACACAGACACATACACACGTACACACAACAAGAGTCAGAATTGTCTTTTGAACTCAACTGTTACCTTCACTTTTCACTCAACAAATGCCCTTGAACTTCACCTTTTTTTAATTGTTGAAAAATATATACAGCACAATATTTGCCAGTTCAAAATTTTTCACACCAACAATTCAGTGCTATTAATTACATTTCAAGTTGTACAACCATCACCAATATCCTTTGTCAAATTTTTCATCACCGTAAACAGAAGCTCAATGCTTCCTAAACAAAGATTCCTCCTTCCTCCTTTCCTCTGGCCCCAGGTAACTACCAATAAACTTGGATCTCTATACAATTGCCTGTTCTAGATACTTTATTTAAGTGAGATCATTTGTGTCCTTTTGTGATTGACATTGACTTACTTTACTTAGCATAATGCTTTCAAGCTTCAATCATGTTGTAGCATGTATCAATCTTTATCTTTATGGTTGAATACTATTCCATTGTATGTATATACTACTTTTTGTTTACCCATTTATCTGTTGATGGACATTCAGGTGGTTTCTATCTTTTGGCTATTGTAAACAATGCTGAAATAAACATTGGTGTACAATGCAAAATGACACAGCCACCATGAAAAACAGTTTAGCAGTTCCTCAAAAAGTTGAACATGGAATTACCATATGGCCCAGCTGTTCCATTTCTAAGTATATACCCAAGAAAGCTGAAAGCAGCGACTCAAATTCCATTCATCTCTTTTTAACAGCAACATTTCTGTTTATAGGGGATAGATAGGCAGCTGGCAGGGAAAGCCTTGATTTGAGAGGTTGGCAGTGATTCAAGGTGAAAATATTCTATATATTGAAGTTTCCGAGAAGAAAAGTAGAAGTTGAGCTCATTCCTAGGGGAACAGGAATACCACAAACTAGGTGACAGTCCCAGGCTGGATGCCAGTTTCAAAAGGCAATAGATATGTTGAAAAATACTTTGACAGATTGAGGAGATTATTCCTATAATCTACATTGTAAAGTAAAAGACACTTTTCAATCTCTACCATCAACATAGTCTTAAAGTACTAATAAAGGAAGTTTGTTTTCCTCTTAGCTATGTGTTTCTTACCAAAAAAGTAAAAGTTGACGTAACTGCCTTTACTGAAACCAGATGTGGCACTTTCTACAGTCATATTGTCTCATGCTATTCCTGGCTAGAAGCCTAAAGCCATGTAGTGCACACACACACATATATATACACATAGAGAGAGAGAAACAGAAAGAGAGGGAGAGAACTTCCATATTGTTTCTTAAATATGCCTTTTTGTCATATAGCTCTGAAAATTTAAACCATCGTTTTAATTATTGTTGTGGTATAATAAGATGTAATGTCTAATTAATCTTCACTGTTACTCCTACCTCAACAATCCTCCCTTCATATACAAAAAGGAGGAAAAATAATAAACCCAATTTGCATAATACTTTAATGAGCTGAGCAACGTGATTCACAGATAATCAACTTTGTTAAAGATAATGGTGTACCAATTTATAACAGAGTGTTGTGTTCCATTGTTTGAGGGAGATGGGGGGACAAAACAAAAACAGATGTTTCAAAGAGACTTAGGGTGATTAAGCACCAAAAAAAGAAGAGGCAATAATTATGAAAGCCATGTTTAAAAACAGTTTTGAGGGAGTATATTTCTTCAGACTAAATGTAACACAGAGGTCCCATGTGGAAAGCGGGTTAGGGATTCTGGACCTGCTTTGAGCCCTTCTGTACCTTGCCCATTTCCAGTGGCCTCTGAGGTATTTCTGAGAGGCCTTAGGGCTGTAAGAAGTGCACTGATAACTACGGAATTACTGTATAAAAATGGTGTTGTTGTAAGGATAAGCTCAGAAGTAGCTACAACCTCTATTTAGAGAAAACATTCCCTAAGACCACCAGAGAAAAATAGAACGTGCAAATGACTTATGAATAAACCGACATAGCATGGGATAAGCCTCTTTAGCACACCGTTACAGGATCCTGGACAGGTATTTGAAGCTCTATGAGCCCTAGTTTTCAGTATATACAATCAAAAATATAACGTCTACCTCACAGGGGTGCAATGAGGGGAAATTGAGTTAATGTACGTTAAAAATGCTTTGTAAAAAACACAAACAAAAAACATACCTAACAAGTGTAAGGCAATATTATCTTAAGAATTGGGGAAACTATTTGTTCCACATGCTGCTCCTAACCCTATGGTTCCTAATATTATCTACTAGACTGGTGGTCAACAAACTTCTTCTGTAAAGGATCAGGCTTCGAGGGCCATATCATTTCTGTTAGTCATAGCTACTCAACTCTGCTGTAGCACAAAAGCAGTCATAGATACTATGTAAAAGAGTAGATATGGCTTTGTTCCAATAAATCTTTACTTACAGAAACTGACAGCTGGAGGAGTTTGACCACTTAGTCATAGTTTGTACACCCCTGTAGGAGAACCTTGCAACTCAAGATGTAATCCACACACCAGCTGCAGCACCGTTACCTGGAAGCAAGAGGGGATATATAAATTGCAGGATTCAGTGCCAAATGAAAATGCAAGGCCCTTACCAGTTTCAGTTGCCTCTTCTGTTAAACAGAGAGGATAATAACTCCTAATGCTATTGTGGTTGTTACATGAGTTTTTATACATAAATAATTAGTGTCTGACACAGGGTAAACACTTGTAAGTATTAGATAATATAATTATTTATCAATTGCTATTGCCACTACAATTCTACTGGCCCTCATAATCAGTGCAATGAGCTCTTTCAACATTAACTCTTCTCAGAGTTACATGGAAACTAGGATTAGCTACCCCTATAGATTGACTTGTGTCTCCCCCAAATATATGGTGAAGTCCTCACTCCCATCCCTGTGAATGTGACCCTGTTTTGAAATAGGGTCTTTGAAGATGCGATCAGTTAATTTAACATGAGGTCATACAGGACTAACCTGTTGCCACTGAGTTGATTCTGACTTACAGGGAGTCTACTGGACAGAGCAGAACTGCCCCATAGGGTTTCCAAGGAACACCTGGTAGATTCAAACTGTTGACCTTTGGGTTAGCAGCTGAACTCTTAACCAGTATGCCACGAGAACTCCCATACAGGACTAGGGGCTTCTTAATCTCATCTGAATGATGTTCTTATAAAAGAGGAGAAAAGACATAGGGGAAGGAGGAACATGGCCATATGCAGATGCATCTACAAGCCAAGGAATGCCGAGGAGTACCTGGGGCTATCAAAAACTAAAATAGACAAGGAAGATTCTCCCTCTAAAGCAGGCAGAGAGAGCATGGCTCTGCCAATGCCCTGAATTCAGACTCCTAATCTCCGTAGCTGTGAGAAAATAACTTTCTGTTCATACAAGCCACCCATTTGTCATGCTTTATTATGGCAGTCCTAGAAAACTAATACAGCTGCACAGAGTTTAGAGAACAAAGTTAGTCAAGCTTGTACAGTATAGGAGCAACAAGAGAGATTTTAGGGAAACACAATATTACGGGAGCTAGATAGTGATTTCAAGGATGGAACAAATATTTATGGATCAAATCTGAGAGACCAAGTATAAGACACTCAGTTGAGCCTAAGTGGGTTTTGAGATTCAAGGTGAGTTATGTCCAGACCAAGGATCAGCAAATGTAGCCAGTGTATCAAATCTAGCCTACTAACTCTTTTTGTAAATAAAGTTTTATCGGAACACAGCCATGCTCATTCTTTTCCTTACGGTTTTTGCACTACAATGGCTGAGTTGAGAAATTGTGACAGAGACCATATGTCTCACAAAGCCTGAAATGTTTAATATTTGGCCCTTTACAGAAAGAAAAAGAAAAAAAAAATCACTGGTCCCTAGGTACTGCAGAATGCAGGTTAGAATTGATGTGATATTCAGGCAGAACATGATCTTTCGAAGAATCATCCAAAATAGGACTGACAAGAATAAAATCGGAAAGAAAACCAAGTTATCTGGGTAACAATCAGGCCCTAGTTTGTGAATAGGCACTAGACCAGAAAGACCAGAATATTCAGTAAGTTTACTGCTTGTCCTCATTACTGGATTATGTGGAGACTTCAATGTTTTTAAAATAAGAGCTAAAAGTACTCTAAAACACTCTTTCTAGTGAAGTAAGTGCTATTATCAGTCTGAATGGATTCTGTTAATTCTAGGGAGGCATAGGCAAGTTGGCAGAAGGCTTAGAGATTATTCCAATGGTTGGGGTAGCATAGTTATTATCCTAAAAAATTCAATGTGTCACCTTGTTTTGACTGCACCATACTTTAAGATAAAGATAAAACTCATTAATACGGCATATAAATTCTGCTTTGGGAAGTCATATTAACTTAGAATTCAAGAGATGGCATTGTATATATAGTTGGCTTTGGATATGAAAATATCTGTTTTTTTGATTCAGCTTTTGCAGATGTTTTCCCTGCAGCCTTAAGATCCTTCTTTTGTGCTTCACCATACAGCTGGCTTCAATTCAACCTATAAAATGTCAGCTCAAATACCATCTGTCCTGGAAATCCTTTCAGTAGTCTTGCAGGCATAATTAGTTATTTCTTTCACTGTAAGTAGAGAAGATCATGCTATAACCCAGAGCATTAGTAGACACATGAAGCAGAAATCCAACATAGCAGCAGGGGTGTGTGTAAAAGTGAATGTCTTCTACCTACAGCCAGCCAAAGTAACAGAGACTCCTCCCAGAGCAGGTAGGAATAAAAAGCTGAACTTCACTACTTCTGGGCTGCATCCAAGAGTAACACTACAATAAGAACCTCGTCTGGTAGCTGCCTTTCTCTGCATGGAAATGTTCAACAAACAAGTACCTGCTGGAACTTGTTTAACAGATAAAACCACCTGGTAGTCTATATAATCATACTAAAAGTTAGTAGATTGTGGTCTCTTGGAAGAATATGGGGAAATGCCACTCTGCGAAATACTTATTTAGCAAGAAAGAAGAGAGAAACATAATTAAGTTTGTGACAGTGTTCTTATCACAATAAAGCATACAGAAGAAGTTCAGAGCTTTCTATCCTCTATCACCACTAAGGCCATCACTTCACTCCTGTGAATGGGATTTCTGATATGGATCAAGGACTAACTAGTGGGCCATGGCTCTACACAATGTAACCTTCACTGGGAAAAGCAAATTGTATTGAAAGACTTTTTTTTCACATGGAGAACCCATTTGTCACAGCATCTTGTTATTTCTCTTTTGCACTATCTCTTTGCTTGGGTTTACCTTCTTTTCCTTTGATCTTATTCAATTGTGTAGTGAAGGGATGAGGTTTGTATTCATTTGGAAAAACTTTTCCCGTTCCTCCAGCCCCTTTCTCCATATATGTTAGGGGCAAAATGAATCCAAGATAGAGATCCAGGAAATGCTAAGCATGAAGATAGAGCCTAATGCTAAGCCATAAAGATAGGTTGTTTCTAGTAAAGAGCAAAAGGAGGCCTCATTAATAGTTGGACTGCCAAGACAACTTGACTGCTGGGAGATTACAGACTTGAGTTCCAGATAAGCAGGGCTCACTGGTCCAGAGTATCCCATCTTCTATCTATTTAGTTTATGACCCCAAAGAAGCAGCTAATGGTGGTTGAGAATTATGGTTCATATACATTAAGACTGGAATCCCAGGGTGGTGCAAACTTTTAACATGCTTGGCTGCTAAGCAACAAGTTGGAGGTTTGATGCTACCCAGAGGTGCCTCAAAAGAAAGGCCTGGTGATGTACTGAGAGTATAGTTCCACTCTGACACACATGGGATTAACATGAGTTGGAATCAACTCGGTGGCAACAGTTTTGTTTTGTTTTTAAATATAATGACACTGAACTTAGGTGAATATGTCTAACAGAGTAGAAAGTATACTAGAGAAGATTAAGAGAAAGAATATATTTGTGAACTTGTATAGGCCACATCTCTGAATAAATAATAAAACTACAAGTTGACAACAAAACCATAAAACTAATTTTGATTATTAATTCATTATCCTAAATAAATAGATCAATGACAAAATTGAAATGAATGAATGAATAAAACATCTATCTCCAAAAGTTAAGAACTACACAATAAATTTAGGGAAGTAGTTTGAAAGGCATAAATATAATCATAATAATAGCTGACATTTTTTGAAGATTGAATGATGGTGATGGTAGAGAGAAATTCAACAAAACTAATTAAAAAAAAGATAAAGAAGGTAAATTAGAAACAACAAATGGGCTATAACCACACATATGGAAGCATATGATACAGTAAGTGTAAATAGATTGTACAACCTATAGTAAAACAAATTTAAAAATCTAGATGAAATGAAGTTTATGAGTTAACAAAATCTAACTAAAATGATTCAAGAAGGCAAAAATACATGCAAACACGTAAATATGAAACAAAAAAGAAATGTTACCAAAGAAATACCTACACAGAAGCCATTGCCATTGTGTGTCACTCATCTTACAGGTGATTTTTAAAAAAAGTTTTCCATGCCAATAATTCTTCTTGTAGGGAGATATTTTAAGGAAGCAGACATATTCAAGCAATGCAGACAATAAAACACGTGACATCTATTGAGGTATTATTTGCTAAAGCTAAGTTGAAAATCTTATTATATTTTATAAATCAAAGCCAAACAAAGGGTAGGGGTCATCCTTAAGTCTTTCTCTCATACCTGAAGCACAACCAATCATGAAATCATATTGGTACTGTCTTAGGCTGGATTCTTTTAAAGAAGCAAAGCCTGTAAAGTGTATAAATATATGTAGAGAGAGATTTATATTAAGGAAATGGCTCACGCAGTTCTAGAGGCTGGAATGTCCCAAGCCCATGGGCCAGACTGGAGGCTTCTCCTGATCACATAGCCTCAGGAGCTGGCGAACCCAAGATTGGCAAGTCAGACAGCAGAGCTTTGGCTCACAGGCTGCAAAGACTGATAAATCTCAAGATTGGTAGGCAAGACAGCAGGTAAGCTGCTAGCTCAAGTCCCAAGAACCGGAGGTCAGATGAACAGGAGCCAGCTGCAGGATCCAGAGCAAGCAAAAGCACCCAAACCTTGCTAGAAAATCCACCTATATTGGATGCAGGCCACACCCACAAAGAAATTCCCTTTCAATTGATTGACTACTCATAACAGATCTCATCATGGAGGTGATCACATTATATCAAATCTCATCATGGAGGTGATCACATCATTATACGACTGCCAAACTATATCATAACTGCCAAACCACTGAGAATCATGGCCCAGCCAAGCTGACACACAACCTTAATGATCGCAGGTGCTAACTTCAAAATATATCCCAATTCATCAGACCATCTACATCTTACATGTACACCACTACCCACTGTGCTCTGAGCCACCATCTTCTCTTGCCTGAACTCTGCAACAGACTCTAACTGGTCTTCCTGCTTACACTTTTGATGCCTCCCCAACCAGTCTACAGAGAAACCAGAGAAATTCCTTTAGAGCATTTGTTTGATCATATTTTTTCAGCTCAAAATATTTCAGTCACTTCCAAACAAACTCAAAAGAAAATTTAAAAATCACTAAGGACTGTATAATCTGGGTCCGTGTTGATTCCTTTTTTTGATCCCTAACAATCTCCTCCTCACTCACTGGATTTCCCCAAGCATCCTGATTCTTTTCTCCTTCCTGAGTATGCCAAGCATCTGCATCAGGATTTTACTTGGATCTTAATGTCCCATCTGCTTAAAACTGTCTTCCCCCAAATAGCAAGATGACTTGAGTTCTCACTTTATTCAGTATTCCCCCAAAACATTATTGTCTCATAAAAAAAACATCCTTTTATAAAATACAGAAATTTTCATCATTCTTTATCTCATTTTGTTCTCTTCATATTACTTATAATAGAGCATAAGTTTATTGTTTGATTATCTGTCTCCCCCTACTAGAAAGCAAATATAATGAGAACAGAATTTTTTTGTTTTATTTTGCCTTTGTATCCAGTGTCTGAGGTGAGCAGTTTGAACCCACCAGCTGCTTCATGGGAAAAAGATGTGGCAGTCTGCTTTTGTAAAGATTTACAGACTTGAAACCCTATAGGGCAGTTCTACTGTAACCTATAGGGTCGCTATGGGTCAGAATCAACTCAACAGCAATGGGATCCAATGTCTGGAGCTTGGGTAGCTCAAGTGGTTTGCGATCAACTACTAACCCAAAGTTCCAGCAGCTCCATGGCGGAAAGGCTTGGTGATCTAGATTACAGCCAAGAAAACCCTATAGAGCAGTTCCACTCTATAACACACAGCGTCACCATGAGTTGGGAACCAACTCAAAAGCAGGTAATAACAACACAACACTCCAGTGTCTAGAACTGTGCCTGGTATATAAGAGGAGCTTGATACATATTTCTGAATTAAAGGATAGATGAAGTTAATAACCTTACAGGAAATGTGAAGTAAATTGTAGATTTGTCCATAGGATTACATTTTATTTAGTCATTAAAATAAATATTAAGGCCATAGAGAAGTACTTGACTTGTAAATTTATATATGAAATAAAGTTTCAAATTTGTGCATAGACTATTGTGTCAATAAATTACAAATTATACATGCATAGAAAAGAAGGAAATAAAATGAAACTCCATGTTGTGACTTCCTCAGAGTGGTAAACATGAATATTTTTTGTTCTATCATTTATATTTTCCTTATTTAAAAAAAAATTAATGCCTTTTTCATAAGTAGAAAAAATATTCTAGAAGAATTGAGCCCCTATTGTGTGAAGCCCAGTAGGCTGGTGCTGATGGATATGAAGTTAAATAGGTGTTCTAATTTTAAGTGATATATATATGTATATAACAAAAATAGTAATTTCTGTCAAATATGTTGAAGGTCACCGTAACAACATGGGTGTCTCTTAATTTCTTTAAGCTTCATTTTCCTCACTTATCAAATAGAAATAATAATATATCTTCCTCATAATTCTGTGGTTTTATTATATAAGCTAATATGAGTAAAAGACTTAACAACTCATTCATAGTAAACTCAGTCCTTTTTTAGTTATTTTTATCATTAGTATAATATAGAGGAAGGAATAGTTGTTTTACTAGCAATTTCAGGGAAGAAATCATCAAGTAGTGGGCATCGAACTGGTCTTTAAAAGTAACAATATTTGCTAGTACAGGCTGTTCTTCTATGAGACAAACAATTCACCAAACTCTCTGGCTAAAGGCGTGGAAACTTTGTCTCTTGTGCAGCCTGCGTTCCCGACGTGGGTCAACAGTTGGGAAGGGATTGTCTCTGGTCATCGCAATCACTCAGTGATCCAGGCTGACCTTATCTTGATCTGCACTCGAACTTGCAGAAGTAGGAGTGATATGTGGTGAATCACTCACTGTCTCTTGAATTTCTGTGCAGAAATGACACATTTCACTATCACTCACATTTCAATAGCCAAATAAAGCTACACAGCTAAATCTAAGTGCAGATTGAGAGGAAGCAATTCTACCATTGGCATGAAAATTAAAGAGCTGGAAATGTTTGGTGAAAACACTAGCGATGACCACAGATACACTGGCAAGGAGAGTTGGTGGATTTGTGTCATCGTTAGGATAGTTTGTACAATGAAACAATGTCAGGTACTTAATTTTTCCTTAATCTATGGACAAAAATAATATGAGAGTATATAATTTCCAGCAACATGACAGAACAGATAACCCAAATCATACTACTGCTAAAGTGCCTAAAAAATGTTGAATATAATTTTTAAAAGAACAGTTTAAAATGCATGTCTAAGCTGGCAATAAAATTAAAATAATCCTCAGAGGCAGAAAGCAAATAGAAAGCATAAATCTAGAATAAAAAGTGAAATAAAGTCCGTGGCTTCCTTGGGAAAACTTGTAGATCCAGAGCTTTGATTTTAATAATGCATGTGTGCCCGGGGGCCACACAAAGAAGAAGATCAGCTCAGGGACCCGCAGGTAAAGCTGGGATTCAAGGGTGACAATCTCAGTGAAAGAGGGAACATGGAAAAAAAATAAAACAGAAAAGTAATAATGTGCAAAGATAGACTCTTAGAAAACTTGCCTATCTTAGCTTAGATTTCAGAATTCTTAATGACAATCTGGTGCTCAAGTGGTTTTCTGACATAATTACATATTGCCTACGTAGTCTGCAACCCCTGAAAGTAAACACACAGTTTAAAGTCATCTCATGAAATGATCATGCGTTGACAGTGTTCTAGATACTAAAAAGAAACAAGTGCACATCCTCCTGGAAGAAACAAAACTCCAGTCAAAGTCATGAAGATTTCCCACAAATATGGTTTTTCAAATACACATTCACATTAAAAATAATCACAAAGCAAATGAGGATGCAAGACCATATGAAGGATAGGACATATAATACACATTCAAATCAAAAAAAGATTTTAGAATTATCAGTTACAGCAGAGAAAATATGTGTTTTTTGTTTTTTACAGTAAGAGTCAGAATCTAAAATATGGGGCGGGAGAGTATAAAAATTGATTCTTCACAGCTGAAAAAAAAAGTCCATGAATATAGTCATTGACATGCAAAGCTCTCTAGTTATTTTTTTCATGGTAAAATCCAGATAAGATAGAATTTACCACATTAACCATTTTAAAGTATACAATTCAGAAGAATTAAATACATTTACAATGTTGGGCAACTATCACCACTATCTTGTTCCAGAACTTTTTCATTACCTCACTTTCTCAGTTCCTTCTTCTACTGATACAATGAAAGACAGTTTCTTTGATATAGAGTGTGTGTGTGTGTGTGTGTGTGTGTGTGTGTGTCTGTGTGTGATCAAACCTCCTTTGATTTTTTACCTCATTTTGTTTTTATAAAGCTCTTGGTAGCAGCTGTCTTTTTTCTCCTGCTGCTGCCCTAAGATAACTTCCTCACTCATCATTACTATAAGTGCCTTCAGTTTCTCACCTTTTGTTCTAGGCTACTTACGAGTGATTTCCTTGTTGTTGTTACCTTACTATTGCCAGCACTCTGACCTGCTGGATCTGACTTGCTCTCAGTGTTACCACTTAAGGCTAGGCCTTGTCCTCTGGGTGGTAAAATCTTCTCGATGCTATCAAGACTTTACCACCACTAGATGGTGCACTCCTTGTTGTTCTTTTCATATCCCGCTAGACTGTTGTTAGTATAGGCTCCAGCACCTCTGCTGGTCTTGATTATTCAGACATACGCTCATACATAAATTGAAGATTGTGATCTTTCTATTCTACTAATTAAACTGTGGGTATAGATTATATTTTGACTAATTTTCTAGTCTTGTTGCTCCGTATGGCATTAAGTGAGATTCAGATATAATTGGTTGTATCACTTTACAGGAATAAAGAACACATTTAATATTTACAAACTGGTATGTCCCTAATAACATATATCCAAATTATTGAAAAAGATCAAAAGCTGGCAGTAATTTCAGTACACATACCCATTGCCATTGAGTTGATTCTGACTCATAGTGACTCTGAAGAACAGAGTAGAACTGCCCCATAGGATTTCTAAGGCTGTAAATGTTTATGGAAGCACACTGCCACATCTTTCTGCCGTGGAGTGGCTGGTGGGTTCAAACCACCTATCTTTCTGTTAGCAGCTGAGTGCTTAACCACTGTGCCAGCAGGGCTCCACTCAGTATATGTACATATATATATATATATATATATATATATATGAATTTAGAAAAATAATAAGTAAGGATATAGCAGATTCGAACTACATAATTCACATGTTTCATCTCATAGGTGTAAAAATATACCATTTTTTTAAAACCTAAGCCATGGTATTTTCAACTGCCTCATGTGCATGTGAAAGCTGGACAAAGAATAAGGAAGACAGAAGAAAAATCAGTGCCTTCAAATTATGATGTTCGCACAGAATATTGAACATACCATGGACTTCCAGAAGAATGAACAAATCTGTCTTGGAAGAAGCACAGCCAGAATGCTGCTTAGAAGGCAAGCCTTCACCTCTCGTACTTTAAACATGACATTGAAAGAGACCAGTCTCTGGAGAAGGACATCATGCTTTGTAAAGTAGAGAGTCAGCAGAAAAAAGGAAGACCCTCAATGAGATAAATTGACATAGTGGCTGCTATGGTGGGCTCAAGCGTAGCAATGATTGTGGGGATGGCACAGGACTGGGCAGTGTTTTTTCTATTGTACATAGGGTTGCTATGAGTCAGAAAAGACTCAACAGCACCTAATAACAACAACATACCCCAAATCTATTTTTTTTAAGCACACAAAGAGCATAACAAAGTCAGATATTGTCAACCTGGATAAAATAGGAAGATCCAACTATATGCTAATGAAAGGAGAGATTTTTATTTTTTATTGTACTTTAGATGAAGGTTTACAGAATTAATAGTTTCTCATTAAACAGTTAGTACACATATTGTTTTATGACACTGGTAAACAACCCCACGACATGCCAACACTCTCCCTTCTTGACCTTGGGTTCCCTATTACCTGTTTTCCTGTCCCCTCCTGCCTTCTAGACCTTGTCCCTTGGCCTTTGTGCCCCATTAGTCTCATTTTGTTTTATGGGGCCATCTAATCTTTGGCTGAAGGGTGAACCTCGGGAGAAACTTCATTACTGTGCTAAAAGGGTGTCCGGGGGCCATGCTCTCAGGGTTTCTCCAGTCTCTGTCAGGCCAGTAAATCTGTTTCTTTTTTCTTTTTTTTTTTTTTTTGTGAGTTAGAATTTTGTTCTACATTTTTCTCCAGCTCTCCGTGAATCTCTGCTGTGATTCCTGTCAGAACAGTCAGTGGTGGTAGCCAGGCACCATCTAGTTATACTGAACTCAGTCTGGTGGAGGCTGTGGTAGCTGTGGTCCATTAGCCCTTTGGATTATTCTTCCCCTTGTGTCTTGTTTTCTTCATTCTCCCTTGCTCCTAAAGTGGAGAGACCAGTGGACTATCTTAGATGGCTGCTTACAGGCTTTTAAGACCCCAGACGCTACTTACCAAGGTAGAATGTAGAAAATTTTCTTTATAAACTATGTTATGCCAATTGAGCTAGATGTTCTCTGAGACCACGGTCCTCACAGCCCTCAGTCCAGCAATTCGGTCCCTCAGGGAGTTTGGATATGTCTATGGAGCTTCCATGATGTTGTCTTGTACAAGTTGTGCTGGCTTCCCCAGTATTGTGTACTGTCTTACCCTTCACCAAAGTTACCACTTATCTATTGTCTATTTGGTGTTTTTCTCCCCTACCCCTCCCCTCCCTTGTAACCATCAAAGATTTTTTCTTTTTCTGTGTAAACCGTTGCATGAATTTTTACAGTAGTGGTCTCATATAATACTTGTCCTTTTGTGATTGACTTATTTCACTCAGCATAATGCCCTCGAGATTCATCCATGTTATGAGGTGCTTCGCAGATTCATCATTGTGCTTTATCTTTGTGTAATATTCCATTGTGTGTATGTACCATAGTTTGTTTATCCATTCATCTGTTGATGGGCACCTAGATTGTTTCATCTTTTTGCTATTGTGAACAATGCTCCAATGAACATGGGTGTGCATATGTCTATTCGTATGACGGCTCTTAATTTTCCTAGGATATATTCTTAGGAGTGGGATTGCTGGATCATATGGTACTTCTATTTCTAGCTATCTAAAGAAGCACCATATTGCTTTCCAAAATGATTGTATCATTTTGCATTCCCACCTGCAGCGCATAAGAGTTTCCATCTCCCCACAGCCTCTACAACATTTGTTATTTCCAGTGTTTTTGATTTGTGCCATTAATGCTGGGGTGAGATGGTATCTCATTGTGGTTTTGATTTACATTTCTCTAATGGCTAGTGATCGCGAGCATTTCCTCATGTGTCTGTTGGCCACTTGAATGTCTTCTTCGGTGAAGTGTCTTTTCATTGCCTTTGCCCATTTTTAACTGGATTATTTGTCTTTTTGTTGTAGAGGTGTTGGATTTTCTTGTAGATTTTAGAGATTAGACCTTTGTCTGATTTATAATAGCCAAAATCTTTTCCCCATTCTGTAGGTTCTCTTTTTACTCTTTCGGTGAAGTCTTTTGATGAACATAAGTGTTTAATGTTTAGAAGATCCTAGTTATCTAGTTTATCTTCTAGAGTTTGTGTGTTGTTGGTTATGGTTTGTATCCTGCTAATGCCATGTATTACGGCCTCCAGCATTGATCCTATTTTTTCTTCTATGAACTTTATAGATTTTGGCTTTATATTTAGGTCTTTGATCCATTTTGAATTAGTTTTTGTATATGGTATGGTATAGGTCCTGTTTCATTTTTTGCAGATGGAAATCCAGTTTTGCTAGCACGGTTTTTTAAAAAGACTGTTTCTCATGTGAAGTACTTTGGGCCCTTGTCAAAGAGCAGATGACTGTAGGTGGGTGGATTTACCCCTGGGTTCTCAGTACTGTTACATTGGTCAATGTATCTGTTGTTGTACCAGTACCGGGCTGTTTTGACCACTGTAGCTATATGGTAGGTTCTGAGGTCAGATAGTGTGAGTCCTCTTACTTTATTCTTCCTCTTCAATAATGCTTTACTTATCTGGGGCTTCTCCCCTTTCCATATAAAGTTAATGATTAGTTTTTCCATCTCTTTGAAGAATGTTGTTGGTATTTGGATCGGGATTGCATAGTATTTGTAAATTGCTTTGGGTAGAATTGTCATTTTCATAATGTTGAGTCTACCTATCCATGAGCATGGTATGTTTTTCCATTTATGTAGATCAACAAGAAGAGTTTTGATGGAGTATCTAGACTTGAACATTCATTGATAGAGTTGAAGAGAAAATGAGAAGAAGAGAGGACTTGAATATAGCTTGTATTGTCAACTCTTATGAAGAGTTTAGACAGGAGCAGAGAAATGGTGTAGTAATTGGAGATTGAATTGGGACTGGAAATGTTTTGTTAAATGGGAATAAAAAGGAGCATTTTGGTTACTACTGTAAATGATCCAATAGAGAAGGATAAATTGATTTTCTAGTGAGTTAAAGGCAAAAGTACTGGACTCCAGTCATTGAGAAGGCCAAAAGAGATAATATTTAATACAGAAATTGGAAGACTGGCCTTAGGAATATGGATAATTGTTTATGAGGAGAAAGAGAGATGACAGAATGCAATTGTCCAAAACATGTAGGACTATAGATATGGTAGGAGCTGGTGGAAATTATCTCCAGATTTTTTAAGCTAAATAGGATCTAAGCTTTTGAGAATATAGGAAGAGCTGTCAAAAGTTTCAAGAGATTGGAGACAGTGTGAAAAGCCACGAAAAACAAGAGTAAATAGAGTAATATAATATGAAAGTTCAGCAACATCAAAGGCCCATTTGAGATTGTTGTTGCTGTGTGCCAACAAGTCGATTTGGACTCATGGAGACCCTATAGGACAGAGTAGAATTGCCCCATAATGTTTCCTATGCTGACATCTTTACAGGACCAGATCGCCAGGTCTTTTCTCCTGCAGAGTGGCTGGTGGGTTCTAATCACCAACCTTTCAGTTAACAGCCCAGTGCTTATCCATTACACCACAAGGGCTTCTTCATTTGAGGTTAATGGTCAAGAATGTAATGTGAGAGTATTTAGCATAATTATGTGTTTTTCACCAGCCATATTTGGCTGGTTCGTTCCAGCTGGCCTCTCTACTAGAGCCAGGTGGAAAGAATAAGAGACCAAAGCAGCAGTCACTGGCATCTTGCAGTGCTGTGGTGAGATGTAAACAGCTGGGAAATAAATTTAGAATATATTTTCAGAAACCTCTTATTTGCCAACAGTGATAATAGTAGAATTTCTTTAATAGGAGCCTTCCCAGAAAGAATGCTAAATAAATTTTCTTCATTTTTATTTTTAATCATGGCAGATTTATTGTGAAGAATTCATTATATAATAAGGCACATCTGCTTAAATAATAATTAAAATGTTACAGAGATATTATAAATCCACATTATGGTAGTAGAAAATGGTAACTAAAAATTGTACTGTAATTTACAGTGAACACTGTGACTTGCACATATTTTCTTTCATTTATTTCTTACACCTACTCTGTGAGGTATTATCTTCATTTTATTGATAAAGAAACTGAAGTTCACAAAGGTTATTGTGAACAATTCATGACAAACTCTATATATTTCTTAATTGCTGCCTGACCGTTAAAATTTTAGTGTTTACACAGTTACTCAAAAAGAATTTGCTTCTTGCTTGCCTACCTGCCTCAATAGCATTTCATTTCATTCCAGAACAAATGCAGAGTTAGCAAATTATGTGTATCTGAAGAGGAGAAAAAGGTTATTTAGAATCATTTTCCCTAAGGGAATAATCATTAACGTTTAATAAAAATGTGAGCGTATGATATATTTTCTGTGTTTGGATTTGAATAACCAGAATCAAGCATATTTATAAAGGATTAAGTCAGAACTAAATATCACAATTGTTAGGCCAAATTTCACCATAATTATCAAGTGCCTTTTTTCTTCCTGTGTTAAAATAGGTTGGTATTCACTTTTCACTTCCGTATTACTATATTTTATGAGTCAGGGTTTAGTTGGGAATCTAGATATTTCAGTGGACAGAATTGAATACTGAGCATTAGATTCTTATAAAGTCAATGGAAGGGCTGGGTAAGTGAAAATCAGGAGAACCGCTTGCTTTGGAGAAATCAAGAAGTGCAGGCATTCAGGACACCACTGTCTAGGAACTCAGCTTTTTTTTTTTTTTTTTTTTTTTTTTGCACTGACGAAGGTGATTTGTTGAAGCAACCCGATGCTTTTGGAAGTTACATCCACAATCTGCCTACACACATCACAGGCACTACCGGAGGAGAAAAATGACTTCTACATTTGACCTGCCAAATTTCATGCAAACACCTCTTATTGTCAAAATCTAAACTGGAACTCTGCTGAAAAGAATCTGAAAAGTGTAGATTTTAGGATTCTAACCTCTGTGATACACAGAGAATTTAGAATAACAGGGATGGTGTTAAGTATTAACAAAAAATATCCAATTCAGTCTTCTCCCTTGTATTACTATCATCCAATTACTATTATTTACATTTAAACTCCTAAAATAGTAATAACAACAACAGCATTATCTCTCTAATATGATATTAGATCTTTCGTTATGTTAATTCTTCTGTGGTCTAAAGCTCATACAAATGAAGATGTATATACCCACAGCCCCCAAAAGAGGAGACGGAAAGCCCCTCAGTCACTGTATTGAGCTCTAATGATTATTGCAGTTATAGCTCAATAATATTTTCTTTTACATTGTATAACTTAAAGAAAATGTTAGAAATATAAATAAGGATACTATATACATGCCTCATATAAAATAGTATGGAAGAAGGGGATGCAATATTAAACTAGTTGGCGTGAACAAATATAACAGCAAGCAAGGAGTTGGTTCTTAAAAGGAAAATAGTCATTTGTGGGAGAGGACATTGCTTTGATTCAAAAGAATGGTGACTGTATATTGCATCCTGATCGGAGATAGAGATTTTGAGCATCTTTCCATCTTGTGCATCTTGTCCCAACTGGCTGCTCGTCTTGCACTAAAGTCTCTACCACTTGTAGAACATTTGCTTCCCCTGATCCTCACTAAAAACCTGTAAGTCTGGGCTTCTCACTAAATGGTTGGAAGCAGCATGCTCAAATAGGATCCATGTTGCCTGCAGACTTCTAAGAGGCCCAACAGGAATCTTCCAACATTTTTAGTGGTGTGGGATGAAAAGCACAGCAATTTGTCTTTCATTTCAGGAGGGTTACTTTGACATGCCTTAAACTACCGAAACTTCTTCAGAGTGGCAATCCCCTGAATTTTTAATTTTTTTGAGGACAAGCATGTTTCTTACCAGTTCAATTAGGCTATTTGCTACCTCCTGCTTAACAGATCCAATCAACCTGATACAATGTTTATGGTAGGGACTAGAGAAATGCCTAGTTTTTCAAAGTCACTTAATTTTTACTATATTTCTTCTTCCTTGCTATAACACTCTCAACATTCATTCTTACATGTATTCTACAATTTTCTTTTGATATAAATTGGTGAAATATTACAATTCTTTTGGGTTGAATGTTCTCTCCATCCAAAATCAATTACAATGAAACTTGTCTCTATAATGAGCTAGGATTTGCCTTTTGTTATGAGTCTGTAGGAACTGAAATTTTGTAGGGATGGGTCTTGAGAGGAATCAAAAACTCTTTGAAAGGTAACAGACTTAGGTCATTATAGGGTCTTCCAGCAATAGGAGGTCAATCTCAGGCACATAAGAAGGGACGGATTCTTCTAGCAAAGAAGACAGAGTGGAAGAGCCAAAGTATTCAGAATCCCCAGAACTTACTAAATATCACCATTCCTATTTCTGTGTGATACTCCCTTCTCCCATTTATTGCTCTGAGTTTCATATAAATGCCCTAGAGGGTCTGTGAATATCAACTAGCTTTGTAATTTTGGACCCTGCATGGTTTAACATTGGTCTTATTGTTTAACATTGACATTGAAGCTACAAGAGATTATAGATTCTTTGAAAGCCATAATAGAAACTCTTTGGTGTTTGGCTATGTCTCGAGCCAAAAATTTAAAGCCCTGAATTTTAATTTTCTTTCTGTAAACTAGCCATGTGGTCAGAAATATTTCCACTATTAAGTTCTATTTCAATAATCATCACGATCTGCCAAAGCCTTACCTTTAAGAAACAGTCCTTTCCAGGCAACTACAGAGAATACCAGAAAGATTTTTGCCTGTGTTTTATTGACTATGCAAAGACATTGACCTGTGTGGATCATAACAAATTATGGATAACATCGCAAAGATGGGAATTCCAGAACATTTAATTGTGCTTATGAGGAACTTGTACATAGATCAAGAGGCGGTCGTTCAAACAGTACAAGGGGATGCTGCATGGTTTAAAGCCAGGAAAGGTGTGCGTCAGGGTTGTATCCTTTCACCATACTTATTCAATCTGCATGCTGAGCAAATAATCTGAGAAACTGGACTATATGATGAAGAATTGGGCGTAAGGATTGGAGGAAGACTCATTAAAAATCTTCCTTGCTGAAAGTGAAGAGGACTTGAAGCACTTACTGAAGAAGATCAAAGACCACAGCCTTCAGTATGTATTACACTTCAACATAAAGAAAACAAAAATCCTCACAACTGCACCAATAAGCAATATCATGATAAACAGAGAAAAGATTCAAGTTGTCAATGATTTCAGTTTACTTGGATCCACAATCAACACCCATGGAAACAGCAGTCAAGAAATCAAGTGACACATTGCATTAGGCAAATCTGCTGCAAAAGACCTCTTTAAAGTATTGAAAAGCAAAGATGTCACCTTGAAGACTAAGGTGTGCCTGACCCAAGCCATGGTGTTTTCAATTGCCTCATATGCATGTGAAAGCTGGATGATGAATAAGGAAGACTGAAGAAGAATTGATGCCTTTGAATTATGGTGTTGGTGAAGAATGTTGAATATACCATGGACTGCCAAAAGAACAAACAAATCTGTCTTGGAAGATGTATGACCAGAATGCTCCTTAGAAGCAAAGATGGTGAGACTACTACTCACATACTTTGAACATGTTATCAGGAGGGTTCAGTCCCTGGAGAAGGACATCATGATTGGTACAGGGTCAGTGAAAAAGAGAAAGACCCTCAGCGAGATGTATTGACACTGTGGATGCAACAATAGGCTTAAGCGTAGCAATGATTGTGAGGATGGAACAGGACTGGGCAGTGTTTAGTTCTGTTTTACATAGCTGTGAGTCAGAACCAACTCGAAGGCACCTAACAACAACAGCAACAACAGGTTAAAATTTAAGTAATTCCATGTCGGAGTCTACCAGTATTCTTTGTATCCTGACCCTGATGTCATTACTGTTCTCCAACCAAACTGAGTCAGTTAGTCAATTTCAGATTCCTACCCCTGAACCATTTATGTTATAGAATTCTGTATCAGTCAAGGGTTTGGTTAGAAAAAGAGAAATTACTCTTGGTATCTTAGTAAGAATACATTTAATACAGGGAATTAGATGCTTATATCACAAGCGCTGGCAAAGCATAAGCAAGGGAGAAGCACTCCTGGATTTCAGGAAACTAAGAAGTGCAAGCATTGCAGGAAATTGCTATTGATGATTTCAGACGCCTAGAGTTCCAAAGAAGGAGATTTGAGTTTTCAAACCATTTTCCAGAAAAGTGATTAGCGCTTTGTATCTGTAGTCAGTTCACCCACTTTATTACAACTTCTGAAGGAAGAAAAATACTTGTTCTTCTATTCTACCTTTAAATCCCCCCAAAATTACTTCCATTGTTGCAATGTAAACTAGAATCCTACTAGAAAAGAATTCTGGGAAATAAAGTTTTTAGGTTTTCAGACTCTGTGACACAGAGGACAGCTTATGTGGCTGAGATGGCAATACATACATAAAACTTACACAACTCCTTTTAAACAAGCTTTGTATTGGTGTCATCTACATCAATATTTTCCATATATCATCATTTCTGTTGTTTCTGACAACTACTCCATGAGTTTGACATGACAATCCTGCCAAGTAATCATTCTAAAGTATCTCTTCTATTGACCCACTTTTCTCCATCCCACTCCATCATTTTAAGTAAGTGCAATAGCATCTTTCCTTTAGTTTGCTACAATAACTTCCAAATTGTTCTCTCTGCCTCAGTTGTTCTATCATTTGCCCCCAATCTATTCTCACTGTAGTCAGAATAATATTTTAAATCACAGATCTGATTGTGCCACTTTGTTACTCAATTTCTCCCCAGTGTTCTTAAACTGAAGGGAAAACTTGTAAATATAATCAGTTGAATTTCATTATTTCAACTTCACTACCTTTTCCAGCCTATCACTGTCGCAATGTGTTAGTAATGTTTTTCATGCTTCATAACTTACCGCTGATAGCTACCTGCAAAATTCAGGTTCTTTGGTTCACTTTTGTCTTATATAATATCATCTCTGTTATTCATAATTTATTGTGATTCACACAGTCGAATGCTTTTGCATACTGAATAAAACACAGGTAAACATCTTTCTAGTATTCTCTGCTTTCAGCCAGGATCCGTCTGACATTAGCAATGGTATCCCTAGTTCCACGTCCTTTTCTGAATCGGGCTTGAATTTCTGGCAGTTCCCTGTGGATATACCACTGCAGTTGCTTTTGAAAGATCTTCTGCAAAATTTTATTTGTGTAAGATATTAATGATATTGTTGGATAATTTCTGCATTCAGTTGGATCACCCTTTTTTGGAATGGGTACAGATGTGGATCTCTTCCATTTGGTTGGCCAGGTGTCCGTCTTCCAAATTTCTTGGCATAGACTAGTGAGCACTTTCAGTGCTGTATCCATTTGTTGAAACGTCTCAGTTGATATCCTATCAATTCTTGGAGCCTTGTTTTTCGCCAGTGCTTTTAGTGCAGCTTGGACTTCTTCCTTCAGTACCATTGGTTCCTGATCATATGCTGTCTCCTGAAGTGGTTGAACGTCAACCAATTCTTTTTGGTATAGTGACTCTGTGTATTGCTTCCATCTTCTTTTGATGCTTCCTGCGTCATTTAATATTTTCCCCATAGAATCCTTCAGTATTGCAACTTGAGGCTTGAATTTTTTCTTTAGTTCTTTCAGCTTAAGAAATGCCGAGCGTGTTCTTCCTTTTTGATATTTTATCTACAGGTCTTTGCACATGCCATTGTAATACTTTACTTTGTCTTCTTGAGCCATCCTTTGAAAACTGTTCAGCTCTTTTAGTTCATTATTTCTTCCTTTCACTTTAGCTACTCAGCATTCAAGAAGAAATTTCTGAGTCTCTTCTGACATCCAGTTTGGTCTTTCCTTTCTTTCCTATCTTTTCAGTGACCTCTTGCTTTCTTCATGTATCACGTCCTTGATGTCACTCCACAACTCGTCTGGTCTTTGGTCATTAGTGTCCAATGCATCATATTTATTCTTGAGATGGTCCCTAAATTCAGTTGGGATATGTTTAAGGTCATACTTTGGCTCTCGTGGACTTGTTCTAAGTTTCTTCAGTTTCACCTGGAACTTTCAGATAAGCAATTGATGGTCTGTTCCACAGTTGGCCACTGGCGTTGTTCTGAACTGATGATATTGAACTTTTCCATTGTCTCTTTCCACAGATATAGTAGATTTGATTCCTGTGTATTCCATCTGGGGGGGGGGGTGGTCCATGTGTATAGTCACTGTTTATGTTGGTGAAAAAAGGTATTTGCAATGAAGAAGTTGTTGGTCTTGCAAAATTCTATCATCCGATCTCTGGCATCGTTTCTGTCACCAAGGCCGTATTTTCCAACTACCAATCCTTCTTTATTTCCAACTTTTGCATTCCAATCACCAGTAATTATCAATGCATCCTGATTACATGTTTGATCAATTTCAGACCTCAGAAGTTGGTAAAAATCTTCAATTTCTTCATCTTTGGCCTTAGTGGTTGGTGCATATATTTGAGTAATAGTCCTATTAACAGGCCTTCCTTGTAGGCATATGGATATTATCCTATCACTGACAGCATGGTACTTCAGGATAGATCTTGAAATGTCCTTTTTGACAATAAATGCAATGCCATTCCCCTTCAAATTATCATTCCAGGCATAGTAGACCATGTGATTGTCTGATTCAAAATGGCCAATACCAGTCCATTTCAGCTAACTAATGCCTAGGACGTCAATGTTTGTGTATTCCATTTCATTTTTGATGATTTCCAATTTTCCTGTATTCATACTTAGTACATTCCATGTTCTGACTATTAATGGATATTTGCAGCTATATAACATTGTGAAAAATAGGAATTCCAGAACACTTAAATGTGCTCATGAGGAACCTGTACATAGATCAAGAGGCAGTTTTTAGAACAGAACAAGGGCATACTGCATGGTTTAAAGTCAGGAAAGGTGTGTATCAGGGTTGTATCCTTTCACCATACCAATCCAATCTGTATGCTAAGCAAAAAATCTGAGAAGCTGGACTATATGAAGAACAGGGCACCAGGATTGGAGAAAAACTCATTAACAACCTGCGTTATGCAGGTGATACAACCTTGCTTGTTGAAAGTGAGGAGGACTTGAAACATTCACTGATAAGATCAAAGACCACAGCCTTCAGTATGGATTACACCTGAACATAAAGAAAGCAAAAATCCTCACACCTGGACCAATAAGCAACATCATGATAAATGGAGGAAAGATTGAAGCTGTCAATGATTTCAGTTTACTTGGATCCACAATCAACACCCATGGAAGCAGCAGTCAAGAAATCAAGTGACACATTGCATTAGGCAAATCTGCTGCAAAAGACCTCTTTAAAGTATTGAAAAGCAAAGATGTCACCTTGAAGACTAAGGTGTGCCTGACCCAAGCCATGGTGTTTTCAATTGCCTCATATGCATGTGAAAGCTGGATGATGAATAAGGAAGACTGAAGAAGAATTGATGCCTTTGAATTGTGGTGTTGGTGAAGAATGTTGAATATACCATGGACTGCCAAAAGAACAAACAAATCTGTCTTGGAAGGTGTATGACCAGAATGCTCCTTAGAAGCAAAGACGGTGAGACTACTTCTTACATACTTTGAACATGTTATCAGGAGGGATCAGTCCCTGGAGAAGGACATCATGCTTGATAAAGTAGAGGGCCAGCGAAAAAGAGAAAGAACCTCAAGGAGATGGATTGACACAGTGGCTGCAACAATGGGCTCAAGCATAACAAGGCTTGTAAGGGTGGCGCAGGACAGGGAAGTGTTTAATTCTGTTGTACATAGAGTCACTGTGAGTTGGAACCAACTTGACGGCAGCTAACAACAAGCATCATCTCTAGTTTTCTCTGCATTTCCTCCAACTGATTACTGTTCCCTCTCTGACCTATCCTTTGTTGTTTTTGTTCTGTGCCACTCATGCAATTCCAACTCATAATGACCTTTTAGGACAGAGTAGAACTGCGCTGTAGGGTTTTCTAGGCTGTAATCTTTACCTGAGAAGATTGCCAGGTGTTTTCTCCAACAGAGTGGTTGGTGGGTTCGAACTGCCTACCTTTCAGTTAGCAGCCAAGAGTACTTAACCATTGCACCACCAGTGCTCCCTGACCAACACTTTAACTGCATGCTTAAAATCTCATTGAATTTTCTTTTCAATATCTGGACTCACCTATAATCTGACTCCCCCCATTCACACCAGTTCCTCCTGCAAGGATATTCTTTGTTCATTCTTTCTCCATTTACTGTGGTTTCATAGATGGAATCTGCATTTTCTTAATTCTCATTGCCACTTCTCATTCAGTACTGTCTGGCTCATGTAAAAACTCTATCTTTGAAGCCTTTGCCTCCATTTATCATCCTCTTATACTGTCATCTCTTGAAATGCTTTGGCACATGGATCACAGTATTTCTTTCTACTCCAAATCCTGAAAGCCTCCATAGTGACTTCAAAGTGTATGTGGGCAACTCACTTTTCAGTTGCCTAGCTTCCTGGATTCCGGTTCTCTAACTTCCACTTTGCGTTAGGAAGCATCCTATGACCATAAGCTGGATTTTACCATTGCTTACAATTTTACTACTTATAATACAAACAGCTACACTGGCACAGTGGTTAAGCACTTGTCTGCTAACAAAAAGGTCAGCAGATGGAACTCATCAGCTGTTCCAAGGGATAAAGATGTGGCAGCCTGATTCTGTAAAGATTACAACATTGGAAACCATATGGGGCAGTTCTAATCTGTCCTGTATGGTTGCTATGAGTCGGAATTGACTCTACAGGAATTGGTTTTTAATATCAAACATTCCAAAATACTCATCTCTAATCCCAGTCTCATTAATTCCAGCTTCTTATTTCATAACTTTCACCGTATAGTGTTTTAACTTTGGGTATTCAATTCCTCCCTTACTTTTACCTTCAATTCCATTGCTTCAGTTTATTCTGTACGAATGCCAGCCTCTGTGGTGAGCCTATTAAGATTTTATTTGCAGTTTTCTTATTTTATTTGGTTGTTTGTATTGTTTCCATTGTTTGTCTATATGGTTTTGGGCATAAACACCATAAAAATCTTTATAATTTACAACTTTGCTGATTGATCTTTCTACAAATTTGTTTTCTTCATACTTACTGTACACTTAGTTGTATTAACAATCGTTTTTATTTCATCTTGTTCACCTTCTTGTTATTTGCCATAACAAATCTTCCAAATGGTCGTTATACTCTAACATCTTACACAATTCCTTCCCATCTTTCCCTTATCGAAATACCTTGCCTTTTTGTCCATAGAACTTTTAGGTCGTTAGATATGAAAATGCCCATCTTCCTGTGCTCCACAAATACAAATGTTTCAGTAGATACACAGTCACTTTTTATCCTTGTTTGAGATTTAAAAAAATTTTTAAAAAAATTTTGCCTTTGGGTGGTAATTTCCCATAATGGCTCCCAATCCCATTTTATTCAGCTTTCCAAAATAATTCACCCCAATAAGTATCTCTTTCTCCTTCTCTTCTACTACTTCTTTTTTTAAACTAGCCTATTTTTAAAAAATTCTTCCCTATAGTGTATTTGCTTTTCTAGTTCCTACCCTATCTTTCTTTTTTCTTCCATATGCAGGTTTATTTTAAAAATACATATAAATAAACTAGCATTCTTTTTTCCCTGATTTTCAAATCATATATTCAATAAATTTTAATCTATTTGTTATTGGCTTAATATGATTTTTGTTTTAACACACATATACTTCTAACTAAATACAGTTGGCCCTCTGTATCCTCAAGTTCCACATCAGCAGATTCAACCAATGGCAGTTTGAAAATGTTTGGGAAAAAAAATAAAAGTTACATTGTTGCTGACATGTATGATGTACAGATTTTTTTTCTTGTCATTATTCCCAAACAATACAGTATAACAACTATTTACATAGCATTTACATTGCATAGAGTCACTGTGAGTTGGAATCCAAGGTAACAAGTTTTGGTTATTATAAGTAATCCAGAGATGAGTTAAAATATACAGAACGATACGCCTAAGTTATATGCAAATATTACCCGTTGCCGTCGAGTTGATTCCAATTCATAGCAACCTTATAGAACAGAGTAGAACTTTCCCATAGGGTTTCTAAAGAGGGGCTGGTGGATTCGAACTGCCAGCCTTTTGATTAGCAGTTGTAGCTTTTAACCACTATGCCACCAGGGCCCGATGCTGGTGTAGTATTTGCATCATTTTCTATAAGGGACTTGAGCATCTGTGAATTTTGGTGTCTGTGGGGGTCCTGGAATCAATCCCCCATGGGATACTGAGGGATGACTATATGTCATTAGCTGAACCTATTATTTCACTCTGCCCAAATCTGTAATTTTTCCAGTGTTCCCTATCTTTTTGAATAACACTACTATCCACATAATGGCCAACTCCAGAAACTTACACATCATCCTTGATGTTTTCATTTCCTTTATGATTGATTAAACTTTCTTTTATCTGTTGATTCTGTTTCTCCAACACCTCTGTAATTCCCTTATTTAGGGTCTCATCATCTTCTGTGAATTTCTGAAGCAACCACACTTACTGTTAGCCATTTCTTCAAACTACACCAATACTCATCCATTTTCTGTAGTTACCAGAATTTATTTTCTCAGATACAAATCACATGGTGTCTTTCCTCCTTCAGATTCTTCACTGGGTCTTAAAGCCTGCAGATCAAAGTCTAAGCTTCCAGGCATGAAATAAACACTTCCCTATTAACTGGCCCTTTTCTATTCCCTAGTCCCATCTCTTGCCACATCTCCTACTCTCACTTTACCAGAAATTCCTTTGGAATTTTATCCTTTTTTATTTACTTGTACATATTACATAATTTACCCTCTTTGGTATAAGTGAATTGATAAAATTCAATTATTCAGGAGTGCCAGCTGATCGTATATACAGTATAGTTAACAGTGAGCTTTTTTAAGAAAACAAAATATTACCAGTCTATATAATATTGTCTGATAATACTAAGATTTAAGGTGATTTTACATTTTAAAACTCCCTTTGAGTTCCTTGATATTCAGAGTGAAAAACAGGTTATAGCAGAAGTACAAAATGTTTTCCACGTTTTCCAAACTCTTTTGACTCGTGAATTTATAGATGATCAGGATTAATGATGTATTTCCTCTCAGTGGCTTTGGAACTGTGTCCTAGACGATTTATTATGATATCATATGCTAATTTCTTAAGATTTCCATTTCACTACATAATTCAATTAAATATATTGGTTTAATTTATTTGTTTAAGAATCTGGCATGCTCTCTCTGTGACAGAGTGAGTACTCTGTACCTACCTATTTTTGTGGGGGCTATGGATATTCTTTTTCAAATATTAATGCACATGTTCTGTTCCATGCCATAGTTTTTGTATGTGTGTATCTATAAAATTTCATGTATGATTACATTTTATTAAGTATTTTAGAGAAAATGGAACTAAAGAAGAAAAGTAGGCTTAAAAATACTAAAGTTTAACTGTTCCATTTGTTTCTTCTTGAGAACAGCAGATTGGTTTCATCTTGGAAACGCTAAATAAATTTACTGATAACATGTCATCTATCACATATAAACAAAGTTC
The DNA here is from genome assembly GCA_030035585.1 of Dugong dugon. Lineage (NCBI taxonomy): Eukaryota > Metazoa > Chordata > Mammalia > Sirenia > Dugongidae > Dugong > Dugong dugon. The sequence continues at coordinate 65,470,215 of CM057466.1, forward strand.
TAGGTCTCCCAGTTTAACCTATTCCCATTTTAATAACACAACAGAGAGAAGTTTTCTCCCATCTTACACAGAGAAAATTTGTTATGGATTTTTTTTTTCCCCTGCTGATCCGGCAGGTGCTTTTCCACTTGGTGTCTCTCTTTGTTTCTCCAGCCTTCCTCAAACCCCATGAGTGATATATTTGCAATAGAAATTAGTCCATTCTCTTGTTCAGTTTATTCTTTTCACTACGATGATATTTTTTCACTCTGCATATTCAACAGCTTTTATGCTTATCACAAAGAACCGGAAACACTATCTTCCTTCCTTGACTCAATGCCAAGACTCTATGGTCTCCAGGAATTTTCTATTCCATCGTTTTAAAATTATTCATTTAGATAAATTGAATAATGCTCATTTACATGGTCTTATTTTCATTAAATCTGTAGAAAAATGATTTTACCAACATATAGACTCAAAGGATATGTCATTCATAAGGGATTTTAAAGGTGCCTTCTATGTCAGCTTAATCATGTCGTCCATTTCATGATTTAAAAATGCTCATGGTAAGAAACTAGAAAACTTCTAAAAGAGTTTTTATTTAGACAGCCACCACTGTGGGAAAGTCCTTTCTTACAGTAAGTTGAATTCTTCCTCTGTTATGGCTGGGATGTATGGAATTCTAAAGATCTGCTGTCAAGGCTGTCGATTTTCAGCACTTAGGTTATGTTTCTATCAAAACTTTATAAAACTCTGACAGTTAGTTCCTCAAATATGGCATTATAGAATGCATTGTGTGTAATAGTTTGCATTTACCACCTAAAAAAAAAAAAAGAACAATTCATAGCAGTGGCATTTGTAAAAGAAAACACAACGGCTGGGCAGAGAGGGTTGAATATCCCATCTCTGGCAGAGTTCCATCTTTGGGGTAACTTGACTTCACATTACAAACAGGATGGTCAGGATCTATAGTCCAACGCTTTGAAGAAAAACATAGTCGATGTTGGCGGGGAGAAGGCACTTTAGAAAGCATTTCAACTGCGTGCTCTCTTTTCCCTCTGTTGGATCTCCGTGACTGGATGACCTATGATGGAAAAAGTACTACCAGAGTCACGTTCACTCCTGGTGTGATTATTATTGCTCTTCTTTTCATTTAACAGAAATCTAAAAAAGTTACGTCTAGAAAAGTGCTGAAGTTCCTTGTCCGTCACCTCATTCCTTGTCCCCAATTCTTACTTTAAGACAAGCAACACAATGCTTGTCTAGAATAGAGAGGACCTGGCAGAAGTGACCTGAATATTATACAAGCAGATTCTATGGTCTTTATATTATTAGATACTGCAGCCACTCTCAGTGCAAAAATGAATAAAATATCCAACATGCATTCAAAAACCTCAAGCTGTGCCACTTGGGGAAAGGACACTCCAAGTCTAGTTTGAGTATATTTTGCATAAAAGACAGTGTAGATAAATGATGAAGCTATTGTCACCTTTAATAGCTTTTAGTGTCGTATAGTTATCCAGACATGTACTTTCCCAGTTTATTCTCAGCTGTCTTATCTTTACATTTCTGCCAATCACTCTTTTTCATTTTCTTTGTGTTCATTTTCTGAGAAAGACTGTCACATGCATTATACCCATTAAATCTTAGTGCTAGCAAGTTTCAGGTAAGAATAATTTTGTTCTCAAGCCAAGAAAGGGGAGGCATAATAAACTAAAGTCCCGGAAAAATTCTCCCGAGAGTTTTTGAGATATGTTTTATACTTTGAAACAGTTGTTCTTTGTAAGAACCCAGGTTAATATTTTACTAAATAATGAGCAATTTTTCTTGAAAACCAATAACAACAAAAGCCCAAACCTTTTGCTGATGAGTCAATTCTAACTCGTAATGACCCTATAGGACAGAGTAGAACTGCCCATAGGGTTTCCAAGGAGCAGCTGGTGGATTTGAATGGCCGACCTATTGGTTAGCAGCCAAGCTCTTAACCATTGCACTACCAGGGCTCCATCTTCTTAAAAAGATATATTAAACTGAAAGAAACCTAGGGTACATAGATTTGTGATGGGAAACCTATCAAAGCACTGAAAAGAAAAAACTTAATTTCATCTTTCATTCATTTGTACAATATTTACTGAGCATCTATTATGTGTTATTTACATGCTAAACGATAATGATAAAGCATTAAAAAAACACATTTTCCTTGACATTATGGAGCTTCATTTCTGCTTAGAGATACACACAAATTAATAATAAATCATGAATATAAATGTGCCAAAAATGGTGATCAGTTTTTATAAATTTTATTATTTTATAATTTATAAAAAGAAATTTACACAAGTTTTCTAAAAGCTGTAATAGGGAATCTACTGTATTCTGAGGGTACAAGCTATGGTTCCCCTGAGGAAGTGGAACTCAATTGTTATTTGAAGCTAAAATAGGATTCAAGTGTGGGGAAATGCCACATAGATAAAAGATCGTGTACAGAGTCTCTGAAATGAAGAAGCCTGGGATGAAAAGAAAATGGACAAGGAGAGCTTTATAAAATGTGACCAGAGCAGTATTCAAATACCAGACTCTGCGTGACCCTGAGGGGTCACACTAAGGATTTTCATCATCAGAGATAGTTGAAGCCGTTGAGAGGAGTTTAATCAGGGAAGCATCTTCTTATACTTGTGTTTTGAGATCATTACTCTGGTTAAAGAGTGAGTTAAAAATTGCAGCAAGGCAAAAGTGAAAGAAAGGAAATCTTTTTGAGGCTATTGGAGTCCAGAGAGGACAAAAATCACAGTTTGGTCTATGGTCATGTGAAAAGGAGACCTCGTGGCACAAATAGTTCAGCACTCTGCTGCTGACTGAAAGGCTGGTGTTTTGAACCCACCAGTGGCTCCGTGGGAGAAAATACCTGGCAATCTGCTCCTATAAATATTACAGGGAAGAAAACCTTATGGGGCAATTCTACTGTCACATGTGGTTGCTGTGAGTCGGAATCGACTCCACCACTCCTAAAAACAACAATAATGTCGTAAGAGTTGAGACAGAGATAAGTGGATGGATTTTAGAATTACAGGTGAAAGTGGCAAGAGATTGTGGTGGAATGGAAAGGAGACTTGGTAGGTAGGGTGGGTTCTAAGTTTCCGGCTTTCAAAATGTGTAGATAAAAATGCCATTCACTGATGTAGAAGACAGAGGTAGAGACTTGTGATAGCGTGGTAACAAGAATTAAGGATGGAAGATGTAAACCTGGAGTTGTAATACCAATGAATAGAAGCTCTAGGAAGAGGTGAAGTTTCTTAGGAAGAGATCATACTGAAGAAAATAAATCCTGGCATAGGGCATTAATGTACTCCTAGGTAAAGCATAAGAAGCCCTGGTGGTGCAGTTGTTAAGTGCTCGACTGCACATTAGAAAGTCGGCTTGAATTCACCAGTTGCTCAGAGGGAGAAAAGACCTGGTGATCTGTTCCTGTAAAGAGTATACAGTGTAGGAAACCCTATGGGGTAGTTCTACTATGTCCTATAGGGTCACTAGGAGTCAGAATCAACTTGGCAGCACACAGTAAAAACCACAGCAGATTTAGTATTGTTTCTTGTGTGGTAGGAGGCTTGAGTACATTTAAATGTTAAGGGGAAGGATGCAGTTAAGAGAGGCTATTTTTGAATGAAACATGTTATGATTAAAAAAATTCCCTCATAAGGTGGAAGAAGTTAAAATATAAAGCATAATTGTTGTTGTTGTGGGCTGTCAAGTCGATTCTGACTCATAGTGACCCTATAGGACAGAGTATGTAAAACTGCCCATAGGATTTCCCAGGCTGTAATGTTATTGGGAGGAGATTGCCAGGTCTGCTCTCCCTACTAGCTGCTGCTGGGTCAACCTTTCTATTGTCAGCTCAGCACTTAACCATTGCACCACAGGTCTCCTTACAAAGTACAGTTAGGAGGATCAATAAATTTTATAACTGCCAATATATGAATATATTAAATTACTGATATGTCTAAGGCACATATCTGGTTGTGTTTTCCTCGCTTTTTAGTTTTGTGGCATTTCACAAGTTACTTCAATGTTCTGTGTTCCTTTTCCCACAATGACAGTGCAAAGCTCATAGATTCATTGTGAGTATTCAGTGAGTGAGTACATGACGAGCTCTCAGACACTGTTACAGACACGGTGAGAACTCAATACATTTCAGCCGGTTTTCTAGCACTTTAAACATTGTATTGAAATGTTCTGTATCATCGTTTGTCTAAACTACAGATGTCTTTAAGCCAAAAGACATGCTCTACTCATATGATATCTATGGTGCCAAGATCAGTGCTTGGAACATAACAGCCAATTCATGTCTAGTGATCAGAATTTAAATCAATTTTTCAATCTGCAGGTAAGAAGTTTGTTTTTCAGACAAGAGTGTAAGGGATGTATAGCAAATACACACCCAGTTCCAGGCAAGGACTCAATATACTCTAATATAAAGAAGAAAAATTTGTCCGTTTAAGAGCTATGGGGATATTATCAAACACCTTTGTTTGTATTGATTTTCAATGAAAGTAGAAAGATAATGGTATCATCATGCATTCAGTAGAATTATGTGCATTATTTCCCAATTGATGTGTGCAAAACTCTCCTAAATCAACAAGGAGTAGTTTTTCTATAGTCTCTTTAATCAAGTGGCATGATTGAATCATACTAGAAACAGGGCTTCAATTGAGTGTTTAACTGATATGACGTCAAAAAAGGTGCAAACAATCTGGAACTAAGGGAAGGTTTTACTTGGTACAATAGAGATCTGAATATGATTACGCTTGATTAAATTAGATGAAATTAAATTAAATTGAATTGTCACCTTGCTCTTTAAGCTTCTTTGTCTAATATAAACTTGCTTGTTTATGACAGAGGCTTATTTGTTACATTGTCTCTCGTCTCTAGATTCCTAAATTATTCTGGGGAAGGTTTTTATAAAAAGCAGTCAACCGTATTATCAGAAAGCAGGCATGTTTCCATATAGAACAATCTTACTCAGATAGTCTGAATTATTTTTAATATTATTAATTAACAATAATGTTAAGGTCAATGAGATTTTCAGTTCAATCCTTTTCTTTTGCTTTAGGAAACATATTTGTAGAGAGTGTGGTTATGAGCTATGGCAAGCTATGGCTTCTAACCAAAAGTCAGCAGTATGAATCCACCAGCTGCTCCTTGGAAAGTCTATGGGACAGTTCTACTCTATCCTATACGGTCACTATGAGTCAGAATCGACTCGACAGCAACAGGTTTGGCTTGGATTTGTTATGTTCCTGGATATTCCCATTTTCTCAGAATTACCAAAGGCGTCCAAGGAAAAAAAAGAGAATAAGCAGTGATCTTCTGGGAACAAAAGACATACTGGATGATTTTTTTTTTTTTTTTAATTCAGCATCAGCTGCATTTATGCAGAATAGATGACAGTAAATGATGTTAGGCCAAATATAGTATTTTCCAGCTTTTTCCTACAAATAGAAATTCTTGAAATCTACTAGGAACTATAGTTCAGGGCTACATTGGGTGAATTCTACCTGAAACTCTACCATTATAAAACAAGCTTTTTCAGAAGAGTTCGTAGGTCCACCATTAATAGGTTAAGTCAGCACTTTTCTACCCTTGAAGCTTTTGCACTGTTTATGTCTGGCTGCATACGAAAGCCAAAAGTTAATGAAAAAATGAGCTTATGAAGTCTACTTTCAGGTTAAAACATCTTCTTTTCTCTCCTTTGTAGAATATACAAAGGAGAATAAACCAATTTTCAGTTTGTCCCCTTTCTTGAGAATGTGCCTATAAGCTTGATATAGGAAACAACGGCATTGCAATGCTTTTAAGATACAATCTATATCAGCAGAAATTGAAAAGATGGTACATATGCGTTGTAGATTCTAATTTTGTTACTTTTAAGGTAAACACATTAAGGTCAAATAAAGTAAGCGTGCAACTTTCAAAGTAAAATGATCTAGTAACAATCTCTCTTTGATGAGTAAGAAAAATGAACAAGAGCAAAAATAGTTCCTTTTTAGACTGTAACAACTAATTAGTAATTTGCATATGTATATACATTCATTTAGTAACTAATAAGCTAATTTGCAAATACACATGATATCTTCAAATGAATCGTTTTTACTGGTACTCTATGTATGTATGTAAGTATGTATATATGTCAATGTGTCTGTATATATTTTGATGGAAAGACTTCAGGAAAGAGTACAGATCTACGAAAATCCATGGGAGAACGGTGAGGGTATATGGTAAAGAAGCTGGGATTTCAGAGCAGCTTCTGTTCTGCAGCTAAAAAGATGTCTAATTAACATGTTTCTCGGCAAATTGGAATTGCTGATTTTACTCTACCAATTGTTCAGAAAATATTACAAAGGTAGAGACAAACTGTTTGCTCATTTAATTCTTTATCATTCTTTAATCTCAATTTATGTATCACTTCCTCAAGGAATCCAACTCTCAAGATTGAGTGGGTTCAACTAGCATGTGCTCATAGTATATATTCTTCTGCCTCGTTCAGTATATCACATTTATAACTAAATAATTTTGTGTAATGAACTGTTCAATGCTTAGATTCTTTACTAGACAGTTTCATGAAATAGAATAAGTTATCTATGAATTTGGGACTGTATCTCTCGTATCTATCACATATAACAGACAATCAGAATAAATATAAACAATAATGTACTTAAAGACAAATTCTGTTAATTATGCCTCATAAATTTAAATATTTTGTTAACTTAATGAATAAATGTACACAATCAGAATTTCAATAAGAAATCATCACTCTTTTCAATAAATTACAATGGAAAATACCTGCAAACTTAGGCGGACTCTTCATCCATATTTGAATCATATAATCTCCTGTGATAAAATGCTTGAATTCTAAAATGTTTTGAATTATAGCATAACAATTTCAGAATAGGGTGTATTTCTTCAATTAGAGTCATATGTAGGAAAATACAAACTAATGTTAGATGCTGGGAAATTAAGGAAGTTTATTAAGTGAGTGAATTTGGCACAGCAGATTTTCAAAACTTTAAATACATTTTCACAGCTCATGTTAACATTCAATAGGATCTTTTCCTCTATTAACAATGTATTTATTTCATAAAACTGTAAAGCAGGCTGTCCTGAAAAACTGCTTCTATTATTTAAACAATCCATTCATATTTAAAATAGTTTAAGAATTTATTATTTAATATTGATTAAATGCATTATTGGCAAATGAAAATTAAAAAGTAATGTGTGAAACATCAATTATGATTGGGAAACCCCAACAAGATGAAGAGTCTTAAGTCTGAATACATTGACACTTTTCTACCTTCTGAAAAAAAATATTTGTAAGAATCATGAATTCAAAGAAAGAGAAAAAGAGAGTTTTCAGATTTGTAAAGAGCTTTTAAAATAACTAATAATTCATTTTTGCCAAATATTTATTTTTGAAAGAAAAAATGAAAGAAATCCAACTCAGTTATATTTCGCTACTGAAATCAATATGCATTTATTAAAAACTAAATGACAAAAAGTGGACATTTTTTGTGAAGCAACTCAATTACGACATTTTTTTCCCATTATCAAAATATGATTTCTTTTTCCAAAGTATCACATTATTCCAATTAAGAACTTAAGCTTAAATATCAGGTTCAAATCCTGACTTTGACAGCAACTCAAATTAAATAATATAATGTCTGAAATGTTCTTAATGCAACTATTTTCATATGTAAAACTTTCAATAAATAGGAGCTGTTTTTGTTCTAGTAATACTGTAAATTTCTGAAGTCAAAGATTTCGCTTTATTGATGTCTGTTTTCCCAGTACGGAGTTGACAAGTAAGTGTTCAATGAATGTTTATTAAATGACTAAGTGATTAAAAATTAAATAAATACACATGTTAATAAATTAAATAATAAATATATTAATAAATAAAATTTAAAAATTAAATAAATGTGAACATTCTAAGCAAGCAATCTAGATACTTGAATTTAAGAAGCATGTGTAAAATAATTGTACTATTTATTGTGCATTTATTATATACCAGGAAATATTAGATGCTCTGGACATACTATCTTATTTGGTCATCTTAAGAAACCTATGAAATCTGTGAGGCATATTATTTTTATTTTATACAAGGATAAACAGAGTCTAAAAAACAAAACAAACCCATTGCCGTCGAGTGTATTCCGACTCATAGTGACCCTATAGAACAGATTAGAACTACTCATAGGGTTTCCAAAGAGCAACTGGTGGATTTGAACTACTGATCTTTTGGTTAGCAGCCATAGCTCTTAATCACTATGCCAGCAGGGCTCCAAACAGAGTCTAAGAGAGTTGAAACTGTTAGCTGGCAGTCACACAGCTAATCATGGCAGAACTGGTATTGGAAGTCAAGTCAATGTGAAGGAAATAGCACGACTTTCCCCACATTCTATATTAATTACAAAAATAGAAAAAAGTTACTATCAAGTCAATTTCAATTCATGGTGACCCAGTGTGCTGCAGAATAGAACTGCACTCCATAGGATTTTGAAGGCTGTGATCTTTCAGAAGCAGATCACCAGGCCTTTTTTCCAAGGTGCCTCTGGATGAAACTGAACCAGCAACCTTTTGGTTAGTAGTTGAGACAACTATTTAAAACTTTAAATGTTCTGCTCAATAGTGACCAAAACTGGGAGGAAATAATTGCTCTAATATGCCATGCTTATACCATTGAACGTATGTGAAATATTGGTGTTTGTGCTCCCCTATACCATAGAAAGAATCTTGGTTCTTTCTGAAAAAAAATCATCATATTGGTGATGAGAAAGTATTGACTAATTCTAGTCTCTGGACTAATGCTATCTTTTTGTTTGGCATTGTGCTAATCATCCCTGAGCTCTTCATTTATTGTTCAAATTAATAATGACTATCATTTCAAATCAAGGAATCCACTCCTGGTATAGATTCACAATTATTTAAAGGAAAGATGGATTTGTTTTTACAACCTTTTAATCACCTAGAATAACCTTCCAGCCAAGAATTTTTGAAATGTTATGCCAAGATAGGTGCTATTTGAACTAGAGTAAAAACTCTATATTTGGTTAAGAGAGAAAATATCACACAGTGGCAAAATATTAATGTTTTCCAAGAGACACTTCATCTCTCAGAATATCTAACAGCATTAAGTCCTTATATACATATTGCTGTCAAATAAAAAATTTCATTGATATATTATTTTTAGATGACATTAGTGATTCATGGACACATTTAATTATACAGAAAAAAACACCTCGAAAGTCATTGTTGGTTAAATGGTGGAGAAAAACAGAACAATTATTTTATAGTTCAGTGATTTTCAGTGAAATGACAGTTTGATACATTAAGGTATATGTTGACCTAATAAATGAACAGCAGGAGACTTAGAAATAAATAATATTAATATGATCTTGTCTTTGGATTTCAAATAGAAGTTTTAATCAAAGAGTCGCTTTAATAGCCTTTATTGCAAGTTCAGTGCAAACAAAGAAAAACAAAGCAATATGATTCAACAGCTTTTTGCTTTGGAGTAGTAACATAACTATAACCTACACAAAAATCAAAATAAAAACATCTACATAGAATAGAATACTTTTAAGTATCAGATATAATAATTAAAGTTTAATTTAAAAAAAAAGTTTGAACTTATGTTCAAGTTGTTTTGAAAGTAAGAAAAAGTGTTTTGGGATGTTTGTCTTCTCTAGGATTGTGTTGTTTTTTATGCTCTGATTTGCCCAGGTCTGTTTGGGATCACGGTAGGTACAAAGATGGGAAAGAGTTTTATACTATGGGAAAGTGCAGAAAAAAGATTACAGTCGCATGTGACAATGTCTTAATCTGGATCCTGAATGTAACACTTGGTAACTTGACAACCATTAGCTATATAACTTCTTTGCTCTTCAGATATTTCATATGCCAAATGAGGATAATAGTAAACTCTGCTTCACAGGGGTAGTGGGAGAAACAAAACAGAACATATATAACAGAGAATTTTAGTAAGCTTTCAGTGCAATACAAATGCTGGTGGTTTATGGGGGTTACAACTGAACGGCAGTTGCTAAGAGTTTTGTTCTGTTTTATATTTGTTTGTTCCTTTTATAACATAGTGTGATGATGAGAAACAAGTTAGAAGATTTGATCACTGACTGAACAACTATACATGAAGAAGAGCTGCCAGATAAAACTTCTTGTTTCCTAGTGAGGATGAAGAGAGCAATAGGCCAAGCTACGCTCCTAGGGGAATGTACGCAGTCACTAGCCATGACCTCCCAATTAGAGCAAGGTGAGAAAAGACAGGAAGTTCACAAGAGAAGGGGGCACCCATCATTTGTGCCATCCACCAGGCATAACTCAAACAGTGGTGCTGTGTTCAGTGAGCTAAAAATCCAATTAAAAGTCTTTTAAATCAATCTTTCTATAGAAAATCACTTTCATTAAGCTTTATGGATATTAAATATGTGCTTTACCTGGAATGAAAGGTGCCAAGGTGTTTTATGTGCTGAATTTGAAAAGAAAAAGGATTGGAAATCAACTTTTCATCTCTGAGCACACTTGCCACATGCTGTTTCCCGGGATCTCACAGTTTTTAGTCTTGGTCCCTTACTTTAATAAAAAGATTCCTTAGAGTAGCTACAATTGTACTTTTCAGATCTAATGCTTTCTCTTTCACATCTCCCTTATGAGGCTGTCTTGACCTTGACAGCTTCTATCCCATTACTGAAATGTTATAGCAATAATTCAAAAACTCTATGGTTAAGATTAAAGTAACGTCTAGCTGTCTGGAGATTTGAATGTTGGGACATTCCATAGTATCTTCTTTTATGGTTTTTAATGAGTCTCAGTTCTGAGGAGCAATGTAACTACCATTTGAAACAAACATTAACAAACAAAAAAAAGCATATGTCATCAAAAATTAGGATCTGATTTTTCTTAGAAGAAAGCCCTTTGGTTTCTTCACAGTCAGTGTGTGTAGGTGTGGAGAATACACAAGAGGAGAACATATTTGACTTCAATATAAAGAGACTCAATAAGATAATAATAAGATTATATCCATAATTAATCCACCAGGCATTTACTAAGATTTTTTTCTTTCTTGTTTCCCCATCCTCCTCCCCAATGCTTTTCCTTCTTTTCTTTGGATAGGAGAAGGTGTAACAAATCAAGATTATAAACAGATCTGAGTTGGGGTTCAAGATGCATATTGAAGTGATGGGTCCCTGAGTCTGCTGATCATACTTCTTTTGGTATGTGGTAGACTGAAAGGCATGGCTGTTATCATAGACATCAACCATTAAGTTACTTTTAGTTATCATATTATCATTGGAGAGTCTAAGCAAGTTTTGAGGTATTACTCAACTCACAAGATCTTTCTCTTTATAAATGTCAAATTCAATCGTATTTCCATTATGGGTTTCAGATTTATCTTGACTCAGAGTTATCTCTGGAGTATTAACTTAGTCCTTAAGTATTCCTCAGTACTATTTAATGATATCTCAGAAATGCCTAAATGGAACTCAATCTCACATTTAATAGAATCCCCCAAAACAAACACACAAACAAAAAACAAACCCATTGCCGTCTAGTCGATTCCAACTCACAGCAACTGTTTCTTCTGCCTATTCTATTCTTCCCCGCTTCCGCTAACTCTTCTACTCTAAAAGACCATCTCCCTTCAATCCACCACCATTAGAACACAAAATCTATAACACAGGGAGTATTGTCTGTTTTTCTCTTTGCAGTATTTCCTGTGACTGCCTAACACCTGTTAGTAGATGTTCAATACATCTTTGTTGAATGTAAGTATAAGCCTTTCCACACGTGGATGGCAGAAACTTTCTTATTCTTTTTTTCCCCACAGTGACTGGCACATATCTGACACTAAATATCTGTTTTCTGAATAATATTCACATGTTTACTGAATAACACAGAAATAAATGGGTTCTCTACCTTCTATCAGCTCTGGGTAATATAGGTGTTCCATAAATTTCTAAGTTGTTATTACCCAGTTTGATTGAATGATGTATGCTAGTTCCTTTGCCTAAATCTGACTCTACCTATTCCTATGCTCTAAGTAAGGAGCACTGGCAGCACAATGGTTAAACATTTGGCTGCTAACCGAAAGGTCAGCGTTTTGAACTCATCAGTACCTTTGCTGGAGAACAGGCCTGGTGATCTGCTCCCTTAAAGATTATAGCCTAGAAAAACCTATGGGGCAGTTCTGTTCTGTCATATAGGGTCCTTATGGGTCAGAATGGACTCTATGGCACACAATAACAACAATATATAGCTCGGTCTTCACCATGACTCTCTTCACCAACTTACTATCCCATAATGCCTTTATTCGTATATTAAACTTAGGGACAAACATTTTAATAAGGTAGGTTATAATTTATACTTTTCTCCTCATTTCATGCATCTAGTAATCCATTATTTAGTTTATTTTTCCATCTCTATTCAAATATTCAAGGAACCCTGATGGCACTAACCAAGAGGTTGGCAGTTCAAATCCATCAGCCAGTCTTTGAAACCCTGTGGGGCAGTTCTACTCTGTCTTCTAGGGTTCCTGTGAGTCGGAATCAACTCGATGGCAACAGGCTTTTAAAATTCAAATATTCAGGAGTTCCTGGGTGGCACAAACAGTTAAGCACTCAACTTACTAGCCAAAATGTTGGCATTTCTCAGGCACACTCAAACGTGCCTTAAAAGACAAGCCTGCCGATCGGCTTCTGAAAGATGACAGCCTTGAAACCCTTATCGAGCAGTTCTACTCTATACACATGGGGTTATCATGACTTGGGATCAATTTAAGGACAACTAACAACAATACTAGAATTACCACAGATAACAATGTAAACATTTAAAATATTGGATGCCCTTAATTCCTGTCATCCTAAGTTTGTCCATAAACAACACAAAATGCCAATAAATTGAACACACACGTGTGTGCACACACAGGCACAAACTTTTGTATGATTCCATTTCTCAGGACATCTTTTCTATCCATTTTGTTATCCCTAGTGCATAGCATGATGCCTGGGATATTGTACATCCTCAATAATTGTTAGTTAAATAAAGTAATGCAGGTATGAATAAATGAATATATTGGACAAATAGACAAAAATTGTTTATAACCAACAGAGTTGCATCCTATATAGTTCTGTATATTTGGAGACAATAAGCTATATAATCCTTAGATTGAAATGAAGAAGGGAACTTCTATCATCTTATATATCACTAAATGTATCTGTATGTATATATATTCTTATATAAAGTTATACTATATACCCCAAATTAAAAAATAAATTAATTCTCCACTGTGGATCTTATAGTAAAAGTGTTTTCATAAGCCCATAAGAAAATTTTGTGATAGTGTGTATACTTAAACAAACAAAACCAAAACCACCAAACCTTTTGTTAAGAAGACTCCACAAACAATGTGACAGAGATACTACAATGCACTTAGGAAAAGTTCAACAGAAGCAGACCTGTGTCCTGCTAGTCTTACTTAGGAGAGAGTAGCATCTTGCTTACACCACTACATTTTTCACATATATATATATATATATATTTATATATTTGTGTGTGTGTACACACACACCCACACAAGTATGGAGAGATACTGCTCCTCTCACAACTGGAGAAGACTGGAGAATTATTCCTCACGAACATTAGGTGTAGCCTCCTCATGTTAATAATATTTTAGTGCTCAAACTGGTGATAGGATTGTCTATCCTTCCTCAACCTGGAAATGTGAGTCTGATTGGTCTAACTGAGGTCACTTGCCTTGCCCTAACTCAGTGTACAGGGAAAGGCAAATAGGTAATTTTTCAAATGAAAATTGACATGTTAGGAAAGTTATGGATTCTGTACAGTCAACAAATAACAAAAGTCCATTATATTGGCTAAATGCAAATGTAAAGAAACCAAGAGCTCCCTGTACAATGTCAACTTTACTTATTAACCAAAGTTGTATTCTCCCAGCAAGGACGGATTTATCTTTGCAATGTTTTCTATGGTTTTATATTCATGTCACTGGTCACAAAAAAGCCTGGGCAAGATAGCATAAGTGAATAAATATAAATGCCTGCACTTGTAGAGAGCCCTGATTGCATGTTCCAGGGAAGAGGAGGTAATAGTATATTTATATATGATGAATGACACACAATCTCATACTACAGTAAAACTCAAGTTATGAATATGAATTCATATAACACGTGATTAACATCTGTCTTCTCATTCTCTCCCATCCTCTGCTTGGCTCAGTTAATGAATGTAGAGAATAGGGCAAGATTAGGTGGAGAAAAAGCACATAAACAGGAAGCAGAGTCTGCTCAACCCCAGAATTCTTCTAGTTCAATATCCTTCTATTGAGCCTAGGAAAAAATGCCATTAAAATGAAGGTGTCTTGAATATCTTCCACATTCTAGAAATCCTCTGAAACCGGGGTACCATTCTCAATATTTAAGTCATAATGGACAACCTGTACCAGGTGACCCCAGATTGCAGCTGGAGTCACTTCCTTGAGCTCACAATAATGTGACCATGGGATTAGGGAAGAACTTTTTGAATTTCATTGTGGGGAAAATCTTTACTGTATTTAATTTGCAATGCATATATTTCACTGGTATTCACTGGTATTCACTATAAATTAAACTTTTCAATTCTGGGTCAAACTGCTAAGTTCCCCAGCTCATTATTCTGTGCCTAATTATGTGTTCTGGAACGTTTAGGGGTATACATTGTAAAAGAAATCAAGGATTCTGTCCTTTGATTTCTGGATGTAAATGCCATTTCAAAGATCTGTTATATTCAGCTTGCTCTTTGGTGCTAGCATAAACTATATTTTTCTGATCAGAAGAAGTGGTATTTACATGAAGCTTCTGAGAGGGCCACTGAGAGCAATGATGGTGCATTTGTAACTTGAGAGGACACTTGTTTAATCATTTAAAAAAACGATTTGAAGTATTTTATTGTGTTTTTATTTTTTCTTTTTATAATATTTTATATCTTATATTCTTTAATTGACTTTAAAGATAATACCTAAAACTCTTCATTTTCTATACTCCAATAACTTATTTTGGCCCATAAAAATTTCATCCGCTTAACCAAATTATGGAGCACTAGGGTTCAATGGGGAAAGCTATTTACATGTAAGGGCAAAGCTATTACTTAAGTCATCACAATTTTATACAAATATTTGAAAGGACAAATAGTTGTTCTCTATGGAATAAGCCAAGTATGAACACTTCCATTTGCACATTGGCCTGAGGACAAGCAGATATTTTTGCTGTGCAAAATAATGACATCTCAGTAGACTCAAGAAAAGTATTATTGTGAGAGATTTCAGAACAATTTCAAACATTAAAATCTGTGTATCACGGGCAATTGCTAAACTGAGAGCTTCGGGTAAATGCAGAGTGTCTATACATGTTGGATGCTAAAGTCTATTGAAATATATGGATGTACTTTGGGATATATGTGTCTGTATATATTTTTATCTCTGTGCATGTCTCTGGGTATCTATATGTGTGTGTGTATATAAGAACACGATGAGAATGACAATATAGCACAGAGTGCAAGGATTGGGCAGTATTTATGAACTACCTAGCATTCTGGTAAGTATACTTCCTGAAACAACATTCAAGATTATTTAGATGCTTGAAAGCCAGGAAATAACATTGTCTGTAATTTTTAAAATTGGTTATTTCCTTCAAGCATAAAGAAAATTTAACTTCACTATTTGGTGTACATGGGAGATGAGCTTCTTGTGCAGCCCATTCTTATACAGCTTTTGCTCTACTTTCCTTTTCAAGTATTCTTGTATCGACCCATTGCCTTTGAGTTGATTCCAACTCATCGCGACCTTATAGGACAGAGAAACCCCGTGGGCTTTCCAAGGAGTGCTTGGTGGATTCCAACTGCAAATCTTTTTGCTTAGCAACCGAACTCTTAACCACTGTGCCACCAGGGCTCCATTCTTGAATTAAAGGGAACTATATTTGCTACTGGTGGTGTTTTTGAAGCTTGCAACTGTTTCTGATCAACGAATTATCAAACATGTATAAGTTCCAAAACTGTCTTGAACACGTATGATGGAGGGAATGTCCTCCATTTCCATACATTTTTCCATTCATAATATCATGACAGTTTGTAAGATTCCTGAAATTACCCAATTACTTTTAAAGGGTAGTGTTTTTCTTAATGGCAAAATGTGGCAGTCTGCTTCCATAGAAATTTATAGCTTTGGAAACCCTATGGGGTTGCTATGAGTTGTAATCTACTTGATGGCAGTGGGTGGGGTGGGTGCCTGGGTTTCCCTTAATAGTTGAAAGCTCTTATTATTTTAAATATTGTTTTCATTCCATTGAGCTTATTGAAAAAAAGTGTTTCTTGAAGATAGTATGGTCTACAGATTCCTCTTGCAGTTAATCTCTTCAGATAAAAACAAGTATTTTTAGAAGCAGAGTTAAATTGTGAATAGAAATTCTGCTCCTTGTTTTCAGTATTTATTTATTTGTTACTTATTTATTTTTCTGTAAGGATGGCCTACTCTTTAAATGCTCCTGGGTTGTGCAAATGGTTAATGTACTTGACTGCTAACCAAGAAATTGGAGATTCAAGTCTACCCAGAAGCACCTTGGAAGAAAGGCCTGTTGATCTACTTCTGAAAAATCAGTCACTGAAAACCCTGTGGAGCAGAATTCTTCTCTGACACACGTGGAGTCAAAATGAGTCAGAGTCAACTTAAAGGCAACTGGATTAATCTGTAAATACTTTAACTGTTGGTCAGCAGAATGATCCCAAAAGGAACTGCCCTGATTGTCCTTCAGAAGAGATAAAACATACAATCCACTGCCTTCAAGTCTTGTAGGCTGAAAGATCATCTTTAGTCTTGGAAAGAATAAAGTAGATCTTCCACCATGTCCTAGCTATATGGTGTTTTCAGAAGCATTTATTAAAAAGCAGGTTCCTGGGTGGTGCAAAAGTTTTGTGCTCGACTACTAACCTAAAGGTTGGCTGTTTAAGCCCATCCAGCAGCACAGAGGAAGAAAGTCCTGTAAATCTGCTCTGTAAAAGATTACATCCAAGAAAACCCAATGGAGCAGTTCTGTTCTGTAACCCATGTGGTTGCTACGAATTGGAATTGACTCAATGGCAAAAAGACCTCCCCCCCTTTGGTGTTACAAAGGAGATAAGAGTAAGGACAAAGTTTTGGCAATGAAGTTTACCTGAAATCTTCCATATTCAGATGAAAGTGCACACACACAATGCATCACAGTCCATAGTTTGCACCAATGATTAAGCTAATGAAATTAGCAAAGTGCAGATGGCAATAGGCAGAGATTTTTAGTAAACAAAGATTCTAAAATCTCTACAGAAAAAGGACACAATGTATATGCCTATGAGCATCAAGAGAACACTGAATTCATACATATAGCAAGTGATATATATTCATATGTCCAGAAAAACCTAAGAATTTTTGTTTTAGCAAAGGCATTTCTAACTAATACACCAGTGTGTTCAGAGTGCCTCAGTGCTTAAAATTCAATATACTGTGGTTGACCATATGAAGTTGATAAATGTATTTCAGAAAGGTGGTGAATCAAGGTCATGCTTCCTTAATTCCATATAATCCAACCTTCTTTCTACTTCATTGCCTCAAAAGTAAGAATGAAATAATGAAAATTTATATGACTGCAATACCTATAAAAACCATAAATGCAATGCGATTTTTCTGGAAGAATATAAAGTATGTCACTATTGCAAGCAGCATTGGCAGGCATGGGATTTCCAGCTATATGAATGTGTGTTGCTGTTTCTGGATCTTTATTCCATATCTTTTTAGGGGTAACATAAACTTCTCTGAATGTGGAAATGCATACAGGGCATGTTCATTGAAATCCAAAGTCTTTCTGCATAACCGTGTGTAGAACAATAATATCTAAGACATTCTAAGAAATGTAGCAGTAGTGGGGATACAGCTTATCTTTTAAATTGTGGAAATTATGAACAGGAGTTTCCACTGTGCTGTACTTTCTCTTGTTTA
Organism: Dugong dugon; assembly: GCA_030035585.1. NCBI lineage: Eukaryota > Metazoa > Chordata > Mammalia > Sirenia > Dugongidae > Dugong > Dugong dugon. Next base: position 65,488,273 of record CM057466.1, read on the forward strand.
TATATTGAGGATATTTCTGCCCCTAAAGTTTTATGGTAATAACGTGGAAAATTATTTCCTATAGGTATTTCCTTTTCAATTTAATTTTTAAAAATAATTTCACCCAGCATACTGTTATCTTTCCTGATTGCATCTATACAGTAGATTAGATTACAGAGTTAGGGGATTTTTTTAAAAGAAGTTCCAAATCTCTCTTTAGGATCAATATGCTGTTGCATTTCCCTTAGGTACGAGTATTCTGCCCATCTATTTCTGAAAAACATCATGGCACGTTTTATTGGTATTAAATTGCATTCAGCTTCAAGTATCCCTGAAGAATGTTAACACTTTTATTCTTGATCTGGACACAGAGGTATACAACACATTAATTCAAATCACAAATGTTACTAAATTGGGTGATGATATGAACACCCAGAGAAAACAAACAGATAATGAAAAGAAATCCGGAGCAAAATAACCAAATAATGTACATACTTCTTAACAACACCATTTTAAATATATATGGAGAAACATCCAAAAGCTGACTGCTAACAGATGGGAAATATTTTCTGCATAGCTGCTTTTCAAAGAAACTTGTGGTTGATAAAAATAGAAACAAAATAGGTGCAAATTTGTAGTGGAGAACAGTATCAAGGAAAGTTTAACAGATACCATTAGCACATACTGGAACAGTCTATCAACGTCTAGGGAAGTGGTTGTCCCTTTCAACATAATATTATTCTCTAAACATGGCGCAACCATTTGATCAAGCTGTTGTTGGATTGATGCAGACAAATCACCCATATAAAGAGATATAACCATCTGATAAGCCAGAAGTTTTAGTGCTGTTTTAAGTAGGGACAGGAGAATAACATATAAAGAGTGTGACAAAACTTAATTTAATGAATTTAAGACACAGAGCAGCAATTCAAGGCAAGGAAGAGATGCCTTATTACAAAAGTATTATAAGATGGAAGTGAAAACTAGTGTGTTACTAGAGAGAACCTAATGAAATGTGGTGTAAGAAATATCATTGCGGGGTGATGAACTCTACAGTTCAAAAGCCAGTTCAAGTGGTAATTTCCAAATCTTTGCAATTGATTCCTATAATCTATATTTTAGTTTGGATACGTTTTGTTAGCTTGTTATATTGTCAATTTGTTATTTTGAAATGAAATTATTATAGGTCCCGGTTAGAATTAGTCCACACATGTTGTTATAAAATACAAAAGAAGACCACATAATTCCCATATTGACCATTTATTCTTGCTTCTGACTTCTTTATGCATTTTGCAAAAAAATACTGAATGTGCCTCACCATAAATAGAGTTAGATTCTAAAAGTCAGACAAGAGCCTCAGGGAATGGTTAAGAAAGTAAAGTAAGTTATAAAAATCAGGAGCTCATGCCAGTCATTCAAATAATTCCCCAGTTAAAGTTTAATGCTCTCTGTACTCACTGAAAATCCAGACATTCAATCCATGATGAAATGCCAACTTTCTTCCTAGCCCCCCCCAAAAAAAAGTATCAACAAAGAAAGAGAATAAACTATGTTTTTAGGGCTGTTCAGAGGTTGAGGAGTCATTTATAGCATGCTACACAATAAAGGTACAAAATTAGTAATGTGGCCTATTCCTTCGTTTGAGAGACAGAACTGAACCTAAAATACAGCTACTCATGTATTTCTGTGCATTTATATTCACAAAGCGACAATTAATCAGTCAAACACAAACCTGGATAAGATAAATAAATGCTTAAAAACCTTAGACTTTCTCAAACCTTAAAATTCACTGTATCCTAACTTGTGCATATTTGTGATCTTTATTGTCTTTTCCTTCTCTCTCTGTATACGTACTTGTGTGTGTGTGTGTATATATATATATAATATATATTATGCAAACATATATACTCAAGTATAATATATTTGGAAATGTTCAGAAAATAGATGTTAATTGTGCAGAGGGTAAATTAAAGGAAGTGCTCAATCAAAATTGAACAAGCTATGATGAGTTCCCCAATTAAACATCAAAGACATGGAACAAGTCTGCTTGAGGCCAAATTTCTTTCCCCGTTCTTCTCTAGAATTGCACTCAGATTCCTACCAGTCTAAAATTCCTGTTTTCAGGCCCAGATGGTACTAAGATGTTCCTATACATCTTAGAATGTATTGCCTTCTCCTTTTGTCTTATTGGTATATAAGAGCTATATAATTTTTTGTTTTTAAATAACATCTTGTGTTTGTGTACATAGGCTATTCAAAGTCACATTTGTGAAATAAGTCTTTGGAAGCATTTTAATTTAACAAATGTTCCCTGCCTCCACCTTTCCCCTGCCCCCGGATCTTATAGTTCTTATGAATTGCATATGATGCAAATGATTGCAACAACAACCAAAAAAAAAAAAAAAGGAAGAAAAGAGAAGACTAGAGTAGGGAAGGGAGGAGAAGAGAAGAAAAGAAAAGAATTATTGTATAAAACCTCCTAGTACAGAGATTTCCAAACTGAAGATGTGGTAAGTTTTGGCAGGCTAGCTCAGCACATCTCTTCTGATAATGAATTTAGTACATGTTATGGGATAGATGTTGCTATGTGGAAAGGAAGGATTTGTAAAAATATTAAAATATGTAAACATTTGTATTCTAACAAATAAGTTCTAGTTAAAATGAGGCTTATTTATTTTATACTGGAATCATTGTATTGTCTCAATCGTGTTCATTATATCTCCGGTATGTATCTTGGATTTACCTACTGCTCTCCATTTCGGCTGTCATCACTTTAGCCTAAGCCATTATCATCTGCCTGAACATTGTATGAGTTTCTTAAATGACCTTCTCACTTCCACTCTCTTCCACCTTCTATCAGCTTTCAGATCTTCTTAACATACAAATTAGATCATAACAGTCCTCTGGTCAAAACTCTTCAATGTCCTCCCATCACCTAAGCATAAACTCAAACTCTTAACAGGGCTTGCAATAACTTGTCTGTTCTTCCCTCTGCCTTCTCTCCAGCCTCATGCCATGGGTCTATTCCATTCTCACTTGGCTGCAATCACGTTTGGCTTTCCTCAATATCTTTGCAAAGATAGGCTTTCTTACCTTAGAGATGTTGCACATGCCTCTTCTGCTAGGATAATCTTTCACACCACTTTACTTCTGACTGGTTCCTTTCAGTTTCCTTCCAATTTATTAGATTCTGCAGTAGGATCTTTCCGTTAAACTCCCTCCTGGTATCCTTCATTTTTCTTTTACAGAACTCGTAGCAATTGCTATGACCTATTCCTGTTTTTATTTGTATCATATTTGTCTCTCACACTATGTCTGAGTTCTATAAAAGAAGAGGACCGTACTTTTCTTGCTACCATTCCTTCAGTGTCTTAAAATAGTGCTAGATGTACACCTGTACATGATGTTGCAGGGCATGATAAGTTCAATACAGTTTTTTCAGTATGGGAGTGAGTAGGTACCATACCAGATGGATAACTACCCCTCTGCCTTGCCCAGAGAAAATAAATCACAGCATTGGAGAAATGCTGTCCTGGTTGTAAAGAAAAATAATAGATTTTATTTGTAATGGGAAATAAATCTTTTATCAACTACAAGTATTTTTTTAATTAATTGAAAATCTTTTTAAAGAAGCATTAATAAGAATGATCGTTAATAAGAATGATCATTATCGCTAACACAGAAAATGATAATAATAATGTGGAGGTCCAGAGTACATGGGCAAGATAGCTTGGATGTCCTGAGGGCAAATGAATCTTGGGCTTACATGGAGCCCATAGATATAGAAGAATTAGCATCACTAAATCCTGTCAAGCCCGTGCTTTAAATATTAGTCTCTTCTTTTCTGAATCCATTACCATTGCCCAAGTTAAGGCTTTTATTATCTCTCACCTGTAATGTTTCAATTATCTTTTTTATAATTTCCTTGCATTTACTATTTCCATATCTCATCCATTCCTCATATTTTCATCAAGCGCTCTTTTTATGGCAAATTTGAGTAGGTCGTATTGACTCAAAATTACTCAGTTGCTTCACTTCACATCCAGCATAAAAACCTATGTCTCCAGCACCATTACTAACACTATGGCACTCTATATCACTGCAGTACTAAGCTAGAGTGGCTATACTCCTTGAAGACCTCTATAGCATCTCATAACCTATTCCCTCTGATCTGGTTATATCCCACCTAGTTTTATAAATGCCTACTTAACTTTTCAGTCTCAGAATAAATGCAACCTCCTCTGTTGCCTTCTTACCAAACTTAGACCCTCTTTCTTCTACAGTCTCACATACTGTACAATGTACATATGTTTATGAAGCAAGCATGACATTGTCTTATAAATGTTTATTCTTTGAGCAAACATGTCTTTTAAAAATTGTGTCCAAAGTCAACCACATGCCTGCACAAAGTAGGTATGCAATGTTTATAGAAAACATGAAACTAACCTAAAATATTATTTCCCTAAATTATTTCTCCTTATAAAACTGAAGAATTTCCAATTTTTTGTTGACCTTTTTTGTTGTTTAATTTTTGTTGTAAGATTAAAACATGGTCTGTGTTCTAAATGTCCTTGTCTCATTCATTTGCCTTAAGATATTTCAATTTCATTTTATTCTTCATTTACTCCACCTCTCCTCTTGCTGTCTCTGTCACACTCACACCTTGACTGTCCTAACTCCCCCTTTACACCACTTGCTGCCTCTCGGACTCCCTTTTCTTCCATTCATTTTAATCTTACCATGATTATCAGAATTAATCACTGAGAGAAACTTTATCAAAGACAGAACTTGCATATTTTTCTTCACTGGCCTCCAACTTCCCAGTTCAGTCCATGCTCTTGAAAAATACTCTCTGCACTGAGGATTTCACAAGAATTGGATTAAGTTTTGCCTTATTTCATTATTAAAAGTGTCTGTCTCAATATCATATATATATTTAGTTGTTAAAGATACTGTCTCAATATTATATGTATTATGTTATATGTATATGGGAAAGCAGTCCAATGCTAAACAGTATGAAAAGGAAAAAATTATGTACTTCATTTGAATAACTAATAAATTTTTAAAATGCCATGTTCTTTATCATTTAGTCCAGCTTCTCAGATTATTTGCTCAGAATACAGACTGAATAAGTACGGTGAAATGACACAACTCTGACTCACAGCTTTCCTGATTTTAAACAACGCATTATCCCTTTTCTTTTTAAAAGACTGCCTTTTGGTCTACATACAGGTTCTGCATGAGCAGTGTTAAGTGTTCTGGAATTCTCATTCTTCACAATGATATCCATAATGTGTTATGATCTACACAGTTAAATGCCTCTGCATAGTCAATAAAACACAGGTAAACATCTTTCTGATATTCTCTGCTTTCAGCCAAGATCCATCTGACATCAGCAGTGATCTCCCTTGTTGCATGTCCTCTTCTGAATCTGGCTTGAATTTCTGGCAGTTCCTTGTCAGTGTACTGCTGCAACCATTTTTGAATTACCTTTAGCAAAATCTTACTTGTGTGTGATATTAATGATATTGTTTGATAATCTCCACGTTTGGTTGGATCACCTTTCTTCAGAATGGGTGCAAATCTCTTCCAGTCAGTTGGCCAGGTAGCTGTCTTCTAAATTTCTTGGCATAGATGAGTGAGCACTTCAGGACTGCATCTCAATTTATAGTCCGTCGATTTCTGTAGTCTTGTTTTTCGCCAATGCCTTCAGTGAAGCTTGGACTTCTTCCTCCGATACCATTGGCTCTTGATTATATGCTACCTCCTGAAAAAGTTGAACAACAACCAATTATTTTAGGTACAGTGACTCTGTGTATTCCTTCCATCTTCTTTTGATGTTTTCTGAGTCATTTAATATTTTGTCCATAGAATCCTTCAAAACTGCAATTCAAGGATTGAATTTTTCTTCAGTTCTTTCAGCTTGAGAAATGCTGAGTGTGTTATTCCCTTTAGGTTTTCTAACCTCAGGTCTTTGCACATTTCATTATACTTTACTTTGTCTTCTTGAACTGCACTTTGAAATCTTCTGTTCAGTTCTTTTACTTTATCATTTCTTCCATTCACTTTAGCTACTCTATGTTCAAGATCGTTTCAGAGTCTTTTCTCACATCCATTTTGGTCTTTTTTTCCTTTCCCGTCTTTTTAATGACCTCTTGCTTTCTTCATGTATGACGTCCTTGATGTCATCCCACAACTTCTCTGGTCTTTGGTAATTAGTGTTCAATACGTCAAATCAATTCTTGAGATGATCTCCAAATTCTGGTGGGATAGGTACAAGGTCATACTCAAGGTCATATTTTGGTTCTCATGGACTTGTTTTAAATTTCTTCAGCTTCAACATAAACTTGTATATGAGCAAGTTAGATACAGCAAATTATCAAAAAATAAGTAAATAAGTAGTCAAATATTTTAAATTATTCAGACATTTGTAATCATGTAAAAAAGCCTCCTGATAGTTTAAATCTGATATTAGATAGGCATCATTTCAAAGTAGCATCCATGGTATGCAAAAAGTTCATAAGATTTTGATGGATGATGACTTGAGGCATGTCAATTAATTTGATTAAATCTCAGTACTAATGAGGCCTAGGAGCCCTGATGGTGTAGTGGTTAAGTGCTTGGCTGCTAACTGAAAGATTGGCTGTTCCAACCCACAGGTTGCTCCATGGAAGAAAGATGTGGCATTCTGCTTCCGTAAAGATTAGAGCCTTAGAAACCCAATGGAGCAGTTCTACTCAGTCCTATAGGATCCCCATGAGTCAGAATTGACTCAATGGCAATTTTTTTTTAACTAATAAGCCTAGTTTTTTCCCAGTATTGACTCCTTTGATTTAGTTAATTTTAATTCATATTTTCATTTAACTTCAGCCAATTTTCTTGCAAAAAATATGTTTTTGGTTAGAAAATGAACTGTGTCAAATGCTTGACAAATTTAGCACTCTGCTGGAAACCGTAGAGAGACAGCAACTAGAAATCCAAAAGATTTACAATAAAATATCAGAAGTAGACAACTCAAAAGAAGGTTACAGGAGTAGAACTGAGGCAATGGAAGTTGGAATTAGTGGGATTGAATATAAATCCCTTGACACCAATTTATTTGAGAAAAAAATAATTTAAAAAATGAAACCTTAAGAATCATGTGGGACACTATCAAAAGGAAAAAATCTACAACTGCCCAGAGTACCAGAACAGGGGGATAACAAAAAACACAGAGAGAATTGTTGATGATTTACTGGCAGAAAACTTCCATGATATCATGAAAAAAGAGATTTCTATCCAAGAAGCTCAATGAACCCCTGCAGGGTGTATTCCAAAAGAAAGTCACCAAGACATATCATAATCAAACTTGTCAAAACCAAAGACAAAGGTAGAATCTTGACAGCAGCTAGGGATAAATGAAAAGTAAACTACAAAGAGAACCAATAAGACTAAGCACTGACTACCCAGCAGAGACTATACCGGCAAAAAGGCAATGCGATCACATATAAAGCCTTGAAGGAAAAAAATTGCCATCCAAGAATTATATATCCAGTAGAACTTTCTCCCAAATACAATGGTGAAATTAGGTCACTTCCAGATAAACAGAATTTCAAGGAATTTTTAAAAACAAAACCAAACTTATAAGACGTATTAAAGGGAGTCCTCCAGTTAGAGTATCAACAATATCAGACAACAGTCTAACACTAGAACACAGGACAGATCAACCAGTTTTCAACCTAGATAGGCAAGTCACAAAAACAAGTCAAAGCTAAAAGACTGAAAATAGGGAACCAGAGATGTCAATATGTAAAAGATGACAACTTAAGACAAAAAAGAGGGACTAACTAGTGTAGTCATAGAACTTCCATATGCAGAGGAAGTTATGGTGATGTCAAGAAATAAAAGACTGGTTTAAACTTAGAAAAATAAAGTTAAATTTTAGGATAACCACAAAGGAAGCTAACAAACCCATGCATCAAAATAAAAAAGAAAAACATACAGACTCAGCAAACACAATAAAATCAGCAATAATGAAAAAGATGAAAAGAAAATTACATAAATAAAAATACTCAGCACAGAAAATTAAGTGGAACAAAAAAACTATCAACAACACTCATTCACAGAGAAAGTCAAAATGACAGCACTAAACTCATACCTGTAAATAATTACTGAAAGTAAAGGGACTAAAGAGACAGAGAGCAGCAGATTGGATTAAAAAACACACTCCATCTATATGCTGTCTACAAGAGACACATCTTGTACTCAAAGACACAAGCAAACTAAAACTCAAAGGATAGAAAAAACATATCAAGCAAATAGTAAACAAAACAGAGCAGGAGTGGCAATATTAACCTCTGACAAAACAGACTTTAAAGAAAAATCCACCACAAAGGGTAAGGAAGGACACTATATAATGATTAAAGGATCAATACACCAAGAGGATATAATGATAATAAATATATACATACCCAATGACAGGGCTCCAAAATACATAAAACAATTTATAACAATAAATGCACACATCCAAAGAGAAGAAAGTGCCAAAATAAAAATATTAACTGTACAAATTGAACAGATAATAAGAGAGCAGCAGAAGAAGCCCTTGGACACCAGGAGAAAGGAAATAATAAAGTTTAGAGCAGAAATAAATGAAATAGAGAATAGAAAAACAATTGAAAGAGTCAACAAGACCAAAACTTAGGTCTTTGAAAAGATCAACAAAATCAACAAACCATTTGCCAAACTGACAAAAGAAAAACAGGAGAGGAAGCAAATAACCAGTATAAGAAATGAGATGGGTGATATCACAACAGACCTAACTGAAATTAAAAGAATCATAACAGAATACTATGAAAAACTGTACTCTAACAAATTTGAAAACCTAGAGGAAATGCACAAATTTCTAGGAACTCACTATCTACCTAAACTAACACAAACAGAGGTAGAATTAAATAACAAAAGAAGAGATTGAAAAGGTAATTTAAAAACTACAAAAAAAAAAAAAAAAAGAATCCCTGGCCCAGATAGAATTCTACCAAACTTTCATAGAAGAGTAAACATCACTACTACTAAAGGTATTTCAGAGCATAGAAAAGGATGGAATACTCTCAAACTCATTCTATGAAGCCAGCATAACCCTGATACCAAAGACAAGTAAAGAAAGCATAAAAAACATAAAATAAAATAAAATTACAGACCAATATTCCTCATGAACATAGACGCAAAGATCCTCAACAAAACTCTAGCCAATAGAATTCAACAGCATATCAAAAAAAAAAAAAATTATCATGACCAAGTAAGATTCATACGAGGTATGCATCGATAGTTCAACATTAGAAAAACTATCAATGCAATCCATCACATAAATAAAACATGACACAAGGACCATATGATCTTATCAGTTGATGCAGAAGAGGCATTTGACGGAGTCTGACACCCATTCCTGATTAAAATGCTCACAAATAGGAATAGAAGGGAATTCCTCAACATAATAAAGGGCATTTATACAAAGCCAACAACCAACATCATCCTAAATGGAGAGACTCTGAAAGCATTTCTCTTGAGAATGGGAACCAGATAAGGGTGCCCTTTATCACCACTCTTATTCAACACTGTCTGGAGGTTCTAGCCAGAGCAATAAGGCAAGAAAAAGAAAAAAAGAACATCCAAATTGGTAAACAAGAAGTAAAAGTATCCCTACTTGCAGATGATATGATCTTATACACAGAAAACCCTAAAGAATCCACAAGAAAACTACTAGAACTAATAGAGTATTTCAGCAAAGTATCAGGATACAAGATAAATGTACAAAAATCAGTTGGATTCCTTTACACCAACAAAGAACTTTGAAAATGAAATCACCAAATCAATACCATTTACAACGGCCTCCAAGAAGATAAACTACATAGGAATAAACGTAACCAGAGATGTAAAAGACCTATACAAAGAAAACTACAAAACACTACTGTAAGAAACCAAAAGAGACCTGCATAAGTGGAAAAATATAACCATGCTTATGGATAGGAAGACTTAACATTGTGAAAATGTCAATTCTACTCAAAGCGATCTACACATACTATGCAATCCCAATCCAAATTCCAACAACGTTTTTTAATGAGATGGAGAAACAAATCATCAACTTCATGTGGAAAGGGAAGAGACCCCGGATAGGTAAAGCATTACTGAAGAAGAACAAAGTGAGAGGCCTCACACTACCTGATTTTAGAACCTATTATACTGCTACAGTAGTCAAAAGAGCCTAGTACTGGTACCACCACAGATACATAGACCAATGGAACAGAATTGAGAACCCAGATGTAAATCCATCCATCTATGAACAGCTGGTATTTGACAAAGGCCCAAAGTCTGTTAAAAGGGGAAAAGACAGTCTCTTTAACAAATGGTGCTGGCATAACTGGGTATCCATCTGCAAAAAAATGAAACAGGACCCATACCTCACACCATACACAAAAACTAACTCGAGATGGATCAAAGTCCTAAATATAAAATTTAAAACTATAAAGATGGTGGAAGAAAAAAATAGAGACAATTCATGAAGCCTTAACACATGTCCTAAACAGAATACAAACCATAACTAACAATGCACAAACACCAGAAGAGAAACTAGATAACTGGGAGCTCCTAAAAATCAAACACTTATGCTCATTAGAAAACTTTACAAAAATAGAAAAAAGAGAACCTACAGACTAGGATAAAAATTTTGGCTATGACAATTCCAATAAGGATCTAATTTCTAAAGTCTACAAGATACTGCAACACCTCAAATACAAAATGACAAAGAATACAATTAAAAAGTGGGCAAAGGAAGGAGAATGATGAAAAGGAGATCAGGAAAACAATATCATTTATAATAGCCCCTAAAAAAATAAAATACTTAGGAATAAATATAACCAGGGATGTAAAAGATCAATACAAAGAAAACTACAAAACACCAAAACACTACTGCAAGAAACCTGAAGGGATCTACATAAAGGGAAAAACATATCATTGTCATGGATAGGTAGACTCAACATTGTGAAAATGACAATTCTACCCAAAGTAATTTACAAATACAATGCAATCCTGATCCAAATACTAACAAGATTCTTCAAAGATGGGGAAAAACTAATCATTAACTTTATATGGAAAGGGAAGAAGCCCCGAATAACTAATGCACTACTGAAGAATAAGAATAAAGTTGGAGGACTCACACTACCTGACCTCAGAACCTACTATACAGCTATAGTAGTCAAAACAGCCTGGTACTGGTACAACAACAGATACATTGACCAATGGAAAAGAATTGAGAACCCAGATGTCAATCCATCCACCTACGGTCACCTGATCTTCGACAAGGGCCCAAAGTCCATCAAATGGGGAAAAGACAGTCTTTTTAACAAATGGTGCTGGCAAAACTGGATATCCATCTGCAAAAAAATGAAACAGGACCCATACCTCATGCCATATACAAAAACTAATTCAAAATGGATCACAGACCTAAATATAAAGTCAAAAACTATGAAGTTCATAGAAGAAAAAATAGGACCAATGCTACAGGCCTTAACACGTGGCATTAACAGGATACAAACCATAACCATCAACACACAAACCCCAGAAGATAAGCCAGATAACTTGGATCCTCTAAAAATCAAACACCTATGCCCTTCAAAAGACTTCACCAAAAGAGTAAAAAGAGAACCTACAGACTGGGAAAATACTTTTGGGCATTAAAGTCAAACAAAGGTCTAATGCCTATAATCTATATGAAAATCTAACACCTCTACAACAAAAAGACAAACAATCCTATTAAAAAATGGGCAAAGGAAATGAACAGACACTTCATCAAAGAAGACATTCAAGTGGCCAACAGACACATGAGGGAATGCTCGCAATCACTAGCCATTAGAGAAATACAAATTAAAACCACAATGAGATACCATCTCACCCCAGCATTACTGGCACGAATCAAAAACACTGGAAATAACAAATGTTGGAGGGGCTGGGGAGATCGGAACACTTACGCACTGCTGGTGGGAATGTAAAATGATACAACCATTTTGGAAAATGATATGGCGCTTCCTTAGAAAGCTAGAAATAGACATACCATTTGATCCAGCAATCCCATTCCTAGGAATATATCCTGGAAAAATAAAGAGTCATCACTCGAATAGACATATGCACACCTATGTTCATGGCAGCATTATTCACAATAGCAAAAAGATGGAAACAACCTAGATGCCCATCAACACAAGAATGGATAAACAAACTATGGTACATACACACAATGCAGTACTATGTAACGAGGAAGAACAATGACGAATCTGTGAAGCATCTCATAACATGGATGAAACTGGAGGACATTATGCTGAGTGAAATAAGTCAATCACAAAAGGACAAATACTGTATGAGACCTCTATTGTAAAACCCCATGAAGAAATTCACACACAAAAAGTAACAATCTTTGTTGGTTACCAGGGATGGGAGGGGTGGGGGGGAAATACTAAATAGGCAATAGATAAGTGGTATCTTGGGTGAAGGGTGAGACAGTACACAATACTGGGGAAACCAGCACAAAGTGTACAAGGAACGGTCATGGAAGCTCCATAGACACATCCAAACTCCCTGAGGGAGTGAATTGCTGGGTGGAGGGCTCTGGGGACCATGGTCTCGGGGAACATCTAGCTCATTTGGCATAAGACAGTTTATAAAGACAATGTTCTACATTCTACCTTGGTGAGTAGTGTCTGGGGTCTTAAAAGCCTGTGAGCAGCCATCTAAGATACTCCACTGGTCTCACCCCTTTGGGAGCAAGGGAGAATGAAGAGAACAGGATACAAGGAAAAGATTACTCCAAAGGACTAATGGACCACAGCTACCAAGGCCTCCACCAGACTGAGTCCAGTACAGCTGATGGTGCCCAGCTACCACCACTGACTGCTCTGACCAGAATCACAACAGAGGGCTCTGGACAGAGCTGGAGTAGCATGTAGAACATAATTCTAACTCACAAAAATAAAGACCAGATTTACTGGCCTAAAGGAGACTGGAGAAACCCTGAGAGTACGGCCCCCAGACACCCTTTTAGCTCAGTGGTGAATTCACTTCCGAGGTTCACCGTTCAGCCGGGGAGTGGACAGCCCCAAAAAACCAAATAGGACTAATGAGGCACAGCAGTCGAGGGACAAGGACTAGAAGGCAGAAGGGGACAGGAAAGCTGCTGATAGGGAACCCAAGGCTGAGTAAAGATAGTGTTGATGTATTGTGAGGTTGTTAATTATTGCCATAGGGCAACATGGGTACTAACTGTTTAATGAAAAACTATTTTGTTCTGTAAACCTTCATCTAAAATGAGAATAACAGCACAATTGGAAGAGTGTAGTCGATGTCACTGAACTGTGTATGTAGAAATTTTTGAAATGGTGTATCTTTGGCTATGTATATTTTCACCAAAAAAAGAAAAAAAAAGGTAGAGAAGGGAGAGGGTTGACATGTCGTGGGGTTGTTAACCAATGTCATAAAACAATATGTGTACTACTGTTTCATGAGAAAGTATTTGTTCTGTTAGCCTGCACCTGAAGTACAATAAAAAATAAAAACAAAGTGGGCAAAGGATATGAACAGACACTTCACCAAAAAAGACATTTGTGGTTAAGAGTCACGTGAGGAAATGCTCACGATCATTAGTCATTAGAGAAATGCAAATCAAAACTACAGCGAGATACTATCTCACCCCAACAAGGCTGGCACTAATCCAAAAAACACAAAATAGTAAGTATTGAAGAGGTTTTGGAGAGACTGGAACACTTATTCACTTATTCACTGCTGGTGGAAATGTAAAATGGCACAACCACTTTTTTTTTTTTGGTTGGGAGTTTTTTTTATTACCTTTTCAATCTCTTCTCTTGTTATGGGTCTGTTCAGATTTTCAAGATCACTTTGTTGTAGTTTGGGTAGGCTGTGTGTTTCTAGAAATTTATCCATTTCCTCTAGGTTTTCAAATTTGTTGGAGTATAGTTTTTCATAATATTTTGTTATAATCCTTTTTATTTCAGTTGGGTCTGTGGTAATGTCCCCCATTTCATTTCTTATTTGGGTTATTTGTGTCCTCTCCTGTTTTTCTTTTGTCAGTCTGGCCAGTGGTTTGTCGATTTTGTTGATTCTTTCAAGGAACCAACTATTGGTTTTGTTGATTCTTTCTATTGTTTTTCTGTTCTCTATTTCATTTATTTCTGCTCTGATCTTTACTATGTCCTTTCTTCCGGTGGTTGTGGGCTTTTTTTGCTGTTTTCTTTCTATTTGTTTGAGTTCTGTAGTTAATGTTTTGATTTTGTCCCTTTCTTCTTTTTTGATATGTGCATCTGTTGCTATAAATTGTCCTCTGATGACAGCGTTTGCTGTGTCCCAAAGATTTTGGTATGATGTGTTTTCATTCTCATTTGATTCTAGGAATTTTGTGATTCCATCTCTGATTTCTTCTATTACCCATTGGTTTGTAAGCAGGGTGTTATTCAGGTTCCATGTAATTGATTTTTTTCCCTTACTTCTTCTGTTGCCAATTTCTACCTTGATGTCAGTGTGGTCAGAGAAGATACTTTGAATTATCTCAACGTTTTGGATCTTGTTAAGGATTGCTCTGTGGCCTAAGATGTGGTCTATTCTGGAGAATGTTCCATGTGCATTGGAAAAGAATGTGTACTTTGCAGCTCTTGGATGGAGAGTTCTATATTTGTCTACGAGGTCAAGTTGGCTGATTGTGCCCTTTAGGTCTTCTGTATCTTTGCTGAGTTTCTTCTTAGTTGTTCTGTCCTTTACTGAGAGTGGTGTGTTGAAGTCTCCTACTATTATTGTGGAACTGTCAATTTCTCTTTTCAGTATTGTTAGATTTTGTTTTATGTATTTTGGAGCCCTGTCATTGGGTGTGTAGATGTTTATTATGGTTATGTCTTCATGATAGATCTTCCCCTTAATCAGTATATAGTGTCCTTCTTTGTCTTTTATGGTAGATTTCGTTTTAAAATCTATTTTATCTGAGATTAGAATTTCCACTCCTGCTCTTTTTTGGTAGTTGTAAGCTTGATATATATTTTTCCAACCTTTGACTTTTAATAAATTCACATCTTTATTTCTAAGGTGTGTCTCCTGCAGACAGCATATTGATGGATCCTGTTTTCTTATCCATTCTGTCACTCTTCGTCTCTTTATGGGTGCATTGAGTCCATTTGCATTCAGTGTAATTATTGATAGATATAGGTTTGTTGCTGTCATTTTGTAGTGGTTTTTTTTTGTGGTGCTGACGTTTTCTTTGTTCTTCTTACTCACTTATGCTGAGTTACTTTTGTTTGTGGATTTTTTTTTCATTTCCTTTGTTTTTGTTCTTGCTGAGACTTTATGTTTTTCCTCTTTTTTTATGAGTATGTTTGTTAACTTTCTTTGTGGTTACCATAAATTTTACCCTTATCTTTCTAAGTGTGAAGCAGTCTACCATTACTTGGTATTGACTTGCCTTCCTCTCCATTAGAAGGTTCTATTCCTATGCCATTTATTCCCTCTTTCATTGTTTTGATGTTGTTGCCATCCATCGATTAACTGCTCTGATTCTCTGTTGTATTTCTTTTGGTTTTGGATAGTCCTTGAGAGTTCATTTCCTAGATTGATATCTGGCTGGTAAAATCCTGCTTCCTAGCTTCTGCCTGTGAGCTGAAGTTGTTTGCTCTCAGATCAAAGGACTCCCTTTAATAATTCTTGTAAGTTTGGTTTGACTTTTACATATTCCTTAATTTCTGTTTATCTGGAAATGACCTAATTTCACCATCATATTTGAACAAGACTTTTGCAGGATATATTATTCTTCACTGGCAATTGTTTTCATTCAAGATTTTATATATATCATCCAATTGCCTTCTTGCCTGCATGGCTTCTGCCGAATAATCTGAGCTTAGTCTTATTGTTTCTCTTCTGTATTTGACTTCTTGTTTTTCACAAGCTGCTCTCAGTTTTCTTTGTTTGTCTTTGGTTTTGAAGAGTGTGATTATGATATGCCTTGGTGATTTTCTTTTGGGGTCTGTCCTATATGGGGTTCGTTGAGCTTCTTGGATGGCCAGCTTTTCATCTTTCATGATATTGGGGAAGTTTTCTGTCAGCAGTTCTTCAATGATCCTCTCTGCGTTTTCTGTTTTCCCCCTGTTCTGGAATTCCAATCCCTCAAAAATTTTTGCTTTTGATTTTATCCCATGTAACTCTCAGGGTCTCTTCATTTTTCTTTGTTCTTTTTTCTGAGTTTTCCTGAAACAGAGTTGTATCCAAGAGTTTGTCTTCAATTCCACTGACCCTGTCTTCCACCATTTCAAATCTGCTTCTCAGCCCTTCTATGACACTGTCCATTTCTGAAATTTTGTTGTTTATCTTTTGGATTTCTAATTGTTGTCTTTTTATAATTTCTAGTTATGAATTTATTTTGGCATTTTGTTCCTGCATTATTTTTCCTAATTCTTCCAATTTTTTGTCCGTATTTTCCATGAATTTGTCTATTTTTTCCTCATGTTTGTCTGCTTTTTGCCTGAGTTCTTGAAGAATTCTTAGTATTAGAGATTTGAATTCCCTATCAGGTAGTTCTAGTGCATTTTCTTCCAAAGGACAGTCATCTGGTGTTTTCTTTTGGGCACCTACTGGAACCATCCTATCCTGTTTTTGTAAATGTTTTGTTATTGTCTGCTGTCTTCGGGGCATTCAGCTGTTATTTTTCTCATTTATTGATTGTAGATTTGTTTGTTTCATCCTTTTTTTAAAAAACAATTTTGACTATGTCCAAGCAGGCAGACTGTGTGTTCTTTGTTGTTTGCTTGTCTGTGGGCACAATACTTTTTGCCTCCTTCTTCAACTGGCAGGGTCAGTCACTTAGCTGTGGTACGGCAGGGCAGGTCTAGCTATAGAGGAGTTACTGGGACGGGTTGTTTGTGGCACTTACTACAGCTACCAGAGTGGGTCAGTAATCAGTGCAGGGCAGGTTCCAGTAGGCCACGCCTGTGCTTCTTGGTGGTGTGATGTCAAGCGCACGGTGCAGGTAGGCAAGATGCAGTGGGGCGATTGTTCTGTGTGGAGCTAAGATGGCTATGGGAGAGAGGAGAGAGGAACAGGAGCCAAAAACATACAAACAAACAAAAAAGAATGCTAGGGGAGCTTGCTGTTGGAGTGGAGAGATGAGAGACTATGAAATGGAGAAAAACAGAAAGGGGAGGAGGAAGAAAAGAAAAGAATGAATAAATAAGAATCAGAAATGTTAAAGAACCTCAAATTTCCCAGGGATCCCACCAGTGCAGCTATGAGGTCTGCGGAAGTCACTGTCAGGTGTTGCTGTACAGCCTGGCTAGCAGGCATAGAGGTATACAATGCCAGGTTTTCAGGGAACAGAAAGAGAGGGAAGATATAGAGATGAGAAACTGAGCAATGAAGAAAGACAAAAAGAGAAAAAGCGGAAAAAGAAAGCAAAACAAAACAAAAAAAGGACAAAAAAGGCTCCCCCCCCCAAAGAAAAAAAAAAAACAACGAAAAAAGAAATGCTCTCAGGGATCCCTGTGCACATCTGTGGAAGCTGAAGGGGAGTCTCCCTGCCATGCAGTTCAGTCTGGCCAGAAAGGGCTTCCAACTCAAGAAAAGGAAAAGAAAACAAACAATTCAAAACAAACAAATGAACAAAAGCTCCGGGATCCCTCCAGCGAAGTAGCCCAAACTGAGAAGCAGCTCCACCCTTGAACGGAGCTCCACAGCCCCTCAGGAAGAAGCAAAGATGGCACACAGAGCCAGGTACTTGAGCAAAGGGCGGGGGAGGTGGCGAGAGGCAAGTAAGAAATCAAGAGAAGCAGGAAAAAAAAAAAAAAGCAACACTAGTAGCCAACAAATGTCACTCAGAGATCCAGCTAGTGTGGGCTGGTGTTTCTGGACAAGAGACTGTGTCCATGGGAAGCAGAGGGGGCCAAGTGTGGGTGAATAAATGTAGAGAGTGGGAAAGCATATATCACAAATTACTGGAGCTCTGCAGCCCCTCAGGAAGAAGCAAAGATGGTACATGGAGCGAGGTACTCAAGAGAAAGGAGGGGGAGGTGGGGAGAGGCAAGGAAAAAATAAAGAGAAGCAGAAAAAAAGCAACACCAGCAGCCAACAAATGGCACTCAGAGAGCCACCCATTTGGGTGTGTGGGATCCAAGCAGCTGCTGCTTCCCTGTCAAGAGACTGTGGCCACGGGAAGCAGAGGAGGCTGAGTCAGGGTGAAGAAGGGTGGGCAGTGGGAAAGCGTTGGTCTCCAGTTACCAGTTGTTTTGTCTCCCTCTGGAAGCTCCTTGAGGCTGCTTTCTCGTACCCCCTTTTTGCTGGTCTCCAATAGGAGTCCAAGATGGTGGATCCGCACTGCATTAGCTGGTAGGGGACCTCTGCATGAATCCCTCCTCGCTCTCCGTTCTCTGTCAGTTTTCTCACTCCACTTGGTGCTTGACTGAGTTCTTTATCTCTTCATTTGATGTTTTAGGGTTTCAGGATTGTTCTATTGTCTGTTTGGCTTATCTTTTCGGATCTTTGCTGCGGAGGGATGGCGTGGTGCTTCTGCCTAGAGTGCCATTTTTCGGCACAACAACTTTTGAAAATGATTTGTCACTTCCTTAAAAAGTAGAAATTGAAATACCATAGGATCTAGCAGTCCCACTCCTAGGAATATATCCTAGAGAAATAAGAGGAGCCATCACATGAATAAACATATGCACACCCATGTTCACTGCAGCATTGTTCACGATAGCAAAAAGATAGAAACAACCTAGGTGCCCATCAACAGAGGAATGGATAAACAAATTATGGTACATGCACAAAATGGAATACTATGCAATGGTAAAGAACAATGATGAATGCATGGAACATCTGACAACTTAGATGAATCTGGGGGGCATTACGCTGAGTGAAATTAGTCACTCACAAAAGTCAGTCACAAATATTGCATGAGACCAGTATTATAAGAACTCAAGAAAAAACACTAATTGATGGTTATGAGGGTGGTGAGGGACGGAAAGGGGAATTCACTAACTAGATATTAGACAAGGTTCAACTTCAGTGAAGGGAAGAACAACACACAATACAGGGAACGTTAGCACAATTGGACCAAAGCAAAAGCTAAGAAGTTTACTGGACATAGCCAAACACCTTGAGGGACAGAGTAGCTGAGGCTGGGGCTTAGAGACCATAGTTTTGAGGGATATCTAGGTCAATTGGCATAACAAAGCTTATTAAGAAAATGTTCCACATACCACTTTGGTGAGTGACATCTGGGGTCTTAAAAGCTTGTAAGCGGCCATCTAAGATGCGTGAATTGGACCATCCCACTAAAGGCAAAGGAGAATGAAGAAAACCAATGATACAAAGAAAATGTTAGTTCAGGAGACTAACGGCCCACATGAACCAGAGACTCCACCAGCCTGAGACCAGAACAAGATGGTACCCAGTTACCACCAATGACTGCCCTGAGAGGGAACACAACAGAGAGCCCTGGACGGAATGGGAGAAAAGTGTGGAGCAGAACTCAAATTCACTTAAAAAGACCAGACTTAATGGTCTGACAGAGACTGCAGGAACCCCCAGAACTATGGCCCCTGGACATTCTGTTAATCTAGAACTGAAACCATTCCTGAAGCCCACTCTTTAGAAAAAGATTAAATAGGACTATAAAACAAAAAATAAAACAATGCACATGAGGAGTGTGCTTCTTAGTTCAATCAGATAGATGAGACCAAATGGGGAGGTCCTATCTGGAGGGAGGATGAAAAGGCAGGAAGGGACAGGAACATGTCGAATGGACACATGGGTGGAAATGGGAAGTGTGCTGTCACGTTGTGGGGATTGCAACTAATGTCACAAAACAGTATGTGTATAAATTTTTGTATGAGAAATTAATTTGAGCTGTCAACTTTCACCTAAATCACAAAAAAGAAATGTTGAAAAATAAAAGTATAATTATTTGTATAATGAACATTTATGCATCCAAAACCTACTTTTTTTCAAATTGTAAAATTTTGCAATATACGCTTTAAATTTTTAAATATTTTAATAATAAAATATAGATTTTTTTAAAAAATTACCTGTATAAAACCCATTCCCCAATCATATTCCCTTTTTCTCTCTTGTGGTAACCATAATCCTGAATTGACATTGTTTTTTATTCCCATGCATATTATATGCATGTATTTATAATGAGTACAATTTTAGATATATATGATTTTATAAAGTATGCTTTTATTGTTAGTTGCTGTCAAGTCAATTCTGACTCATGGTAACCCCATGTGTTACAGAGTAGAACTGATCCACAAGTTTTCTTGGCTAGAATCTTCATAGAAGCAGCCAGGTCTTTAAATGGTGTCATGTGACAAAGTGGTTAAGTGGCTGCTAACCAAAAAGTCGGCAGTTTGAATTCACCAGCTCCTCCTTGGAAACCCGATGGGGAAGTTCTACTCTGTCCTACAGGGTCGCTATGAGTCAGAATCGACCTGACAGCAACAGATTTTTTCCTCCTCAACACTGCTGGGTGGATTTGAACTGCCAAACCATATGCGTCACCTAGAGACCTTTTATAAAGAATGTTTAGTGTTAATTATATTTTTTGTTTCTTCCTTTCTCATCCTTTGGCATTTTATTTCTTTCTTGTCTTGTTTCCCTGGCTGGGACCCCCACTATGATGGTGCATAGAAGCAATGGTAGTGTTCATTTGTATGTTCATTCTGATTCTTAATAAAATATGATGAAGATACCACCATTAATGGTAATATTGTCTGCAGGTTTTTGATCCTAAATGAGGCTAAGAAAAATTTCTTCTATTACTAGTTTGTTAAAAATTTTCTTTAACCCTGAGTTATTTTCCTGCCACTGTTGAAATAATTGTATGACTTCTCCCCTTTAATCTCTCAATGTGTTGACATTATCCCTTCTGCTGTGGTTTCTTGCTACCAAAATGATGATAATGATGATACTCATCAGCAGGAATATACAGGAAGCCCACAGAGCACTGCACGCTCCTGGCAATATCTCCCTCCTCTCCCCTCAAATTCCATTATTGGCAGGAACAAAGAGGGTGCCAAAAAAACTTCAGGTGCTCCTGATAAAACTCCGCCACCCATATACACCCTTCCTCATGACCACAGTCTGCCATAGAGACCAGTTCCCAAGAGGAAGTTATAATTGAAGCCAATTATCTACCCCCCAAAAAAGTTATCATTCAGGTGAGTCCATTTATAAGTTTCTGTTTATCTCAGTCACCACAGAAACTCCAAATTCTAAGGCCATCTCTTGGACTCTTATTCATACAGTCTGGACATCTCCTTATCTGGTATAAGCTCCAGTTTGGCGCTCAAGATATGTCATCCTCACAATCTATTCCCTAGCCTCTTCTCTGGAAGTTCATCTTGTTTCTCAGCATTAAATCTCTCTGTCCCTTATAACTTCATTTTCCGGGGCTACCATAACAAAATATTACAAGGTGAGTGGCTTTAAAGAACAAAAATTTATTTTTTTCACAGTTCTGGAGGCTAGACGTTTATATTAGGATTTTAGCTATGTTCATTCTTTCTTCGTCTTTGAGAGAGGAACTCTTCCATGTCTCTCTCCTTGTTTTCATGGCTACTGGCAAGTCTTGGCTTCCTTTGCTGCATGTGATGCATCTGCCTCCATTGTTACATGGCATCTGTCTTCTCCTATTTGTCTCCCTTTTTATAAGACATCACTCAGAAAGAATAATAGTCATTCTATTCCAGTATGACATTGTTAACTGATAAAATGACTACTTCCGTAAGTCCATCCACATACCTCTTTACCAGACCTTCCTGCTCCCAATTTCTGATCTTTCTCCTTTCAGGTCCATGACTAGCCAGCCAAGCCATTTGACCCTGCTCATGAGTTTTAGATATGCTACTTCTCTTTCCACATAACCTGGATGACTTAGTACCCCACTTACCCCACTGGGATGGTTTCTTTTTCCCGTGTCTTTGTAGTCTGTAATACATTTTCAGCTTGCACTCAAATGCTGAGCAGAACTCAAATTCACCATGTAGATAAGTGAGGAATAGGTGTATTCTAATTGTTTAATGATAATATTGCACATAATGATAAATTAAAACTGTATTAATACAACAGATGTATATATAAAAGAAGAGCAAAAATATTTGGAGCTGGAAAAGAACATCTCTAATAGACTAACAGGAAATAAAAACAAGAAAAAGAAAAGGGTTTTAGGCAAGAAAATTAGGTTGCTTTAAGTAAAATAACACAAAGGAATGATTAGCAGAGAGAATAAGAACCAAAGCCAAAAGCTGCAGTAACTGCCTTACCTTGCAAAATTCCAACCACAGGTTGGAACTTAAGATACTGTTCATTTATATATAATTTTAGTATGCAGCCCAATAGAAACTAATTTGCATGTTATAATTACCTTTCCAACTGTCTTTCGTGAGATAAATACACAGCCATTAACAAAACTTTAATGTGTCACATTTTGTTTGCTTAATAAATTTGCTTTATGATATTGCTTAATCTTTCTAAGTAAATGGCAAAACCCTTTCATTCTTCATTAAGCACAAAGAATTGGAAATTTTTGAAATTTTGATTTTAGTGTGAAAGAATAGTTCATAGCAGTAGCTAAATTAATGACATTGTTTTTCAAATTGTCACTGCACAATAACTCACATGTGATTATAATTATTAATTTTCGTTAAATTGGTTTGGCTTATCTGAAGCTATGACAATCAAGATGAGAAATTATATGAATACAGAAAATACAGAGGGAGATTAATGTTCAAAATGAATTCATCTTACGATAGGTTGGTGCCAATTAGGTCATTCAACATTTCTAGGAAAAGTGAGGAATCATCAATTCACTGACATGTAAAGAGAAATGCAAAAAAATATGATCCCCGTCCTCTAGGAGAAACAAATAAATTTCTAGATACATATGTAAATACTGTAGAAAAATACAAAAATAATAGCAAATATATGTTTGAATAGAAATTTATTTTTAACAGGCACAAATCAGGAATGATAGAGCTTTTAGATGTGAAGATAAATGGTAAGCAACTGATACCAAATATAAAAGCAGTTCTAATTTTTTAAAATTTTATTTATTTTGTTGTTGTTGATAATATACGCAGCAAAACATACACCATTCAACAGCTTCTATGGGTACATTTCAGTGACATTGATTCGATTCTTCGAGTTGTGCAACCATTCTCACCTTCCTTTTCTGAGTTGCTCCCTAAGGTTCCTATCTAATTTTTCAAGTTGCTGTTGTCTATTTGATCCCTTATAGCTAGTTCTTAAGAGAGGATAATACTCAAGGCAGACACTGTTTACTAGTAAAGTTAAACTATTGTTTGGTTTTAAGAAGACTTCAGGGGATATTTTCAGTTTAAAATTTAAAGATTATCTCAGGACAATAGTTTTGGGGTTCATCCAGCTTCCATGTCTCCCGAAAGTCTGGAATCCATGAAAATCTGAAATTATGTTCTGTATTTTCCCTCTTTGGATCAAGATTCTTCTGTAGAATCCCTGATCAAACTGTTCAGTAATGGTAACCTGGCACCATCCAGTTCTTCTGGAAAAGGAGGCAGTTGTTCATGGAGGCAATTAGCCAAACATTCCATATCCTCCTCCTATTCCTGACTCTCCTTCTGCCTCTGTTGTTCCAGGCAAACAGAGACTGAATGTTGTGGCTGGATGGCCACTTGCAAGCTTTTAAGACCTCAGGAACTATGCAATGAACTAGGAGGTAGAACAGAACCGCTACACACTTTATTAGGCCAGTTAACAGGGAGGTCATATGAAACATGATCCTAAATCTCCAAACCAAGAAACTAAAGCTCATGAAGTGTTTGGTTGTGCATAAGCAGACTCATCGGCTACTCTTTTTGTTGTTGTTGTTGTTGTCAATATGCCTGTCATGGATTGAATTGTGTCCTTCCAAAATATGTGTCAACTTGGCTAGACCATTATTCCCAGTACTGTGTGGTTGTCCTCCGTTTTGTGATCTGATATAATTTTCCTTTGTGTTGTAAATCCTGATCTCTGCCTATGGTTAATGAGGCAAGATAGATTATGTTAAAGAGAGTTAAAGTGGGAAGCTACACCTTTACTCAGGTCACAGCCCTGTTCTGATGTAAGGGAAGTTTTCCAGGGGTGTGGCCTGCATCACCTTTCATCTTACAAGAAATAAAAGGAGAGAGAAGCAAGCAGAGAGAAGGATACCTCATATCACCATGAAAGAAGCACCAGAAGTGGAGTGTGTCTTTTGGACCTGGGGCTCTGGTGCTGAGAAACTCCTACAGCAGGGGAAGATTGATGACAAGGACCTTCCCCTAGAACAGACAGAGAGAGAGAAAGCCTTCTCTTGAAACTGAATTCATACTTCTACACTGAATTCATACTGAATTCATAATTCTAGTCTCTTAGACTGTGTGAGAATAAATTGCCATTTGTTACAGCCATCAACTCTGTGGTATTTCTGTTATACAGCACTAGATAACTGAGAAAATGTCTATCACACAACTTTTGCTTGCCTAATTAATATATGATCTGCTGCATAATCTGACCATTCCTCATTTCACTCCGATTTGCACAAGTCATGTCCAAGTGGCCTGTGTTCTAGCTCAACTGGTCAAATCCTTATCTTTAATTAAAACAAGCCACCATGGGTTTCCATCTCCACCTTTATGTTCATGTGGAATGATCTCAATTTTCTTCGCATGTTGAAATCCTACTATCCTCTAAGGTTGAACTCAAAACAAATTGCTCTAAACACCTCCTGTGACTACTCCTACTATAGCAGTATCACAGAACAGGGAAGTGCCAACCCAGGAGTCAAACCTAGATGGTCTGCTTCCAGAGCCTGACTGTTAATCTCTGTAATATACTGGTCTTAAGTTGAGAAGTCATATCTATAAAAAGAGACAGCTATGAAGAACAGAAAACTTGTTCTCCTGTTGATCATAAGAACGTCATGTTATTTATTTAATTCTGTCATTAACCAGGTCACTGAACTGTATGTAAACATGCATAGTAAGTAAATGTTTAACAGAATGGAATATTTTACTTAAATAAAGAATATTTTAAGGTGAGGCCAAAGACCACCCCCCAAAAAACAAATGAATTAATTATATGTGACAATCTAGGAGCCCTGAACATCAAAGACAAAGTTGAGGAGTTAGACTGAGCAGCAGGGGGAGGGAAAGACAGTTCAGAAGCAACAAGGATTTGCCAGACCTGACCTGACTGGCACCCTGCAGCCTGGATCGGCCTGTGCATGAGGGCTGAGGCAAGCAGTAGTGCTCAAGATGCATTTTCCACACTGGGAGAAACTTAGTGTGGGAGAGTCTGCTCAAGCCTCCACAACTAGAGAGAAGTGACACTGAATATGTGACAGTTAAGTGCAAGTATATAAGCTACCAAGTGGGATCAAAAAACCTTTTCCCCTCAGGGAAGTACCTCTCTCCTATTCACTCACCCCCTCCCTACTCTGCTCCGGTCCTGAGTTGGCTTCAGGGATTGCTGCACCCTTGGCCAGAAGTGAGATCCATCGCATGCCCAAAGCCATTCTCCCAGCTTTGGAAAGGGAACAAATTAACAAATAACAAACAAGAAAAAATAACCTGCCAGCTCTTTTGCCTAGGCACAGGCATAAGGGGTCCATGAACTCTGAATGCATTTCATGCCTGGTTAGACCTGTGTGGGCCCATTTCAATAGCATAAGCCCTCATTAGCATAGTGCAAAAGGGTATAAGCCTGAAGCCTATTTTCAACTGCAATTACTAAGGGGGAGTGACAGATTCCTGACATGTGACTGCCCTGCAATTAAGCAGGGTCCTCATCTACCCCTATCAGGGGCCTGAGGACTGGTGGCTCCACCCACTTTTCTTAGCTACCCATGACAGAGGTCCAAGAATAAGTGATGCCTGTCAGTCCTTACAGCCAACAGCATGAGGTGCCCAAAGGTCAGTTGCAAAACCTCCCACATACAAGGTCTAGAGAACTGGGACATGCCTTCAACCCAGGCACTCAGAGGCAGCTGTCAGGCCCTCACTTTGCTCAGCACATAACCCCCTACTGCAGCCAGATACTTGTGTTGGCTCCAATCACCTCTACATATCCCTGCCTGTATAGGACTGTAGGTGAGAGCCTGCACCTCACACTCAATGACCAACAACCTGGACACCTCAGCCGAATCCACACTAGAAAAGTAAATGAACTCCTAGGCTCACACACCTAGTAGTAGCTCTAACCACCTGGTGACAAGGATGTGATAGCTTCAAAGATTCCAATAATCAAGTAGCTCACACAATTAGCTTATTTGGGCATATCAAAACAAAACAAGAAGCTAGGACACAGTAAGCAAACATAAAATAAATAACTATAATAACTTATTGATGTCCTGGAGACAACAGTCAATATTGAATCACATAAACAGGTAGACCATGATGGCTTCAGCAAGTGACCAAAACAAAGAACCAAAAAACCTCCCGGAGGAAGAGAAAGTCTTGGAATTACTGGAGGTAGAATTCCAAAGATTAATATACAGAGCTCTTAAAGATATAAAGAAGGAAATCATTCAAAATGCTGACTGAGTCAAGGAACACACAGACAAAGCAACAGAGGAACTTAAGAAGGTTATACAGTAACATAATGATAAATTTAACAGGCTACAAGAATTCATAGAGAGACAGCAAATAGAAATTCAAAAGATTAACAACACAATTTCGGAATTAGACAATGCTACACAAAGTCATAGGAGCAGAATTGAGGCAACGGAAGTCAGAATTAAGAGACTTAAGATACAGCACTTGACACCAATTTATTTGAGGAAAAATCAGAGAAAAGAATTTAAAAAAATGAAGAAACTCTAAAAGTTATGTGGGACTTACCAAGAGGATTAACCTACAAGTGATTAGAGTATCAGAACAGGAGCGATAACAGAGAATACAGAGAGAATTTTTGAAGATTTGTTTGCAGAAGACTTCCCTGATATCATGAAAGATGAGAAGATATCTATCCAAGAAGCTCACTGGACCCCACACAGGGTATATCCTAAAAGAAAATGACCAAGACATAGTATAATCAAACTTGCCAAAACCAAAGATGAAGAGAGAATTTTAAGAGTGGCTAGGGATAAACAAAAAGTCATCTACAACAGAGATTCAATAAGACTAAGCTCTAACTACTCAGCAGAAACCATGCAGGCAAGAAGACAATGGGATGACATATATAAAGCCTTGAAGGAAAATAATTGCCAGCCAAGGATTATATATCCAGCAAAACTGCTTCCCAAATATGATTGCTAAATTAGGGCATTTCCAGATAAACAGAAGTTAAGGGAATTTTAAAAACCAAACCAAAATTACAAGAAATACTAAAGGGAGTCCTTTGGTTAGAAAATCAATAACATCAGATAACAACCCAAGACTAGAACACAGGACAAAGCAATCAGATATCAACCCAGATAGGGAAGTCACAAAAATAAATCAAAGATAAAGCATTGAAAATAGGGAAACAGGGATGTCAATATGTAAAAGATGACAATATCAAAACAAAAAAGAGGGACTAAATAATGTAGTCATAGAACTTTCATATGGGGATGAAGTCAAAGTGATATCAAGAAAT
The DNA here is from genome assembly GCA_030035585.1 of Dugong dugon. Classification (NCBI taxonomy): domain Eukaryota; kingdom Metazoa; phylum Chordata; class Mammalia; order Sirenia; family Dugongidae; genus Dugong; species Dugong dugon. The sequence goes on from CM057466.1 coordinate 65,515,897, forward strand.
AAAAGATTCATTTAAACTTTGAAAAACAGAGGTAAATATTAAGCTAACCACAAAGGAAACTAATAATCTTACACATCAAAATAAAAAAGAAGAAAAACATAAAGACTCAACAAATACAAAATCAACAATGGAAAAGATAAAAAGAAAATACATAAAGAAAAAAGACTCAGCACAGAAAATTAAGTGGAGCAAAGAAAGTGTCAACAACACAAACACAAAAAAATACATCAAAATTACAACAACAAACTAGTACCTATCAATAATTACACTGAATGTAAATGGACTAAATGCACCAGTAAAGAGACAGAGAGTGGCAGAATGGATTAAAAAAAAAAAAATCTGTCTATATGTGGCCAACAAAAGACACACCTTAGACTTAAAGACACAAACAAACTAAACCTCAAACGATGGAAAAATAATACCAAGAAAACAATTTAAAAAGGTCAGGAGTGGCAATATCAATCTCTGACAAAACAGACTTTAAAGTAAAATCCACCAGAAAGGATAAGGAAGGACACTATATAAGGGTTAAAGGGTCAATACACCAGGAGAAGATAACCATAATAAATATATACGCACCCAATGACAGGGCTCCAAAATACATAAAACAAACTCTAACAGCATTGAAAAGAGATAGACAGCTCCACAATAATAGTAGGAGATTTCAACACACCACTTTCAGTGAGGGACAGAACACCCAGAAAGAAGCTCAGTAAAGACACAGAAGATCTAAATGACACAATCAACCAACCTGATCTCAGACATATACTGAACACTCCACCAACAGGAGCCAATATTACTTTCTTTTCCAACACATGGAATGTTCTCCAAAATAGACCACATATTAGGCCACAAAGCAAATCTTAACAGAATCAAAATATTACAAAGCATCTTTTCAGATCATAAAGCCATAAAAGTAGAAATCAATAACAGAAAAAGAAGGAAAAAAAATCAAATACATGGAAATTGAACAATACCTTGCTCAAAAAATACTAGCTTATAGACGAAGTCAAGGATGGAATGAAGAAATTCACAGAATCAAATGATAATGAAAACACATCTTACCGGAACCTTTAGGACACAGTAAAAGCACTGCTCAGAGGTCAAAAAAAAGAAAGGGCCAAAATCAAAACATCAACCCTACAATTTGAACAAATAGAAAGAGAGCAGCAAAAGAAGACTATGGGCATCAGAAGAAAGGAATAATAAGGATTAAAGCAGAAATAAATGAAATAGAGAATAGAAAAACAATTGAAAGAGTCAATGAGACCAAAAGCTGACTCTTTGAAAAGTTCTACAAAATCTATAAACCACTGGCAAAACTAACAAAAGAAAAACAGGAGCAGAAGAAAATAACCTGAATAAGAAATGAGATGGGCAATATCACAACAGACCTAACTAAAATTTAGAGTCATAAGAGAATACCAAGAAAAATTGTACTCCAACAAATTTGAAAATTTAGAGGAAATAGGCAAATTTCTAGAAACACACTACCTACCTAAACTAACACAAACCAAGGTAGAACAACTAAATAAACCTGTAACAAAAGAAGAGACTGAAGAGGTAATTAAAAAACTCCCAACAACAACAAAAAAGCACAGGCCCTGATTTCTTCACTGGAGAATTCTACTAAACTTCCAGAGAAGAGTTAACACCAGTTGTCATGGATTGAACTGCGTCCCCCAAAAAATGTGTGTAGCAACTTGGCTAGGTCATGATTCCCAGTATTGTATGATTGTGTTATCTGATGTGATTTCCTTATGTGTTGTAAACTCTACCACTATGATGAGATTATATGTGATCTCCTCATGTGTTGTAAATTCTATCACTGTGATGAGGTTATACTGATGGGGTTGACAAGATTAGTGTCTTAATGCAATCTCTTTTGAGATATAAAAGAGAGAAGTGAGCAGAGACACATGGTAACCTCATACCACCAAGAAAGCAGTGCTGGGAGCAGAGCGTGTCCTTTGGACCTGAGGTTCCTGTGCAGAGAAGCTCCCAAGCCAAGGAAAGACAGAAGCATCACAAGGACCTTTCTCCAGAGCCAACAGAGAAAGAAAGCCTTCTCCTGGAGCTGATGCCCTGAATTTGGACGCATAGCCTACTGGACTGTGAGAGAATAAACCTCTCTTTGTAAAGCCATCCACTCGTTGTATCTCTGTTAGAGCAGCACTAGATGACTGAGCCACCAGTACTACTAAAGGTATTTCAGAGCATAGAAAAGGATAGAATAGTCCTGAGCTCATTCTATGAAGCCAGCATAACCCTAATACCAAGACTAGGTAAAGACACCACAAAAAATAAAATTACAGACTAATATCCCTGATGAACATAGATGCAAAAATCCTACTGAACAAAATTCTAGCCGATAGAATTCAACAACATATCAAAAAATAATTCGCCGTGATCAAGTGGGATTTATACCAGGTATGCAGGGATGGTTCAACATTAGAAAAACAATCAACGTAATCCATCACGTAAATAAAACAAAAGACAAGAACCACATGATCTTATCAATCGATACAGAAAAGGGATTTGACAAAGTCCAACACCCATTCTAGATAAAAACTCTTAGCAAAATAAGAATAGAGGGGTAAATTCCTCAACATAGTAAAGGGCACTTATACAAAGTCAACAGCCAACATCATCCTAAATGGAGTGACTCTGAAAGAATTCCCCTTGAGAACAGGAACCAGACAAGGATGTCCTTTATCACCACTCTTATTCAGCATTGTGCTGGAGGTCCTAGCCAAAACAATAAGGCAAGAAAAAGAAATAAAGGACATCTAAATTGGTAAGGAAGAAGTAAAAGTATCTCTATTTGCCAATGATACGATCTTACACACAGAAAACCTCAAAGAATCCACAAGGAAACTATTGGAACTAATAGAAGATTTCAGAAAAGTATAAGGATACAAGATCAACATACAAAAATCAGTTGGATTCCTCTAAACTAACAAAGAGAACTTTGAAAAGGAAATCACTGAATCAACACCATTTACAATAGACCCAAGAAGATAAAATTCTTAGGAATAAAGCTAACCAGAGACATAAAAGACCTATACAAAGAAGACTGCAAGACCCTACTTCAAGAAACCAAAACAGACCTGTGTAAGTGGAAAAACATACATTGCTCATGGATAGGAAAACTCAAAATTGTGAAAATGTCAACTCTACTCAGAGCGATCTACACATACTATGCAATCCCGATCCAAATTCCAGTGACATTTTTAACGAGATAGAAAAACAAATCACCAGTTTCATGTGGAAAGGGAAGATGCCCTAGATAAGTAAAGCACTGATGAAGAAGAACAAAGTGGGAGACTTCACACTACCTGATTTTAGAACCTATTACACCGAGGCGGTAGTCAAACAGCCTGGTACTGGTACAACAACAGATATAAAGACCAATGGAACAGAATTGAGAATCCAGATGTAAACTCATCCACCTATGAGCAGCTGATAATTGACAAAGGCCCAAATTCCATTCAATGGAGAAAAGGCAATCTCTTTAACAAATGGTGCTGACATAACTGGATTGCTGTGTTGTTAGGTGCCGTCAAGTTGGTTCCCACTCATAGTGACCCTATGCACCACAGAATGAAACACTGCCCGGTCCCCTGCCATGCTCACAATTGTTGTTATGCTTGAGCCCATTGTTGCAGCCACTATGTCAATCAGTCTAGCTGAGGGTCTTCCTCTTTTTCGCTGACCGTGTACTTTACCAAGCATAATGTCCTTCTCCAGGGACTGATCCCTCCTGACAGTGTGTCCAAAATGTGTAAGATGTAGTCTTGCCATCCTTTCTTTTAAGGAGGTTTCTGGTTGTACTTCTTCCAAGACAAATTTGTTCATTCTTTTGGCAGCCCATGGTATATTCGATATTCTCTGCCAACACCACAATTCAAAGGCATCAGTTCTTCTTAGCGCTTCCGCATTCGTCGTCCAGCTTGTGCATGCATATGATACGATTGAAAGTACCATGGCTTGAGTCAGGCGCACCTTAGTCTTCGAGGTGACATCTTTGCTTTTCAACACTTTAAAGAGATCTTTTGAGCAGATTTGCCCAATGCAATGTGTCTTGATTTCTTGACTGCTGCTTCCAAGGCTGTTGATTGTGGACCCAAGTAAAACGAAATCCGAGACAACTTCAATCTTTTCTCCGTTTATCATGATGTTGCTTATTGGTCCAGTTGTGATGATTTTTGTTTTCTTTCTGTTGAGATGTAATCCATACTGAAGGCAGTGGTCTTTGATCTTCACCAGTAAGTCCTTGAAGTCCTCTTTACTTTCAGCAAGCAAGGTTGTGTCATCTGCATATCGCAGGTTGTTAATGAGTCTTCCTCCAATCTTGATGTCCCTTTCTTCCTCATATAGCCCAGCTTCTGTTATTATTTGCTTAGCATACAGATTGAATAGGTATGGTGAAAGGAGGGAACCCTGATGCAAACCTTTCCTGACTTTAAACCATGCAGTAACCCCTTGTTCTGTCCAAACAACTACCTCTTGATCTGTGTACAGGTTCCTCATTAGCACAATTAAGAATTCTGGGATTCCCATTCTTCACAATGTTATCCATAATTTGTTGTGATCCACACAATCAAATGCCTTTGCATAGTCAGTAAAACACAGGTAACATCTTTCTGGAATTCTGTGCTTTCAGCCAGGATCCATCTGACATCAGCAATGATATCCCTAGTTCCACATCTTTTTCTGAATGCGGCCTGAATTTCTGGCAGTTCCCTGTCAATGTATTGCTCCAGTCACTTTTGAAATATCGTCAGCAAAGTTTTACTTGTGTGTGATAATAGTGATACTGTCTGATAATTTCCACATTCGGTTGGATCACCTTTTTTGGGAACAGGAGTAAATATGTATGTTCCAGTTGGTTGGCCAGGTAGCTGTCTTCCAAATTTCTTGGCATAGATGAGTGAGCACTTCCAGCACTGCATCCGTTTGTTGAAACGTCTCAGTTGCTATTCTCTCAGTTCCTGGTGCCTGGTTTTTTGCCAATGCCTTCAGTGCAGCTTGGACTTCTTCCTTCAGTACCATTGGTTCCTGATCATATGCTATCTCTTGAAATGGTTGAACGTTGACCAATTCTTTTTCATATAATGATTCTGTGTATTCCTTCCATCTTGTTTTGATTCTTCCTGCATCGTTTAATATTTTCTCCATAGAATCCTTCACTATTGCAACTTGAGGCTTGAGTTTCCTCTTCACTTCTTTCAGCCTGAGGAATACCGAGTGTGTTCTTCCCTTTTGGTTTTCTATCTCCAGCTGTTTGCACATGTCATTATAATACTTTACTTTGTCTTCTCAAGGTGCCCTTTGAAATATTCTGTTCAGTTCTTTTACTTCATCATTTCTCCCTTTTGCTTTAGCTACTTGCTGTTCAAGAGCAAGTTTCAGAGTCTCTTCTCACATCCATTTTGGTCTTTTCTTTATTTCCTGTCTTTTTAATGACCTCTTGCTTTCTTCATATATGATGTCCCTGATGTTATTCCACAGCTCATCTGGTCTTTAGTCATTAGTGTTCAATGCATCATATCTATTCTTGAGATGGTCTCTAACTTCAGAGGGGATACACTCAAAGTCGTACTTTGGCCCTGGTGGACTTGTTCTAATTTTCTTCAGTTTCAACTTGAAATTCCATATGAGCAATTGATGATCTGTTCTGCAGTCAGTCCCTGGCCTTGTTCTGACTGATGATATTGAGCTTTTCCATCGTCTCTTTCCACAGATGTAGTTGATTTGATTCCTTTGTATACCATCTGGAGAAGTCCATGTGTATAGTCACCGTTTATGTTGGGCAGTATGACAAACTGACAGACACGTGGGGGATATAACTGGATATCCATCTGCAAAACAATGAAACAAGACCCATACTTCACACCATACACAAAACCTAACTCAAAATGCATCAAAGATCTAAATATAAAATCAAAAACAATAAAGATCTTGGAAGAAAAAATAGGAACAAAGCTAGGAGCCTTAATACATGGCATAAACAGAATACAAAATGTAACTGACAGTGCACAAACACCAGCAGAGAAACTAGATAACTGGGAACACCTAAAAATCAAACACTTATGCTCATCAAAAGACTTCACCAAAAGAGTAAAAAGACAGCCTACAGACTGGGAAAAATCTTTGCCTACGACAAGTCCTATCAGTGTCTAATCTCTAGAAATATGCAAGATACTGCAAAACCTTAACAATAAAAAGACAAACAAGCCCAATTAAAAAATGGGCAAAATATATGAGCAGGCACTTCACCAAAGAAGACATTCAGGTGGTAACCAGATACCTGAGGAAATGCTCAGTCATTAGCCATTAGAGAAATGCAAATCAAAACTACAATGAGGTACCATCTCACCCCAACAAGGCTATCATTAATCCAAAAAACACAAAATAATAAATGCTGGAGAGGATGTGGAGAGACTGGAACGCTTATACACTGCTAGTGAGAATGTAAAATGGTACAATCAATTTGGAAATCAATTTGATGCCTCCTTAAAAAGCTAGAAATAGAAGTACCACAGGATCCAAAAATCCCACTCCTTGGAATATATCCTAGAGAAATAAGAGCCATCACACAGATATATGCACACTCATGTTCGCTGCAGCACTGTTCACAATAGCAAAAAGATGGAAACAACCTAGGTGCCCATCAATGGAAAAATGGATAAACAAATTACCGTATATTCACCCAGAGGAGTACTATACAACAATAAAGAACAATGATCAATCTGAGAAACCTCTCACAGCACAGATGATTCTTGAAGGCATTATGCTGAGTGAAATTAGTCTGTCGCAAAAGGACATATTGTATGAGACCACTATTATAAGAACTCAAGAAAATATTTAAACACAGAAGAAAATATTCTTTGATGGTTAAGTGGGTGGTGAGGGAGGGAGAAGGGAATTCACTAACTAGACCATGGTTTCAGGGGACATCTATGTCAATTGGCACAATAAAGTTTATTAAGAAAATGTTCTGCATCCTACTTTGGTGAGTGGCGTCTGGCATCTTAAAAGCTTGCAAGTGGCCATCTAAGATGCAGCAATTGGTCCCAACCTGCCTGGAGCAAGGGAGAATGAAGAACACTAAAGACACAAGGAAAATATTAGCCCAAGAGACAAAAGAGCCACATAAACCAGAGACTCCATCAGCCTGAGACCAGAAGAACTCGATGGTGCCTGGCTACCACCAATGACCACCCTGACAGGGAACACAACAGAGAGTCCCTGACAGAGCAAGAGAAAAGTGTGGTGCAGAACTCAAATTCACATAAAAAGACCAGACTTAAAGTTCTGACTGAGATTAAAGGAACCCCAGAAGACATGGCCCCCGGACTCTCTGTTAACCCAGAACTAAACCATTCCTGAAGCCAATTCTTCAGACAAAGATTAGACTGCACTATAAAACATAAATAATACTTGTGAAGAGTGTGCTTCTTAGTTCAAGTAGATACACAAGACTAAATGGGCAGCTCCTGTCTGGAGGTGGGATGAGAAGGCAGAAAGGGGTAGGAGCTGGGTGAATGGATATGAGAAACTTGGGGTGGAAAGGGGGAGTGTGCTGTCACATTAGAGGGATTGCAACTAGGGTCACATAACAATATGTGTATAAAGTTTCGTATGAGAAATTAACTCCAGCTGTAAACTTTCACCTAAAGCACAGTAAAAAAAAAAAAAAAAAAAAGACTATTTTAACCTCAAATTCCAAACACAGAAAACAGTACATATAATCTCTTTTCAGTATGTACTCAGTAGTAATTATAACAATTGTTATACTGTATAAATATATTTTATTAAAATTTATGTCTTTCCCATTGGAATAAATTACTGAAAAATATTTGTTTTCCCACCTTAGTTATAGCTTATTAAGTGAAGAGAAACTAAAGGCACTTCGAAATAAATGTACTTTTGTTGTTTCTTAGGTAAGAACTTCTTTTGTTGAGAATAAAATCCTGTGCTGTCATAACATTCATTTGAAGATAGTCAAGAATGGTGAAGTCCTTTGTCGAAATTTCTTATTTTTATTTTTGCTAAATTATTTCTATTTATGTTTTAGGTAACATTGCCGCTAGAATAGTACTTCTGGATTATAAGTGATTTAGGGACTCTATTTTCTGTGTCTATAAACATGTATATGAAAAATATCTATTATTAGAGCAAATAATTAGAGATTGCAAGGAATTCAGGTATAAGTTCAATACCTTCTCATTCACGTATAGTAAGATAAAGAAAGATAAAGAGGCTTGACAAAAGTCACAGTCAGGAGAGCTGTGGCTCAACCTATGACCCCTGATGATTTCTGCTAGAGCAGGCTGCAGATCATTCATGTAAAGAAATGTTCCCGTTATTTGTGTCTATCCATGTGTATGCTTTTTTTTTTTTGCTTAGTCTTGCTGGGCCAACATTCACAATTATAGCTATCTCTTCTTATAGATATGTTTTCTAGAGACCACCTAGGTTTGAATTTGGGGTGTGCACCTCCTAGGTCTACAGTCTTGCCCAAGAACATACTCTAAAGATTGATTCCAGTATTAAATGAGACAATTCACATAAAGTTTAACTTAGACATATGAACACAGTACACACTCAGTAAAGGTTATTGTTAAGTCTGGATATTTTCCTAGATCTTTTTCTACGTCTAATTTTATGGCAATTCATTTGTTCTACCTCCTTAGCCATCTCTTGAATCACTCCCCATTACTCTATTACCAGAGCCCATTTCTTGGCTCAGGGATTCTTTATAATCATGCCTAAATTATTGCAAAATCCCCTAGGGGATCTAACTCACCGCTTCCTGTGTCCTGTACTCCATCATGCTACCAAAATGTCCTTTCTAAGAGGCATGTCTGACTTTTAGTAAAGATATAACAGAGGATTCACATGCTGATACCCTACTCTGCTTCAAACACAATGATACATAAAATACAAAAAGGGAATGCAAAAGAGGCATATTTCATCTAAAAAAGAAATTCAGGGTCTTCAGGGATTTTAAAATGAAATGCGAAGCACTGAGAGGGACTGACTTGGACCTCCTGGTCTTCAGATATGAACATTGGAAATGGGTTTCAGGCCTTGGCTTGAGACTACGGATGAGTGAGAAGCTTCACTGGGCTTCATAGGAAGTTGTGGCAGAGACATTGACCCTTCCTTAAAATCAGGAATGAAATAAAGCTATTGACTACTTTCTTATGTTGTTGTTGTTAGGTGCCGTTGAGTTGGTTCCGACTCATAAGGACACTATAGGACAAAGCAGAGTGGCTCCACAGGGTTTTCAAGGAACAACAGGTGGATTCAAACGGTTGACCTTTCGGTTAGCAGCCATAGCTCTTAACCACTGAGCCACCAGATATCTTAAATAAAAACACAGAATAGGAAGCTTCAGACACTATTATAAAATCTGGTTCTGTGAATTTAGAAAAGCTAGGATTAGGACAAACAAGACATTCTGAAATACCAAATACTATCCCTCTTAAAAAACTCTCAGAAACACTAGATATTACATTTTTAAAACTCCTGAAAAATGCACAACTGGGCTTGTTCTCTATCTCTCTGTCTCTCTCACACACATACACAGAAACAGACACACATACATACATACATACATACATACACACATGGAAATGCCCAGAGGTCAAATAGAAACACGTAGCTAGAAAGCAAAGGAGTAGTACGAACATCTTGGAGCTGCTGTCTGGCTTCCCTTGTTGTATTTAACCAGCTGCTACATGATTCATAGTCTTGATTTCACTAGCCACAAAAGGGGTAGAAAGCAAAGCTTGTACCTATCCAAGATAGACAACGAGAATTGAAAATCCCATACAAAGCTGGAACCCTTAAACGTATGAAACCTCCTTGAATAGATGACCTGTTGTTAGTTGTCAAAGTCGATTTCGACCCATGGCAACCCCACGTGTACAGAGTAGAACTGTTCCATAGGGTTTTCAAGGCTGTGATATTTCAGAAGCAGATCGCCAGGTCTGTCTTCCAAGGTGCCTCTGGGTGGGTTTCCACTGCCCACATTTTGGCTAGTGTGCCACCCAGGGATGACCTAGGTGGGGAAAAATAACCACTAGCCAAGAGAGATGGCAATTATTCTTGTCTCTTTTGGTCTAGGTTCTGCATGGAAAAAGATCTACTCTCAGAATTTGTAAACACAAACTTAACCTCAAACGGATCTGTAGTATGAATTTACACTACATGCATGGTCAGGAAATTCAGAGGTGAAAATAACTTGTAGGCCTATTTTTTTTTATTTAAATAATAGCAAAACCCTTCTGGAGGAATATGTACCCAGCCTAGGTTTTACAAAGTTCATATAGATGGATCCCAGAAGAATATGAGTCTGCAGTCATTTAGGAGCCAATATAAGCTAAAGAATTAATTACAGAATTAAAATACCAAGGGATTTTATTGTGGTTATCAGACACAATATAAAAATGTTTGGTTAAGTATTACTTAAGATTAACACAAGGAGAAAAATCTGAATTGATGAAAAAATACATTTAATAAAAAGATTTAAAAATAACAAAATAGAGTTTTTACAAATAAAAAAAAAATTATAAAACAAAAACGTAGTGGGTGGATTAAGTAGTAGAGTACAACAAAAACCAGATGACTCAATCAGAAAATTAGATATTGCTGAAAACAGAATTAATGAACTCCAAGAAAAAGAAATAAACCAGATTGCTATGAAGAAAGACAAAGACATTGAAAATATTAAAGAGGTTAACAGACCTGGAGATAGAGTAAAACAACACAAGATAAGTCTAAGTGGATTTTCAAAGAGAAGGAATAGAAAGAGTGTAAGACTTTTTTTTTTTTTAATGAGATAATGTCAGAGAATTATGAAGAATTAATGGAACACATGAAATCTAATATTCAGGAAATATAACAAATCCCAGGAAAAATTGTATTAAAGAAATTTTTCACCAAGTCTCAAACATATGATTTGTCCACTATGTGAGCCAGAGGCCACCAGAAACTGATAGAATTCATTCTGGTCCTCTTTGAGAATGTTCTAGGCTCTGTGACATAAACCAGTGCAAGGAACCAATCAGTTCGTTAAATTTCTTCTAACAGAGACCTACCGAACTTGCTCTTGAATGACAAATCTCTATATTGATAGGCAAGTAAATGAATTAATTTTTTTAGAGCATTAGTCTTTTTGTTGTTTATTTTTAGTAACAAAACAATGGTTACTAAATCTAAAGAGAAGAGCTTGAAAGCAGAGTGAAAAAATAGTTAACCTGCAAGAGGATGCCAATTCCACTCATAACAATGCTTTTTAAATTATCATGCAGTAAAATTGACTGCTTTTCTACATAGTTTTATGCATTTTAACACAAAGGTACATGTAGTCGCCACTAAAAGTAGGATATAGAACAGTTCCATGACACACACAAAACATTCCTTATGCTATTCCTTTATAGTCATCTCCTCAATAAAAACAAAACTAAACTAAACTAAAAATCCTCTGGCAATCTCTGGTCTAGTCTCCAACACCACAGCACCTTTCTGTGAATGTCATATAAAGGAAATCACATACTATGTTACATTTTGTAACTGACTTTGTTACTTTAGGGTAATGTCTCTGAGATTAAGCTAAATTATTGCATGTATCAATGTTATCAACATATCGTTCCTTTTTTTAACCTGGAAAAGTGCGGAATATTTTTTTAAAACTTTTTATTTTGAAATAATTATTGATTCACAGGAAGGTGCAAAAAAATTTACAGGAAAACCCTGTGTAAGTTCACCCAGCCTTCCTTAAAGCTAAAACCTTGCGTAACTAGAGTATAATGTCAACAGCAGGAAATGACCTCAGTACAATCCATAGAACTTAGTTTTCACCAGTTACACATTCACTCATGTGTGTGTGTTTGTGTGTAAAATTTCTATGCAATATTATCACATGTATATCATGTATCTACCACCACAATCAAGACAGTCAACTGTTCAAGCACTGTTAAGATTCCTTTGTGTTACTTTTTACAACTACTCCATCTCTACTCACCGTCTCTAACTGCTGGCAATCACTAATCACTTCATAATCTCTACATTTATGTTACTTCACCAATGTCCACAAAAGAAATCATGCATTATATATCCTTTTGAAAATGACTTATTTCACTTGGTATAATTTCCTTGAGGTTTATCCAAGTTGTTGCATGTATCAATAGTTTATTTTAAGAACTTTCAGGGCTAGAGAGTCTAAATGAATGGTGAAGAAACAATATGGGTGGAGATGGTGAGAATGGTAACACACACATCCAGTATGTAATCGTCATTGGACAGTACGGGTAGAAACTGTAAATGGACATATGTTTGGTTATGCATATTACCATCAAAAATAAATAACAAAATATAGTATATTTTTAATTGACGCATACTACTTTGTGGTATGGATGCATTAGAGTTTGTTTAAGCATTCACCCATCGAAGAACATTTGGGTAAGTTTCTATTTTTTGCTATTACGAATAAACCTGCTACGGACTAGTTTTTGCATGAAAATAATTCCTCAATTGCCGAGAGCAATTGTAGTGTTATACGGTAAGTCCATTTTTAGCTCTCAAAGGAACTAATAAAATATTTTCTGGAGTGGTTGTACCATTTTATATCAACCTAGCAGTATATGAGTGATCCACTTTCTCTGCATCCTCTCCAGCATTTGGTGTTATAGCTACCTCTTATTTTAGTCATTTTGATAAGTGTGTAGTTATATTTTCCCCACACATCTGTCAGTTTGTCGTACTGTAGGGACATGGGTGTTGCTGTGATGCTAGAAGCTGTGCCACCAGTATTCAAATACCAGCAGGGTCTTCCATGGTGGACAGGTTTCAGCTGAGCTTCCCGACTAAGACAGATGAAGAAGAAGGACCTGGCAGTCTGCTTATGAAATGAATTAGCCAGTGAATAGCAGCGGAACATTGTCTGATACAGTGCCAAAAGATGAACCCCTCAGGTTGGAAGGCACTCAAAAGTGCTGCTTCCTCAAAGTAGAGTCGACCTTAATGGTGTGGATGGAGTCAAGCTTTCAGGACCTTCATTTGCTGATATGGCATGACTCAAATTAGAAGAAACAGCTGCAAATATCCGTTAATAACTGGAACATGGAATGTAAGAAGTATGAATCTAGGAAAATTAGAAGTCATCAAAAATGAAATGGAACACATGAAGATCCATATCCTAGGCATTAGTGAGCTGAAATGGGCTGATATTGGCCATTTTGAATCAGACAATCATATGGTGTACTATGCTGACAATGGCAACTTGAAAAGTAATGGCATTGCATTCATTGTCAAAACGGACATTTCAAGATCTATCCTGAAATACAGTGCTGTCAGTGATAGGGTAATGTCCATACTCTACAAGGAAGACCAGTTAACACGACTATTATTCAATTTATGTACCAACCACTAAGTCCAAAGATGAAGAAATTGAAGATTTTTACCAACTTATTCAGTCTGAAATTGATCCAACATGCAATCAGGATGCATTGATAATTACCGATGATTGAAATGCAAAAGTTGGAAATAAAGAAGGATTGATAGTTGGAAAATATGGCCTTGGTGATAGAAACGATGCTGGAGATCACATGATAGAATTTTGCAAGACCAACAACTTCTTCACTGCAAATACATTTTTTTCAACAACTTAAATGGCCACTACCTGTGGACCTCACCAGATGGAATACACAGGAATCAAATTGACTAGATCTGTGGAAAGAGACAATGAAAAAGCTCAATATCATCAGTCAGAACAAGGCCAGGGGCCGACTTCAGAACAGACCACCAATTGTTCATATGCAAGTTCAAGTTGAAGCTGAAGAAAATTAGAACAAATCCATGAGAGCCAAAGTACGACTTTGAGTATATCTCACCTGAATTTAGAGACCATCTCAAGAATGGATTCGATGCATTGAATACTCATGACCAAATATCTGACAAGTTGTGGAAAGACATCAAGGACATCATACATGAAGAAAGCAAGAGGTCGTTACAAAGAAGGAAAGAAAGAAAAGACCAAAATGGATGTCAGAAGAGACTCTGAAACTTGTTCTTGAACATCGAGTAGTGTTAAGGTGAATGGAAGAAATGATGACGTAAAAGAAGGGAATAGAAGATTTCAAAGGGAAGCTTGAGAAGACAAAGTAAAGTATTAGAATGACATATGCAAAGACCTGCAGTTAGAAAACCAAAAGGGATGAACACGCTTGGCATTTCTCAAGCAGAAAGAACTGAAGAGTTCAAGACTCTATTTGAAATATTGAAGGATTCTATGGGAAAAACACTAAACCATGCAGACAGCATGGAAAGAATACACAGAGTCACTGTAACAAAAAGAATTCATTGACAGTTAAACATTTCAGGAGGTTATATATGATCAGGACCTAATGGCAATGAAGGAAGAGGTCCAAGCTGCACTGAAAGCATTGGTGCAAGACAAGGCTCCAGGAACTGACGGAATACCGACTGAAATGTTTCAACAAATGAATGCAACATTGCAAATGCCCACTCACCTATGCCAAGAAAATTGGAAGACAGCTACCTGGAAGATATCCATATTTATGTCTATTCCAAAGAGAGGTGATCCAACCAAATGCGGAAGGTATCAAACAACATCATTAATATCACAGGCAAGTAAAATTTTGCTGAGTATCATTCAAATGTATTTGCAGAGGTACATTGACAGAGAACTGCCAGAAATTCCGGCCAGATTCAGAAGAGGATGTGGAATGAGGGATATCATTGCTGATGTCAGACGGATCCTGGCTGAAAGCAGAGAATACCAGAAAGAGGTTTACCTATGCTTTATTGACTATGGAAAGCCATTCGACTATCTGGATCATGACAAATTATGGATAACATTGCACAGAATGAGAATTCTAGAACACTTAATTGTGCCCATGAAGAAGCTGTACATAGATCAAGAGGCAGTAGTTCGAATAGAACAAGGGGATACTGAGTGGTTTAAAGTCAGGAAAGGTGAGCATCAGGGTTGTATCCTTTGACCATACTTATTCAGTCTGTATGCTGAGCAAATAATCTGAGAAGCTGGACTATATGAAGAAGAATGAGGCATAAGGATTTGAGGAAGACTCTTTAACAGCCCTGGGATATGCAAATGACACAACTTCGCTTGCTGAAAGTGAAAAGGACTTGAAGCACTTCCTCATGAAGATCGAAGAACACAGCCTTCAGTATGGATTACACCTCAACGTAAAACAAAAATCATCACGGTTAGACCAATAAGCAACATCATGATAAACAGACAAAAGATTGAAATTGTCAAGGATTTCATTTTACTTGGATCCACAATCAACACCCATGGAAGCAGCAATCAAGAAATCAAACGACACATTGTGCTGGGCAAATCTGCTGCAAAGGATCTGTTTAAAGAGTTAAAGAGCAAAGATGTCACTTTGAAGACTAAGGTGCGCCTGATGCAAGCCATGGTGTTTTCAATCATCTCATGTGCTTACGAAAGCTGGATGATGAATAAGGAAGACTGAGAAGAATTGATGCCTTTGAATTATGGTCTTGGTGAAGAATATTGAATATACTGTGAACTGTCAAAAGAGGAACAAATCTGTCTTGGAAGAAGTACAACTAGAATGCTCCTTAGAAGTAAGGATGGCAAGACTAAGTCTCACATAATTTGGACATGTTGTCTGGAGGTATCAGTCCCTGGAGAAGGACATCATACTTGGTAAAGTAAAGGGTCAGCAAAAAAGAGGAAGACCCTCAAGGAGATAGATTGATACAGTGGCTGCAACAATGAGCTCAAGCATAACTATTGTGAGGATGGCGCAGTGTTTCGTTCTGTTACACATAGGGTAGCTGTGAGTTGGAACTGACTCGAAGGCATCTAACAACAATAAATACAGTTATATTTCCTTAAAGTTTCAATTTTCATTTCTCCAATGGCAAGTGATGTTGAACATCTATTCATGTGCTTATTTTCCATCTATATATCCTCTTTGATGAAATGTCTTTTGCCCATTTTCTAGTTAGATTTTCTTTTAATATTGAGTTGTGAGTGTTTTTTTATGTTTTGATGCTGGTCCTTTGTCTGATATGTGGTTTGCAAATATTTTCTCCCTGTCTACAATTTATCTTTTCATCCTTTTAATGGGTTCTTTATCAGAGCAAAAATTTTAATTTTTACGAGATCCAATTTATCAATTTTTCCTCTTATGGATTGTGCTTGCGGCATCAAGGTTAAGAAACTTTTACTTGTCTTAGGTTGTGAAGATGTTCTTCTACATTGTTTTCTGGAAGTTTTATAATTTTTTGTTTTGCATTTCATTCCATAATCAATTTTCAGTTCATTTTTATAGAACTCAACATATTTAGGTTGAGATTCTTGTTTCTACCAATGGATATCCAAATGTTTCAGCACCTTTATCAAAAGCACTATCCCTCCTGCATTGAATTGCATTTGATCACTTGTCAGTAATCAGTTAGGCATATTCATTGGATCTATTTCTGGATTTTTCATTCTGTTCCATTCACCCATGTGTTTATGCTTCCATCAGTACTCAATCTCAGCTGATGTTGTGTGTGGGAGAAAAAGATCGTTCCCAAGGCTGACTGCTGTCACTGCATGGCCTTCTGAGCTGTGTCTGAAGATTCTGGGCCTGGTGTTCCTTAAGCCACTGTGTAGAGAGGGCAGGGAGACACACTGCTTTTTTGCTGCTGCCAGAGTGAGTCCATGAAATTACTGGTTGGTGTCTAGCTTGTGGACTGGATACCGGGATAGCCTTGGCTCTTAATTCTGTGGTGCTGCATCAATTGATATGATCAAGTTGTTTGTTTTTTTTCTTTATACTGTTAATATGGTAGATAACATTATTAAATTTGCAAATATTGAAAGAACATTCATTCCCAGGATAAATCAAACTTAATCATGGTGAATTATTTTGTATTTATATTGCTTAATTTGATTTGCTCATACTTTGTTGAAGATTTTTGTATGTATGTTTATGTATTGTTCTGTAGTTTCCTTGTAATTCTGTCCTCATAAAATGAGTTGGGATATGTTCTCTTCTATTTTCTAGGAGAGATTGTATAAAATTGGAGTGTCTTTTTTTAATGTTTGGTGGAATATGACAGCGAAACCACCTGGGCTCTGAGATTTTTCTTTTGAAGATATTTAACTAGGAAATATTTCCTTAATAGTTATAAGCGTTTTTAGGTATATACTTTATCTTAAGTGGGTTTGTTAGTTTGTGGTTTTTGAGGAAGTGGTCCATCTACTTTAAGTTATATGTGCAAAGTTGTTTACATTATTCTTATACTTTTAATGTCTCTGTGGTTAGTAATAGTCTCCCTTTGTTCATGTCTGCATTTTTAACTTACATCTTTCCTCTTTTTTTTTCCCTCAATGTTGCTATGTTTATCAATTTTATCAGTCTTTACAAGAATCAGCTTTTGGTTTCATTGATTTTTCTCTATTATTCTATTATTTTTTTCTGTCTTCAATTTCATTGGCTGTTCTTCCTTGGTGGTGATGGGATTCTCTCTTTCCCGCCTCTGGGATGGCTCATTTCAAACCCAGCAGGATGGCAAAACTGACCAATCCCTTTTATGGGTCACAATTACTCCATCAAACAGTCTTGTCCAATCACTCGGGGCTAGAAAAATTCTTTCCCATTGAGTTGATTCCAACTCATAGTGACCCTATAGGACAGAGTAGAACTGCCCCATAGCGTTTCCAAGGAGTGGCTGGTGGATTCGAATTGCCAACCTTTTGGTTAGCAGCCAAGCCCTTAATTACTGTGCCACCAGGGCTCCATGACTAGAAAGGTAACACAAAAGTGATCATCACACCACAAGCATATATACTTAATTTTGATGGTAGTCTTTTTAAGAGTAACAATAGGAATAAGAAGAATGTGAGTTAATATGTTTAAAATAATAATGTAAAATTTACAGTGAGCATATTTTTAATATACTTACTCAAACTATTATTTAAAGAAAACATGAAACACTGACAGTTTCAAAACAAAAGACAAAAAAGGAAGACAAATGCCCAAGAAAACTTAACATAAGCAGACTCTCACTGCTGGTTATTCTATATTTTCCCTCCCCCAGATTCATTCTCTACCCACCTCTGCCCTATTTTTTGTTTTGTTTTGTTTATTTGTTCATTTTTAAGGGTGGAGCAAGCAACAGGAAAGAAGAGGCGATATTTAACAACCCTGGATACATAGTTCGAATTGTTTTTTCTGGTTAACTTCTAGTTGAGTTTCGCTAAAGACAAGCACTAGTAAAATATCAGAGTCTAGGAGAGCAAGGTAAGGATATAGGTTTTCTCTCTCTGCTAAGTTGCTGCATCTCCGACAGTGTCTGTGTTCGTACATTTAGACCCCAGCTCCTACCCTCCTTAAGCAATATTCCCTCTCCTTGTTCCTTCATTTCTGGAGGTGGCAATAGCTTCCAGATTTGCCGATCCCCAGGTCCTACAACATTTTTGTTGTTACTTCCCACATCTTGCCCATTTCTGTAAGTAGTTTTTTTTATGAAATTCTGTTCACTTTAATCATCAGAGTTAAATTGTATTTCCTGCGGGGCCGTGAAAGATGCATCACTAAAGGAAATACTCAAGGATTTATCTCAGGAAGAAAGAAAATCAAAGAAGATGAAACCTTGGGAAGGTCAGAGATTGAAAAAGAATTAGTAAACAAAGATTTGGAAAATATGTGCTTAAATCTAAATGAATTATCTTTTAAAACAACTAATAATCATATTACAATAGGGAGAACAAACAAAAAACTAAAATACTGGTCAACTATAACATGGAGACTGGGAGAAGTGCTCAAAGGTAAAGCATTCTAAAGTCATTGTACTCTTCTGGAGAAAGATAAAATTTTGGTTAACTTGATACTTGTAGGGTTAAGTATCCTTAAAAAAGTTGTTAGTTGCCATCAACTCGGCTTCAACTCATCATAGTTTTATGCATAACAGAAAAAAACATTGTCAATCTTATGCCATCTTCACAATTATTGGTATGTTTGAGTCCATTGTTGTGGCAAGTAGATAGTGAGGAAAAAAAAAGAAATTACAAGCAGTAACAAAAAGAAGACAGTTGACATAAATGCAAATATTTGCATTACTCAAGATATATGTCAGTAGACCAAGTTTACCGGGTCAAAAAGAGTAATTATCAGATTGGAGTAAAAACAAATAAATAAATAAAACTCCTCCATGTTGTTTAACATATTATTAAAATAAATTTTACCTCTTACTTTTTACTTTTTTCACTGTAGGTACTAGAAAATTTAAAATTACATCTATGTTTTTCATTCTATATTGATCAGACAGCATTGTGAAAGACTATGTTTTGTCAATGCTTGACCCTTGATTGGTCCTCAAATGCTAGTTGAATGAATGGATCAAAACAAAACACTCACACATTATTACATCATCACGAGCAGATCTGGAAGTTCCTAAGGGGCCTGATGACCATATGTCTGATTAATAGAAGGGAGTTTTTGTATTTTAACTGGTGACTTATAGAAGGCTAAAAGAGAAATGAAAAAAAAAAAAAAACAGGGAAAGAACTTTGCTGGTTTAAGAGTCTTCTTACTAGTGCTCAGTCAGAGGCTTTTTATAATTCACTCACTCATTCAAGAAGCGTCCTTGAGTCACACACTTTGTAAAGCATCTATTCATTTGTACATTCACTCACTCATTTATACTACAAATAGCTACCAAGTACATATTCTGTGCCAGGTACTGTGCTGGGGCTGGGGTTTACATAGATGAGAAAAACGCAATCCATGACTCAAAGAATTTACTGACAAGGCTAGGATGAGAATCACAGCATTATTTTACGTTATGATTGTAGCTGTGTGTGAGATATGCACACGCCGGTAAAGAGAAATAGCTAATCTAAGTAGAGGGATGCTACCCTAACAACTGATCTTTCTATTAATAACCATCATAACAATAACAGTGCCAACAGTAATAGCAAAATTTATTGGACACTTACTGTAAAGGAGGCAGTGTTCTCAGTGTTTACATTATTCCTCACAACACACTGTAAAATAGGTGCTATTATTATCCCCACTTCACAGATGGGTATGGTAGCAAGAGTCAAGACTCTTAGATTTTAATAGCTGGGGGATGAGTGGGACAGACCTAATCTACCTACCTATCTATCTACCCACCCACCCATCCAACTGTCTCTCCTATACTAGAGCTTAGCACGTAAATGATTAAACACCTTCAGTTTTAATACAATATTTCAGAGCTTATTTTATTCAAGGGAATGGAACTTAATCACCTACCCTTTATCTGCTCTTCTAATGCCATACCCAGAAGATCATGAACTAAATGGTACCCCCCTGAGTTTCAGGTTACACAACCAGCATATTGTCCTATCCTATTTCTAAAGGATGAATTTGATATGTTCCCTTGGTAGATAAGCGACTATTGAAAATCAAATGCTACATGTCAGACAAATTGCCTCTGTGTAGCGCTCTGCTGGATGAATTAATTGCCTTTTGTGTGGTTCAGTGTGAACTGTCAGTCCACAGTGGCATATTATTGGAAAGAGAGAGAATAATGGTTTCATAAACCTTTCAGAAGTTCCTATTTGTTGCTTAACTGAAATGTCTGAAAATGAGTCTCATTTGCTCTGAATGGAGGAAATAATTATAGCACTTTTAGATAGGAATGAATTTAATACTATCATCACAGTTATTATTTTCCTATATTTCCTACAATAAGATGTTTTTCTCTAGAGTACCATTGTTCTTTGTTCTAAGAAATAAAAAACTTTTTATGATATCCTGTCCATAGAATACTAACTGTATTCTGGAAAGTTTTCATCCATTTTATTTATTCCACCACTTGTCTGACAGTTTGTCATACTGTGGTGGCTTGCATGTTGTCATAATGCTGGAAGCTATGCCACCGGTATTTCAAATGCCAGCTTGGTCACCAGTGGTGGACAGGTTTCAGCAGAGCTAACAGACTAAGACAGACTAGGAAGAAAGGCCTGGTGATCTACTTCTGAAAATTAGCCAGTGAAAACCCTATGGATCACAACAGAATGTTGTCCGATATAATGCTGGAAGATGAGCCCCTAAGGCTGGAATGTACTCAAAATACACAGTGGTTGCAACAATGGATATGAGCATACTATTGATTATGAAAATGGCACAGGACCATACAATGTTTCCTTCTATTGTACCTGGGGTCTCTGTGAGTTGCAGCCAACTTGATGGCAACTAACAACAGCAACATTTTACTTATTAATGTAATGAAGGGTAATGAGAAGTAACCAGCCTGTCTTATTTTAATGTCATAGTATACAAAGAAATACTTTTCATATCTCAGGAGGATTAAGACGTCCTTTTTAAGCTTTGACTGATATTTTCTATCACAGTCAGGAGGACACACCTACCTACCTAGAGTAGAAGGTAGATGAAATTTGGAGTTTGACAAGACTGGATTATCTCTATGTCCTAGATCCATTTGTTACAGTCTGCGTAAGAGTAAACACATTCCAGACCTCTGTTACTCAGTTCAAGATTCTTGTGAGGGCTAAATGAGATCATGCCTGTGAAAACAATAGGCACCTCCTTGGTATTTGACAAATATGTGTTGTTTTCCTTTCTCCGCCCCCCCCCCCCCCCCCCCCCGCTTACTTTTAGTAATAACTTGGCCTCCACAAAAGTAATGATTTTAATGCTTAATTAAACGTTATAAAATCGAGTGTCCTTTTTGATTGATAATATATGAATAGTAAACATTGTCTCACATTAAGCAATATTTCCCTCATACATGTTAATAAAATTTGTATTCCCTATTCTGGAAATAAATATAATATTAAAAAAAAGTGCTGTTCAAGAATTCCAAGAATGAATGAATATTTGAGTAATCAGGGAATTTAATCAATAAAAACAGTCTTGTTAGAAATACAATGCCATTTTATTAATCTATGAGGTTGTGAGTATTGAATCTTAATAAATATGTAGAGGATTTATTATTCTCACAATTATTTGTGTGTGTTTGTGGATAGGGTACTTCTGTGCAAGCCATGGTTTATAAACCTCTGGCTAATGAATGTTTGGTTTAATCCCATTCCGTGGTTAGGGAACTGAGGCTCGAATAATTATTTCCAGGTAACTTAACTGATAGGAAAAAAATCATGTGATTCTAGATATGTATCAGAGGATTTCACTGATTTTCTTTTGACAAAGTTTAACCTATAACCCATTGCCACTGAGTCAATTCTAACTCATAGTGACCTGATAAGACAGAGTAGACCTACCCCATAGGGTTCCCAAGGCTGTACATTTTTAAGGAAAATGACAGCTGCATCTTTCTCCTGTGGAGCAGCTGGTGGGTTGGAACCATTGACCTTTTGGTTGTCAGTCAAGTGCTTAACCACTGTGCCACTAAGGCTCCTGACGTAAGGCCAGTTAGTTCATCTGAAATCCTAAGGAATTCCACACACACTTGCAGGCAAGTGCACAGACATGCACCAACAGTTATACACATACACAGAACTGCTCTTATTAAAGAGGGACAGGGAGTTCTCCTCCCCTTTTAAATCTGGTTTGCCCTCCTGAGCTCCTCTCTTTCCTCTGCTCAGGATTTCCTAAAAGATTTTGAATAGCCAGAAATGTTTCATTTCAGGAAAGAGTTTGAAAATAAGTTACTATTGATTTTATCTCTTTTGGCCATAAAATTTATTAGTTATTCAGGTCTATGGAGCCCTGGTGGCACAGTGGTTAAGAGCTTGGCTGCTAACCAAAAGGTAGGCAGTTCAAATCCACCAGCTGCTCCTTGGAAAGTGTATGGGGTAGTTCTATTCCGTCTTATAGGGTCGTCTTGAGCAGTAGGTTTGGTTTTTGGTTTTATTCAGTTCTGTAAAATTATATGTGATAAAACCCTTAGGATATTTTTATATTTCAAAACAATGTAAAAGTTACTTAATTACAACCACATTAAGACATGAAATTATGTGAATTACTTCCCTGGTTACTTTCACTAGTAGCTACACAAAGACTAGAGGCACTGGGGTTTTGTCATAAATGCTACTGCAGATTATAGATGATATCAAAGTATCCAAAGGTGATGATCTCATTAAATATAAAAGAGCACGTCTTAGTTCATGAAAATGTATGGAACTTTACTTTAGTTATAAACCTCTAGCTCAATTTTAAGGGGTCTTTCAGAAAAAAGTTACATACTGATATTTAACAGAATTTTATATACATAATGACCTGAGCAATGTCTTCTAAAAGAGAAGGAATCATTGTATAAGCATTTTTTACAGTGGCTTAACACTAACATATGCATTAAGAAAGAAAAAAAATCATTGAAACTGTGGAAGGCTGAATAGTGTCCCTGTGCCCCAGATTCATGTGATAATTTGTGGCAGCCCTAGGAAACTAGTACAGAACTTCTCTCTCTCTCTGTCACACACACACACACATTTAGACATGACACAAGTATGTTTGGATAAGTGTATCAGTAAATCTATCACTGAGGGCAGTGGTGGTTCAGCAGTATAAATCTCACCTTCCACGTTGGAAACCTGGGTTTGATTCCAGCCCAATGCGTCTCATGTGCAGCCACCACCTGTCCATCCGTGGAGTTTTGTGTGTTGCTATGATGCTGAATAGGTTTCAGCAGAGCTTCCAGACTACAATGGACTAAGAAGAAAAGCCTGGCAATCTACTTGCAAAAATAAGCTAATGAAAACCCTACAGAACACATCTGTTAGATCCTTAACTGTTCATGGATATGGCACAGGATCGGGCAGCATTTAGTACAGTTGTGCATGAGGTTCCCATGAGTCAGGAGAGAACTGGACAGCAGCTAACAACAACAGCAAGTCTATCCTTACAGAGAAAGAAGGTATCGTCTATAAAATATCATCTATATTATGTCATTTATGTGATACTCTATTTCATATTGTTTAGTTTATACGTAAGACATAAAAGTCCACTAAATACATTGTTTTCCTTCATAAACCATTACGGAAGAAATATTTAATTATTTCTATTTGAAGTTAACCGTTCTAAATAGATGTTCCATAATATCACCGTGGTTCTTTCAATCTATGCCACATAATAAGACAGTAGTAACACACATTATAAGGACCCTGGTTCGCCCAATGGTTAACCACATGGCTGCAAACCAAAAGGTCAGCACTTTGAACCCGCCAGTCCTTCCAAGATAGAAAGATGTAGCAGTCTGCTTCCATGAAGATTAACGCCTAGGAAACCCTCTGGGGGCAGTTGTACTCTGTCTTATAAGGTTACTAAGAGTCGGAATCTATTCAATGGCACTGGTTTTATTTTTTTTTATTTTTGGTGTTGTTGTTAACACAACTCATTATTTATAAAACTATATTTGGCAGAAAGAAACTACTTATTTTTATTTTTATTTTTTTAGCAATTCTCTAAAGTTATTTGCATTAAGAATACCAAGTTGTATACTTTAAGGTAAATTGTTTTACTTAGTTTTAATAAACTATTTCCCAAACAATCCTTAATTTCATATTCAGAATTGGTGTTTTCTGAGCTTTCAACTTCCAGAAACTTTTGTTTAATGAATTCCCAGTCCTATCTAGTCATAAACACACCTCAAGATTATCTTTTGACTTATCTGTCCTTCTAAGACAATAAAGCATTAATAGTGGCTGGCTATGGGTAAAAAGAGGTCCTAAATCCTTTAAACAAATGGTTATAATCTCATTGTCTCATCTACTCATTGGTGCCATAGCTTCCTGTCACCTGAGTGCTGTTGAACTTATAGTGTGTCAGAGTCACAGAGAAGCTTTGAAGAGTGGAGATAACTTTTATTTGTTATGGGCAATAAAACCAAAGTCTCTACTGACTATTTGACAAGGAGGCATCTGATGATGCAGATCCAGTCAAGCAGAACACAAATCGAAATAGTGTCTGAAAGGCAAGGTACAGGAGGCATGTGCAGTATAAAATCTATGCAATAAAATTATACGGCAATGAGAGAAAATTAGAAAACAAGGAATGAAAGCGAAAACGGATCCTGTCACTGGAAATCACAGTAGTAAACACGAATCTTCCCATCAAGACCCTTGTATAACAGCTGTTCAACTTATTTTTAACCAAAACAGAGAATGATAAACTTTATTTCTCAGACATTTTCTCTCATCTGTATCTGCCATAAGTGTATTTACCTGTTGAATATTTATGAGTCTGACATGTCAGTAAACTGTGAACTTTCCTGCATAAAATGTTAAATCCTGTATCTTGGTTTTGGAGACACAGACATTTATATGCTTTTCCATTTCATGTGGCTTAGTTAATATCAAACTTTTTTTTCATTTACTCTTTTGGTTGATGATGGGACCCATTTTGCTTTTGTAAAACATGAGGACAGAAGGAAAGTCTTTTCTAAAAGACTTTCACTACATAATATCCCCTAGTAACCAATTAGAGCAATTAGCAAATTTCACCATCAGGCATTTCTTCCTATATCTCCTCAAAATGCTCTTAAATTAGTCCAGCATAGCTTATAGTTGTTTAATGCCTGTACATTTTTCTCTAGGAGATAAAAACTGAAGACATGCTAATAATTAACTATAGTTGCCCAAGAATAAAACAGCCAAGGGCATCTATAAATATATTAAATATATGTGATACTTATCACCATAGTTTAGCAAATT
This sequence comes from Dugong dugon, assembly GCA_030035585.1. NCBI lineage: Eukaryota > Metazoa > Chordata > Mammalia > Sirenia > Dugongidae > Dugong > Dugong dugon. Next base: position 65,541,599 of record CM057466.1, read on the forward strand.
TCATTCTTGTTTAGGAAGAAAGCAAGATTTATTTATAACAAGGTAATAGTAATCGCAAAATCTTAATTATTTCTTAAACTTCTTATAAAATGTTCAATATATTTCCACTGTACATTGTCTAAACAGGTAAAGTAAAAGGGATCTTTGATGTCCTCCTAATTCTTCTTCACTAAAATCCAAAATTAGAGGAAAGACATTTTTATTTGCTTGAATTCTTCAGAGAATTGCTTAAGCGTCCCATTTTACCTTTTGAGACTTGGCACAGATTTTCACACGACCTGATATTATAAAGATATCCCTCAATTTCTTTTCGACAATGTCTCCGGCTTTCTTGACAACACTATCTTACAATATCACCTGGGGTAGAGGGGGGTGGGGGGCAAGGAAAAAAAAAAAACCTGACAGCTACCTGGAAGAGTTTGTGGCCTGTGGGGCCCGCTTTCCAGCTCCGTTGTATGCAGATTGGCTAATGACTTTAAATCTTATTTCCTTGCCCTGCTCCTTGAGACAACTTCCACTTATTACCTATAAAGAATTCCCCTTGTAATAACTCACTTCCACTTCTGCTGATGCAAACTAGATCCAAAAAAGTCCCTGACATCTAATCTCAAGATTAAGGTCTAAACCCTTGGCTGGAGATGAGCTCGCGTCTGTCATTGCTCTCTTGTCTACAGTTAAGCCACTCAGTATTTCAACAGAACACGCTCTGTTCTTTTTCTTTCTGTCTCTGTCTCCTCTTCCTTCTCCTCCTTCTTTCCTCCGCCTCATTCTTTTTCTTCTCCTCCTCCTCCTGGTTTTATTCTGATTTTTAAAGTATGCAATTTTTAATTTAATTGATTCTTTTTAATCGTTAACTCTTCATTACCCCCTTGTCTTCCCTGTTCAAGCTTAATCTCTCTGCAATCTCTGGATATGTCAATTTTGGTAACGAAAATGTCGAGGCCCCCTTCAAACCGCCTCACTCCTGTCCTTAGGACAGCAAATATTTTAATTAAAGCTGACGTTTTTGTGGAAGCTTTAGTCTTCTCTTTGATGGCACATTATCTTGGTTTTGTTCTTTATTTCTTGTTCTCTCTTTTTTAAAGAAAATAAATGAATAAATAATTGAGGTTTTACATACAGTGTGCTCTCAATCAGAGTGCCTTTTAAAAACTCATTCTTTAGAGTGAGAAAGAAAAGTCGGAAATTGTTCCAAATTGGCATATTCTAGCCCATGTATGTAACAGCCTTGACCATCTGTTAAGAATAGCATTCAGATATCTAGGAGCTTATCTAACTAGACTTTGCAGCATTTTGTCCACTACATTCCTGTATGCATTCTGGAATCCAGGCATAAGGGACTGCTCAAACATATTGTACACCATTATGCCTCCACAATTCCGTTCATGCTGTTTCTTCAGTTGGGCTTATTCCTCTCTGAGTATGGAAAATTTATTGGTCTTTTAAAGCTCAACTCAAAAACCACTTCTTTGAAACAAGTGAAAATTATCTGTTTCGTCTTTATTGAATTCATAACAAATGGATTTTTACTCTCATTATATCGCATATTTATTTACCCTTGAAGCATAGTTGGCTCTTGCCATGTGTGTCTCTACTACTATATCATAAACTCTTTAATCACCACTGGTCTACAAAACCTAGAACTGGACTTTGGAGTTAGCAAATTGTTGAGTTCAATTGAAGATTAGAGCTATAAATGAACTGGTGAAACTGGTAGACAACATATTCTTTTCCTGCGTACAAGTTTCCTTAATATAGAATCATCATCTCTTTCATTAGTAATTATCCATTTAGTGCTTATTATTCCCACTGCATAAGTCATTGTGGAGAAGATTAATAAGACAGTTTCTATCCTCAAGGAACTCATAGTCTAGTGAAAATAATAGAAGATAGAAAGACATTTATAATTCAATGAGAAAAGAAATAGCCATGGGTATTATAAAAACACAAAGTAGAGATAGCTCTCCGGCCAGGATGAGTCAGGGAATGTCTCCTGGAAGACATTTGATATGAATTTAGTTCTTAAGGTTGAATCTGAGTTAATAAGGTAAAGAGAAAATTAAGGGCGTTCCAGGCAAGAGGAGATAACCCAATCAAGAACAAAGTACTAATAATAGCATGGCATATGGATGAGACAGCACATACTTCCATCTTGCTTGAATGTGAGATTTAAACAGTGGTTGGCAAGAGATGGTATTGGAGGGATGTACAGGCACCATACATAGAGAATCTTGGATGTGTTCTCAAGAAACTAGGTTTGATCTTGCAGGCTGAAAATTTCCAAAATATTCTCTATAAAGCTCCATAAGATGCGATAAACCCATTACTATTGAGTTGATTCCAACTAATAACGACCCTATAGGACAGAGAAGAACTGCCCCATAGGGTTTCCAAAGAGAGGTTGCTGGTTTTGAACTGCTAATCCTTTGGTTAGCAGCCACAGCTCTTGACCACTGCACCACCAGGGCTCCAAGAGGCTGATAGTAATTCCCTAAAAGGGAATGTCTGTTCATAGAAGTTTAGGAAATTCTCAAGATGGAGAAAATAAATTTAAACAGGTGTCCTGAGTGCAGAACCTCCTAAAATTGTGATACACTTGTATATAATGTGACTATCTAAAAGGGACATCTAATATGTACCGTTTTACAAATTTGTTCCCACGTAAACATTTTCTCTTTTATGATCACTAATGAACAACTTCCAGAACTTTAATACTGTGCAGAATAAGAGGGCACACACTGATGTAAATAATGAGATATTGTAAAGAAGCAAATCTTAGCTGTACAGAGAGCACTGTGGTGGTATTGGAGGGTAGAAATGAAGTGGAGGGCTAAACAAGACGGGCATATAGTTGCAGAAGTCCAAAAAAGTATGAGAGACTAAACTAGTGTTGTAGCAGAAAGGGTGGAGAGTTAAAAACATAATTGTCACATTTAAAGGTGGTAAAGTCAACAGGATTGTGTAGATAATTGAATCAAAGAGGAGAACAAAGTTCAGGAGTTATGCTCAGCTTTCTAACTTACTCGAGTAGGTGAATATGGGACTGCCAACAGTGAGACTAAGGAAGTCTATGTTTGTTTAGAGAAGAGAAAGTTCGGTCAGTTTGGGACACGTCAGTTTTGAGCTCTTAGTGGAAATTCAGATGGAGATATTCAGTTTGAAGTGAGATTTAGGACTCAGGAATTTGATAAAGTGATCTGGGCTAGAAACAATGTTTATGAATCACCACCATACCTGTGAAATTAGAAGCTACATGTATAAATGAAATCAGTAAAAATGATGTTTTCATTGGTTCTTGGTTTCAAGTATTTGTTCTTTTATAATTATGACAATTATGAGCAATTAAAGTTGAATTAAATAGTATTTCTTAGAGGATTTAAAAAAAAAACTTTTGTTATTAACTTCATTTTGTAGATAAGGAAAGGAGAATAGCTAATGCTCTTTTTCAATATAAACTCTGTTAAGGAAGTCAAGTAATCACCAAAAATAGGTTAGATGTAAAAAGACTAAACCTGGATATCATAGAATTTTGTGCTGTTGTTGTTGTTTTTCATCTTGCTTGCTGGAATAATTCTCTGAGATCTGAGAGTGCTTTATTACAGGTCCGTTACACAGGCAATTGAAGGTGTGTCAATAGTAGCCAACCATGGTCAAAGGTAAATGAATGCAACCCATGCATGTGATCACCCATGAGTCAGAGGCCAACTTGATGGCAGGTTAACAGTAACAACAACAAGGCATAGTTACTGACCAGCAAGAACAGACAATAGCTGTAGTGGTATACAGAGTCATAGAGATCCTCACTCTGCCATCTAGTATTCTTTCATTTGTTAGATTGTGAGAAGCTTCCTGGTGACTTAGGCAGATTGGGAGCTGAAAACACAGGCTATTTACAAATTGGTGAAAGATTTTTACTAATTGGTGTAATTGTATTGATGCACAACAACTCAATATTAGCTTTACCTCTCAGCCACCCAGCCCCACCCTACCCCCAACCCAGTGGAATGGTAGATTACAACAGATGGAGGCCGCCCTAGAAAGGATTATTGCCAGTGAAGGTTTAGGATAGTTTTCTGTACAGTAGCTTTGTCTTGTTGAGTGACTGAGCTTAGTTTGCTTCCCCGGACACTCTCAGCTCTGCAGCATTCTCTATATCTCCCTCTCTCTTCCCTTACTCTCTAAGTTCTTTCCCTGGAGGAATACAACTTGAGATGTAAGATTTCCGTTTGTCCTTACAGGTACACATTATCTGTCAATGTGGCTGACAAATCTCAAAAAGAAAACTTAACCATTTGTAGAAGAAGAAGACAAATTAGTGAACCAGACAGAACAGACATTAAAAAGAAATGTTCTCAGAATTAAAGGACCGTATTAGAAATACGAGGATGAAACCAGAGTTATGAGTCACCTTTGATTACAGAAGGTACCAGTATTTTGTCCGTAAGGATAACATGCTGTATATTGATCTATACCATTTATATTTTAGAGTTTTTTTAATTATCTACTTACTGATATATCTCTTTGAGATATATCCTGATCATATCATGTATCTTTAGAATCTTTAACATGGAAAATATAGTCTCAAGGTGTATGTAAGAACACCAAGATTTTGTCAGCATTTTAAAAACTTTAAACATATAATATTTTTTTTTTCATCTACTGAAATATATCACTGAAAATTAAGCAGCTTCTGTTCAAAGTCAGCAGGAATTTCCTGAAAAATTGATGTTCTATACCTAGTTCTGAATCGGTCACACCAGCCTCCCCATTGCTTTGAAATTTCTTTGATCAGTTCTTAGGGATTTCACAATTTATCCTGCCTTCAGTTGCCTTACTTGGATCATTTTCTACAAGCCTTTTGTATATATCTCAGTAAAAAAACAGAACATAGCTTCGTCTACTGGAAGCCATCTTTCTTTGTTAGATCTTGTGTAGTATTTGACTGTTGCTTTGAAAGCATTATCAAATTGTGCTCATTCCTTCAAAGACAAATATTTGATCTAATAACATCAAATTGAACCCAGTGTCACTGTTCCTACTTCTTTCTGTGTACACAGAACATTTTCCTTTTAAAATCAAATTCTGATGTAATTTTTAAAAATTTTACAAAGAATTTAAACTCCAAATGCACAGTACTAATAGGGCAGAGAATTAAAAACAAAACAAAACACACAATCAAAATAAACAGCTATGACCTTGTTCCTGCATGCAAAGGCAACGACAACTACATCACAACTGCTACGTCGCAGTTGGATATTGTGAGGTGCTATCAATTGTTAGAGGTATCTCAGTTCAGTTTTAGAAAAATGAAAGAGACCTTCAGGTTGGATCAGTAATATTTAACAGACAGGAATATAACCAACAAGGTTAAACTGTTCCCCCTCCTCCCCTCACACCCAGGGTCTGTGAGTTCCTGATAAGGCATTCTGTGTAGCAGCCCAAGGCTATCCTACTGCTCCTCTGCTCAAGGCCGCTTCACTAACCACACCCTCCCCATCTGGACATGAGCAATAAGCCACAAAGCTGTCCTTAGACAAACTTTACGCATCATACCCCCCAAAAAACACACAACCGCTAGCCACCATATTGCACCCCCACTACACCCCATATATGTTAATTAGTTCCTGAAATTGCCAACGTCTTCCCAGAAATTTCATGAACTGTGCATAAGTTCCCTATCCCAAACCCCATAGCTGTCCTAGCATCCTCAGCCTCAGGGAGCTTGATTTGAGACTTAGTCTCCGAGCTCCTTGCTTGACTAGCTTGCAATAAAGTCTACTTTCTTAAAGGCCTGGTATCTCTCAATTGACCCAAGGGCAGGCCCCACTCTCATCGGGTTACAATATCTTACTTGAAGAGTCTTATTTACACAAGCATATAAAAGTTTGAAAATAAAAAAAGATGGAAAAAACTGTACCCCCCCCCAAAATCTTTAAGTTCCAAAATAGAAAGTAAAAGTAAAAACATTATAAGAGATAAAAAGGAGCATTACATACTGATAAAAGAAAAAAAGAAATAGATTACAGTCATATATGGCTCTAAATATATAGCTCAGAAACCGAAAAGGTTAAAAAAAAAAACCAGAATTTAGAAAAGAAGTCAGAGTTATGTCAATTACAATGTGAGACATGATGAGGCCATGATTGTTTTTAATAAGTAAAGATATAGAGGATTTGAATAAGAAATTAAGTTTGAACTAATATAGTCAAGTGCCACATAATGTCCATTGGGGTAAGGTCCAACCACATGTATATTCATAGTCCCATAAAGTTATAATAGAGTTCAGAAATCCAGACTGGAGAATGGAATGTATTGGACATAACTGGACATAGCAAATGCAACAGCTTTCCGCAAGTAACATGTCTCTTGTATACAAAGTGCTTGCACTGACAGGCATATAATTGTACAGTACATATATAACCTATAAGACATTTGTCTTGATGGTCATAACAAACGTCTATATTACTGGCGGAGGTATGTACTCTACTGTACTTTCTATTGTTATTTCAATGTGAACTTTCCCTATTTACAATTAAAAAGTTTACCATATAACAGTGTATGCTACGACTCATAGGCAGCAGCATCCAATCTTGTGTATCACATGTCTCTTGAGTGTTGTAGTGTTATCTCTCTGTTTAATTTTCTTTTGAAAATGTTACTGTGAAGTGCATCATGGCTCCCAAACATAGCAAAACCAGTGCTAGTGGCAGCAGCACCAAGAGGTAAAGGAGAAGTATCGATTTGGAAGTGAAACAAAAGGTTTCCTATAGCTTTACTAAGTACATAATACGGTGCTCATACAACATCCAAATCACATAATGTCCTATTTCACAGAATGTATAGTGGACATTAAGGGACACTTAACTGTATATATGACAACGCATACACATTAAGCCTAACAAAGAAAGAATAGGTATTCTTTGGAGATCACATGTGATATTCACACACACACAAACATACACACACAATTGATCATGTAGTAGGCCATCCACAAACGAAACCTACTACATTTCAAATAATCAATATCATGCAGAGGACATTTTTATATCATAATGCAAAAAACTAGCACAAGTGTCAGAGAGCAACATATATCTTGGAGAAAATCAATAGGATATTATATAGCAGTTTCCAACAAAAATTTTACATTATATGCGAAATATTTCTCATTTCATCTTCCTCTCTCCACACTGTCTCGTCACAACCAAGCTCTACTCCCCTCTCTTGCCCTTTGTGTTCATGTTCCCACCCCTTCTCAAAGCCAGCGCTTTAAGTTCTAGCTGGCATGCTCTCAGGGGAAACAATCTCCTTGGTATCCTGGTGAGTGCAATTCTGATCTAATTATAGGTGGAATTGAATACAAAGGGAAAAGGAGGAAGGGAGGGAGAGACGGAAGGTAGAAAGAGGAAAGAGATCAAATGAGAGAGATTTGTTTCCCTTGCCCCTGTTTATGTATGATGCTTACATAAATTGCCTTTGAGGAAGGAGAATGGTTTGGCATCTTGCATCTTTCCCTTTGACTTTGCATAAACTAGAGAATTTTGGATTGCTGTGGGCTTTTTCTGTGATAGGTGATAGGTATGCAATTCAGGAATCATTCCCACAGAACACCTATGTAAGATATCAAGATGCTGTATCTGATTGCAAATCAACTACCTTACTCCTAAAGCAGTGGATAATTGGCTGGGGATTTTATCTGTTCTTGTGGCTGATACCAATAAGCAAGTGCATTTATTAACAATTTATTTACAGAACACAGATTGATTTCACTGGGGCTACATGACCAGCCACTGCAAAGAGGAAGTAAATGATTTCTCCCAGAGCTTTTAGGAATTCACCCTGTTAACAATGTCAATATATATTGGAAGTGAATATCAGAGTGTAGTAGTAATGTGATGAGAATTGAAATAAAGGACACAAAATAAAACCTGTCTGGAAACCAAACTATGTAGATTTTGATTTACATATAAACAATGCGATCTGTTCCATCCTGAATTAAAGGAGAGGGCACAGATTAAGTAGAGTCAATCAGCCAATTTATACTAATGATGTGGAGGACAATTACAAGAGGATTGCATATGTGTACAAAAGAAGGAGTTGGTTTCATGTCCATGAATTAGTGAGGATAATTGTTATGTATGCTTTCTGTACACTCTCAAATCCCATCTGATTCTTTAATGTTCATAAAACACATGTGTAAGTCACTATTATGCATGCTTCTATAAAGCTTTTTACACTGTTGTGATGTTTTTATAATGCTTTTAAACACCTATATATGTCACTTATAATGTGAAGTTCTAAATAGAGAATTTCTGAACTTAAATGTAGAAATATATGTATATTTCTATATGCTCTTTAACCACTAACTATAAGTCATTAGAAAGTTGTTCTAACCTTGAAAATAAGATAATAGAAGTATGCGAAGTAGGTCGCAAGTAACTTTCTGAAATTGAACAGTGCACCCACACTCTGTAATAAGGAAATGCAACATTAATCAAATCCCTATAAATTAACAAAACAAAAATATGTCACTACACAATTCCCATAATTTTCAAGTAATTAACTTGGCCTTGAAACATGTAGCAAGCAAGAACATAAATACGTCATACAATGTGTAAAAAAGGTGTGGGGGCAGTGTCTGACCTCCACCAACCCCACAAGGGGGAAGGAGAATCAAGACCAATAGCACAAGACTGACTACCATGAGGTAGAGGCCAGACTAGCCTCCTCTCTTAGCTATCTTCACTAATTCTGACACAAACTGTTCCTCATACAGCACTCTCTATTTCTCTGCTGGTTCAATAATTCATTGCAATGGCCGCACAGAACTCATAGACAATACTCACAATTATGGGGTTTACTAGGGAAGTAGTAGTTACAACTCAGGCTTAAGAGTACTCAGGTACACTTCTTCCATCAGAACAGCCTCTTCCCAACTGTGCTTGAAGGCATGCCTCTTCCTGGCCCTAGGCCTCTTCCCAGAGTCACTCGGCTTTCTCCTTCAGTGGGCCAGGAAGCCAACCTTGCTGTCTCTTGCTGCTGGGTACTGCCGGCTCTCTTCTGCTGCTGCTTCTCACTGTTTTCAGGGTTACAGCTTGCTCTCTGTCTCTCTCAGTCTCCTGTTTCCAGGAGCTTCTCAGCACAGGGATCCTGGGTCCAAAGGAAGTGCTTTCTGCTCCTGGCTGTTCTTCCTTGGTGGTGGTAGGACCCTCCTCTCTGCTCTGGAATTGGCTCTCTTTTAAGGCAAAACTGACCAATCCCCTTGGTGGACCACAATTACCCTATCACACTGTCCTGCCCAATTGCCTGGGTGGAAGTTACAAGACCATAGCTAGAAAGGCCACACGAAAGTAATCCCACCACACAACAATTCCATAATTGGCAATAAAATACAATATAAATTAACAAAACATAAGTATGTAATACAACAATTCTTTAACTGGCAATAAAACATGCCAATTATAGTTATATGAAGAAGAATGGGGCATCAGAATTGGAGGAAGACTCATTAACAACCTGTGTTATGCAGATGACACAATCTTGCTTGCTGAAATTGAAGAGGACTTAAAGCACTTACTGGTGAAGCTCAAAGACCATAGCCTTCAGTATGGATTACACTTCAACATAAAGAAAACAAAAATTCTCACAATTGAACCAATAAGCAACATCATGATTGAAGTTGTCAAGGATTTCATTTTATTTGGATCCACAATCAACACTCATGGAAACAGCAGTCAAGAAATCAAAAGACACATTGCATTAGGCAAATCTGCTGCAAAAGACCTCTTTAAAGTGTTGAAAAGTAAAAATATCACCTTGAAACTAAGGCGTGCCTGACTCAAGCCATAGTATTTTCAGTCGCATCATATAGATGCGAAAGCTGGGCAATGAACAAGGAAGACCAAAGAAGAATCAATGCCTTTGAACTGTGGTGTTGGTGAAGAATATTGAATATACCATGGGCTGCCAGAAGAACGAACAAATCTGTCTTGTATTAAGTACAACCAGAATGCTCCCTAGAGGCAAGGATGGCGAGACTATGTCTTACATACTTCGGACACGTTATCAGGAGGGTCAGTCCCTGGAGAAGGACATCTTGCTTGGTAAAGCAGAGGGTCAGCAAAAAAGGGGAAGACCCTCAATGAGATGGATTGATACAGTGGCTGCAACAATGGGCTCAAGCATAACAATGATTGTAAGGATGGCATAGGACCGGGCAGTGTTTCAATCTGTAGTACACAGGGTCGCTATGAGTCAGAACCAACTCGACGGCACCCAACAACAGTTATAGTTGAACATGACAGAACGTAGGGTATATAAACCTACAGATTTCTGTCTATCTTCAGAGAAGAAGACAGAAGCAAAATGTCTCTATGACTCTCCATCTGAAGACTGGGAAGCCTGCTGAGATACTACTTGCCATAATCAACCTCAGGCCCTAGATACGGGATAACTTGTCTGAGTTTGAGAGGTGGTCATTAAAAGTAAAAGTCTGAAGTCTAGAGATTTGGATCCCAATATTTAAACTAACGTTGTAATTGTTATTTTGGATTGTCCGGTGCAAATGAACGTCTTGAGCTCTTACATTCGTGTCTTGTCATGACTACCTTGCAATAAACTAAATGAGTTCATGCATAACAAAACTGAGCACATCTTAATATGTTCTTAAGATAAAATCCTCCAGGGCAGTAATATTAGTGAAAATGAAAGGGACAGATGACAAATTGGGGAGAACACATTATTTTAGTTTATAAGCTATACCATCTGAGTAAAGGGGAAAAATTAATGACAAGATCAAGATCCAAAAAGACAGTATTTTACTTGCCTGATTAGGCTTAACCAGATATAAACCTGAAGCTCATAGCAGGAAAATCAATCTACTTTTAAATATGTGAGTATGTAAGTAAACTGTTTTATCATCTGCAACATCACACTAGTTGTGTTGTTGTTATTGTGTGCTGTCAAGTTGATTCTGAATCACGTTGCTGTTGTTGTTAGGCACCATCGTGTTGGTTCCAACACACAGCAACCCTGTACCCAATAGAAGGAAACACTGTCCTGATCCATCCTCACAGTTGTTGTTATGCTTAAGCCTATTGTTGCAGCCACATGTCAGTCCATCTCATTGAGGGTCTTCCTCTTTTTTTTTGCTGTCCCTCTACTATACCAGCATGATGTCCTTCTCCAGGGACTGGTTTCTCCGGATAACAGGCCCAAAGTCTGTGAGACAAAGTCCTACCATCCTTGCTTCTAAGGAGCATTCTGGTGTATTTATTCCAAGACAAATTTGATAGTTCTTATGGCAGTCCATGGTGTATGCAATATTCTTTGCCAACACCATAATTCAGTCATCAATTCTTCTTCGATCTTCCTTATCCATTGCCCAGCTTTCACATGTTCATGAGATTATTGAAAACACCATGGTTTGGGTCAGGCCAACCTTAGTCTTCAAGCTGACCTCTTCGGTTTTTAACACTTTAAAGGGAAGTACTGCAGCAAAGTTGCCCGATGCAATGCGTCCTTTGATTTCTTGACTGCTGCTTCCATGGGTGTTGATTGCAGATCTAAGTAAAATGAAGTCCTTGACAACTTCAATCTTTTCTCCGTTTATCATGATGTTGCTAATTGGTCTAGTTGTGAGGATTTTTGTTTTCTTTATGTTGAGATGTCATCCATACTTTGACCTTCAGCAGTAAGTGCTTCAAGTCCTCTTCACTTTCAGCAAGTAAGATTGTGTCATCTGCATAATGCAGGTTGTTAATGAGTCTTCCTCCAATCCTGATGCCACCTTCTTCTTCATATAGTCCAGCTTCTTGGATTATTTGCTCAGCATACAGGTTGAATAAGTATGGTGAAAGGATACAACCCTGATGCACATCTTTCCTGACTTTAAATCACACAGCATCCCCTTGTTCTGTTTGAACGACTACCACTTGATCTATGTGCAGTTTCCTCATGAGTAAAAATAAGTGTTTTGTAATTCCTATTCTTCAAAATGCTGTCTATAATTTGTTATGATCCACAGAGTCGAATGTCTTTGCATAGTCAATAAAACACAGGTAAACATCTTTTTGGTATTCTCTGCTTTCAGCCGGGATCTATCTGACATCAGCAATGATATTCCTGGTTTCACATTCTCTTCTGAATTCAGCTGGAATTTCTGGCAGTTCTCTGTCAATGTACTCTGCAAACACTTTTGAATGATCTTCAGCAAAATTTTACTTACATGTGATATTAATGATATTGTTCAATAATTTGCACATTCGGTAAGATCACTTTTCTTATGAATAGGCATAAATATGGATGTCTTCTATTCAATTGATCAGTTAGATGTCTTCCAAATTTCTTGACATAGATGAGTGAACACTTCCAGTGCTTCATCCATTTGTTTAAATATCTCAATTCGTATTCCATCAATTCCTGGAGTCTTGTTTTTTACCAATATTTTCAGTCCAGCTTGGACTTCTTCCTTCACTACCATCAGTTCTTGATCATATGCTACTTCCCGAAATGGTTGAACATCAATCAATTCTTTTTGGTACAGTAACTCTGTGTATTCTTTCCATCTGCTTTTAATGCTTCCTGTGTCTTTTAGTATTTTGCCCATAGAACACTTCACTATTGCAACTTGAGGCTTGAATTTTTTCTTCAGTCCTAGTGTGTTGCTGTGATGCTGGAAGCTATGCCACCATTATTGAAATACCAGTAGGGTCACCCATGGTGGACAGGTTTTAGCTGAGCTTCCAGACTAAGACAGTCTAGGAAGAAGGATCTGGTGGTATACTTCTGAAAAAAATTAGCCAGTGAAAACCTTATGAATTGCAGCAGAACATAGATATAATGCCAGAGGTTGAGCCCCTCAGAATGGAAGATACTCAAAAGATGACTGGGGAAGAGCCGCCTCCTCAAAATATGGTCAACCTTAATGGCGTGGATGGAGTCAAGCTTTTGGGATCTTCATTTGTAGATGTGACATGCGTCAAAATGAGAAGAAACAGCTGCAAACATCCTTTAATAATCCGAATGTAGAATGTACAAAGGACAAGTCTAGGAAAGTTGGAAATTGTCAAAAATGAAATGGAATACATAAACATCGATATCCTAGGCATTAGTGAACTGAAATGGACTGGTATTAGCCATTTGGAATTGAACAATAATATGATCTACTATGTTGGGAATGATAAATTGAAGAGGAGTTACTTCACGCTCATCGTCAAAAAGAATATTTCAAGATCTGTCCTGAAGTACAAAGCTGCCAGTGATAGGATAATATCCATACACCTACAAGGAAGATCAGTTAATATGAATGTTATTCAAATTTATACACCAACCACTAAGGTCAAAGATGAAGGAATCAAAGTTTTTTACCAACTTCTGCAACCTGAAATAGATTGAATATGCAATCAAGATGCATTGATAATTACTGGTGACGGGAATGCAAAAATTGGAAACAAAGAAGAAGGATTGGTAGTTGGAAAATATAGTCTTGGTGATAGAAATTATGCCTGAGATCACACGTTAGAATTTTGCAACACCAACAACTTCTTAATTTCAAATACCTTTTTCAACAACATGAACAGCAATTATACATGTGGCCCTCACTAAATGGAATATACAGAAATCAGATTGACTACATCTGTGGAAAGAGAAGATGGAAAAGTTCAATATCATCAGTCAGAACAAGTCCAGGGGCTGACTGCAGAACAGACCATCAATTGCTCATATGTAAGCTCAAGTTGAAGCTGAAGAAAATTAGAACAAATCCACAAGAGCCAAAGTACAACATTGAGTATATACCACCTGAATTTAGAGACCATCTCAAGAATTGATTTGATGTATTGAACACTATTGACCAAAGATCAGATGAGTTGTGGAATGACATCAAGGACATCATACATGAAGAAAGCAAGAGGTCTTTAAAAAGAGAGGAAACAAAGAAAAAAACAAAATGGATGTCAGAAGAGACTCTGAAACTTGCTCTTGAATGTCGAGTAGCTAAAGCACAAGGAAGAAATGTCGAAATAAAAGAACTGAACAGAAGATTTCAAAGGGCGGCTGGAGAAGAAAGAGTAAAGTATAATGACATGTGTAAAGACCTGGAGTTAGAAAACCATAAGAGAAGAACACGCTCAGCATTTCTCAAGCTGAAAGAACTGAAGAAAAAATTCCAGCCTTTGACTCATAGTGTCGCTATATGAAAGAGTAGAACTGCCTCATACGGTTTCCTAGCTGTAATGTTTATGGGAGCAGATCAGCTCTTTTCTTCCACTGAGCCCCTGGGGGGCTTGAACTGCTGACCTTTCGGTTAGCAGCTGAGCACTTAACCCTTGGGTCTCTAAGGCTCCTTAATTAATATTACGCTTAAACCAAAAACCAAATTTGTTGCTGTCGAGTAGATTCGGGCTCATAGTGACCCTACAGGACAGCATAGAACTGCTCCATAGGGTTTTCAAACCTGTGAATCTTTATGGAAGCAGGATGCCACTTCTTTCTCCCACAGAGCAGCTGGTAAGTTCCAACTGCCAACCTTTCGCTTAGTAGCCAAGTGCTTAACCACTGCATCACTAAAAGTGAACCCGTTGCAATCGAGTCAATTCTGACTAGGGCTCCTGCATTTCACTTACTAAATATAAATTATTACCTGATTTTAAAAACAAAATAATAGTAAAACCTTATATTTGTGGAGTATTCCAGTGCTGGAGGGAATAAAAAATGGATGTAAATAAAAATAAATGGAAGGTGATAACAGGTAACATACAAAAAATAGGGCTGTAAGTGGTAGGCATTATTTATCCCCCTGTGAATGCATTTATACTCTTCCTGGAGAACACTGAAAAGAGAGGTATCCAAAAGTATTGCCAATTTGTTTGGCTTGAATTTTATTGTTAAAGTGAATTGCTGATCTCTATTGTTCCTTTCAATTATAAATATTTGTGATTGTAGGAGATAATTACGGCATATAAATATATGATTTTGATTATATAGGAAATTGCTGGGAAAAGACCATTGTTTTAGTCATTTAAAAATTATGAGGGTATTACTTTCGCTTCATGTTTATAAAGATTTGAGCCTTGGAACAATACTATAGCATTTAATGCTATTCATTAAATGGTCAAATTGTAACTATTAAATCTCTGCTCTTGACATAAAGATGTTTTAAATCCTGATCCATATAAGTTTTGATTATATGAGTTAGCAAAGACATTGCATCTGAAGAGCTGGTTAATTATCTCACAACTAAGCCAAGTTAAATTTTCTCCCCTGTAGTTTGGCAATATCTAATAAAGGTGAAAATACTCTATATCATAGGGATTCCACTTGCAGTTATTTACTTTAGAGATACGTGTGTGCTTGTGCATAAGGACATATGTTTATTGCAATGTTGTTTATCGTAATGAATAATCACAAACAACTGCAATTGCTGGTGGTTACATAAATTGTAACCTATGCTTGGGTGAGGTATGATACAATTATAATTAATGATTTAGATTTATGAATTAGATCTATATTTATCACTATGACTAATTCTTTTTTTTAAATTGTACTTTAGATGAAGGTTTAAAGAGCAAACTAGTTTCTCATTAGACAATTAATACACATATAATTTTGTGACATTGGTTGCCAACCCCACAACATGTCAACATTCTCCCCTTCTCTACCTTGGGTTCCCCATTACTAGTTTTCCAGTACCCTCCTGCCTTCTAGTCCTTGCTCCTGGGCTTGTGTGCCCATTTAGTCTCATTTTGTTTTATGGGCCAGTCTAATCTTTGAATGAAGGGTGAACCTGAGGAGTGACTTCATTACTGAGTTAAAAGGGTGTCCAGGGACCATACTCTCAGGGTTTCTCTAGTCTATGTCAGACCAGTAAGTCTCATCTTTTGTGTGTGTGTGTGTGTGTGTGAGAGAGAGAGAGAGAGAGAGAGAGAGAGTTAGAATTTTATTCTACGTTTCTCTCCAGCTCTGTCCAGGACCCTCTATTGTGATCCCTGTCAGAGTGGCCAGTGGTGGCAGCTGGGCACTATCTAGTTGTGCTGGACTCAGTCTGGTGGAGGCTGTGGTAGTCATGGTCCATTAGTCCTTTGGACTAATCTTTCCTTTGTATCTCTGGTTTTCTTCATTCTCCCTTGCTCCCAAAGGGGTGAGACCAGTGGAGTATCTTAAATGGCTGCTCACAAGCTTTTAAAGCCCCAAACGCTACTCACCAAAGTAGGATGTAGAACATTTTCTTTATACACTGTTATACCAATTGAGCTAGATGTCCCCTGAGACAAATGTCCCCAGCCTTCAACCCAATAATTCAGTCCCTCAGGAGTTTGGATGTGTCTATCAAGCTTCCACGACCTTGCCTTGGTCAAGTTGTGCTGGCTTCCCCAGTATTGTGTACTCTCCTACCTTTGACCAAAATTAGCACTTATCTATTGTCTAGTTACTGTTTTTCCCTCCCACTCCTCCCCTCCCTCATAACCATGAAAGTTTGTTTCTTTCTGTGTGTAAACCTTTTCATGGGTATTTATAATAGTGGTCTCAAACAACATTTGCCCTTTTGTGATTGACTTATTTCACTCAGCATGATGCCCTCCAGATTCATCCATGTTGTGAGATGTTTCTCAGATTCATCATCACTCTTTATCATTGTGCAGTATTCCACTGTGTGTATGTACCATAGTTTGTTTATCCATTCATCTGTTGATGGGCACTTACGGTGTTTCCATCTTTTTGCTATTGTGAATAATGCTACAAAGAACATGGGTGTGCATGTGTCTATTCATGTGACGGTTCTTATTTCTCTGGGATATTTTCCTAGGAGTGGGATTACTGGATCATATGATATTTCTATTTCTAGCTTTTTAAGGAAGTTCCATATCATTTTCCAAAATGGTTGCACCATTTTGCATCCCTCACTATCACTAATTCTTAAAAGCCACAGACGGAACAAAATACTTGGTAGTATGTCATTTAGGATATTTGAAAAAAACAGCACCTATGGAGATACACAAGAGACACATCCACACTAGAAAAATGTTGATAGCCGTCAAGTTAGTTCCAACTCATGGTGGCCCCAAGTGTGCAGAGTAGAATTGCTCCATAGGATTTTCAAGGCTGTGACCTTTCAGAAGCAGATCACCAGGCCTGTCTTCTGAGACACCTCTGGGAGGGTTCCAACTGCCAGTTTTTCAGCTAGTAGTTGAGTGCTTAATGGTTTGTACCTCCCAGCTGCCTCACCAGGATACAGTTCAAATATGATAGTAGTTGCCTCTGAGGAGAAAACCTGTACCCGTTGCCATCAAGTTGATTCCAGCTCATAGTGACCCTATAGGACAGAGTAGAACACCCCACAGTGTTTCCAAGAAGACCCTGCTGGTTTCAAACTCCTGACTTTTGGTGAGCAGCCAAACTCTAAACCACTACGCCATCAGGGTTTCTGCCTCTGAGGAGGGAAGGGACAAAATAGGATGGCAAAATGAACAACTTTATGTGTGTAATATTTTATATCTTTAATTTGAAAAAAGTTTGAAGGAACAATGACAAAGAATCAACAATGATCAATTATAGGTGGTAGGAACATAAGATTTGTTGGCCTATTTTCTGAATTTTTTCTGATCTATTCAAATGTTTTGTAAGTGTGTCTCTTAATCACCACTCACAAACGAAGGAAACTGTGTCTCTTAGATATTCTGAGTCATAAGTGAATGATATTTTGACATAGCACCGATATTAGAGTAAAGATTTGTTACAGCATTATGGAAGCACCGAGGCAAAAATATTTATTTAAGAATTTTGTTATTACAGTTATTGTAGAAATAGCTGAAAAACAGGTTATAAATGGATAATGTAGAATTCCTGGAGTTAAATTTTAGGGAAATGAGAGTAACACAACATTTTACAGAAGGTTAGGAAATTTTTTTAAAAATGGTGATAGGGTAGCCAACACTCTCTCGTTTTTTATTATTATTTGCTATAACTCCAGTCTGTGTATTGTTCTACTGCATCTAGAATTGGATATTCCTGCATTGGAGAGTTGAAATGGAAATCTTTGTTAAAAAGAACAATCACGGAGTCTTTTTATTAGTTGTACAAGACAAAACTGATGAATGAGTGGCAACAAGAATGATTGAGGAAGGATTTTTTCATGGCTGTTGCTTGCTTGTGATCCAACATTCTCTTCACCTGCATGACTCTGAAATACTTAAGGAAAATCTACGTATCATGCTCTATGGAGCAAACAGTGTTTGTAACAAGAATACTATATCCAAGATTCTATTATTGCACACACATCCTTGGAACTCATGGGTTTTTGTTTTTTCTTCTTCTTCTGAAATTCCAAGCCAAGAATAATATAAATCATTATTTTATTCCTAATTTTATTTCCTTATTAAGGAAAAAAGAGTTGAGTGTGTGCATGTGTCTGTGTTTATGAAGGAGGTAAATTATATTATCTAAAAGAAGAAATGAAAATGCTTAATAAATAGTCTATATTAGCACAAGTAGGCCAAAAACCCGAAAACAAACCCATTGCCATCTAGTCAATTCTGACTCATAGCAAGCCTGTAGGACAAAGTAGAACTGCCCAATAGGGTTTCCAAGGCGGTAAATCTTTATGAAAGCAGACTGTCACATCTATCTCTCTTACGGTGACTAGTGGGATGGAATCATTGACCCTGTGGTTAGCAGTTGAGCACTTAATCACTGCACCACCAGGGCTCCTACTGAATAATTGGGCACTCCTGCTAATTATATCAAACAGACTTTAGAGCTTTCTGGCTATAAATCTGAGCTAGTAAAATAAAATTAAGCATGTATCTTAGGTTTAACAGAAATAAACTGCTAAATCAAAATTCTGACAAGCATAGTAGTTAAAGAGACAACATGTATGGGTTTGTGTCTGTGTTATATGGAAAATTCATTCCTGACTCACCTGTTGAAGACATATTATCACCTTGACAAAGGGAGATAATGCAAAATATTTATTTTAACCTGACAGCATTAGCTTAAATTTAGGGGAAATGTAACTTCCATGGATTGTTATTTCTACCTGAGATCCTGTTCTTTCTTGGCACTGCCTATTGTGTATAACAATTCAAACAAAATTTTCTAACATTACTAAGTTACATGGAATAGTCTACCAAAAAAAAAAAAAAAAAAAAAGGTTAAGCTATTTTCTCTTGACTCAATCCAATATTATCCAGAATTCATCTTTAAGATATAATTATAATACCAAAATTGATTGTGAAAAAGCTGCACATAAAATATATCATTTGTCTCTCCTTTTCAATGTGCATGTGACCTTTCTGAACTTTTAAAAGTCACCAGAAAGCATATAAAAAATAAACCTTTCAGATTTATTATTTTTTTAATTGCATTAGTATACTGAGAAAATAAGTTATCTTCTCTCAAACATAATTTGGCAAAGTACTAAATAAGAAGCAGAGATGTCTGGGACAGACTGTTTTCTATATTTTTCTTTCCTGTGTTTCATAATTAATTAATCTTTCATTAATTTTTTTTCAGGAATTAATAAATGATCCCAGAAATTGCTTCCTTCGTTCTGCTTTTTTTATTAATAATATATATTTTACTTGATTTTTTTTGTCTTGTAATTGTTTATATATTTCTAAATCAAAATTATGTTTATTCAACTGATACTCAGTGTGACAAGTGAAAGGGAAGACCCAGTATGATTGTAAGGGAGAAAATGTTTGCTGTTTTTATTCCTACTATTGTAGAGAAAAACTTGGACACTGTTTCAAGTTAAAACAGAGAGGCTTATTAAGAATTTAAAACAATTGAAATTGGGGAACTACATAGCCCATTGAAAATGGAACCAGGTAGTCCCAGGGCAGTTTCATTATACAAGTATTCTTATGGGGTAAACAGGAAATAAATCACAGGGAGGGTGATTACAGGAAAATCAATGACTATTGTAATAATCACACTCTGGTTGGTTACTGATTATTAATAGTGTAGTTAGTGATTACAGATAGTTTCACAGGATGCTTGCTTACATCATGGTCACAAGATGCTTACATGTAGTTTCTTTGTCTATCTTGCAAAAGTACCTTGTTGGCAACAGCACCACGACAGCTCTCCTCCTGAGTACGTGTATTTTGAGGGGTGCAGATGGTCACTTGGCTAAGACTCCTTGGGGCATATAGTTTCATGTCCTGGTCTTGATCACCGAGGAGAAAACATGTTTTTGTCAAAAACGCGGCTGTTAGTCTGGAAATCCAGCATATTATGCCTCTGTCTCACTGACTGCACTGATGGTTGTCTTTTCCTGAGATACTACTTAGGGTACCTCCTCTAAACTTTCATGCTTCCAGGTATCAATTAGTCTATCTGATACGCTCATTCATCAGCTACATCTGTAGGTAACGGTATGTTAGGATGACTGGGTTTCCCTTCCACTTTTTCAGTAGCATTCCAGAGATAAAATTAAAAAAAAAAAAGTTGCCATAAATTGATTCCTACTCACGGAGACCCACATGTGTCAGAGTAGAACTGCTCCATATGGTTTTCAAGACTGTGACCTTTCTGAAGCAGATCTCCAGGCTGTTTTCCGAGGTGACTCTGGGTCTGTTTAAACCACCATCCATTTGGCTCCTAGTCCAGCACTTAGCCATTTGCACCACCCAGGGACTCCTGTAGAAAGAGCTTAAGTAAATTGTTTAGTAAATTGCATGTAGACTTTACTTCGTAGACAATGGTTAATCCATGTTTAAAATATTTTGTTATTTTCTTAAGGATACGAGTGAAAAGTCTTTTCAGGATCGTTAACAAGATATATCATTTAAGTCAGTAGTTTAAGCCTCACTGTGAACAGACTAGATAAGTAATATCCACTCCAAAATGGCAAACAATTATCTCTTTCTCCATTTGAGAACTCAGTCTAGCTGAGCTACAGTTATTGGTTTTCTGGTAGAAATTATAAATTTCTGTTTCAGAACAAACCTCATTCTAAGTAAGCTTTAGTAATACCACTGTTGTCACTGAGCAGTAAGAAAATGGTGAAGATATATTCTACCTTTATTTTGTGTATATATGCATCTTATTTTTTCATAGAACTGCTGTCTGTTCTGTTGTCATATAGGCAGAAACATGTTGTGTGCTATATTTCTACCTGGAAAGAGAATTTCTCCTCCCTTCTCTTGTAGTTAAGCTGTAATAACAATAAAAAAAAAATCTTGAAAACAAAGGGAATAAAAAAAAAAAAGGATATGGCTGCTGTTTAATTTACTGGGTGTTTAAAAATCATTTAAAATCTATTTGTTCTTCTTTGTATTACCACAGTGCATAATGACAGTATTTGGAATTAATGTACATCCACGTGCATTACATGGGTATTCACTGTATCTTAGCAACAGCTAACTGTGGCTTCTTCAGCTTGTTGATTTCCATAGCTGGACCTGGGAGGCCATAGAAAATTCAATTTGCTCTAAATTTCTTATGTTGGCAGTTAAATGTTAAGCTCCTGTTTACAGAAAGCTCCTTTGTGAATTGCCAGTTAGAATTCAGCAAGCTCTGTTCTACAGTTATCAAGGAGGAGGTATTAGCCATTTTCCTTTCCGGGAAAATAGTAGGAAAGACTTTCCCTTTATAACTCTCTCCTGTCTCCGTGTATGCTACCCTTTAACCACGATGGTGCCAAAATAGGAAGAGCAGCAGAGGTGTTATCAGCTCATAATACTTAGAAAGGACTTTTAAGGCATGGAAAATTTGTATTGCTACATAAAACAAATGTTTACAAAAACATTTTTTAGTGTCCCAGTAAAACAGAAACTGAGTTACAAACTTTTAATTCAGCCTTAGCTTATCTTGCCCTTGGACTACTTATAGGCCCTGAATTCTCAGATAGTTTGATTTTATGAAGGGTAGGGTACAAAACCTTAGGGAATCCAAAGACTGCCAATTTCTACTTCAACAATTGAGTGCATAAAAAACAAACAAAAAACAAAAAAAAAAACAAAATAAAAAAATACTTAACTCATATCAACACATCCAAAAATAAAATGTATGTTTACACACACACACATACACACACACACACACACACACACTAGGGGAAAATGAAATTCAAAATTCGAGGTGCTTAAATTTAATATATTTAGTTTAAACATAAATGCCATATTTTGTCCGATTTTACTCCATGAACAATATTAATCTGTGACCCTGAATTTGAGAAGTACTGCTAACAGATATTCCTCTTCTTTTTAGCTTTATTGAGATATAATTCACATAAAATACAATTCACTGATTTAAGGTATATAAGCCAATGGTTTTTAGCATATTCACATTTGTGCAATTACTCACACAATCTAATTTTAGAACATTTGTTGTTGTTGTTGTCAGGTGCCCTCGAGTTGGTTCTGACTCATAGCGACCCTATAGGACAAAGTAGAACCGCCCTATAGGGTTTCCAAGGAGCAGCTGGTGGATTTGAACTGCTGACTTTTGATTAGCAGCAGAAGTCTTAACCACTGCACCACCAGGGCTCCTTAAAATATTTAATCTCCCCAAAAATAAATCTACTACGCATTAGCAGTCATTTTCCAATTTTCTTGACCCCATACCCCTATCTCTAACCCAAGTCATTGCCAGCAAATTGATTCCAACTCATAGAGTCCCCATCCCTAGGCAGCCATTAATCTAATTCCCATCTTTATAGATTTGCCTATTCTGTAAATTTCATATAAATTGAATCATTCAATATGCGACCTTCTCTTACTGGCTTCCTTCACTGAACACAAATTTTTCAAGATTCATCCATGTTGTACTATGTACCAATACTTCATTCTTTTTCATAACTTAATATTTGATTGTATAGATAACACTGTATTTTGCTTGTCCATTCACCAGTTGACAGATATTTGGGTTGTTTCCACTTTTTGGCCATTATGAATAATGCTGCTATGAATATGCATATACAGGTTTTTGTGTTGATGATAGAAAGTCAACAACTCATTGTTATAAATATTACTTTATATACTTTTACGTATTTTAATGACACTGAGAGAACAGAAAATGTTTAGTATTTGTTATATCAGCCTTCCTATTTACTATTTCTAGTTCTCTTTATTTTTTCACGTGAATTTATGTTACCATCTGGTGTCAATTCCTTACTCAAATAGAACTTTCTTCTCATTTGTCTTCTATGTACTGTTAATGTCAATAGCATACATTCCAACAATTCACTTACTTACATATCATTTTATACAATTGCTTTTTAAATTAGTTAAGAAAAAAAGGAAAACAAATATGCAATTATACTGTTATCTTAGTCATCTAGTGCTGCTACAACAGAAATACCACAAGTGGATGGCTTCAACAAAGAGAAATTTATTCTCTCACAGTCTAGTAGGCTACAAGCCCAAAGTCAGGGTGTCAGATCCAGGGGAAGGCTTTCTCTCTCTGTTGGCTCTGGAGGAAGGTCCTTGTGATGCATCAGTCTTCCCTTGGTCTAGAAGCATCTAAGTGCAGGAACCTCAGGTCCAAAGACGTGCTCTGCTCCCGGCACTGCTTTCTTGGTGGTTTGAAGTCCCCTACTCTCCACTTGCTTCCCTTTCCTTTTATCTCTTACAAGAGATAAAACGTGGTGCAGGCCACACCCCAGGGAAACTCCCTTTACATTGGATCAGGGATGTGACCTGGGTTAGGGTAGTGTTACAATCCCACCCTAATCCTCTTTAATGTAAAATCATAATCACAAAATGAAGGACAACCACACAACATTGGGAATCATGGCCTAGCTAAACTGATACACACAGTTTTTGGGGGACACAACTCACAACAACTGTATTTATAATTGCCTACATAATTACGTTTACTGGTACTTTTGTTTCTTCTTTTGGATTTGGATTACTGTCTGATGTTACTTGTTTTCAGTTTGAGAAACTTCCTACTATTCCTTTTTAGGATGGGTGTGCTAACATCAAATTCTCTCAGGGTCTGTCAGGAATGGCTTTATTTTACCTTCATTTCTGAAACATGGTTTTCTTGGTTGACAGGTTTATACCTTAAGCACTTTGAATCTATTGTCCCATTGTCATCTGGCCTCCATTTCTTCTAATAAAGTCAACTGTTAAACTTATTGATGTTCCCTTGTACATGACGAGTTTTTTTTCTTATGTGACTTTCAAGATTTTTTTTTTTTTAGCCTTTGGTTTTCAACATGATTCTGATGTGTCTGGGTGTCGATATTCTTAAATTTATCTTAGTTGGAGTTTGTTGAATTTATTGGATGTATAGATTTATGCTTTTAATCAAATTTGGGAAGTTTCAGTATTTGCTTCCTCTAATATTTTTCCTCTGCTCTTTTTTTTTTTTTTTTTCTCCTCCTCTCATTCTGGTACTCCCATTATGACTATTGGCATGCTTAATAGGATTCCACATTTCTCTGAGTATGCTCACTTTTCTTTATTTTTTTCTCTCTCCATTTTTCAGATTGCAGGATCTTTATCAATATCTCCTCCAGTTTGCTGACCTTTTCTTCTGCCAGCTTGAATGTATTGTTGAACCTCTCTCGTGATTTTTTTTTTTTTTTGTCTTTTTGTTTATTTTACTTTTCAACTCCAAAATTTCCATTGGTCCTTTTCAATAAATTTTATTTACTTATTGTTATTCTCTATTTGATGTGATATTACCATCACACTTTAATTTCTTAGAACATATTTACCTTTAGATGTTTGATCATATTTATAACAGCTACTTTGAAGACGTGTCTGCTAAGTCCAACATATGGGCTTCTTAAATGTAATTTCTGTTTCTTGCTTTTTTTTCCCTGTGCTTAGTCATACTTTACTTTTTCTTTCAATGATTCATAATTTTTTTTGGTAAGTAGATATTTTAGATGGTTTAGTGTAGCAACGGCAAAGATTGATCTTCTTTCCCTCCAGGTTTTGTTTTTGTTATTTGTGACTTGGCTGGGTTAGTTAAGTAATTTTTCCCACCTATGTGTAGCCACTGATGTCACTTTTCAGAGAACACAACCATGCCCAAAGACTTCCTGACCATCAGAGATGACTGTGGTTTTATTTTGGCTCTCTTTTGTCTTTTTTTCTTATCTTTCAGTTATGAGTCTCCTCAGTTTGTATCTATTGGTGTTACACACAGCTGTTAACATTCACTAATTGCTGGCTGATTACTCTATTGTTTTTGACAACACACTGGTGCATACTGATTCAGTTGATTTCAAGCCACTTGACCAAGGCAGGATGTGGTCAGTTATCACGGTTTGCTCTTAACCTCCTCTGGACAAAACCTCAACACTACGAAATGGGAGTTGGGAGGTAGGATTGATAGGACACTTGCTCTTCACTGACGTTCCAACTGGACCCTCCCTGTGGAGCTTAAGCTATGTGTTTATATGTGCGGAGGGCAGGAGCTGGTGTTACCTTTGGCAGCAGTCACTGCCTAGTATGGGTCTTCCGTAGCCTGGAAGTATGTCATCTGCCAACGCTCGCCAACTACCAGCATAGGCCAGGTTCTACCCAGCATAGATAGGCTTTCTGCCACAAAGCTAGAGGATAGGGGAGTGGCCACTCAACTTCTGAGCCCACCAGAACAATTCTTTTGCAACACAGAACTGTGTTGGAAAGAGGGACTGCTAGCTTCTCCAGATGTCCTGCCTGGATCCCCACTGGGTAGTGTGAATTGGGAGTAGGGGAAATGGTGCCACCTGGCTGACACCACCTGATTGCTATAGGCCTTCTGCAGCATATGGCTGTGGAAAACTAGGATATGCTAATATTTTCCAGCGGCTGACACCACTCAGAATAGTTCTTTCATCCCAAGAAACTGGGGGAGATGGGAACTGTCATTTGTCTGCTGAGCCCTTTGAAACAGTACTTCTGCAAGACAGAGCTGTGGGAAGGAGAGGATGCAGTCCCCTGTTTGAATTGCATGGCTTCCCACTTTTCTTACTGGGATTCTATTTCTCTTGCATATATGCTTCTCAATTTATCTAAGCTCTTAGATCAATCTTCAGAGACTTTGTGTGATTGTCTTTGCTAATTTTGATCAACTTAATAAATATCTGTTTGAGGCATTTGTTTCTATAAGCTCACCACATTGCCACTATAGAAGTCCTGCTTGGTCATACCCTTTTGGAATGCCTTTGACAGATCGTGTTTCTATATTTTTTTCTTAAATTTACATGTTTTTTAATAGGGCTTAGAAAAAAATTATCCTAGATTCCTGAAGATCCACTTCAAAGGTCATCTAGAGCTAGGTGAACACAGTTTAAACCATTTTCTATCTTTAAGATTTTAAACTACATCTTTGTTGATGTTTGTAATGCCAAATATCAAAAAAGAGGTAGAAATACGTTTTTCTTTATAAATTCCTTTTATCATGGTAATCCAACAGTTTAAAACCAGCCTGGGTTGTACAATCTGTTTGCAATCAGCTACTAACCAAAAGATTGGTGCTTCCCACCTATCCAGAGGCTCCATGGAAGTAAAGGCCTGGCAAACTGCTTATGTGAAAATTACAGCCAAGAAAACTCCATGGAACAGTTCTATTCTGCACACAAGGGGTTGCCATGAGTTAGAGCCAACTCAACGGCAGTTAACAACAACAACTAGTAGTTTATATTAATATACTGTTGCTACACAATGTCAACAGGTAGTTTATTGTGTTGTTATTTTACCACTGAGTTCCTCTAAATAATATTTGTTTTGGAGAATTAGAAAAAAACAAATTCCTAAGAAAGTATTATGGAAAGAATCCTGTGACTTGGGGAAAAGCATAATTAAACCCCAAAATTCATCTCTTCTAGCATTCAGTGTTTTAGATTCAGATCTGTAAGTCTGAAAGCAAATGGAATGTGTCATTTGATCAACCCAGTTTATTATAGGTTGCTTATATTAGCTCATGGTTCACAGGGAAATGTATTTCTTTCTCTTTCTGTGCAAAGAAGAAATTCTCACAAGTAAAGGTCTTAATTTAGTCGCATTTTGCCGGTATACATGTGTTCTGTTTTTGAAATTACTATGCTATGAAATCTGAAATTATTCTATTTGAACATTCCCTTTACATTATATCAACATCTCTGCCATGTAATATTTTTTAGTCTTTTTTTTCTGTCTTCTCAAAATGCTTAAGGAATTTAGAAGAAATCTGCCCTAAAGTACCTTCCCATAACTTCCTGAGGCAAACAAATTTAATCTGATTGCTCCTCAATTTTTTCCTGAATATCTTCTTTGATTCACTTTAAAATTTGACCAAGAAAGATAAGAGGAAAGAGGCATAGAGAGGAGTGAAGATACAGAAAGTGGAGAGAAAATAATAGAGATGAGAAATAAAGCACATTACAGATCTTCATTCATTCATTTTGAAAACAAGTATTGAGCAATGCCCCTTGACTTGGTGTTAAAGGAAATAGTGCATTAGTAAGAGAAATCCCCTTGATAGGATGGCAGAGAATGTTTATAAATGACCACAAAAATCTTCAAAATGTTCTGAAAATCAAAAATCATAGAGAAAATACTATTTAGTAAAATAATAATGAACAATTAAAGGAGAAATCGACATATTTGTTTTACTAGAACATATGAACTAGTTGACTAATGAATAAACAACAACAGAAATTAATACACAAGTTTTAGTTAGGTAGTGTTGCTATAACAGATATACTGCAAGTGGACGATTTTGGGAAACAGAAATTTATTCTCTCACAGTATAGGATGATAGAAGTCTGAAATCAATGTCTCGGCTCTAGGGGAAAGCTTTCATTCTCTGTCATCTCTGGAGGAAGTTCCTTGTCATCAATCTTCCTCTGGTCTAGGAGCTCCTCAGTGCAGGGACCCTGGGTCCAACAGACACGCTGTACCCCTGTCTCTTCTTGCTTGGTGGTAATGAAGTCCCTCTCCTATTTGCTCGATTCTGTCCTTTACATGTCAGAAGAGATTGACTCCAGATACAACTTAATTCTATAGACTGAGTCCTGCCTCATTAATGAACTGCATCTAATCCTGCCTTATTAACATCATAGAGGTTAGGATTTACAACTCATGGGATAATCACATGAGATCACACAAAACAGTGGAAAACACACAATACTAGGAATCATGGCCTCACCCAGTTGACACACATTTTGGGACAGCACAATTCAATCCATAACATTTCACACTTTGGCCCCCAAAAATTCATGTCCTTGCCACATGGAAAACATATTTACGCCATCATATTATCCCAAAAGTCTTAAATTAACTTCAAGTCTAAATTCCATACTGGGACAAAATCCCTTTTCATCAGTGAAATATAGAATACAAGTTATCCGTTTCCAAAGTACAATGGTGGAACAGGCACAAGGTAGACATTTCCACTACGAATGTGAGAAATTGGAGGGAAAGAAGGGATAACAAGCACCAAGCAATTCAGCATAACACATTACATTAGTTTCAAGGCTTGAAAATAATCCTCTGTTCTCTGAGACTATTTAGGCAATATCCCTGTCCTCCAGACTCTGAGCATTGACCACACACTCCAGATTCTGGGTTGAGGCCCCTCCGCCCCGGGATTCAACTCCACTTTCCAGGCCCACTGGATGGCAACTCTGCTCCCTTGAATTTGGGCAGCCCCATTTTCCTAGTCCGTCTGAGGGGCAACCCTACCCCCTCAGCCCTGGCAGTCCCTATTCTTCTGCCGCTTTGGCATGGCAGGCTTCCCCATCAGCTTTGGGCACCAGATATAGCCCCATCCCCCCAGCACTCATGAAAGGTAGGCCCAAACTCTGGAGCTGAGTTGGTGAAGATCCGAATATTTGAAACATGCGAGACTGTGGCCCCACCCTTTGAGACCCAGAAGGCTGTGGTTCCACTCTTTCAGACCTCAGAGGTTGTGTCCCTACCGTTTGAGATGGAGGTAGTTCTGATTCCTGTGGTCCTTATCTCTTCAGCTTCTGCTTCTTGGTTCCTTGGCTTCTCAGCTCCTCGAGCCCTTAGCCCTTTGGGTTTCTTGGGCCAGCCCAGCATCTGCCCTGCTGGGTCAAGTGTTCCAAAGACATTTTGATCTAACAGTAAGTACCTGGAGGCACCCCACTCCACCAGGAACGTTCCTGCCCTAGGGTACTCAGCTATCTCATTCCATGGGTTAGCTCCTGTACCATCTGGAGCTGGCCTCCTGGTTCTGCTGCTGTTGTTTCTCTGCTGCTTCTTCTTGTCATCTGCATCGTCTTCAGAGTTACAGCTTTTCTCACTTCCTTCTGAGCCCTCACTAGAATTGGCTTTGATATTCGTAATTCCACCAACAGTCTCTTCAAGGCAATCTAGGTTTTTGCTATCAGGCACTTTAAAACTCTTCCAGCCTCTACCCATTATTCAATTCCAAAACTACTTCCACATTGTAGGTATCTGTTAGAGCAGCACCCCACACCTGGTACCAAATTATGTCTTACTTATCTACTGCTGCTATAATAGAAATACCACAGGTGGATGGTTATGGGAAACAGAAATTTATTCTCTCACATTTTAAGATGATATAAGCCTGAAATTAAGGTGCAGGCTCTAAGGGAAGTCTTTCTCTCTCCGTTGGCTCTGGGGGAATGTTCCTGTCATCAGTCTTCCTCTGGTCTAAGGGCTTCTCAGCACAGGGACCCCAAGTCCAAAGGACATGGTCTGCCTTTGGCTCTTCTTGTTTGGTGGTAATGAAGTCTCTTTCTTCTCTGCTAGATTCTTTCTTTTACATCTCAGAAGAGATTGAGTCCAGATACCACGTAATCCTGTTGATTGAGTCCTGCCTCATTAACGTAACTGCCTCTAATTCTGCCTCATTAACAACATCATAGAGGTTAGGATTTATAACACATAAGATAATCACATCAGATTATTGATCATAAAATTATCTGATCACATCAGATCTTCAGATCACAAAATGGTGGACAACCACACAATGCTGGGAATCATGGCCTAGCCAAGTCGACGTATGTTTCTTGGGGACATAATTCAATCCATAACATTAAGCAGGCAGAGACAAACAAAAACAAATAAACAAATCAAACCAGTTGCCATGGAATTGATCCTGATTAATGGCAACCCCATGTGTTGCAGAGTAGAACTGTACTCCATAGGGTTTTCAAGGCTGTGACATTTTGCAATCAGATTGCCAGGTCTTTATCCTGAGGAACTTTGGGTGGGTTCAATCTGCCAAGTGTCTGGTTAGTAACCAAATGCAAACCTCTTGCACCACCCAGGGAATCCTTTGAAATAATAAACAAAAATACCAGAGTAGGAATTACAAATTATTTAGAAATAAAACAATTAAATTTCTTCAAGGAAAACCACGTGGGATGTTTTCTCAGAGGAAATTTTACAACCCTAATTGGAAAATAAACATTGATAAACCAGGCATTCAAATTAAAAAACCTGAGAACACAACAAATAGTACAGAATAAAGTCATAGTAAGTAGAAGGAATATATTAAAGTAGATATAGATTTTGAAAAGACCAATAAAATAGACAAAACTTTGAAAAAATGATGACAAAGAAAGAGGAGAGAAAATAATATGAATGAGAAATAAAGCATAGTTGCATTCATTTAGAAAACAAGAATTTGAGCAACCACTATGCAGCAGACATTGTTGTATGAGCTTGGAGTACAACAGCAGCAACACAGACAAACGAATAAAATGAATTATTGAAGTAAATGTAAGACAGTGATATGTGCTAAGGAGAAAAATAAAGCAAGGAAGCAAGTAACAATTTTTACATAAGGTGATAAAGGAAGGCCTCACTGAGAAGTAAATTTGAGTAAAGACTAAAAAAATGGGAATGTCAACTGACTAAGGAGATAAAATATGCTTTCTGTGACCATCTAAGAGAAGTGATCAAGATTTTAGTAAGTAAATTTTTTTCAGCCATATTCAACTTTATGGGTGCCAACATAGAGAAAGTGATGGGTTAGGATTAACCAAGGTATGATTTAGCACAAATTGGATAAAAGAAAGAGAATAAGAGGGAGAGAGAAGAAAACTGAAAGAAATACTTACAATGATTTGCTATGGAATATAAGTTGGAAATGGAAAGAAATAAAAACATGAAGGTAATGAGATACAATGAAAAGACAGTAGGATCAATGGATTGAAGGTCTTGCAGTGTTGGAGGATGGTCA
Organism: Dugong dugon; assembly: GCA_030035585.1. Lineage (NCBI taxonomy): Eukaryota > Metazoa > Chordata > Mammalia > Sirenia > Dugongidae > Dugong > Dugong dugon. The sequence goes on from CM057466.1 coordinate 65,572,700, forward strand.
GAGTTACAGATAGCGTAGGAAAGGAAATGGGTGGGAAAGATAAAAAAAATGGTAGTTGGAGGGGAGAACTTATGAAATTTAAGTGACTGAATATTGGTTATTGGTAATAATAAGGTAAAGAGTACAACCATGGAAGCAAATAATTGAAAAAATATATAGAAGAGATAGAAATGCAAAAGAATGATATGTATAATTATATAAAAATAGATTGCAAAATAAAAAAATTTGGTTGAATTTCTAGTAACAAACACACACACGTACATATATTTGGCTCAAAAATGTATAGAAAGACTATATTCTTAATTTGACCCATTATTAACAGTGACATAGAAGTAACTGGCAGAACAATCAAAGATTAAAATATTTTTGAAAGATGTTATTGTTAGGTGCCATCAAGTCCAGACTCATAGCAACTCTATGTAGAACAGAATGAAACACTGCCCAGTCCTGTGCCATCCTCACAATGGTTGCTATGTTTAAGCCCATTGTTGCAGCCATTGTGTCAGTCCATCTCTTTGACGGTCTTCCTCTTTCTCTCTAATCCTCTACTTTACCAAGCATGATGTCCTTCTCTAGGGACCATTCCCTCCTGATAACATGTCCAGAGGATGTGAGAAGAAGTCTTCCCATCCTCACTCCCAAGGAGCACTCTGACTGTACTTCCTCCAAGACAGAATTGTTCATTCTTCTGGCAATCCTTGGCATATACAATATTCTTTGCCAACACCATAATTCAAAGGCATCAGTTCTTCTGTCTTCTTTATTCATCATCCAGCTTTCACATGCATGTGAGGCGATTGAAAATATCATCGCTTGGATCAAGCACACTTTAGTCCTCAAGGTGACATCTTCACTTTTTAACACTTTAAAGAGGTCTTTTGCAGCAGATTTGCTCAATACAGTATGTTGTTTGATTTCCTGACTGCTGCTTACATGGGTGTTGATTGTGTATTCAAGCAAGACGAAATCATTGACAATGTCAATCTTTTCTCCATTTATCATGATGTTGCTTATAGTCTAGTTTGGAGATTTTTCATTTTATTTATGTTGAGGTATAACACATACTGAAGGCTGTAGTCTTTGATCTTCATCAGTATGTGCTTCAAGTCCTCTTTGCTTTTAGTAAGCAAGGTAGAGTCATCTGCATATCACAGGTTGTTAACGAGTCTTCCTCCAATCCTGATGCCACATTCTTCTTCACATAGTCCACCTTCTCTTATTATTTGCTCAGCATACAGACTGAATATGTATGATGAAAGGATACAACCCTGTTGCACATCTTTCCTGATTTTAAACCAGGCAGTATCCCCTTGTTCTGTTTGAACGACTGCCTCATGGTCTACGTACAAGTTCTGCATGAGCACAACTAAGTGTTCTGGAATTCCCATTCTTTGCAATGTTATCCATAATTTGTTGTAATCCACACAGTCAAATGCCTTTGTATAGTCAATAAAACACAGGTAGAGGGAGGGGCAAGATGGCGCTCTAGGCAGAAACACCACGCCGTCCCTCCACAGCAAAGATCCGAAAAACTAAGCCTAACAGAGAATCAACAATCCTGAAACCCTAGAACACCAAATGAAGAGATAAAGAACTCAGCCAAACACCAAACGGAGTGAGAATACTAAAAGAGAACGGAGAGCGAGGAGAGACTCAGGCAGAGATTCCTTACCAGCTAACGCAGCGTGGATCCACCATCTTGGATTCCTATCGGAGACCAGCAAACAGGAGAGCAGCCTTGCAGAACATCTGGTCGGAGACAGAACGACTGGTAAACTGCGGTGCGCGCTCTCCCACCACCCACCCCTCTCCACCTCAGCTGGGGATCCCCTGCTTTCCGTGGACAGGGTCCCTGGGCTGGGGGGTGCTGGTGCTTGGATTCCGCGCGCCTGGGCTGGCGGCTTTCTGGGAGCCGTTTGCTGGCAGCTAGCGAACCTTTCTCTGCCGCCTCCCCCTCCTTTTGCCTGGGTGCCTGGTTCCGAGTGCCGTCTTTGCTCTCTCCTGCGGGGCTGTAGGGCTGCGTGCGGGCGTGTGGCTGTTTCTAGGTCTGGGCTCCCGCGTGGGTGGGATCCCGGGGCCTTTGTTCGTTCGCCCCTCTGCTTTCCGTGGCCGGAGTCCCTGAGCAGGGGGCCGCCGGTGCTTGGATTCCACGCGCCCGGGCGGGGGGCTTTCTGGGAGCCGTTTGCCGGCCGCTAGTGAGCCTTTTTCTGCCGCCTCCCCCTTCTTTTGCCTGGGTGCCTGGTTCCGAGTACCGTCTCTGCTCTCTCCTGCGGGGCTGTAGGGCTGCGTTCGGGCGTGTGGCTATTTCCAGGTCTGGGCTCCCGCGCGGGTGGGATCCTGGGGCCTTTGTTCGTTGGCCCCTCTGCTTCCCGTGGCCACGGTCACTTAACCCCGAGACTACCGGCTTCTTGGAATTCGCGCCCCTGAGTGGGGGCTCTCTGGGTCCCATTTGTAGGCACTGACTGCTGGTGTTGCCCTTTTTTTTTTTTTTTTTTCTCTCAATTTTATTTTTCTTCCTTTTTTGATTAGTTTTGTCATCTTTTACCTCTTTTTCTCTTTTGTCTTTCTTCATTGCTTAATTTCTTGTCTCTCTATCTCTTCCTTCTCTTTCTGATCCCTGAATTCCAGGAGATGTATGCCTCTGTACATTCTGTCCAGGCTGAGCTGTGAAAATTGAGACCGACTCCCCCAGACCTCATAGCTGCATCGGTGGAATCCCTGGGAACTTTGCAGTTCTTTAACTTTTCTGATTTTAATTTGGTCATTCTTTCCTTTTCTTTCTCTTCCCCCTTCTGGTTTCCTCCATCCCATAGTCTCTCATCTGTACATTCCAACGACAAGCTCCCCTAGCATTCTTTTATGTTTGTACGCTTTTTGCTCCTCCTCCTCTCTCCTCTCTCCCATATCCAGCTTAGCTTCACACATAACCATCTTCCCGCTGCACCCTACCTACCTGCACCGTGCACTAGACATCACATCACCAAGCGGTGCAGGCACGCCCTATTGGAACCTGCCCAGCACTGACTACCGACTGTCCTGGTGGCTGCAGTGAGTGCCACAAGCAACCCATCCCAGTGGCTCCTCCTCAACTAGATCTGCCCAGCTGTACCACAAGAACGAAAAAAAAAAAAAATCTACAATCAATAAACGAGAGAAATATCTACTGAATGCCCCGAAAACAGCAAACAATATCAAAACATTTACAAAAACAAGACAAGATGGCTCCAATAGGCGTCCAAATTAAAACACCAGATAACTCTCCTGTGGAAGAAAATGCACTAGAAGTACCTGATACGGAACTCAAATCACTAATACTCGGAATTTTCCAAGAACTGAGGCAAAAAGCTGACAAACATGAGGAAAAAATAGACAAATTTATGGAAAATACAGACAAAAAATTGGAAGAATTCAGGAAGATGATGCAAGAACAAAATGCCAAAATAAATTCACAACTCGAAATTATACAAAAACAACAATTAGAAATCCAAAAGATAAACAACAAGATTTCAGAAATGGATGGTGTCATAGAAGGGCTGAGAAGTAGATTTGAAACCATGGAAGACAGGATCAGTGGAACTGAAGACAAACACTTGGATACAACTCTGTTTGAGGAAAACTCAGAAAAAAGAACAAAGAAAAATGAAGAGACCCTGAGAGTTATGTGGGACACAATTAAAAGCAAAAACTTACGAGTGATTGGCATACCAGAACAGGGGGAGAAAACAGAAAACACAGAGAGGATCATTGAGGAACTGCTGACAGAAAACTTTCCCAATATCATGAAAGATGAAAAGCTGGTCATCCAAGAAGCTCAACGAACACCATATAGAAGAGACCCCAAAAGAAAATCACCAAGACATATCATATTCACACTCGCTAAAACTAAAGACAAACAAAGAATCCTGAGAGCAGCTCGAGAAAAACAAGAAGTCACATACAGAGGAGAAACAATAAGACTAAGCTCAGATTATTCAGCAGAAACCATGCAGGCAAGAAGGCAATGGGATGACATATATAAAATCTTGAAAGAAAAAAATTGTCAGCCAAGAATAATATATCCTGCAAAACTCTCATTCAGATTTGATGGTGAAATTAGGTCATTTCCAGATAAACAGAAACTAAAGGAATATGCAAAAGTCAAACCAAACTTACAAGAATTATTAAAGGGAGTTCTTCGATCTGAGGACAAACAGCTTAAGCCCTCAGGCAGGACCTAGGACCTAGGACGCAGGTTAACATGAACCAGATACCATTCTAGGAACTGAACTACAGATGACTTTCCAAAAACAAAAGATATACAACAGGGAATCAGAGAAATCAATCAAAGGATGACAACAACATCAAAACAATGAAAGAGGGAACAAACGGCATAGGTATAGAACCTTCTAAAGGAGAAGAAGGCAAGGCGATACCAAGTAAGGGTAGACTGCTTCAAAATTATAAAGATAAGGGTAAAATTCATGGTAACCACAAAAAAAGTTAACAAACCAACTCATAAAAATAAAGACGAAAAACATAAAGTCTCCACAAAAACAAAACCTACAAAAACATAAGAAATGAACACAAAATCCACAAACAAAAGGAACTCAGCACAAGAGAGTAAGAAGAACAAAGAAAACTTCAGCATCACAAAAAAAAGCACTACAAAATGACAGCAACAAATTCACATCTATCAATAATTACACTGAACGTAAATGGACTCAATGCACCCATAAAGCGACGGAGAGTGGCAGAATGGATAAGAAAACAGGATCCATGTATTTACTGTCTACAAGAGACACATCTTAGAAACAAAGAGGTGAATTTATTAAAAATCAAAGGTTGGAAAAAAATATATCAAGCTAACAACTATCAAAAAAGAGCAGGAGTGGCAATTCTAATCTCAGATAAAATAGACTTTAAAACAAAATCTACCATAAAAGACAAAGAAGGACAATATATAATGATTAAGGGGATGATCCATCATGAAGACATAACCATAATAAATATCTATGCACCCAATGACAGGGCTCCAAAATACATAAAAAAAACTCTAACAGCACTGAAAAGAGAAATTGACAGTTCCACAATAATAGTAGGAGACTTCAACACACCACTCTCAATAAAGGACAGAACAACTAAAAAGAAACTCAGCAAAGATACAGAAGACCTAAAGGACACAATCAGCCAACTGGACCTCATAGACATATATAGAACAATCCATCCAACCGCTGCAAAGTACACATTCTTTTCCAATGCACATGGAACGTTCTCCAGAATAGACCACATCATAGGCCACAGAGCAATCCTCAACAAGATCCAAAATGCTGAGATAATTCACAGTATCTTCTCTGACCACAATGCCATCAAGGTAGAAATTAACACTAGAAAGAGCAAGGAAAAAAAATCAAACACATGGAAACTGAATAATAATCTGCTTACACATCAATGGGTAATAGAAGAAATCAGAGATGGAATTAAAAAATTCCTAGAATCAAATGAAAATGAAAACACATCATACCAAAACCTTTGGGACACAGCAAAGGCAGTCCTCAGAGGACAATTTATAGCAATAGATGCACATATCAAAAAAGAAGAAAGGGACAAAATCAAAACATTAACTACAGAACTCAAACAAATAGAAAGAGAACAACAAAAAAAGCCTACAACCACCGGAAGAAAGGAAATAGTAAAGATCAGAGCAGAAATCAATGAAATAGAGAACAGAAAAACAATAGAAAGAATCAACAAAACCAAAAGTTGGTTCTTTGAAAGAATCAACAAAATCGACAAACCACTGGCCAGACTGACAAAAGAAAAACAGCAGAGGGCACAAATAACCCAAATAAGAAATGAAATGGGGGACATTACAACAGACCCAACTGAAATAAAAAGGATTATAACAGAATATTATGAAAAACTATATTCCAACAAATTTGAAAACCTAGAGGAAATGGGTAAATTTCTAGAAACATACGGCCTACCCAAACTACAACAAAGTGATATTGAAAATCTGAACAGACCCATAACAAGAGAAGAGATTGAAAAGGTAATAAAAAAACTCCCAACCAAAAAAAGCCCTGGCCCAGATGGCTTCACTGGAGAATTCTACAAAACATTTACAGAAGAGCTCGTACCAGTTCTACTCAAGTTATTTCAGAGCATAGAAGAGGAAGCAACACTTCCAAATTCATTCTATGAAGCCAGCATAACGCTGATACCAAAACCAGGCAAAGACATCACAAAAAAAGAAAATTACAGACCAATATCTCTCATGAATATAGATGCAAAAATTCTGAACAAAATTCTAGCCAATAGAATTCAGTATCATATCAAAAAAATAATACACCACGACCAAGTAGGATTCATACCAGGTATGCAAGGTTGGTTTAACATTAGAAAATCCATCAACGTAATCCACCACATAAATAAAAGGAAAGAAAAAAATCACATGATTATCTCAATTGATGCAGAAAAGGCATTTGACAAAGTCCAACACCCATTCCTGATAAAAGCTCTCAATAAAATAGGTATAGAAGGGAAATTTCTCAGCATAATAAAGGGCATCTATGCAAAACCAACAGCCAACATCATTCTTAATGGAGAAAGGCTGAAAACATTCCCCCTGAAAACAGGAACAAGACAAGGATGCCCTTTATCACCACTCCTATTTAACATTGTGCTGGAAGTTCTAGCTAGAGCAGTAAGGCAAGAAAAAGAAATAAAGGGCATCCAAATTGGTAATGAAGAAGTTAAACTCTCCCTGTTTGCAGATGATATGATACTATACATAGAAAGCCCTAAAGACTCCACGAGAAATTTACTGGAACTAATAGAAAGATTCAGCAGAGTAGCAGGATACAAGATAAACATTCAAGAATCAGTTGGATTCCTATACACCAGTAAGGAGAATGATGAAAAGGAAATCAGGAAATCAATACCATTTTCAATAGCCCCTAAAAAGATAAAATACTTAGGAATAAATCTGACCAGGAATATAAAAGACCTATACAAAGAAAACTACAAAACACTGCTGCGTGAAACCCAAAGGGATCTACAGAAATGGAAAAACATACCATGCTCATGGATAGGCAGACTCAACATTGTGAAAATGGCAATTCTACCTAAAGCAATCTACAAATACAATGCAATTCCGATACAAATACCAACAACATTCTTCAAAGAGATGGAAAAACTAATTATTAACTTTATATGGAAAGGGAAGAAACCTCGAATAAGTAAAGCACTACTGAAGAAGAAGAATAAAGTTGGAGGACTCACACTACCTGACTTGAGAACCTACTATACAGCTACAGTACTCAAAACAGCCTGGTACTGGTACAACAACAGAGACATTGACCAATGGAACAGAATTGAGAACTCAGATGTAAATCCATCCACCTACGGTCACCTGATTTTTGACAAGGGCCCAAAATACATCAAATAGGGAAAAGACAGTCTTTTTAACAAATGGTGCTGGCAAAACTGGATATCCGTTTGTAGAAAAATGAAACAGGACCCATACCTCACACCATATACAAAAACTACTTCAAAATGGATCAAAGACCTGAATATAAAGCCTCAAACTATAAAATTCATAGAAGAAAAAATAGGACCAACACTTCAGACCTTAATACATGGCATTAACAGGATACAAACCATAAACATCAACACAAAAAACCCAACAGATAAAATAGATAATTGGGATCTTCTAAAAATCAAACATCTATGCTCTTCAAAAGATTTCACCAAAAGAGTTAAAAGAGAACCTACAGACTGGGAAAAAATTTTTGGACAGTACAAGTCAGACAAAGGTCTAATCTCCATAATCTACAAGAAAATCCAACACCTCTACAACAAAAAGACAACCAATCCTATCAAAAAATGGGCAAAGGAAATGAACAGACACTTCACCAAGGAAGACATTCAAATGGCCAACAGACACATGAGGAAATGCTCGCGATCACTAGCCATTAGAGAAATGCAAATTAAAACCACAATGAGATACCATCTCACCCCGGCATTACTGGCACGAATCAAAAACACTGGAAATAACAAATGTTGGAGGGGCTGCGGGGAGACGGGAACTCTTATACACTGCTGGTGGGAATGCAAAATGATACAGCCATTTTGGAAAATGATATGGCGTTTCCTCAGAAAGCTAGAAATAGACGTACCATTCGATCCAGCAATCCCACTCCTAGGAATATATCCTAGAGAAATAAGAGTCATCACTCGAATAGACATATGCACACCTATGTTCATGGCCGCATTATTCACAATAGCAAAACGATGGAAACAACCTCGATGTCCATCAACAGACGAATGGATACACAAACTATGGTACATACACACAATGGAGTACTATGCAACGAGAAAGAACAATGAATCTGTGAAGCATCTCATAACATGGATGAAACTGGAGGACATCATGCTGAGTGAAATAAGTCAATCACAAAAGGACAAATATTGTATGAGACCTCTATTGTAAAAACCCATGAAAAAATTCACATGCAAAATGTAACAATCCTTGTTGGTTACCAGGGATGGGAGGGGGGGGGATACTAAATAGGTAATAGGTAAGTGGTAACTTGGGTGAGAGATGAGATAGTACATAGTACAGGGGAAACTAACAGAACCTGCACAAGGAAAGGTCATGGAGGCCCTATAGACACATCCAAACCCCCCGAGGGACTGAGTTGTTGGACGGAGGGCTCTGGGGACCATGATCTCGGGGAACATCTAGCTCAATTGGCATGACACTACTTATAAAGATAATGCTCTACATTCTACCTTGGTGAGTAGTGTCTGGGGTCTTAAAAGCCTATGAGCGGCCATCTAAGATACTCCACTGATCTCATCCCTTCGGGAACAAGGGAGAACGAAGAGAACAGGATACAAGGAAAAGATTAGTCCGAAGGACTAATGGTCCACAGCTACCAAGGCCTCCACGGGACTGAGCCCAGTACAGCTGGATGGTGCCCGGCTACCACCAATGACTCCTCTGACCAGGATCACAACAGAGGGTTCTGGGCAGAGCTGGAGTAGGATGTAGAGCATAATTTTAACTCCCAAAAAAAAAAAAAAAAAAGAAGACCAGATATACTGGCCTAAAGAATACTAGAGAAACCTCGAGAGTGTGGCCCCCAGACACCCTTTCAGCTCAGAGGGGAAGTTACCTTCAAGGTTCGATGTTCAGCCTGGGAATGGACACCCCAGTAAAACTAAATGGGACTAACGATGTACAGGAGTCCGGTGACAAGGGCCAGAAGGCAGAGGGAGAGTAGGAAACTGATGATAAGGAACACAAATTGAATAAGGACACTGTCGATGTATTGTGAGATTGTTGACCACTGCTATAGGGCAACATTTGTAGTAACTATTAAATGGGAGGCTGTTTTGTCCTGTAAGCCTGCATCTTGGGCGAGAATGGCAGCACAATTGGAAGAGCATAGTCAATATCACTTAAATGTGGAAGTAAAAAGTTTTGAAATGGTGTTTAAATAAAATAAAATAAAAAATAAACAAATGAGACTAAAGAGGTACAATAGTCCACTGACAAGATCCAGAAGACAGAAGGGGACAAGGAAGCCCCCTGGTGATAGGGAACACAAGGTGGAGTAAGGATATTCTTGATGTGCTGTGAGATTGTTAACCATTGTCATAGGGCAACATGTGTAGTAACTGTTAAATGAAAAACTATTTTGTTCTGTAAGCCTTCATCTTAAGTGAGAATAACAGCACAGTTGGAAGAGCGTAGTCAATGTCACTGAACTGTGAATGTAGAAAATTTTGAAACGGTGTATCTTTGGCCATCTGTAATTTTCATAAAAAAAAAAGGTTGAGAATTTAGAGGCTTAATACGTTGTGGGGTTGTTAACCAATGTCAAAAAAAACAACATGTGTACTACTATTTCATGAGAAACTATTTGCTCTGTAAGCTTTCACCTGAAGTACAATAAAATATATAAAAAATAAAAATAAAAAAATAAAACACAGGTAAACATCTTTCTGATATTCTCTGCTTTCAGCCAAGATCTGTCTACCATCAGCAATGATATCCCTGGTTCCATGTCCTTTTCTAAATCGAGCTTGAATTTATGGCCGTTCCCTGTGGATGTACTGCTGCAATCATTTTTTAATTAATTTTGGCAAAATTTTAGTTGTGTGTAATATTAATGATATTTTTGATAATTTCCTTATTCTGTTGGATCACCTTTCTTTAGAATGGGAACAAATATAGATCTCTTCCAGTCGATTGGCCAGGTAGTTGTCTTCCAAATATCCTTTTATACATAAGTGAGCACCTCCAGTGCTATATCCCTTTTTAGAAATATTAAAAAGATAGGTATGGGATATTTCGTGGACAGTTTCTAACTAAACTAAAAAATACATTTCTTTCAGTAGAGAATGGTCACATACATAGACTGGTTAAATATATCATAGTATGTCTACACCATGAAATAATATGTAGCCATTATAAGAATGAGGTGAGTTTGTATTATCTAAAATAGTCACTGAAAGAACTACATATATTTTTGAGTGAAACAATACTGTCAGAACAATAGACATAAAGTGCTTTGATTTTTGCTTTTTTTATTTGTTTTTAAAGAGTATACAAATATATGAGTGAAATTTATTTTTAGAGGATGCAAAAACTTTTGAAGTTACATAATCTTGGCTGTGAATTTGGTGGTTTGTGGTGGGAGAAAGGTTTTTTTTTTTTTTTTACTTCAAATGCATTTAGTGATTTAATTTTTTTTTACCAAATATGTGCTTATGTTATTTTTCATGATAAATTTGAATAAGCAAAAACACTCTTACTACCCTATTCTTGGTGTATACGTTCAGATGCCTCAAAATCATGAGTGAGGTAGTGACGGCATTTAACTTGAGATGGTCATTGGGAAATAACTTATAAACTTCCTTGAAATTTAGTTTACGTTTCTTCAACAATTTTAAATATATAATTCTGTAGCAAAGATTAATCACAATGAGATATCTACAATTAATGCCAGTATAAATTAAAAATTTCCTCTATATTACTTCTGAAGTACAAACTGTTTTTATATGAAAAACAAGGGGAAGATACAAACAAATTCAACAGGACAGAGACAATGAATATAAAAAAATATTAGATATCTGGCATGTAAAACACATTTCCATGTATATGAACAGTACTTGGTTAGAACTTTAAGACTTCTGTATTCATTTAAAGGATAGCTATTATATTTGTGTTAGTTTTTTTAGTTATTTAAATTTAATTTTTTGTTACTTGATAGTTCCTTTATCAGTTTTTAATTTTTTCTTCCCCTAAGTGATTACTAGCTACAAATTTTTTTTAATATAAAAATAAAAACCACCATTTCAGTTATTGCTCTCATTAAGCCAGAAACATGTGTGTGTGTGTTCGTGTGTGTGTGTGCTGCATTTTTTTATAGGACAAACAACTAAGAATGATGCCTATGTGCAGTGTTTTTATGTATGATATGTAAAATATGTTTGCATCTTTGATGTTGTTTTTAAAATTAAATTCTCACATGGTGTGATGGTTAATGTTGTGTGTTAACTTGGCTGGGCCATAATTCTCAGTGGTTTGGCAGTTATGTAATGAAGTAGTTTTGCAGTTATGTAATGATGTAATTTGGCATTTATGTAGTGATATAATCATCTTCCATTTTGTGATCTGATGTAGTCATACCCCATTTTGTGCTCTGATGTGAACAGCCAACTAGTTGAAAAAGGGAGTTTCCTTGGGGGTGTGGCCCGCATCCAATATATACAGATGTTCTTGCAAAGTTTGTGTACTCTGGATCCTGCATCACATTTGCCATTCTCTAACCTCTGGTTCTCAGGACATGAGCCAGCAGCCCTCAGCCTGACCTGCAGATCTTGGGATTTGACAGCTCCCACAATCCCATGAGCCAGCAGCCTTCAACTTGGCCTGATGATTTGGGGGTTGTCAGCCCCTGCAACCATGTAAGTCAGGAGAAGCCTCCAGCCTAATGTCTGACCCATGGATTTGGGACCTGCCAGCCTCCACAACTGCATGAGTCATTTCCTTCAGATAAATCTCTCCCTCTCTCTCTCGCTATATATATATGCATATGCACATCACTGGTTTTGCCCCTCTAGAGACCCCAGCCTAAGACAGATGGTCAAAATAATACTTTAAGTTTTTAAATGATTTTTTTAAATACCAAAAATATTGTCTTTGTATATTCCATAAAACTAACACATACACACACACACACTCCTAAAAGATCCATGATTAAATTGGCATGCTTTTTGAGAAAGTACATACTTAATACTGATGTAATTCTTATTTCTTATTTCTTTTTTATCATATAGTAATTTATATTGCTGATAGAGAAATTAAGACAAAACTGAAAATATAAACTGGGAATGTTGAAGGAATACTATAAATGTACAGGTAGGCATTTTAGAGAACTGGCCTATTTCTTCCAAGTCTCCTCATACCTGGATACACTGATCACTTACCATAGTTATTCATCTGACAGTTAGAGGGTACCAAATTCCCAGTTCTTGTGATATTATGCACTGGAGGCCCAGTCTTCCTTTGCACCCCAATTTATCAAATCAACTGGATGATTTAAAAATCTCTTGCAAAATGTTTCTGATCCTGGAATCGCAAAGTAGCTTGACCTGTTCAGTGATCATTCTCTATAGCAGTTCACTCCTGTGACTGCACCCTGAACATTATTCATAAGAAATCCATTCTCTGGCCACAACCTGCTATTTTTTAATCTCTATCACTCATTCATTTCCTATAAATTTCCTCTGGAAAATCTCAGTTACTCTCTTGACATTATTTCTTGTCTATTCTAAAAACTATGGTGACTCACTTCAAATAAAATGTCATGATTATCTACCTTAATTCGTCAAGCCACTTATTTTCTCCTGCACCCTGATACTGACATGAAATAAAATATAAAATCATGCTGGCTAGCGTATTAAAATATATGGTTTACACTCCAATTTAAGATGTTCAGTACTGCTGGACAATTATTATACATGTGCCCAGATGGAGTTCATGCATTGCATTTTACACTTAATGTTCTCATCAAACTTCCTAACACCATCATCTACTTTTACCTTCTAGCAAGTGCTCTTGCTTCCTGTTCAGCAGAAAAATAGATCTATGCTTTGAATTAATTTCTTACCTTTGATTCATTCATTCATACATTCAATACCTACTTAAGGATTTAACCTGTCTTCTGCACAAAATTTCCCAATATTTTTTATTGTATAAAAAAGAATAGAATGATAAATGCTAGGAGGGTATATGTAGTACATATCCTGCAGGCACAGAATTGGACACATGAAGTAATTTTGCCAGGGAAGTCTACATAGATGATTAATACATCATATGGATGAAAAGAACATTCCATCTTGGAAATTTTGGAAAAAATACACTAAGCAAAGGCACCAAGAAGCATGTGAAAAGTCTGCAAACGTTAAAAGGTGCATTAGGTTCAGACAACTGCAGGCAAATATCTATGATTGAACCAGAGAGTAACAATTTCATCTGTGTAATTTAAAAAAGTTAACTCTAGCAGCAGTATAAGCTGGCTCAGAGGGTGAAAAAAGGAGATCAGAGATAACAGTTTTAGAACATTGCAATAGTTCTGGGGCTAAAGGATGATTTTAAAATGTGACATGATCACTGGAAAAAGAGCGGAGATCTAATAAAAACAAAGAAATTAGAAATAAAGGAATTTGGAAACTGATTAGATAGAGGGGATGAGGAAAAAATGGGTCAAAATTGTTGCTGTTCTTTGCGAATGGAATATAGGAATAAACAGATTTTTGAAGGAAAAAATATTGAGTTCTATTTCATGTATATTGAATCCGAGGTATGATTTTAACAGTCAGAAGGAGACTGCTAAGCCTTTGAATGTCTTATAGCCCTAAATATAACAGAAGGCTTTCTCCTTTCATCCCCTGTAATGGACTGAATTATGTCCACCCAAAATATGTGTTGTGAATCCTAACCTCTATGCTTATGGTTATAATTCCATTTGGGAATGGGTTTTTTCTGTTATGTTAATGAAGCAGGATTAGTGTAGAGTGTGTTTTAAATCAATCTCCTTTGAGCAAGCGAAAGAAGCAGAGAAGGGGGAAGGGAGATGTCAAGCCATATGAAGATTTTCCAGGAGAAGCTCAGAAGAGACAAGGGCCTTTCTCCTGAGCTGACAGAGAAAACCTTTCCCTAGAGCCAGCATTCTGAATTCGGACTTCTAGCTTCCTAAACAGTGAGAAAATAAGTATCTGTTTGTTAAACGCTCCCACTCCTACTTGTAGTATTTCTGTTATAGCAGCACTAGATAACGAAGACACCCCCTCAAAAAAATAAACTCTATAAAAAGAGGATCTATTTTGTATTTTAGTCCTCAAGACATCTCTCATATTATGAGGTTGTTTTATTTTCCCAGTACTTCAATCGGAGCATCAAAGTAATGTTGAGGGAAGATACATTAGCCTGAAATGACTTCAATCAATGCTAATTTGGGATACTTACAGAGGTGACCAAAAGAAAAGTAAGATAAGAAGCAAAGGAAATTAATACCCGTTAGTTATTATTGCTGGGAGTGTGACCTCACAGTTTTAAATAGCAAATGTCATTATAAACAAACTCCTTAAGTACTTTAAAAAGCAATAGATAAAATGGTTATGTAGCAGAGATTGCAAAGATATTCTAAGAGCAGTATACAGAAAAGACAATGTTCTAATGTTGTACAGTATACTTGTGGCTTGGATTTACAGCATTATTCATGGATTCAACATTGGTCACCTTTCAAAAAAGGCCGCCTACATGCTCAGGAAGATTATATTTTAAAGACGTTTATGTTACATAAGTCCAAAAAGTCACTCTGATAAAGTCAAAGTCTCTAACGTTGAAAATAAAACTTTGAAATACGTTTATTATTATTTTATATAATACGTGATTTTAAATATTTATATGGAAGTAAATTAAATAGTATAATTAGATTTTTGAATATTTACTCTACAGTCTGGAAGTAAAGTATATATTTAAAGCTTTTCAAAGAACTTACTTTATAATTGTGTTTATCTTACTTTTCAGCATACACATGAAGTGGGTTTGGAGCTCCTGGTCAGATAGGTGTGTTCTATCTATCCATTGTCTATCTACCATCTATCCATCCATCCATCCATCCATCCATCTCTCTATGTATCATATGTATCTATGCTTACTAAATAAAGATCTGAAATACATATCATGTTCATTGAATTACCAGCCATTATCTTTATATCCTACAGAATTTACCCTATCATGTGTGCTCAGTCCATGCAATTGAGTTACTTAAATTCTTAATTTGCCTTTGGTTTCCTACTAGAAATCAAGCCTAGCTTTAAGTCTCAGATGAGAGGACTAGAGTCCATAGTTCCTAGAG
Source organism: Dugong dugon (assembly GCA_030035585.1). Classification (NCBI taxonomy): domain Eukaryota; kingdom Metazoa; phylum Chordata; class Mammalia; order Sirenia; family Dugongidae; genus Dugong; species Dugong dugon. The sequence continues at coordinate 65,588,116 of CM057466.1, forward strand.
TTTTATAGACTCGTGCTTAGGATATGATATCAAAAACTATAACATTTTAGCGGTAATGCAGGAGTTTTTGTTTGGGGGGCATTGAGTTTATGTTAATAGTGGTAGAATATTTTGGAAAACAATAGTGATAATGGTGGCACAACATGAAATGTAATCAACATCATTCAATTGCAAATGTGGAAGTTGTGCTGGTGAATGTTTTAATGTGTGTATTTTCACCACAATAAAACAAAATTTATGAGAAAAAAAAAAGATATTTCCAGCCGCTAATTGGATTGCATTGCATTGAACAGATCTGCTGCAAAAGACCTCTTTAAGTGTTAAAAAGCAAAAATGTCACTTTGAGGACTAAGGCACGCCTGACCCAAGCCATGGTGTTTTCAGTCGCCTCGTATGCATGTGAAAGCTGGACAATAAATGAGGAAGACCAAGGAAGAATGGATGTTTTTGAATTATGGTGTTGGTGAAGAATATCGAATATACCATGGGCTGTCAGAAGAACAAACAAATCTGTCTTGGAAGAAGTACAGCCAGAATACCCATTAGAAGAGAGGATGGTGAGACTTTATCTCACTTACATTGGACGTGTTATCAGGAGGGATGGGTCACTGGAATAGGACATCATGCTTAGTAGAGTAGATGATCAGCGAAAAAGAGGAAGACTCTCAATGAGATGGATTGACTCAGTGGCTGCAACAATGGGCTTGAGCACAGCAACAATTGTGAGGATGGCTCAGGACCAGGCAGTGTTTCATTCTATTGTATATGGGGTTGCTATGAATTGGGACAGACTTGAAGGCACCTAACAACAATTGGAGTTCTGCTTTAAATTAGATTCGCTCCCTCTGGATCCAAAATACAACCACCCTCTGAAGGCAGATATCAACAGTGATCAGTGAGCACTGCTGCTGTAGTTTACCCACAAATTAGAATGCTTTCAGTATTATGGTAGTCATTGTAGTTACACAAAAATGTATGAAGCTTAATGTGTGTGGACAACCATCCTGCAACCATAATGGGGAAACAGCTAATGTCACAAAATGAAGAGAAGAGAGACAGAAAGAAACCAAGTCTATGATGACATTTAGAGATTCTATCAAAATCCTAAAATCAGCTTGATTTCTTCCTGTGTAATCCAATAAAACTCCTTTATTATTTAAGCTATGTTGAGTTGAATTGTCTTTTATATGCAACCGGATTCAATTTATTAGTATTTAATGTTCTACGTTTTTCACTGACTATAGTTGTTTTCCCATTTCCATTGTAAATCTCTTCTCCTTAGCCTTAGTCTTCCCACTTCCAACACATCCCTGGGCTGAGTTTGTACGGGTATTGTTATAACAACTGTTGATTCTTTGCTTTCTTAAGATCTGGTCTAAGCTTCTTGTCACAACATACAAGGCTTTTTATAGCTTGTTACATTTAAACTTCCAAAGCCATCCCAGAAACTCCCCGTTAATACTACTGTGTATGCTCCAAACATGGTTCCCTAAGAAATGTACATTTCTTTAACACCTTGTGGTTTACATATGTTATACACTCTGTCTGAACTATCTCTTACCCACTTCTCCAACAACTAAACTTCTACTCATCTTCCAATATCCAGTTCAGTTTTCAGTTCCATTAGGAACCTTATTTTTCCATACAGAGTATATTGTTGTCCTCAATGTGTTTCCATTGTACTTTCAGACATTTCACTACTGATTATCTATTGATCATTGTCTTCTTCTCTCTCTGCATTCTCTTTTTATCTATATATGTTTACAGGATTATGAGATTTTTGACAGTAGAGATTGTATTTTACTCACCCCCTCCCCTGGAACCTAGCACAGAGCTTGGCAGTTATCCATGTGTAGCAGAAATAGAATAAATACTATACGGAAGAAAAGAAACAAGAGAGGGAGGAAGGGAAAAAAAAGAGCATAAACTAGCCTTCATGGAAGAAGGAAAATCTGGACACAAGAGAGTTTCTGCAAATGAGGAGTATAATCAGTACTAATCATAGATGACTGCTATCTAAGAGATGATTCATGAAACATGTAAATTTTCCTCCACTAGGAATCACAAGTAGAGTTTACCATTTTATCTATTGCATGGTAAGCAGTAAAATGTATCTTATTCATGTGAAGGTAATAAAAAGCAATTCACTTTTAGTTTAAAGCCAACTCATGAAGATAATACAAATGTATTACTTTGACAGGCAAATTTGATCAAATGACATCTTGTTAGCAATACACGCACACCTATATAATCTCCATCTTAAAAACCATTCAATGACTCTCCTAAGAAGGTTAATTTCAAATTCCTAAAAAAGGCATAATGATCAGTATAAATTCCAAAATAAGTTTATTGATTTATTTGTTTTTATCCACTACTGCTTTACTCTACAGGTCATCTCTAATGGTCTTCTAGATATGCAAAGTTATTTTACAATTTCATGTTCTTGCACGTGCTATTTCTTCTACTTTGAATGTATTTTCCCTTCAGTTTTGTCCTCTAAATTCATCCTATGTGGCCCCTGTCAAGTATAATGTTCTTTGCGAAGAGTTCCCTCTGCCCTCTGTTGGAGTTAATTCTTTCTCCTCCCTCTGTAAATATGTTTATCTTTAATTTAGCATTTTTCATAATTTTATAATTATTTATTTCAAGCAAACGGAGATGCTAAATTACTCATGACTATCTAGTGTCTGAAATAAATGAAATTATTGGTTAATATTTTTAAATTATAGAAAAATGAAAATGTAATTTTATATTTTACCAAATGATAATTGCTATTACTCATGACTTCCAAAACATATTAATACAGAATATTTTTATTATAGTACTTTATTATACAGAAATATTTTTGTAGCATTTGGTAGGATTCAGGCTAAATAAGATAATTATATATATGCATATATATTATTTAAGCATATGCATATATGTTTTACATATGTATTTTTTATGGTTTTCGGCAAAAATATTTTCAGATCAAGAAAATTCAGTCAGTTTTTAAGATGGATAAAAATAACTTTGTGAAGAACTATTAAAAACCTTTTGAAGAATATATCTATATGCCAAATGATCTCTAATGTCTAAAGTGAGACTAGACACTTTAAGTGAACCTAAAATCTCTGTCGTCTCTGAAAGGAGAACTGTAGCATGTAGTTGAGAAATAAGCTTAACTTACATGTTTTCCATTTTTGGTGTGGTGGCCAGGGAAGTACACAACTCATCTCTCCCTTCCAGCAAACCTGTTTCAAAGAGAGTAATTGACTAACATCTCCAGCTGCCACACCTTTGGATCCAAAACAGAATTCATACCAAGGTCACTCCCCAGGTGGGAACTAGCCAATGACTGAACATGATAGAGACAAAACGAACAAACCAACCCTTTGCCTGCGAGTAGATTCCTACTCATAGCAACCCTATAGGACAGTGTAGAACTGCCCAGGAGGGCGTCCAATGAGCGGCTGGTGGATTCTAACTGCCGACCTTTTGCTTAGCAGCCGAACGCTTAACCACTGCTTCACCAGGGCTCCTGATAGAGAGACTAGTACCCATATATTTTGCGACAGGGTATGTAGGACCTACGGTTTATAAACAATTCTGTTTTCAGCTGCATCCCACTTCATATTCTGAGAAGCATGGTGCCACCATTCTTGAAATTTTATGCTGTTCTTTGGTGCACATCCACTGGCTTCTGTGCTTCTGTCACTGTTAACTTAAGTTTTGCTTCCTGTGGTCTGTTCAGTTAGATGACTCCTGTCCATCTATATTCCAGCAAGCAAAAACTTGTCTACTGTCATTTCTTCTCCTTTCCCCTTCTTCTTCTTCTTTTTTTTTAAATTCCTTTGCTGTAATTTTATGGAGGCTTCAGTTGGGACAGTGATAAATGTTTATGTACAACCCATCATTTCAACTGAAAGTTGAGTGTCTGATTTTGTTACTTTTCAACAATATTATTATTTCTATGTATTGTGTCTAAATGAGCATACAGCTAACTGAATACATGTCATCCATTCTTATATTAACTGTAGATTCAACAAATATCTATTGAGTATCTACAGTATGCCAGGTAATGTTTTAAGCATGTTGAATACATCATTGAACAAAAGAAAAAAATCCCTTCCAGAAGAAGCTTGCATTTTACAGTTGTTCTTGCTGTTGTTAGGTGCTGTCGAGTCAATTTTGACTCATACTGGCCTCATGTAGCAGACTAGAACTGCCTCATAGGGTTTCCTAAAATTTTTTAAAAAATAGTAAAAAACAAACTGTATAGTATGCCAGAAATTGATAAGCACAATGAAAAACAATAGAAAGCAGGGTAAGGGGCATTAGGAATGCTGGGAAAGGGGTGGAGGGTTCAGTTCAAAATGAATGGCTAGGGTAGCCCTCACTGAGAAGGTGCCTTTTGATCAAATACTTGACAGGGGTGAGAGGTTTAGCCATGCTGAACCCTCAGACTGGAGTGGAATAAAGGGCAGAAAGGAAAGAGATGAGACCAGAGAAGTAATAGGGTGAGGGGGGAAGATTGAGAAGGATTTTAAAGCTTGATAGGAATGAAAATAGACCACTGGATTTAATGACAGAGTAGTTACTGAGTTATTGGTTTGTTTTCTTCTTCTTCTTTTTTTTTTTTTCAGTTGCCATCAAGTGGATTCTGACTCACGGAGACCCCAATTGTGTCAGAGTAGAACTAGGCTCTACAGGGTTTTCAACAGCTGATTTATTTTTTTGGCAGTAGATCTCCAGGCCTTTCTTCTTAGACTCCTCTGGGTGGACTTGAACCACCAACCTTTCAGTTAGCAGCTGATTGATTAAATGTTTACACTGCCTAGGGACACCCTAGTTATTACCAGTTAATGGAAAAGAGGAATTTTCATGGAGTGGTGAGTCAGAAGCCTATTTTAAGAGGGTATGCAGGAGAACTGGAGAAAAGTGTATCCTAAAATTGTAAATCAAATGAGAGTCATAAATTTCAGAGTTAAGAAATTGCATTCCTTTAATCAAATATACCTTTGAAGAAAACAAATGAAACAGAAATTTTATGTCAGAGTAAAGAGGATTTATAGATTTGTCTAGGGTTTTACAACATACATACCCTGCACAATGATCAGTTATTTATTTACTCTTACACAGAATCTATTGAATCAGTTTTCACAAAGGTTCTCGTTTATTCAAGGAGTCTGAGTTGACTTCTTTTTAGTGTCTCACTTTGAATCATAGCTTTCCTCTTTGTAGTTGAAGGTCAATGTAATTATTAAGGCCAAATTTTGACTTCTTATTTTAAAGGTAAAACCAAACACATGCGTCCGGTTTCACATTTAATAAAAATTCCCCCTCATTTTTCTTCAATTTTAGGTAAATTTTAAAAATGACCTTCAAGGTTATTTTTATTCACCGGCTATATCCGAGGACAGGGTAGGGAACTATACTTTCACCCCATTAGAGTTGTATCACTCTTGTGTTGTGATTAGACAATTAGATACGAATGGTTTTCTACTGGATTTACCATAAGACAGTAGTAGAGGAAAATTCCATGATCTTACCTCATTTATCTTCCCTTTGAACGGTAAACTATTAACTGTTCTGAAAATTCATTAACTTGATTATCTTTTTTTGAGATGATAAAGTTCTTGGTGACGATACTGACAGATATTAGTAAATTTTAAAAATGTAAAAAATAACCTGATAATTAGGGGCCTTTACCTTTTTCTTATGCAATTAATGACTGCTGCCCTATATCAAGTCCTTATCAAGCTCAAACCTGGAGTAAGATAGTAGTCTTCTAATTGGTCTCTGTGTCCCTAGATTCTTTCTCTAGTATGAGGTACACGCTACTGTGTGATTAATGTTACTAAATCGCTGTTCTCACAGAATCAGCCTCTTGCTTGAAAAATCGGGTTTGCTAACTAAATGTTTGTTGTTGAATTGATTAAGGACATAAATGTGTGCATATGTATAAAAATCAATAGCTGTGTGTCTACTGTTTTAATACAGCATATGTTTCACATACTTTATAGCCAATGTCTTTGAACAATCCATTTTTCGAATACCTATTTTTTATTTCATATTCTTTCTTCAAAATGATACATTTCTTATTGAAATTACAAAATATTCCCAAATAGCTGAATGTTGCTGAAGGAATGATCTCTGGAAAATGCATGACTGCACCATAATTTATTTCAAATAACAATTAAAAAATTCTTACTATAATATATAAAATATATGTATTTATATTATATAAAATTTATGTATATTATATATTATTTCATATTATATATAAAATCCCATCAAGTCAATTCATAATCAAGGTGACCCTCTGTTAAAGAGTAGAGCTGCTTCATAGGGTTTTCTTAGCTGTAATCTTTACAGAAGCAGATTGCCAGGCCTTTCTTTTATGGTGTCACTGGGCAGATTTGAACTGCTAACTTTTAGGTTCATGGTCAAGTACAAACCGCTTGCACCACACAGCTCTCTCTCTCTCTCTCTCTCTATATATATATATATATATATATATACACACATCTTAATAGTTATTTGAAATAAATTGTTGTGTAGTCATTTATCTTCCAGAAATCACATATATATTCAGTAAACCCTTATTATGCAATTGAGTTTGTCTTTTAACAAAAAGTAGATAAGAACTACATTTTATCCATGAAAATGCAACTTACCCTCTCACTGGGAACAAACAGCAAACTACACAAAGGTGTGCAAATGAATAAAACACCTGTTTTCACATATTGCACATCAAGCTGAGAAAGATTCTGTTCACTTAGTGAAGGGAAAGAAAAGAAATGATCACTACAATGGCCTGGATTTTCTGCCTAACAGTAATTGGCACCTTCCAGAAAGGAAAAGGGAATTCAAACCAAGACATTGCAATCTTATAGAGATTAAAGAGAAAGAAAAAAAAAAAAAAGACAGCAGAATTTGGATAGATGGGAACTAGTGGGGCAGGCACTGGAGAGGAGGGGCAACTCAGTAAAGAGCTTCAGAAATCTGCATAGAAGTCTTTTGGAATATTTAACTGAATACTAATACGCATATGTGTGGTTAAAAAAAAAAAAAAAGAAATGTGAGCTCCAGGAAAATGACACCTGTTGGGGACAATGAACAATTCCCAGAGCAACCCAAGGCTGAGAGACATTTTAATTTCCTTAGTCCGGAGTAGAGAAATTTCTTACACTTTAGGAAATCAGTAGAGAGAGTCCAATAAAGGCAATGCCTTAGTAATAGCAAGACAGAGCTGAGCCATAAAACCATTTTTCTTAGCCTCAAGACAGCCCCTCAACCAGCCTACTTCCTAGAGTTCTCTTTTCCTCCTCAGAGCCTCCTTAAAGAGAAATGTTCACTGGCTGGCCGCCACTGGCTAGCCGAGTCCGCTGACACAGGCCCTGCCCTACATTCCTGGCATTCCCGATGACTTTTAGCTCATTAACTGCTTCATGCATGGTAAATTCTCTGCCCCTGGGTGGAGAGCTGACATGCTAGTGAACACAAATGACTAAGTTCCTCCTGCAAGGGAATCGAACTTGGGCCTTAAAAATACTTGCTTAGTCTAAAATGCTCCACACCTGCGTGTGCGTCAATTTGTATTCTGAAAGTGATCCTGCCAATATAAACCATACTCAACAAGCTGCCTGCAAAGCAGTCTTGGAGGGCACATAACCCCGTCTGTCTCCTTGCTTTGCTAACCAATAAAGTTGCCTTTCGTTCTACCCAACTCTTAGTCTCTGTCTTTTTGGCCCTGGACAGAGTTATGCCAAGCAGAACCCAGAGTTCCCAGCAACAATAGGGCTAAGTCTCATAATATCTAAAGGAGTTTAAAAACAAGCTTTGAAAAGATTAGTCTGTCAGTGACAACTGCCTGCCAGATAAATCCAGCACTCTCTAAAGAAAGAAAACTAAATCCAAACATTCAACAACATAACATTTATAATATCTGGCAACAAATGAAAATTTACTACTAATGTGTATTAGGTTTTTTTTTTTTTTTAATTACTGTATGAGAAATTATCACAAACTTAGTGACTTGAAGCACAAAAGTGTACTGTCTCACAGGGCTGTAAATCAGAAGAGTGGCACAGGTCTCACTGGACTGAAATCAAGGTATTGGCAGGCTGTATTGTTTTTTGGAGGCTCTAGGGTAGAATTGGAGCCCTGGTGGTGCATGGGTTAAGAGCTCGGCAGCTAAGCAAAAGATCACTAGTTCAAATCCACCAGCTGCTCCTTGGAAACCCTACGGGGCAGTTCTACTCTGTCCCTTAGGGTTGCTGAGTCGGAATCAACTCGACCACAATGGGTAGGGTAGAATTTGTTTCCTGCTTATTTGGGTGGTTGGCAGAATTCATTTCCTTGTGATTGTAGGACTGAGGTTCCTGTCTTCTTGCTAGCTGTAAGCTCAGGACCACTCCCCCTTCTAGAAGCTATCACATTCCTTGTCTCATGGTCCATTTTCTCATCTTAAAAGTCAGTAGTGGTAGTGCAGTCTTTCTCATGCTGCAACTCTCTGACCACATCCAAGCTAATCTCCCCCTTTCTCAAGGTCTGTAACCTGAATCACATCTGCAAAGTCTCCTAAAGGAGACCATGTAAGGTAGCATATTCACAGATTCCAGGGATTAGGGCTTGGACATCTTCAGGGTGGGGCATTGTTTTGTTTATCACATCATGTGAAAACTTGCAAAAATGAAACTCATAACCAGAATGAAAATCAGGCATTAAAAATAGCTCCAGAAATGAAAGAGATGATGTAATCCCCTCCAAGGAGCTTGCTTTGTTGCAATGGTACTGATTTTCATTTCTCACACACTAGCATGGCAGAGAGAGTCTTGTTTGAGATTGCTGAAGTTGAGCCTAGCTTTCAATTGCCTGCTATCTAGGTCCTAATTTTATCTTATCATCCCTGTGTTGATAGAGTGCCGTCTTGTTTTGTGTGTGTGTTTTGTTGTTGTTGCCTTTCTGAGAAACATTTCAGTCTTAGTTTACTAGTGATGCCCTTACCAAAAAAAAAAAAAAGCCACAAGTGGGTGATTTTAAAGAATTTATTGTCTAAAAGTTTTGGGGGCTAGAAGTCCAAACCAGGGCATCAGCTCTATGAGAGGATCTTTTTTGTCAGTAACCTCGAGCACGACTTGGTGTTCTTTGGCTGCCTGTAGACCTATCTTCACATGGTGTCTATCTTGCCTGTGTGTGTGTGTGTGTGTGTGTGTGTGTCTATTCTGTTGTTTTTATAAGACACCCTTCAGATGTGATTAGGGTAGGACTCACCCTTCTCCAATATTACCTCTTTAACATAGTAAAAGAAAAACTCGACTTCCAAATAGCATCACCTTCACAGGTGCAGGAGCTCAGAGCTCAACATATATTTCAGGTGGATACAATTCAACCCATAATAATTCCTTTTCATTTTACCTGTGATAATGTATATAGCCATATCCCTTCTATAAAATTTTTATTCTTGCCAACAAGTTGATATTTACCTAATTAAATACTTACTTAGAAGATTCAAAATCAACCAAGCTTTATTTTCAAAATGCCAGACTCTTTGCTGGGCACATGTAGATTCATCAGAGACTTTACATGATTTTAAAACGTATGCATATTTACTTATTCTGCTGCACACACAGAGATATCTATTATTATTTCATAATTGCAATGAGAAAAATGACTGTACAAATTTGTCTTTTTCAAGATCACAGAGTTAATAATTTGAAATATGGAAATATAATCCCTGGTTTTAAGATGTCAAGGAAACTGTTTCTCCTGTACACCAAACTGCCCTTGGATATTTTCATACCATTTTATACATATGATGGCTTAAATAGGCTTATGATGGCTACTTTTGTACTTATAATAATATAGAACAATATTTGTAATACAAGAATAATAGAAAAATTTGGCTTACAGCATGAATTCAAATTTAGTGCTTTCAATCAAACTATATAACTTCGAATATTTTGCAAATATTCTTTCTCATCTCTGAGCGGCAGTCTAGGGGTATCCTGGAGGAAATTTAACTATGCATTCCTTTTATAAAGATTTGTTTAAATCTGGTTTGCAAGAGTTTGACACTTTCTTTTAGCCAGGTAACTATCAAGCTTGCGCACCTAGTCCAGAGAGGAGAGGATGAAGGATTCAAATAATATCTTACCCGTTTTTCTGTTGGACATATTTAAAATCACTGAAACCTTTCATTATATTTGGAAAATGCAACCTTACTGCCTATTAAATCAACTTTGCTTTAAAAAACAGAACAAACAAAAAAACTCACTGCCGTCAAGTCAATTCCGACTCATAGAGACCCTATAGGATAGAGTAGAACTGCCCTGCAGGGTTCCCAAGGCGTGGCTGGTGGACTCCAACTGCCTACCTGTTGGTTAGCAGCCAAGTTCTTAACCACTGGCCACAAGGGCTCCACTTTGCTTTTAAAAGAATTTTATTTCATACAGACAACTATAGCTGTCAGAAAATATTGAAGCATGAGACGTTGCTTTAAAAAATGTTGGGGACATTGTCAGTCTATGAAGGTAAATGAACACCCTAGATGATCATAAATACTGTTTTGTGTCTAGTGTCACATTATCGGTTACATAATTTATCATTGCTATGCAGAGTAGAATGACCAGAACAAGCAGCATTACGTATTTCAGCTTTACATCATTAGTGATGGAAAATGAATTTGACAAGATGTCTTTAATACCATATTAAGCTGACTATGCATTTCAATATGACAGCGTTTATAGATGTGGATAAACTCTACTTGTTTAATAAACTTAATATATTACTATTTTGATCCAAACTTATATTATTGATGAAAGACAGTATAATGTACATTATCTTGGTGCCCAAGCTCTGCCTTGATTTTAAATTAAGCAACTTTAAACCTCATTATTTTGTCCACATTCCTTAGGATATTATTATTTCTTTGGTATGATAAACTTTACTCTGACTTGCCAGAAATTACCTCAAACTACAGGATTCCTAAACACTGAGATTTTGGGTAGTGTGCAATTTGGCTTTTCAATTTTTTTTAAATTTTCTTCTATCTGATTTAAATGAAATCAGCAGTATATCTACAAAGCCTTAAAGTCAGTCTGCTACCCTGGAAAACATACGGGACACAGACTGTTACAGCTAATTTTGTTCATCTGTTTCTATCTGATACTGAACATTTTAACATTGTCAGCTAATTTGTTTTATTAAGGCATAAAATTTCTATTAAAATGCAAATATAAACTCTCAAATCTTTCCTTATTTAAGTCTCAATATAAAGAATTTATGTGAATCATTCTAATTAACCCCTATATTGAACAAGTTTTGACAGGAACAAAGGGGAAAACAGTACAAAGAGAATAGTTTTATGAGAAATTGTGAAATGGAAGGCTTGTGAAAGAAACTTGAGGAATATTATGTACATTACAAAAGTGAGTTTCTTTGAATGGTAGAAACATATAGGATATCAGATATTCCCCTATAGTTGTTTGCAATGGATTTTTATGTCTCTGTGCAAAAAACTCATTGTTATTCACAATATAATATGCTTTTATATATTACTACCATTTTTCTAAACTATGACATAGACTAAAAATATTCCCCCAGTACCCCTCATCCCTCTTTCTTTGTAATAATGGAACTTCCAGAGATTTAGCTAGGTACAATTATGAACAGGTGGAGACTTCACTATGAGTGGGAATTCCACTCGACAGCAATGGGTTTTTTGGAGGGACTTCACATGTTTCTACAATGTTGCTAGGTGTTGGCATGTGACTAAATTCCAGTGATGTGTTCAGCTTTGGGATCATCTTCTAAGTGGTGTAGCTCAACCTTATGTTTGTGAGATTCATCAATGTCCTTGATGTAGAAGTGGTTTATTAATTTTAATTTTTCTATGTTATTCCATTGTATGAAAAGATTATAATTCATTTATTTCCATTGTAAATTTTAAAAAAATGTGTTGTTTCTTTTTGAGGTTTACTATGAATAAATATTCTATAAACTTTGTTGTACAAGTAGCTGCTATACATGTATTTTCATTTATGTAAAGTTTATACTTAAGAATAAAAATGCTGGGTAATATAGCATGCATGTGTTTGTCATTAATAGATTCTACTAAAACATTACGCAGTGGAAGTAAACATTTTCTTCCACATCCCTCATAATCATAAGTAAACATAGAAGTACATACTTATAACTTTGGATTAGGGATGTGTTTCTTTAAAAAGACCCAAATGGCACTAACTATAAATAAAAAATTTGATTACACTGAAATTAAGAATATCTGTTATTAAAAAGGCATTCTAAAAAAAATGCAAATATAATTCTCAGACTGCAACACATACAGTTCATATAGGATTTCAATCAGAATACATAAACATCTCCTTTGCATCTGTGAGAAATACAACCCTCTTCTCATAAATATACTCTCAAGAAACACTTGAAATGTACATCAGTAGATATGCCCAAGATGCTTATAGCAGCATCATAATGCTAATGACATAATAACAAAAATGTAAAACAATAGAAAAAATCAACTATAGAATAGAAAAATAAACTATATTGATACAATATAATATTACATATCAGTGAAAATGAATAAATGACGTGATGGTTAAGGTTGTGTATCAACTTGGCTGGGCCATGATTCTCAGTGGACTGGCTGTTATATAATGATGCAGTCATCCTCCATGATGTGATCTGATGTGATCAGCCGATCAGTTGTAAGGGGAGTTTCCTCAGGAGGGTGGCCTGCATCCAATGTACATACGGACATTCTGCCAAAGTTCTCTCACTTGCTCTGGATCCTGCATCTGGCTTGTCATCATCTGACCTCCAGTTCTTGGGACTTGAGCCAGCAGCCTACCATATTGCCTGCCAATCTTGGGATTCATCTGCCTCCACAGCTTGTGATCCAACAGCCTGCTGTCTTACATGCCAATCATGAATTTGTCAGTCTCTGCAGCCTGTGAGCCAGCGGCCTGCTATCTCACCTGCTGATCTTGGGTTCATTAGCTCTTGCAGCTACGTGAGTCAGGAGAAGCCTCCAGCCTGACATCTGACCCATGGACTTGGGACTTGCCCGCCTCTGCAACTGCATGAGCCATTTCCTTGAGATAAGTCTCCCTCTCTGTCTCCAATTCACTGTTTTTGCTTCTCTAGAGAACCCAGCCTAAGACATGACCTATATATGTATACCAAACAACAAACATATTGCCATCAAGTCAATTCCAACACATGGTGACCCTATAGGACAGAGCAGAACTGCCTGATAGGGTTTCTAAGGCTGTAATTTTTATAGAAGCACACTGCTACGTCTTTCTCCTTCAGAACAGCTCGTGACTTCAAACCACAGACGTATTGGTTAGCAGACGAGTGCTTAACCACTGTGCCACCTATATATACTCCTGACCTATATACACTCACATATCAAAATGAGTAAAATTCATAAAACAGAATATTGAGCAATGAAAGAAAGTCACAAATAATAAATACAATAAAATTTCCTTTAAATATGTGAATATTCAAAAAATTACTACTGAAATGTATCTATAATTATAAATACAATTGTGAAAACTGTTTTTGAAAAGTTAAGGGATGACTAACAGAAAACAATATCAGGGTATGTGGTTATCTCTAGATGACGAAGAAATATGACATCTAGTGGGAGGGTATAGAGGTCTTTGAGGTACTGAAAATATTTCTTAAGCACATTGAGTGTTCATTTTATTATTTTCTTAACTATTATTCACCATGAAAAATGTACAATGAAAATAAAATTAATAAAATAAAAACAGATAATTTGAGGATGTCAGAAATTATAAAAGAAAGGAGTGCATGTGTTTCAAAATTATATGCTGCTTGATATTACATTTGTTCCCAAATTTTATTTAATATTTTCTTTCTTATTTATCAAACGAGGTTACCTTTTACATTTTAAATTACAATAAAATCATTAGACTGGTAACTTTTTTTTTCTTTATTAATAATAGCATTTTTCAAAATGCACTTCCCCCAAAGATCATCCTATACTTAATGATATTTCTCAAAAAAGTGTGCATATTTTGTATCTAGTATATATGTTGCTCAGAGAAATTTCCTAAAGTTGGATAAAATACTCACACACTAGGATTAGCAGATTAGTAGGGAAAAGCACATGACTAATAGCCACGGACAAATTATATCAGATTGTAAAACATGCTCAGTCTTGCTCATTGATTCTCTGTGGGATGGAGCTGCAGGAAATAGGTCTGCAAGCACTGACCCTGGACCACACATGCCCATAAGCAAATTGCTTGGATCTTCATAGCTACGTTGAATAATTCTCTTCCAAATTCTCAAGGTATCCTACTGTGCTTTCTCTTCATTAATGCTTTGATTAAGTATACCATTTTGTGGCCAAATATCTTCTGATTGTAAGTAATTGCTCACGAATAATTATTACTCTAGTAATTGGAATAAAAGTGAGAGTGAACAAATTTGATGAATAATGGAACATATTTTACTTTAAATATCATCATGTTTATTTAAATGTAGCATTCATTTTAAATAAAGACAGTAAATACTAATTTGGTGGGAGATTGTTTACATCATAAATAATAAATTTCATATTGGCTAAATCTTAAGTGTATAAAATTGAACGAGTAAACAATGAGCCCATTCCTTGATTTATCCGTCTCAGATCACATATTTTTATTAGTAGTTCTCACCCACATTTTTAAGCCAATCAACCATAATATGATAAATATGGTAAATAAATTAGTAGTTTATTAAGAATTATTAAACTGAAGTTGTCTCTATATCAGGAATTTAATTTTACAATGACTTTAAGCATCTTTTCCTGGATAGGTAACTAACATGGCCTAAAGGAAACAATTCCAAGTTTTTTCCAGAAATATATAGCAACATTCAAGTCCAACAAAGACTACCTTAAAAAAAAAAAAAAAGACCCTGCATTTTGTTAAACATCAGAATACATTAAATCTATGAAACAGTCTCCCCCACCCCCCTTTTAGGTTAACTTGGTTTTAGGCAAAAGCTGAACTATATCGGTGTTTCCCACCCTCTTTTATCACTACTTCTTCCCTTCTCTAAATTCTGTCCTTCCCTGAATTTCTTTTTTGAGTAGAGTCTTCCCTATCTCACTTCTCTGCTCCTCCTCCCTTCTGTCTTTTATTAGCCTCTCTTGAGAAATGGTTACAATAGCCAGTTCTGGAAATGCCTAGTGGCTAAAGTAGTTCTTGTGTACTAAATGGCTAAATTAGTTATTTAGTTGATGCATTTTAAATCCATCTGCTGGGACTGAATAGATGCTTAGAATTGTAGTTTGTGGAGACAAGATTTTATTTCTAGTTCGCTATGTGAATTTATAGAAGCAAGTCTGTAAATTAAATGTCTGTTGCTGGAGAAATTCAACAGCAAATTGCTATATGTTGAAATATATTCAAGGATGCAAATCCACAAAAAGCTATTTTTTATTGTTATTTTTGTTCAATATCTGACTAGTAATTATAGAAAAAAACTATCAAAGGTCAGTATAATGATTTCGAAATTGAAAATAGAGAAAATATATGTGTGAGTTTATTTATATTATCTTCTTTCATGAGTTTGATATTTCTGCCTTTATGTAATGCAAGTGATTTAAATTATTTAGTATTTCTATAGTTGTGAAGCCAGGATGGTGAAATTTCATCTCATGTACTTTCCACATGTTATCAAGAGGGACCAGTCCCTGGAGAAGGACATCATGGTTGTTAAAGTAGAATTTCAGCGAAAAAGAGGAAGACCCTCAATGAGATAGATTGACACAGTGGCTCCAACGATGGGCTCAAATATAGCAATTATTGTGAGGATGATGCAGGACCGGGCAGTGTTTTGTTCTGTTGCACATGGGGTTGCTATCAGTTGGAACCAACTCTACGGTACCTAACAACAACAACAAGGTAGTTGTGAAGTTGGAAAATAAAATTGTGTTACTGGGATTCATCCAACCTACGTAACTTGCAAGAATGGTCAGTAAGACCAGTGTATTATATTATGATGAAAAGCATAGTTTTATTGTTGGTGAAACATTTTGCACCTGTGTTACTACCATGAACTACCTCCTGGGTATTCTATCATGTAGAGCTTTTATGGCCTCAGAATTATGCCTAAACGTCATTAATTTACAGTGATAATCACCCAGTTTGATTTAATAGTTTGCTTATAATAGATAACTAAGTAATTTATTTGCTGCATCTTAATCAAAGATCTTCTGATTTGAAAAATCTTATCACTCTGTATATTTATATGTTAAAATGCATGTCTTCACATTCCTAATATAAAGGTACTGCTAGTACACAGGGATGTTAGAGAATATAATGTGGGGGAAAAAGAAAACCTTTCCAAGTGTCTGTCCCATGTTTGTTTTTCAATAAATCTTATTCAGTATTGAACCTCAGTTTGATAAGAAAATGAATATTCTATGATATTTGCAGGCAACCAGTAGTGCTGGCAGGCAGGTAAACCTCCAGAATATGTAGCTAATCCTTATATCTGCTACATTTTTTATTTTGACTCCATTTTCTAGAGATAGGCTGATCGTTTATTAAAGATGATTATAATGGTAAAGACGGAGCGTAATCCTTTCTGAAGAAGGGTGTAAACCACCTTTACATGTTCCAAGACTTTGTGTACATTTTGCCTCTTTACAAGTTCATTGAAAAGACCTAACTGCTGATCTTGAAACGATTTTGCAAAACTTTTTTTACTTTACTCATTTGGCACATGCCTAATATTTTGTCTCAACATTAAAAGATAAAAATCATTCACATCAAAATGAAGAAAGTTGCATTTATATATTCAGTATTACTTAACATTTTCATACATTTCTAGTTAATGAAATGAAAATTCAACAAAAAAAAAATACAGGTTTGAAATACGATATATCCAATTATCGTAATTTGACAATTCAATAAAAATAAATGGAAAATCATAACTAATCAGGGAGTTTGGTAAATTGGCCAGATTTACCAGCTGGCAAAAAATGCTATGCTTGCAGGTGGTTAGAAAATATCAAGAAAAGTACTGCCTTCACAATAGCAACCAAATATACAATTTTAAAATGTTCTAGAAAGTAAAGATTTGAGATTTATATGGAGAAACCCAGAAAACATAATAGACTTTACGAAATAACTCAATGAGTAGCAATACAAGCCATCAATCCAAAAGAATGTTCTAAATATCTCAATTCCTTCCAACTTACTTCTGATAAAATCCCAGAAATCTTTTTTTTTTTTTTTTTAATGTAGTAAAATGAGTACAGAACTTACAAAGATAAATAATTTGTTTTGTGCTTGTCAGGGGATGGGTTGGTGGGATGGTAGCAATAGGAAATTGAGAACTACCTACTGGATATTTTATTATATCAAATGTCCACAAAAATGAAAAGAGTTTTTGAGAGTTCTAAATAACCAGAGATGAACCAAAAAAATCATAAGAGGAGTTTCTGGGACATGAACAAATAACTGATAGGTTTAACAATATTGGTGTATAACCATTTCTCCTTGATGTGCTCTCAATAGGTCTGAGGCTTCTCTGGCTTGTAGTCCCAACAGAATAAAAAGTGAACTCGAAGAAAAAAGACACCATGAATATCTTGCACACACATAAACAGCAAGAGAATACACCAATTTTATGAAAGCTTCCTCAACAATAATCAGGCAACTGATAGTAGATGGCTTCAGTTGATGAAGAAAGTTGATTATGGATTCAGAATTAGATTATACTATCATTCTTAATTTGTTATGTGTAATATTGGAATTTTTATAAAGTAAGAAAATACCTAATATTTTAGCAATACATGCAGACATATGTAGAGTAAAATGACATGATATCTGGGATTCACTTTAAAATATTTTGTTGTTGTTGTTATTAGGTGCCGTTGAGTGGGTTCCAACTCATAGCAACGCCATGTACAACACAACGAAACAATGTCCCGTCTTGTGCCATCTTCACAATCCTTGTTGTGCTTCAGCCCTTTGTTGCAACCACTGTGTCAATCCATCTCTTTGATAGACTTCCTCTTTTGTTGCTGATCCTCTACTTTACCTAGCATGATGTCCTTCTCCAGGGACTGGTTCCTCCTGATAACATATCCAGAGTATGTGAGACGAAGTCTCACCATTGATTCTAAAGAGCATTCTGGCTGTACTTTGTTTATTCTTCTGACAGTCGATGATATATTCAGAGTTCTTCACCAACACCATAATTCAAAGGCGTCAGTTCTTCTTTGGTTTTCCTTATTTATTGTCAAGTTTTCACATGCATATGAAGTGATTGAAGACACCACAGCTTGGGTCAGGCCTACTTTAGTCCTTAAAGTGACATCTTTGCATTGTAACACTTTAAAGAGGTCTTTTGCAGCCGATTTACCTAATGCAAGGCATTATTTGATTTGACTGCTCTTTCAATGGGCATTGATTATGGATCCAAGTAAAATGAAATCCTTTACAAAGTCAATCTTTTCTTTATTTATCATGATGCTGCTTATTGGTCCAGTTGCGAGAATTTTTGTTTTCTTTACGTTGAGCAGTAACCCATACTGAAGGCTGTGGTCTTTGATCTTCAGTAAGTGCTTCAAGTACTCTTCACATTCAGCAAGCAAGGTTGTGTCATCTGCATAACACAGGTTGTTAATGAGTCTTCCACCAATCCTGATGCCATGGTCTTTTTTATATAGTCTAGCTTCTCAGATTATTTGCTCAGTATATGGATTGAATAAGTATGGTAAAAAGATAGAACCCTGACACACAGCTTTTTTACTTTAAGCCACGCAGTATCCCCTCGGTCTGTTGGGACAACCTCCTCTTGGTCTCTGTACAGGTTTCACATGAGCACAACTAAGTGTTCTGGAATTTCCATTCTTCACAATGCTATTCACAATTTGTTATGATCCACACAGTTTAATGCCTTTGCATAGTCAATAAGACATAGGTAAACATCCTTCTGGTATCCTCTGCTTTCAGTCATGATCCGTCTGACATCAGCCATGATATCCCTGGTTTCACGTCCTCTTCTGAATCAGGCTTGAATTTCTGGCACTTCCCTGTTGATGTACTGCTACAACCGCTTTTGAATTATCTTCAGCAAAATTTTACTTGCATGTGATATTCATGATATTGTTCAATAATTTATGCATTCTGTTGGATCACCTTTCTTTGGAATGGCCACAAATATGGATCTCTTTCAGTTGGTTGGTCAGGTAGGTGTCTTCCAAATTTCTTGGCATAGATGAGTGAACACTTCCAGTGTTGCATCTTTTGTTGAAACATCTCGATTGGTATTCCATCAATTCCTGGAGCCTTGTTTTTCACCAGTGCCTTCAGTGCAGCTTGGACCTCTTCCTTCAGTACCATCAGTTCTTGATCATATGCTATCTCCTGAAATAGTTGAATGTCGACCAATTCTTTGTGGTACTCTGTGTGAGCTGTATATTCCTTCCATCTTCTTTTGCTGCTTCCTGTGTCATTTAATATTTTCCCCAGAGAATCCTTCAGTATTTATCTCAAGAGTTGAAGTTTTTCTTCAGTTCTTTCAGTTTGAAAGATGCCAAACATGTTCTTTCCTTTTGGTTTTTTATCTGCAGGTCTTTGCACATTTCGTTGTATTTTACTTTGTCTTCTTGAGCTGCCCTTTGAGATTTTCTGTTCCCAGAATGGAGCAAGTTTAAAGACCCATAACTCCTTGAATGAAGGGGAGGCCAGGTCCCCTTGAGGAAGGACCTCACTACACTGCCAAAAAATTAATAGTGTTAATCTTTCTTCCATCCTTCCCCAAAGGGATATATAGCCTTTTACAAGAGTGACTGTTCACTGGGGAGAAGGAAATAGTCAGACATTTGGTGTATATGCTTGGCTGAGGAGCCAATAGAAGACCATAAAACATCAAGAAATAAGGGGCAAGAGCAGAATGTGTCCATTGAAGCAGGGATCCCTGCACTGAAAATCTCCTAGACCAGGGGAAGATTGATCACAAGGAACTTCCTGCATAGCCAACAGGGAGAGAAAGCCTTCCCTTGGAGTTGACACCCTGAATTTGGGCTTTTAGCTTCTTAGGCTGTGAGAGAATAAATTTCTCTTTGTGAAAGCCATCCACTTGTAGTATTTCTATTATAGCAGCACTAGATAACTAAGACAGAATGTGGTACCAGGTGTGGCCTTTTGGACTCAGAAAATCATATGGTCTACTATGCCAGGAACAACAAATTGAAGAGGACTGGCTTCTTGTTCATTGTGGGAAAAAAAAAAGAAAACATTTCAAGATTTATCCTGAAGTACAACGCTGTCAGCAATAGGATAATATCCATATGCCTACAAGGAAGATCAGTTAATACAGCAGTTATTCAAATTTATGCACCAATCACTAAGGCCAAAGATGAAGAAATTAAAGACTTTTACCAACTTCTGTAGTTAGAAATTGATCAAACATGTAATCAAGATGCATTGATAATTACTGGTGTCTGGAACGCAAAAGCCAGAAAAAAGGAAGGATTGGTAGTTGGAAAATATGGCCTTGGTGACAGAAATGCATGGGTTGCCCTATGAATTTGCCATATTCATCAGTGATTGCAATTCAAGTTTATTTTAAGCCAATCTATTATAGTATTGTCAATATCTGATTCATTATGCTAAAGAGCACACTATCTTTATTAAAGAGGCTTTTGACAGTGAAAGTATTGAAAAGCCTGCTTTTTCTCCTCTTTTACCTGGAGACTATGTCTATTGCAAAAAGCATCAGTTAAGACTTCTTTGAACCTCAATGGAAGGGACCTTGTTTAGTCTTACAAATCCTTTTGCTGCCAGATATGGGGAGGCAAGACTTGGATTTAGTTATCCCAACTGAAGAAAGCCCTGACTCCTGAATGGACTGTTAAACCTCATGAAAGACTGAAATTAAAATTTAAACATTGCCAGGAAAAGAAGAAGATGACAGCTGAGTAGACTGCTTATCTCCCCAAGATTCTGGACGAAGTCTGTATCATCATCTTATACAGACTATTGAAATTTTGGAATGTGGTCTGATTTACATTGTTATGTAAATTTACATAATAATGTATTTACATTGTTACATTGTTGTTCTTCCACTTATATAGAGATTGGCGGCTCTCTGTCTACTTCTCATTGCTTTTGAAATAGCTTTTGTTTTATAAACTTAAACTTTTAGAATGATAAGGAATTTAGCTGTAGAGGTACTTGAAATTTGTTTTCTGATTATTCTGACCCTTTTCTTTATTATCACTGAACTCTAGCTGTGGGGTATTATTCTTTGTTTTGATATATTGTTCTTCCCCTGTGAGTCCAGACCTATTTTTATAAATACCACTTATAGGGAGTAGTTGTATTTCTTATGCCTCATCTGGAATTAGAATCTCTACTACCAATTTTTGTTTTAAGTTTTCTTATTATTGAATTCTTTGTAATTGTCTTCCACATTTTATATTCTATCAACCCTATGATAGTAACAGAAGGAGTGCATTTCATACTAGATTCCATTTGTTGCTTGACCACCTTAGTGTACTATTTCTGGGTAATATTTCTTTATTTTGAAGCTTATCTTAGGTACTGTACTGTTGCACCTCATTCTTACCCTTAATGCGTGGCACAAAAATACATTTGCTAGATTGGCCCAGGCAGTCGCGCAATCCATCAGTCTTACTCAGTGCTGGATCTGTTATCTTTTATGCCAGACTATACATGCTCATTCCAATCCATTAACATCACTTGTCTTTAATTATAGTTTTGTGCCCGATACTACAATTAACCTCAATATCACCTTCAAGCGGGTCACACGGGTTAGACTATGGCACTCTCCAGAACTACTAACACCCCCTGAGTACCCTGTTTTAATTTAACCTAACAACTCAGAGCCAATGACACATAATGGGCTTTGCACAATTTTACTGGTAACAAAGGAACAGGGATATACCACCTCTGCTCAGATTTGCTACTCCTGTGCCGGAGACCCCCATGATTCCCCGGGGCTTATGAAAAAAAGATTACAGTGCTCACAGAATCCATATCTTTGTAGCAAGGCTTACTCCCCTATAAGTTGGGGACTACTATCTTTTTGCAGTAAGTCTCTAATTGGCTCTTACAAGCCAATTACAAGCCAAAAGATAATAGAAACAGTGTAGTTTGTGCCTCTCATGGATATATACTGTTATGTGGGGGATCAAACTACCTCACCAAAAAGGAACCAAACCTCAATAACGGGCTCTATGCCTGGTCATTACCTTACCATGACAGCTTATATATGATTGGTCAGTGTATCCTAAGCATATGGGAGTCCCTTTAGACTATAAGAGTTTGCATTGTACTAACCCTCTAAATTTGATAAAAAGAGTTAAGATGGGCATAGGCCATGGATAGAGCTCGTTACAGACAACTCAGGTGCAGCCTTTTCATTTGCGCATTCATTTGTGCCATGCTGTGGAGTGGCAGATTTGAAACTCGCTATTAAAATCATCTCAGATACTATGGAACAGATAGCTGCTAATGTGGCCAATTCTATGGCTGCTCAAGAAAAATCATTTAATTCACTGGCTAAGGTGATGGTGTAGTGGTTAAGAGTTCAGCTCCGACCAAAAGTTCAGCAGTTTGAATCCACCAGCCACTCCTTAAACCCTATGGGGTAGTTTTACTCTATCATACAGGGTTGCTATGAGTTGAAAATAACTCGATGACAACGAGTTAAGGTGGTTTTGGATGAGAGAATCACCCTGTATTTCTGGCTGGCTCAGCAAGGAGGACTCTGCACTATAGCTAATACTTCCTCCTGCACTTGGAGTAATACTTCAGGGGAACATAAGATTGCAAAAATATGCCAAAAGTCCACATTGCTACACATACCTGAATAAAGAAAATATGGTTTTTCTTTTTCTGATATTTTTGGTTGGCTACCAAATGGAGTGGGTATCTGGATTAGGTCAATTCTTTTCTCTGATATTATAATTTTAATGTTGCTAGTTGTTGCAATTGGCACTGTTAAATGTTGTATGAAAGTTACTACTAATGTCTTGGCCCAGAGAAGCAACATAATGTCCATGCATAGGATAATGTATGAAGAAAGTATTAGCATTTGCCATAAATTGGAAGAAACCTGACTTTAGTTCAGTCATTTAACAAGGTCACTAGGCTCTCTGAACTATTAGTATCCTCCTAACAACCTCAATAACTGTACTGTAGCATGGTAAAGAAACCAAGAGCTGCCTGACAACTAAAGTATCAGTGGTGCATGGTTATCAAAACTTATAGTGTCTGGAGTCTTACATGTTTGCTGGTTCAAGTAGTCACTAGGGACCAATGTAACGAATAGTGGTTTGAAGCCAAGTCCATGCAGAAGAAACTAATTCTTGAGTTGATCAAAGGATGTTCAATGAAATCCTTGATCAAGAGGAGAGAATTGTAAAGGAAAAATTCATGAAACCTGCTTGACCAAAGTAACAATGACTGAACTAACTCAGGCTCCTTCTATATTCAGTAAAATTAGATTGGACCTTTCACAATGCCTGAACTTTGGGCTCTTTATCTGGCCAACAACCACAGGCAGCTAAGGAGATATTTTCCCTGAGGTCAAGCTAGGATGTGGAAGGAATGCACCCCAAGGAGGGGGTCTTGACACAAATACATTTATGTAAGGTGTCCTCTAGAAATACCCTCCATGATAAGGCTGTAGAAACAAAGTCTTAGGAAAAAGACTTTGGTGTCAACCCACTATCTGAATCTCCCAGGGAACTGGAAAGGTTTTGTTTTTCTAAGGAAGAAGTTTTGAAGTCAATGCTTATCGCAAACACCAGTAGCAAACATCCCAAAGAAAGATTTTACAACAAGTAAGATGTTTTTACAATTTATCCTGGAAAATATGTATTGTAAATCTCTCATGACTATGATTGTAAACTCTGTGCCTGCATGAACTTCTGCAATTAACCCTTGTAACCAATCTTTTTAGCCCATCTGTACACATGTACTCAATGGAAACCTCTTCCTCACATTGTTTAACCTTACCTTCTGTGATCTCAGTTGAAGACTAACCAATCGATGCTTGTGGTAATTTCCTGCTTTAGCCCTACATCTGTCCTTACCCAAGACCCTTTCTCTGGAACTCACTAGCTTCCACTTGTGTGAGCAGATGATTCCCCCATTTAAATGGGTATTTAACACTGAATAAATCCTCTGAATTTTTGTTTCAAGGTCTGAGTGGTTTATTGCAATAACAGCTGTAATTTCTATGGAAGTCGACTGACACATCTTTCTCCCACAGAGACGCTAGTGGGTTTAAATCACCCACCTTTCGATTAGAAGCCTAGTGCTTAACCACTGCACCACCAGGGCTTCCTAGTATTGGTATACAGATAGAAAAATACACAAAAGGAACAGAACTGAGATCCTAGAAAATACGTCACACATGACATATGGATTTAAAGATTACTTTTCCATTTCTGAAAAAAGGCTGTTGGATTTTGGTAGAGATTGCATTGAATCTGTAGATCACTTTGAAAAGTATTGACATTTAGCATTATTAAGACTTTCAATTCTGGAACACATGATGTCTTTTTATTTATTTTGTTGTCATTGTTGTTGTTAGGTGCCACCAAGATGGCACCAACTCATAGCGATCCCATGTACAACAGAATGAAACATTGCCTGGTCCTGAGCTATTCTCACAATCATTGTTATGCTTGAGCCCATTGTTGCAGCCACTGTGTCAATCCATTTCTTTGAGGGTCTTGCTCTTTTTTGCTGACCGTCTACTTTATCAAGCATGATGTCCTTCTCCAGGGACTGGTCCCTCCTGATAACATGTCCAAAGTATATGAGACGTAGTCTCGCCATGCTTACTTCTAAGGAGCATTCTGGTAGTACTTTTTCCAAGACTGATTTGTTCATTCTTTTGGCGGTCCATGGTATATTCAATATTCTTTGCCAACACCACAATTCAAAGGTGTCAATTCTTCTTCTGTTTTCCTTACTCACCGTTCAGCTTTCACATGCATATGAGGTGATTGAAAACACCATGGCTTGGGTCAGGTGCACCTTAGTCTTCAAGGTGACATCTTGCTTTTCAACTCTTTAAAGAGGTCTTTTGCAGCACATTTGCCCAATGTAATGCATCTTTTGATTTCTTGACCGCTGTTTCCATGGGTGTTGATTGCAGAGCCAAGTAAAATGAAATCCTTGACAACTTCAATCTTTTCTCCATTTATCATGATGTTGCTTTTTAGTCCAGTCGTAAGGATTTTTGTTTTCTTTATGTTGAGGTGTAATCCTTACTGAAGGCTATGACCTTTGAAATTTATCCGTAAGTGCTTCATGTCCTCTTCACTTTCAGCAAGCAAAGTTGTATCATCTGCATAACATAGGTTGTTAAAGAGTCTTCCTCCTATCCTGATGCCCAATTTTTCTTCATATAGTCTAGCTTCTCGGATTGTTTGTTCAGCATACAGATTGAATAAATATGGTGAAAGAATACAACCCTGACGCACATCTTTCCTGACTTTAAACTATGCAGTATCCCCTTGTTCTGTTTGAATGGCCACTTCTTGATCTATGTACAGGTTCTTCATGTGCACAGTTATGTGTTCTGGAATTCCCATTCTTCCCAATGTTATCCATAATTTGTTATGATCCACACTTTCGAATGCTTTTGCATAGTCAATAAAACAACGTAAACATCTTTCTCTATTCTCTGCTTTCAGCCAGGATCCGTATGACATTAGCAATGATATCTGTCGTTCCACGTCCTCTTCCAAATCCAGCTTGAATTTCTGGCTGTTCCCTGTCAGAATACTCCCATAGCTGCTTTTGAATGATCTTCACAAAAGTTTTACTTGTGTGTGATATTAATGATATTGCCTGATAATTTCCACATTTGGTTGGATCAATTTTATTGGGAATAGGCATAAATATGGATCTCCTCCAGTCAGTTGGCCAGGTAACTGTCTTCCAAATTACTTGGCATAGACAACTGAGCACCTCCAACACTATACCTGTTTGTTGAAACATCTCAATTGGTACTCCGTCAATTCTGGGAGGCTTGTATTTTGCCAATGCCTTCAGTGCAGCTTGAACTTCTTCCTTTAACACCATTGGTTCCAGATCATATGCTACCTCCTGAAATGGTTGAACGTCAACTGATTCTTTTTGGTATAGTGATCCTGTGTATTCCTTCCATCTTCTTTTGATGCTTCCTGCATCATTTAATATTTTCCCCATAGAATTCTTAACTATTGCAACTTGAGGCTTGCATTTTTTTCTCCAGTTCTTTCAGCCTGAGAAATGCTGAGTGCGTTCTTCTCTTTCAGTTTTCTCTCTCCAGGTCTTTACATATGTCGTTGCAACAATTTGTCTTCTCGAGCTGCCCTTTGAAATCTTCTGTTCAGTTCTTTTACTTCATCACTTCCTTTTGCTTTAGCTACTAGATATTCAAGAGCAAGTTTTAGATTCTCTTCTGACATCCAATTTGGTCCTTTCTTTCTTTCTTTTCTTTTTAAGGACCTTTTGCTTTCTTCATGTATGATGTCCCTGATGTCATTCCACAACTCGTGTGGTCTTCATTCATTAGTGTACAAAGTGTCATATCTAAACTATTTTACATAGATAAATTGTATTACTTTATAATCATTAAAGAGTATGGTTTTAAGTATTTCCGAACTTGATAAAATTCTGTTCTAGAAAGATTTAGTAAAAAATTCAGAAAACTAAATGTTATATAGTCAGACCTTTCTTATATATGTACTTTTATACATTTTAGATGTTTCCAGATATACGTATGTACATACAATATATATATACGTATATAACATATAAGTGTACAAAAGATTTATTGTAGAAAGAAAAGTAATACAACATGTTTTCATTCAAGCGGAGTATTATTTAATGATTAGCAATATCTTCTATATATTTTACCACTCATGTAACATGTAATCACTGTCTTAATAAAACCAGATATATGAATATCTGATATTAAGAAAACTACAAAAAATGTCCTTCTTTGCCAATTCTACTGGTAGTGTCTGTTCATTTTTAAACTATTCAGTGCTAACAGAGGAAAGTTAGGCAGCATTGGAGCAAATTAAATGCTATTTTTATTGGATATTAATCAAACATCAATAGTCATCAATAAAATTAAATTCTATGGTTGATTTGAAAAACAACATGTTATTTATAAAACAACTGGTAATTTTTTTTAAAGATTCAACTTACTGTATAAAGTCTTGGAGAAGATATAACAATATATAATCAACATATTGATATACAATAGTGACTTCATTCTAGTTTCACCATTTCTCAAATTAAAATTATTTGAAATTTTGTGCTTGAAAATTCAGCTATGCCATTTCAATATAGTCTGTGAGAAGAACCAAGGGTTAATGAAGGAACTGATCAACATCTACTGGTTAATCCATAGAGCATGAGGAAGTAGCTATTAGAGAAACCATGAAAACAACAACTGGTCTGCTCATTGGAAATGATTTCTCTCATGTGCTTGGCTCATTCCAAAAATGCTAACCACATACTCCCCAGGTGCACCGGTGGTGGTCCATTTCTTTGCAAGCATTCTGTACTGTGGTTTTAATGGAATTATATGAGCAATATTTACTGCCCAAATTGGACAGTACTCCCTATATACTAATTGTATTTAGTACATATGAAAATCTTCAAGTATTGTTTAGTCAGTGGCATCCTGATTACTGAACAGCTGCAGTGAACGTTACCACTTTTCATATATTGTATTCTTTTATTTCTTTTTAAAACAAAATGACTCTTAACAATATAATAAAAATAAAGTAAACACTAGAAATGTTGCGGTGATATCAAAACACAGAGATTGTTGCTTTTGGTAGATCTATCTTTTAATGTGCTACTCAGTGATGGATATAGCAATCATTATAATATTTTTTGTCTTATTATTTATTTTTCTCATTCATTCTCAAAAATAGAATTTAAATGTAAGTAAACTCAGAACAGTTTCACTTGATTCAATTTTAATAGATTTAAATGAAGTTATTGTTTTCTTCTAATTTTATAGACATTCATCGTCATGGAACTTTTTGTTCTTACAAATGAAATGACAGAACTATCAAGAAGTCTTTCAATCCAATAAAACAAAAAGTCAATTCTGTTGTTAATTTAGGTTTCTGCATCATTAAGCAGTGGCTACTAAGTAAATGCAATCTTTTGTACCTATGTACATATGAAATATGCATTGTGCTCCTTTGAAGAATAATCTCTCTCCTTTTGTAAAAGAACATAATACATAAAATAACTATCCTACCTAGATTGTACAGTAATTTGAGACAATCTATGATAGTCAAATCTATACTAAAAGAGATTTTATATAAAATATAGGTCATTATGAGAAAGAGGTCTGGACACAGGTGTTACATGACTTCTGAAAGTAGTTGAGGTCACAGTTTCTAGGGATAACAACAGCTGGCTTTGTGTAGTGATCATTCTAAATAGGATCTCTGACTTAAAAAGTAATGTCATCTTTGTATGTGTGTATGTGTGTGTGTGTGCGTGTGTGTGTGTGTGTGTGTGTGTGTGTGTGCATTGTCTGCTACCAAAGACCCTCCAGGAAGAGGGCCATATCAAATTACCAGTGTCAGGTAATTTGATTAATGCTACTTTTTTTTTTTAGCTCTACACAGTCTTTGAATCATGGCCATACTTATTATACAGAGCTGTCTATTTTGCAATGCTTTCTCCATCTCAACAGAGACATTCTTCATCTTAAGTGTTTATGCTAATAAACTCATAATATACATTCTAGACTTGCGATTATCAAACTACAAAATGTTACTTTACAGCAAAACTTACACTGATAATGTAGCAGTGATTACTCTCTCTAGTATTGTTCATTTGTTGCTATGGAAATACAGCTCCTCTACAGAGCTATTAGTAAACATTAGATTAAGGTTGCTGCCAATGACAGAGTCAACCTTGGCAAACTCTGCCACAAATGCAAAGTAGTATTATTGCAGACATGCTCCGCCATGCATGTTTACATGAGAGTGTTTTTTTTTATTATTAGAATTTTGTTCTAGAAAAAAAATAGAACTGAATTCTATTACAAAATGCATAAAACTGGCTAGACGTTGGTATTGGAAATGCATGCAGTTAAGAACATACAAATAATTTTACAACTCAAATAGTTTTTATTTTCTTCTTATACAATGAATTTTGTTGTACACATATTCTTAGCAGATTTGATTATTTCTTAGTCTACAATGAGCTCTTGTCATACTTCTTACTTTTCAGACTTAAAATTAAAATATATCTCTCTTCTTTCTGGAGACATCATGATGAGATTAAAATAATATTAAATTTGAATTAAAATTAATGAAGCGTCATAATTTATTAGCCTGGAAGAAAGGACAGAATCTCATGATCATGTGTATTTGGTCACATTTGATTAAAGTGATACATGGACTGAAATAGGTTATCCATTTCTATTAGGGCTCATAACAATATATTTCCGTAAATACATCCTATTCACAGCACAAAATGAAGAAAATTACTTCCAGTTACTATGAAGTTTATCTATTTGTAGGCACAGCTAGTCTTGATAAAATGTGTCTCTAAACAAACACAGGTGAAGCCAACATTATTCAAGCAAAATGTTTAGCATATCTTTGTATTTATTATTGGAATATCACTGTTATAATGCTCTCTTAATAAAACAAGGTGATTGTTTTCATGATTTAACATCCATTCTACTCAACAGGCTAATGGTTCTACTTATCTATACAATAACACTTCTAATAGTCATGTAATTATTTTTACTCATTTTTTAATTATTAAAAGCTAGTTTTGCATTTGACAGAGAATAAAATAATTATTGCCACAATGACCAAAGGGAGCATCAAAAAAAATCACTTAAAGTTCTATATCATAATTTTAAATGTTTCACTTCATTACAATTAATGAAGGATAGTGGATCTGGAAATGATTTCACATTGGATGTGGTCATGGTCATTTGTCATGTTCACTAAATCATGTTATCACACTTGTCTGAATCTTTCAATTTTGACATATTAATTCAGAATCAATTCTTTAAGAATTTGTCACTAACAACATACTAAGTGGAAAAACTATGCTTTAAATATTATATTTATATATATTTTTCCGGATTACCAAATTGTATTATTTTTAAAACTGTAAGCAATATGCATTAGAGGATTTTGTTCATCTAGTCTTTGTTAGAGTGACATTTACATTTCAATCAATTGTAGTTAATTGATAAAATATAACAACTGGATTTATGTTGGATAAATACTATTAAAGTCAGCTAATATTTGGCGACAATCAGCCTGTAAGTGAGGAGTAATAGCTTTCAAGATCTAATTTGGACTGTGAAACTCATTTTCCTCTAATAAGCGTTAATGCGTGACAAAGTTGCTAGATTCCCAAAGGCATGCTGGAACACATTTCATCTGGCTACATCATTATGAAAATTTTGACCTTTGTCTCTTAATTAGGCATTCAAATTTACCTGTTGGAATCCATGATTTTGGCTAGATACCACTCATACTGTTATTTAGCATAAATAGTTTTGTATATGAAGTTATAATGTATCAAAATTAAATAGAGGGAACTGAATTTTGTTATGGACTAAAGATAAGTTAGGCTTATCTTGAATATTAATAAAAGTAAGAAAAGTCTTTTTGCGGAGTGAAATGATGAAAGCTGTGGGCATTGGTAGCTGCTTCCCCATTGCTCAGTGGAATGAACCTTTCTAAAACTGAGAACAATGCCAAGGGGTTTAAAATCCCAAACACTGAGAAATCTTTATTCAGAGTTGATGTAATAAATAGCATAGAAATGCAAAAATAAATTTAAGGGCCAAGATGCTAAACTCTTCAAATCTTGGACAGGACAAATTGTCCTATTCAATTAATAGTATTAAGTATCTGAAAACCTTATAGAGTCATTAAGAAAAAAAACCACAAATGTACAAAAATCGAGTAGGTTTTAATCACATAAAAATAGTTCGTATGTCAACATGGCACTATAGGCAGAAGCACTACGCCGTCCCTCCACAGCAAAGATCTGAAAATCTAAGCCAAACAGAGAAAATTGCAATCCTGAAACCATAAGCATCAAATGAAGAGATAAAGAATGTAGCCAAGCACCAAATGGAATAAGAAACTGACAAAGAACAAAGAACGAAGAGAGATACATGCAGAGGTCCCCTATCAGCTAATGCAGCACAGATCAGCCATCTTGGATTCCTATCAGAGACCAGCGAACAAGGAGTATAAGAAAGCAGCTTCTTGGAGCTTCCAGCAGGAGACAGAACAACCAGTAACCAGCAATATAAGGTTTTCCACTCTATACCCTTCTTCATCTCCACTTTGCCACCTCTGCTTCCTGTGACCACAGTCTTTTGGCCAGAAAGCATCGGCTTCACCCTGGTGTTGCTTGGAGTCCACCTGCCTGCACTGGCCAACTCCCTAAGTCCTATCTGTTGGCTGCTGGTGTTGCATATTTACGCTCTGCAGATTTCTTCCTTATCTCTCACCATCTCCCCCTCCTTTCTCTCAAATACCTGGCACCACACATAATCTTTGCTTCTTCCTTAAAATCTATGAAACACACTCCAATGTGAGACAGCTTCCCGTCCAGTGCTGCCACGATGGTGGGATCCCAGGGCTTTTTTTGATTGTTTGTTTTGAATTGTTTGTTTTCTTTTTCTTTTCCTGAATTAGGAGCTCATTCTAGCTGGGTAGTACTGCGCAGGTTGGGACTTACTCCTTCAGTCTGCACACAAGAACAGAGGAATCCCTGAGAGCATTTCTTTTTTTTGTTTGTTTGTTTTTTGTTTTTTGGCTTTTTTTCTTTTTTTTGGGCTTTTATTCTTGTTCTTTTTTTTAATTTGTTTTCTTTTCACTCTTTTTCCCTTTTTGTGTTTCTTCATTACTCAGTTTCTCTTCTCTCTATAACTTCCTTCTCTTCCTGTCCCCTGAATACCTGGTGCTGAGTGACACCTCTATGCCTTCTAGCCAGTCTGTACTTCAAGGCCTAGAAGAAACTTCCTCAGACCTCATAGCCACAGAGGTGGGCTGCCTGGGAGCTTTTCTTTTCTTTTTTTCTTTCTACTTTTTATTTAGTCTTTTTTTTTCTTTATTTTCTTCTTCTCCTTTTTGTTTTTCTCCATTTCATAGTATCTCATCTCTCCACTCCAAAGGCAAGCTCCCCTAGCACTCTTTTTTTGTTTGTATGTTTTTGGCTCCTGTTCCTCTCTCCTCTCTCCTATACCCATCTTAGCTCCATACATCACAATCTCCCCGCTCCATTCTGCCTACCTGCACTGTGTGCTGACCATCACATCACCAAGCAACCCAGGCAGGGCTTACTTGAACCTTCCCTGCACTGCTCACTGACCCTCCCTGGTGGCCGTAGTAAGTGCCACAAACAACCCATCCCAGCAACTCCTCTTCGGCTAGACCTGCCCTGCTCTACCATGTCTGAGCAACTGACCCTGCCAATTGGAGAAGGAGGTGAAAAGTATCATGCCCACAGATGAGCAAACAACAACGAACACACAGCCCACCTGCTCAGACACGGCCAAATAAAACAAAAATGGATGAAACAAACAAATATACAATCAATAAACAAAAAAATAACTATTGAATACCCTGAAGACAGCAAACAATATCAAAACATTTACCAAAACCAGACAGGATGGTTCCACTAAGCGTCCAAAATAAAACACCAGATGACTATCCAGTGAAAGAAAAGGCACTAGAACTACCGGATAGGAAATTCAAATCTCTAGTATTCAGAGCTATCCGAGAGTTGAAGCAAAAAGCAGACAAAAATGAGGAAAAAATAGACAAATTCATGGAAAAGGCAGACAAATTCATGGAAAATACACACACAAAAAAATGGAAGGGTTCCAGCAAAATGGCGCTCTAGGCAGAAGCACCACACTGTCCCTCCACAGCAAAGAACTGAAAAACTAAGCCAAACAGAGAATACAACAATCCTAAAACCCTAAAACATCAAATGAAGCGATAAAGAACTCAGCCAAGCACCAAATGGAGTGAGAAAACTGACAGAGAACGGAGAGCGAGGAGAGATTCATGCAGAGGTCCCCTATCAGCTAATGCAGTGCGGATCCAAGATCTTGGACTCCTATAGGAGACCAGCAAACAGGGGTATGAGAAAGCAGCCTCACGGACCTTCCAGCAGGAGACAAAACAACCGGTAATTTGCAGTGTGCACTTTCCCATCCATCACCCCTCTTCGCCCCAGCCTCCTCTGCTTCCTGTGGCCACCATCTCTTGACCGGGAAGCGCCAGCTGCTTGGATTCCACACACCCAAGCAGGTGGCTCTCTGGGTGCCATTTGTTGGCTGCTGGTGTTGCTATTTTTTTTCTGCTTCTTTGGATTTCTTGCTTGCCTCTTGCTGCCTCCCCTTACTTTCGCTCGAGTGCCTGGCTCTGTGCACCATCTTTGCTTCTTCCTAAGGGGCTGCAGAGCTCCATTCAAGTGTGCAGCTGCTTCCTGGTTTGCGCTACCGCGCTGGTGGGAACCCAGGGCTTTTGTTCCTTTGTTCCTCTGCTTCCCGCGGCCACAGTCTCTTGACCAGGAAGAGCCAGCTGCTTGGATTCCACACACCCAAGCGGTCAGCTCTCTGGGTGCCGTTTGTTGGCTGCTAGTGTTGCTTTTTTTTACCTGCTTCTTTTGATTTCTCACTTCCCTCTCGCCACCTCCCCCACCTTTCACTCGAGTGCTTGGCTCCGTGCGCCACCTTTGCTTCTTCCTGAGGGGCTGTAGAGCACCAGCAATTTGTGATATACACTTTTCCACTCTCCACCCTTCTTCAACCACACTTGGCCTCCTCTGCTTCCCACGGACACAGTTTCTTGTTCAGAGACACCAGCCTGCACTAGCGGGCTCACTGAGTGCCATTTGTTGGCTGCTGGTGTTGCCTTTTTTTTTTTTTTCCTGCTTCTTTGGATTACTTGCCTGCCACTTGCCACCTCCCCTTCCCTTTGCTCGACTGCCTGGCTCCGTACGCCATCTTTGCTTCTTCCTGGGGGGCTACAGAATGCCATTCGAGTGTGGAGCTACTTCCCGATCTGGACTGCCATGCTGCTGGAATCCCAGGGCTTTTGCTCGTTTGTTCGTTTTGAATTGTTTGTTTGTTTTCTTTTACTTTTCTTCAGTTGGGAGCCCTTTCTGGCCAGGCGGAGCTGCGTGGCAAGGAATTCCCCTTTGGCTTCCACAGACATGCAGAGAGATCCCTGAGAGCATTTCTTTTTTTGTTGGTTTTTTTTTTTTTCTCTTTTTTTGGGGGGCTTTCTTGTTCTTTTTTTTTTTTTAATTTTTTTTGTTTTCTTTTCCTGCTTTTTCCCTTTTTGTCTTTCTTCATTGCTCAGTTTCTCATCTCTCTGTATCTTCCTTCTCTTTCTGATCCCTGAATACCAAGCATTGTATACCTCTAAGCCTTCTAGCCAGGCTGTACTGCGACACCTGAGAGCGACTTCCCCAGACCTCATAGATGCATCAGTGGGATCCCTGGGAACTTTCCGGTTCCTTAAACTTTCTGATATTTATTTTTTCATTCTTTTCTTTCCTTCCTCTTCCCCATTCTGTTTTTCTCCATTTCATAGTCTCTCATCTCTCCATTCCAATGGCAAGCTCCCCTAGCATTCTATTTTGTTTATTTGTATGTTTTTTGGCACCTGTTCCTCTCTCCGGTCTCCCATATCCATCTTAGCTCCACACATAACAATCTCCCCACTGCATCCTGCCTACCTGCACCATGCACTTGACATCACACCACCAAGCGGTACAGGCACAGCCTACTGGAACCTGCCCTGCACTGATTACTGACCTGCTCTGGTGGCTGTAGTAAGTGCCACAAACAACCCATCCCAGTAACTCCTCTTCAGCTAGACCTGCCTTGCTGTACCATATCTAAGTGACTAACCCTGCCAGTTGATGAAGGAGGCGAAAAGTATTGAGTGCACAGATGAGCAAACAACAAAGAACACACAATCTGCCTGCTCAGATATAGTAATTTTTTTTAAAAGGGACGAAACAAACAAATCTACAATCAATAAATGAGAAACATAACTACTGAATGCCCCGAAAACAGCAGGCAATATCAAAACATTTACAAAAACAGAACAGGATGGTTCCAGTAGGCATCCAAATAAATACACCAGATGACTCTCCTGTGGAAGAAAACGCACTAGAAGTACCTGATAGGGAATTCAAATCTCTAATACTCAGAATTTTCCAAGGACTGAGGCAAAAAGCTGACAAACATGAGGAAAAAATAGACAAATTCATGGAAAATACAGACAAAAAATGGGAAGAATTCAGGAAGATGATGCAGGAACAAAATGCCAAAATAAATTCACAACTAGAAATTAACAAAAACAACAATTAGAAATCCAAAAGATAAACAACAAGATTTCAGAAATGGATGATGTCATAGAAGGGTTGAGAAGTAGATTTGAAACCGTGGAAGACAGGAACAGTGGAACTGAAGACAAACACTTGGATACAACTCTGTTTCAGGAAAACTCAGAAAAAAGAACAAAGAAAAATGAAGAAACCCTGAGAGTTATGTGGGACACAATTAAAAGTAAAAATTTACGAGTGATTTGCATTCCAGAACAGGGAGAGAAAATAGAAAACACAGAGAGGATCATTGAAGAACTGCTGACAGAAAACTTCCCCAATATCATGAAAGATGAAAAGCTGACCATCTAAGAAGCTCAACGAACCCCATATAGAAGAGACCCCAAAAGAAAATCACCAAGGCATATCATATTCACACTTGCCAAAACCAAAGGCAAACAAAGAATCCTGAGAGCAGCTCGTGAAAAACAAGAAGTCACATACAGAGGAGAAACAATAAGACTAAGCTCAGATTATTTGGCAGAAACCATGCAGGCAAGAAGGCAATGGGATAACATATATAAAATCTTGAAAGAAAAAAATTGTCAGCCAAGAATACTATATCCTCCAAAACTCTCAATCACATTTGATGGTGAAATAAGGTCATTTCCAGATAAAAAGAAATTAAGGGAATATGTAAAAGTCAAACCAAATTTAGAAGAATTATGAAAGGGAGTTCTTTGATCTGAGGACAAACAGCTTCAGCTCACAGACAGAACCTAGGACGCAGGATCGAACGAACCAGATACCAATCTAGGAAATGAACTCTTGAGGACTATCCAAAACCAAAAGAAATACAACAGGGAATCAGAGCAGTTAATCGATGGATGACAACAACATCAAAACAATGAAACAGGGACTAAATGGAATAGGTATAGAACCTTCTAATAGTGAGGAAGGCAAGGCGATACCAAGTAATGGTAGACTGCTTCAAACTTAGAAAGATAAGGGTAAAATTCATGGTAACCACAAAGAAAGTTAACAAAAACAACTCATAAAAATAAAGCCGAAAAACATAAAGTTTCGGCAAAAACAAAACCTACAAAAACAAAGGAAATGAAAAATAAATCCACAAACAAAAGTAACTCAGCACAAGAGAGTAAGAAGAACAAAGAAATATTCAGCACCAGAAAAAAAGCACTACAAAATGACAGAAACAAACTAACATCTATCAATAATTACACTGAATGTAAATGGACACAATACACCCATAAAAAGACGGAGAGTGACAGAATGGATAAGAAAACAGGATCTACCAATATGCTGTCTACAAGAGACACACCTTAGAAACAAAGATGTGAATTTATTAAAACTCAAAGGTTGGAAAAAAATATATCAAGCTAACAACTATCAAAAAAGAGCAGGAGTGGCACTTCTAATCTCAGATAAAATAAACTTTAAAACAAAATCTACCATAAAAGACAAAGAAGGACACTATATAATTATTAAGGGGGGATCCATCATGAAGACGTAACCATAATAAACATCTATGCACCCAATGACAGGGCTCCAAAATACATAAAACAAACTCTAACAACACTGAAAAGAGAAATTGACAGTTCCACAATAATAGTAGGAGAGTTCAACACACCACTCTCAGTAAAGGACAGAACAACTTAGAAGAAAATCAGCAAAGATACAGAAGACCTAAAGGGCCCAATCAGCCAAATTGACATCATAGACATATATAGAACACTCCATCCAACCACTTCAAAGTACACATTCTTTTTCAATACACATGGAACATTCCCCAGAATAGACCACATCTTAGGCCACAGAGAAATAATCAACAAAATGCAAAACATTGAGATAATTCAAAGTATCTTCTCTGACCACAGTGGCATCAAGATAGAAATTAACAGCAGGAAGAGCAAGGAAAAAAACCAACTACATGAAAACTGAACAATACCCTGCTTACACATCAGTGGGTAATAGAAGAAATCAGAGATGGAATTAAAAAATTCCTAGAATCAAATGAGAATGAAAACATATCATACCACATCTTTGGGACACAGCAAAGGCAGTCCTCAGAGGACAATTTATAGCAATAGATGCACATATCAAAAAAGAAAAAAGGGACAAAATCAAAACATTAACCACAGAACTCAAACAAATAGAAAGAGAACAGCAAAAAAAGCCCACAACCACCGGAAGAAAGGAAATAGTAAAGATCAGAGCAGAAATCAATACAATAGAGAACAGAAAAACAATAGAAAGCATCAACAAAACCAAAAGTTGGTTCTTTGAAAGAATCAGCAAAATCGACAAACCACTGGCCAGACTGACAAAAGAAAAACAGGAGTGGACACAAATAACCCAAAGAAGAAATGAAATGCGGGACATTACCAGAGACCCAACTGAAATAAAAAGGATTATAACCGAATATTATGAACAACTATACGCCAACAAATTTGAAAACCTAGAAGATATGGATAAATTTCTCGAAACAAACGGCCTACCCAAACTACAACAAAGTGATGTTGAAAATCTGAAAAGACACATAACAAGAGAAGAGATTGAAAAGGTAATAAAAAAACTCCCAACCAAAAAAAGCCCTGGACAAATGGGTTCACTGGAGAATTCTACAAAAAATTTAAAGAAGAGCTTGTACCAGTACTAATCAAGCTATTTCAGAGCATAGAAGAGGAAGCAACACTTCCAAATTCATTCTATGAAGCCAGCATAATGCTGATACCAAAACCAGGCAAAGACGTCACAAAAAAAGAAAATTAGAGACCAATATCTGTCATGAATATAGATGCAAAAATTCTCAACAAAATTCTAGCCAATAGAATTCAGCATCATATCAAAAAAATAATACACCACGACCAAGTAGGATTCATACCAGGTATGCAAGGATGGTTCAACATTATAAAATGAATCAGCGTAATCCACATATAAATAAAAGGAAAGAAAAGAATCACATGATCGTCTCAATTGACACAGAAAAGGCATTTGACAAAGTCCAACACCCATTCCTGATAAAAACTCTCAATCAAATAGGTATAGAAGGGAAATTTCTCAACATAATAAAGGGCATTTATGCAAAACCAACGGCCAACAACATTCTTAATGGAGAGAGGCTGAAAACATTCCCCTTGAAAACAGGAACAAGACAAGGATGCTCTTTGTCATCAGTCCTATTTAACATTGTGCTGGAAGTCCTAGCTAGAGCAATAAGGCAAGAAAAAGAAAGACAGGGCATCGATATTGGTAATGAAGAAGTTAAACTGTCCCTGTTTGCAGATGATATGATACTATACATACAAAATCCTAAAGACTCCACGAGAAATCTACTGGAACTAATAGATTTAGCAGAGTAGCAGGATACAAGATAAACATTCAAAAATTAGTTGGATTCCTATAAACCAGTAAAGAGAACTATGAGAAGGAAATCAGGAAAACAATACCATTTCAAATAGCCCCTCAAAAGATAAAATACTTAGGAATAAATCTGACCCCGGATGTAAAAGACCTATACAAAGAAAACTACAAAACACCACTGCATGAAACACAAAGGGATCTACATAAATGGAAAAACATACCATGCTCATGGATAGGCTGACTCAACGTTGTGAAAATGTAAATTCTACCCAAAGCAATCTACAAATACAACGCAATCCCAATCCAAATACCAACGACATTCTTCAAAATGATGGAAAAACTAATCATTAGCTTTATATGGAAAGGGAAGAAGCCCCAAATAAGTAAAGCACTACTGAAAAAGAAGAATAAAGTTGGAGGACTCACACTACCTGACTTCAGAACCTACTATACAGCTACAGTAGTCAAAATAGCCTGGTACTGGTACAATGACAGATACATTTTCAATGGAACAAAATTGAGAACCCAGATGTAAATCCATCCACCTACAGTCACCTGATCTTTGACAAGGGCCCAAAGTCCATCTAATGGGGAAAAGACAGTCTTTTTTACAAGTGGTGCTGGCAAAACTCGATATCCATTTGCAAAAAATGAAACAGGACACATACCTCACACCGTATACAAAATCTACTTCCAAATGTATCAAAGACCTGAATATAAATCCTAAAACAATACAGTTCATAGAAAAAAAAAATAGGACCAACACTACAGACCTTAATACATGGCATTAACAGGATACAAACCATACGCATCAACACAAAAACCCCAGAAGATAAGTAGGATAACTGGGATCTTCTAAAAATAAAAAACCTATGCTCTTCAAAAGACTTCACCAAAAGAGTAAAAAGAGAATCTACAGACTGGGAAAAAATTTTTGGACAGTACAAGTCAGACAAAGGTCTAATCTCCATAATCTATAAGAAAATCCAACACCTCTACAACAAAAAGACAAATAATCCTATTAAAAAATGGGCAAAGGAAATGAACAGACACTTCACCAAAGAAGACATTCAAATGGCCAACAGACACTTGAGGAAATCTAGCGATCACTAGCCATTAGAGAAATGCAAATTAAAACCACAATGAGATACCATCTCACCCCGTCATTACTGGCATGAAAGAAAAACACCGGAAATAACAAATATTGGAGGGGCTGCGGGAAGATGGGAACTCTTATGCACTGCTGGTGGGAATGCAAAATGATACAACCATTTTGGAAAATGATATGGCGCTTCCTCAGAAAGCTATAAATAGCCATACCATTTGATCCAGCAATCCCACTCTGAAGAATATATCCCAGAGAAATAAGAATGGTCACTCTAATTGACATATGCACACCTATGTTCATGGCAGCATTGTTCACAAGAGCAAAATGATGGAAACAACCTAGATGCCCATCAACAGATGAATGGATAAACAAACTATGGTACATACACATAATGGAGTACTGTACAATGAGAAAGAACAACAATGAATCTTTGAACCATCTCATAACTGGATGAAACTGGAGGACATTATGCTGAGTGAAATAAGTCAATCACAAAAGGACAAATATTGTATGAGACCTCTATTGTAAAAACCCATGAAAAAGTTCACACACAAAATGTAACAATCTTTGTTGGTTACCAGGGATGGGAGGGGTGGGGGGTAAATACTAAATAGGCAATAGATAAATGGTATCTTGGGTGAAGTGTGAGACAGTACACAATACAGGGGAAACTAGCACAACCTGTACAAGGAAAGGTCATGGAAGCCCCATAGACACATCCAAACTCCCTGAGGGACTGAATTGCTTGGCGGAAGGCTGTGGAGACCATGGTCTCGGAGAACATCTAGCTCAATTGTCATAACACAGCTTAGAAAGACAACGCTCTACATTCTACCTTGGTGAGTAGTGTCTGGGGTCTTAAAAGCCTGTGAGCGGCCACCTAAGATACTCCACTGGTCTCATCCCTTTGGGAGCAAGGGAGAATGAAGAGAATATGATACAAGCCAAAGATTAATCCAAAGGACTAATTGTCCACAGCTACCAAGGTCTCCACCGTACTCAGTCCAGTCCAGATAGATGGTGCCCAGCTACCACCACTGACTGCTCTGAGCAGGATCCCAACAGAGGGTTCTGGCAGAGCTGGAGAAGGAAGTAGAGCATAATTCTAACTCACAAAAAAAAAAAAAAAGACCTGATTTACTGGCCTAAAGGTGACTGGAGAAACCTCTAGAGTATGGCTCTCAGACACCCTTTTAGCTCAGTGGTGAAGTTACCTCCGAGGTTCACTGTTCAGCCTGGGAGTGGACAGCCCCGTAAAACCAAATGAGACTAACGAGGTACAGGATTCCAGTGAGAAGGGCCAGAAGGCAGAGGGGGACAAGGAAGCTGGTGATAGGGAACCCAAGGTTGAGTAAGGATATTGTTGATGTGTTGAGATTGTTAACTATTGTCATAGGGACACATTTGTCGTAACTGTTAAATGAGAAACTTTTGTTCTGTAAGCCTTCATCTTAAGTGAGAATAACAGCACAATTGGAAGAGCGTAGTCAATGTCACTGAACTGTGTACATAGAAATTTTTGAAATGGTGTATCTTTGGCTATGTGTATTTTCACCAAAAAAAAAAAAAAAAGGCTGAGAATTTAGAGGGTTAGTATGTTGTGGGGTTGTTAACAAATGTCATAAAACAACATGTGTACCACTGTTTCATGAGAAACTATTTGTTCTGTAAGCCTTCACCTGAAGTACAATAAAATAGTAAAAAAAAAAAGGAAGAATTCTGAAAAATAATGCAGAAATTAAGTGCCAAAATAAACTCACAATTAGAAATCATACAAAAACAACAATTTGAAATCCAAAAGATAAACAACAAGATTTTAGAAATGGACAGTGTCATAGAAGGGCTGAGGAGCAGGTCTGAAATGGTGGAAGACAGGATCAGCAAACTTGAAGACAAACAATTGGATACAACTCTGTTTGAGGAAAAATCAGAAAAAAAGAACAAAGAAAAATGAAGAAACCCTGAGAATTATGTGGGATACACTCAAAAGCAAAAATTTTCGAGTGATCAGAGTTCCAGAACAGGGGGAGAAAACAGAAAATACAGAGAGGATTATTGAAGAACTGCCGACAGAGAACTTCCCCAGTATCATGAAAGATGAAAAGCTGGGCATCCAAGAAGCTCAAAGAACCCCATATAGGATAGATCCCAAAAGAAAATCGCTAAGGTGTATCATAATCATAAACCAAAACCAAAGACAAACAAAGAATCCTGAGCGCAGCTTGAGAAAAACAAAAAGTCACATACCGGGGAGAAACAATTAAACTAAGCTCAGATTATTCCGCAGAAACCATGTAGGCAAGAAGGCAATGGGATGACATATATAATACCTTGAAAGAAAAAAATTGCCAGCCAAGAATAATATATCCTGAAACTCTCATTGAAATATGATGGTTAAACTAGGACATTTCCAGATAAACAGAAATTAAGGGAAAATATAAAAACCAAACCAAACTTACAAGAATTACTAAAGTGAGTTCTTTGATCTGAGAACAAACAATTTCAGCTCACAGGCTGAATCTAGGACAGAGGATTGTACCAGCCAGATATCAGTCTAGGAAATGAATTCTCAAGGACTATAAAAATGAAAAGAAATACAAAAGGTAATCAGAGAAGTTAATCTGCAAATGACAACAATATCAGAACAATAAAAGGGGGCAACAGTGTATAAATACAACCTTGAAGGCAAGGCAATACCAAGTAATAACAGACTGCTTCAAACTTAGAAAGATAAGGGTAAATTTCAAGGTAACCACAATGAAAATTAACAAACCTACTCATAAAAATAAAGAGGCAAAACATCAAGTCTCAGAAAGAACAACATATACAAAAACAAAAGAAATGAAAAAAAAAATCCACTAACAAAAGGAATTCACCACAGGAGAGTAAGAGGAACAAAGAAAATGTCAGAACA
This sequence comes from Dugong dugon, assembly GCA_030035585.1. Taxonomy (NCBI): domain Eukaryota; kingdom Metazoa; phylum Chordata; class Mammalia; order Sirenia; family Dugongidae; genus Dugong; species Dugong dugon. The sequence continues at coordinate 65,630,906 of CM057466.1, forward strand.
ACAAAAAAAGCACTACAAAATGACAGCAATAAACTCACATCGATCAATAATTAAACTGAATGTAAATGGTCTCAATCCACCCATAAAGAGATGGAGAGTGACAGAATGGATAAAAAACAGGATCTGTCAATATGGTGTCTACAAGAGACACACCTTAGAAACAAAGATGTGAACTTATTAAAAATCAAGGATTGGAAAAAAATATATCAAGCTAACAACTACCAAAAAACAGCAGGTGTGGCAATTCTAATATCAGATAAAAGAGACTTTAAAATGAAATCCACCATAAAAGACAAAGAAGGACACTATATAATGATTAAGGGGACGATCCATCACTAAGACATAACCATAATAAATATCTACACACCCAATGACAGAGTTCCAAAAGATATAACACAAGCTGTAACAGCACTAAAAAGAAAAATTGACAGTTCCACAATAATAGTAGGAGACTTTAACACACCACTGTTGATAATGGACAGAACATCTAAAAAGAAACTCAGCAAAGATACAGAAGACCTAAAGGGTACAATCAGCCAACTTTACCTCATAGACATATATAGAACACTCCATCCAACCACTGCAAAGTACACATTCTTTTCCAATGCACTTGGAACATTCTCTAAAATAGACCACATCTTAGGCCACAGAGCAATCCTCAACAAGATCCAAAACGTTGAGATAATACAAAGTATCTTTCCTGACCACAAGGCCATCAAGATAGAAATTAACAGCAGGAAGAGCAAGGAAAAAAATCAATTACATGGAAACTGAATAGCACCCTGCTTACACATCACTGGATAATAGAAGAAATCAGAGACGGAATCAAAAAATTTCTAGAATCATATGAGAATGAAAACACGTCATACCAAAACATTTGGGACACAGCAAAGGTATTCGTCAGAGGACAATTTATAGCAATATACGCACACATCAAAAAAGAAGAAAGGGACAAAATCAAAATATTAACTACATAACTCCAACAAATAGAAAGAGAACAGCCAAAAAAAAAGCCCACAGCCACTACAAGAAAGGAAATAATAAAGATCAGAGCAGACAGAAATAAAATAGAGAACAGAAAAACAATACAAAGAATCAACCAAACTAAAAGTTGGTTCTTTGAAAGAATCAACAAAATCGAGAAAACCACTGGCCAAACTGAAAAGAGAAAAACAGGAGAGGACCCAAATAACCCAAATAAGAAATGAAATGGGTGGCATTACATAGACCCAACTGAAATAAAAAGGATCATAACAGAGTATTATGAAAAACTATACTCCAACAAATTTGAAAAGCTAGAGGAAATGGATAAATTTCTAGAAACACACTACCTACCCAAACTATCACCACATGATGTTGAAAATCTGAACAGACCCATTACAAGAGAAGATAGTGAAGAGGTAATAAAAAAAAAAAAACTCCCAACAAAAAAGCCCTGTCCCAGATGGCTTCACTGGAGAATTCTACAAAACATTCAGAGAAGAGAGAGCTTACACCAGTACTGCTGAAATTATTTCAGAACATAGAAAAGGAAGCGACACTTCCAAATTCATTCCATGAAGCCAGCATAATCCTGTTACAAAAACCAGGCAAAGACGTCACAAAAAAGGAAAATGATGGACCAGTATCTCTCGTGAATACAGATGCAAAAATTCTCAACAAAATTCTAGCCAATAGAATTCAGCATCATATCAAAAAAATAATACACCAAGATGAAGTAGGATTCATACCAGGTATGCAAGGATGGTTAGAAAATCAATCAATATAACCCACCACATAAATAAAAGGAAAGAAAAGAATCACATGATCATCGTAATTAACGCAGAAAAGCCATTCAGCAATGTCCAATACCCATTCCTAATAAAAACCCTCAATAAAATAAGTATAGAAGGGAAATTTCTCAACATAATAAAAGACATCTATGCAAAAACCAATGGCCAACATTATTCTTTTTTTTTTTTTTTATATTTTATTGTACTTCAGGTGAAGGCTTACAGAACAAATAGTTTCTCATGAAACAGCAGTACACATGTTGCTTTATGACATTGGTTAACAACCCCACAACATATTAAGCCTCTAAATTCTCAACCTTTTTTTTTTTTTTTTGATGAAAATACAGATAGCCAAAGATACACCGTTTCAAAAATTTCTACATACATAGTTCAGTGACATTGACTACGCTCTTCCAACTGTGCTGTTATTCTCACTTAAGATGAAGGCTTACAGAACAAAATAGTTTCTCATTTAACAGTTACTACACATGTTGCCCTATGACAATGGTTAACAATCTCACAACACATCAAGAATATCCTTACTCCACCTTGTGTTCCCTATCACCAGGGGACTTTCTTGTCCCCTTCTGTCTTCTGGCCCTTGTCACTGGACTACTGTACCTCATTAGTCTCATTTAGTTTTTTTTTTTTTTTTAACACCATTTCAAAACTTTTTACTTACACATTTAAGTGATATTGACTATGCTCTTCCAATTGTGCTGCCATTCTCGCCCGAGATGAAGGCTTACAGGACAAATCAGCCTCCCATTTAATAGTTACTACAATTGTTGCCCTATAACAGTGGTCAACAATCTCACAACACATCGACAGTGTCCTTACTCAGTTTGTGTTCCTTATCACCAGTTTCCTACTCCCCCTCTGCCTTCTGGCCTTTGTCACCGGACTCCTGTACCTCGTTAGTCCCATTTAGTTTTACTGGGCTGTCCACTCCCAGGCTTAACATCGAACCTCGAAGGTAACTTCACCTCTGAGCTGAAAGGGTGTCTGGAGGCCACATTCTTGAGGTTTCTCCAGTATTCTTTAGGCCAGTAAGTCTGGTATTTTTTTTTTTTTTTTTTTTTTTTTTGGGAGTTAAAATTATGCTCTACATCCTTCTCCAGCTCTGTCCAGAACCCTCAGTTGTGATCCTGGTCAGAGAAGTCAGTGGTGGTAGCCGGGCACCATCTAGCTGTACTGGACTCAGTCCGGTGGAGGCCTTGGTAGCTGTGGACAATTAGTCCTTTGGACTAATCTTTTCCTTGTATTCTGTTCTCTTCATTCTCCCTTCCAACATTATTCTTAATGGAGAGACGCTGAAAACATTCCCCTTGAGAACAGGAACAACACAAGGATGCCCTTTTCCACCTCTCCTATTTAACACTGTGCTTAAAGTTCTAGCTAAAGTAATAAGGCAAGAAAAAGAAATAAAGGGCCTCCAAATTGGTAATGAAGAAGTGAAACTGTCCCTGTTTGCAGATGATATGATACTATACATAGAAAACCCTAAAAACTCCATGAGAAAACTCCTGGAACTAATAGAAAGATTCAGCAGAGTAGCAAGATACAAGATTAACATACAAAAATCAGTTGGATTCCTATAAACCAGCAAAGAGAATGATGAAAAGGAAATCAGGAAAAGAATACCATTTGTAATAGCCCCTAAAAAAATAAAACACTTAAGAATAAATCTAAACAGGGAAGTAAAAGACCTATACAAAGAAAACTACAAAACACTACTGCAAGAAACCCAAAGGGATCTACATAAATGGAAAAACATACCATGCTCATAGATAGGTAGACTCAACATTGTGAAAATGACTATTCTACCCAAAGCAATTTACAAATAGAATGCAATCCTGATATAAATACCTACAACATTCTTTGAAGAGTTGGAAAGACTAATCATTAACTTTATATGGAAAGGGAAGAAGCCCGGAATAAGTAAAGCACTACTGAAGAAGAAGAATAAAGTAGAAGGACACAGACTACCTGACCTCAAAACCTAGTATACAGCTACTGTAGTCAAAACAGCCTGATACTGGTACAACAACAGATGCATTGACCAATGGAACTGAATTGAGAACCCAGATGTAAATCCATCCACCTACGGTCATCTAATCTTTGACAAGGGCCCAAAGTTCAACAGTGGGGAAAAGAAAATCTTTTTAGCAAATGGTGCTGGCAAAACTGGATGTCCATCTGCAATAAAATGAAACAGGATCCATACCTCACACCATATACAAAACTTAATTCAAAATGGATCAAAGAATTAAATATAAAGCCAAAAACTCTAAAGTTCATAGAAGAAAAAATAAGATCAATGATAGAAGCCCTAATACATGGCATTAACAGGATACAAACCATAAGCATCAACACACAAACTCCAGAAGATAAGCTAGATAACTGATATCTTCTAAAAATCAAACACCTATACGCTTCAAAAGACTTCACCAAAAGAGTAAAAAGAGAACCTACAGACTGGGAAAAAAATTGGGGACATTACAAATCGGACAAAGGTCTAATCTCTATAATCTACAAGAAAATGCAGCACCTCTACAACAAAAAGACAAATAATTCTATTAAAAAATGGGCAAAGGAAATGAACAGACACTTCAACATAGAAGACATTCCAGCGACCAACAGACACATGAGGAAAAGCTCGCGATCACTAGCCATTGGAGAAATGCAAATTAAAACCACAGTGAGATACCATCTCACCCAGCATTACTGGTAGGAATGAAAAACACTGGAAATAACAAATGTTGGAGAGGCTGTGGGGAGATCAGAACTCTTATGCACTGCTGGTGGGAGTGCATAATGAGACACCATTTTGGAAAATGATATGGTACTTCCTTAGAAAGCTAGAAATAGAAACACCATTCGATCCAGTAATCCCACTCCTAGGAATATATCCTAGAGAAATAAGAGCCGTCAGACGAATAGACATATGCACTCTCATGTTCATTACAGTATTGTTCACAATACCAAAAAGACGGAAACAACCTAGATGCCCATCAATGGATAAATGGATAAACAAACTACGCTGCATACACACAATGGAGACTTATGTAACCATAAAGAATAATGATCAATCTGTGAAGCATCTTATAACACGGATGAAACTTTAGGACGTTATTCTGAGTGAAATAATTCAATCACAAAAGGACAAATATTGTATGAGACCTATATTGTAAAAACTCATGAAAAAGTTGACAAACAAAAAGTACCAATCTTTTTTTGTCTACCAGGGATCGGAGGGGTGGGGTGGAAATGCTAAATAGACAATAGATAAGTTTTAACTTTGGTGAAGGGTAAGACGGTACACATTATTGGGGAAGCCAGCACAACTTGTATAAGGAAAGGTCATGGAAGCTCCATAGACATATCTAAACTCCCTGAGGGACTGAACTGCTGGGCAGAGGGCTGTGGAGACTGTGGTCTCATGGAACATCTAGCTCAACTTGCATAACACAGTTTATAAAGACAATGTTCTACATTCTACCTTGGTGAGTAGCATCTGTGGTCTTAAAAGCCTGCGAGCAGCCATCTAAGATACTACACTTGTCTCACCCCTTTAGGAGCAAGGGAAAATGAAGAGAACAGGATACAAGGATAAGTTTAGTCCAAAGGACTAATGGACCACAGTTACCAAGGCCTGCACCAGACTGAGTCTAATACAGTTAGATGGTGCCTGGCTACCACCACTGACTGCTCTGACCGGGATCACAACAGAGGGTTCTGGACAAAGCTGGAGAAGGATGTGGAACAAAATTCTAATACACAAAGACCGGATTTACTGCCCTGACAGAGACTGGAGAAACCCTGAGAGTGTGGCCCCTGCACACCCTTTTAGCTCAGTGGTGAAGTCACTCCTGAGGTTCACCGTTCAGCTGGGGATTGGACAGCCCCATAAAACAAAACGGGACTAAGGAGGCACAGCAGTCCGGGGATAAGGACTAGAAGGCAGAGGGGGACAGGAAAGCTGGTGATACGGAACCCATGGTTGAGTAAGGACAGTGTTGACATGTAGTGGGGTTGTTAACCATTGTCATAGGGCAATATGTGTACTAATTGTTTAATAAGAAACTATTTTGTTCTGTAAATCTTCATGTAAAGTGAGAATAACAGCACAACTGGAAGAACATAGTTGATGTCACTGAATTGTACATGTAGAAATTTTTGAAATGGTGTATCTTTGGCTACGTATATTTTCACCAAAAAAAAAGTTCTCCAAGGCCGAGAAGGGAGAGTGGTGACATGTCGTGGGGTTGTTAACCAACGTCATAAAACAATATGTGTACTGACTATTTCATGAGAAACTATTTGTTCTGTAAACCTTCACCTAAAATACAATGAAAACATTTAAAAAAAAATAGTTCATGTGCTCATTTGCTGCTTCTTGTCTGAGTGACAGTAACTATAAAATCTATTACATGGAGAAGAGAAAATGCTTAATACCTTATTTTTGCTCTTCCTCTATGAAAAATAGTTCCAGCCTTTTGGTAAGGAAGTGCAAACTATCTTTATTACAAAGCATTATAACTAGGCCAAAAGAAAGTAGAAAGACCCGTCTTTTGAGCTTGATATCTCCACACAGATCAACTCAAATATTTTTGGATATTCCCTTTTACATCTTTCCAACATTCCTCTATCACAATTGTTCTTAAACTAACTAAACATTATAACAATTTGAGAATACTTTATGAAATGTCCAATTTCACCTAGAATCTATGCATCAATCGGGGATATCAGGGATTGATATTTTTAAAGCCATTCCTCCAGCCCTCCCAGGTGATATCCATTATATATCCAGAGTTGGGAGCCATTATTATTTACTATTTTTTCCTTCTTTCCTCCTCTCTTTTCTTTTCTTTTCTTTTTTTTTCTTTATCTAGCTATATATTTAGGAAATTATTTTATTAAAATATAACTCATATACCATATAATTCATACATAGAAAGTATCCAATTGAATGTGTTTTAGTATATTCACAGGGTTGTGCAATATGGTAATCTAATCACAACCTAATTTTTAAATGTTTTCATATGCTTCTCCAAGTGAACGCTTTACCCATTAACTTTCACTTCCCATTTCACCCTAACCTGACTTCACAAGCCCTAAGCAACTACTAGTATCTTTCTGTCTTTATATAATTGCCTATTATGGACATTTTAAATAGATGGCATCATTTCATATGTGGTCTTTTGTAAATGACTTCCTTCACTTAACATAGTATTTTCAAGATTCATCCAAGTTGTAGCATCTATTAGTACTTCATTTTCTTTTATTAATGAATAATATTCCATTGTACCACATTTTATTTGTCCATTCACCAGTTGGTGAGTATTTGGGTTGTTACCTTTTGGTTATTATAAATAACATTACTACAATCATTTATGTACAAGTTTTTGTGTAGACATATATTTTCATTTCTTTAGAGTACATGTCTAGGAGTGAAATTGCTGGATCTTGTAGTAATTCTGTTTAGATTTTTAAGAAACTGAAAACTATTTTCCACGTTGTAGTTAGTGCCATCAAGTCAGTTCTGACTCATAGTGACATCCCCACCAGGAAGAGGGTTTCAATTTCTCCACATTATGTTTTTTGGTTTGTTCATTTTGCTTTGTTTTTAATTACAGCCATTGCAGTTGGTATGAAGTGGTATCTTCTTGTCGTTTTTATGTACATTTCCCTAACGACTAAAGATGCTGAGCATCTTTTCACGTGCTTACTGGCCATTTGTATGTCTTCTTTGGTGAAATGTCTATTTAAATATTTTTGTCAATTTTTTAATTGACATTTTTGTCTTTTTATTGTTGAGCTGAAAATACATATTTTAGAGACTGTTGTTGTTGTTAGGTGCATTGAGTCGGTTCTGATTCATAGCAGCGCTATGTATGTACAACAAAATGAAACACTGCCCGGTCCTGTGCCATCCTCACAATTCTTGTCATGCTTGAGCCCATCTTTGGAGCCACTGTGCCAGTCCATCTCGTTGAGGGTCTTCCTGTTTTTTGTTGATCCTCTACTAAGCATGAGGTCTTTCTCCAGGGACTGATCCTTCCTGATAACATGTCCAATCTATTTTGGAGACTAGGACTTTATATATTCTGAATAGTAGGACTTTATCAGGTAGATGATCTACAAATGTTTTCTCCTGTTCTATGAGTTATCTTTTCACTTTCTTAATAGTTTTTCATTTGGATATAGTCTAATTTATCTAGTTTTTTTTTTCCTCTTTGTTGATAGTGTTTTTATGTTCTATCTAATACAAAACACATCAAACAGAAAACATTGCCTAACACAAGTCACAAAGATTTACTCTTATATTCCTCTAAGGATTTTGAAGTTTTGGTTGTTACATTTCGGTGTATGATCCATTTTGAGATAATTTTTGTGTATGGTGTGGGGTATGGACCAACATCTATCTTTTGCTTGTAGGTATCTCAATGCCTTAGCACTACTTATTGAAAATTTTATTCTGTCTCCATTAAATTGTTTTGGGAACATTGGGAAAAACCAGTTGGCTACAAATGTAAGGAATTATTTCTGCACACTCAGTTTCAGTCTATTCCTAGACGTCTGCTCTTGTGCTAGTGCCACATTCTTCTGACTATTGAAGACTTGTAGGAAATCTTGCGATCCAGAAGTGTGAATCCTATAACTCTGTTCTTCTTTTTCAGTATATTTTTGACTCTGATGCCCTTGCTTTTCCATACGAATTTTAGGGTTAAATTGTTAATTTCTGGAAAAAAATGCAGCTGAGATTTTGACAGGAATTGCATCACCTCTGTAGGTCAATTTGGATAGTATTGCTCTCTTAACACTATTAAGTCTTCTGATCCATCCTCATGGGATATATTTCCAAGTATTTAAATCTTCTTTAATTTATTTTGACAATGTTTATAATTTTCAGTGTACAAGTCTTACACTTCTTTTTTTTTAAATTTTTTTTTATTGTACTTTAGATGAAGGTTTACGGAACAAATAGTTTCTCATTAAACGGTCAGTACACATATTGTTTTATGACATGGGCTAACAACCCCACAACATGTCAACACTCTCCCTTCTTGACCTTGAGGACCTTATTTTTGGTGAAAATGTACATAGCCAAAGTTACATCATTTTGAAAATTTCTACATGTATAATTCAGTGACATCGATTACATTCTTCCAGTTGTGCTGCTATTCTCACTATCCTTTTCCAAATTATTCCATCACCATTAGCTTCAACTCACTGTCTCCTAGCAACCTTTTGAATTGCTATTGTCAATTTGATCTCAAATAGATAATTCTTTTTTTTTTTTTTTGTACCTTAGGTGAAGGTTTGCAGAACAAATAGTTTCTCATTAAACAGTACACATATTGCTCTATGACAATGATTAACAACACCATGACATGTCAAAACTGTCCCTTCTCAACCTTGGATTCCCTATCACCAGCTTTTCTGTCCCCTTCTGCCTTCTAGTCCTTGTCCCTGGACTGCTGTACCTCATTAGTCCTGTTTTGTTTTATGAGGCTGTCCAATCCCCGGCTGAATGGTGAACTTCGGGAGATACTTCACCACGGAGCTAAGAGGGTGTCCGGGGGCCATACTCTCGGGGTTTCTCCAGTCTGTCAGGCCAGTAAATCTGGTCTTTTTTTGTGAGTTAGAATTCTGTTCTACATCCTTTTCCAGCTCTGTCCAGGACCCTCTACTGTGATCCTGGTCAGAGCAGTCAGTGGTGGTAGCTGGGCACCATCCAGCTGTACTGGACTCAGTCCGGTGGAAGCCCTGGTGGCTGTGGTCCTTCAGTCATCTGGACTAATCTTTTCCTTGTATCCTGTTCTCTTCATTCTCCCTTGCACCCGAAGGGGTGAGGCCAGTGGAATATCTTAGATGGCTGCTCACAGGCTTTTAAGACCCCGGACGCTACTCACCAAGGTAGAATGTAGATCATTGTCTTTATAAACTGTGTTATGCCAGTTGAGCTAGATGTTCCCTGAGACCATGGCTTACATTTCTTTTGTTAAAGTATTTTTAAATATTTTATCCTTTTTGGTGCTATTGTAAATGGAAGTATTGCTTTAATTTCAATTTCTGATTGCTCACCGTTAGAGTATAGAATGAAATTTATGTTTGTATGTATAACGTATGAATAATATTCAGTTATATAGCTAAACCAACCTTGCATTCTTATAATAAATCCTCCTTCATTGTGGTATATAATCCTTTTAATATGTAGCTGAGTGTTAGTATTTTGTGGAGGGGTTTGTTTCTACATGCATAGGAAATATTAGTCTACAGTTTTATTTTCTTGTTATGTCTTTCTCTTAATACTGGCCTCATAGAATGAGTTAGGTTGGATTCCCTCCTTTTCTATTTTCTGGAAGAATTTGTGAAGTATTGGTGCAAATTTTTCCTTCAATGTTTAGTGGAATTTACCATTGAAGCTATCTAGGTCTGGAATTTTCTCTATAGGAATTTTTAAAAATTATGAATTCGACATATACATAGATGTATTTAGATTTTCTATTTCTTCTAGAGTCATTTTCAGTAGTTGGTGTCTTTATAAAAATTTGTCTGTTATATGTAGATTATCTAGCTTGTTGGTATACCAATTTTAATAGTATTCCCTTCCAGTATGTTAATTTCTGTAAGTCTGTAGTGATCTTTTTTTATTGTTCAGTCTAGCTATAAGTTTGTCAGTTTTGTTGATCTTTTCAAAGAACCAAATATTTTTTGTTGATTTTTGAGCTATTGATTTTTTTGTTTATTTCAACTCTTGACTTATTATGTCTATCATTCTGCTTTTTTGGTGGGGTGGGATTTCACTTACTCTTTTTTACCTAGTTTCTTAAAGTGGACCGTTAGATAATTGATTTAAGAAGTTTTTAAATACAAACATTTGCAGTTGCACATTTCCCTCTAAACACTGCTAATTCAGTGAAATATGTGCCTGCATTTTGCAGCTTCTGGTGTTCCTGCTCAGAGTTTTTTTCTCTTATTCTTATCTTTTATCTAGTAGTCACCCCTGGATATGCATAAGCCACTTATTGGTCAAAGGTTGTGCTTAAACTCCCTTAGTCAGTTAGGTACTTACCCTTTACTGTTGGATGTGTGCGTAACTTAAAGGCTGCTATCTCAGTTCAGTGAGTTAATGCTTTATTAGCCCCACATTCAACCAGGGACTAGTAGCTTGGAAGTTCCCTCTCTGTCATCACTCCTGAGAGAGCACTGCCTTGGGAATGTACACAGTCTCTCAGATTGCCAGGAATGACTATGATAATATTTTTAAGCCTTCCTTCCTAGGAGTTACCCCTGGAACAGAGTAGCTGATTGTTCAGTCAGTGTTTGTTCAGAAGTTAAATTTAAATACTTTGTGCCAGTGAGATTTCGTCCCTATGTTCATAGGTTTGCATGCAGTTTGAGGAAGGCATTCAATTCCACCCCACATGCTGCTCTGATTGATCCTTTGCAGGTGTATCCTAGCACACATGTACAACATTCTCATCCTCCAAAGTTTAGTGTGTTCCAGGGAGGGTTTGCTTTGGCTGTCTCTTTCCCTAGTTCTCTCTAATTAAACTTATGGCTGCTCTGCCATTTTGCTGTATCATGAGAATTAGAAGACTCCTCTTAATTGCTATCCACCAAGATATCCATTGTTTTTGACAATGACTTTAGAGGTTCTTCATTTTATGCTGCAAATTAAGTGAGTACCCTCAGGCAGAATTGGTGGGTTCTTTGCCCTTGTGACCTGCTTTTCTCCTGGGCAGAAAGCCTGCAGCATTGTATTGAAGCTGGGGGTTGGGGTCTTTTTTTTTCCTGGGCTAACATTCTTCCTCTATGAATGGGCACTGGGGAGGGTGTGGAAGCCCCTGCTCCTCTCTGATTGCTCCATGCTGTGTGAAAATTCTGTCCTGTGAGGGAGTTGTGGTGAGAGGGATCTGGGTTCCAGATATTCTTGGATTGCCATGCCTGGAATAGAGGTTCTCTCCTACTAGTGGGACTAGGTTGGGAAAAAGAGACCCAGTCCTCTCAGCTACATCTGTCTGGAATAGAGCTTCTGCAACATGGCAGTAGGTGAGATGAAAAAAGCCAGCAGCTTGCCACTCTCAGAATGAAAATGTCTCAGTCTGGAAGTTGCGGGGAGAGGGAGCCCTGTCTTTTTGGCTGCATGTTCCTGGAGTAGAGCTTCCAATAAATGGCTGGGAGGTGAAATGGACTGTGGCTCAAATGTCACAAACTATAACTGATCTTTTTGAGTCTTAGTAGATTTTCTTGAATGAATGTTTCTCCATTTGCTGTATACCCTCAGGACAATTTTCAGAGACTTCATTATTTTTTTTTTAATAATTTTTATCATTTACATTGTTATTTTGGTAGAGACAGTATCCACTGAGTTCCTTACTCCATCATTCCAGAATTCCTTAAAATTTACTTTTAATCAGAGTTTTTCAACCTTACACAGTGTAATCACCTGGGGTGTTTTAAAAATACTGACTCCTGTGTTTTTCTCTCCAAGACTCTGATTTAATTCACATGGGTTGTTTCCTGGGCAACAAGATTTATAAAATCTCTGTGGATTAGTCTCAATTGTTACAAGATTGAGAAACACAGGCCTCAATCCAGTCTAATGAACGTGTATTCTTCAGCCACTTTTGGGCGTCAAATATTTTATCTTTAAGGCATCCTCTGGGAAAGTAATTGGTTGAGCCTTGGGTCTTATCAGAGCCATGCAGCAGCACAGCAGAATGGCTTCTGCCAGTTACCTTATTGTAATAGCACTAACCTGTCTCCCTGATGTCCTAATGAAAATATATTCTAACCCAGGTAATATAAACCTCATGTATTATCTTCAAGCTGTAGCATGATCTTCAGTTAACAATGTTTTCTATGATGCTAGCAATCAGTCATGAACTTGTCTAGCTTATGCTACAGTTCCTTCATCAATTGTTGGGAACAGTGGTTAGTAGTCTCATGGCCATCATCTTAAGATACTCCCTTTATATTTTCAATTCTATGAGGATTTTGCCTGAGAAGGGTGGTGTCTTGGTTTGAATTATGTCCCCCAAAAAATGTGTGCATCAATTTGGCTGGGCCATGATTCCCAGAATTCTGTGGTTGGCCTCCATTTTGTGATTATAATTTTATGTTAAAGAGGATTAGGGTGGGATTGTAACACCACCCTTACCCAGGTCTTAACCCTGACCCAATGTAAAGGGAGTTTCCCTAGGGTGTGGCCTGCACCACCTTTTACCTTACAAGAGATAAAAGGAAACGGAAGCAAGCAGAGAATTGGGGGACCTCATACCATCAAGAAAGTGGTGCTGGGAGCAGAGCATGTCCTTTAGACCGGGGTCCCTGCGCAGAGAAGCTCCTAGTCTGGGGGAACACCGAAGAGAAGAAGGCCGACAGAGAGAAAAAGCCTTCCCCTGGAGCTGATGCCTTGAATTTGGACTTTTAGCCTACTTTAACTGTGAGGAAATAAACTTCTCTTCATTAAAACCATCCACTTGTGGTATTTCTGTTATAGCAGCTCTAGATGACTAAGACAGGTGACAAGGGATTGATCATTGAGAAACAGTTTGTAGACTGTTGCTTGTCCCAGTTGTATCATGCATGCTGATACAGAGGTCCCCAGGCTGAAGAAAATTCCACTACAGCTTGCTTGGCTGGCCTTGCATTTCCAGTTCCATTGCTTGGCCAGCCTCAAAATCTGTATCAGAATTCCACTTCCTTTGCTTAGCCAGCCTCACCATTTCCAGTTCCATTGCTTGGCTAGCCTTGAATTTGCATCAAAATTGCAGTTCCTTTGTTTGGCCTGCTCCTGAAAATCCTGGTGCCTGCATGGTATGATTAAGAATGTTGCTGAGGTAACTTGTATGAAATCCTTACTTGTAAACCCCTTAAAAATAACTTTTTTATCTTACCCTTTCAAAGCAGTCTTGGTGGCAACAGCCCCGATTGCTTCCTTTCTTGTACAATGAAATAAAGGCAACTTTACACTCTCCCACTTCGTTCTCTTGTTTAGTGGCGGATATGAGTCATGCCAAGTAAAACCTGAGGTTTCCACCCAGTAACAATGCCACCCTCTTTAGTTCTTATAAGCCAGAGTCCAATTTGCAAGGGAGAGATGCTAAGGAGAGTTTCAGTGAGGATAATGTAAAATATCCTGGACATCATATTAGGAAATTTAACTGCTACTCCTAAGTCACTAAATATCTCCTGAATTTGAGTATAAGATAGATCCTCTTGGGGCCTTAGTGGCCTATAATGAAATACAATAATTACTCAATATTTTTAACTGAATAAATTAAGGAATAAACTAATTTAAGTAAATAATCTTACTATCTTTTTCAGTACCATAATTATTTAATTCCCTTTTTCTAATATCCCTTATTATAGAAAGTATTTGGACTTATAATACAATGGTGAAAGTTACTCAAAGACACAATTCTGAAAATCAATATAGTTGCCAAAGCCTGGGCTCTTTCAACTGCCCACTGTGATATTCAGCTTCAACTCTTTAGCCAGTATCATTCACCCTTTCCCTTTCCTCACAGGACACTTGGGAGCAAAAATGGAGAGAAAAAAAAAAAACAAAAACTAGAAGAAAATTGAAAATTTTTAAGAGATCAGAACATGTTCTTCATTGTTTTATTGTGTCGTAACATTGAACAAAACTTACACTCTGTTAAAAGTGAAAGCAAAAAGATTTACTTGGGGGATGGAAACAGCCAGCCTGGGGAAACACAGAGTAATGCTGGATTAGAAAGTGTTCCAACATTCTGAGAAGAGATGAGCTTTTCATACAGAAAAGTAGGGAGGAGAGTACATGACTACAGTTATAGGGCTTGGGATGATATATAGCTACAAGACAAAAACCAGTTAAAGTTTTGTAAGGTTAGTTAGCATAGACTTTCTAGAGTCAACCTAATAAGCGATTTTCTAAAATATACATTCTTTTGCAAACATTTTACCTAGTCCATCTGGATAAACATTTCTTGTCAAACATTTCTTCATAAACTACACTCTTGCCCCTTCCATTGTTTGCTGAGGGCAGTTTAAAGTTTTACAAGAAGTTACATGTCACCAGACTCTAAATTACAGGCTCTATTCTTAGGAAAGTAGAAAGGAAGACTTAGGATAAGTTAAAGTTTAATTCAAGAAAATTGAGCATTGATTCAGGTTTGGGCCAGTCATTTTTAATCATACCAAGTGCCTCAGTTTTCGGGTGCCCTCACACATCCCCTCCTCTTGATCATGAATCTCTGTAGAGATTCCTTGATCACCATTATAAGAATACTTTCTTTTGCATGGACTTCTAGTTGCACCTTTGGATGTCTGCTCATCAAGCTTTTAAGACCCCATACACTACATATTATTCCATTCTACTTAGAGAAATGGCTAGTAGTAGAGCCAGACACCATCCAGTTGATTAAGTTCTTCACTATGCCATAGTTTAGACACTCTGCTTCTGTGATTTTCTAGTTGGGATATGTGTGGAGCGAGGCCTCATCAGGAAGAACAACCTTCAAAATGACTAACTCAGGGTGTGAAATCAGTTATCTCTAAAGGTATTGTTTCTGAAAAATACATAATTCTTTGCACAGCAAAGGGATTTAGTAGTTTGATTACAGGTATTAGACAAACATGTCATAATACATTTGATTAATCCTAAAATAATTATTAAAATAATCAAGATAATTAAACTTTTTTGCAATATAGAGCTTAATCAAGAACCAATACAATTAGGTAACCAACTGAATACGTCAAAAAGGAAGGGACAGGCATGGGAAGAATGGTATGTAACCAAGTTGCTTTATGACAGATTTCAGTGATGTCCTATTCAGAAGTATTAATCCCAGAGCAACATTAAATATTAGCTATAGCACAAACTCTTCCTTGTTGCGCTCATAAAAAATCTAAGATTATTTCATTGTCTAGGACCACCATTACCAGTGATTCTAAGGATTTCTGTTGGATAGCCATTCCATCAGTGACGTGATCAGAAATCTGAGCCATAGTGACAGATAAATTGCCAATAGATTTTTCGAATTGTAATATACTGTAAGTAGGAACAAACGCTCGAAGAAATGACCAACCCCACCCTGGCCTATCAGCAATGGGATTGTTGGGATGGGTAATTTCTCTTTTATGTCATGTTACTAATTTTAATTCTCATGTATTGCAAGCTATCATTATATGAATGAATATTTATGGAAGTTTCAAAGGTGCCTAGAGTACATTGACCTCAAATGTTCCACCCATCTAAACATGGTAAGACCAAGTATAGGGTTCAGTGTTGGACTTCTTTCTTAAGTAGGTGGATCCTCCACATAAAAAGATGTATTCACTTGAGGCATATAACATACCTTTTCCTGTTTGCTTACTGAGACAAGAAATAGTTTGGCTGGCTTTCTAAAGCCAGCTTTCAGTTAGAGTTATTACAAATGGATAACCCTCCAAATTCTAGATGGTCTCTGAGCTGGCTGCAAATTGGAGAAGTCTGGTCATTGTAAAATCTCTTAAGGTGGAATACAATCGGGCATTACCAACAAAAACAAGACATTGCTCAGGGCTAGAGCACCTGTTGAGATCCACCCAAAAATGACTGAGATTAAAACAAGGTACTAATGGATAGTTTAATAGTTCTGGAGGATACCATAGTTTGACATGGATGGCCCATTTAAATGGCCTCTCAAAATCAATAGTAAAATTAGGTATAAATGTATAGTCTAGTGCTGGAATAGCAAGAGGATCATAAAGGTCTTATACAGAATGAAGGGAGGTGTGGTATATCGAACAGTTAGTCAAATTTCTGGTGCTGGTTAGTAATTGGGCTATCCTGAGAAGAGCATTTTCTTTTCAGGCTTTAGCAGGAATGGGAGAAAGCAGAAAGAGAAAATTTAAGAAGAGCTTCCTAATATAGAAAAACTACCCAAAAATAATATAATCAGGCAAATGACATAGAGATAACAGCTACAATAAAGTAACTTCCTTTGGTAACCTGCATGAGAAAATAAAACTCTTACCAGGGAATGAGACCACAAGAATGAAGCACAGCAAATAATGTAAGAAAAGCTACAATTATAGAACAAAGTCCAAAAATCTCAACAGCTTGCATGAGGTCTTGATCCACGCGTTGGTATCAGTTATCTACTTCAGATATCATCTGCTTCTGGCCACTTAGAGCTTTTCAAAGTGATCTTTAGCTCTCCAGAGGACTGATAAGTCCATAAAGAGGTCTTAGGTATTTTCAGCTGAGACAAGTGGATCTAAATTTTAACACCCTGTAATTTGGCAGTACAAGGATTAGTAAGGAGGACCAAAAAGGTCCTTTTCACTGAGGTTCTAATGAATCCTTTAATTGGAGTTTTTTTCAATAAGCAATCTCCTGAGACTATGTTAGGTAATTGGTATATTTCTAAATTTTGATCATCAAAAGTTTCTTTAACTTGTAAAAAGTATTCTCTAGATACTGCTTTAAGGGCTGGCAATTTTTCAGTAAATCAGATGGTGCAATGTTAGGGTCAGTATAAACCACATAAGGGAAGACCATAGGTCTTCTAGTAATTATTTCATGAGGAGTAAGTTTATGGGATCCAAATGGTGTAGATCTCAGATTTAAAAGGACTAAAGGGAAGATTTTAGTCCAAGGTAAACCTAAAGTTTCACAGAGTTTTGTAAGCTGGGCTTTTATTATTCCATTAGTTCTTTAGTAAATGGGAAAGATTCAACATAGCACTTGAACAATTTGATCAGTAAAATGAGTTCCTTTGTCACTACAAAGAGTTTCTGGGGCTCCCCAGATGGGTATAATATTTTTAAGGAACTTCTTTGCTACAGAGGTTGCAGTAGCACATCAGCAGGGAAAAATCTCTACCCAATGTGAAAATCTACAAATCATTACTAATACATATTTATAACCGTTGTTGTTAGGTGCCATCGAGTAAGTTCCAACTCATAGTGACCCTATAGGACAGAGTAGAATTGCCCCATAGGGTTTTCAAGGAGCACCTGGTGGATCTGAACTGCCAAGCTTTTGGTTAGCAGCCAAATGCTTAACCACTACACCACCAGGGTTCCTTATAACCATTAGAAGATGGCAATTGAATAAAATCTAGTTGCCATTCAAGCATAGGTCTGAAAGGTAGAGGATACTGTGCAGGCAAACCCTTGAGAGGTTTAATCACGCCAAGCACTCAAGTTTTAGAGTACCTTCACATAATTGTTAAAAATCATTGCTTAGTAAGGAATTGAGAAAATTTATTGTTTGCTGTAGTTATCAAAACAAACAAATAAAAAAAACGAATCTATTGCTGTCAAGTTGATTCCCACTCATAGCAAACCTATAGGACAGAGTAGAACTGCCACATAGCGTTTACAAGGGTTCGATCTTTATGGAAGCAGACTGCTACATCTTTCTTCTGTGGACTGGCTGGTGGTTTCGAACCATTGACCTTTTGGTTAGCAACTGACCACTTTACCACTGTGCCACTAGAGTTCCTCTTAGTTATCTAGTGGGTGACTTTAACAAACAGAAACTTATTTTCTCACTGATTATGAGACTGCGAGTCCGAATTCAGGATCCCAGCTCTAGGGGAAGGCTTTCTCTCTCTGTTGGCTCTGGGGGTAGGTCCTTATCTCTTTTCAGCTTCTGTTTCCTGATTCCTTGAAGATCTTGTAGCATGGCATCTGTCTTCTCCCATCTCTGCTTACTTGCTTTGTTGCTTGCTCAATCTGCTCTTTTTATATCTCATAAGAGATTAATTTAAGACACACCCTATACTAATACTTCCTAATTAACATAACAAAGAAAACCCATTCCCAAATGGGATTATAATCACAGCTATAGGTGTTAAGATTAACAATTCATATTTTGGGGGACACAATTCAATCTATAACAATGTTCATCCTTTTTTTTTTTTTTAGTTTGGAACAAATAGTCTGTGAATCATTCAACATTAGTACATCACATCTACTATTATGCAATGTGATTCATGTGTGTGTGTAAATATATACTATTTTATCTTTTAGAGCATGACTAGAAAAAGCATCAATTCGATCATACTGTATTGAAACAAAAATGTAGCAAGTGTCTTTGTTTTAAATTGAACACCAGACTTATAAATATTTTAGTCCATTTTCATTAAAGACCAAGGAGTCTAACACATACACGCTGTTTATCTTTTGTATGTGACAAAAATACATTTTCTTGGCAGCTTTCTGACTCACAGACTTGAACTTCTGTCAGCTTTTCCACTGATTTTACTGCTTCTTTGTCACATTTTCTCACAACTAATGAAGTAAAACAAGAGTTACTACAGGAATACCACCCTGGAAGCCAAAATAGTCTAGCAGATTCTATGCTTAGCCCAGCTAATAAGTTCTTTCTCTCCCTCTGCCTCTGGCTCTGTCTCTCCCTTTGTCTCTGTTTCTCTCTCTCTCTCAGTAAGAAACATATTCATTTTCTCCGAATGGCTGAATTTGAGATAAAGAATATAATAAACGAAATTGGACAGTAATGCCATTATTTATAAGCAATTCTCTTTTAAGCAGAGAGGTATTCTATTATTTAGATATAGATATATAGATATCAATATATATCATTGATATTGCTAGGTTCCCTCAAGTTGATTTTGACTCATACCAATGCCATGTGACAGAGTAGAACTGCCCCATAGGGTTTTATAGGCTATAATCTTTACAGGAGTAGATCACCAGGTCTTTGATACGGACCTTATGTACAACAGAATAGAACACTGCCCATTCCTGGGCCAGCCTATTGTTACAGCCACAGTGTCAATCCATCTCGTTGAGTCTTCCTCTCTTTCACTGAGCCTCCACTTTACCAAGCATGATGTACTTCTCCAGGGACTGGTCCCACCTGATAATATGTCCAAAGTATATGAGACAAAGTCTCGCCATCCTCGTTTCTAAGAAGAATTCTGGCTGTATTTCTTCCAAGACAGTTTTGTTCGTTCTTCTGGCAGACAGTGGTATATTCAATATTCTTCACCAACATCATAATTCAAAGGCATCAATTCTTCTTTGGTCTTCCTTACTCATGGTCCAGCTTTCACATGCGTATGAGGCAATTGAAAACACCATAGCTTGGATCAGGCGCACCTTAGTCCTTAAAGTGAAAGCCTTACTTTTTAACACTATAAAGAGATTTTTTTTGAAGCAGATGGCCAAGTTTTAAGATGAAGCCTAGTAGATCTCCTTAAATTATATGACACAGAGAGCCATCTACTCCTTGTATGAATATTTAATATTATATATCCTTTAGCTCTATGAACTTGCTGCAAAAGTCTATCTCTCTAGGTAAATTCTCAGCTCTGATCTGACCCCATTCACCTCTTTTTAAGGTATAAGCATGGCAGGCCAGAGGGAGGCAGCCAGAATTTGGTATGCTTCTTAAGGGCTGTCAGCTTTGTTCAGTAAAAATTTCGGGAGTCTGCAATCCTGGCTGCCTGACAGAGGGTTTCATCCTCTCAGGAGTCATACCGGCAATCACTCTCTTTGCACTACCACCAGGGCCATCACATCTCTTCAGTAGTGAGGAACAAGTGTTAAAATAATGCTTGATATCATAAGAATCACTTTCCTGATAGCTCAGAAGCCTCTGTGATTGTGGCTGACACATCTTCTCCTTTGGCAAGGCTAGACTTCATTTCACAGAGAAGTGGGAAAAAAGTTGGAAGTATACTTGAAAACTAAAATTCTTAACAATGTATGAGTCAAGCAAGCATAACCTTTCTAAAGATGCAAATCTCGCAAGGGGATGCAAATAATGACGACAGCATTCTATGCTATAAATCTATTTATCACTACAAAAATAATCTGATGTCTACCGCAGCAATGTGTTGAAACAATATTTAAGCCATTGAAATACACAGTACTTTTTTTTTTTTTTTCTTCAAACTTGCATCTCTGGCCAGTGTCACACACTGACACTTCCCAGGATTCTTTTCATCTTTTCATTATGCAGCAGGTGGGGAAAAACAAAAAAACAAAAAAAAAGATTCTCCTTAGCCCGCATTCGCATTGACTCCAAGTAACTTAAATGAAACATCCTATGAGTAATTTGTGTAAACTAATTCCTTTAGAAGAACTTACACTAGGTCCTTGGGGAAATTTGTCACTTTTATTTGATGTTGTAAGAATTTATACCCTGACAAGTACACTATCAGGGTGTCACTAGTAGTATCAATTTAATTAAGGTACTGTCAGCTTTTCTCTAGTTTGCACAGTTTAATGTTCCAGTCTTTTAAAATCAAGTAGGCCAGAAAATTGGTGTTCAGTTTACTAACTTTGGTCTGTTTTCTTTTCCAAAAGTGTGACTTGAATTCTTAAAACCATTCTTTAGTCAAAAGGTGTTGACATGGATGGAATTCAGTTTTAGTTTTCATTCTGTATGTTTAAATAATTTAACTTCAGATTGTTTTCTAATCCTAGTCTGTACATATCTTCAGGAACATTTAAAAATAACATTAGTTGATGTTTTGTAACTGAATTGACTAATCTGTTAAGTAAAATGTAGAACATATCATACTTGTGGGATATGTTAAGATTTTAGAGAGGTCTTCTCTTTCTTTTAAGAAATAAAAGGCTTTTAATTCTAATACATGAAATATACTGTGTGTTTAAGATGAAAACTGTTCTGTGTAGCGTATAACTGTATTAATTTTACTAATCTGTAATCATTTAAAATTAGCGTTTTCTATATGTATGCTGTAACTCGTTACAGGCAGCAGAAAGTGTAAAAAGACTACAACGAAGAAAGACTGCCTAATTTTGAAGTCCAAATTTTAGTTTGGTAAGGATTCAGCTCTGTAGCTAATTACTTGTGTCACAAACACAAACATACTCACACATGCAAACCACACACACACACACACACACACACATGCAATTCAGGCTAGAAAAGAGCCTAAACTGTCATTTCTACAAAGCATCAAAATGTAGATGAATTATACATAGACGACACAGGTATAGGAGTCCCTGGGTGGCGCAAACGTTAAGTGCTTGAATATTAGCCAGAAGATTGGCTATCTGAACCCGCCTAAACATGCCTTGGAAGAAAGGTTTGGTAATCTGTGCTTCCAAAAGATCACAGCCTTGACAACTCTATGGAGCAGTTTTACTCTGCACACATGGGGTCCTCATGAGTCAGAGCTGACGAGATGGCAACCACAGCAATAATTGTCTAGCAGATAGATAACTTCCTCAGCACAAAGTAACACAGGAAGCTCATTAGCAGAGACAGGAATAGTAGTTATTTCTAGCCTAAATCCTTCACTGTGTTAATTTGAATGAAGTATTTTCATTTGTTTTGTGCCTCATAAAATGTGAATGTTGGAAAAAGACATATGGGCATTTAAGGTTCCTTTCAGTTTTAAAACATTATGAATCTAAATTCTAAGAATCCCGTTTCTGAACTGATACATATTCACGTATATTATATTAATAAATAGATATGCATATGGATAGGTTGTATTCATATAATCAGCAATTGCATGTTCATTAATAAGTAGCCAACATGATTAAGATAAAAACTAATGGAAGGTTAGTGCTAGAAGAATATTTTTGAATTAAGCTTAGCATTTTTCAACTGTGTTTGTCTATAGAAGCCATTTCATATAAATCTTTAATAAAGACCTCTAGACATTTTAAATATATTTTCATCAATTTGTATGACTTGAGGAAGTTACTGAGGAAGTAACTGTCATTAAAATATTCAGTTTATATATTACTTGAGATAGTATTAAAGCATTCATTTTATAATAATTATTAATATTTATTATAGAAAGATAAAAGTCAGCGTTTTCTAACGTAATAATCAATGGACTTACCTGATGTCCTTTGATTATATTAGAAACCTGTTTATAATTAAAGACAAATTACTGATAGTCAAAATTATCTGTATTAGTATACAAATACGATTTATCATTAAAGACCAAAAAAAAAGATTTTTATAACCTGATACATAAAGGTACTACCATATATCAGTTATTTGCTTTCTTTCTAGCATTTTTGTTCTGTTTCTAAATGAAAGCAAGAAATAATTTTTTTCAGCCATACTATTTTGCAAATAGTACATTCTATTTTTCAAATAATAAGCAAGCAAAATCAGATATAATCATCATTATATCATTCCCTTAAGAAGTTAAGTTTTACAATAATAAAGATATCTAGATGGACTTTGTAAAATTTTTTGTTAGTTGGACAGGGAGGATTATTTGAGAAGGATTTGCAGACATATGATAATTTTAGTTGCTATTAATGTCTTATATTTTAATATCAATAAGCTTAGGATTTCCTGACTTCACCAGTGGTTATTGTGTGTATATATCCTACAATATACGGGCACCAATTAAACGATCTGCTACTGAACAGTGGTCAAATTCATCCTTTGATAAACACGTGAAGCAAAATAATAAATGCAGGCATCATAAGCCTGCTTACCTAACCTCTCCCAACTGTCTCCAGCATGTCCATTTCCTGTGCACATTAACAATTTCAAAACTTTTCATTGGATTGGGTAAAAACTTCAGTAAGTACTGAATTTAGTGAATAAACACATCAATTAAATCACTGTGATTCCAGCCCTCATGAAGCCTATGCTTAGATAGAAGACCAGTAAGTTGAAGACTGATCATGCTAAGAATCTGCATTTCATTCTGTATGCAAAGGGGTGTTTCTGAAGTGTCTTCAGGTGGGGAGAAAAAAAGAATCAGATTTGTGATTTAAAAAGATCTTCCCAGAAGCTTTGAAGAAGGTAGATTGTCGGATCTGACACTGAGATCAGTGAGATGATTATTGCAAGCAGTGGCAGCTAGAAGAGAGAAGAAAATGAATATTAGAGCTGATGAGAAAGCAGAATAAACAGAATGTGGTCAAAGGGTTTTTTAATGGATGATTAAACTCAAACGTGATTTCCAGATTTCTGACATTGATGACTGGTGGATGAAGAAACCAATTATAAAGACAGGAACTCTAGGAAGAAGAATATATATGGGAAATATGATGAATCTAGTTTAGGGCACAGTTAGACTCAAGTGTCTGTGGGCATCCAACCGGAAATTACTAATAAAAAATTGAATAGAGTTCACCTGTATTTAATCACACACATTATAGGATGTCAGCAGTGTCTGAATCAGGATTCCTTTTTGACTATTGGGAAGAAATCTCTTTATTGTTGTATTTACAATAGAAAAAACCTTTGGCTTGATGCTTTTACACTGTAACAATAAGGGTCAGAGACCTATATTTTCTTTTGCAATAATAGATCATAAAGGTGACTTAACAGGCTCATTGTGGACTAAAACTATTATTTCTTTTTCAGTAACACCAAATTATTACTAACTGAATGAAAAAATATTACTAGACAAAGTAATTATTTTTTGGACTTATACGTATTTGTAATTATTATTGTTCCTTTTTTATTGAAATCAGATAGTAAATTATCATAGCCAACAAGTCAATCAGTTGACTGAAGCTGCTAATGACAGGGGGAAATCCAGGCGCTCTCATTTCAAACAGACTTGAAAATAAATCTTCTCCACATTGAAAAAGATTTAGCTAACTGAATCTATGCATTGCACAAAAAGCAAGACCTAAAAAGCAACAACCAAATTCATAGTTTTTTCCCATCCTTTCTCTTGCGCCCAGGAGACAGATAATCTGCCCTGTGTTGTTTTCGTTTTCTCGTTCAGTGGTCTTCAACTACTGGACACAGAGTCACACATGCTAGTCTGAGAATTCTTTTGGTGTAAATGAATCTGCATCGAATATTCTTTTAAAAGTTGGCATTATAGAACTTGCAGAGCTTATCACTTTATCCTTATTCTTTGTGCAGTATGTTTTTTATTATTTTTTTTATTGTACTTTAGGTGAAGGTTTACAGAACAAATAGTTTCTCGTTACACAGTCAGTACCCATATTGTTTTATGATATTGGTTAACAACCCCACGACATGTCAACACTCTCCTCTCTTGACCTTGGAGGACCTTTTTTCTTTTTTGGTGAAAATATATATATGAGCACTATGTTTAAAACTCTTTTATGCTTGTTATATAAATTCTATAAACATTTTCTTTTAAAAATCATACATATTAATAACAGCAAACTTTTTATCACTTCCATAATAACTGCATCTTTATTCAAGTGTGCTGTGCATTATGAGGAGTGTTTTTGGTATATGGTTCTGGCTTATAAATAGAGGGTGTTGAATAAGCATGAAAGGAGTAACGGTCTGTGTTTGTTTAAAATGACACACATAATAGGCAGAACATCAAAATAGTGGTTAAACTTCAAGCCCACTGTTCACAGGTCACTTGTCACAAGCTACAATGTCATGGCTCTTTTGGGCCAAAAAAAAAAAAAAAAAAAAGCAGCCTGAAGCACAGTCATGTTTTCAGATGTTTCTACAATAATCATTTCTTTGGGCAACAGAATTTCTGTGGGTGTCCAAAAAATAGTAATTTGTCAACAGTTCAAAAACAGGTTAGTGATATGATGTATTTATTTGACAATATGATGCAATAATAGGCATACAGTAGGATGATGGTTATAAAGAAAATTACCATTGATAAGTGCCTTCCTTGTAATTAACTTTAGATGTCTATGGGTAAAATTCTGATTGACAAAATGATTATGGGTAGGTGTATGGACAAAAAGATGTTACTGCTGTGTCATGTATCTTCTTTGTACATTTACAGAATCAAAATTAAATGATGGCTATAGAATAGTCACTTTTCAATCATTTCCCTCTCAATGGGAAACGCCAAGTTAAATGTAGATTCCTCAACATTTTAACAGGATGCACTGTTGAACTGAAACAGACTGCAGATCTGGAAGTGCCTGAAGCCATCAAATGGAACCCTAGTGGCACAATGGTTAAGCTCTCAGTTGCTAACCAAAAAGGTGGATGGTTTAAACTTACCAGCTGCTCTGAGGGAGAAAGATGTGACAGTCTGCTTCTGTAAAGATTACAGCATTGGAAACCTATGGGGGGGCTCTACTCTGTTCTCTAGCATCACCACAAGTCAGAATCAACTGGATGGCAATGTGTTTGAAGCCAAAGAAACCAAAAATTGTTCTCCCCCTAGAGAAGAATTTTTGACCATTCCTTTATTTTATACCACTGAGAATCACCGTATTACAAATAATTACATGTGGAAATATGTATTTAAAGGTTTCCACATTGTGATAGAATGTTAAAATGGTCAATATGATTGAAACAAAATTTCTGTGTATAATTGTGCTTAATAATTAAATAAACATTTATTAAGTGCCTTTAATATGTGAGGCATTATTCTTGGCACCGGGATTGGATAGTTAAAAATACAGACACGGTCCTTGCCCTCAGTGACTTTTTATTCTACTGGGGATTAGACAGATACCAAACAGATAAACTAATGAACAAAATGATTTTAAATGTTGGTTAAGTGTTTTGAAGAAATAATGAAATAATAATAATACTTCAATATTGGAATTGAAACTAAGAATGACTAATGGGAGATATTTTAGTTTGGGTGATCTTGGAAGGTTCTCCAAGGTGATGTTTAATCAGACTGGAATGATAACAAGGAGCCATTCATACAAGTAGCCGAGGGAATAGTTTTCCAGGCAGAGGCAACAGCAAGTGAAAAGATTCCGAGGCAGAAGTAGTTTAATATATTTAAGGGAAAAAAGATGCACTGTGTGATTGGAAAATCATGAATGAGAGGAATGGTAGTAAACGAATATCAGAAAAGCTGAGACGACTCATATGAAACTCATAGGATGTGATAAGAAGCTCAAATTTTTTTTCTACATGAAGAATTATACATAGAAGAGTGATATTCTAAAGAGTTGACTCTGACTGTTTTGATGAGGAGTCAAAATAGATAAATGAGAGTAGAAACAGGGAAGGTATAACAAACAACTCTAAATCTTCCTGACACAAGAAAAAATTAGATCTTACTACTCATCCAAAGTCCAGTGCAAATATTCTTGCTCAGGAAGCTCTTCTGGGAGGTTGCCTGTAAGTGATGACTCAGGGATTTAGGTTCATTCTACGA